>CP136891.1:27430000-29941666 GCA_034359265.1 Canna indica
GGTAAACAAGTTCAACTCAAACACACGTATTCATGAGCTCCAAGCCAAACTTCAGATTCTAAATTCGAACATTGACCCTGATTATATGAACACAAAAAAATTTCTAGAGGAGATCTTCTGGAAAAAAAATACAGAGTTAAATGGCCACATGAAGGTGATCAAAATACCACTTTTTTTCATGCCTCCACTCGATCTAGGCGATTGAGAAACAACGTCCACAGGATTAAGGACGAACATGGTCAATGGGTTGAGGGAACCGACAAGGTGGCAGCAGTCACTCTTAATTCAATTCCTTAAGTACAGATTTACTACCTCAAATCTGACGGCAATAGATGATCATCTAATTGGCTTTCAAAAAAGAGTCACTAGACGCAATAATAATTGGCTGCTACGCCCCGTATTCTGCGAAGAAATTAAACTTGCTATTTTTTCATTGAATGCGGAAAGCGCTCTGGGACCCGATGGTTTTACAGGAATTTTCTTTCGGCACTATTGGGACATGATATGATTAAAGATTACTACAGCAGTGGCCTCTTTTTTCCGGAACAAGATTCTTCTTCGATCTTTCCACGACACATGCATTTCTCTTATTCCGAAGTCAAACACTATTATGGAATTCTCTCATCTTCGGCCAATCAGTTTATGCAACTTTCTCTACAAGATTTGCTCAAGAATAATTGTTCATCGTTTGCAGCCTCTAATAGACAAGATTATTTCTCCGAACCAGAGTGCCTTCATTCAAGGTAGGATTATTTCGGAAAATATCCTACTGGCGCATGAGGTTATGCACCATCTTAAAAATCGGCATTCCTCATCTCACTATGAGATGATTGTTAAAGTGGATATGAAGGCAATGGGGTTTGCGGAGGGTTTCATTAATCTGGTGTGGCAGTGCATTTCTTTAGTATTGTATTCTATTTCGATTGGGGGTTCAAGGCATGATTATTTTCATCCCTCTCGGGGGCTTCAGTAAGGCAACCCACTATCTCCATTTATTTTCGTGATATGCATGGAGGGCTTCACCCATCTTTTGCAGAGGAGGTTCTCTGATATGAACTGCCGATGTATCACCCATCTTGGGCCGAAATTATCCACCAATTTCTTCATTATTTTTTGCCGACAATGCTATCATTTTTTCCAAGGCCGACTCTAGTCATGTTAATTATGTTAATAACATTCTTCAAGATTTTGCAGTCTTAAGTGGGCAACAAATAAACCTACAAAAATCAATCGTTTGGGGCTGCTCTAAACATATCAAATGTGGGAGGGCAAGACAAGTATTTGGGGCTGCCTTCTGTTATTAACCACTCCAAAAGAGTGCATTTGAGTTCATTTTATCTCGGCTGAAGCATCAAATGGAAAGTTGGACATCCAAATTCCTTTCCCGGGCTGGCAAAGCGGTCTTGATTAAATCAGTATTAGCAACTATACTAAATTATGCAATGGGCTATTTTTATATTTCTGACACTCTTTGCCATCACATTGAGAAAATTTATAGCAACTTCTGGTGGTTGTCGCCCCCCGCACAATGTAGCATTCATTGGATGAAATGGTCTTCACTTTGCTCGTCGTTTAAGGATGGAGGCTTGGGCTTTAAGGAGTGTCAGAATATGAATGTGGCCTTGTTGGCGAAAAATGGATGGCGAATCTTATCTCGTCCAGATTCGCTTCTAGCTCAAACACTTAAAGGAAAATATTTTCCATATTGCTCATTTATGGAGGCTGGAGTTCTGAGCAACTGCTCCTGGGGTTGGAGGAGTATGATTAAGGATCGTGAGTTGCTTAGGATGGGGTTGTACTCTCAGATTGGTGCTGACACAATTTCGCCAATATTTGGAGTTTCGTGGCTGCCAATAGCACCTTATTTCAGTATCTGCAGCTCTCCACCAGATGTGTCAAACAACTTGATGATCTCGAACCTTTTTGATAAAGAGACTAGGCCGTGGAACTCATCTGTTGTTCATGCTAATTTTCCCAGTTCAATAGCTGCGATTGTACTTCAACTTAATATACCGATGGGGAAAGACAAATGGGCATGACATTTCCATAAGTCAAGATCTTACACAGTAGCTTTGTGGTACAAGCTAGTTGCAAATCATCAGGTTACAAATCAAACAATTCTAGCCCCGCCTAGGTCATTTCCATGGACAAGTATTTGGAAATTAAAAACTCCTCCAAAAGTGAAGATGTTTATCTGGAGATTAATGCATGTTCCCTTCCACTCAAGGATGTGCTCTATCGACGTCAAGTTCCACTGCAGGATAATCTTTGTTCCCTCTGCCGAAATATACCAGAATAATCCCCTCATGTTTTTTTACATTGCAGAACTTCTAATGTAGTTTGGCGGAGATCTGGTATTAACCTTCCTCCTCGCACTCCTACCACTTCGATCACTGAATGGTGGTCGACGGTATGCTCACTACTCCGCAACTCAGCTCATGGATTGGAATTTGTATCATGTATTTTGTGGAGCATCTGGAACATGCGGAATGCTTGCAGCTTTCAGGGTGCCAATGCATGCTCTGATTCGGTTCTTTCCAAAGCTTCCAAACTTTGTTCCTTGTACCAGAACTTTCATTTATAAGTAAGGCCTTCATGATGTAGAATGCATCGTAGTCTTGTCATTTGCATGTATTGGATAAGTGGTTTTACCATTCAGGGTTTGTCTCTTCCTTCAATGGAATGATTATTCTACTTCTGAAAAAAAAATTCCAAAATATTTGTTTGGATAATCAATACGCACGAATGAGAATCAATAAAATATAATATAATATTTTATTATAATGGATAAATTACACTCTCATCACTTTTTCTCTTCAAATAATAATATCATCATCTCAACAATAAGTCCTCAAACCTCATTATTTTTGTTAAGAATAATGATTAGTTGTATTAATCAAGTTAATTATATTTTTTCTTAGTTACCAATTGAATAGTAACTATCATTGCCGAAACATAGTATCAGAGCCATGTTCCAGATCACTTCTTCATTGTTAGCTATAAAGTTTTCCACTCATCGTCCAGATTGACATCAACCTTGTCTATTCCTGTTCTCTCGACATTGGATCAAGCTGGAAGTTTGCATCTCTTCGTCTCGCCAATCGATTGAATTAGAGATCGCAGCTAAGAAGGAGAAGACATGTTGATGATTTCCACAATCTCGTCACACATTCAGATCATGTGAGCCCTCTTTGTTCTTCTTTTCCGATTGTTTTTGATATCATTGTTCCCGAATCAAATTCCGGGATCTTGTACCTAATTTGGCGAGATGATTTCCAAATCACAAATTGAATTCACCAAGCCCTATGACGGAAAATCAGGATTTCCCAATCAATGTTCTCAACATTTATCACCCTCTTTGTATTTAACCTTCAGATGTGCCTAGTGTAAAACTAGTCACAAATCTTCTAAAAGGATCAAACAACTATGCATCCCGGAGACAATCCATGATATTGTCTCTCGAATCGAAGAACATACTTGTTCTAGTTGATGGCACTTTAATTTTAAGGTTCCTTTTGAGGATGATTTGTTGTTCCCCATTTGGAAAAGATGTAAATAGGCATTTGGTACATTACCACTTAAGATTACTGGAGATCTAGATTATCATCCATATAGATTACCACTTTTAAAATTACCGGTAATGTTACATTACAATGTTTGGCATGTACTGGTAATCTCACCAGTAATCCATATTACCTTGTTTGGTATAAAAAAAAATTATTAGGAAACTTATATCTTTAACTAAAATACCCTCAAATAAAAAAATAAAAAATAAACTAAACTAAACTAAAATAAAATAAATAAAATAAAAATAAAAATTAGGATTATTACTTTACTATGAGATGAGACGAATAAGATGAGGCGTAGGGCTGGCAATTTATGACACAACACGATAACCCGACACGACACAATACGGAGTTACGCGGGTTCGAGTTTGGCTAAACGTGTGTTTTGATTAAACAGGTTCAACCCGGATTAACACGATTAAATAATCATGTTAATCCGGGTTGAACCTGTGTAATTCGTATGAACACGATTAAATTCATTTAACTAAACGTGTTTAGTTGTGTTACTGAACCTATTTAATCCATTTACCCGTTTATAAGGATATATATAATAAAAAGTAAAAAGTTAGGGATGCTGGGTATGTCTTGTTATTAATAGTCTTTCTACTGTGTTTAATTTTTTAATTTCAGTAGTTTTCATTTTGTTCACTATTGAAATTATGTTTATCGTGTTGTATTGTATAGGTGTACACATGTATACGTTTACTTAAACGGGTTAAGTGTGTCGTGTTGTGTCATCCCGGGAATAAAAGGGTCGGGTTCGGGTTTGCATATTCAGACACGTTTAATAAATAGGCCGGGTTCAGGTTTAGCCTTTTACAATATGAGACACGTTTAAACACGACACGACACGGATTGCCACCCCTAATGAGGTGAATGAGATGAGCAAATTTTTTTTTCTATGTTAATAGACAGTATTTTTGTCAAAAATAAAAAAATAACATTACATTGGTAATCCATATAGCCACCCCTCCTCTGGTAATGTGGATTATCAATTGAGTGGTAATGTAATATCAACCTACCTCTCTCTCTCTCTCTCACACACACACACACAAATGTAATATCATCTGCAAACAACATGTATCATAAGATATCATTATGTATGTTACTAGTTGTACTGAACTAGAACTATTGGGCCCGATTGGATTAGGCCCATTAGCATCCCACAACCTACCTTGAGCCGAACGAAATAGCTCCACTCGGGGACTCCACCCGGCTAAATATGGACATCCACGTCCTTCCTTATCATGAGGGATATGCCATTACAAGCTCACCATCTTCGGGATCAGCCTTGGCCCATTCTAAGAAACATTCATGTGAGATTACCGGGCGGTGTCGTCACCTCCACTTGCAATAAATGCAGACACGACACACCCCAGCTATCCTAATTTTCAATTTTCATTACCTCCACATTGGAGTCCCACTGACTTGAGCGTCGTAGTGTCTTTTGCAGGTTCCCCCTCCCTCGTTGGCGTCGGACCTAATTAGGAGCGATAACGAATCATACCAGATTACTTCGATCCTCGGATAGGAACATTTGGCCCACATCGTGGGGCTGAGTAAAACTTATCTCCCCCACAATGGTTGGAACCCGGAGCCAAGCGACTGTCGCCGCACGCCAATGGCAATGACCCGACGACGATGATCGACCGCATCCTAGTAACGCTGTAACAACAAGGAGTGACGCTCCGACACCAGCTCATCCTCCCACTAAAGAGTCCCCACGTCGAATAAACAATTTGGAGGCAAAGAACAAATAGTTGTAAGCCCAAGTCTTGATACTAACACGATATCAGGATAAACTCCCAGCTAACCACGAACACTGTCGCTCAGAGCATGAAGAGAGAAATCACTTAGAAAGGAGAAGGCCAGTTTCTGTCCTTTGGGACGAGGTCTCCAGTACCCCCTGCCTGAAAAAAGACGAAGATTCCAAAGCCAAGAAGGTCAAGACTGCCCTTCCCATCGACACAGGACCTTTCGCCGAACACATAACGGTGAGCTAACTACTACCCTAACGCCCTACGACGGTACTGGAGACCCTATACTACACCTGACGACGTTTAAAACCACGATACTCTATCATGAAGCAACTGACCCCGCACTATGCAGAGTCTTCCCAACTTTCTTGGAAAAAATCGCTTTGTTGAGGTTTGCCTCCCTCCTGTCGAGGTCCATTCATTCCTTTGTGGGCCTCTCCCACGTCTTCCTCAATCGGTTCACCACATCGTGGGTCTACCACAAAAAGGAAGACGCCCTCCATTACGTCAGGCAAGGGTAGCATGAGCCCCTAAGGGATTACATGAACAGGTTCCAGGCCATAGCGGCCGAAATTCCCAACCTCGACCAACGAGTCGAATTCTACTCCATCAAACTTGGTTTAAAACCCGTACTCTTCACTGACCAGATCGCCCTTACAAAGCCTAAAGACATGGCCGAATTTCAGGAGAATGCTGCTGGCTTCATAAAAGTGGAAGCACTCCGAGAAGCAAAAAGATTGACATGCAAAATCTCAAAGCCGATGTCGAAGACAAAAGATCCAAAAGGCAGACATGAAAAGTGAATTAAGACCACAACTGACACTAGAGAAGCAACGACAAAGGGTCAAGGTCACCACCTCGCCCGAGTGCCTGATTTGAAAGGCACACTCCTTTCAACACTAAGAAGGAAACCATCTTTTGCGACATCTACCAACTAAAGCTTATTAGATACCCCGCCAACGCGGGAAAATAAAAACTGTCGCATTATACTGATATGAGCAAGAAGTGCGTATTCCGCGACACTTATGTACACACTACCGAGGATTGTGTAGTACTCGGAGGTCAACTTGGAGACTTGGTCCGTGCAGGACACCTAGACAAATACATTCATCACCAGAGAGAGAGGTCGGAGTAGAAGCCGCGACCCTCGATGACAAAGCCGAACACCTCCGAATTCCCATAGGGAGAATAGCCAAGCTGATTGCTCAAGAGACGAGCTCTGAGAAGTCATTGACTACGTCGCCGACGGATATGCAGGAGGCGGAGAGTTGATCTCAACCAAAAAGATGTATCTTTGGGCAATCATGGCAGTCGATAGCGCCACTCGCCCACGCCTACCTACCTCCAAAACCCTGATAATATCGTTCTATGAATTTGATTTTTACAGAACTGCATGATCAAAACCTGCACGACCTAATCATAATCTTTGTGATTACAGGAAACTTCATTATCAAAAGGGTTCTTGTTGACCAAGGCAGCTCGACCGACATCCTTTTCTACTCTACCTTTGAGAAAATGCAATTAACAGAAGTCTCTCTCACACCGTGTAAAGAAGATTTGGTAGGGTTCTTGGGAGAAAGGGTTGACGTTCGTGACGCCTTATGGCCGTGGATGACATTCAACTCTCAACCAAAGGTGAAAACAATTGATGTACAGTACCTAGTCATCAACATTCCCAGCCCATATCATATGATCCTAGGACAATCGTCTTTGAACAATCTGGGAGCTATCGTATCCACTCCCCACCTAGCATTAAAGTTTCATGTTTCGGAAATAGAAGTAGGCATGTTGCATGCCGACTAGAAAAAAGCCTGATGGTGCTATAATAAATGCATTAAGCCAAAGATGGCCGAATCAAAGAAAGAGTCTAATGGCCCACAAACGCTCTCCACAACCAAAGGCAAATAGCCAGCAGAAGCCTCTGAGCCAAACTCATGAAGGGACATGCGAAGGCAACCCCGACTCAATCCTTGAAAGAACTCAAGTGGTGATCAAATCACCACAACGGGCACAAATAAGCTCAGACCAAGCATTCCTCTTGTACGCACAATTTCTTTATTACTGAATAAAATTGCATTTCTTGTATCTCTTCTCTGTATATGCCCAGGGAGCTTTACGACCATCCTACCGTTTTAATGAATATTTTATCCAAATCCCACTTGAATCTTCGTGCACGAGTTCTACCTTATGCTCCTCGATGAGCTTGGCTTGAACCCCTGCGCACGTTTCTCAGCCTTCAGAACTGGCATGTCATGCCCCAAAACCCAAACATGATCAACCAAAGTACCACCCATACTATGAAGCCTAATCCAACCAAGACAAACAGATAAAGATACAAAACCTTAACTGTTTATAAAAACCAACTCGGTTTGCGGAAAACATAACTGAATAGTTTTCAAACCATCAATCAAAATAGTTCAACAGTCGCAACTGTTCAAATCCTTTAAAAAGAAACCAGTTTAATATAAATGAATCTCTCAATATCAAAAGTGCGTAAATCAAATCTAGACCCAAGTCCACATGACTCAAAGTAAATAAAGCCCCTATGACTCGAGTATACACCCCTGACCACGACATGTCACGATATCCGCTGTCCCTGCCACCATCAACCACGTTATTGTGTCTCGGTACCTTTCTGATCACACTCAGATGCTGAAAAATAACAACATAATAAATCGAAAGCCCAACTAGGACTTAGTGAGTGGCTTAGTCCTCTATCCACCATGTCTAATAACACAAGTCCAGCAGGTAAATAATTAATTGGTAAACATATACTCATAAACGGTACCAAATAGCAAAAACATCAATTCATATAAGATATGAACATCACTATGCATAACCATCAATCTATATAAGATATAAACACCAATATGCATAACCATCAATCCATGTAAGATGTGAACACAAATATGCATAACCATCAACCCAAACAAGCCACCCAGGTCGGTCGTCAGTGTTGCGGGCTGACGAGCTTCCCGGTCCAAGGACCCGTCGGTCCAATATCCAGGGACCCGTCGATCTAATAATCCAGGAACTCGTCGGTCCTACGTGTCAGTCACTGAGCCTGGTTCTGGCTTAGCGAGCTTCCCACCCATGCCACTCCAGGTCGATCGTCAATGCGGCAGCTGACGAGCTTCCCGGTTAAGAAGAAATTCAAAGCAAACACAAGCACATCCAAGAAATCATACATAACCAATAATTGATATAAGTACTTATGCACATATGATCCACATAGCCAGAATCTATATCCTAGGACCTCTAGGGTCCCTAATTTCCACAACATGCATGCACATGAACCCGTGGCCATCTCCCAGCCTAGCATCGCTATACAACACAGTGTCCATTTCATATCCAAGAGATAATAAGTAAGCAGTAAACAATTGTTAAAAGAATTGAAATACACTTCGTACACAAGCATTTAACAATCTAAGTATTCTAATCCAATCATTCCCCAACGTATAGAAATTTACCAAATTAAATTTTATAATTCATACATGCATAAGTCCAAATGTCTAACCCTCACCATGTGCACTCCCTCATAGGGCTAGCAGTGTAGTCAATGAAATTTCCCCATGGGGGAATTTGGCCCCTACTCAATCCTCTCCTCCCTAAAGTTTGGTAACCTTACATTGTCATGCTAAGGGATGAACATGTTCTAGGTAAGCCTAGGTTCAATATTTTCCAACCCCACGTCCCTAAAATTGATCACAACCCAACGAAACCCAAGTGAATCCTAAGGGCAGCATGTCCTTATTCAATTTAGGTGAGCACCAATACAATTATAAATTCCCTCATTGACCACCATTGTCCAAGAATCAAGATAACATCAAGAAATCATAAGAAACATCAACATGGAAGGGCGGCACAACCCTAAACCCAAGTAGGACCATGCAGCATCACCTCAAAATCCGATCAATACCATAAATATTATACAACGACAATGAAAATTCCATGATTGATCAAGAGACGTAGAGAATCATCACAAAATCCATGACAAAAATCCTTAAGGGGGGCGGCGGCTTGGTTAAAGAACAAGGGGAGAAAAGTTCTAAATCCACTCACCAAAGAAGAAGATTGGAAAGGAAGACGGTCATCCGCGCTTCCGCGTCAACGAAGTCCGAGTGCGCTGCCAAGTTCCAACTCCTCCCATGTCTTCTCCTTCCCTCTCATGTATCCCCAAATCTAGCCGTCCAAACTAGATCTCCACCGTTCACATCCAGGGGCAAGGGGTCTTGGACATGTTCCCCAAATTTCAATACGATCAGCTCTAGGATGGTATCCCGATTGCCTGATTCGGCGAAACTCAATGTAGCAGAATTCTGGAGAAGAAAATGAAGAACAAGGCTTTGGTAATTCCATCACAACAACAAATCCGGCCATCAAAAACCAATCTCCACCTATCCAAATGTAAATCTAGAAGTCTAAAACTTATTGTCGAAATTTCATTACGATTTGACCACGGACGCTCCTTTGATTGTGAAATTTGATGACATCCGACACTGCAAGGAGCAACTTGCCGAGATTTCCTTCTTCCCTCTCCATGCATGTGCCTCTTCCTATGGACACCCAAGGGGGTTTGTGGCTGCTATCATGAGCCACACGCCCTTGTGGTATGAGGTATAAATACTAAAATCCCAATCGCTAAATGACCAAAGTGCCTCGTAGCTTAAGTCAAGTCTAAAATAAACCATAACTCGACCAATACAAGTCCGATTCGAGTTCCATTTGAACCTCCAGACTCGTTTGGAACCCAATTACTCATCTAAGAATTAATCAAACTTAGATAAATTAATTACCTTGCGCACAAAGGCCAATATTCAATTCACGCCATCCGATGTTTCATCCGGCCCATCCTGACGCACGAGAATAATTAAATAAAAATTTTAAAAATTTGTGGGTATTACAATATTGCCCCCCTTAAAGAAAATTCATCCTCAAATTTTGGGGTAAATAAATATTACCAGAACATCAAATAAATATGGACATTTCTCCTACAAATCACGCTCCATCTCCATGGTAACCTCCTAACCCGAGTGGTGCTCCCATCGAACCTTATCCAAGGGTATATCCTTTAACCTAAGCTTCCGAACCTACCTATCTAGAATCTGTACATGCCTCTCCTCAAATAAGACTGTGGTGTCCACCTTGACCATAGTAGGCTCAAGAATGTGTGACTCATCTTTGACATACCATCGACACATGATGTACTTTCTCCAGACTCAGCGACAGGGCCAACTCATAAGTCATGGCTCCTCTATGTCACAATTGGGAAAAGGCCCAATTAACCCGGGGCTCAACTTCCCTTTCTTACCAAATCTTAGTACACCATTCATAGGAGATACTTTCAAGAAAATCATGCCCCCCTTATAAAACTCGACATGACGGGTCTTCCCTTCAGCATGCACCTTCTAGCGACTCTGAGTCCCCAAGAATTGCTCCATAATCATCCTTACCTTATCCATTACTCCTACACTATGTTTGGTCCAATCACCTGAGCCTTACCAGCCTAAAACCAGCTTACCGGGGAGCTACATCTACGCTCATACATGGCTTCAAATGGTGTCATCCCAATGCTACTCTGGTTGTTGTTATTATAGGCAAACTCTACCAAAGGCAGGTGCTTCTCCCAACCACTCTCCAAGTCCAAGACACAAGCTCTCAACATACCCTCTAGAGTCTGAATAGTCCTCTCCGACTGCCCGTTGATCTGCGGATAGAATGCGGTGTTGAACCTCACCGGAGTGTCCATGGTCTCTTGGGAGGACTGCCAAAATCTAGTTGTAAAATGGGTACCTCAATCAGATATGATCATCACCGGGACTCCACGGTAGACAACAATACAATAAAAAAAAAATAGCCAGACCTACTGATCAACGGTGAAAGTCGTCTTCACCAAACTGAAATGCGCCGACTTAGGGAGTCGATCCACGACAACCCATATGGAGTCATTATCATTCCTTGACCTAGATGAACTGATCACCAAAATCCATAGAGATATTTTTCCAATTCTATCCTAGTACCTCCAACCTCTGTAGCAACCTTGCAGGTCTCAGAAGCTCGGCCTTAACATGTTGGCAGACCAAGCACTTAATTAGATACAAAATCTACTATATCACTCTTCATCCCTTTCCACCGGTAGTGCTGTCTCTGGTCACAGTACATTTTCGTAGCTCTCGAATGCATCCTATAAGTGGAGATATGAGCCATCTCAAGTACCTGCCTGCGAAACTCTGTCATATCCAGCACCACTACCCTATCTCAAAACCTCAAAACTCGCTGAAATTTGGTATCAAATTTGTACATGCCCACCACGCACTAACCCTGACAGTTCGCACTGACCGGATGACACCCCAATCTCCGAGCAATGTCAAAAGTGAATAACAAATCATTTCTAGACAGCTAGAATACTTATAAGCCCTTTCCCTCCATAACCATCAAGGTGTAGGATTTCCGCCCCCAACTCGACCAAACCAACCACACCTAGCTTCCCTTTGCATAACTCATGTAGATGCCAGGATTCGGAAACCAATTATTAGGAATATGACATAAACCTATGAGTGTGTAGTATTTCACCAAACAGTTGGCGAGCAAACTTAGGCCTTAGCTCAACATGTACCATGAACTTCTACCTAAACAATTCGTCCCTCCCCACAGCCACACTTCGGCCTCCTCCAAAACTATATCATACCAACATTCCTTATCTCAAGGAGATTCATCCACTACAACCATAACTCATCCAGGACAACTCTATAATCCAACCATCAGGGTTCTAAAGTTTTGACCCATGCCATCATAGGGTTTCTTTGCCCCAAGCACACATTCACCCCAAAGTTGGCAAAAGAAATCCATGAGGACATCACAAGACCCAATTATTCCGGGTTCACCTCATCCTCGCACTTGGGATTGCCCTGAGGGGTAGATTGTTGGCCCAAGGGTCCCCCCTAGGCTTCGATCTCTATTTTGATGATAACAAACATGTAATTAATATATGTGTGAATTTTTGAGTTCAGGTTGAGGTTGTGATAAGCACACGAACTTTGCTCAGAGAATCACAAAAATCGTCAAAAAAGGCTCGGATGTAGATTAAGTAGATTCTATGTAATATATCCCTAGGATCTCATCCAAAGTCTATTTGTAAAGTTATCCAAGTCAAAACTTGATAACAAAACCCATGAAAAAGCATGTAACAAAACAAATATAAAAAATCAACCTCAGCCCAGATTCGGTCGACTGGTCGATCAATCGAACAAGGCAGAAAAACTACAGTAGCCACTTCGGTCGACCGATCGATCGATCGATCGGTCGACCGAACAAGGCCAAAAACTGACAGTGGCTAATTCGGTTGACCGGACAACAGAGGAATTAATCACGATCAATTCAGTCGACCATCTGGTCGACTGAACATGGTCGTAGAAGGGTAGAACGCTAGCGGTCGCTGGGCAGTTGATTGGTCAATCGATCGACGATCGATCGACGTCCAACGGGAAGAAAAACACCCATTGGAGTGACGTTTCATGTGAGGGGTTATAAATATCCCTCACCAACCTTCATTAGTCTTTCTTAACCATTGATATACGCTTCCAAAGAGAGATTTATACCTTCTAAGCTTGATTTGCTCGTGTTTGCTTCTCCGATCGATGATTTCTCTCAAGCACTCATCTTCCCTCAACTCCGGCTTCGGTTCAACCTCAACATCTTGTGGAGTTGGAGGCATAGAAGGCTTGGAAAAGAGCTCTTAGTCGTAGTTTACTCTTTAGCTCTTTTCATTGTAATTTTACTTGTTACTTGAACTTGTTCCGCATTGATTAGTTTGCTAGGTGTGCTAGTATAAACACTTAGGGTTTACTTTGTAGAATTGTGTTTTGTCTAGGTGAATAGGTTTGAGTAGTTCTCAAAGGATTGAGAACTGAGTCATCGGTTTTATTCAAAGGAAAACACAAGGTCTATAAAGGATTTGGTTAGAAATCCTTGGTGTGGAGCCAAGGTAGTGGAGTAGGCGGTTGGCCGAACCACTATAATCTCTTGAGTTTGTATTGCCTTGTGTGATTGCTTATAGTTGCGTCTCATACTTGGTAACAAACATCATTTAGTTGCACTTACTTTCGGTTGAAGTTGGAATTGACTTAAAAGAAATTCAAGTAGAAGTAAAAAGTCATCCAACACTGTTCACCCCTCCTCCTAGTGTAGGTATTCACTCAACAATTGGTATCAGAGCAAGGTTGTAAGATTAGGTTTAACCATGTACCCTACAATTTAGAATGACTAGTGAAATTCAACTAGCTCAAGAGTCCTCTACTCATACTCCACCATTGTTTGATGGAAACAACTATGCCTATTGGAAGATACACATGACTGACTTCCTACAATCACTAGGCATGGATGTATGGAGAATGATTCAAGTAGAGTATAAGCAACCAATTAAGGATATGGATGAGTGGGATCAAGAAGAAATTAAACTCTTTAATGCAAATGCAAAGGCTGTCAATGCACTATCAATTAATGAGTTTAATAAAATTTCTACGTGTAAGTCTGCATATGAACTTTGGAAAGTCTTAGAGACTACACATGAAGGGACTTCACAAGTTAAATATTCTAAGATAAACCTATCATGCATGATTATGAAATGTTCAAGATGCTATTACATGAATCTATTGATGCCATGTATGCTCGCTTTCAAAATATTACAAATGGATTAGCTAACTTTGGTAGAGATATAAGGGAAGAGGAGAAGGTAAGGAAGCTCCTTCATTCCCTTCCAAAAGCTTGGGAGCCCAAGGTCATCGCAATCATGGAAGCAAAGGACATGAGCACCTTGAAGATCACCGAGCTCTTTGGGTCTCTCATGACATATGAGACTCATATGAAGCAATACAAGGAGGAAGATGCTCCCAAAGGCAAGACCCATTGCCTTAAGAGCATCACACCGGGGTGAAGAACCCTCATCATCCGAGGAAGAGACGGATGAGTTTGAAGAAATGACGATGTTGGCAAGAAGATTCATGAGTTTCATGAGAGGAGGCATGAGGAAGGGAAAAGGAGGTTACGTACACATGCTTCAATTGTAACAAAACTGGGCATCTAAGGAAGAATTGCCCACTTCTCAAGATGACTTCCACCTTTAACCCTCACAAGAAAGACGAATAAAAGAAGAAGAAGAACAAGGCAATGATGGCTTCTTGGGATGAAAGTGAGTCTTCATCAAGTGAAGAAGACTCCAAAAGTGAAAAGAAAATCTTTGCCTCATGGCAAATGACAACGAGGTAAGATTTACTTTTGGCGAGCTTTCATTTACGCAAGAAGAACTAGAAAATGAGTTTGATCAAATGCATGATGGATTTAATATCATTAGGAAAAAGTTTAAAGAGCTTAAGAAGGACAACAAATCTTTAGAGCTTGAAAATGATAACTTGCTACTTTCATGCAATACTAAGGAAAGAAGTAGATATCCTTAAGGAAGAAAAGCATGTCTTAGATGATGCTAAGAAAAACTTAGAAAATGAAAATAAGTTCTTAAGTGATAAAGTAGAGCACTTGAATGATATCATGCTAAACTTAAAAAAAGAACTTTGCATGATAAATGAAAAAATGACAACCCTATAAAATGCCATGCCTATGGTTGTACATGCGAGAAAGTCATCAAACAATCACGCTCATGCACACTTCCATGCTTACACATGTAGTCCAAGAAAATTTAATGGAAGCTATTTTTCATGTGGTATTTTTGGCCATATGGCTAGAGATTGTGCACTAAGAAGGAACCCTCATGCTAGATTCACTTGGGTTCCTAAGATGACTAACACTCAAGGACCCAAGAAGATTTGGGTACCTAAAATTATCTCTTCTCATTTTGTAGATGGAGAAGCATTCTCAAGCAAGTAGAAGCACATGGATATTGGATAATGGTTGCTCAAAACACATGACGGGTGATATCAATCTTTTCATAACCCTATCAAGCAAGGATGATGGACATGTGATATTTGGAGACAAAGCCAAAGGTAAGATTGTTGGCATTGGTGATATAAGTACTCCCCTACCCATGCATTAAAAATATCTTACTAGTTGATGGGTTAAAGCATAATTTGATTAGCATATCTCAATTTTGTGACAATGGATATGTAGTCATTTTTGAAGAATCTAAATGCATCATTAGAAGTGCACCATCTAATGATATTGTGTTTATTGGAAATAGGCAGGAAAATATTTACACATTAGTTTTAAATATTTTGCCTAATCCCCATGTTAGATGCTTGGTTGCCATGGAAAATGATTCTTGGTTGTGGCATAGAAGGCTATGACATGCTAGCATGAGCCTCATCCAAGAAATATCAAAAAAAGACTTAGTTAAAGGAATACCTAAGATAAAATTTAAGAAAAATAAACTTTGTGGTGAATGTCAACATGGAAAACAAGTTAAGTCTTCATTTCATAGCATTAATCAAGTGAGTACATCTAGAACACTTGAACTTGTGCACATGGATTTTTTTGGTCCTTGTGATGTAGCTAGTCTAAGTGGAAAATTATATTGTTATGTTTTGGTTGATGATTTCTCGAGATTTATGTGGGTTTTCTTCTTAGCTAAGAAAAATAAAACTTTTGATTTTTTCAAAAAAATTGCTAGGAAAGTTACAAATGAGAAGGAAATTTCAATTTTAAAAACTAAAAGTGATAATGGAGGATAATTTTAAAATAAAAAGTTTTTCGAATTTTGTGAAGAATTGGGTATTGAGCATACCTTCTCTTCCCCTAGAACCCCTCAACAAAATGAGGTGGTTGAGAGAAAAAATAGAACCTTACAAGAGATGGCTAGGATCATGCTTTGTGAAAATAATTTGCCCAAGTACTTCTGGGCCGAAGCCATAAATACCTCTTGTTATGTGCTTAATCGTGTTTTATTAAGATCTAAAATTAAGAAAACACCTTTTGAGCTTTGGAATGATAAAATCCCAAGTGTGGGATATTTTCGTGTTTTTGGATGTAAATGCTTTATCTTAAACACTAAGGAGCATCTAGGAAAATTTGATTCTAAATCCGATGAAGGTATTTTCCTATGTTACTCAAATAGTTCTAAAATATATAGAGTTTGTAATCATAGAACTATGACTGTCGAAGAATCTATGCATGTTACATTTGATGAAACTAATGGTTCTTCTAGAAATATTAAGATTGTGAATGTAGATGAGGAACTTGAGGAACTCACATTTCATGACAAAGAGGTTGAGGAAGAAAACAATGAGGAAACTCAACATGAAGAACCCTCATCCTCAACTCTACCTCAAAATGAAGAAGAAGAAGAGGAAGCTCTACCACCTCTCTCCAAAGGGTACCAGTTGATTAGAGATCATCCAATGTATCAAGTCATTGGAGAACCATCAATGGGAGTGGTAACACGCTCTAAACTTAAGAACATTTGTCAATATGTAGCATTCATATCTCAAGTAGAGCAAAAAAATATTAAGGAATCAATAGAAGATGAATTTTGGGTAATAGCTATGCAAGAAGAACTTAATCAATTTGTTAGGAATGAAGTATGAGACTTAGTACCTAGACCTAGTGGACAAACTGTGATTGAGACTAAATGAGTATTTAGAAATAAGTTAGATGAATGAGATTTAGTCATTAGAAACAAAGCTAGGTTAGTAGCCCAAGGGTATAATCAAGAAGAAGGAATTGATTATAATGAAACTTATGCTCCCGTAGCTAGATTAGAGGCAATTCGCATGCTTTTGGCTTATGCTAGTTTTAAAGACTTTAAACTTTTTCAAATGGATGTTAAAAGTGTATTTTTAAATGATTTTATCGATGAAGAAGTTTATGTTGAACAACCCCCCGGATTTGAAAGTTTTGAGTTTTCAAACCATGTTTTTAAACTTAAAAAGGGCTTTGGATGGCTTAAAACAAGCCCCTAAGGCTTGGTATGAAAGACTTTTCACATTTTTGATTGATCAAGGCTTTAGCATTGGAAAAGCCGATGTTTCTTTTTTTATAAAAAATAATGAAAATGATATTTTACTCGTGCAAATTTATGTTGATGATATAATATTTGGTGCTACTAATGAATTGCTTTGTGAGTGGTTTGCAAACTGTATGCAAGAAGAGTTTGAGATGAGCATGATGGGAGAACTTTCCTTCATGCTTGGTCTCCAAATCAAGCAAACCAACAAAGAAATCTTCATAAATCAAGCTAAATATACACAAAGGAGCTCATCAAAAGGTTTGGAATGAATGAAGCCAAGATAGCTTCTACACCAATGAGCACATCCATCAAGCTTGACAAAGATGAAGATGGTGTCAAAGTAGATGAAAAACGATATCGAGGTATGATTGGTAGTTTTCTCTATTTAACTACAAGTAGACCCGATATCATGTTTAGTGTTTGTGCATGTGCTAGGTTTCAATCTTGTCATAAAATATCTCACTTAAGTGCGGTCAAACGCATATTGAGATATTTGAAGGGCACGGTTGATTTAGGATTATGGTATCCATGTAATGCATCTTTCGATTTAATTGGTTTTTCGTATGCCAATTTTGTAGGGTGTAAAGTAGATCAAAAAAGCACTAGTGGGTGTTGTCAATTCTTAGGAATGAGTCTTATTTCTTGGTTTTCAAAGAAACAAAACTCGGTTGCACTTTCAACTACCGAAGCGGAATACATCGCTGCGGCTAGTTGTTGTGCACAAGTCCTTTAGATGAAACAAAACATTTTGGTTATGGACTTAAGTATTCATGTATATCTATACATTGTGATAACACTAGTGTAATCAATTTAACAAAAAATCCAGTTTTACACTCTAGGACCAAGCACATTGATCTAAGGTACCATTTTCTTAGGGATAATGTAGCTAAGGGAAATATATCCGTGAAATTCGTATCCACCGACAAATAACTTGCAGATATATTCACAAAACCCTTAAGTGAAGAAAGCTTTACAAACTTAAGAATGCAATTAGGAATTTGTGCTTTTCTAGTGGTTAAAAATATTTAAAATATACCTATCTTTTTTTTTTTAATTTAAAAAATGGCATTTCATGTGGTATCATCACACTTATGTATTGCCTTGTAATGGGGCTTTGCGACTTTTCGATGTTTGCCTTCTATACGCTTACATTGATAGGAAGGACTATAGTGGTAGATGATAGTCGATTTTATGATTTTCTTGGTTTTAATAATGGAACCCATTAATAGTACCTTAGTTCTTGCCCTTTTTGATTGTTGTCAAAAGGGGGAGAAAAAGTAAGGTCACATTTGTTTTATGATGCATATAATTAAATAGGAGTTACAAGCATAATATGCATATTGATAGGGGGAGCATATGTTAAGTTGCGAACTAAGTTGTGCATGCCTTAACTCAAACTCACAAATGATAATTAGAGTCTTCTTTTATATAAAATTTCATGTTGTGTTTGTCATCATCAAAAAAGGAGAGATTATTGGCCCAAGGGTTCCCCCAAGGCTTCGATCTCTCTTTTGATGATAACAAACATGTATTTAATATATGTGTGAAGTTTTGAGTTCAGGTTGAGGTTGCGATAAGCACGCGATAAGCAAGGCATAAAAACTACAGTAGCCACTTCGATCGACCGGTCGATCGACCGAACAAGGCCAAAAATTAATAGTGGCTAATTCGGTCGACTAGACAACAGAGGAATTAATCACAATCAATTCAGTCAACCATCCGGTCGACTGAATATGGCTGTAGAAGGGCAGAACGCTAGCGGTCGCTGGGCAGTCGATTGATTGGTCGACCGACGACCGATCGTCAAACGATCGGTCGGCGTCCAACGGGCAGAAAAACGTCCATTGGAGTGACGTTTCGTGTGAGGGGTTATAAATACCCCTCACCAACCTTCATTAGTCTTTCTTAACCATTGATATACGCTTCCAAAGAGAGATTTATACCTTCTAAGCTTGATTTGCTCGCATTTGCTTCTCCGATCGATGATTTCTCTCAAGCGCTCATCTTCTCTCAACTTTGGCTTCGATTCAACCTCAACATCTTGTGGAGTTGGAGGCATAGAAGGTTTGGAAAAGAGCTCTTAGTCGTAGTTTACTCTTTAGCTATTTTCATTGTAATTTTACTTGTTACTTGAACTTATTCCTCATTGATTAGTTTGCTAGGTGTGCTAGTATAAACACTTAGGGTTTACTTTGTAGAATTGTGTTTTGTCTAGGTGAATAGGTTTGAGGAGTTCTCAAAGGGTTGAGAACCGAGTCCTCGGTTGTATTCAAAGGAAAACACAAGGTCTATAAAAGATTTGGTTAGAAATCCTTGGTGTGGAGCCAAGGTAGTGGAGTAGGCGGTTGGCCGAACCACTATAATCTCTTGAGTTTAAATTGCCTTGTGTGATTGCTTATAATTGTATCTCATAATTACTAACGAATATCATTTAGTTGCACCTACTTTCGGTTGAAGTTGGAATTGACTTAAAAGAAATTCAAGTAGAAGTAAAAAGTCACCCAACACTTTTCAACCCCCCCTTCTAGTGTAGATATTCACTCAACATAGACAAATCCCTAAAGTTCCAAGCTACGCAATCCCGCCTTGTGGTGACCAACCACCGTCTCACAAAGATGGATTACATAATTACTCTCAGCATCTTAACTTTATTTTCATGGCGGTGCTAAGCCCACTCTTGGTCCGATTTGTTAGTGACCAACTACACAACTGCTCAACTACCACATAACTAAGGTCTACCATATCATAGACATAATAACCTCAAATTCATAAGTAATTAAGGCTACTCAGATAGTTGAAGTATTAGGCTGAACTCTTCGGGTGCATTCGTAAATGCGCCATCCCGACCCTCTCTAGGACCCTAAACTCCCGTCAGCGTACTCTACTATAATTGCCAACCAAAACCAGTCCTAGATAAATCCACTAAGCATTATGAAGTAGATTATTCACACATAAAATATTTGTAACCTATGGTGTCTCAATTATAATTTCGGCACCTATCATAAGCTTGAAACATGAATTTCAACCTCTAGTTCAAGAAAATTTTAGCATGGTATATTACATCCATCACACCACCCTATTCACACTTTATAATTGGGATAAGAGGTAATTTTGCCCTTGTACTTTTCAAAATGGGGTGATTTTGCCCCTGTACTTTTTAGGACCAAATTTTA
The DNA here is from genome assembly GCA_034359265.1 of Canna indica. Classification (NCBI taxonomy): domain Eukaryota; kingdom Viridiplantae; phylum Streptophyta; class Magnoliopsida; order Zingiberales; family Cannaceae; genus Canna; species Canna indica. The sequence goes on from CP136891.1 coordinate 27,450,450, forward strand.
CTCTTGAACTACCTGAAATGTGCGTATTTACCCTTACTTTGGACGGATATGTGATTAGGCTAACGAAACTAACAGGAGCCACTTAAAATGTTACATGTCATTAAACTCAAAGTTTTTTTAAAAAATAAAAAAAAGCTGATGTGTAATCCCACATGGCTTACACATTCAACCTCGAATTCTTCCCCCCAAATCAGTACTAGGTGTGAAGATCGATTCTACCATGATGCCTAAGATAAAACAAAAGGAAAACTTTGTAATTACAAAGCATCATCAACGGCAATCGGCTCTCCGACCCCATCCCTGCCTAGCTCTTCAACACTTCCTCCCTCCACACCCTCTTCCTCTACGACAATCGCCTCTCTAGCCCCTTCCTCACCACCGCTTGCGATGTCCCTCGCCTCCAGAACCTCAACCTCTCCCGTAATGCCCTTACCGGGCCCCTTCTGCCGGCGCTCCATGGGTGCCGCCACCTGCCGTGGCTCATCCTCATTGGAAACCATCTTTTCGACATCATCCCTATCGAGATCTGGCTGGAGATGGCGGGGCTCGTCCAACTCGACCTGTCCTCCAACGCCTTTGAGGGGCCCATCCTGCCAGACCTCGGCGAGCTCGACTCCCTCGGTGGAATGCTCAACCTCTCGCATAACCATTTCTCCGGTGGGATTCCCAACGCGCTCGACAACCTACCATCGACGGTCAGCCTCGACTTGCGGTACAACAACCTTAGCGAGGAGATCACCAGCGTCGAGACATTGGTGAACTAGGGCCCAATGACGTTCCTCAACAACTCGGGGTTGTGCGGGTTCACGTTGTTGATCCCCTGTGAGGTACGGACGGTGCCGACGCCAGAGGTTTCTGCAGAAGGGCGAGGAGCAGTGACGGCAGGCGGGTGTGGGATCGGGACGTACGAGGCAACAACGGGGGAGGGGGGAAGGGGGATGAGGACGGGATTGATTGTGCTCATCTCAGTCGCAGACGCGACCTCGGTGGTGCTGGTGGGACTAGTGGTGTGCGCATACTGGAAAGTGAAGGATAAGGACAAAGGGTGCGCAAAGCTTGGGAGGGGCAGTGAGAAAGGAGAACCCGACCGACGACGACGTTATGGATGTTGCGGGGTGGCCGACACGGAGAAGGGGGAGGGAGGGTTTTCGTCGTTGGAGGAGGAAGAGGGCGGAGGGGGAGATGGTGTCAATGGACAAGGGTTTCATGGTAGATCGACGGATTTGGAGAAAGAATTCGAGCTTTAATGTGTAAGCCACGTGGGATTACACATCAATTTTTTTTTTTTTTTAACTTTGAGTTTGATGGCATGTCTCATTTTAAGTGGCTCCTGTTAGTTTTGTTAGCCTAGTCACATATCCGTCCAAAGTAAGGGTAAATACGCACATTTCAGATAATTCAAGGGTAAAATTTGGCCCAAAAAAAAAATACATGGGCAAAATCACCCCATTTTGAAAAGTATAGGGGCAAAATTACCCCTTTTCCCTTTATAATTCAATATAACATCCATCCAAGCATGAATAATTCTGAAATTTACCATCTAAAATCTGACATGTAATAAAACATATTTAAATCTAAAATTTTAGCACTAGAATATGTGTTTCAAAAGCTGAAATTTTGTTGGTGCCTTACCTCCCCCCCCCCCGTTATACATCATATCCTATCTTAGAATTTATGCCACATAATCTAGTTTTTTTTTTTCTTCTCAGAAAGGAAGTAGATTATAACCTGGGAATTTCAACCCTACATAGCCCGTAACAACCCCAAAGTTTTCCACATCTAAAATGCCTCACAATCAGACATACTATAGTTTCTTAGTTCCAACCCTTTTCCTTACATCAAAATCTAGGTTCACCTAAGCCGGAATAGAACTTTCATCTCTAGAACCGTTCGGCCCTTAACCCTTCAAGTAGGGTCTCAAGCCGAGTACCCCTAATAAGGAGTCTCATTTCATCACCAAGTCACCCAAACCTTCACGCATAAATGTATGTCAAAACAGTGATTCAGCAAAGGTATATTCCCTATCACCAACCATCGATACCCTACGACTTTAGGTACTACCCTAAACTACCCTACATCAGCCCCTAACCACCGGGAACAAATTTCTCTTCACATAGTATCCACTTTACAAATAGAACAATGATCAAAACATTGAATAAATTTTTTAGCAATTATCATTTTCCCCAAGCCGTCGGCCCCAATCCTTAGGGCTATCCTATCCGGCTCTAGCTCAAGATATCACCAAGTGGCTTTCCCCTTCCTTTAACCAAATACAACCAAGGAAAACTACACATAGATTAAAGATAGACAAAAATCTCCATTCAAGCCTTCCCTTACATGGGTCGGCCAAACAAGAGAACGTTCTACCAAGGAAATCAAATCATTAAACCACTCACACACTGCATTGTCAATTGACTATCAAGAAAACATATAATAAATAATTTAAGCATTGTATTTACAATTATTAATTAACCATAGATACCGCCGTTGGTGCGCAGGTTTAGCTGTCAATCTCGTGACTAGGACATAGCATATGTCCTATTGTTGTACCCAAGGTTGTTAAACTCGAGAGTTTAAGTAAACTCGTGGAGCCTCCATAAACTCGACTCGTAAACTCGTAATAGTTTACCTGATATTAAAAAAATATTTTTTTAAAAAATATTATGCTATGAAATATAATCAAAAGAGTTGAAGCAAACTTGATTACTTGAATCAACTAATGTAACACCATTACATACACCAGTAATAATCAAAGTATCAATTATCAAACTTAATATGAATCGATGATCAAAGGAAAGCCATAATACAAATTAATTTGAGTAGATCTGTAGACGACATCAAATTAATTTAAACTTAATTTATGATCAAGATAAGCAACACATAAGTCGAACACTATAAACTTAGGGCATGTTTGCTTCATAGGATAATGTAGGATATGATAGATAATGGATTAATATCCATTGTTTGTTTAGTGCATAGATTAGAAGAAAATGTAAATAGAACAATATTTATATCCGATGTACACTAGATTTGAAAAATTTATATCCAATCATCCCTTTTTATTATCCAATCCAATCCTATCCTATCCAATGAAGCAAACATACCATTAAAGTTGAGTTACTTGAGTTGAATTGTAGAAGACATCAAATTAATTTCATCATTCATCAATTGCATACTACTTTAAAATCTAAATTAACACAAACATACTAATTCCAATAATAGATATAGCAATTCATCGATTCAAATATCAAATTGATATTATCAGTTATTCAAATGAGCTCCAAAGTTCATAGTTTCATCATTCATCAGATCAATTTACTAGTTATGGAAGAAGCTGGCAGTCGGATTGTCGGAGACTCAGAGCGAGGCAGTCGGAGGTGTAGGCAGTGTAGCAGTCGCAGTCGGTGGTAGTGGAACGACTTCTTCTCACAGTCGATGGCGATCGAAGACTCGGAGGCAGTCGGAGGTGTAGGCGGTCCGCGATCGAGAAGAAGGCATAGGCGGAACTCGGAAGCTCTAACCAGGGGACCCGTCGACCAGTGAGTGCTGCTGGAGAAGAAGGCGGTTGAGAAGAGACAAAGGCGCAGGTGAAGAGGAGCCACCGGTGATTGACAAGCTGGAGTGGAGATGGCGGTTTCAGAGGAGAGGAGCCGCAGGTGAAGAGATGATGTCGATGTGAGAAGGCTAGGGCATAGGGCACAGGCGGAACTCGTAAAATGAGGGGAATAAGAGTTGTTTGACACTTTGACCGTGATTTGAGAGGAAATGAGGAAATAAGAGACTTGTTTGACCGTGATTTGAGTAGTTTGATCGAGTTTGACCGAGTTCACCAAAAAACGAGTTTGGGTGCGAGTTAGCTCGATTTTGAAACCTGGAATCGTAAACTCGGATGAGTTTACGAGTTAACTCGCAAGTTTAATAACACTGGTCATACTCGCTCTGTTACCATTTTGTTATGACCCGTTTGATGGGATAACTAACCTACCAACTTCCTAGGCCAACCTACTGGCCTAATTAAAATATTCAAGCTGAAGTTGATAGTAGCACATCCATCAAGTCTTATAAGCCATATAAGCCAACACCACATTCAACATACTTTCCATGTGGGACTAAACTGGGGTATTACAATCTCCACACTTATGTCTTGACTTCCTCGTCAAGATCGAACTCGAGTCTAACACATAGCCCAAATCACACCCAAGTCAACGACATGTGATGCCTAGCCTAGTAGCGGCTCCACCCCATCACTTGGGCACCCCTTTCTCACATAGCCTCCCTTACCATGCCTAGGACTAGGTCCCGCTCTGATACCACATTGTCAAGCCCCAAAACTCGGACATGATCGGCCAGAGTACCACCCATATTCTGAAACCTAACCCAACCAAGACAACTAGATAAAGATACAAAACCTGAACATTTTATAAAAAAACTAACTCGGTTTGCGGAAAACATAAACCGAATAATTTTCAAACCATCAATCAAAATAGTTCAATAGTTGCAATTGTTCAAATCATTTTAAAAAGAAACCAGTTTAACATAAATGAATCTCTCAACATCAAAACTGTGAAAATCAAATCTAGACCCAAGTCCACATAACTAAAAATAAATAAAAGCCTCTATGACTCGGGTATACACCCTCGACCACGACGTGTCACGAGATCCGTTGTCCTTGCCGCCACCAACCACACTAATGTATCTCGGTACCTTTTTGATCACGCTCAAATGTTGAAAAAGAACAACATAATAAATTGTAAGTCCAACTAGGACTTAGTGAGTGGCTTAGTCCTCTATCCACCATGTCCAATAACACAAGTTGAATAGGTAAATATTAATTGGTAAACATATACTCATAAACAATACCAAGTAAGCATAAACATCAATTCATATAAGATATGAAAACCAATATGCATAACCATCAATCCATATAAGATATAAACATCAATATGCATAACCATCAATCCATGTAAGATGTAAACACAAATATGCATAACCAAAAACCCAAACAAGACACCCGGGTCGGTTGTCAATGTGGCGGGCTGATGAGCTTCCCGGTCTAGGGACCCATCGGTCCAATAATCCAGGGACCCGTCGATCCTACGAGTTGATCACTGAGCCTGTCTCTGGCTTAGCGAGCTTCCCGCCCATGCCACTTCGGGTCGATCTTTAGTGTGACGACTGACGAGCTTCCCGATCCAAAAGAAATTCGAAGCAAACACAGGCACACCCAAGCAACCATAGATAACCAATAATTGATATAAATAATTATGCAGATATGATCCACATAGCCAGAATCTATATCCTAGGACCTCTAGGGTCCCTAATTGTAATACCCGCAAATTTTTAAAACCTCTAGAGTTCCACCTTATGCTCTTCGGCGAGCTTGGCTTGAACCCCTACACACATTTCTTAGCCTTCAGAACTGGCCTCAGAGCACAACGCCCCACTCAGCGGCCAAAATTCAAATTATATCAGTCTGGCTCGATCGCCTTAGTGCTTATAATATTATGGACTCCCACGCCCCTAATTGTTGGATGGTAATAAGAAAACACAGCGGAAATAATAATTTAAAAATTTGAAACCATCCCGAAAACAACGATTTACTTTAGCATTATTAAGGAATTCAATCAACATCAGAGATGTGGGAGAAGGTATACCTCAAACCGCGGTTGGTATGACTAATCCTATCCCTGTCTTGAGACGTACACGTGTACGTTTTCCAACTATAGTCCACACTAAGCACCTCGCAATAATAGGGGCAGCGAACACCGGGGCTCATTGTGGCTCAACAGAGAAGCTTTCTCAATCCCAAAATCCACTTAGGCAAGGCCAACCCTTCCACCAAGAACCGAGCACCAAAAAGGGAGGAAGAGGGGATGAGAAAACTACGGAACAAGAGGGTAAATAAAAGAATACCTCGCTGTCCTTCTTGGACTCCTCCAAGAAGATGAAGTAGGTGGCACACCCAAGTAGAAGACACTGTTGGCTTAAGGTTTTCTATCTTGGTCTTAATCTCGGTTTTGATGATAACAAACATGGAACTAATGTTTCATTGAGAAATTTTCCAGGTTCCATATCAATTAGCACTCGATGTCCTCGATCGAAAATATTGAAGAAATCAAAAAATCGAAAAGATATTGATCGACGCATTCGGGTTCATCGTCAAAATATCTAGAAGTTCAACGTGTGCACCAAAGATGTCTTGGATGAGTCTAAAGAACACATGGAAAGCTCGCCAAGTTGACGCACGCTGAAGGCCGGAACCCAAAGACGAAGCGCGCAAGAAAAATTCACAAGAAAATTTCCCTACCCAAATTCGGTCGACTGACAGAAGAAAAAATCGGGCAGAAGGCAATTCAGTTGATCGAATGTGGCGAAAAATTGATAGTAGCCAATTCGGTCGACTGAAGTGCACCCAGAAGCGGCAGAATGCCACGGTCGCTTGGGCGGTCGATCCATCGGTCGACCGATAATCGACCGACAAGTGATCGAGCGTCGCCAACAGGCAGAAAAATGCACGTTGATGAGCCTTTGTGTTTGGGGGGTTATAAATACCCATCCCAAACTCATTCCTAGTCTAATGTTGATGCTTCCATGTCTCAAAGAGTGATCTTTAGCATCCTTTAAGCTTCTCATTGATCAAATCCTTCAAACCTAACTCTTGATCCCTCATCTTCAAGTTTTCTTCATTGGAGGGCTCATCAAGGGTGCTAGGCTCAAGAAGAAGAGGTGTTCTTATTGTGATAAGTCATCTTTACTCTCTTCTTATGATTACAGTGTTTTTATTTTGTTTTGAATTAATTTACTTGAGTTTCTAAGAAGACCTAGTGTGTGGTCTTGTGTGTAAGTGATTAATTACCTAGGTGTATAAGGTGTAAAGCTACTTGTGTAAACTAAGTTAAGAGTAGGTCTTAGAAATTGAGGTGGGAAAGCTCACTCGGTAGAAAGGCGGGATTCTTCCGGGTGTGGAGTTGCCTTCGAGGTGAGTGTAGGGTCTTTCCGGTGTAAATTCCTCAATTGTAAGCTACTCATAATTTAGTAGATTCGGGTGTAAAATCCTAAGCACGGTGCTTATGTAGCAGAGTAGGCATTGTGGCGGAACCACTATAAATCATTGTGTTAGCATTGATACATTGCTTGTGTTTAAATTGTTTTATTATTGCTTCCGTACTTAGTAGATAAACTGCATTTTGCTTAAGAAGTCTAAGAAACGATTAAAATCGGATTTAGGCAAAAAGATTAGTAAACACACTATTCACCCCCCTCTTGTGTGGCCATTTCACCAACAGACACCTTCAATTCGGCTTCACCAAAAGCCCCGGGAAGGAGGAGGAAGATGGCCGGCCACCAATGGAGAGGGAAGAACTAATTCACCAACCCCCACCAATGGAGTGCTCGGCCATCATTTATAGAGAGGGGGGTGGTTACAAGGTAGACCCGCCCCCCCTAAAAACTCTCTCACCGGAATTTAAAATTCTGGGGTTTGCCTCCAAATAATATTTCATAATTATTTCAAAATTAATTAAATTCAATTAAATATAAACTTTAATTTATCTTCATAAATTAAGAGCTTATCAATAAGAATCATAATTATCTAAATAAATTAAATTCATATTAATTAATAGAATTATGATTTATCCTCATAAATCATATATCTATTAATTTTATGATTTATCTCCATAAATCAAATTACTATTAATTAGGATTTATCCAAATAAATTAATTCCTAATTAATTGGTTAGGCTTATGGTTAGAAACTAATTTTCTCACAATGTATATTTGATTCAAAATCAAATTATATTTAATTCATAATTAAATAAAATCCCCGTCAAGTGGTTAATTAAATATTTAATTCATTATTAAATTTAATCAATCAGACAAAATATTATTATGTGTCAATCCCTACAATTTAGGGATGCCCTACAAATTAGGGTTACCAAAGATCTCCTTCCTCGCGCATTCGTTCCTATAGGAAACACATTCCCTATCGTGTCCGTAAACGAGATCTGTGATCGAGTTGCAGCATGTCCATGCTAGTAGATATATAAGATCACATTCGGACTTTATCTCATAAGGTCTGTTATGAGGTTAGCCTATTGTGTGTGACCCATTGGGCCCCACACTAAGCTAGCAGTGAGTTGTGCATAACGGAGAGTCGGATCCGATAGAACGACTTCTATTCGAATCTTACGAGCTTCCACTAAATCCCTTTAGTGTAGTCGTGAGGGACTCCACTCACAAGTCAAGATTGACGTCTAGCAACATGTCATGACTATTCGGATAGTTTGAGGTTCAATCTACAGGGATCGAACGCCCTTCGGTGATTAGTTACCGTGCAACTAAATCCCTCGGTTACAATGTTCCAAAATAGGCTAGGGTACGGAGGAAGTGTCAAACTCTAATACTGATTCATATGTATTCCACCCGCCAAGATGTCGTTTCAATAATAAAATGTCAGAAACATCTTCCTGACTTTCATTTCTACTCTGGTCAGAGATTCCCGAGTCGACACTTGCAGGGACACATAGGACATTATCTCCTCTTTCTAGGAGTAACCGATTCCATGTTGGTTGCTCACCTACCTCAATGAATGCTTCCCCATGCCCAGTAATACCCGGCACATGATGTTGAGGGCCACGTAGGGATAGAACCAAAGCAATGGGCCGTCACTCACAAGGTAACCATGACAATCTCAGGTCCAAGGATTGTTTGCACCTACTATCACTCGAGGAACATCCTATTGACACTCATGTAAGGATTCCATTCTGTGTTCCTCGTGTAGGTCCGTTCAGTGAACTCATTCACTAATGAGCACCTGCACTTGTACATTAATGACGACTCATAGGTAATTGTGAGATCAGCAACCCCCTATCGTATAGGGCATATACCAAGTGCACTAGTCTATCCGGAATATAATCACCAATCCCCTAATCGGGGATCCTATGACTAGGAATATTTAGAACATGAGCATTTGGATTCTAAGTCTCACTGGCATGATCTCATCATGACCTTAGAATTATCTGCCCGAATTCTTGGGGTTCATCATAATCTTTATAAATAAAGATGTAGCATATGATGAAAAGTTGCCTCATAAAGTTGATTACCCTTGAATAGTCCCTGAACACATCGACATGTGATTGGCTCAAGGGCACTATTCCTTTTACTAATGACCCCAAGCGCACTTCTCGCGAGCTCGATTTTCACCGAGTTTGGTCCTCAGCCACCATAGCCGCTACTTCCGGCCTCAGCACCTTTACACGACTAGGAGTCAGTTTGCACTAGTCTGGCTCGTTGGCTATCACGCCATTACTTTCGGCCTCAGCGCCCATGCACGACCCTAACTCGATTTTAACCAGTCTGGCTCGTTGGCTATCACGCTATTACTTCCAACCTCAAAGCCCTTACTCGACTCATCATGCGTGGTCCTGCCTTACACTCCTCGGGGAGCTCAGCTTCAACACCCGAGTACAGTCGTCGGCTCCTAGAGCCCTACTTCCGGCCTCAATACCCTTACAAGAGCAGGACTCAGTTTTTACCAGCATGGCTCGTTACCTACCATGCCATTACTTCCGGCCTTAGAGCCCTTACTTGACTCCTCGCATTCGGTCCTATCTTACGCTCCTCGACGAGTCGGCTTGAAACCCCAAGTACAATCCTTGCCCCTCAGAACCGCTACTTCCGGCCTCTACGCCCTTACACGACCAGAACTCGGTTTTCACTACCCTTGCTCATTGCCTATCACGTTATTACTATCGACCTCAGAGCCCTTACTTAACTCCTCACGCGCGGTCTAGCCTTACGCTCCTTGGCGAGCTCGGCTTGAACCCCCGAGTACAGTCCTCGGCCTCTAGAGCCGCTACTTTTGGCCTCAAAGCCTTTACTTGATTCTTCACGCGCAGTCCTATCTTACGCTCCTTAGAGAGCTCGGATGGAACCCCTGAGTATAGTCCTTGGTCCCTAGAGCCACTACTTCCGACCTTAGTTCCCCTTTACGACTAGGACTCGATTTTTACCACCCTGGATTGTTGGCTATCATGCCATTACTTCCGGCCTCAGAGCCTTTTCTTGACTCCTTGTGCGCGGTCCTACCTTACACTTCTTGGCAACCACGATTGAACCGTCGAGCACAGTCCTCGGCCTAGAGCCGCCACTTCCAACCTCAGCGCCCTTACACGACTAGGACTCGGTTTTTACCAACCTGGCTCGTTGGCTATCACGTCACTACCCCCAACCCCAGAGCCCTTATACGACTCCCCATGCACAATCCCGCCTTACGCTCCTCAAAAAGCTCGACTAGGACCCTCGAATGCAGTACTTGGTCCTGGAGCCACTATTCCTAAGTTCATTATCAATACGCAACCAGCTTTGCATGACACCAGAGCCCGTCATCACTGCTTAACCTCCAAAAACAACTTCGGAATTGTTTATAGAATGTTCAACATCAAACAAAGATTTCATAAGATTCAACTTCAAACAAAGATTTCAAAAGGTGCAACCTCAAATAAGGATTTCATAAGTCAAACAAAGACTTTCCCTTCATAGGGAACCAAGTATTACCAACAGAAAAAACTAAGCCACTAAATCAACAAGAGCATGTTGCAAAACAAAATAAACCCACAAAGGAGCAATTGTCAAACAAAAAGGGGAGTAATCAACCCCAGAAAGTTTCCAAAACTAGCACATACACAAGGAGACAAAAAATTCAAACATTTACTGAGGAGAAACCACGTCATCCTTGATAGGCACGGCAGGAGCATCGCTCCCCAGAACCATATCCCCTCGCGGAGAAAATGAGCACTGACCTAGAGTCACGGTCGAAGGTTCTCCTCTAAGGGACCAAGAATAGTACTTCTCAACCTCAGGATTTACCAAAACACCATCTTTGACTTCCTTGAGGAAGTCCATCCTAGAATGGTCAACGTCAGGAGCAAGAACCTTAGCTTGTTCTGCCACCCTTTCTAAACCCTCTATATACATTGCAAGAACACGATCTTGAAGACATCTCGCCTCGTCCTCAAGGGTTTGCCTTGCCAAGTTGCACCTCCCAACTTCGGCCTTGGCTTCCTCAACCTCGGTCTTCAAACGGGAACCCTCCACCACCACTGCGACAAGATCAAGGTAGAGCATTTTCAACTCCGCCCTAGATTTGCTTTCCACCTCCGCTATTCGGGCAGCAGACTAGGAGACAACCACATTCAGGTGCGCGACTTCATCAACCATCGCCACCAAAACCCTTTCCATTTCCATAATATTGGACCTTAGTGCCTCGAGCTCTCGCGACTGCACCTCAAAATCTCTCGACGTAGACTCCCTCAACCTGCCCATCAAAAGTTGGATGTGTTCCTGAGGATCGATCCCCTTGAGAAAAATTGATTGATTGCTGGAACGGGTTCATAAGACTAAAATAGGCCACTAAACTCCCACTGATGCACCAGCCACCACCGCCGTCTTCGGCAGCACAGACTCATCCTCCCCCCCACCCCGCGAGCGAGTAGTCGCCTGAGGAAGTAGGTTTCCGTCAGAACACCTGGCTCTTTTTCGGCACCTCGTTGGTGAGTCGAGGAAGACCGAAGAATCCAAAGACGCCGACGACCCAGCCGCCTCCGCCCCAGCCCCAAAGACCCCTCAATTTTGAGACTGCGAAGCCCTCATAGGCTTCAATAAGCTATTCACTAGTTGATTATTCCCCCTCCCGCCTAAAGTGCTCTCCTGCATTTCCGCTAGACGGGCGCACATGTCTGGAACCTTCAACAATGGAGACATCACACCTGCATGACAAAATGATTTTGGACAAATCATCTCGAAAAACTATGGAAGAATACCTGATATCCACAGTACTACTAAATGAATTGTAAAGACGACAAAACTAAAGCCAACATCAACGATGCAAAAATTAAAGCGAAACACCAAGAAGACTTACCAAAGGGGGTCAGCAACAGAGGAAGAAAGAAACTAACCAGGAGAACATGGGCGAAAACCTCCTAAGGACGAATGCCAAAGAACGCAAGAAAGACTTGAAACGAGAAGGGAAAGAGTCACCAAATAGGCCGAAGAATGACAACCCCTCTATCCAATGGCTAGCAGCGAGGACGAGATTAAATCTCCATCGACCAAGCTCAGCGATCGATTCTATAGAAATCCCCAAGACACGAGAGGACATTTTTTCTGCCATGATGCCTCCCCTAAAAACGAGGAGGCAAATTCTAATTAGCGACTGCCACGCAAGATGAGGAGATCCTCATTATCAAACCGATATGCCAAGTATGGAAGTCGAGAGGACACATGGATAACACGTCAAAAATATGTCGATTTGACTTATTCCAAGGCGACACAAAAAGTTGTTATGTGCCAACCAAAGATGACGCACGTACGACCACTTACTCCAACCCAACCTTCACAATCGCCTGCTCTAACTCGGCCTCCATGGCTACCTTTTTCAGCTCGACTCTTACAACTGCCTGCTTCAATTCAGCTCCAATGGCCACATGCTCAGCTCGACCTCCGCGGCCGCCTTCTCCAACTCGGCATCTAGACCCTCGATCATTTCAATTCGACGCTCACAGTCATCCACCCAGCTCGACCTCACTGGCTACTTAATAAAACCCAACCTTTGCAATGGCTGAACGCAACATGGCAAATATCTCCAAAAGTTCCCCAAAGAAACCAAAGATAGGAAAGTTAAACCTCATTTAAGAGATCGACACGCACTCCTCTAGACTCCAACCGAGCTCAGGGTTGTGTATTGAACTAGACCCAACAGTGCCCCACAATCTACCTCGAGCCGAACCAAATGTCTCCGTCCGTGGGCTCCACCCAGCCAAATATGGACATCCACGTCTATTCTTATCACGAGGGACGTCGTCGTCGTCAACCCATTCTTAGCAACATCCCCGCGAGATTACTAGGCATCGTCGTCACCTCTACCTGCAATAAATACTGACAGGGCACGCCTCAGGTAACCTAACTTCCAATTTTCATAACCTCCACCTTGGAGTTCCATTGACTTGAGCATCATAGTGTCTTTTGTAGTTCCCTAAAGAAACAAAAGAGAAGAAAGTTAAACCCCATTTAAGAGCTCGACACGCAATCCTCTAGACTCCAACCGATCGAGCTTAGGGTTGTGTACTGAACTAGACCCAACAGTGCCCCACAACCTACCTCGAGCCGAACCAAATGGCTCCGCCCGGGGGCTCCACCTAGCCAAACATGAACATCTACGTCCGTTCTTATCATGAGGGACGACGTCGTTGTCAACCCATTCTTAGCAATATCCCTGCGAGATTACTAAGCGTCGTCGTCACCTCCGCCTGCAATAAATACAGGCAGGGCATGCCTCAGGTAACCTAAGTTTCAATTTTCATAACCTCCACTTTGGAGTTCCATTGACTTGAGCGTCATAGTGTCTTTTGCAAGTCCCCCCTCCCCCCCCCCCCTCTCCCCTGCCGCCGGTGTCGAACTTGATCAGAAGAGACACCGAACCAGACCAGATTACTCAGATCCTCAAGCAGGAACACTAGTCAACTCATCCATTACTAGAGTAAACAAGTATGCACTATAAAAAAAATAAGAATTTGTGGCAAATTTTTGGAGTGGCCAACAACAATTGGCCACAAAAGGTGTAATCTGTGACGAAATTGGTGGCAAAATTATTTTTGTGGTTAAAAGTATAAGTTCGAACGATTTGTGATAATTTTTCTAATTTTGCCATTATGTTTGCCACTAATAATTGAGTCAACGTCCAAAATTTATTGTTTTTTAAATTTATGACAACAGATTTTGCTACTAATTCAAAAGATTCTACCGTGGCAAGAGTTTGCGACAAAAATTTTGCCATAATTTTATCACGATATTCTGTGGCAAACGTTTGCGACAATATTTTTGCCACAACTTTGTCACGATATTATGTGAGAACTCTTTGCGATAATATATTGGTCATAGATATGGAACTATTTTTTGTGACAAATTACGTGTGCCATTATTGCCATAGATGGTAAAATAATTAAAAAAATAAAAAGATTGGCAAAAAAAATCCCTCTTTTTTTTGGGCTGACAAAAATAGTTCCTCCCTTTTATCTATCTCCTGATTGAAAAAACCTCGACTTATAATACCTGCACTACCAGAAAATATAGTATCACCAACGGATTCATTTAGTTGGTATTACTAACAAAATTACCAACTAATATAAAATCGGTTGGTAATTTAGCCTACAAATTTAAAAATACCTTATTTTTTTCATCTTTCCCTTCAACCGACCAATTTATTCATTTTTATTTTAATTTAGCTTGGAAATTTTCACCCGTGCCCTCATTTCGTGCCCTCGTTCCCAGCCGACGACATATTGAAACCCTCGCTGCAACACATTGAACCCTCACATTTAAGTGCCGACAACGAGAACCGACCCGATCCAACGCGACGCCAACACACATCTATTAATTAATTCTATGCTTCTACAAGAAAATAGACTTTCACCAACAGATCTATTTTGTTGGTATTATCAACAAAATCACAAAATAATATATTATCTATTAGTAATTTATCTGACCATTATATAAAAATCATACTTTTTTAATTTTCCTCTACATTTTTAACTGACCTCTTTTTTTTGATAAAATCCCGCAACTCTATTCTCTCCCCATTTTTTAGTCGATGAAAACTCGTGTCGCACCCATCTTTTTTTTGCAGTGTCTGTCCTCCTTCTCGTAGATCGACCATCGTTGCTCCTCAAAAATTTCCCTCTCTCTCTCTCTCTCTCTCTACAACACAAGCTTTAATTAGAGGCAAAATTTTAGAAATAGTTAATTAGTTGTCTCTAAATATAAAATTTAGAGACAAACCAAGAATTTGTCTTTAATGCTATGTTTATAATAAATATTTGGTCTCTAAATGTCTTATATAGTTAAAAATTAATTAAATATCTTAAAATTAAAAACGAAAACAAATTAAGGCCGTGTCTCCTTATTCCTCCGGAATTCCCTCTCTTTTTTTTTCAATCCCGCGCGTCTCTCCCATTAATCTCCTTGTAATGTACATATATTTCTCTCCCTTCTTTTCGTTCTCTCCCGTACCTTCCCCCTTATCCCCATCTCTGCCCAGCTTGCTCCTGCAATCACCGTCTACGCGCGCGAAAGCCCTTTCACCGACGCAGCCAACTCCTGCAAGCATTTGTTGCTTCTCTGCCCACCGATCTCCCCAGAACTCTAATTGATCTCGCCGATGTACTTCAATTCGCGCTGAACTCCGACGATCCTCTTTCCTCGGCCCGCGATTCCTTTCCCCGCAAGTCTTCCCCCTTTCTTTTCCACACTTGAAAAACATCGAGCACACCTACATCATGGGGGGCGGTGTGCGGTCG
Source organism: Canna indica (assembly GCA_034359265.1). NCBI lineage: Eukaryota > Viridiplantae > Streptophyta > Magnoliopsida > Zingiberales > Cannaceae > Canna > Canna indica. Next base: position 27,465,800 of record CP136891.1, read on the forward strand.
AAGAACCCCACAAGGTGCTGCCCAGAGAACGCCGCCTCCTCCTGCAAGCCTCGGCAATGCGGGGACCACGGGAACGTGTTCACAGCTTACACCAGTAACTCCTTTGCCGAGTTCAACATTTTTGGAGACCCTTTCGCTGCTTACCAGGTGCGTTGATCGAATGATAAAATGACTGATGAATCTGCTTGAAGTCAAATTGATTTCTTCTACACTGAGATAGGTCTTCCATTTAGGGATTCCAGTCACCCTCGTACCACTTGATGCAACCAACACTATCCCTGTAACTGAGGATTTTTTTGATGCGTTTGAAGCGTAGCAAGGAACCTATGAGGCACAATATTGTTTCAAGTCTCTAAAAATTACTCGAGACACCTAGTTTGACGACCAGTTCTACACGGTAAGTTCCTAGCGATTTTCACAAGGTGTCTTGGTTCTACAATTTGGTTTCTTGCCCGGTGAAATGGTTTATGATCACAAAGGTGTTTGTCATATTGTCTATTTAATGCAGAGCTTTTTCATGTGGGACTCATTTACTTCTGGTATAACCCTATCCCTATCGATCATGCTCAATGGCGACAACTATTATGGTATTTTCCACTAACCTTAATAAGATATTTGATAGTAATCTCTTCATCAAAAAGAAAAGATATTTGATAGTAATCTAGTGGGGCATATGCTATGGTATTGGAGTGTTAAATAAGATATAACTATTTAGATATAACAATTCTCAAATGAAACCAAAGAACTAGTGATTGCTATCTTTTGATATGAATGATGTTCTTGTCTGTTTCATGTTTTCATCATATCTACCAAATTTTAGTTGCCTATGTTTAGCACATTTTATACCCTGCACTAGATATGGATGAAGCCATAGAAAAGTTACTAGTAGTAATCTTTGCACACTTTGACTAAGTTCCTTGGTTTTGGCAAGTATTTTTTTAATCTTTTCTTGCACAAGTAGTAGTAGCCTTCTGGTTGTCTTACTCAACTGTTTTGTTTTCGTGATGCTTTCGACTTCAATCACCTTGTTTCTCTTGTAAAGCATTCTAGCATCGTGGTAATGTTGGACTGAAGTTCACTGTTTAGCACTTGATTACTGAAGTCTTTACTTTGTTGATACAACACTATCTCCTAGGCAAGAAACAATTTTGATGCTGCTAATGACAAGGAGGAAAGGAAACTAGAATTGGAGAAGAAGTTGCATGTATTGAATGAGAAGAAGCACAATCTTGTCCAAATGTTAAAGCAGGTAAGCTTCATTCCAACTTGTTTATCTATTTTATTTATTACTATCATTATAATTGCTATGCCATTTCTTTATATTAGTTGGGATCTGGATAACTGAGAATATTTTGGAATATCAGCTAATGTTTTTTTATGGATTCAATCATGGATAGTGTTTTTCACCTGCTAATTATGCAAGACTTAAAACAAAATAATTTTACTCATGGAAATTATCATAGAGAAAATAACTTCTGAAATAGAAGAGATAACAACAAGATATTTTGCTTTCTGAGAAATGTATATTTGGTTGTCCAACAAATCTTAAATGCGGAAGAAGAAATAAAGAGGAGGAGCATGTGTCGAAACAAGTTCCCAAGCTCACAGTAGAAGTTAATTTGGTAGTGATTCATGTGACGAATCAGATGCTGATGCGAGGTTAGAGCAAAACATTCAGGTGGGGACAACATTCAAGTGCGAATTTGCCTTGCTGTTATTTGAACTTCTGAAGTATGACTACTACGAATTTTGATGTGAGTCCATCTTTTGCTAGTTGATGATTGTCTTTTTTATTTCTGAACATGTGTCATACAACTTGTGTGTTTTTCTGCTAATGACATTTAGTTCTAAAATATCATTTAGCATGTACATAGTTGCTTGGATTTCTTATTTCTGGCATAATTAAGTTATTATATCTTTTCTTTTAGGAAATTTTTTAATGAGTGTTGTAGTTTGTTATTTTGTTTATTTTTGTCCTAGTTTTGTTAGCATAGTAGTAGTTGAGATTCTTTTGCATAAAATTCTTAATTTTTTGTTAAGAAAAGTAGTCAACTAAATACTAGGTAGTCAGTCCATTTGGAGGATAGAGGAGTTTTCATTCTTCTTTAAGTTAATAATCTTTGCACGTTAAAGTAGGAAAAGTAGATTCTTAAAAGTTATGCAACTGAACTAGTTAGGTTGATGTGAACGGGACATGTTTTCTGTTACATAGATGGTTTATGAGAAACCAAGGAGACTCAATATGAATCAATATGAATAGGAATGCTTGGAAATTTCATCATTTACAACGGAGAAAAATAGAATTGGGAATAAAAACCTTGTTCGAAAAAATCAATATAAATCAATAGCGATGGATATTTAAAATAGCAATATTGTTGCCATGCTAGTTTCTTTGTTCAAACTTATGCCATGCTAGTTTCTTTGTTCAAACTTAAAACTTTGAGAGCGCATAAGACCATTTAATATAGTCATATATAACTGAAGAGGTTTATTTTTCCTATGACAGATCAACTCAATATTTTCTTTTACCATAATCTTTCTTGCAGGATGTTGGAGGATGCAATAGGGTCACACTGTCAAAAGAGAAAGTTACCGGGTAGAACTTGACCTTTTTTTGCTCAGTTGGATAAATCACCATGTCTCTATTATTAGTCATATTATTTTTTGCTCAGTTGAAGTTACTGTTATGGAATATGATATGGAATATGCCTGTTGCAACCTGCATATGTTGAAACTTGCTACTTGCATATGTTGAAACTTGCTACTTGCATATGTTGAAACCTGCATCTGATGATTCTAATCCTCTTTGATCCTGAGTATATGTTGATCCTGCATATGTTGAAACCTGCTACTAGATGTACTTGAGTTTTCAATTTCATAGTATCTACAGGAACTTTATAATTGACTGCTAGTTCAATCTAAAAAATATACAATTTTTGGAGATAATACTCTGCTAGAATTAGAAGATAATTTCTCTACAGATAACTCTTTGAAACCAAATATCTAGAGCTATACTGAAACCAAACCAACAACATACTATTGCAAAATACTGAAACCAATTCCAATTCCTTTAAACAACAAAGAACTATATATCCCAAACACCAAATGGAGTGCTGATACCAAACCTTTAAACAACAAAGTATATAACCTTTGAAAAACTGAAACCATTGTAAAATATTTAGAGCTATATTGAAACCAAATTGAATGCTGATACCAAACCTTTAAACAACAAGCTGAACTGAAATCATGTGTTCACTAACATGATCTGGAAGAGCATGAGACATATTTATGATTTTGGTTCATGATATGCAACAGGCATATTCTAGACATAGCAGGTGTTCACTAATATATTTGGTTCATGATCTGAAAGAGCATGAGACATTCTATTAGCATAGAGCTTTTTTTTTTAATTTACCGAGTTTTGGTTTTGACTTGTGTTCTTACTTCCCTTCTTTTGCAAAGAAAAAAGAAGAAGAAATGAGGCGGACCTAGTGGATGTACTGTAACTTCTTTTAAATGGATATTAGATATTTTAGACTATTTCATGTTGGTGCACAATATTATTTTTGATGTATTTGGATTAATGTTAAACTTATTTTGGATTTGTTGATGGTTGGATATGTAGGTGGTTGATTGTATACCTACTAAGTTGTATACAAGCGGGAAAAGAGGTCCAAGCATTGAAGGAACAAGCCGAGAAAGGAAAAATGGAAGCCGAGGAAGCACGGAAAGAGGCAGCCCTTGCAAACAGTAGAGTTGAGGAGATGAAAAAAAGTCAAGATGAGATGTCGACTCAGATTAAAACAATGATGATGTTATCGAAACTGCAAAATACCCTTAAGGTAAGAATTTTTTCCATTTGTTTCGACTCAACACTTATATATCAACTCTTTAATTGCATGCTTGTATGATATTTTTTTGAAAAATAGAAAACATGTTGATATTGAATTGAAGTAGATAAATTCAATACTAATGTATAGCGTGTGACTAAGCCAAATGGCATGTTATGAATGATCATCAGATAGTTAAGATTATCTATATCTTAATCGAAAACCATAAGAACTATAACTTGGGCTCATAATTATCATGTTTGAAGTTAAAAAAAAAGAAATCACATATAACCTGTAAAATATAGTAAGGCATCAAGAGTTACATGATTAGTCTCCACTGAAAGATCTCAATAGTACAAACTAGAGTACATATCATTTAAGACAAATGAGCTTGAGTCTTTTAACCATGATGTTCTTTAATTAGGACAAGTCTGTCATAGAATGTCTCAAGGGTTTTACCATGGCTTTAGAATCAAGTGCAATAGTACAAAAGAATAACAAAAGATAATCTTAGAATGTCTGCAGCTCAAGTTATCTCATCTGAACAAAGTATATGAGATTAAATAAACAATATGGTTGATATCTATCTCAAGTGTGATTCATATATGGAAGAATAAGATTCAGCAAAAGAAATGACAGCTCAACGGGCGGAAAACTAGTCGTTATCGCCGTTCGATCGCTTCTCAGTCGATCGTCGATCGACCGACCGATCGATCGCTAACTTAATCGCTCTGTTCGGTCGACCGACGGGTCAATCGCCAGACGCGATTCCTGCGATCCGTAATTCGGTCGATCGATCGATCGACCGAAGCACTTACTGCCGCTTTTTGGCAAACTTCGGTCGATCACCGGTCGACCGAATTGCCTATTGCCAGATTTTGGCATCGTTCGGTCGACCGAACTGCCTTCTCCTTCGGTCGGTCGACCGAACTTGGGCAGGGCAGTTTTCTTTGCTTGGTTCATTTTCTGGTTTCGTCTTCGCTAAGTCTACTTATATAACATTTATTAACTTTAAGTTCATAATTTTAAAACATAAATGTTATATAAGGATTACCCCTCATTTGGATTTAATAAAAATATCTAAAAAATCAAAATCCTTAAGAATCAAAATCTAGTTTTTGGGGTCTAGTACAAATTTTCGAAAAATGAAACTTTTCTAATTTTTCGGGTCAAAAAAGGGTAGGCTAAAGGTTTCCAAAAATTCTTAAAAAATACCTCATTATCTAATCTTAACCCAAGGAATAATTATCGTCATTTTTTATGTCAAAAAACTATCTAGGTCATATAGCCCTCCAAGGAGCTCTCTAGGCTTAGTGAATTCAGGGCGGTTTCCGAGTTTTCATATTTTGGGATTCGGGGATGATTTTTGGGTTCTTTGCATCATAAAAAGGGTTATATTATAAACTAGACACCTTAGACCTAAACTTTAACTTCCTGACGAATTCGAGCGCCGACGAGCGTTCTTGCCGATTTCTTCGACTTCTTCGATTTTTTCGATCGGAGACGTCGAGCGCTAACCGATAAGAAACCTGAAAGATTTCTTAATGAAACATTAGTTTTATGTATGATATCATCAAAACCAAGATTAAGACTAAGGTTGAAAATCTTAAATCAACAGTTTTTTCTTTACAATGAAACTATCTTAGCTGAAACTAAGGCGCTATCATAATAGCGCTAATAGCTCTCTTAGCTTGTTTTTTACTCTCTTTGGAGGCAAAGATTTCTTTAAACATCTTAAATCCTTCTTTGTATGATAATAAGGAAATGTATGATGTAATTTCTTTATTAGACAATGTATGTTTGATTCATGAGTAATGATTGATGTTTTTCTTCAAAAAAAAAGAGTGCATTGATGTTCCTTGTGCATTAAGATGTCATTTATAAATTAGTTTGATTCTTTGATGTAATAGTTTTGACTTGTGTTCTTACTTTCCTTCTTTTACAGGAGAAAAAGAAGAAGAAATGAGGCGTACCTAGTAGACCTACTAGTACTTTTTATTGGAGCAGTGTTTGGTTTTTTTTTGGCGTACGAATTATCTTGTGCACCTTTTGGCCCACGAACTATCTTGTGTATCTACTTTAAGTTTTTAATGGATATTAGATACATTGGTGTATCTTGTGTTGGTGAACAATGTTGTTTTTAATGAATTTGGATTAATGTTAAATTTATTTTGGATTGTCGATGGTTGGATTTGTAGGTGGTTGTATATCTGCTAAGTTGTAGGTTTTGTAATTAACAGGTGGATTATTATTTTGATGAATGATTAATTATTAAATTTTGTGTGTTTGTGGCAAATTTATTCATTATAGATTTTCAAAGTTGTGGCAAAGTCATCATATATTATGGCAAAATCATCACTAATATTGTGACAATAATCCAAATTTGAAATCGTGTTAGTGGCAAAATCATCACCGATATTGTGACAATAATCCAAATCAGAAATCGTGTTAGTGGCAAATTTATTTTAACCTTTAATAAAAAAAGATCAAACATGTAGTGGCAAAAAAATTTGTAGCAAATTTGATATATAATGGCAAAATGTAACACGATATTAATAATAAATTTCATATATTTATGCCACGAAAAGAGTTCTAGAAAGAGTATAATAATGACAAATATTTATTAATAAATGACAGAATTTTTGCCATAAAAGATATGTAACGTCAGCAAGCTCCGTTTGTCACAATAGAGTGAAGATAGTTTGACTTTTTCGTTTGTCACTAAAGAAATTATAATTCTTGGCAATCCGTTAAATCTCGCCACGAAAGCCAAAAATAACTTTTAGCGGCGGACCTAACGTGACAAACAGGTGGCGAACACTTTTTTGCCACTGAATTATCTTTTTGCCACTATATATCACTATTGTGGCAAAAATAGATTGTTACTAATTCTATTTTTTTTTGTAGTGATGGGCTCAAGGCCGAACCCTGGTGTAAACCCACTATTATAGACAACTCCATAACTCTTCCCTCTGCTAGCACATTTGTAACTACTCCTTCGTACATATTCTTAATGACATTTATATATTTAACATGAATACTTTTATTCTTTAGTGTCCACTGAACAACTTTTGTTGGTACTCTATCATATGCTTTCTCTAGGTTGATGAAAATCATATGAAGATTCTTCCTCTTCTCTCTATAGATCTTCATCAAGTGTCTCAGTAGAAATATAGCTTATGTTGTAGATCTGCCGAGTATTAAACCGAATTAGTTCTCCAACACTTTTATAATGCCATTGAGCCGATGTTCTATCACCATCACTCAAAGTTTTATTACATGACTCATTAATTTAATGTCACGATAATTGGTACAATTTTGAATATCCTCTTTATTCTTATATACAGGACCTAAAATGATCTTTCTCAAATTATGATATTTTTCTTTCTCTCAAGATAGAGTTGAATAGTTTGGTTAACCATACTAATGGATAAAAGGTAATTCTATAATTTACATATGTGTGGTGTAAAGTAATATATAAGTTATGATATACATGAGGCAAAATAATAATTATATATACGGATAATATAGTGCATATATGGGTCGAATATAGTGCGAATTTGCATTTGCACCGCATTTGTGCGGATTAGGATTCTTTTACATCTGTATCTTCATCCATATTCATTTTTTTCAAAAAATAACTGATTCACGCGACAAATACACAGATAATATCCAATAAATGCGAATATAGTTATTATCCCTACTAACTTATACAACCAACTACGGATTAGCTTTTACTTGGTCTAATAACAAGAAAGGGCAGGAAAAATTTTGTGCAAGACTAGATAAGGCTCTTTTCAGTGTTAAATGGGCTGAATAGAACTATATTGTGAAAGCTGAACATATGCAAAAGATGGGATCAGAAAATAGACCAATTGTGGTGTCATGTATTTTCAATGACAAGAGGAGAATACAAAGAAAATAATTCATGTTTGAGCAATTCTAGACTGAATACCCTGTGCTAGAACAAGTGTTAAAATGCTCTTTAAATGATATGGCTGAGAATGGGATGGAACTGATGGAACAACTAGTGAAACTACAACCTATTTTGATAAAGTGGAATAAGAAAAAGTAGGATGCTTGGAGAAGAATCTCAAAGAAACACTGTTGGAGTTGAGACAACTAGAAGAGAAAGAGGAAAAAGGCACCATTACTGAAACTGAAAGAGGTTGTATCAGAAGCTTATCAAAAAAGACAATTGCTCTAAATAAAAAAATTCAAATCAAGTGGTGGTCCAAGTCAAGGAAGAAATGGATTGAGGGGGGAGAGAAAAATACAATGTATGTATTACCATAGTATTGTTAACCTGAATAGAAGCAGAAGCAGGGTATATGAACTTGAAGTTGAGGGATACTGTTATAAAAGAGGGGAAAGAAATGGCAAATCAAATGACAAAGTGTTATGAAAATCTATGAAAATGGGAGGAGGAAGAGAAACTAGACTATGTTGGAGATAATTTGACATTTGAAAAATTGGTAGAAACAGAAAGTGCTGAAATGGAAAAAATGTTTTCAGTAACTGAAATATGGAATGCAATGAATTCATTAGGGAGAGGAAAGAGTCCAGGAAGAGATGAATTTACTTTGAAGTTTTATTTGTACATATGAGAGGTTTTGAAAGAAAGAATAATAGGAGAATTTGAGAAATTTCACAGAACTGCTATTCTACCATAGAATTGGAATGAAACACAATTGATGATGATTTTGAAAAAAGAAATGCCTAATCGGATTGTAGATTTCAAGCCTATTGCCTTATGCAATGTATTGTATAAGGTATTAGTAAAAGTACTGGTGAATACGATCAGACCTTGAATAAATTGGTGAGTCAGAAAAAATAGTCTTCCTTCGACAAATACATGACAATGTCTTGATTGTTAGTGAGATTTTAAACTCTTGTTATAAATCAAAGGCTAGAAGACTATATGTCATGTTTGGAGGGGGTTATTTTCTACTGTAAAATGATTGGAGAGGAATATGATAGTTTTAGAAGTCACAGGGCAATAAGGTAGGGTGACCCTTTGTCACCGTACCTTTTTATCATGATGGAAGAATTTTTAACAAAAAATATTAATGAACTTGTAAGCAAAGAAAAAAATGAGCCTTTTAAACTTAAGGATTTCAAAATAAGTTACTTGAGCTTTGCTGATGACATTGTGTTTATATCTAAAGGCAATAAAGAATCCTGCAAGGGTTTAAAGGAGGCCTTAGAATTATATGCCAAGATTTCTGGATAAAAGATCAATTTGAAAAAAATCAGAGATCTATTTTCCAAAAAAATATGATGTGGGAATAAAACATGAAATATGTAACTTTTTCAACATGAAGGAGGGATGTTTCCCAATGCAATACCTGGGAGCATACATTTCTCCTAGGAAATTGAAAAAAGAAGGGGGAGACAAAGCTGATGGAAAAAATTATGAAAAGAATTGAGCATTGGGCAAAAAAACTTAGTTTCACAAGCTAGTAGAAAAGTCCTTATCAGCTCGGCCTTAAATTCAATTCCTGCCTATTCTTTTATGACATCTTGATGTAAGTATGAACGCAGTGAAGAAGACAACAAAGGCAACCAGAGACTTTTTCTGGTTATCAAATGAGAAAAATAAATCAACAAAAATGATTAGTTGGAAGAAGATAACATCAAACAAGGGTGATGGTAGACTAGGGATAAGAGATTTGGCAACAATGAAGAAAGCTATTATTGCAAAAAGGATCCTCCCTTTACTAAATGAGGAAGGAAATATTTGGTCAAAATTGTACATTGAAAAGTATGGTTTTTGTCATCCATGGAAGAAAACCAGAGAAGTAAAATTTTCTTGGATTGCAAAACTAGTTAACAAATGCATATACAATGTATAAGATGGACTAAGGAAGAAAGTGGAGAATGGAAAAGAAACTGAGATATGGTCTGATCCATGGATAGGAGAATTACCAATAAACAAATGACCAACTTACATTAATGCCGAGGAATTAGAAAAATTCAGTAAGGTTTGTGAATTGACAAATAAAGATAGTTGGGATATGGAAAAGTTAAATTGTTGTTTTGGTAGGCTGATAATACATAAGATTGTGTTGATACATTAGGATATAAATGAAGGTAAAGATAGATGAATTTGGACAGACAATTGGAAAGGGTTTCTGATCGTAAAAGAAGTTTATTTCCATTTGAAAAGGAAGGAGGAAGAAGAGGAAAATGTGAAAATAAACTAGAGGGAAGTATGGAGATTAAATATATTAGAAAGGGTAAAACTTTTCATATGATTTTTTTTAATGAAAAAGACTACCAACTGCAGGTTGGTTTTCAAAATTCTCAAAAACATGAATGTTGTCATGTTTGTAATGAAGGGACATATGAATTGAGGCATATATTCTTTTAACGTAGTTTTATCAATGACTATTGGAAATTGATGGAAGAAAGAATGGGTATAACATTTAATCACAAAGAAAAATAGGAGGATGGAGAATGGTTATAAGCAGAAGCATGTGAAGCTGACTCAACAGTGAAACTGAAGGCTTTTATGACAATTTCTTAGTGGTTTATTTGGAAGAACAAAAATGCATGCAAATACAATAAGAAAGGGTGGGCTCTTGAAAAATTATTTGAAAAGGTGTTGAATAGAACTTGGGAATACAGTGCGATAGAAAGGAAAGATAAAAAGAATGATAATCTGAACAAGGAAGAAAAGGAGGAAAGCAATAGTGATAGTCTCTCTCTTTATACTGATGCTACTTGAAATCAAGGAAATCATGCAGGATGTGGATATGTACTAACAAAAGAAAACAAGAACAAAATAGGTGAAGGGAAAGAAGTGTTGTTAGCTAAGAACCCTTTATATGCAGAAGCAATTGCTTTGTGGTATGATCTGAACAATGTGAGGAAAAAGATGCTAAGAGGTATTGTGGTGAAAATTGATTGTGAAATGTTGGTTAAAATTCTAAAGAAGGAATTTGAATCACCATGAAAAATATATATTAGTGCTAGTAAAGAAGATATGAAAGCTGCCAATTGTGGGTAGCACAGTTGTTGGCATCATATTGTAAGTTGCCTAGAGATCTAGGATACGATCCCTAGTATGAACATTTATTGTGATTCTATCTTTATTTTTTTTAAAAAATGAAAGCTGGTTGAGGAGATTATGGTAGTAGACTGGAAACACGTGAGAAGAAAAGAGAATGACTTAGTCCATGACCTAGCTAAAATTGCTTTGCAAAATTTTGTAAAAAGAGATTATCTTGCTGAAAGGGAATCTAAAATTGATAATTGTAATGAAAATTATAGTATAAATACAAGGTTTGCATTTTTGAGTGTTGATAGAGAAGAGAGTAGTCATGTAATTGGTTTGGATGTAACTTTTACATAGTTTAATAAAAATATTTTTTACTTAGAGAAATATGAAAATATGTCTAGAATTGATAAGGAGTGCACGATCATTGGTCCACTGTCTCCTCAATCTAATTCTAGGGATATGATCTGACTACTAAATAAGAAATTTTTTATTTTTTATTTTTAAAAACCTTATACAACCAACTAGACCGAGACTAATGATTACTCGGAAGTTTCTATTCATTTAATTTTTTTCTTTTTATTTTTTAATGGTGATGGATTCAATCAATTGAATGGGTCAATTTCAAGGATTGATGACCGAATCGTATTCAAGTCCCATCCCAAACCAATTAACAAGTTCAAGTTTACTCAACCGAATCGGCCATTTAACGTGGTTCTAAAACATTTGATCGATTTCATCCGACATCACCGAGAAATGACGTGGATAGACAGGTGGGTGAAAGCTAGGCATCAATCAATTAATGCAGCACGATCAAGCCCAGTAAAGCAAGTGGGGTTCTGAAATAGATATGACCCGATCGAGAGCAATCAAAGATTAATTAGGTGGCACGTCTTGATCGAGCTGAGTCCGAGTCGAGTCGATTTGACCGACCCGAATAGGAATTGGGCGCGACCTTACGTTAGCATTATGAGGGGGAGATGTCTCGAGAAATTTCTTTACATCTACGCAATTTTCCAGCTTATAATTGAGATGTGGATTGAAGTCCGTCTAATTTCCATAATTAAATTTCATGAAATTGAAGTCCGCAATGCAAAATGTAGCGGTGAATAACTTGTCACGTCCAACTTTTTTTCCCATTTAAATTCGAGCTTTATTTTTGATATTTATATTTATATAATTATTTTAATTAATAATTGATTAGTATCAATGTCGAGTATCTAGTAACATTATCATCCATTGATTGCATATCAATTCGGATTTCTAAAAATGCCTACTATTCTAGATGTCAAATTATTATATCTTTTGTAATCCAACCTATGAAGCATCGACACCGACACGGACACGAGACACGACACAAACATTGTTGAAATAAAAAGTTAAGTAGAGTCTCATTATCTTCTTCATCAATCATTGTTGTTATCTTCTTCATTAAAAAATATTACTCTCTCCAACTCTGGTTCATCAAGAGAAAGATTGACAACTTCAAGGATTTCATTATCTTCATCAATTGAAAATTCATCTTCTGTAATATTACTAATATCATCTCACATTATTGTTTCCCCTTTATTGTATTGAGGAATTTTTCTTGAAATGAGACGAAGATTACTATGGACAAGTACTAAACTCTTCGCACGTTTAGGCTTCATTTTGTTCCTTTTACGGGAATAGATAAAAGAGTAAGTGCTCCAATTTCTTTCACAACAATAAAAAGATAAAATACTAAATTCTCTTGATTATTTTATTATTATTTTTAAAAAGATGCATGGTTGGCCGTGTCCGAATCATGTCCGGGCAAAAAAAAACTTTGACTGGTCAAGACACTCTTGGACACGTGGGACACGTGTGTCGGATGAGTATTTTCGTGTGTCGGTGTCCGCGGCGTGTCGAACACGTGAACACGATAGTCCCACGGAGTGTTCGTGCTTCCTAAAATCCAACTATTCATTGGATAGCAAAGGAAGTTAGAATCTTTTAGGACACTTTAGTGTGAGGGCCTCCAGAAATAGAATCTATTGTAAATAAGGACATTTATGACCTGATTGGTTAGATAAATGAAAGTAATTTTTTTTGGGATTAATTATTAAATATATTCTTACTTTTGATAATTTTTTCTAATCTATTTCAATTTTTAATTTTTTCCAATAATATACTCCACCTTTCGATTTCTTTCAATTATATTCTACTATCAATGTATTGTTAAATTTATCATTTGGACGCTATGTGAATCAATACTATCACATCAACATTTCTAAATGAATAAAAAATTAAAAAATGCCACATCATCAGATATAATAAAGTTTAAATGATTATATCTAATATATCTCGACTTTTAAGAATTTTTCATTTAAAGACAGTTTGATTGCTTGTAAATAGACTTCCAACACTTATATTTATAGCATTTGATCATTTAAATTATTTGATTAGCTGTAATTAAGTTAATTGCAGCATTATAAATTTACATGCTGCATTTGTAGGCTGCAAATTGGGCTGCAACCTGAGAAGCCCGTAAGTAAAATTTACAACCTGCAAATGATAGGGCTTCTCACTCTTTCTTTCACTCACGATAATCTCCTCCTCGCTTGCAACTCTCACGATAGCTTCCTCTTCACTTCATTGATTAATTGGGATATACTTTAGAGCACATAATTGATGGACTGGATAGTCACGTTGATCCCTTCACTGAGGATGACATTGCTTCTGCCTTTATTATTATGATGTCATCGTTACCTGACTTATACAGGGCCATCTATAGCTGCGAGGTTTCAATTTTCAAAACATGTGTTACAGTAGGAAAGCATTTTTTTATAATGTTTTAAGAACTTATGATTCTTGTTTTAAGTTTTGGAATGATGTGACAAAGTGAGGTAACATGCTACTTCCGATTAACACTATATATTAAGAATTGTTATGGAAGTATGGCTGTGAGTCATATTTTGCAAGATCATGTATACAAATCTTTAAAAAATAGATTTTTTATGGAAGTATGCCATGATGGTTTTCTTACGGAAATATGACATGATAATTTTGTACACAACTATATGAATATCATGTCACTCTTTAATTTTAGGATCACGTGACCGACCGAAAATACCACACGTACCCCGAAGCTTAACTAACAAAACCTCAATATTCCAAAACCAATTAAATGCATTAATAAACAAATACCCATTTGTGTTCAATGAAAGGAAATGACAAGACTCAGTCAACATGTACGAGATACCTTCAAAGAAAACTACAAGACAAGACAACAATATGTTTCAAAAGATTAAACATGACTCAAGACTCTCTAACTGCGATAGGGAGAATCTCCTCTCTGAGCTTGCGTCACCAACCGCACCACATGCACCATGTACCTCAACCTGCACACATATTGAGGAGGGCGTGCGTCTACAACTTAGTGAGTGGCTATCAAGTCTTCTCAAAATAATCATCATAAGAATAGCAACCGTATGAAAAATAGATCAATACTCATAACACAAATAATGTAATAACATACACTCATAATAATATATACAAATGAGCTATGAAATGTAGCCCATCTAGTCACTGCATGTACTGACTGGGCACACCTACTAGCCATTATTATGTAGTCCCTCTAGTTACGATCTGAAATTCCTGGGTCCGTACACTAGCCGTTGTCATTGCATCCTCAAAGCCCCTCTAGTCGTTGCTAGCCGCTACTGTGTAGCCCCTCTAGTCGACGCTACCCGCTATCACATCAACCTCGTAGCTTCTTTAGTCATCGCTAGCCGATGTCATATAGCCCCTCTAGTCGACGCTTGCTGCTATCATATCACACTTATAGCCCCTCTAGTCGCCGCTAGTCATTGCTAGTCGTCGTCATATGGCCCCTCTAGTCGACACTAACCGCTAACATGAATGGTTGGGAATATCCCTCCAACCGAACCAACAATCACAACATGTCACATGAATGAATAGCATATGTAAAACAACATAGTAGATATGTAGCGATATAAGTAAAACTCTTGTCGTACTCCAGCATATCATCTGGCCACATCGGCCACTAACAAATCATGCATATATGTATCACCTAACCATACATCCCAACAGTTCAGTAATAGTAAAAATGGATATGCATGAAAGTCCCAAGAATAACAACCCTTAACATGGGTAAAATATGATTTCACAATACTTAGTCGAAATCTATAATTTTAACATAGATTTCACTTAGTCACTTTGTCTAGTATGTATGTCCTTCAAATCACAATTATTATTCATCCAATTTATATGTTAAGTTTAACCACATATCCCATAAGTCATCCCTTAAGCTTTACGTGGATGAAATGATGATTCGTCCTAGCAACATCATGTCGAACTTGACTACCCAAATCTCGGACTGCATATACAAATTTGTATAGATTCACTTAGTCATCTTACCAAGCATTGACAACATTTGAACCTCAGTCAATTTTCTGCTGAGCTTAGACGTCATGTTTGAATATGTACCACACAAGCTATTCTCAACATTTCTCTTGGGTAGGATGATGTCTTGCCCTCCGAACGACAAGCCTACTCAGATTTGGGACTATCGCGTGCAAAATTGCACAGATTCATTTAACCACTTTGCCAAGTATGAACACTGCTTGAATTTCAATTTATTCTCTATTGAAACAAGACGTCGAGATAGGCTATATACCCTGTAAGCTAATTCCAACATTTTACTTGAGTAGGAGGATGCTTCGCCCTCCAAATGTCGGATCAAACATACCTACTCAGATTTCTAGGTAGTTTTGGGTGTCCCAAGGATGACCACCCGAACACCAATTCAGATATGAAATCCTAGCTCCCTAGGGTCAGCCAATCGAACACACTTGGCTCTCAAACGTAAATTCAGTACAACCATGAAGTTCCATTATCAAAGAGATGTGATTTAAACATAAGTGTATGGGTGAAACATTTTATCAAACACTTGGTGTGCATGCCCATGCTGCACCAAGTCATCCTCTATGCTGTCATCACCAAGGTGGGAGTTTGGCCATCAATCTAGGTTCCCGACCACCCTTAACTGTTACCTATGACTATGTCACGCCCCAAAACTAGAGCAGCGTGACCGGCCATGGTACATCACCCGAATAACTTGAACCCGATTAAACCGCCCCCCTACACCACCTGATCCTACCCGCAAAAATTTCGGGGGCCGACCCGATTAACCCGAATAACACGAATTCCCTTTAGAAAAAAAAATTCATCTTGAAAATGGTGATAAAAAGGTGAATAATTATATTTAAAATATGATTCTACTAGAAATTAAACTCAAGACCTCCTAAACTTTATTTCCAACATTCTAACCATAAAGCCAACACCATCTTTTATAAACATATTATACATAAATATGTATTTAACTACATTTTCGGGCTGGGTCTGGTAAATCAAGGTTTTCACCCAACCCGACCCGAATAAAGTGTATATAATTCTTAAAATGGACATCCGAACCGACCCGTTTTACCCAATTAACTCGACCCGAATTGATTTTTCGGGTTGGTTTCTTCGAGTTATTTGGGTTGATTCGAATTTTTCTCACCCCTACTAGAGAGGGGCAAATCCCTAAAGATTAAGGGCCACTCACCTTGGACGAAGTTCCTAAGCGATGTTCCGACGATCTCCGACGAACTCGCGCCGGATTCCTCCCTGTAACCGTCGACCACTTCTCCTCCTTCCTTAGTATGTGTGCGCCTAGGTCTTGGGATGCTTGCGTAAAATAAATTCCAGGTTCGGCCCCCTTCAATAGAAATCCACATTTTATAAGTTATTTTCACTTAATTTGTCAAATGATCAAAATGCTCACTTGAGTTCGCACCCGAACTAGTCCAAAACTCAGCCAAATCGCACCGATCGACTCGTGAAACTTGACTTACCAAGTTTTATAAGATATGCTAATAGACTTACCAAGTCATAGAAGTATGTGTACTTTTTCTGCATATCGTGCTCACCCTCCCAAGTAGCCTCATGTCCTAAATGGTGCTCCCACCGCACCTACACCAACTATACATCTTTGGACATCAATTTCCTCGTCTGGCGATCCAAAATCTCAATAGGTCTCTCCTCATAAGACACGACTGCATCGACCTGCATAGCAGTGGGCTCTAAAACATGAGACTCACCTCTAATGTATCTCTTAAGCATATATACATGGAATAGTAGGTGCACTTTATCCATATGGGAGGAAAGGCTAATTCATAAGCTATTGTTCCTCTCTGTGTGACGATTGGGAATGGTCTGATAAATCTGGGGCTCAACTTTCCCTCATTCCCAAAGCTCACTACCCCCTTCATGGGGGATACTTTCAGGAATACCGGTCCTCCTCGATAAACTCCACATCTCGGGCGTTTCCGTCAACATATATATTCTGGCGACTCTGAGCTGCCAAGAGCCTTTCTTTCTTCAGCTTGACCTTTTCTACCACATCCTGTCCTGGATCTGCCACCAATATCAGTGACTCCCTAGTCTCAAACCATCCTACTGGGGATCTGCATCTCCGCCCATACAAGGGCCTCAAATGGAGCCATCTCGATTCTGCTCTGGTAGCTATTATTGTAGGCAAAATCTACTAGAGGTAGGTGCCTCTCCCACCTGTCCTCCAAATCTAGGACACTGGCCCGCAACATATCCTTTAAGGTCTGAATAGTCCTCTCCGACTGCCCGTCTGTCTGCGGATGAAAGACAGTGCTAAACCTAACATGGGTACCCAATGCTTCTTGAAATAAGTGCCAAAATCTAGTTGTAAACTAGGTACTCGGATCGGAGATGATCATGATCGGGATCCCATGGTAAGCGATAATCCGATCCAGGAACAGTCTAGCGTACTACTCGATAATAAAGGCCATCTTGACAAGAACAAAGTGTGCCAACTTGGTCAACCTGTACATGGTGACTCAGATAGAGTCATTTCCTTTCCTATACGTCAGCAATCCTGTCACCAAATCTATTGTAATATTTTCCCATTTCCACTCTGGCACCTTTAAATTCTAAAGCAACCTTGCTGGTCTCAAGTGCTCGGCCTTGACATGCTGGCAGACCAAACATTAGGATATAATCTCGACCACTTTCCTCTTCATCCTTTCCACCAGTAGTGCTGTCTCTGATCACGATACATCTTTGTAGCTCATGGGTGCATAGTGTAAGTAGAGCTATGAGCCATCTCCAATACATGCCTGCGAACCTTGGTCATGACCGGTACCACAATCTGGTATCTGAACCTCGGGACATCCTCATCATCCACTCTGAACACATCCTTTTCATCTCCTCTCTCTGATAAGTCCTTAGTCAGGGCACAGAAGGCATCCTCACCATGAGTTGTCCAGAGTATATCAATCAAAGTGGACTGAACTCAAAGGTGAGCCACCATATAGCTCGAGTTATGCACTGTCAATACAACCTCGTCGCTCAGACAACCAACGAGCTCTCTCGCTAAAGGCCTCTTAGCCACAACCAAGTGTGCCAAACATCTAATAGACTTCCTTCTCAAGGCTTATGCTACCATGTTCGCCTTCCCCTGGTGATACAAGATAGTGCAATCATAGTATTTCAAGAGCTCTAATCATCTCCTCTGTCTCAAATTCAAATCCTTATAAGTGAGCAAGTACTGGAGGCTCTTGTGGCCATTATAAATCTCACATGCCTCACCATAGCTTTGTTGGGAATAGATCTGGCGCAATAGACAAGAAACGAGGAAGAAAAATAAACACACACACAGAAGAACACACAAGTACGTGGTTTGGCAAAAACTATCTACTCCACGACCGCACTAGAAGTTTTCACTATTAGAGTTTTCTTCAGATACAAGAAGAACAATACATGTGAGTTTATATAGGGCGACACAGGCCCACAACCCAAAGGGCCCAAAAAAAATCTGTGTAGCAGGACCGTCGAAGAACTCTGCGTAGCGCAACAAAAAAAGACTTTGGGCAGATCAGTCGCCACACATCCCAACAATCTCCCACTTGGAGACTGATCTAGGGATACCAACAGTGCTCACATAAGCTTTCTCTTCTTGTACAAGATCCATCCGCTTCTAGTGCGACACCTCCTAATCACTAACCATGGAGGCCAACTGAGGTCATGCATAACCTCAGCTTATCAATGGTGACAACTTTGGTCAACATATCTGCAGGGTTCTTTGATCCAAGAATTTTCTTTAGCTGTAGCGTTCCATCATCTATCAAATGACGAATATGATGATACCTCAGTTGAATATGCTTAGTCCTTGAATGAAATACTGGATCTCTAGCAAGATGGATAACACTCTAACTATCACTGAATAGCTCGTTGTTGCCTTGTGCTTTTCCCAATTCATTCAAAAGATCCTTCAACCAAATCATCTCCTTTCCAGCATCTGAGATAGCCATATATTCTGCTTCTGTGGTTGAGAGAGCAACACTCTTTTGAAGTCGAGACATCCAACTTACAGCAGTACCTCCTACAGTGAAAACATAACCTGTAGTACTCTTCCTACTATCCAAATCACCACCAAGATTTGCATCAGAAAAGCCCTGTAGAGTAATACTATTCCTTTTAAACTGAAGTGTTGTACTTAGTGTACCTTTCAAGTATCTCAATAGCCAAAATTTACTGCTTCCCAATGCTCCTTTCTCGGATCAGACATAAATCTGCTTACAACTCTCATTGCATGTGTTATATCTGGTCTGGTACAAACCATAGCATACATTAGGCTTCCTACTGCAGATACATAAGGCACTTTGGACATCTGCTCATGCTCTTCATCTGTCCTTGGAAACTATTTCTTACCGAGATTAAAGTGATTTCCTAGAGGAGTGCTTCTAGGCTTTGCATCCTGAATGTTGAATCTGCTAAGCACTTTCTCTATGTACTTTTCTTGAGATAGGTTGAGAATTCCTTGTGCTCTGCTTTTACTGATTCTCATTCCAAGTATCTTCTTAGCTGGTCTGAGATCCTTCTTCTCAAATTTCTCTGCCAACTGTTGCTTCAATTTGTCTACCTGATCTTGCAACTAGCATGTCATCAACATATAAAAGCAAAATAATGTAACAATCATCAATTCTCCTTGTATAACAACAATGATCCATCTGACACCTTGTGAAACCAATGCTACATATAAAATTGTCAAATTTCCTATACCATTATTTGGGAGCCTGCTTTAGCCCATATAGGCTTTTCTTCAGCTTGTACATGAGGTTTTCTTTACCAGCAATTTGAAAACCTTTTGGTTGTACCATATAGATATCTTCCTCGAGGTCGCCATGCAAGAAAGCCATTTTTACATCTAGCTGCTCTAGATGCAAATCCTCAGCGGCTACAATGTTCAATGTTGGCTTAAGGTTTTCAACCTTGGTCTTAATCTCGGTTTTGATGATAACAAACATCAAACTAATGATTTCATGAAAGTTTCTTTCAGGTTGCATATCGGTTAGCGCACGACGTCCTTGATCGGAAATATCGGAGAAATTAGAAAATCAAAAGGACGTTGGTCGACACGCTCGAATTCGTTGGGAAGATAGAGTCTAGGTTTAGGATTTCTAGTTTATATTGTAAATCTTCAAGATGATGCATAAGAATCCAAAAACTATCATCGAATTCCAAAATATGAAAACTCGAAAATCGTCCTGAAATTCACTAAGCCTATAGAGCTCCTTAGAGGGCTATATGACCTAGATATTTTCCTAACATAAAAAATGGCGATAATTATTCCTTGGGTTAAAACTAGATAACGATGTATTTTAAAGGATTTTTTGGAAGCCTTTAGCTTACCCATATTTGACCCGAGAAATTAGGAAATTTTCATTTTTTGAAAATTTGTACTAGACCCCAAAAACTAGATTTTGATTCTTAAGGATTTTGATTTTTTAGATATTTTTATTGAATCCAAATAGGGGGCAATCCTTATATAACATTATGTTTTAAAGTTAATAAATATTTTATAAGTAGACTTAGCGAAGACGGAACCAGAAAATGAATAAACCAAGCAAAGAAATCTGCCTTGCCCAGGTTCGATCGACGGACCGAAGAAGAAGGCATTTCGGTCGACCGAACGATGATAGAATTTGGAAGTAGAAAATTCGGTCGACTGGTCGATCGACCGAACTGCGCCCAGAAGCGGCAGAATGTCGCGGTCGCTTGGGCGGTCGATCCGTCGGTCGACCGATGATCGATCGTCCTGCGACTGGACGATGAAAATGACTAGTTTTTTGCCCGTTGACGAGCCGTTTCTTGTGGGGGGTTATAAATACCCATCTCAATCTTATTTCTAGCCTTCTAATGATGTTTCTAAGCCTCAAAGAGCCACTTCTTGCATCTCTACAATAATTCTTTAGCCATCTTTGCAGAGAGCCCTAGTTTTGATCTCCATTTGTTGATTTAGCCTTGAAGCTTCATAGATTTATCTTCTCAAGGCATCAAGAGGACTAGGGAGTTACTTTTGGAGCTAAGTACTTATTGTTTGATTTATTGCTCCAATTGTTATTGTATTTTTGTTGTTTATTTTCATTGTATATCATTTGTGTAAACCTAGAGTGCTAGGTTGATTGAGTTGGTGGTTGCTTTGGTGTTGAGGCTTAAATCCACCATTGTAAACTTAGTTTACTAGGACTAGTTGAGTTGTCCCTTAGGTTGAGGTGGGAGAGTGCTCTCGGTAGGAAGGCGGGATACTTCCGGATGTGGAAGTGCCTTCATTTTGAGAGCGGAGACTTTTTGGTGTAAAGTCCTCTGTGTAAGGGAAACGATATAATTTAGTAAACTTAGTTTGGAAATCCTAAGCGGGGTGCCTAGGTAGTGGAGTAGGCATTGAGGCTGAACCACTATAAATAATTGTGTTAGCATTGTTCTCTTTGTGTATCACGTTGTTTATATTCATTACTCACTTCCGCATTTAGTTGTTGAATTGTAAATTGCCTAAGTAGTTTAAGAAAAGTTTAACACTGAAATTAGGCGATAAGATTAGTTAACACACTATTCACCCCCCTCCCTCTAGTGTGGCTATTTCACCCAACAATAGCACTTTTTGTCCTTAGGATCAAGTTTATCTCAAATATCAGAACTTAAATGTACATATGAAACGCAACCAAAGACCTTTAAGTGTGAGAAGTTTACCTCTTTACCAGTTCATTCCTCTTCAGGTATTTTAAAATTCAGTGGAACTGAAGGTCCTCTGTTTATTAGGTAGGCTGATGTGTTAACTGTGTCTGCCCAGAACATTTTTGATAATCCTGAACATATCCTCATGCTCCTAGCTCGCTCGTTCAAGGTCCTGTTCATCCTCTCAGCAACACCATTCTGCTCGGGTGTTCCAGGAACTGTCTTGATCATTCTGATCTCATTCTCATAACAGAAAGCCTTGAACTCTTCACTGCCATACTCCCTTACATTATCTGACCTCAAGCATTTGATTTTTAAGCCTGTCTGATTTTCCACTTCTGCTTTCCACCTCTTAAATACAGAAAACACGTCAGATTTATTATTAAGAAAATAAACTCATACCTTTCTCGTGGAGTCATCAATGAAAGTAACATAGTAGCGTGAGCCGCCAAGGGAAGCCACCGGAGCTGGTCCCCATACATCTGTATGTACCAATTCCAACTTCTGGCTTTCAATAATTTTATTCTTTTCTGCTTTCCGTATACACAGTCTTCACACAAGCCAACATCAACTAACTGCAAGTCTGGTATTTTCCCTTTTGAGGCGAGCAACTTCGTTCCTTTTTCACTCATGTGACCCAACCTTCGGTGCCACAATGTCGACTTCGTACATGATTCCACCACGGATACTGTATTCTTGGTTTCCGTGGTTGTGTACAATGTTCCAACATTTTTACCTTGAGCTACTATCAGGTTTCCTTTTGTGATCTTCCATGAACTATTTCCAAACACTGTAGTGTAACCTTCTTCATCAATCAGGCCTGGAACATGTTTGACATTCCGCAGCTTTAGTTGATTTCCATGGGTAGTCTATATATAGGCATCGCCTTTACCCACAATATCTAAGGGCTCATCATCTACAAGGTATATCTTTCCGAACATGCCAGAAACATAATTATTAAATTATTCTTTGCGTGGACTAGCATGGAATGTTGCACCTGAATCGAGATGCCATGAGTTAGTACCATTCTCCACGCTGCAAATCAAAACATCCGCGATCTCCTCAGTAACAGTGTTTGCTGAATCGTCATGCTGATTCTTCTTCTTCTTCTTCGGTTCCTTGCACTGGTTTCTGAAATGACCTTTCTTATCGTAATTCCAGCAAGTTATTTCTTTGCGATGCCTAGACTAACTTCTCCCCTTAGATTTGGGTCTGCCCTGGCCTTGATTTTGGCTTCGATGAGGGTTTCTGCCCTTGGCTTTGCTGCTGAAGGTAGAACCTAAAGATTCACCTGACTCCTTTCTACAGATATCCTCGTTGAGGATCAAGTCACGAACTTTAGATAGCTTTAGCTTTTGATCTCACGTCGAACTGCTCACCGCAGTCACTGTCGCTGACCAACTTTCAGGTAGTGATGACAACAAGATCAATGCTTTAACTTCGTCATCAAACACGATCTTCACCGAGCTCAATCGATTTGTGATATCATTGAACTCGTTGATATGTTCTGTAACAGACGCACCCTCAGACATCTTCAAATTGAATAAGCGACGCATCAGATGTACCTTGTTTGGAGCAAAAGGCTTCTCGTACATATCTGATAGTGTCTTCATCAAACCCTGCGTAGTCTTTTCATGGATAATGTTGAACGCAACGTTCCGCGTCAGCGTCAATCGGATCACCCCAAGTGCTTGGCGATCTAACAGATCCCAATCTTCTTGTTTCATGTTATCTAGTTTCTCCCCTGACAACGGTTCATGCAACTTTTTATGGTACAGATAATCCTCGATCTGCATCTTCCAGAAATTGAAATATGTTCCATCAAACCTGTCGATCTTCACCTTCCCATGTTCTGATGCCATCTCTCCCACAGATCCTTTGCAAACCTGATTGCTCTGATACAAGTTGTTGGGAATAGATATGGCGCAATAGACAAGAAACGAGAAAGAAAAATAAACACACACAGAAGAACACACAGGAGTTACGTGGTTCCGCAAAAACTGCCTACTCCACGGCCGCACTAGAAGTTTTCACTATTAGGGTTTTCTTCAGATGCAAGAAGAACAATACATGTGAGTTTATATAGGGCGACACACACCCACATCCCAAAGGGACCGCCAAAGAACTCTGCGTAGCGCAACAAAAAAAGACTTTGGGCAGATCAGTCGCCACACATCCCAACAAGCTTAAGTGCGGACACTACTACAGCCAACTCTAAAACATGTATAGGGTAGTTCTACTCGTGGTTTTTCAATTGTTAGGACACATAAGCTATAACTTTTCCATGTTGCATCAACACGCATCCTAGCCCAACTCACGAGGCATCACAGTATACCACAAACTCTCTTGAATCCGACGACAATGCTAACACAAGTGCTGAAGTCAAGTAGTCCTTGAGCTTTTAAAAGCTCTTCTCAAAACTATCACCCAAACAAATATGATCTTCTTCTTTGTAAGCCAAGTCAGGGGTGCTGCAATCCTCGAAAAATTTTCCACAAACTTTTTTTTGTATTCGGCCAAACCCAAGAAACTACATACCTCTTTCACATTAGTTGGCCATTCCCATTTCTTGATTGCCTCCACCTTTGAAGGGTCTACCGTCACCCCTTCTCGCGACACAATGTGCCACAAGAATCTCACACTATCCAGCTAGAACTCCCATGCTCATATCAACTAATATGCATGACATTATACCCAATCAAGAGCGTAGTGGACAGTTGGGTTTCCATCGTACTCCTGTGCCTCGAGAGTGGCACCTCAAGTCTGCTCAAGAAAGAGGTGCGACTATCCAAGGATAGCCCATCGACATTTCATACCTTGACTCCGCACACGCACACCTTGTGTTAAAATTTATTATCACCAGTGTCACCGCCCATACACCTCGAGCCAACAATAAAAAATATCCACAGACTGAATCCTCCAGTGCACCTACATCTAATGGACCCAATAAGGGGTGATACAATGCACACCCAAACCTCACTACCGTAATGAATAATATGTGCATCTTGTCAACCATATGTAGTACCTATATATGCAATATGCCAATAATACCACTAATATGGTCAACAACAATAATATAACTAAGAGCATCGTAACCAACAATGAAACATAATAAACCATTAATCATATCATGTAATTAACAACGTCAATCAAATATATGACCATTATATGCCATGTCCAAAAATATAATGCAAATGAGTGTAATGAGATTTTGAAACAAAACAAGCAAAGGAAGCAAAAAAGAACATTTCCGTCATTTTACACATTAAAAATCATCACTACAATGGAATTGATCTGCGAGTCCTGACCACCCTTATAAGACTAAATTCAAAGTTAATTAAATATAATTCTATAACTCCATAATTATAACCACTCCTGAAACTAATTTCAACACTATCAAACTCGATTAATTAATTAATTAAATCCAGTATTCTAATCTCAATTATCAACAAATACTTTGGTGCTTAAATATATATCAAATCAATCAGACCCTTTAATATATTAATCAAACATTAATGCGATTTAACAACTCAACCGTTGTTATCACTTCTAATCATTGAATCCTAAATCTGTCAACAAAGCATGCAACATACTCTTTATACTTAATCATATACTCAATGAACCAACAATATATATAAATTAATATGCCAACGGTGGATAATACAGTTGGTGAAAATATATTGTGTATTTCTTAGAGATCTAGGATTCAATTTCAAGTATGATCACCTATTATGATTTTCTATTTTTATTTTTTTTAAAATAATGTAAATTAATATCAACTATATATAAATCAATATACATCAAGACTAGTCAAAATCACTTAATAACCTCCTATAATGCTTAAAAATTTGAAAGTCCTGGAAAACGATTTCTAATATAAAATTTGATACCACCATCGTGTCCGAGACATGAAAATCTATAACTTTGGCATTAGCCTCAACTTCAATCAAGATCTCTAAGCACCTCCAAATAATTTAGTTCAATTTTCCATTAACTATTAATTAATTTTAATAAAAATCAAATATTCTCTTTTTTCTTTTATCCTTTCTCTCTCCTTTCGTACAGTACCCCTTTTCTCTCTCTACTGCTACCACCCCTTTTTTAATCTTCTCATCTCTAGAATTAATTTAAATATGTTTTTTTCAATAAAAGAATTTTAAAAAATTCAAAAAAATGCCAATGATGAAAAGAGTTTAGTGCGGCGAGGCGGACTTGACCCTAAAAATAAATAGTTTATTTCAATTAATTACCTGAATACATCCTGAACTTTGGATATCATTTGTATTTAAATTCAAAATATTTCTAAATTACATCCTCAACTTTGACATTGATCTCAATTGTATCCTCTTGTCATCTCTCCGTCGTTAATCCCGTTAACTTCATGACATGGCATGCCCATGTAGAATAAAATAATATTATTTTTACACATCATTAAAAATAATTTAAAAAATAATTTTTTAAAAAACCTCTTCCACATCACCGATTGTTGCCCCACTTCAAAAATTAAAAAACTCGTGCCCTACTCTTACCCGACTTTTGCCTCACAGTGAAGCCGCGTCGAGGGCGACTTCAACTAGCGAGAAAGAAGAGGATTTTTCCCGACGTCTCTGGTGACTCCTTCGGCGAGTGATCATTCCAGACATTGCCCACGTCTCCGGTGATTGTTCGTTCCAATATGGTGGTGCACGACAACCAGTCCTTGCGGCATTCTACTCGTTGTCGCAAGGCAGTTCTTCCTCTGAAACGAGATACTCCCTCTGCTTCCAAAGCGGTAAGTTCTTAGTATTTTGCTTCATTCCTTGTTGGATTCGGTGTTTTAGGGGTTTGATATCAAAGTTAGGGTTTTGGATGGTTTGTTGAATCTGTAATTAGGGCTTTATATATTGCATGCAATCATTTCCTTTTTCACTTTTGGTCCTCTTCTATTGCATTTTGTTTCATGTTTCATTGGTTTGAAAGGCATATATTACTTCAAATATTACTGAACGTTTTATGTTTCAGATATTACTTCATGTTTCATGTTTTAGATAGGTGCATTTTGTTTCATATATCTTCACATATTACTTCATGTTTCATGTTTCTGCATTTTGTTTAGGTTCATATTACTTCAGATAGTAGTAGCTTAGATATGGGAAAGGGAAAGACAAAGGCAGTCACCCTTGTTGAGAAACTAGAATATGTCGATATGGGAAAGGCAAATAGCAATTCAGATAGTAGTAACTCAGATGATATGAAAAAATATCAATTTGTGCAAATGCAAAAGACAAAGCAAAAGGGAAAGGCCAAGGCAGATAGCAATTCTAGTAGTAGTAGTTCAAGTGATACTCCTGATGTTCATCAAGCTTTCCAACAAGAAAATACATTGCAATTTTTAGAGGTATTACAACCCATATCACTTCAAGGAGAACAAACTGCAATGGAACCACTTGAACAAGCCACATCACTTGAAGGAGGACAACCTGCAATAGAACCAGTTGGGCAAAGTGATGATGACAATACTACTTCATCGTATGATGCAAATTTATCTATTGGAGAAACTGACGATGAATTAATGTCAAGTGAATTTGAGGATTTCACTGATGATGAATACCTAGAGGCAAGAACCTTCAAATTACTGAAGGATATGGTATGACAATTGTTAGCGACCAACAAAAGGTAAGCAATTTTTAAGTTAAGTAAACATTTTGGAAATACTCATTGGAAGTGCTTCATGTTACATTTGTTTATTGTAGGGACTTGAATATGCCCTGTTGGAATGAGTATCATTTGCCAAGCACAGGAATTGTGCAAGACATCTATATGCAAATTGGAAGAAGAAGTTCAATGGCCACTACTATAAATCATTGTTCTGGAGGGCAATGAGGTTTGTTGAAGAATCTAAACTAAATAGAGTATTAGAAGAGATGGTAGCAGATTCACCTCAGGCCCACCAAGCTTTCATCTCCATTGGGCTGAAAAAATTCTATCAAGCATACATTAGTACAATTGGTGTGTTTTAGGCAATATGCAAAGAAACAACTATGACTTCACAAGGATTTGGAGTGTTTGTTGGAGAGGAAACAAGGAACACTTACTATAGAGTATGACAAATTAGTTTACTAACTTTTTCATATTACAAGTTATTTCAATTTGGAAAGCTAATTCATGCTTATTTATTTTGTAGATGCCCGGTAGTGGAATGTCAATTTGTTCAAGCCGGGGAGAATGAAGTGGCTCAATTATTCGAGAACGAGATATGAGAGTTCGACGCTTACAAGTAGCAAAAGAAGCAACAGAAGCAACATAAGTGTTCCAAGCATCTCAAAGTACTTCTCCTATTGGTGGACAAAATGAGACAAAAACAAAAGATGATTGAACTGTTGTTCATGTTAGATATTGTAATCTGATACTATCATGTTGAATTATGATTTTGATACTGTGTCACTGTGATTGACATTGTAAACTTTGATTTTTGATACTGTGTCACTGTGATTGACACTACTTTGACATTGTATATATACGAATGGCCTAAGTTTCATGTTTTGTAAAGGCTATAAGGGATTATACTATGAATTTGATACTATGATATTGATATATATGAAATATAGATTTTGTTTCACTGTGAATTGATGAAGTTTCAGTTATGTTTTCAGTAAGTTTCAGTCTCAAATCATATCAAGTTTTAGTAAGTTTCAGTAAGTCATTTTGACACAGTAAACTAGATTTTGTTTCACTTTGATATGAAATATATCCAGTAAGTCAGTTTCAGTTATGTTTCAGTAAGTTTTAGTTATGAAATATATCAAGTTTCAGTAAGTTCCAATTATCAATATCAGTTTCAAATGTATCCAGTTATCCAGTTATCAATATCAGTTTTAAATGTATCTAGTTATTGTCTCAAATGTATCCAGTACAAGCTATCTAATATCCATTGTTAAGTCCAATATCCGTTTCAGTCAAAATGCTATCCATTGTTAAGGGAGAATACTGTTATTGTAATCTAATATTGTTATATCAGTTATGAAATATATCAAGTTATCCATTTATATCAATATCAGCTGATACTAATATCAATTATCAGCTAATACTGATCTCAGTTATCAGCTAATACTGATATCAGCTGATACTGATATTAGTTATCAGCTGTACTGATATCAATGTATCCAGTTTCATTTTCAATTATCAGCTAATTCAAGTTGATATACAAGTTGATATATCAGATGATATATAAGTTGATAACATCTATCAACAGTTGTATTTGATATCATCTGATAACTGATGTCAAATACATGATGATATCAAATACTTATCAGCTGATATCAAATACATGCTGATATTCCTTACACCAAAATACAGATATCAAATACAGATGCTTCATTACACTAAAATACATTACTGATAACATAAAGTATTCGACACCAAAATACAGTTATCAAATACAGATGTTTCATTACAACCACATGACCTTAAGTATTCAACACCATCACATAAAGTAATTCACCATCCAAGCACGTATCACCACACAAAAATACATATGCATTCTCCTACTTGTCATCTTGAAAACTTTACATTGATGCTCTAACATCTTTTTTTCCTTCTCTAATTTTTTCACTTTCTCTTTCAGGATGGCTAAATTGTCCTGCAAAATGCTATTTTTCTCTTCCACCGAGTTGATTTTATCTGTAAGATATTCCTTCCCGCTTCTTGGGAATCTTATATCTTCACTACCTCGATTAGAAGATCCAGGGTCAAGCCACACAAAAAAACCACAATCGTGTTGACAATCCTACAAAATATTATTTTTCAAAAGAATCATATTAACACAAACAACCAAATAAAATACATTTTTAGGTTGGAATTCATTAAACTAATTTATCTGCCAGTGGGCACACCTCCAAAAACGTCTCTTGGGATTTTTTACTATTCTTGAAGTTAACAACTGAGCTTCAATTGAATGATCACACATTGGTCTGTTAACAATTGAGGAAGTTGATCATCTACTTCTATATTTGATCTTGATGTCATAGCTAAGTGCATGAGTGAAATAGTAAGCTAAGGGAGTGGTAAGGTGAGCTACTAAGCTACGAGATGAATGAGTGAAATTGGATAGGGAAGGTTCTTCAATGCAGCTACAGGTAGAAAACTCCTCCTTTACAAGCAGCTAAAGGTAGCAAAACTACAGCTACATCTACACAGTGACTAACCTTATTGGGTGGTGATAGCTGTGAAGAAGACAACTCCTCCTCCTCGTCAACAGAGCATAGGTAGAAAACTCATTCAAAAGTTAGGGCACCGGTAAGTGTCTCTGGTCATTTTACGAGTGGGGATCAACCAGTGTCGAAGATTTGATGATTTAGGGCGAAGATGGCGATGCGACTATTTTTTAGGGCATCGGGTGAAGGGTGAAGATGGCGAGTGGTGAAGATGACGTGGAACGAGTGAGGGCTTTTTTTTAAAAAAAATATTTGTTTTATTATTTTTAATGATGTGTAAAAATAATAGTATTTTATTCCACGTGGGCATACCACATCATGAAGTTAACGGGGCTGACGACGGAGATATGATAGGAGGATACAATTGAGATCAATGTCAAAGTTGATGATGTAATTTGAAAATATTTCGAATTTAGCTACAAATGAGACAATGTCCAATGTTCACGATGTATTCAAGTAATTACTTTTTTAAAAAATATGTATGATTTGTTATAAAAAATAAATTTTGTATTAACATTTTACTTATTGGTTTAAAATTTTATTTTACTAAATAAAATTTCCCCCTCGGAAATATAGTTCAAGTTTGTTTACAATACGGGGTATGTGAACAAAAGATATATTGGATAAATTCTTAACAGTCGTAAAAATATCCTGGACAACAGAAGCAACCCTCCAAGTGATGGCTGACAATCGATTAAGGCAATCAGTGAACAACTTGCAGTCCGACTCAACCACAACATTCATCTTCTGCTTTGATAAGGCAAGGTTCAAAGCAAACCAAATAACAAGTCCTTCACAGAGCGAAATAGAATCGACAGTAAAATAATTACAGGAGGCAAGTAAACAAGTACTGTCACGCCCCAAACTCAGGGTCACGTGATCGGCCAGGGTATACGTGCCTATACCCTACAGCCTAACTTATGCACATGCCAACTCATAAATATAGCGGAAGAAATAAATAGTTTTTTATTATAAAAGAGAAACCAAAATAGATTTCATTTAAACAGTAAAGTTTTTATCAAAAATTCAAGTGCGGAAAGAAAAATGAATCAACGAGCGACAGTTCTATTAACAAATAAAATCTGAATAAAAGACATGAATGTCCCCACAGGACTACAACTTCAAATCACCAAATCATCAGTGCATGACAAAACTACTACAGACTCGACTACGACCCCTAACTAGGATTGCTATGAGATCAATGTAGCTCCTCTGCCCTCCAACTGTGCCAAGTGCTCCAACCCACCTCACCGGTCAGGCTCTACAAAATAAAAACAACAACAACGGATGAGTTCAAAGAACTCAGTGAGCAGTTTTACCAACCCCCACGAGAAACCAAATACAAATATATAGCATAATGCAAAACACCAGACTCAAGCAGAAAAGGTCACAAGGGAGTGACTAGCTAACATGCCATCTGGCCACCACATGCTCGAAGGCATCCAACACCTTGACGGTGAAGTACAACAGGCCTAAGCCTACCATGCCCTAAGACAACAAACATACTAGTATAATCGGGATTGATCTATCAGAACTTATCATAATATAAAGAAACTCAGGAGAAATCGGGATTGGCCCGTCCGAACTTGCTCCACAAGACGCAAAGGAATAATTGGGATTCGCCCATCCGAACTTATTTCTTTAAACACAGGTTGGAAATTAACCATCCAATTTTCTGGGCCAAGCTCGCACTCCGGCTCCTAAGCCAAGCCTCTCCGCCATTCATAAAGATATGGCGCAATTATGACCTAAGTCAAATGTCTCCTACGGTGTCTTAGGGATGCCCTAGTTGGGAACGCTACAACACTCAATACCCGATCCCAACCCCTAGACCCGTAGCATCATAAACCCATTAGGTTTTATTTCATGCATACACTTTATTTGTTGGTTAATAATAGATTATGCTGCCACTTTTGAATTTTAATTATGCAATTAAAATTATAATCACCAAGGTTAGAGTTTTGTTTTAGGGTTTTGCTTTAAGTTTACTGTTGTGCCCGAAAATAGTATATCCAACCCGAATCGGGTTTCCGGAGTGTGTCCTATGTTTCCAAACTATGTTTTCTAGTCAAAACGATAGGTTACACGACTTTATTCCAAAATCTATTCGCATCACAACAGAGATTTCAAAATCAGCTCAGATTCAACAATTCAGCATGAACTTTCAGCAAGATTAAATTTTCATCATGTCATGGAAATTAAATCCGAAATTCACAGCAATTAAGTCTTTAATTAACATCAAAACAGAATTATAACATTGAGATAAATCTCACAACATACCCATTTATTTAACAAGACTAGCAAGAACCTACATCATCTTAAAACAAGAATCAAACTCCACGATCAAGAACCCACATCAAGAACACATACATGGCATCAAGATTAAACCTTAACCTTGAAAAACATGATTACTAATCAAAAATCACATATTAATTACCAAGCATGCATTAACATGTAGAAACCTAAATTGACAAGTAGTTCATGGCATAGATCTCAAGAATTCACAGGAGTCATCTTTTAGGCATTTTATCAAACACCTAGAGGGCACCCCCTTCCTCCACCTTGGCCGAGCACCCCTAGGGTCATCCTAGGGCTGCCGAGCCCCATAGGGGGAAATTCTGGGCCTCCTCTTCATGGCAACACGAGAAAATGACAAGAAACTTCAAGAAATGATAGAAAAATCTGACAAGAACTCTCAACCTCCAAGAACGACTCAAAAACATGAGAAAAATTCGAGAAAGGAGGGGTAAAACCACTCACATGATTAGGAAGAAGAAATCGAGGAAATTCCCAATCGACGGCCTCCGAATCCAGCTCCAAAATGTGGCAGCTCGACTCAAAAGAGGGGGAAAAGGGGGCGGCGGCTCCACTCTAAGCCGCTGACTTCAAGAAAGGGGAAGAGGGAGAGGGGCTGCTCGGCTTGGGTAGGCGGCTCCTCTCTGCTCGGCTCCAAGAGAAGGGAAGAGGAGGAAGGAGGGGGCTCGGCTCAGGCGGCTGGCTCTCTAGCTCGGCGGCTCTAAGAGAGAGAGATGGGGAGGGGCAGGTTGGCTCTTGCTCGGCGGCTCCTCTCTCTCTCAAGGCGGCTGCTGCGACTCCAATAGGGAGCCGCCTAGCCCTAGGGGGGGATTTTATAATCCCCTCCCACAATCTCCTATCCACACCCTTTAACTCGCACTCACATCAACCCGGATCCGCAACCCGCTAACCCAAAAATAACTTCATGCTAAATACAAGCATCACACACATGCACACCCATATGCAATAAATCAAACACATACAAAATAAATCTATCTACATGGGGAAAGGAATTGCATAATTCAACTCCTACTTACCCGAGCTCGCAAGCTCGCATCAGATCATGAGTCGACTCGGGTCGACCTCGAACTAGCCCGCTAGGCTGACAATCACAAATAATAATAATAATAAATATTAATATCGAGGATATTACAAGTACCAAGATGGTTTCGAAAGATACAACCTAAACCACCTTCATTAAGCTTGAAAGAGCCATCACAGCTAATTTTAATGAAGTTTAAAGAGGGGGCTGCCAGGAAGGGATATTAGAAACTAAAGCATTATTTCCCTCAGAAATGTATCAAAAAGGATAATACAGGTTATAGCATTGAGACTGGTAGGCCTCTCTTCACCATGCAAAATAGAGTTTCTAAAAAACCATAAGAACCATAAGGTGTTAGCAACAATGGCTGAGAGACCAAAATTCCCGCATGAATTCGAGTTCTGCCAACAACCAGCTACCAGAACACCAGATGTTCCTTATGGAAAAATCAAAATTCAGCTTGGAACCCAAAAGAGACCAAATATCCGAGGCAAAATTACAATCACGGAATAAATGAGAAATGTATTCCTCTTCCATATTACAAAAAACACAAGTATTAGAATCCGAAATACCCAAATGAAATAATTTCAAACGAGTTAATAAACAGCCATGGAAAAACTTCCATAGAAAAATTTTCACTTTCGGGGAAGTCGTCAATTTCCAAACACGAGGCCAAATATGATTTAAACCATTAGGAAGCTGGTCCATATTTTTCAGAAATCTGTAAACAAAGGATGAGGAAACCTAACCAAACCCCTCTAAATCCCAAGCAAAAAAATCCTCATAGGGATCCTTCGGCGAATACCCTCAATGGCAGCCCCCAAATCTTGATTACAGACAGAATTAACAATGAAGCTAGACCAATTAAGATTATTCATCAAATTATGAACATGAGTAATATAGCTAAGCAAGTTGGCATTAATATAATTAGGCTTGATAGCTAAAGGGAGCCCAAGAATCCAGTTGTCATGCAAAAAGGAAGTGTTGGTTCCAGAACCAATAATTTTATGAAACCCAAATTTAAGAGCATTAAAAGCCTCCATGAAGAGCTTCCAGGCCTAGGAGGAGGAAGAAACATTATAAGAAGTGAAGCTAACAGCAGGGTATTTTAATTTAACAAGGTTAACCCAAAGAGAATCCTCGTTGTTTAAATAAGATTGGATTCTTTTGGCATGCAAAGCAATTCTTTTGTTACGAAGATCTTGGATGCATAATCCTCCAAATTGCTTTGGGAGGGATACAATATCCCAACTAAGTAAGTGCATACCCTTTTATTAGAATCACTTTTCCAAAGGAAATCTCTAATTTTCTTTTCAATTTTATTAGAAATATCATGATTAAACCAAGTAATAGAAAGAGCATGAATAAGAATAGAGTTAAGCACAGACTAGATTAAAACGAGTCTGCCAGCTTGGGAAAGCATGTGTTACCTAATTTGGAATCGATCATGCAAGAATATGGTCATTAGAGCTAGGGGGAGACCTTCTCCGAGCTATCATGGTACCCAGGTATATAAAAGTAACGTTACTTGTTTTCATGCAAAGAGAATTAGAAATAGATCTTCTAATAGAGGCAGGAGTAGATTTAGGAAAGAAAACTTCAGATTTGTTGAGGTTCACTTTCTGGCAAGTTAAAATTTCATAAGTACTGAAGATAGATTTAAAGGTGTCAAAGCTTTTGGAGTTTGCTCTAAAGATAAGAATAATGTCGTCAGCAAACATAAGATGACTAATAGCAAGATTCTTAAGCTTAAAAGGTGTAAGTCTATTATTGCTAATAGAATCATTAATTAAGTTAGATAAAGTCTGAGCTACCAAAATATAGAGAAAATGAGATAAAAGGATCTCCTTGTCTAATACCCTTTATAGCAGGGAAAAAATGAGAAACCTGAGCATTAACTAAGCATGCAAAAGAGGAGTTAGAAATGCACATCTTGATCCAATTAATAAATTGAGAAGGAAAACCAGTGAAGGCTAAGACCTTTAAAATAGCATCATATTTAACCATGTCAAAAGCTTTTTCAAGATCAAGCTTAACAATTATAAAAGGAATCTTGCTTTTAGAATGATAACAGGGATGAGATAATTCTTGAACTACCAAGATGTTATCATGAATTAATGTTCCTCCCCTTAACAAAAGCAAACTGCTCTTTGGAGATCAAAGAGGGAAGAAAACCTTTTAATATATTGGCAAGTAATTTAGCAATGATTCTATAGGAAATATTACATAAAGAAATAGGCATGTAATCTTTCACAACTCTAGGACTGGAACATTTATGAATAAAGATAAGTAAAGTGTTATTCCAATTAGTAGGTAAACTATCACTAGAGTGGAAGGAGTTAAGCACATCACAGAAATCATCTTTAATAATAGACCAAAACTTCTTATAGAATTCAATAGTAAAACCATCATGGCCTGGACTTTTCCTATTTCCAAGAGATTGGATAGAATCCCAAACCTCGGAAGGGAGAAAATGACCCGTTAACGAACTAAAAGAATCAACAATAATATAATTAAAAGTAGGCCAAACAACTTCACTAGAAAAAGAAATAGAAGAAGAAGCCCACAAGTTAGAGTAATGAAAAACAAACTCATTTAGAATAAGCCTATTATCAGACACAGAAGTATGATTACAAGTCATAATAGAAGAAATAAAATTAGTTGTACGACGCATAGTAATAATACGATGATAATAGATAGTGTTCTTATCTCCATCCTGAATCCAGGCAGACTTAGACTTAGCCCACCACTTGAGGCAAACTTGCCTTTGTCGGGCCAAATACTTATTATGGAGGGCCCCTAAAGCAGGAGGAGGATTAGGGGCCTCTTCCAGGGATTCAGCAAGGTGAATCTCCTTAAGAGTAATATCTAAGTTGTCTTCAATTTGGCCTAAAATATTCCTATTCCAATGACTCAAAGCTCCTCTAGTAATTTGGAGTTTTCTAGAGAAATTAGAGCGGGAACCAATAGGTAAACTACCATTCTAGACAAAATCAATGACATGCTTACAATCCTCATACTCAGTCCAGAAGTTTTGAAATCTAAACAACTTATTCTTGGTTTGGTTATGAATAGGAATAGTAATCAAAAGGGGTCTGTGATCAGAAGTGACCCTAGTAAGATGGGTAACATGAGCATTACCATAAAAATGAAGCCAGACTACATTAGAGAAAACTCTATCAAGCTTAACTTAAATCTTCTCAGCTCATAACCTATTACTTGTCCATGTAAATTTGCTACCAGAGAAACCCATGTCAATAAGATTACAATTCTCAACAGAACAATTAAAGTCAAAAATAGGTTTAGAAAACTTGAAAAATATAACCACCAAATTTATCAAAATTATTGAGAATGCAATTAAAATATCTCATTAAAAGCCAAGGATACGGGGTAAGATTCATATTCATATAAAAGTTCCATAACAAGGCCCTAACAGTAGGGTCATTACTGGCATAAACAGCTGAAAGTAAAAAGGGAACACCATTTCCAATTTTAATAACAATGCTAATAACTTGAGTACAAAAAGAAATAAGATGAGCTTGAACAAAATTAGAGTTCCAAGCTACAATTATTCCCCAGAAGACCTAGAACTAGGCTGGATGGCACCTTTCCAGGATCTACCCAAAGAATGAATAAACTTATAAGATTTATCTTCATCAAGATAAGACTCTTGGATAACACAAACCTTGTTATTAGAAGTTCTAATATGATAAGAAATAAACTCCTTCACAGGTCTTCTTCAAGCCCCCATTTCTAGAGGTTCATTGGAAACATTGGGGGGGTGCAAGAAGTAGCAATGCTAGGCACAGGAACAATCACTGAGGATGAGCCTCTAGAAATGGGCTCAGATCTAAATCTTTTGAAGAGCCAATTAAGTTAGGAGGTTTAACAGAGGGTTTAGCTTTAGCTTTGCCCTTGGGAGGTTTTCCATTCTTTTTGGAGGTAAAAGAAGAATTAAACACCTCAGCCTGAGTACTAAAAAATAAATTTAGATCAGAAGCAAGTTCACGAACTGACCTAGGAATAGGATTGAGGTTCTTTAAAATGGAGCTATTGTTAATATGATTTTTAGCCTTAGGGAGATAGGAAGAAAAATTTCTAGCAGACTTATTAAGTGATTTATTCTTAGCAAAATCAATAACAATAGCTTTAGAAGAAGAGCTAACATTCTTTAAAGAGCCATTAGTAGTAGCATTCACAGCAACATGATTAACAAAGCCATTAGAATAAGAAGAGACATTTATACCTGAACCAATCTCACAATCTACCACAGAATCCAGATTTCCATCTGAGGTCCGAGCATGGCCATCATTCCAGGAGGAAGAATGGCACATACTATGAGGATGATTTCGACGAATTTTCCTTTGGACTTCAATCTATGGCCCAACCACGGGTTCAAGGTCAAGAGGAGCAACCGAATGGGCAATTTTAGTAAAAGGGTCAACAGAAGCATGCCCCGATACTGAAATAACTATAGAATCCACACAAGCATTCGAGAAATCTGTAGGCACAGAAACCTTCGAACAAGGTTCAAAAACCTTAGAATTAAGTTTTTGTAAAAGAACAGGGCAATCAGATTCCCTATGCCCAATTTGAAAACAAAAGGAAGGGAGATTTTCATAGCAAACGGAGAGAAAAAAATTGTTATCTTTGACAGAAATCTAAATCCCCTCGCAAAGGGGGAGGGCTAGATTAAGTTCAACGCAAACCTGAACATATCTGCCTTTTTCAAAACCAAAAGAGTGATCGTCAACTCGCAAAACTTTTCCCAACTTATTGGCTATATGATGAATACAATCGGAGTTCTAAAATTCCAAGGGAAGGGATTGTAAACGCAACCACACAGGGGCTGTTGTAAGCATCTATTCCCAGGGTTTAAAAAAAGGTTTCCATATAATTAAACGAATAACATCGCCACAAAGAGACCAACGACCACCCGTCAAAACAAACTTCGGATAATCCATCGAGTTAAAACAAAAAATGAAGAAATTTTCATCTAAATCGAGTACAGTTTGAAAACCATGAAGATACCAGAGCCGATTTGCCCACGAATGGACAACATCCAAAGGCGGCGGTTTACCTAGAAATTTTTCGATCAAACTCATTTCCCAGGGCTTTCTGAGGGTTTGAATTTGATCGGATGTAAAAGTAACATGATCGAAAGTAGTGGATTGTATTTTAGAGAAGAGAATAGAATAGGTAGTACTTGACCCTTTATTGGGGTTTGAGTTTTTGAGGATCTCTGTCAAAGAATCGGGCTTAGACGGAGAGGTGAAACCACCACTATTCTACGAGGGTTTACCACCAGCACCCGATGGAGCCTTGGGCAAAGGTGGAGAGGAACCCTTACTCTTCAATGCACCATCGGAAAAAAAGGGGTGAAGCCATCCCAACCATCGACTGAGGGCGATTAGAATCGATTAGAATCCGGTTTGTCTATGGAGGGAGAGGAGAAAGAACTCTTGCCTTGAGGCGGCGTCTCAGAAAGAAGGTGCTCAGATTACCCTCCGTCGACTAAGGGCAAAACGCGACTAAGGAATTCGTCGCCGCAAGCGCAGATGCTTCATTAGGGGGATCGAGGGAGAAGGGAGGAGGAGGAGGAGGAGGCAGAGGGAAACCCTAGCAGAGCGATTTTCGGAGGTTTTTAATTGTACATTATTCTTGTGTTTTATTTATTCAATTTGATTACCTATTTGGTTAGTTTTAGTTAGTTTAATATCATATTTATTATTTGTTGGTAATAATCACATGCAGCAAGTTAGATTACAACTTTGTTTTGTTGCTTGTAATTAGGCTTCTTGCATTTCAATTGCAACATTTAATTTAATTATCTATTTTGTTAAATGCAATTATAATAATCAACTCGATGCCCGACCGACCTCGCCTTCCCTACCTCGATGGCTCTGCTCCCTTGTAATTATAATAATCAACTCCTCTTCCAAATCCTCAACGAATTAATATTGAATTCTCCCTTTTTCTTCCACCACCTCGCCCACCGTCCCATGCCCCACCTCCGGCTGCTTCTCCATGTCCGTTGAGTGGATGCCCAACCAACCTCGCCCTCCCTACATCGATGGCTCTGCCCCCTAGTAATTATATTAATTAACTCATCCTCCTCTTCTAGACATAGACGGGATAATGAATTCAAATCGAATTGAACATATTCAATTTATAAATCAAATAAAACAAAAAATATAAACAAACTAATTTGGATTATGTTGATTTAAAACTTTGAATTTAATCTAGTTTCATTTTCTAAATATTTGAAAATGGTTTCGTACAGAAAATTTTGAGAAAAAAAAGTTAGAACTAAAGACTTCATGAAACTTCAATTTAATATGTAAGACAACTTAATTAATTTTTTAGATTGAACGATTAACAAACCGCGCCTTTATGGGACTTGCCCAGCCATCATTGAAGGGTCACATATATGCTTTTGTCAACAATTGCGGAGATATCCCATTTCTCGTAATACCAAAGTTGGCCCTCTGTCAGGTACATAGTACCCATGATCCGGTGTTGGGCCCTCTGTCACCCAAGAAACACCATCATCTTCAAGAGATCGACAAGCACAATACAAAACACCATAATTAAGGTGCTCAAACTCTATTTAGGTGTGTATCATCTCGGGCCCTAACTGGGTCTCTAATTTACTTGTAACTAGTAACTCTATGCAATTTTTATCATTTCGAAACTCTTGAATGCATCGTGTGACTTAAGCCTCACTTTTTCAAAAAAGAGAGGCTTAACTATATATTAGAAATTGGAAACCATAAGGGTTGATGTGAAACTCCTATGTAATTAAATTTATTGGCTCGTCCGAGTGAAGTTCCACTAATGCTAAGAAAGAATGATATCTAATACTCTATGATCATGTTTGCTTTGCAGGATATGATTTGGATGAGATATGATTTAAGATCGATAAGGGTGGGATAGAAATTCAAGAGGATTTCTTGAAATCCTATCCTATGTTTGTTTTGGTATAAGATAAGAAGCATGGATATGATATGAAAATTCATATCCAGTGGATTTGGGCCCTAAACCCACCCCATCCCTAGGATTTCTAAACCAGGCCAGCGATGGATTTGGGCCAAAATAAATCCACCCAATATCCGGTCCGATTCATATCCATTGCTGCAGCAAACAATAGATTGAATTTTAAAATCCAATCCACCTCCTTAATCCATCAAAGCAAACGAGGCCTATGGGCATGTTTAATTCATAGGATAAGAAAGGATAGGATAAAAAATAAATTAATATTCATTGTTTGTATTTAATTTTTTCCTCGTTTATTATTCAATCCAATCCAATGAAACAAATATATCATATTAGAACTTGTAGTGAATTTCATATCATAATGAATTTTGAATAGTTTACTAGAATCCATGGTGAATCTCACTTCATAATCAATTTTGTATTCTTCCATGACCTCACTTCATAAGCAATTTTGTATTCTTCCTCCCTATAGTACTAGCCAAACATTTGTATCTATCAACGTACCCATCATCCTTACTTACTTTTTATTTCAAAAATCAATTTGCACTTGCTAATTATCTTTCTAGCTAGGAGGAAAAATTAACTTAACAGAACTCCAAGCTTTTCTTAAATTTAATCATCAAGTTTTTTGCAAATCACATTATTGTCAAATACAATTATTGAAATCTTCTTGAAAATTAGTGAAAGCATGACAAGGAAAGAATGAGGTTATATTCATTTTTAACAAGAGTGGTCATCAGTAAACAATATACAATAATGAACTCATTGTAATTATTTCCCTTAATTATGACCAATTCCGACTTTCTTGTCGATCTTTTGATATTGTACCTAATAACCAAAGAAAAAGGTAATATATATTTATCATCACTACAACAAATTATAAAAAAATCGGCATCATTTGTACTAATCATTTCTGTTAGGGGTGACTTTCACTAGAACATATATATTGCTTAATTTTGATGATATATAGGGACAGTGTTAAAAAACTGGCCATAATCCATTAATTTATAGTGCAAATCTGGGTTTATTGATTTATATAATAAGAACAGAAAACTCCAGGAAGGAAGAAAAATTATCTGATCTTAATTATTCCTTGACTATTTTGCCACACTTAAAGCCATATATTACAAATGTGAAGGAAAATAACTTTACCTGATCAGTAAAAGGATTTGATTAGTGTGTAGGTTTTAATTTTATATATAAATTAATTAATTTGGATGCATTGATTTATTTGACTTGAAAGCTTTCTAACATGTTTAGCTCCTTTAAAACATGTGAAATAGAGAGAATAGAATGGCAAATTATAAATTATTAATATAGTTACAAGTAGAAGAAAAA
The DNA here is from genome assembly GCA_034359265.1 of Canna indica. Classification (NCBI taxonomy): domain Eukaryota; kingdom Viridiplantae; phylum Streptophyta; class Magnoliopsida; order Zingiberales; family Cannaceae; genus Canna; species Canna indica. Next base: position 27,507,566 of record CP136891.1, read on the forward strand.
AATCAAATGCTATGTGATGAAACTGACACTCAAGAAAAAAAATAAATTACCATTTTGTGGGAGTCAAGATGAAATTGATTTTTCTTATTTTTAAGTATAAAATTGATGTGGTATCCTCTTTGATATAAAAAATTAAAGCTATAGAAGCTAAAAAAAGGAAAAGTAAATAAACATAAAAGCAAAAAAAAATAGAAGCAATTATATATTAGTCCATCTTGTTTTGCCTGAAATTAGTAAGATTTTTCTTCTCCTAAGATTTACTCCATCGTTCTTCTTGTTCATGAGTTTAGGTCAATCATAAAATAACTAATCTCAATTAGAATAAACTTTTGACAAATAGCATATTGACGGATTGACTTACCTAGGTCTAATTAGTACAGGCAAATAAATATGAGCATTATATAAAAGGTTCAACTCCATTATCTCAATCAAATATGATTATTAATTAATCCCAAAAGTATGATTAATCGAGCCGTTGTAATCTTCAACTCCATTATCTCAAATCTGACTACTAAGCACTTCGAGGTTCTCTTACACTTATATTACTAATTAATACGAACATCATATATAGTCATTTTAGTGTGACCTCGTCCTGTCAATTCTAAGATTCAATTGCTAGCTAATTAAGGTGTTGATTAACTTTGAGGCTCAAAATTAATCTTTCTAAAAGCAATTAATTGCAACCTTCGTCTTCAAGTTCCAGTTAATCATCTTACAAGACATTATATTAATTGTATATATTTTTGTTTTATTAGTAAACAAATAGGAGTACATTGAAATAATAATAATAATAATAATATATTCTTGTCTAAAATCGAGATGATGTTGACCTTTGCGTCTCCTCTGTTCAGCATGGCTCTAGTTGTGATCTTCAAAGACACTCTAATGTTCAAGTGAGAGAGTATCCCATTCGGGTGATGAGTATGAAATTAGAATCGAGAGTCTATCTGATGTGCATCGTGTCTGTTTTATGAGGCATGTCACATATATTTTGGCAATGATGTCTCCCAGTATCTCACGAGGATATGCCCTGAATGAGTCAAAGTTTATCCTGAAGATGATGAGCTCATTACTGCTAAATCTCTGGTAATTAATGAAGGATATCGATATCCCTGTTTGGGCGGGTGGAGCTCCCAATCTAAGTTGTGGTTGGTTCGATCTGAGTCTGGTCCATGAGTGTGGGCGCATCTAGGCCTGATTCGACCAAGTCCAAAGAGCTAGTCCAGTCCACATCTCCCGAGCTTGGTCGGAGTTCGAGGAGTTCGCGCCGAAGTGTGCTGACTTCTGTTCATTTGCCGAGCTTTTAGTTCATGGTGAGCTTCTGATCTCGGGCTAATATATATGTGAATGCATGTAGTGTTCTATCCTCAGGCAAATTGCTTGAGTGGGAGAACTCGATATAGTTTGGTTATGTCGCCTTGCGGCTCTTCAATTTCTATTATCAATGTGACATTTGCGAAGTAAAGGGATGCCTTTTCAATTGCCCGACTCTTATTAGCGGTCTGCCTAGCATTTAATTCTGACATGATGGTAATTATGGCTTGGAGATTCGGCTGCCTTTTTCGAGGCATTGAGTACCTACTGCCAGTTGACGGGCTATGCTCCGTTAATGAGATGTGGCCGACGGCCGTTAGGTGGGGAGGCTCTTCTCCCTCTCCCTCGTGTCTTAAGCTCCAACATGGAATAAAGAGTGTTGCGAGTTTTCATTCCTCTGAAAGTCAGTCTTGGGCTGGCAGTAAGTAGATCAAGGATTGTTGTGGGTTTGCACCATGTGGCTTATGAGGAGGATGAAAGGGGGTCGACAATAGGCGACTAGGAGAGCGCCTGAAGTTCTACAACCAAAGGATGACAGTGGGTTCGCACTGCGGGGCTTATGAAGCAGATGTTTCTCTCATCCCGTCCTAGAGAGGGGTGTTGTGTGCTTGCCTTTCTTGTGGAAGCCTGAGCTATGAAGCTTGTCTACTACCGTAGTTTTGTCGGCGCCTTCTTTTAACTCAGTGTCCTCCCTCCCCCCCACCCCTACCCATGGTGGTTGATTTTCCATCTTTCGTCTTCAGTGGCATCAGAAGTTGTAGGACTAGAGAGATGTCATGAACACTGTTGCAAGAACATAGTGTTTTCTCTCGAATAGTTGTCCTTTGTTCTGTATCTTCCCCTTGTGAACTTGTGAATATATATGCATATTCTTTTTTGTGATGCTTTTGCATGCTTTGTGTGATGTTCTATCTATTGTGGGCTGAGTGTTTGGAAGATACCAACATTACATGGTCGACCGGCTCTTTCGGAGTCGACTATGGCGCTAAAGGTCGTTTTGTCTTAGTTGGCACTGTTTGCCCGACAATTGCTTGGGTTGAAGAGTCACATTTCTTTGGTCGATGCCAGCTAGTTGACAGTCGTTGAGGTTATGGACATCCTTTAGGTTGGGATCAGGTTCCTGCCAAAGGTAGATTTAGGAACGATTTACCTGATGGTCACTCATAGGACTAGCGGTCCCTATAATTCGATCTCCCTCGAAGTCGTTCGAGTCCGAAGTTGTAAGTAGAGGCGCTGAGGCCAGAAGTGATGGTGATGGGACCAAGGACCACGCTTGGGGTCAAGCTGAGCTCACGGGGTTTGTAAGGTAGGATCGCGCTTAAGGTCATTAGAGTCTTCAAGGGCGCTAAGGCCGGTAGTGATGGTGTTAAGGCCGAGGATCACGCACGGGGCTAAGCCGAGCTTGCGAGAAGCGCACATGGGGACATGCTGGTTTAGACCGAGTTGAAGGCCGCATTTAGGGTCAAGAACCACACTCGGTGTTAAGCCGAGGTCGCGAGAAGCGCACTTGGGGTCATGCTCGTTTAGAGCGAGTCGATCTCATTTAGAGCCGAAGGCACATTTAGGACCGAGGACCACACTCGGGTTAAGCCAACGTCTCGAGAAGCGCGCCTGGGGTCATGATCGTGTAAAGTGAGTCAATCTCATTTAGAGTCGAATATCGCATTTAGGGCCAAGGAGAATTCCAGGAACGTCGAGGCTGAGGAATTCTTTCATGGCGCTGAGGCCGCTACTGATGGCGCTGAGGTCGCGAATGGTTGCAATGAGGTTGCGAATGGTACCGTTGAGGCCAAGGACCATGCTCAGGGTCAAATCGAGCTCGTGGGGAGCATTATGCAGGACCGCACTTGGGGTCAAGAAGGATAGATGCGCTGCACAGGATGGAAGTTGTTACCATCATGGGGCGGTGCTCCTATCGCAATAATGTGGGAATTCCTTCATTAGTTGCTATTAGATATATGTGAATAATCTGGACACAAAAAGACGTAGAAAAAAGGGGGAGTAATATTATTGAATGATTGTCAAATGACAGTACATCAAGTCCTATCGAGCGGGGTACTCGGCTCACACATGATTTTGCCACGTTAAAACCTTCAAAGAGAAAACCCTGTAAGAAAAACCGCAATGAAGGAAAAAGAGTGCATGTTGACCACTTGTAGTTTAAAGGGATTGTTTGGCTGTAGTAGGCCCGTAGGAAGGTCGCATTCCACGTCTGTGGAAGTTTTCGCCTGGAGAGCTCGGCGATTTTGTAGGCTCCCTTCCTCACATTTTTTGTGACCCTATATGGACCTTCTATAGGCTTCCTCCGGAGTTTGATTGTTCTTAGCACCAGATCTCCCTCTTTTAAATTCCTCGGTCTGACATGCTTATCATATTTTCGAGCTATTCTGAGCATCATGGCTTCTTCTCGAACTCTGGCAAGCTCTCGTTCCTCTTTGACGAGATCGAGCTCGGCCTATCGAGCTCCCAAGTTTCCTTGCTCATTGAAAGTTGTTCTTCGAATGTTGGGCTCTGCGATCTCAATTGGGATCATGGCCTTTGCTCTAAAGACGAGTCTATAAGGAGTTTCCTGGATGGATGATTAGGCGATTGTATTATAACCCCATAGCACCTCGGACAGCTCTTCGGCCAGTGCCCCTTGACTTTGTCAAGTTTCTTTCTAAGTCATGTTAGGATGACTTTGTTGGCTGCCTCAGCTAAGCCATTAGTCTGTGGATGTTCTACTGAGGAGAAGAGTTGTTGGATGTTGAAGTCCAAGCAGAATTCCCTGAATCGTTTACTCGTGAATTATTTGCTATTGTCGCTGACGAGTTCACGTGGTATGTCATATCTGCATATGATCTTCTTCCGCACAAACTTCTTAATCTTTTCGATTGCAATTGAGGCTAGAGGTTCGGCCTCTATCCACTTGGTGATGTAGCTGATGGATACTACCAAGTATTCGACTTGTCCAGGGGCCAGGGGAAAGGGACCGAGGAGGTTGATCCCCCATTTGTGGAACAACCAACTAGTTTCTGAGCTATGTAACTGCTCGGGGTATTTTTGTAAGATTTTTGAGAATCTCTAGCACTTGTCGCACCTTTTGACGTACAGGCCGTAGTCTATCTTCATGGTTGGCCAGAAGTACCTAGCTCTGAGGATTTTGGCTGCTAGGGTTATTGTCGCAGATACCTTCACGTACTTCAACTATCACAGTATCTGTCTGGGGTTGGCTGATGCACTTAAGCAGTGGTTAGGAGTATCCTCTTCTGTAGAGTTGATCTCCGAGGAGGATGTAATAGCTTTCCATCCTCCGAAATTTCTTTTGGTTTGAGTTGTGCTCTAGCATCTCTCCCTACGTAAGATAGGCTATGTAAGGGGTCCTCCAGTTGGTTGTTTACTCGATTGCTTAGACTTCGACCGAGGTGTTAGTCGAATGAATACTTGGCAAATCGAGGAGTTGTTGGATGACTGGCATGTTATTTTGAGGTTTCTTGGTGCTAGCGAAATTAGATAATAGGTCGGCTCGGGTGTTCTCCTCTCAAGGTATGTGTTGGATCACACAATCATCAAAGTTAGTTATTAAGAAATGTACTAGGGACAGGTACATTTCTAGTGAGGGGTCCCTTGCTTGACAATATATAGTCGTTGACTTGTCCTACGACAAGTTGTGAGTCGCTTTTGATGATCACTTTTTGGGCTCCCACGTCGCGGGCAAGGTTTAGTCCGACGACTAGGGCTTCATATAATGCCTGGTTATTACTTGCTTTGAAATGGAATTGGAGGGATTGCTCCAAGGTGACTCCGTGGTCATTCTCTAGGATGATGTCAGCTCCGCTTCCTTTTTTGTTTGAGGCGTCGTCCACGAACAACGTCCACATTTCGGCTTGATTGGCATTGCCCTCTCGATTTGTAAGCTCAACAATAAAGTCTATCAGCGCTTGGGCCTTGATAGGGCCCCTTGGATGAAACTTTATGCTAAATTCAGAGAGCTCTACCGACCATGCTATTATCCGCCCAATGACTCGGGCTTGGCTAGGACCTGCTTGATCGGTTGTTCAATATGTACCATGATGTGGTGGCTTTGAAAATATGATCTCAACCTTCTGGCCGAGATAACCAGGGCGAAGGCGAGCTTCTCTAACCTCTAGTATCTTGCTTATAGTCCTTGGAGGACTTTGTTGACAAAGTTGATCGGGTTTTTGATCTTTTCCCTGTTCTTGTATTGGTACCGAGCTGATGGCATTTTCTGTGATTGTGAGGTAGAGGAAGAGTGTTTCCTCTTGTTGGGGTTTGTCCAGGACTGGTGGACTGGTGAGGAATTTGTTGAGATCTACGAATGCTTGCTCGCATTCTTCGTTCCACCGGAAGTGTTGCTTCTTCCGTAGGATCTTGAAGAAGAGAGCAACTCTGTCGGCTGACCTGGAGAGGAACTACGATAGCACAACAATTCTTCCTGTGAGCTGTTGCACTTCTTTTATGTTTCGCAAGCTATGCATCTCTTGTATTGCCTAGCATTTCTCAAGGTTTGCTTGGATTCCTCAGTTCATAAGCATGAATCTGAGGAATTTGCTGCCATGGACTCCGAAAGCACACTTTTTCGAATTTAGTCTGATGTTGTAGCGTTTGAGTTGGCTGAAGATTTCAGTGAGGTCGTCGTAGTTGTTTCCGATAGTCGGTGTTTTGGCGACCATGTCGTCCACATATATCTCCAGATTTCAGCCAATTTGTTGTTCAAAAACTTTATTCATCAAGCGCTGATATATAGCACTTGCATTCTTCAGCCCGAATGGCACCTTATAGCAGAAGTTAGCGTGCTCCATGATAAAGTTTTTTTTCCTCGTCTTCGGGTGCATCCGAATATGGTTGTAACCTGAGTATGCATGAATGCAACTCAGGTACTGGTATCCCAAGGACCCATCGACAAGTTTGTCTATGCTTGGAAGCGGGTAGGAGCCCTTTGGGCAGGCCTTGTTCAGGTTGGTGAAGTCTACACGCATCCACCATTTCCCAGAAATCTTCTTGGCCATCACGGTGTTTGTAAGCTATGTGGTGAATATAATATCTCTGATGAAATTTGCTTTGAGTAGCTTCATGGTGTCTTCTAGAGATGCTTGCTGACACTCGACTCCGAGCTTTCTCGTATTTTGTGCCATTGGTTTAACCCGAGGGTCAATAGCGAGCTTATGACAAATGACTTTGGGATCTATCCCTGGCATGTCGGCAGACATAGATGCAAATAGGTCGGCCTGGAGCTAAAGGTCAATCAATGATCAAATATTATGCATCTATTGACTTAGTCTTCGGCAAGGAGCCAAAGGTCATCCTCAACCATATGTAGCCTTCGAAGTGGACTCGTTCTCCTAAGAACCTGACAAGGTCCCTGTTGTAGTGGTGGAGTGAAGCTTCAGCCAACTGCATCTTTCTGAATGTTCGATAGAATAAAATATCGGTTGAGCTTCTTTGGTCTACCAAAACTTTCTTGACAATGAAATCAGCAGCAATAAAAGAAATGACGATAGGGTCATGCAGGTTTTTTTAATCCCTTGGAAATCAAATTCATAAAATGATATTACCGGGGTTTTGACATGAGGCCTCTACGGGTGGGTCGCTCGTCGATTGCCATGATGACTCGGAGTGACTTCTTTCTGGCTGAGCTCATCTCGCCTCTTTCGGCAAATCCTTTAGCTATATGGTGAATGACTCCAATGATTTCAGTGCTCAACTGGTCAATTCTGATGCCTTCTCGATTGCCTTTAATGTTTCTTGGGGGCGGCATTCTGCTTCGACTTTGGCTTTGGGAGTCGTAGTCATGTCGGTCCCGATCGTGGCTTCTTCTATGATCGATGTAGCGTTCGAGGTTGCCTTCTCGTATCAGTCGCTCGATCTGGTCTTTGAGCCTCACACACTCCTCGATGGTATACCCGTAGGTGCAATGAAACTCGTGCTTCTTGCTTTTGTTGGCATTAGATGAGATTTTTTTGCTCCCCGCATTGTTGGGATACCTAAGTAGTTGTAGGTTGTAAATCTCGCGGAGAATGGTCTTCCTCTTGGTGTTCAACAGGATGTATTCATCATATCTAGGGCTAGGTCGGGAGGGCGACCTCCAACTTTTGTTGTTATCTCGCTCGCGGCGATCTCGCTCATCTCCCTTCTTGTCGGGCTTCTTTTCTTTCTTGTCTTCGGTGTTATCTTTGTCGGTCTGCCAGTCGGCCTTTCTGAACTCCCTAAGTTCTTTCATCTCCATGTAGCATACTGCACACTTTGGAACTTGACCATAGTCTTCAACCTCAACAGAGCTATTTGGTCTACGAACTGTTCGGGTTTCAGGTTGTGCTTGAGAGAATACAGCTCGATGTGAGGGTCGAGGTTAGGGATTTTCATGGCCATGACATTGAATCTCTTCAGATATTCTCTTAGCGGCTCATAATGTCCTTGCTTGATGTAGTGGAGGGGATCCTCGGTCTTGGAGTAGATCCGAGATGAGGAGAATTGGTTGATGAAGGCTTCGGAGAGCTCTTGGAAGGTGTGTATTGACCCTGATGGGAGGGTGGAGAACCATAGCAGTGCGATATTTTCCAAGAAAGTGGAAAAATCTCGGCTCAAGATGGAGGCAGTTGCGCCGTTGAGAAGCATCATTGATTTGAACATCATTAGATGGGTGGTTGGATCACCCGTGTCGTCGTATGGTTGGAGAGTAGTTGATAGTTTGAAATTATCGGGGAGAGTGACTGCCATGATTTGTCTCGCGAAAGGTCCTGAGTCGACAGCGGGTGGAGGAACGGCCCCTGTGGCCCTAGTTCCTTCTTTCTGGTGTGGCATGTGGGAGATATCGTCTGTGAAGACTGAGGTCAATCTCCCAGTCCTCTCATGAAGGTTATCCTCTTCATGCTTCGAGTGACAGTGCTCATGCTCGGTTGGAAGCTACTCCTTGGATTGCGTTAACACGTCAACCTAGGCTGACAGCCTCTGTTTCTACGCCTGGAGATCGGCGATCAGACGTCATAGCTTATCTAGCATTAAGTCAGTAGACACCGAAGCATCACTCCTCACCGTGTTAGCGTCTCACGTTAGCGGGGGGAACACCGCTGCTAGGTTGTTGCCTGTTTGCAGCGGCGTTAGCCTAACTCTGTGTGTCTACCAAGGGGGGGCTGGTAAGGTTTACTCGTCCGCACGATTGTCGCCAAATGTTCTTGCTCGGATTCGAGGTGATGCGGGCCTTTGCGTCTCCTCGGTTCAGCACGACTCCAGTGGTGATCTGCAAAGACACTCCGACGCTCAAGTGAGAGTGAATCTCAAGTGATAGATATTGAATTGGAATCGAGAGTCTACCTGATGTATGTTGTGTCTATTTTATGAGGCAGGTTAGAGATATTTTTGGCGATGATGTCTCCTAAGATCTCGCAAGATGAGCCCTGAATGGGTTAAAATTTATTCCAGAGATGACAAGCTCATTACTGTTGAATCTCTGATAATTAATAAATGATGTCAATATCCTTATTTGGCTGGGTGGAGTCCTCGGGTTAAGTTGTGATTAGTTCGATCTGAATCTAGTTCATGAGTGTAGACACATCTGGGCTTAATCTGGCTGAGCCCAAAGAACTAGTCTAATAATAATAATAATAATAATAATATATATATATATATATATATATATATATATATATATATATAGAGAGAGAGAGAGAGAATAATAAAATTTCTAGAAAAAAAAAAAAAAGCAGTTAAGCACGATTATAATATTACTAGTTCACTACTAGTTCAAGAAAAGATGAGTCGTTAATTCACTTTTTCCTCATCCATCACTATTAGCGGAAGCAATTTTTTTCTCCTTTTCATTCTAGAATGAAGCTACAAGTAAAACAATGGAAAATGATATTCTTTTGATGTGCAACGGAGAGCATTCCTCACCCCAAAATTTATTAAAGTGGAAAACATCATTTTTCTACCAATCTCAAGCAAAAATATCTTGAGTTGGAATGCATTACTTTTGACTTATAACTTTTCAAAGTTTTATCTACTGGTTGAGCACCAAAAGATAAAAGAAAATATTTCTAAAACAAATAATCAAAAAAGCGTAATGAATCATGCATACTTGAAGAGATGATATTATTGTTAATTATTTGCAAAAGTAGAAAAGTATAATAAGGATAAAGTAAGGGGTAGAAGTGTAATTTATCCTATTTTAAATATTATTTTAATATTAATTTTAAGTTGCAATATCACATTAGCATGAATTAATCAAACCAATATTATTTACGATTCCATTAAGTTGGTGACGTGTTAATTTTTTAAAGGGTGAAAGTGCAAGTTCTGAAAGCAAATTTTGCTGTAATTTTCTTTTAGTGTTTGCTTAATGGGATAAAAAGAATAAAACAATAAAAAAAATTTAATTTCTTCTTTGTTTGATGTTTGGATTTAAAAAAATTAGGATTGAAATAACATAAAGTTGGCATTAAGTCGAGTGTACAGTACATTCAAAGAAATTAGAATTAAAAAAATATAAAAATCTTTATAACACATAATTATTAGTAAAAGCAGAAACAAAACAAGAAAAGAAGCAAAAATTGAAAAAAGAGGAGTAGTTGATAAACTTTTGAGAAGCAACAAGACAAAGAGATCTCTTGAGGAGTCTGTCATTATTCCAAATTAATTATGATTCCCAGCATCAACAAGAATCCTGAAGCGCCAGTCTTTTCTTCCTATTCTCTTTTAAAAAAAATTATTTAGAAAATAGAAAGATTAGCCTTTTGGTTCACAGATTGAAAAGGAATGTGTATTTAATTAAAATTTTGAGGAAGAGCCATATTAGATAATGTTATGAAATGTCAATAGGTTTGACTAGCTAGCAAACTATTTTGAGTGGCAACATATATGTACATTAAGAAGGTAATAAATATATTATATTTAAAAAAAAGTACATTAGAGCTATTACCTTAAATCATAATATAAATTAAGAAAAAATTTGAATCCATGATAAGGATCCAAAAATTTCCAAATTTATAATTTTTTTCTCAAAATCTTTGAAATATTCTCGAGTTTTGTTTGGTATTCAGTTCTAAACTTTTATAAAAATTTAGAACCTACTAATTCCACACTTTTAAAAAAATTTAGAATATACTATATTCTCAAAAATTCTAATTTTACTTATTTTAGTTTCACACTTTTGAGAAAATCTAGAATCTATTATTTTATAAATTTTTATAGAAGTCTGAAATTTTTAAATCTATATTATATATATATATATATATATATATATATATATTTTGGGTGTTATCAATGCGAGTTGAATAGGAAAGTCTTCTTACAAATATTTTTTATTTTTTTATTTTGTTTCAAAGGTTCAAGGAAACTTCGTAAAACCTTAAAGAATGTTAAAATTCTAACAGTGGAAGTCAATAAAAATAACATGACATGAGGATGAAGAGATGAAAGTAACATCAATTTGAAAAATGTGAGATAACGTCTATATCAATTTGATAGCATGCAATAGATAATTATTTTAATCATTTTTCATATTTTTAAATAAATAAGTCATTCATACCTTGTCTGTTAAAGTTAGATTTTACCACACAACACATGTTAACAATAAAATTTCCAGTATAAAATAATACCAGAAAATAAAAATAAATTTAATGGGTATACAAAATTGAGCAATTTTCCTAAACTATATTATGAATTCAAAAAATTCTCGAATCCATAATAAAGATTCAAAAATTCTCAGATCCATGAATGAAATTGCTCTCGATTTTATCTAGTGTTTCAATTCAACAAAAGTAAATTCGAAAGCTATTGAATCGGCTTTTAATTTACCCATTTATTTTACCGCTCTTGCGTACCTTTTCACTTTTCACTTACTCGGCTTTTACTTTTCACCGCATCTCCTCGCCTATCGCGTCTCTTTGCTTACCCATTGGTTGCCCTCGAGAGCCCGAAGCACCCGACCGTAATCGAGGGCAATTCTATCATTTTGAAATAAAAATTATGGATTCAAAAATTTTCCAAATCCGTGTTATGGATTCAAAAATTTCTTCGATCCATATTGTGATTTAGAGAAATTGTTCTACAAAATTAATTAGCACAAGAATATAATTAGAAAGGAATTGCTTTTCTTTTTTGTGACCACAAAATAAGGAAATCTTTATCTAACATAAATGCTAAGGATAGTACATGGTTGGTGTTCTTCCATCTTGCAAGCTTGTACTTGCTTGAAGAAGAAAAAAGAAAGGGAGGGGAAAGCAACAAAAGGCTAATAGGAGTCTTCATTGTGGAAGCAAATCTTTGTCCTTTTGCTCTTGGAGGCATTAATGTAAATGTGCACCACAGCACAGGCCAGGTCAAGTTCTAGAAGACAATAAATATTTTATTTTTATATAAAAAATTCTTTTTATTTGTTAGGTAGCATACTTTTCATTATGCAAAAATGCTAAAGAATATCCCAAGAATGCATCTTATAAGTTATAACTACAAATAATGGAAGTGTCATCTGCAATCCAACATGAGCACAATGTGGCAAGAAGGTTCTAATAATGGTGGTGACCTGTCTACTTCTGCGACTTAATGTGGCATACTTTGCTTTCTCTGGTGCTTGGATTTTTCCCTAATTTGATCCTTTAAAGAGGATACTGAAATTACTTCAAATCTTGGATGAGGTTTTGAGTTGAATCCTCCCTTTCATGTACAAGGCAAATATGGGATCCTTGGTCAAGCATTTGGACACCTTCTCAAGGACTCAAATGGGGAACACTTCCAGAATGAAGAAGGGAATTCAGAACAAACCAAGACACTGAATTCAAAATTAAAGAGGGTTCTGGTTCTTTCCTTCTTTAACCATAAAGGGCTCATGCTTTTTCTTAAATTTTAATATTGGTAGGCTTTAATTATTCATCTTCTCTAGATCTCACTGTTGATTACTTGAATGAAACTAACAAAACATTTATTTAAAGCAGATAGGTGCCTATCCAAATAATGATAGTATGCACCAATAGAAATGGATTACCTCTAATCATAAGCCAAAAACCATTAATTTGCAGCAGTAGTATTAGTCCATTGGTCTTGTGTGTAGATGTGTCACACCAAGCACACTAATGAAAGGAGTTCCTACCCTTGTTTGGTAGACAGACCTTGAAACCTAAGTCTGCTTGACATCTTTTATAAACCTCTAAATTCTCCTGTCATTGCCAAAGTCAAGGGTCAGCTTGGACATTTTGCTCAACCCAAGGGAGAATTAGACCTTATATTTGGTGGAGTAGTTGATATGCTATGAACAAATTGCCTGCCTTAATTCTTCTCCCTCCCTTTTCTCTCTTTATTAACTCCTTTCTTCTCAACCCCCCTCCGAGTTTGAAATCCACAGACTCACCACCAACAACTCCATGCAGTGCTATTGCACACCTCTTTCAAAATCTCGGATCATGAACCTAATCGCGCCACATTGATCCAGTCATCTGAATCGAGAGAGCAGGCCATGTCGAAGGTCTCGTGGTGGTCTCTTCTCCCAGGATGCTGCGGAAGCGACGACCACAACCGCAGGTCGGCGAAGTCAGCGAACAAGCCGGTCGAGAAGCAGTCGTCCTTCTCCGACATCAGCAGCTCGACGACGACCGGCATGTTGTCGCCGGAAGACCTCTCGGTGTCCCTCGTCGGGTCGAATCTGCATGTCTTCACCTTGGCTGAGCTGAAGGATGCCACGCATGGATTCTCCATGTGCAACTTCCTCGGGGAGGGCGGGTTCGGGCCGGTGTACAAGGGGTTCATTGATGAGAAGGTGAAGCCGGGGCTCAAGGCCCAGCCGGTCGCCGTCAAGCTCCTCGACCTCGACGGAGGGCAGGGCCACAAGGAGTGGCAGGTGAGTGCATGTCAATCCAGTTTTTTACGCTATCTTTATTGCTGAGGTGTAAATTGGATCCTCCTCGTAATATATATAGGCGGAGGTGCTGGTTCTCGGAAGACTCAGGCATCCACATCTCGTGAAATTGATCGGCTACTGTTGCGAGGATGAACAGAGGCTGCTGGTATACGAATTCATGCCCAGAGGCAGCTTGGAAAACCACCTGTTTAAAAGTATGCTAACTTTAATTTACTATTTCCTTTTCATTATCAGAGTAGTTGTTGCCATCCACTTTCCACGAGTTGTTAATCAGTATTCATTGTTTATTATTAATTAATTATTATCTCATGTCATAAGAAGAAACTCTGGTCCCTATATATTTATTAGTATGCAGAATGGATGTTTCTTTATACAGCAGCCAAGCCAGGGTTTGATTCATGGATTTAGATTTGGATTGCTGGACCCTAATCTGCACAACTTCCTTTTCACCATAAGGAAAAATAGTATCTTCATATATATCTTATTCTACAGTTAACTTTTAAGCACAAAGTTGCTTAGCAAATGTCTCTCTCTAGAGCTTCAAAGAGGAGACAGAATGTTCCAGTTGATGCTTGCTCTTCTGCTGGCAGTTGAATACTATAATTCAGCAAGCTTTAATCTTCTGCATATATCAGTGTTTTTAAGCTCTGACCCATTCAAGTCTTGTTTGATAACCCAACTTGATCTCTGGTTGACTCTTGATTGATTCGGTTTAGTTTTCCAAGCACTGTACTTAATTAGCTTAGTGACTAAGTCTTCATTTTCTGTGAGAATATAAATACCCAACTATATTGGAAGTTGCTTAATTATGTTATTTTGTCCGGTTTTCTTTCTGCATCTTTCACTACTTTTCTTTATTTACTGATGGATACACTATGGAAAGCTTGAGGCTACCTTATCTTTGACCTTAATGGCAGTCTTAATCAAGGTGGCAAAATTGTAAAAGGACAAAATAAAGAGAGGTTTTCTGGGGAAGGACTTTGTTTCTAAAGTCATCAACCAAGTCAAATCCATATACCCTGCTTTGAGGCATTCAAATAGTTTGTTCATTACTGTTTTGGATTTTGAAGAGTGGACTTGACTTGCAATTACTTGGAGACTCCAAAGCTGAGAGTCTTATGACCAAATCCTCAATACTTAAAAGCTGTTCCTAAGTAATTAAGTTAATAAAAGCATTCTAAATGCTGTTCATCAAGCAACTTATAACCAATGTTTCGCATTTGAATCCGATCGATTGCGTATAATAAATATATCCATCTAGGGCATATTTATTTCATAAGATAAAAGAGAGAGGATAGTAGATAAATTTTAATCTATTATTTGTTTAGTGTATGAAAGAATATAAAATTGAAATTATATTCGGTATGCATCGTATTTAAAAATCCTATTCAATATTCTCTCATTTGTTACTCTATCTTATTCAAGCAAACTAACCATTATATTATGTCTTTATTAGATTTTGAGAAACTAGAATAATAATAACGAATTAAATTACTTGTGATATGCAGGATATTTTGCTGCTTTGCCATGGTTAACTCGCTTAAAGATCGCGATCGGAGCTGCCAAGGGCTTAGGATTCCTCCATGACGCCGAAAAGCCGGTGATATACAGGGATTTCAAAGCTTCAAACATCTTATTAGACTCAGTAAGTCTTCTTGAGTTCTGTTTCATCCTCCAAATGCAAAATTGGTTGACTTCTTGAGAATCCTACTGTTTCATAACAAGGGACAAAATAATAAAAAGGATCATCTCAAACAAGTCAACTCAGTTAGGCCGGCCGGCATGGTCTAAGTTATCTTTTTTATTCATGGACGGCAGTGGAAACTGAACTAAAATTTTCATAGAAAAAAATTGAATGGATAACCAATCATGGGTTCCATGATTGCCAACCTGAGCAACTTCAGAGGTCAATGGCTTCATTTTGGAGCAACCTTTTAGACTGAAAAAAGATGCAACTTTCTTATGTTTGGATCAGCTTTTGAATCAGTTGGACTAGTTCTATCAGGTGTTTTTGACTATCAGTTCTTTTTGAAGTAAAACTTGAACCAAAATGAGCTTGAAACAGACATAGCATCAATTGGAATGAGAAATGACTTGTTGTATCAGTAACTAAATGAGTTTGTTGCAACTCTTCTTCATTGTTTAATTGCAGGACTGCAAAGCAAAGCTCTCAGACTTTGGTCTGGCAAAGGATGGTCCAGAGGGAGATGCAACACACATCACAACCAGAGTTATGGGCACTCATGGCTATGCTGCACCAGAGTACATCATGACTGGTAATCTTTATTGGACTTTGCTTTTTGAATCTTCCTAATCCAACTAGTTATACAAATTTATGTAAACATGAGTACAAAGTAAGTGAATATGAAATGAGTGAGTGGACATGGATAGTAAATAAATGATTGAATGTGAACCAGTAATGAGCAAATATGATTTATATTCATTTACTTCTAATAAGAGTTTAATTGTATACATCAGTCATAAAACAATTATTTATGTTAACTATTATCTAAATAACCACTTGAATAAGAAAGCTAAATTATTAAAGGAAAGAGACTTGAAGCTCTGCTCATCTCCCAATCCATCAAGCTAAACTACAGCTAGCTTAATGCATGTTCTCTCTGTCACCAGGCCACCTCACGGCGAAGAGCGACGTCTACAGCTTCGGCGTGGTGCTGCTCGAGCTCCTGACCGGCCGGCGGTGCGTCGACAAGGCGCGGCCGGGCAGGGAGCAGAACCTGGTGGAGTGGGCGAAGCCGTGCTTGACCGACGCCCGGAAGCTGAGCCGCATCATGGATCCCACCCTCGACGGCCAGTACTCCACCATGGGCGCCCAGAAGGCGGCCGCGCTCGTGCACCAGTGCCTGAGCCAGAGCCCCAAGCGCCGCCCCCACATGTCGGCCGTCGTCGAGGCCCTGGAGCCGCTCCTGGAGCTGGAAGACCTGCCGTCGGGCCCCTTCGTGTACGTCGCTCCGGGGGCCGAGCACGGCGACGAGGAAGGAGAGGCGAAGGCGGACGGGAGGGAGAGCGGGCGCCGCCATGGCCACCGCCACAAGCTCCGGTCCCCCAAGGCGGGGAGGCTGTCGGACGTGGCCCTTTGCAGGGAAGTTGGCGCCCGGCTGAAGAGGAACTCGCCGTTGCTCCAGACGCAGAACGAGACGAGATGAATTCTGAACGAAATTAGACTGCATGTGGCGATCGCGTACTTCACGGTGTTCTAAGTTTGATCATTTGGGCTTGTAATCGATGAACCCTAATTAAACCCGGTTGAAGGGACTCAAAAAGATTTAGAGTTTTTGGAAACAAGAGCTTGATAACAAGGAAGAAGTTCCAACATTATAAATCTACATACATTCATGTATAAATGGTTTTTTGTTCACAATCATCTGTCTTCAAATCTTGAATACCTCCCCTTAATTTGTATTCTTTTATGTGATATTTTTTGGCAAATTCTCTTGCTTAAAATAAATTGCTGAATGATTTTTGTTAGGAAGAAATTGGGTCTTCCTGCAAGGATCTAAAAATTCAAATGCCAAAAGGAAAAATACCAAAACGAGTAAATCCAAAAATAATACAAAGAACACCAAATTTACGTGGTTCAGCCCGGCGGGGTACCGAGCCTACTCCACGGGGAGAAGAGGGCACTTGATTTTATTAAAATGAGGAGAAAACACGGCCAATACAAGAGCGGAATACAATTGATTAATAAACTGTAAAGAAAAATACTGCATGTTTTTGGATATTTTTTTGCACTCTGAAATCTGGATTCTTGCTTCTGCTTGAAAACTGTGGATGCGGCGTCCTTGATCTTCTTGCTTCTGCCTAAGACGGTGTGAAGGGGAAGAGAGACGCTGGAAAGGAATCCTGCCTAAGAAACGGAGTAGATGGGAGGCTCTGAGAATTATTTGGGATGATTTCTGAAACTGCATATTAGACCCATATTTATAATACAAGGGGATAGCCAATTCATGCCTAATTTGGTGGAGAAAAAATCTCCAAGGATTTTGTTGCTCCATCTGATTTAATCGGATGGCTGAAATGCTTCTTTTGACCCAGAAAATTAGCTTGTGTTGATCAAGCCTAATTTCATAATGGATTCGGGTTTAAAATGATTCAACCCTCACAATTTCCTCCTTTGATGAATTTTAAGCCCGATGTAGTCTTCTTCTCTTCTCCCAAGAGCCCTGTAGGGCTAACCTGCACCATGAATCAATCTTACCAAGTTTAGGCAGTGTTCAAATTTAACCGTTGGTAGTACTTTAGTCAGCATATCTGCAGGATTGTGAGCTGTGTCAATTTTCTGAAGCTTTATTTCTCCTTTTGAAATAATAGCCCTAATAAAATAAAATCTGACGTCGATGTGCTTCGTCCTTTCATGAAACATTTGATCTTTTGACAGATGAATTGCACTTTGACTGTCACTATGCACGACTATGTCCCCATTTTGAAAAGTCAGTTCTTTTATCAAGTTCCTGAGCCATATTGATTCTTTAATCACTTCTGTAATAGTCATGTACTCCGCTTTAGTGGTAGAGAGGGCGATAGTGGGTTGTAGACCGACTTTTCAACTTACTGCAGTTCCACCTATAGTGAAGATATAGACGGTGATTGATCTCCTCTTATCAAGGTCACCGGCATAGTCCGAGTCCAAGTATCCTGCAACCGATTCATTAGTTCCACCGAAAACGAGACTAGCTTTAGAAGTACCTTGTAAGCAGCGCAAGATCCATTTGACTGCCTCCCAATGTGCTTTTCTCGAATTTGTCATGTACCGGCTGACAACACTGACTGCATGTGCTATGTCTGGCGGGTACAGATCATGGCGTACATAAGACTGCCAACTGCTCTTGCATAGGGTACCTGTGACATGCTAACTCTTTCTTTTTCATCTTTAGGGCACAGTAACTCTGATAATTTGAAGTGCGCGGCAAGAGGTGTCTTGACTGATTTTGCTTCTTGCATGCCAAAGCACTCAACCACCTACTTTACATAATTCTCCTGAGTTAGGTACAACTTTCTTGCTTTGCGGTCTCGTTTTATCTCCATCCTAAAGATTTTTCTTGCAGTCCCAAGGTCCTTCATGTCAAATTCGCTTTTAAAGTGTTTCTTAAGCCTGTCTATTTCGGTAGTATCTTTTGCCACAATAAGCATGCCACCAACATAAAGAAGCAGATAAATCATAGAACTAGTTATTTTCTTTAAATAAACACAACTGTCAAAAGATGATCTACTGAAATTAATACCAAGCATAAACTGATCAAACCTCTTGTACCATTGTCTGGGAGATTGCTTGAGGCCATAGAGTGACTTCTTTAGGAGACAGACATGATCAACTTTATTTTTTTCTTCAAACCCTTCTGGTTGTGCCATGTAGATCTGTTCTTCTAAGTCACCGTGTAGGAAAGCTGTCTTGACGTCAAGCTGTTCTAACTCCAAGTCTTGCATGGCTACTAATGCTAGAAGAACACGAATAGAGGTATGCTTAACCACAGGAGAAAAAATATCTTTGTAGTCAATTCCTTCCTTTTGACTGTATCCCTTTGCCACAAGCCGAGCTTTATAGATGCCGCCTTCTTTGAGTTTGTAGATCCACTTGCACCCAACAAGTTTCTTGTGCGGTGGAGGCTTCACAAGTTCCCAAGTATTATTTTTCTGCAGGGACTTGAATTCTTCCGCCATAGCTTCACGCCACTTTCTTAAATCTGTCCGATTTAGGGCTTCTTTATAGGAGGCTGGTTCTTCAGTGCATGGAGTTTCTTCAGCCATTGCTAGAGCATATATAGCAACATTTGCATACCTAGGATTAGGACGTGGTGCTCGCCTAGGTCGGTTGAGGGCAATGGAATAAGGATTATCCTCCTCAACTTGATGTTGCTCCTCCTGAATCCCGTGTGGCTCCTCCTGAACCCGGTGTGACTCCTCCTAGACCTGAACATGTTCTTCGGTGACCTGTTCTAAAGCAGTGTCATTGTCTTCTATGGAAGGCGGTCTAGGTGCAGGTGTAGGGAATCAGAATTCTTTAGTAGCAGTCAGAGATGGTGTTTCTTCTGGTGGCACTATAGTTTCCTGTGAGTCCTCCTCTTCTTGGTTCTCCTTTTTCAATTTCAAGAATACCTGTTCATCAAAAATTACATATCTATGGATTTCGGCTTTACAATTATTTAGACACCACACTTTATAGTCTTTCACTCCACTAGGATATCCTAAGAAGGTATATTTCTTTGATCTAGATTCTAATTTTCCTTCATTCACTCTGACATACACAGTGCTCCCAAAAATTTTAAGGTGGTCATAGGAGGCTGGCGACCCGGTCCATTTTTCCTCAAGCGTCTTGAATTCAATGGATGAAGAAGGTGATCGATTTATCAGGTGGCAAGCGGTGGATGCAGCATCTGCCCAAAAAACTTTTAGAAAGATTAGCATTAGAAAGCATACTTCTTACCCTTTCTATGATGGTGCGGTTCATCCTTTCTGCCACTCCATTCTGCTGAGGTGTGTAGGAAACTGTGTGATGTCTTATGATCCCTTCTCTCGAGCAAAAATCTTTAAATTCTCCACTGTAAAATTCTAGGCCATTGTCGGTTCGCAGGATCCGAACATATCTACCGGTTTGCTTCTCAATCATTGCCTTCCAAGACTGAAATTTGAAGAAAACATCATATTTATTTTTAATAAAATAAGCCCATACCTTCCTGGAGTAATCATCAATGAATGTGAGCATGTATCGAGCTCCTCATTGGGATTCAACCGGTGATGGCCCCCATAAATCAGAGTAGATGTAGTCCAATTTTCTTTTGCATAATGTTGCCTTGTGGAGAATGAGACTCTTTTCTGTTTGTCATAGATGCAATGTTCACATAAATCTAATTTAGCAAATTTCTATTTTCCAAGTAGTCCCTTTTGTTCAAGAATTAGCATGCTCCTTTCATTAATATGTTCTAATCTCATATGCCATAATTTATCAATATCATCAGAGTATTCAGAAGTTACCATAGCTGCACCACTTGTTATCGTTGTGCCTTGCAGGATGTAGAGTTGGTTTACTTTTAGTGCTTTCATTACTGTTAAGGACCCCTTTGTGACTCTGAAAACTCCGTCTTGGCTTGAATACTTGTATCCAAGTGCATCTAGAGAAGATAAAGAAATTAAATTTCTTTTAAGATCTAGAACATGCCATACCTGAGTTAGAGTCCTTGTAATTCCATCATGCATTTTGATTTTTACTGAGCCAACACCTGCTACTTGACATGATGAATCATTTCCCATTAACACTTCTTTACCATCAGCATGTTCATATGTGGTAAACCATTCTCGGTGCGGTGTCATATGATAAGAGCAACCTAAATCTAAAATCTACTCATCTTGAGATCTAGCATAACAAACAGAAATTATAAGTACCTCTACTTTTTCATCCTCATCTGCATAGGATGCTTTTCCATTCTGATTTTGTTCCTCCAATCTCCGTTTCAGCTTACGGCATTCTGATTTGATGTGTCCCATCTTTTTGCAATAATAGCACTGCATATTTTTGGACCTGGATTTAGATCTGAACTTACCTCGGCTTTTGTCCCGTGACCTATTTCGTCCTCTAGTGTTCAGGGCTTCTTCACGGCTTCTAGAGGATCCTGTGGTAAGTTAAGAGTCGACAACCTCCTTGGATACTAGCATTATTGTCACTTCATTCAAAGTAATAGTATTCTTGCTATACAATAAACTTTCATGGAAATTTTTAAAAGAAGTAGGGAGAGTAATTAGAAGCATAAAAGCCTTATCTTCTTCCTCAAATTTAACTTCCATATCCTCAAGATCAGCAAGAATAGAATGAAAAGTGCTAATATAATTTTTAACAGAAGTGCCATCAGTCATGCGTAAAAAATATAATTTTTGTCTAAGTGTCATCTTACTTATAAGAGTTTTATCCTGGTAGATTGTAGCAAGCTTTTTCCATACATCTGCGGCGATCTTTTCTGATGCAACTTCTTGTAGTGCCTCGTCGCAGATGCTCATGTACAAGGTGGCTTTAGCACTTTCATCGGTCTGGTCCTTTTCCCTTTCAGTGTCTTCCATTGCATCTCGCCCACGAATAGTGTCTTGAAGGTTCTCTTTAACCAAAATTGATTTCATCTTCAAAGCCCACAATGAATAGTTGACATTGTGGTCCAATTTTTGGATTTCATATTTTGCCCCTGACATTGTGGATTGTTGGCTTTGATACCACGACTGTTAGGAAGAAATTGGGTCTTCCTGCAAAGATCCAAAATGTGTAAATCCAGAAATAAAACAAAGAACATCAAATTTACGTGGTTCAGCCCGGCGGGGTACCGGGCCTACTCCACGGGGAGAAGTGGGCACTTGATTTTATTAAAAGGAGGAGAAAATACGGCCAATACAAGAGCGAAATACAATTGATTAATAAACTGTAAATAAAAATATTGTCTGTTCTCGGATATTTTTCTGCACCCCGAAATCTGAATTCCTGCTTCTGCTTGAAAACTGTGGATGCGGCGTCCTTGATCTTTTTGCTTCTGCCTAAGACGGTGTGAAGGGGAAGAGAGCCACTGAAAAGGAATCCTGCCTGAGAAACGGAGTAGATGGGAGGCTCTGAGAATTGTTTTGGATGATTTCTGAAACTGCATATTAGGCCAATATTTATAATACAGATAGCCAATTCATGCCTAATTTGGTGGAGAAAAAATTTCCAAGGATTTTGCTGCTCCGTCTGATTTAATCGGATGGCTGAAATACTTCTTTTGACCCAGAAAATTAGCTTGTGTTGATCAAGCCCAATTTTATAATGAATTTGAGTTTAAAATGATTCAACCCTCACAATTTTATTTATTAACGTGTTTCATTGACAATAAAACGATCTTATCAAATAGAATTTTCTCAAAAAAATTGATCATATCATTCATATATATATATATATATAAAGGTATTAGTAAAAGTGGCTAAAATCCTAACACCCAATCACTACTGCATTAGGATTATCGTAGGTGAGAGGGGGAGGGCAAGGTTCCTAGCAATGAGATAGGGGGACGAGCAATTGACAACAAAAAAAGATCAACAACTAATCATCCTTTCACAATTAACAAAAAGACAAAGTAAATAGTATATGTATGATAATGAGAGGTACAACGCCAAGGATTGGCGACAAATAGCAAAAGATGAAGGGGACAACCAAGAGTAGATCGTTTCAAATATAATTCCCTCAAGAAATGATCATACCAATTATATATATAAAGGTATTCAAAAATTGGCCTGAATCCTAATACACAATCACCATTGCATTATATGATTACCTTCGATGAGACAAGGGGAGGATGTGATTTTTGGCAATGAGATGTCGCCGACAGCAGAGAAGATCCACGCCCACGTCTTTTCATAATCAACAAAAAAGATGAACTAATATACCTAGCATAGAGAGAAGATAACGACTATCGAGAGATGAAATGAACATGCGAGAATACATAAGTGGGGTTAAAAAAGGAGGGTGAGTTATTTGGTATTGTAAGTGATGGTCATCAAGGACGACATTAGAACCATCTCTAAAAAGCGATCTTTGAGTCATGTCTACGGGGGCGGCCCAAAAAATATTAGGGCTGACAATTTTTGACACGACATGATAATTCGACACAACACGACACGAAGTTACGCGGGTTCGAATTTGACTAAACGTGTGTTTTGATTAAACGGGTTCAATCAGGATTAACACAATTAAATAATCGTGTTAATCCGGATTGAACCCGTCTTAACCTGTATAAACACAATTAAATTCATTTAACTAAATGTGTTTAATCGTGTTATTGAACCTATTTAATTCATTTACCCGTTTATAAGGATATATATAACAAAGAGTAAGAAGTTATGGATGTTGGATATGTCTTGTTATTAAAAGTTTTTCTACTGTGTTTAATTTTTTAATTTCAGTAGCTTTCATTTTTTTCACCATTGAAATTGTGTTTATCGTGTTGTATCGTGTAGGTGTACACATGTACACAATTACTTAAACGGGTTAAGTGTGTCGTATCGTGTCAACTCGGGAATAAAATGATCGATTTCGAGTTTGCATATTCGGACACGTTTAATAAACATGTCGGGTTCGGATTTAGCCTTTAACAACACGAGACACGTTTATACACGACACGACACTACACGGATTGCAACCCCTAAGAAATATTATGGCCTAAGGCAAAATTTTAAAATGAGGCCTTTCATTTATTCAATAAATTAAATTAATATAATTTTATGTATATTTTATTTTTTTAAACTTTTTGAGACGAGTGTTTAAGGAGACTGAACATTGCTTTTATCTAGACTTGTGAACAACCGACCGTTGGAGGCTTAATCGTTTGGAGCCGACGAATATAGAAAAGACGAAGAGTTCAGAGATGAGGCAAAAAATTCATTTGGGTAATATGCAATTACTTCAGACCTAATATCTAATGATCCTCACGAATCATGACCCTCACGTATCAATTCCGACGAGGAATGGATTCTTCGACGGAATTCAATTATCTGATAATTATCAGATAATACATGTCTTATGTTTGTCTCTTTGCATACTTTAATTTTTTTTTTTTCATTTCTTAAAAATTAAAAGTACTCACTACAACACAATCGGCCTATAGAGACATATAATTAAAGAAAAATTAGATTTTTATTTCTAAATCTTCACATTTAGATACTAATAAATATAAAATTTACTCCTAATTAGCCTCTAAAACTAGCTTTATAGTCAAATTAATTAAGTGACTCGCTGGTATTTCTATAGCTTACGGACAAATCAATTAAGTGATTTTGTTGTTGTTATTATTTCTATAGATTTTTAGAGGCTAATTAGGAATAAATTTTGTGTCTATGAGTCTTTAAATATGAAGATTTAGAAATAAAAATATAATTTGTCTCTAATTTTGTGTCTCTATAGGTCAATTGTGTTGTAGTGACTCTAAAAGATGACTATAACTTATGAACTAATAAGAACATTGATTCTTTTTTAGCATAATAAGAAGGTTGAATTGAGTCTATTTAATTTCAACATATTAAAATTGATTGATTATGTATATAAATTCATCATCGAAAATAATTAGTAAATAATAAAATTATTCAAGGATAATTAATGCAATACAAATAATATTATGCTCACCAAAAATACCCACTACACTCCTTTATCTAATCAAGAATATTGTAATAATCTTTAATAAATATTTAATCCTTTTATTTTAATTAAACTTTAAAAGCATGCGTGCATGCATTATTAATTCACATGCATACTAGATATAAAAGTTCTGCTGGATATAAAATTCACATGCATTAATTATGCAAACAACCTATCTAGGAGATTCTTTGCCGTGACTCTATCCATCAGGCCCATCCTCCTGGAGACAGACAATGGTCTTATTCGCCTAGTTGTGGACGGCCCTGCATGTCTAAATTATTCATATTCTACTATTTTTGCACTGTGTCTTCTTATCGTCTCTGGGTTGTTCCTAATTCTTTTATTTAAGATGCCATTTGAGGACAATCATTGTTAAACACCGGAGGCGATCCTCTTGTCATCGTTATTGGTCATTCTTAATGCTTACTTTTTTACAATATATGTTATGGTTTATATTTTGATCGAATTATAAAAAGATTGGTGTTTTGTCAAAAATATAGAAATTTGTAAAGTAGGAAGTTTGGGGATATATTTAGAAAAATCTATATATTTCCTAAACATCTCTAATTGCGTTGAAAACAAGTAAATGTAAGACTTAATTGGAGACTCAAATTTCAAAAGCAAAAAACCTAACAGGATTAAAAAATAGAATTAGAAACCCAAATTTTCTGGTTGGTTCAAGTTTTAGCCCAATCAGGTCATTCTAAATAATCTTTTTAGGTTGGCTCGAGTTGGCAAAAACATGGAGTTAGATTTTTTATTAAATTTAATTACAATATACTACAAAAAATGAGAGCGAGAAAGAGCGACTCGGGCGGCAATGGCGATTTGGGTTAGAAGCCATTGGACCAGAATGCTTGGGGTCAAGTTTGGATCCCAAAGCCTAAAAAACCATCGGACCCTAACGTCTCCACCGATCTAGCTGCATCTTCAAAGGTGATGATGATATCGAGCCTTGAACTCAAGAAGAGTGGAGAAGCCATATCTGGCGACCTGAGGAGAGCAGAAGAGAAGCGCATTAAGAAAGAGGAGGATCAGACCAAGCTCTTGAGCTTTGATCTTGATAAAGTCGATCCCTCCATATTGCAGGCAAGTCTTTGAAGGCAAATAAGACTGGATCATGGGCTGCTTTTGTTAGTGTGTTGGCTTATGTGTGTTGGTTATATTTGGTAAAATACTTCTCAGATTGTTCTTAGTTATAAAGATAGTCACAATTGCTCTGTTACTGAACAATTTATGCTGAAGCTTATGATATTGAGTGTGATGTCTATTTATTAACTCAGTTACAACTCGTCTTGCTTGACGAGTTGCTTGAATGTTGTGACTGTGATATACTTTAAATATTCTCTTGACAGCTTGTGTTTTTGCCAAATAAGCCAAAGGGGGAGATTGTTGGTGTTTGACTTATTATGTGTTGGCTGTATTTAGCAAAAGTGCTTTTGGTAAATTCTCAGTTTGTGCACAGTCTCAACAGTAAGAAGCTCTGCTTATGTTTTGACAATTTCAATGTGTTAGGATAGTTTTAACTGTTCCTTCTATCAATGACCTTCTATCAGTGCTTTGAAATTTTTTTGGATATTTATACTGCGAATGTGATGGTTGCTGGACTTCTGGTTTAAATGATGATTCTTGATATTTCTTATTATTTAATCATCATTTATGACTTATGTCAATTGAGTAGTTGAGAGTTTCCTACTTTTTATTTTTAGGCATTACTATTCTCTTTTAATGATCATATGTTTATGATGCTTATTTATGTTGACTGTTTCAAATTGTTGTTTGCATAAAAGATAGTTATTGATGTCAGCATTGATGTCAACAGCTCTATATTTGGAAAAAGGATTGTCGGCTAGTTCTTAGTTGTATGACAATTGCAACTACTATAAAGTAATTTATACTGAAGTTCTCAGTTATATGCCAGTTGCAACTGTTATGGAGTTTATGTTGAAGATCTTAGTTTATACTTACATGTTACATTATGTTGTCTAACTGTTACTTGCTTTGTGGTTGCCTAAGCAAAAGTATTCCAGTATAATTTTAGTCTTAACTATGAGGAACTTTGCATATATTAAAGACAATCTCAACTGCTCCAATAACCTATGGTTTTCTTGTCAAAGATGCAGCGCAAAAAGATGACTTTTGGTCTTCTATTGTAATATCCTAGATATTTTTATTTATTTTTCCCTTATTGTTTGTGTTTGCCAGCCTAACGAGCTAGTTCGAGGTCGAGCCGAGTCGACTCATGGTCCAGTGCAAGCTTGTGAGCTCGGGTAAGTTGAATTTTGGTTTGTAATTATATAGCTAATTTATTAGGCTATGTTGCATATGGGTGTGCATGTGTTTGATGCTTGTATTTTTATCATGGGATTAGTTTGGGTTAGCCGGTTGCGAATCCGAGTTGAGGAGAGTGTGGGTTAGGGTGTGGTTAGGTGGAAGTGGGAGGGGATTATAAAATTCTCCCCCTAGGGCTGGCAGCTCCCCATTGGAGCCGCACCAACCGATTGAGAGAGGAGAGGAGCAGCCGACCAAGAGCCAAGCCGCCCCTCCCCACCTCTCTCTCTTATAGTCGCCGAGCAAAGGAGCCCAGCCGCTTGAGCCGAGCCTTTCCTCCCCTCTTCCCTTCCCTTTGGAGCCGAGCAGAGAGGAGCCGCCCAGCCAAGCCGAGCCGTCTCTCTCTCTCTCTCTCTCTCTCTCTCTCTCTCTCTTGAAGTCGGCGGCTTGTATGGAGCCGAGCCGCCCCCCCTTTTCCCCCTTCTTTAAGTCGAGCCGCCACCTTTTGGAGCCGGATTCGAAGGCCATCGATCGGGAATTCTCCTCTAATCCTTCTTCCTATTCATGTGAGTGGATCTACCCTCCCTTTTTTTTGTGGTTTCTTGTAGTTGAGCTTTTCTTGAGCCGTTCTTGAATCGAGTGTTCTAGTGAACCGTTTTCCGAATATCTCTTGAATTCTTGCCGTTCTTTTTAGTTTCCGTGCTTGAGGGTGCCCGAAACCTAGGGGTGATCAGCCAAGGTAGGGACATGGGTGCCCTCAACATGTTCGATGAAATGCCTAAGTGAGAGTTCTTGTGTGTTCTTGAGATCCATGCCTTGAATTGCTTATCAATTTAAGTTCCTATATATCAAAGCATGCCTTGCAATTAATCTGTGATTTTTGGATAGAACTCAAGTTTTATAAAAATTAAGATTTTGATATTGATGTCATATGTGTTCTTGAGATGGGTTCTTGATCATGATGCTTCATTCATGTTTAAAGATGTTGTTGATGCTTGTATCCTTGTTTAATAAGTTTGAAAGTTGTGAGATTTATCTCAAGATTAGTATTCTGTTTTGATGATAATTAAGGACCTAATTTCTATAAATTTTGGATGTATTTTCATGATATGCTGAAAATTCAATGTTACTGGAATTTCATGCTGAGATGATGAATCTGTGTTGTTTTCGAAATACTTATTGTGGTGTGTATAGTTTATCGAACATAGTCGTGTAACCTATTGTTTCGACCAGAAAAAATAGTTTGGATCCATAGGTCACACTCTGAAGACCAGATTCGGGTTAGATACACCAGTATCGGGCACAACAGTAAGCTTAAAACAAAACCCTAATCTTGGTGATTATAATTTTAATTGCTTAATTAAAATTCAAAAGGGGCAACATAATCTGTTATGAACCAACAAATAAAGTTTATGCATGAAATAAAATCTCACGAGTTTATGACATTACGGGTCTAAGAGTTGGGATCGGGCATCGGGCATTGGGCGTTGTGGGATTTTCCCAATAGAGACATCCTTAATGTTGGTAAAATGGCCACACTAGAGGGGGGTGAATAGTGTGTTAACTAAATTTTATTGTCTAAATTCAATTTTAAACGTTTCTTAGATTACTTAGGCAATTCACGATTCAATGACTAAATGTGGAAGCGATAAATGATAAAATAATTAACACAAATAAAATATCAATGCTAACACAAAGATTTATAGTAGTTCGGCCCCAATGCCTACTCCACTATCTAAGCACCCCTCTTAGAATTTCCAAACTAAATTTTACTAGATTAATCTTGTTTCCCTTACAACGAGGACTTTGACCCGAAGAGTCTCGCTCTCAACCTAAGGCACTTCCACACCCGGAAGACTCTTCCATCTCAACCTAAGGGACAACTCAACTAATCCTAGTAAACTAAGTTTACACCGGTGGAATTAAGCCTCAAACACAAAGGCAACCACCAAATTTCAAGACCTAACAACCTAGGTCTTTACAAACTCAAATACAATGAAATAAATCATAAAAATACACAAATAATGGAGCAAATAAATAATACAACAAATACTTAGCTCCAAACACGAGTCCAAGTTCCTCTTGATGCCTCAATGATGAATCGTTCAAAGCTTGAAAGCAAGATCAAGGATGTATCATGGAAACTAGGATTATCAAAGGGATGACTCAAGAAATGCTTTGAGAATGATCAAGAATGGCTCAATGGAAGCTTGGATCAGTTGTTAAGTAAATCTAATGAAGGTTGGTGAGGAGTATTTATAATCCCTCCAAGGAACAGCTCTTCAACGGGCGTTTTTTCACCCGTTGAACGCCGTTCGGTCACTTGCCGGTCGATCGTCGGTCGATCGCCCAGCGACTTCCCTTACAATGATGAATCAAATCAAGCTTGAAGACAAACTCAAGAAAAAACAAGGTAGAAAGCTAGGGTTTCGACAAAGATGACTCAATCGAAACTTTTAGGTGTCGAAGGATGTCTCATGAAGCATTAGAGGGTCATAGGAAGGCTTAAAAGGCCTTTAAATAAGCAAACCATCAAGTGGTGATCGGGCACAACGGGTATAAATGACTATTTTTAAAGCCGTTGTACCATCGGTCGCTGGTCCAGTCGAACGTCGGTCGATCGACCAAGCGACCGCCCGAGTGACCGAAGGCATTCTGCCCATTCTAGGCAACGTTCGGTCGACCAGAATGCCTTCTCCTTCGGTCGGTTGACCAGTCGGTCGACCGAACCTGTGTAGGGCAAACTGCTTAGGTTGGTTTTTTCTTCTTATTTGCTCATTTCTGGGTTCCGTCTTCGCTAAGTCTACTTATATAATATTTCTTAACTTTAAAACATAAATGTTATATAGGGATTACCCCCCATTTGGATTCAATAAAAATATCTAAAAAATCAAAATCCTTAAGAATCAAAATCTAGTTTTTGGGGTCTAGTATAAATTTCCAGAAAATAGAATTTTTCTAATCTCTCGGGTCAAATATGGGTAGGCTAAAGGCTTCCAAAAAATATTTAAAAATACCTCGTTATCTAGTTTCTACCCAAGAAACAATTACCACCATTTTTTGTGTCAAGAAAGTGTCTAGGTCATATAGCCCTCTAAGAAGCTCCCTAGGCTTAGTGAATTTCAAGGCGATTTCTGAGTTTTCATGTTTTGGGATTCGGGGATGGTTTTTGGGTTCTTATGCATCATTATGAGGATTTACAACATAAACTAGACAGCCTAAACCTAGACTCTATCTTCCCGACGAATCCGAGCGCGTCGACCAACGCCCTTTTGATTGTCTGATTTCTCCGATATTTTCGATCGAGGACGTCGTGCGCTAACTGATATGGAACCTGAAAGAAACTCTTCATGAAATCATTAGTTCCATGTTTGTTAACATCAAAACTGAGATTAAGACCAAGGTTGAAAACTTTAAGCCAACACCTAAGACACCATAGGAGGCACTTGACTTAGGTCAGGTTGTGTTATATCTTATTGAATGACAGAGAGGCTCGGTTAGGAGCCGGATTACGGGCTAGGCCCGAAAGGTTGGATGACTAATTTCTAATATGTGAGACAAGTTCGGATGTGCAAATCCCGATTATTCCTACGTATCTTGTGGAACAAGTTCGGACGGGCTAATCCCAATTGTTCCTAAGATTCTATATTTAAAGGAATAAGTTCGGATGGGCGAATCTCGATTATTCCTACGTTATCTCTTTTGGAACAAGTTCGGACGGGCAAATCCTGATTGTTCCTGAGTTTCTTTAAGAAATAAGTTTAGACGGGCAAATCCTGATTATTCCCGTGATATCTTAAAGGGGCAAGTTCAGACGGGTGAATTCCGATTGTTCCTTCGCATCTCGTGGAGCAAGTTCGGACGGACCAATCTCGATTGCTCCCGAGTTTATTTAATTTAGGATAAGTTCGGATGTGTCAATCCCGATTATCCTAGTATGTTTGCTGTCTTAGGGCATGGTAGGCTTAGGCTTGTTGTACTTCACCGTCAGGGTGTTGGATGCCTTCGGGCATGTGGTGGCCAGATGGCCTGTAGCTAGTCACTTCCTTGTGACCTTTCCTACTTGAGTCAGGTGTTTTGCATTATGCTATATATATGTGTTTGGTTTCTCGTGGGGGTTGGTTGAACCGCTCACTGAGTTCTTTGAACTCACCCATTATCGTTGTTTCTGTTTTGCAGAGCCTGACCGGTGAGGTGGGCTGGAGCACTTGACGCGGCTGGAGGGCAGAGGAGCTACGCAGATCTCATAACAGTCCTAGTTAGAGGTCGTAGTCGAGTCTGTAGTAGTTTTATCATGCACTGGTGATTTGGTGTTTTGGAGTTGTAGTCCCGTTGGCACATTCATGTATTTTATTTAGATTTTATTTGTTAAGAGAACTGTCGCTCTTTGATTCATTTTTCTTTCCGCACTTGAATTTTTGATAAAAGCTTTAATGTTTAAATGAAATAAGTTTTGGTTTCTCTTTTATAATAAAAATTGTTTATTTCTTCCGCTATCTTTTTATGTGTTGGCATGTGCATGAGTTAGGTTGCGGGGTATATGCACGTATACCCTGGCCGATCATGTGACCCTGAGTTGGGGCGTGATAATGTGGTATCAGAGCATGTGGTTCGATCTGACTACTACCTAGAGTTGTTACCATATAGGGCATTGCTAGCATGTCAATATACGGTATGGTTGTGTTATGAGATTAATGGGCTAAGTCTGCACCTCAGCGCGACTTGTGGTTAAGTTTGCAAATTGTTATGGTGAATTAAATTGACTAATTATGATATTTTCTTTCTGGTGATTCCAGATTGATGGAGGCCTTTGATGCCGCAAGGAGCGATAGTGATAGCAACTCCACTGAGCGCCGAGGCCAAAGCCGAAGTCGTGGGAGACCATGGCGAGCCCGAGACGATGCGGGACGGGATCCCATGGTTGTACAATTACAGGCCCGAGTGACTGAGCTGACAGAGGCCCTCCGCAGGGAGCAGGAACTGAGGCAGCAGCCACAGCAAGTGCCGATAGTACCCACAGCACCAGAGGTGATCCAGCCAGTGGCACCGATGGTCAGAGCCCCCAAAGCACCTTCATATGCAGATTTTGTTGCATTCAGGCCACCGGAGTATACATGGACAGATCAACGGATGGAGGTCACCAGTTTCCTAGGAGATTGCTATGAGCTATGCAGGGAGCTTGGTTGTTCTTCTGAGACGATCGCTTGACTGGTCGAGTTACAGCTGAGAGGACCTGCCAAGGATTGGCTTCATACCTAGATGGACCGCAGAGCAGCAGATGCACCACCCCCTACCTGGGAGAAGTTTAGAGCTGCTATGGTGGAGAAGTACTTGCCGCTGAGCGTCCGAGATAGGCGGGCGAAGGAATTCGAGCTATTGCGTCAAACTGGCAGTATGTTAATGATGGACTATGAGATGGAGTTCACTTAGCTCTCGAAGTACCATCCCACCTTGATAGCCACAAAGACCACTAGAGTCAAGAGGTTTGTCAAGGGGTTGAGACCGCAGATCACCAGACTTATCCATTACACAAAGGACACTTCCTTTGCTTGGGTGGTAGATGAGGCGCTCCGAAAGGAGGCGCTGGTACCGACAGACATGCATGATGGACTACAGAAGAATAAGTTTCGGCCTAGCACTCGGGGGGTCGGCCAGCTCACTTTAAGGGTACTCTCAGGATAGTAAATCCACCGCCAGGCGGAGGTCATAACAGTTCCAGAAGCCACATGGGCTCAGGACCAAGGGCGTCGTCGGGAGGCTCGTAGCGGAGGCCTGGGCCACAGCCGTGTAACCAATATCACAGGAAGCACTGGAGAGATTGCTAGGGATGTTCAGATGTATGTTTCAACTGTGGGCAGACTGGGCATTACAGAAAGGATTGTCCTGGCAAGGGCAGTCAGCATCCTAATCAGACCAGAGGAAAGGCACCGTTGTCAGTGGGTTCCATAGCTCAGAGGGGTCAGACTTAGGGAGGAGGCCAGCGAGCTGGTGGTTCAGAAAGGTCCGCTGCACGGGTGTTTGCTATGAACCAAGAGGGCACTGAGGCGTCCAGGGCAGTAGTGTGAGGTAACCTTGTTGTTGGTTCTGCTATTGCTTATGTGTTGTTTGATCTAGGTGTTATGCACTCTTTTGTATCTGCATTGTTTGCTGCTGAGTTGTCAGGAAAACCCTCTATTGTTGATTTGCCTCTTGTGGTGTCTACGCCTATAGGCATTTCTGTACTGGCAGAGGCAGTCTTCTAGGGCTGTGAGGTGATCATTTGTGAGCACGTGTTGACGGCCGAATTGACACAACTACAAATGCTAGAGTTTGATGTGATTTTGGGCATGGACTGGTTGGCGGACCATTTCGCCTCAGTGGATTGCAGGGCTAAGACTGTGATCTTCAGTAAGCTCAGATTGCCCCAGTTTACCTTCCAAGGTGAGGGAAGGGGAGATTCACTAGTGTTGATTTCAGCTCTCAAGGCTCGGAAGCTACTTCTGGACGAATGTCAGTCCTTCTTGGCCTTTGTGTCTATGGCAGAGGGAGACGGAGGTGCGGCTAGGGACATCGAGGGGACGCCCATGGTATGTGGGTTCTCTGATGTGTTTTCGGAGGAGTTGCCAGGGTTGCCTCTAGAGAGGAAGATTGAGTTCTGTATTGATTTGCAACCTGGTGTGAAGCCGATCTCTATTCCGCCATATCGGATGGCACCAGCTGAGTTGAGGGAGTTGAAGTCCCAATTGCAAGAGCTGCTTGAGTTGGGCTTCATTCGCCCAAGTGTTTCGCCTTGGGGTACTCCAGTGCTCTTCGTGAAAAAAAAGGACGGGTCCATGTGGATGTGCATTGATTACCAGCAGCTTAACAAGGTAACGGTGAAAAATCGATACCCACTGCCCAGGATTGATGATTTGTTTGATCAGCTTCAGGGAGCTCAGTGGTTTTCTAAGATTGACCTATTGTCAGGGTACCATCAGTTGAGAATCCAGGATAATGACGTCCCTAAGACTGCTTTCAGGTCGAGGTATAGGCATTTTGAGTTCCTGGTGATGTCATTCAGGCTGACTAATGTACCTACAACATTTATGGACCTGATGAATCGAGTGTTCAGGGAATACTTGGATAAATTTGTGATAATATTTATTGATGACATCTTGATTTATTCCAGGAGCAGGAAGGAGCATGTTGAGCACTTGAGGGTGGTTCTAGAGTCTCTCAGGGAGCACGACTTATATGTCAAATTCTCCAATTGCGAGTTCTGGCTGGAAAGTATGGGGTTCCTTGGCCATGTGGTGTCCAGTGAAGGGGTAAAGGTGGACCCCGCAAAGATAGAATCAGTTCAGAATTGGAAGAGATCGACTAATGTCACATAGATCCGCAGTTTCCTGGGATTGGTAGGCTATTACAGAAAATTTATGAAGAATTTCTCTAGGATTGCAGCGCCATTGACCCGCCTGACTCAGAAGAAGATCAAATTCGACTGGAACAGTAAGTGCGAGGAGAGCTTTCAGAAGCTCAAGGACCACTTGACGTCTGCACCAGTTTTGGCAATACCCTCGGGCTCGAGAGGGTTTATGGTTTACTATGATGCCTCTCGGGTCGACTTGGGTTGTGTGTTGATGCAGAATGGCAGGGTGATAGCTTATGCCTCCCAACAGTTGAAAATTCACGAGAAGAATTACCCGACTCATGATCTTGAGCTAGCAGCTGTGGTATTCGCATTAAAGCTGTGGTGTCACTACCTTTATGGCGAGGCTTGTGAGATATACACGGATCATAAGAGCCTCCAGTATTTTCTCACCCAGAAGGAGTTGAACCTAAGGCATAGAAGATGGCTTGAGCTCTTGAAGGACTATGACTGCACGATCATAACCATCCGGGGAAGGCTAAAGTGGTGGTCGATGCTTTAAGCAAAAAGTCTATGAGCAGTCTGGCGCATTTGGCAGTCAAGAGGAGGCCGTTGGCTCAGGAATTGGTCATGTGCTTGGATGGCGGGGCAGTTTTGTCAGTATCAGCTTTTGGTGCGCTGGTGGCTCACTTGAGGGTGCAGTCCACATTGGTAGACATGCTGCGGGCAACGCAGGAGGAGGATGCTTTCTGTGCACTCAGTAAGGATCTGGCTAGGAGAGGCGATGCCGATAATGGTTTCGGTATTGACTCAGAGGGTGTTTTGAAGTTTAAGAACATGATAGTGGTGCCAGATATGGCTGAGGTTCGCAGGCAGGTACTAGAGATGAATCACCGATCCATATACACTATGCATCTGGGAGCCACGAAAATGTACCGTGATCTAAGGTAGAAATATTAGTGAAAATGCATGAAGAGAGAAGTGGCCGAGTTTGTGTCTAAGTGCCTAGTGTGTCAGCAGGTTAAGGCCGAACATTTAAAGCCGACAGGGTTGCTCCAGAACCTAGAAGTACCAGAGTGGAAATAGGAGAAGATAACCATGGATTTTGTGACAGGGTTGCCAAAGTCTGGGAAGGGCAATGATTCTATCTGGGTAGTGGTAGATCGCCTAACCAAGACGTCACATTTTATACCAGTCAGGACGATCTTTTCAGCCGAGCAGTATGTGAGGTTGTTCTTGGATCGGATCGTCACTTATCATGGTATTCCTATTATGATTATCTCACATCGGGGTACTCAGTTCACCGCTCGATTCTGGCAGTCATTCTAGGAGGCGTTGGGCACTCAAGTTCGGTTCAGCACCACATTTCACCCTTAGACAGATGGTCAGTCGGAGCAAACCATTCAGACATTGGAGGATATGTTGAGAGCATGTGTCCTAGATTTGGAGGGTAGTTGGGAGAGGCACTTACCCCTAATTGAGTTTGCCTACAATAACGCATATCAGCATTGGGATGGCTCCTTTTGAGGCATTGTATGGGCGGAGATGTAGGTCGCCGATAGGTTGGTTTGAGGTAGGAGATTCCCTTATGATGGGACCTAAGTTGGTTGAGGAGGCAGTAAAAAATGTGAAGCTAATCAGGGAGAGATTGTTGGCAGCTCAGAGTCGCCAGAAGATGTATGCGAATGGAAAGGCCAGGGAGGTAGAGTTTGTTGAGGGGGATATGGTGTTTCTCAAGGTGTCCCCTATGAAAGAGGTGGTGAGGTTTGGTAAGAAAAGGAAACTAAGCCCTAGGTTCATCGGGCCATTCCCTATTCTTATGCGCAGGGGAGCTATGGCACATGAGTTAGCTTTACCTCCTAGTATGGATCTGATGCATCCAGTGTCCCATGCATCTATGCTGAAGAAGTATGTTCGGGATGAGTCTCATGTGATTGAGCCAACCACGGTAGAGGTGGATTCAGCAGACTCATATGAGGAACGACCAGTTGAGGTGCTAGATCGTCAGATCATGAAATTGAGGTCCAAGGAGATTCTCTTGGTGAAGGTCAGGTGGGAGCACCATTCCGGGCAGGAGGCCACCTGGGAGATGGAGCAGAATATGAGGGAGTGTTATCATTCATTGTTTGATGATTTGGTGAGTCCTTAAGTTTCTTTTTCCAAAATCCGAGGACGAATTTTCTTTAAGGAGGGAGGATTGTAATATCCTAGATATTTTTATTTATTTTTCCTTTATTGTTTGTGTTTGCCAGCCTAGCGGGTTAGTTTGAGGTCGAGCCGAGTCGACTCATGGTCCGGTGCGATCTTGCGAGCTCGGGTAAGTTGAATTTTGGTTTGTACTTATATAGCTAATTTATTAGGGTATATATGTTGCATATTGGTGTGCATGTGTTTGATGCTTGTATTTTTATCATGGCGTTAGTTCGAGTTAGCGGGTTGCGGATCTGGGTTGAGAAGAGTGCGGGTTAGGGTGTGGTTAGGTGGAAGTGGGAGGGTATTATAAAATCCTCCCCCTAGGGTTGACGGCTCCCCATTGAAGCCGCACCAGCCGATTGAGAGAGGAGAGGAACCGCCGAGCAAGAGCCAAGCTGCCCCTCCCCGCCTCTCTCTCTTGCAGCAGCCGAGCCAAGGAGACCAGTCGCTTGAGCCGAGCCTTTCCTCCCCTCTTCCCTTCCCTTTGGAGTCGAGAAGAGAGGAGCCGCCCCTCTCTCTCCCTTCCCCTTTCTTGAAGTCGGCTTGTGTGGAGCCGAGCCGCCCCCCTTTCCCCCTTCTTTAAGCCGAGTCGGCACCTTTTGGAGCCGGATTCGAAAGTCGTCGATCGGGAATTTTTCTCTAATCTTTCTTCCTATTCATGTGAGTGGATCTACCCTCCCCTTTTTCTGTGGTTTCTTGTAGTTGAGCTTTCCTTGAGCCGTTCTTGAATCGAGTGTTCTTGTGAACCATTTTCTGACGATCTCTCAAATTCTCGCCGTTCTTTTTTGATTGTTGTGCTTGAGGAGGTCCACCCCCCCCCCCCCCCCCCCCTATGGGGCTTAGCAACCCTAGGATGATCCTAGGGGTGCTCGGCCAAGGTAGGGACAAGGGTGCCCTCAACATGTTCGATGAAATGCCTAAGTGAGAGTTCTTTTGTGTTCTTAAGATTCATGCCTTGAATTGTTTATCAATTTAGGTTCCTATATATCAAAGCATGCCTTGCAATCAATCTGTGATTTTTGGATAGAACTCATATTTTAAAAAAATTAAGATTTTGATATTGATGCCATATGTGTTCTTGAGATGGGTTATTGATCATGATGCTTGATTCTTGTTTAAAGATGTTGTTGATGCTTGTTAGCCTTGTTTAATAAGTATGCAAGTTGTGAGATTTATCTCAAGATTAGTATTCTGTTTTGATGACAATTAAGGACTTAATTTCTGTAAATTTCGGATTTATTTTTATGATATGCTAAAAATTCAATGTTGCTGGAATTTCATGCTAAGATGATAAATCTGTGTTGTTTTTGAAATACTTGTTGTGGTGTGTATAGTTTAACGAACATAGTCATGTAACCTATCGTTTCGACCAGAAAATATAGTTTGGATCCATAGGTCACACTCTGAAGACCAGATTCGGATTAGATACACCAGTATGGGGCATAACAATAAGCTTAAAACAAAACCTTAAAATAAAACTCTAATCTTGGTGACTATAATTTTAATTGCTTAATTAAAATTCAAAAGTGCAGCATAATCTGTTATGAACCAACACATAAAGTTTATGCATAAAATAAAACCTCACGGGTTTATGACATTACGGGTCTAAGAGTTGGGATTAGGTATTAGGCGTTGTGGGATTTTCCCAATAGAGACATTCCTAAGACACCGTAGGAGGCACTTGACTTAGGTCAGGTTGTGTCATATCTTATTGAATGGCGAAGAGACTCGGTTAGGAGCTGGATTGCGGGCTAGGCACGAAAGGTTGGTGGCTAATTCCCAACATGTGGAACATGTTTGGATGGGCAAATTCCAATTGTTCCTGCGTATCTTATGGAATAAGTTCGGACAGGCAAATACCGATTGTTCCCAAGATTCTATATTTAAAGGAATAAGTTTGGATGAACGAATCCCGATTATTCCTACGTTATCTCTTTTGGAACAAATTCAGACGGGCAAATCCCGATTGTTTCCGAGTTTCTATAAGGAATAAGTTCGGACATGCAAATCCTGATTATTCCAGTGATATTTTAAAGGGGCAAGTTCGGACGGGCGAATCTCAATTGTTCCTTCGCGTCTCGTGGAGCAAGTTCGGACGGGCCAATCCCGATTGCTCACGAATTTATTTATATTAGGATAAGTTCGGATGGGCTAATCCCGATTATCCTAGTATGTTTGTTGCCTTAGGGCATGGTAGGTTTAGGCATGTTGAACTTCACCATCAGGGTGTTGGATGCCTTCGGGCATGTGGTGGCCAGATGGCCTATTAGCTAGTCACTCCCTTGTGACCTTTCCTACTTGAGTCAAGTGTTTTGCATTTTGCTATATATCTGTGTTTGGTTTCTCATGGGGGTTGGTAGAATTGCTCACTTAGTTCTTTTAACTCATCCGTTGTCGTTGTTTTTGTTTTGCATAGTCTGACCGGTGAGGTCCGCTGGAGCACTTGGCGCGGCTGGAGGTCAGAGGAGCTACATTGATCTCATAGCAATCCTAGTTAGGGGTTGTAGTCGAGTATGTAGTAGTTTTATCATGCACTGGTGATTTGGTGTTTTGGAGTTGTAGTCCCGTGGGGACATTCATGTCTTTTATTCAGATTTTATTTGTTAAGAGAACTGTCGCTCTTTGATTCATTTTTCTTTCCGCACTTGAATTTTTTATAAAAGCTTTAATGTTTAAATGATAGTTATAGAGTGAGGAGTTCTGCTTATGTTGAAGGCAGTTATAACTGTGTGAGGAGTTAAGACTACGTTGCCAGATATTGAGAGGAGTTAAGACTGCTATCAGAGCGGTCTTCTATAGAGTGGGGAGTTTTGCTTATGTTGAAGGCAGATACAATTGTGTGATGACAGTTTTAACTACTCCTGCAATCTATGATTTTCTAGACGGGGATGTTGCGCAAGTGATGACCTTTGGTTTCTAGTATTAATGATGATTCTATTTTATATCTCAGATATTTTTAAATCATCTTTAATTACTTATTTATTGCCTATGAAAGAAATGAAGTAGTATTCATTGATGGGCTTGCGGTTATCTTGAAGCCTTTATGAACAAAGTCAATTGTGGAAGAAATGAAGTGGTCTTCATTAATGGGCTGGAAGTTTTTAAAAGCAGAATTGGCGACAATTTTTCATGAAGCTTTTATGGTCGAAGTATTAAGTGTTATGGCTGTCTTTTGAGTTTAAAACTGTTGAAGTTAAGATCCTTTGTTAAGTAACATTTGTGGAAGTTGGTTGGCCTTCTCTATTTATGAGGAAAGAGAAGATTTGGATCTGTAAGTTTCCTATGTCAACACAAACAGTTTTAACTGCTCATTGGTCAATCTTAACTGCTCTTGCTGCAGTGAAGTTTATACTGTTGCGATGTTGCTTGAATAATGCTGAGATTAATATATATATAAAAAAAATCTTGATTGATCCTTTATGGTGACCTTTGGTCTTAATCATTTATGGTGACTTTTGGACTTGATCTTTTATGATGCTTAATGGAGTTTAATTTGACCATCATGGAGCTACTACTTTATGGCTTTGGTCGTTCTCTTTGGTAGAGTCATAGTCATCATGAAGTTTTATGGTCTTGGTCATTTATTGGTGGTGTTAATGATCATCATGGATTTAGGAGTTTCTCTTGTGGAGTAATGACTATGTCTTTTGGGTTGCCTACTCTACTTATAAAAGGTGTGAGAAAATGTTTGAGAAGATTGACCATCTTTGATGGATCCACTCATATCCACTCCACTATGGATCCTATCATATTGATCTACTCTTATGGATCCACTTTTATCAACTCCTATGTGTGTAAACTGTGTTGTCAGTTCTATGAGGAGTTGAGATTGCTGAGTGCATATTACTGAGTGCAAAAAGGCAATAATCTACATTTCTTATCTTTAAGAGAAGATTGGTTTCAGGTGGATAACTCGCTACAACACAAGGCTAGTGTGAAGGGCAGAACTCTGTGGCTGGGATGTCATAGAGAGGCAAGTTGGTATTTACTTGTAATAGCAAATGAGATTTTTGTTATTTCCAATTCACTGTAGTACTACTGGTTGTCGAATTTCGAATGTGAAATCCAGATGACTTATATTGTACTTATAAAGAGTGGATTGGACATCTGTCTGGTGAGTGCCCCGCAGATTAGGTGACTAGTTTTTTCACTGAACTGCGTAAACAAATCTTTGTATTTGCATGTGATTTTTATTTTGATTCTTACTTTGCTTCTAGTAGCAGTTCCAATAGCAATTGCAACTTCCTATTCAATTGCCCTCAACAGAAGTTTCCATAGAGACCTATATTGTCAACTTTATTCAAAGGAGCGACCATTCATTCTGGAGAAGAACACAACAAATCAGTGGAATACCAAATCAAAGTTATCCAAGAGAACTCTACTGATGAGGTCGTGATCGAGGATGAGCTGATGGAAGCAATAAGATTGAATTAGATAAACTGCCTCTATGGTAAGTTTTCTGGGAAAACACATCCTTTGAATCTGATTAAAAATGCCATGCCTAAGATTTGGAAAATAAAGTATAACATGCAAGTAATAGACCTAGATGTTGGGTATTCCTGCGTTAAATTCGTCAGTAATGAGGATCTTAATCATCTACTTGTTAATGGTCCATGATTTTTGAATGGGAAAATACCTAAATATAACCTATACTTTGGCCTTTGTCTCAATTGTGGCTCGTGCTTTCATTTGTCTCAATTGTGTACATATACTAAGACATTTGTTTCAATTGTGGACTGTCGTCTAAATTCTGTTAGGCGCCCCGTTAAACTGACAATGTGGCATACTAACATGTATAAAAAACTATTTTTTTATTCAACTATTAATTTAGTGGGTCCCACTTTTTTATATTTTAAAAGTGAGGCCTCTCTCTCTCTCTCTCTCTCTCTCTCTCTCTCTCTCTCTCTACCCGCCCCTTCCCGCCGACCTCCCCACGTACCCTACGACGCAGCAGTTCATCGCCTACCTCGAGGCCTACGCGCGGTGGTTCGACATCTGGCCCCGGTTCAACCACGCTGTCGTCAACGCCGTGTTCGAAGGCGGCGTCGAGCTGTGGAGAGTACGGGCGATCGTCGGCGCGGACAAGCGCGCTGTGGTGGAGTACGTCTCCAGGTGGTTGGTCGTCACCACCGACGAGAATGCGGAAGAGGTGGTGCCCGACATCGACGGTATGGCAACATTCTGAGGCCCCGTCGACCACATGAGCTCGTACAAGAGTGGCGGCGAGTTCCAGGGCAAGCGGGTCCTCGTTGTTGGTTGTGGCAATTCCAGCATGGAGGTGTGCTTGAACCTCTGCAATCACAATGCCAAGGAGAAAGATTCTTCCTGGAATCCACTTTTCGATCCATGCATTCCTTCAAAAATTCGTCCTCCATTCATCTCTTCGACTGTGATCTTTAACTTTATCGGGATCCATTCGCACGCGGAATAAGCTCTCTCTCTCTCTCTCGTTGTGAACATTTCGAACAACCGGCTCATCGGTCGGCTTCCGGTGTGAAGCTTGTTCCAAAGCCTCGACGGCAGCGTGCTACAAGGAAACCTGGGCTTGTGCACGCCGCTAGTGATGGAGTCATGCACGCCTCGGAATGTCACCATGTCATCGATGTCAGGCACTACCTCTTCCGCATTCTTGCCGGTGGCGATGACCAGCCACCTAGAGATGTACTCCACCGCGGCGCGCTTGTCCGCGCCGACGATCGCTCGTACTCTCCACAGCTCGACACCGCCGTTGAACTCGGCGCTAACGACGGCGTGGTTGAACCGGAGCCGGATGTCGAACCGCTGCGCGTAGGCCTCAAGGTAGGCGGCGAACTGCTGCATCGTAGGGTACGTGGGGAGGTCGGTGGGAAGGGGTGTGAGGGAGAGCTGGCAGAAGCGCTTGGGGAGGTGGAGGCGAAGGCGGTCATACGTCTTGTGCTGCGACAGCGAGGCGACGTAGCTCGACCGCTCGAGGACCACGCTGCTAATGACGCCCTGCTCCTTGAGGCAGGCTGCTATGGCGAGTCCTGACGGCCCTGCTCCCACGATGATCGCGTCGGGGACATATACCACTTGGGCTTCCATCTCCAATATTTGACTCGTTCGAGCTTCTGAGTACGACTTCATAGCGGGGGGGAAGATATATATATATGTGGGCCTCACTTTTAAAATAAAGGTGGGATCCACTAAATTAATAGCTGAATAAAAAATTAGTTTTTTATACATATCAGCATGCCACATTGTCAGTTTAACGGGGTGTCTAACAGAAATTAGACGACATGCTACAATTGAAACAAATATCTTAGTATATGTACACAATTGAGACAAATGAAAGTATATACCATAATTGAGACAAATGCCAAAGTACATGCTATATTTAGGTATTTTCCCTTTTTGAATGACCAAGTACTGCTCACCATGCCCTAGAAGGCCAATTGTCAGCTGTTCCTTGAAAAAATTGAGATAATCCTTGTGTGGATACAATTCCCAGGGTTGTCGGTATAGTACTTAAACAAGGATATCATGCTCAAATTGGCTTCAAAGATTGGTCAACCATTAAAATTTGATGAGGTGACCATAAAATGGCTGAGAGCTAAATACGCTAGGGTCTGTGTACTTGGAATTTGAATAAATGCATCCTAAGTGGAATATGGGTAAATTGTATGGGGTGCAGATTCTGGCAAGTTGTTGCCTTTGAGAACATCTCAAAACTATGTTATAGCTGTGGAAAAATAGGGCATTTGACTGAGAATTGTTCAGGGCAGGGGAAAATAAATTGCAAACTGAAACTAAGGGAAACAAAGGAAAGGAGGCAGCTATAAATACTGTATAGCAGATGGCAAGGTGAATGAATCAAGTAGTTTATTTGGGCCCTGGCAACTGGTGAATAGGAGAAAAAGAAATAATTGGCATAAAAAAGAGCAGGGAAAGCAAATGTCACAAAAACAAATATTAATTCACATGTCAAAGAGAGCATAGAAGAAGATACTAAATTGACATATGCAAAGAATCAGTATGATATTGTTGCTCAACCTATATCAGTTCCAACAAAAGAATTCAAAGTACTTATATGAAAGTAATTGGGAATAATATTCAGTATGAGAACCCCTTTACTGCTAACAGTCCTCATCCATTGTTGGGTAGTTCTCAGGTAGCAGAATTGAATCCTACAAAGTCCCATTTAAAGTTGACAAAAATATTGATGACTTTCACAAAAGGATGACTGAAGTGTTTGAAATCACAGTGAATGAAATAAAGGAAAATGAGACAATTGAAACTGATGAAAACATATTTGATAACATGATGGATTTACATCCTTCTAATCAGAGAAGGAGAAGGTCTAATTCTCAACACATACACTCCTCAAGCTTCCCTTTCAATCT
Organism: Canna indica; assembly: GCA_034359265.1. Lineage (NCBI taxonomy): Eukaryota > Viridiplantae > Streptophyta > Magnoliopsida > Zingiberales > Cannaceae > Canna > Canna indica. Next base: position 27,551,035 of record CP136891.1, read on the forward strand.
CAAAAATCCCAAGGGAAAAAAAATTCCAATGACCAGAAGATGATCAATTCTGATGGAATATTAGAGAACGAAACTGGGAATTCAAACATGATTTAACCATGAAGATACTTTCTTGAAATATTAGAGGAGGTCTTAAAGAGAAAGCTTGAAACCATCTCAGTGTCCTTATAAGGAACCACAAACCTGATATAATACTACTGGTGGAGACACATCTGAATGAAGATAGCTCATTGTTGTGTATCAAAAAGTTTGGTCCTTCGTGGTCTGGGATTTCTACAGTTGGGGATGGAAGATCCGAAGGACTAATTCTTGAATGGAAGAATAATTATTTGGATGTCAAAATGATTTTCAGTTGCAGCCAACTAATTAATGCAATGATCTTCCCTAGTAATGGTAAGCCATGGTTGCTAAGTGGCATTTATGCAAGCAATTGCCCCCATGAAAGAAGCATTCTTTGGAAGTTTCTAAACAAAATTGATACCAGTGACCTTCCTTGGTTACTCATAGGGGACTTCAATTGTATAAATGACCAAAAGGATAAAAGAGGAGGTAAGGAATTTAAATGGGGAAGTTCTATTGGTGACTTCAATGATCCTTGCACAACTGCTGGCTGAAAGAAGTTAGTTTCTCACGAGGCAGATACACGTGATGTAATAATAGAGTTGGTGGTGGAAGAATCTTGGCTAGACTTGACAAAGTCTTAATTAATTGGAAGTTGATCAATATGTATAGCCATAACAATATCAGTCACCTTGGCAGAATTGCTTCTGACCACAAACCCATCCTCCTTCAAGCTGTAAATAAGAAATATGATAGAGTAGAATAAGAACCTTTGTCTTTGAACACTACTGGATAGAATATTCCGAGAAACTATTAGAGATAATTGGACTTGTGCTTGTGTTGGCTCCAATATTCTAGAAGTTATTGGCAGTAATCTAAATGAGCTTGCAAGGCAATTTTCTGAATGGTCTAAGAGGAATATCAGCCCTCTTGAAAAGGAACTAAAGATTACAAAAGAAAAATTGGACAAATTAGACAAGCTTGATTAAATTAGGCATTGTACAGATGAAAATTCTATCTAATAAAGTAGCACTACTACAAACTTGGTCTTCAGCAACGGCTATCAGCAACGGCCGCTCAAGCCGTTGCTATTTGCAACGGCGTTCTTACGGCCGCTCGAGCCGTTGCAGATATCTGTATCTGCAATGGCGTTCTAACGGACAACCGAGCCGTTGCGGATTATTTTAATTATCAGCAACGGCTTTCGGACGGAAAGGCTAGCCGTTGCTAATTATTTAATCTTCAGCAACGGCTTACTAACGGATAAGTGAGCCGTTGCTGATGATAACTTATCAGCAACGGCGTTCTAACGGGCGAGTGAGCCGTTGCTGATAAGTTTATATAGGGAACGCTCTCGCGCCCGACCCTTCTTCCTCCCGCTTCTGCCGCCGCCGCTCCTGCCGACTCCTCTCGCCGCCGCTGCCGCTGCTGCCGACGCCGACGCCTCTCGCCGCCGCGCCGCTGCCGGTATGTTGATCGGCCGGCCTATACCGTTTCGGCCGGAGATGCTAAAATTCGACCGAAACCCTATTTCTAGGGTTTCGGCCGGCGGCGGTCGGCCTATGGCCGCCGCCGAACCTTCTACAGTGGCCGGACAGTGTGTCCGGCCACTGTACGCCGGCGCCGGAGGGTGGACTCCGGCGCCGGAATATATATATATATATATATATATATATATATATATATATTGTTTTGAAATTGTTAATTAATTATTTTATAAATATTAATTAAATGTTTAGATTAATTGTTTAATTTGTTAGATTAATTATTAGGGTTTAGATTAATTTCGGACGCGCGCCGGAATCGTCCACTTCGGACGCGCGCCGAAATCGTCCAATTCGGACTCGCGCCGGAATCGTCCACTTCGGACGCGCGCCGGAATCGTCCAATTCGGACTCGCGCCAGAATCGTCCACTTCGGACGCGCGCCGAAATCGTCCAATATGGACTCGAACTGTCTCGAAACATTTAGAAAATAATCATCCATCCGACGAGTTGATATGTTTCACGTACGCATCGACGAATCGGATATGATTTAGCAAAACCCTAGATCCGTTCGGGGATTGTATGTTCGTGTAAAAGAAGTAGATGATCTTTTATACGACGTACAATTCTTGAATTGTCCCTGATTGGACAATTTGGGAATATAGTTATTTGTACTGCACTTACGTTTTTATTTTAACTGTTAACTAATTATTCTAAAATTCGACAACATCTCCCTTGTTCTCCGATACGCGCCCAGATGATATGCGTATTCGGAGAACTGTAGGGAGATGCTGTCGAAATTTAGAATAATTAGTTAACAGTTAAAATAAAAACGTAAGTGCAGTACGAATAACATAAATCCCGAATGGAATAGGACAATCTCACCTAAAGACATTAACCAAAGAAATTGTCATTGATTGACAGAATCATGTCGGCTGATCGAAGTTGGATGTACCGACGTTTTGATCGTGGAGCTTTAACGAATGAGTTTCGATTAGGCGTAACGTACTTCCTAAATTTCGCCTATTCGAATCGGAATTTCGTTAGCATGGGTGATCAAATCCGATGTCCGTGCCGCATTTGTTCGAATGGACGATTTTTGGATCGGGAGACTGTCACTCTGCATCTATATACCAAAGGATTTACACCAAGATATTTTCTATGGACTTGTCACGGGGAGTCACGCGAAGTCGGGACGTCGAGCAATCCTATCGTTCAGACATATGGTGAATCTTCCTCTGCTGGTGCTTCTTCATCTAGTCAATGTAATCCCTGTAGAACTATGATACTTGATAGTCTTGGGGGTCAATTCCACCTGAATGATAATGTTGATCGGCCAATTCTTCAGACATCAGTCCCACCAGATACTACAGCGGTTGATATCACAGAAGTAGGGGCTGCGGTAGAGATTGAATTACCGAATAAAGAAGCTGCAGAATTTTACGAGATGTTGAAAGCTGCCGATGAACCTTTGTATGAGAATTGTCCTAAATACACTAGGTTTTCAGCAATGACACAGCTCTTAAACATCAAGGCCGATTGTAATATCAGCGGAGTTGCGTATGATCGGATTGCTGGATTGATTAATGGAATGCTGCCTACTGATAACAAGTTTGAGCCTACTTTTTATAAGACTAAAAAGCTAATGAGAAAATTGGGGCTTGGGTACGAAAAAATACACGCGTGCCAAAATAATTGCATTTTATATTATAAAGAAAATGTGCAGTTGGATAAATGCCCTGTATGTCAACACCCTCGTTACAAGGAGAAGAAATCGGTCCGACAGAAAAATATCCCGTTTAAGGTGCTTCGGTATTTTCCACTAACACCGAGGCTTCAAAGATTATTCATGTCGGAAAAGACAGCCCCCTACATGAGTTGGCATGCAAGAAGTCGTGATGATACAGTAATGACTCATCCATCTGACAGTGAAGCATGGAAACATTTGGATACATGTTATCCTTCATTTGCTATGGATACTAGAAATATCAGATTGGGATTGTGCACAGATGGTTTTAATCCGTTTGGACATTCTGCAACTCCTTATTCAGTTTGGCCAGTGCTGCTGACAGTTTATAATTTGCCACCGTCAATGTGCATGAAAGATGAATTTATTTATCTTTCGATGATCATTTCGGGTCCTAAGGGTCCGCGAAAAGAAATTGACATATTTCTCAGACCCTTGATAGATGAATTGAAAACATTGTGGACTGAGGGAGCTGTCACTTATGATTGTCATCGGAAGCAAAACTTCAATTTAAAGGCCGCGGTCTTGTGGACAATCAATGATTTCCCCGCGTACGGCATGTTGTCGGGTTGGAGCACTCACGGCCGACTCTCTTGCCCTTATTGTATGGAACACTCTAAATCAATCAGTCTTCAGAACGGACGAAAAATCTCATTCTTTGATTGTCATCGTCGATTCCTACCGGTTCATCACCAGTATCGAAGGAATCGTAATAAATTTACTAAGGGCAGAGTCGAAAGAGATGGGCCACCACCGATGTTGTCTGGTGAACAAATGTTAGCACGTGTTTCAGCACTTCCAGATATAGTATTTGGTCGCAATGAAAGAGTGTCAGGTTTTGGCCAAACACACAACTGGGTGAAAAAAGTATCTTTTGGGAATTGCCCTATTGGAGTTCATTATTGATTCGACATAATTTAGATGTCATGCACATTGAAAAAAATGTGTTTGATAATATTTTCAACACTGTGATGGATATTTCTGGAAAAACTAAAGATAATGTCAAAGCCCGACATGATCTGAAAATACTTTGTAAAAGACCAGAGTTGGAGTTACAAGAGGTCAACGGACGATATCTGAAACCGAAGGCCCTATATGTGTTAAATAAACAACAGATCAAAGATGTTTGTCAATGGGTAAAAGAACTCAGATTACCCGATGGATATGCTTCAAACTTATCTCGATGTGTGAACGTCGATGATTGCAAAATATCAGGGATGAAGAGCCATGATTGTCATGTATTCATGCAGAGATTACTTCCGATCGCATTTCAAGATCTTCTACCTGATAATATTTGGGGTCCGTTGACTGAATTAAGTATGTTTTTTAGAAGCATCTGTGCAAATGTCCTTCGAGTCGAAGATATGTCAACACTTGAAAATAATATTGTTGAAATCATATGCAAGCTGGAGCAGTTTTTCCCTCCTGCATTTTTTGACTCGATGGAGCATCTACCGATACACTTGGCATACGAGGCACGAGTTGGTGGCCCCGTTCAATATCGTTGGATGTACTTATTTGAAAGATACATGAATCGTCTGAAGAAAAAAGTAAAGAACACCGCAGCTGTTGAAGGATCAATATCTGAATCGTATATCATCCAAGAAATTTCAACATTCTGCTCATTTTACTTTGAATCGACAGTACAGACAAGATTTGATCGTCTTCCACGTAACGACGACGGGGGTGTTCGACATTCAGATGGACGTTTAAATATATTTTGTCACTCTGGTCGTGCTTTTGGTTCTCGTCCATCTCGACACTTAAGCGATGAAGAGTATCATTTGGCACACTTGTATGTATTACTCAATTGCCCAGAGATTGAACAATTCATTGAAATATTTGACATTGAGATGGTGCAAAAATACTCTATTCACAACGATCAAGAATTGGAGACATTACGGAATCGTGATTTCCCTTCTTGGATTCAGAGTTACAGCAAAGATCACAGAGCTGAAATAGATGAAAAAATATTTGAGTTTGTTAGTGGACCGTCGCGACTTGTGTCGTGCTATAGCGGATATTTTGTTAACGGGTATAAATTTCACACGGTTGAATATTCATCTACAAAAAAGACGATGAATGCTGGGGTCTGCGTGAAAGGGACAACCTATGTTGAATGTGATATGGATTTCTATGGACTAGTGGAAGAAGTGATAGAGTTGCACTACTTCGGCTTGAAATCAGTGTTCCTATTTAGATGTCATTGGTTCGATACAACAGAAAGGGGCATGAAAGTTCATCAAAAATACAAACTTGTTGAGGTTAATTACAAATCGAAATTGGCAGCAAATGAGCCATTTATATTGGCATCACAAGCCGAACAAGTATATTACGCAAAGTATCCGGCTCGAAATAAAGATAGAGCAGATTGGCGTGTAGTCTGTAAGACAAAAGGTAGAGGAAAAATTGATCCGATAGTAGGAGAAAATGATCCTCCTGGTTTCTATCAAGAAGATGATCTTCCTGCTGTGGATCGTATTATTCCAATACTCGAGGATGCAGACACAACGTCAATTCAATTAGAAGTTGAATATGCTGATGATGACGATCATAAAATTGAGGAAGCTGGAGATGAAGAAGATGACGAAGAGGAAGAAGAGGAAGAAGAAGAAGAATTCGAAGACTATTATTCAGATGATGAGGAATAATTGTAAAGTATATATATTTTATTAAATATATCTCTACTATTTATACAATAATCTGATTATATGTCTGTTCGACAGATATGTCTGGTCGTGGTTATCGACGCAGGAGAGCTTCGGAGTCTCCGATCGGTGAGACTCCAGCACTTACTCATGCTGCTGATCCTCCTATTGCCGATCCTCATGAGGATGATACTGCCGAGGCTAGTACATCCAGACGCAGGCGGCCACGCGGGCCGAACAGGTGGCAGCCTCCACCAGCCACAGAGTCACGTAGATTGATCAGCGTGATTGGGGAGCGGTAATATATCATGAATTATGAATCATTACAAATTCATTATATCATAATATAATATTAAAATTTATTTTTGTTGTGCAGGTTCGAGCAAGAAGAAGTGCCGATGAGCATTTCTTCTACTATTCGACGATACATGCACGGGGCATGGCCTACGTGGTCTCACGTGCCTAGCGATCACGTCGACATGTTATGGCGCGAGTTTGAGGCACGTATTATTATTTTTTTTACATGCATGATGATATATTAAGAATTGGTACTGATATTATTATTTTGCAGGCTCGCTATACATGGGCCGAGGACCAGAGGTCCTTCATTTACGCTGCCTGGGAGTCTATTTCCCGGACAAGGTACAACGGGCAGCTGGGGCAGGCTCGGTCCCGAGCGATGGCCCGAGCTGGGACCACTAACATCGCGGAGGCTCGGGGATACGGCCCCAGTTGGATTACTCCGGATATATGGGACCAGCTCGTGGGGATATGGTCGACGGATCGATGGCAGGAGGTTTCTCAGAATGCGGCTAGAAATCGCATGTCGGGGGGAGCAGCGCGTCACACCGGCGGCTCTGTTGCATTTGCAGTGCACGCAAACCGTATGGTAAGTATATCGTTTAATTATATATTTTATTTGTTATTATGTGTACTAATTAATGTATTTGTTTTGTAAATGTAGACGACGGTGTCGGATGACGGGACTGTCCAGCGACCCTCCCCGATGGCGGTGTTTGAGCGGACTCACCGTCGAGCACATGGGACGGGGGAGTACATCGACAACCGCGCTGCATACATTGTGGTAATTATATATTTGTTTAAATTATTCATTATATATTTATAATTTAAGTTTTATGATAAATATTAAACAAAAAATCAAACTCGAGTAGGAGACGTACAGCCAGAGGGTGTTGCAGCGCGGGGGTACCCCCGAGCACTTTGACGCAGCATCGTGGGTCGAGGCCGCAGGTGGCTGGGATCATGGCCGCGTATATGGCTTCGCAGATAGTGGTCATGCGCGAGCCGTACTAGGGCCACTTGGGGCACCGACCCCTCCGGTCGCTGGTGAGCGGCCGTCCACCTCCAGATCCAGTTATGATCATAGTAATAGGATAAGGACACTAGAGGAGACGGTCGCGCGTCAGACTGAGTTGATGGAGCGCCAGAGTCAGACGATGGCGAATATAGAAGCTATGCTACGCAACTTGTCGGGTCATCCCGAAGCAGGCATCTCTTCGGCATCATCTAATCCATCATCCTCGAGTCAGTCCACGCCGGTGTACACTCAAGCACTCCAGACCCCGCCATATGATCCAGGCCATCCTCCATCGTCATCGTGAGATTTTGTTTATATTGACTTTGTTACTCAGATATTGAACTTGTTTAATTTATATTGACTATGTTATTGAGATGTTGATACTTCAATTTTACATTTGAATTGTGTTTATACTATCGTGGATAATTATGAATATAAATATAATTGTTTTGATGTATATCTTGGTGTGTTTGTGATGTGTGAATGAATGTGTATGAGATGTTTGTGATGTGTGAATGAATGTGTGTATGAGGGTATGGGTGTGTGAGTTATGTATCAGATAAATGTATCAATGTATCAATGGAAATTTGAAATTTTCAAATTTTCTGGTTGCAGGTATAGGTCATCAGCAACGGCGTTCCCATGGGCGTCCGTGGGAAAGCCGTTGCTAAAAGTGTATTGAAAGCCGTTGCTGATGACCTACAGCAACGGCTTAGCGACGGAGTTTTACTAACGGTGTTGCTACGGACTCAGCGGCCGTTGCTATTAATGGTATCAGCAACGGCTCCGGGTCTGTGGTAAAACCGTTGCTGATAATATTTTTAGCGACGGCCCAGCGGCCGTTGCTGATAATGTTTTGAGCGACGGCCCGAGCGGCCGTTGCTGAACCGTTGCTAAGTCATCAGCAACGCGACTTTCTCTCACGGCGCTATTGCAACGGCTCAGCCGTTGCTGATGACCATTTTTCTAGTAGTGTAGTGGCCCTGAATAGACAACTGCATTTAAAATGGTGGTCAAAAGCTAGGACCAAATGGATGGAGGGGAATGATAAAAACATCAAATATTTTCACAACTTTGCAAAATTCAAGAGAAACAAGAATTGCATTTCTGAAATAATAGTAGACAACAGTAAAATTAGTGATCCAACCAGTATTGTTAACAAATTTGCAAACTAATATAAGGATCTTTTGTAGGAAGAAGACAGGGGGAACCTCAATCTGGAATGGCCATTTGCTAGCAGTTTAAAATGGAATAAAGTTTCAAATGTTAAAAAGAGGAACCTTTGCAAAGACTTCTCATATATTGAAATATGGGATGTTGTTAACAATTTAGGCATAGGAAAAGCCTCAAGGTCTAATGGCTTCAATGTAGAGTTCTACATCAAATACTGGGACATCTTCAAAGACACTATAATGCTTGCTATAAAGGAGTTTACAGTGACTGCAGGGGAGATAATAATTTGATTTTTATACCTAAAAAAGAAGGAGCCTGCCAAGATAATTGATTACAGACCCATTGCATTATGCAATGTTCTGTATAAAATTCTTTCTAAAGTAATTGTCAATAGAATAAAACCTTGTATCAAGCACTTGATATCAGAGGAACAATGTGCTTTCATTGAAATAGTCAACATTGTCAGTAAGTCCAAGAGAAAATGGCCATATATAATTTTGAAATTAGACTTTGAGAAGGCATTTGACAAGGTCTCCTAGGAGGCAGTTGATAAAATAATAGAATTCATGTGCTTTCCTATGAAGATTAGAAATTGGAATCAGGCATGCCTCAAATCAACAAGGTTCTTCTGCAATATCAATGACTTTAAGTCTGAAAGCTTTTCTAGTGCTAAAGGGGTCACACAAGGAGACCCCTTATCTCCATATGTGTTCATTCTTTCTCTTACATTATCTCACTAGTGTGAAAAATGAAATAAGTAAGATACTTGGTTTCAATGAGGGTTCCTACCCAATGAAATATCTGGAAGCTCTCATCAGCCCAAAGAAACTTGACATAAGTAGCCAGAAAATTATGCTACACAAGGCCATGAAAAGAATTGATGGGTGAGCAGGTAAAGCTATTTCCCAGGCAGGCAGAATGACATTGTTAAACTCAACCAATGCACACAATTTCTTCATCTTGGGTTAATGGAAAACTATCAGTAAGTTCCAAAGCCTAGCAAAGAATTATCTGTGGAACTCTAATGCAAATAAGAAAGGCATGCATTTGATGGGATGGAACAAAATCATGTTGAGGAAAGGAGTTGGAGGCCTTTGTATAAAAGATTTGGGAATCATGAAGTTCTCAATCCATGCTAAGAAAATACTACCTTTCCTGAATAAAGAAAAACACCTATGGACCAAAATCCTAAACAAGAAATATGAGGATTATCACCCTTGGTTCTATAGGAATAGCAACAAGTTCTCTTGGCACTTCAAATGCTTGCATAGAGTCCTTCAAAATCTTAGGGATGGCCTGAGAATGAGAGTAGGTAATGGTGCTAATATCAACATATGGAAAGACCTCTGGCTTTCTAACATTCCAATTGATAAATGGCCCACCTTCCTGAATATGAACATGGTTTCAAAAGTGAATAAAGTTGACCAGTTGGTTACTAATAAAACTTGGAACTTTGATCTAATTCTAGATATTTGGACAGCACCACTTTAACAACATTGTCCAAATCTATATCCCTAAGAAAGAGGCCAAGGACAAATGGACCTGGTGTTCCCAGGTGGTCCCAGGGAGAACTCAGTTGTAAATCTGCATACAACTTCATTGCTGAAAAGCAAATAGTGATGAATGAGCATGATACAGAGTAGAGTAGGATATGGAACCTGAAAATCATCCCTAGAATCAAAAACTTTGTATGGAAGCTGCTTTGGGGAAGATTGCCTACAGCTAGATACCTATCTAACTTTAGCAAAATAGAGCCTAGCTGCTGCCATGTATGTGGAAAAGATGATGGCAATATTAGGCACATCTTATTTGACTGTGACTTTGCTAAAGGATACTAGAACAAGATAGAACAAGAACTCAATATCAAATTCAAACTCAAAATGGAATGACACAAGGGGGAATGGCTTAAGGAGGAAGTCATTGACAATGCAAAAGTTGGCATTTGGCTTAAGGAGATATTAGCTGCATCTCTTTGACAATTATGGAAAAACAAGAGCAAATGTTATTTCAAGGGGGAAAAGCAGGAATGAACACCTTATTTAGCAAAGCCATGTCAGATATACAATGGACCCAGAACAAACAAATGCACAAGGGATAGCAAGGTAAATGTCAACTCTGAGATTGACACTCAAGCTTTAAATAGAAGATTCAACATTTTTTGTGATGCAGCATGGAAAGATAAAATGAACAAAGATGGGTTTGGACTGATGGCAATGTAATTTCTGAAAATTGTGGTAGTAAAAGAGCTCACTCTTCATTGGTAGCTGAGATGTGGTTTGTATGGGAAGCTCTGCTAAAAGCAAAGGACCTTGGGTTGCAGGAGGTGAGACTTTATACTGATTGTCTTCAGGTGGTCAACATTATCAATAAAAAACAAGATCCTCCCAGATTTTTACGATGTCTAATTATGGACATTCGGGAAGTTAGTATGGAGATCAAATGTGACTGAAAACATATCAAAAGAGAGCTGAATGGATTAGCTCATAATCTTGCTCAAGAAGGACTCATTGTTGGATCAAAAGAGATAGCCGAAAGCTCAAGGAAGTTGAATGTTTTTGCCTCCAATGTAAACAATATCATGAGTGATAGTAGTGAGTACAATAGTATTGATTTCATTCCAATAATTGTATCAAAGATAATGTACAACTTCTTGATGAGTTTAATACAGGAATAAATGCTCAAGAGGAATATATTTCTACTCAATCTGTTGGGGAGGGATGCACGATTCAGAGTCCTCTGCTCCCTTGCCCCACAATTGGGAAGGAAGTGACCTAGCTTGAGTGTGTGATTTTTTTTATTAAAAAAATTACAATATACTAAAATCAGCAAAATTGAAATAAAATTGGGATAGGTGTCTCTGGGTAAAAAAAAGAAAAAGAACAAGAAAAACTTAGATGAAGACCTAATTTCAACAATAAAAAGCAATAAATATTGAGATATGATTTATTTTCGAACTTCCAGTGAGTGCATGTCAAATTTCTAAATCATTAATATATACAAGAAGGAAGATGATGGCATTCTTATCTTGATTTTTATATGATCCAATATGTCTGACTTCCTTCAGGTGGATGATGGGAGCAAAATTCAAAGTGGTTGGGAGAATGAATTTTAAATATAATAACACCTTGTTTCTAACCTTATGTCATCAATTGAAGTACACAGTGTTTCTTGATTATATTATTTATTTTTTAAAAAGCATGCAAGGTCGGTGGCATATATAATCTCTTCCACAATTAGAACTAGATCAGATTAGTGTTCCTATTATTATTTTTTAAAATAATTTAAACAAGGATCTCATGTTTCATATCTGATGATTATCGCAAGATCAATAATGCACTCTTTGATGAATGAGAGGGACTGATATTTACTTTAAACCACTGTTAAGTAATGTCTACTTCCATTAGTTTGCTCCTCAATCAAATCATACTTATTCTTTTATCTTCCTCAATAATTTATTTTCCTTACTGATTTGATACTTATCATGAAAATATGTGGAGAATGACATGGCAACTAATACAAAGGATGTGTAGCTTCATCTACCAAATTAGCTTAAGACTTTTGGTTATATATAATTGACATCCTAATGAAAGATTATTTGGTTCTGCAGGTGATTTAATTAACATCATTATTTGATGAATTGGTTAAAAAACAGCATGGGTCTGAGTTTTATCTAATTAACTCATAGTTTTATCTATCTTTTACAGATATTGATTCCAAAGATTTCCTTTAGAGGAACATTCAGTTTTCTATATATACCTGAACCTGAAGAGATCACAAATAGTTATATATGTGCAAAGTAAGTAGCAAAGGGTACACTAAATCATAGGAGAGAATATATTCATGAGCTTTTCAGGAAAATTGTGAGAATTTTCAGATTACTAATATTACTAATAAGAGAAAAGATTTCCTTATATTCAGGAATATATTCATGAGCATGAAAGATTTCCTTACTAATTTCAGGAATATATTCATGAGAAGGAAAGATTTCCTTTATGAGTACTTGAATATTACTAATAAGAGAAACAAAAGGTAGAATTTTCAGATTGCCAACCATGCTTATCCTTAGGGTAATTGAACAAGATTACTGATCACAAAGCTATAAGTAGCATTTGCAAAATTATCTTCCTAGCTAATTCATTTAGTTGGAAACAAGAATTAAAGCATAAAACTAGAGAAGTTCTTCCCACTTAGATACAGAGGAATAACCGTTGCTTGTAAGAAAGCTCATATATAAAGAGCTGATACTCATTAGAACTTCTTTTTATTGATAGCTTACACCAAGAATATACAATATAATCATGTTCATCAAATTAAACACAGCATCAATATGTGCAAGTAGCAAAGTGGATCACATATTTTTCCTATCAACACCTAGTGGATTCACCATTAATGTAGTCAAGAATGGCAATCACAGCAATAACAAATGCTTGATCATATCCTGGTTGCACCACCACATGGTAGAAATCCTTGCTTGTCATCCTTTCCTGCTCTTCTACCTGCATATGTATGACCACCATATTGTAGAACCAAAAAGTTATACAAGTTATATATATCAGTAATCAGTAATTAATGTGAGTATGCATTTGTGCATTTTGTGAGTGATTTTTTGCTTGTTGAGTTTACCTCGGCCACAACATTGCCTCTTCGGTCTCTGATAGTGCAAGTTCGTTCAGCGAAAGATCCTTGTACTTCGAAATCCCATCTTTTGTTATGCCCCTTCGGTTCGAGAAAAATTCTAATACTTCCATTAACAAAAACCCATGATTTTTGCTCATGTAGGCTAAAAACTAACTTGCTTGGCATCTCAAAGTCCATTAGGTACCCTCTCCATTGATTGTTGAAGCTTAGTGCTTGTACAACACCTCCCTACATATACAAAGATTGCGAAAGGCCCTCAAACAAAGAATTCAAAATAATGTTGAAAAAAAAGATAAATTAAAGAAACCATTACCTTTTTACGAATGACGAGTATCGAGTTTCCATTGCCATCCCTCACAACGCACTCCCCGCTAACCCCAAGAACACAACAACCATCTACTGCAAAAGCGACACTCTGATTAGCATCCATCACCACAAAACCACCTCCGTTGACATTGCGTGGCCTCTTCCTTATCAGTAACACAGTCTTGGAGTACGAGCAATATGCCTTGCTGACAACAGGCAACAAAGTTGTCAATCCACCCATTGGCTTGTGTTTGGATGTGTTTCAATTTGAGGTTACAAGCTAAGCCAACAGATATATAAATATAGAGTTCAGGAAAAAAGTCATGCAGTCTTGATCCTTGTTCAAATGCTTGGCCAAACCAAAGACTTGGACAAGATGCATGATTCCTTTACTGGAGAGTTTGATGGCCTAATTGGCTTGTGGAAGTCTAAAGGTGGTGGTTGTTTTCTTCACTCAACTTGAAGAGAAGAAGTCCCACATAAAGTAGGAATGCTAAATTTGTGGCTCATCAAAGAGAACATGTGTACTTTAGATTCCCAAATACGTTATACAACTTGGACAGGAAGGACTTGAAGCAGCTAAGAAAGCATCTTGGAATAAGTTGCTTTCTGATGGAGAGTAGTGCACATGTTTAAAGGACTTTTTGGCTTGTGTGGTTTCTTAATATATTAATTACTTGCAAATGATGAACTTATGCTTAAATTAGACTTTGATTGGAGCACATGTTGTGCAATTTTTCTTATTAAAAGAAGCAGAATTTGTTATTATCTTTACCCTCATCAGATCCTCCAGTATCTTTCCAGTAGCATTCAAGAACATAAAAATGATTTGTATGCAAAGATTTACATCACTAATTGGTATAATTCTTAGATTCTAAAAGAATATATACTATCTGCAAGAGAAGAATTTTATTTATTTTGTTTGATAAATGGTGCAATTTTCTTTTTAGGTCATGGATAAACATGTCAATCAAAATTTAACATAGTTTTTGAATCCAATCAAAATCATGTATATTAGGATACATATATATATAATCAGTTAAATCAGTACACTTGTTGAGACATTTTCCTAACACTCCTATTAATCTTAATTCTTAAGTTATAAAATGAGTGGTTACCAGATCAAATATTTGACACCTACCTTTTACTTAACCATCTAAAGGGTCTAAAATTTCAAGTCATTAAAAAAAAAGATAAGAACTTTGCATCTAATAATTCAAGAACCATTAGTTGACACAATAATTAACAAAGCATGCATCAAATGGATTTTGACTGATAGCAAAGAAGAAAATCTGAGCAACCCTGAAAAGCAAGAAAGCTTCTGCCTTTGATGCTACATGTTTACTGAACCTACTTGAAACAGTGAAAACATAGTATTCATCAAGATTTGGATATTCCCATGACCTAACTAAGCTAAAGAACATAAAAGCTAGTAAGCAAGGCCCTCAGAAGTTGGACTAGTTTTGGACACTTTTAACCCAATAAGTAAATTGCTATCTGTAATGGGGGAAAACCATTTGAGACTCAATCTTATTCTCCATCTCTGCACTCAATTTGAATTCTAGGCAAAATTAGGTAGAAATGGAGTATAAAATATCCCTTTAGACATCTATGGCAAAAAAAGGAGGAGATCAACCTAACCACACTTTGCTGTTTATGTTTTTTAATTCTACTTTCATTTGATGAACATCTCACACTATTTTGTTGGGTTTGAAATGAATTCAATTGAAGCAGCTATCAATCAAATTAGAATCAAAACATGGTTAAAACAGGTGAATGAAGGATGTTCCTGTCCATGTTTACCTAGTTGGTTGGCAGTCGAATTGATTAATGGGCTGAAAAATCCTTTTTGAGTTTTGCAATTTTTTTCTTGGCTATGCGAATAGACGCTAAGGGTCCGTTCGTTTAGCAAATAGTTTAGTACAGAACAAACTAGTCAGTACAGTATAAGGTTGTATAGGACAGCATAACAAATAGTCTCATGTTTGTTTCGCATGGTACTAAATATCAAATCTAGTACAGTCTTGTGTTCGTTTCGTATTATCACAATACACGATAAGACAATTTGCCGAAAATACCCTCTGTACTATTTCTTGTTCGTTTCATTATACAAATCATACTGGACAAGATCATAAATTATTATAATAATAATAAAATATTTATTTTAATTAACACAAGAGTTCTAAATCCAATTAATAAATGGATAAATATGATAAAAATATATTATTATATCATATAAAATAAGGTAAATGGATAAATGTGCTCCAATATTGATAAATATAACAAAAACATCATTCATAACATCTTTTAAAATGTCAACCAAATTATAAATCCATCAAAACAAATATTTGTCAATATTATAAATCCATCAAAACATGACACTGATAATAGTTAACATAGCAAAAATATAATAAAACATCTAGAGTTTTTTCTCATAATTTCTTATACAAATAAAGTGCAGATAAAAAATGTAGCAACATACATAGTTAGCATGTTGATCAAATGATAACAATGTAGTTGACGTCGATCCATTGAACTATAAAATATAATTAACAATATTAGCAATTTATGCAAAAAAAAAACATCTAATAATTTCTTTAAAAAATATAGAAAAATATATACCTGATGCAAATTCTTGGACTCCCACATGCAAATAATCAATCCAACATTAGCTTGATGCATGTTCCAATTCTTAATAGTATATTTGGATAATCAATCAAACATGAGCTAGGATGCATCAAAAATTAATATTGCGCCCACATAAAAAATTTACAGCATTTTTGCACAAATAAAAATTAAAATATGAAATAGCAATTGCACAAATAAATTAAAATATGAAATAGGATGTTGCATCAGCAATTGCCGATGTTGGTAAAAAAAATAAAAAAGCAATTGCTGATGTGACATTAGCCATTGCTGATGCGACATTAGCCATTACCGATGACGCTGCGGCACGTGGCATCAGCGATTGCCGCAGTGTCTTCGATGTCACCATGGTGTCGATCAGGAAGATGTCATGGACTTTGTGCAGGCCGCGACGTCATCCAAGACGCTGCGGCAGATGTCGCGGCCATTGTGCTAGGCTGCAATATGAAGACGATGGCGCTGCTGCAGTCTCTTTGACAGTTGATGACGTTGTTGTGGGCATCTTCCCTGAAACGACATCGACGGAGAAGAAACCTTAAACAGAGAGAGAGAGGAGAGAAGAAGAGAGAACTCATAATTTTTTTTCTCTCCGTACGGCGGCACTGTGACACAATGAATTAGGATGAAAAATAAGATTTAAAATATGAAGGATAATAAGGTCATTTTAAGCCTTGTACCAAAGTAACAAGCTCTTGTTACTCCAATTTGGAGTAACAAAGAAATGAGCTCGGTGTACTGTACCGAGATAAATTTTTATCATGTACTTGGTATATTTTTGCAAACGAACACCAGACATCATATGTTGTTCTATGTTGTACCTTCAAATATTGTGAAACGAACGGACCCTAAGAGTCTATATATGGGGCATCTATGTTTCATCTTGAGGTGAGGTTTTCTTTATTCTAAATCTCCAATTTGCCTAAGGAAGCTTGGAGATCGAGTGAGGGCATTGTAAATGTATATATCTAACAAGGATTTTGTTTGTTTCTTTGTTCATTTTTTATGAAATAGTTTGGGGAGAAGTGCAACAGAAGTCCTATAATTTTAAAAAATTTGGATTTCAGTCCTATAAGTTTTATTTCAGTATTTTTAGTCCTATATGTTTGCTTTGTAGCACATATTTGGTCCTATTTATAACGGTCTGCTAACTCTGTCAATATGAACATAACGTCGTTTATTTTTCATGGACGAAGAATTAACGGACCGTCACGGATATGACCAAATCTATGCTATGAAGCAAATATATAGGACTGAAAATTTTGAAATAAAACTAATAGGACCAAATTTGTCAACGTGTATGAACGACATTATATCCACGTTGACGGAGAGTTAACGGACCGTCACGGATACGACCAAATATGTGCTACGTAGCAGATATATAGGACTGAAAATACCGAAATAAAATTTATAGGACTAAATTCCAAAAAACTTAAAACTTATAGGACTTCTATTGCACTTCTTGGCACGCTAGAGGATGATGAAGAATGTGAGAGGTAAATATTAAAGTGGGATTAAAGGAAGATTAGTAAATCTTAACTAAGTATAGAGTACTCAAGTCTCAAGAGCAATGAAAGTATATAAGAAATAAAATAAGAATAATCAGTGATAGCACAATAGATCTATAGTGGTTGAGCTATAAAAAAACTGCATCCATTAACAATTCACAAAGCATGTGTGTGATAATTTAGGCCTAGCATGCAACCACCATAAACACTTCACTAGCTAGATTTGCACCTGAGACACCTAGAAACAAGTAACACAACGTGATCCCTCTTCCTATATAAGAGAGCTAGTTTTAAAAAAAAAAACAATTAGAGAGAGAGATGGAGGGAGGGAGGGAGGGAGGGAGGGAGAGAGAGACTCCATTTGATTGAAGCTTCAACTTTCTTGTTGTCTCTTAGATCACTTGAGCCTCTAGTACAAAAACTGTAATTATTTTGATATGCATGATCTTTCTTATATTCAGTCTAAATTGCTTCATTAATTTCTTAGTCTTATAATAGGGTTTGACTCCAACTTATTATCCTTTAGCATCAATGCATGGAATAATATCTCAATTTTTGGAATTGTAATCTTCTTCCTAAAATCTCGATTTTTGGTTGGCTTCATATGAGGGAACGACTGCTTACACGTGACCGAATTGCCAGATGGGGCATCACAGGAGACATTTCTTGTTTACTATGTGATATTGGAACGAAATCTCATGATCATCTTTTCATTTCTTGCTTGTTTAGTTGTGCCGGATGACGGGTGTTTCTCTCCTTAGTGCGGTAGCTGTTCTTCTCCTTGGTGGACTCTCCTTGGCTTTCTACTACCGCCGGTTCCTTATGTGCCAAGTGCTTTCGTTCGCGTTTCATTCTAATCTGGAATTGGTTTGTGTGGTTTGAGAGGAACTCGCGTGCCTTCCGCAACGAGTCCTCGTCTTTTCAGCTCTTAGCTGCCTCGGCAACCAATTTTTACGAACCCTATTCGGTCTAATTGTGTTTTACTCTTCCTTTTCCCTCCCCCCTCTATACTTGTACCCCTTCACAGCTCTTGAATGGAATGCAGGTCTCTTTATTTAAAAAAAAATCCATGGAATAATATCAAAATATCATCATAACTAGTGTCATTAATTTTTATAGGGTAAATTACACGGAACCCCCCTCGACTATAGTCGATGTGCGAAAAGACTACCTAAATTACCAAGTGTGCACAGAATCCCCCACGACTACACTTTTTGTTCAAATAACCCAAATCTGTTAGTTTGCCCGTTAGTAACTTAACCGTAAAACTCTCACGTACGCAGAACCCCCCTCCCGGTGCCACGTGGCAGCAATCTCCACCATCTATCTCATCTGACGACCATCACTTCTTCTTCTACCCATCCCTCACCTACCTACACTCATTCTCTTGCCCTAGACTCCACCGTCGGAGGAGGACGAGGAGGTCGTTGGGGGTTCCGTGCACACTTGGTAGTTTAGGTAGTCTTTGCGCACATCGACTATAGTCAAAGGGGGTTTCGTATAATTTATCCATTTTTATAATAATTTCCTTTGTAACCGAAAACTTATTGAATTCTTTACATCCAATATACTTAGTAGCACCTAATAATTTATAAGGACAAGTTTGAAAGTTAGCAATATCAACAATTGAATTATCTACTACCAACGTGTTAAACTTGATCATATAGTGTGATGACTCATTAGTATTCACTATTTAATCACGAGAAAATGTACTAAAAATAGAATGAATAAAAATCAATGATGTGTTTGAAGATTCACCAATGACAAATTTTAAAAGTTCTTCCTGCGATATATGCCATACATGTGTATTAGTGATTGTAACATTTTCTATACAAGTGAATATATGTTGTATCCTAATTTTACAAATTTAGAATTTTTTTCAATCACGTACATGGACATTTTATTTTGTCCACTCTTATACGATGGTTGTGTTTAAAAAGATAAAATTAATTCAAAAATTATTGGAACTTATTCTTAAATTCCTTGGTTAATATTAAAGCTTCTCTGCTCCACATCCAACTATACATGATCCTTTGAGCAAATAAAATATGTAATTTATTTTTTATCTTTTATATAAATAATTATCATATATCAATAATAATAATAATAATAATAATAATAATAATAATAATAATAATAATAATAATAATAATAATAATAATAATAATAATAACAAATAAAACTTAATCAATGACATTAATCACTAAATTAAAAATAATAATAACGACTTTATTTCAGGAATACAGGAGGATGTGATAAGGGAAGTATTTTTTATTCTTTGTTTGTTTGTTTTTTTTTAAAAAATATAGAAACTTACATTTATGATAAGATATGATAGAGCGGGCGAATGTACAATAAGAGGAGTGTCTTACCTAAATAAACATCAAATACAATCAATTTCGGATAATGACAATATACTCAAGTTTGATTTAAGTGTAAAATAACTTTTAGTCATTTTCTCAATCTGTTAAAGTAAATTAGATGGTAATAAACATTACGTGACTTTTAAAAAATAAAATAAATTAGCACTTATGTGATTTTTATGTTCGTCCTTGTGTTTAATTAGCTTGGAATTGGTACATAAGAGATTTCATTATAAATTTTATTACAAATAATTTTTTTTCTTTTGAGTATACTTCTGCGTAGTCCTTGACCATTCGTTGTGTGTTTATAATTTTTTTTAATAAGAAGCTTGTATTGCATTCAAGAGTATTGAACGGAAATACAAGTGTAGGGGAGAGGAGGAGACAATACAGTAGAGGAGATTACCATCTCCAGGGGATGAAGCAAAAAAATAACAGTCTAACCTACAAAAGAGAGTCTTTTTGAGCGAAAAAAGAAGCTGCCCTCATAGCTATAGCTAGAACGGTGGTCGTAGAACTCTTATCAGAAAAGCATCTAGAGTTTCGCTCAAACCACAGGAACCAACACCAAGTGAGATTGATCCGGAACCTTAATTTACGGCGGGGAGTAACTGACACTACTAGAAATTGGTTCTTCAGCAATGGCCACTCAAGCCGTTGCTATTTGCAATGGCGTTCTTACGGCCGCTCAAGCCGTTGCAGATATGCTATATCTGCAACGGCGTTGTAACGGACACGTGAGCCGTTGCTGATGATTAAATTATCAGCAACGGCGTTCTAACGGACACGTGAGCCATTGCTGATGATTAACCTATCAACAACGGCTTTCTAACGGCTAAGTGAGCCATTGCTGATAAGTTTATATAGGGCACACGATCGCGCTCGCCCCCTTCTTCCTCTTCCTCTGCCCGCCGCCGCTCTCTCTTCCGACGCCGCCGCCGAGCTACTGCTGCCGACACCGCCGCCCCATCCTCGACCTCCGATTTCGACCTCCGCCTCCTGTTCGATTTGAGGTATTTCTCGCCGCCTCCCGTTCAACCTCCACCCCCTTGTTAGAGCCGGCCGAAACCCTTAAAATAGGGTTCCGATTGGCGGCATCGGGCCACCGGCCAGTGGCCGATGGTTTATGCAGTGTCCGAACACTGGACGCCGGAAATGCTTATATAATATTATTTTTATATATATTTAATTTTTAATTAATTGTTTGGATTAATAATTTAATTAATTGTTTAATTTGTTAGATTAATTTTTAGGGTTTGGATTATTTGTTATGATTTTTAGATTAATTGTTAGAGTTTAGAGTAATTTTCAGATTAATTTAGTTAGATTAATATTATGTTTTAGATTAATAATTGTAGGTTAATTATTTAAATTAGTTAAAATATTATAGATTAATATTAATTAATTAGTTAAAATGTTAATTAGTCTGGAGTAGTCCTCAGTGGACTTGCGCCAGAATCATCCACTTCGGACTTGCGCCGGAATCGTCCACTTCGAACTCACGCCGGAATCATCAAATTCGGACTCCCGCCGGAATCGTCTAATTTGGACTCGTGTCAGAATTTTCCACTATGGACTCGAACTGACTCGAAACATTTAGAAAATAATCATCCATTCGACAAGTTGATATGTTTCACGTATGCATCGACGAGTCGGATATGATTTAGCAAATACTTAGATTCGTTCGGGGGTTGTATGTTCGTGTAAAAGAAGTAGATGATCTTTTATACGACGTACAATCCTTGAATTGTCCCTGATTGGACAATTTGGGAATATAGTTATTTGTATTGCACTTACGTTTTTCTCTTAATCGTTAACATATTCTAAATTTCGGCAGTATTTCTCTTGTTCTCCGATACGCGCCCAGATGATATGCGTATTCAGAGAACTGTAGGGAGATGCTGCCGAAAGTTAGAATGATGTTAGCGGTTAAAGAAGTACTTAGTGCAATATGAATAACATAAATCCCAAATGGAATAGGACAATCTCACCTAAAGGCATTAACCAAAGAAATTGTCATTGATTGACAAAATCATGTCGGCTGATCGAAGTTGGATGTACCGACGTCTTGATCGTGGAGCTTTAACGAATGAGTTTCGATTATGCGTAACGTACTTCCTAAATTTCGCCTATTCGAATCGAAAATTCGTTAGCGTCGGTGATAAAATCTGATGTACGTGCCGCATTTGCTTGAATGGACGATTTTTGGATCGGGAGACTGTCACTCTACATCTATATAGCAAAGGATTTGCACCAAGATATTTTCTATGGACTTGTCACGGGGAGTCACGTGAAGTCAGGACGTCGAGCAATCCTGTCGTTCAGACATATGGTGAATCTTCCTCTGCTGGTGCTTCTTCATCCAGTCAATCTAATCCCTATAAAACTATGATACTTGATAGTCTTGGGGGTCAATTCCACCTGAATGATAATGTTGATCGGTCAGTTACTCAGACATCAGTCCCACCAGATACTACAACGGTTGATATCACAGAAGTACAAACTGCGGTAGAGATTGAATTGCCGAATAAAGAAGGTGCAAAATTTTACGATATGTTGAAAGCTGCCGATGAACCTTTGTATGAGAATTGTCCTAAATACACTAGGTTTTCAGCAATGACACAGCTCCTAAACATCAAGGTCGATTGTAATATCAGCGGGGTTGCGTATGATCGGATTGCAGGATTGATTAATGGAATGTTGCCTACTGATAATAAGTTTGAGCCAACTTTTTATAAAACTAAAAAGCTGATGAGAAAATTGGGGCTTGGGTACGAAAAAATACATGTGTGCCAAAATAACTGCATTTTATATTATAAAGAAAATGTGCAGTTGGATAAATGCCCTGTATGTCAACATCCTCGTTACAAGGAGAAGAAATCGGTCCGACAGAAAAATATCTCGTTTAAGGTGCTTCGGTATTTTCCACTAACACCGAGGCTTCAAAGATTATTCATGTCAGAAAAGACGGCCCCCTACATGAGTTGGCATGCAAGAAGTCGTGATGATACAGTAATGACTCATCCATCCGACAGTGAAGCATGGAAACATTTGGATACATGTTATCCTATATTTGCTAGGGATACTAGAAATATCATATTGGGATTGTGCACAGATGGTTTTAATCCGTTTGGACATTCTGCAACTCCTTATTAAGTTTGGCCAGTGCTGCTGATAGTTTATAATTTGCCACCGTCAATGTGTATGAAAGATGAATTTATTTATCTTTCGATGATTATTCCGGGTCCTAAGGGTCTGCGAAAAGAAATTGACGTGTTTCTTAGACCCTTGATAGATGAATTGAAAACATTGTGGACTGAGGGAGCTGTCACTTATGATTGTCATCGGAAGCAAAACTTCAATTTAAAGGCCGCGATCTTGTGGACAATCAATGATTTCACGGCATACGACATGTTGTCTGGTTTGAGCACTCACGGCCTACTCTCTTGTCTGTATTGTATGGAACACTCTAAATCAATCAGTCTTCAGAACGGAAGAAAAATCTTATTCTTTGATTGTCATCGTCGATTCCTACCGGCTAACCATCAGTATCGAAAGAATCGTAATAAATTTACTAAGGGCAGAGTCGAAAGAGATGGGCCACCACCGATGTTGTCTGGTGAACAAATGTTAGCACGTGTTTCAGCACTTCCAGAGATAGTATTTGGTCGGAATGAAAGAGTGTCAGGCTTTGGTCAAACACATAACTGGGTGAAAAAAAGTATCTTTTGGGAATTGCCCTATTGGAGTTCATTACTAATTCGACATAATTTAGATGTCATGCACATTGAAAAAAATGTGTTTGATAATATTTTCAACACTTTGATGGATGTTTCTGGAAAAACTAAAGATAATGTCAAAGTCCGACATGATCTGAAAATACTTTGTAAGAGATCGTAGTTGGAGTTACAAGATGTCCACGGACGATATCTGAAGCCGAAGGCCCCGTATGTGTTAAATAAACAACATATCAAAGATGTTTGTAAATGGATAAAAGAACTCAGATTACCCGATGGATATGCCTCAAACTTATCTCGATGTGTGAACGTCGATGATTGCAAAATATCAGGGATGAAGAGCCATGATTGTCATGTATTCATGCAGAGATTGCTTCCGATCGTATTCCAAGATCTTCTACCTAATAATATTTGGGGTCCGTTAACTAAATTAAGTATGTTTTTTAGAAACATTTGTGCAAATGTCCTTCGAGTCGAAGATATGTCAACACTTGAAAGTAATATTGTTGAAATTATATGCAAACTGGAGCAATTTTTCCCTCCTGCCTTTTTTGACTCGATGGAGCATCTACCGATACACATGGCATACGAGGCACGAGTTAGTGGCCCCGTTCAATACCGGTGGATGTACTTATTTGAAAGATACATGAATCGTCTGAAGAAAAAAGTAAAGAACATTGCAGCTGTTGAAGGATCAATATCTGAATCGTATATCATCCAAAAAATTTCATCATTATGCTCATTTTACTTTGAATCGACAGTACAGATAAAATTTGATCATCTTCCACGTAACGACGACGGGGGAGTTCGACATTCAGATGGACGTTTAAATATATTTTGTCACTCTAGTCGTGCTTTTGGTTCTCGTCCATCTCGACACTTAAGCGAGGAAGAGTATCATTTGATACACTTGTACATATTACTCAATTGTCCAGAGATTGAACAATTCCTTGAAATATTTGACATTGAGATAGTGCAAAAATACTCTATTCACAACGATCAAAAATTGAAGAGATTACGAAATCGTGATTTCCCTACATGGATTCAAGCTTACAGCAAAGACCACCGAGCTGAAATAGATGAAAGAATATTTGAGTTTGTTAGTGGACCGTCGCGACTAGTGTCTTGTTATAGTGAATATTTTGTTAATGCATACAAATTTCACACGGTGGAATATGCATTTACAAAGAAGATGATGAATGCCGGGGTCTGCGTGAAAGGGACAACCTATATTGAATGTGATATGGATTTTTATGGACTGGTGGAAGAAGTGATAGAGTTGCACTACTTCAGCTTGAAATCAGTTATCGTATTTAGATGTCATTGGTTCGATACAACAGAAAGAGGCATGAAAGTTCATCCAAAATACAAACTTGTTGAGGTTAATTACAAATCCAAATTGACAGCAAATGAGCCTTTTATTTTGGCATCACAAGCCGAACAAGTATATTACGCGAAGTATCCGGCTCGAAATAAAGATAGAGCAGATTGGCGTGTAGTCTGTAAGACTAAAGGTAGACGAAAAATTAATCCAATAGTAGGAGAAAATGAGCTGAAACCTAATGTGATAGATGGTTTCTATCAAGAAGATGATCCTCCTGCTATAGATCGTATTATTCCAATACTTGAGGATGCAGACATTGCGTCAATTCAATTAGAAGTTGAATATGCTGATGATGAAGATGAAGATGATGAGGAAGATGAAGAAAATAAAGAAGAGGAAGAATTCGAAGACTATTACTCAGATGATGAGCAATAATTGTAAAGTATATCTTATATTAAATATATCTCTAATATATATATAATAATCTAATTATATACCTATTCGACAGATATGTTTGGTCGTGGTTATCGTCGTAGGAGAGCTTCGAAGTCTCCGATTGGTGAGACTCCAGCACTTAATCATGCAGTTGATCCTCCTACTGCTGATCCTCCTGCCGATGATACTGCTGAGGCTAGTACATCTAGACGCAGACGGCCACGCGGGCCGAACAGGTGGCATCCTCCACCAGCCACAGAGTCACGTAGATTCATTAGCGTGATTGAGGAGAGGTAATATATCATGAATTATGAATCATCACAAATTTTATTATATCATAATATAATATTAAATTTTATTTTTGTTGTGCAGGTTCGAGCAAGAAGAAGTGCCAAGGAGCATTTCTTCTTTGTTGTGCAGGTTCGAGCAAGAAGAAGTGCCAAGGAGCATTTCTTCTACTATTCGATGATACATGCACGGGGCATGGCCCACGTGGTCTCACGTGCCCAGTGAGCACGTCGACATGCTATGGCGCGAGTTTGAGGCACGTATTAATTTTTTTTTATACATGCATGATGATTAATATTGGTACTGATATTATTATTTTGCAGGCTCGCTTTACATAGGCCGAGGACCAGAGGCCCTTCATTTATGTTGCCTGGGAGGCTATTTCCCGTGCGAGGTACAACGGGCAGCTGGGGCAGGCCCGGTCCCAAGCGATGGCCCGAGCTGGGACCACTAACACCACGGAGACTCGGGGATACGGCCTCGATTGGATTACTCCAGATATATGGGACCAGCTTGTGGCATTATGGTCGACGGATCGATGGCAGGAGATTTCTAGGACTGCGGCTAGAAATCGCATGTCGAGGGGACGAGCGCGTCACACCGGTGGCTCTGTTGCATTTGCTGTGCACGCGAACCGTATGGTAAGTATACCTTAATTTTAATTTTATATTTTATTTGTTACTATGTGTACTGATTAATGTATTTATTTTGTAAATGTAGACGACGGTGTTAGACGACGGGACTATCCAACAACCCTCCCCGATGGCGGTGTTTGAGCGGACACACCGTCGAGTGCATGGGACGGGGGAGTACGTCGACAACCGCGCTGCATTTATTATGGTAATTATATTTGTTTAAATTATTCATTATATATTTATAATTTAAGTTTTATGAAAAATATTAAACAAAAAATTAAACTCGAGTAGGAGACCTACAGTCAGACGGTGATACAACGCGGAGGCACCCACGAGGACTTTGACGCAGCAGCGTGGGTCGATGCTGCAGGTGGCTGGGACCACGGCCGTGTCTATGGTTTTGCAGATAGTGGTCATGCGCGAGCCGTGCTAGGGCCACTTGGGGCACCGACCCCTCCGCATGCTGGTGAACGATCATCGACCTCCAGGTCCAGAGATGATCATAGTAGCAGGATAAGAACACTGGAGGAAACGGTCGCACGTCAGACTGAGTTGATGGAGCGTCAGAGTCAGATGATGGCAGATATGCAAGTTATGCTACGCAACTTGTCAAGTCATCACGGAGCAGCATCATCTGATCTATCGTCCTCGAGTCAGTCCACGCCGGTGTACACCCAGACACTCTAGACTCCGCCATATGATCCAGACCATCCTCCATCGTCATCGTGAGATTTATGTTTTTTTATTATATTGACTTTGTTACTTCGATACTATATATATTTTAGTTTTGTTTTGTTTTGATATTGATACTTCAATTTTGCATTTGAATAATTTTTATACGATTGTGAATAATTATAAATATAAGTATAATTGTTTTGATATATATCTGGGTGTATTTGTGATGTGTGAATGGATGTGTGTATGGGTGTGTGAGTTATGTATCAGATTGTATCAATGTATTAATAGAAATTTAGAATTTTAAAATTTTTTATGTTCCAGATTTTAGTCATCAGCAACGGCTTTCCCACGGTTGTCCGTGGGAAAGCCGTTACTAAAAGTGTATCGTAAGCCGTTGTTGTACAACATCAGCAACGACTTACTAACGGTCTTTCACTAACGGCCTTGCCACGGCCTCACAGGCCGTTGCTAATAAGGTTATCAGCAATGGCCCGGTGTCCATGGCAAAGCCGTTCCTGATAATATTATTAGCAACAGCCCGATCGGTCGTTGCTAAATTATCAGCAACGCGCTTTTCTGCCACGGCTACTTTGCAATGGGTCGGGCCGTTGCAAGCCGTTGCAGATGGTATTCAGCAACGGCTCAGCAACGATTTCAGCCGTTGCTGATGCCCATTTTTCCAGTAGTGTGAGTTACTCATCAAGCTCCATGGGGTCCAAGAAAGGGGGAACCAAAGCATTCCGAGGGCTCGTAAGAGAAGCCGCCAGCCTTCGAGGGAGTATAGACAGCTACCAAATGTGTGGCTGTGAGATTCCAAGGCGCAATTACATAACAAGCAGCCACCATCTGCTGGAATCCCTCTAAGAATAAGCATATCCCTTGTGAGAAGTTTGTTGTTGTGGCGGAGCCAACCGAAGATGAAAATCTTCGGCAGAATCTTTCGTTGCCAAAGGAATGGGAAGAAGTTATTTGCAATCCCCTTAAAGGTTAATAACCTGTAGAGCAAACGGGTGGAGAAGAGACTGTCATTCGACCATTTCCACCTGACAGCATCTTCACCTTGCGAGAGGCTAATGGAGTTTAGATCCAGCAAAAGCCGAGAAGTGTCTAAGGCTGGAACAAAGGAGCAAAATGAGAGTCGCCAACCAACAAATTGGCCCGACGAGTCGCGAATGCGAGCATCGCTGATGGAGATGGAGGGGCTCTCAGCCATCGTATATAAGAGGGGATATTTGAGCTGGAGACAATGCCCCTAGAGCCAGGGAGCTCTCCAGAGGCTGATGCCAATACCCTCCCCAACCGAAATGGAAATAATATGCGAGAACAGATGCAAGAGCTTGGCAAGGCTCTTCCAAGCAGGGTAGAGATCCCGAGTTCTCCATCGATCATACCATGGTTGCTGACCTGATAATAATATTTTCGCAACTTTGACCCAAGGAAGATGGGGAGCATGCGTCAGCCTCCATATCTAGGAGACCAGACACACTTGATTGTGGGCGTGGAGGTCGAGGATGACAAGCCCGCCGTCTTCTTTGGATCGAGTAAAGAGGTCCCAACGCACAAGGCATTTGCTCCAAAGACTGACATTAGACGAACCAATCCAGAAGAAACTGCGGCGCCTTTTGTCGATCACATGAATCACCCAAGCCGGAGCAGAAAAGATGGAAATGAAGTATGCTGCTTGGGACGAAAGAACACTATTAATAAGTGTTAATCGACTCGCCCTGGACAGAAGCTTCCCTACCCGGCTGTTGAGGCGGATGTCAAACTTGGAGATCACCTGCCTCCAGTCAGATCGCATCGGAGGACCAGTGCGAAGAGGGAGACCCAAGTAGGAAAGCGGGAACGATACCACCGAGCATCCAAAGGCTGAGGCAAGGGACAACGAGAGAAACGGATCACCACGGGAGTGAACCAAGCACGTCTTCTCAAGGTTGACCTTCAATCCAGAAGCCAACTCGAAGAAATTGAGAAGAATTTGAAGGTTGCGAATTCTATTGATGTCGAACGAGCTCAGGAGGACGAGATTCTCTACGAGAGTCGCCAACCAACAAATTGGCCCGACGAGTCGCGAATGCGAGCATCGCTGATGGAGATGGAGGAGCTCTCAGCCATCGTATATAAGAGGGGATATTTGAGCTAGAGACAATGCCCCTAGAGCCAGGGAGCTCTCTAGAGGCTGATGCCAATACCCTCCCCAACCGAAATGGAAATAATATGCGAGAACAGGTGCAAGAGCTTGGCAAGGCTCTTCCAAGCAGGGGAGAGATCCCGAGTTCTCCATCGATCATACCATGGTTGCTAACCTGATAATAATATTTTCGCAACTTTGACCCAAGGAAGATGGGGAGCATGCGTCAGCCTCCATATCTAGGAGACCAGACGCACTTGATTGTGGGCGTGGAGATCGAGGATGACAAGCCCGTCGTCTTCTTTGGATCGAGTAAAGAGGTCCCAACGCACAAGGCATTTGCTCCAAAGACTGACATTAGACAAACCAATCTAGAAGAAACTGCGGCGCCTTTTGTCGATCACATGAATCACCCAAGCCGGAGCAGAAAAGATGGAAATGAAGTATGCTGCTTGGGACGAAAGAACACTATTAATAAGTGTTAATCGACTCACCCTGGACAGAAGCTTCCCTACCCAGCTGTTGAGGCGGATGTCAAACTTGGAGATCACCTGCCTCCAGTCAGATCGCATCGGAGGACCAGTGCGAAGAGGGAGACCCAAGTAGGAAAGCGGGAATGATACCACCGAGCATCCAAAGGCTGAGGCAAGGGACAACAAGAGAAACAGATCACCACGGGAGTGAACCAAGCACGTCTTCTCAAGGTTGACCTTCAATCCAGAAGCCAACTCGAAGAAATTGAGAAGAATTTGAAGGTTGCGAATGCTATTGATGTCGAACGAGCTCAGGAGGACGAGATTATCTACGAGAGTCGCCAACCAACAAATTGGCCTGACGAGTCGCGAATGCGAGCATCGCTGATGGAGATGGAGGAGCTCTCAGCCATCGTATATAACAGGGGATATTTGAGCTGGAGACAATGCCCCTAGAGCCAGGGAGATCTCTAGAGGCTGATGCCAATACCCTCCCCAACCGAAATGGAAATAATATGCGAGAACAGGTGCAAGAGCTTGGCAAGGCTCTTCCAAGCAGGGGAGAGATCCCGAGTTCTCCATCGATCATACCATGGTTGCTAACCTGATAATAATATTTTCGCAACTTTGACCCAAGGAAGATGGGGAGCATGCGTCAGCCTCCATATCTAGGAGACCAGACGCACTTGATTGTGGGCGTGGAGGTCGAGGATGACAAGCCCACCGTCTTCTTTGGATCGAGTAAAGAGGTCCCAACGCACAAGGCATTTGCTCCAAAGACTGACATTAGACGAACCAATCCAGAAGAAACTGCGGCGCCTTTTGTCGATCACATGAATCACCCAAGCCGGAGCAAAAAAGATGGAAATGAAGTATGCTGCTTGGGATGAAAGAACACTATTAATAAGTGTTAATTGACTCACCCTGGACAGAAGCTTCCCTACCCAGCTGTTGAGGCTGATGTCAAACTTGGAGATCACCTGCCTCCAGTCAGATCGCATCGGAGGACCAGTGCGAAGAGGGAGATCCAAGTAGGAAAGCGGGAATGATACCACCGAGCATCCAAAGGCTGAGGCAAGGGACAACGAGAGAAACGGATCACCACGGGAGTGAACCAAGCACGTCTTCTCAAGGTTGACCTTCAATCCAGAAGCCAACTCGAAGAAATTGAGAAGAATTTGAAGGTTGCGAATGCTATTGATGTCGAACGAGCTCAGGAGGACGAGATTATCTACGAAAATTGAGTGTGTTATCCCCCCCCCCCCTCTGAATATGACTCTAGAGAACAACCTGAATGAGGCCATTGGCAGCCGCCTTGTCGAGAAGACGGGAGAGGCAGTCAATGGCAAGATTGGCAAGATTGAACGGAAATAGCGATAGGGGGTTCCCCTGCCGAATCCCTCGCCGGTGGCGGAAGCTTTGCCTGACTTCCCCATTAATAAGGATGGAAGAATCAGAAGATTTGAGAAGCATATTCACCCACGAGATCCATCGCTCGTGAAAGCCCCAAGCCTCCAGGGAGCATAAGAGGAAGTCCCAATTTAATGAATCGAATGCCTTCTCGAAGTCGATTTTGATAATAACTCCTTCATTCAAACGATTACATGCCCAAAGCAATTCGGAGACCATCATGAAACAGTCAAGAGCCCCACGGTCGGGACGGAAGGCAGCCTGAGACGGGTGAAGCATGCAGTCGAGGTGAGGGGAAAGCCTTTGAGAGAGAACTTTTGAGAATATCCGAATAAGCCCATTCGCCAAACTCATATGGTGAAAATCGATCACTCGACTAGCGCCGTCCTTCTTAGGAATATGGGTGATAATGGCCTAATTGACCTTTCTGAGCATCTCCGGAGCCGAGTAGAAGTCGGAGAAGATGGCTTGCATGTCAGCGAAAATGTCGCTCCAATATGAAAGAAAGAATTTGGTGGGTAGCCCCGTCGGGGCCGAGGGCCTTGTTAGGGCCCAAGGCCTGAATGGCCGAGAGGATCTCGGCCGAGGAGCGCAGCTTGCACATAGAGATGGAGTTTCGGCTAGTTGATTGTCAAGCGAGACGAAAGAGAAGAACCCAAGGAGCTGACAGAGAAGTTACGAAAACAAGAGCGAATGGTGGAGGGATCAAAGATGGTACCCAGGTCCGAATCGATACTATGAATCCAGTTCCGTCGGCGCTTTTGAGATGCACTCTACTGGAAAAAGTGGGTATTGTGGTCCCCTTCTTAAACACAAATTTTTGCATGTTTATAATTTATACAATTAGTTTTGACTCAAGTGTAAAATGGTCTTATTTAGGAGTGTGCATGGGTATTGGGTAGACCCGGAACCGGTTGGAACGGATCCGATTTGGTAAGTTTCGAATAGACCCGAATTAAATTCGGATAGAATTCGGGATAAAAATTTAGGCACCGATTAAAATCGATTCTGATTCCGGATCCAACACATCGGGTACCCGAAATTGAAATCAGAATCAATACCCGGAACCTGTTCATTTACAAGTTCCAACAGAGTACCCCGTTGGAACCTATACATTTACAGGTTCAAGAACAGGTTCCAACAAGGTACCTGAAATTTGTACCATAGAACATGTATATATATATATATATGAATAAGTTTTAACAGGGTACCCAGAATCGGAATCGGAACCTTGGTTTCGGGTAGGGTCTGATTCCAGGTTCCAACAGAGTACGTAGGATTTGGTTCCAAAAATTAGGAACCGATCCTATGCATAGTAGGATTCAGGTATCATGAAAAATATATGGTACTCGAACATGCTCACCCCTAGTCTTATTTTAATGGGAAATAAAAAAAGCAAGACATAAGCACCCTAGTATTAAAATTGAAAGCTACTAGTTTTTTTTTATGTAATACCATCTCGAATTTCGAATAAGCAACTTTAGATGATTTTTAGCAAAATTATTATATTAATAAACGTATTAACCTTTCTATTACTCGTGATATGTACGATGTAATAATTATTTTATAAATAATAAAATATATAAAGAAATTTTAAAAATTTAAATATAGGACATGAGATTCAAGTTTGGCATTATAAGAACTCATCTTACTTTTCATTTGGGCTCTTAAATTAAGTCTTATCTAACTAATGATGTCAATTGACATCGATTAATCATGATTAATCAATTAGTAGAATCTTAAAATTTGATTTCAAAGATTGATTTTGCGATTTGATTTTGATTTCAGTTAACGAATTCAAAAAATTATTTTAGTTCGGCTATGTCTTTATCACTAATATAATTATAGATTTATTATAAATATACATATTTATAATTATAAATATTTTATTTTTATTTTTTTAAGTGACAATTATCTATTTAGCAATCGATTAACAATTTAACAATCGGCTATTTGAATTGTTTAAGTCTGTTTGGTTAACCGTTGAATATCCCACTATTAAATGGTACCTATTTACCTATTTTGTTTAAGTCTATTTGAATACATTTAATTAAAATGTCGTCGTTCCTATATCAAACTACAAAATCTGTCCACACGTCCAATGGATAAAATTGGTCTGGTCCAAAATAAAAGCACTAGTGGGCAAAATCTCCAACAAGTGCATCAACCCAACATAAATCTGATAAGATAAACCATAAATGCTTTTTAGACCAAAATTTTGTTTTACGAAACTTACAAAATGCTTTTAATTTAGGTTATCCAATTAATTAGTCAAATTTCTATTGCTAGGTCTAAATCCCCCTTGACAGCAAACCGAGTCAAAGTATAAGATTAGAGATTGGAAATGATTCCATTTGGACACCACAAGTAGATACTCTTCTTCGCAATCCCAATAAAATACAGTAATTTCTTCTCTTTGAAATTTTAAAATTTTTAAAATTAAAATTGAATAGATTGAATACTCATTATATATATATATATATATAATTTTAAAAAATAATTTTAATTTATAAAAAAAATATTATAATAAAATTAATGTGTTAAAGTCTAAAAAATATATTTTTAAATTCTTTAATTCATTAGAGAATTTTGCAAAGATTTATAAAACTAAATTTAAATTAAACTATGAAATATTTTGATGAGAAATATTTTTTTGAATCACAACGCATCTTTTGTATTTTTTTAAAAAATATTTTATTAATTAAAATTATTATTTTTAAATTATAAAGTTATTATAGACTTTGGGCAAAAGTCTTTAATACATTAGAGACTTTCACCCAAAGTCTATAAAATTAAATTTAAAATAAAAATATTAAAATATTTTTTGTTCAAAATATTTTTATAGACTTCGGCACATTTTTTATATCACATATATATTTTTTATGAATTAAATTTTATTTTCTACAATTAAAAAATTATTATAAATAAAATTTTCTGACTCATTAAATATTTTTGTGCAAAGTATAATAGTTTCATAATTTTTTAAAAATATAGTTGAATTGATGAAATAATTTTTTAATGATACAAAATATCTACTATGATCAAAAAAAATATTTTACATCAAAATATTTCATAAAATTTTAATTTTAATTTTAATTTATAGATTTTGTGCAAAAATCTTTAATGCATTATAGAGTTGAAAATATATTTTTTATATTCTAATATCTCATTTTTATCATAAAAAATATTTTATAAATTTAATTATTTTTTTTTTAATTTTTGACCAAAGTCTTTAATAAATTATAGATTTTGGCCCATAAGTAAAATGAATATCCAATTCACTGTGTTTCAATTTTAAAAATTTTAATTCTCAAAATTCACATCCGAACATTTTTCACTTTTAAAATTTTATTTTGAAAAATAACTAAATAAAATATTGAGACAAATTAATTCCGGTACGAAGTTACGGTGAAGTATTTACTGAATTAATGCACGTGTTGGAATCTATCCCACCAAATCTTTGTTTCATTTTGACTGATTTCAAAGTCAAAAGAGGAGTTGCATTTTTTTTTTCTTGATACAGTGGACAGATTCTTATATCAACCATACGACCACGTGGGCATAATGCAAAATTGCAAATTGGATGCACTCTCTTAGCATGATAAAATTTGGATGTGTGGTATTTTTTTTTCCTTTCATTTTCTTCGTATCATGACAAAAAAAAAAATGATGTTATTTTGAGGTTGATATTCTTTTTTCTATATATATTATAAAAGAACTATAATACATCGGTTTACTCCAACATCATTAGAAGTATATTGAATGTTAAATGATATCATCTTGGGACAGAGATCCTTTTTCGTATAAGAACTCTATAATATCCTGGTTCAGTCTAATATTAAACATATATTAGATGTGTTGAATTTATAAGACTTGACATGTGTGTTATAATTAATTTCGGCTTAAATATTTTATATAGACTAATGATTTAAGCCTAAAAAATTGATGGGTCGATTATCTTATCAAGCGGATCGTAACAAATGGTAATGGAGCAGTACCTAGTCCTAGACATGATGAGAAAATCTAAGGACGGCTCGGTAGATGAGGTGGAGCCGCTACTAGGTTAGACATCACATGTCGTCGACTTGGATGTATTTTGTGTTATGTTAGGCTTGAGTTGGATCTTGACGAGGATGTCAAGACATGAGTGATCGAGGAGTTTATAAAATCTTGGTTTAATCCTATATTAGGAGTATATTGGATATTGTGTTGATTTGTAAGGCTTGATGAGATGCTATCATCAACTTCGGCTTAAGTATTTTAATTAGGTAAATAGTCTCGGTCTAAAAAATTGATGAGTCAATTATCCTACTAAGCAAGTCTTAACAAAAATGATTTTATGATACTAAAATGTAAAGAAAATAAGTTGTATAGGAAGACAGTGAAGGTAAAGAGAGGGCTAAGGAGCACAGGAAAATCTTGGCATAGGAGGAGGTTTTGACATCTAATTTAAAAA
This sequence comes from Canna indica, assembly GCA_034359265.1. Classification (NCBI taxonomy): domain Eukaryota; kingdom Viridiplantae; phylum Streptophyta; class Magnoliopsida; order Zingiberales; family Cannaceae; genus Canna; species Canna indica. Next base: position 27,586,490 of record CP136891.1, read on the forward strand.
AGTTCATTATTTATAAGTTGATTATTAATTATTAATATTTATAATATAAATCTAAGAACCATACTAAAACTTTAATATATTGGTTTTAGAAAAGAATGAACAAGTATAAAATGAAAAATTATTAACATCAATATTTTTGCAATCTTGAATCTTTTTTATAGATTTTAAAATATTTTTTAGTTTTATTTTACTTTCAGTTAAATATACATCTAATGTTGAGTTATTTACATATAGGGGTATCCACTGTTCAGGGTCACACCAATTTGAATTGAACCAAATCGAATCGAACCAAAATATATAAATTTTTTTAAAAAAAATTATCAGTTCGACTTCGGTTCCCATAATTTGTGTTTCAAGTGGACTTAGTGATTTATTATTGATGTAATAATAATTTTTTTCAATTAAACGGGTTAAAACAATCAAGCCAGTGCATGCATCATCTCTATTCTTCTATGTTTATTCTTTATGTATCATGTTTTTGTAAAACAACTAAATATGTTAATTTCTTCTCTATCGTCTAATGTTCGGTTACAAAATCGAACCAAACTGAAAATAGTTGGTTCGGTCTGGTTCGGTTCATCTCATATTCTGTAATACCCGCTAAAAATTTAATAATATTTTTGTGTGTATTGATTTCAGCAGGTTGAGCATGACACACACCAGCGCGTGCAGAGTTGAGCGGTAGCGTATAACTTGAGGTGAGACATTTATGCTTTGGAATCATCCTTAATTATGTGTTATTGATGTGCTAAAGTTAAGTATTTGGATTATAGTGGGTTCCGAGTGGAGTTCGACGGTCCAACCAGAACTCGATTCGAACAAGAAACGAGCGAGATATAGCTATTTTGGTGAACCACTTAAGGGGGTGGGCAAACTTGTAAATTGGGCATTAATTAAATAAAATATAAAAAGAAAGCACATGGGACCATACTGTTAGGGACTTTTCGATTTGCCCGAGCAACAACGGATCATGGCGGAATGTTCCCTATATGTTTGTAAATATATTTTCGAATTCATGTAATTTTGGCTTTCATTATAGGTCGTACTTGTAAAATCCTTTCTGCGATCCCCAAGGGCCCACGGTACGAGTTGGATGCATTTCGAGGTCATTCAGTGCTTGGTGCGTGCGCTGCGGCTAAGCTGGGCAATTTTCCTATATTCGTCATGGCCGTGGTCATGAAAAATCACCATCGTGCATGTCCATGATTTTGTCATGCTCCTCGTACTTTTGGGAACCTTGGGGGTGATACTTGGGGGTTAGGGGTCTCATGTATAATGTAGGAGAGTATTGGCAAACAAAGTGGTTGCCTTGGGCAGAGACGAACAAGCTGCTCATATGGGCGTGCGACCAGTCGATCTTCGCCTAAGACAACTTGCGAAGCTCGTCCTACACCCGGTTTTATGTTTTCTTGTGTCCATAGTCTTGTAATTGTTGTTTTACTTTACGCCTTTAATACCATTTGACCAACATAGACTTTTGGGGGCACGGATATGTAGCGCGAGGTTGGTACGTTGACCAACGCATGCCGCGCGATGTTAAGTCGAGAAGTCCAATTCGGGACGGATTCAAAATGATAGGCTTATCCCTTGCACGGGATGCAAGGGTGCTGCACGGGTTCTTCCGCACAAAACTCAATTGGCCCGTGATAATACGGCTATAGTAGCCGCATGGAACCCAAGGTGCTAGACAGAGGAGGAGCGGCGACCAAACAAGGGAGGAGAGGGATTTTACCGGCCGGAGTTCGCGAGTTTGTCGGAATCGAGTACTTTGAGGCCCTCAAGACTCTTCTTCCTCTCCGATCTTCTTCTCCGGTGAGTGGATCTCCCATAAACATCCCTAGAAAGCATGAATAGGGGTTGTCGTGTCTTGTTTTTTAAATTGGGAGGGAAATCATGTATTTTCATGCAAGTTTTAGGGGTCTACATGTTGTATGCGTAGATTGCGGAGTGTAGGGCGCCCCTTGGGGTTTGGGAGGGTGCGGCAGCCCTAGGGCATGCCCCCAAACCTTAGGGAGGGCCAGCCCTAGTAGGGGAATTCTATTTTGTGTTTGATAATTGTTTCTTAATTTACTTATGATTAATTCCGAAAATATATGTGATATATCATGCTTGAGTTTCATGGTGTTGTGGCCTAGTGTAGCCGAGTGACCCTAAGGGCGTAGGGTACCCTTAAATGGTGAAGAGATATGTTTTTGTTTCATATTATGTTGTCATGATTCTGTGATTTAGATGTCGAGGTTAGCTAATTATCATATGCTGAAATTTATTATGAGTTGCTAAAATTTTCGTTTAATAGAGACTGAGATTGTTTATCTTGTTTGAGATGGTTGTGCAGTTTGTAAAATATTGATGTGACCTATCAATCTTCATGTACATTATGTTTTACGAATTTATAAATTATTATTACGATCTGAACAGTAGTGTACAAGTAGGAAATGAATGGGTTCAATAAGTTGGAATTATCGTCGTACCTATCAAGCGAGTCGGGTTGCGAGCACGGTGCGACATTCCTTAGCTTGCTGTAAATAATAAAGATTCAACCTTGTAAACAGTAGGAAAGTTGAACTCTTATAGGTAAACATGAGGGTATAACCCTTGAGTAGATAATTTAGAAAGTTAGATGTAGAAGGGCCGAAATTTCGGATGAGAACCGACATTCCACGAGACATGGAAAAGAAAGGATATTTAGGAGTTGGCGGTTCTTTAAGTTGGAATCCTTAGGCAGATTAGTACTCTTTTCATTGTCCGCAAAAACTCATAACTCAAACGAGATATTATTGGGCCATATTGGGACGAGTGGTGCGCATCGCGCACGAGATATTAGACTAAAAAAATCACAAGGTTTGAAAAAACTTCTTTGTTCTACCCGCATTTTCAAAATTCGTCTGTAAATGCACAATCTTTACATCCGTTGATATCATCTACCAAATCGTCAAGCGTCGTCTCAACTTAGCTAACGTGGAGGTAAACGGTGCTCGCCTGGCCTGACGGCTTCCTACATGGCCTGCCACGTACAACTAGGCACAATTATTTTAAAGATTTTAAATTACAAACCTTTTTTACTTACCCAAACAGTAGCTTTTTACCATTTTACCCAAATTCAAAACATTAGAGCAGGCGATTAGGGCTGGCGATTAGGGTTGTTCTCCTGACAATGTAGAATCAACAGAAGCTTCGCTGATCTCCATACTTGACATCTTAGCTTCGTTCGGTGATGCCCTAATTGGTCGATCTCCAATAAAGGAAAAATTAGGGTTCTTCATTGGGGGAAAATAGGTGGCCCCGATTAAGTTGAGACGACATGCCATGTAGGAAGCCGCCAGGCCAAGTGAGCGTCGTTTATCTCCACGTTAGCTAAGTTGAGACGGTGCTTGACGATTTAGTAGATGACACCAACGGATGTAAAGGTACGTTGTGCATTTACAGACGAATTTTGAAAACACAGGTAGAACGGAGAATTTTTTAAAACCTTGTGATTTTTTAGTCTAATTACCCTTGGGCCGAGTGGTGCGCATCGCGCATGAGATATTATTGGGCCATATTGGGCCGAGTGGTGCACTTCGTGCATGAGATATCATTGGGCCATATTGGGCCGAGTGGTGCACTTCGCACACGAGATATCATTGGGTTATATTGGGCCGAGTGGTGCACATCGTGCACGAGGTATTATTGGGCCGAGTGGTGCATGTCACGCACGAGATATTATTGGGCCATATTGGGCTGAGTGGTGCGCATCGCGCACGAGATATTATGTACCAATTTAATAGCTGGAGCTTCCTAGTTATGTACCAATTGTAGAGTAGGTGCTATTTGGAAAGGAATGGCGGGAACTTTCACTGGCGATGACGATGACGATTCCTTGTTTCGGTGTAATGGGAAATCACCCAGATTTTCGCATAGACCAAAGAAACCTCTTGATTTGCATCCCGGGAGGCAGTCTACAGATCCTAGAGTAACATTGGATACCAATATGGCTATTGATCAAAGGGATCCCTCAAGGCAGAAACTTCATACAGGAGGTATGAACATATCTTCTGCTATTAATGCATTTTCATTTAATATTGTCTGCAATGTTTTGAATCAAAGCTATGTTGCCATGGAGAACCCCTTGTTTGTAAAAATCCAAAAGCAAAACACAGTGAATGGCAAAATCAGGAAGAACAATCCGACATCCTGGGCTGCCCTTTTCAGAGGAGCCCGGGTATCTAATGATACGCCGCAGAGAGCTAGTTTAGATGAAAAATTGAAAAGAATTCAAGTTGTCTCAATAGATGAAATCAGAATTGAAGCTAGCTGCCAAGTCTGAATGGTGTAATAGTTTCTATGGTAAATTATACAGGAACACTCCTCCCCTGCCTGTAATCCAACAAGCCATGCCAAATATCTGGAAGTTGAAGTGTAGTATACAAGCAGTAGACTTGGTTGCAAGCTATTTTTGTTTCAAATTTGCTTGTGCAGATAATATGAACAAGATTCTATTCGAAGGGTCATGGTTCTTTACAGGCCAAGCTCTTCTTTTAACACCATGTAGGGCAAATTTCCAACCCCTTCTTGAAAAAATTGAAGCTATTCCAATTTGGGTATAGCTGTCTGGTCTTCCTCTGGAGTATCTGCAAAGAGACATTTTACTGAAGATTGCTAGATCAATAGGCCAGCCAATCAAAATAGACAATATAATACTTAAAGGTTAGAGGGCTAGATTCGCAAGACTCTGTGTGCTATGGAACTTAAACAATAAAAGTCCCCTCAGGAGTTTGGATCAATGGAGGAGGAGATAGATTCTGACTAGCAATAGCTTTTGAAAATATTCCAAAACTATGCTTTAATTACGAAAAGGTTGGCCATCTCAATGACTCATGTTCAGTGAAGAAAATAGATATCAGTAAAGAGAAAGAAGTGGGTAAGCAAACCAGTACTTCAGAAGCAAATGGTGAAAAGGCAAACACTGACAGCTTTGAGAAAAATGAAATCTTTGGGCCATGACAAGTCATTAATACAAGGAAGAAGCCTCAAGGCAGAGCTAATTCAGCTCAGGGAAGCATCAACAAAAATAAATTTGAGGTTCTCAAAGATTTAAATGGATTGACATTGCAGGAAGTAGTGAGGAAGCTGAAACAAAAGTAAAAAATATAGGAGTTTCATGGAACAAAAACCCGGGCCTTATATGCTCCTTCTAGTAGTAGGCTCTCTTTCTCCTAGGGCAAACAAAATCCTTCATTACAAGAGGTGAAAAAATAGGCCAACATTAAGACAAAAGGTAAAGAAGCTATTAGAGTTTACTCTGCAGGGAAGAAGAAGACGAGTACATGGCGGAAAAGGAGATGAATATTATTGATGAGTGATAACAGGTTTTTATACACATATCAACACATGGATGAACGCCACGTGTATGGATGAAAAGAAATGAATCGTGGAGATTGTTACATGGAGAAATCGTGCATGGTATTGTGCACTAATATTACTGGTTTCTCGTTAGTACGTTAGCTTAGTTAATGGAGGATAATTAACTCGTAAATTATCCTTTATATGCCCCCTCAAGATAAGTATTGGATTCAACAAGACCTATCTTGCTTCTGTGCTCCAAGAATAATCCTGATGATATTGCTTTGGTCAAGGAATTCGCCAGTTGCATAGTAGAAGGAATGTGTTCGACAGAAATGGATTTATTCCGGACCTATTCTCCGACGAAATGGTAATCAATGGCAAGATGCTTGATTCGGCTGTTGAAGGCTGGATCATTTGACAAAAAAGTTACGCCTAAATTGTCGCAGTGAATGCTTGGAGCTGAAGGAAGACGAGCACTAATTTCCCAGAGAAGGTTCTGAATCCAATTCGCCTCTGCAGTAGCATTAGCTAACGCTCAATATTCTGCCTCAGTCGAAGAACAAGCGATTATCCTCTGCTTTCGAGATGACCAGCTGATAGGCGTGTTCCCAAGGAATGTGATATAGCCACCTGTGGAGCATCGATCATCAACATTACCTCCCCAATCGGAATCAGAAAAGACGTTGAGTGTGAGTGGCAGATGTGGTTCAATTCATAGTCCTAACATCTGAGTAGACTTGAGGTATCTTAATACCCTCTTACAGGCTTGCCAATGAGTTTGCTTTGGTGAGTGCATAAATTGAGATAGTTGATTCACAACAAAACACAAATATGGTCTTGTGAAGCTGAGATATTGAAGTGCCCCGATTGCGCTTTTGTACTGAAGAGGATCGGCAAGAGAAGTTACATCATCGAGCTGGAGTTTCTATTTGGACGCCAAAGGGGTTTTCACTCCTTTTGCTTCAGCCATGTCGAACCTTTGAAGTATATCAGATAGGGGTGAGCATGGACCGGTTAACCAGTCCATTAACTTTGGTTTTTCAAAATCATTAACCGTAAACCGGTCCATTAAATTCGGTTAACCATCATTTAGGTTTCTATTTTTTTGGTTCGATTAACCAATAATTATCGGTTAACCAATAAAAAATTTTAACCTATCAATTTCTAAATTATCTATTCCTACCCGGAGATAAGGAAAAGTACATAGTTAAATGCTTTTCATATATTCCAGTCATCCAAATATCTGAACTCATACATAGTTAAAATGGTTCAAAATATCTAGAAGTCAACAAAATAAAATCCTCATGAGTTTGGTGATTAGTACGTACTAATACAATACTAGTATATACTAACCTATGTAATCCACGGTGCAATCATTTCTTATTAACAAATTCATAAAGGATATTAACTAAGCTTAAACCTCCAATCATTAAAGTGCTACAATCTAAAAGAATAACTACTTCAAACACACAATCACACATAGAAACTACTTCAAACACACAATCACACATAGAGTTCAAACTATCATCATACTTCAAACACACATAAATAACTACTTTAAACTACTACAAATAACAAGCTACTTCAAACACGAAGAGTTCAAGGTACTTCAAAATAAAAATTACACACCACCACATGAAGCTAATGTCCAAAATAAAATACTATCCAAATTCAAATACAATCCATAAATAACAATTTAAAGTACTTAGTGTCCATTGTTCAATTAAAGATGACAAATCCAAATCCAAATCCAAGTACAGTCCACAAAATATCCTTGATTATAATCAACTCTTCAATCATCAATTTGGATAATAGCATGGCCGGTAGTATCACAAGATGACTCTGAAAAGAAAAAGAATATTACAAATTAGTGTTAAAAATCAATAGAGTTGAGAGATATCGAATGAAATAAAGAGAAGAATTAATACCTATCTCTACACTTTCAAGTTCAGCTAAGGCATGTTCAATGAAAAGAGATTTACTGTTGGATCTAAACCAATCTTGCCCACAAATGAGTGCTTCCACAAGTCTAGGAGTTAGAGTAGATCGAAATGAATCAAGGATACATCCTCCAGTGCTAAAAGCGGATTCTGAAGCCACTGTAGACACAGGCATAGCCAATACATCTCGAGCCATAGTAGAAATTATTCGATACCTAGATGCATTGACTTTCCACCAAGCTAATATATCAAAATCATCACAATCCTCCTCAAGCTCTTCATTGAAATACCTATCCAACTCAGTTTTTGTCTCTCCACTCCCTTGAGATACCTTTTGCTTCTTCAATATTTCTCTAATGTAATCAGTCCCAGCTTTAGACTTTGCATCATTTTTCTCAGTTTGAGCTTGCTCACTTGCTTGTACAATAGTAGATGAAACTATGGATGCACCATAAGAATCATACATAGAGGATAAAACTTTTCTCAACTTCTCTTTTAACAATTTGGCATTTTGAGCATCATATGATTTATCAATGATAATATCCACAGATTCCAATTTAAAATGAGGATCAAACACTACAGCAACAAACAACATGATATTCACATTATTAATATTTGCCCAATACTTATCATATTTTCTTTTCATTCTAGTAGCCATTGCCTTCAAATTCAAATCCTCACTTTCACCCCAGGAAGAAATCATCAACCCAAGACCATAAATCTATCTCATGTACTTATTACCGGTGACATAAAGTGAATCAGACAATTTCAAAGTGGTTTCATAAAAGACCTTAAGAAATTGTAGTAAGTTTTTGGCATATTCCCAATCTGAAATATCAGGCAAACCACTCTTATTAAAAAGCTCACTCACATATTTGGGATCAGTAATCTCAAGCAAGAAAAAAGTCTTTTGAAATTTCAAAGCTGATTGCAACATTAAATAAGTTGAGTTTCATCTATTTTCCACATCTAGACATACTAGACATTTGTATCTAGCAACTATTTTGCAACACATTCTTTAAACTTCTGTAATCTAGAAGGAGATGATCTCACATATTTGACAGCATTTCGAATTTTAACAATTGAATCATCAAGTTCACTCATTCCATCTTTCACAATGAGGTTCAAAATATGAGCAGCACATCTCATATGCAAAAATTCACCTTGCAAAATACTACCCTCCCAACTATTCAACCTTCTCTTCAAGTATTGAATGCACAAGTCATTTGAGCTTGCATTATCAACTGTTACAGTAAAAACTCTGAGAGTCCCCCATTCAAGTAAACATTTTTCAATTGCTTTACCAATAACTTCACCTGAATGACCCGATATTTGACAAAAACTAATAATTTTTTTATGCAGAGTCCAATCATCATCAATAAAATGACATGTGATGCACATATAACTCAAATTCCGAATGGAAGTCCATGCATCAGTTGTAAGGCAAATTCTTGAAGATAATTTCTTTAAATACTTCATGAAGTTCAATTTCTCTTGCTTATGAAGTTCATAACAATCTCTAGCTACAGTGAAACGTGAAGACATAACAAATAAAGGTTGCATTGCACGACAAAATTGACGAAATCCTTCATGTTCCACAAATCTAAAGGGTATTTCATCAGTAATGATCATTTTGGCTAAATATCTTCTGCACTCTTCTTGATCAAACTTCCAAGATGCAAGTGTATGTGTAGTGCCTCCAAAATTACCACTTGCTAAGGGTTTAAATGTTAAAGTTCTCTAACTCTTTTCCACATTGGTAGGATACTTTTTGCATCTATTTAAATGATTACTCAAACAACTAGTGCCACTAGATGTTGGACATGCAAGAGACTTCTCACAGTATATGCAAGTTGCTCTTTGATCACTATTATTTTTGCATTCATTCTTATCAAAATGATCCCATACCTAAGATTTTCGTTTACCACTCACCTTTGACTTTGAAGTCCCACCTTGGGTTGAAGGTAAAACAACACACTCTTGAGTTGTTTGTTCTTGTTGTTCTTGTTGTTCTTGTTGTCCTTGTTGCTCTTGCAATTGGGGGATGATATTTTCCGTATTGGCAGTAGAATTTTTAGCGGTGCTAGACATATTTTCAGCCTACATCACAAAAGACATAATGAATATAAGTATGAATATCATTAAATAAAGGAAAGAATGTACTTCAAATAAAAGGAACTGGTAGAGTAAGAATGGATCGTAGTAAGAGATCTTCTAAGTGCCATCAACGAAGAATTAGTCTCTTTTAGTTACATTAGGACTATTAAAAATACTTTTAAGAATACTTCTAAGTGCCAACAAAGTAATGAAGAATTGAATCTCTGTAGTTTCCTTTCCTTGATTTTATAATCATTTTCCAATAGTATAGGTAAATATATAAATTGGTATACTTGTAAATTGAAGTGAAGAGTTGTCTGTGTATTCATCTTTCTCTCTAATGGATAAATTGGCTTGTTGGGTTCTATGTTCAAGGCAAATTTAGAATTGCTCTGTCAGAAGCAACAGCAACATCAACACTACTATGAGCAATTGCACTTTCTTGTCATCAGTTAAATACTAAAACAAATGACCTTATACCATAGTGTATTCATGAGTTCATGACCAATTGACCACAGTACACTTCTGTCTAGTAATGAAGTAATTTTAGTATTTTACAAAGTGAAGAATGCATCTGCATCAGCAATAATTTAAATGAGGGATACCTTCAAAGTTCAAACACATCAATACAGCAGTTCCACATTTCCACTTAGCAAAACCAAAGAAAAATGAAAAAAAAGGGTAGATCAGGAGAAAATTTGTACCCGTTGACGGATATATGCACCGCACTAATTGGAAGACTAAGACACGATCGGCAGCAAGGGTGGGAGCGATTGGCAACAAGGGTGAGGTGTCGCGACCATGGAAGACGAGCCGCAGTGAGCCGACAGTGAGGAGAAGGAGATGCCACGGTGAGTCGGCGACGACGAAGCAACAGATGGGACTTTGGGATACGAAGATGAGCCGCGGTGAGGTGGAGACGAGCTGCAGAGAGGTGGAGACGGCGAGTCACGAAGGGGCGGAGACGACGAGTCGCGGAGGGGCGGAGATGACGAGTCGCCGAGATGGACCAGACGCGATTCGCGGAGAGGGCGAGAGAGAGAAGAGAAGACTGATGAGGGCTCGGGCGTTGGGACTCGGGACATCGGGGCGTCGGGGCGACAGGGCGAGAGCCGAGAGGGTGAGAGCCGAGAGAGTCAAAGACCGAGAGACGAGAGTGGGCGGGATAAAAGTTAGGGTTTCTAACTTTCTATTTGACTATTTCTATGTAACTATGTTTATACTTTATGAAATTATAACTAAAAAATTAATAACTTATTATATAATACTGTTTTATAATATATATATAATACAAAATATATATCCACCGGTCGGTTAACCGAAATCGGTGGACTTTTTATACCCCGACCCGAACCCGAACTCGAAAACCGAAAATTAAAAAAAAAAATCCGAAACCGCAAAAACTGGTTCGGTTAACCGCAAAAACCGATTCGGTTTCGGACCGGTTTTTTTTGCTCACCCCTAATATCAGAGATATAATTTCTCTGAGATAGCAGCAGACCATTAGGTGTTGTGATAACTTCATTCCTAGAAAGTAAGAGATTGGTTGAATATCCCTGAGAGAAAATTTCTTCGACAAGGCTAAGTATACTTCCTGTATTTTGATTTCGGAGCTCCCTGTTAAGATGATATCATCAACATATATGAGTAGAAAGATTTGAAATATGGAATCTTGTAAAATAAAAAGGGAACTATCAGAGTTTGACTCCTTGAAACCAATGGAGCAAATATATTTTTTGAAATCATTAAACCAGGCTCTGGGCGCCTGTTTGAGGCCATAGATGGCCTTGTTCAGTTTACAAACATAGGAAGGATGTTCTCGGCTGATGAAACCAGAAGGCCGACTCATGTAAATATTATCCTCAAGCTGACCATGTGAGAAGGCATTGTTAACATCAAGTTGATGAATTTGCCATTTGTATAATGTTGCAATAGTCAACAGTATTCGAATGGTTGTTGGCTTGACTACTGGACTAAAGGTCTGGTTGAAATCAATTCCCGGCCTCTGGTGAAAACCTTTGGCCACCAACCTTCCTTTGTATCTCTGAATACTACCATCAGCATTTTGTTTTACTTTAAACACCCACTTACAACCGATTATATTTTGGGACGAATGTGAGGGAACCAATGTCCAAATGTTGTTTCATTTGAGAGCTTCTATTTCCTCTGCCATGGCCTGCCTCCAATTGTCATCTTTAAGTGCATGTCTCATTGTTGTTGGTGTTTTTAGAGAAATTGATAAGGCACTGTAATCTAGTGGCCGTTGGGGTTTAAAAATATTATTCTGAGACCTCGTGGTCATCCTGGTAGGTTGTTGAGGAGGAACTAGAAGGCTTCTTTCAGGTGGACCAATGCTTGAGACCAAAACATCAGCTGAACCTTGATGCGATGAAACTGGACTATGATGAATTGGTTCAGAAATAATGTTGTGAGATGGTGGAGGTGAAGTAATGTCATAGCTGATTTGTATGTCTTTGGCAGATGAAGAATTTGGTGGAGGTGAAGACAAGGAAGGAAGAATATCAAATCAGGCATCAGCATTGTTAATGACTTGAGGTAAATGAGGTTGATTACTGCTGAGGGGAAAAATGTTTTCATGAAATTCCACATGTCTGGAAGTAAAAATTCTTGAAGTAGAAATGTCCAAACATTGATAAGCATGATAATTGATTGAATAACCCAAGAAGACACAGGGTTTTGACTTGGGTTCAAGCTTGTTGGTGGAGTATGGCTTAAGCCAGGGATAACATAAGTAGCCGAAGTTTTTCAAAGACAAGTAATTTTGTGTTTGTGCTGAAATAGTTTTTGAAATGGTGAGTCACCATGTAGAACAGGTGTTGGTAGCCTGTTTATTAAGTAAACAGCAGCAATACAAGCATATGTCCAAAACTTGAGAGGGACTGAAGCATTGGAAAGAAGAGTAGTAGCAGTTTCTAGGATATGTCTATGGCATCTCTCTGTGGTGCTAACTCTCTGTGGAGTGTAGAGGGGTGAGATAAGATGTTGAATACTATGAGTAGCTAAACTATCAACTAACCCAATGAACTCACCTGAGTGTAGGGGCGTGAGACAAGATGTCGAAGTATTGAACAATTTTTCGACAAGAAGTTTAAATGAAACAAATATTTTTGAAACTTCATATTTGGTTTTCATTGGAAACAACCATATGTACTTTGTGAAATGATCAACTATTAATAAGTAAAACTTGAAACCATCAACGGATGTAATAAGGGAAGGTCCCCATACATCTGAGTATAATAGTTCAAGAGGCTTATTGCTTGTTAAGGTCGACTCAAAGAAAGGAAGCTTTGACACTTGTTACAAGAGCAAGCATTACACTGCTGGTTAATAGCATCGGAGAGGGGAAGACTGAAGGTGGAAGTGATGTACTTGAGTGTTCTTTGATCGGGGTGTCCGAGTCGTTGATGCCAGAGGAAGGTTGGAGCTTTAACAATTGTGGAAGCGAATTTAACAGAGGGAGAAACAGTGCTAGTCTATTCATAGGTGTTTACTATATTACGGCCTCGAGCAAGGATTTGTCTTGAGTGAAGATCCTTCACAAGAAAATGAGTAGGGAATAACTCAGTAGATACACCATTTTAAATGCAAAATTGAGCAATAGATATTAAGTTTTGATGAATATCCGGAGCACAAACAGTATCATTCAAAATAAATGTGTTTCCTGAATCTGAGATGCAAGTATTGCCAACATGAGTGATTTTAACCTTCTTACACTTGTTGAATATTCAGACACCATCATCACCTGAATATTCAGACACTTGTTGAAGAGTTTGGTTATCATTGATGATGTGATGAGATGTTCCGAAGTCCATAACCTAGGTATTCTGAGTTGGTTGCCAACTGATGTAGTAAGCTCTTACCTCTTCATGATTGTGCGACTTGGTCCAGCAATTCTTAGCGGAATGACCAACTCTATCACACAATTGGCACTGCAGTTTACTCCTGTTGCCTTGAGCAGACAAAGGAGGTCGCCAAGATGCTTGCCGAGGAATGAAGGACTGCTGCGGTGGCCTTCTCCAGTTTGAAGATTGATTCCAATACTGGCGCTGATTGAATGGTTTAGTTTTGGCAAGAGGTTGATTTTGATCTTGTTTTTGAGAGAACTGAGTAGTGATGACCGGCTTGTTTGACTTGAGTAAGAGAAAGGCCTCATGGCCACATAGCTTGTCATAGAGTTCTTCGACTAATATTGATGTATCTCGCAATCTAATCACGACACTAATATCGTTATATTCGGAGCCGAGTCCTCCAAGAATTTTAATTACAAGTGCTGATTCATTAATCGGGTAGTTTGCCATAGCCAGTTCATTTGCAATCGATCGTATTTCATTATAGTATTCAGAGATCGACTTCGCTCCTTTATTAATTTGAGACAAAAACATCTTGTAAAGCATAAATCCTTGATTGAGATTTATTTGCCTACTGTAACGCAAGTTTATTCCACACACCAAAAGCAGTAATAGAAGTAGCTACTACTGTAATAATAGCCGAATCGACTGAAGCCATGATCGCATGTCTGATCAGGCCATCTTGACGGAGCCAGTGTCGTCGAACCTAATCGCCGATCGGCGGACAAAGGAAAGATCCATCAATGTAGGAAGTTAGATCATACCCAAGTAATAGCAGCTCATGTTGTGTTCGCCAGTTCATGTAGTTGTCGGCACCAATCAATTTGATTGGCAACTGAGCAGCGGGGTTGATGGTGATGATCGCACTGGACGCCGATGACATTGGATTAACTATTCCGTGACTTGACGAAGCTTCATTTGGTTCCATCAACAACAAAGATTTGGTGGAAGAAAGAAAAGAAAATATGGATCGTAGAGCTCAGTGGAGCAGAATAGCTCTGATACCATAAAGAAGCTATTAGAGTTTACTCTGCATGGAAGAAGAGGAACAACCCTATTCATGTTGGGATTACCTCCACTTCATGTTGAAAGAGAACAACCCTGACATAATTATACTTTTAGAAACTCATCTGAATGAGGAACATTTTGAATAGTGTATCAATAAATTTAGAGCTGATTGGCTTGGTTGCTTTGTTCCTGGCGATGGAAGAGTTGGAGGTCTAATAATTGTTTGGAAACAAACTATAATGAAGGCTAAACTCCTTTACAGATGCAGCCAAACAATTTATATTTTTGTAACTTTAAATAGAGGAGTTCCCTGGTTATTAACTGGTATCTATGCCAGTACAAATGCCAAAGACAAAGAAATATCATGGAATTTCCTGAAATGCCTAAACATATTAGATACTCCTTGGTTGTTATTAGAAGATTTTAACTGTGGAAGAACAGGATGACCAGAAAGGGGGCAAAACTATCAGTTGGCAACTCTCTAAAGGCTCTAAATGAGCTAAGGCTTGAATCTGGGTTCATTGACTTAAAGTTTATGGAACGCAGATACACATGGAGTAACAATAGGCATGGAAGCAAAAGAGTACTTGCAAGGCTTGACAAAATATATGCAAATTGTGAGTGGTTAACCTTGTATGGGAACACATCAATTAAACACCTAAAAAGGATAGCTTCGGACCATAGATCATAGACCAGTGCTTCTTGATACCAATTGCTATAATGGGTTAACTAGAAAGAAAAGGAGATTAATTTTTGAATTATATTGGTTAGACTATGATGATATCTCTCAGAAGATTAAAGAAAGTTGGGAGAAAAGCACTTAATAGGGTCTAGCATATGAGGGATTTGATAAACATCCGAATAGTCTTGGGATGACATTGAGTAAATGGAGCAAAATGCATATTGGGTCACTAGAAAAAAATCTAAAAGAAACCTTGAATGAGTTGGGCATTCTGAAAGTAATTGATGAGAATGACATGACAAGTGAAGAGGACTTGATAAGAATTAGAAGCCTTACTAATAAAGTCATGGCCCTTAACAAGCAAATTCACGCTAAATGGCGGACAAAATCAATGTCTACTTGGATTGAAATGAATGATAGGAATACTAAGTATTTTCAAAACTTGGCAAAATTCAAGAAAAGGAAAAATGTCATATTTGAGTTGCAAACACTACAACACAATTGACCTATAGAGACACAAAATTAAAGACACTTTATATTTTTGTTTCTAAATCTTCATATTTGAAGACTAATAGACATAAAATTTATTCTTAATTAGCCTTTAAAGATATATAGAAACAACAACAATAGAATCACTAAATTGATTTGTCTCTAAGCTATAGAAATACCAACAACAGAGTCACTTAATTGATCTGACTCTAAAACTAGTTTTAGAGACTAATTAGGAACAAATTTTATGTTTATTAATTTCTAAATGTGATGATTTAGAAATAAAAATCTAATTTGTCTCTATTATGTGTCTCTATAGGCCGATTGTGTTGTAGTGAAATTGATGGGAAATCAGTTAACGACACTTGTAGCATTCTGAAAGAATTTGAGAACTGGTATAAAGATCTTTGGAAATGGGAGGGCACTATCCTGATTGACTGGGATAAGATAAATCAAATGGACTGGAGGAGAATTCCCCACAGTAAGCATGATGCATTGTTTGAAGACTTTACTAAAAAAGAACTTGTGGAAGCAATGAGAAGCTTAGGGAGAGGGAAAGCTCCAGGGCCCGATGGCTTCAATTTGGAATTCTTCCTCAATTTTTGGAACATAATCAAGGACTCATATATGGCTGACATTAATATTTTTAAGAAAAAGAGGATATTGCCTGAAACCTGGGGGATACAAACTTGGTTTTCATCCCAAAAATTGACAACCCAAGGGTGATAAAGAATTTCAGACCCATTGCACTTTGCAATGTGACTTATAAGATCCTCTCTAAAGAAAAATATCATTCTTCATCATGAAATTAGATTTAGAAAAGGCTTTTGATATGGTTGATTGGAATGCTCTTAAAGGACTATGTAAATGTATGAATTTTTCAAGTAAAGTGATTGACTGGTTTATGGCTTGCCTCAATTCTACAAAATTCAAATATTGTGTAAATGGTGAGCAGTCAAATGGTTTCAAAAGCTTTAGAGGAGTAATGCAGGGGGGCCCTTTATCCCCCTACCTAATTATCATCTTGCAAGAGCTCTTATCAGTCCTCATAAATAGATACATAAACATAGGGAAAATCAAAAGTTTCAAATACAAGGAAATATCAGTCAGCCACTTATTTTTTGTTGATGACCTCATACTAATCATCAAATGTTGCAAGACTTCATGTGATTTCACCAAGGAGGTTCTAAATCAGTATGGGGAGATTACAAATCAAATGATAAATTTCCAAAGGTCTGAATTGTATTTTCTTGGTGCATACCCTAGTGAAAAAAGGAAAGCATTATGTGAGTTGATGGGGATAAGGGAGGGTAGTTTTCCTCTCAAATATCTGTGAGCTAACATTGTAAAAGGAAAGCCTTCCATAAGTATACAAAGACAGATTTTTGGTCAGGCTGAAAATAAACTTGATTGCTGGGCAAGCAAAAATATATCTCAGGCAGGCAAAACAATTCTGTTAAATTCTGTCCTAAATTCAATCATTATTCATACACTTGCTACCACTTGGATGAATGAAAAAGTAGTAAAGGACTATGAAAAGTTAACTAGGAATTACTTTTGGAAGAATAGTAAAAAAGGGCATAGTGTTCACCTAGCTAGTTAACTGGAAAAAAGTTACTCTCAACAAGTATAATGGAGGTCTTAGGGTAAAAGATCTGAGCTTGTTTAAGATATTTATACATGCTAAGAGAATTCTCCCTCTTCTTAACAAAAAAGAACTGTCATGGGTTAATCTGGTTATCAACAAGCATAAAGATATTCACCCTTGGAGTAATAATTTGCTAAAAAGTAGAAGTTGGGCTACTAAGGGAGTTTTCACTGCAATGTCTAGACTGAAAAAAGGATTGCTTAAAAGAAATGAAAATGGAGAAGACACAAGTGTTTGCAGCGATCCTTGGGCTAATTGTATCACTTTTCAGAAGTGGCCCACATTCATCAATATGGACAGAATAAGTGAAATTGCCATTGTCGGTGATCTCATGACTGATAAAGGTTGAAATGTTCAGTTAGTCCTTTCAATTTTTGGGGAAGAAATTTGTAGAGAAATCCTGAAGATATACATACCAAAAGAGGACAAGCTTGACAAATGGGTATGGGCCTGAATAACAAAGGGAAGTTATCATGTAAAATTATTTATAATTTCCTCAAGAATGATGAAAATAAGATGGCTGATACCCAATATAACTGGAAAAGCTCATGGAGCATGAATGTCCTGCCTAAGGTCAAAATCTTCTTATGGAAGCTAGCTCATAGAAGACTTCCTACAACAGATATGTTAGCTAGAATGAGTAAGATACATCCTAAAAAATGTTTGGTTTGCAAAGAGGAGACTGCTTGCATAAATCACATATTGTATAACTGCTCTTTTGCCACTGATTTTGAAATATGATGGAAAGCACTTTAAAATATCACTTTGTTTTTAAAGATCAATGGACTCAAGGCATGTGGCTAGAGGAAGGGAATAATTTGAGTAATGATGATAAAAGAAAACTAACGGGGTGTATAGCTACTGGTATATGGCACTTGTGGAAGAACATAAATGAGCATTGTTTCAAAGGAAGAGGATATGACTCCAAGTCATTAGTATACAAGGCCCTATCTGAAGCTTCCAACTATTACTCAATTAAGAAAATTGTTTCATTAGACATGACTGAGAGTAAGGTGGATGAAAGAAACCAAGGCCAGGAATCTATGAGGACAAACAGAAACTATTGCATTGGTAGTGAGAGCATTGCGAATATCATCAAAGATGATAGGGAAACAAAATTTTGGGGATTCTGTGATGCATCCCGACTCAAACAAAATGGTAAATCTGGATTAGATTTCAGTTTTTTAAATGAAAACCAGAAGGATGTTTTGATGGGCTGTTGTAATACTGTGTCATCAGATGTATTGTCAGTAGAGCTTAAGGCCATCTGGTTATGCTTGGTCAAGGTTGAGCAGTTAAATCTAAAACATTTAAAAATCTTCACTGATAGCAAGCAGGCTGTGGAATTCTACAGCAGAATCTCAAGGCTCCTTGATTTTTAAAAAATCTTATAAATGACATTTTATTCATTGCATGAAAGGTAGATGTCAAAGGATGGATTCACTTACAAAGGGATGTTAATGATAAAGCTCATCAAGTTGCAAAAGTAGGTATTACTATGTATGATAAGCTGATAACACAAAATGGAAATTGGGAGTGTTACAAAGAAAGCTCTTTTGAATTTTGCAATTTAAAGCTCTTCATCAGTAGAAATCATGTCTATACAAATGTAGTTGGAGACTCCTTGTTGACTTCTCTTAGGTTCTTTACATCAAACAATTGGGTGGATTATCAATGCTATGTTGCATTCAGAAACAACTTCTTATGTGGGTGGAATAAGGATGTAAATTTCTCATTCAATAATAGATATAATCTCTGCCATGAGGAACATGAGGACATGCATGACTCTAGCGCAAGGTGCACGATTAGTGACCCTCTGCCCTCATCTCTCGGATATTGAATGTAATCTGATCTCACTAGTGAGTGTTTTTCATCTTTTTTAAAAAAGATATTCAATGTTAAAACTAACTTAAGAAAATGCAAAAATCATATTAGGACAATTTATCATGTTTTGAACCATATGATTTTTGTACAAATAATTAATAATTATTTGTTCATTTTGTGGAGCACTAGATAACAAATTTAATATTATTGTTGCTTTGTTGCTATAATCAAGATGCGAGATAAGAGGTGTGAGTGGAAACAAGAAGTCGTTTAGGTTTTGGAGTAAATTAAGGGCACTACGATAATTGTTTACGCATATATCGTTGGTACACTTGTTATTTCAAGAAACTGATCCTTAGACTTGTCATTGAGATAGTATTGGGTTTGAATTAATTAATATAGTAAAATTCGAGATCACATAGACAGGTCAGAACCAAAAAAATCAATCTAGTTTAATTTTTTAAAATTTTCCTTTCAATAAGTAATTCAATATTGACTTATTAAATTAATTTTTGATATAATCAAATTAGATCAATTAATTTTAAATTTTAATCATACTCAGATTAGTTTAAAAATTAATTTGAGTTTAAATCGAGTATAATGAATATGATTAAAATGAGTATTGCTTAGTGTGATAGATTTTAATAAGTATTTATATAGGAGACTAGTAGAATACGTTTTCTGAAATTTTCAGCGGGACTAAAAAGTACAAATTCAATATAGAAATTTCTCAAAATTGAATTTTAAGAGAGGAAAATTTTTAGATCCAGATTTTGGGTGTCAAAGTTTTCAAAATCGGAACCTAATGCTTTGGATACCCATTTTACCCCTGATCGTTAGAGACTTTGGTTAAAAATTAATATATATATATATATATATAATTTTAATTTATAAAATATTATTTTATAATAAAAATGATACGTTAGAGTTTAAAAAACATATTTTCTAATTTTCTAATTCATTAGAGACTTTTACATAAAGTCTATAAAATTAAATTTAAATTAAAAATTATGAAATATTTTGATGAAAAATATTTTTTTTAACCACAACACATCTTTTGTATTTTTAAAAAATATTTCATTAATTTTTTTTTTGAATTATAAAGCTATTATAGACTTTGGGCAAAAGTCTCTAACTTATTAGAGACTTTTTTAAAGCCTATAAAACTAATTTTTGATTTAAAATAGTGAAATATTTTTTGTCCAAAATATTTTGATAGACTCTAGCATATATTTTATATCACACATATATTTTTTGTGAATTAAATTTTATTTTTTATAAATATAAAATTATTATAAACAAAAGTCTCTAACTCATTAGATATTTTTGTGCAAAGTCTATAATAGCTTCATAATTTTTTAAAAAGATATTTGAATTCATGAAATAATTTTTTAATGATACAAAAGAGGTACTATGATCTAAAAAAATATTTTACATCAAAATATTTCATAATTTTTAATTTAAATTTAAATTTATAGACTTTGTGCAAAAGTATTAAAGAATTTAAAAATATATTTTTAGACTCTAATATCTAATTTTTATCATAAAAAATATTTCAGAAATTTAAATTAATTTTTTATATTTTTTATATTTTTTTAATTTTTGACCAAAGTCTAATCAGTTAGAGACGTTGACCCAAGGGTAAAATGGGTATCCAAAGTACTAGATTCCATTTTTTAGAATTTTAACCGCCAAAATTCGGATCTGGGAATCTTCCTCTCCCAAAATTCGATTTTGAGAAATTGCTGAATTCAATATACAACAATAAAAAAATAAAAATGTTCGTATTATTATGAAAATTGCATAAAAGTGTAAGGTGGTTATAATGGGTAGAAATTTTAGTTATAAAATATAAAGTAAAAAAATGATAAGTAATATAATATATATTTTTAAAAAAAACCTGGAGCTCAGTTAGGAGTCACTCCCCACTCAACTAAAAGGTGAATGATGCATAGGGTCATCGGCCGTACATTCATTGTCTTCAATCAAGCAAGGATATATTCTCCTATGAGCATCTCTAACTTTATTAATATCATTCAAAACTCTTACAAATACTTACTGAAAACAACATTATTTAAGTAAAACCTATCAATAGTATCTTTGCTGATTTTGTCTCTATCTACACTCGCATTTCTACCATTACAATTATTTATGTACTCCCTATCAGCAGTGTCCTCATTGTTCTTTTGGAAATTACAAAATGCATCCTCTTTCTTTTCCTTCTTTTCAGTGAGATCAGCTTTAGCTAAGTAATGTGTCTTTCCATTCATATCCCTTTTTATGTGAATCCAGTCTATTGTCCCTAGTTCCCTTGCCAAGTCTTTTATATCACTTATCAGCTCCTTCATGAACCAAGGTATTTTCCCATTCATGTTCAGCATACTGATCACATTTGAACAATCTGAAAATATCTTCAGATGCTTAATGTTCATACCTCTTATTATATTCTATCCATACCAAATAGCTCGGGCCTCAGCCATCATTGGACTCTCAATCCTCTTGTAGCAAAAAGCTTCTAACCTTATTCCTCATCAAGTCTTCTACATAAACACCAAGGCCAGCTTCATGTGTCACCTCCCTCCATGCAGCATCACTAAACATATTAAACTCTTACTCATCTAGAGACTGAACCCTTCCCTTTTTAAGTCTTCCCTCATCTTCCCTCACCACATCTACCATCAAGCATTTCACAATCTCTATAACACCTTTCATACATCCCCTTATCAACTTCCATTTCAACCAAACTTCCCTCATCCTTATTTTTCTAATACTGACTTTTTCTCTGCCATAACCAGCACCCTCTGACATTTCCATTGATAGACTCTTTCAAGTTGTTACAATCAGCTATCATCTTGAACACCATTGAATTGATTCTATGCCCACATTTTCTGAAGCAGTTCTCATTCCTATTTTTCCACGATATCTAGAGTCCAGTAGCTATCGAGCCTATCAGTGAAGCTCTCTCCTCTTTCCCATCCTAGCACCTTCTTCAATCCATTTCCCATCCTTTCAATCTTCCCATAGCTCAAACCTGTATTTACACTCATTTTATAACTTAATCCAGAACTCTTTGGCTATGTCACACTTGTAGAAAATATGCTCAGCACTGTCCTCATCCTTCTTACACATGTAACATTTTTGTTTCTAGATCTTGCTAAACTTAGATAGCAACTTATTCATAGGCATTCTTCCTTATATCAATTTCCAGATGAAGATTTCCACTCTAGGCAAAGCCCTCATTTCCCATAGTCTTTTCCACATTGCTTGTTCTTTCTTCCCTTTTGTTATTCCTCCTTTTAAGTAGCTGTAGGTAATTTTGCTATTCAGTTTGCCTTTTTCATTCAGCCCCCATATCCATCTATCCTCCACCTCCTTTCTAGCTATGTATATTTGAGATATTCTCAAAGCCAGATCAATACCAAACTCTAATTTTAGCTTTTCCAAATCCCATTCACCATTCCTGACAAGTGTATCCACTGTGTATCCTTTAAAATCACTACACATATTTATGTATGTAGGTCATTTGTCTAAGGGTAAACAATCAATCCATGGATCTCCCTTATATCAGTCTTTTTACCATTGCCAATTTTTATTTTCAATCCACCTCTCAACTTTGAAATGGCTTCTACAAAACCCTTGAAAGACCAAGTCCAACTACCTTTCTTCCTACATCTCCATGGATGTACATCCCCAGAGTCTATTCTTGTTGTTAAGAAAAGGTAATATCCTCTTCGCATGAATTGCTAGTTTCACAATGCTTAGATCTTTCACCCCTAGCCTGCCATTAGCTTTATTAAGTGTCAACCTTTCCTATTTCACCGGATGAAATCCATGCTTACCTTCTTTTGTTTTCCATAGGAATTTCCTTCTTTTCTTCTTGTGTTCCTCAATGACTTTCTCACTAATCCAAGTTGTTGACAAAGTATGTATTGGCATGGAGTTGATCACTGAATTCATGAGCATCACCTTCCCTGCCCGATAAATATAGTTTTCAGTCCAACTTTCTATTTTCTTTTCTGCTTTCTCTACAATCTGCCTTTGGAAACTCACTTGTAATTTACCTTTATAAAAAATGGTTCTACTTAAAAGGCAAACTCCCTTCCTTCATGCCCAAGATGCTACACATTTTTTCTTTTACTTTCCTTTCACATTTTTTTAGAAAAAATGCTTTTCACTTGTCCATGTTTATCTTTTGGTTAGTCATCCTGTTGTAGACCTCCAATATCTGTTTCAACCTTTCACAAGACCTTCCACAACACTTTATTGTAAGCAACATATCATCTGCAAAAAACAGATGACTTACAATGATATTCTTATGCTTGAAAGCCTTAATCCTTCTTTCATCAACCTCCTTCTTTATTAACAAAGCCAGGAATTCCTGCGTCATAATGAACATATAAGGGGACAATGAATCCCCTTTTCTCACCCCTTTAAAACTTCTAAATCAATTGGAATGCATTCCATTAATTCCACATCTGAAGCTTGTTGATTTTAGGCAAACATATAACCACCTTCTCATTTTTCATGGGACATTCAACATTCTCCAAACTTCCTCTAAAGCTTCCCAAGTCACCCTGTCATAGGCCCTTTTCAAGATCTAGTTTCACAATGAAAAAATGCTTCTTTCTTTTTGACTTCAATACAATATAAAAATTCCAGAAATGATTACTATATTATCTTGAAGTCTTTTCTTTTCCACAAAAGCTCCTTGTTCCCATGAAATTATGTTCCTCATATGTGACTTCAGTCTGTTCATTAGTACTTCGGCAAGAAATTTATAAGCCACATTGCATAGTGCAATTGGCATAAAATCTTTGATCAATGAAGGTTGCTCTTTCTTTGGTATGAACACCAAATTGGTCTGCCCCCATGAATCTGATAACTGCATCTGACTTTGGAACTCTCTCAATGCTGCACAATATACTTCCTTTAAGTCCCCCAGAAATTCAAAAAGAACTCAAGTATGTATCCATTTGGCACTGGAGCTTTGCCTCTACCCATGCTATTTAAAGCTCTATAAATTTCATCATTAGTGAACAACTTTGTCAATTCTTTGTGATCACTTCTAGGAATCATTTTCCATTGCAATTTCCTGAACTGATTCCAATATATCCTGGACTGAGCACTTGTCAATCTCCCATAATATTCTGTACTAGTCTTCAAATTCCTTCACTATACTGATATCATCTTTAACCACCATGTCTTCCACATGTATTTCCATAATGGTATTCATCATTCTTTTCATTTTAATCATGTTGTGAAAATACTTCGTGTTTCTGCCATTGTCTTCAATCCATTTTGTTCTAGCTTCCATCATTTTATTTGTATTTGTTTGTTTAGAGCCACTGCGTTGTTTGTCAACATCTTCAATTCGTCAAGCTCTTTCTCATGTGCAGTTCCATCAAAATCTCTGATATCTAGAATCTCCATTTCCTCCATAGTTTATTTCAGGTTATTGTCCAGTGATCCAATTTGCTTCTTACTGATTTCAGTTAATTATTTGCTCAATTTTGCCAGAGTTTTCCCAAAGAGAGCCATCTTGAAATCATCCTTATTCGCATCATTCCACGTCCCTTTTACTTTCTCACAAATTTCCTTGTATTCAAACCAATACAATTCAAATACAAAGCCTCGTTTCTTTCTTCTTCTTTCCTCATTACTCCTTGTATCTAGTACTATTGGACAATGATTAGAAGCCAATCTTCTTAGATGGGATACTTGTGTTTTGCTATATTTGGAAATCCACTCACCATTTGCATAAGCTTTATCAAGCCTTGCCATAACCCTCTTTTCTCATCTTCTATTATTATACAATGTGAATCTCATTCCTTTGAATTTTAAGTCTACAAGACCAACATCTAAACAAAAGTTTTTAAATGTATGAATTGACTTGCCAATTATAAATGATCTTCCTCCTTTTTTTATCCTCAGCACAGTCTATGCAATTATAGTCCCCCACCAGTAACCAAGGAAACTTACCAACATCAATGTTCATTAACAACTCCCAAAGTAGCATTCTTTCTTTACCCTTGTTACTAGCATAAATTCCTGTCAGCAGCCAAGTCTCTTCACTTTCCCCATATACCATTACATGAACAAATTAGCTACACTTGTAAATTGGCACAATTTTATACTTTTGAGGTTCCCAAGCTATGATGATATCTCATGCTCTTCCACTGCTAGCCAAGAAACATCCATCTATCCCTTCCCAACCCTATTATACAATTTTTTTAACCTTCATCATCCACATGTGTTTCCACAATTATCATTATCTCTGATTTTTGTTCTCTCATCAACAAATTGAGGTAATCACTTCCCTCAATTTTTAGTCCACCTCTAATATTTCAGCTAAGCAACTTCATAGTGAAATTTCATCAGTAGTCCCCTCATTCTCCATCTTCTTCTTATATCTTTCCAATTCATTTTCTTTCTCAACTAAAGAGACCCTTTTCTTTTTCACTTTGTTGTGCTTAATATTAAAAGGAAAGCTTTCAACATGAATAGCCTGACACACAGACTTCCTGATTTTTGAACCCTTGATGGGAGAACTCCTAACCAGATCAGGATCCTGCCCCTCCTGAGATAATAAGCTTTTCTCCTTGATGTGGCTTACTGCAATTGCCATGGATTTTGTTAGTTTTTTGTGCATTTCTTCAGCCTTCTTATCCATCTTAACAGGTACTTGGATTGGCACATCAACAATAGCACTGAACAAGATCTCCCCTTCAGCCTCCTCACTAGCTTTCCCCTCTTTCTTCCCTAGAGACATCATGTATTCTCTAATAGTTTTATTAGAAGTTTCTGCCATTTCCCTTTCTTCTACTTTCTTTTTGTCAATCCTCCCTACTCTTCTCCCAAGCTTTATCAATCTCCATAAGTAGTTCAAAACTATTTTTGTACTTGTATCCACATTACCATTTCTTCTTCCCCCTATCATCTTTCTCCTATTTATAACTTGCCAAGGACCATGAACAACAACCTTACTAACTAAGTATTCGTTCGTCTGTCCTCCCCTTTTTCCTCCATATTTTCTATTTCCTTCTAAGTGTTTCTTGTCATCTCACTTTCTTTGGAGCTACACTGCCCAATAAAGTGCCCTATCTTTCCATAGTGGAAACACAATATCGGTATATTTTCCATGGCAATTGGTTGTCAAATTCTCCTACCAACTCCATTTATCCATATTCCATTCAGCACTAGTTTTGTGAGATCCCACAGAATGCATATTCTCGCAAATCTTGCTCTTTGACCCTTAATAGTAACCTCATCTATCTTCACCAACTGTCTCAATGAACTTGCAATCTTCATCAGAACTTCCTTATGCATGTATTCCAGTGGAAGGCCTCGAAGTTGAACCCAAACTGGTATGGTATCTATCCTCTCCAACATAGGTTGAAAATTAGGTCTCCATTGTTTGATTAACAACACTTGACCCCTTAGGAACCAAGGACCCCAGCTAAAACACTTTCCATATCTTCTATGCTAGCAAACTTAAAGCAAAAGAATCCAACTGCTAAGTCCACAATTTGAACATTATTCTTTAGTCTCAATAACTTTGGCATAACATTTTGTACAAGATTGAGAGGAGTTCTACCATAGAACTTTCCATAAGCAATGTTCATCCATTCTGATCGTGAAATGCTGATGAGTTCATCTTCAATGCACACCTCATTCAGAGACACCTCCGACCCCTCCTGGATTGATTTGAATCTGTCAACAATCTCCTCTTGTTCTGGTAGATTATCTACTCGACTTACCCCCCGAACAAATTTGCCTAAGAGTTTGGTTGTTTGCTCACCTTAATCGAGCCCCTAGCCATTTCAGATGAATTTTTCACAAAGAGGGGGTTGTTGAATGAAGTAAAATCAACCTTATTACCAACAGTAGCATCTCAAAAAACTTCGATTTGGCATTTTTGCCCCAAAACTTCATACCTAACTCCTTTGCGAGAAGATTATTTTCCTCCATCAAACTTTGCAATAAAGCCTGGTCAACCTTCTCCTTCATCCTTGTGCATGGATCCGAAGATTTCTTAGGGCGCCACCGCTCCCCTTGAGATCCTCCCGATTCGAACTCTCTCTGCCCACCTATTTTGTCACCTCTCTTCACAATCGCCATTTGTAAATGAGACTATAATATAATATTCATTTATTATACACTTTTAAAAATCTATTTATACTAATATGACAATCAACTGGTTGTAAACTAGACATATTAGTTAAAAGTCATAAAGTCATAATGCTTATCATATATATTAAGATCATTTGATAATTTTTTAGCAATTTACTAAAATAAGTTTCGAGTGGACAAAAACTAAAATTGCAAATTTTTTTACCAAAACTATAATCAATTTTGATCGGTGTACCTTGAGTGTCACCATCGTATAATATTATTCAGTATTTTATTTTATTAAAATAATATACAGTTAGAGAGGTAAATAGTGTGTTACAAATTAATATTTTTAATTTTTAATTTATTGATTATTAGATTTATTAGGCAAAACACAAGTTCAATTAATAGAGTGCAGAAGCTAAAACACAAGTTCAATTAATATTCAATTATTAGGCAAAACACAAGTTCAATTAATATTCAATTAATACACTTATCTCTACACCAAAGCAACCACTCATCCAAGACTTGAACACTTAGGTCTACACTTCACTTTTGAAGACAATGAAAAACAACACAAAATACAATTAAAACAAGAGCAAATAATCAAATGAATACAATTTAGCTCTCAAGTCAAGAATCATAGTTCTTCTTGATGCATTTGATGATGAATCAATGAGTTTAAGACAAACAATGAAACTTATGCTCATGCTAGGTTTGAATCAAAGAATGGATCATTAAAGACTTAGTCAAAGATTAAATGATGGCTCAAATGAAGGCAAGTAAGGCCTTTATATAGGCAAATGACAAAGCACGCGTCGAGCTCAACAAAGTTCAATGGCTGGAAAGAGCCGTTGGGATCATCGGTCTACCGTTGGGCTCATCGGTCTACCGATGGTTGACTGACCCACAATGCAATTTCAACGCGTGTTCAAGTTTCAGTTCAGATTTTGTGTTTTAGGTTTGATTTCATCATCATCATCATCATCATCATCACATATTTCAAGGTTATTACTTCAAATTCTAGACTCAAAACCTAGACAATAACTCTTCATCGTCTTCCGAGTATCGACCAACATCCTTGAGATTTTCTCCAATTTTGCATTGATATTTTGATTGCGAACGTCATATGCTACTCGACTTGGAACATGCAATTATTTCTCAAACGAAACATTAGTTCCGAGTTTGTTATCATCAAACCAAGATTGAGACCAAGGCCTTATGCCACATATATTGATCATAAAAAAATCATTTTTGACGATAATGTATCTCTTCATTCCTTCTCGACCTTCTCTAAATAAAATTTCAAAATTCTTCTTTAATTTCTTTTTCTCTTCTTTATCTTCTTTCTTCTCCAAATTTTAGTCTTCAAGAATTCCTAAAATCTCACTGGGAGGAGGAAAGAGATTCTGAAAATCCTCAAAGCACTAACGACAGTGAAGAATAAGAGAGGAGGTCTGAGTGTTTCTATCCATCGAGGTCGATAGTGACGATGCGCTCAGAAGTTACCGACAATAGCAAGAAATAAAAGAGGAGATAAACGAAAGAGGTTGACTTTTTTATATTCATTATATTATTTTATTAAAATAGAATATTGAATATATTTTTTGGTTAAAATAACATAAGATGACATTAATTTAGGGTATACTATCAAAATTAGTTTTCGATTTAGTAATTTTTTTTTGTAGTTTCGATATTTGTCAATTTGAAACTTATGGGCTTGTTTATTAGGGCCTGTTTTGGGTTTTCATTTTCGATCGAAAATGAAAACTGTTTGAAATCTTGTTTGTTGACCGAAACAAGGTTGTTTTCATTTTTCGATTTCGCGAAAATTCATTTTCGCGAAACATGCAAATATACTGGATCAGGAAAATGACTTGGACATATTTTCCTTGTTTTCACGAAACTTGTGAAATCGAGCGGTGGCATACTTGTAATATCCACTCGTTTCGCCCGTTTCACCCGAAAACACGAACAAAATCGGATGTTTCGCTCGTTAGGGCTCACCCACTGCACCCCTCGACCCCTCGACACCCTTCTTCGACTGCTGCTGGCGACAGGCGAAAACTTATCGCCGTCTATTGAAATTGATCGTTGTCGGTCCAAATCGATCCCCGACCTCTTGCTTTCTTCACCTTCGGCTACAACATCGTCGATTTCCTGCTTTCCTTACTTTCAGGTTCGTGATTTCATCTAGGGTTTCCATATTCAGTCAATCTTTTTCGATCTATGGTTGTCATGTTACCCGATCTAGGGTTGTGATATTACCCAATCTAGGGTTTTTGATTTTCAGCTCTACGGTTTTAATGATAACCCGATCTAGGGTTTTGATGTTAGATCTAGGGTTTTGAAGTTTGATCTGGGGTTTTGAATTTTTGTCTTTATTTTTTATTGTCTACCCGATATAGGGTTTTCACATTGATCGTTGCCGGTCTTTGATATTCTTTGATGCTATTTTTTCGATGTTTTATAATATTTGATACTATTTTTCCAATCTATGTTGTATTGTTCCCCCGATCTATGGTTGTGATGTTGCCGGTATTGTTTCCCCGATCTATGGTTGTGATGTTCGGGTTTTAATCTAGGGTTTTGTCCTAGGGTTTGTTCGAGCTGGTTTTGATGTTATTCCGAGATGTGATGTTCGGGTTTTGATGCTAGGGTTTATTTGCATTTGCTTGTTTTCCTGTGGTACTACCTTGGGTTTTGATCTAGGGTTTGTTCGACCTAGGATTTGTATTTGCTTATTCTTTCGAGTTCTTGAGTGTGAATATAGTTTACAGACACTTTGTATTTGCTTGTTCTTCCGAGTTCTTGAGTATGACAGAAGGAACTTATAATTGACTATGAAAATGATTTCACGTTTTGACAGAAGGAACTTATATACATTTCTTGGTTATGCTATATTTTATATTAAAATTGACTGTGAAAATGATTGGTTGAATTGGAGTAAGGTTTCTGTGAAAAAGATTGCATTTTTATTATTTTTTAGATTTGGTTAAACAAATTTTTAGTTTGTTTTAATAAGAAGACTGGCTAGAGATAATTCAAATGCTAAAATTGATTGATGTACATACTTTCGATAGCTTGTCAGCAATAATGATAGATGTAGAAAAGTCAGAATCACATATTAGTTCTTGTTCATGCTTCATATATGATTCATGTTGCTTCATATAATAGTTTCAGTTCATGTGTATATACTCATGTTGCTTGTATTATAATATTCAGTCTTGGCTCAGTCTATTCAGTTTCTGTTCATGCTTCATGCTGGTTGTATTAGTCATGTTCATGCTTCATGTTGCACAGTCTGTTTAGTCTTGTTCATGCTTCATGTTGCTCAGTTTGTTCAGTCTTGTTCATGTTTCATGCTGCTTCTTTTAGTCATGTTAATGCTTCATGCTAATTATTACTTCTGTTCAGTCTTGTTCTAGCCAAAATGCTACTTGTTTTAGTCATGTTCAGTCATGTTGCTTGTATTATATTCATGTTGCTTGTTTTAGTCTGTTCAGTCTTGTTCATGCTTCATGTTGCTTGTTTCAGTCAGCTTGTATTATTAGTCTTGTTCTTATTCATGCTTCATGCTGCTTCATATAATAGTATCAGTCATGTTCATGCTTGGTCGAGGGTAAAATGAGAATTAATTTTATTTGCATGTGTATATATTCATATTGCTTGTATTATAATTCATGTTATAGTTCATGAATGTTTAATATTCATGCAAGCTGTTGACTGTTATTTTTCTATTGACTGTTGCTTGTATTATAATTCATGTTATTTTTTAATAGATATAATTATATATGGGTCTCCATCGTAATCCGAGGGAGAAGTCGGAAAACTGGTCCAAAAATGCTATGGAGGATTTTTTGTTTATATTGCATAATAAACAAACAGAATTAAGTACTTTGTATTTTGACAAGCTTGTATGGGAAGAAATTAGCAATAGGCTTCTAGAAAAATGTGGCACTAGATACGGGGTCGATCAGTGTAAGGGAAAGAAGAATCGCCTTCATCGTATGTTTAAAGACTTTCAAGAGTTGATTAATCACACCGGGGTCACCTGGAATCCCGACACAGGGAGGATTGAGGCTGACGAAACGGTGTGGAATAGCACGGTAAGGATTTTCGTAATAGAGTAAGGTTGTATGTTAGGGAGCATTTTAATAAAGTTTATTTCGTGTGCAGAGAGGAGGAAAAAAAGAGTGTTTCAAACAGTTTAAGAATGGGCCACCTGCCAACTACACATTGTTGGAATTAATTTTCCAAAATCAATCGACAACTGGTGGGATGGCCCGATCATCTACACAGGCACCTTTGAATTCATCTGAGGAGCGTCAGTTAGATGAGGAATTATTGGGGCATAATGAACACGGTAAGGAGCCTCTTATGGAAGAGGAAGGGGAAGAGGAGGACACGAGGGATAACGACCATGAAATCCCTCGACGTCCATCTGTTTCTTCAAGCCGTAGCCGCAGTAAGAAACGAGGTAAATCATCAGCGAGAATATCTCTAGAACAAGAGAGGCAAAAGATGTATGAACTCATCAGTGAACACTTTGCAGCTCGTCGTGTTCGAAGTAAGGCAACATCAGTGTGTACTACACCCCCACCCGCAGATCCATATAGCCTAGCAAATTGCGTTGAGCGCATTAGTAATTTGCAGGGGCTATCTACAGAAACTCATGCAAAGACTTGCCATTTCATGCTTGCTAATGCGGAATCTCGGATACTTATTATGACGTTGCAAGATGACAAACTAAAGAACTTCTTGGAAACTTTGTAGTGAGTGAGTGGATTGTCATTTGTGTAATTTGAACTAAACACTTTGTGCACCCTTGTATGTGCACCTTTGCATACAGTCTTGTTACTTTATTTATTTCGGATACTTTTTCAGTGTTGTTACTTTATTTATTTCGGATACTTATTTCGATTTAGAATAAAAGAATATTTGCTTATTTAAGTTTAAGATGAATTGCATATTTGTGTGATGATTTCTTTCTCTATGTTGTCGTAGAATGAATCATCCACCAAATACATCACATGAATCAGATAGTGATGAAGAGCAATATTGTGATGATGTTATATTAGTAATAATGTTGGATATAATGGAATCATTAGACAACCAACTAAATGCTCCTCCACGAAGAGCAGTACGCACTTCAATATTGAGAGGTGCTGACTACGTCCAAGAGTTGATACATAGTCCAATTAGATGCTACGAAAATCTTCGTATAGAGCCATCTCTCTTCCTAAGATTATATGGTGAACTTAGGAGATTAGGCTTAGAGGATAAAAATATTTATGTGGAAGAAGCTATCGTATGTTCATGTAAAATTCATGAACCATAATCACATTCTTGTATTGGTTTTATTACTAATGCATTTTATACATTGTATTGATAGATGAATATTATTTGGTCGATGTCGGATATCCTAATGTACTTGGATTTTTGGCATCTTATCGAGGTGAAAGATATCATTAGTCAGATTATCGTAGTCGAGGCCCAACGTCTAAAAGAGAATTGTTCAACCAACGGCATTCATCTTGTCGGAATGTTATCGAACGATGCTTTGGACTCTTAAAAGCACGTTTTCTGATCCTAAAGATGATGCCGAACTACGGGGTTTCAAGACAATGAAGTATTGTATTGGCTTGTTGTGCAATTCACAACTTTATTATTAAATATAAAATTTTTGATGAATTAGTAGAAATTTAGAACAATGAAGAAGTTATTATTGATGATGATAATGAACCTACATCATCAATAGGTGAACCTTCTTCTAGCCAAAATGTAATGCATAGTATTCGTGAGGGTATCACTAATCAACTTTGGGCGCATTGCCGCTGATGTATTTTTATGTTTTATGTTAATAGATACAATGATGTTATTTTCATGATGCTTTGAATTTATTAGTTTTGTTAGTGCATAGTACCAATAATATACTAACATACTTGCGATATCATAACAGAATAGTATGTCAGCTTCCTTAAGTCGCATAAGTGAAAATACAATATATTTGCGATACTAGAATAGAATATGTTAATGCGGTATAAAAGCTGTAGTACGAATAAATGAAACTTCAAAGAATCCTGGCCGTTTATTTGCGGCTTGCTCTTCAAGCCCCAAAGGTTGTGGATTCTTTCAATGGATCACTCTCATTGCATCAACCATACGCGACGGGGAAGAAGAAGTGAACCAAAGCTTCCATCAACCGTTTCATCAAATAGAGGCCAAAATTGATAAGTTCCTTGATATGGGATTCAAGGGGTTACTAGTACTTATTATTATTGCTATTGTATTTTTGTGTAAGTAAGATGTTATTTTGATGGTGTTTTTTGATATATTGTTGCTAGGTGTATATATGCTGTGATGATATCATATTTTTGATATATTGCTACTGTGATGTCGTAATTATAGGCTGTTGTGCTGTTATTTTATATATTTTAATTTATTTTCATCGGTGAGGAATTGGAGGCGATAACCAATTAATGGTTATGCGCACTTTCCTCCTAATGTCGTAAAATAATATTGCTCATTATTATATTATTTATTTTTTGATCTAGGATTTTGATGTTATTGCGTGGTTGTGTTGATTTTATCCTTGCGTGGTTGTGCTGATTTTATTATTGTGTGGTTGTACTGATTTTATAATTGTGTGATTATTAAATAATGAGCAAACCTATTTTTGGTGGACTATGAATTGGAGGCGGTCACCAACTAATGGTGATATGCATTTTCCTTCATAGTCCTACATTTATATAGTTCTGATGCCAAATACGCATTTATATCAATCATTCATCTTCTTCTACAACTCGGTGCTGCTGGAGGTAGTGGAATCAAGCAGTCTATTTTCGAGCGAGCTGAGGTTTACTTGTGCTACCAAAAATATTTGAATTCATCGGATTAGAATTCAATTGGATGTATTTAACTTCATTACATAAGTTTGTTTTTAATTTTTGTTGTACATTTGTATATTTTTATACACATATTTTTTTTTAAAAATTGATCAATGGGTCAGTATAAGCAACCTAAAGATTATGTTGAAGATTTGAAGCAATTGTGAGTTATATCGTGGAATTCAAAGTTTACATTGTCTTTCACTTATATCATAAGCGTCGACCTTAAATTTATTTGGTTACTTATTTTGTTCAAAAAATATCAGGATGTGTAAATAATTTCTCAAACAACTCTGTAGTTTACAACGTCAATCTATAAAACTCAGCAAGTCTTCAAAGCAACTCTGTAACGTATCAATAACACTTCAGGAGTAGCTGCTCTCAAGTTGTACTAGTGAAATAAGCAGTAACAACGTTGAATTTTTTGTTTAATATATTCTTCTCAACCTACATAAATAGAAGGTAAATAAGAAAATTAGATGTATTAGTCCAAAAGGAAATAAGCAGTAAATGACTTAAAAACATGATTAACAAGATCTCATTGTTCAGGTTAGAACAATAGAACATATTTTTATATTTTTATATTTATATTAATTAATAAAATAATATTTATTTACTAAATAATAATATTTTTATATTTATATTATTTTTTATTTTTTAGTATAGTAATATTTTTTAAATTAAAAAATAAAAATAACATATTTTTATATTTTATATTTATATTAATTAATAAAATAATATTTATTTACTAATTAACATAATTAATATTACTAAACATATTTTTAAAATTTGAGTTAAAAAATTCAAGTAAAATTTAAAAACAGATACTATATTTGATAAACAAACGTAATTTCAATTTTCGTCTTGAAAATAATCATCGAAAATAACACACAACAAATAAGTTTTCGTTGTTTTCGTTTCGCAAAATATGAAAACAAGATATGTCAAACAAACATGTTTTCGCCAAACACAAAAATCGAAATAAAAAATTTGAAACTCGAAAATTCATTTTAATTTTCACGAAACGAAAATTGCTTCTAAATTTTCGTAAACAAACGCGCCCTATAGTTCCGTCTTGATATATTACTAATAGTTTTTCATAATTTATAACCATTCGTAATATATTCATAAAATATATCATAACAATTTATAACAATTCATAATATATTCCGTCATATATAAAAATAAATTTAAATATATATTTGATTAAAAAATTGCAGTTTCATCGGTGAACTAGTGAATCGGAATTTGATCGGATTACTTACCGGTTCGATCTGTGAAAACATTAGTTTCAATAAAAACCATACCGACCCGTTCACAATGAACTGAAGGCCGGTACTTATAATTCTGAAACAAAATTAAACCATTTTTCTTGCAGCGGAAGCTTGATACTCACCTCTACTCACCTCCTTCACGTTCCGTTCCCCACTTCAAGATCTCTCAACACGTCAGTAAAACCCTAATCCTAATCCCAACCCCCGCGGAGGAGCCCTAGCATTCGATCGAGGTGGGATCCAGTAGGGCGCCATGAGTCGCGGTACCGGAGCCGGCTACGATCGCCACATCACAATCTTCTCCCCGGAAGGCCGTCTCTACCAAGTCGGTAAGCCGTGGGATTCTCTTCACCTCTATCATAAGGGGTGATTTTGATCTCTTGTTCCCTCTGAGTTGGGCCGTTCCCTTAGCTCTGCAGTAGACGTGGAGGTGTGATCTCTAGGGTTTTGATTTTAGCTCTTTAATTTTATTATCTTCCTTGATTTGGCGCAGAGTATGCGTTTAAGGCCGTCAAGGCCTCCGGGGTCACCTCCATTGGAGTCCGAGGAAAGGATTCTGTGTGCGTTGTCACTCAGAAGAAGGTCCCCGTGAGTATTTCTCGCCTCACTACTAACTTACAGCCAAATTTTTATCTTTCTTGTTTATGAGAATAAATTTTTTGTTTCATTGTGGAAAAATTGATATAGGACAAGCTTTTGGATCAGACCAGTGTCACCCATCTCTTCCCCATTACAAAGTATCTTGGTTTGTTAGCAACGGGGATGACAGGTTTTCTATTTTCCTCCATTTTATGTTAATTCATTTGATGTGTTGAATTATTGTATATGTGAAGGACCTCAGCCATTTTATATCTTCATAATAAAATGTTTTGTTACAAATTTACAGTTGGATATGAAATCACTATGATGTCCCATCTAAAAATCAGATGATAGTTTTTTTTCTTGCAATTCATTGATTCTATTCTTAACTAATATTTATATTACATTATACCTTTGTATATCTATTAATTATATAGTGGCTACATATTCATAGGCATATGTGCCCACATATCTGCGATATATTGTAATCCTTACCACCCTATCCGTATAATTGAATATTTGAATCCTTTCACTTAGCATATCAAGGTTGTTCAGAAAAAAACAAAAGGTACAAACATAGGTTTATAGTATAAATGTGAAGAATAATAATAGTCACAAGGTCACAATGGTGAGGTTTTCTTTTGGGAATTCTTTTGGAGTTATCCTTTGTGTACTAAGAACAGGTCACGGATTCTCTAAACAAAAACAATGCATCTTACCTCATCTTCAATTATGATTTTATATTAATTGTTTCTTTCCATATTGAACAAATAGCCTATGTTTAGCAAATCCACTTGAGAAAACTATCTCATAATGTTATGATGTAGCGGTTTTGATATATTTGGTTTTGTTATAATTTTGGCATTAGATGATTTGCTTGTCTATATTTTGTTGATTAGCGTCTTATCATTCAAATGGTTAAAGATTTAATGCTATGGTTGTAGCTGATGCCAGATCACTAGTCCAACAAGCAAGAAATGAAGCAGCTGAGTTTCGTTTTAAATGGGGATATGAGATGCCTGTAGATGTATTAGCCAAATGGTATGATCATCTTATCTCATATGATGAACAAAAACCAATTTTTCATGCAACATGTGAATTTACATTTTGTATTTTTTGATAGTTGCATCTACTAATCTGTTTTCCAGTTGTGATGTTTGTTCTTAAAATTTTCAATAAGAGTTCTTTATTAAGTTTTAATATAGGTATAACACATTTTCATCTACTTCAGACAGCGAGACTCTTGTTATAATTTCAGTAAGGACTCCATGGTTGCTACATATGTTATAATGCGCTGATCTGAACTATAAAAATCACTCTTTAAGGTGTTCTGAAATTTCATATCACTCTAACAAGATCACTAACATGTGTGCTTTCACAACTTGAAGAGAAGTTGAACTAATTAAGCCACTGATTTCTAAGCTCAATGCGGGTTTTGTGGAAAGAGGAAATTCTCTAGTCAATTCTTCTGGTAGGATTTGCTGATTATTGTACTTACTAGATGTTCCTTGTCTATCTAATTATTCAATCTTTACATCCATAGAAGATTAATTTAAGGGGAGTCAGAATTTGTACAACCAAGCTGAGGCATTTTACGAATTCTATGAATTATAGAGAGGGCAGTTCATACTTCATACTAATGGAAGTTTTAAGAGTTACAGCATTTGATTTCTTTTCAAATATAAGTGAGCTTCCTGCTTCTTAGAAGTTAGAACTATCAAGTGGATCTTGAAGTTTTCATCACTTAGCTCAGGTTTTCCAAAATTTATCATGTTATGCCCGATGAGATAACTGGTCTATATCAACATAATTAAATTGCTTAAGCTGAATTTAATCTTCCCACTTATGACCATTAAGGCCCAAGCCAACTGAATACATAATATATACTAAGTCACACTTTAGTCAATAGTACGTGAGGCTTAGTATAGTAATGGCTCCACCCTAACCTGAATAGCCCTTTCTAATATAAACTTCCTAACTAAGTCGAACATTAGGTCCTCCTCTAATACCAACTATCACCCATCAACTCCATAGAAAAAGACATCACTTTTAATAAAAAGGGTAAATTACACTGACCTCCCCTACCCTGAGGTTTAGTGAAATTACACTGACCTTCCCTCTATTTGTAATTTTATCTTATAACTCCCCGGAGTTTTGTAAAAGATTACACAAACCTCCCCTATTACGAAATAAGATTACACAAACCTCCCCTAAATTTTATAAAATATTACACAAACCTCCCCTAAAAAAATTACTCAAAGATTACTCAGGGGAGGTGATTGTAACCTGGACAAATAGAGGGGGGGTCAGTGTAATTTACCCTAATTACTATTATTAGCAAACTAGATCCTAAGATGCATAACTATTACATCTTAGTTGTTAACACTTATTCTTAGATCCTAATGAGGAGAACCTTCACTCTAATACCAAAACTGTTATGACCCTTCTAGGATCAATTCTCTGATAGTAGATATCACATAGAAAGACTACATAACGAGGAAATACATGTAAGGGATAATGATAGATCAAGAATAATAATAGAGTTTGCAGTGGAACAATAAAGGAATTCTCAAATCT
Source organism: Canna indica (assembly GCA_034359265.1). NCBI lineage: Eukaryota > Viridiplantae > Streptophyta > Magnoliopsida > Zingiberales > Cannaceae > Canna > Canna indica. The sequence continues at coordinate 27,624,801 of CP136891.1, forward strand.
ACTTGAGATCAAGAATAATAATAGAGTTTGCAGGGGAATCAAGAATAGTACCAAAATTGTTCTTTACGTTGGCTTCATGAAGTCTGCATGAATGTGTAATGTCCCCAGGACAGCAGCCTCCACATCATCAAGGAGAGTTTCCCGGTCAGCAAGAGATCGAGCCCACTCCTTCCCCCGGCATGATCTTCTCAAAGTTTGATTTGAAGAGCGGCTTCCATCAAGTCGCAATGGATCCCAGTTCCATTCCCTGGACGGCCTTTATTGTGCCAGGAGGATTATATGAATGACTTGTAATGCCATTTGGTCTTAAGAATGCACCAGCTGTGTTTCAGCGTAAGATGGACCAATGCTTTCAAGGAACAGAAAGCTTTATTGTGGTTTATATAGATGACATTCTGATTTTCTCAGAGAATGAAGAGCAACACGCCAAGCACCTGGAGATAATGCTTGGAATCTGTGAAAAATGGGGATTGGTACTATCCCCCACAAAAATGAAGATTGCAACGAGGGAAATAGAGTTTCTTGGAGCCATAATAGGAAACAGTAAGATCAAGCTCCAACCGCACATAATCAAGAAGATCATAAGTTTTGACGAAGAAGAGCTGAAAAGTAAAGTCGGACTTAGATCTTGGTTAGGCATTCTTAACTATGCCAGGTCATATATCCCTAATCTGGGAACCCTCTTAGGCCCATTATATTCAAAGTTGAGCCCACATGGTGATAAGAGGATAAAGCCATCGGATCAACAGCTGATCGCAAAGATTAAAAATCTGGTCCAGAAACTTCCTGACTTAGAGCTACCACCCCCTAATGCATATATAATACTGGAGACTGACGGATGCATGGAAGGATGGGGAGGCATTTGTAAATGGAAGATAAAAAGGAATGACCCAAGAAGCACAGAAAAAGTATGTGCTTATGCGAGTGGAAAATTTGCTGTGGTAAAATCTACCATCGATGCGGAGATTCATGCTTGCATGGAAACGCTAAGGGCACTCAAAATACACTACTTAGATCAAAATGAGATAACTCTCAGGACAGACTGCCAGGCGATTATAAGCTTTTATAATAAGTCCGCACAAAACAAGCCATCTAGAGTTAGATGGATAAACTTTGTTGATTTCGTCACAGGGACTGGTGTTCAAATCCACTTTGAACACATTGATGGTAAACTCAATACGTTAGCAGACGCACTTCCAAGACTGACTGCCAACCTTGTCCAAATTTATGAACCTGATAATGTTAATGAGTATCTGACAAAGTTAGAAGGAGCATTGAAAGAAGCTGAGCACGCTCCTCCAGCCATAGTTCAACAGTTATGCTTGGCTATAAGCAGAGTTGACAGCCTCTTGACTCATTCTTATAAAGGCAACAGAATTCACATGGTAAATTCTGCCTGGGAAGATGAAAATGAAGAGTTAATAGAAGAAGCTCTTATGGCTGCAGCATCATGGGAAGAAGAATTTGATTTGAACAACCCGAACAATTTAGGAGCAGTAGAAGAAATCATGGCTATAGGAAGAACAATACAAGGAGAATATGATAGTAATCCACCTCCTTTGTATGATATCTTACCTATCTGGGGAGAAATTGATCAAGACACAAGGATCAATTCAGAAGCAACAAAGGTCATCTCAGAAACCGACCAAGTAAATTTCCAAGAACCAATTTTTCTCAGTGTTGACTCAGAGGAAGACAAGAAAATGATGTTCAACCCAGAACTGATCTATTCCAACAGCAACATTTTTGAGCAGCCAGAGTGCTCGTACAGAAAAAGGGACGATAGCAATCAAGAATGGTTGAAACCATTCACCCTGCACTTTCTAAACAAAGAAGAAGACAACTTTCTAAGCAAAGAAGAAGACACTGAAGAACCAAGGAAATGGTTAGACGCGGATTCCCTGAGAAAGGGAAAGTATCCAGCTCTCGACTGAGCAAAGACATGCAGGAGGGTAGTGGAAACCCTTTAAACTTCCACAATTATCTAATATTATTAATAGTTGTTAATTTGTGCAGAATGATTTTTGATAATCTCAAAAGCTTGATGACCATCCACCTCGACACGATGCCTCAAACAAGGAAGGACATTAACACTGCTCAACATTGGGCAGTACTGAGTGGTGCAACCGGCCTCGAAAATTTAGAACGACTGACCGGTGAAATCCTTTTCAAGTATCCAAGGACTATGAACCAAAGTCATCAATGGGCGCGCGAAGTTTACGAGATCCACAACGCCCAAACAATGAAAGCCATTGAAGAAGTGGGAAAGTTGCTGGCAATTGCTTATCTACAGAAAGCCATACTAGAGCAAGTAGCAACAAAAGATAACTGGGCATCGGATGCCCTTGGACCCATAAATCATCACATCAAGAATTTGGTTCAGTGTCACAAGACACTATGCGGAAGTAGACAAAGTAACGTCTACTAGACAAGGATAAGGATCACCCAGCACCAGAACGTGGAGGAGGACAATAATTGAGCTAGTGAGCTGTAAAGCCAGTGATGTCGTAGTCTATGTACTGTAAAGAGGACAATAATTGTAGAAATGTCCTATCAGCTAGCTGTAAAGAAGAATCTCACTGTGGACAGCCAGTAATGCAGTGGTCGATGGGGTCCAATGAGCACCCGTACTAAATTATTGAGCTTCCTCGAGAAGCTTCTTACCTGCCTATATAAGGCACCTAGTTTTGAGTTGCAGAACACACTTGCCTAACAAGGAGTTCTACTTCTCTTCTGTAAGGTTAAGATTTCCACTCTGAATATATAAGCTTTCAAGCTTTCCTCTTTTCATTCCCGTGTTCTTAGTAACCAGCGACTGAATTGAGACGCGCGCTTCCGCCCTACTTCCGACCTCTCTTCTGTAAGGTTAAGATTTCCACTCTGAATATATAAGCTTTCAAGCTTTCCTCTTTTCATTCCCGTGTTCTTAGTAACCAGCGACTGAATTGAGACGCGCGCTTCCGCCCTACTTTGGTATCAGAGCTAATATTCAGGTACTCTTGTTAATTTAAATGTGTGTTAAGCTTATGCTGTTTTACTTGTTTTAAATTTGGATTGAACTTAGGAGACGTGTACTTAAGGTAGACGATAAGAGAAGGGAAAAGTACTCAGGAAAAGAGGAAGAATTCCCGTTTACATTCGCAACCTTAAGAAGGCACCTAGGTCACAATCTTGATTTAATTCAATTAAACGGTAGTGGCTTAATAACTTTTAAATTATTAAGATATCCATATTTTATCCATATTTTCATGAGTGACTGGCGCTTAACAGCTGCTAGTACAACATATATAGAAGCTTTAAAGGCCACTGAGTCTCTTGGACAACCTGCTGAGGGATTCATTAAACCAGCCTTGGTTACTCAGAAGTACTCTGAATCCATATTTAAACAGCTGAACACTCTGATTCAGCTGACAGTTAAGATTAAAGAAGACCTTGACGATCTAAAGGAAGAAGTTAAGACCTTAAAACAGGCAAAACAAGCTGAAAAGGCAGACGATCTTGCCAGTTCCATTGACAGTTTAACGAAGGATTTACAAAAACTCCAATTAGGAGAACCTGCTGTTGCTAAAGTCCCTAAGATTAAAGGGAAGCTTTTCGTCTACAAAAATCCCAAAGAGATTTTTAACACAGAAAAAGAAAAGGCGACAAGATGACTACTTCAGCAACCAGGACTGAGGTTATAGCACCAAGACTTTCAATTACAGGCGAAGCAAGTAACCGCCACCCTACAATTAATGACCAGATAAGAGGCTACAGGCTAAGTAGCCGACTTCGACATGAAGCCCAAAGGAGACTGCCCAGCAGAGGCAGAAATAACTTCAGAAGAAGTTTAGAGTCTCAGATAGACCCTGAAGCGGAACTTTCTATTTCTCAATACCAGAGAGCACAACAGATTCCTGCAGAAACATTATACCAAGCAGGATGGTCAGAAAGACAGCACCGTGTCTATCAACATTATTCTGATGAAAGAATATTGGTCACAGAAGGGGCGCAAATTGAGTTGCCCTTTATTACCGACCAAAGCTACAACACCTTAATTCGTGAAGGACTTCAACACTTACACATGGGCATGATTGTGGTACGACTGCACACTTTACACAGAAGATGTGCAGGGGTAAACGCCCTAGTGTTACTAAGAGATACTCGATGGAGTGATGATAGAGCTGTGATCAGCTCTATGGAGATTGACCTGACTTCAGGTACGCAACTTGCATATACTGCACCGGACATAACCATCAGCATACATGATTTTAGAGAGCACATTCAGCTAGTGGTGCACACTCATGGATACCAAGGATGGCAAGGAGGAGAAAGCAACCTCTTGCTTTCCAGATCCTTGATTGGCAGACTGACAAACAGCAGCCATTCAAATTTCAGATACAACGTACAACACGTTGCAGACCACTTAGCCAGTAGGGGAATAAGAGCAATCCCCGGACAAGCGAGGACTACTGCTAGTCTTCAAGGGAGGCAATGGGTCATAAGACCCGCGGTACTCATCAACACTCATAATCCTCAAACCTCAAGAATTCGGTCCAGAACAGACGGCACTCTAACAGTACAATTCGCTGATTATACTCTTACCAACCCTGCATCAAATGAAGAAGAGGAGGAAGAAATGGACCAGGAGTTAGCCTTAATGATGACATGTGATTGGGACGACCAACAAGAATATGATTCTGAAGATGAGGATGAATTTGAAGTTCTCAGACATCTGATGTCTCTAAGAATAGAAGATGATGACACTAAACCAGCAATGATGGAGGAAACTGATTATCCGCCACCTAAATGGGACACGTCAGAAGACTTTGACGACGAGAATGATGAAGTGATTGGGTGGAACCCATCCTTTGTCAGAGGGGAGGGGGAGTATTCTGAGATGGATTATCCTGAGATGGCCTATACAGCCGAAATGGACTACCCCATGATAAAACAACTTTCTATGAAAACAAACACAGAATCAGCATTTTCTACTGCAGAATCTTCTTTGACAAGACTTCCTGCTGAACCAATTATGGGTCCAGCCATGTACCCCCCAGGAACCAGACAACCCACAGTATCATCACTTGATGCCCCAACTATCCAAGGAAGAATGAATAATCTCAAAGGAGGATACTCAAAGCAGCATAACAAGAGATTCAACCTACCTTCTGCTCAGACAGGTCAACAGTACATGAGGAAAAGTGGAGGCGTATGAAGAATGGCAGCCAAGAGAATGAAGCACATAAGGATGATTCTTAGAGGATAAGTACTGTGTCATTTGATTAAGTCCATCATTATCAAGTAGTGGAGAGAGTTGAGCTGTCATTAATTTGATTAAGTCTATTATTATCAAGTAGTGGAGAGAGTGAGCTGTTGTGTGAAACATGGGTTGACTACTTCAGTTTTAGATAAGAACAGAGGACTTGTATAAATGCCTAGGGAATGAACAAAACAAGGCAGCTTTTGAGAACAATTACAAACCTCTCTCTCTCTCTCTCTCTCTCTTCCAGAGACCATATCGCCAGCCATCTTCAAGTGCCCTTGCTGAGATTTAACTGCTACAATTGGGAAGAAGAAAAAGAAACCTTCTTCTCCTACTCAAGCCGAAGTTGGCAGTGGGGAGACCTCGCTGCATGACATCCCTCTTCCGGTGGAGCACCAATGGCCGTGGACCAGGTCATTCGGCAAGGATGCCACAAATTTGGTATCAGAGCCCCATCGAGCCATGGGAGATGAGCTACAACAACTCCTTCCCATGCTTCAATCCATGCCGTGCCCAAGAGCATGCGGAAAGGGAGCTGCTAGCAGCCAAGTTGGAGGCTATTTCCAAAGATTTAGAGGAGGTTCGAATCTTCTAGCATCACCACGAAGAGTCGAGCAGTCGAACCACACGACAAGTGCCGCTAGAAGAACCACATCCCTACGCACGTGTGGAACACAATAGAGGTGGAGGCCCTTTGCTCATGAATAGGAGACACGAAGATGACTCCCTCCTTGGCTATCCGCCACGAGCGGCACCACCCCAACCTCGGTCTTGTTTTGACTTCCCTCGATTCGATGGGAAGGGAGATCTGACCAATTGGATTTCATGCTGCGATTATCTTTTTCGTCATCATCAGGTGGGCAATAAATGGCTTCAAATGGCAGCCTTTAACTTGGACGGTGAAGCCCAAACTTGGTTTCGTTACTTTGAGGAACGCCACCTGGATCTTACTTAGGAAACATTCTCTCACTACCTTATTACTCGCTTCGGACGTCCCGATCACGGAGGTGAGTTTGGTGAGATCTCCAAGTTAATCCAACTAGAGGTGGCAATGGGCCGGGCCCACCCCGACTCTGGGCCATGCCTGACCCGGCCCGCCTATGCCCAAGGGGCGGGCTGGGCTCACCCCTTGGGCACGTGGGCCGTGCCGAGCCCGACATGCGTGCCAAGCTCGGCACAGGCCCGAGCCCGACATGCGTGCCAAGCTTGGCACAGGCCCGAGCCCGGTCAGGCCTGGCTGGGCCTGCCCTACACTCGCAGGCTAGGCCTGGTGCCATCCAGGCCTAGCTTGGTCTGCACCCATGTCTGGCCTGATTTTCTGTGGCTTGAGCATAATATATTATACTTATTAAAATTATATAAGAATAGATAATAAGTCTTCTTAAAATTATATAAGAATAGATAATAAGTCTTGGTGTGGTGGTTAGTTCATAAAAAAAAAATGGAGGTCAGCGGTTCGAGTCTCACCGCCGACCTTAATTTCATATATTTTTTTAAAATTCGGGTTGGCCCGAGCCCGGCCCAAGCCTGAAGGGCGCGGCTCAGGCCTGGGCTGTGCCGCCCCTTTGAGCCATCGGGCCGTGCTAGGCACGGCCCGGGCATGACCCATTGCCACCTGTAAATCCAGCAGCACAATACAGTCTCTGAATACCAAAGGGAGTTTGAACATCTTCTACCCCAGGCTAGCCGCTTGCTGGAGTCCTATCTCACCTCGATGTTCATTAGTGGACTTCAGCCTCATATCCGATTTCACGTCAAAGCTCAACAGCCATCCGACCTTCTTCATGCCATGAATTTGGCAAGGTTATTTGAGCAAAATTATCCTCTGCCGAGGCCGACTTCCACGCCATTGCGAGGAGCCACAACCATTCCTCCCAACTGACGGCTACCAGTTCGTTCACTCACTAATGTTGAAGTCTCTCAAAGGAGGGCACAAGGACTCTACTTCCACTGTGATGAGAAATGGTCGCCCACCCACAAATGCAAAAAATTGTTCCTCCAAATGGTGGATGATGATGAAGCAGAAGAGTTAGAAACACCCGAGGAGAGCCCCACCTTCCTCCTTTCCTTGATGGCTGGCCGAGTACACCAACCTCGGACGATGCAGCTGGTGGGACACATTGGAGAGACACTTGTAAGCATCTTAATTGATTCAGGCAGCAGCTTAAATTTCATTAGCAACCACCTAGGCACAAAATTGCACCTTCCCATCGACGCTAGCCAAGACATCAGGGTGGCAGTGGCCAACGGCTCCAAACTACAAGGAATCAAGGTGAATCAACCATTAATATTATGGCTGGAATCTGAACAAGTCAAGGCAGAATTTTACATGGTGCCACTTGGAGGCTTCGACGTCGTGCTCGGCGTGCAATGGCTGGGACACTAGGTCCCATCACTTGGGATTTTGAAGAGCAGTCCATGCAATTCACTGTTGACGGACGCCGTGTACATCTCCAGGGACTAGAATCAGCAACGTCGGATGCCAAATTACAGGCCATGCATCACTCCTTTGAGCACCCTGCTCAAACTAAAATCACACAATTATTCATACTTATGCTGAAATTTTTGCAGAACCCAAGGGGCTTCCTCCCGTTCGTCATCGAGAGCATCGCATCCAACTACTGCCTAACACTTCACCTGTGGCCGTTAGACCTTATCGCTACCCATTCCGCCAAAAGGACGAGATAGAACGTCAATGTGCGGAGATGCTGCAATAGGGACTAATTCGACCTAGCTCCTCCCCTTTTTCGGCTACGGTCCTCTTGGTCAAGAAAGCAGACGATGCATGGAGATTTTGTGTAGATTACTGTGCCCTTAACGCAGTGACGGTGAATGATAAATTTCCTATTCCTGTGATCGATGAACTATTAGATGAGTTACATGTAGCCTCCCTCTTCACAAAATTGGATTTACGAGCCAGCTACCACCAAATCCGCATGCACCCCGAAGATGTTGAGAAAACAACATTTCACACCCATCATGGACATTACGAATTCATGGTAATGCCATTTGGACTCACTAATGCACCTTCTACCTTTCAGGCTTTGATAAATGATATCTTTCACCTATGGCTACGACGCTTCGTCCTAGTGTTCTTCAACGTCATACTTATTTACAGCAAAACAGAATGTTCATTTTTTCAATGTAAAGCCAAAACACATGAAAATTCTTGATTCTACATTACTGACCAACTACCATCTGAGGCTGGATTGGATAACCCAGATGCTGCTGAACAATAAATTGCCTTTTCAAATTTCAGGCTGTTTTTAGTAACCTACTCCTGCCACGCAGTTACTTGTAACTTGTCAGCATGACATTAATTCATAGGGCATATTTTGATTTTGGGTGAATTTTTCACTTGCTTTGAGCCTTTGACTATGTTGATTGTCGTTGAATATTTAAGGCCTTGCTTAGTTGCAAGGATGTGATGTAGGAAGTTGTACCTCCGAGTAAGTTAGTTTTCCCCTTTTTTTTCGTTAAAAAGTGGGGAAAACATAGGAAGTTGCTTACCGATCCCCTATAGGTAAGTTGCTTTTCTTGCGTTTTTAATGGTGTGACAATTTATGACTTCTTGTAGTCATTTGGATCCGTAAATTTGTTGCTATTATAATATTATTAATTATAATTTATTAATTATAATATTACAAATTATAATTTTAAAATTTATTAATATAATATTTAAAAATCAAATTTATTTGTATTATTGCTAATTGTATTAATTATAAAATTATATTGTATTATAAAAGTATATAATAGTTACAAATGGAGGGGAGGGCATATTAGTCATTTGACATGTACTTCATAAGAAGTACATAGTTGAACCCAGTGCTATCAAATCGCGCGATCCGATGCTATTCATGCTGTCGGCAATTCAAGTCGCTTCTCTGAATCGGTAAATAGCATGAATCGTGTTTGCAATTGCCTGAATTGGGCAATTCGATTCAAAATCGTGCAGAATGTGAATTGGTGACCTTTCATATTCAACAGTGACCTTTCATATTTAAAGCCATTTATGTATTTGTTGTCTTTCACTCTTCCTCCCTCACCTTTTTCATGCTGCTGCACTGCCTGCGGTCCTTCTTGCACTCGACTCACTCTCCTCAGTCCTTCCTCGTTCCTCGTTTTTGATATCAGGGAATTCTTTGCACTCTCTCTCAGCCTCTCTCCTTCCACCATAAGGCAATCAGAGAGTTCTTTGCAGTTTGCACTCCCTCTCAGTCTCTCAGTCTCTCTCCTTCCTCAATCCTCATAATCAATGGCTTTCGGTTGTCATATATATAAGTAATTTTTTATGTGTTCTGAATCCTACAATTCGATACGATTTACAATTCACGATTCACGATTCAAAAATTAGCCTCGCGATTTATGGTGTGAATTGCAATTCGATAACACTGGTTGAACCAAATAAAATATGGGAAGTTAATTCATAGGAAGTTGCAATTCCTTTGCTATCAATAAAACATGCTTTTGTACTTCTCAGGAAGTTCATGGAGAAGTAAATTCATGGGAAGTACGACTTCGTGCGGGAAGTTTCCATTTGAACCAAACGAGCCCAAGCATATTATTTAAGATGTCCAAGCATATCCTTGTTAGTTTGAACTTTGAAATAATATCTATCTTTTATTGCTTTAAGCTCCCCTTTCATTGCATTGGTAATTTGTCTATTGTTGTTCTTGTGGTTATCTGGATTCTTGTTATAATTATATAGAACATACTATGGGATGTTCTTGTTTTCTCCTCTACTTGGAATGCTTTTGTTGCTCACCTGATTGATCTTCTGCACTAGCATCCTTATTTCCTCTACCTGTATGTGCATACAGGGTAGCTGACAAAGCACAGATATACACCCAACATGCCTACATGAGACCTCTTGGAGTAGGTTAGTATCTGAAAGTCATATTATTGATTTAAACTAGTAATCGACTTTGATCAATATTGGATTCTCACTCTTACTCTGTGTTTTCTTTACTTTTGCTATCTTGCTAAATTCTATATCATCAAGTCACTATGATCCTGGGTATTGATGAAGAAAAAGGACCTCAACTCTTCAAATGTGACCCAGCTGGGCATTTCTTTGGGCACAAGGTATGTGGCATTTGGCAGCTATACCTTTTTCGCCTTTATACCAGCATTTTCTAGATTCTATCTGTAGATCTATATGTTTACATAATGCGAGTATGATTAACATAAAATGGAACGTAGTATGGAAAGAACTGAATGGATGGAAACATTTTGGTATAGAAACTTACTAGTGCTGATTTTGTCATTAAACTGAAATAGTTTGCATCCACTTGATACTCTTGGGTATTCAATTTGTGGTCATGATAGATATAAAATTGTAACCATTTTTTTGAAAAAAATTAATTAGTAAATTTATTGTACTGATTTTGTGAATATTTTGTTTATTGTATAGAAGGGAGCTTGTAAAGCCTTGTTAATAGTTTTACAAACATAATATGCAATAATGACTTAAATGCTAGTCATCCAAGAGCTAAGATTGGATGTATCACTTGATCATATTTTCTGATGGAAGCAAATTTTAATTGTTATCTAATGTTGGAAGAATATGGTGTTAAGATTTCTGACTAGAAGAGGTTGCATCCTACTGAAAAGACAACTACTGCTTTTATACTAAAGAGAATGACCTCTTAAATGAAACATGTGGATGGGTGGAACTGTAAAGAAGTGGAAATAATATTCAATGCTGAAGCATAATTTGCAAAAGGATTATTTGTGGAACCCTAAAGAAGTGGGAATAATATGGAGATCTGAAGTGTGAATTGGTTTCAATAAGTGGGAATGGAATCTAAAATGGAACATTATCATCTAGCTTCAAGCAGTATAAAGGCCTGGTGGCAAGAGCAACACACTCGCAGTCAAGACCTGTTGCATGGAATAAAGGCTTGCTGCTTGATAATTTCATCGCAAACATCAGTCCTTTTCTTTTGCAAAGAATAGGTGGCAAAGGTACCACTTAAGCTAGACACCTTCAAAATGTTGTGTAGCTTTTAACAGAAGCAGTTGTGAATGATTTGTTATGGAGCTCGGGTTCATGCTGATTATTGGTCCTCAAGTACTAAGTTTTTTGTAACACTTGACGAGTTATTAACATATAGTTTACAAAACCCTTTTAAGAACTGCTTTTTTATCTTAGAAATTTTTTATAAGATGCAAATTAAAATTGTCCATATGATTTTCTTTTTGGCTAAGATATTATTATGTTCTATAGCTTGTGTTTTTATCTTTTTTCTAAAAAAATGTCTCAGCCAATTTGTTTTTTGCAACTTCATCTCAATTGACATAGCTCACGACATTGCAATTTCACTTAAAATCTGTTCAATTCATATGCCAAGTTATGAATAGATTCTTTTGTTGGATTTTTTATATGCTTGATATCAATTGAAATCCAAGTATTTATATTTATTTTCTATGATTGTAATTTAGAAAGACTGTTCTTGTAAGGAAATTCTATTTGTCATGTGATTTTACTTCTTTCTTAAAGTGTGGATGCAATCATGTTAATATATGAACTCTGTTTTCAGGCTACAAGTGCTGGTCTGAAAGAACAAGAGGCAATCAACTTCCTGGAGAAGAAAATGAAGAATGATCCAGCATTCTCATACGAGGAAACTGTCCAGGTACACTTCAATTGACAGATTGTGGTTGATATGTGCAAAACAACTCTTGCCTATCATAAATCACATACCAGTTCTCTACAAACAATTGCCACTTCCCAACTATTGTCATAATTTCCAATTCTATGGATGTTATCCTACTTAAATGAAATTCTCCATGGTTTTTACTTATTTAGGAAGATTTTTTGCTTCCACATGAGCATTTGAAGTTTTTTTCTTACTACGTGAATTAGGTTTTTATTCTGAAAAAGAGAAAATTCCATTAAAATTACTTGAGAAGCCTACTATGAGGATGACCAACACTGTCTTTCTCCAAAATTTGGGCCAAGCCTTTTAGTCAATCTCAGAGTCAAATACCACTTGATGGATTAACCTGTGCATTGACACACCCTAATTAGCTGCGAAGTTGCCTGTAAAAATGAGGGAATAAAAGCCTTTATAAACTTTTCCACAAGAACCCAAATATCCTCGATGATAGAAACAACTTTCCAAGAGGGGGATGTGTTACTTTTTCAGAGCTGGGATCAAATCTTCAATCTGATTCAACCATCAATTGTGCACAACCCAATAGCTCAGCTTGAACAAGCCATCCCTGAATGCAGAAGCTTCACAAGTGCTTCTCTGGTTCATTACTCAATATAAGGGAGAGCTTCTACTGCATGAACCAGCAACAGCTAAATCTTCAGCTGTTATCATCAGGAACCACAGAAGCTTCAGGACCCATCAGCATTAACCTTGAACCAACTCTCGGGTAGCTTCACCTGGCCAACTACAATTGACATATCCCTAGGATTCTCTTTAGACCTGGGTTTCTCAAGGTTTAATTTGTTTGTTAAATTGGCATTGGACAGTGAATTCTTTGTAGCATGGTAGTGCTTATATATTTATTGGTACATTTTCTCCCTAGTTCTTTTACTGTATATACTTTCTTGTACTGTTTATTTGCAACTCTCATTTCTTACTCTCTAATGCAAACGAAAATTTGGATCCATAAGTTTAGTTGTAACTCTTCTTTTTGATCAGTTGGTGAACGTTTGCTATATTATTCACTTGATGTCGTGTTTTCTTGATTATTGTAGACTGCAATATCTGCTCTACAGTCGGTTCTGCAGGAGGATTTTAAAGCTACGGAGATTGAGGTAATCTACTATCAGTGCTTCAAATAGTAGCAATGTTGGATTGATATTTAGATGCTACTAAGACTTATTAGCCATTAACATAAATGTTGCATTTCTATAAGATAAATTTCTTTTTGCTGCATCTTAAGCTCGCCCATAATCTGGTTCTACGATGTGCTGGTGTTATTGTAACCTAGGTGGGAGTTGTGAGAAAAGAGGATCCAGTCTTTAGGATGCTATCTACAGAGGAAATTGACGAACAACTGACAGCAATCAGCGAACGTGATTGATGGAAAACTTTTGGTGCTGCTTTGATTCACATTCCATCTTTCATAAGAGTGTCTTGGATCACATAGTTTGAGAATTGATGATGACAGCAAAATCTCATGCTTCTTTGAAATTCTAATTTAATACGGAATTTTACAGTGCTTTCTAAATTGCTGAACTTGTTCGAGAACTTTTTAGGAGGAAACTAGTGGTCTCTTGCACTTCAATTTTCTCATAATTTCTTACACTTGGCAGTGGTGTGGAGACTATACATATATTTTTTTATATAAGCAAAAAATAATCAAACCAGTCTAAACAGAGTACGTCACAATATCTTTACAATTTTAACCAAGTCACGGGTTAATAAGCTCTCAGTTGATATTCCTTTTCATCCTCTAGCTTGACAGCTAGCCAATCAGCCGTCTTATTTGCTTCTCTCTCAACAAAATTAATAGAAATTCCATCAAAATTATCTGTAACCAAATTAATATCTTCAACAACATTCTTAACATGCTAATCTATTAACATTAAGAATGATTTGGTGCTTAATGGATTTGGTGGACACTACTGCTTTTACACAAATTCTAAGCAAGCTGATAACTCTCCTTGAAGGCTACTGCAAATGACAACTAGGAGAGTCAATGACACCAAAATGAGCAGTGGACAATTTTTGATGAAATAATTTTCAAATGAAATTTTTAACCCGATGACCTACCTTAGCTTTCTAGATTAAAGCCCACATTGGATGATTGCAAGGATTGGTATTAAGAGATTGAGAGATAAAATTATAAGCAGATTTAGTACTAATAAGATCATTTCTATCCGACCACCAAATATAATTATCTTCATTGGGGTTGATAGGAAGTGAGGTTCCAAAAATTTTCACCGCAACCATGGAACCAAACATGTCAATAAGCAAATCATAATTCCAACAACTATTATTTATTAAGTGACTAACATGAAGATTTAAATAAATTAAATCGAAATTCATAAAAGTAGGTTAGAATCGAAGGAGGATCAAAAATCCAAGCATCAAACAACCAAAAGTATTATGTATTACAACCATAAGTGATAAATTTAATAAAATCATGCTTAAGAACCTCAGCAGCATGATAAATAAGTTTCCAAGCACCACTATTATTCTTAGAGAGAATTCTGATTATTAAGATGTATTAATCTCTTAGCAACCAAAGCAAAACTCATATATTTCAAACTTCTAATGCGGCCCTCATTAGTTTTAGAAAGCACAATCTTGTCTCAAACAACCAAATGTAAACTATGCTTATTACTATTCGAACTCCAAAGAAAATTCTTAATAATAACATTAATTTTCTAGGATAACATAATTAAGGGTCCAACTCACACACAAATAATGAAGAGGAGCATAATTGAGAACATACTCAATCAAAACAATTTTCTCAACTTGAGAAAGACAATTTCTTTTCCAATTATTTAATTTGGCACTCATTTTATCAATCAAGAAATTATAATTACTAGCATGAAGTATTATAGGACCAATAATAGTCACCAAATACTTAAAAGGAAAAGTACCATATTTTATATTAAACTTCCTACAAATTCTATTTCTGAGTTCTAATAGTAGAAACAGTAATACGAGGAAAGAAAATTTTCAGACTTAGTAAAATTAATTTTTTAAATTAGTAAATTTTACCATAATAATAAAAAATATTCAAAACAGTATTGGTGGATTTATCATTAGCTCTGAAGAATATAAGAATATTATCAACATACATGAGATGATTAGTAGAAACATGATGTCTAATCTTAATACAATTAATCTTTCCAAAAATAACCAGCATGATTAAGCATATTAGATAACAAATAGGGTTGAGCATCGGGCGGGTTGGGTTAATACCCGATCCGACCTGGTCGGTTATTAACTTAGTAAAATTAATTTTTTGATTAGTAATTTTACCATAATAATAAAAAATATTCAAAATAGTATTGGTGGATTTATCATTAGCTCTGAAGAATAAAAGAATATCATCAACATACATGAGATGATTAATAGAAACATCATGTCTAATCTTAACAGAATTAATCTTTCCAGAAATAACCAGCATGACTAAGCATATTAGATAATAAATAGGGTTGAGCATCAGGCGGGTCGGGTGACCCGACCCACCCCGATCGGGTATTAACCCGAAAATTTTAAAAATTTTATACTCGATCCGACCTGACTTTTTAATCGGGGCCGACCCAAATAACCCGAAAAAATTAGGCCACGACCTGATTAACCAGAATTCGGTTTAGAAAAAAAAATCATCTTGAAATTGGTGATAAAAATATCAACAATTGTATTAAAATTATAACTCAAATATGACTTGAATTCAAGACCTCATTAACTTTATCTTCACCCTTCCAACCACAAAACCAACACTATCTTTTATTAATATATGTAACATAAACATGTATTTAACTTAAAATCATGTTGGGTCGGGTTAAACAAGGTTTTTACCCAAATCCGACCCGACCCGAAATAGTAAATGAAAATTTTAAAAATATAACCCGACCCGACCCGATATACCCGAATAACCCGACCCGAAATGAATTTTTGAGTTAGTTTTTTCGGGTATATCGGGTCGGATCGGGTTTTGCTCAGCCCTAATAATAAATGACTAACAATAATATACAAGTAAGGAGACAAGGGGTCACCCTGCATAATACCACGATAACCCTTAAACTTTTTAGAGGGGGAGCCATTAATACTACAAGTGAAACTAGTACTAGAAATACATTCCTCAATCCATCTAATAATTTTCAAGGGAAAATTTAAAAGTTTAAGCATGCTAATAATAGAACTCAAAGAGATTATATTATAGGTCTTTTCAATGTCAATTTTAATCATGATAATAAGATTTTTTCCCTTAGAATTGTGGATAGAATAAACAATCTATTGGGCAATTAAAATATTACCATGAATAGATCTACCAGCAATAAAAGCATATTGATTACAAGAAATTAAATCCTCAATATATGGTTTAATTCTACCAGCAAGAATTTTAGCTAAAATTCCATAAGTAATATTATATAAAGCAATAGGTCTATAATCTCTAATAGCCTTATGATTTTTATTTTTAGGAATAAAAACTAAACAAGTATCATTCCAGCCAACATGAAGGATCCATGATCATGAAAATAATTGAAGGCATCTTCAAAAAAATTTAAAATAATATCCCAACAATTTTTAAAAAATTCTACAGTAAAATCATCAGGTTCATGACTTTTTCCAAAATTCAAAGACTTAACAACAGAGGAAATTTCATTCAGAGTAAAATAAGTAGTCTGATTCATAGGAGGAATATAAAGAAATACCTTCCCAGACTCTTCCAAGAGACTTGACAAAGTCTAAAGAAATCTCATCAGATAAGTGGTTTCTTGAAGGAAAAACATATTAACAAAATAATTAATCAAATTAATACGAAATAATCTTGAGCAGACCTTCTATGAAAGCCTCTAATGTTCCAACTAATAATATTCATAGGAAACAACAGAGTTATTTAACCAGTGGATCGCCCTGAACAGTATCATTACAGCAAATCCCTCAACAGAAATATTACTAAAAACATCGATAGCAGCATGGCATTCAGTATTATCAAAAAAATTAAACTCATGAATCTTAATAGCAAAATTGATATCAAAATTGTCATTATCCTTCCTAATCCTCTTCTTTTTAGAATTCAAAAGACTATCTAATTTAGAAAGCTTATTATCAGTCTCAAATTTGAAAGATTTACCAACACCACTAGTTACCTTAATACCCTTACCTTTGTTTTTGATCTTATTATCCAAAGGATTGGGTCTAGGACTAGAATTAAATTTAACTAGGGCATTAGAAACCTTATTCACAAGATTGTTAAAACCAATCTGTCAGGTTCTTAGCATTTACCTGACTTCAAATCTCTTACTAGCAGCGATGATGGCGACTGAGGGACGTCGGAAACTCCTCTGTTCGACCCAAGCTACCGAACGAGTTGGGAGGAAGGCGATGGAGTAGTGTTTCCTGTAGTCCGTCAGCGACACATATCGAGTAGAAGAACTAGAGACAAAAAAGATAGGAGATAGAGGGGAGAGAATAGACGAGAGCGCACCGGGAAGAATCAAGAAGAAAGGAAGAAGACGATCACATATATTTTTCCATATCGTTTTGTTTGTTAACATCCCCAATTATAGACAGTTTAGATCTACGGTTAATATTCGTAGTTTGAGATCCAACGAGGCTTCTTCTTCATGCGCTCCCCACGATGTGGAAGTTGTTCATTAGCGGCCCCGTCGTTACGAGCGGCTTCGTCGCCCGTTGCCACACCATGTGGTTCGCTATCGAGCTCGCCGCGAGTCTTGATCTGACTACGTACTCGAGCCACGTCGGTGTCCGTAACAATACCCGCCTGTTTAAAACGAACCTTGTCCTCAAGGTTCCCAGAAGATGGTGATAATAGCTCGTTGGTCTCTGTTTCTACCGTCGGAGTGGAGCTTTGCCGGTTGTGACCTCTCCCCTTGTCGCCATCTTGGAGCAGCGGTAGCGGTGTCGTCTGTATCTCCGGTGTACCTTTGCATTGTTTCAGTACCGAGACATAAAATACCGAATGAATGTGAGCAGACTCCGGTAATTCCAATTTGTATGCTACTTTCCCCACCAGTCGGAGAACTCGAAATGGCCCAAAATATCGTGGGCTAAACTTCTGTTGTCGTTGAAGACGAAGAGAAAGCTGGCGATACAGTTTAAGCTTTACATATACCCAGTCATCCTCTTGGAACTCCACATCGCGTCTATGCTTGTTCGCTTGCAGTTTCATCCGAGTTTACGATCGCTGTAGATTCCTTTTTAACTGGGTGATAATTTTGTCAAGGTTGAGTAATGCTTGATCCACTGATGAGTGTCGGGCTGTACCCCCGACGTACCGAATGAGCTCCGGTGGATCCCATCTGTAAAGGGCACGGAATGGAGTCATCCCTGCCGACGTCTGCAAAGACGTGTTGTACCAATACTCCGCCCAGGGAAGGAACTCCGTCCACTTTGTTGGTTCATCCACCACAAAACTCCTCAAGTACATTTCAAGACATATGTTCAGCGCCTCCGTCTGGCCATCCGTCTGTGGATGATACGCCGAGCTCAATCCTAATTTTGCCTCCGTCTGGCCATCCGTCTGTGGATGATATGCCGAGCTCAATCCTAATTTTGATCCTTGTAGACGAGCCAACTCACGCCAGAATTCGCTGATAAAATGAGCATCCCTATCACTGATGATACCATGGAGGAAAGTTTATGCAATCTTCTCCATCGAGTAACGTTTGGGTAATGGAAGGAAATGTCAGTATTTGGTGAGACGATCGACGACCACCATGATCGTCGACTGACCTCTGGAGTTTGGTAAACCGTAATGAAATCCATCGCAATGTCTTCAAAGACATCTTTTGGAATAGGAAGTGGTTGTAGCAAGCCTGTCGGCGATAGCTGTTCCGTCTTCATTCGCTGGCATGTCTGGCATTCTTCAACGAATCTACGCATTAGGAATAAAAATGCGACCTTTATAAAGAATAATGTCGTCTTTGTCTTCATATTGCCTGTCATCGTTGCCTTCATCGTCAATCTGGAGTCGCAGATCTTGCAGCTCCTTATTCTCCTGATTCAAATGCTTGATCTCTTCTAATATTCCAATTACCGGTTGCGACAAAGTAAAAGCTACAAAGTCGGCCTTCCTCGAGAGTGCATCTGCTACCGTATTCATTCTTCCAGCTCGATACTTGATCTAAAAATCATATCCCATTAATTTGCTCAGCCATTTTTGTTGAGTCGGTGTTTGGATGACCTAGGTTTGAAGTTCTTTAAGCGATCCATGGTCCGTCAAAATTGTGAATTGACGACCCAAAAGATACTGTCGCCATTTATGAACTGCTCGCGTCACTGCGAACATTTCTCGCTAGTACGTACTGGCCAACTGCATCTGCGATGGGAGCTTTTGGTTGAAGAACGCAATTGGTCGCTTCCCCTGAGATAACACAGCTTCGATGCCGATCCCAGAAGCATCAGTCTCCACCACAAACTTTTTGTCAAACTCAGGTAATGCGAGCACTGGAGCATTGTTTAAAGCTTGTTTAAGTGTCTCAAATGCCTTCCCTGCATCCTCCGACCATTTAAAGGATTCCTTCTTTAAAAGATTGGTTAATGGAGCTGCTATCTTAGCAAATCCCCTGATGAATTGCCTGTAATATCCCGCCAGGCCTAAGAAGCTCTGCAACCCTTCAATATTTCTCGGAGTCGGCCATGCTTGAACTGTTTCGATTTTTGATTGGTCGACTTGTAAGCCTTCTACTGAAACCCAATGGCCCAAGTATTCGATTCGAGTATGCCCGAAAACACACTTCGATCGCTTGGCTACCAAGTGATTGCTTCTTAAAATCCTCAGCACACTTTGCAAATGACGTACGTGATCTGACATCGACTTACTATACACCAGTATGTCGTCGAAAAATACCAACACAAACTTCCGCAAATAGGGCCGAAATATCTCGTTCATTGTCGCCCGAAAGGTGGCTGGTGCGTTCTTCAGACCAAATGGCATCACAAGGAATGCATAGTGCCCTTCGTGTGTTTGAAACGCAGTCTTCGCCACATCATTTCTATCGACTTGAATTTGATGGTATCCTGCTAACAAATCCAACTTGGAAAACACCCAAGCTCCGCCTAGTTCGTCAAATAATTCGTCCGTCGTAGGGATCGGGAACTTGTCTTTCACCGTGACTGCATTGAGAGCCCGGTAGTCGACGCAAAATCTCCAGGTACCATCCTTCTTTTTGACTAGTAAAACGGGAGAAGAGAATGGGCTGTTGCTTCCTTGGATCAATCCTTCTTCCAACATTTTTTGCACTTGCCTCTCGATTTCTCCTTTCTGGAAATGTGGATACATGTATGGCTTAACATTTACAGGCTTTTGGTTTGGTAACAAATGGATACGGTGGTTGTTATCTCTTTCGGTGGCAACTCGGACGGCGGAGTAAATACATCCACAAATTTATTCGGTAATGCTTGTATGCCACTGTCCACAATCTCTGTCGATTGCACGCTATCTGTTGTGAGCTCCAAATGGTATACTTCCATTACTCCTTGAGTTGCACAAAGCTTGCGGAGAGAATTGCACTGTATTGGCTCAGTTTGTATTGCTTGTTCTCCGCGCTAGGAACATTGAGTTCCCTGCCAATTAAACTCAAAAAGATGATGGGAGAAATCCATGATTACTGGTCCCAACATAGCCATCCACGCTACTCCCAGTATTATATCCGAGCCTTTAATTGGCAATGCATGGAAATCAGTCCGAATTGTAGTGCCTTGAATCAGTACTGGTAAGTCTCGAATCATTCCTTCACTCCTTATTTTCCCACCATTGCCGACCATTACACTCATGAAGCTGGCTATTGATTCTACGGCCAACCTGAGATATTTGACTATCCTTGTCTGTATGAAATTATGTGTACTGCCATCGTCGATCAGCACTTGCACCTCATTCCCTCGAATCAATCCTCTAAATCGGAGCGTCATTGGTGAAAAGCACCCCGACAGTGCATTGAAAGATATTAAGGATTGTTCAGCCCCTTCTTCGCCTCTTGGTTCCCTAGGAGACTCTATACTATCTTCGTCTTCCTCCTGCACCACACCGTCGTCCAGCATAAACAATTGAGGTGCTTTGCAACGATGCCCCACGAGTATTTTTTGTCACAATAATAGCAGAGACCCTGCTCGCGTCTCTTTTGCTATTTGGCGGACGATATTCTTCTTGGCGTTTGCCGGTATCCTGAAGGATTTGAGGACACACGGCCTGATGCGATTGTATTTGTTGCCTTCTCAAACTGATTCTGTAAGCTTGATCTCGGTGGAGTTGGCAAAAGACCCGTGCTTTTGCTCGCAGATGGTTGCGATGAGAGTCGTCGGGCTACAACTATTTTTGCTTTGCACCTTTTAGCCAATGTGACGGCTTCATGCATTGAAGACGGCTGAAGAGCCAGAACGTCTGTCTTAATATCACTGCGCAATCCCGATACGAAACAATTCATCAGAAATGACTCCGGCAAATCAGTCGTCCGTAGCGCAAGATCTTCAAATCGACTCTCGTAGTATTCAACCTTTGCATTATGCACCAACTTAGTGAGTTGGCCTTCTGGAGGTTCAAGGTCGGTAGGCTCGAATCGTCTCCGAATTGCTCCGACCAAGTGGCTCCACCCTGCTAATTGTTTTCTACGTTGCATCTAGCGGAACCATTTCCGTGCCAACCCCTCCATTCTGAATGAAGCCATTGTAACCCTGTGTTGATCCTCCGTGTTGTAGAACTTGAAGAAGTCTTCTGCTACCGCAATCTATTCCTCTGCGTCATTACCGTTGAACACCGGCATCTCAATTTGAGGAGGTTTGGGAGGAAATGGGAAATCGTCCTCATTATCTATTTCATTTCTTGGACTCGTCCGCCATCGGTGAGGAGTTGTTATGCTTGTTGACGGCAAATCGGCTTTTCCTTACGACATCTGCACCATCTGGGTATTTAGGAGCCCAATCTGCAAAGATATTGATTGCAATATCTTATGTTGCGCTTCTATTGATTGTTGTTGTGCCTCCATATTGGATTGAATTGTTTCCAGCAACTGATCATGGCGTAACTGAGCATCTTGCAAACTTCTGATAGAATCAGCCATGGCTTGCGCTCGTGTTTCCATTGCTTCTGCTTGTCCGATCCCGTATAGAAGAGAATTCAAAATGAAAGCACAAAATGTCAGGTTCTTAGCATTTACGTACCTCACTTCGAATCTCTTACTAGCAGAGATGATGGTGACTGAGGGACGTCAGAAACTCCTCCGTTCGACCCAAGCTACCAAACGAGTTGGGAGGAAGGCGATGGAGTAGTGTTGCCTGTAGTCCGCCGGCGACACATATCGAGTAGAAGAACTAGAGACGGAAAAGATAGGAGATAGAGGGGAGAGAATAGACGACGAGAGCGCATCGAGAAGAATCAAGAAGAAAGGAAGAAAATGATCGCATATATTTTTCCATATCGTTTGGTTTGTTAACATCCCCATTTATACACAGTTTAGATCTACGGTTAATATTCGTAGTCTGAGATCCAACGGGGCTTCTTCTTCATGCGTTCCCCACGACGTGGCAGCTGTTCATTAGCAGCCCCGTCGTTACGAGTGGCTTCGTCACCAGTTGCCACACCACGTGGTTCGCTATCGAGCTCACCACGAGTCTTGATTTGACTACGTACTTGAGCCACGTCGGCGTCTGTAACACAATCTTAACAGAAGGGTCATTCCCTTGACCAACATCATTAACAGTCCTAGAGGGTTCCTTACTGATAGGGCTACCAAGTCTATTTTCACTGAGCTAATCTCTAAGATCACCAAAAGGATATCTATTACTATTCAGAGAAAATTGGTTAATCACGACAGAAGAAGGATCAGCCTCAATGGCTTCATCATGATTCTCCTGAACATCATCATCAACATCATTCTAAATCACATTATTCTAGGTAAGAGTAGAACTAACACCTTTCCTCCTAGGTCTTCTAGTAATTCTAACCCAGGACCATAGGTAGACTTAGTTTGATCCGGATCCTTATACATATTAATTTTATCAATATCATTAGCTAAGACATCAGCATCTTTGTTAGCATCTTTATTAACAGATTTATCAACACACATACTCATGTCAACAACAGAAGATTCAGTAACACAATCACTTATATTATGACCAACTAAGCCATGTTTAAAGCACAAACTTGGAAACCTTTCATACCTGACAACCTAAAATAGGCCGGCATTTGGCTTGCCAATCCATATTCCCTGTTTAATGGGCTTGGTGAAATCAATCTCAATGCAGATACGAATAAACTTACCTATTTCCCAATTAAAAGATTGTTCATCAATCTTAATTGGTTTACCTATAAGATAAGCAATTTTAAAGAGAATATTTTTAGACCAATACTCTATAGGTAAATTAGGGAACTGGACCCAAATAGGAGCATAATCACTAGTTTCAGTCAAAGCCTTGAAGTTTGGTTTCCAATGCCTAAAATTAATCAAATTACCCCGATAAGCCCAAGGGCTCTCAGAAAAAAAAAACTTTAATAGCATTTTCCTCATTATTAAATCTAAACAAAAAGAAGTCATTCTAAGTCTATAACATTTTCAAGATTAAAAGAAGACCATAACGAAAAAGTCCAATTCCGAAGATGATGCATATGAGGTTTATGAAGAAATCTACCCATCAAAGAAGAAAACTAGGGTTTCCGATTTTCTTGCAATTTAAGATCATCAAACTCAACAAAGTCCTCGACATAAGCTTTTATATTTGAAAAAATTTCAACAGAAGAAAAGGTTTTACGATCAAAAGACTTAGAACTAAAAAGGCTAGCCCAAGAAACCTAATTATTAATAGAATTTGGAACATTTGAACCTTGATCAGTACCCTTATCTCTAGGAATACCACCAGATGAAGGATCAACAGTAGGAGATCTACCAGTATTATTTCGATTCTCCAACTAAGGATCTTTAACAAGGGAAAAGGATTACCAGAGGATATACCCTGTTTAGGTATAGACTGAGACGCAGAAGCAGTCGGAAGAGAAGAAACTTTAGAGACACCTGAAACACCAGCAAGACTAGAAGAGTTAGTAGACATAGCACTAGTAAGAGGAGTAGACTTACCCTTAGATCATTGATCGAGAGACAATCTATCAGTATTCTCCATTCCTTTTATCAAATCCAAGCAACCCAAAGGATCACCGAAAATGACTCAAGGTAACACAGAAACAAGAGAGAAACTTACCAACCAAAACCCTAAAAGCGACGATATAGAACCCACAAAAAAAGAAACAACAAATGAAACAAAGAAAATAGGATCGACACACAAAATATTCAAAATGACACCCAAACTAGAACCCTAAAGACAAAGAGAAAGAAAACATCAAGAAGAAAAGGCACAACGGAACAAGAAAAGAACGATCAGCACCCGAAATCAAAAGCAGATACAAACCAGAACCCTAAAGGCGAATAGAAAGAAACGTCAAGAAGAAAAGGCACAACGAAACAGGGAAAGAACGATCAACACCCGAAATCAGAGGCAAATACAAACCAGAACCCAAAAGGCAAATAGAAAGAAAAGGCACAACAAAACAAGGAAAGAGAGAACAACACCCGAAATCAAAAACAAATACAAACCAGGATCGTAAAGGCGACAGAAAATCCTACCAAGAAGATAACAGAACAAACGAAACGAAGAAAGCACGAGCAACACACAAAAATCAAAAATAAGAAAAGACCAATACCCTAAAGGCGACGAGATGGAGCCTTCAAGGAGAAAACCGAACAAAGAAACAAAGAAAGCACAACCAGCTCATGAAAAATCAAGAAAAACTTCAAACCAGAATCCAAAAGCAACGAGAAGAAGCCTTCAAGAACAATCAACACAATGAAACAAAGAAACCACAAAAGACGAAAGAGAATAAAAAACTAAACCAAATCAGAACCCAAAGGATGTGGATAGAAAACCTTCAAGAAGAAAACCACAGATAAAGAATCAGAAATCGCAGACAAAACGAGAAATAAAGAGAAACACCAACCAAAACCCTAGAGGAGCCAAGATCACTACTAGAATATTGGTTATCAGACATGGGGCTTACCGACAATCGCCTAGGCCGTCAGAATTGGTCACGGCTTTCCGACAACCGCAGCGGCCATGGCTGATGTAACCAAATCAGTCGTAGCTCGCATACAGTCGCCTAAGACCGTTGCTTATATCTGATGGCGCGCACGGGGTGCGAAATGAAATAATATAGTAGCGACGGCTTAGTGGGGGTGCAAAGGCTGTCGGTGATATAATTAATAGGAAGCCATGGTTCACCGACGGCTCGGGGCGCCGTGGGTGATAAGCCTTTTATTTGCATTCGCGCTCGATCATTCCTCTTCTTTCTTTCTCTCTTCTCTCCCGCTGCCCTCGCCGTTGTCGTAGTCGCCCGCTCAAGTCATCATGCCTCGTTGTTGGGATCGCCACCCGTCCATCGCCGGTGCTGTCGCCGCTTCCCTTGCTATCTATTTGCCTAAATTCGATTTTAATATTTCTTAGATTACTTAGACAATTCACAATTCAACGACTAAATGCAGAAGCGAGTAATAAAGATAAGCAATGCGATACACAAAAAAAAAATAATGCTAACACAAGTATTTATAGTGGTTCGGCCCCAATGCCTACTCCACTACCTAAGCACCCAGCTTAGTATTTCCAAACTTAGCTTTACTATATTATATCGTTTCCCTTACAAAGAGGAATTTATACCGGAAAGTCTCCGCTCTCAAACCGAAGGCACTTCCACACCCGGAAGTATCCCACATTCCTATCGAGAGCACTCTCCCACCTCAACCTAAGGGACAACTCAACTAATCCTAGTAAATTAAATTTACAATGATGGATTTAAGCCTTAACACCAAGGCAACTACCAACTCAATCAAATCTAGCAACCTAGGTTTACACAAGTTCAAATGCAATGAAAATAAACAAGAAAATATACAAGTAATGGAGAAAAAATACAACAACACAAATACTTAGCTCTAACACAATGAATCCTAGCTCTTCTTGATGCCTTGATGATGAATCAAATCAAGCTTGAAGGCAAACTCAAGAAAAAACAAGGTAGAAAGCTAGGGTTTCAACAAAGATGACTCAATCAAAACTTGTAAGTGTCAAAGGATGTCTCATGAAGCATTAGAGGGTCATAGGAAGGCTTAAAAGGCCTTTAAATAGGCAAACCATCAAGTGGTGGTTGGGCACAACGGGTATAAATGACTATTTTTAAAGCTGTTATACCGTCCGTCGCTGGTCCGGTCGAACGTCGATCGACCGACCAAGCGATCGCCCGAGTGACCGAAGGCATTCTGCCCATTCTAGGCAACGTTCGGTCGGTCGACCGAAATGCCTTCTCCTTCGGCCGGTCGACCAGTCGATCGATCGAACCTGGGCAGGGCAGACTGCTTAGGCTAGTTTTTTCTTCTTGTTTGCTCGTTTCTGGGTTCTGTCTTCGCTAAGTCTACTTATATAATATTTCTTAACTTTAAGTTATTAACTTTAAAACATAAATGTTATATAAGGATTACCCCCATTTGGATTCAATAAAAATATCTTAAAAATCAAAATCCTTAAGAATCAAAATCTAGTTTTTGGGGTCTAGTACAAATTTCCGGAAAATATTTTTTTTTTAATCTCCCGGGTCAAATATGGGTATGCTAAAGGCTTCCAAAAATTCCTTAAAAATACATCGTTATCTAGTTTTTACCCAATGAATAATTACCGACATTTTTTTTTGTCAAGAAAATGTCTAGTTCATATAGCCCTCCAAGAGCTCCATAGGCTTAGTGAATTCCAGGGTAACTTTCTAATTTGTCAATTTTTCATGTTTTGGGGTTCGGGTTTGGTTTTTGGGTTCTTATGCATCATCACGATAATTTACAACATAAACTAGACATCCTAGACCTAAACTTTAACTTTCCGAAGAATCCCGAGCGTCGATGAGCGTTCTTGCTGATTTCTCTGATTTCTTCAATTTTTTTGATCAGGGACATCGTGCGGTAACCGATATGGAACCTGAAAATAACTCTCTATAAAATTATTAGTTCCATGTGTATTATCATCAAAACCGAGATTAAGACCAAGGTTGAAAACCTTAGGCCAACAAGCATCTACACGCCGGACGCCGACACTAGAGAACGACGTTAGTGTCTAGACGCCGGCGCCGGATTTGGTGCCGAATCCCTGGACCCCAAGCATATGGCGGGAATAATAGTTGTTGGCTATTGTTCCATATTTTATGTATTTTTTTGTTTATTAATTAAATTGTATTAGATTAATTTATGTTAATTGTAGATTAAATTGTGTTAATTTTAGATTTGTTACGTGTTAATTGTAGATTAAATTTATGTTAGTTTTAATGTAGTGGTTAATTAATTATAATTAGAATAAATTTTAGGATTAGTTTTAGTTGGGTGTAATTATAATTCTAAAATTGTCTACTTTGAACTCGTATACGGCGAAATCGTCCACTATGGACTCGCGCGCGTCGGAATCGTCCATTGTGGACTCGCGGCCAAATCGTCCACGGTGGACTCGCGTCGGAATTGTCCACTTTGGATTCGCGCGGAATCGTCCACTATGGACTCCAATCGGCATCCATAAATTTAGAAATTAATCAAGACGAGTTGATACGTTTCGCGTACGCATCGACAAGTCAAGTTTTAATTTTGCAAAACCTTAGATCTGTTCAGGTGTTGTATGTTCGTGTAAACGAAGTAAATGATCTTTTATACGACGTACAACCCTTCAATTGTCCCTAATTGGACAATTTGGGAATATAGTTATTTATATTGCACTTAGTTTATTTTTTTAGTCATTATTCATTTTTAAATTTTGGCTTGTATCTCCCATGTTCTATGATATGCGCCCAGATGATATGCGTATTCGGATAACTATAGGGAGATGCTTCCGAAATTTAGAATGAAGTTAATGACTAAAAGAAATATTAAGTGCAATATACATAACATGAATCCCAAATGGAATAGGACCATCCCGCCTAAAGACATTATCTAAAGATATTGCCAACTTTTTGACAGAACATATCGGGCGATCGAGGATGTACTAACGAATTCATCGTGGAGCTATAATGGACGAATTTTGAGTAGGCGTAACTTCTTAAATTTCGCCTACTCGAATAAAAAATTCCTTAGTGGTGATAAAATCTGATGTTTGTGCTAGAAATGTTCGAACATAAGATTTTTGGATCGAGAAATTGTTACAATGCTTTTGTATACAAAAGAATTCACACCGGGATATTTTGTATGAAATTATCACGGGGAGTCACGTCAAGTCGGGATGTCGAGCAATCGTGTTGTCTAAACTCATGGTGAATCCTCTACTGTGGTGGTTTCTTCTTCCAATCCACATAATCCTTATAGAATAACGATTCTAGATAGTCTTGGTCGACAATTTCATTTAAATGATAATGTTGAGTCAGTGACTGAGACGGTACAACTACCAGATACTACGACAGTTGAAATCACTGAAGAACAACCTACGATACAGATTGAATTGCTGAATAAGGAGGTTGCAGAATTTTACGAGATGTTGAAAGCTGCCAATAAACCTTTTTAAATGACAATGTTGAGTCAGTGACTGAGACGGTACAACTACCAGATACTACGACAGTTGAAATCACTGAAGAACAACCTACGATACAGATTGAATTGTTGAATAAGGAGGTTGCAGAATTTTACGAGATGTTGAAAGCTGCCAATAAACCTTTTTATGAGAATTGTCCTAAATATACAAGATTTCGGCAATTACGCAACTCGTGAACATCAAGTCCGATTATAATATCAACGGGCTTGCTTTTGATCAGATTACAGGCTTTATCAATGGTATGCTACCTCCAGATAACAAGTTTGAGCCAACTTTTTATAAGACAAAAAAGTTGATGAGGAAATTGGCGCTTGGGTACTCACTCGGGCCCTCCTCACTCAGATTGCATCTCACTCGGGCCTTCTACCGATGATGTCGTAGCCGTCGTCCTCCTCGACCCAGTCGATGTTACGACCTGTAAAAAAAAGAAAAAAAAAAAGAAAGATGGACTAAGTTGTAAATATATTTTTTGGAGGGACCTTCTTGCAAAATACCTAATCTTATTTAATTAGCCCTAATCTTTTCTCTAACCTCTCTCTCTCTCTCTGGATCACTATAGCGGCGGCGGCGGAAGAATCGATCATTAGAGATGTGCGGCGGCGGTAGTGAGAAGACTCCGTTGAAGACCGGAGTGTGGAGGATTGTTTAGGTAGGAGTCTTTTCTCTTCTTTGTTGTTTTCCGTCATTTTCGATTCAGTGTTATTCGGCGGCAGCGGAGTAGTTGGAGGAGATAGAGTATTCGGAGCCAATCGGGCTAGCGGAGCTGACTGGAAGGTGGCAGCGGTCGTGTCGCTGCCGATGGCGTCGGATCGTGCGGTCTCGGTGCGACCCAATGAACCCGAAAAATCGACCCAACCTGAATCAATCGGGCCAGGTCGGGTCGGGTCGGGTCGGGTCGGGTCGGGTCGGGTTTTAATATTTAAAATCCGATGATCCGAGACCCGACCCGATTACTCGAATTATTTATATTATTTTATTTTTTAATTTTTTTAATAAAAATCAACTCGGGAGGACGCGATTCTGCGTCTTCCCGAGAATACACAGTTCCGCATCTTCTCGGGAAGACGCGGCCACGCAGGCCGCGTAATTTGGGCAAATTACCTTGGGTGTTGAGCAACGCATCTACGTGTCTCATTCAGAAGTTTTTTTTTAATGGGTACCCGATTACCCGACCCGACCCGATCCGATTTCGGGCGGGTCGGTTCGGGTCGGGTTCAAAAAAAATTATCTTCAAACCTGACCCGTTTGTTTGTTGGTTGGGTCGAGTCAATTTTTTCTCCAAACCCGATCCGACCCGACCCGTGAATAGCCCTAGCAGCCGCGCCTGCTGTTTGGCCCCTTTTTCGGCGAAGAGACGATGTCTTGCCGGTGTTGGAGTCCGCGAGGGAGGTCGGAGGAGGGTCGACGGTGATCGCCGGCGGCCGGGAGGGCCGGCCGGCGTGGGTTCGAGCAGAGCAGGGGAGGGCGGTGTCGGGGGCAGGAGACGAGTGAGGGAGGGAGAGATTTAATTCATTTAATAAATAGATTAATTAAAGAAGAGAGCTATATTGTATGAAATAGAGTTGATTTGTAGATTATTAGGGTATTTTTGTAGTTGATCGTAGAGTCATCGGATCGAGTCGAGGTGAATACCAAAGTTGTAGATTTTCTCGTTCTGAACGCGAAGGTTGTGTCAGATTTCTGATCGGTGATCGTCTGGTAGGTCTTTTCTATATTTCAATGTTATTTAGTAGTTAAGAGTCATTATTTTAGTTTGATAAATAATTAAATAATGTAGAATAGTTGTATTTTATGTTAGGTGATGATTTAGAGTATAGATAGTTGCGTTGGGTATGAGTTGACTCATGTTGTATTATTTGCTTTTATCCTTGCCTTTATTTGCTTGATTTATTTCTGAAATCCGTTGATCTCCTGTTGCATTATTTTGTTGAGCATGTCATGTTGATATCTGCATTAGTCTGATTTAGTTGTTATTTATTGATGATTATTGGAGCATGATATTATGGTAGGCATGGTGCACATTGTAGTATTAGCGTTGTCATGAGTTGTATTTGCTAGCATGAATTATTTTGGCTGCATCTACTTTTGATAGTTTGTTGTAGCATTTATTGTTATTAGCAGTGTAGATCAGTTGTGATTTATCATGTGGTGAGATCTAGTTGTCATGTTGCTTATTGTTGTATCAGTCAATAGATCATTGTATCATTTATTGTGGCTAGTATCGTAGGCCAGTTGTTGTTGACATGCTGCATTATGACCGTTGTTGTGCGCAAGCCTGGACATTGTTTATTGATTGCCCGAGTTGTATGGGCGGTGACACCGGTGATCATGAAATTCTCACACGAGTTGCGTGCACGGTGTCGCGATGTTAGACGTCGACGGGCTATCCTTGGATATTCGCACCATCTGCTTGAGTGGATTCGAGGTGCCACTCTCGAGGTGCGAGAGTGCAGGGGAAACCCAACGTCCACTACGCTCTTGATTGATATGAGTTGCATTAGTTGATAGGTAAAAATGTGTCTTGTTGTCGACATATTGCATTTTATTGCAGAGTGGGACCCAATCGCTGTTGACTCCACTGCCTCCACCATAGCCGTGAGATTTTGATTTATTGTATTTTGATTATATTTTGATACTTGTTAGCCTCCGTTTGAGGCTTAGATATTTGATAGATGTTTATACTTTACATTTCATATATTGATACTTGTTTACCTCCGGTTTGAGACTTAGATTGATGATATTTAAGTAAAACTTGTATAGTTTGTTGAAAATATATGTGTATGAGGATTTGTGGTTGTAATATGTGATTGAAAATATAGAGTTGTAATATGTGATTGATGATATCATTGTATATATAGGAATTTTTAAAATTTTAATTTTTTTTTAATTACAGGATATAATTTTATCCTCGGCTTACCCACGATCACCCGTCACTACGCCATGACTGAAAGCGTATCGTAAATAGCAAATGGTCTGAGCAGGACCAAATATCATGATTGGTAATAATATTATCGATGGCTTCTAACCACGATTGATGTATAAGAATAATCACTGATATATTTAAATCAGCCAACGGATAATTCTAGCAGTGGATAGAGCATTCAAGAACATGAAAACGAGAGGCGGAATGAATGCGCAGCAGAGCTCCCTGCACACGCAAATGGACACACGGGAGGAGCTAGCTGTAAAGCACAATGAACCTTCACACGCGCGACCCAAATGCCAAAATACAACCACAGATCCAGGCAAAAGCTGAAGAGCCTAGACCAATCAAACTCGAAACACAGACAACGCTCACATTCTTGGAGCTTAATCAGTCTACTAATTTTTTATTTCTTATTCATTATCTAAACAACTAGGGACTATATCATTTAACAACTCAATAATTTATATTATTCTTGAGCATTGGAAGAGTTTATGTATTATGACAGACTAATCTATTTTTATGCCTCGTTTTTTTTTGCTTTTAGATTTCCAATTTCCATTTTGACTTGCCTCGCACTTTAGCCTTACAATGATGTTAAAAAAAAAGCCTTACAATGATGTTTAAGGGCTTGATTCAATTTGACTTTCACTTGTTTTGAAGATTACTTATACCATGCTTTAGTTACTGAGGTAAGTGAAGAGTTCTGCTTGATTTAATTTTTCTATATTCATCATTTTTTAAGTTTCAAAGCAAGTTCAAAATATGCTTGCAATTTTTATTTACAGTCAATCAAACGCTTGCAAATAAAAGTTACAAGTGTACTTACGAACAACCAAATAATATGATACAACTTCTATTCACGGGCATTTATTTTTGCATGCAAATAATTTTTGTAACATTTGCATTTGTGGGGAACCAAATGCGCCCTTAGTGAAAATTTATATCTATCATCAGCAAATAACATTTGAACGCACTCCATAACATTCTTAACAAACTTAAAGGAAGGAGACACTACAAGAAAAACAGGCATCAGTGACGAAAACTTTCGTCATAACGTCCGTCGTTGAAAATCTCATGGCAAATGTTCCATTTGTTCTTTTGTGATAGAAAAATTTTCATCACAAAATCGGTATATTGATGATCGAAAATAAATTTTTCATTACTAATTATGATTTTCTACACATAAAAATATGTCTATTATATTATTATATTATAGATTATTATAATATTATAATATATTATAATATTATACTATTTGTGGGCGAAATGACGATACTAGAGGGGGGTGAATAGTATATTTACTAATTCGATTAGCCAAAATTCTAATTTAATCATATACTTAAATAGTTAGGCAATTTGTGATTCGATGAATATGCGGAAGCGAAATAAACAATTAAGCGCAAGCAACAATAAAAATAATGCTAACACACAATTTATAGTGGTTCGGCCCAATGCCTACTCCACTACCTAAGCACCCCGCTTAGGATTTCCAAACTAATTTTACTAGATCACTTTAAGTTTCCCTTACACTCAAGGACTTTTCACCGAAGAGACGCACTCTCGACCTAAGGCACTTCCACACCCGGAAGTCATCGCCTTCTTATCGAGAGCTCTCTTCCACCTCAATCCTAAGGGACAACTAAAACTAATCCTAGTAACAACTAAGTTTACACACACAAGTGGCTTTACACCTTGCAAGGTAACCACTTACACAACAAGACCTAACACCAGGTCTTCACACTCAAATCCAAATAAAATGGTTCAAATAAAGATATAAAATACAATCAAAAGAGCTACAATATAAAATAAGATTAAAAGCTCTTTTTAATCCTTCAAGAACCTCCAACTCGCCAAGTGGTAGAGCTTGAGTTGAAGCCCGAGTTGAGGAGCAGGTGTTGCTTGATGAAGAACTCAGCAAAGGAACAGAGCGCGCTGCGATTACTTCTTGGAAGGCTTTGATCTCTCTTTTGGATGCTCAATAATTTTTGTCAACGTTCGAGAGAGAAATTAAAAGATGTGTATGAGGTATATTTATACCCCCAGCTGAAATGGGGCGTCAATGGAATTATTTTTGATCATTACAGACGCTCGATCGATGGTCCGGTCGAATCGTCGATCGACCGATCATTCGACCGCTATAATTTTCTCTCTGGTCGGTCGACCAACGGGTCGACCGCCATACACAAATCACGCGATCCACGATCTTCGGTCGATCCATCGATCGATCGACGCGATCTGCATCTTCGGCTATTCGCAGGTCAGTCGACTGACTGGTCGACCGCCAAGCCTACTGCCCTTTTTGGGCTTCGATCGATCGATCGGGCCGGTCGACCGATAGACACAAGAAGCTTGTGATTTCTCTTTCGGTCGATCGACGCAAGCTGCGTTTGCAGCTAGCCTCAGTCCGGTCGACCGATCGATCGATCGCTAGGGCTACTGCCCATTTCTTACCCTATTCGGTCGATCAAATTTAGGCTGAGATTGTTTTCTTCAGCCTTTTTCTTCCGCGCTTCATTTCCGGGTTCCGACTTTCAATGAGCATCATGACGGAGAGCTTTCAATGTGATCTTTGAGCTCGTCCGATGTGACTTTGGTGCACCAGTCGATCTTTGGTAAGTTTCTCAATGAACCCGAGCGCGACGATCAATGTCTTTCCGATTTTGCGATTTCTCCGATATATCCGATCAAGGACATCGAACTATAGTCAATAAGGAATCTAAAAGATATTCTCAAAGAAATCATTAGTTCCATATTTGTTATCATTAAAACCATCAAAACCGAGATTAAGGCTAAGGTTGAAAACCTAAAGCCAACAATCTCCCCCTTTTTGATGATGACAAACATCCTTAAGAAAATATATATTCATTAAAGACACAAGGATATCAACTAAGGAATTTCTCCCCCTATCAACATGCATATTTATGAAATAGAACTCTCATTATCTATATGCATGGATTTCCTATAGTTTCCTCCCCTTTACCTAGAATGATTATATTTTCCTTATATGCTTTAATGTATTTTCTTATATTTTTCTCCCCATTTTGACTATATATTTCTCCCCCTTTTTCTTAT
The DNA here is from genome assembly GCA_034359265.1 of Canna indica. Classification (NCBI taxonomy): domain Eukaryota; kingdom Viridiplantae; phylum Streptophyta; class Magnoliopsida; order Zingiberales; family Cannaceae; genus Canna; species Canna indica. The sequence goes on from CP136891.1 coordinate 27,659,293, forward strand.
ATTCTTCTCCCCCTTTTGACATCAATAAAAAAGGGCAAGAAAGTTCAATCAAGTCGAAGGGATGAGATACAAAAAGATTTTTTTTTTTAATGAAGTTGAGACTTTTAAGGAGTATTTTTCATGCAACATGAAAATCTCAACTCAAGGGATGGAAAACAAGTATTTAATATGATACCAACTTAAATCATACATGCAGTGATAGATACAATTCAAGCCTAAATCAACTTAAATCATACCAACTTTAAGGAGTGATAGATACAATTCAAGCCTAAATCATGTATGCACTCAAGTATGATACCAATGTTGTAGTTTATCTTTTTCATGACATTTTTATATTTCATTCAAACTTTCAAAATACAAAAATATAGACATTTAAATCATGTATATCAAGTTTGAAGTGAAACAAATATCATTTGTTCTAAAAATGAACTTAGAATGTTTTTATTTGAAATAAGCATGAAAACTTTGAAAATGCTAAGTCTCAAGTTTTGCTATCTACTCATGTTTTTTTTTTCAAACTTGGGCATCTAGACATCAAACATGAGATATTGTAAGGCTATGAATTAAGTTTGGGCTTAAATGAGATTTTTAAGTTACTTTGTTGACATAGGTCAACCTATACTTCAAGATTTGAAATACTAATTTGTTGGATGAAAATTTTTGATACCAAATATTGAATGAAAGTTTTGATACCAATTGTTGAGTGAAAAATTTGAAACTAATTGTTGAATGATCATTTGAAATGCATGTATCAAGATTCAACTCAAAATGAATTTAAAAAACAAAGTCAATTTTTCATCCTATATTGATTCCGATGAAACAAATGGATTAGTTATCTATCATCCTAGATATCAAAATCATTTCTATGAATGATTTTACTCAAGAAATTGTGTGAATGATATTAGAAATAGAATCCAAATGGTATACATGAGTTTTTATTGAAGTTTTTGAAGAAAAATCGAAGTATAGAAGATTGATATTTCAATTAAGGATGATACTTTGAGTTTTAAAATCTAACTTCAAAAATTCATTATAAATTAGATTCTTGATGAAATATTTTGAAATTTTTAGTTAAGAAACTAGATTTTTCAATGAAGGTGAGGTTTCAAGACTCACCTAAAAAAGATTTTTCTATATTTTTCTAAAAATAACTAAAATTTATACTAAATGTGGGTTGAAATTGAATTCTTGTAAATTTCAATTTTTCTTAAAACTTTTTCAATTTTCATTCAAACTTTCATGACACCACATGGTGGTCATGTCAAGAGTATATGTCAAGTTTGAAATAAAAATTTTGTCCTTAAGTCAAGATATCAACCTAGCATAGTTTCATTCAAAACTAAACTAGTTTTCATGAAACTTGCCAAGTTTCAATCTTAACATTTACTCATGATTTTTCAAGTTTAAACCTATGAATATCTAGCATGAGTAAATCTAAACAGGTTTCACAAGTATGGATTGAGAATGAGACATTTAAGTCAACTTGTTGACTTGGGTCAACAAGGTTCAAAAGAGGTTTTCATGAATTAATCTCAATTGTCATTTTATCCATATCCATAAGAATTTTCATTCTAAGTGCATGGAAACATGTCATACCTAGCTATTCCTAAACATGTTTGTGAAGATTTGGACTTAAAATAAAATGACCAACTCAATTGATACCAATTGTGGTTTCTTGACTTGGACCAAGCTTTTCAAGCTTAAATCCCCTAAAGTGATATAGATGTCACATTGTTCATCTAGACAAGAATTTTTAATTTTAACTTTCTAGACTTATGTGATATGTGTATCTATACATGTTCATCAAATTTTAACTTAAAATAAGGTCTCTAACAAGAATTTTAACCTAGAGCAAGTTTCATTTAATCAAGATTATCATGAAATTTGCCTAAGTTATCAAATTAGTTTTACTAGATCACTTTAGGTTTCCCTTACACTCGAGGACTTTTCACCGAAGAGACGCACTCTCGACCTAAGGCACTTCCACACCCGGAAGTCACCGCCTTCTTATCGAGAGCCATCTTCCACCTCAATCCTAATGGACAACTAAAACTAATTCTAGTAACAACTAAGTTACACACACAAGTGGCTTTACACCTTGCAAGGTAACTACTTACACAACAAGACCTAACACCAGGTCTTCACACTCAAATCCAAATAAAACGGTTCAAAGAAAGATATAAAATACAATCAAAAGAGCTACAATATAAAACAATATTAAAAGCTCTTTTTAATCCTTCAAGAACCTCCAACTCGCCAAGTGGTAGAGCTTGAGTTGAAGCCCGAGTTGAGGAGCAGGCGTCGCTTCATGAAGAACTCAGTAGAGGAACATAGCACGTTGTGATTACTCCTTGGAAGGCTTTGATCTCTCTTTTGGATGCTCAATAATTTTTGTCAATGTTCGAGAGAGAAATTAAAAGATGTGTATGAGGTGTATTTATACCCCCAGCTGAAACGAGGCGTCAACGAGATTATTTTCGACCGTTACAAACGCTCGATCGATGGTCCGATCGAATCGTCGGTCGACCGATCATTCGACCGCTGCAATTTTCTCTCTGGTCGATCGATCGACGGGTCGACCGCCAGATGCAAATCGTGTGATTCGCGATCTTCGATCGACCAGTCGGTTGATCGACGCGATCTGCGTCTTCGGCTATTTGCAGTCGGTCGACCGCCAAGCCTACTGACCTTTTTGGACTTCGATCGATCGACCGGCCCGGTCGACCGACAGACGCAAGAAGCTTGTGATTTATCTTTAGGTCGATCAATCGATCGACAGACGCAAGCTGCGTCTGCAGCTAGCCTCAGTCCGGTCGACCAATCGGTCGACCGCTAGAGCTACTGCCCATTTCTTACCTTATCCGGTCGACCGCTCGATCGACCGAATTTAGGCTGAGATTGTTTTCTTCAGCCTTTTTCTTCCGCGCTTCGTTTTTGGGTTTCGGCTTTCAATGAGCATCATGACGGAGAGCTTTCCATGTGATCTTTGAGCTCGTCCGATGCGACTTTGGTGCACCCATCGATCTTCGGGAAGTTTCGCGATGAACCCGAGCGCGATGATCAATGTCCTTCCGATTTTGTGATTTCTCTGATTTATTCGATCGAGGACATCGAATGCTAGTCGATATGGAACCTGAAAGATATTCTCAAAAAAATCATTAGTTCTATGTTTGTTATCATCAAAACCATCAAAATCGAGATTAATGCTAAAGTTGAAAATCTAATGCCAACACTATGAATTATCTATACTTTTATAATGTTTTGGGTAAAATACAAAAAGCTCCCCGAACTTTAGCCTAATTAGCAAAAGATACCATGAACTTTAAGAACATGAAAAAAAACCTCACAAACTATTGAAAAATTAGCAAAATGGCTCATGTTGTTATCTCTCAATTAACTTTATAATTGAAAACACGTTTTTTTGCATTACAATCAAATTTCATAGGATTATTTTGCATCACAATCAAAGTTCATAGAGTTTTTTGTATCGCAACTAAAGTTTAGGAGGTCTTTTTACATTGCACTGCAAGTTGAGAGAGAAAATTAAATTTTTTATATATATAATTTTTAAAAATATTATATTAAATATGATATGAAAAAAAAAATTACACGTGGGCGAATGAGGTGTTGACACGTGGCGCTATGTGGAATTCTGTTAAAAAATTAATGGAGAGATAACGACACGAGCCTTTACCCAAATATTTTTAAGAAATTTATAAAATATAGTATGACAGTAAATTTTTAGGTCTCATGAGGTATCAATTTATAAAATTTAAAAAAATTAGGAGAAAAAAAATAATTCATATGAGACTAAAAAAATATATTTATGATGGTTATGAATAAATAAAAAAATAATTTTAACTCATGTGGGACTAAATATGATAAATTTTGCTTTAATAATATTTCGTTTAATTTTGTGTCGGATTTCTACTTCCGTCACTAAGATGTCACTATTATGTGGTGGCTCAGTGATAGATCTGTGACGAAAATGGAGAAAAAATTTGAGTGACTGATTAGTGTCAGAATATTAGTGATGAAAATAAAATCGATTAATATTCTGTCACTAATGCTATTATTAAAAAAATTAGATCAAATTGATCAAAAATTTTGTGTTTGATTTGTGATAAAACAGTCTTGTGTCAAATTTTTCATCACAAGTCCATCACTATTTTGAAAGAAAAAAAAGTTCATTTCAAATGTCACAAATCGATACTCGTTTTTCTTGTAGCGAAAGGAACTAAACAAATCGATACTCGTTTTTCTTGTAGCGAAAGGAACTAAACAAATCGATACTCATTTTTCTTGTAACGAAAGGAACTAAACAAATGAGTCAAGTCGAGGACTGGGTTACGTGGATAATTAGGAACCGATTGATCATGATGTGACTAAGGTATTTGAATCAATGTTTTCAAGAGAATTTTATTGGGAATTGGCGGTAGTATTGATGGCAATCGTGATTGCACTAGTTAAAATGTCTTATTTTAGAACATGATGCTTATTTTGATTTGGAAATAATTGTGCTAGTAGTCTACTTATATTTACAAGCTCATCATTATGTCCCCATTAGAGTTTAACATGCTTAATTTGTGCATATAAAAGCATCAAATATGTCCGACAAATCTTGAACTCTAAGGTAGTCATCTCTCTTTGGTTTTCCTTTTCTTTTCAAGTTGAAATTTAGAGATAGAATGAGTGGATTGCTCAACAACTTCTATTGATAGGTAAAAGGAGAAACTTCGATCTAGACGACCTCGGAATGAATAATAGCCAATTATAAGATGTGCAATTTTCACGGGACAATAATTAATGATACTACCAAATCTTTTGACATGTTTTGGTTGCGTATACCTGTGCTATACTATTGACCTCACTATGCTTAGTAAATCTCTCATTTTTTCACATGCACTGGATGTAACTTGCGAACCTAAATTTTGTAAATATGACCTGCCCGCTGAGGGCGGGGCTCAATCAACTTCACTCCCTTAGGGGTGGGGGTGGCAATGGTTCGGGTACCCACGTTTGTCATGAATACCTGAAATAATAAGTGCAAAGATAAATACAAGATAGCTTAAGATGAATTCGACTTATATTCTCGTTATGCTAAAATCTTATAAACAATACAAGATCAACTCAAGAAGTTCTGAAATCAAAAGGTAAGCCTCACTGTTTTCAAGTAAAAAATCATATATTTCAAATTCTGAAAGCCAAAAGAAACAAAGATGCAAAAGGTTATGTTATCCAATATGTTCGGGTACTGGGGAAGCTGGGCCGCCGGGAGGTTGCCGAGATGGAGACTAACTCCGGAAAGATCGGGAGCGTGTAGTGTTTGGGTAGGCGTCGGAGAGATGGAGAACCTAAATTCTAGTTTTAATTATTTCTTGATTACTTAGGTTAATACACGATCCGATGTGTATTAATACACTAGATGTGAAAGTGATAATAAAACAATTAATCACAAACAAAAGTATCAGTGCAAATAAGTCGATTTATAGAGGTTCGGCCTCAATGCATACTCTACTACCTAAGCACATCCGCTTAGAATTTCCAAACTTAACTTTACTAAATTATGAATGTTTCCCTTACAATGAGGACATTTTACCTAAGAGACTCCGCTCTCAGCACTTTCACACTCGGAAGTCTCTGTCTTCTTACCGAAAGCACTCTTCTACCCCGTAGCGGATCCAGAAAATTTTATTAGTGGGGGCAAACTAATACATAAATTTTCAAGAATTCAAATTCAAGCTAATTTTGATAGTTGACTTCAAGTTCAAGTCAAGTTCAAGCTAATTTCAAGGCAAACTATTGATTTTCTTTTTAAAAATCTTTTCATAAATTTTTCCATGATTTCTTTAAAAAGGAAATAAGTTTTTTTTTTTAAAATGATGCTACCAATTAAATTGAACAACAAATATATATTTTTTCAATCAATTTAATCAACAAGAAAATAAAAGGTAAATAATGAGTAATTAATAATGCTGAAATTTAAAATAAAATCAATAATGATAAAATAATTAATATTGAATGAAATAAAAATATTGTCTTACCATCCGAAGAATTGAAAGAAACAATCAATAAAATAAAAATACCGTACGATATCGGTAGCCCGACAAAGATTGAAGGCGGTCCGACGAAAGCTGAAGGCAACGAGCAGCCCCGACAAAGGAAAACAATCAACTGTAGAGGCCAATGAATTGTAAATGTCAATAACTCCTACGATTTGTAGATAGAATCATTCACCAATAAAAAGTGGAACTCAATATAGAAAGTACTTAAGTTCCTCTTCACGATCTACATGATTTAATAACTTGCTCTTCTCTCCTAAAAGTTTGGTGTTAGGTTCCAATGTATCAACTTAGCAAAGTTTATGTTCCATTTCATTACACAAAAAAGATGAGAGACTTAACTTAGGAAAACATATTCTGCAGCGTGAAGGCGGCGGCGTTGTGAAGGCGGCGGTAGGCAGCACTACTGCAGCGTGTTCGTGAGAACCTGGCAAAGCTCGAGACTCGAGTGAAGATGCTGCGTGCGAGCAGCCCCGACAGCGGCAGTGAGCAGCCCCGACGGCAGGCGGCAACGCTGTGAAGGCACTATGAGAAGCCGGCAGCAGGCGGTAGCGTGTTCGTGAGAAGCCGGCAGAGCTCGAGAGTTCGTGAAGGCAGCAGGCGACAGTCAACAGCGTTGTGAAGGCGTTGCCTGCGAGCAGCGAGATAGTGAGAAGGCGAGCGAGTTCGTGAGAAGACAAGCGAGTGAAGGACGGGAGTGACGAGTGAGAGTTCACGCAGGCAATGACATTTAATGTTAATGAATAGTGCCATTTATATATGAGAATTGAACACGCCACCTTCGTAATGAAAAGATTTCACTGTCCGTTTATGTATAAAAAAAAGTTATTTCACTGTAGCGGCAGCTGTTGTATATTTGCATTCATGGTTTCACACGGAAGTCGTTAGATTCAAAGTTCAAACCCATGATTGCTTGGGGGCATCCAAAGTTTTTTATAGAAAAAAAATTATTTCAATTGGGCCACGTGCCACGCTGGCTTACAATGGATCCGCCACTGCTTCTACCTCAATTCTAAAGGACAATAATCAATAATCCTAGTAAACTAAGCTACACCGAAGAACTTATGCCTCAAACATATAAGCAACCACTCAATTCACTAACTTAGCACTCTAAGTTATCACAAGCTTAAGTACAATGAAATAAATCACAAAAATATACAAGTAATGAAGTAAATAAACAAAGTAACATATACTTAGCTCCTCTAGATGTCTTTTGGTGATGAAACAATGAAGATCAAAAGCCAAATCAAGGTTTAGTATCGAAACTAGGGTTTTCTCAAAGAATAACTCAAGAAGGCTTAACAAAGATGAAGGATTGTCTCAATGAAGCATTAGGTACATGAGAAGACATATTTGGGGTCTATATATATAGATCCCAAAGGTAGAAACTCAAAAAGAGTCGTTCAACGGATCTAAATAGATCTGTTGGATAATTCGATCGACCCTCGATCGATCGAGGTTCGGCCGCTGGTCGGTCGAATAGGTTATGGAAATTTTCTAGAACACTTTCGGTCGATCCTCGGGCGACCGATGGTCGACCAAGGATTGGTCGAGATTCGATTGATATCTGTAGTTTTGGGCAGTTTGTTGATTTTTCTGATTTGTCGATTCTTCACTAGCCTTATTTACATTTCAGCAAGGTCAACAAGTTAATGTCTTTATTTATTTTTTATTCTTCATTAACTTTAAAACATAAATGTTAAATAAGGATTATCCCTCATTTGGATTCAATAAAAATATCTAAAAAATTAAAATTCTTAAGAATCAAAATCTAACTTTTGGGGTCTAATACAAATTTGCGAAAACTAAAAATTCTGTAATCTCTCGGGTCAAATATGGATAAGTTAAAGGTTTGCAAAAAAAATCCTTAAAAATAGGTCGTTAACTTGTTTTTACCTAAGGAATAATTACCGAAACTTTTGGTGCTAAGAAAATGTCTAAGTCATATAGCCCTCCAAGGAGCTTCCTAGGCTTGGAAGATTTTTGAGTTGTTTTCTGATTTTTCGGGTTTTTATGTTTAGGTTCGGGTTTTTTTGGGTTTCTTTGCATCATAGTGAAGATTTACAACACATGCTAGACATCATAAATCTAAACTCCATCTTCTCGATAAAATTCGAGCATCGACAAACATCCTTGCTTATTTCTCCAATTTTTCTGATTGGGGACGTCACACGCAAATGGATATGGAACCTAAAAATATTTCTCCATAAAATTATTAGTTTCATGTTTGTTATCATCAAAGCTGAGATTAAGACTGCAAAGATGGATAGATTGAGAGATCAGGATTTTGCAGTGTAGGCGACAAAAAGAAGACTACAAAGATGAGAGACCGGGATTTGGGGAGACTGGGAGAGATGGAGTTGCGGCTACATTAGGTGACAGAGAGGAGACTGCACAGATGAGAGATCGAGAGTTGGGGAGACCTAGAGGGATGGAGTTGTAGTTGTAGTAAGGTAGGTGACGGCTAGGGTTAGTCATTAATGTGTAGATAGTTATTGGGTTATCGGGTTAATTGGGGTTTTCTTAAATATTTTTATTAACATTTTCTAATGGGTTCGGGTATCGGGTAACCACGAGGCAGTACCCAAACTCGAATCGATTAAAATTGATTTTTCAATTTCAATAATCGAACATAAAATCAAACCGTAAAATTTATTCGTAATCGAAATTTGTGGTTCGATTAACTAATTAATCACGATTAATCAATTTTAGTTGTCATCCCTACACTCCGTGTATAGGTATCTAATCTTGTATTTCGAATATTTTAAAATGCAATGCCTAGCCTTTTAGGGCCTCACTTCTCTCTATGAAAAAAAAAAAATCTTTCTTGTTCAGTTTAGATATGGGTTTTGTTCTTTCCCTCAGAAAAAATTGTAATCACATGAGACCGTTTGAACAATCTAAAACATAAATATCTTTTCTGAAAAATAAATTTCTTTAAGAGCAATTTACCCAAATCGGATTTTGGGAATGAAAAATTTCCAAAATCGGATTCAACTTTGGGGAATTCTCCAAATAGGAATTGAGTGGATTCAATACCGATTTTGCCCCTGGCCAAAGTCTCTAACCAGTTATAAAATTAAAAAATATATATATAAAATACAAAAAAATAATTTTAATTTATAAAATATTTTTTATGATAAAAATAAGATATTAGAGAATAAAAAATATATTTTTCAAACTCTCTAATGTATTAAAGACTTTTGTACAAAGTCTATAAATTTAAATTTAAATTAAAAATTATAAATTATTTTGATGCAAAATATTTTTCTAAATCAAAATTTCTCTTTTGTATCATTAAAAAAATTATTTTATGAATTCAAATATTTTTTAAAAAAAATATGAAACTATTATAGACTTTGCACAAGAGTCTCGATCTAATAAGTTAGAGACTTTTGTTTATAGTAATTTTATAATTATAAAAAATAAAATTTAATTCACAAAAAAATATATGTGATATAAAAGATATGCTAGAGTTTATCAAAATATTTTGGACAAAAAATATTTCACTAACATCATAATTAAAAATTAATTTTATAGACTTTGGACGAAAGTTTAAATAAAATTTAATGCATTAGAGACTTTTGCCCAAAGTCTATAATATCAAAAATATTTTATAATTTTTAATTTAAATTTAGATTTATAGACTTTATGCAAAACTCTCTAATGATTTAGAGAGTGAAAATATAATTTTTAAACTCTAACACCTCATTTCTATATCATTAGAGAGTTTGAAAATACATTTTTTAGAATCTAATACCTCATTTTTATTATACCTCTTATATATATATATATATATATATATATATATATATATATATATATATATATATATATATTAATTTTTAATCAAAGTCTCTAACTGATTAGAGAATTTAATATATTTTTTTAAATCTAACACTTCATTTCTATTATATCTCTTTTTTATATAAATTAAAATTATTATATATATATATATATCAAAGTCTCTAACTGTTTAGAGACTTTGACCCGGAGCAAAATCGGTATTGAATTCATTCAATTTTTATTTGGGAAATTTCCAAAAATTGAATCCGATTTTTAAAAATTTTGAATCCTAAAATCCTATTCGGATAAATTGATGTTTCTTTAATTAAAATGTCACATTTCGGTCCACGACACAAAGTAACAAAGATGCTGTAATCCAGAAATTAAACCCTTGGCGAAAAGAGAAGGTATAACTTTGGGAATGTTCTCATCATTTATGCCACTAGATAATGACGGTACTCAAGTCACAAATATCATCACCGTCATAAAATTACAATTACAACCCTTCATTATTCTATTATTATCATCGCGATTCACCGGCACAGATGAATCTCCGCGTTTGAACAGTCGTCCACCCGAACCCACGTTCTCCTCGTTCTCAAAATCCCAACATTTTCCACGTTTCGTATCCTCTTCCTCCTCTAAGCCGACACCTATCGGCCAAAAATCCAACCTTGAACGGGCCCGTCCGCCGTGCCTCTTCTTCCTTCTTTGACGTGCTCCTCTCTCTCTCTCTCTGGACTCGGTCCACCCGTCATCGCCCACGTCGTGCTGCCCGCTTCCTCCACCTTTCCTCTATTCTTCTTTAGTGCCATCATAATACGCTCAATTCTATCCATTTATATATTCCCCCAGCCTCGCTTTTCTCGTCACGTGTGGTAATTAAACCCCCCACAGCGGGAGCACGGAGGCCGTGGCCAAACTATAAATAACGAAGACCAGAGGTGAAGGCGACGAAAAGACAGCGAGAAGTTCATTCAAGATTGGAGATTTGAGATTTGAGATTTGAGAAGAGTGAAGGAGATCGGACGTTGGGGCTTGTAAAGGGGAGATTTTTTATCTAAGAGAGAGCTAACGAGAAGATAGAGATGGCGGCGCGGAAGCAGGGACAGACCAACTTCGCCGTTGCCTGTAGCCTCCTCAGCCAATACATCAAGGAGAATGGGAGATTAATCGCCGATTTGGCGCTCGGAGTGGCCGTCGGACCGCAGGACGATGGCAAAGGTGAGACCTTGATAGTGTTTTGTAGTAAAAGATTTCGATTTGATTGGAAAATATTGGATTTTCCATTTGATTTTGTTTGGTATATCTTGATTTTGCTAGTTTTGATCTTTATTTATTTGATTCTACTCCAAAAAAAAATGGTTTTACGGTAAAGAAAAATCTCAAAGTTCAGATCTTTTTTCTCCAAATTACTGTTTGATTTATTACTTTCGATGCAATTCCTTCAGGCAAATCTGAATCGTTTCGACCGCCGACCACCATGTGCCTGCTGCCTGGAGCCGACGTCTCGAGCGGAAACGATGAGGAAAGGGGAAGGGAGGAGACCTTGTTTCCCCAGCGTGCCGAAAACCTAAAGAATTTCAGGTCTAAATTCTTCATCCAAACTCCCATAACTCCAGCAAACTCGTCTTGCCTCATCATTTGCTCTTCAACTTCAAATTAGAATTGGTAGAACATGTTTCTCTGAGGAGAAAACTGGGAAGAAGTTTGAATGCTTCTCTGATCATTTTCATGGCTGCTTCTGCTGCAGGGAACCAGAAAGAGCCCAACTCACAATCTTCTACGGAGGGAAGGTGTTGGTGTTTGACAATTTTCCATCTGAGAAAGCCCATGATCTCTTTCGGCTAGCAAGCAAGGAGAACCCAACTGTGCAAAGCTTCGGTTTCGAATCGCCTTCCTCTTCCTTGGCAAGCTTGAGTGATCAAAATTCAACCTTTGTGTCCAATTCTGCTAACACTTTCTTGGCCGCCCAAGGCCGACTACCACCAAGTTCAGCACAACCTATCCTTTCTGGTACTAAATCTCTCCTTGTTAAACTGAGAAGTCAGTTGATACTTAAACAAAGATGACAATGCTAAATCCAACAAGCCATTGATGTTGTTTATGTTCTTTCGTGGAGCTGCAGATCTTCCTATCGCGAGAAAGGCTTCGCTCCAGCGATTCTTGGAGAAGAGGAAATACCGGTAGGTAATCATAATTCTTGTTGATTTGCTGTGACAAGAGGAACACTTTGCTAAGTGATTCTAATTAACAGATCCGTTGTTGCAGTGCTGATTGACTAATTTAAGGTTGACCTCTTATAATTTTCAGGATCAGTGAAAGAGCACCATATCAAGTTCATGCCTCTAAAAAGATGGTGACTTCTGTGAAGCAAGAAGAGGACAGCAGACCATGGCTTTGTTTGGGTCCTCAGTTCTCATTCCAAGCCTCAAACTGAGCTATGAAGCACAGCAGATAGGAATAAAAATTCAACTTAAATGACTTTGCTGGAACAATAAGTACTTCAGTTTGTTTCAATTTTCCTTTTCTTTTCTACATGATTTATTCTTTTGCTGTAAAAATGATATACCAAAGTTACTGACAACACAGTTCCAAAGTTCTATTTTCTCAACACTTGTAGCATGTATCTGTTCTTATGAGATGATTTTTTTTAAAATAAATAATATTTTCTTTAAATAGTTGGCTTTGTCCAAGTTCCACAGGTATAAGAATTCTATCATTAACAGCCTCCTGATTTCCATTCTCCGTTATCGATCGCAATTATGATTAAGCTGGCGGTTTAGATATTTTTTGCTTTCTTGCTATAATTAGAGCAAAGTATTTCATTGCCGTCTCAAATCGGCGCTAGGGAAAGACACCTAAATGAAACCGGCGCTAGTTGGCGCATGGAATTGGGAACCACCACTGGTTGGCGCCAGTTTTCAAACGGAACCGCTGTTGCCGGTTTCTAGCGCTGCTTGCTGGCGTCGATTTATTAATTTTTGAAAATTTTAATCTTACATCAAATATAATTTTTAATGATACATGTACTAATTGATTTAAAAATAATTATGTACAAATTATGATGATCAAATCAATTGACATTAAATTGAAAAGTAAGCTAGATTAGAACAATCTAACATAATAAAATTGATCTTAAATTTATTTTAATTATTTATAATGTGGATACAGGCTAGTTTATTCACTACTTGATTTTGACCTCAATTTCTCCACGTAAGAAGTGACAATTTTTATTTTATACATTAATTTAACGCGAGTTTTTTAATTAAATTTAGCGTCAATTTTTTTTATTGATTTTTAATGTATATCTTTTTGTTTTCCTTTAATATTTAAAAGATAAATTAGCTCTTAATAGAATCTGTTTTTTAATCATGATATGAGAATGGAGTTGCTCGCAAATGCAAATGCTACAAAAAAAATATTTGCATGCAAAAGCAAATGTCTGCGAATAGAATTTGTAGCCTATTGTTTGATTGCTCATAAATAGAGTTGCAATTTCTATTTGCAAGTGTTTGGTTGGCCGCAAATGAAAGTTGCAATTACACTTGCAACTTGCATATTCATATCTAGGTTTGGAAATTTTGGTTCAACCCGATGGCCCGACACAATAAAATTGTGCTTGGGTCATCCATTGTCGTGTCGGGTCATGGTATGTAGGTCAGGCCCGACCTAAAGAAAGGTGTGTCCTATTTAATTTTTTGTGCTAACACGCCAGGTCATGATGACCCATTTAATTTTTGTGTCGTGCCGAGCCCAAATTCTCAAGCCCCAATTTTTATCCGATCGGGCCAGGACGTCATCGGATGAGCCGCCCCAAGGATTGACGGCACTTGAAATACCCGACACGGTAGAGGAACCTAGATTTGTCGTTTTAAGTGGCGGTTGTCACTCGCATGAATGTATGAAAGGTGCGATCTAGAATCCATCTCGAGCACAAACCAATCTACGAATCACCGAAGGAGCAAGCAAGGACCGATGAGAGCCAGAAAAACTATAATATGCAACAGGAGTTCAACGAAATTTAGAAAAAATAACAAGAAAATAGAGTTAAAAGGGTAAATCTATCATTATACATTCAACAATAATTCATCGGCTACAATAGAATTGATCCGACCTAGACTAATATTATTTTATACTCTAAGTCATTATTTTAGTTTAGTACAATATTATTTTATATTATTTATCAAAATAAATTAATAAATTCTAATTACTATATAATACTGAAAAATATAAAAATTTTACCAAATGACATCAAATTAAAAATTTGACACTACCATTGCGTTCAGCATGTGAATACTTACAACTTTGATATTTATTATGTCTCCATCCGACGATTCTAAATCATTTAAATTAATTATTTTTTAATACTTAAATTATTATATTTGTAAATTTATTAAATGCTACTAAAAATTTTTACACCAATCAAATTAATTTTATTAATTTATTTACTGTAATTAGAGGTTGCGACATTTGTATTCGTAGGCAATCAAACAACGCTTAAATTATTGATTTATTTACTGCAACTAGAGTTGCGGTATAAATTTATTGATTTATACAGTGACTGATACTTGTTCTATTGGTTGAGATCCAACCACCTTGACTTATTCAATTGAGATGATCATCCGTGCTGCATTATTTAGGACCCTACCATGCCTCTTAATTATGACTTTGACGTGTTCTTGTTGGACTCAAATGCATGTTCAAAGCTAAAAGGAGAATGTGGTTGATGAGGCACCAAGTCATGCTTTTTATACAGGCACTATGATTGACTCATAATTAAGAAAGACGTCAAAGATTCGGAATGATATTTCAGGCAATGTTATTGTTCAAAATATATAGTAAAATACAAAGGGGGACACTTTCTTAATAGCTCAGCTTTTTGAAAAATGATTGACAAATTAAATTTTATTAGTATCCGAGTGGGAGATCTCATATTCAAATTATGTATGATTAAAAAATATATCATGTAAACTTAAGATAATCTATGTGTAAACTTGAGTTGATGCAAGCAATTTTGTTCAATCACCCGTGGGGAGTGTTAAAAATAAGAGATTATTAACCAATCGAATGGTAGGATACTATCCAAACAATTGAGATTTTTTCGTGCATTTGTTTCAACCTTGGATAATATTATTATACTATCCCTACAAGATTCTAGGAGATATTATTGTCAAACATCCTGACAAATCTCATAAAATAAACACGACGTACATCAAATATATTTTCGATTTCAATTTCATACTCATTATTCGGGATTCTCTTTTACTTGAGCATTGGAGTATTTTGCATGTCACCATCGGAGAGACGTGGAGGCCTTCACCATTCTGACTTTAGGCAAAAACATAATATATGAATGAAAATATTATATAATGTCTAACAATATAAATATTAATTTGATCCATAACATATATTATAAAATATTATATATTTATTCATTCTCATTCCATATCCGGCCAAATGATGTCCCTCGTTAAATCAATTATTCAAATTAATTATTCATTATTCATAAGAAATGAATTCCACTGATATCCTATCTAGTGATTAACCAAATATCCATAATGATTTGATAAATCATATTCGACCCTCAAATTTGGTGAGATAAATTTGTCTTAAAAGTATAAATTGAACTATTTCCTAAATATTTGTTTTCGCCAAAGTGGTCATCTAACAAAATGCATAATCGTTGCAAAATTAGGCGAATGAATAAATTTGATCATTCCATCTAATTTAAGTTATGTTTAAAACTAAGTCCAAATTTAAAAGCACATTAAAAATAATAATATATAATAAAAAAAAGCAATGGAAGAGGATGGATGATGGGATGACAAATGTTTAGTGAAAAAGGAATCAAGGAAACTTCTAAGTGGCCTCCTCACCTTAGTGTATCCACTATGGATATAGATGGAAAGTTTTAGATAATAGGAGGCAGAGCATTCTTAACAAACTTCTTCTTCATAATTCATAGGGATTGATCATTAGACAATTGGAGTCAAGGTTGGTTGGCCTGCAAGTCCTTAATGAATATTGTGTTTCACATGGTTTCTTAATTAATTAATGAAAAGTCTGCATGCTATTATGCTAACCAAAAAGAGCTTTGTTATGCATTGCCAAATGTCTTGAAACAAGTAACCCAACTGCTTGACAAGAACAATAGCTTTTTAAATAAGATTCTAATATATCTGTGTTGTGAACTTTTGCTTATCTTATCATTCTTTACTTCTTGAGCAACTGAGTTGGTTAAGTTGTTGACCACTATCATTTTATTTATTGTTATGTATAGGGTAAAATATTTGAAGTATTATTGTCATGTGGACTATTATAAAAAAGGAATTAAAAAAGAAAATGAGAAACAAATGTGTAACTGTTGAATATATCTCATGTGTGGTATTAATTAAACTAGTTATATAAGATAAAAGAATAATAAATTCACACGAAAAGATATTGAGAGGGTAAAACAATAAATATTAGTATTGATTCATAATCTAGATGACGTACGCTTTTAGTTTGAATTGGTCCCAATTCATGTATGTCTGGTTGGTTCGATACATGACTCGGACTTAATGTCTCAATTCTAATTCTTTATGGTGGGACATCAATAATTTTTTAAGGAACTTTTATATTCTTCTTACAATAGTGAAATGAAAAAAATGAAAAATGAAATCCACAAAAACTTAAAGTTCCTTTTGGTTATTTGACTGGACTAGAACTATTGAAATCGATCGGACCAGACCCAGCAACGCCCCATCTATCATTTTGGACCAAATGGCCCTCGACTGATCACGATCGTTGCCGCTCACAACCTGGAGACAACATCCAATTGAGCAAAAGGAGACTCGATCCAACTCCCCGCGGCGAAGTCTCCAGCACCCCTCATCCGGAGAAAGCCGAAGATCCCAAAATCTAGAGAGCCAGGGCTACTCCCACTCTTGATGCGGGGCCCTTCGCCGAGCACATCATGACAACCCACCTCCCGTCGAGGAGCGAGCTACCTACCACCCTGACGCCCTACACCGATACATGCGACCCAGCACTACACCTGACGACATTTCGAACTGCAATACTTTATCACAGAGCAACCGACTCCTCACTCTGTCGAGCTTTCCCAGTGTTTCTAGGGAACACCGCCTTACTATGGTTTGCCTCCCTCCTGTCGGGCTCTATTCACTCTTTCGATGACCTCTCCCACATTTTCTTCAGCCGCTTCACCACGTCAAGGGTATACCACAAGACGACAGCTACCCTACGCTACGTCAGACAAGGGCAACATGAGCCCCTAAGGGAATACCTGAACATGTTACAGGCCATAGTGGTCGATGTCCCTAACCTCGACTCACAGGTCGAGCTTTTTTGCATTCAACTCGGGTTAAAACCCGGGTCTTTCGCCGATCAGACTGTCTTAACCGAGCCTAAAGACATGGCCAAATTTCAAAAAAAGACGAGGGTTTTGTAAAAATGGAAGATCAACGAGAAGCAAAGAAGATCGACTGGCAAAATCTTAAAGCCATCGTCGAAGACAAAAAATCTAGGAAGCATGACGGGAAAAATAAGGATCACAATCACCGCGAGCAAAGCTACAACCTAATGTCGAGGTCCTCACCTCATCTGAGCACCCGATTTGAAAGGTACACACCCCTTAATACCTCAAGGAAAATAATCCTACAAGAAGTACATTATCTACAATTGCTCATGCCCCGGCTACCCCATAAGCTCAAAGTCTTCATACATAGGTGACAAGGGCAAAAGGTGTGAATTCCACCAGACCTTTGGGCACACCACTAGAGAATATATAGTCCTCCGTGACCAGATTGAGCGATTGATCAAAGAAGGTCGCCTCGACCACTACATCCAGTGCGATCGGAGTCGTAGCCAAAGCCGACAAAGTTACCAGCCCCTTAGGAGCTCCAGTAAGACCCCACCGCTCGGTGACACAAATAACAACCACGACCCAGAAAACGAGCGGTCCTACCCCAACGTCCAGGGAGTAATTGACTACATAACAGGAGGATTTGCTGGAGAAGGCAATTCCGAAGCACAATCGCCCTAGATTGTAATGATCGTCGGCAAAACAACTTGGTCACAAAGGCCACGCATAGCCACCCTAGTAATATCTTTCTACGACTCTGATTATCAAAGGATTGACGGGAACTTGCAAGATCCTGTCATTATTTCAAAAGTTTTTGTGGACCAGGGTAGCTTCGCAAACGTCCTCTTCTACCCAACAGTCGAGAGAATAGGCATCAACGAATCCTCGCTGCATCCATACCATGGAGAACTTGTCAGATTCTCAAGAAATCATGTAAACGTCAAATGCTACTTACAGATAGCCACAACATTCGGTTCTGCACCGAGAGCAAAAATGATAGGTGTGTGGTTTCCTGTCCGCCAATGTGCGAGCCCATACCGTATGATCTTAGGCCATCCCTCCTTGAACAACTTAGGGGCTGTAGTATCGACCCCCCACCTCGTCATTAAATTTATCATCTCGGAGACGGGGGTAGGAGTCATTTATGCATACCAAAGGGAAGCTCGTGCATGCCACAACGAGTGCCTAAAGCTCAAGCTGGTAGAACCCCAGCTAAGCATATCAAATATGGATCCCAGAGGAGACATCCAAGAGCAGCCATAGCTCGCTAATGACCTGGACCCCGTACAAATCGGGACATCCCCGAGCAAGTAACCTATATTGGAGCACATCTCCTCGATGAGCTCAAGGTCCAACTTACCACACTACTCAAAAGCAATGCTGACCTCTTTGCATGGACACTTGCCGACATGCCAGGAATAGACCCCCAAGTCAACTGCCACCGGCTGGCCATCGACCCCCCCCCCCCCCCCCCGTGTCAAGCCTGTCGCCCAAAAAAAGAGAAAGCTTGGAGTCGAGCGCCAGCAGACATCCCTTGAGGAAAAACCACGAAGCTGCTAAAAGCGAAGTTCACCAGGGAGATTCGTTTCACAACATGGCTTGCAAATGTTGTGATTGTCAAAAAGCATTCGAGAAAATGATGAATGTGAGTCGACTTCACGGACCTTAACAAAGCCTACCCAAAAGATTCCTACAAGTTGCCAAGTATCGACAAACTTGTCCATGGCTCCTTAGGGTATCAGTACTTGAGTTTCATGGATGTCTATTCAGACTACAATCAAATTCGGATGTACCACAACTATGAAGAAAAAATGGCTTTCATCATCGAGAATGCAAACTTCTACTATAAGGTGATGCCTTTCAGACTCACAAATTCAGGAGCCACGTATGAGCGATTGATGAACAAGGTTTTTGAGAATTAGATAGGTCGCAACATGGAAGTATACGTCAATGACATGGTAACCAAAACACATGTCACTAGCGATCATTGCAAAGATCTCGTCTAGATGCTTCTTGTGATTCGGTTGTGGAAGTTGACGCACTACCTCATTCCGAAGACCCATGAGGCAAAATTGAGATATGACTTCTTGATCATGAAAAGAGGATGTTTCTTGTGATTCGGTTGTGGAAGTTGACGCACTTGTCTTCCTCTTGACATTTTTCTTTGATGAAGGGCAATTTCTTTTAATGTGCCCCTTTTCCTTGCACAAGTAGCATATGAACTTTCTTGTTCGACTTTTTGATTTGCTTCTTTCACTAGAAGCACTAAGAGCATCAAAATCGAGGTTAGCACTAGGGGGATGACCATTGTCATCACCACCCTCAACAAGTTTATTAAGCTCTTCGGTTTTAGCAAAATCATATAACATATTTAATGTAGCCCATAAATCAAATGTCGATATACAATGCATGACTTTATCAAGGATACTATTGGATAAGGTACAAAAAATGGAATACATAGCATCTCCATTAGATTGAAATATTTTCTTATCATGTTCACTCCAATCATGCATGTCAACCTTAGGTTCAATGTATTCTAATTTAATCATGTTATAAATATCAAAACCTCTAGTCTTTAAGTAGGTGTACATTCTAGACTTCCAAAGACCAAAGTTCGATTCATCGAACCTAAGAGTTGAAGACGCTACCGACTCTAGTGTCATTCTCGGATCGAGACAAGGTGTAGAAGAGATGGTGAAATCTCAAGCTACGGACCCGCTCTGATACCAATTATTGGAGGAAATGGCACACTAGAGGGGGGGATAAATAGTGTGTTAACTAAACCTTTCGCCTAACTTCGATTTTAATCGTTTCTTGATTAGTTATGCTAAGCACGATATTTATAGCAAGCGGAAGCAATAAAGATAAAACGATAAACACAAACAAGCTGTCAATGCTAACACACGTATTTATAGTGGTTCGGCCAACTGCCTACTCCACTACCTTGGCTCCACACCAAAGATTTCTAACCAACTACTTTATAAAACTTGTGTTTCCCTTTGAATATAACTAAGGACACAATTCTCGCCTCTTTGATAACTCCTCAAAACTATTCACCTAGGCAAAACACAAATCTACAAAGTCTAACCCTAAGTGTTTCTCTAGCACACCTAGCAAGCCATTACAGATGGAAACAGATTTAAAATAAATCTTCAAATACAAAGAAAAAGAGCTGAGAATTGAAAGAAGGATCAATGCTCTTTTTCCCAAGCCTTCAAGCCTTCAACTCGACCAGTAGATGAACATGAATCGCAGCAGAGTTGAGGAACAGAACTGGACGCTTGAGACGGATGTTGACGGAAGAACAGGCGCAGTAATTAATTCTTTTTGAAGGCTCAAATTACTTCTAGAATACTCAATTAAATTTGTAAGAGTGAGTGAAGAAAAATTAAAGGAGTTAGATGAGGTATATTTATAACCTCTCAAAGAAACGGCAGCTCAACGGGTAGAAAACTATCCGTTACAGCCGCTCGGTTGATTGGCCGATCAACCGACTGATCGACCGCCAACCCACTGTGCTTAAATTACGATGTCCGATCGACCGACGGGTCGACCGAATGAGTCGCGAGCCTCGCGATCTGCAGTTCGGTCGATCGACGCAGTGAGGCCAGAGGCACGATCTGTGATTTGCAATCTGGTTGACCGCTGCGCCCTCTATCTAATTTTACCTTTAGTCGGTCGACCGACGTAGCCTTCACGCGATTTCTTCCCTATCTTCGGTCGATCGACGGGTCGACCGAATGGCTACTACCATTTTTCCGCAACATTCGGTCGACCGACAAGGCTACTGCCAATACTCTAACTAAATTCGGTCAATCGACCGGTCATCCGAACCTAGGCTGAACTTGATTTTTTCAGCCTTCTTCTTGCGCGCTTCGTTTTGGGATTTCGGCTTTCAACGAGCATCAACTTGGAGAGCTTTCCATGTGATCTTTGGACTCGTCCAATGCGTCTTTGGTGCATACGTCGAACTTTGAGATATTCCACGACGAACCCGAGTGCAACGATCAATGTCCTTCCGATTTTTTGATTTCTTCCGATATTTTTGATCGATGACATCGAATGCTAACCGAAATGGAATCTGAAAGATTTCTCAATGAGATATTAGTTCCATATTTGTTATCATCAAAATCGAGATTAAGACCAAGGTTGAAAAGCCTTAAGCCAACAATCTCCCTCTTTTTGATGATGACAAACATCCTTAAGAAAATATATTCAACTAAGGAATTTCTCCCCCTATCAACATGCATATCTATGCATGGTCTTCCTATATTTTTCTCCATTTGCCTATAATTTTCTCTCCCTTTACCTCTAATTTTCTCCCTCTTTTGACATCAATCAAAACGGGCAAAAAAGGTTAATCTAGTCAAAGGGATGAAAAACAAATATTTTTTCATAAAGTTGAGACTCTAAAGTTATTTTTCATGAAACATGATAATCTCAACCAAAGGGATGGAAAACAAATATTTAATATGAAACTTAAATCATACATGATAGCAAAGAGTGATAGATAGAATCCAAACCTAAATCATGAATGCACTCAAGTATGAATGTACTCATATCTTTTTCATGATATTTTTAGATTTCATTCAAACTTTCAAAATATCAAGATATGGTCATTTAAATCATGTATATCAAGTTTGAAGTAAAACTAATGTCATATAATCAAACTTTCAACTTAGTACGATTTCATTCAAAGTATGCTTGAAATCATGAAAATGCTAAGTATCAAATTTTGCTATCTACTCATGTTTTCTCAAACTTAGGCATCTAGACATCAAACATGAGTGAATCTAAGTATATGAGTCAAGTTTGGGCTTAAAATGAAATTTCTAAGTTCAAATTTCATCCTATATTATTTTCAATGAAAAAGTGAGTATTTCTAGCTATCATTCAAATTATCAAAATCATTCCTATGAATGATTTTACTCAAGCAATGGTGTGAATGATATTAGATATTGAATCAAAATAATATACATGAGTTTTCATTTGAAGTTTTTGATGAGAAATCAAAGTATCGGAAAAGTGAGTATTTCAAGTAAGTGATACTTTGAGTTTTCGAAATTCAAATTCAAAATTCCATTATA
This sequence comes from Canna indica, assembly GCA_034359265.1. Lineage (NCBI taxonomy): Eukaryota > Viridiplantae > Streptophyta > Magnoliopsida > Zingiberales > Cannaceae > Canna > Canna indica. The sequence goes on from CP136891.1 coordinate 27,681,594, forward strand.
AATCAGATTCTTGATGAAATTTTTACACAACATACCAGATTTATCAGTAAAAGTGCAGTTTCAAGAATCAGTTAAAAATAATTTTTCTACATTTTTCTAGAAATAACTGAAAATGCTCAATTTTCAATGGCATTTCCGTAATTTTCAGTTATTTTCAAAAAGTGCTCAGTTTTCATTCAAACTTTTATGACGCCACATAATGGTCATGTAAAGAGTGTATGTCAAGTTTGAGATGAAAATTATGTCCTTAAGTTAAGATATCAACCTAGCTTAGTTTTATTCAAAACTAAGCTAATTATCTTGAAACTTGCTAAGTTTTAATCATATCATTTACTCATGATTTTTCAAACTTAAACCTATGGACACCTAACATGAATAAATCTAAACATGTTTCTCAAATATGGATTGAAAATGAGACCTCTAAGTCAATTTATTGACTTAGGTCAACTTGATTCAAAAGAGGTTATCATGAAGTGACCTATATGTTATTTTATCTATATCCATATGAATTTTTCATTCTAAGTGCATGGAAACATGTCATACATATTCCTAAACATATTTATGAAGTTTGGACTTAAAATAAAGTGTCCAAGTCGATTTGTTGACTTGGGTCAAACTTTTCAAACTTAAGTCCTGTGATGTGATCTAGTTATCATATTTTTCATCTACACATGAATTTTCAAGATTAAACACCTAGAATCATATCATGTGTGTATCTAAACATGTTCATTTGGTATTTACTCAAAATGAGGTCTCTAATAAGAAATTCCAAACTAGTCCAATTTCATTCAATATTAATATCATGAAATTGCCTAGTTATCATGATTTTTTCCTACTGATGAAAATTCAAATATTTATCATGCAAAATCAATTATGAGTATAGAGACATCATTATAGCACAAATATTCAAGTATTATACTAAGATTTTTGTAAAATCAAACTCATACCTCTTTCAATAGAATTTTGCCAAACTTGTCATTTACTTTTCAATTCTCTTCATGATAGCATAGCCTTTCATTATCATTTTCAACTTGCAAGTAGACTTCATTAATTAGTAGACTTAATGAAACTAAAGCCACTAGCAAGCAATCCAAACCAAATAGCAAAGAGAAGAATCAAGTATCATTTTCAAAGTCCACTTTGCTAAATAGTTTGAAATCCGTTTCAAAATAAATTATCGTGAATTCGAAACGAATCGAGAGATATCAAAATATGAAATATTTAAAAGATAAGATCTTCAGCCCTTCCTATTGGTTGAAAACCGAAAGCCATAATTAGCCTACGATTTAAAACCGCAAGGTCGCATGAGCCCATTACAGGCTACATAGGTCTCCAAAGAGACTGGAAAATCATAATCAAAAATCAAAAACATTTTCAAAAGAACTCTTTAGCAAGAGCGGGAAAAACAACTCAAATTAAACATAGTATCATAATCTTCAACTAAGGTAAAACAATGCAAGTTAGAAGATGATACCAGAATAGTTTTGATGTCAACTTTACCTAAGGCATCAATGTAGCTTGAAGTTGCAACCAATGGAGGATTCATCATTCAAGTCCATGGTCAACTTCAACATATCACTTTCCTTCAACCATGTGTGGTAGCTCCCCCTACAAGAGAACAAGAAACTTTCGATACCCAAATGACTTTGGGTCCTTGAGGGTGAGTTGGCCTAGGGATCCAGAGTGTCTTAGCAACACTTGAATTTTTTTTAAATGCACAATCATGAATGGTATGGCCATATATACCACAATAAAAATAATTTTCATGAATTTTTTTCTTTTGAACATAAGGTTTAAATGAGGAATGCTTGACATAAGAATTATGATGAACATTAGCATTCTTTACATAAGCATTTTTATTTCTAGAGTTCTTAAAGGAAGATGCATTTAATAAATAATTGATTTTCCTATTTAGGAATACAACCTCATTTTTCAAATCACTCGTGGATTTGTGAATAGCATGCAATTGAGATTTCATCATACTATTTTCATTTTTGATCTTTGCATTTTCTACTTTTAAATTTTCAATCTCAACTTTTGAGATATTTTTCAATTCAATTTTCAAATCATCATTTTCATTTTTCAAATCAATATTCTCACTTTTTAAGTCTTCAATTTCAATCTTAAAATTGTCATGGCAAGAATTAGCAAAACTAGTATTCAATTTCTCTTTCTCTAATTCATGCACTTGTGAATCAAGCCTTAAATTTTCCTTTTTTAGTTTTATATTTTCTTTGATCTTATTCATAAGCAAGGCATACATCTTCTTAGATTCTTCTAATAGCTCATCATAAGTCATACCTAAAGAATTTGAGCTACTATCATCATTATCACTATCAAAAAATGTATCATGACTAGAAGTAGAAGATTTTACCTCATTCTAAAGACCCATGAGGCAAAATTGAGATGTGACTTCTTAATCATGACGAGAGGATGCTTATTGTGATTCGGTTGTGGAAGTTGACGCACTTGTCTTCCTCTTGACATTTTTCTTTGATGAAGGGCAATTTCTTTTAATGTGCCCCTTTTCCTTGCACAAGTAGCATATGAACTTTCTTTTTCGGCTTTTTGATTTGCTTCTTTCACTAGAAGCACTAAGAGCATCAAAACCGAGGTTACCACTAGGAGGATGACCATTGTCATCACCACCCTCAACAAGTGTATTAAGCTCTTCGGTTTTAGCAAAATCATATAACATATTTAATGTAGCCCATAAATCAAATGCTGATATACAATGCATGACTTTATCAATGATGCTATTGGGTAAGGTACAAAAGATGGAATACATAGCATCTCCATTAGATTAAAACATTTTCTTATCATATTCACTCCAATCATGCATGTCAACCTTAGGTTCAATGTATTCTAATTTAATCATGTTATAAACATCAAAACCTCTAGTCTTTAAGTAGGTGTACATTCTAGACTTCCAAAGACCAAAGTTCGATTCATCGAACCTAAGAGTTGAAGACGCTACCGAATCTAGTGTCATTCTCGGATCGAGACAAGGTGTAGAAGAGATGGTGAAATCTCAAACTACGGACCCGCTCTGATACCAATTATTGGAGGAAATGACACACTAGAGGGGGGGATAAATAGTGTGTTAACTAAACCTTTCGCCTAACTTCGATTTTAATCGTTTCTTGATTAGTTAGGCTAAGCACGATATTTATAGCAAGCGGAAGCAATAAAGATAAAACGATAAACACAAACAAGCTGCCAATGCTAACACACGTATTTATAGTGGTTCGGCCAACTGCCTACTCCACTACCTTGGCTCCACACCAAAGATTTCTAACCAACTACTTTATAGAACTTGTGTTTCCCTTTGAATACAACTGAGGACATAATTCTCACCTCTTTGAGAACTCCTCAAACCTATTCACCTAGGCAAAACACAAATCTACAAAGTCTAACCCTAAGTGTTTTTCTAGCACACCTAGCAAGCTATTACAGATGGAAACAAATTTAAAATAAATCTTCAAACACAAAGAAAAAGAGTTGAGAATTGAAAGAAGGACCTATGCTTTTTTCCCCAAGCCTTCAAGCCTTCAACTCGATCAGTAGATGAACTTGAATCGCAGCAGTGTTGAGGAACAAAACTGGGCGCTTGAGACAGATGTTGACGGAAGAACAGGCGCAGCAATTAATTCTTTTTGAAGGCTCAAATTACTTCTAGAATACTCAATTAAAGGAGTTAGATGAGGTATATTTATAACCTCTCAAAAAAACGACAGCTCAACGAGTAGAAAACTATCTGTTACAGCCGCTCGATCGATTGGTCGGTCAACCGACCGATAGACCGCCAGCCCACTGCGCTTAAATCGCGATGTTCGGTCGACCGACGGGTCGATCAAATGAGTCACGAGCCTCGCGATCCGCAGTTCGATCGACCGATCGGTCGACCGACGCAGTGAGGCCAGAGGCGCGATCTATGATTTGCAATCTATTCGACCGATTGGTCGACCGACGTAGTCTTTACGCGATTTCTTCCCTATCTTCGGTCATTCGACGGGTTGACCAAATGGCTACTGCTATTTTTTTGCAACATTCGATCGACCGACAAGGCTACTACCAATACTCTAACTACATTCGGTCGATCGACCGGTCGACCAACCGGTCGACCGAACCTAGGCTGAACTTGATTTTTTCAGCCTTCTTCTTGCGCGCTTCATTTTCGGGTTCTGGCTTTCAACGAGCATCAAGTTGGAGAGCTTTCCATGTGATCTTTGGACTCGTCCAATACGTCTTTGGTGCATACGTCGAACTTTGAGATATTCCACGACGAACCCAAGCGCGACGATCAATGTCCTTCAGATTTTCTGATTTCTTCCGATATTTTCGATCGAGGACATCGAATGCTAACCGAAATGGAACTTGAAAGATTTCTCAATGAGATATTAGTTCAATGTTTGTTATCATCAAAACCGAGATTAAGACCAAGGTTGAAAAACCTTAAGCCAACAGGTAATGCATCAGAAATTGTGTACTCATCCCGCGATTAACCGAAGCAATAAAGACCAACCTCACTTCGAGCTCGGCATGCAGTCCTACATACTCCAACCAAGATCGGGGACTGTGTGCTGGACTATAACTATTTGGCCCGATCGGACCAGACCCTGCAACGCCCCATCCATCATTCCGGACCAAACCGCGCGACCCCATCCAGGGTGCTCCGCCTAACTACATCCTTAAGCCAGACTCAAGACAAACTAAATGGCTTTGCCCAGGGACCCCACCTAGCCACACAAGGATATCTGCATCCTACCTTATCAGAAAATATACACCCGTCATCTCTGGGATCGACCTTGACCTATTCTAGGCAATCTCACTCCGAGATCTTCGGGCTGCAACACCGTCCTTCCTTGCAATACAAATAGACACGGGGCACTTCGATACCTCCACCTTGGAGTCCTCCTAACTTGAGTGTCGGAATGTCTTTTGCAGCCCCCCCTACTTACATCGAACCAAACAATGAGAGACATCGAACCAAATCGGAAGGCCCCAACTCTCAGGCAGGAACGTTACTAAGAAGAGTATGAAATGTGAATTGGAAAAAAATCATTGTCGACTAAGTGCTATCGTTGTCATCGCTAGTGGTTCATTTAGGTTGTGTTTGGTACATTTATGGTAATGTTATAATGATAATCCACATTATCACAAGAAAGATTGTCACCTTCAATTTACCGATAATATAACATTATCCTGTTGGCATGTTTAGTCAACATAGATGACAATCTAATTTTATATTTTTTTACTTCATATCAAAAAATCGTTGTCAAAATTTTCCTTCGCTCTTTCTTATTCTATTACAAACCCTTGGTGGTGTCTAGCATAAAGAATAATGTATGAAAAAGAAAGATAATGTTGAAATTCAAAATCACCAATGGATGGTAATCCACGTACCCACCTCTCATAAGGACTATCCACACTACTACTTTGGTGATAATATGAATTACTGGGGAAATCTGGATTATCGATAAAGTGCCCATACCAAACATGGTATATATGGGCCTTGAAAATTTAAAAATCACATAATTGGTAATGCAAATAAATTATTGTATACCAAACACTCCCTATAGTTGTCATCGATGTCCATGTTTAAGGTATATTTTCTTCCTTTTTTTTTTCTTCATTTTCTTCTAACGATGGGTTGACCCCTCGCTACCCATGCCACACCATACGGGTGAGCAAAAATAATCGAAAATTCAATTAACCAAAATATCGATCTAAAATTGAATCAAATTTTTTTGGTTAATCGATCCGACGATTTCGGTTTCGATTTTGGATTCGATTAATCGATTCATATATATATAATATTTTAATTTTTTACCCCCAATTTTTTTATATTTCTCTTTCAAAAATTTATATAAAGTAATACATTGAAATATATTTAAATTATATTTCATCCTCCAAAATTTGACCAATCATATATATTTTTTAAAATATAAATAAATATTATAATACACAAGTTTCTAAAATATTATAATACATATTTTTACTAAACAAAAATTTAAATTTCATGTTGAATATATTCAATTCTTGTAATTGTTTGTGAGAATAACTCTTTTTATTTATAAGTATTATGTTTATGTATTTTTACGTTGAAATGAACTTATAATTTGTATAATTTTATTATTTTTATATATTAAAAATTTTATTGGTTAACGAAAAATTATTGATTAACCAATCAATAAAAATTGAATTCAATTTTGCTACTCATCATAAGATAAAACATGAATTCAATTTTGCTACTCGTCATAAGATAAATAAATTTCTTTTACTCTAATTTAATCACGTCTAATTTAATATGACTAGTTAATGATAAATTTTTATCGTTATTTTGATATTCTCAAAATAATAACTTATTTTAATTGAATACAGTTATCCTAATTTTGTAAAATGATAATTTATTTTAGTAACTTTCTAACACTTACTGAACTTTATTAATACTTTTCATTCTTCAATTCACGACTTCATTATTATCCTAAGATATATAATTAATAATTATAAGAGTATAATAAGAATAACTTAATATTATTAACAAGATAACTCTTTTCCCGTCCTCTCCTACATTTAGCCTAAAGGAAACTACAGCAGAATCCAAGCTGAATATCCGAAAGTCAATTATCCCCAGTCTGGGCCAACTAGTGACATCCTTGCACTGGGCTTTGGGACCAAAACCAAACGTGGTCAATTCACAAATATCCAACCAGACCTATACCAACACCTACGTTTAATTAGTCATTAATCCATTTTTAGACACCTATTAGCCATTAAGTAGAGTTTGGAGCAAATCAATATAAAATAGAATATTATGATAAAATGTAGCAACTTTAAAAGTCAGCAACTACAAGTTATACCAGCAGCAACAACAAACTTATTGACATTGAAATGCACATTCCTTAATCTTCCTCTCCAACAAGTGCCACAAGAAATCAATCAGAGGTACTAGAAATATACAGGTTTAAAATATGATGAAACAGCAAAAGCAAGCCAAAAGACAATCCCTCAAACTACAAAAACAAAAGGAAAAAAGGTAAAACGGAAATATAGAATAAAAGCTCCCAAGTATTATCATCAAACACTACAAGCATTTCACGCATCTAGGTAATGTTCAGTGATACAGTTAGAGACGGGAAACATAACCAAATTAAAACATAGTAGAAGATATAAGTATAAAGAAAATATTAAAACCATATAAGCAAAAGCTTCCAGATGCTTAGTGAATCAACCCAGAGGTGATTTAACACCTAGTAATACATGAGCTGCTGTGCTGCACTCACATTCTGGAAACCGCCATCATAGATAGCCTGGCTGGCACCTGCACCCATGCCCATTGCAGCTTGCTTCAGGGCATGCTGAGTCTGAGCATGCATCAATGCTTGGCTTCCCCCCATCTTACCTAGTGCCAATGAGCGGTCGTAACCAAAGAGGTCAGATGCTGAGAGCCCAGGGAATGGAGCAGCAGCAGCAGGTGGAGGAAGTGGTGTAGAGGCAGTTCCAGGTGGAGTTGGTTTACTACCCCAAGAACACTGAAACAAACACGAGCAAATGATAAATTTCATAAACTACTACTTGTAGTTCAGACTTCAGAATTCAATTAAGCAACTAATTTAATAGTACCTTGATTGGCTTTCCACAAAGAATTCGACCATTACCCATTTGAATAGCCAAAGCAGCCTCAGAATGGCTACTGTACCTCACAAAACCAAACCCTTTATCACGCTGTATGCGGACTTCTTCAATCACTCCAGTCCCAAGTGCATGGAAATGGTGGTGGAGATCGAGTTGCGTGACCTGCCATTTTTACACTTAAAAATGAGGACAGGGCTAAATAGTAAAAGTGTTAACCATAATTTCCCTCATTTTTAAAATTTAATTATATCAGAAATTACTGGAGTGCTAGGGGTTATTTATCGACTTACAAAACTTGAGGGGCTTTTATGTAAAAAGCCCTAACTTCCCGCGAGCCCTCCTTATTTGTCATGCTCACTCTTCTTTTTAGGTTTGCAATCGCAGAACAATGCGACACGTGGAGGCGATGTGCTCGCAGGTCGAGAGAGAATTTGCGATTTGAGATAGAATTCCTCTCTTTCTTTTCCCTTTAAGTCCTTCGTGTAGGGTGTAGGGTAGCCCGCAAAATTTGAGAGGATTTACCGTGCTCGAAGGTGTTAGAACTTTTTTTTGAGATTTTTGTTTACTGATTCATTTTCTTAGAGTTGATTTTTTGGAGATTAAAGAATCTTCAAAACAAATGTGTTTTTTTATTTTTCCGACAAATTGCCCAAAGTGGAAAGCACGGTCGGCCAAGGCACCAGAAGATGCTTGGGCCAGGCCATGTGCTTCAGCACCGACACCGGGCTCCGCTACCGGGCATGCGGCAACACGCGGTGGCACATATTTGTGGTGCCGACGAGCGACTACCCTTCGGGTGTGGAGTGGGGTGGGGTGTGGGGGGAGGGGCACCCAAACAAGCAACAACCACCCAATCGGGCGAGTTGCCACCCAGATCGGGCAAAGCCGCACCAACCTGAAGGCTGAAGCGCATCGCCCAACGACCCAATCGAGCTGCAGCGGCGCCCGATCGGGCGAGTTGCTGCCTAGATTGGGCAGAGCCTCCCCACACGAAGCGTATCACCCACGATTCGGAGCACGGCGACTCGATCAAGCTAGAGCAGCCACCCAATCAAGATGCAACGACAGTCGGGATCACTAGAAGTGCCTGATTCGAGCAGTGCAACAGTGGTACCATAGCATCACCCAACTCGAGGCGGCGAGTGTTGCGCCACCCCACCCCGATCGAAGAGAACCAGCTAACAGCGTTGGCTGACCGGTTTTAGGGTGGGATTAGTGTTTTTGTTTCGCTACAATGTTATATTATTGTAACATTGTTATATCCTTGTAACCATAGTTTTAAATGGCATGCCATAGGCGCGCCATGGCGCGGGGCGCACACAGGCGCAGGCCCCCGCGCCATATTTTCCTTGAGGCGCTAACCTAGCACCTCAAGGGCTATGGCGTGCGCCTCTGCCTAGGCAAGAGGCTGAGGCGCGCGCCATATGAGCCACATAGGTGTGGCACCGGGTGCCCTAAGATAACTTAGGGCACCCGAAAATTTTATCCTCTTCTTTTTTCCTCTTCAGCCGTCGACGCCCGACTTTTCTCTTCTTTTTTCTTCCCTTCCCGCGAGTTTCAGCTTTCGGTGCGCCTCTCCACCAGATTTCGGCAACCTCATCAAGATGCAACGACGCTCGGTCGGGATCACTAGAAGTGCCTGATCCGAGCAGTGCAGCAGTGGTACCATACCATCACCCAACTCGAGGCGGCGAGTGCCGCACCACCCCACTCCGATCGAAGAGAATCAGCTAACAGCATTGGTTGACCGGTTTTAGGGTGGGATTAGTGTTTTTGTTTCGCTACAATGTTATATTATTGTAACATTGTTATATCCTTGTAACCATAATTTTAAATGGCGTGCCATAGGCGCGCCATGGCCCCACAGGCGCAGGCCCTCGCGGCATATTTTCCCTGAGGCGCTAACCTAGGGCCTCAAGGGCTATGGCGCGCGCCTCAAGGGCTATGGCGTGCGCCTCAGCCTAGGCAAGAGGGCTGAGGCACGCGCCATTTGAGCTACACAGGTGTGGCGCCGGGTGCCCTAAGAAAATTTTATCCTCTTCTTCTTTTTCCTCTTCAGCCGTCGACGCCCGACTTTTCTCTTCTTTCTTCTTCCCTTCCCGCGAGTCTCAGCTTTCGGTGCGTCTCTCCACCAGATTTCGGCAACCTCTCCATCAGATTTCAGCATATTTCGGGTACTTTTGTTTTCTCCTCTCCTTTTAGCAGATTTCAGCCTATTTTTTTCAGCATGCTGAAATTTTCAGCCCTCCCTCCTACTCTGCATGCTGATATTTTCTGCATGTTGAATTGCTGATACTGCATGATTTCAGCATGCTGAAATTTTTCTGCATGATGATATTTTCTGCATGCCATGCAGATGCTGCATGATTTCAGCATGCAGAAAATTTTTGCATGATGTTAGCTTGTTTTTTTAATGGTGTTACTTGATGTTTGCTTGTTTAGTTGTTCTTAACAACTTTGACTAATTATCTTTATTTAGTTGGATGCTAAATTAGATGTTAATTAGGTGATTTTATTTTAGAAATATAGATTTTTATGTACAAAATATATTTTATAATTATATTTTATTTTTGCGCCTCGCCTCGTTATAGCGCTCCCATAACCTTGCGCCTTGCACCATGGCTCCAAGAGCCCTTTGTGCGTCTTGCGCCATTTACAACTATGCTTGTAACAATATTACGTGTTTTATCCTTATAATAGCTTTGTAACAGTGATTTAGTGTTTAGCAGTGTTATGATGTTTGTACCGGTATGCGAGTTTATAACAATGTAGTGTTCAGTAACGGTGTTACATTTGTTATATCTATATATTTAAATGAAATTAAAGGAGATATTCTTCAAAAATTATTTTGAGAGCTTATGTAAGTTGGATTTTTACATATTATATATGAATCTTTACGTAAATGATGCTCCGGACCCATTGGTGAAGTCAATTTTCCAAATGGAGCCTGAATCATTCCAACATTGCTCAATCATGGTGCTTCAATTTTCGTGTTATTGAAGATGGTATTTGAAATTCATATTATATTAATTAGAGCTTTATAGTTATTGAGACAGCAAATCCTCTCCACTCCTATGAATCCTTATTGTGATCTTATGTGCTCATTTTAGTATTTCATCACAATTATAATAATGTCATGTATTATTTTCTTGTGCTCATAACAATTTATGTTACGCATTTCCTTACTGCTAATTAATGGTGTTAGTGACATGTAAATACATCATTATAATCTATTTACGGTTGTTAGCCTCATGAGACATTACAACAAAGGGACCTTAGGGAGTTCACGACTAAAAACATTAGTGTTCAATAGATACGCTAAGGCGTGGATGCACTGCAGTGTCCACGAGCTATCTTCGGATAGTCGTCCTCTTTGTACGGGCAGACGAGAAGGACCACTTGTGCGGGGGGAAAACTAGGGAGCTCTTGTCCATACTGCTCTTGATTTATTAACATAATGCACATAGATTGAATCAATGCATGTAGAGCTATTAAAGTTAATACTAGAGTTACATTTGGCATAAATTAAAATTGATGACATTTTGAGTTATTACCTTTGTGATTTTTGTCATATTGATATTGAATCCTACTAAACCTTTTTGTAGTGTTTGAACCTTATTAGATACATTGATGTTTGACACTCTTGGACTTCTACTTTTCCTTTGGACATTATTGGATTTTTTGTTAACACTTTGTTTACTTTTGACACTGAGCTGCTTTATTTGGGAGTACGAACCATGCTTATTGTTCTATATTGTCGAGCTTTACTTTCCACTGCAATTTATTTATCTATTTATGATAATCATCTGATTCTCTTGATGTATCATATTCCCTCATTATGCTTCTCTTGGGCGGTGTCGGCCTCAGAGGTAATGACCCTAGGAGGGGCGTAACAAAGAGGTGGTGGCCCTAGGAGGGGCGTAACAAAAAGCTAAGAACAATCATGGTTGATGTTAAATCTATAAAGATACAAGCAATTATAGCATGTTTTTGCTAGTAACTACATCTCTAAGACAAGTTATTGTAAGCTTCCATTGAACTCAGTAATCAACATAATGTGGCACTTTGCATGCAAAAAGAGATGATGAAATTTGCATATATAAATGACTAAAAAAATCTGCTCAACTTGACTCAACCAAATTTTCAGGTCAGTTATCGGTTATTGTTTTTCTAAAACATAATTTTCTTATCAAGTACGGATTTTTGACTCAGAACCCAAACCACCGAACGGGACCCAAGTTCAAATATATATATACTCTGCTTTGATGGTAGTGCCTCTATGTAAGTTGTGGTGGTCAACATATTTACCATTAGTTTTCACTTCAATAACTATTTTCTTTTTTCCCATTCTTTTTCACTACCTATAACGTTTTCCTCATTTTCACTTTCCATTCTAGACCTGAAAACCAACCTGACTCATGTGAGGTCAACTCATTTGAAATCAGATCAGCTCATGATCAGGTTCTCATAATGTAACCCAAAACTTTTAGGATCTGTTGGATTTGGGTCAAAATCTGACCTGACCAAAGCACACCCTAGAGAGAGAGAGAGAGAGAGATGCTTGCCTCGTGAGCAAGGTTGCCAACATAGACAGTGGTGTATTGTGGATTATTCTCTGGGGCATCCTCATTTGTATTCTCTGGGCCATCTTCTGAAAAGGAAAATCAATTCAGCACATAATAAAATATAAAGTCATATAAAAAACCACTCAACAATTCTAATATATAATTATACAATTATAGTATGCCAAGCAATCACCATATAGCAAATCACTCATACTATCCTTCTGAAGTATTATCTAAACACAATAAGTTAAAACCGAACAGTTAAGACATAAGAGACAAATTGGGGGAAGAAGATTGAAGTCAAAATGGTCCAACCAAGTAAAGATGCCAGCAGTGTTTTCACGGGGCGTTAGGCACCTCAAGGCGCCAAGGTCCTTTATTGCCCTAGGCGCTAGCCTAGGCGCTCGCCCGAGCGAAGCAATGCGCTTATATTTAATTATATATAGTTATATACTATTATATATATTATTCAATGATAAACCTATTAGGAGTAGTGTCAAAATAATAGGACTTTAAACTAAAATATGAGTCATAATTTGTAAACTAAAATATCTAAACTGACACTTCACAATTCAGAAATCAGATCTCTAATTTAAGATCCCTAACTTGATTTCAGAACAAGTTCTCTCTGAAATCAAGTTCTGAAATCTCATCTTGATTGAGATTTCGAAACTTTCTGAAATCAGAACTAAGAACTTAATTTCAGAAAGTTCTACAATCAGAACTTTGAGTATTTGTTGTCTGGGAAGGAGTTTGAAGGTCAGGGGTGTGTTCTGGGAACTTGACCCATTTGAATGTCTTTTTGTCCTGATTGGGAAGGAGTTTACCCGATTGGGAATACTCCTTACCCAATCGGGAATACCTCCTATCCAATCAGGAATATCTTCTACCCGATCAGGAATATCTCTTACTCAATCGGGGATTTCTTTCAAAGCTGCAATTTTCAGCCTTCCTTTGACCAAAGAAAGCTGCAATTCCTTTCAAAGCTGCAACTTTCAGCTGGAATTTCTTACCAGATCGACGCTTTTTTATGGGCGCCGCCTGGAACAGTGCGGCACCTAAAGAAGGTGGCACCTCGTTCAAACCGCCCGCCTCACATACAGGTGAGGCGCTTGGGCCTCGCCTCGCCTGAGCGCCCGAGCGCCTCTTGATAACATTGGATGCCAGATATTTCTACTTGTCCTTGTTCACTTTCATCCAATGAATGATATCTCATTGAACATCACTTTGTTCAAAATCGCATTAATCTGTCATCAGCAGTGGCAGTGGAATCTTCTTAGTGGAGTGTAAGGGCATGTTTGCTTCATAGGATAAGGAAGGATATCATAAGGGATGGATTATTGTCCATTATTTGTTTAGTGCATGGATCAGAAGAAAATGAGTATAAAATGATATTATATCCGGTGTACACCGGATTTAAAAAATTCATATCCAATCCACCCCTATTTATTATCCAATCCTATTCTATCTTATCCAATGAAGCAAACATACCATAAGGGTTTAAGCAGGAATGATAAGGTCCTTTCCCAATTTCTCCCTCTCTTCTCTTCCTCACAAATTTATCTCCCCTTCTTAACATTTCATATTCACTGGTCCTCATCCTTGTTATCGATTTTGCTACTGTGAGCAAACATTGTAACAACTATCGCTGCATGCATTGTTCCCCTGGCGTCCCCACTTGCCTACTAAGTTATGATGAAGCAATTTTGCTCTGTATTGACTGATCCTGGTGATTCTGCTGCTTTCTTGCCCGATTTGAGCAGAATTTACCATTAATGTTATTTGAGTTTTCACAAATATTTCATGGTACGCAATAGAAAGCAAAAAAAGAAAACTAATTCCAGCTAGCCTTGAACAAAGAGAACTATATAAATGACAACCAAATAAAAAACATAATCATAAAACTGAAAAGAACAATATATTGTATAATGCCACCACAACAAATCAAAATGCCACCCACCTGCAGATCCATTTGTTAGCTCCACCATACTCTTTGAATCAGAATTTTGTTTGTCTTCACCAGTATTAGCTCCCTTTGTAGCCCAGTTACAGCGAATTTGCCGACTGCCAAGCCACTTCCCTACATGATGTCATTTCAATATTCTTCAAGTTTGGAACTTTGATTATCTTTAGGAAAAATGATGACTTATCACAAGTTAAGCTGAAGAACTATTCTTTTAAAAGAAAAAAACATGAATTAAATAACATCAAGAAGATTCACCCCATTAATCTGGCATATAAAATGTGGAATGTGAAAGAGTTTCACTCTTATGTTGTTAACTTTTATATCAACAGATAAATATAACCTAAATTATCAAGCAACCAAACATGAGACAAGTTGATTTGACAATGTGCTACTCACCGGTCAAATCATTTATTGCACTTTGAGCATCCTGCCAAAATAGTCAAAAAATGAAAGAAAAGGGATTAAGTGGACTGAGCTCCATACTGCAGAATCTAACACCAATTTATAAATTGATAAATTGACCTGTTGATTCCGGAAAGAAACAAAACCAAATCCCCTTGAGCGTCCAGTTTTTTGATCCCACATGACCCTCGCATCTCTGGAGGACAAAATTAGTATAAATGATACCAAAGATATACAGAAAATTTTGATAGAACTTTCAGGAAGAATTGCAGAATTATGCCAAAACTGGCCACAAATAGAAGAAAAATAACAATATTCAGATACAATAGCATTATACTAAACAAATACAAAGGTCCTTGAAGCTTACGAGCAACTTGGATAGACAGAGAAGCATGCAAACAAGGTGGCATCAGTAACCTCCGGGCTAAGATCACCAACAAAGATATTGTAATGCCCTACGTGTGTCAAATAGAAAAAAATCATTGTGATGCCACTAATACTCATCTTTACAAGCCAACATCGACTATAGCACAAACTTTGTGAAGGCAATGTTCAAAAGATCCAACCTGATGTGTCCTCTCTTTGCCCACTGGCATATGCCCAATTAACCTTAATTGGTTGACCAAACCTGAAGAGTTGCATAACGTAACCACTATAAAACCCATTGAAAATGAAAAGATACATCAAGATTTAATAATTTAGTAACATACAGTTGCCTCCCATTAAGTGTCACAATTGCAAGTGCAGCTGAACGTCGGTCATAATAATCAACAAAACCAAAAGATGACTGCAAGAAAAACATAATAGCATACCGGAGTTAAAATATTAAACTAAATGAACCAAGTATCAGTCAATATATTAACAATAATGTACAGCAGCATATATAGTACACCCTAACCATTGCACATGCCACTGTGATTATTCCAACATGCCATTAGCATGCACCCAGTGGTCGCATGCACATGTGAACTTAGCATGGTGGTGATGCTAGACAAGTTACAACATGGATAGTAATATTGGTTAATATCAAGCACACTGCTTGGTACATGCTTGACAGTAGACAAACTGATCAGTTTCAGCTTAAACATCATGTTTGGCCAAATCAGCATCTGCAAAGTGGAAACTCAATTGTTTCCGCAGACACTAAAAGCCCCATCCCTCTGTCATGCTGCAAGTGTAATTGCAGACTCCCTCTCCATACCACATCCTGTGGTCACAATAATCAGAATCCTGTCGATCACCAAATCCTCTCAAATTGAGAGCCCATGCTTCCCAAACTAACATGCAACTAGTTTAAAATATGAGAGGAAAATATATTTGTCCAGCATCCCCAAACAAACAGGTTATAGTGTGGGGCCAAAGATGTCATATATTGGAAGAATAAATTATAAAGGCTTAATTATGTTTTTGGTCCCATAAAATATTATGTTTTTTTTCGTTTGATCCCTCATTTTTAAAAACTTTCCGTTTAGTCCCTCAAATTATTTTCGTTTTCGTTTGGTCTCTCCGTTAACTTTTCATTAACTTTTGATGTTAAGTGCCAACATGTAATGCAGACATGGACCAAAGAGAGACCAAACGGAAAAAATAAAATATTTTAAGGGACTAGATGGAAAAAATATATATTTTAATAACCTAAAACATAATTATATACTATTATGCTTTAGGTTATTAAAATGTATATTGTTATGTTTTAGGTTATTAAAATATATATATTTTTTATCTAGTCCCTTAAAATATCTTCTTTTTCCGTTTGATCCCTCTTTAGTCCATGTCAGCACTTAACGTCAAAAGTTAACGGAGGGACCAAACGAAACGAAACGAAAATAATTTTTGAGGGACTAAACAGAAAGATTTTTAAAATGAGAGACCAAACAGAAAAAACATGATATTTTAAGGGACAAAACATAATTAAACCAATTATAGATATATATTAACAATATTATGGCTACTGAATTGAGAAGCAATATGGCATTTTCATATTTATATCTGAATATCTGATTATCTGAAAAGGCAAACCTAAACCAATGGGCCCTAGAAAGAGCAATTGAACAGCTCATACCAATCCGATTGAAGTATGGATACCACTTATATGCAATACACAAGCAAATTATTTTTCCATTTGTTAAAAATGGACATAGATGCTGAAATTTCCAACTAAATTAGACAGAACAAGAACTTCCACCAAGGACCTGAGACAAAACTTGAAATAAACAAGAGAACATACCTTCTCCTTCCTAATGAGTTTGCAGCCTTCGACAGGGCCAGTACTTTGGAAAACCTCTTGAAGAAGGGCTTCAGTAACCTGAAGATGGACATTACCTACATACCTGTATATTTTTTCATACAGATAATGCAGGAGAAAAAATCAGATTGAATTAAACAATCACTGCAAAGAGCCAAAAATAAAAATATCCAATACATTTTTCATCATCCTCATTACATGTCACTAGTTTGAAGATCCACAGACTCTGGCAATCCAAAGTCTTATAATTGTGCAACACATTCTCATTAAATAAAAGTAGATATATTTCTAAACACAAATGAAAAATATTGAACTAACATTCATAGCTTCAAGCAACAAGGCCAAGAACAAAACCCATCTGAAGGTCATGAAAATGCAACCACATAAAAGGTAACCAACTAAGATGTAGTATAAGAACTGCAGGAAAAAAAGCTAAATAATGGGCAAACCTAAAAAGGAACCCCCCATAAATGCACAATCTAGAAAGAAAAAATGATCTATAGAAATATATTATAAGAACAGATGAAATATGCAAAAAAAATAAGCAAAAGAAAAAAGCCCTAATGACACTCACACACTGCGACATGTGCTTGGATCAAATCCAGGAGGAAGATTCCCACTTAGGATTGGCTCTATCTGCAAAATAGAAGTGTAAATGAACAAGGAAAGAGAAAATAACCCCCAAAAACAGAGAAAAACCTAAAACTTGCAAAAATCCTAAGCCTATCATACAGCTATGTTATTTCAAATGATTGACCAAATATGTTCAGTGGCATGCTAGGATATGTTAGGGGGAAAAAACAGCCAGCACCTAGTGGTAATCCAAATAAGTTCCCGCACAAAGATTCCACAACAGAAATAATCAGATTAGCATATCATGGATTTGCACTAGGCTCCAACTTACTCTAAAACGCAAACAAGATATGTCCATAAAAGTCTAAGTTCAGTGGCAAGATCATTGACATTTCTCGTTTGGATACTCTAGCATCACAACTACTATCTAATACTGCTGCATTATCATCACTGCCGCAACATTTGAAATAGAAGTCATAACTGAAAAATAAGTAATAAAAAAGAACTAAGCGAAATGCAGATAAAATGCCCATGAAAATTTGATGAAAGATACTCACGTGGTTATTTTTCATAAAATAGATGTATAAGCCCAGAGCTAAACCACCTCTAATAACATCAATCAAATGGAACGACCGAAGGGACCAAAATCAAGCATAATATATGATGCTAGTAATCAAGCAGTCCCAAAGTTGAAAAGTCAAAATTTCAGATAAAAGTCCAAGCTGCACTGATGTACTCTTAAGATAAAAAAACAACTAATGGAAAACACAAGAGTCCAAGTTCTACACGAGAACCCTAAACTTTAGATCGCCACATATTACCACTTGCAAAAGATGCAAGTGGTGTGTAAAATCAAGCACGAGCCTCCAATGCAAGCACAAAGAACCGAATTTCGAAATCCAACTTAAGAACACCCTAATTTCGTGATCGAACTGAATAAAACCTAACTTCCACACAAAAGTATACATCAGGTGCAAAAAGCCACCCACCAGAAACAGTACAACATAGCGAAAAAATAAAAATGACCATTTTTTCCAAAAACAACAACTGAAAATCGAAAATTTAACCAATCTCGGCGACCGAGCAAAAAGGGGATTCGAGACAACGAGCGGGTGGGGAACCTGAGGAGCAGCCAAGAGGCCGGGATGAGGGTAGAGGGACTGCTGCTGCTGCTGCTGCTGCTGCTGTAGGAGGAGTGCCTGCTGCATCAGAGCCTGCTGCTGCTTGAGCCTCTGCTGCTGCATCGTTCGTAGCCCTAGGGTTTTTCTCAGATAGTACTCCGGTTCGAAATCGACCGAATCGGGGGGAGACAGGTATAGTGTTTACGAAGAAAAAGAGGGGATGGGAAGAAGAAAGAAAAAAATCCTCGAAATCGAGGGGGGAAAGGTGAGAGAGAGAGAGAGATCAGGCTCCAAAAGAACTAAAGAAGGGGGGAAAAGAGCTAGTGAGGCCGAGTATTTAAGGCGAGAGAGATGGATCGAGAAATCAGCAAGCTGTCTCGTGTCCTCGCTATTGACTCCTAATTTGATGGCACGCGATCTGCACGTGCTCTGAAGCAGCACTTTAGTCTACTTAGTACTTGGAGTGATCATGCATCATGTAAAGGAAACATATAAAGAACTAAGCGGACAAAATGACAAGATATATAAATCTTAAACAAGGATTAATTTCAATTAGTCCAAAAATTTATTTTTTTCCTTTGACTCTTACTTTTTTAAAAGTTCTAACATTACCTTCCCAAATTTATTTTGAGTGTCCTTTTAAATATCATTTTAATTTCTCAAACTTATTTTAATTTTTATTTTAGTTCTTATAGTTTAATAAATTTTATTATGATCCTCAATTATATTTCTTTTACTATTACCCTAAAATTATTACCTAGTTGATGTTATTATTATATTGAATGAAATTATTTACTTCATTGGCTGACCTATCAAATATTTTTTGTTCAAAATTATTTAATAAATTGTGAAAGGAGGAGAATGTGTTTTAATTTATCTTTATTCTAATTTTAGCTTGTTTTGTACCTAGACAGTATATAAAGAATAGGGGTTTACACAAGTATCAAATAGATCCAAAACTAGTTGGAATCTACCTTGTTTTGGATAGATCCTAATTAAATTCGAATAGGATCCATGTAAGGAACTAAGGTGCTGTTTGGTTAGCGAAAATTATTTTCTGGTTTGGTTTCAGTGAAACTGAAAACTTGGTTTCGAAAACTTGGTTTTGGTTTCTAGTTTTCAGTTTTCTGAAAACGCGTTTGGTTAATAAAAACAACATCAGTTTTAGTTAGTTGAAACCAGTAAATATTTATTTGATTATAAAAAATAATATTAATTTTCCTTGAACATTTTTAGTAGTAATTAAATATTTAGTTAGTTTACAAAATTAAATATTTGTTAATATGGTTACAAAATATTTAAATGATTTAATTAATTAAGTTATTGGTAATTTAAGATTTTTTTGTTCAATTAGATATAAAAATTAATTAATAGTTATTATAAAATTTCAAAAAAAAAACAAGTCCAATGATCTAAAATTAGGTTTGATTAAATTATAAATAGACCAACTTTAAGAAAATTGAGTTATTTAAGGGCATGTTTGGTTAGCGAAACCAAGTCTGTTTTCATGGTTTCAGTTTCACTGAAACCAAAACTGCATACGAAAACGTGTTTGGTTAAGTGTTTTCGTGAAACTAAATCGAAACCAGAATGAAAACGAAACCAATTTTCTTAATAAAAATGAAAACAACAGAATGTTGTTTTCTGTGATTTCGAGACTGTCGATTTCGTTATCAAAATATTGTGACAACTTTGTAATTATAAATATTTTTTTATAAAATTAATTAATTTAAAAATAAATCAAACTACATCGAATTTTTAAAAATAAAAATAAAAATCGTCATTTTTAACTCAAACTTTTATCTTAAATTTATAAAATAATTAAATCAATTTATATCTAATTGACTCAAACCCAAATTTTAAAAAATCTGAGCAAATTTTATTTTACACTCGAGACCATTAGATAAAAAAATCTGAGCAAATTTTATTTTACACTCGAGATAGACCATTAGATAAAAAAATCGAGCAAATCTTATTTTACACTCGAGATAGAAGTTCTTAAAAGGCAAGATGTGAAGGAATTATATTTCTAAAATTTCTATACTTGAAATAGACTAATAATGAAAGCCGTCACATCAATGAATTATAAGGATTGAGAAAAAGGTCCAATGGATTACACACCTTGCACTCAAGGACTTGTACATCCGCTGAGCTTCGTAGAAATTACCATCATCTACCTTCGTCTCCAACTTTTCTATAGTCCGTAAGTAGAGCATGTAATAAAACTCAAGAAAGCTCTTCCAGTATGGTAAGTAGAGCACCAGTAAGTTCAAGAAAAAAACTTCTATGAGCATACATTCATGGGCAAGAAAAAAACTGAATTGAACATACGAATTGATATCTTGAAGGTTTGAGGAGATCTCAATGTCCGCACGACTTTGACGAATCACGGTGTGCGATCTAAAATGAACAAACAATCAATATTATGGGGACAACTCACTCACTCTCTCTCTCTCTCTCTCTCTCTCTCTCTCTCTCTCTCTCTCTCTCTCTCTCTCTCTCTCTCTCTCTCTCTCTCTCTATATATATATATATATATATATATATATATATATATATTGCGACTAGTCCAGTTTTCCTGCCACGAGGGAGCTTGACCCCCTCCACGACGCCTATTCCCACAGTTGGACCCCCTCGCGCACTGCTGCTGCAGCGGATGTGGATCAGAAGCCGGCGGTGGTGGTGGCGGCGGCAGTGCCATCGATGGGGAAGCATTACAGAGGGGTGTAGCGGCAGCCGGGGAAAGTTTGCGATCGAGATCAGTGCTTGCCTCTGGTCCGCACATCCTGCCACGATGGAGAGCGCAAATAAGTGGCCATGCGCAGCGCTACTATCGCAACCATTGTATTGAACAACGCCCGATTGCTGGTCCGCGCAAAAGAGAGAGAGAGAGAGAGAGAGAGAGAGAGAGAGAGAGAGAGAGAGAGAGAGAGAGAGCTCCTTCGGATCCGACAACGAGGTGGGTTCTGGTGACGATTTTGGATAAGGGGAAGAGGAGAGCATCACGAGGGATCATGATTATTATCTCCGGCGTAGGGTTGAGGGTTTTTGTCGATCGATGCTGAGGAAAAAAAAGAGGGCGCGAGTTGAGGGCTTTTGTTTTTGTCAATCGGCGTTAAAGGAAAAAAAAGGGAGGGATTTTGTCGCGGGGTTTTTTGGTTGAGTATAGGGAAGAAAAAAAAGAGAGGGAGGCATTTTTTAGGAGAGGGATTTAATTTTAGCCCTCATTTAAGATAGTGTTTATGTAGAACGCTATCGTTAAACGCCATAAAAACCCCTAAATGTTGTAGTGGTATACCAAGTGTTTGTTGATTTCAAAGTGTTAGTTGAAAATTACTTTAATATCTCAATCTCTATAGTTAATTCTGATGGAGGTGGAGAATTCACTGTTTTAACAAACTTCTTTGCTAAATTCGGAATTCAACACCTGTGCTATCCACCCTACATCTGACAGAAAGTAAGTGTGGCCAAAAGAAGACATCGTCACATAGTTGAAACTGCTATCCACCCTACTTATAAGTCTACACCACCCTACTCCAATCAAAATTAATTTGATATCTCATGCATTTCCACTCCTCCACCTATTCACTCTTCATCACAAAATCCAAACCTCAAGTTGTCCACCATATCTACTAGATATCGGTCATCATTCAATATCACCTCCTATTCTTGCAGCAAGTGGCGAAGCTCCCTCACAATCCTTATAGAAGGATAATATATCAGTCACTCAACCGCAATTACAAAGAAGGATGGTCACAAGATCACAAAACAACATCTTTAAACCAAAAGCACCGTTAGACTATGCTGCTCTTTGCTCTTCTAGTGAAAATTTTGTAACTCCAACCACTCTTAAACAAGCTATGAAACAACATATTTGGAGAGAAACCATGCAACAAGAAATCAATGCTCTCCTACAAAGCAAAACTTGGACACTAGTTCCACCCACAGAAGGGCAGAATGTAATAGGCGATTTTTCGCATGGAACAGAAACCAAATGACTCAATTGATCGATTCAAAGGAAGACTTGTGGCAAAATGAGGATTTCATCAACGTCTAGGGATTGATTTCAAAATCACATTCAGTCCTGTCATCAAACATTCTACAATTCAACTTGTCCTTACATTAGCTTCAAAGGTCAATTGGAATATGTTCCAACTTGATGTTAATAAATGAAGAGTGAATAGGTGGTCAATTGGAATATGTTCCAACATTTCTTCATGGTAGCTTAAATGAAGAGTTATTTATTGAACAACCTCCCGAATTTATAGACCACAAATATCCTAATTATGTCTGCAAATTTAACAAGGCTAATTATGGTCTCCGTCAAGCTCCGCAAGCATGGTACAATGAATTAACTCGGTACCTTTGCTCTATCGGCTTTAAGAACTCTAAATCTGATACTTCAATCTTTATTTTGCACACTGATAACCACATTACTCTATTACTACTTTATTTGGATGATATAATCCTAACAGGTTCATCCACCAAAAAGATTTTTGAGATTAACATGAATCTTGCCTCACGTTTCTCTCTAAAGGATTCATAATAGCTGGATTATTTTTTGGGAATTGAAGTCTCCCGAACACAGCATGGCTTATTCCTATCTCAACATAAGTACATTTATGATATTCTACAAAGACTCGACATGCAAGAAGCCAACACGGTTAAAACACCCTTATCAGCTTCTACAAAACTACCTCTCCAAGATGGCTCCTCTCCGGCTGATGTAAAGAAATACAAACAAGCCATTGGAGCACTACAATATATGTTATTTACACGCCCAGATATTGCTTTTGCAGTTAAAGAACTCTCATAATACATGCATAAATCATCCACCATACACTGTCAGTGTTGCAAATGCCTTCTGCGTTACCTTAAAGGGACCGAGCATTTGGGCATTCTACTGAACTCCATACATCAGCTTCAAATCGAAGCTTACTCCGACTCAGACTAGGGTGGAGATTAGGATGACAGGCACTTGGCAAGGGCGTACCTTATATTCCTTGGAAACTCTCCTATCTATTGGTCTTCAAAGAAGCAGCAAACTATCGCAAGGTCTTCGACGGAAGCCGAATATAAAGCTCTTGCAAACACTGCATCGGAAGTCAAATGGATCATCAACTTGATATAAGAACTAAACTACTTCGTTCCTACGGTTCCTAAACTTTACTGTGACAGCCTCAGTGCAATCATTCTCACTAAACATCCTATGGGTCACAGTCATATGAAACATGTGGAGCTCAACTTTCATTTTGTGAGAGAACAAGCTCGAGAGAACAACATATCAGTACATCACATACCCGCAACCCTCCAACTCGCAAATTCCTTAACTAAAGTAATCTCTCTATCGGACTATCTGGACCATCGAATCAAGATGGGTGTCATCGGACGACTCATCTTGAGGGGGGATATTAATACTAATTCATTCTGTCAATGTGGTCACATCACGTATTTTGCATCCACCTCCATTGCCATGTCAGCACAGGCTCTATATTCTCCATTACACCGATTTCATATCAAATTGATTTGTTTACTGTTATACCCAGCTCTATATTCTCGCTACTGCTATTTGTCCTTTTCTGCAATCACTGTGTATATATACACCCATGTATTCTACCTCCATGGAGTAATCAATTTATTTTCGCCTCTTGTCTCGCGAACTGCATACTAATAAAGGTGGTAGTGATAAGTGATAAACCAATGTTCTCACTCTTTCCAGAATCTCAAATGGCGATGTATCGAGGGGCAAGCTTCCCTTTCTTACCGAATCTCATCACTCCTTTAGTCGATGAAACATGAAGGAAAACATGATCTCCTACACTGAACTCAAGGTCATGACGCCTCCTGTCGACATAACTCTTTTGTCTACTTTGGGTCATGAGCATTTGCTGACGGATCCTCTAAGCTAGCTCTGCATTCTGTTGAATGGTGTTTGGTGCAAGTAGATGACTCTCCCCCATATCAACCCATGAAATAGGAGATCTACATCTACACATATACAAGGCCTTGAAGAGAGCCAAGTGATAATGAATTTGAGTTGTATTGAATTTCTACACATATACAAGGCATAAATCATCCAAAGTCTGGATAGTACGCTTTCTCCATCTATCTATGGATAGAAGGTTGTATTGAATTTGAGTTGCGTCCCCAAAGCACAGCCAAAAGTGCGACATGAATGTCGAATATCTGTTAGAAATGATGTTCACTAACACCCCATGCAGTCTGACAATCTCTCTACAATACAACTCAACCAATTTGTTAACTGAGGCAATCTTTCTTATAGGGAGAAAATGGGGCCGACTTCCTTAACATGTCTATAGTAATCCAGATCGAGTCATGGCCCCTATGTGACCTAAGAAGTCTGGACACAAAGTCCATACTAATGTGCTCTCATTTCTACTCGAGAATAAGGAGGTTGTGAAGTCTCCTAGCTGGCCTCTGATGTTTGGCTTTTACTTGTTGGCATACTAAACATCTTGCCACAAAATCTGCAACATCTCTCTTCATGCTTCGCCATCGGTACAATGGTCTCAAGTCATGGTACATCCAACTATGAACTATGAGTAGCACAATTGGTGGCAATATCTTGTATGTTTCCTAGAGATCTAGGGTTCAAACCCTAGTATATACTATCTTTGCTATAAAAAAAAGTCATGGTACATCCTCACGTTCGAGTGCATTGCAAATTGTGATCTATGAGCCTTTGCTAGCAACTCTTCCCTTACCGCGTGTTGCTCAGGAACACACAACCTACCTCTGAAGCGAAGTGCTCCATATGCATCACAAGTGAATTCATGTTCGACCTTGATCAACCTCCTCTGCCATAGTGTTTAGGCGACGATCCTCCATCTAAAGCCCTCTGATTCACTCCACAATCGGTGATTGAGCCATCACTGCTAACACTCCTATTAGAGTTTGACCAACTAAATTCAGTCTTAGCTCTGACATTCGCTTGATGAGCTCTAACTCTACTACTCAGAGATGTGCGGAAAATCCTACTGACTGCCTTCTAAGCGTATCAGCCACCACATTAGCCTTGCTCATGTGGTAATTAATGGTACAATTATAATCCTTTAGGAAGTCCAACCATTTGCGATGCCTCATGTTCAACTCTTTTGTGCAAATATGTACTTGAGACTCTTATGGTTAGTGTAGATTTCGAAGGTAACACCATATCTTCAAAGCAAAGATGATGGCTATGAACTCTAAATCATATACTAGGTAGTTTTCCTTATGCTAATTCAGTAGACGAGAAACATAACTACTACCCGCTCCCCTCTGCATAAGCACAACTTGTAGTCCTTGTACCGAAGCATCATTACAGAACAAGCCCATCAATACTAGGGGAATCACCAATACTAGGGCACTGGTCAATCTCTTCTTGAACTTCTAAAAGCTCGCCTCACACTACTCATCCTATACATATTTAACCTCTTTCCTCTTAAGCCTAATGGGAGGTGCAACAACTTTCGAGAACCCCTCCACAAATCTGTGATAGTAGTCTGCTAAACCTAAGAAACTCATGATCTCATGGATGGTCCTCGACCTCGACCAACTCACAACTGCCTCAATTTTTTGGTGATCCATAGATATACCATCTCTTGAAATAATGTGCCCCAAAAATCTAACCTCTATGAGCCAAACAACACACTTAGAACTTAGCATAAAAGTTTTTCCTTCAATGGGATCTCGAGCACTATCCTTAAGTGCATCTCATGCTCATCCTAAGTCCTGGAGTACACCACGATGTCATCAATGAAGACACTGATTTGGTCTAAGTACTTAAGAAATATCCTATTCATCAGATCCATGAATTCCTCTCCTCTCCGTTCTTCTTTCTCCAACACTAGTCTTCATGGATTCCTAAGACTGCACCCATGATCTTATAGGGAGGAGAAAAAGGACTCTGAAGGTCCTCAAGGCACTAGCGATGACAAAAAATAAAAGAGGATAGATTGGTGTTTCTATTCATCGAGGTTGGTGGCGATGATACATTCAAAGACACTAACAACGGTGGGGAAGAAGAGATGAGAGAAGAGAAAGGGACTAAATATTTTCGTGTGTTCAGTGTGTTGTTTCAATAAAATTTTATTTTGTTAAAACAACATACAAATGCATTAAGGGTACATTATCAATATATATTTATTTCGATTTTAGTAATTTTTTACAATTTCGATTTTTGTCATTTTGTCATTTTGGAACTTATAATTTCAGGTTTGGTAAAAAGCAGATGATTCTTTATTAGAGGTGAGCGAGTCCGAGTACTTTGTATTTTTTATGATACCCGGACCCTATCCTATATAGGACCGGTTCTTAGGTTTTGGATCCAGACCCTACTTTATTGGGACTTGGAACCGAATCCTACCTAGAACTTGTACTACACCACAGGTTTCGAGTACCATGTTGGAACCTATTCATTTTTCTCATCTTTTCATATATCATAATTCAATAAATAAATGAGACTAAAAATGTAAAATTGAAGTCGGCAAAAACATAATAAAATGCAAACCAAATTGATTATTCATACAAAATATGCAAATAATGATAACAGGTTCTTAGAAACAACTACATAACAAATGTCCATAGTCCATACTCATACTTACAAACACGATATCGATTTCGGTTCTGGTTCTAGGTACCATATATGCTGAAACTGGAATCAAATTTAATCGGTTCCTTAGGGCCTATTTGGTTAGCGAAACCAAGTCTGTTTTTATGGTTTCAGTTTCACTGAAACCAAAACTACTTACGAAAACGTGTTTGGTTTAGTGTTTTCGTGAAACTGAATCGAAACCAGAATGAAAACGAAACCAGTTTTCTTAATAAAAATGAAAACAACAGAATATTGTTTTCTGTGGTTTCGAGATTGTCGGTTTCGTTATCAAAATGTTGTGACAATTTTGTAATTATAAATATTTTTTTATAAAATTAATTAATTTAAAAATAAATCAAACTATATCGAATTTTTAAAAATAAAAATAAAAATCATCATTTTTAACTCAAACTTTTATCTTAAATTTATAAAATAATTAAACCAATTTATATCTAATTGACTCAAACTCAAATTTTAAATAACTCAATTTTCTTAAAGTTGGTCTATTTATAATTTAATCAAACCTAATTTTAGATCATTGGACTTGTTTTTTTTTTGAAAT
Organism: Canna indica; assembly: GCA_034359265.1. Classification (NCBI taxonomy): domain Eukaryota; kingdom Viridiplantae; phylum Streptophyta; class Magnoliopsida; order Zingiberales; family Cannaceae; genus Canna; species Canna indica. The sequence goes on from CP136891.1 coordinate 27,709,259, forward strand.
TTTATAATAACTATTAATTAATTTTTATATCTAATTGAACAAAAAAATCTTAAATTACCAATAACTTAATTAATTAAATCATTTAAATATTTTGTAACCATATTAACAAATATTTAATTTTCTAAACTAACTAAACATTTAATTACTACTAAAAATGTTCAAGGAAAATTAATATTATTTTTTATAATCAAATAAATATTTACTGGTTTCAACTAACTAAAACTGATGTTGTTTTTATTAACCAAACGCATTTTCAGAAAACTGAAAACTAGAAACCAAAACCAAGTTTTCGAAACCAAGTTTTTAGTTTCACTGAAACCAAACCAGAAAATAATTTTCGCTAACCAAACAGCACCTAATTGATCTCATCTTAGTTAAAATTATACAATATTCTATTTCAGATTTGGGAGAGGATTCTCAAAGAGCATGTAATTAGGAGTCGGCTGAGTTTCCATTTGATCTTTTAGGTAACCAAGCAGTCAATTTTTTGGAAACATTTCGGGTGGTCAATTATATTATATAGAATATATAGGGTAATCCAGATATTTGTGAATTATATTACTATCATATTGTCCCTCTAGATATTTGTGAATTACCATGCTCAATTTATTTGGTTATATTTTCACTTTATATGCAACTACATTGTGTGTTAGTGTGGATAATACTGGTGAATGCCAGCTAGATATCTGTCCCATCTAGTATACTGAGTCATATGTGTTGGGATGGGATTCGAAAAACGCAGCGAAAATAACAATTTACAAATTCAAACAATCTCGAAACAATGATCTACTTTAGCAATATTTAAGGAATTCAATCTACGAGTAGAAGGAGAAGATATACCTTATACCACGATTGGTATGGCTCCTCCTATCCCTGTTTCAAGATGCACACACGCATGTCCTCCAACGAAAGTCCACACCAAGCGTCTCGTAACAAAGGGGCAACGAACACCGGGACTCGTAGTGGCTCAACGGAGAGACTATCTCAACCCTGTATCGCACCAAGGCGAAGCCGGCCCTTCCATCAAGAACCGAGCACCAAAAGGGAGAAAGGGGGGATGAGAAACCACAGAACGAGAAGGTAGATAAAGGAATATCTCGTTGTCCTTCTTGGACTCCTCCAAGAAGATGAAGTAGGCGGCACACCCAAGTAGAAGACACCTTCAATTCGACTTCACAAAAGCCCGGAGAAGGAGGAAGAAGATGGCCGACCGCCAAGGGGGAGGAGAAGGGATTCTTTGGAACTTTTTCACTCAAGAACCTCTCAAGAATCAAGTTCTTAATCCTCTCCAAGATGTAAAATTAATTTACTCATCACCCTTGAAGGAGGTTTGGCCAACAATTTATAGGGGGCATGGGCGGCTACAAGAGTAGACTCGGCCCCCTTAAAAAACTTCCCCCGGAATTCAAAACTCTGAGGCATGGCTCCAAAAAATATTTTATATTTAATGGCTTCATAATTAATTAAATACAATTAAATATAAACTTTAATTTATCTTCATAAATTAAGAGCCTATTAACGAGAATGAGTAAATAAACCAATCCCCTAAATAATAGGAAAGTGATTTATCTAAATAATTTGAATTTCTATTAATTAATAGAATTATGATTTATCCTCATAAATCATATATTTATTAACCTTATGATTTATCTCCATAAATCAAATTCCTATTAAATAAGATTTATCCACACAAATTAATTCCTAATTAATTGATTAGGCTCATGGTTAGAAACTAATTTTTCCACAATGTATATTTGATTCAAAATCAAATTATATTTAATTCATAATTAAATACAATCCCCGTCAAGTGGTTAATTAAATATTTAATTCATAATTAAATTTAATCAACAACATAAAATATTATTATGTGTGAATCCCTACAATTTAGGGATGCCCTATAAATTAGTGTTACCGAGGAACTCCTTCCTCGCGTATTCGTTCCTATAGAAAATACCTTTCCTATTATATCCGTAAATGAGATCCGTGATCGAGTTACAATATGTCCATGCTAGTAGACATATAGTGTCACATTCGAACTCTATCTCATAAAGTCCGTTACGATGTTAGCCTGTTGTGTGTGACCCATTGAGCCCCACACTAAGCCAGTAGTGAGTTGTGCATAACAGAGAGTCGGATATGATAGAATGACTTATATTCGAATCTTACGAGCCTCCACTAAACCCCTTTAGTGTGGTCGTGAGAGACTCCACTCACAAGTCAAGATTGACGTCTAGCAACGTGTCATAACTATCCGGATAGTGTGATGTTCAGTGATTAGTTACCAGCAGTCAACAACGCCGTCGCAAAAAAGCAATTGTGACGACATCAACAGTCGCAAAGATTCCATCGTGGATAGTCTCGTCGTAGATATTTTGCGACCGCCACGCCACTGTCGCTAAAGATGCACATATTGCGATCGTCGACTAGCGTTGCAGAAGTTGTCGCATAGTGTTTTACGACCGATATGGCGACTACACTTGACCATCGCAAAGGTCGTCGCAGTTTTTTGCAACCGCTTCACGCGACCATGTAGATAGGATCTGCGACGACTTCTGCAGTCGCAAAATTGTTGCATATATATATATATATTAAAAATAAAAAATATATTAATTCCTATTCCAATATTTAATTAAAATACAGACAAAAGATAACAAATTATAATATATAGATATCAAAATATTATTTACATAGTATCAAAATAATAATGTTTACATCATATCAAAAAAGTACATCAATGATCAGGTGACGGAGGCGGCGGCGTGAAGAGGGGCTGCGTGGGGAGCACATCAGTCGGCGTCGATGATGATGATAGATCCGATGCTGATGTCGTCATGTCGAATGATGGGGGAGGCGGAGGAGCCGGAGCACCAGGTATGATAGAAGATATATATGTCATGTACTGGGTCATTTGCGCCATATGCTGAGCCATCTGCGTCATATGCTGAGCCATGTGTGTCACAGTATCTCTCATAGCGGCCATGTCGGCGCTAAGGCGTGCCTGAGCAATCTCGACGGCCGCTAATCAGTCTTGATCTGCATGTGATGTTGATGGACCAGCGACGGAGGAGGTGAAAGCAGATGGCCCTGCACCATGTGGCTACAACAATGCCCGTGTGTGGGCCGTTGTACCAATGCCATACACACGGTCGTGGCCAACGCCTATCACATGCATCCATGCGTCAGCATCAAGCTGATGCTGCGCAGGATCACCTCCCCGTTGGGTCACCAACTCACTATACGTGACCTTTAAATAAAAATTAATTAATTAATTAAATTGAACATAATAGAGCTAGATAATTTTTTTAAAATATTATCTTACCAGTACCGTCTCCGGCCTCTTGCTGATGAACTCACCCCAGCGAGGACCACGCTGGTATTATGTGTCTCCTCAAATACCCTCAAAGGATCAGTAGGGATGAGCGTCCCCTGCTCATCTCGCGTCCCCTATAATAAAATAAATATAATTAGTTTCTCTATAATAATAAATGAATAATAAAAATAGTTATTAAATTACTTACCAATCGACGCTCGTGACTGATAAATGGGATGGACCCACTGGTATTTCGGGCGACAGATCCCTCGACCAGCGTCATCCAATTTTGGTGCGCCGTCCGAGAGGCACCCTGTTATCCCTCTGATGCTCAAATGTCGCATAGCCGATCCCATACGTCGACCTCCATTTAGATTGATCCGTGTCCCTTGAGCGCATCTATATGTGTATCTCTGTTACCGCCTATACTCGTGCGCGCCTCATCCCGCGCCTGATGGAGGATATCATTGAAAAGCTTCTTATTGTAAGCTTCCCAAGAATTCTTCAGATGAGCCACAATGGCGGGATCCCAGGTATATCGAGCCTACAGAAAGAAAACATTAGCTTGAAAAATTATATCTAGTATAGCTTTAGAATGCTAAACATAAAGCATGATAACTACTTACTTTAATATCTTAATAAAAATTGTTTCATAAATCCTAAAAGCTACAACTCAAATAAAACCAACATGTGTCCATAAATATATCACTGAGTTATCAAAATTTAGAGAATGTACAACTCAAATGAAACAAAAAAAGAAGTAAATAAAAAGTCATCCCTAATCGCAAGACTAAATAAAGCAAGAAATAATAACATAAAGCTAACAGGAAACTACTAGAAGAAAACCAATTGAATTGATTTCCTTATTGCAGATGGAATAAATAGAAAAGATCAAGAGCCACTATCTTCTTAGCTTGCATCAAATAATTCTCCTCCTATACCAAGATTCCAATTCACATGCTTGTTTTTTTTCCTCTCTCTCTCTCTCTCTCTCTCTCTCTCTCTCTCTCTCTATATATATATATATATATATATATATATTATGCTTTTAAAATGGTAGAATTAATTAGTAATTAAGGGGGTGTTTGGTTGCCCGCAAGTGCAAATGCTGTAAAATCTATTTGCATGCAAAAGCAAATGCCCGTAAATAGATTTTGCAGCCTATCGTTTGGTTGCCCGCAAGTAGAGTTGCAACTTATATTTGCAAGCGTTTGGTTAGCCGCAAATAAAAGTTGTAATTACACTTGCAACTTGCAACGTGCAACCTGCTTCTTACGAAATTTTTAGAGCCGGGCCGGGCTGGCTACGAAGTTTTTCGGGTCGGGTCGGGCACGAATTTTCTCAGGTCGGGCTGAGCGGGGCCGGGATGGGCCGGGCCGAGCGTGCACGAATTTATCCGGGCTAGGCACAAACTTTTTCGGGCAGGGCCGTGCACAAATCTTTTTGGGCCGGGCCGGGCACGAATTTTTTCGGGTCGGCTCGAGCCGGACCGGAACAGGATGGGCAGTGCACAAATTTGCTATTAAAAAAATTATAATACTGAAAATATATTAAAATATATATCAAACGGCATAAGATATAAAATCTGATACTACCATCGTGTTCAACGCACGAAAACCTATAACTTTGGTATTTATCTCGTCTTCATCCGACGACTCTACGTCGCCAAAATTAATTATTTTTCAATACTTAAATTATTGCATTTGTAGTCCGCAATCTTGTATTGCGGGCTTTTTGGGCTGCAATTTCACTTGCGCAAATGATATTAGAAATACAAGTTGCAACTAGTTAATGTTGCAAAATGATTTTGCAGCCAATCAAACGAATTTATTATCTAAATGCTGCAACTAGAATTGCAGCATTTGTACTTGCGGGCAATCAAATGCCCCTTAAATGAAATAGACATGAGATGCATTCTGCGACGCCTTCAACATCCAAACATCGACTAGGGTATCCAGAATTGAATTCAAATCCTCTTTTCTTAATTCACCCAATAGATTCCATTGCCCACCCTCCTTTTGAACTTATTAGGTGTGCTCGACATCAAATCTTTAAGCTTGCTTTACAAGTGCAGGGCTTCATACAAGTGACATCAAATCTTTCTTATCCTCTTTTTCCCTATAAATAACATGCCAATATATAAAACAAACATATGCAATTAATGCTTAGTATTATAAATATTACAGAAATATATAAACAAACATATGCAATTAATGCCTATAAATTCATTCTAAATGATATCATTAGGTTTTGTTGAAGAAAAACATGCAGTACCACTCATTGTGTTAGTTTCTGCCTAGTAAAATATATAGATCATAATCTGTAGTTGAACTCTTGATAGAAAGTCACTGAATTGGAAAACAGTATACATTTCATGACACTTTACCATAAATAGATCGATCATAAAGGCACTGTAAAAGAAAGAATTGCCCTATACATTTCTACTAGCTATACAATATATAATTTGGATATGTATCAGTTAAATTTCAGTAGGTAGTTCATTTGTTTAATCTCACTTTCATTTAACAAGTTCTTCTTTGAAACTTCTGATATATAGGGGAAAAAAGTATGAATATGATTTCAAAGCTAGCAACCACTGAAATTGATAAGCTCAACATGTAAAATCTGTTTTTGGAAAGGAAAATAGTTCTATACAAGACAAGGAAATTAGACATTGGTTTTTAGAAACATCCAAAATAGAATGATTAACTTTAATTTCTGATCCCAGGTTCTTTCTCATCTTCTAGTAACAGTAGAAAAGATCTCAGATGGAAGTATCATTCCAAAACTATGCTAATATAGTATAGTATCATTCCAAAAGTCGATACAATATCAATGAACACTAATAAATACTTTAGTAATAAACTTCACCAATAAACTTCAATTGGACTATCGTTCCAAAAAACTTTAATTAGACTATAATAATATTTAAGTCCACCTATTAATTAGTTACAGTCATAGTTTAAAAATTCGTACCGTACCGGGCGGTATGCACGATATTTACTAATTTTTGGACTTATCGGTATACGAGATACCCGGTATGGGAGAATACCGGGTATCTCAGTCCATACCGCCCGGTATGATGCATATAGCCGTTGGGAAGCTAGGCAACGGTGGCCGACAGCCATGTCGGGCTGTTGGCCACCTGCACGTGGTATAATACCGCCCGATTTGGGCGGTATTTATCAAATACTGCCCATACCGGGCGGTATCACCCGGTATGATCAACAGTACCCCCAAACGGCTATAGAGCCATTTGGGGCCGAGTTTGGCTTATTTTGGGGGCTATATAAAGCCCCCAAAACACTCCTTTCACCCTCACTCACCCCTCTACCCAACTAAACTCTCAATCTCTCCCAATCTTTCTCAAACATTCTCTCTCTAATCTTTTTTTTATTAATTTCCACGTCGAAATTCTATCGAAATGACGCTGAAATCTCAAGCCGACCCCATTGAAGCAACACTTGGCCGGAGGATATAGCGAAGTCGTCAATTGCCCCAAAGTACTGGCCGAAGTCCGAAAGATGTTCAAAGCGCAACTCAACAACAAGAAGGAACAACATCTTAAGAATGCAGCTCAACAAGCCGAGTTCGACCGACGAGCTACCCAAGATGTCGGTGATGGCCATTATGAGGCTCGGGGTGGCGATGACAACGAGGATCCGGAACTTGAAGCCGGCATTCGAGCTTCATTGGAGCATGCTGCATTTGAACGAGATCAGATGTATTATCCCGGATCTCAATTCGAGTATGGCGGCGGCAGTGGCAGCGGTGGCATAAGCAGTGTCGGCTCAACTTCGGCTACCGGAGCAATGGATCGAAGCGGTTCAATTCCCTCCGGTCCTTATATTGGTCGGAGTTCTAGCATGAGAGCACCTCAAACTCAGAGCAGATGAGGCCTTCGTGGATTCTTCACAAATCTCGGAGCAAGTGGTAGGAAAACTAATGTTGATGTTTCTGATCTTGATCCCAGGGCATTTCCTCCTCCATCATTAAAGCAACCGCGCATAGACGATGCTTAGGGCAAGACAAAGAAGGGGGAGTTGGGGAAAGCGATCTCCAAATGGTTCCACTTCAGCCGGATTCTTGCAAATGCAGCCAACAACCCATACTACCGAACTATGGTGTCTATCATCCAAAAGGTAGGCTCAGGTATTACCCCTCCAACTCCCTATGAAATTTCAGGTCCTTACTTTGAAGCGGAGGTCGATGAAATAAAGCAATGGATCGATGGAATCAAGCGGCAATGTGGGGAGTACGGATGCAATTTGATATGTGATAGCTGGACCGGGCCAGCCCGAATGAGCATCATTAACTTTCTCATTTATTGCAACAGGAGGGTTGTTTATCACAAGTCGGTGAACTCGTCCGATGAAATCCATAACGCTCTCTACATTTCGAAGATGATGACAGAGGTGATCGAGGAGATTGGACCCTAGAACTTTGTTCAAGTTATAACCGACAATGGAGCCAATTTCAAAAGGACAAGTGAGATAATTGAACAGGATTATTCTCACATATGTTGGACTCCATATGCAGCCCATTGTGTAGACCTAATGATGAAAGATATCGGTGATATACCGATGGTGAAGGTGACAGTAAAGAATGCGCAATAAATTACGCGCTTCATATACAACCACACATGGGTACACGCTCATATGAGAAAATTTACATAAGGTATTTTTTAAAAATAATTTATAGTATTTATTTATTAATTAGTTTAGGTGATAATTACTAAAAATAATTTCATATTTTAGGTGAAATTTTTCGACCGGGAGCGACTCGTTTTGCAACCAACTTCAACGCATTAAGGTCGTTCCAACAATGTAAGGCAGGCCTTCGATCAATGTTTACAAGTGAGGAATGGTCTATATCAAGATATGCTCGAAATACTGATGGAAAGCAAACCGAGAAGTATGTCCTCAACACACGCTTCTGGGATTGCATCGCGGAGATAATCGTCGTCGTAGAACCATTGTACAAGGTTCTACGATAGGTGGATATGGAAAAGATGCCTCAAATGGATCATATCTACCACTACATCCACCAAGCACAAGAAGATCAAATGGGTTATGATTTCTCCAACCAAGTATAAACCCTTTATCAACATTATCTCCTGGAGGTGGGAGGATCAAATGGGTTGTGACATACACATCGCGGGTAATTTTTTATTTAATTTTCTGAAATTTATTTAATTTTAATTCATTATGCTAAATTACTTATTAAATTTATAATTTTTTATAGAGTATTATTTAAATCCCGCATACTAGTATCGATATGATCTTGGAACGATGGATACTTTGTTATATCCGCTTCACAAGGTCATACAACGAATGCCAGCGTCAACCAGAGAAGCGACACAAGCTCTAAATGAATCAAGATATTTCCGAGATTCAAGTGGCAATTTCGAAGATCCATTTGTAATATCGTGACGAGATTCTATGGATCCAAATAGATATAAATTTTTTTCAATTTATTTATTAATGATAAAATTGGTAATCTCGTTACTAATATTAATTTTAAATCTATTGCAGTTGAATGGTGATTGCAATTTGGAACCGAAGCTCCAACTCTTCGGAATATTGCAACACACATCCTCTCGTAAATCACATCATCAAGTGGATGCGAGAGGAATTGGTCGACCTTCGCCTTGATTCATACCAAGCCGCGCAACCAGCTTTCATATGCCCGATTAGAGAAGCTAGGGGTGTCCATTGTTCGATTCACACCGAACCGAACCGAAAAACTGAACCGAATTTTTTGGTTTGGTTCGATTTCAGCGGTTGTAGGTTCGATTCTTTGACCCGAACCGAATCAAAATTTAGATTTTGGTTCGAATTCGGTTCCCGAAATTTGGGAACCGACCCGAACCGAAAACCGAATTAATTAAAAATATATTTTTTTTTAATTTTAACCCAGGTAAGTAATTAGGTATTAAGCAATTATTTTTAATTTTTAATTTTTAACCAAATTAATTAAAATTTTGGTTTTCGGGTTAAAAACCGAATCGAACCAAATAATTTCGGTTCGGGTTAAATCGGGTTAGGAACTATTCGGTTCGTGTTCGGGTTGAAGTTTGGGTAAAGAAAAAAAATCAGTTTTGCCAAAATCGATTCGGTTCGAACCGAACGGACAACCCTAAGAGAAGCTAGTATATGTTCATTACAACATGCGGCTTCGATTGCGGGCATTACAAAACGAAGATAAAGAGATTCAACATGTAGATCTGTTCGATGCCGAGTTCGTCCAAGGCGATGCAGACCCGATAATTGATTGGTGGAGTGCAATGGAGAGCGACCAGCCTCTTCTTGATGAACCAGGCGAACCACCTTAGCCTTCACCAATTATATCTGATGCACTTGAGTTTGAGAGCCAACCAGAAGACATGGCCATTACTCCCTTGGACTCTCAATGAATTTGGCAAGCAAGACGTCGATTCGAATCAGACTCTCCATCTTCCCAATCAAAGGGAAAAAAAAGAAGGCAACACCTTCAAAGGTAAAAGACAAAGCCAAAGGTAAACGACCAATTGATCATTTGGATGCGATTGCAGAAGCAGAAGAGGATGAAGAAGACGAGACCTCCGTTCATAGCAGTAGCAGCACACAAGACGGAGGAGATGATGATGATGATGGAGCTGGTGGAGAAGACACCGTCGTGCCATCAACACCGGCACATGTTGATTTGTGGACAAATGAGCAATACTTAGATCACACCACCCAAGATGAGGATCACGTGCTAGAACCGGACGAACAACTCGGGTGTGCGAGAAGAGAGATCGGCGTCAAGGAGGTGGACCGATAGCTTTGCAAGATTACCATCACGATATGATGAGTAGTTTGCAAGAGATTTCTGAATCAACCTACTCTGTATCCAGTACCTACTCAACTGATGATACAAGGTCTAGTTCTTGGAATCCCAACAAAGAATCACTAATGTCAATGTGGTATAATGGATACCAATGTATTATGCCATGGGAAAAATGTTAAATATGGGCATTAGAGACCTACGGTGTCGACATTAGTCGTATATGTCCCCAAGCCCAAGATATGTATGGGTACGATGGACATCATTCATCCGCATTTTAAACATTGTATTCATGTATTTGACATTTGAATAATGATTTTAAGCATTTCTTCATCAATTATGTGTTATTGGAGACTTGGGGTTATTTCTAACCAAAAAAAACCGACCGGTATGCATTTTCATATCGGTCCGTACCGTGTGTCGGTACGGTACGATACCGATATATACCGGTACCGGCCGATGACCAAAATCGGTACTGGTATCGGTATTTTAAACCATGGTTATAGTATCTAAAATTAATAAACTACGTACCTCGAACTCGGACCATAATGAATCTCGATTATGCTGCGGCACGTGGGTCCATGAATGCCACGGCTCCCGAAAGAACCTCTTGATCATAGAGGTGATGTTGCGAGCAACATCGTCCTACTCGAATCTACAACGCAAGTATAACAACATAAGTAGTAATTAATTAATTAACAATAATAAAAAATAAAGTTTGATACTTACTTTAGACCGTGCAACGATATCCGCTGACGCTAGTCGGTCGATGAAGGTGCATGAGCCCCCCGATTAGGCCCACGAGGCCTACGACAACCTCGAGCCTCCAGGGCCGGTGGTGGTGGTGGTCCCGACATCTCAACTTGTCTCGTAAGATTATGGCACAACTAATCATGGAAATAAAACTATATATTAAACTTGTCTATACAAAATTAAAGTAGATGCATATATTTATTTAAAATAAAAAAGGGCTAAACCAAGTAAAATAAAATACGAAATAAATTTAAGAATTGAAGAAAGAAAAACAAACCATGGGAAGTGGTTTTTGATACATGCTAATGCTATCCAGCTAATGCATATATTTCACAGCTAATGCTATCCCGCTACTAGTCTTTGATACATGCCATGCTTCTTGTTGTCTGTAGACCTTTTTTATTTTTGACTGTTAAATTAATATTCACATTTGAATGGAAAGTTTACTACTTTGTGGAGTGTGATGTAATTAAGAGTTGATGCATGATTATAGTTAAATTTATTAAATAAGTCTAGATATTTTGTATTAAGTTAATAACAGGAGAACAAGTCAAAGGGAAGGAACTCTCCTCTCTTTCATATCCAACAAGATATAATAGATTCATATTTTTACTACAGCTTTTTCCTTGTATTCTATTCACATGCATCTTGCATACACTAATGCACTTCTATGATGGGTGAATAATTGCTGCAAACAATGTTCCCATTCAATGCCTTCCATTTTCACCAATCAACCATTACTAGTGAAGGTTGTTACTGATCTGGATAATTGGATAGTCATTTGTATAAAAAAATCCAGTGATGTTAGTAGAGCAGAGTAAAACGCCAGTTATTTTGAAAACTATGGTCAAAAGCTTCATAACAACCCAGTACCTAGTTGATAAAGAAGAATAAAAGTTACAATTTGGATTAACTTCTAGAATCATTTCCAAAACAGTAATCTAATAAACAAATAATAAGTTACAATTTGGATTAACTTCTAGAATCATTTCTAGAACAGTAATCTAATAAACAAATAAACAAATGTGTCTTTCATATTTCGCAAGAACTTGGGAATGCATAATATGATGCTATTAAAAAATGAGCATATTTAACTGCCTCAAATGTATTAAGTTCAAATGATCATAGTGATATGAATAGCTATTATATAAAGAATTGTATATTGAGATCTGACATATTTAAGATATAATATATAAATAGTACAAAGACTGTAATATTTCCATCACTTATTATCAAATTAGATAAACATATAACGAGGAGTGTATGGGTGTGTATATGAATGTATTATGTATATATATGACTTATGGCAAGTATTTGTACATGTTAGCAATTCCTTGTTAGGATTAGAGAGCCATAACTTGCAAAACATGATTGTTGGAATTGGATGGTCTCCCAACTTCTATTGGAGGATGTCCCCGTTGTGCTGGATGTAGCCACTCTATGCTTAGGTTAAACACCATAATGGATTCCTCTCCATCATTCACATGGACGGAGTTCTCATTTGTGCATTGTTGTTTTTTATTGAGATGAGATGGATATGCATAAGGATATTGTGATTGATATGGAATGATGTGTGCCTATCTTGTTATGATTACATGGCATGCAGGTAGATCATTTATTTTCAGTGATAATGAGTTATAAAAAATTTAAGTGCCAATTAGCATGAACCAAATCTGAGTGCTCCTATTTGCTGACCCCCACATAGGTATTTACAATCTTACATGTTATTATATGATTAAGATTGTATTTTAGGCCTGCATGATGATATTTGCCATTTTGCCCTCCATTGGACTCTATTCTTTTCTACTGTACATTTATTCTCGCTAAAATTGTTCTTGTTTTTAGATTGAAGCAGGAAGATGCAAGAATGCTCATGTTTGGCTAGTTGGGCTACATGGACTCTATTCTTTTCTACTGGACATTTTAGAGTTCAGACCCTATTTAAAAAATTTGCCCTTTCACATTTTTATCCTAGGATTGAACTCTAGAATTACATCACCCTTTCACATTTGGTGTATCACCACATATATGCAGGTCCTCTGAAGTTTGTCTCTGTTGAGAAAAAGCTTGCCAAGCTTGGTTCCAACATGATCTTCCTAGATTCTCCAACTAGAGCACTAGATGAGAAGATGAAGAATGTTTTACTAGCGGGGAGATCGAGCCGGCGGCACTTCCACCTGCTGCCGGCCGAAACCCTAGCAGGCGACTGCTAGGGGTTCAGCAGCCAGAGAGAGAGAGAGAGAGAAGGGTGGAATACCGGCGGCGATAGGCGGGCGGCGAGCGGCAGGCGACGCGCAGTAGAGAAATCAGAGAGAGCGCGAGTGAGCGAGCGAGAAAAAAGGGGTCGTGCGGGGTTATAGATTTTAATTTCTGACGGATTTTGCGATGGCACATAGTGGTCGCAGCCCTGTAGTTGTGCTGTCGCCGTGTTGTTAATATTGCGACGGTAACACCTGCGGTTGTAATGCCGTCACCCACATAACCTCGTTGCGACCCCCTGATGCGTGCGGTCGCAGACCAGTAGCATCTACGACGGCTATCTGTGCCGTCGCAATTAGGCCGTTGCAAATATCATGATTTCTAGTAGTGGCTATCCCTTATCGTAAGGGCATGTACCAAGTGCACTAGTCTATCCGGAATCACCGATCCCCTAATTGGTGATCATATGACTAGGAACATTTAGAACATGGGCATCTAGATTCCAAGTCTCACCGGCATGATCTCATCATGACCTCGGAATCATTTGCCCGGGTTCATGGGGTTCATCACAATCTTTATGAATACAGATGCAGCATATGATGAAAAAGTTGTCTCATTAAGTTGATTACCTTTGAATAGTCCCTAAACACATCGATATGTGATTGACTCAAGGGCACTATTCCTTTCAATCTTCCACTTGCAATTTAGCCAATCATCCTTGTATCTGTATACCAAATTTCAGTGGTGATCGAATATGCTATTGTGGTAATCAGTTTAATCTACATTAATGTCTTTCTGTCATCACCTCTTTCCAACGACGAGGTGATACCGCCTTTTAAGAAAAGTAATGATCTTCATGGGATCTTAGTTCCTTAACTTTGAGCAACAGTCCTAGTATTGTCATACAATACCAGTGCTGAACTGGCAACCTCAGTAACAACTCCCACTGAATGATAAACTCCTTTATTTGATGATGTCCTAAGCAGCAGAGTAAGTAGCAAAGCACAAAGCCTTAATCACCTTATTGATTACAGTACCCAGCTAGGAACACTTTCCTGCTTACCGCACCACCATTAAAGGTATCCTCATACCATTATATGGTTTCATTGTCGTATAGAACGCCTCTCATCATTCTCAAGTGCCTGAGAGAGTTCTCCATTTTCTCTTCAATGTTGTTCTCCAAGGTTTTGCCCGAAATATGCTAGATACCTCTAAGGTATAAGTAATATCAAGCCAAGTGAAAAACATTACATGATGGATCCCACTGCCGAAGCATAATGAATCTCACTCATCTTTTGTCTCTCCTCAGGTGTCTTAGTAGACATTATCTTAAAAAGACTGATGCAATGACTCTTAGGCAAGTAACCTCTTTTACTGCCTTCGATGCTAAAACTCTTTTAGCATTATATCAACATGCATGGGCTGGGGTAAACCAAGCATCCTTTTAGACCTATCTATATAGATCCTAATGTCAAGCATACTTGAGGCCTTTCCCAGATGTACCATAGAGAATTAGTATGGGAAATAACTGGAGCATGAGAACGCTTTTCCCACAAGTATGTCATACAATATGACTACACTCCCACTAAACATCATGTCTACACAAGGTTCATCCACATTTTTGATAAAATCAAAACCCTTTTGACTATCACATCAAAACGGATGTTTCAACTCTTCGATGCTAGCTGTAGTCCATAAATGGATCTCTATAGCTCGCATACCTTACTCGATCCAACCGAGGATACAAACTCCTCTGGATATGTCATATAGACTTCTTCATAATGGAAGAACGCAGTCTAAACACCCACTAGCCAAATCTCGTATTCATAGTACGCACTGATGACTAGCAATATCCTGATGGACTTGAGCGCTGGAACTGGTGAGGATGTCTTATTATAGATAAGTTATTGTCTGTGTTCGATCTCATTCACAACCAGTCTAGTCTTATAGGTCCACACCTTGCCAACTGCTCATTTCTTTCCTAAAGATCCACCTGCACCCTATAGGAGTTATCCTTTTTGAGTCGGTCAACCAAAGTCCGTACTTGGTTTGAGTCTAGTTTGGATTTGCATAATGCCACCACATAGTGTCAACATATTTGACCATTAAGAGATCGCGGATTGCCTGAATCTAGGTCATACCCTATGGCTAGATATCATCACTCAGGCAGTCTATGCAGTCTCCTAGAAGAGTGATGGAAAGTAATAATTACATGAATTGGTTTAACCTGTGAATTTTTCACTAGTTGTTGCAATTTTATTTGTGGTTGCTGAACTTCACCAAGTTCAATATATTTTCCACTTTCACTTTCCTCGACAAACTCTTTTTCTCAGAAAGTGGTGACAAAACTCCTTTTGTTCACTTGGGAGAACTTAGTACCCAAAACATCCTTTTAGGACACCCCTCAAAATTTCGCAATTGGTCAAGTTTGTCATACCTAGGCAACCCCAAATCATGAGAGGTCTCAAACTCGGTTTCTTGTCATTTCATATCTTATATGGTGTATCAGAGATATACAAAATTATGGTCGCTACAATAGCTTATCCCCTGGAAAGAGATTGGAAGCTAAATGGATCACATCATATCCAATAAGGTGCGATTCCATCTTTCAGACACACTATTGTGTCATGAGGGGTCCATACAGAGACAATTTTATTGTCTTCGAGATAATTCAGAATCCTAATGGATAAGTATTCTTTGTCTCAATCCAATTGAAGGCCTATAATATTTTTTCCAATATATTTCTTTAACTTCACCTTCATACTCCTTAAATGATTCAAAGGTATCGGGTTTGTGCCAAAACAGGTGGACATATCCGTGCCTAATCATATCATAGGAGTATCCTTTTCTAGCTTGAGTTGTTATCGGCATGCATACACCTATGTTGGCCAACTCTAATCAACTCAGCGAGCCTTTCACTAGGTCTGGTGAATAGAGACTCGGTCAGAATCTCCTTGAGACACACTTCTCAAGTTCTGACTGCGATTCATAATCGCCCAAAGTCACAAAAGCCAAAAGTAGGTGAGGTTAATTTTATCTCTTTGTGCGTTTTAAAAATATTTATCATTAACATTCAAAACCATTAAACCAATTGACACGTGTCCAGTCGTATACAACTCATCAGAATGGTTCATGCGGCAACTATTGCCTTTTAAAGAACTTTTCACAACCTTGTTCAGACAACAAAGGAAAAATGACGTTCTTTTATTAACACAGGAGCAAATCAATTATACAATTCAATGATCTTTGACGAATAACAGACTTATACAATAGGTTCCTACGGCTAAGGTTGCAACTCTTGCGCCTATCGCCTTCCCGAATGACGTAGTTGCCTTTTGTCAAGTCTTCTACTTTTCTTTTTCTCCTGCAACATCTTGTAGATGATGATTAATATCAAATACCCGATATCAAATACCATAAAGTAGAGTTTAATGACGAAGTATTTTTTATAACGTACGCACCTGAAGCGGTAGTTTAAAAAATCATCTTCAATTTTAACGCTGCAAAATACTTCTTGCAATTGCGCTTCCAGTGGCCTTCTTTACCATAATGGTAGCAAGTGCCATTGGGAACAACTTTCCCTTTCTTCTTGATATTTCTCATGGGTTTCACAGTTCTGTTTTTCACTTTGTTCTTAACAGAGTATAACTTTTCTTCAAAGGCATCTCCCACTAACAAGACTGTGTCCTTATCCTTCATAAGGTGGGACTCATTAGTCTTCAGCATATTAAGAAGCTCGGGAAGCGAGACGTCATGCTTGTTTATATGGAAGTTATCAACGAACTGTGAAACGAAGCCGGGAGGGATTGGAGTACTAAGTCCTGACTTAGTTCCTTGTCCATGGAGAACCCCACCTCTCTAACTCATTAGTCAAATTGATTAGTTCGAGGACATGGGTCTCAACAAGAGTGTTATCCTCCATTTTTGCACGGAAGAGTTGTTTAGATAGCTTGTACCTAGCTGCCCCCATATGCTCACCATACAACAACTTGAGGTGATTGAGGATAGCTTTGGTATCCAAATGTTCACGCTACTTTTGTAACTCATCGGACATGGATGCCAACATTATGCATTGAACACTGGTGTTATCTTCATTCTAAATTTCTTGCAGCTTCTCATAAGCCGTCCTCTCTTCCTCGGTTTAATCCCCTTCCCCAAGGGGTGGCACCGGTCTCGGAGAATCAAGAATGTGAGATAGATTCTCATAAATGAGGACGATCCTCAAATTTCGCATCCAATCGACGTAATTTGGTCCAGTTAATTTATTTTCATTGATGAAGCAATCTAACGACAGTAAAGGTGACATGATATGCTACAAAGAAAATAATGACATGATATTCTACATGCATGTTTATTGAGGTCTTTTAATTAATCATGTCTCCCACTAGTTTCTGCGGTTCCATAATACTCTCCGGTTTGGAAGCGGGAAGCCCTCGTTGGTAGGCTTCCTTAGGGGAAAATGAAATCTCACTTCTCCTACTCGGGTCTCGCATCTAACACGACAAACCCTAATAGATTCATGGGTAGGTAATTCTTTACCGATCACATCACTATGTGACTATTGGCTTAAGGTTTTCAACCTTGGTCTTAATCTCGGTTTTGATGATAATAAATATGGAACAAATGTTTCATTGAGATATCTTTCAGGTTCCATATCGGTCAGCGCACGACGTCCTCAATCGGAAATATCAAAGAAATCGGGAAATCGGAAGGACGTTGGTTGACGCGCTCGGATTCATTGGGAAGATAGAGTATAGGTTTAGGGTGTCTAATTTATATTATAATATCCTCATGATGATGTATAAGAACCCAAAAACCATCCCTGAATCCCAAAACATAAAAATCTGGAAACCGTCCTGAAATAACCTAGGGAGCTCCTTGGAGGGCTATATGACCTAGATAGTTTCTTGACATAAAAAATGGTGGTAATTGTTCCTTGGGTTAAAACTAGATAACAAGGTATTTTTAGGGATTTTTTAGAAGCCTTTAGCCTACCCTTATTTGACCCGAAAAATTAGAAAAGTTTCATTTTCGAAAAATTTGTACTAGACCCCAAAAACTAGATTTTGATTCTTAAGGATTTTAATTTTTTAGATATTTTTATTGAATCCAAATGGGGGTTAATCCTTATATAACATTTATGTTTTAAAGTTAATAAATGTTATATAAGTAGACTTAGTGAAGACGGAACCAGAAAATGAACAAACAGAACCAAACTGCCCAGCCCAGTCCAGGTTTGGTCGACCGAATGCTGCCAAAAACTGGCAGTAGGCAATTCAATCGATCGATCGGTCAACCGAAGTGTGCCAAAATTTGGCAGAGGGCGCATCGGTCAACCGGACTGCAGATCGCTGAAGTCGCAACTTGCGTTGGTGGATCGATCGGCCAATTGGATTGAGGATCACAGGAATCGTGTCTGGCGGTCGACCCGTCGATCGATCGTACAAAGAGATTGAGCCAGCGATCGCTTGAGCGGTCGATCGGTCGGTCGACCGACGATCGACTGACATGCGATCGAACGACGGTAACGACTAGTTTTTCGCCCGTTGAGCTATCGTTTCTTTGAGAGATTATAAATATGCCTCATCTAACTCTTTTAACCTCTCTTACAGATATTATTGAGCATTAAAAAGAGAGTTTTGAGCCTTCTAAAGATCGATTAATAGCGCTCTGTTCTTCCGTCAACATTTTCTCAAGCGTCCAATTTTCTCCTCAACTCGGCTTCAATTCAAGCTCAACAACTTGACGAGTTGGAGGCTTAAAGGCTTGGAAAAGAGCACTGATTCTTGGTTTTATTTTTTAGCTCTTTTCATTGTAATCTTTATTGTTATTTGAACATGTTTACTTATTGAAGTTGAGTTTGTGTAAGACCTAGTGTCAGGTCTTGCATCTAAGTGGTTACCTGAGTACAGAAGGTGTAAAGCCACTTGTGTAAACATAGCTTACTAGGATTAGTTGAGGTATCCCTTAAGGTTGAGGTAAAAGAGAACTCTCGATAAGAAGGCAGAGACTTCCGGGTGTGGAAGTGCCTTAGATTGAGAGTGAGTCTCTTCAGGTCAAAGTCCTCTTGTAACGGAACCGATTTAATCTAGTAAACCTAGTTTGGAAATCCTAAGCGGGGTGCTTAGGTAGTTGAGTAGGCATTGGGGCCGAATCACTATAAACAATTGTTTTAACATTGTTATTTTTGTGTATTGCATGTTTATCTTTATTACTCGCTTCTGCACTTAGTCATTCGTTCGTAGATTGCCTAAGTAATCTAAGAAATGTCTAAAATTGAATTTAAGCTAATTAATTTAGTTAACACCACTATTCACCCCCCCTCTAGTATGCCATTTCACCCAACAGTGACTTCCATAAGTTTTGCCTCTAGGGCAACTAAGGTCTTGTGTGTGCACAATAAACCAAGGAGCCCTAGTTGAGTCGGACCCATCGTTCGTATGCCCTAGCGAGAAAATGACCACCCTTGACTGTAGCTCAACAAGGTAAGTCATGTTCAAGCCAATAACAAGGACACAAGAATATGTGCCATATGAGGTGCAACGTATCTATCGTCACAAAAGACCTTGTGTGTGCACAACAAACCCGTTGTGATGATAGACACACTTGTCCCTCATAACGATGGAAGGCATGACTGATATTCTTAATACCTTAGCCATTCGACTCAATATTATTGGAGGATTTCTTTATGCAATTATAATTTATCTAATCAATCAACAATTGAAGCAAGAGCTACAAATAAAAACATAAATGAAATAAGGATGATTATGGATGTTCTAAGGGTTCCACCCGAGCCACCGGGCGAACCAAGGCCATCATCCTAGGGTTTTTAGGGAGCTTCGTCTCGCCAAGGTGCTGCCTAAAACCACCTTGTAGGTTACCGGTTCCACCAGTGCCTTCCCGGGTTCAAGTCGTCATCAACATGGTGTCGAACACCTCCTCTCCGCGGGCGCACCAAAACGGGGCAGCAAGCGTGCTCGTCGTGAATATGCCCATAAACTTCTAATTTTACAAATCTAAAAGAAGAAGACCCTAAACAACAATTGGGGAAAGGTTTAAGGAGAGGGATCGAGAAGAGGATTACAATCAGAATTCTCAAGAGTAAGGCAGGGGTACGCAGACCCTATTTAAAAGTTACGATGTTGAAATTTCATAAATTTACAAGCAATCAACACAACCATATTTTACACACAGTCACATGCACATAGGGCTCATCCATAATCATCCTTTCATGCATCTTAACAATTAAGGAAAGGAAAGGAGAAATAGAATCCGAAAATGCGCTATTCGGGTTACGTTTCCACCTAAAACGGTCCAAACAAGACATGTTGAAAATTTCAGTTTTTGAGGTTGTTCAACCATGAACCCATGGGGCCCTTGAGTTTGAAATTTGTCCAAGACAATTTTGGACAGTAGGCTACCACCCCGATTCATCACATGAACTGTGGAGCCAAGAGAACGACTCAAGAATCCCCGAAAACAAAAACTGGGCAACATGACATTTAGGGAGCGAACAGTTCGTAAACGCAACAATAACGTGTAATAAAAATTCCCAAAAATTGCTAAAGGTGGCTATGATACCACTATTGGGATGGGATTCGAAAAACATAGTGGTGTTGGCTTTAGGTTTTCAACCTTAGCCTTAATCTCGATCTTGATAGTTTTGATGATAACAAACATGGAATTAATGATTTCTTTAAGAATATGTTTTAGGTTCCATATCATTAGCGTTCGATGTCCTCGATCGAAAAAATTGGAGAAAATGATAAATCGAAAGGATATTGATCGTCGCGCTCGGGTTCATCACAAAGTTTCTCGAAGATCGACGAGTGCACCAAAATTGCATCGGACGAGCTCAAAGATCCATGGAAAGCTCTCCGTCATGATGCTCGTTGAAAGCCGGAACCCGGAATCGAAGCGCGGAAGAAATCAGCTGAGAAATTAAATCTCAGCCTATGTTCGATCGACCGGGCGGTCGACCGAATGGAGGTAAAAAAGGGCAGTAGCCCTGACGATCGACCGATCGGTCGATCGGACAGAGGCTAGTTGCAGACTCAGCTTGCGTCGATCGACCGATAGAAGAATACACAAGTTTTTCTGTATTGGGCGGTCGACCGAATGGAGGCAGAATCTGCCCGAAGCTGGCGGTCGACCAATCGGTCGACCGACCTGCATATGAGCCGCGACACAATACCGCGTCGGTCGATCGACGGATCGACCGAAGATCGCAGATCAAAGATTTTGCGTCGAGCGGTCGACCCGTCGGTCGACCACCCGCAGGGAGAAAAGAAATGGTCGAATGATTGATCGACCGATGCTTTGACCGGCGCTTCGATCGACGGCCTGTAACAGATAGTTTTCTATCCGTTGAATGCCGTTTCTTCACCTGGGTATAAATACACCCAAGTATGATTCATTTGAAACACTTCCTCTAATGTTACAAAATTTATTGAGCATTTAAAGAGGGATTTAAAGCCTTCCAAATGATCAATCGCCCGCGCTCTACTTCTCCATCGAGTTCCTCTTCAAGTGCCAGCTTTCTGCCTCAACTCAGAAATTGATCGAGCTCCACCTCTTGATGAGTTGAAAGTGCCGAATGCTTGAAAAAGAGCCGTGGTTCATCTTTACATTCTTAGCTCTTTTTGTTGTATCTTTTGTTGTTATTTGAACTTTGTTTTTATTTGTGCGTGTGAAGACCAGGTGTTTGGTCTTGTGTGTGAAGTGGTATCTTGGTATAAGAGTAAAGCCACTTGTGTAAACTTAGCGCTTACTAGGATTAGTTCTAGTTGTCCCTTAGGTTGAGGTGGGAAAGAGCTCTCGGTAGGAAGGCGGGATACTTCCGGGTGTGGAAGTGCCTTCGGTTGGAGAGCGGAGTCTTTCCAGGGAAAAGTCCTTGTGTGTAAGGGAAACTCTAATTAATCTAGTAAAACCTAGTTTGGAAATCCTAAGCGGGGTGCTTAGGTAGTGGAGTAGGCATTGGGGCCGAACCACTATAAATTGTGTGTTAGCATTGTTTTTATTGCTACTCACGATTAATTGTTTATTTTGCTTCTGCATATATTTATCGAATCACAAATTGCCTAAACTATTTAAGTAAACGATTAAAACTGAATTTAGGTGAATTATTTAGTAAACACACTATTCACCCCCCCTCTAGTGTCGCCATTTCGCCAACAAGTGAAAATAACAATTTAAAAATTCAAACCAGCCCGAAACAATGATCTACTTTAGCAATATTTAAGGAATTCAATGTACGAGTAGAAGGAGAAGATATACCTCATACCGCGATTGGTATGGCTGCTCCTATCCCTGTTTCAAGATGCACATGCGCATGTCCTCCAACGAAAGTCCACACCAAGAGTCTCGCAACAAAGGGGCAGCGAACACTGGGACTCGTAGTGGCTCAACAGAGAGGCTATCTCAACCCCGTATCGCACCAAGGCGAAGCCGGCCCTTCCACCAAGAACCGAGCACCAAAAGGGAGAAATGGGGGATGAGAAACCACGGAACGAGAAGGTAGATAAAGGAATATCTCGTTGTCCTTCTTGGACTCCTCCAAGAAGATGAAGTAGGCGGCACACCCAAGTAGAAGACACCTTCAATTCGACTTCACAAAAGCCCGGAGAAGGAGGAAGAAGATGGCCGGCCGCCAAGGGGGAGGAGAAGGGATTCTTTGGAACTTTTCCACTCAAGAATCCTATCAAGAATCAAGTTCTTAATCCTCTCTAAGATGTAAAACTAATTTACTCATCACCCTTGAAGGAGGTCCGGCCACCAATTTATAGGGGGCATGGGTGGCTACAAGAGTAGACCCAACCCCCTTAAAAAACTCCCCCCGGAATTCAAAATTTCGTGGTTTGCCTCCAAAAAATATTTTATATTTAATGGCTTCATAATTAATTCGAAATTAATTAAATTCAATTAAATATAAACTTTAATTTATCTCTATAAATTAAGAGCCTATTAACAAGAATAAGTAAATAAACCAATCCCCTAAACAATAGAAAATATGTTTATCTAAATAATTTGAATTCTATTAATTAATAGAATTATGATTTATCCTCATAAATCATATATCTATTAAAGATTTATCTCCATAAATCAAATTCCTATTAAATAGGATTTATCTAAATAAATTAATTCCTAATCAATTGGTTAGGCTCATGATTAGAAACTAATTTTCCCACCATGTATATTTGATTCAAAATTAAATTATATTTAATTCATAATTAAATTTAATCAACCACATAAAATATTATTACGTGCCAATCCCTACAATTTAGGGATGCCCTATAAATTAGGGTTACCGAGGAACTCCTTCATCGCGCATTTGTTTCTATAGGAAATATCTTTCCTATTATGTCTATAAATGAGATCCGTAATCGAGTTACAACATGTCCATGCTAGTAGACATATCGTGTTGCATTCGAACTCTATCTCATAAAGTCTGTTACGAGGTTAGCTTGTTGTGTGTGACCCATTGGGCCCCACACTAAGCCAGTAGTGAGTTGTGCATAACGGAGAGTCGGATCCGATAGAACAACTTCTATTCGAATCGTACAAGCATCCACTAAACCCCTTTAGTGTGGTCATGAGAGACTCCACTCACAAGTCAAGATTAATGTCTAGCAACGTGTCATGACTACCCGGATAGTGTGATGTTCAATCTACAGGGATTGAATGCCCTTTGGTGATTAGTTACCGAGCAACTAAATCCATCGGTTATAATGTCCCGAAGTCGGCTAGGGTACGAAAGAAATGTCAAACCCTAATACTGATTCATATGTATTCCACCCGCCAAGATGTCGTGTCAATAATGAAATATCAGAAATATCAACCTGACTTTCATGTCTATGGTCAGAGATTCCCGAGTCGACACTTACAGGGACACATAGGACATTATCTCCTCTCACTATGAGTAATCGATTCCATGTTGGTTGCTCACCTACCTCCATGAATGCTTTCCCATGCCAAGTAATACTCAGCACATGACGCTGAGGGTCACGTAGGGATAGAACCAAAGCATTGATCGTCATTCTCAAGGTAACCATGACAACTTCAGGTGCAAGGAATGCTTGCACCTACTATCACCCGAGGAACATCCTATTGACACTCATGTAAGGATTCCATTTTATGTTCCTCATACAGGTCTGAACAGTGAACTCATTCCCTAATGAGCACCTGCACTTGTACATTAATGACGGCTCATAGGCAATTGTGAGATTAGCTACCCCTTATCGTATAGGGCATCTACCAAGTGCACTAGTCTATCCGGAATCACCGATCCTATAATTGGTGATCCTACAACTAGGAACATTTAGAACATGGACATCTGGATTCCAAGTCTCTCTGGCATGATCTTATCATGGCCTCATAATCATTTGCCCGGGTTCATGAGATTCATCACAATCTTTATGAATAAAGATGCAGTATATGATGAAAAATTTGTCTCATTAAGTTGATTACCCTTGAATAATCTTTAAACACATTGACATGTGATTGGTTTAATGACACTATTCCTTTTAACATGAAGATTTCATTCTGTGAACTGATGATGATAAGCCCTATATCATTATGTGAACTGATGATAAGCCCTATTTTGTCATTTCCAAAAAAAAAATGCTAGGTTAAAGTATTATATGCTGGGTCATTTCAGCACAGTTTTACTTGAATTGTGCTGAGAATTTGTGTAATCCAGATCTAAAGGAAACTTTTGTTGCTCTAATTGTATGCATATAAGCATATTTATCTTCTTAGAGTTTGCTCGAGGTTTGATGTTGGTTGATTCATGGACTTGTTTCAAGAGTTCTGTAATTTATTCTTGTTCCAATCTAATGTATCCTTCAATGGAAGAAACGAAAAGACTGATATCACTAAATTGAAATGGAGTGATTGCTCCAAATCTCCAATGTAATGTATGCTTACCGTAACAATAAACTTATTTATCTTTTTGACTCACTTTAACATTAAGTATAATATTTTTAGCCTTTCATAAATACAAATACCCATATCTAAGTTCATTGATACACCTAATTGTGCTAACTGATCTGGTTTGATTTGCCTCTGCAGTTGGTACTGATTTGGGGATTCTGGTGTTGGTAAAAGCTGCATAGTCCTTCAATTTGTTTGTGATCAATTTGATCCTACTTCGAAGGTAATTTTTTTATATAAATAGTCTATTTTGATTTTTATGTGTGCACTGGATTTCTATGTCAACATATAATGCTAATTTCAACAATTTGATCCTTCAAAGGTAACATTGTTCCTAAACCCTCTTTAGCATTCACTCTTAGACAATCTGAAAGCATCATATAATTCATATCTATATGTCACTATTCATCAGCTGCCAAAGAAATCAAAGATAGCCTTAATCTCCCAGGACTGAAGTTTATTTTTTACTTTCAATTGATATGGTTTAAGTACACGTCATTGTTGAATTCATGAAGTATTTATCTTTGTTGAAGTTATATGTTATCCTAGATTAGCTACATGTTCAATTCTTAGAATTACCCATAATTTTGATAGTTGAATACTTGAGAAGGGAAAGCATCAAACATTTAAAGACGGATGAAAATATCTAAGATGGACAAAAGTTGGGTTCATCTTAGCACGTACTTTGATTTAGGTTTGTCAATTTTGTTTTTTTTTGTAGTTATAGATAGTTATATGAGTTTATTTATTTTATTTAAATTGGTAGAGCATCAGAGAAATATGTTCAAGAAGAATGAAAGTTTATTACAATGGTTAAAAACTGTAAAAATTTGAGGCAACATAGTCTAGAAACTGTGCATAAGTATCTAATCATAAGGGGAATGGATCTTACATATACGAAGTTGTTTCATCATGGAGAACTAATTGATACTGATGATATTGAAGATATGAAGTTCTCTAACATATATAACTTATATAGGGCTATAAATTTAAGTGATGAAAATTATATGAAGCCTCTTAATGAAACAAATAATGAGGAGTTTGATAGAGAATTAGAGGATGCTCAAACCCCTTTGTATGCTGGTTGTACAAAGTACACAAAATTATCATCTGCTGAGCATTATACAAGGTTAAAACTGCGAATGGATGGTCCAACAAAGGCTTCAATGAACTTTTAGAAAATTTACAAGATATGTTACCCATGGACAATGTACTTCTCTAGTCCATTAATGAGGTGAAAAAATGATAAATTTTTTATTTAGGTTGTCAAAAAATTCATGCATGTGTCAAAAATTGTTATTTGTTTAGAAAAGAGAAAAAATCATTAGAGAATTTTCCTACATGTGGTTATTCAAGGTGGAAAGTGGATGAACGAATAAAAGAGGTTTGTATTGGTGTACCTGCGAAAGTATTGAGGTATTTTCCTATTCAGATAAGATTTAATAGAATGTTCAAGTCACCAAATATGGTTAAAGCATTAGTTTGACATTATACTCATAAAAGTTCTAATGGAAAAAATGTGTCATCATGTGGATTCATTGTCTTGGGAGCTAATTGATAAAAAGTCACTTGATTTTTCCATGGATCCATGCAATTTAAGGCTTGGACTTGCTACGGATGAATTTAATCCTTTTAGCATTCAAAACTCCAAATATAGTTGCTAGCCAATTATGTAATGTACATTGAAAAGAATATATGCGAAAATATTATCGGTACACTTATAGATATAGATGGCAAATCCAAGAATGGATTGAATGCACGGGAAGACTTGGAAGAAATTGGCATTAGACTAGACTTGTATCTTGAACCACGAGGGACTAGAACATACCTTCCTCCAGCATCTCATACATTAACTAGGCTTGAGAAAAAGAAATTTTTCAAAGTCCTATATGATTTGAAGGTGCCTAATGGTTATAGCTCAAATGTTGGTAATTGTATATCTATAGAAGATTGTAAAATTTCAAGATTGAAGTCGCATGATTGTCATATTTTAATACAACTGTTGTTACCTGTTGCATTAAGAGGGTTGCTTCCCAAAGGTCCAAGGAATGCAATTATGAGGTTATGTTTTTTCTTCAACAAGATATGCCAGCGAGTAATAGATAAGGATAAGTTGTTAAATCTAGAGGATGAAGTCGTAGAAATATTATGCTTGTTTGAAAGGTTTTTCCTACCTTCCTTTTTTGTCATAATGACTCATTTACCTACTCACTTGGGATGAGAAGCATGATTATGTGGACCGGTCCAATTTCGTTGGATGTACCATTTTGAAAGGTTAAATTCTATCCAATATACTCATGGTTTCTTTTTTTAATATTTGGTTTTCCTCCATTTTACATTTTAAAATTTACTGTATAGGCAAATGAAGATACTTAAAGGGTATGTTAGAAATCGTGCACGACCGAAAGGTTGTATTGCTGAATGCTACCTTACAGAATAATGTATTTCATTCTGTAATTAATTCATAGATCATCCTATTCAAGTGGATCGTCTCGGTCGCAATCAAAATATTACCAATAAGGGAAATATCGAAGCTCGTGCACTTGGAAGTGGAACATCAATCATGTTAAGTGATAAAATGTTAGAATGTGCACATAGATATGTTTTATTCAATACAGCCATAGTTGAGCCCTTTTTGGAGTAAGTTATTTCATTACTTACTTATAGATCAATGCAAACTTTTGGAATTTGAAATTAATTTATGTCTTATATTATAATGCATTTGGAGGAACTAAAACAAACAAATAAAGGACTTGAAAGAAATACAAGTTTATTATGGAAGAGACATTCGAACAATTTACTTAATGGTTTGCTCAAAAGGTTAGAGTCTTAAAATCTGAATCTTTAGTAAATGTCTATATATTCCAAATAAATAATTATTATAACTTTTTTTTTCTTAATTTTGGTAGATCCAAGCTGACTATAGTGATAGTGATGTGTCAAATACATTACGTATGCTTTCTTTTAGACCTAAAAATAATATTGTATCTTACAAAAGATATGTCATCAATGACCAATGCTTTCACACAAAGGATGCTGAGAATTCAACAGAAAATAGTGGTGTTATGCTTGAAGCAACAACTGTGTGCAGGTCAAGCACAAGAGATAACACACAAGTTGTCGATGTGGTTTTGTATTATGGGGTGATAATAAAAATAATTATTTTAATTTATTAAATATTGTCAGTTACACTGTTTAAATGTAATTGAGCAAGTGTTCCTAATGACATTAAGATTGAAGAAGGTTTGACACTTGTCAATTTACATGCGGGTCAAAGTCAATTTGAGAGGAATTCTTTTATCTTAACATCACAAGCAAAACAAGTATTTTATGCAAGAGAAAGTGAAATATCCAATTGGTATATTGTGCTTAAAGCTCCACCAAGAGGTTTCTATGACTTAGAAGAATTTATTGAGAATGAAGATACACAATTGATGCCACAATATGATAATATAGTTGAATTGGTCAACTATGACATAAATGAAGAAGTCTAAGTATGTAAGAGAAAATTGTGAAGGCATTTTTGTGTAATGCACCTTATAGCTAGCGCGCGCGCTCTCTCTCTCTTTCTTTTACGTGCTAGTGAATGGTTCTTTAATTTTATTGTGTTGAATACTTGGTCACTAAATCTTTGGGTATACTTTTTGCATGTCTAATCAAATGGCGTGTCTGATGGTAGAATGACATGTCTAATCAAAATTTTCATATACATATCATATTAGATCCGACAAGGAAATTGCATTGTTCCTGATCCTAATTCCCCCTTACTGTTTCCTGATGCATACATTTTGAACTATAAAATAAATCCTGAGATCATCAGTAAACATATGGCAAATCTATGTTATCTAGTAACTTTGTTGGAAACTCTCAAAATTCAGGTTTGCATATTGATTGAATTCAGCTTTTAGATGCATCAGTGAACTTTTCAGTTGATTCCAGTTGACAAAATATTTATCTAGTTTAGAAAAAAAAGGTTGAAGCATATATGAAACTTGGAATGTTAGGCTGCATTTGATCTGCATAGTTGTTGGTCTCTTTTCCTCGTAGAAAGACTAGATAAGCTAATCTCCTTGTATTTTCTAGATTCTTAATTAGATTTTCTAGGATGCCAAATAGGTTTGACACCAAAGTAAGCTGATCTCTGTTCACCTATTTTCTACGAGGAAAAGAGACCAACAACTAAGCTGATCTCTGTTCACTTTTTATTTAATAATGCTAAATGAAGCATCTTACATCAACTAAGTTTGTAATTTGTCTCAATTTTTTCCCCACGTGACAACTTGCATGGCCGTGGATGATGCATACCATGCTTATGACTCAAATACTAGTGATTGAAAGCAATAGCCGATACAGTTGTTATCTTATGGATCTGCAAAGAACATGAACGATACCTACCATTTTGGCACAAACACTTCTTTGCTATTAGATAGATGTGGCTCAGATGTCAGAATATTTACAGAGAAAATAAGTAAATTAGTGGAAGGAGGAAAAGAAAAGGATTGGGTGAAAATGACATATAATCTAGACATGTTCAAAGAGGGCCACTGACGACCATGGTTAGATTAGATTCTTCACTGTGATTAAATGAGGTTATTCATTTAGGATAATTCCAGTATGGTCTAATTCTTTCAAATTCATAACTTTACTCTTAGGTAGCTTAATTAAGTCTAGAAGATGAGTGTAGATTAGTTGGGAAGAAGAGTTTATTAACTAAAGATTTACTTCAAACTTTAGTAATGTATTAGACCAGCATTGTGTAAAATAGTACTAAATTAACTGAAGATTCCAAGATTTACTTCAAATTTCTTTTTTTTGTCATTCTATTCTGATTAGATCAGCATCATTTTGTTCATAAAATAGTACTATTATATGCTTTGTGTAATACACCTTATGTTGTTTACAGATGACTACACAAAGATCACTTAGAATGATGTCTAAATATACTGACTTTCCCCAAGCTCTGCAACAAGGAAAAAAGAACACGAAAAGATAAAGTTTTAAAGTGTCCAAATGAAGTTGACTTGCCACCTGTACTTGAAGATGTTTCTTCGAAATTTGAAATAAATGTTGAAGATGTACAGTGTCCAAATCAAGAAGATGACTTGCCACCTGTTGAAGATGTACAATGTGCAAATCAAAAAGATGACTTGCCACTTGTTGGTCAATCATCAAAAAAGAAGAAAGGAAAGAGAGGTCCATCCAGTAGAGAGAATTGCAAATGTACACGTGGAAGAACATGTGGAAGATGATGACTTGCCACATATTGGTAAATCATCAAACAAAAAGAAAGGAAAGAGAGGTCCATCATGTAGAGAGAATTATAGATGTACATGTGGAAGAACATGTGGAAGATGATGACTTGCCACCTGTTGAAGATGTACATTTGGAAGAACATGCGGAAGATGATGACTTGCCACCTGTTGAAGATTTACCTGTGGAAGATGATGACTTGTCACCTGTTGAAGATGTACACATGAAAGATGGGAATGTAGACAATTTACAAGTACAAGAAGAAACAACTCCGGAAGATGTTGGTCAATCATCAAACAAGAAGAAATGAAAGAGAGGTCCAACAATATGCAAATCAAGTTTGCTCCATCCTTATGAGAGAATTGCAGTCCAATTTAATGAGATGAGACAACCTATTGGTGCTGGATCTATAAGTTTATCTTCATTTTTGAGTCCATTAGTGAGAGATTGTACCTTTCACATATGAAGATGAGAGGAAAGTTCCTCATGGTATGAAAGATGTGCTATGAGCTGCTGTTAAGGTAATATTTTTTACCTAGTTTTTGTTATTTGCTATAAAAAAATATAATTGGATGACAATTTGGTAATTGATGTGAAATATAGGAAAAGTAGAAAATAGATCAAGATTGGCAAAAAGATTACGTATTAAAGGAAATAAGTGAACTATGGAGGGCATCCAAATCAAGATTAGTCAAGAAAGTTAGAGAGGCAAAAAGTGTGCAAGAACAAATGTAGTTAAAGCCTAAAAATATCAAGTGACCTCATGATTGAAAATAATTTATCAAGCTCAAATCAAGTGAAAGGTTTAAGGTAAAAATAACTTATGCTTCATTAATAGTTTAGGTGCTTTAGCTATTGTTTGGCCACCGTTGCTTTGACGTGTTTGACTGCTTTTTTTTCAAACAATGTACCATGTTGTAAAAGATGATATTAGTTCCTCTTTTACTCTTTCTTACTTATAAATTAATTTCACTTTATGCTATTAGTTCTAAATAAGTTGTTGTCTTTTGAGAATTATGGTTGACACGTGAATTTATATAAATAGGAGTTCACTGGCTTATAACCAAATTTAATTTAACTCTTGTTCAATGAGTAAGTTCTAGTGTGCAAGCATTATCTGATTGCATTATTGCATTATCTGACTGCATTATCTGATTGCTTTGTTTTTTGGATTTAACATTTATCTTACAACAAAGAAGGTTATCTGACTGCATTATCTTAAATGAATAGCTGATTGATAAATGCACTATCTAGATTTAACATATATCTTACAACAAAGAGGGTTATCTAATTGCATTATCATAAGACAAGAGTTGTAAGATAAGCTATATGCTTGCACACTAGAATTTAAATGACAAAGAGTTGTAAAAAACATACTGATTGATATCGGATTGCATTATGAGGAAGCATACTGATTGATATCATGAAGCATATCAGATTGCATTATCGGGAAATATACTGATTAATATGAGGAAGCATACTTATGTTCAATAATTGCATTAAATTAATGTCATAAGACAAGATACATTAGGAGTGGAAGAAACTAGAATGCTTCCGGCTAGAATTCATGAACCTACAACAACTAGAAAAGTATTAACAGAAGTTTGATACTAGAAAAGTATCAACAAAAGTATCAACTAGAATGCTTCCTGAAAAGAATCCACGAACATATGTATCAAAGTGCAAAAGTATCACCTACAACAAAAGTTTGTACTGTTTGAATTGATTACTCTAGCATTTATGTGGTCCCACTATGTGCAGTCTAAGGGTAACAAGTTCAGAGAAGTGAGAAGCATGCAATTTCCTCATACAACTAGTCGCAAAGGATATACTAGATTGAAAGAAAATATGGTAATAATATTATATATTTGAAATACTTCCTTTATTACTCTATTAGTTACTAGATGAATGCTGTTTTTTTTCTTGTTCTTATAAGTAACAAGAAAATAGCAATCCATCTTTGGTTATAAGAAAGAGAGTTTGGGTTAACGCACGTACGAAAAAGAATGGAGAGCATGTAAACACTTCCGTTGGTGAAATAATAGTAAGGTTAGATATTTCTACTCTGAAATGTTGAATAATTTCTTTTCTATGTCTGCTTATACTTTCATAAATTTTCTATTTTGATTTAGGCTAAGATGGATGCCGTTGAAGAAGACGAATCAATGGGTATTACAACAAGCATAAAAAATGATGCTTTGTCTAAAGTACTTGATCTTGAAAAACGTGGAAGAGTGAGAGCATTTGGAAAAGGAGTTACTCTTACTAAGTTACAAAATATTGCAGCAAAGTAAAGACCATTCAAATCAACTCCAAAATAATGTTAAACAATTAAAAGAGAAAGTGATGCAGCTACATCACTTGGTTGAGACTTTAATGAGAAACCAGGTAATAATATAATAAAAAAATCTTGTATTTTCTAATGCATTATTAGTTTAACGATATTTTAAATTCTTATGGACAAAATCAGTAAAGTCAAGATATTTTAAATCAACCTTTGTCTTCCCCTATAGTAAATATGTATTTACTTTATCTTTTCAAGATGAAAGTTGTATCTAATGTTTAATTATGTTATCGGGTATGTGTATTATTAGTTTAACGAATTTTGTTTCTTTAATGTTCTTTTTGTCTTTTTGGAGAGTGTCAATACTAGCTAGGACATCTAGCAGTATGTGCAAACTGTTAGATTGGCTTGGTTCAAGATAAGTAGTGGCCGAAGATCGTTGGTCTTCAAATGATTCAAAAGTCTTGGTTCATCATGTTCCTTTAGGACCAAATACTGTGAGAGTTTGGGTGGATGTAGTAAGAAAGCATGAAATATTTTTATGAAGACCTACATATTTTTATGAAGACCTACATCTGATATGAACTGCCTTGAAGATATTGTAGGATCTATTGTTGCATGAACTTCAGATGAAAACACTTGTAGGATATTGACAATTATGTTAAAACTGAAAAGGCATGACAAAAAAGTAATGCTAATTGAAGCTTTAAGTTAATTAGATTATCTTCTAGTGGATGTTATATAGATATTAAGTTCTTCATTCTTACTATTTGAAGGGCTTTATGAAGTTAAAAACCAGTTAATCATGCTGCTATTATATGTTATTCTAAGATATTTTGAGGATCATCTCAGTATTGTGTGTGGTAAGGAGCGTACAATCATTTGCAATAGGTTATATTATTAAAAATGTTTAAGCCAACTTGACAATCGGCTTTGACCATTTGTGTATCATGAAAAAATAACTTTATCTATTAGAAACTATATAATAAATATTGAAATTGATGCATGATATTAACCATTACTGATTTATGTAATTATATAGTTTTGAGGTCTCCTTTTCATGCTTATTTCATTTTTCACAAAATTAAGATGTGGATTAGCATTTCAATAGGTTTAGTGTTACTAGTTTTATAGTAGGTCTGAGTGTTGTACTATCTCTTATTGTCATGTTATTCCTTGTAGAGAAGATTGGAATTATTACATTTTAATTGGAATTCAATTTTGACTGCCCTTTACTATTTCTCATTCTCTTGGTAATGTCAATTAATCATGTCAAAATTACATGTCATTTTGAGGCATTAAAATATAATTATTTTTCTTATGTAGTTTTGGAACTCGAACTTAAAGGGTGAAACACTACTAGAAACTTGGTCTTCAGCAACGGCTATCAGCAACGGCCGCTCAAGCCGTTGCTATTTGCAACGGCATTCTTACGGCCGCCCGAGCCGTTGCAGATATTTGTATCTGCAACGGCGTTCTAACGGATACCCGAGCCGTTGCGGATTATTTTAATTATCAGCAACGGCTTTCTGACGAAAAGGCGAGCCGTTGCTGATATTTTAATTATCAGCAACGGCTTTCTAACGGATAAGTGAGCCGTTGCTGATGATAACTTATCAGCAACGGCTTTCTAACGGGCGAGTGAGCCGTTGCTGATAAGTTTATATAGGGCACGCTCTCGCGCCCAACCCTTCTTCCTCCCGCTGCTGCCGCCGCCGCTGCCGACGCCGACGACGCCTCTTCCTCCTCCCGCTGCTGCCGACTTGTCCAGGTATGCCTCGCCGGCCGGCCGTCTCTTCCCGTTGCGGCCGGCGGGAATCAATCCGACCGAAACCCTATTTCTAGGGTTTCGGCCGGCGGCGGTCGGCCGATGGCCGCCGCCGGACCTTGTACAGTGGCTGGACAGTGTGTCCGGCCACTGTACGCCGGCGCCGGAGTCCACCTGACTCCGGCGCCGGAATTTATAAATATATATATAAATTTTTATTATTTTATAATTGTTAATTAATTGTTTTATAATTGTTAATTAATTATTTAATTTGTTAGATTAATTATTAGGGTTTAGATTAATTTCGGACGCGCGTCGGAATCGTCCACTTCGGACGCGCGCTGGAATCGTCCAATTCGGACTCGCGCCGGAATCGTCCACTTCGGACGCGCGCCGGAATCGTCCACTTCGGACGCACGCAGGAATCGTCCACTTCGGACGTGCGCCGAAATCGTCCAATATGGACTCGAACTGTCTCGAAACATTTAGAAAATAATCATCCATTCGACGAGTTGATATGTTTCACGTACGCATCGACGAGTCAGATATGATTTAGCAAAACCTTAGATCCGTTCGGGGATTGTATGTTCGTGTAAAAGAAGTAGATGATCTTTTATACGACGTACAATTCTTGAATTGTCCCTGATTGGATAATTTGGGAATATAGTTATTTGTATTGCACTTACGTTTTTATTTTAACTGTTAACTAATTATTTTAAATTTCGGCAACATCTCTCTTGTTCTTCGATACGCGCCCAGATGATATGCGTATTCGGAGAACTGTAGGGAGATGCTGCCGAAATTTAGAATAATTAGTTCACAGTTAAAATAAAAACGTAAGTGCAGTACGAATAACATAAATCCCGAATGGAATAGGACAATCTCACCTAAAGACATGCATTAACCAAAGAAATTGTCATTGATTGACAGAATCATGTCGGCTGATCGAAGTTGGATGTACCGATGTCTTGATCGTGGAGCTTTAACGAATGAGTTTCGATTAGGCGTAACGTGCTTCCTAAATTTCGCCTATTCGAATCGGAATTTCGTTAGCATGGGTGATCAAATCCGATGTCCGTGCCGCATTTGTTCAAATGGACGATTTTTGGATCGGGAGACTGTCACTCTACATCTATATACCAAAGGATTTGCACCAAGATATTTTCTATTGACTTGTCACGGGGAGTCACGCGAAGTCGGGACGTCGAGCAATCCTGTCGTTCAGACATATGGTGAATCTTCCTCTGCTGGTGCTTCTTCATCCAGTCAATGTAATCCCTATAGAACTATGATACTTGATAGTCTTGGGGGTCAATTCTGCCTGAATGATAATGTTGATCGGCCAGTTCTTCAGACATCAGTCCCACCAGATACTACAACGGTTGATATCACAGAAGTAGGGGCTGCGGTAGAGATTGAATTACCGAATAAAGAAGCTGCAGAATTTTACGAGATGTTGAAAGCTGCCGATGAACCTTCGGTGAGACTCCAGCACTTACTCATGCTGCTGATCCTCCTGTTGCTGATCCTCATGAGGATGATACTGCCGAGGCTAGTACATCTAGACGCAGGCGGCCACGCGGGCCGAACAGGTGGCAGCCTCCACCAGCCACAGAGTCACGTAGATTGATTAGCGTGATCGGGGAGCGGTAATATATCATGAATTATGAATCATTACAAATTCATTATATCATAATATAATATTAAAATTTATTTTTGTTGTGCAGGTTCGAGCAAGAAGAAGTGCCGAGGAGCATTTCTTCTACTATTCGACGATACATGCACGGGGCATGGCCTACGTGGTCTCACGTGCCTGGCGCGAGTTTGAGGCACGTATTATTATTTTTTTTTACATGCATGATGATATATTAATATTGGTACTGATATTATTATTTTGCAGGCTCGCTATACATGGGCCGAGGACCAGAGGCCCTTCATTTACGCTGCTTGGGAGGCTATTTCCCGGGCAAGGTACAACGGGCAGCTGGGGCAGGCTCGGTCCCAAGCGATGGCCCGAGCTGGGACCACTAACGTCACGGAGACTCGGGGATACGGCCCCTGTTGGATTACTCCGGATATATGGGACCAGCTCGTGGGGATATGGTCGACGGATTGATGGCAGGAGGTTTCTTGGAATGCGGCTAGAAATCGCATGTCGGGGGGAGCAGCGCGTCACACCGGCGGCTCTGTTGCATTTGCAGTGCACGCGAACCGTATGGTAAGTATATCTTTTAATTATATATTTTATTTGTTACTATGTGTACTAATTAATGTATTTGTTTTGTAAATGTAGACGACGGTGTCGGATGACGGGAGTGTCCAGCGACCCTCCCCGATGGCGGTGTTTGAGCGGACTCACCGTCGAGCACATGGGACGGGGGAGTACATCGACAACCGCGCTGCACACATTATGGTAATTATATATTTGTTTAAATTATTCATTATATATTTATAATTTAAGTTTTATGATAAATATTTAACAAAAAATCAAACTCGAGTAGGAGACGTACAGCCAGACGGTGGTGCAGCGCGGGGGTACCCCCGAGGACTTTGACGCAGCATCGTGGGTCGAGGCCGCAGGTGGCTGGGACCATGGCCGCGTATATGGCTTCGCAGATAGTGGTCATGCGCGAGCCGTGCTAGGGCCACTTGGGGCACCGACCCCTCCGGTCGCTGGTGAGCGGCCGTCCACCTCTAGATCCAGTTATGATCATAGTAGCAGAATAAGGACTCTAGAGGACACGGTCGCGCGTCAGACTGAGATAATGGAGCGCCAGAGTCAGATGATGGCGGATATACAAGCTATGCTACGCAACATGTCAGGTCATCCTGAAGCAGGCATCTCTTCGGCATCATCTAATCCATCGTCCTCGAGTCAGTCCACGCCGGTGTACACTCAAGCACTCCAGACCCCGCCATATGATCCAGACCATCCTCCATCGTGATCGTGAGATTTTTTGTTTGGATATTGAACTTGTTACTGAGATATTGAACTTGTTTAACTTATTTTGTTTGGATATTGATACTTCAATTTTGCATTTGAATTGTTTTTATACTATCGTGGATAATTATCAATATAAATATAATTGTTTTGATGTATATCTTGGTGTGTTTGTGATGTGTGAATGAATGTGTGTATGAGGGTATGGGTGTGTGAGTTATGTATCAGATAATGTATCAATGTATCAATGGAAATTTGAAATTTGAAATTTTTCTGTTCCCAGGTATGCGTCATCAGCAACGGCTTTCTCACGGCCGTCCGTGGGAAAGCCGTTGCTAAAAGTGTATCGAAAGCTGTTGCTGATGACCTACAGCAACGGCTTAGCGACGGGGTTTTACTAACGGCGTTGCTACGGACTCAGCGGCCGTTGCTATTAATGTTATCAGCAACGGCTCCGGGTCTGTGGCAAAACCGTTGTTGATAATGTTTTTAGCGACGGCCCGAGCGGCCGTTGCTGATAATGTTTTGAGCGACGGCCCGAGCGGCCGTTGCTGATCCGTTGCTAAGTCATCAGCAACGCGACTTTCTGTCACGGCTCTATTGCAACGGCACGGCCGTTGCTGATTCTCTTCAGTAACGGCTCAGCAACGGCATCAGCCGTTGCTGATGACCATTTTTCTAGTAGTGAAAGCACTTGGAAGATATGTTGGAAGATTTCATAACAAGCTGGCTACTTTTGTTTTAGAAGATAATATTTAATATACTTTTGTTGACCATAACAAGCTAGCTATTATTTTAGTACACAATACTTAATATAATTTTGTTGATATTTACTAAGTTTGGATTAACGTTATGTTTTAGTAGTTTGAATTTATGTAATGTACTCTTGATTTAATATAAAAATATTCTTTAAATATTGATCTATGTTAATATTTCAGTATGACAAGCCGAGAACCTACTTTTGTCACATGCTAAGACTAAATCTACTTTTATATGACAGTTTTAAAATGCTCTATTTAGTGACAGATAATAGTTTGAAAAAGCTATATAAGTATATATGAAAATGTTCTTTAAATATTGATCTATGTAATGTACTCTTGATTTAATATAAAAATATTCTTTATATGACAATTTATGTAATGTACTCTTGATTTAATATAAAAATATTCTTTAAATATTGATCTATGTTAATATTTCAGTTTGACAAGCTGAGAACCTACTTTTGTCACATGCTAAGATTAAATCTACTTTTATATGAAAGTTTTAATATGCTCTCTTTAGTGACAGATAACAGTTTGAAAAAGTTATATAAGTATATATGAAAACTAAACAATACTGCTATTGTAGAAACAAGTAATAGTAAGTCAAGCATGCTATAACAAACTAATAATAACGATTTGAAAAAGTTATATAAATATATATAGAAACTAAATATTATTGTTATTGTAGAAAGAAGTAATAGCATGTTATGAATGCGATAACGAATTAAACATAATAGATGCAAAATGTTATAAAATAACATTCATATAGCATTTTCAATTGCATTCCCAGAACGTTATTGTAACCTCCCTACATAGGATAACGTTGGATATGGCAGCGTTTCGGTGAATGCTATACATAAGGGTAGAAATAGGCCAAGCGGCCTGCCAGGGACTTGTGGCCTGGCCTGGTCTATTTAAAAATAAAACAAGGCTCAAACTTTGAAATAGACCTATTTTCCTTATCAAGTCAGGCCCAAGCTCAATTTAAAATCATTGAGCTTGATAGGCCGGCCTGGGCCTGTTAAGGTAATGTGCACCGTGCATATATAAATATATAATAAATATATAATGTTACAGGCCATACTTTATATATAAATATTGGAAGCATATATATAAACATGTTTCAGGCTTCATATTGGGAGCATGCTTTATAAACAGGCCACTGGCCTGGCCAAGCTAATGAACATGCCAGGCTTAGGCAAAAAAAAAGCCTATTACAAGTCACAGGCCAAGCTCAGACCAATTTGTTACTATACAGGTTAAGGTGAAAGCTTGGTCTGGCCTGTTTCCACCCCTAGCTATACACTACCTACGATAGCGTTCATCACATGTTATTAAAGACAATTATTGTTGTAGTGTACGTTAGATTTTTGTTTAGGAAAAAAAACCATATGTATTTTTGAGAAATGATTAATGAAGATAACATAAAACCTATGTCCTTTTGTTTAATTAGTCATGGATAACATAAACATCCAAAAAAATTTAGAGTGGAGTAGTTCGGTGTAATACTGAATAGATGTTGATATGGTGATTTGTTCTTAAGAATTGGTGTGGGCATGTGGTTTATAAGACAAACTGCAGTGGCAAAAGCATGTTGCCAGAAATGGAGAGGTACAAAGGCTTGAGATATAAGAGTGAGACCAATTTCAACTATGTGACGACGTCTTCTTTCAGCCACACTTACTCTTTGTGGGGTGTAGGGTGGAGAGCACAGGTGTTGAATTTCGAATTTAGCAAAGAATTTTGTTAAAACAGTGAATTCTCCACCTCCATCAGAATAAACTCTAGAGATAGAGACATTAAAGTAATTTCCAACTATTTCCAACTAACACTTTGAAATCAACAAACACTTGGTATATGTCAGATTTTTGTTTAAGAGGAAAAAACCATATGTATTTTGAGAAATAATCAATGAAGATAGCATAAAACATATGCCCTTCTTATGACGGAATAGGTGCGGGTCCCCATACATCAGAGGAGTTCCAGAGGTCTCAAGCTCTTAATAGTTGATGTAAATAAAGGTTCATGATGGCTCTTATTACAGGCACAAACATTATAATGTTCATGCTCTAAAGGAGAAAAAAGTAATTGATATTTAGAAATAATAGTCTGAAGAACTTTACGATGTGGATGACCGAGTTGTTAGTGCCAAGTGGTAATACTTGGACAGAATGTGGCGATGAAGGTTGATGGTGAAGGGTTGCACCATTCATACAAGTCATCCTTATTCTGGCCATGAGCGAGTTGAATTCTCGTATTCAGATCCTTGACAATAAAATAGTCAGGAAAGAACTCAACCAAAGTGTTAAATTGATGACAAAACTTTGATACGAAGATTAAGTTCTTAGTAATAAGAGGCACACATAATACATCTCTTAAATGAAAACTGGGTGAGAGTATAACAGTACAAGTATGCGAGATTATAGGAACAGATTAC
The DNA here is from genome assembly GCA_034359265.1 of Canna indica. Classification (NCBI taxonomy): domain Eukaryota; kingdom Viridiplantae; phylum Streptophyta; class Magnoliopsida; order Zingiberales; family Cannaceae; genus Canna; species Canna indica. The sequence continues at coordinate 27,749,700 of CP136891.1, forward strand.
CATCTCCAAGTGATACACCACTTTTTCCATTGAAGCTTGAATAGGAATGGAGATTTCCAGTGTCATACGCTATGTGATGTGTAGCACTAGAGTCCATGACCCAATTTGAAGTTGTCCTCAATTGTTGCTAAGACAAGTTAAGTTGTGGTATCTGCTGATTAAAGTTGAAACATGATCGGCAAACCTTGGCAGAATGTCTAAACTTATCACATATTTGACATTGTATTCTGGCTCTGTTGAAGTTGTACTTAGGTTGCGATTGTCTGAAATTGGAAAGAAATTTTGATGAAGTATTTGAGTTAAATATTTTCATGTTGTCCCAATATTGTTGCTGATTTGCATTTAACCTACTTTGCTGAGTATAGTTTGCAGTAATAACATAAAGAGAAGTTCGATGATTCAGAAATGCTTTATGACCAGTAAGTTTATCAAACAATTCTTCAAGTGATATAGGTGTATCACGAGAGCGAAATGCAGCACTTATATCATTATATTCTGATCCTAAACCACTCAAAATTTTAATAGTTAAAGCTGAGTTATTAATAAGTGCCTCTGCGATTGAAAGTTCATCTGATATCGATTTGATTTCATTGAAATATTGGGCCACTGTCTTGGTGTCTTGGTTCCCTTAACAGTTTTTGCAAGAGTATCTTGAAGATTGTATATGCGTGACTGAGACTTGTTTGCATACTAATGAGCAAGTCTCAGTCATGCATTATAAGTAGAGGTAGCGGTAGCAATAACTGGAGCAATAGATGGATCTACAAAAGTCATGATCGTGTGTCGGATTAATCCGTCCCGACGCAGCTAGGCTTTATAGTTGGTATCCGAAATAGGAGGATAAGGAAAAGACTCATCAACAAAATGAACCAAGTCATACCCAATTAAATAGGAGATCAAGCTAAGCTCTCCCGGTCATGTAGTTGTTGCTATCAGTGAGTTTATGGGCAGTTGGGTTGCCGGATTGATAGTTATCACCTATCTAGTTGTGAGAAAAGGATTGATAACATCTTGAGTAGGCACCGGAGGCTCATTTGATGATGACGGAGCTTCGTTTAAAGTCATTGTGAAAATGAAGAAAAGGAGAGAAAAAATCGTAGGTCTCATGAACCATCTCGTATAAGAGATGATGGCTCTGATACCATATGGAGTTTGCAAGACAAGAGGCGAAAACAAATTGATTACTCCATGAAGGCAAAATACATGGATGTATATATACACAGTGATTGTAGACAAGGACAAATAGCACTAGTGAGAATATGGAGCTGGGTATACCAATAAACGAATTAATTTGATATGAAATTAGTGTAATGGAGAATATGGAGCCTGTGCTGATGTGGCATGGAAGTGGATGCAGAATACGTGATGTGACCACGTTGAGAGAATGAATTAGTATTAATAATTAGCACGTGTACATGATGTTTTCCATCCGTGAATGCCGAGGAAGTATGTTTTGGATCCAACTCACATCCTTCAAGAGCAGGTGGTACAGTTACAACCTGACATAACCTATGAGGAATTTCTAATTCATATCCTCAATAGGAAGGACCGCCGATTGCACAACAAGATGATTCCACTGGTCAATGTTGTATGACAGAACCATTGAGATTGGGAGGCCATGTGAGAACATGAGGAAGATGTTCATGAACGTTCCCCCCATCTTTTTGAGACTTCAGGTGTATAAATTTGGGGACCAAATTCATTTAAGGGGGGGGAATATCATACCCATATTTCCCCCATTTTTTAAATTGATTTTTTTTCTAAAATTAATAGAGCTATAACGGTTACTTTTGGAATTATCAAACTTTAGGGGCTTTTAAGCAAAAAGTTATAACTTCTCACTTATAAGTACGACCATCATCTCATTTTCATGCTCACTTTCTTTTTGGTATTCGCGATCGTAGAGAGAGGAGAAGCGTGATGTGTGGAGGCAGACCTCTCATAGGTCGAAAGGATATTTGCGATTCGATGTTGGATTCTTTCCTTGTTTCTACCTTTCAAGTCCTCACTGTAGGGTAACTCATAAAATTTAGGAAGGACTTATCGTCTTTCTTGGATTTCCAAAGATTTGTGTTCAATTGATCGATTTTTTCTATGGAATGAGAGGTTAATTGATGAAAACCTAGTTCAAATTAGTGTTTCTTAAGTTCGCTGATGATGGTGAACTGCCACGATTGATAGTAGGCAGGTTGTCGAAGCAGCCCGTTTGAGCACGACAGCGCCCATTTGAGCGCAACGATGCCCGTTGGCGTTGCTATCATGCGCAGATCTGGGCACAATGGTGCTCGATCAGGGCGCTCGTAGGCACCCTGACACCTCGCATCGCCCGCGGTGGGCGACATTGCACGGGGGATTGGGATGGGTGGCTCCCCTGCATCCCAATCCATAGCAGGGTGGACTAGGAGGGTGCTTCAATCCCTATCCGTCAAGATGAGGTGGAGACATGTCTGGTACTCTGCCCCATTCACCGACAAGCACAGGGGAGGGGCTCTGCCACCCTGGGTGACTGGCCGACAGCACTGGCCTGCCGATTTGGGAAAAGGGGTTGAAGTTATGGTTTGGATTTTAAGAGAGAGAGAGAGAGAGAGAGAGAGAGAGAGAGAGTTGTGCGATCTTTGACAGTTTTACGACGGCAAGTAACGATCACAACGCGGTCGCCATGTCGTCGTTGTGTACTTAATTCTGTGACAGCGGACGCTGCGGTAGCCGTGCTGTCGCAACTATTTCGATAGTGCGACGATAATTTCCCTCGGTTGTAGAACCGTCGCATCTGCGACTGCTGCATTAGCCGTCGTCTATGAAGCACCAACATGGACACGGACACGGGACACAACACGAATACGGGGACACACCAACTTCAAAAATTTACATGACACAAACACATCATATATATATATATAATTTTAAAAAAAATCCACAATTCATATTATATATATATATATATATATAGTTCAAGATTTATAATAATATCATGATATTTTCTGTAATACTCGCTAAAAATTTAATAATATTTTTGCGTGTATTGATTTCAGCGGGTTGATCGTGACGCGCAACAGCGCGTGCGGAGTTGAGCGGTAGCGCATAACTTGAGGTGAGAGCCTTGCACTTTGGAATTATCCTTAATAATGAGTTTATTTATGTGCTGAACTTAAGTTGGGTTCGAGCCGAGTCCGAGAGTGCAATCGGAGCTCGAATCGGACTCGTTTTGAGCGATTTGGGTTGACTTAAGGGGGAGGGGCAAACTTGTAAATTAGTGTGAAATTAAATAAAATAATATAAAAATCACCTGGGACCGTACGACTATAGTAGCCGCACGGAACCCAAGGCGCCTTGGAAGGGAGGGGCGACAACCAAAGCAAGGGGGAGAGGGAGACAATCGGCCGGAGTTCGCGAGTTCGTCGGAGTTGAGTACCACAAGGCCCTCAAGACTCTTCTTCCTCTCCGGTGAGTGGATCCTCCCTAAAATCCCTAGAAATCATGATTAGGGTCTGTCGAGTGTGGTTTTTGAAATTAAGGTCGAGTTCTTATTGTTTCTTGCGAGTTGTATGATTTACCATGTTTATATGTGTCGATTTAGGATTGTAGGGCACCCCTTGGGGTTTGGGAGGGTGCGGCAGCCCTAGTGCACGCCCCGAAACCCTAAGGAGGGCCGGCCCTAGTAAGGGAACTCAAAGTTTGATGTTGTTAATTATTTCTATTTTTTATTACTGATTAATTCCGAGAATTACATGTGATATATCATGCTTAAATCTCATATTGTTGTAGCCGAGTGACCTAAGGGTGTAGGGTACCTTTAAGGGCAAATAAATAGGCTTTTGTTTCATGTTATTTTGCCATGATGCTGTGAAATAGATGATAAGTATAGCTAATTAACATATGCTGAAATTATCATGGGTTGCTGGAATTTTCGTTTAACGTACGCTGAAATTGTTTATCTTGTTTGAGATAGCAATACAGATTGTAAAATATTGATATGACCTATTAATCTTCATGTACACTATGTTCTACGAACTTAGAAATTATTATTGTGATCTAAACAGTAGTGTATGGATAGGAAACAGATAGGTTCAGTAGGCTGGAATTGTCTTTGTATGTATTAATTAAACGAGTCGGGTTGCGAGCCCGGTGCGACAATCCCTAGCTTGCCGTAAAAAATAAAATAGAAGTCCAACCATGTGAAAAGTAGGAAAGTTGGACTCTTGCATGTCGGAATGAGGGTATAGCCCTCGAGTGGAAAAATTAGGAAGTTAGCCGCAGAAGGGATGAAATTGCAGATGTGAACCGACGTTCCGCGAGACATGAAAAAGAAAGGAAATTTAAGGGTTGGGTTGTTCCTCTAAGTCAAAATCCTTAGGCAGATTAGTAATTGTTTCATTGTCCGCAAAACTCATAAACTCGGACGTGATGATATTGGGCCATATTGGGCCGAGTGGTGCGCATTGCACACGAAATGATATTGGGCCGTATTGGGCCGAGCGGTGCGCATCACATACAAGATGATATTGGACCGAGTGGTGCGCATCGCGCACAAGATGATATTGGGCCGTATTGGGCCGTATTGGGCCGAGTGGTGCACATCACGCACGAGATGATATTGGGCTGTATTGGGCCGAGTGGTGCACATCACGCACGAGATGATATTGGGCCGGATGGGTCGAGTGGTGCGCATCGCGCATGAGATGATATTGGGCCATATTGGGCCGAGTGGTACGCTTAGCATGCGAGTGATTATGGGTCGAGGCATACGTCGATGAGCCATGCCGACGACGGACCCGAGTGACATGGGTCGAAGGGCCTTTCCCGATCGAGTTCTGGGCACTGATGCTAGAGGGCCTTCCTACCTTAGTGAGCTCGAGTTGGAAGGCTTGCTGTGGGTGGTCGGCCTAGCGAGTACTCCATGAGTTATGGATGGGTATCTAGAGGATAGCTCCAACTAGGCCGAAATAGACCGTGTGATGTGCTTGGCGCACGAGTTGTTAACGCAAAGTGTTATATGTTCTTTTATTCTGCTATTTGAACACAAAATTAATTAATGTGTTGTTTATCTATTATGGTTTGGCTTGGTGATGGTCGAGGCGGCCACTCATTGAGTTCTTTGAACTCACCCTCCTTTTATGTATAATGTTTTGCATAGCGTGATCACTGATGTATGGCGCGACTAGTGGCGGCGAACTCTAGTGGCGATCTCGTGAAACCTGTTGATGTAGTCGAGTCGAGTCGAGTCGAGTCGGATATGAGTCTTTTAACAAAAATGTAGTGTATTTGATACTTGTGGTTGTTTGACACTTAAACACATCTAGTAGTGATACTTGATCACGTGGTTTTGCTTAAACTTTATACTGAGATATTACCTGGATGTTAAATGTGCCTTATAGTATCTTTATTTGGTTAGGTGACATGATTTATGTTATTGTTTGGTCTAGGCTTCGGGGTCCGCACTCTTGGCCGATCGCGTGACCCGATTTCGGAGCGTGACATTTTCATTGATATCAAACTATCAATTTTCAGTGTCTTCTAGTCCACTTTCAAAATATATGAAGCATTCTAGATAATTTTTTATATCAATACTTTACTTGACTCTTTCCATCCCTTATCCCTCTTGCGGTCTCTCGAGCCCTACGTCCCTCAACGGCTTAAAATGGGTTGATCTCTTGTGGGCTAAGTGGAAGTCCTCTTGGGATTTTCCTTCTCTTCCAACTGACTTACAACAAGGATGTTCCCCCTTTACGAACTTCCTTGAAGTTAATGCTTAGGAAGACCACCCTTATGCATGCAATGAATGAATGCTATGTAAGGTATGCAGTATGATGGATGCAACACAAGAATGCAGCACAACAAGAACGAATGCAAGAACAATAATATGACTTAAGAACAACAAGACTTCATAACAATAACAAGTACAACAACATAGTTGAGCTGAGGAATACCTCTCTTCGAGGAAGCAGAACCTTCTCTTAGGACAGGGCCTCAACTTCTTACAGGGACACAGAGACTCTTACACAGACAGCACACTGGTACAGGACTGGTACAAGAATCTCAAGAGACTCAGCACAAGCCCTTTCAAAACGCATGGGGCACAATATCTATTAATATCTCCCAAAAAATTTCTAAATTAGCATGTCTTAGTAGAACTAGTCATGTATAACCACATGTAAATAAAAATTTAACTGAAGTTCCAAAAAGTTAACTAAATTTCCAAAAAGTTAACTAAAATTAGTGTGTCCGAATTTTTTCGAGCTGTATTCAATCGTGTTCGGGCGATTTTTATTTTCTTGGTCAAGACACTATTGGACACGTGGAACACGTGTGTCCGATGAGTGTCGGACACACGAGGTGTCGAACACGCAGACATGGCAGTCCGACGGAGTGTTCGTGCTTCCTAGGTCATTGCAAATTACATGATTTATGATAGTGACAATTGAAAGAAAATTACATGTAGAAACTCAAGAAATAAGCTGCAAAGATCTACTACAATAAATATTACTTATTTTATGGCTAATATTTGTTAACATAAGACTATAAATATTTTGAAACTGCCAATAAATATTTGAAAAAAAATGATTATTCGAATAAAGAATGGCTACCAAAAAATATTAAAAACTATAACTAATCATTTGATCAATATGCTAAATAAAATTGATGTCAAATGAGGGAAAACTAAAACAGAATATGTCAGATATAATTAAATATGATATCAATGTTAAGAATTATTAAAAATTTAAAAAAAAAAGAAATTTATCACATCAGCAAAACTTCATTTTTAATGTCATCTGGCACCTTTGAAATATTATCAGGTGTGTGCTGGGTATGTTTAGTTTCAGTAAAGGATTTTGAAGAAAATATTGTGTTTTTCTTCTAATAAAATCTTTCTCCGTAACGATTTAGAGCAATGTTTTAAACCTGATATGAGACCGACTGATCCAACCACAAAAAACATGAACTGAACCTACGGCCGATTCTATATATATTAACACCAAATCAATTTTTAAACATCGAACGTTCTGTCGCCAAACTGATTGTTTTAGAAGCAATTATCCAAAATTATAATTTGAACATGAGATTTCTTAAATTCATAATACGAATCCGAATTTTTTCGGATCAATAATTAAATAGTCAAAATTTTAAATTTGTCATTCATTTCAAAATATGATTCTCATTTTACTAATTAAAAATTTTTCAAAAATTTGTTAAGTGGCTCAAAATAAAATATTTTTTATTATTCATAAAATTTATTTTAGTGATTAATAATATTATTATTTTATTTTTAAAATATTTAAAATATTTTTAAAAAATCTTTAAATGCTTAAATTATATATTTGTTAAGTAAAATACAATATAAATTAATTTGTTAATGGTCCTTATAATATTTCTTTTAGTATCTAAAGAATATATTAGTAGTCAAAATTATTATTTTTATTTTTTATTGCAAAAATTACTATAAATAAAAATAGTATTTAAAAATAATAATTTTGGCTACTAATAAATTCTTTAGACACTAAAAAAATACTACAATAATTGATAATAAAAATCAATTCACATTACATTTTACTTTAACAATTGTATAATTTAAACATTTAATTTTTTTTAAATTTTTTAAAAATAAAATAATATTATTATTAACTACTAAAATAAATTTTTATCTACTATAGTAATAATATAAATTATTGAAAAAAATATTATGAATAATTAAAAAAATATATTTTATTTTGAACCATTTAAAAACTTTTTAAAAAATCTCTAATTAATAAAAGAAAAATTATATTTTAAAATAGAGGACAAATCCAAAACTTTAGCCATTTGACAGATCTAAAAAAAATTATGTCCAAATTATGATTCCGAATAATTAATTATTTTTATTATGTTTAATGTGCAGTGCTTTACACCCCTCGTGATGCTCATCCAAATGGACAAAAAGAGAAGAGACTATCTTTCTATAATAAAAAAAAACTTCACAAAAATATGATCTCCCGTTACATTCGAACAATAAAAGCCAGAGCCAGTATATTCTCACTTTGATTATAAATGCAATTTTTCTATAATAAAAAACTTCAAAAATAAGAGGCAATCTTTCTCTAATTCCAGCCAGTGAACCAGTCAATGATCAATCTGTGTTTAAAAATATCACACACAATCAACTAAACTTGTGGATCCAAATTAAAGTTGACCAAATATAATATGACATTTTAGGATGAACTTTAAGTTTATCAAACTAATGTATCTTAATCCAAATACAGATGATAATATTTTTTCCGTCCTTGTCTAACCGACCTCGACTTGGTCAAACTCATCACGATTAAGCACAAGTTAACATGACCAACCTAACCCAAAAATATCAAATCCTTTGTCACTAATACAAAGCAAAAAATAAATAAATAGTGTAAAAATATATCATTACCTCTTAAAATATTTATCCATATGATATAACATTGCACTATCAGAGTAACTATGACAAGAAGCTTCATATGGAAATAATTCCATAGCCCTTAAAAGTTATTCATCATTTAGTTCCACCATTATGAAAATAGTCAAAACATATCAACAAGGAAAACACATCTTATCAAGAATTATTTACATTATACGTACTAAACAATTCACACCTTGACAAATCTATCTAAAAATAACTTTATGACAATAATATTTATCAAGTATCAATTAGTTAATAAATGAGTCCAATTGTTAAGTTGACATTAGGTTCCAAGTTAAATTAATGATATAATATACATATCGCACATTATAATCATACACATGGTCAATAAAAAAATTGATCGAATTTTTTTCCTTAATTAGGCCAAGCACATACATATTTGCACCATGCAATTCAGTTATCAAATCACCATCAAATACAAAATTGAACATCACTAATACTTTTAATTTCCTATGAAGAGCAATATTTAAGAATCAATTATAAAACAGATGGCAGCAAATAATCTTAGAATTGACATATTAAGTTAAATATAAGCAGGTTTCTAATGAGATAGAATGTGAAGTTAATTTCGTAACAACTATCGGAGTAACTATGACAAAAGCTTCATCAGGAAATAATTCCTTGGCTTTTAAGAGTAATTCATCATTTAGTGTCACCATTATGCAAATAATCTAAAATTTGCCAAGAATAATAATAAATACGTTATCATCAAAATTTTGAAGATACCAGACTCAGATCATAGACCAGTTTTAATTTCTTGGGAAAAAGAATCCAGAGGAACAAGGATTGAAATGTCATTTATGTTTGAGCACTTCTGGTTTGAGTTCAAAGAATTATTTGACATTGTTAAAGATATTTGGCAAGATGATAATGATGTCCAGGATGCAGTTACAGACAAACAAAATAGGACTGTTGTGCCACTTATGGCTTGGAATAAAAACAAAATAAGAAGTTTGGAAGGCAATTTGAGAGAAACTCTTAATAAGCTGGCCATTCTGGAAGAGAAAGATGCAAAAGGGTGGTTACTGGATAATGAAATTGTGAACTTGGAAATTCTTGCTAGAAGAGCAGGTGCCTTAACTAAACAATTGCAACTGAAATGGTGGTCTAAGGCAAGAGTGAGATGGATTGAGGAAGGTAAAAAAAAATCTAAGTTTTTTCATAATCTGGTTAAGGTTAAAAGGAGTAAAATTGAAAACTTGGTGGCAGAGAGGACTACATATTCAGGCATTAATGATATGGTGGAGCAGTTTGCATACTGGTATGAAAAATTGTGGAGAAGTCTTATCAATTGGCTGGGTGCTAATGAAATTGTTGAATCAGTGGAATGGCAGACAATTAATACCAGTGAGGCACAGTTACTAGAGAAGATATTCAGTATAGATGAAATTTGGAAAGTTGCGATTTCTTTAGGAAGAGGAAAAAGTCCAGGAAAGGATGGGTTTGTCCGAGAATTCTACTTGAACTGTTGGGAAATGGTGAAGGACTCTATTAAGGAGTTTGATTTGATTTATCATTTTGGTGTAATACCTGAACATTCGAAGCATACTATTCTGGTAATGATTCAAAAAATTGAAAGGCCTGAGAAAATTAGTGAATTCCGACCTATAGCCTTGTGCAATGTTATATACAAAATTTTTGCAAAGCTTTTGGTTAACAGGCTGAGAGAAATTTTAAATAAGATCATTGGTCTTGAGGAGAATACTTTTATACCAGGAAGATGTCTCCATGATAGCATTTTGACTTTGAATGAAGTGGTAAACACAATTATCAGATCTAAGTCAAAGATCCCCATAGTGATATTGAAGTTGGATCTTGAAAAAGCTTATGACAGAGTGGAGTGGAGCACTGTTTTGAAGATAATGGATAAAATGGGTATTCCTGATAAAATAAGGAAATGGATTGAGGCTTGTTTGAAGGATGTTGCTTACTCTTGTAAAATAAATGGGGCCAGCTCAAGAGTGTTTGGTAGTAACGAAGGAATTAAGCAAGGAGACTCTTTGTCTCCTTACCTATTCATAATTATGGAGCAATTACTAATAGCTATGGTTAATTCAGCAGTTAGCAAGAGTGATATTGATGCATTTAGATTCGGCAGTACTGTGATTAGTCATTCTTTATTTGCTGATGATATGATTTTCTTCATCAAGGGAAACAAGAAATCTTGTAAAAATTTAGCTGCTGTTCTAGAGAATTATTGTTTGGGAGAATTGCAAAAAAGAAGTGAAGCAAAGGATATGTAGGGAACTGAATATAAAGGAAGGATGTTATCCATTACTGTATCTAGGCACTTATATCTCTCCTAAAAGACTTGAGAAGAAGAATCAGATAAAGCTGATGCATGAAGCCAAAGGAAAGATGGAGTCTTGGTCTGGTAATCAGCTTACCCAAGCTGGGAAATGTGTTATGTTGAATGCAGTGATCAACTCCTTACCTATGCATTCATTGATGACCTCTTGGGTAAGTGAAAGTGTTATAGAAGAAATTGTAAAATTGGAGAAGAATTTCTTCTGGTCAGTCAGAATGATAGGAAATAGCAAGGCTAATTAACTGGAGGACTGTCACCAGCAGTAAAAGTAAAAGGGGACCAGGAATTAGGGACTTAGTCACTGTAAGAAAGGCAGCCATGGCTAAAAGAATACTTCTAATTTTGAACAGAGAGGAAAATATGTGGTGTAAATTGATGAATGAAAAATGCAAGAGATGGAGTCCTTGGATGAAATGCAAAGGTAAGGACCTTACCTGGAATGGAAGAACCATTGCTGATAGTATGTCAAGGCTCAAAGATGGTTTAAAAGTTGCAATTGGTAATGGAATTGGCACCAGTATTTGGAACACTCCATGGATATCCTGTTTGCCACTGTGTAAGTGGCCTACTTTTGTAAATGTACAAGAGTTAGAGAAAATGAATTATGTAAGTGAGTTGATAAAGGATGGCATATGGAATATAGATGTTTTGATTTCCTGTTTTGGTTATTGTAGATATATATATCAGTAACCAAGGTAGGAATGACAAATGGGTATGGATCCATAGTTTGAATGGAAATTTGACCACAAAAAGTGCCTACTGTTTCCTTAAGAATGAAACTGAAATTGAAGAAGTAGGTTATATTAATTGGAGGAAAATCTGGAAATTTAAAGTTTCAGAAAGGGTTAAAAATTTTCTATGGAAATTATTGTGGAAGAGGTTGCCCACTGGCCCCACTCGCGGTTGGTTCAGTAACTTTATTGGGGTTGAATGTTCAAAGTGTTTCAGCTGCAACTCAGGAGTTGATTCCACTGAGCATATACTATTCGAATGTCAATATGCATTAGAGTATTGGAAACTTGCAGAATGGCGACTGGGTATTATGTTTAGCTATAAGGAAGACTGAGGAAAGGTGCTTGGATTAAAAAAGCTGATAAGGTTGAAAAAGAAATTGGTAAGAAGCTGATTGCTTTTATTGCTAATTCATTTTGGTTACTCTGGAAGAATGGATGAACTATATATTTGTGAAAGCTTTCAATGATTCCTTGGAGTATAGTCAAAAGGGTGAGAAACCTAATTGCAAAAGCAAAGATGTAAAAAATGTAATGCAATTGAATTATTGGGAGAGTTCCTTGTTTTGTGATGCTGCTTGAAAAGAGGGAGTCTCAGCTGGTGTTGGATTTGTTGTAATAGATCATGATACATGGAGAATTATAGGTGCTGATACTGTTGTAGTAGGGAGCCCTTTAAAAGCTGAAATGAATATCATATGGTATGGCTTAGATAATGTGAGGAAGAAAGAAAGGTATGAATGTGAAGAAGGTGTATTCTGATTGTGTCAATGCTATAAAAATCCTTAAGGGTGAGTTGGAATGTCCGTGGGACTTGAAGAATTTGGTGATCAACATTTCAAAGGCTGCTGCTGAGGTGAGTGTTGAGGAGTGATTATTTGTAAGTAGGAATTCTAATATCATTGCTCATACTGTAGCTGGTTTAAGCTTGTACAAAGGCTTTAGTGGTTTATGGCATAGTAAAATAGATAATTTAGATAGGATTGAAGAGGCTGAATACTGGTGTAAAGGGTCATTTAATGAGTTTTTGAAAGTACATTGTAATATGTTTGAAGTTGAGTATATGAATAAAATGAAACCTGCTTGGGAGGAATATGGGAGTACTAGGTGTATTGGCAAGAGGAATATGGCAAATTGCCCTCTGTCCTTTACCCAATACCTGAGTATTCCATGACTTTCTAAGTGTTGGTGCTTTTCTTTCTGAAAAAAAAAAAAATTGAAGATACCAATTTCTAAAAACGATCTGCTAAACCCTTTTAAGGTCAACAATTCACATAAAATTTACAAAGCACTATTCCATATTCAGATATTTCAACCAGAACTAAATATGCAAACATCTGAAGGAAGGAGCTTCTCTGAGTGATATAAGTTGGGTAAACCATTTCTACAAAAACATTTAGCACAAGGAATTAAGAGCATCGAAAAGATAGGAACAATTGTACACAAATCAATAAAAATTCAAACTAATGGAAATCACAAAATTCATGAGAGAAAGTAATTGATAAAACTGAGAAAAGGTCAACAAACAGAAAATGAAAAGAACTGAATTAAACAAGAAAGTTCCTCCTGCTTAAGATATGCAGGACACACGACAGAGGAAGGAGATTGAATCACTGCAATCAAACTCCTCTCCAAACCTTAAGCCCTATAAAACAGAGAAAGAACGACATTTTATAGATGGCAAGTGATTTTTTTAACAGAAAACCCTTTATAGTTATATTTTCTTTAGCTATGGAAATATCTATTCCACACCACTCTATAGCATATCTTATAGAGGAAACTCTCATCATGTGACACATCAGTGAGTTTGAATCTTGTATCTTTGCACCATGTAAAAAGGACTGTATATTGTAATACCTCAAAATACCCCATATGTTAATACGGAAATTGCAGATAACATAAAAGAAAAAAACTCCAAGACATAAATTTACAGAAAATCTAATGTTAACTTCATAACATCATACTCATACATAATTTTAAAAATTTGCATTGCTCTAAGCAATAAAGATAAGAAAACACAAGGTTTGTGAGGAAAACTCAAAAAATTGTAAGAACAAAAAAAAACATATCAGCAAGAGGAAGTATTGTCCAGGCTTCATCACCGTCGGGCACGACATTGAATTCACCACCATTTGCCAAAACTTAATGGTTATTTTATAAATTAAAACCTATGTACTAAGTCTATTTTTACAAGGATATATGGCTTATTTTATGCTAATAGAAATATGGAGACATAGCCAACAACAGAAAAAAGAGCCAAGGTACTTTAACAATTAAATTACGAGTTTTTTTATCTGCAGAGATTGATATCAAATATAACATTGTTTTGTTACAATTAACCAAATACTAGCCAATGATTAAAAAAATATAACGTACATTTTCACCTACTATATGAACTAAATTGTTGTTATAAGTTAAGTTTATAAGTTAAGTTTCTGAACAAGACAATCCAACCCAAGAAACGTGCATAGCCTACCCTCTTACAACAATTACATCAACTACATATGCAAAAGAATATTCATACAACAACCAATCACATCTGAACTTGTTAGCTCAAACCACGAGTTTTCAAATTTTAATAGGAATAGTGGACTGTGTTCCTCAGAAGCTGAGAAGTAGGAATAATAAAAAAAGGAAAAAGAATATTTTCAAATACATGGAGAGTTGTGCGATCTCTGATGGTTTTACGACGGCGAGTAGCAGTCGTAGCAGTCGCAAATTACATGATTTATGGTAGTGACAATTGAAAAAATTCACTTGTAGAAACTCAAGAAATAGGGTTAATTACATGGTATATCCTCAACTTTGGGTGTTTTCCCAATTGTGTCCTGACTTTTTATTTGGATCAATTCTATACTTCAACTTTAATTTTGTTTCAATTTCTATCCCGACGTCAACCATTGACATTGCTGATCTGTATAAAAAATAATAAAAAATACCTCTATGCCATGTCATCCACTACTCTTTAATTTATAATATATTTAAGTGCTCACGTCACTTGCAATCTTATACCCGATATATTCGCAACTGTGCTGACGTGGTATATATTATAAACCGATGGTATATATTGAAATATATTACATTGTATATCCCCAACTTTGGGTGTTTTCCCAATTGTGTTCCATTTTTTTTATTCGACTCAATTCTATATTTCAACTTTAATTTTGTTTCAATTTTTATCCCCGACGTCAGCACATGGTTGTCGCAACTGTGAAATATATTAAAAAATGGTTGAAATTTCTTGTGCTATATCATTTTTAATGTCATCTGGCACCTTTGAAATATTATCAGGTGTTGTATCAGTGTGCTGGGTATGTTTAGTTTCAGTAAAGGATTTTTAGAAAATATTGTGTTTATCTTCTAATAAAATTTTGTAACAACAAACTATCAGACTATGACAAAAACTTCATCGGGAAATAATTCCTGGACTTTTAAGAGTAATTCATCATTTAGTGTTACCATTCCGCAAAGAATCTAAAATTTGCCAAGAATAATAATAAATACGTTATCATCAAAAATTTTGAAGATACCAATTTCTAGAAACGATCTACTAAACCCTTTTAAGGTCAACAATTCATATAAAATTTACAAAGCACTAATCCATATTCAGATACTTCAACCAGAATTAAATATGCAAACATCTGAACGAAGGAGCTTCTCTGAGTAATATATTTCAACCATTTCTACAAAAACATTTAGCACAAGAAATCAAGAGCATCAAAAAGATAGGAACAATTGTAAACAAATCAATAAAAATTCAAACTAATAGAAATCACAAAATTCATGAGAAAAAGTAATTGATAAAATTGAGAAAGGTCAACAAACAGAAAATGAAAAGAACTGAATTAAACAAGAAAGTGCCTCCTGCTTAAGATCTGCAGGACACACGACAGAGGAAGGAGATTGAATCACTGCAATCAAACTCCTCTCCAAACCTTAAGCTCTATAAAACAGAGAAAGAGTGGCATTTTATAGATGGCAAGTGATTTTTTTAATGGAAAACCCTTTATAGTTATATTTTCTTTATAGTTGTTACGGAAAACTCTTTATAGTTGTTATATTCTCTTTAGCTATGGAAATATCTATTCCAACTCACTATAGCAAATCTTATAGAGAAAACTCTCATCATGTGACACATCCGTGAGTTTGAATCCTGTATCAACCCCTATTTTGCACCATGTAAAAAGGATTGTATATTGTAGTACTTCAAAATACCCCATACGTTAATACGGAAATTGCAGATAACATTAAAGAAAAAAACTCAAGGCATAAGTTTACATAAAATCTAATGTTAACATCATAACATCATACTCATACATAATTTTAAAATTTTGCATTGCTCTAAGCAATAAAGATAAGAAAACACAAGGTTTGCGAGGAAAACTCAAAAATTGTAAGAGCAAAAAAAACATATCAGCAAGAGGAAGTATTGTCCAGGCTTAATCACCGTCGGGCGCAACATTGAATTCACCACCAATTGCCTTAATGGTTATCTTACTAATTAAAACTTATGTTCTAAATCTATTTTTATAAAGATATATGACTTATTTTATGCTAATAGAAAAATGGAGACATAGCCAACAACAGAAAGAAAAAAAAAAGCCAAGGTACTTTAACAATTAAATTACAAGTTTTTTTATCTGCAGAGATTGATATCACATATAACATTGTTTTGTTACTATTAACCACATACTAGCCAATGATACAAAAGAAAAAATATAACTTACATTTTCACCTACTATGTGAACTAAATTGTTGTTATAAGTTACGTTTCTGAACAAGACAATCCAACCCAAGAAATATGCATAGCCTACCCTCTTATAACAATTACATCAACTACAGATGCAAAAGAATATTCATACAACAACCAATCACATCTGAACTTGTTAGCTCAAACCATGAGATTTCAAATTTTAATAGCAATAGTGAACTGTGTTGCTCAGAAGCTGAGAAGTAGGAATAATAAGAGAAGGAAAAAGAATATTTTCAAATACATGGAGAGTTGGTCACCTCTACTCTTTCCCTTTCCTCCTACTTTTTCCCTTCTTTTTCCTTAAAACCAAAAATAGAAAAGCATAAACTGAACAAATTTTAGTCAGGCACGCCTAGGAGGGGCCTATTGACTGCACCAAGCATGAGCCTAGTGCACCAGGCTACCGCCTAACTAAATCCACCTTGCCTGGAAGGGTGTGCTAGGCTTTGGAAACCTTGATAACATTGTAATGCACTATCAGAGTAACTATGACAAAAGCTTCATGTGAAAATAATTTCATAGCATTTAAGAGTTATTCATCATTTAGTGCCACCATTTTGAAAATAGTCAAACATATCAACAATAAAAATAAACACAAATCATCTATGTATCAAATATCAATGCATTACAAACCCAAAAATAAGAAAGATCAAATTGTACAAAAATATTATTACCTCTTAAAGTATTATCCATATGGTATAACAGTACACTATCAGAGTAACTATGACAAAAGCTTCATCTGGAAATAATTCCATAGCCTTTAAGAGTTATTCATCATCTAGGCCCTCTTGGATTGGGTTGGAGGAAGTGAGAAGAGAAGAATCTTCTGTCTTTTGTTTGGATAGAAGTGAAGGACGAGACAACTAAGCTTTCTCTCGTTTGGATACAAACATTAAGAGAGAATAGAAGAGAGGAGAAGCCAACTCCCTCCATGTTAGCAATTTTTTTCTCCAAGAACAAGAGGAAAGGAGGAGAAGAAAAGGTTTGTATCCCATAAAAATAATTTCTTTCCAATATTAACCATGTTATTATGGTTCCTTTCCTCTTTCTTTCTCTTCTGTCCAAACATCTTCACTTCTTTTCTTTCTACGTTGTATCCAAACAAGGCCTTAGAGCCACATTTTGAAAATAGTCAAACATATAAAGAAAGGGTGACTTGGTGCATGAAGCAATCCCACTTTTGTGAGCTATTGAGAGAGTTGATGTATGCAACCTTCCCCTACTTTTTGCATAGAGGTTGTATCCATGGCTCAAACTCATGACCTCTAGGTCACAAGTGCGCAACTTTACCATTACATCAAGCCACCCTCTCAAAATAGTCAAAGATATCAACAATATAAATTAACACACATTATCATCCGTATATCAGTGCATTACACACCAAAAAAAGAGATCAAATTGTAGAAAAATATAATTGCCCCTTCAAATATAATTTATATGTAATAGCACTGCACTATCAAAGTAACTTTGAATAAGCTTCATATGGAAATAATTCCAGCTTTTAAGAGTTACTCATCATTTAGTGTCACCATTTTGAAAATAGTCAAAACATATCAACAACAAAAACAAACACACCTTATCATATATGTAACAATGCATTACAAACTGAATATACTTACAAATCTGACAATAAATGGAAGTGGAAGAAAGAAAGAAACTTGGATTTCATGCTTGTGTGAGATGGACCCATACAACCTTAGTCTATCCTCTTATTATAAGAGTGACGTGAAAATGAAAAGAATCAAATTAAACAAGGAATTTCCTGCTTATGATGCATAGGACTCACATAGAGGACAGCAAATGGATCATCGCAATCCAAGTTATCTTCCAAATTATAAGCCTTGTGAAACAAAGAAAAAATGACCTTGTATTGAGCATAAGCAATCTTTTTTTACTACAAACCCCTTAGGTGATGTTTGGTTAGCGAAAACTATTTTCTGGTTTGGTTTCAGTGAAACTAAAAACTTGGTTTTGGTTTCTAGTTTTCAATTTTTTGAAAACGCGTTTGGTTAATGAAAATAACATCAGTTTTAGTTAGCTGAAACCAATGAATATTTATTTGGTTATAAAAAATAATATTAGTCTTCTTTGAACATTTTTAGTAGTAATTAAATGTTTAGTTAGTTTACAAAATTAATGTTTGCAAATATGGTTATAAAATATTTGTAAGATTTAATTAATTAAGTTATTGGTAATTTTAAAAAAAAATTGTTCAATTAGATATAAAAATTAATTAATAGTTATTATAAAATTTCAAAAAAAATAAGTCCAATG
Source organism: Canna indica (assembly GCA_034359265.1). Taxonomy (NCBI): domain Eukaryota; kingdom Viridiplantae; phylum Streptophyta; class Magnoliopsida; order Zingiberales; family Cannaceae; genus Canna; species Canna indica. Next base: position 27,768,191 of record CP136891.1, read on the forward strand.
GTCTAAAATTAGTTTTGATTAAATTATAAATAGATTAACTTTAAGAAAATTGAGTTATTTTAAAATTTGGGTTTGAGTCAATTAGATACAAATTGATTTAATTAATTTGTAAATTTAAGATAATAAAATTTGAGTTGAAAATGATGTTTTTATTTTTATTTTTAAAAATTAGATATAGTTTGATTTATTTTTAAATTAATTAATTTTATAAAAAATATTTATAATTACAAAGTTGCCACTGCATTTTGATAATGAAACCAACAGTCTCGAAATCACAGAAAACAATATTATGATGTTTTCATTTTTATTAAGAAAATTGGTTTCGTTTTCATTCTGGATTCGGTTCACCAAACACATTTTTGTAAGCAGTTTTGGTTTCAGTGAAACCGAAACCATGAAAACATACTTGGTTTCGCTAACCAAACACGTCCTTATGTCTTACATTTTCTTTAGGTATGGAAGATTCCATACCTCACCATAGCAAATTCTATGGAGGGGGCTCTCTTAATGTGACACATCAGCGAGCACAGATCTTAAAGCACTATTTTGATATTATTAACCAAACATTAGTTATTTTTGAGATTGAATAGAATTGTAAGATTTTGTATCTACTGAGATTGATATCTCATATAGCATTATTTTCTTGCTCTTAACCAAATATTAGCCAATAATCCAAAACATAACTTTTGTTCACTTATATTCTCTGGGCAATCCAACCTCACAAACTTGCATAGCATACCCTCCTATAACTATTGCATCAACTTGATATCCTGAAGATATTTCATACAACAGCCAGTCACATCTGAACTGGTTACCTCAAATCACAGTTTTTCCTATTTTAATCAGGGTATCAACCAATGCAGTTGTATCCACATTAAAGTTCTGTTAAACTGTATGATTTTCTTTAGTATATCAAATTCATTTATGAATGCCCTGAGATCTAGATCTTGCATGCATATTTTCGCCAATCAAGGAAGATGGAAAATGGCAACCATAAAAATGCATAGCTGGATTTTATTTCTTTTCCCATGGTTGCAAACATGCATACCATGATATCTTGCTATCTTACTTTTTGATTTATGTCAAAATTTCACATGATTTATAATTAAATGAGTGATCAAAGTTTTGACACAATATATAACTAAATAAATCACACAGTTTGATAAATGGATATATTTTCAAGGTCGAGCATAACAAAGCCTATTCTAACATGAAGAATTAATTGATTTTAGCATGAAATGGATCAGTGAATTCAAAAAGAAAGAAAAGAACAAAGAAAACGTAGTGGCACTCACTTTGACATAAGCATCATCATAAAGATTGTATGTGACGCCTTCAACTAAAGCCTGCAGAAAATGACACCTAGCTCGCAGAAGCAACCCACCATCCACTCTAAATGAAAAGGCAAATAACCACATCTAATTGCATGAGAATGCGCTATAATGAACTATATTATCTCAAACCCTCACCTTTTAGCAGTTCCAGAAGCATAACTCTGCTTTTAGCCACAATCAAAAACAAGAGAATGGGCAACAAACATCAGCCAATTACTAAATCGTCCATTTATTTAATTAAAACTTATTGTATCTCCCTCGGTGTACCTTCCTTTGGTACCATTCTGGATATCGCTGCTCGGTTTCCTCGTCCGGAACTGGATCTCCAACAAAGCAGCTCCGCGCCCCGCCATCCTTCTTTGACCTTTTGCTGCACCCCACTCTCTTCTCCGGCGACGGCTTTCGGGCACTCCTTCTCCACCTCCTCCAGTCCATCAGCTAAACCTGAACCCTGTTCATCGGACGCACTGGAACCAGCCTCTGCGGAGCCATCGAAGAGCGGGGCCATCTAAGCGGCTCCCGGAGTCGCCGAATGCTCCTCAAGAAGAGGCTCCGCAGCGGCTTCGCGAGTTTGTTCCGTGGATCAGCAGATTTGGCGGAAGACGCGGCGGCCGCTCCTTTGGGTTTGGTCCCCGCCGGGCTATACGCGGCCGTTACCATCGCCGACGATTCGGGAGAGGGAGTGGAAAGATGAGACAAGGAGCGAGATCGCCAACGCGGAGGGGTCTACGCTAGGGTTTTGGAGGGGACGGGAGGGTAAGGGCGGGCGGATACAAATTTATTAAGCGGCATAATGCATAATTATAACCTCGGGTGGACCTAGGGGTGTGCATCGGTATCGAATAGATCTAGAATTAGTTAGAATCAATCCGATTGGGTAGATTCTGAGTAGACCCGAATTAAATTCGGATAGGATCTGGGATAAAAATTTAGGAACCAATTAAAATCGGTTCCGATTCTAGATCCAACATATCGGGTATTCGGAACCGAAATCGGTACCCGAAACCTATACTAATGAACTTTACAGATTTCAGAGTACAAGTTCCAATAGGATATCATATTGGACCCTGTACATTTACAGGTTCCAACAAGGTACCCTATTAGAACCTGTTCATTTACAAATTTTAGGATAAATTTCAACAGAGTACCTGAAACTTGTACCCTGAAACTTGTATATGAACAGGTTCCAACAGGGTACCTAGAATCGGAATCGAAACCTGTGATTCCGAATAGAGTCCGATTCCAGATTCCAATAGAGTAGGGTCCGGTTTCAAAACTTAGGAACCGGTCCTATACATGATATGATCCGGGTATCATGAAAAATATAGGGTGCCCGAACCCGCTCACCCCTAGGTGGACCCCTCTCCACCGACCTTGCCCTTCCTTCCCCTACAAAATTTGAGGGATGGCACCAGAAATATTTACAACAATTAAATCCATCGTATAATTATATTTATTAAAAAATAATAATCATAAATTCGTTACTATTTTGAAAAAAAAATTCTTAAATCCTTCTTACTAATTAACGGGTGCCCGCTTTTCTTCCGTTAACAAAATTTATAAAAAAAGTCATTGTACATATTTATCATAACATCTTACTTATCATAACATTTGATCTGACTTATACAAATAGTTCAAAATAACAAAAGATGCTCAAATACAAACTACAAGTTCCATGACAATAATTGTTCGAAAAAAATAATTATAACACTTAGTTCGTTACTTCATTACATTAAGCAAAATTTATTTAAAGTTGGTGTTAAATTATGATAATAACAAATTTTATCATAGTTGACCTAATTCTAGTAATTTAACTTGTGATTGTGCATTTGACAGATATGGAATAGCACACGGTGTAAAAAGATCTGGAACATTGAGAGGAGGCCAAAATAAAAACGTATGTTGGAAAAATCAAATGGGCCAGAAAAATCAAAGGGGTTAGAAAAACGAATGCGGGAAACCATGGGAGAGAGAAAATCATAATATGAGGAAAACATGGGAGAGAGAAAAGTAGAGAAGCAAACCGTGGGAGAGAGGAGGAAGAACTCGTGTGGAAATGGAGGTCTGTGGCCGCCGTGTGGGAGTGGAGGTGGAGGCGGAGAGTCTTAGACTGTGGTTGTCATGTGGGAGTGGAAGTGGAGGCAGAGAGGTCTGTGGTCACGGGCCGCCGTGTGGGAGAGAATGATGTTCCGATGGGGAATTGGGGATGGGCGGATGAGTTGATGATTGGGTGTAGATGTGAAATATTTAGAACCCTAACTAAAATACTACATATTGAATCCTAATTAAAATAAGATAAAAATATTGAATCCAAATAAAATAAGACAAATTATTTAGTAGATATGGATAATATGAGAAGATATTTTGGTAGCTTCATATTTAATGAGTTTGGAACGAGTTTTAGAGTAAAATTCTAGATCCTTCTCAAACCACATGGTTTTCACTAATAATCTTATACCCTTCCCATGACCCAACGGGCAAAATCCACTAATGATCTATCAAGGTTGGGAATGAGTGAAATACCCATTTACACAAATCTGCTGTCATCCCTATACAAAATTCCTTCCCCTCCAAAACCCTAGCCTAGACCCCTCCTCCGCGTTGGCGATATCGTTTCTTGTCTCATCTAGAAATGCATTATTACTTGTACTTATGGATATTTGCTGATATTTACTCAATACGAATCAAATATGGGAAACATATTATACTCACGGTACGAATTTAAATTTTTACCAATTTAATAAATGAATATGGGTAAGAATATTATACTATCCACATCCGCTGATACTAGTTACTTGTCAATATGTTAAATATTAGGGAAAAGGTTCAAAATCGTCCCTCAACTTTTTTGAAATTTTCACTTTGGTCCATCAACTAAATTTTCGATCGCATGAATCCCTAATTTTATTCTTCATTTCTAGTTACGTCCCTACTCCAACTATGCCTTTAAAAATAATCAATGTGGTAAACTTTTTTGATGATGTGGCCATGAGAAGAGAGTTTATAAATTAATTATAAATTTTATAATTGAAAAGTGATTTTATTTTATTTTCTTTCTCCCTCACGCCGCTGCCTCCACCTCCCGGACAAATTGTAGCTTTTTTGCTTGCCAATCAAATATGCAATTTGGTTCTTAATTATTTTTTAGAAATGAATGACTCAAAGATGTCAAAGATGCTTTAGTTCCTATGATATGATCTGGTTGAGTGGAAACACAAAATAATTTTTCTTCCGTTTCTTATTTATTCTCTTATTGAAGACTAAAGTTAATGCATGCTCAATCCAAATTCCAAACAAAGATATGTGCATAATATACCGAAAGTTAAATACAAGCAAGCTAACAAATTGTTACACACAGGCATTTGCATGCCGCTAATACAAGGAAGAACTTGAATGAGACTCGCTAGTCTTCTCAAGCATTCTTCGAAGCACCCTGGAATGGGGAAAGTCCGGATCCCCCATCATGGCCCTCATCCTAATTAAACATGGCTTCTGCCCGCGCCAACGCCTCGTCCACCATCATTCCCCTGCTTGTATCCCCGCTCACGTCGCTCGCTCCGCCGAGCGTCACCTGTGTTATCGGCTTCCTCGTGTCGACGAACTCGATCCCTGACAGCAGCGAAGTCTTGTGATGCTTGTAGTGCTCATTGTATTCATGTTCTTGCTCTCGCCGCTCTTCCGTGGCTTTTCCATCGAGCGGTGTGTCGTCAGAGCCGACACAGGCGGCATTCAACGGCTGCTGCCTTGGCAATTTTTGCAGCATTGTCTCCCTGAACGTAGCAAAAAAACAATTGAGTTTTAGCCAACTTGCGTATCTTCTTGAGTCATTCAATTAATTACTTCAAGTTGATTACTAAGTACCAACCTAAGGGTCTTCGGAGTGGATGGCGGTGTCGACGGTGCGAGCAGTGGTGGAGGAGGGACGAAAAAGAAGGTGAAGGGACGCGCGAGAGGCAGCGAGGAGGCGGAGAGATCAGGATATTGCTGCGGGTTGCATTCTGTCACTCAGCGGTCTCCTTAAGGTGTTCTTGTTTGAAGCTCGTAAAGATATCGACGAATTTATATGCATCCATGATCGCATATAAGGATGGGGTTCAATGCATGGAGGAGGAGGTGGTGGTGGACTGGTGGTGGCGGCGGCAATAGTGGGAAGAACAAGAAGGTGGCAACGACAAGAGGAAGAGAGAGAGAAAAAAGGTGAACTCACTTGTTGGGTGAAATGGTCACACTAAAGGGGGGTGAATAGTGTGTTAACTAATCTTATCGCCTAATTTCAATTTTAATCATTTCTTGATTAGTTAGGCTAAGCACAATATTAATAGCAAGCGGAAGCAATAAATATGAAGCAATTAACACAAAATAATATATCAATGCTAACACAATTATATATAGTGGTTCGGCCTCAATGCCCACTCCACTACTTAAGCACCTGCTTAGGAATTCCAAACTAGTTTAACTAGATTAATCTTATTTTCCTTACAACGAGGACTTTGACCCGAAGAGTCTCGCTCTTAACCTAAGGCACTTCCACACCCGGAAGTCTTCGCCTTCTTACCGAGAGCACTCTTCCACCTTAACCTAAGGGACAACTCAACTAATCCTAGTAAACTAAGTTTACAATGGTGGGTTTAAGCCTCAACACCAAGACAACCACCAACTCAATCAACCTAGAACTCTAGGTTTACACAAATTCAAATACAATGAAATAAACACCCAAATACAACAATAATGAGAGCAAATAATAAATAATGTAAACTTAGCTCTCAAACAAGATGTCCTAGCTCCTCTTGATGACTTGAAGATGAATCAAGATAAGCTCAAAGTAAATCTTAAGGTTCTTAGGCTCAAAACTATGGTTCTTTGCAAAGATGGCTCAAGAATCTTGTAGAGATGCAAGGAGTGGCTCTTTTTGGCTTAGAAGCGTCATTAGAAGGCTAGAAATAAGATTGGGATGGGTATTTATAACACCCCCCACTAGAAACGGCTTATCAACGGGCGGAAAACTAGCCATTTCTGTCATTTGATCGCAGGCCGATCGATCGTCGGTCGATCGACGGATCGACCGCCCAAGTGACCGCGGTATTCTGCTGCTTCTGGGTGCAGTTCGATCGATCGACCGGTCGATCGAATTGGCTACTGCCAATTTTTGAACAACTTCGGTCGACCGAATTGGCTACTGCCAAATTCTGGCATCGTTCGGTCGATTGAAATGCATTCTTCTTCGGTCGGTTGACCGAACCTAGGCAGGGCAGATTTCTTTGCTTGGTTTATTAATTCATTTTCTAGTTCCGTCTTCGCTAAGTCTACTTATATAATATTTATTAACTTTAAGTTAATACTTTAAAACATAAATGTTATATAAGGATTACCCCCATTTGGATTCAATAAAAATATCTAAAAAATCAAAATCTTTAAGAATCAAAATCTAGTTTTTGGGGTCTAGTACAAATTTTCGGAAAACGAAAATTTCCTAATTTCTTGGGTCAAATATGGGTAGGCTAAAGGCTTCCATAAAATCCTTAAAAATACCTCGTTATCTAGTTTTAACCCAAGGAACAATTACCGTCATTTTTTATGTTAGGAAAATATCTAGGTCATATAGCCCTCCAAGGAGCTCTATAGGCTTAGTAAATTTCAGGGCGTTTCCGAATTTTCATGTTCTGGGGTTCGGGATTGGTTTTTGGATTCTTATGCATCATCATGAGGATTTACAGCATAAACTAAATACCCTAAACCTAGACTCTATCTTTCCGACGAATCCGAGCGCGTCGACCAACGTCCTTCTGATTTTTCGATTTCTCCAATATTTCTGATCGAGTACGTCGTGCGCTAACCGATATGGAACCTAAAAGAAACTTTTCATGAAATCATTAGTTCCATGTTTGTTATTATTAAAATCGAGATTAAGACCAAGGTTGAAAACCTTAAGCCAACATCACTTTCCAATTATAAAGTTTATAATCAATTTATAAACTCTCTTCTCATGGCCACATCATCAAAAACATTTGTCATGTAGAATATTTTTAATGACTCAGTTGGGGTAGGGACTTAATTGGAAACGGAGAATAAAATTAGGGATTCGTGTGATCAGAAATTTAGTTAAGGGACCAAATGAAAATTCAGAAAAAATTGAGAGACAATTTTGGAGTATTTATATTTTTATAATATACTATGATATATGAAATTTGTATATTATACTCTAATACTTTAATAATTTAATACACACACCACTCATTACTCATCTGTATTAATTAATAATTTAATAGGAACTTATTCTTTACTCACCATGTGCATGCATGGCTGCATGTAGCATGCAGCATGCGTGTGGCTGTAAACAACCAAGTCACGAAGAAAACAACTCTCGATGCTCCATCTTCTCCGAAATCTCTAGACTCCAGTTCTCCTCTCCAGTCGCGATTCGACGCCGACAGTCGCTCCATCTTCTGCGAAATCTCCAGACTCTGGTTCTCCTCTCCACTCGTGATTCGACACTTTCTCTGTCGGTGTTCGGTGTCTCCATCTTTGGAATCTTCTGCCCATCTCCAAAATCTTTCAGTGTTAGGCTTTCGGCTTTCCCATCTCCGGAGTCCGAAATTTTCCTTCATCTTTCTTCGCCAAAGCTTAGTGACCTTCCTTGCATGCAAACAAAGTACGCATTCCTATTGAAGTCTTGATCTAAGGTTATGATTCCATTGTTTTTTGAGTTCTCTCTTGATAGCATGAGTATGCGTCCCTCTTGATCTGAGTTGTCTCCATTCCTTTATGATTCCATCTTGCAGGCAAGTAGAGCACACGTCCCTCAACTAGATGCTGGTGCCCTTTGGGTTTCGGCTTCCCTATGTCCCTCAATCTCTTCGTCAGCTTTTGTGTTCTCTTTGCCCAACTTCGAGCATGTCTAACCGAGCACAACTCTACTTTTGTGGATATGGATAGTAATGAACCTCCATTACTTAAGGAAAGTGAATCACCTATTGAGTGAAAACCCACACTAGAGGGGGGGGGGGGTGAATTGTGTTGGGTTACTTTACCCTTCCACTTCAATTTCTTTTTGAATCGATTACAACTTCAACCAAACGTAAGTGCAACTAAGTGATGTTTGTTAGCGAGTATGAAACACAATTGTAAGCAAACACAAGAAAGTATAGTGGTTCGGCCAACCGCCTACTCCACTACCTTGGCTTCACACCAAGGATTTCAAACTAAACCCTTTATAGACTTTGTGTTTCCCTTTGAATACAACCGAGGACTCGGTTCTCAACCCTTTGAGAACTCCTCAAACCTATTCACTTAGGCAAAACACAATTCTACAAAGTAAACCCTAAGTGTCTACACTAGCACACATAGCAAGCTAATCAATGAAAACCAAGTTCAAATAACAATTAAAATTATAATGAAAAGAGCTAAGGAGTAAACCAAGGCTAAGAGCTCTTTTCCAAGCCTTCAATGCCTCCAACTCCACAAGACGTTGAGATCGAATTGAAGCCGGAGTTGAGGGAAGATGAGCGCTTGAGATAAGTCATCGATCAGAGAAGCAAGCGCGAGCCAATCAAGCTTAGAAGACACAAATCACACTTTGGAAGCTTATCTCAATGGTTAAGAAGGTTTAATGAAGGTTGGTGAGGGGTATTTATAACCCCTCCCACGGAACAGCTCTTCAACGGGCATTTTTTGCCCGTTGGACGCCGACCGGTCGCTTGTCGGTCGATCGCCCAGCGATCGCTGGCGTTCTGGCCTTCTACTGCTCTGTTCGGTCGACCGGATGGTCGACCGACTTCATTGCGTTTTAGCTCCTCTATTGTCTGGTCGACCGAATTAGCTACTATCGATTTTTGGCCTTGTTCGGTCGACCGAAGTAGCCACTGCCAATTTTTGGCATTGTTCGGTCGATCGATCGGTCGACCGAAATGGCTACTGCCATTTTTCTACCTTTTTTGGTTGACCAATCGATCGACTAAACCTGGGTTGATGCTGATTTTTACATTTGCTTTATTACACGCTTTTTCATGGGTTTTGTTACCAAGTTTTGACTTGGATAACTTTATAAATAGGCTTGGGATGAGATCCTAGGGATATACTACAAGGAATCTACTTAATCTGCATTCGAGCCTTTCTTGATGATTTATGCGAATCTCCGAGCGAAGTTCGCGTGCTTATCGCAACCTCAACATGAACTCAAAGCTTCACACACATATATTAAATACTTGTTTATTATCATCAAAATAGAGATCGAAGCCTAGGGGGAACCCTTAAGCCAACAATCTCCCCCTTTTTGATGATGACAAACACAACATAAAATTTTATATAAGAGAAGACTCTAAGTGTCATTTATGAGTTTGAGTTAAGGCATACATAATATGATTCACAACTTAACATATACTCCTCCTATCAATATGCATATTATCTTTGTAACTCCCCTTATTTATATGCATCATAAAATAAATGTAACCTTACTTTTCCTCCCTCTTTTGACATCAATCAAAAAGGACAAGAACTAAGATACCATTAATGAGTTTCATCATTAAAACCAAGAAAGCCATAAAATCGAGTATCATCTACCACTATAGTCCTTCATATTAATGTAAGCCTATAGAAGGCAAACATCGATAAGTCGCAAAGCCCCATTACAAGGCAATACATAAGTGTGATGATACCATATGAAATGCAATTTTTCAAAAGATATGTATATATTTTTATTTTTAACCACTAGGAAAAGCACAAATTCCTAATTGCATTCTTAAGTTTGTAAAACTTTCTTCACCTAAGGGTTTTGTGAATATATCTGCAAGTTATTTGTCGATGGATATGAATTCCACATATATATTTCCCTTGGCTACATTATCCCTAAGAAAATGGTGCCTTAGATTAATATGCTTAATCCTAGAGTGTAAAACATGATTTTTTGTTAAGTTGATTGCATTAGTGTTATCACAATGTATAGGTATACAAGAATACTTAAGTCCATAATCTAAGAGGGTTTGTTTCATCCAAAGGACTTGTGCACAACAACTAGCCGCAGCGATGTATTCCGCTTCGGTGGTTGAAAGTGCAACCGAGTTTTATTTTTTAAAAAACCAAGAGACAAGACTCATCCCTAGGAATTGACAACACCCACTAGTGCTTTTTCGATCTATTTTACACCCGGCAAAATTGGCATCCGAAAAACTAATTAAATCGAAGATGTATTACATGGATACCATAATCCTAAGTCAACTGTGCCCTTCAAATATCTCAATATGAGTTTGACCACACTCAAGTGAGACATTCTAGGACAAGATTGAAACCTAGCACATGCACAAACACTAAACATGATATCGAGTCTACTTGCAGTTAAATAGAGAATGCTACCAATCATACCTCGATATCGTTTTTCATCTACTTTGACACCATCTTCATCTTTGTCAAGTTTGATGGATGTGCTCATTGGTGTAGAAGCTATCTTGGTTTCATTCATTCCAGACCTTTTGATGAGCTCCTTTGTGTATTTAGCTTGATTTATGAAAATTCCTTTGTTGGTTTGCTTGATTTGGAGACCAAGCATGAAAGAAAGTTCTCCCATCATGCTCATCTCAAACTCTTCTTGCATGCACTTTGCAAACAACTCACAAAGCAATTCATTAGTAGCACCAAATATTATATCATCAACATAAATTTGTACGAGTAAAATATCATTTTCATTATGTTTTATAAAAAGAGACATCGGCTTTTCCAATGCTAAAACCTTGATCTATCAAAAATGTGGAAAGCCTTTTATACCAAGCCCTTGGGGCTTGTTTTAAGTCATATAAAGCCTTTTTAAGTTTAAAAACATGGTTTGAAAACTCAAAACTTTCAAATCCGGAGGGTTGTTCAACATAAAATTCTTCATCGATAAAACTATTTTAAAATGCACTTTTAACATCCATTTGAAAAAGTTTAAAGTCTTTAAAACTAGCATAAGCTAAAAGTATGCGAATTGCCTCTAATCTAGTTACAGGAGTATAAGTTTCATTATAATCTATTCCTTCATCTTGATTGTACCCCAGGGCCACTAATCTAGCTTTGTTTCTATGACTAAACCTCCTTCATCTAACTTGTTTCTAAACACCCATTTAGTCCTAATCACAATTTGTCCGCTAGGTCTAGGTACTAAGTCCCATACTTCGTTCCTAACAAATTGATTAAGTTCTTCTTGCATAGCTATTACCCAAAATTTATCTTCTATTGTTTCCTTAATATTTTTTGGCTCTACTTGAGATATAAACGCTACATATTGATAAATATTCTTAAGTTTAAAATGTGTTACCACTCCCGTTGATGGTTCTCCAATGTCTTGATCCATTGGATGATCCCTTATCAATCGATACCCTTTGGGAGAAGTGGTAGAGATTCCTCTTCTTCGTCTTCATCTTGAGGTAGAGTTGAGGATGGGGGTTCTTCATGTTGAGTTTCCTAATTGTTTTCATCCTCAATCTCTTTGTCATAAAATGTGAGTTTCTCAAGTTCCTCACCTACATTCACAATCTTAATATTTCTAGAAGAATCATTAGTTTCATCAAATGTAACATGCATAGATTCTTCAACAATCATAGTTCTACGATTATATACTCTATATGCCTTGGAATTATTGGAGTAACCCAGGAAAATACCTTCATCGGATTTAGAATCAAATTTTTCTAAATGCTCCTTAGTGTTTAAGATAAAGTATTTACATCCAAAAATATGAAAATATCCCACACTTGGGATTTTATCATTCCAAAGCTCAAAATGTGTTTTCTTGATTTTAGGTCTCAATAAAACACGATTAAGCATATAACAAGAGGTATTTATGGCTTCGACCCAGAAGTATTTGGGCAAATTATTTTCACAAAGCATGGTCCTAGCCATCTCTTGTAAGGTTCTATTCTTTCTCTCAACCATCCCATTTTGTTGAGGGATCCTAGGGGAAGAAAAGGTATGCTCAATACTCAATTCATCACAAAATTCGAAAAACTTTTCATTTTTAAATTCTCATCCATTATCATTTCTAATTTTCAAAATTGAAATTCCTTTCTCATTTGTAACTCTCCTAGCAAATTTTTTGAAGAGGTCAAAAATTTCATTTTTCTTAGCTAAAAAGAAAACCCATGTAAATCTTGAGAAATCATCAACTAGCACATATCAATATAGTTTTCCACCTAGACTAGCTACATCACAAGACCAAAAAGATTCATATGCACAAGTTCAAGTGTTCTGGATGTGCTTAATTACTTGATTAATGCTATGAAATGAAGACTTAACTTGTTTACCTAGTTGATATGCATCACAAAGTTTGTCTTTTTCAAATTTTATCTTAGGTAATCCTTTAACTAAGTCCTTCTTAGATATTTCTTAGATGAGGCTCATGCTAGCATGTCCTAGCCTTTTATGCAACAACCAAGAATCATTTTTTATGGCAACCAAACATCTAACATGGGGATTAGGCAAAATATTTAAAACTAACGTGTAAATATTTTCTTACATATTTCCAATAAACACAATGTCATTAGATGGTGCACTTCTAATGATGCATTTAGATGCTTCAAAAATGATTACATATCTATTGTCACACAATTGAGATATGCTAATTAAATTATGCTTTAACCCATCAACTAGTAAGATATTTTTAATGCATGAGTAGGGGAGTATACCTATATCACCAATGCCAACAATCTTACCTTTGGCATTGTCTCTAAATGTCACATGTCCACCATCTTTGCTTGATAGGGTTGCGAAAAGATTGATATCACCTATCATGTGTTTTGAGCAACCACTATCCAATATCCATGTGCTTCTACTTACTTGAGGATGCTTCTCCATCTACAAAAGGAGAAGAGACCATTTTAGGTACCCAAATCTTCTTGGGTCATTGAGTGTTAGTCATCTTAGGAACCCAAGTGAATCTAGCATGCAGGTTCCTCCTTAATGCACAATCTCTAGCCATATGACCAAATATACCACATGAAAAGCAACTTTCATTAAACTTTCTTGGATTGTGTGTGTGAGCATGGAAGTGTGCATGAGCATGATTGCTTGATGACTTTCTAGCATGGACAACCTTAGGCATGACATTTTGTAAGGTTGTCATTTTTTCATTTAGCATGCAGAGTTCCTTTTTTAGACTTAGCATGCTATCATTCAAGTACTCTACTTGATCACTTAAGTACTTGTTTTCATTCTCTAATTTTTTTTTTCATTTTCTAGGTTTTTCTTAGCATCATCTAGGATATGCTTTTCTTCCTTAAGGGTATCTACTTCTTTCCTTAATGTATTGCATGAGAGTAGCAAGTTATCATTTTCAAGCTCTAAAGATTTGTTGTCCTTTCTAAGCTCTTTAAACTTTTTCCTAATAGCATTAAATTCATCATGCATTTGATCAAATTCATTTTCTAGTTCGTGCTGCGTAAATGAAAGCTCACCAAATGTAAATCTTACTTCATTGTCATTTGCCATGAAGCAAAGATTTGCCTTTTCACTCTTGGAGTCTTCTTCACTCGATGAAGACTCGCTTTCATCCCACGAAGCCATCATTGCCTTCTTCTTCTTCTTCTTCTTCTTCTTCTTCTTCTTCTTCTTCTTCTTCTTCTTGTATTTGTCCTTTTTGTGAGGGTTGGAGGTGGAAGCCATCTTGAGAAGTGGGCAATCCTTCCTTAGATGCCCGATTTTGTTGCAATTGAAGCATGTGTAGCCTCCTCTTCCCTTTCTCATGCCTCCTCTCATGAAGCTCATGAATCTTCTTGCCAACATCGCCATCTCTTCAAAATCATCCATTTCTTCCTCAGATGATGAGGATTCTTCACCCCGGTGTGATGCTTTTAAGGCAATGGTCTTGCCTTTGGGAGCATCTTCCTCCTTGTATTGCTTCATATGGGTCTCATGTGTCATGAGAGACCTAATGAGCTCGGTGATCTTCAAGGTGCTCGTATCCTTTGCTTCCATGATTGCGATGACCTTGGGCTCCCAAGCTTTTGGAAGGGAACGGAGGAGCTTTCTTACCTTCTCATCTTCCCTTATCTCTCTACCAAGGTTAGCTAATCCATTTGTAATATTTTGAAATCGAGCATACATGGCATCAATAGATTCATGCGATAACATTTTGAACATTTCATAATCATGCATGAGTAGGTTTATCTTAGATTCCTTAACTTGTGAAGTACCTTCATGTGTAGTCTCTAAGACTTTCCAAAGTTCATATGCAGACTTACAAGTAGAAATTCTATTAAACTCATTAATTGATAGACCACAATATAATGCATTGACAGCCTTAGCATTTGCATTAAAGAGTTTAATCTCTTCTTGATCCCACTCATCTATATCTTTAGTTGGTTGCTTATACTCTACTTGAATCATTCTCCATACATCCATGCCTAGTGATTGTAGGAAGCCATTCATGCGTATCTTCCAATAGGCATAGTTGTTTCCATCGAACAATGGTGGAGTATGAGTAGAGAACCCTTGAGCTAGTTGGATTTCACTAGTCATTCTAATTTGTAGGGTAGATGGTTAAATCTAATCCTACGACCTTGCTCTAATACCAATTGTTGAGTGAAAACCCACACTAGAAAGGGGGGGGGGTTGAATAGTGTTGGGTTACTTTACCCTTCTACTTCAATTTCTTTTTGAATCGATTACAACTTCAACCGAACGTAAGTGCAACTAAGTGATGTTTATTAGCGAGTATGAAACACAATTGTAAGCAAACACAAGAAAGTATAGTGGTTCGGCCAACCGCCTACTCCACTACCTTGGCTTCACACCAAGGATTTCAAACTAAACCCTTTATAGACTTTGTGTTTCCCTTTGAATACAACCGAGGACTCGGTTCTCAACCCTTTGAGGACTCCTCAAACCTATTCACTTAGGCAAAACACAATTCTACAAAGTAAACCCTAAGTGTCTACACTAGCACACATAGCAAGCTAATCAATGAAAACCAAGTTCAAATAACAATTAAAATTACAATGAAAAGAGCTAAGGAGTAAACCAAGGCTAAGAGCTCTTTTCCAAGCCTTCAATGCCTCCAACTCCACAAGACGTTGAGATCGAATTGAAGCCGGAGTTGAGGGAAGATGAGCGCTTGAGATAAGTCATCGATCGGAGAAGCAAGCGCGAGCCAATCAAGCTTAGAAGGCACAAATCACACTTTGGAAGCTTATCTCAATGGTTAAGAAGGTTTAATGAAGGTTGGTGAGGGGTATTTATAACCCCTCCCATGGAACGGCTCTTCAACGAGCATTTTTTCGCCCGTTGGACACTGGTCGGTCGCTTGCCGGTCGATCGTCGGTCGAACGACCGATCGACCACCTAGCAACCACTGTGGTTCTGGCCTTCTGCCGCTCTATTCGGTCGACCAACTTCATTGCATTTTAGCTCCTCTATTGTTCGATCGATCGATCAGTCGATCGAATTAGCTACTGCCGGTTTTTGGCCTTGTTCGATCGATCGATCGGTCGACTGAAATGGTACTGCCATTTTTTTGCCTTGTTCGGTCGATCGACCGAACTTGCTAGAATGATCATTCTTCATGAGTATCCAATTTCCATTGTTGATTATCTTGGTTTCAAGCGATTTTGCAATGATTTGTAGCCTTTATTTAAGGTGATTTCTCGTAATACAGCAAAGAGTGACATTTTGAAGATTTATGATTGTGAGTAAACAAAGATAATGAAATTGCTATCCAAGAATCAAAGTCGAATTGCAATTACAACGGATATGTGGACCGCCAGCAACCAAAACAAAGGATATATGGCTGTTAGAGTGCATTATACCGATGATTATTGGACTTTGCAAAGTCGACTTGTGAGGTAATACAAACTAAAATATCTAATGCTTAATCTTATTTAATAGTTAGTTACATTGTGTGTTGTTATTGCTGTTTATTTATATGTCTTAGGTTCGCTCCTCATACAGTTGAAGTTCTTTCTGATGTTTTGGTTCCATGTTTGATGGATTGTGTTCCTGCATGAGGTTGTAGGTGGAGGTGATGACGTTGCCCGACAATCTCATGAGAATATTGCTCAAAATGGGTCGAGGTTAATCCTGGAGATAACAGACTTGTAATGACGTATCTCTCATGATAATGAAGGATGTGGATGTCCTTGTATGGTCTAGTGGAGCCCCCGGGTGGAGCCTTCTTGTTTGGCTCGAGTTAGGTTCAGAAGTGTATGACGCTGTTGGGTCTAATCCGACCGGGCCCAATAGTACTAGTCCAGTCCACAGCCCCTGAGCTTGGCCAGAGTTTGGAAGACTGCTTGTCGAGCTTTGACTAGAGTTGGCTTCCCAACTTTAATTTTCTTGCGACTTTGAGGAATTTTTCAAAGTCTTTTATCGTGTTGTGTCTAGCTACTGTAAGAGGCCGAGTTGTATCCAACGAGCATAGAGGCTGAGCTGTGTCAAGCAACCATAGAGGCCGAGCTGTGTCAAGCGACCACAGAGGCCGAGCTATATCAAGCGACCATAGAGGCCGAGTTGTGTCAAGTGACCATAGAGGCCAAGCTGTGTCAAAGCGACCATAGAGGTCGAGCTGTGTTAAGTGACCATAGAGGCCAAGTTGTATCAAGCGACCGTAGGGGCCTCGGGGTTGACGTGTGGCAACCTTGTCTTGACTTGAAGTGAATCAGATCGGTATACCTTTATCGTGTCGTTATTAGGTCTTTTCAACTTTTGCGCCTAGTATGGCGGTTCGATAACGAGGATCTCTTTCTCTTGCGTGGTGGCTTCTGACTAGCGCTTGCCTTCTCATTTTGGAGGAGTAATCATGGTAGGGAAAGTGTTCGCACGACGATGGTTCGGTAATGACCACCCTGAGCAACATTCAAGCTTTTCGAGACAAGATAAATATTTTCTGCTAGAACGATGAGGATTCCTACGATTGTCTCCCTTGTTCCTCCTCAGATAGTATTTTTCGTTGTGGGTAATTCGAATCCGACTTCATGTACCAGGTTCTATTTGAGGAACTTGGAGTCCGACTGCCCTTTATGGACTTCGAGTGCGAGATATTAAATCGGGCGAATGTAGCCCCTTCGCAACTGAATCCTAATAGCTGGGTGGCTATTCGCTGTTTTGAGATTCTAATGAGGTGTCTCGGGCTTGAGTCGAGTTTTTATGTATTTTTTCTTTCTTTCAAATAAAGAGTTCCCATAAGGGAGTTCTAGTGTCTCTCAGTAGTGTATCAGGGAAGAAGCTCTTCAATTCCTTCCGAAGTTCTCACCAGAACTTCAAAGAGTATTTCTTCAAGGTAAAGTCGAAGTTGTTCCTGTGTCCATTTTATTTGGACCCTGACTCCCGAAAAGAGATGTTTTCTTTGTCCTGGATAGATGAACCCATGACTATTGCGCACGTAGAGGAAGGATCTCTTTCCGGTAAGGAAAGGAGCATTATAGATTTTCTGAGCAGGCGTGGTCCTTCTGAGCCTTTTTCTTGTAAATAAATGTTGAAATGGGACCTGGAAGGGCCGTCGGTTTCATCCTACATAGGTAGGTGTTTTAAGGGTGTTCCCCGGTAACCCTTGTTATCTCCTAGTATATCTAATGAAGACTCTTTCTTGTTGTAGGTAGAGTGTCGTCCATGCTGGACGAGACGATTTTTCATGGCCGTCTTAGAAGCAAGAGGGGGAGCATTCCTACGATTGGCAGAGGGAAGGATTTGCTGGTGGACGAGTCTCGTTCATGGCCGAGCCAGCCGACACCGTTGCTAACCTCAGAGTTTCCGGTGTTGGAGGGCTTGGAAGTTCAGGGTGCATGAGTTCCTAGCCCTCAGTATTCTGGCATAGTGGAGTTGTCTAGCCTTTTCGGCTTGACTCCTCCTATTCTACTTTCACGGTCGGATGAGCAGGTTGGGAGTCCTTGCATTGGTAAAGGTATGTTATTCTGTGAAGGTACGTCTTCGGCAGGGGATAAAGCCTCGGTGTCGGGTATGATGGCCGCGGGAGGCTCCCCGACGTCGGCTAAGCGACTGACCATGGTCCTATACATGGGTGGTTTTTTTTGCGTGGGGGACCAAGTGGGTTCGCTGGAAGAGATAGCCATGTGGACACAGCTGTTGGTCCTGATTGGCAGGCTCAGGAAGTTTGAGATAGAGAAATTTGAGGCTCAAGCACAGGAAATTGAGCTGTTGAAGCTCGAATTGGCCTAGGTCAGGAGGGTGAAGAATTATGAGATTGAGCATTTAAATGTTACTATTGCATAGTTAGCTGCTCGACTAAGGGATGTACAAGATGAGTCCAGAAAGGAGCTTGAGGTGGCAGTAGTAGAAAGTTCTCATTTGCGATCGAGGTGGAGGAATGCAGACGAATGGTAAGGAATTTTGTTGATGAGATGAACCGTTGGCGAGACGCTGGTCTAACCTTGTATATCAAAGGTTTCAATAGGGCGATTGAGCAGACATGGTTCTGGACTTGCACTTCACTTATCATTTCACACTATCATATATGACTTAGTCTCTTATTCGATATTTGGCTTTCATCCCTTGGTTGAGTTCTTCATGTTTCATGAAAAATAGTTTTCGATTCTCAACTTTGACTTTAGGTTGATTTCTTGCCCTATTTGATTGATGCCAAGTGGGGGAGAAAATATAGGTTAAAAATGGAGAAAACTTAGGAAAACAATGCTTATAAATAGGGGGAGTAAATTTATCTAGATATGCATGTTGATAGATGGAGAAATCCCTTGGTTGATATCCTTTATGCTTTATTGATAAAATTTTATAAGGATGTTTGTTATCATACAAAAGGGGGTGATTGTTGGCCTAAGGTTTTCAACCTTGGTCCTAATCTCGATTTTGATTATAACAAACATTGAACTAATGTTTGAGCAAAAAATATTTTCAGGTTCCAAGTCGGTTTGCGCGTGACGTCCATCGGAGAAATTAGAGAAATCAGAAGGACGGTCGTCAATGCTTAGATTTTGTCAGAAAGATAAAGTCTAGGTTTAAGGTGTCTAGATCAAATGTAAAAACCTCATTGTGATGCAAAGAAACCCAAAAACTGAAAATCAGAACTCAAAAACCCAAACACCCAAAGACCTGCAAATTGAAATTTTAGTCGAAAGTAGTTGGTTATCGGCCAACCTCGGCCGATCGTCGGCCGTCCGACCATTGGCCGGTGGTCAACCAGCGGATAGCCAACGACTTTTTTTTGAGCCATTGGGTGCTTTTCACCCTATACCTGCATGAGAGTTGGGGTCTTCCAGTCCGGTTCGACGTCTCTTCTTATCTGATTCAGCGCCGGGGGGGGGGGGGGGGGGGCTGCAAAAGACACTCCGATGCCCAAGTTATGGTAACACCAAGGTGGAGGTTTATGAAATTGGAACTTAGGTTACCTGAGGTGTGCCGTGTTTGTATATATTGCAGGAGGAGATGATCATGTTGCCCGATAATCTCGCTAGGATTGTTGCCCATAATGGGTCGAGGCCAATCCCGGAGATGACGAGTTTATGATGGTATGTTCTTTGTGATAAGGAAGGACGTGAGAGTCCATGTATGACCGGGTGAGCTATGTTGGGTGGCCTAGGGGGCCGAGCTGGATGCTGCTTTGGAGCATTTGATCGTGAAGTTTGAACTAGGTGGCCGAGGAGGCCATGTTGGGGGGACAACTGCAGGGGATCGAGTTGAAGGAGATGGCCAGGAAAGCTGGTCGGATTTGGAGCAGAAGAGGTTACAAGGGTCGAGTGGATGGTCGTCGAGATCGGACTGAAGTGGGGGCCAGAACAGTTTTTTGTCTTGTCTTGAGGTGAGTTGGGTCAGTGTATTTTTGTCATGTTTGTTCTCATGCCTCTTCGACTTTTGTGCCTCGTATGGCAATTTTGTGCCGCATGGGCTTCTCTCTAGCTCTTCGTGGCACTTCCCTATTGGTTCTTAGCTTCTTCGGCCGGAGAGGTGATCATCCCGAAAAAGGAGTTTCGCACATTCCCAGCTATTCCCTGGGAAGCCGCCGCTCTTATTTGAATGATTCAGATTTGTTTTTGGTGGGGAGGTCGATGGTTTGGTGAGGGGATGTTTTTCACCTATCATACCGCCTTATAAAACCTTTCTCTTTTCTTGCTTCCGAAGTCTAGCTTTTTCCCTTCGTCTCGATATCTCTAGGGGATCTTCTTTAGGAGTGACTTCGGATTTTGCTTGATCGTTGTCACCTCAGTTTCCTCTCCAGGTGAGTTCCTCCGCTGCTCTTGTGGGCCCGGTGATCCTGTCTTAGGTATGTAGGTTAAAACTGACTCGTCCCCGTTCTAGGGTTTCTATGATGGCGATAAGGGGTGCCACAATAAAATTGGATGTTGGAACGCTAGTGAGGGACCCGTATTCCTACTCCTGGGTCTAAGAGGATGTAAAGTTGAGCAGTTCAGTGTTAACCGAGTATGACATCATTCTTTCTTTCCGAGAGAGTGTGCCCATTGCCCGTGAGGGCAACGAGGAGGACTTCAAATGTCTTCCGAGTCTTATGTCAGACCGAGTGTGTCATAACACGAACTTAGAGTTCTTCTTTATGTACCAGACCTTCTTTGAGGAATTGGGAGTTCGTCTTCCCTTTACCGGGTTCGAGCACCGCATGTTGAATCTAGCCAACGTGGCTCCTACACAGTTGCACCCGAATAGTTGGGCCTTCGTTCGGTGCTTTGAAAGGAAAAAAGAGTTTTTTTTTATTAGATGGAAGAAGATGTAAATAAAAAAAAATAATTAAAATTGAGGAGAAATCAATAAGAGAAAAGTCTAGCTAACGATACGTTCTCGATTTAGGTTTGTAGGATTGATCATAGAAACAAAGGACGAGTTCCTTTATTTCTAGCAAATCGGTTTGGTCGTAGACAAGCACTAAGAACCGTGATCTTATTTAAATTTATGGTTAATCCAAACAAGCGTTGCGATTAAACCCTTATTGATTAGTATTCCTAGAGACAATCTATGGAACTATCAATAGCTAAAGTTCTTGGGATCACCGATTTTAATAGACTATGTGAATTGAACAACAATCTCAACTAATTTGCCTTTAAATTTGGTATGGAACAGCCATACCGAAAGGCTAACTATCGTCCTAACTTGGTAACAAACCAACAATTAAATAGGAACAATAGATAAATTTCTGTAGGAAATAAATGAATACTAGAAAGCAAAAGAGGTTAAGCATAAAGGGATCTCACAATCCGTAGAACCTAAACGTCAAATCGTCCTTTATCTAGAAAGAAGTATATTAGCCACGCATCGCAAAGACAAACATCTCTTTGAAATATTTATGCTCAATTGAAAACTTAATTCTAAACTGAAATTAAAAGGCTAAAATAAAACATAAAAACTAAAGCTAAAAAATAGGGATCCTTGTTCATTACAACTTTTCTCCTCTTATAGGAGAATTTACAAACCTAAATAAAATAAAAATAAAAATCAAATCAACCCTACAAGGTAATAAACTAATAAACATATATCTTGATTTAATATTTTAGACACAAAAGCAGAGTCCAAATTCGTATGGGAAGCTAGAAATAAATTTCCATCTCTGAAATTGACAATTTTTGATTCTGCCACATGTATCTTCACTAAGGCGTGGGCACATCTAAGGCATGACGACTAGGTCCAGCTTTCTTTTCAATTTCCAACTTCCAAAAATGTGCAAGGAGGTTTCTTTTTGATTTCTTTCCATACTTTGTTGCCTAAATATTAAACATAATAATAACCACATGTTAGGAAGTATTTAATTCGAATTTAGCATGAAAATAAGCAACTTAAGATGGAAAATATACATGTCATCAAATCTCCCCACACTTAAACGGTGCTTGTCCTCAAGCACAACTCAAACCGAACAATCACTCTCTTAAAAATTCATCTTACCTTATCGTAGCCCGCACCATAAAGTCTCAATAACCCAAACTAAAAGACAATAGTAAGTTAGCTTTTCACAATGAAATCTCATTTCTCCACACAGATTCATAACTACCTAGATGCACATTCAGGGTACAAGATGCAAATGCTAAAAAGTTTTAAGCACACATACAAATTTCAAAAAGAATCATCGCACAGAAGAAACATCTACCAAGCAATGCCAAAAGTCGAAAACTATGAGACTTTACTTATTGATTTAGCACCTTTCGATTTTCCTAGATCGTTTGCTCAACCTTTTGACGCGAGGACATACATTAGTGATGCATGCACCCGGTTACTCAGTTGGCTTATTTGAATCTAAGTTCATTGCCTAGAATGTCATACAACCTTTTGACATGAGGACATACATTGGTGATCATCGGAGTAATGGTGCTATCTTTTTCTTCCTTTTTTTATTTTGAATTCAAACTTAAGGCATAACAAGGTAAAGTTCCTACTGTGCAAGATAAAACTAAGCATACATGATTGTTTTAAGTCTACTGCATCTTGAAACTTTGAGAGTTCATCAAGAGATGGTCATACATCATGTGGAAAGATGAGAAATGCCTTGTTCACGTTAGCTCCCTATTGTAATTTAGTTAATGCATCAAGACACAATGAATTGGGATGTTCAAGGATATAAATGAACCTTTCAAGACAATAATTGAAATGTATGAGCTGAAAAAAAATCTAGGACAAGAATTTAAAAAGACTTATCAGAAACGTGCAACACGGAAAATACCAAAGAAAAATTGCAGCTAGCAATATAATTGTGATTTCCATAAAATTTCAGCTAGCTACAAAATTTTAGCATTAAAAGTTCAATTCTCATGCAAATTGATTTCAAAAAAATCATATTTGAACAAAAATAGGTATCATGCAAAATAAACCCCTCCCCACACTTAAAATCCACATTGTCTCTAATATGATTCAAAATAATTTCAAATCAAAACAAGAGCAGATTGGAAAAACGAGAACTTCCCTGAACATTGGAGGAGGGGTGGAGGCTGCTTGCTACTGCCTTGGGTTTTAGGCGTGGTTATGCCTAAAATTTTAAGTCTGCCTTTTAAATTTTTACCGCCTTTCTTTTTTTAGAATCCACAAAGCTCTACAATTGGTATCGAATTCACCCTTTGCCAAAAGATAATTAGAAGAAATTAAAATCATAAGTAAAAGAAAAATAAAAATAGATCTAAAGAAATTGAAAAGAATATTATGCAAAAGTAAAGACTAAGAAATAAGGCGTGAGCATGCCTAATGCCTGGGTTGCCTCCCAAAAGTGCCCTTGTTTATTATCCTAGACTAGACAGTACTGCCATGTTTCACGTAACTCCGGTTGCATATTTTAGATGCTTAGGCAGCGGCCTCAATTCCAATTATGGTGTCTGCACAATAAAATGTAGAAGCTTAGTGAGAGAAATTAATGGTTCTAGGCATGAAGCATTAGTTTATGTAGTTTTGAGCGCCTTTATTTCAACCTGCAAATTATTTTCATAATCAATTTTAATACTATCCAAATTGATATTCATGTCTATAACACTCAAATTAAATATTTCGTGAGCTAAAATGCCAATAAAATCAATACTGTTAACACAAAGTTTTTCGCTAGAAAATTTTATGGCATCATAAACATTGAATTTGATGACTTCCCCATCAAATTCCATAGTGAGTGTGCCATCATACACATCTATTTTTGTCCTACCTATGCTAAGAAAGAGTCTTCCAAGCAAAATTTCTGATGAGTTGGAAGATGTGTCTTCCTCCATATTTAACACAAAAAAATCCGCAGGAAAGACTAAATTATTTACTTGAATTAAAACATCCTTCAACACCCCTTCGGGGTAAACAACTGACCTGTCAGCTAATTGAATGACAACACCTGTCTTTTTCAATGGACCAATATTTAAAGATGAATAAACAGACAATGACATGACATTTATAGATGCTCCTAAATAATACATAGCTCTTTTTATACCAACATTGCCTATCTTGCAAGAAATAGCAAACATACCTTGATCTTTGCATTTGGGAGGTAATTTTCTTTGAAGTACAATGGAAGCATTTCCTCCCACACTTATCTTTTCATTACCAGTCAGCGTTTTCTTGTTGGTGCACAATTCCTAGAGAAGTTTTGCATACTGAGGTATTTTCTTAATGGCGTCAAGTAAGAGAATATTTATTTCAACCTTGCGAAAAGTTTTAAGAATCTTTTTTTCTTCATTTTCCTTCTTAGACTTGGCCAATCTTTTTGGATAGGGAGGCTTGATCATCAATGTTCTTTTTATTTCTGGTTAGCAATAACTTCAATTTCAGTTTCTATCTCTAAGGCGTGCCCACACCTTGGCAGACTGGGTTCTATTTCTAAGGCGTGCCCACGTATTGGCAGACTGAGTTCTGCTAACTCTTTCCCACTTCTCAAAGTTATTCCGCTAGCATTCTATTTTGGGTTGATGACAGTTTGTGAGGATAGTTTGCCTTGTGATTCCAGCTTGCTTAGAGATGTTGCCAATTGGCCCATATGATTCGCCAAAATTTGAATACTTCCTTTTGTTTCTTGTTGAAATTGTTGTGTACTAATTGCAAGTGATTTAACAATTTCTTCAAGAAATGTACTTGAGCTTGAAGAAAATTGTTGTGGCGGGACAGGTGGTTTGTGCTGAAATTGCTGAAAATTTTATTGTTGGAAATTTTGTTGCTAAAAATTTGGTTGCCTTGTCTCGTAATTTAAGTTTGGATGATTTCTCCAACCTGGATTATAGGTGTTTGAATAGGAATCAGGTTTCCTTTGTGGAGGACCTGGGAATCCTCCAACGACGTTAGCTTGTTTTTGTGTGTCCTCTTGAACAGTAGGGCACATGTCGGTGAGATGACCAACGACGACACAAATCCCACATACTTTAACCTGTGATGTGTTTCCTACAACCAAATTCTGAACCATAGTAGTTAGATGAGTAATTTTAGATTCAAGGCAGGACACATTTACCTCATTTACTCATCTTGAAGGTTCCTGTCATAGCCTAAATTGTTGTGAATTGACAGCCATGATGGAGATTAATTCTCTGGCGGCTTGAGGAGTTTTGTTCACTATAGCCCCACCACTTGCTGCATCCATCATCCTCCTTACCATGGGTAGCAAACCTTCATAAAAATATTGGATTAGTAATTGTTCAGAAATACCATGTTGAGGGCAACTTGTACATATATAATCGTTTGAATCTTTCTCAATATTCATGTAGAGTCTCCGTGTCTTTTTGTTTAACTTTGCAGATTTCTCTCCTAATTCCAGCGGCTCATGAAGCTGGAAAGAATTTGTCCAAGAATAGCCTTAGCAAATCTGTCCATGCGTTGATTGATCTAGGATGAAGGTATAACAACCACTCCTTGGCTGCATCTTCTAAGGAAAAAGGGAAGGCTCGCAGTTTGATTTGCTCATCGGATATCCCATGTGGTTTCATTGTTGAGCATACAACATGAAATTCCTTCAAGTGTTTGTGAGGGTCTTCATTTTCAAGTCCTCGAAAAATAGGTAAGAGATGTATCAGTCTAGATTTTAATTCAAAGTTTACCTCTAGTTCTGGGTAAGTGATGCATAATGATGGCTGGTTAAAAGGTGCAGCAGCCAATTCGCGCAAAGTCAGATTGTTTTCAGCCATTTCTATTTCTGATTCTGCTTCTGTCTCAGAGTTAAGGCGTGCCCACGTCTCATCTTCTGTTGAAGATAAGGATGCTAAAACATTTTTCCTCGTTGTTGGGTCGCCTTTCTAAGATTTCTAGCAGTCTTCTTAATCTCAGGATCGTATATGAGTTCTCCTGTGCGATCATATCTGACCATTAATGTTAAGACGCGCCCACGTCTAACCTGTTTGGAATTTTCCTGCACAGTCAAAACTGGTTAACAAAAGAATTAAAATTGATTATTACCAGTCCCCGATAACGGCGCCAAAATTTGATGAGTGTCGAATCCACCAAAACTAAATTCCTACTTCTTGAGATTTTGTAGTCGTGACAAGTAGGGTTGAATCCACAGAGACTAGTTAGTTTCAAATTCTTTCAAAACCAGAAATTAAAAGAAAGGAAAAAATGGGTTTTTTTAATTAGATGCAAGAAGATGTAAATAAAAATAGTAATTAAAAGCAGTAATTAAAATTGAGGAGAAATCAATGAGAGAAAAGCCTAGCTAAATGTACGTTCTCGATTTTGGTTCGTGTGATTGATCATAGACACAAAGGATGAGTTCCTTTATTTCTAGCAAATCGGTTTGGTCGTAGACAAGCACTAAGAACCGTGATCTTCTTTAAATCTATGGTTAATCCAAACAAGCATTGCGATTAAACCCTTATTGATTAGTATTCTTAGAGACACTCTATGGAACTATCAGTAGCTAAAGTTATTGGGATCATCGATTTTAATAGACTATGTGAATTGAACAGCAATCTCACATATCAAATTAATTCAAGAATTCCATTAGTATAGATTGAACAACAATCTCAACTAATTTGCCTCTAAATCCGGTATGAAACAGCTATACCGAAAGGCTAACTATCGCCCTAATAACTTGGTAACAGACCAATAACTAAAGAGGAATAATAGATAAATTTCTACAGGAAATAAATGAATACTAGAAAACAAAAGAGGTTAAGCATAGAGGGATCTCACAATCCGTAGAACCGAAACATTGAATCGTCCTTTAGCTAGAAAGAAGTAAATTAGCCACGCATCCAAAGACAAACATCTCTTTAAAATATTTATGTTCAATTGAAAACTTAATTCTAAACTGAAATTAAAAGGCTAAAACAAAGCATAAAAACTAAAGCTAAAAACTAGGGATCCCTGTTCTTTACAACTTTTCTCCTCTTATAGGAGAATTCACAAACTTAACTAAAATAGAAAGAAAAATCAAATCAACCCTACAAGGTAATAAACTAACAACCAAATATCTTGATTTAATATTTTAGACACAAAAGGAGAGTCCAAATTCGTATGGGGAACTGGAAATAAATTTCTATCTCTAAAATTGGCAATTTCTGATTCTGCCACATGTATCTTCACTAAGGCGTGGGCACGTCTAAGGCATGACGACCAGGTCTAGCTTTCTTTCCAATTTTCAGCTTCCAAAAACGTGCAAGGAGGCTTCTTTTTTATTTCTTTCCATACTTTGTTGCCTAAATATTAAACATAACAGTAACCACATATTATGAAGTATTTAATTCGAATTTAGCATGAAAATAAGCAACTTAAGATGAAAAATATACATGTCATCAGCACCTCTTGCTTCAGATGCTATTAAATGACCATCGCTTTCAGATGCCCCCTCTCCTCCCTGCTCCCCCTTAAGATATAAGAAGAGGAATATGAGCTCCACAAAGGGTTCAAGTTCGCAATCAGCCATTTTCCTAGTGGATGGGGTTATGATTACACCGATGGGGATGATGGAAAGTCTTGCGCTAGTTATTCCTTCTGGTAGTGGTGTTTGTTCTGGTGGTCGGGTGACCTCTCCGGTGGGGGCAGATTCATGTAAGCTAGACATCGTCAAAGATTTTGAGAAGTTCTTGAAGTCTTTGTGTAAGGATTTGGCCGCTCGTTCTGGTGAGGTTGGACCTTTAAAGAGGGCACTGGAATCCAAGATCGGCGAGGTTAATATGTTATCTGCCCAGGTGAAGGAGGTAGTGGACCGGTCTGCGATCACCCAAGCGGAGTTAACCAAGCTTCGCCAAGACCTGGCCATGGTCGAAGTTGAGAATGTCCGTCTGCAGGCTAAAACTGAAGAGGTCCGAGCGCGATTGTTATTTGAGTTTGAGGTGGTGAAAGCTCAATTGCGGACTGAAGTGGATAAATGGCGGTCTGACACCCAGAGGCTTGCTATCGAGGTGCGCGATTTTAATAGTGCTGCTGCCAAGGTGTATGACGTGGGTTTCTTCAGAGCGCTTGAGTAGGCTCGAGTTCTAGCCGAAGGTATTGACTTTTCAGAAGCCAACCCTTCCAAGGAGGTGAAGGACGGTGTGCTTTCAGTGCCCGAGGAGGAGGCTTTAGTCCATCTTGAGGAGGATTTTCCTGAGAGTGCTGTTCAAGAGGAGGAAATTCATGTTGCATCAACCGAGGTCGAGTAGTTTTACTAAATTTTCCTGTATGTGGGTTATTTTACACCAGTGTGTAACAAATTATTGCTCCTAGGGGCCTTTTAACTATCTGCCCCTTTGTGGGTCCATCTTGTACTAGTTTTGCTAAGTTTTCTTGACTTAGCTATTCAGTTCCATTTGGTTTTTTCCTCTATGGGTTGGATTGTCCCCAGTAGCCTTGCTTGAGTCGGTTTGGTTCCCGAGTCGCATAGTGGTGAGAGGGTACCGAGCCCCCGAGCGTGTTGGTGGGATAAGGACTTTGAAGTCGACAGTAGTGATGGCAAAAAGTCGTAGTCGGGGGTTCAAGCTGCGCTTGCCAGAGAGCGTAAGGCGGTAACACTCATGAAGATTTGAGTAAGGGCACTGAGCCTGCCAAGGTATTGGCGAGGTAGCAAAAACTGCACTCGAGGGTTCGTGCCGCGCTCGCTAAGGAGCATAGGGCAGGACTATTCGCGAGGAATCGTATAAAGGTACTAAGGCCGAGAGTAGTGACGTGATAGCCAGAGACCGACCTCGGGGGTTTGGGCCAAGCTCGCTGAGGAGCGTAAGGCGGAACCGCGCGTGAGGGGTCGTACGAAGGCGCTGAGGCCGAGAGTGGCGTGGTAGCCAGAGACTAACCTTAGGGGTTTAGGCCGAGCTCGCCGAGGAGTGTAAGACGGAATCGCGCGTGAGGGGTCGTATGAAGGCGATGAGGCTGAGAGTGGCGTGGTTGCTAGAGACCGACCTCGGGGGTTCGGACCGAGCTCGCCGAGGAGCGTAAGGAGGAACCGTGTGCGAGGGGTCGTATGAAGGTGCTGTGGCCGAAAGTGGCGTGGTAGTCGCAGACCGACCTCAGGGGTTCGGGTCGGGCTCGCCGAGGAGCGTAAGGTTGAACTGCGTGCGAGCGATCGTATGAAAGCTCTGTGGCCAATAGTGGCGTGGTAGCCAGAGACTGATCTCGAGGATTCGGGCCGAGCTCGCCGAGGAGCGTAAGGCGGAATTGTGCACGAGGGGTCATATGAAGGTGCTGAGGCCGAACTCTCGTTTGAGGACTCAAGCAGGCTTTTGGGATTGAGTACTCATTTTAAAGCGGCGAGATTATTCATAGCGGTGTCCTGAACATTCACATAGAAAAATGCTAGGAATGCAATTTTATTTGAGGAATAAAGTAAATGGGCGTTCAGGAAGAGTGCTCTGGTCTGAGCTGTATCAATATTTTTCGGTCACAACATGAGTTTCTTCAACGATGAAGCCGTGGTTGCTTCCGTGCGCCTCGCCCTGAGCTCGGTTTGGAGGCTTCAGTTGGTTGTTTGGTTTTGGACGCGAGGGCGTTTTCGGGCCGTTGTGCTCGATCTCCTTCGGCTTGAGGCATTCGTTATAGCACCATTGGGCCTCTTCCTGATCAGCGTGTAGCACGTCTACCTCTATTTCTGAATCAGGAAACTTCAATGCCAAGGGAGGAGTGGAGACAACAGCCCCCAAGCTGTTCAGAGACGGTCACCCTACAATCATGTGATATATGCTGGTTACATTGATGCTAAGGTATTGTACATCGATCATTTTTGCCCTTGGCCGGGAGTTGAATGTCGTCCTTAACCATATGGCTCCTCGGACGTCAACTTCATCCCCGGAGAAGCCCACGAAGTTTCCCTTTCATGGGGTAAGTGAGGCTTCTGTAATTGCATGCTTTCGAAGGTGGAGTGGAAAAGGATATCAGCCGAGCAAGGTTCTTGGGGGAAACCCATGTGGTCGGGTGGTGTTGTTGACCGTTATTGTCGTCTGAGAAGGCTTACTCTTGGTGGAGCTTGATTCCTCGCTCCTGGTGAGTCCACCAGCAATGTAATTGATGATTCCTCGGGGATCACCTTCTAGGCGATCGATGTGCTTGCCGCCCTTGGGGTCTGAATGGGGATCGGGGGTGACCGACCTCGTTGCCCAGGGTCACGGCTTCTGCTTCGACTTCTCTCTTTCTGGTGGTGGAGGTACTTATCTAGGCGAGTACCACACACTCCTCTGTTGTGTGTCCATAGGTGTCATGGAATGCATACCTTTTGCTCAGGTCAGCATCCAGTGGTAGCTTTTGTTTCCCTACGTTGGGAGGGTATCTGATAAGCTTCAGGTGGTAAATGTCGCGGAGAATGGTTTCTTTCCTAGTATTGAAGGGAGTGTATTTCTTGAACTAGGCGCTCAATCGAGGTGGCGACCTTGACCCTCTTCTATCGATCTACTCACGACGATTGTGACTTTCACTTTTCCCATCGTTCTTCCTAGATTTTTTGTCGTCGATGATGGCTTTAAGTGTTTGCCAGTCGATCTTCTTTGCTTCTTGTCGGTCTTCCATTTTTATAAAGCCCGCTGCCTTTTCCTAAAATTTGACCATGTCCTTAGGCTCGGTTAAGGCGATCTGATCGGTGAAGGACCCGAGTTTTAAGCCTAGTTGAATGCAGAAAAGCTCGATCTTTGGGTCGAGGTTTGGGACGTCGGCCACTCTGGCCCGAAACCTATTCAGGTACTCCCTTAGTGGCTCATTTTTCCCTTGTTTGACATAGCGGAGGGTGGCCGTCGTCTTGTGGTATACCCGTGACGTGGTGAAACAGTTGAGGAAGACGTGAGAGAGGCCTTTGAAAGAGTGAATGGAGCCTAGTGGGAGGGAGGCAAACCATACTAGGGTGGTATTTCCTAAAAACGCCGAAAAGGCTAGACAAAGTGCGAAGTCAGTTGGTCCGTGATAAAGCATTATAGTTTGAAACGCCGTTAGGTGTAGTGCTAGAGTGTTGGGTAGCTCACTTCTCGGTGGGAGGTGCCATGATGTCGTCGGCAAAGGGCCCCACATAAAGAGCGGGGACCGCCTTAGCCTTCTGGATTCTGGGGTCCTCATCTTTTTTCGAGTGAGTGGTGTTGGAGACTTCACCGCAGGGGGGGGGGATCGAGTTTCCTTTTTTCCCAATTGGGTGTCGTCTCTAGGATGTGAGCGGCAGTGGTCGTGGTTAGCCGGAGGCTATTCACGGGATCGTGTCAGCATCCTGACTTGGGCTTTTAGCTGTCGAGTTTCAACCTCTAAGTCATCTATTTGTTGATAAGGATCCTTGAGAGGAGGATGGGCCAATATCAGAGCGTCGCTCCTCGCTGGTTTAGTGTCACCGGGTTGCGGTCGATCGTCGCTGTCGGGTCATGGCCGTTGATGTACGGCGGCGGTCGCTTGGCTCCAGGTTCCAGCCATTGTGGGGGAGGTAAGCTTTACTTGGCCCCATGATGGGCGTCAGATGTTCCTGCCTGAGAGTCGGGGTCTTTCGGTCTAGTTCGGCGTCTCTCCTTGTCTAGTTCAGCATTGGGGGGACCTGCAAAAGACACTCCGATGCCCAAGTTAGGGTGACTCCAAGGTGGAGGTTTATGGAATTGGAACTTAGGTTACTTGAGGTATGCCATGTCTGTATATATTGCAGGTGGAGGTGATCATGCTGCCCGGTAATCTCCCTAGGATTGTTGCCCAGAATGGATCGAGGCCAATCCCGGAGATGACGAGTTTATGATGATATGCCCTTTGTGATAAGGAAGGACGTGAGAGTCCATGTATGGCTGGGTGGGTCCCCCGGGTAGAGTTGCCTGACCTGGCTTGAGTCTCGCTCAAGAGTGTTGCTTGGGCGGAGCCCCCGGGTGGGATCGCATGATTTGGTTCAGGGTGAATGACGGGGAGCTGCTGGGTCTAGTCCGATCGGGCCCAATAGTTCTAGTCAGTCCACACCTGAACCTTGCTTCTTGCCTTCTTATATAATGATGCTCCCAGCCTTCCTTACCACTTCTTACACTCTATAAACACGATGACAAACTTATCCAAGTACTCCCTGAACACACTGTTGATCAATTCCATGAAAGCTGCCGGCGCATTTGTCAACTCAAAGGACATGACCAAAAACTCATGGTGGTCTTATCTCGTCTTGAAAGCCGTCTTGAGCACTTATCGTTCCTGGACCCTCAACTGATGGTACCCGGACCACAAGTCAATCTTAGAGAACCACTGGGCCCCTTGTAACTGATCAAACATGTCATCAATCCTCGATATTGGGTAACGGTTTTTGATCATCACCTTGTTCAACTATCTATAGTAAATGCACATGCGCATAGACACAACCTTCTTCTTAACAAACAACACCGGTGCTCCCCAAGGAGACACACTCGGATGAATGAAGCCCAAATCTAACAACTAATGCAGCTGAGCCTTAAGCTCTCTCAATTCAGTCGGTGTCGTCCGGTATGGGGGAGTCGGGATCGACTTCACCCATGCTGCCAATCAATGCAGAACCCTATCTCTCGCTCCGGTGGCAACCTCGAAAGCTCACCAGGAAAAACATTGTGGAGCTCGCTGGCAATCGGCGTCTCCTCCACTTTCCTAGCCAATGATACAAAGGCTAGGAATGACTAGTAGCCCTTATCAAGTAACTTTCAAGCTTTTAGGGCCGATATGATCCTCAATGAATCGCCCATTCCTTCACCCTAGAAGGTAAACTACGGTAGCTTAGGCTTGTTGAAGACGACAATCTTTGCTCTACATCCCACCAACGCATAATGAGCGGACAACCAATCCATCCCTTAAATCACGTCCAGCTCCTGCAACAGTAACAATACCAATTCGGCCTCTAATAAATGTCCATACACTAACACACCATAGTCAAGAAAGATCATCTCCGCTAGGAGGGCATCGCTCGTAGGCGTCGACACCACTAAGTGTGCTTCAAGCAAGCCTTCCTTTCCATCCATCCGAGATGCAAATGTAGGAGAAACAAATGAGTGCATAGCACCCAGATCAAACAATACCTAGGTCATAACCAGACATAAAGCTAGTGTACCTGTCACCATGGCCTTGGGCACCTCAGCGCCATCCCGAGTCAGTGCAAACACTTGAGCCGGAACCTTTCATGAACCAGTGGTACACCGCCACTTTCCTGTTGGGAAAGCCATCCGACATATCTCAATGCTAGGAAAGCTCTCTAACAACCTCAACCATCAAACCCCCAAAAATTCATAATCCTACCGTCGATCAATCAAGAGGAAAAATAACATCGCAAACCTCGAGATCGATCAGCGATCAAACAGAAATTCTTCGCACAATATAACCAACTATTAAATCAAGATCATTCGGTAGCTCCCTATGATGGGCGAACTATCAAGGGTGCCGCCTAACACTCACCTTGAGGCAATACATGAAAACAAGTAACAATTATATACTATTACTAATTACAAGATAATGCACATACCGCTATATGTGCAAGCTTGGTCTCCCCATTCTCGTAAGGTAGGACACACCGTATGCCGACATGCTAGCTATGCCTCATACGGTACCCTATGCCCTACTGTCGTAGTCAAAACCTAACAATGCTCTAATACCACTTTGTCATGCCTTAAACCCATGGTCACGTGACCAGCCGAGAATACCACATCGTACCCTGAAGCCTGACCAAACACCATGCACAATATGCAATGAAAAGGATGTATTTTATTTAAACAAAGTGCCAAGTGTATGAAATGTAACAACTCCATGGAGTCCATGTACAATATCTCACTACTACTACTACTACAGGACTCACGACTCTCCAACGACTACGACATAGGAACAACTTGTTGAGCTTGCAACTCCAGCGGCACACTCCTAGATACCCGCGTACCTCTACTCAGAACCCTAAATACATGAAAGAGAGGCATGAGTTCTCAGAACTCAATGAATAACTCGTATCGAGCTCCCACTAATCAAATATGTATAACATAGTCGTACGAGTAAGCATGTATAGTAAATAACTCAAGTAACAACTTGACACATACGGCAAACCAGTAATCATAGACAACCATAATCTGTATCAAGCAATCAACATACGGGTGCGTCTAAGTACACCCTCAACTCGCCCCCTTCCTAGGCAAAATCCAACAAGCCACACAGCAAATCGCATTACACTAAGCACACTATAATTTCAGATTCAAAGAATTCGCCAAATTCGGCAACTATTGTGAAATTTCAGCATACACATCTCATTGGGGCACTTCATCGAGCACTTGGCGAGCTGTTCAAACCATGCCCTACCAAGGCCAAGTGGCAGCATGTAAGAGGGTAAAATCCGGCCTAACGGAGTATGATCGGCTGCTCGCGACCTACCAGGAGACCACATATAGAGAGCACAACATTTCACCCAAAATCCAGAAATTTCAACCTTATGGCTGCACTAACTTAGCCATGGCAGTCCTACCATTTGCTGGATATTTTAGCAAGCAATCTACCAAGAAACTCAACCACGAGTACCCCGAGTCAAACAAAAGGCAAACAACAAGAAAATAGAAGCATTCGAGCCACTAACATCACCAATACTCAGCCATAGCATTGCATGAACAAAGTTGAAAATTTTAGCATGATTACCACGAGAATTCGTCCAATAAACATTTCGACCGAAAGCAAATTTAAACCACATAAAAATCAGAAATTGAGAAGTCCAACAACATTGTAGAAAATCGGACACAACATCCCCAAAACAACCTAGAAACTTTCTGCGTACAAAACCAAGAATGAAAATCTAAACCTTTGATCAACTTTTAAGAATTCCACCGAATGAAAAATCAGATTACATACCACTAAAGGGAGAGCATAATTCGGTCTCAACCTCACCCTAAACCTAGGGTTCATGGTTGGACATCACAAGGGAGGCAACACCCTCCAATTAAACTCCGAAACACGAAACCAACGTTCATCGGAGGCAGAAAATCTAGAAATTTCAGAAATAAATATTCACAAAACAAAATCCGACCAACCATATGGTGGCAATCCACCATGGTGCTGGCCCAAGCCACTCACCTCGATTGAAACTCCCATCAAATCCTAAGTAATGACTCCAATGATCTCCGATGAACAACGATCTCTCGCACCAGATCTCGTTCTCCAAAATGTCCCCCTCCTCATCGGGCAACCCTAAAATGAACCATCCAAATCAGATCTCCACCGTTCATATTAAGACACAAGGAGTCTTAGTCATGATCACTAATTAGTCCAATTAGACCCCGGATGATGTTCTGATCGCCCGATTTGATGAAACTAGTTGCTGCAGGAATCTACTAAAGAAAACTAGGAACAAGACTTCGGTTTTTCCGTCTCAATCATAGATCCTGCTGTCAAAAGACAATGAGCCTTCTTTGAGATCAGTGATGAGTGTCGAATCCACCAAAAATAAATATCTACTTCTTTGAGATTTTGTAGTCGTGACAAGTAGGGTCAAATCCACAGAGACTGGTTAGTTTCAAATTCTTTCAAAATCAAAAATTAAAAGAAAGGAAAAGAGGGGGTTTTGATTAGATGCAAGACTATGTAAAAGAAAACAATAATTAAAATTGTGGAGAAATTAATGAGAGGAAGATCTAGCTAAAGGTACGTTCTCAGTTTTAGTTCGTAGGATCGATCATGGATACGAGGATGAGTTACTTAATTTCTAGCAAATCGGTTTGGTCGTAGACAAATGCTAAGAATCGTGATCTTCTTTAAATCTATGGTTAACCCAAATAAGCGTTGCGATTAAATCCTTATTGATTAGTATTCCTAGAGACACTCTATGGAACTATCAATAGCTAAAGTTCTTGGGATCATCGATTTTAATAGACTAATATGAATTGAACAACAATCTCATATGTCAAATTAATTCATGAATTCCCTTAGTATGGATTGAACATCAACCTCGACTAATTGCCTCTAAATCCGGCATGAAACAGCCATACCGATAGGCAAACTATTATCCTAATAACCCGGTAACAGACCAATAATTAAAAAGGATCAATAGATAAATTATTGTAGAAAATAAATGAATATTATAAATCAAGAGAAATTAGGCACAAAGAGATCTCACAATCCGAGTAGAACCGAAACGTCGAATGTCCTTTAGCTAAATAGAAGAGAATTAGCCACGCATCGCAAAGACAAACATCTCTTTAAAATATTTCTGCTCAATTGAAAACTTAATTCTAAACTGAAAATAAAAGACTAAAACAAAGCATATTTGTTCATTACAACTATTCTCCTCTTATAGGAGAATTCACAAATCTATCTAAAATAGAAAGAAAAATTAAATCAACCCTACATGGTAATAAACTAACAACCAAATATATTGGTTTAATATTTTAGACAGAAAATGATAGTCTAAATTCACATGAAAACTTGGAAACAAAATTTCAACCATGAATATGGTAATTTCTGATTCTGTAACATGCATCTTCATTAAGGCGTGGGCATGCCTAAGGCATGACGACCAAGTCCACTTTTATTTCCAATTTCCAGTTTCTAAAAACGTGCAAAGAGGTTTCTTTTTGATTTCTTTCCATACTTTATTACCTAAATATTAAATATAACAATAATCGCATATTATGAAGTATTTAATTCGAATTTAGCATGAAAATAAGCAACCTATGAGGGAAAATATACATGTCATAAATCCCCCACATCTAAACGATGCTTGTCATCAAGAACAACTCAAACCGAACAATCACTCTCTTTAAAATCCATCTTATCCTATTGCAGCCTGCATCATAAAGTCTTAATGACTCACACTAAAAGATAATAGTAAGTTAACTTTTCACAATGAAATCTCATCAATTCACACAGATAAATGATTATCTAGATGCACATTCCGAATACAAGATGCAAAGGTTAAAAAGTTTTAAGCACACACATAAATTTCATTGCATATAAGAAACATTTACCAAGAAATACCAAAAGTTAAAAACTAGGAGACTTTACTTATTGATTGAGCACCCTTTGATTTCCCTAGATCGTTGCTCAACCTTTTGATGCGAGGACATACATTGGTGATGCATGCACCCGGTTACTCGGTTGGCACCGAATCTAAGTACCTTGCCTAGAATGTCATCCAATCTTTTTGACGTGAGGACATACATTGGTGATGCATGTACCCGGTTACTTAGTTGATCATAATTCTAGGTGGCTACTAGCTCTACTCATAATCATTTTTCTTTGATGATCAGCGGAGTAATGATGCTCTTTTCTCTCTCTCTCTCTCTCTCTCTCTCTCTCTCTTGAGAACTTAAGGCATAACAAGGTAAAATTTCGACTGTGCAAGATAAAACTAAGCAAACATGGTTGTTTCAAAGTTTTATGCATCTTGATATTTCAAGAGTTCATCAAAGGATGGTCATGTATTGTGTAGAGAGATGGGAAATGCATTGTTCATGCTAGCTCCCTATTATAATCTAGTTTAAGTCATCTAGACACAATGAATTTGGTTGTCCATGGATGTAATTGAATCTTTCAAGATAGCAATTGAAATGTATGAATTGTAGAGAAATTCTTCATGACAAATGTTCAAAAAGGGGGTTCTCAAAATGAGAAATAAACCAAGCAAATAATTCCACCAAGTAAGAAAATTTTCACCTAGCAACACAATTTCATTATGCAAAATGATTTCAGATTCAAATTTTTTTAACTATTAACATGATTCCAACAAAAAATTCAAATAGCATGCAAAATGATTTCAGGAAAAAATTTCAGCAAGCATGCAAAATGATTCGCCTCCACCACACTTAAACTCCACTTCGTCCTCAATGTGATGCAAAATTAGTTCAAAGCAAAAATAAAAGCAAGTTGGGAACACGAGGACTTCCCTGAATATAGGAGGAGGGAGAAAGTCGCTTGCTACTGCCTTTGGTTTTAGGCGTGGTCATACCTAAAATTTCAAGTCCGCCTTTTAAATTTTGCCTCTTTTTTTTTTTAGAATCCTCAAAGCTCTACCATTGGTACCGAATTCATCCTTTGCCAAAAGATAGTCAGAAGTAAAAGAAAAATCTATAAAAATATATCTAAAAGAAATTGAAAGAAAATTATGCAAAAGTAAAGGCTAAAACTTGTGCACGCCTAAAACTTGAATTGCCTCCTAAAAGCGTCCTTGTTTATTGTCCTAGGGTAGACAATACTGCCATGTTTCATGTAACTCCGGATGCATATTTAGATTCCTAGGCAGCAACCTCAATTCCAATTGCGGTGTATGCACAATAGAATGTAGAAACTTAGTGCGAGAAATAGATGGTTCTAGGCATGAAGCATTAGTTTTTGTGGTTTTGGGCGCCTTTATTTTAACTTGCAAATTATTTTCATAATCAATTTCAATACTGTCCAGATTGATATTCATGTCCATAATACTCAAATTAAATATTTCTTGAGCTGAAAAGCCAATAAAATCAATGTTATAAACACAAAGTTCTTCGCTAGGATATTTTATGGCATCATAAACATTAAATTTGATAATCTCCCCATCAAATCCATAGTGAGTGTGCTATCATACACATCTATTTTTGTCCTAGTTGTGCTAAGGAAGGGTGTTCCAAGCAAAATTTCTGATGAGTTGGAAGATGTGTCTTCCTCCATATTGAGCACAAAAAAATCTGCAAGAAAGACTAAGCTATTTACTTGAACAAGAACATCTTCCAACACCTCTTCAGGGTAAACGACTGACCTGTCAGCTAATTGAATGACCACACCTGTCTTTTTCAATGGACTAATATCTAAAGATGAATAAATAGACAATGGCATGACATTTATAGATGCTCCTAAATAATACATAGCTCTTTTTATACCAACATTGCCCATCTTACAGGAAATAGTGAACATACATTGATCTTTGCATTTGGGAGGTAATTTCCTTTGAAGTACAACAGAAATATTTCCTCCCTCACTTACCTTTTCATTACTAGTCATCTTTTTCTTATTGGTGCATAGTTATTTGAGAAATTTGGCATACCGACGTATTTGCTTAATGGCGTCAAGTAAGGGAATATTTATTTCAACCTTGCGAAAAGTTTCAAGAATCTCATTTTCTTCATTTTCCTTCTTAGACTTGGCCAATCTTTCTGGAAAGGGAGGCTTGATCATCAATGTTCTCGACTATTTTGGTTCATTTTGTTCTCGGATGACCGTGGAAAGACCATTGTTGATGATGTTTACCTGTAATTGAGAAATTTCAAATTTAGAAATTTCCATTGATACATTTATAACCTAATACATAACTCACACACCCATAAACACATTCATTCAAAAACATATACATTCACACACACATCACAGATACACCCAAATATACATCAAAATAATTATACTGATAATTATAATTATACACAATCGTATACAAAATATACAAAATCAAAAGTATCGTATCAATACGATACAAATCAATATATTAAGTCACAAAACAAGTAACTCTATCCAAGTAACAAGTATATAACAAGTCAATATACAAGTCAATCAAGTCATAAAACAATAAAAGCTTACTACGATGGTGGAGGAAGGTCAGGATCATACGTCTGGGTCTGGAGTGCTTGAGTGTACACCGACGTGGACTGAGTCGATGACGATGGATATGAGTGTACACTGCTGGACTGACCTATCATCTGTCTTAGCATCGCATGCATCTCAGCCATTATCTAACTCTAATGAGCCATCATCTCACTATGTCGTGTGACCGTCTCCTCCACTGTCGATATCCTCCTGTTATGATCATTAATCCTGAAGGTGGAGGGTCGCTCACCGATTGCTGGAGGGGTCAGTGCCCCAAGTGGCCCGATCACGGCTCGCGCATGGCCACTATCAGCAAATCTATAGACGCGGCCATGGTCCCAGCCACCTGCAGCCTCGACCCACGCTCCCGCGTCAAAGTCCTCGGAGGTGCCCCTGTGCTACGTCACCGTCTGAGTGTAGGTCTCCTACACAAGTTTATTTTTTGTTTCATATTTTTCCTAAAACTTAAATTATAAATAAAATAA
The DNA here is from genome assembly GCA_034359265.1 of Canna indica. Taxonomy (NCBI): domain Eukaryota; kingdom Viridiplantae; phylum Streptophyta; class Magnoliopsida; order Zingiberales; family Cannaceae; genus Canna; species Canna indica. Next base: position 27,808,248 of record CP136891.1, read on the forward strand.
TGCATAATTGAAACAAATATACTTACCATGATGACTGCAACGCGGTTGTTGATGTACTCCCCCGCCCCATGTCCTCTATGGAGAGTCCGCTCAAACATCTCCATCGGGGAGGGTCGCTGGATAGTCCCGTCATCCATCACCGTCGTCTATATTTACAAAATAAATACATTAATTAGTACACAGAGTAACAAATAAAATATATAATTCAAAATAAGGTATAATACTTACCATGCGTCTCGCGTGCACGATAAATGAAACAGAGTCGCCAGTGTGACGTGCTCCTCCCCCCGACATGTGATTTTTAGTCGCGATCCGTGATACCTCCTGCCATCGCTCGGTTGACCATATCGACACGAGCTGATCCCAAATATCTAGAGTAATCCAATCGGGGTCGTATCCTCGAGTCTCCGCTATGGTTGTGGCACCAGCTCGGGCCTGCCCCAGCTAGTAGTTATACCTCTGCCGGGAAATGGCCTCCCATGCATTGTAAATGAATAGCCAATGATCCTTTGGCCAAGTATAGTGAAGCTTCAAAACAATAATATCAGTACCAATAATAATCAAGCCGATTAATTTTTTTTAAATACGTACCTCAAACTCGCGCTAGAGCATGTCCATGTGCTCACGCGGCACGTGAGACCAAGTGGGCCAGACCCCATGCATATATCCTCGGATTATCCCCGATATAGTCCTAGGGACATCCTCCTGCTCGAACCTGCACAACCAAAATAAAGTACAATATTATATTATGATATAATGAATTATATATAATTCATAATTCATAATACATTACCGCTCGCCAATCGCAGAAATAAGTTAGCGTTGTTCCACGGCTGGCAGAGGCTGAATCCTATTTGTCCCACATCGGCGCTTGCATCTCGATGAACTAGCCTCGTCGGTAGGAGGATCAACGGCAGGAGCAAGTGCGGCTGAATCTGGAGTCTAACCGATCAGAGAGTCTGTAGCTCTCCTTCGACGATAACCTCGACCAACCATAGCTATCCAATAAGAATATAATTAGAATATATATATATATAGTAGAGATAGATTTAATAGAAGATATACTTTATAATTATTCCTCATCATCTGAGTAATAGTATTCAAATTCTTCTTCTTCAAATTCTACTTCTTCATCTCTACCTTCCTCAACTTCATGATCGTCATCATCAACATATTCAACTTCTACCTTTAGTCTTACAAACTACATGCCAATCTGCTTTATCTTTATTTCGAGCCGGATATTTCACGTAATATACTTGTTCGGCTTGTGATGCCAATATAAAAGGCTCATTTGCTGCCAATTTCGATTTGTAATTAACCTCAACAAGTTTGTATTTTGGATGAACTTTCATGCCCCTATCTGTTGTATCGAACCAATGATATTTAAATATGATAACTGATTTCAAAACAAAATAGTGCAATTCTAGCACTTGTTCCAACAATCCATAAAAGTCCATATCACATTCAAGATATGTTGTCCCTTTCACGCAGACCCACTAACAAACTCAAATATTTTTTCATATATTTCAGCTCTGTGATCTTTGCTGTAAGCCCGAATCCAAGTAGAAAAATCACGATTCCGTAATCTCTCCAATTCCTGATCGCTGTGAATAGAGTATTTTTGCACTAACTAAATGTCAAATATTTCAATGAATTGTTTAATCTCTGGGCAATTGAGTAATACGTATAATTGTGCCAAATGTTACTCTTCGTCGCTTAAGTGTCGAGACGGACGAGAACCACAAGCACGATCAGAGTGACATAATATATTTAAATGTCCATATGAATATCGAACTCCTCCGTCGTCGTTACGTGGAAGACGATCAAATCTTATATGCACCGTCAATTCAGAGTAAAATAAGCAAAATGTTGAAATTTCTTGGATGATATACGATTCAGATATTAATCATTCAACAGCTGCGGTGTTCTTTACTTCTTTCTTCAGATGATTCATGCATCTTTCCAATAAGTACATCCACTGGTATTTAACGGGGCCACTAACTCGTGCCTCTTATGCTAAGTGTATTGGTAGATACTCCATCGAGTCAAAAAAGGCAGGAGGAAAAAATTGCTCCAGCTTGCATACAATTTCAACATTATTACTTTCAAGTGTTGACATATCTTCGACTCGAAGGACATTTGCACAAATGTTTCTAAAAAACATACTTAATTCAGTCAACTGGCCCCAGATATTATCAGGTAGAAGATCTCGGAATACGATCGAAAGCAATCTCTGCATGAATACATGACAATCATGGCTCTTCATCCCTGATAGTTTGCAATCATCGATGTTCACACATCGAGATAAGTTTGAGGCATATCCATCGGGTAATCTGAGTTCTTTGATCCTGAAAAATATCTTTCATCTGTTATTTATTTAACACATACGGGGCCTTCGGCTTCAGATATCGTCTGTTGACCTATTGTAACTCCAACTCCAGCCTCTTACAAAGTATTTTTAGATCATGTCGGGCCTTGATATTATCTTTAGTTTTCCCGGGAACATCCATCAAAGTGTTAAAAATATTATCAAATATATTTTTTGATACTGATGGTTAGCCGGTAGGAATCGATGATGACAATCAAAGAATGAGATTTTTCGTCCGTTCTGAAGACTGAATGATTTAGAGTGTTCCATCCAATACAGACAAGAGAGTCGGCCGTGAGTGCTCCAAACAGACAACATGCTGTAGGCCGGGAAATCATTGATTGTCCACAAGACCGCGACCTTTAAATTGAAGTTTTGCTTCCGATGATAATTATAAGTGACAGCTCCCTCAGTCCACAATGTTTTCAATTCATCTATTAGGGGTATGACAAACATGTCAATTTCTTTTCGTGGACCCTTAGGACCTGGAATAATCATCGAAAGATAAATAAATTCATCTTTCATACACATTGACAACAGCAAATTATAAACTGTTAGCAGCACTGACCAAATTAAATAAGGAGTTACAGAATGACCAAATGGATTAAAACCATCCGTGCACAATCCCAATATGATATTTCTAGTATCCCTATCAAATGAAGGATAACATATATCCAAATATTTCCATGCTTCACTGTCGGATGGATGAGTCATTATTGTATTATCACGACTTCTTGCATGACAACTCATGTAGGGGGCCGTCTTTTCCGACATGAATAATCTTTGAAGCCTCAGTGTCAGTGGAAAATACCGAAGCACCTTAAATGAGATATTTTTTTGTCGGACCGATTTCTTCTCCTTGTAACGAGGATGTTCACATATAGGGCATTTATCCAACTGCACATTTTCTTTGTAATATAAAATACAATTATTTTAGCACGCGTGTATTTTTTTCGTACCTATGACCTAATTTTCTCATCAACTTTTTAGTCTTATAAAAAGTTAGCTCAAACTTGTTATCAGTAGGCATCATTCCATTAATCAATCTCGTAATCCGATCAAACGCAACCCCGTTGATATTACAATCGGCCTTGATGTTGAGGAGTTGCGCCATTGCCGAAAACTTAGTGTATTTAGGACAATTCTCATACAAAGGTTCATCGGCAGCTTTCAACATCTCGTAAAATTCTGCAGCTTCTTTATTCGGTAATTCAATCTCTACCGCAGTTTGTACTTCTGTGATATCAATCACTGTAGTATCTGGTGGGACTGATGTCTGAAGAACTGACCGATCAACATTATCATTCAGGTGGAATTGACCCCCAAGACTATCAAGTATCATAGTTCTATAGGGATTAGATGGACTGAATAAAGAAACACTAGCAGAGGAAGATTCACCATGTGTCTGAACGATAGGATTGCTCGACGTCCCGATTTCACGTGACTCCCCGTGACAAGTCCAAAGAAAATATCTTGGTGCAAATCCTTTTCTATACAGATGCAGAGTGACAGTTTCTCGATCAAAAAATCGTCCATTCAAGCAAATGCGGCACGAACATTGGATTTTATCACCGACACTAATAAATTTCCAATTCAAATAGGCAAAATTTAGAAAGTAAGTTACGCCTAATCGAAACTCATTCGTTAAAGCTCATCGATCAAGACGTCGATACATCCAACTTCGGTCGCCCGACATGATTATGCCAATCAATGATAATTTCTTCAGTTAATGCCTTTAGGTGAGATGGTCCTATTCTATTTGGGATTCATGTTATTCATATTGCACTAAATATTTCTTTTAACCTCTAACTCCATTCTAAATTTCGGAGGTATCTCCCTATAGTTCTCCAAATACGCATATCATCTGGGCGCATATCGGAGAACAAGAGAGATACAATAGCCAAAATTTAAGAATGAATGAGTTAACGGTTAAAAGAAAAAACAAAGTGTAATACAAATAACTATATTCCCAAATTATCCAATCAAGGATAATTCAAGGGTTGTATGTCTTATAAAAGATCATATACTTCTTTTACACGAACATACAACCCAGAACGAATCCTAAGGTTTTGCTAAATCATATCCGACTCGCCGATGCGGACGTGAAACGTATCAATTCGTCGGATGGATGATTATTTTCTAAATTTATGGATGCCGGTTCGAATTCACAATGGACGAATCCGGCACGAGTCCAAAGTGGACGATTCCGGTGCGAGTCCAAAGTGGACGATTCCAATTAATCTAAATCTAAAGATTAATAATAAAATTAATCTAATTAATCTAAACTAAACTTAATTAACAAATATAACAACAAAATTATTCTAATTAATCTAAACATGCATTAAACTAGAGGTGGCAATGGGCTGGGCTAGCCCATGGGCGGCACGGGCCCAGCACAGTTGTGCCTAGAAGATGGGCCGTGCTAGGCACGGCCCGCGTGCCCGTGCTCTGGGCGAGCAAGGGAGGCCTGGCACGCGCCAGACGTAGGTCAACCCGAGCCAGGTCTGGCTCGGGCCGACGAATCCTTTATTATATATATATATATATATATATATATATAATCCCTATAAATACCCCATCTCCTTCTTCATTTCTTCTATCTTCATCTTCAACTCTTTCTCTCAATCATTAACTCTCTTTCTCTCAATCCTTAACTCTCAACTCTCTTACACTCTTACTCTCAACAATCCAAGTTCATTTACAATCATTCTCAACAACATTTTAAGCTCATCGAGAAGACAAGGATTCAAGATTGTTGTTAATTTTTTTTAATCTCTTCAATTTATTTCATTGATTAGTATAATATTTATATTTTTTATATTTTTAATTTTTACTAATGGAGGATGGAGATTTTTCAGGTTATACTCCACAAACTGGATCAAATATGTTAGAAGAAATGTCTCCTGCTACTCCTACCACTCCTATCACTCAGTAAAATCAAAATATAGAGATAAGTCCATCTATTAATTTATGTCCATCAGGTAAAAAAAAAAGTATGGTTTGGGAATATTTTGAGAAAATTATTGAACCTGATGGCACCATAACAACAGCCCAGTGCAAAATATATCAAAAAATTCTTTCGGCTTCAACAACCGAAGGAACTGGTCATTTATTACGTCATGCAAAGGGTCATGACACTAAGGTTGCACAAGCTCAACAAATTCTTAATTTATCTTCTTCTGGTTTAACAACTTTTTCGTATGATCATGATTTTCAACGTCGAGAACTTGCAAAATTAATTGTTCAAAGTGAATCTCCTTTTAGTTTTGTTGATCAACCAAGATTTTCTAGTTGGATTCAAAATACTTTACAACCAAAATATAAAAAAATTACTCGAAATACAATAAAAAGTGATGCTTTAAAATTATTTTTTATATATAGAGAAAATATAATGACTAGTTTTCAAAATAATAAATCAAAAATTTCTTTAACATCTGATGTTTGGTCTAGTCAACGTACTACTAATTCTTACATTTGTGTTACAGCACATTGGATTGATGAAAATTTTATTTTGCAAAAAAAAATTAGTTTTAAAGTTTTTGAATATCCACACACTTTTGTTGCCATTTTTTCTGCTATTAGATTTGTAACATCTTTCTATAATATAAATGATAAAAAAATTCCGATTAGTTTTGATAATGCTAGTAATAATGATGCTGCTATTCCTCCCCTTAAATAGTTATTTAAACCAGTATTAGATGGTGAATTATTTCATGTTCGTTGTGTTTGTCATGTTCTTAATTTATGTGTACAAGATGGTTTAAAACAAATAAATATATATGTAGAAAAAATAAGAGATGTTATTAGATATATGCGTTCTTCAAAAGCAAGAACACAAGAATTTAAAAAATTATGTCAATCTTTTAATAAACCATTTAAAAAATTTAATGGTGATGTTATTACTAGATGGAATTCAACATATCATATGCTTATGTCTACTATAAGATATCAAGATATCCTTACAATGTTTTACAATCAAAATATGTCTAGTGATCTAATTAATAATAATGATTGGTTAGTTGCTGGGCATATTACTCAAATTTTAGAACTTTTTAATAAAGCTACCGAACAACTTTTCGGTGTTTATTATCCTACATGTAATTTAACTCTTTCACATATAGTTCGTATTAGTGAAGTATTTTCTTCATATAGACATCATCCTTTATTTGCACAAATTATTTATTTAATGGAATCTAAGTTTAAAAAGTATTGGTCAGACATATCTACTTTATTTTATTTAGCAATATGTTTAGATCCTAAAATAAAAATTGATGGTTTAAATATATTGTTAGATGATTATTATAAAAATATGAAATTAGATAATGTTGAAGAAAAAAAAATTAAAATTTTGAATTTATTGAATTCTATGTTTGTATTTTACGCTTCAAAATTTGGTGATACAATTACAAATAAGATAACATCTTCTTCTAGATTAAGAGAAGATGATGGAAATAATATTAATTCTCAACTTGGTCATAGAATAAAAAAACTAAATCTACTAATTTTAATGAATTAATTTTTTTTCTAGATCATAATCATTCTGAAGAAATAGATGATAATGAAATTTTAGCATGGTGGAAAAAATAAGAAAATACGTATCATATTATTTCCATCATGACACGTGATATACTAACTGTTCCTGTGTCTACAGTAGCTTTCGAGTCTTGTTTTAGTGCAGGAAATAGAATTCTCGACGAAAAAAGGAGCCGAATGAGTGAAGAAACGGTTGAAATGTGCATTTGCTTAAAAGATTGGTTGGATGCTGAAGATAGATTACAAGATAATCACTACTAGAAACTTCGTCTTCAGCAACGGCTATCAGCGACGGTCGCTCAAGCCATTGCTATTTGCAACGGCATTCTTACGGCCGCTCGAGCCGTTGTAGAAAACTGTATCTGCAATGGCTTTCTAACGGAAAACCGAGCCGTTGCTGATTATTTTAATTATCAGCAACGGCTTTCGGACGGAAAGGTGAGCCGTTGCTGATATTATAATTATCAGCAACGGCTTTCTAACGGATAAGTGAGCCGTTGCTGATGATAACTTATCAGCAACGGTGTTCTAACGGGCGAGTGAGCCGTTGCTGATAAGTTTATATAGGGCACGCTCTCGCGCCCGACCCTTCTTCCTCCCGCTGCTGCCGCCGCCGCTCCTGCCGACGCCACTCGCCGCCGCTGCTGCCGCTGCTGCCGACGCCGACGACGCCGACCGCTGCTTCCGACTTGTTCAGGTATGTCTCCTCCCTGCGGCCGTCTCTTCCCTGCGGCCGGCAGGAATCACCCGACCGAAACCCTATTTCTAGGGTTTCGGCCGGCGGCGGTCGGCCGATGGCCGCCGCCGGACCTTCTGCAGTGGCCGGACAGTGTGTCTGGCCACTGTACGCCGGCGCCGGAGGGTGGACTCCGGCGCCGGAATTTATAATTTATATATATAATTTATATTATGTTATAATTGTTAATTAATTATTTTATAATTGTTAATTAATTGTTTAGATTAATTATTTAATTTGTTAGATTAATTATTACGATTTAGATTAATTTCGGACGCGCGCCGGAATCGTCCACTTCGGACGCGCGCCGGAATCTTCCACTTCGGACGTGCCCCGGTATCGTCCAATTCGGACTCGCGCCGAAATCGTCCACTTCGGACGCGCGCCGGAATCGTCCACTTCGGACGCGCGCCGGTATCGTCCAATTCGGACTCGCGCCAGAATCGTCCACTTCGGACGCACGCCGGAATCGTGCAATTCAGACTCGCGCCGGAATCGTCCACTTCGGACTCGCGCCGGAATCGTCCACTTCGGACGCGCCCCGAAATTGTCCAATATGGACTCGAACTGTCTCGAAACATTTAGAAAATAATCATCCTCCGACGAGTTGATATGTTTCACGTACGCATCGACGATCGGATATGATTTAGCAAAACCTTAGATCCGTTCGGGAATTGTATGTTCGTGTAAAAGAAGTAGATGATCTTTTATACGACGTACAATTCTTGAATTGTCCCTGATTGGACAATTTGGGAATATAGTTATTTGTACTGCACTTACGTTTTTATTTTAACTGTTAACTAATTATTCTAAATTTTGGCAACATCTCTCTTGTTCTCCGATACGCGCCCAGATGATATGCGTATTCGGAGAACTGTAGGGAGATGCTGTCGAAATTTAGAATAATTAGTTAACAGTTAAAATAAAAATGTAAGTGCAGTACGAATAACATAAATCCCGAATGGAATAGGACAATCTCACCTAAAGACATTAACCAAAGAAATTGTCATTGATTGACAGAATCATGTCGGCTGATCGAAGTTGGATGTACCGACGTCTTGATCGTGGAGCTTTAACGAACGAGTTTCGATTAGGAGTAACGTACTTCCTCAATTTCGCCTATTCGAATCGAAATTTCGTTAGCATGGGTGATCAAATCCGATGTCCGTGCCGCATTTGTTCAAATGGACGATTTTTCGATCGGGAGACTGTCACTCTGCATCTATATACCAAAGGATTTGCACCAAGATATTTTCTATGGACTTGTCACGGGGAGTCACGCGAAGTCGGGACGTCGAGCAATCCTGTCGTTCAGACATATGGTGAATCTTCCTCTGCTGGTGCTTCTTCATCCAGTCAATGCTGGCATCACAAGCCGAACAAGTATATTACGCGAAGTATCCGGCTCGAAATAAAGATAGAGCAGATTGGCGTGTAGTCTGTAAGACAAAAGGTAGAGGAAAAATTGATCCGATAGTAGGAGAAAATGATCCTCCTGGTTTCTATCAAGAAGATGATCTTCCTGCTGTGGATCATATTATTCCAATACTCGAGGATGCAGACACAACGTCAATTCAATTAGAAGTTGAATATGCTGATGATGACGATCATGAAATTGAGGAAGCTGGAGATGAAGAAGATGAAGAAGAGGAAGAAGAGGAAGAAGAAGAAGAATTCGAAGACTATTATTCAGATGATGAAGAATAATTGTAAAGTATATATTTTATTAAATATATCTCTACTATTTATACAATAATCTGATTATATGTCTGTTCGACAGATATGTCTGGTCGTGGTTATCGACGCAGGAGAGTTTTGGAGTCTCCGATCGGTGAGACTCCAGCACTTACTCATGCTGCTGATCCACCTGTTGCTGATCCTCATTCCGATGATACTGCCGAGGCTAGTACATCCAGACGTAGGCGGCCACGCGGGCCGAACAGGTGGCAGCCTCCACCAGCCACAGAGTCACGTAGATTGATTAGCGTGATTGGGGAGCGGTAATATATCATGAATTATGAATCATTACAAATTCATTATATCATAATATAATATTAAAATTTATTTTTGTTGTGCAGGTTCGAGCAAGAAGAAGTGCCGAGGAGCATTTCTTCTACTATTCGACGATACATGCATGGGGCATGGCCTACGTGGTCTCACGTGCCTAGCGAGCACGTCGACATATTATGGCGCGAGTTTGAGGCACGTATTATTATTATTTTTTACATGCATGATGATATATTAATATTGGTACTGATATTATTATTTTGCAGGCTCGCTATACATGGGCCGAGGACCAGAGGCCCTTCATTTACGCTGCCTGGGAGGCTATTTCCCAGGCAAGGTACAACGGGCAGCTGGGGCAGGCTCGGTCCCAAGCGATGGCCCGAGCTGGGACCACTAACATCGCGGAGACTCGGGGATACGGCCCCAGTTGGATTACTCCGGATATATGGGACCAGCTCGTGGGGATATGGTCGACGGATCGATGGCAGGAGGTTTCTCGGAATGCGGCTAGAAATCGCATGTCGGGAGGAGCAGCGCGTCACACCGGCGGCTCTGTTGCATTTGCAGTGCACGCAAACCGTATGGTAAGTATATCTTTTAATTATATATTTTATTTGTTATTATGTGTACTAATTAATGTATTTGTTTTGTAAATGTAGACGACGGTGTCGGATGACGGGAGTGTCCAGCGACCCTCCCCGATGGCGGTGTTTGAGCGGACTCACCGTCGAGCACATGGGACGGGGGAGTACATCCACAACCGCGCTGCATACATTATGGTAATTATATATTTGTTTAAATTATTCATTATATATTTATAATTTAAGTTTTATGATAAATATTAAACAAAAAATCAAACTCGAGTAGGAGACCTACAGCCAGACGGTGGTGCAGCGCGGGGGTACCCCCGAGGACTTTGACGCAGCATCGTGGGTCGAGGCCGCAGGTGGCTGGGACCATGGCCGCGTATATGGCTTCGCAGATAGTGGTCATGCGCGAGCCGTACTAGGGCCACTTGGGGCACCGACCCCTCCGGTCGCTGGTGAGCGGCCATCCACCTCTAGATCCAGTTATGATCATAGTAACAGAATAAGGACTCTAGAGGAGACGGTCGCGCGTCAGACTAAGATGATGGAGCGTCAGAGTCAGACGATGGCGAATATATAAGCTATGCTACGCAACTTGTCAGGTCATCCCGAACCAGTCATCTCTTCGGCATCATCTAATCCGTCGTCCTCGAGTCAGTCCACGCCGGTGTACACTCAAGCGCTCCAGACCCCGCCATATAATCCAGACCATCCTCCATCTTGATCGTGAGATTTTTTGTTTGGATATTGAACTTGTTTAACTTATTTTGTTTGGATATTGATACTTCAATTTTGCATTTGAATTGTTTTTATACTATCGTGGATAATTATCAATATAAGTATAATTGTTTTGATGTATATATGTTGGTGTGTTTGTGATGTGTGAATGAATGTGTATGAGGTGTTTGTGATGTGTGAATGAATGTGTGTATGAGGGTATGGGTGTGTGAGTTATGTATCAGATAAATGTATCAATGTATCAATGGAAATTTGAAATTTTCAAATTTTCTGGTTGCAGGTATACGTCATCAGCAACGGCTTTCCCACGGGCGTCCGTGGGAAAGCCGTTGCTAAAAGTGTATCGAAAGCCGTTGCTGATGACCTACAGCAACGGCTTAGCGACTGAGTTTTACTAACGGCGTTGCTACGGACTCAGCGGCCGTTGCTATTAATGTTATCAGCAACGGCTTCGGGTCTGTTGCAAACCCGTTGCTGATAATAGTTTTAGCGACGGCCCGAGCGGCCGTTGCTGATAATGTTTTGAGCGACGGCCCGAGCGGCCGTTGCTGATCCGTTGCGAAGTCATCAGCAACGCGACTTTCTGTCACGGCGCTATTGCAACGGCTCAGCCGTTGCTGATGCTCTTCAGCAACGGCATCAGTCGTTGCTGATGACCATTTTTCTAGTAGTGAATGGAGGACACGACACTTCATCATCGGGAGAGGAGGAAGCTCAAACAAGCGAAGCTGGTGCTGCTAGTCCAAGTACAAGTTAAATCACCGGGACTACGGGTGATTAAAAATGTAAAAAGAACTACGTAGACCTAATCCTTCTATAGTTAATCATTGGGGAGTACAAGTTTAGCTATAGAAGGTACGTAGGCAACCTTTTAAGGTGCGGTCTATTATAATATTAAAAAAAATTATTTTATCATTGGATGAATATTTTTGTATTAAAGATAAATAAAAATTTAATTATAATTTGATTTTTAAAAAATATTTTTATTAATTTGTACTGCGTTATATATAAAAAATGTGTTAAAAATATATAATAAAATTTAGTACAATGATTAATAAAACTAGAGGTCCAAGTTCAAAATTAACCAGTAATCATTAATTTTTAAAATTAAAATTTAAACCTTTCAAATTTTTAAAATTAAAATTTAAACCTTTAAAATTTTAAAAATTTAAAAATTTAAATTAAATAATTAATTTTTGGATCGGCCCGACCCGGTCCAGCTCGAGCCCAGTTGGGCGGGCTCGGGCTCGGGCTGGGCTTGGCTGCCAATTGTTCGGGCCGTGCCAAGCACGGCCCGGCTCGAGCCCAGCTGGGCGGGCTCGGGCTCGGGCTGGGCTTGGCTGCCAATTGTTCGGGCCGTGCCAGGCATGACCCGTAATGTGGCTGGGCCGTGCCCGGCCTGGCCCGGGCATGGCCCATTGCCACCTCTACATTAAACATTTAACTTTAAAAAACATTAAATATTAATCTATACATTAATAAAATTAACATTGAAAAAATATTAAATATTAATCTAATCTACACATTAAACATTTAATCTAAACAGATTTAATTAATTAGAGTAATAAAAAAAATTAGGGTTTTTAAAACCCTAATTAACTCACTATTTCGGCACCGGAGTCCTATGGACTCCAGCGCTGGCGTCCAGTGTCTGACATATGTCGGACACTGGACAATGCTCCGGCCGCTGTCAGCCAGCCAAAACCCTAAACCTAGGGTTTCGGCCGGCCCTAGTATAGGAGAGGGGGTGCTGAAATTACCTAGAGAGGGTTCGACGGCGGGCGGCAGTGACGAGTGGCGTCGATGGGCGACGACGGCGGGCGGAGATCGGCAGCGATGGCGTCGGCAGAAGCAAGGAAGAAGAAGAAGAAGAAGGAAAGGGGCGGGCGTGATCGGGGTCGAGTTAAATAAACTTATCAGCAATGACTTACTCATCCGTTAGAACGCCGTTGCTGATAAGTAACATCATTAGCAACAGCTATGCGGCCTTTGCAACACCTTTGCTAATAAGTATTTTATTTTTGCGCCGCGAGCGCGTGATCGGCTAAAAAGTGACAGATGCAGTAGTCGTAAATAAGCCGTTGCTAATGTGATAATATCATTAACAACGGCCATCACGGCCTTTAGTAAGCCGTTGCAAATAAGTTATTTCATTTGCGTGCCGTGTTTGCACCATCCACTTGTTAACAATGGCTCGAGCGGCCGTAACGAAGCCGTTGTAGATATATCACATCTACATCGGCCCGAGCGATCGTAAGAATGTCGTTAGCAATTGCAACGGCTTGAGCGGCCGTTGCTGAATAACATATTTCTAGTAGTGTTTCTGTCTCTAAGGCATGCCCCCGTCTTGGTAGACTGGGTTCTCTTTCTAAGGCGTACCCACGTCTTGGTAGACTGGGTTCTGCTAACTCTTTTCCACTTCTTAGAGTTATTGCACTAGCATTCTATTTTTGGTTGATGACAATTTATGAGGGCAGTTTGCCTTGAGATTCCAGCTTGCTTAGGGATGACGTCAATTGGCTCATTTGATTCTCCAAAGTTTGAATGCTTGCTTTTGTTTTATGTTAAAATTGTTGTGTACTAATTGCAAGTGATTTAACAATTTCTTTAAGAGATGTTCCTGAGTTTGAAGGGAATTGTTGTGGCGAGGCAGGTGGTTTATGCTGAAATTGTTGAAAATTTTGTTGCTGAAAATTTGGTTGCCTTGTCCTGTAACTTAAGTTTGGATGATTCCTCCAACCTGGATTAGGTGTTTGAATAAGGACTAGGTTTCCTTTGTGGAGGACCTGGGAATCCTCCGATGGCATTAGCTTGTTCTTGCGTGTCCTCTTGAAGGGTAGGGCACATGTCGGTGAGATGACCAGCGACGACACAATTCCCATATACTTTAACCTGTGATGTGTTTCCTATAACCAAATATATAGTAGTTAGATAAGTAATTTTAGATTCAAGGGAGAATATATTTACCTCATTTACTCCTCTTGAAGGTTCCCATCGAAGCCTAAATTATTGTGAATTGGCAGCCATGATGAAGATTAATTCCCTAGCGGCTTGAGAAGTTTTGTTCACTATAGCCCCACCACTTGCTGCATCCATCCTCCTCCTTTCCATGGGTAGCAAACCTTCATAAAAATATTGGATAATTATTAATTGTTCAGAAATACCATGTTGAGGGCAGCTTGCCCATAACTGTTTGAATCTTTTCCAATATTCATGTAGAGTCTCCGTGTCTTTTTGTTTAACTATGTAGATTTCCCTCCTAATTCCAGCGGCTCGTGAGGCTGGGAAGAATTTGTCCAAAAATAGCATGAGCAAATCTGTCCATGCATTGATTGATCCAGGAGGAAGGTAGAACAACCACTCATTGGCTGCATCTGCTAAGAAAAAAGGGAAGGCTCGCAGTTTGATTTGCTCATCAAATATCCCGTGCAGTTTCATTGTTGAGCATACAACGTGAAATTCCTTCAAGTGATTGTGAGTGTCTTCATTTTCAAATCCTCGAAAAATAGGTAAAAGATGTATCCGTCCAGATTTTAATTCAAAGTTTACCTCTAATTTTGGGTAAGTGATGCATAATGATGGTTGGTTGAAAGGTGCAACAGCCAGCTCGCATAAAGTCAGATGGTTTTTAGCCATTTTTGCTTCTATTTCAAAGTTAAGGCGTGACCATGTCTCGTCTGCTGTTGAAGAAGAGGGTGATGAAACGTGTTTGCCTCGCTGTTGGGTTGCCTTTCTCAGACTTCTAGCAGTCTTTTCAATCTTAGGATCATATATGAGTTCTCTTGTGCGATCAGATCCGATCATCAATGTTAAGACGCGCCCACGTCTAATCTGTCTGGAATTTTCCTGCACTGTCAAAATTGGTTAACAAAAGAATTAAAATTGATTATTACTAGTCTCCGACAACGGCGCTAAAATTTGATGAGTGTCGAATCCACCAAAAATAAATACCTACTTCTTTGAGATTTTGTAGTCATGACAAGTAGAGTCGAATCCACAAAGACTGGTTAGTTTCAATTTCTTTCAAAACCAAAAATTAAAGAAAGGAAAAGGGCCGGGGGGGGGGGGGGGGGGGGGTTTGATTAGATGCAAGAATATGTAAAAGAAAACAATAATTAAAATTGAGGAGAAATCAATGAGAGGAAGATCTAGCTAAAGGTACGTTTCCAGTTTCAGTTCGTAGGATCGATCATGGATACGAGGATGAGTTCCTTAATTTCTAGCAAATCGATTTGATCATAGACAATCGCTAAGAACCATGATCTTCTTTAAATCTATGGTTAACCCAAAAAAGCGTTGCGATTAAACCTTTATTGATTAGTATTCCTAGAGACACTCTACGGAACTATCAATAGCTAAAGTTCTAGGGATCACCAATTTTAATAGACTAATATGAATTGAACAATAATCTCATATGTCAAATTAATTCATGAATTCCCTTAGTATGGATTGAACAACAACCTCGACTAATTGCCTCTAAATCCGGCATGGAACAGCCATACCGAAAGGCAAACTATTATCCTAATAACCCGGTAACAGACAAATAATTAAAAAGGATCACTAGATAAATTATTATAGGAAATAAATGATTACTAGAAATCAAGAGAAATTAGGCACAAAGATATCTCACAATCCGAGTAGAACCAAAACTTCGAATGTCCTTTAACTAGATAGAAGAGAATTAGCCACACATCGCAAAGACAAACATCTCTTTAAAATATTTTTGCTCAATTAAAAACTTAATTCTAAACTGAAAATAAAAGACTAAAACAAAGCATATTTGTTCATTACAACTATTCTCCTCTTATAGGAGAATTCACAAACCTAACAAAAATAGAAAATAAAGTAAAATCAAATCAACCCTATATGGTAATAAACTAACAATCAAATATCTTGGTTTAATATTTTAGACATAAAATTATAGTCTAAATTCACATGAAAACTTGTGAACAAAATTTCTGCCCTGAATATGGTAATTTCTGATTCTATTACATGCATCTTCATTAAGGCGTGGGCATGGCGACTAGGTCCAGCTATCTTTCAAATTTTCAGCTTCTGAAAATGTGCAAAGATGCTTCTTTTTTATTTCTTTTCATACTTTGTTGCCTAAATATTAAATATAACAATAATCACATATTATGAAGTATTTATTTCGAATTTAGCATGAAAATAAGCAACCTAGGATGGAAAATATACATGTCATCAATCAGACCACGAATGCCTCTCCGATCGCGATGTTTGATTAGGTCTGTCGCTGCAGGAATTGCCTCCCTAGAATACTCTTCTTTGAGTGCGCCTCCTCTTTTGCGTGGGTGCATCTCCCTCCCTAGGTCGGCCGTCTCTCACAAGTCAAGATAATAAACCAAGTATCATCGAAGTCGTCAAATATCCGTACTACCCCTCGTCTTAAGTTCCAATGTAAATCGGTCCAAACTCGACCAAATTCCACCAAACGACTCAGGGAACCCGACGAAACCAAACAAGCACAAATTAAACAAGTTTACATAATTAATCACACATGTGAGTCATACATCCGACTGCGATCTCCGGCGATCTTCCAAACTCGCTCTAACGCGCAACTCGAGTCTCCAGTTGAAACCAAAATTAAAACACGAGTATTACAACCAAAGACTCGAAACAAATGGATTGAGTCAAGTATTAATTTAAGTAGCTTCTTATTCTTTGGGATGTAGGTTGATAAATTCATTGCAATTGATTATTGCACACAATTAAAAGTTATTGTTATTAGGCATAAATCATTAATTTAAAATATGTAAATTCATATTAATAATAGTATATCAATTTGAATTCTTGGTATAGAGATAGATTTATCTTATGATGTTTTTTTTTACCTTGTAGTATTTGATGATTATTTTCCCTCTAGACTTAATTTTGTAAGTTATGAAAACAACCCTTGTATACTTTTTAGATAGGTTTTATTTTCAATTTAGTAATTTGATGCTTTCTAGTTCCATTTTAGTTAATAAATTTTAAAATTTTCATTTAATCCCATATTTAATTTTGTTTCAATTTAGTCTCAATCTAAACAAGATATTTTTTTAGAAAATATTGGAATATTGACAACGATTTGCATGTTTAAGGAGAGAAAACAAGTTGTTGAGTTGAAAAATGCATGCCCTCCTTGTACAAAATTTTCAAATACAAATCATACATTCTCATTTAAACTCGATGGAATGGCTAATTGTGATTAACACAGTTGGTGATAACATTTTATAAATTGCCTAGAGATCTGGGGTTCGAACTCCATTCGAACTTAGTAAGACCTTCTTTGTGTGAATTTTTCACTTTGTATAGTTTGTAATAGAATTCACTATCTTTGAAAAAAAAAAACCCGATGGAATGACTTGAGACATATTTACGAAGACATGACCGATATACATGCAAGATGACACAATCCAACTGCAAATTCCACCCATACATCTATCCTTTCAAACAATTATTAAGCAAGTTGGTTGGACTCATTATTCCACCCTCTCTATAATAACAGATAATTATATATCAATTTTTCTTAATGACATATTTTAGTTTGCATTTAGTTTTTACTGTGAACAATTCAAACGAGGGAGTTGGTCCATCCCTAAGTCAAAATGAGAACACACAACGTTGTCAAAACATCTAGCGTTCCTTTCATACTAATCTACACTTGTATTTTTCATGAGAAGTAGCTTTTCAACATCCTATTGCTTACATTAAGCTACACAAACATATTATATATACATGGATATAGCTGCTCATCATTCACTGCCAAACAATAATTTTAATTTAGAATGAGTAGGAGATGCCCTCTTCCTCGTCCTCTCATCCTCTTGTCTGTAGCTGTAGTTATAGTGGGGATTGTTGAGCCAATAGAGAGTTCTCATGCTTCCACTACCGAAATCCATTGCCATGATTCAGAGCGGAAAGCTCTTATGGAGTTCAAGCATGGACTCCGTGATCCTTCAAAACGTCTCTCTTCTTGGATTGCTGAACAAGATTGTTGTACGTGGGATGGCGTTCGATGCAACAACATCACCGGCCCGTCTCTCTTCTTGGATTGCTGAACAAGATTGTTGTACGTGGGATGGCGTTCGATGCAACAACATCACCGGCCATGTTGTCGAGCTTGACCTGCGAAACAAGAATAAATTGTGCCGATGAGGATTTGTACATGGACTCTAAAGAATAGAAGAGTATTTTGGATGCAAATGGGCACTGGATGGAGACATCAATCCAACTCTGCTTTCTCTCCAACACCTTGAGCGCTTGGACCTCAGTGGAAACTCCTTCAAATATAAACGTGTTCCTAAGTTCTTTGGGTCTTTCAATAAACTAACTTATCTTAATCTCTCAAGTGCAGGATTTGGAGGCAGAGTGCCCTATGAGCTAGGAAATCTCTCCAACTTATACCACCTCGATCTTTCTTTTAACATCCTATCATATGATTATACCATCTTATCTGCCTTGTACCTTGAAGATGCAGGGTGGATCTCTCAGCTTATTTCACTTCGCCATCTTAACATAAATTGGGTCAATCTTACAAGAGCTTCCAACTGGTCACATGCTTTGAATACACTCCCTCACATTCAGGAGATCCAAATGGCTAATTGTGAGTTGATAAATTTTGATCCTCATAATTCTCTTGCACATCTCAACTTCACATCTCTCACCACTCTTGATTTATCTGATAATTATCGATTGAACTCTAGCATCCCAAAGTAGTTGTTTAACATAACCTCCCTCCAACACCTAAATCTTGCTTTAAATATTATGCTAAATTGGACAATTCCTACTTCTATTGGCCATCTTACATCTCTTAGAACACTTGATTTGTCTTGGAATATATTCCATAACGACTTTAAACCAGCAGCTCTGTCCAACCTTTGTGAGCTCCAAAGTCTAATCCTAACTGGTGTCTATATTAATGATGAGTTGACTAATCTACAAGGGGTTTTCTATGATTCATGTCTTAAGATGAGTTTGGAGGAATTGAATCTTAGTGAAACGACTCTCAATGGTTCACTCCCAGATTGGTTAGGGAACATGAAGAATCTCAAGCATCTTGATATTTCTTATAACTTGCTCTTTGGTTCATTGCGGGCATCTCTTGGAGGCTTGTTGTTGTTAGAATATTTTGATATAAGTGGTAATCATTTAAATGGCACCATGGAGGAAGGTATATTCAAGCAATTGAAGGGGTTGGTCGGGTTATATCTTGGTGGCAATTCATTGATTTTGTCAGAAGTCCACTTTGCTAATCTATCAAGTCTAAAGCATTTGGATGTTTACAACAACACGTTGATCTTTAATGAAAGTTATTATGATTGGGTTTCTCCTTTTCAACTGGAATCCCTTTATATGTCTTTCTGTAAAATATTGCCTAAGCCTCAATTTCCAAAATGGCTTGGAACACAATGATCTCTTTATTATTTATATTTAAGGAATGTTGGCATCAAAGACACATTGCCCAATTGGCCTCCTTCGAGTTTTCGTACATTGGAACTTTCTAATAATGAGATTACCGGACATATGCCACAATATTTGCCAAATATAACATATTTGGATCTTTCAAATAATTCATTCTTTGGGCAAATTCCTTCAAGAATAGGAAACCTAATGCCATATATATACTTTCTTGATTTGTCTATCAATAATTTGAGTCGATACATCCCAAGGTCTATGTGTCAGATTAAATCTTGGCAACAACTCCATCTTTCTAGAAATAACTTATCGGGAGAGATTCCTGATTGCTGGAAAAAGTCCTCATATGTAGTTACTTTAGTCTTCTCAAGAAACAAATTACAAGGAAGAATCCCGAAGTATGTTTGCAATTTGGCAAGTCTAGCATCACTTCAGTTGGACCACAACAACTTCTCTGGGAAATTCCTCTTTGTTTAAAAAGTCTTACAAAGTTGGTTACCTTTGATCTTAATAATAACAACTTCATTGGAGAAATACCTACATGGATTGGAGAAAGTCTAATGGAACTAGGATTGCTCAACTTGCGCTCAAATGCATTCACGGGTAACATTCCTCAGTTGTCTCTTCTTGCATCTCTTCAGATATTGGATATTTCAAACAACAATCTTTCAGGTACCATACCATGGAATTTGGGAAACTTAAGTGCCATGAAAACTTCTATTTGGTCCGAAGATTTTTATAAACATGGTATTTCTAACGACTTATGGCTATTCATGAAAGGAAATGAATACGAGTACAAAAAATTATCACTTGGTTTTGTTAAATATATTGATCTCTCCAATAATGACTTGTTTGAAGATATCCCTGAAGAATTAGGAAGTTTACATGGATTGCAAAACTTAAATCTTTCGAGAAATCACCTAACAGGAACAATATCATGGAGTATAGATGGGATGCAACGATTAGAAGTTCTTGACCTATCAATAAATAATCTCTCTGATGCAATTCCTTCAAGTTTGGCATTCTTATATTCATTGAACCATTTGAATTTATCATATAATAATCTGTCAGGAAGAATTCCCACCGGCAATCAATTGCAAACTTTTACAGATCCATCTATTTATGCCGGCAATCCATATCTTTGTGGTCGTCCTCTCGGCAAAAATTGTACACAGAACGTAACAAAGGGTGAGGAAAAGGAAGATGCCAATGAAAAAATTGAAGTAATTTGGCTTTACACAAGCATTGCATTGGGATTTATCATTGGATTTTGGACAATACGTGGAACATTGATATTAAAAAGGAAATGGAGGTTCATTTTTTGCCGAGTTATTGATAAATTGTATGATAAGCTTCATGCGATGATAATAGTGAATATGAGAAAATTTAGAAGAGAGTGATCTATTGAAAAGAATGAGTGAACATGACGGGTCATGTGTATACACCCCTTGAACAAGTATTATCATTAATGTTGTTGTAAGCTCATCATAGTTAATTTACATATATAGTACCTCTTCATTAAGCACAAGTAAAATCCATTTATTATAATGTCCATGTAAGTATGTTATATATATATATATATATATGAGCCAATTCATAGTTTGATTGTCTCTCTTATTGAGATTAAAATGATAGTAAAAATTTGTCGGTTGGTAACACCTTGATCATAAAAGTAAACGGTGATATTTAATTAATTCATCATCAGCTCGCGAAGAATGTTTAGCCCTCGCAAGGTCTTTGGCTAATTATGGGTTAATGGATCTAATTAAGGAGGCTTACACACGTAGAGATGGATGCCAAATGGATCTAAGGAGGCTTGCACGATTCATCCACTCGATCAACTCAGGTCAAAAGTAATCTATCACAATAGTATTTATGATCATTGGCTCAATTCATATTATGACTCTTGAGTTTTGCAACTAGGGTTGTCCATTCGGTTCAAATCGAATCAAATCGAATTTTTTTTCCAATGAAAATTCAACTCAAAAATTGAACCGAATACAACATAACCCAAATCAAACTGAACCGACCAATTTCGGTTCGGTTCAATGAAAAAATCGAATTGTATGTCAACACACAAACAAAATTGGTACAGTTTGGTTCAATTATAAATCAAGGGTATAGTGTACCAAATTTGTTACAGTATTGTGATATATACCGAATTGTAATGTCAACACAAAAACAAAATTGGTACAGTATTGGATTTCTTGAAATACCTAATTGTGAAATTGTACCAATATTTTTTTTTCAATTTTTGGTTCGGGTCGATCCCTAAATTATGGGAATCGAATCCGAACCGAATACCACCAATCGGGTTCGGTTCGGTTCAAAAATTGAACTTGTTCGGATCGAAATTGAGCCGGACTAAAAATTTTAATTTAATTTTTCGATTCGATTTGGTGTGATCCAAACAGTGAACATCCCTAATTTTGCATGCCAAGCAAATCTCAAGCATGACTTGCTAGAACTTGTGAGTTTGTACATATTTGAAGAGACACATAAATTAAAATCCCTCTTCCTCAAACATTCCTTTCCATCACTCAAAATATAAAAATACAATAAAAGTCATGGCAGAGAGTATATTCACATCAAGCTTTAATATGATGATAAAATCAATGACCAACTCAATTGAGGGCAAAAGAACAAATTAATTTGGTTCAAAACAACATCATCTTTTCTCAAGCTAACCATATTTCAGTTAATTTTTTCAAATATTTTACACATATATCATTCCATAGGAATATTCCAAAATTTCCCAATTTGCAGTTATTAACGATAATTTCAGCAAAATAATAAATTCACAAAACATTAGGAATTTCATTGAATAACTAAACTCTACTTAGGGTTTAATTAATCAACAACATAAACTCAAGTTTATTTGAATCAGAATCACATATATGAAGAACTTAATTAAGGTCTTAATAACTAATTAAGTCAAATCAACCGATAGTCTATTAAGAAATTAATCAAATTATTTAATCCCATTGAATTAGGTTCAGTTCAGCTAGTGTAATTATAATTTAAATTCAAATGGAGTCAACATTACTAGATTTAATAAAATCATTTATTTTTTAGTAATATATATTGACTTAAAAACACGCAATTTGGGTTAAAAACTCTATTTGTTAAGTCATATCAATGTAATGCATACTGTATGATGCATCTTGTTATGGCGGTGATGTTTAACTTGGCATTACATTAATAGAAACCTAACTGTGTCAAGTCAGTAGCGTTGCCTTAATTTCTAAGAGTTATTAGCTAAATATATTCTAAATTTTGACAAAAATATTAATTTTAGTTAATACTTTGATTGATCTCAACGGTATACAAAACGTTTAAATTTAGTGTCACGTTGTATCATCATGTTAGTATTTCATAAATTAATATATTAACGTTGATCCAAAAATAATTTAAATAATACTAGTAGTCATTAGCTTGCCATGTTAGTAGTTGACTGGTTATTATGTTCTAGTAAGAAAAGGAAGTGTCGTGGCTAAGCACCCGATGAAAAACTCTCGAAGCCCTCGATAGTACATAGACCTGCTCCCAGCAGTAACTAGATCCATCATTCTGGTGCCTTCTTTGATAATTTCTCTGGTGAATGCTGCTCGAGTTTTTGGATTTCTTGCTTTTCCAATTGACCAAAGAGGCTATTCTAGACCTGGTAATTTTTGGTTCAGTCCGACCCGAAAAAATAAAATTCGGCTCGATTCTTTTTGGATCGGCCCAGTAAGGCCAGAACCATTAACCTGACGGGCCGTGCCAAACGCTATCAGGCCGACCGACATGCTAGCCCGATAAGATATTGGGTCGGGTATTAAACCCGTTAATACCGACCCATTACCCTCTAACACGTTAATAACTTACCTAATACCCAACTCCCGTCTCTAGCCGAAATCGATTAATCGAATCCCTAACTTTGCTCCGACCCTCTTCTTCTTCCCTCTCGGCGTCATTCCTCTCCAATCTCCATCACCGGTTATCCTCTCCAGCGGCACGGGTCTTCATCTTCTTCTTCTCCGTTGCATCCTCATCCTTTCCTCTTTATCTCGCCGGTGGGTTTCGGCTTCTCGCTGTCATCGGTGTTGGAGTCGGCTGATTGGAGGCTTCTCGCCGCAGTCGAGTCTCAGCTTCTCCGGTGGTATGGAACTATGGATCATGAATACAGACTCTGTTATAGTTATAGTTATGTGATATTTATGTAATTTTCGGAGGCTTCTCCATTGTAACTTTCTAGATATTTATGTGATATTGTTATAGTTATTGTCCAATTTGAGATCTGCTGCAACTTGCAGGTGAAGCAAATAAATCTTGTTCGAGACGGCCTTCTAGTTATACAGTTTGATTTCAACCTTGAGACCTGCTGCAAAATCTTGTTTGGGTATTTTGCTGTGAGAATCTGCATTTAGAAATTTGTTCTCTTGTGAAGTGCCTCCTTATTTCTTCAAGGTCTTATTTTAAGTAATCAACATGTTCCATCAATTTCGCTGCCCGCCTTTCTTTCTGTTCCTTTAGTGCAAATAGAAAATGGTGACAGCAGTTCATGATCAAGTCTAGTTGTGAATTGTGTTGAGAAATGCATTATTTTGATTTGAAACATGTGTTGTCCCGTGTACTAACTCTCAATAAGCTTCAAATTTTAATGAGGGCTGCAAAGGTTGTATGATTTTATCTCAGAAATGGAGTATTATGTTGCCCTGGCATAATCGGGCCTAATCGGGCCGATTCATCTCGGGCTGAATCGGGTCTGATTCGTGATATCGGGCTGAATAGAGCCCGATTTGTTATCGGGCCATTGGACCGAATTGGCCCGATAATCCGATTCGACCCGATCTATTTTTTCTTTTCGTCTTATCGGGCTAAACGGGCTGGGCCGACCTGTTATTTTTCATGTCGAGCCGGGCTGGTAACTCCAGGCCCAAATTTTTTTCAGGTTGGGCTGGGCTAAGCACAATTTTTTTTGGTCCGCCCTAGCCCGCCCCGATAAATCTGGCCCCGCTCAAATTGCCACCCCTAGGCCATTCGGAGAAATCATGGTCCTTCAACGATAGCAACCCCTTCGGTGCTCAAATCGAATCCGCTTCTCCACTTGAGTGAAGAACCAAATATGATCGTGAATGCAAGATCACTACAGGAATAACTAGTAACACCAACAACTAACGATTGCTAAATCGTTGGTGAAAACCATCACCGACGACTCAAATTGTTGTGAAGTATGTTGCTACAAAGATATATTGTTATAAATAACATGCCATGACCGGAGCAGCCGTTGCATCTAGACTTATCGGCAATAGCCACAAATAACTTGCAACGACTCGAGTGCTTGTAATTTTGGCAACAAAACGGTCTCGAGTGACCAGCAAGAAAACAACATGGAAAGTCCGGAATGGATTTGGCTCTACATTAGCACAAATACTAGGACTTGTAGTGGGATTCCGGATCTTCTTCAACATCCTCTTCTTTAATCATGCATGGAGGTAATCTTATTTTTTATGATTGACAATTTGTATGATTGAGCGTAGGTGCAATTGCAATTAACTTGACTTCGATTTCAAGGATGACAACAAGCATGACGTTGTCTCTCTATATATTTGAGAAATAAAAGCGAATGAAGATTCTACCTTCTTGTTATATATATAGATCATGTTAAACCCAGAATTCAAGAATAGGCTGTATTCACTCGTCCCTCGTTCATTAGCATTTTCAATCTTCGCCGGGTTGATGGGGAAGAAGGGTGTTAGCCCTGAGTTGGTAGTAGGTATGCAGGGCGAGGCCACATACCCTACTCGTGGGTCCATGACAAGATAAGACAGCAGAGCTCGACGATGACCAGCACCAACAATGTCGAGGTTTTTTGTAAAGGCGTACCACTTTCTCGTTCCGACGACGACGATGCCTTTGAGTGTCTTCCTTGCTCTTCGAAAGATAGACTTTACCACTCCAGGATGGATCTTGAATTCTTCTTCATGTACCAGACTATGTTTGAGGATCTCGACTTCCAGTTGCCTTTTACTGCTTTTGAGTGTGAGGTGCTGAAGTAAGCAAACGTCGCCCCGATTCAGTTGGGTGTTTGTCCGCTGTTTCGAGATTCTGATGGAGTTCCTCAGAGTCGAGCCGAGCCTCCAAGTGTTTTTCTCCTTCTTTCAAGCTAAGGGGATGCAAAAGGGCTTGTGGGTGTTTTTCAATGGCACCCCGAGGAGGAAACTCTTTGGCCTTTTCCAGAGTTCTTACAAGAACTTCAAGAGGTATTTCTTCTGAGTGAGGTCACGATCGAGTGACTGGCAATTTTTTCTGGAGAGAGTGTCGACCACATAGAAGTTTCTGTTGTTCTGGAGACGAAAACTTGGCCTCGGAGGAGGGAGGTATTTCGCCCAACGATAGGCTGGTGATTGAGTATTTGATCCAGTTCGGTCCTTCCATTCCCTTTTCATGTAATGAGTTGTTGAAATGGGATCGGGACAAGTCCTTAGTCAAAGATATATAAGTAAGTTCGAGGCCGTAGGTTATTGATACCTTACTCATTTTGAATGTGCTGATTTAGGATTCTTTTTTGAGTGCGAGATGCCTCGAGGTAGGACCAATCGTCCCTCTACTCTATATTGGAGGAGTTGAAAGGGAAGGCCCCTGCGGTTGGTAAGGGGAAGGGGCCAGCGACCGATGTATCTCCCCGCTCACCTTCATTGAGGTAGGTAATGATTTATGGACTTTGGGCTCAAGGGTCGGGTAGAGTGTAGGTTCCTTGGCATTCCTCGTCTTCTTCTCCTTCCCCTCATCCCCTAAAGCGAACCAAGGGGTCTAGGGCTTCACTTGTTGTGGTTCTGGAGGATGAGGACCTTCCTCGTCAGGAAGTTGTTTCCCCGGGGGAAACCATGGCTACGACATTGACAATGGCAGCAGTAGTGGAGGGCTCCCAACCAGAGCAGTGCGTTGATATGGCTTCTCGCGACAATCAACATCTTCTGCCGGATGATGTAGTTGACCTACCCGAGAGGCAGGCTCGGCTGGGGTAGCTAAGTACATTGAGGTTTAGTGCTTTCAATTGACTGGTCTGGTGAAAAAAATGGAGGAAGACAAATTGTTCACATTGGGGACGTCTAAGGCTCGAACTCGGGAGGTTGATGTCACACCCCAACTGAAGGTAGTGTGACTGACCAGGGCCTACATCCTGCCTTGTAGCCTACTGTCTACACTGACACAAGGAAAACCAAGACATATCGAATAAAAGATATCTCAACACACTTTATTAAAAGTTTTCAAAGTCACAATTTTTATGTTTTCCAAAACAAGTAAGAACACCAACATCAAAATAACTGAACGTTCAAGTAACAAGTTTTACAACTCTTTTTCAAATACAACTGTCAGTGCAGAAATAAAATAAATACTACTAGACACTGGTTTAAGACTCATGAATGCCGCTACGAGATATGACACCACCTCCTGCCCACCAGCTGCACCATGTCGACAAGCTAAGTCACTGCTCATGCTCTGCAAAAATAAAAAATAAACTGTGAGTCCACTTGGGACTCAGTGAGTGGCTCTAGTGAACCTCCACATAAGCCTCAGTCATACATATATCATATAAGACAACAAAATGAATGTACAAGGAGGTAGAATACTTCTAATGCGACTACCGACCCCCAATAGGTCAATCTGTAAAACTGAATATGATAACTTGCCATCTCGGCCTATCAAGCCTCCGGCATTCGACCCTTGGGCCTACTTATGGAATAAATATCTCGGCTACAACCGTCCATACCATATCAGATAGTATCATACTGGCCATCGACCATATCATCTCAAGATGTAAGCAAATAATCCCGGGCCGTCGACTAGGATGGTCCACTAGTCTTCGGACACAGTCTGGGATAAGGATAACTAGTCCCACCCAACTGGGGTCTGGCATCTAGCGGGCCCACTGGCGCACCTCAAGACCCAACACTGGCCGAGCTGAGCATTGGTCGTTCCCGACCTCCACGCTCCTCGGCGGACCATCTCAAGCACATCACACAATCAATATCCTAGGGTTTCCATATATACACTTCGAGCCATTGCCCGTATCTGACCCTAATCCGGGCTACAGGGTCAATAATTTATGCCGCCCTTTCACAATGTGTACACCTAGGAGTTCTAGGTTTCCAAATGTTTACAAGAAGTCCTAGAAGTGATATCGTCTCTTGGCTAAGTTTCTATATAAACACGAAGGACGTCTCGCGACACCTTACATGTTCTCTACCCTTCTACACTACCTTGGGTGAGAAATTCCTTGTACCGACTTTGGAATTTCGCCCATGAACATTTTTGGATAGTATGTATAATCTAAAGAAAAATATTCAAATGTTACAACATCTACTATAAATAATCACAATACTCATGCATAACAACTTTACACTACCTTAGGAATTAAGCTCAATAAGAAACATTTATCTAACATGACAAGGTAGTAATGAATTCAAAAATGTAAGAAATACTAAGCATGGTAAACAATTGCAACATTTCAAAATTTAAAGATCTAATGCTAAGGATGGTCATAAGGCTAGCATTCCTACAATTCAAAATCAATCAATCTACTTGCTATGATTGATGTTCTTCCTAAGTATTGTCATACCTACATGTGTGAACCTTATAATCAAGTAAGTTTTCATCTAAAGCTACTCTCTTCTCCCCTCCCTAGTCTTGGCCGAGCCATGAGCAAGAAGAACCTTGCTCGGCCATGGCCCTTAAGGTAGGAAAGGGAAAGGAGACTCTAGCTATACTTCTAATTCTTCGATTCCGAGTATAACTTAATATCAATGGACTATTTTACCCCTTTCCTTACCCTTGGCCGAACCCTCTTCATGAGGTGTAGGGTTCATTCGGCCACATCAAGAGAGATCTAGGGAAGATATGCTTCATGATGCGTGAAACCTACGATTTGAACTACATCAATCATGAACATGAGATCATCTAAGGGCCTTCTTGCCGTCAAGGGAATTGGGAAAAATTTTGGCATGACCTTTCCCCTTTTCCCATGACTCAGCAGCCCTAACAATTGAAAATTGACGAAGAAACAAGGTACTCCGACAAGAAATCATACAAAATAGCGATTACACGTCGATAAAACCAAGATCCGACGAAAAGATTGCGAGAAACTCGTCCTATCACAACCAGGGGTTAGGCTACCCGCCTCACCCATGCTTCTAACTCTAACCACTCACCTAGATTGCGGAGAACGAAAGATCGGGCGACGACGACTTGAAATTTTCCGACGACGACGCAAAATCCCGGATCAATCCAAGTCCTCCAAGCTTTCCCTTGCTCTTCTTCCTCTCTCCCCCTAGGCAACCTTGTGCGACTCAAGGGATGAGTCGCACGGCTGCAAGATGAGGGTTTTAATCCCTCATCTAGCTTTCCAAAGATAGCTCCATGACTCACTTAACTCATACTCGAACCTCGACTAAACCCGAACTCAACTTGGGTTCTGACTCAATCCATAATATGAATCGATTTAACTTGATTTAAGGAATGAATTCATAAAAATAAAGTTAATCACCCACATAGATTCCATGAATTATTAGTCGAGTCATACCTTTTCACTCGAGGCGATCCCGAGGCTCGACTCGACTACCCCCGGGTCCGACGCGCTGCACCAAAATAGATTTTTATATTAGAAAATTTTTCTGGGTCTTACAGTTGAATTCCTGAAGACCAAGCTGTAGGAGATGGGGAAAACTCTCTAGGTGAAGGATGATGAGATCTCAAATCTCAACGGTGCCACCGTTGATGCCATGGCTGTGGCGATGGTGGCCTAGGACGCGACCAACATCCTGAGAGGCAAGGTCGTGTAGATGGAGCTTGAGATTGAGGCTACAACGAAGGTGGAGGCTGATCTAAGGGCCGAGATCGCACCTGTTCGAGCTAAGACTGATAGGCTCAAGGGAGAAGTGGGGAGACTTGAGGGTGAGGTTGATGACTATCGGGTTGAGGCTATTATGTAGTATGTCGCGAGCTTCGAGAGGGTGCTGGAGCAGGCCAAATGCCTCGGCCCTAAAATTGACTTCTCGAGGGTAAGATATTTCAAAGAGACCAGGGATGATGTGTTGGTTGACCCACTCATCGAGGGGGAGGAGCAGGAGGCTTCTGTGCTGGCCGAGGGAGAGCCTTCAATGATCGTTCATGAGCTGTGCACCCCTTTGAAGATGGCGACCGACGTCCCTGGGGACGATGCCCCCACTACTAAAAATTTGATCTTCAGCAACGGCTATCAGCAACGGTCGCTCAAGCCATTGCTATTTGCAACGACATTCTTACGGCCGCTCGAGCTGTTGCAGATATGTTGTATCTGCAACGGTTTTCTAACGGACATGCGAGCCGTTGCTGATGATGTTAATTATCAGCAACGGCTTTCTAACGGACAAGTGAGCCGTTGCTGATGATAACTTATTAGCAATGGCTTTCTAACGAGCGAGTGAGCCGTTGCTGATAAGTTTATATAGGTCGCAGATCGCGCCCGCCCCTTCTTCCTCCCGTTGCTGCCGCCGCCGCCTCCTCCTCCCGCCTCTCGCCGCCGCGGTCGATGCCGACGACGCCGACGATGCCTCTTCCTCCTCCCGCTGCTGCCGACACTGTCAGTTATACATCGTCGGCCGACCGTCTCTTCCCGTTGCGGCCGGCGGGAAATCCGACCGAAACCCTAAAAATAGGGTTTCGGCCGGCGATGGTCGATCGATGGCCGCCGTCGGACCTTGTACAGTGGCCGGACAGTGTGTCCGGCCACTGTACACCGGCGCCAGAGTCCACCTGACTCCGGCGCCGGAATTTGTAGATTAATATGTATTTTTTAATTGTTAATTAATTGTTAATTAATTATTTAGATTAATTGTTTAATTTTTTAGATTAATTTTTAGGGTTTAGATTAATTTCAGAATTGTCCACTTCGGACGCACGCCGGAATCGTCCACTTCGGACGCGCGCCGGAATGTATGTTCGGGGATTGTATGTTCGTGTAAAAGAAGTAGATGATCTTTTATACGACGTACAATTCTTGAATTGTCCCTGATTGGACAATTTGGGAATATAGTTATTTGTACTGCACTTACGTTTTTATTTTAACAGTTAACTAATTATTCTAAATTTCGGCAACATCTCTCTTGTTCTCCGATACGCGCCCAGATGATATGCGTATTCGGAGAACTGTAGGGAGATGCTGCCGAAATTTAGAATGAAGTTAACGGTTAAAATAAGTACTTAGTGCAATATAAATAACATAAATCCCGAATGGAATAGGACAATCTCACCTAAAGACATTAACCAAAGAAATTGTCATTGATTGACAGAATCATGTCGGCTGATCGAAGTTGGATGTACCGACGTCTTGACCGTGGAGCTTTAACGAATGAGTTTCGATTAGGCGTAACGTACTTC
This sequence comes from Canna indica, assembly GCA_034359265.1. Taxonomy (NCBI): domain Eukaryota; kingdom Viridiplantae; phylum Streptophyta; class Magnoliopsida; order Zingiberales; family Cannaceae; genus Canna; species Canna indica. The sequence continues at coordinate 27,839,035 of CP136891.1, forward strand.
CTAAATTTTGCCTATTCGAATCAGAATTTCGTTAGCATCGGTGATCAAATCCGATGTCCGTGCCGCATTTGTTCGAATGGACGATTTTTGGATCGGGAGACTGTCACTCTGCATCTATATAGCAAAGGATTTGCACCAAGATATTTTCTATGGACTTGTCACGGGGAGTCACGCGAAGTTGGGACGTCGAGCAATCCTGTCGTTCAGACATATGGTGAATCTTCCTCTGCTGGTGCTTCTTCATCCAGTCAATGTAATCCCTATAGAACTATGATACTTGATAGTCTTGGGGGTCAATTCCACCTGAATGATAATGTTGATCGGTCAGTTCTTCAGACATCAGTCCCACCAGATACTACAGCGGTTGATATCACAGAAGTACAAACTGCGGTAGAGATTGAATTACCGAATAAAGAAGCTACATAATTTTACGAGATGTTGAAAGTTGCCGATGAACCTTTGTATGAGAATTGTCCTAAATACACTAGGTTTTCAGCAATGACACAGCTCTTAAACATCAAGGCCGATTGTAATATCAGCGGAGTTGCATATGATCGGATTGTTGGATTGATTAATGGAATGTTGCCTACTGATAACAAGTTTGAGCCAACTTTTTATAAGACTAAAAAGCTAATGAGAAAATTGGGGCTTGGGTACGAAAAAATACACGCGTGCCAAAATAACTGCATTTTATATTATAAAGAAAATGTGCAGTTGGATAAATGTCCTGTATGTCAACATCCTCGTTACAAGGAGAAGAAATCGGTCCGACAGAAAAATATCTCGTTTAAGGTGCTTCGGTATTTTCCACTAACACCGAGGCTTCAAAGATTATTCATGTCGAAAAAGACAGCCCCCTACATGAGTTGGCATGCAAGAAGTCGTGATGATACAGTAATGACTCATCCATCTGACAGTGAAGCATGGAAACATTTGGATACATGTTATCCTTCATTTGCTAGGGATACTAGAAATATCAGATTGGGATTGTGCACAGATGGTTTTAATCCATTTGGACATTCTGCAACTCCTTATTCAGTTTGGCCAGTGCTGCTGACAGTTTATAATTTGCCACCGTCAATGTGCATGAAAGATGAATTTATTTATCTTTCGATGATTATTCCGGGTCCTAAGGGTCCGCGAAAAGAAATTGACATATTTCTCAGACCCTTGATAGATGAATTGAAAACATTGTGGACTGAGGGAGCTGTCACGTATGATTGTCATCGGAAGCAAAACTTCAATTTAAAGGCCGCGGTCTTGTGGACAATCAATGATTTCCCGGCGTACGGCATGTTGTCGGGTTGGAGCACTCACAGCCGGCTCTCTTGTCCGTATTGTATGGAACACTCTAAATCAATCAGTCTTCAGAACAAACGAAAAATCTCATTCTTTGATTGTCATCGTCGATTCCTACCGGTTAATCATCAGTATCGAAGGAATCGTAATAAATTTACTAAGGGCAGAGTCGAAAGAGATGGGCCACCACCGATGTTGTCTGGTGAACAAATATTAGCACGTGTTTCAGCACTTCCAGATATAGTATTTGGTCGCAATGAAAGAGTGTCAGGTTTTGGCCAAACACATAACTGGGTGAAAAAAGGTATCTTTTGGGAATTGCCCTATTGGAGTTCATTATTGATTCGACATAATTTAGATGTCATGCACATTGAAAAAAATGTGTTTGATAATATTTTCAACACTTTGATGGATATTTCCGGAAAAACTAAAGATAATGTCAAAGCCCGACATGATATGAAAATACTTTGTAAAAGACCAGAGTTGGAGTTACAAGAGGTCAACGGACGATATCTGAAACCGAAGGCCCTATATGTGTTAAATAAACAACAGATCAAAGATGTTTGTCAATGGGTAAAAGAACTTAGATTACCCGATGGATATGCTTCAAACTTATCTCGATGTGTGAACGTCGATAATTGCAAAATATCAGGGATGAAGAGCCATGATTGTCATGTATTCATGTAGAGATTACTTCCGATCGCATTTCGAGATCTTCTACCTGATAATATTTGGGGTCCGTTGACTGAATTAAGTATGTTTTTTAGAAACATCTGTGCAAATGTCCTTCGAGTAGAAGATATGTCAACACTTGAAAATAATATTGTTGAAATCATATGCAAGCTGGAGCAGTTTTTCCCTCCTGTATTTTTTGACTCGATGGAGCATCTACCGATACACTTGGCATACGAGGCACAAGTTGGTGGCCCTGTTCAATATCGGTGGATGTACTTATTTGAAAGATACATGAATCGTCTGAAGAAAAAAGTAAAGATCACCACAGCTGTTGAAGGATCAATATCTGAATCGTATATCATCCAAGAAATTTCAACATTCTGCTCATTTTACTTTGAATCGATAGTACAGACAAGATTTGATCGTCTTCCACGTAACGATGACGGGGGTGTTCGACATTTAGATGGACGTTTAAATATATTTTGTCACTCTGGTCGTGCTTTTGGTTCTCGTCCATCTCGACATTTAAGCGATGAAGAGTATCATTTGGCACACTTGTATGTATTACTCAATTGTCCAGAGATTGAACAATTCATTGAAATATTTGACATTGAGATGGTGCAAAAATACTCTATTCACAACGATGAAGAATTGGAGAGATTACGGAATCGTGATTTGCCTACTTGGATTCAGACTTACAGCAAAGATCACAGAGCTGAAATAGATGAAAGAATATTTGAGTTTGTTAGTGGACCGTCGCGACTTGTGTCGTGCTATAGCAGATATTTTGTTAATGGGTATAAATTTTACACGGTTGAATATTCATTTACAAAGAAGACGATGAATGCTGGGGTCTGCGTGAAAGGGACAACCTATGTTGAATGTGATATGGATTTTTATGGACTGGTGGAAGAAGTGATAGAGTTGCACTACTTCGGCTTAAAATCAGTGATCCTATTTAGATGTCATTGGTTCGATACAACAGAAAGGGGCATGGAAGTTCATCCAAAATACAAACTTGTTGAGGTTAATTACAAATCGAAATTGGCAGCAAATGAGCCTTTTATATTGGCATCACAAGCCGAACAAGTATATTACGCGAAGTATCCGGCTCGAAATAAAGATAGAGCAGATTGGCGTGTAGTCTGTAAGACAAAAGGTAGAGGAAAAATTGATCCGATAGTAGGAGAAAATAAGATGATACCTGATATGACACATGGTTTCTATCAAGAAGATGATCCTCCTGCTGTAGATCGTATTATTTCAATACTCGAGGATGCAGACACAACGTCAATTCAATTAGAAGTTGAATATGCTGATGATGACGATCATGAAATTGAGGAAGCTGGAGATGAAGAAGAGGAAGAAGAGGAAGAAGAGGAAGAAGAGGAAGAAGAGGAAGAATTCGAAGACTATTATTCAGATGATGAGGAATAATTGTAAAGTATATATTTTATTAAATATATCTCTACTATTTATACAATAATCTGATTATATGTCTATTCGACAGATATGTCTGGTCGTGGTTATCGTCGCAGGAGAGCTCCGGAGTCTCCGATCGGTGAGACTCCAGCACTTACTCATGCTGCTGATCCTCATGCCGATGATACTGCCGAGGCTAGTACATCCAGACGCAGGCGGCCACGCGGGTCGAACAGGTGGCAGCCTTCACCAGCCACAGAGTCACGTAGATTTATTAGCGTGATTGGGGAGTGGTAATATATCATGAATTATGAATCATTACAAATTCATTATATCATAATATAATATTAAAAAAAAAATTTGTTGTGCAGGTTCGAGCAAGAAGAAGTTCCGAGGAGCATTTCTTCTACTATTCGACGATACATGCACGGGGCATGGCCTACGTGGTCTCACGTGCCTAGCGAGCACGTCGACATGTTATGGCGCGAGTTTGAGGCACGTATTATTATTATTTTTACATGCATGATGATTAATATTGGTACTGATATTATTATTTTACAGGCTCGCTATACATGGGCCAAGGACCAAAGGCCCTTCATTTACGCTGCCTGGGAGGCTATTTCCCGGGCAAGGTACAAGGGGCAGCTGGGGCAGGCTCGGTCCCAGGCGATGGCCCGAGCTGGGACCACTAACATCGCGGAGACTCGGGGATACGGCCCCGATTGGATTACTCCGGATATATGGGACCAGCTCGTGGGAATATGGTCGACGGATAGATGGCAGGAGGTTTCTTGGAATGCGGCTAGAAATCGCATGTCGGGGGGAGCAGCGCGTCACACCAGCAGCTCTGTTGCATTTGCAGTGCACGCGAACCGTATGATAAGTATACCTTTTAATTATATATTTTATTTGTTACTATGTGTACTAATTAATGTATTTGTTTTGTAAATGTAGACGACGGTGTCGGATGACGGGACTGTCCAGCGACCCTCCCCGATGGCGGTGTTTGAGCGGACTCACCGTCGAGCACATGGGACGGGGGAGTACATCGACAACCGCGCTGCATACATTATGATAACTATATATTTGTTTAAATTATTCATTATATATTTATAATTGAAGTTTTATGATAAATATTAAACAAAAAATCAAACTCGAGTAGGAGACGTACAGCCAGACGGTGGTGCAGCGCGGGGGCACCCCCGAGGACTTTGAAGCAACAATGTGGGTCGAGGCCATAGGTGGCTGGGACCATGGCCGCGTATATGGCTTTGCAGATAGTGGTCATGCGCGAGCCGTACTAGGGCCACTTGGGGCACCGACCCCTTCGGTCGCTGGTGAGCGGCCGTCCACCTCTAGATCCAGTTATGATCATAGTAGCAGAATAAGGACTCTAGAGGAGACGATCGCGCGTCAGAGTCAGATGATGGCGGAGATGCATGCTATGCTACGCAACATGTCAGGTCATCCCGAAGCAGGCATCTCTTCGGCATCATCTAATCCATCGTTCTCGAGTCAGTCCACGCCGGTGTACACTCAAGCACTCCAGACCCCGCCATATGATCCAGACCATCCTCCATCGTCATCGTGAGATTTTTTTTCTATTGACTTTGTTACTGAGATATTGGACTTGTTTAATTTATTTTCTTTGGATATTGATACTTCAATTTTGCATTTGAATAGTTTTTATACTATTGTGGATAATTATCAATATAAATATAATTGTTTTGATGTATATCTTGGTGTATTTGTGATGTGTGAATGAATGTGTGGATGAGTGTATGGGTGTGTGAGTTATGTATCAGAATGTATCAATGTATCAATGGAAATTTAAAATTTTAAAATTTTTCGTTACCCAGTTTACATCATCAGCAACGGCTTTCCCACGGCCGTCCGTGGGAAAGCCGTTGCTAAAAGTGTATCGAAAGCCGTTGCTGATGACCTACAGCAACGACTTAGCAACGGAATTTTACTAACGGCGTTGCTACGGACTCAGCGGTCGTTGCTATTAATGTTATCCGCAACGGCTCCGGGTCCGTGGCAAAACTGTTGCTGATAATATTTTTAGCAACGACCCAAGCGGCCGTTGTTGATCCGTTGCTAAGTTATCAGCAACGCGACTTTCTGCCACGGCTCCATTGCAACGGCTCCGGCCGTTGCTGATGATCTTCAGCAACGGCTCAGCAACGGCATCAGCCGTTGCTAATGCCCATTTTTCTAGTAGTGCCCCTCTGCAGCCGCCGATGTTTCTCTAGCCCTGCCTCGGTAAGTTTATAACTTGGTCTGCTTGTTGACTGCCTATTTGTAGATTACGTATTAAGTTGTATCAGCAAGTGGTATGTTTTATCAGCAAGGGTATTTGACATTATTGCCCTTCATGGGCCTAAGATTATGCCTCTGGAAGTTTTTATTTTTTGACATATTCCTTGTGTGTTGTTATTATTTTTTTTGCTAGTTGCGTGCTAAGAGTTTTGGCAGGTGACGACGCCCTTCGATCGATTGACTGGTACTTGGTAGATGGCCAACAACCACCGAGGTTGAAGAGCGGTCTGTCCTTAAGGCGCTTCTTGGCCGATGTTGGCTAGTTTGTAGCCACTTCTTGGGATAACGATCCACCCTTAATTCTCCAAGTTGAGGCTAAATTCCTATTACATGTAGATTTGTGACCGATTTTACCTGCTCGGTGTAGGATTCTTGGCCTTTTAGGTTCACCCTTTGTCAAAGTTGTTCATATTTTGGGCTGGAAGCTGCCACGGAGGCTAGGAGCCTCGTTCGGGGTTTTAGGTGGCATCGAGGGTGCCACAATTGATCTCACCTGGAGACGAGGGCCGCGTTTTGGGCCTAGGAGCTGGTAGGTGTAGATGCTACACGGTTGGCGAGCTCTCCTTGAGTTGAGTACGACGTTCAAGACCATTTTTGCCTGACGTTGATTAGCTAGCGGCTGTCAAGGTCCTGGGCCACCTTAAGGTTGAGATTAGGCTCATGTCAAGAGTAGAGTTAGGACCGAGGTTACCTATTTGGTGGTTGTCGATCTCTGTTAGAGCTTGGAGCTGTGAGTCGAGGTGCTGAGGCCGAGGACCACACTTGGGGTCATTGAGACTAGCGCTGATGCCAAGGACCAGACTTAGTGTCAAACTGAGCTCATGAGGAGTGCACTTTGAGTCGTTGAGCTCGGAAGTGGTGGCGTTGAGGCCGATAATCATGCTTGGGGTCAAGACGAGCTCATGGGAGCATAAGGTAGGACCATGCTTGGGGTCATTGAGATTGGCGCTGGGGCCGACAACCAGACTCGATGTCAAACTGAGCTCGCGAGGAGCGCACTTTGGGTCGTTGAGGGCATTGAGCCCGAAAGTGGTAGCGCTGAGGCCGGCGACCGTGCTTAGGGTCAAGTTGAGCTCACGGGGAGCGTAAGACATGACCACGCTTGGGGTCATTGAGAGTGACGCTAAGGCTGAGGACCAGACTCGGTGTCAAACCGAGCTCACAAGGAGCGCGCTTCGGGTCGTTGAGGGCGTTGAGCTCGGAAGTGGTAGCACCAAAGTCAAGGATCACGCTTGGGATCAAGCCGAGCTCGTGGGGGAGCGTATGGCAGGATCGTGCTTGGGGTTAAGCCGAGCTCGTGGGGAGCATAAGGCAGGACCACACTTGAGGTCATTGAGAGTGGCGCTGAGGTCGAGGGCTAGACTCGGCGTCAAACCAAGCTCGCAAGGAGCACGCTTGGGGTCGCTGAGGGCGGCATCCCTGCCGTGAGTCGTACGATGTTCTTTTGTCATGTATAGCAAGATAGTTGTAACTTTCCTGCATGCATGCACAGAGATGTGGAGAAAGAAAATAATCTTTATTAATTAGATGAAAGAGGGATTGGTAATACACTAGAGTTTCTCCGAGCTCACACATGGTTGTGCCTCATTAAAACCTTCAAGGGAAAATCTCTGTGGGAGAAAACCGCAGTGAAGAGGAAAGAGTGCACCGACCAAGTCTAGTTAACGAGGACAAATTGCTTATCCCTTGACCTGGGCGACCTTCCATTCATCGACGAGGTCTAGTTCGCTCTTGTGGACTTTTGAACTGCTTTGTTTATGAAGGCTCATCCCCAAGGGGATGGGCCTTGTGGTTTTTGGGTCGCCGGATTCGGATGGTGGCTCGGCCCGGGTGCCTTCCTCTTGAGGCAAGTGCTGGATCAGACGGTGATCATCGTTAGTCGCTAACGAATGGACAGATGATTGGTACCTTTTTAGAGAGGGGTCTCCTTCTCGGGAACCGACGTTGTATCTTGACGGAGACCTGTGTTGCGCTTTGGGTTCAGCTTAGAGGCGAGCTCCAGTGAGTGTCATCTACTCGGGTGGTGCTCAGGTCTACTTAGGCTCCGACCGCTGTTCGGCGAGGGAAATTGAGAGTGCTTGATGGGGTGGAGCACTCGGTTCCTCCTCATGTTTGGCCATCTTCTCCTTAAGACATTCATTGTAGCATAAGTGAGCTTCTTTTTGTTCGGCATGAAGTACCCCTACTTCTGTCTATGAAATTGGGAGTTTGAGCGCTAGGTGGGGAGTCGACACCATGGTTCCCCGGTTGTTTAGTGAAGGTCACTCCAAGATCATATGATAGGGGATGGGAATATCAATAATCAAGTATTGCATGTCGATCATCTTTACTTTCAGCTGGGAGTCGAACGTCATTTTTAACCACACATAACCTTAGACTTTGACCCGCTTTCCTGAGAAGCCTACTAAGTCTCCGTTATAGGGGTCGAGCGATGCCTCAATTAGTTGCATTTTTTCTAAACGTTGAGTAAAGAAGGATGTCGGCCAAACTTCCTTGGTCTACCAGGACTTTCCTGACAATTAAATTACTAGTGATTACAGAGATGAAGATAGGGTCGTGCAGATTTTTATCAGTTCCTTGAAAGTCATATTCATAGAAGGATATTATCGGGGCTCTAACGACATATCTCTATGGGTGAGTTGCACTGTCAACTGCCATGATGGCTCGAAGGGACATTTTCCTTGCCGAGCTTGTCATGCCTCCTCCCACAAATCTGCCGGCTATGTGGTCGATGACCCTATGAATCTCGTCGGTTTGATGATTAGTTATGTCGCTATCTTGGTGGCCTCCGATGTGGCTCGGGGGCGTTCTGCTTCATCTTCAGTGTCAGTGATCGTGGTCATTCCGATCCCACTACGGCTTCTTCTGCGGTCAACATAATAGTCGAGTCGTCCTTCTTGTACCAAGTTTTTGATCTAATCTTTTGGCACCACGCACTCCTCGGTGGTGTTTTTGTAGGTGTCATGGAATGTGCACCTCTTGCTTTTATCGGCGTTGGGTGATACCTTTTGCTTCCTGGCGTTAATGGGATGTTTGAGAAGTTGCAGGTCATAAATTTCTCGGAGAATGACCTTACTCTTCGTATTCAATGAAGTGTATTTCTCATATCTAGCGCTCGGTCGGGGTGGCGACTTCCCTCTCTTACTGTTATCTCACTCACGGTGATCTCTGTCTTCACCATTTTTGTCAGGATTTTTGGCTTTCTTCTCTTCGGCACCGTCTTTGCTAGTCTGCTTGTTAGCCTTTCTTCAAACTTCTTTCATCTCCATATAACATATGACTCACTCTCGAAACTCGTCCATACTCCTCGGTTTGGACAGGGTGATCTAGTCTGCGAACTGTTTGGGTTTCATACCATGCTTGACGGAAAATAGCTCGACGTGAGGGTCGAGGTTAGGGATCTCCATGGCCATGACATGGAATCTTTTCAAGTACTCCCTCAGTGGCTCATAATGTCCTTGCTTGATGTAATGGAGAGAGTCCTAGATCTTAGAATAGATTCGAGACGAGGATAACTGTTTGGTGAAGGTTTTAGAATGCTCTTGGAAGGTGTGAACTAACCCTAGCTGGAGGGTGGAGAACCATAGCAGTGCGGCCTTCTTCAAAAAAGTGGGAAAAGCTTAGCACTAGATGGAGTCAGTTGCGTCGTTGACGAGCATCATCGACCTGAACATGGTCAGGTGGGTGGTTGGATCACTCGTATCATCGTAAGGTTGGAGAGTGGTAGGTAGTTTGAAGTTGTTGGGGGAGATGGACTACCATGATGTGCTCGACGAAAGGTCTTGAGTCGACGATGGGGGGAGGAATGGCCTCAGTGATCATGGTTCCTTCTTTTTCTCTCCGGTAGTGGGTGTGGGAGACCTCTTGTTGAAAAGCAGAGGTTGACCACCCGGTTCTTTCGAGATGACTATCTTCATCATGTTCCGAGCAGCGATGCTCGCGCTCGATTGTGTGCTTCTCCCTTGATTGTGTCAATGCCTCGACCTGGGCTATTAATCTTTGGTTCTACGCGTGGAGGTCATCGATCAGGCGTTGTAGCTCTTTTGATGTTGGGTCGGCGGACACCGGAGCGTCACTCCTCGTTGTGTTAGCGTTTCTTAGAAGCGGGGGAATGTTGCTGCTAGTTTGCTGCTTATGTGCAGTGGCGTTCGCCTGACTCTGGATGCCTACTATGATGGGGCAGGTAAGATTTACTCGGCCCCACGGTGGGCGCCAAATATTCTTGCCTGAAGTCAGGGTAATGCAGGCGTACGTGTCTCCCGGCCTGGTCTGGCGTTGCTCCGGTGGGGGGACTTGCAAAGACACTCTGACACTCAAGTAAGAAGGAATTTCAGATGATGGATATGGAATTGGAATCGAGAGTATACCTGATGTGTGTTGTGTCTGTTTATAGTGAAGGTCAAGAATGTCTCGGGCGATGATGTCTCCTTGAATCTCGCAGGGATATGCCCATAAGGGGTAGAGGTTTATCCCGGAGATGGCAGACTCATTGCTACCGAATCCCTGATAATTAATGAAGGATGTGGGTGTCCTTGTAGGGCCGGGTGGAGCCCCCGAGCTAGTGTGTAATTGGCTTGACTTGAGTCTGGTGCATGAGTGTGGGCGTTATCGAGGCTTGATCCGGTCGGGCCCAATAGAGTTAGTCCAGTCCACTTTCCCTTTTTGTTTTCTTGTTCTCCATTTTAGGCTTTTAAAGGTTGTAAATTTAGTGGTAGCCCAGAAGCCCGCAAGTCGAATTTGCAGGCTATAAATGATAAGACTTTCTCTCTTCCTTTCGCTCATGACAACCTTCATCTTCTCTCACGAGTCTCGTGAAAGCCTCATGTTAAACCAAGAAATATTAAATTTTTAAACAATGGACCAAATTGTAAAAATCTTTCTTCAAGGGTCTTTTGTAAAAAGGGAGACTAAATACTTATAAAACACGCCCAAATCCTCTTTATTCCTTGTAGTTGCATGCGACGATGATCGAGGAGATGGGTGTTGGCTTAAGGGTTCCCCCCTTAGGCTTCAATCTTCATTTTGATGATAACAAACAAGGATTTAATATATGTGTGAAGTTTTGAGTTCAGGTTGAGGTTGCGATATGCATGCGAACTTCGGCGAACTTCGCTCGGAGATACGAAAGAAAAGATCGTCAAGAAAGGCTCGGATGTAGGTTAAGTAGATAACTTGTAATATATCTCTAGGATCTCATCCCAAGCCTATTTGTAAAGTTATCCAAGTTAAAACTTGGTAACTAAAATCATGAAAAAGTATGTAACAAAGAAAAGGTAAAAAAATAGCCTCAGCCTGAGTTCAGTCGACCGAACAAGGCAGAAAAATGGCAATAGCCATTTCGGTCGATCGGTCGGTCGACCGAACAATGCCAAAAATGGGCAGTAGCTACTTCTGTCGACCGGTCGGTCGATCGAACAAGGCCAAAAGCTGGCAGTGTCTACTTCGGTCGACAGGTCGGTCGACCGGATAGGACCCTCCGATCGACCGAACAGAGCAGCAGAAGCACAGAATGCCAGCGGTCGCTGAGCGGTCGATTGGTTGATCGACCGACGATCGACTGGCAAGCGACCGAACGGCGTCCAACAGGCGAAAAAATGCCCGTTGAGGAGCTGTTCTGTTGAGGGGTTATAAATACCCCTCACCTACTTCTTTAATCTCTTTTAACAACTAACATAAGCTTTCAAAAGAGAGATTTGTGCCTTCTAGAGCTTGATTGACTTGCGCTCGCTTCTCCGATCAACGACTTCTCAAGCGCTCATCTTCCCTCAACTTGGGCTTCGATTTGAGCTCAACGTCTTAGACTTGTTTTCATTGGTTAGCTTGCTAGGTGTGCTAGTGTAAACACTTAGGGTTTACTTTGTAGAATTGTGTTTTGCCTAGGTGAATTGGTTTGAGGAGTTCTCAAAGGGTTGAGAATCGAGTCATCGATTGTATTCAAGGGGAAACACAAAATCTATAAAATAGTTGGTTAGAAATCCTTGGTGTGGAGCCAAGGTAGTGGAGTAGGCGGTTAGCCGAACCACTATATTTTCGTGTGTTAGCATTGCCTTGCGTGTTTGTCTATTATTGTGCTTCATATTAGCTAACGAACATTACTTAGTTGCTTTTGCATTTGGTTGAAGTTAAAATTAAGTAAAAAGAAAATTGAAATATATTGTTAAAGTAACCCAATACTATTCAACCCCTTCTTCTAGTGTGAGATTTCACTCAACAAGGGGAGTACGCGGTTGGAGTTGATCGGTGACCGGAGCGGCGAGCAAAGTGGGATACCTTCAAATCAGGTAGGATTCTTTTCCCCACTCTTTGTCCTTCGTTTAGGGTAGTAAAACCCGTTGGGATGAGATTTAATGTTGATTTGCAAAAAGACTGAATATATGAAATTTCTATGTTTTTTTTTCAAAATTTTCGCTTTGATTTTGGGATTTTTTGGTTTTTGGTCGTCGTGGCATCACAGAGCTGCCGGCAGCCAAGATTGTCGTAGTCTGACTGCCGACCGGGCTCGCTGGCAACATCATTCTGCATTACCAATGACAACGTTGGGATGAGGCGGCACCTAGTGTGGCTCGATGCTACTAGGGCTTTGCGCCTAGCGCAGCGAGTGCTTGACATGATGCCGTTGTGGGCACTGCGCGTGGTGTGGAGCTTGACAACCCCGACCTTTGGGGCAGTCGCGCCTTAGTTGATTAGAGCCTCCATTGTACGATATGTGGCAGCGTGTCACCGATGGCCGATGAGGGTCTTGGTGAGACCTCTGGTCGGTCGGATCCAGTAACAACGACAGCTGGGTGGGAGGTTAATCGGTTGAAGCAAGGGTTATGGGGAAGAGGAAGGGTTTTACACTATAACACTGATATATTCAATTTAACAATTTATTATATCAGTGATATAAGTTGATTAATGATGATATAGTTGTTGTTATTCAATTTAACAGTTTATTATATCAGTGATATAAGTTGATTAATGATGAAATAGTTGTTATTAATTAGTGTTGTGTTTGTAGCGGTGATGTTGAGTATGTAGCAGTGTTACATACATTTGTAACACTGTGTTAAATAAATATTTATATATAGGTATTTTGGTGTTTTCTTCTAAAAATTGTTTTGGGACCTTGGAATTATTAAATATATAAATTATATATAATTCTCTACTGAATCAATGTCTCGGATTTATTGGCAAGGTCTGTTTCACCAAAAGGTGTTCGAATTTTGAAAATAGTGGGTGGAGGTCGCCTCGTTTATCGTGCCAGGCCGTGAATAATATTTTAAATATTTTTATTGTATTAGTATGGGGTACAATTGTTTATGGCTTTATCCTATATCGAAGTGTTACCTTGTTTCTCCTTTCCGTTGAATTTACTATCTATTGTTGTTGAAATTCTTTATGCATGATATTTGACTCATGTACATATTGAAATCGTGATGTTGCATAAGATTTAGTATTACAGATCGAATTCAAGTAGCTAGACATATATTGTATTCGTGATTTGCATGATGCTAGAAATGGATTTTATATTGGCTACATCATTGTTTAATTGTTTTTTATGTGCATTTCACATGTTAATATAATTGTTGGTAGCATCCTATACGTACATGTTGTTAAATTGTTGCAGCGATGAGGTTTAAGTTGACATGTTGCATATATTTTGATCTATTATCGGGTGAAAGCTCTGGACATTTTTTTATTGTTGGCCCAAGGTGTATGGGCGGTAACACTGATGATCACGATTTATCACACGAGATGCGAGTGTGCGGCGTCGAGATGTGAGATGTCGATGGGGTAGTCACACCTCTTGCTTGAGTGAGCTTGAGTGAGCTTGAGGTGCCACTCTCAAGGCACGAGAAAAATCTAACTGTCCACTACGCTCTTAATTGGATATATGATTATGCACACATAAGTAGACAATAAATGTATTCTAGTTAACATGACATATATAGTAGGTGCACATTATTATTTTGGTGAGACAAATGTAGTTGCATTTTCTAGCATCATAACATCATGTCGGTCTTCCTTATTTGTTGACATATTGAAAATCCTATTCAGTCAGGTGCACATTATTATTTTGGTGAGACAAATGTAGTTGCATTTTCTAGCATCATGACATCATGCCAGTCTTCCTTATTTGTTGACATATTGAAAAACCTACTCAGCATTCTATTGACGTTGTTTGTTGTTGCCTCGGACTCGCAGGTACAATGGCGGTATGGTTGGGTAGCTAGATTCCTCGAGGAGGAGACGTTGCCTGCTAGATAGTTATCTTCTTTAGTTGTCTTTAGATTAGTTGTTGAATTGTTATTTTTGAAAACTTTTGTTATACTTATTAGTTCCCGATTGATCTAGTTGACTCTTTTCTTGGAACTCTTATGTTTACTCTTAAAACTTGTCCCTGAGATTTATGGTGTATCTTGTTGGTTTGGTTGTCTGTTGCGCCATTCCTAGGTGATGTCCTCCACCCGAGGATATACCTAGGTGGGACGTAACACCTCCTCTTGCTCGCAACAGTCTCCTCCCGCTTGTGACAACCTCTCTCTTCCTCTCACTCGCGAAAGCCTGATCATATCGCCCGCAGCAACCTCCTCCCGCTTGTGACAACCTAGCTCCCTCTTCCTCTTACTCGCGAAAGCCTTCTCTCGCTTGCGATATCCTCCCTCTTCTTCTCGCTCGCAACAGCCTCCCACTCGCTCGCAATAGTTTCCCTCGCCCATGCAACCTCTCTCTCGCTCGCAATAGTGTCCCTCTTCTATATTTGCAGCCAACCAAATGCCTACAAATAAAAATTACAAGCAAATGCTTTTTGCAATATTTGCATTTGCTTGGGAACCAAACCCCAGAATTCACGAATCTCATTGTATTTGGCAGCTTGTACCATATCATAATAAATAACAAATAAGATGAATAAGTAAAAACATGATCAACTAGCTATAGGGTCAATAACTCGTTGGATACTCAAATTTTCATCCATATTCTTACCTTCATTTACAAACCTCGTAACTTTATCCCACTTATATATATAGGCTATATACCAATAAATTCATACAAATACTAGATACTTGTGAACCCTACTTATACCTAATAATTAAGAAGCTTGAATTATAACTTGTACACTATATATATATAATAATTGGGTAAATTACACTGACCTCCCCTGAGGTTCAGTGAATTTATACCGATTTTCCCTCTATTTATAATTTTATCTTGTGATCCTCCTTAGTTTTATAAAACATTTCACAGATCTCCCCCGCTAACAAAAATCGTTAGTGCAATGGCATTATTAAAATATTTACTATTTTTTACTTATTTTAAATAACAAAAATATTCTCAGAGGAGATTAATGTAATTTTACTGAACCTCATAGGAGGACAATGTAATTTACTCTTTTAAATATATTACAATTACAGACAATAAATCAATTCCATCTAATAGATTAAATTAACTACATCAAATTAGTTCCACTAATAGATCACCACTCCATGACCAATAACACATATTGGCCATTAATTTCTTAAAGTCTCTTGCTTCCAAATTTTAAAGCTAATTTACATAACTTCAAAACTTCAAAACCGAATCAGATACTAAAAAAATGATGACTTTGATGTAAAATTCATATTCATCCACACTAGTCTTAAATTGTCAAATAGAATCTAAATACATTGAACACATAATTGTCTCTAAAAAATTAGGCTTTACATCCTTTACACAACTAATATTTCACAAAAAAAGATTATATTTCACCTATACCCAGTCGTGCATTCTCAAAAAACATGTGCACAATATCACCAAAAGCTATCTAAAATAACTATACCCAGCTGTGCATTCCCAAAAAACATGTGCACAACATCATCAAAAGTTTTCCAAAATAACTATGCAAAAGTTATCGAAAATAACTATCCAAAATATCTCTGTCTCAAGCAAGATCCTGTTGTGTTGCCCTTCTTGGTTGAATCTTCTTTCACTTGGCTTGTGGTTCAAGCTGACTTCCAGTAGTTAGCATTGTTTGACTTGGTTGAGTTGTGATTGTGCATGGCAATTGTTGGCTTGAAGTACCATTTAAAATTGAAGATTGAGTTAGAATTTCATTTGCATTAGTATCACCCAAATGTCCTTCAACATTACCATCACCCTGAATATGCAATTAACTTTTTTGAGAAACACAAAATTGAAATAAAAATAAATCATGAAAAAAATGTTATCTTGCAATTTAAGAAGATCAATCACCGCAGCAAATGCAATTTAAGAAGATCATTGAGGTTCCAAATACCTGAGTTGATGTCCCAATTGATGCTTGAGTTACACCTTCAGTGTTAACACCACCTAAAGTTTGTGCTTGATCAGCAGCAAATGCAAGGGCTTCTTTTTTCTGAAAGGAAACAGTAAACACATTTAATAGAGCTAACCAAAAAAATATACTTTCTCATTAGCATGAAATCACACATACTTTCTCCTTCGCAGTTTTTCCCCTTTGACAAGCCTTTCTATTATGTCCAAACTATTTGCAAATACCACACCTCACAGTGCAGGACCTTCTTGCGTCTTGCTGCATATCCAGCTCTACCCTCATTTGCTGCTCTCCTTCGAGCAGTCCTAGGCCTCCCTGGCAGGCTCTTAAGCTTTGGTGGATCAACTATAGGATATCCATCTCGATCTCTCTCGTTCAGCTCAGGCATAGGATGAATCATTTCTTGATATATTTTGCAATATATTTCATTGGAATAGTAAAAGTCACAAAACCTCTCCACATTATATCTTTTATATGATATGCATGCACAAGCATGAGTGCATGACAAACCACATAAACTCCAATAGTTACAGCCACATGATCTAGTCCTGAGATTCACCGCAAAGGTGGTGAATCCATCTCTAACCTGAAATTCATCATCTCCAGCATCTATCACCTTACAAAGCTTCGCATCTTGCATTGTCATATCAACAATTTTCCTAATCCTAGGGGTTGTTGCAAATTCAAATCTACTCCCCTTCTCAAATCTTCTTTGTAATCTCCCCATAATCCTACAAGTCAATGACTCAACCATGACCATTATAGGTTTTTTCCTATCATCTCCAACCCAATGATTAAAGGATTCAGTCACATTATTAGTAATATGGTCAGATTTACATCTAGAATCTATTATGTGTCTAGCCCACATTTCTTTAGGTCTTTCAAGTGAAAGTAACCAGTCTGCAGCCTCACTATATTCTATAAATGGTTCTTAGTTGCGTCATGTTTTTCTCAAACACAAAATCATTATATGCCTTAGCAGCAGTCCAATACTTTGTGATTTTCATAATTGTTTTAAATTTCAATTTGAAGTTATTTAGCAAATGATGACAACAATACCTAAGAAAGTCAACAAAATAAGTTACAATTCTATAATTTAAACTTAAAGCAACGAAGAAAAAAACACAATAAGCTATAAGTAATATAGGTTATGATGTGCAATACCTATGTTTGGCATATGGAAAAAACTCAGATACAGCACCCCTTAAGCCATGATACATAAGAAAACATACAAAAGAAATCATGAGTTAAAGATCCTAAAATAAGGTAAATCTAACTAAAAATATAGTTTATGGCTATACCTTCTGCATGTCACTCATTATGGTCAATGGATGATCTTTCCATTCCTGAACCGAAGCCAATGATTCATATAACAAGCAGAGAAAAAATTTCCAACTATCCATGCACTCTACTTCAACCACAGCGAAAACAATTGGGAACAATCCTTTGTTACCATCAATTGCTACAGCAGAAAGTAGAACTCCTCCATACGTACCCTTGAGGTGACAACCATCAATTCCAAACCACGGTCTACATCCTCTCACAAAACCTTTTTTCATAGCATCAAAGCAAACAAAAAACCTCTTGAACAAAGGATTTGTAGACATCGTGGCATCTACCTCCATCTTAACCACACTTCCAGGATTTGTGACCCTTGCAAGCCCTTAGCCCAAGCTGGTAGTTTGTCATAGGATTTTGCATGGTTTCCTTGGTTTTCCTCTTTCACATTTCTTCTTGTGCGATACAATTGCATATTATTAGTCGACTCTAAGCCATATTTTTCTAGCAGCTCAGCCTTCATACTACAATAACTCATTTCAGGATCAGCAACCAACTTAGATTGCAACTTTTTTGCAATCCAAGTTGAACTTGCATTAGAGTTCCTAGTAGTTCTTATGCAATTATGATCTGGATTATACGTTTTTATCTTGTACGTGACACCATCCGGTGTAGGGGAAGCATGAATACACCAAGTACAACCATCAATAGCACACCTAGCTGTAACTCTAGCCTTCTTATTCTTAATCCTCTGAATTTCAAACCCTTCTTGTATTGTATAGTCCTCAAGAGCTTCCCTGAATTCATTAACATCTAGAAAAAGTAATCCCTTTTCTAGTTGAACCCTACCATCAGCTACGCTTTCAAATGTTTTCCCTCTCATTACTCTATCAATATAAATTTCTTGTCTATCTTCATTAGAATTGACGTTCACAATTCCATCATAGCTTTCATCTAATTCATCACTCTCACTTCCATCATGCATCTCTTCTTCATCAACATAATCAAGGTCAGATTCACTATCACCCTCATTTTCATCATGTTCAACATTTTGATACCATTCATTATCCGATTCACTAATGACAACATCACCCTCACTATGTACACCCTCCTCCTCACTAGCTACATTATTAGTAGGTGCAAGTGTCTGATCCATACTTGTCAACATTACCCGGCTCTGATCCCAGGTGTGTCTGGCTTGCCATAATCCAAGAATGAAATATCTAACAAAGAGAATTAATAGTATCAAGCATGGTTTCAAATCTCGTACCGTACCGGGCGGTAAGCCCGGTATTTACCGGGTTTTTGAAAAAACCGATATACGAGATACCCGGTATGGGTAAATACCGGGTATCTCGGTAAATACCGCCCGGTATGCCTGGTATTTATTAAATACCGGGCGGTATTTGCTATCATACCGGGCTATACCGCCCGGTATGATATTTTGCACTGTAGCAAAATATCGATACTTTAGGAATACCGGTATACCGATAAATACCGCCCGGTATGCTCTGGTATTTAGCAAATATCGAGCGGTAAGAGCTATGATACCGGGCGGTAAGAGCTATGATACCGGGCGGTATCGCCCGGTATCACCCAACCCAACGGCTCTTTTTAAGAGCCGTTGGGCTGCTACAGTGCCGACAGCCAGCACTGTAGCACCGACAGCCCAAACGGCTCTTAGGGTGTTTTTGGTTATTTTTGGATGTTTTGGTGGCTATATATAGCCCCCAAAACACCTCTTTTACTCTCACTCACCCCCTCTACTCATCTAAACTCTCTAAACTCTCAATCTTTCTCAATATCTCTCTCTCTACTTTCTTAATTTCTACGTCGAAATTCTGCTCAAATGGCGCCGAAATCTCAAGTCGACCCCGCATGACAACACGGTGTTCGGTTGGAGAAGGCTAACCACTGGAAATGCATCCAATGTAATATGATTTCTCGTGGTGGAGGCGTCACTCGATTAAAGGCACACTTGGCCGGAACATCCAGCGACGTCGTCAAATGCACCAAAGCATCGCCGGAAGTCCGACAAATGTTTAAAGATATGCTCACCAACAAGAAGGAGCAGCGTCTTAAGAATGCAGCTCAACAAGCAGAGTTCGACCGACGAGCTACCCAAGATGTCAGCGGTGGCCATTATGAGGCTCGAGGTGGCGATAACGACGAGGATCCGGAACTTGAAGCCGGCATCCGAGCTTCATTGGAGCATGCTGAATTCGAACGAGAACAGATGTATTATCCCGGATCTCAATTCGAATATGGCGGCGGCAGTGGCAGCGGTGGCATAAGCAGCGTCGGCTAAACTTCGGCTGCCGGAGCAATGGACCGAAGCGGTCCAATTCCCTCCGGTCCTTATATTGGTCGGAGTTCTAGCATGAGAGCACCTCAAACTCAGAGCAGAGGAAGCAGCAGAGGAGGCCTTCGTGGATTCTTCATAAACCTCGGAGCAAGTGGTAGGAAAACTAATATTAATGTTTCTGATCTTGATCCCAAGGCATTTCCTCCTCCATCAGCAAAGCAACCACGTATAGACGATGCTTGGGGCAAGACGAAGAAGTGGGAGTTGGGGAGAGCCATCTCCAAATGGTTCCATTTCAGCCGGATTCCCGCAAATGCAGCCAACAACCCATACTACCGAACCATGGTGTCTATCATCCAAAAGGTAGGCCCAGGTATTGCCCCTCTAACTCCCTATGAAATTTCAGGTCCTTACCTAGAAGCGGAGGTCGATGAAATAAAAACCTAGATCGATGGAATCAAGCGACAATGGGGGGAGTACGGATGCAGTTTGATGTGCGATAGCTGGACCGGGCCAACCCGAATGAGCATCATCAACTTCCTCGTCTATTGCAACCGGAGAGTTGTTTATCACAAGTCGGTGAACTCGTCCGATGAAATCCATGACGCTTACTACATCTCGAAGCTGATGACGGAGGTGATCGAGGAGATTGGACCTCAGAACCTTGTTCAAGTTATAACCGACAACGGAGCCAATTTCAAAAAGGCAAGTGAGATAATTGAACAAGATTATCCTCACATATGTTGGACTCCATGTGCAGCCCATTGTGTAGACCTAATGATGAAAGATATCGGTGATATACCGATGGTGAAGTTGACGGTAAAGAAGGCGCAACAAATTACTCGCTTCATCTACAACCATACATGGGTACACGCCCTAATGAAAAAATTTACAGAAGGTAATTTATTAATTTTTAAGTAATTTCTAATATTTATTTATTAATTAGTTTATCATAAATATTTACTAATGATAATTTCATATTTTAGGTGAAATTCTTCGACCGGGAGCGACTCGTTTTGCAACCACCTTCATCGCATTAAGGTCACTCCAACAAAAAAAGGCGGCCCTTAGAACCATGTTTACAAGTGAGGAATGGACTTTATCAAGATATGCTGGAAAAACCGATGGAAAACAAACAGAGAAGTTCATCCTCAACACGCATTTCTGGGATTGCATCGCAAAAATAGTCGTCGCCGTAGAACCTTTGTACAAGGTTCTACGACAGGTGGATATGGAAAAGACGCCTCAAATGAGTCATCTTTACCACTACATCCACCAAGCACAAGAAGAAATCAAGAAGGTTATGATTTCTCCTGCCAAGTATGAACCATTCATCAAAATTATCTCCGAGAGATGGGATAATCAAATGAGCCGTGACATACACATCGCAGGTATTTTTTATTTAATATTCAAAAATTATTTAAATTTAATTCATTATGCTTAATTACTTATTCATTTTTTATAGGATATTATTTAAATCCTTCGTACCAATACCAGTATAATTTTGGAATTGTCGATAGTTTGTTATATCCCCTCCGCAATGTCATACAACGAATGTCGGGATCCAACCAAGAAGCGGCACAAGCTCTCAATGAATTAAAATGGTTCCGCGATGCAACTGGCAATTTCGGAGATTCATTTGCAATCTCCATCTGAGATACTATGGATCCAAGTAGATAGATTTTCTTTGTCAATTTATTTATCAAAGATAAAATCCCGTTACTAATATTAATTTTAAATTACTGCAGTCGAATGATGGTTGCAATTTGGAAACGAATCTCTAACTCTTCGAAAGATTGCAACACGCATCCTCTCGCAAACCACATCATCAAGTGGATGCGAGAGGAATTGGTCGACCTTCGCCTTGATTCATACGAAGCCGCGCAATCGCCTTTCGTACGCCCGATCAGAGAAGCTCGTATATGTTCATTATAACATGCGACTTCGAATGCGGGCGTTACAGAACGAAGATAGAGAAATTCTACATGTAGATCCGTTCGATGTCGAGTTCGTCCAAGGCGATGCAGACCCAATAATTGATTGGTGGAGTGCAATGGAGACTGACCCGCCTCTTCTTGATGAACCTCAACCAGGCGAACCACCTCGGCCTTCACCAATTATATCTGATGCTATTGAGTCCGAGAGTCAACCAAAAGACACGTACAGTCAAGTTCTTGAGAGGGACACGAACTTTGCTCCCTTGGACTCTCAACGAGTTCGACGAGTAAGACGACGATCCACGTCCGACTCTCCACCTTCACAATTAAAGGGAAAGAAGAAGGCACCTTCACCTTCACCTTCAAAGGCAAAAGGCAAAGGCAAAGGGAAAGGGAAACGACCAATTGATCATTTGGACGTGATTGCAGAAGCAGAAGAGGACGAAGAAGACTAGCCCTCGGTTCGTAGCAGTAGCAGCACAGAAGACGGAGGAGATGATGATGGAGCTGGGGAAGAAGACACTGTCGTACCATCAACACTGACACCTACCGATCTGTGGACGAATGAGGAATACTTCGACCACTCCACCCAAGATCATGATCACGGTGCTAGAACCAGATGAACAACTCGGGTGTACGAGAAGAAAGGTCGGCGTCGAGGAGGTGGACCGACAGCTTTGCAAGATTACCACAACGATATGATGAGTAGCTTGCAAGAAGTTTCCGAATCAACCCACTCTGTATCAAGTACCTACTCAACTAATGATACAGGGACTAGTTCTTGGACGGTCAACAAAGAAACACTGATGGGTATGTGGTATAATGGATACCAAGACATGATGACATATGATCATTTTCAGATATGGGCATTGCAGACTTACGGTGTTGACCTAAGTCGTGTATGTCCCCAAGATATGTACGAGTACGATGGACGTCATTCGTCCGCATTTTAAACATTGTATTCATGTATTTGACATTTGGATATGAAATTTAAGTATTTCTTGATCAATCATGAGTTATTGGAGTTATTTTTAGCACAAAATCAAAAAAAAAGAAGAAGAAGCTCGGTATGCCATTTACGTACCGGACCGTACCGTGTGTCGGTACGGTACGATACCGGTACCGGTCATCCACCGAGATGATGACCGATATCGGTATTTTAAACCATGGTATCAAGTATGGTAAAAAAACTGGTGAAACATACATCTCGCAGTGATAACCGGACCTAACTTCACCAAATATATGAAACAAATATCTTCAAATTGAAAACTGTAAAAAAAATTGCATAGATCAAAGTTTTATAGTTAAAACATGATCATTTGTCATAAACCAGCCTGCAAAAGAAATTAAAAACTGTAAAAAAATTGCATAGATCAAATATCCAAATCACCGAACCTTCTACAAATGTGGCAACCAAATCGTCGGAAACCAAATCGTCGGGACGTTGACTCCGCCTGTCCGACGATCTGGTGAGTTAGCGTCTCGCCGAGTAGAGGCGGACGTGAACGCCGACTCCGCCTGGTCCGACGATCTGGCGAGTCAGCACCTCGCCTCGCCGAGTAGATCCGGACGCGAACGCCGACTCCGCCTCGCCGAGTTGATCCGGACGCGAACGCCGACTCCGCCTCGCCGAGTAGATCCGGATGCGAACGCCGACTCCGCCTCGCCGAGTTGATCCGGACGCGAACGCCGACTCCGCCTCGCCGATTAGATCCGGATGCGAACGCCGACTCCGCCTCGGCGCCGAGTTGATCCGGACGCGAACGCCGACTCCGCCTCGTCGAGTAGATCCGGACATGGGACGCCGCCTGCCTGACTGATCGCTGGTTGGTGCACACGGGATATCGGCGCAGGTCAGGGAGACGAGAGATGGGGAACTAGGTATCGGGTGAGATAGGAAAAGAAAGAGGGGGAAGGAAATATATTTAAAGGGATAGAGTAGAAAATTTTGAAATTTACAAGTGTAAAAGAGAGAAATTAAATATTTAACAGATTTTATTTAACACGATTAACACCGAGGGAGGTAAGTGTCATCGGACAAATAAAAGGATGAATCAATGTAAATTCACTTAATCTCAGAGGAGATGTGATTTACCCGTAATAATTTTACAAGCTAGCTATTCATAACATATATAATAACTTGAATATCAACGTACTCTTAAAGCTCAATTCCAATTCATGTCCATTGTCACTTATACAGAGAAATTCAACTATTTTACTTTTTCTATACATACCCATCATATACAGTTTGAGTACCCTATTAATTAATTAGAGTTAAAATGCATAGACTGGGCTAACTAGGTACCTATTTAGAATTCAATATATCACTGTTTCTATTTACAGCTAAACTATAACCTAGTTGAGCTTATTCTTTTAATAATAAAGATTGACTTAATTAAAAAGAAAAATCAGGTATGAAACTTTTAGAATAAATAAAACTCTTTTAAAATAGTAAAAAATTCCAAAAATCGATTTTTACTTAAATTAAGTCGAGTTTTTTACACCCTACAATGGTCACTTAATAACGGAAAATAATTCTTCTCGTAAAACGGAGCAGCAATGGAAGCCCGCACATTTCTGACTCTATTGAGAAAGCTTTCTTCTCTGTATGAGACTCCTCATCTCCTCTATAAATCCTAAATAATACGACAGAAAGAACGGAAGCGCTTCAATAAAACCTGGTCATTAATGGTGATGATTCGTTCTTCAAGACCTCTCTTGCTGCTGATCGCTCTCGTGGTCGGCCTGACTTCATCTGCGACAGCAACAAACGTCACCTACGATGGAAGAGCGATCATCATCAATGGCGAACGACGTCTTCTCTTTGGCGGTTCAATTCATTATCCACGCAGCACAGCCGACGTATATATATTTACATATATAAAGTTTCAACTTCTACCGCGAAAGTTGTAGTTCTATTCTTGTTTCCTCTCTCGAATAATAAGTCATCTTGGATTTTGATGTGGCAGATGTGGCCTGGTCTAATACAGAAAGCAAAGGAAGGAGGACTTGATGCCATCGACACCTACATTTTCTGGAACGCTCATGAGCCTCGCAAAGGAGAGGTTAATTTCTAACAATCTTAACTTCACTTCAGACTTCACATCCATCATGTATTTTTCTGGGGGATAATGTGACACTATCTATAGATAGTACTTTCACATTATCCCCCAGAAATTGAGAGATGATCCATTATGTATTAACCTAATTCATTTCTTTTGGTCATGCATGCATGCAGTACAATTTTGCGGGCAACTTGGACTTCATCAAGTTCATCAAGATTGTGAAAGAGGCAGGCCTCTACGTAGTTCTTAGGATAGGACCTTATGTTTGTGCAGAGTGGAATTATGGGTATATATAATCTAACTTGCAATTTATATACGCGGAAAGATTTCAGTTAATCTCGACGTATATATAATTGTTTTTACCTGTTTTTTCTATTTCAGAGGCTTTCCTGTATGGCTTCATCAGATTCTAGGAATTGAACTAAGAACTGACAATGAAATCTTCAAGGTAGATTTACTGTAACTAATGAAATCGATCTTCAACTTCATAAGAATATTATTATGACACGATTATGTTGTGTGTATATATATATATATAGGCCGAGATGCAAAACTTTACAACGTTGATAGTGGACATGGTAAAGAAGGAAAACCTCTTGGCATCTCAAGGTGGACCAATCATACTCACACAGGTACTGTAATCATATGTATTTTTTTCTCTACAATATCCTTGATTAGTTACAATGTATAGGATCTTTTTCTAGAGTTAATTAGCATTGAATATTTTTTCATATCCCAGATCGAAAACGAGTATGGAAATTTCATTGAAAAGTATGGAGCTGCTGGGAAACAATACATGCAATGGTGTGCAGACATGGCAGAATCTCTTGATGTGGGTGTGCCATGGATAATGTGCCAGGAACCTGATGCACCAGCTCCCATGGTAAATGTGTAACCCTAGATCTTTCTAGCTTCATAAGAGGTTGATTAATTGTACAAGTAAGCGTGCATGATTTTTGTGCAAAACATTTTTTAATTTCATTTAATTTTCTCTAGTGTTAATGCGATATATGGTCATCAAAATATTTTACAGTACCCTAAAAGTATCTTAATGCATTTGATCCTCAATATATATATATATCCATCGACTTGTATGACGTTGAAATCTATTTGACTTTTTTTCTTTTGCAGATAAATACTTGCAATGGTTTCTACTGCCATAAGTTCAAACCGAATCGCCCAGATAGTCCCAAAATGTGGACAGAGAATTGGACAGGATGGTGAGATAATCTTTTTTGTTTAGGGTTTCGTTTAATAGAGGAACATGAAAGAAAATAAAGGAATAGCACCATTTCAATTTAATTTTGGGCATATAAACTAGCTAGAATTGGACCTAGCACCATCTTGTGATCAAGGTCTAGATCAATAACATTGCTTTTAAACTCCTCAAAAGAATTTACTCAAACAAAATTAAAACTGATTCCCTTTTTGTTGCTATATTTTTCTATTCAAACAAATCAATGCTCAACAAGCAATATTAACGTGGTTATATGTATAATGATTTATTAGGTTTCAAGCGTGGGGGGAGGGCCAACCTTACAGACCTGTTGAGGATTTAGCTTATGCAGTGGCCTACTTCTTCGAATCTGGAGGCAGTTTCCAGAATTATTATATGGTGAGTAGGGGTGGAAACAGGCCTGGCCTATATGGTAGAAAATTGGTCTGGGTCTGGCCTGTGGCCTGTTATAGACTTAAATTTTGACCTGAGCCTGGCCTGTGGCCTGTTAACGAAGCTTGCTAGCTTCCAATATAAAATATTGGTCTCGTTTGTGGCCTGTGGCCTGTGTTTTATTAAATTAAAATAATATTAGGTATTACATTAAAATATTTTTAATGTAATTATGTAATAAAATAATATTTTATATTTTATATATTTATATATATATACATCACCATAACAGGCTTAGGCCGGCCTATCAGGCTCAATAGGCTTTAAATTGAGTCTGGGCCTGACCTGATAAGAAAAATAGACCTATTTCAAAGCCTTGGCCTGATTTATTTTTTAAATAGACCAGACCATATACAGGCCAGGCCACAGGCCCCTGACAGGCCGCCTAGCGTATTTTCACCCCTAATGATGAGCAGAACACGTTTGGTACTAATATCACTACAAAATAAAAGTTAAAAATGAATAATGACAAAATTTATGCTAGTGTTACATGTTTGCTATTGATTAAGCAAATGAGTTGCTTGTTAATTTCCAGTATCATGGAGGAACAAACTTTGGACGGACTTCAGGAGGTCCTTATCTCATGACATCATATGATTATGATGCTCCTTTAGATGAATACGGTACTTCTTTCATAACTTATTCTTGACACAAGTATTTCAATATATAATTATTTTTTTTGAACGAGGAAACTTGTATTCTATTCAAGAGAATTGAATTGATTACAAGTGTTTATAGGGGAGAAGGGAGGAAAACATAAGGGAAATTACAATATAAAAGGGGCCATAAGGCCATTAGGCCATCCGGCCCTCCAAGACTAGATAATAAACCGAAGCGTCGCGTAAGCTTCAGTCGCCAGCTCTGTGTAGCCTCTGCAGCGGTTGTCAAAAATCTGTATATTGCGCTCGTGCCAAATCTTATGTCTCCAAATCATGATCTAGCGGAATCGATTTCTGTCAAGCGTAGGTCTGCTGGTAGCGGAGACCACCCATGGCTTATAATCCAAGGAAAAAAAGACTTGTGGAGGAGAGCCGAAGGAAGAGCTTCTATCCCTCTATTGGGTATGTGCAAGTAGAGAAGAGATGCTCATGCGACTCCCCATCAATATTGCACAAGACACAATTCGGGCCGACTGAAATGCCTCTAGCGAGGAGCCTGTCTCTAGTGGGCAGCCGACGCCTTTTCACTAGCCAACTATGCATGGAAAAAATCGGAGGGCACTCCCTCTGCCATAGGAAGATCGCCTTAGGGTCATCAATCCCCCGGTAGTTGAGCATACCATAGACAAGCTTGGTGGAGTAAGCTTGTATTTGGCCCCACCTCCACGATAACGTTTCATCTCTCGAAGCATGTAAGAGGGGGGCGAGATCGACAAGGAGTTTGTGCAGAAGGTCGGAGGGGACGAGGTATTTGAAGTCCAGGTTCCATCCAGTAATTAAGCCAGAAGCATCCCTAGCATGGGTGTCAGCAATAAGAATATCTGGAATAGAGGTAGCCAAGAACAAAGACGAAAACCTTTCCTGTAGCCTGGAGCCACTGAAGCAAGGGGCATGTCATACGATAGTTCACAGAATCTGTCGAATGAACGCGACGGCTGCAGGACCCAAGAGTATGTTTACGTTTCTAGCTGGCGTATCTTGGCTGGCAGATGGTGGGTGATTCAATCCAGGTATCAGCGGAAGACCCGGCAGTGCTAGCATGCAACAGGGAAGCTTCTCGTGAACTCTCGGCATCGAGTACGACAGCATACCCCGAATAGGCATTCCACTGTCGAGACCCCGATCCGCGCAGGGGTGTACGAGACATCGGAGAGCCACGATCGGAGAGGAGCACATGCGATATCTCCCTTCTGCAAAAGCCTCTTGTCCACGACAAGCCACGATAGAGGCAACCACCTTGTGGTTCCGAGAGCCGGAGGCTGGCGGAGACAAGGAGCCATTCTCCGAAGCGTTAGAACTTACAGAGATGTGCCTAGAGCCCCCATCATCAGGAAGTGATCCTTCAGAAGGTTCAAGCTCGAAGCTAGCGTCCGATCCTGACCCAAGGTCGGCATCCCCATCATCTCGCTTCGCCTGCTGAGAAGCAGAAGGGCCTGCAACCTTAACCCATTGATGCCATGCAATCCTTACCTCGACTGTGAATCTGCATGTGTCCGCCTCAGCCGCAATGAATCGAGGAATCATGTGCAGAGCCCGAACTCGAACTTGCACCTTGCATGAGCTGAGGTCAGAGTTGTCGAGTGTCGAAGTAGCCATGGCTTCAAAGCGGCCGAATGAGCTTGTGAGAGCTATAAGAGTGTTTGTATTCCAGCACATCAGAGGAAGGCCTCTCAACTCCAGGCTGACTTGGAGCTCCGGCGGGTGCACCAACTCAAATGAATCCTCATGCCTCCAGTCATCGATGAGCAGGATGATATGGTTCCAAAGTATGCGTCTGGTACGCATCAGGAGATGCTTGTAGTAGCGGTCGTCAGTCGCCGGCGAGGTTATGAGGAATCGACCATCGGCAAAGCGACGCTACTCCCATAGGTGTAGATGCCGACGATAGTTCCCAAACTGCCTGGCCAAGAACCCGGCCAGGTCCACCCGAGGGTGAAGCTGCCCTTGAACGGTTACCAGCAAACAACGCTCGCTCAAATATGCAGCTCTCTCAGCAGTAGTCTGCAAGTTGGGGATGAAAGCTCGGATGGTCTCAATTATGTTGGCCATTTTGCTTCTTTCAGGCAAAGAACCAGACGGGGGGAGGAGGAGGGTGGCGAAGTAGCAATCACAGAATGGGGAGCTCCCCCACCAGCGGACCCCGAATTAATAGCCAAGCCCGGGCAACCAATAGACTTAAATGCAGGGGGGGTATTAAATGCATTATGGTTTGTAGGAGCAGCTAACCTGGCTGAGCTTGAAGTAGATCGGAGAGGACCAGAATAACCAGAGTGAGGTCGCCGATATATGGAGCAGCGCCTGCTTGAGTGCCCCTCACGCTTGTAGAAGAAACACACCTGGCGTCGAGAGCAGCTGCGAGCTTGATGGCCCGGGAGAGTACAGTTGAAGCAGCATCCTTTCGCGCGGAGCGACGATAGAATGTCATTGATGGATGAAGCCTGAGCAGCGAGTGCAGAATGCGCGGATGCTGGAGGTTTCAGCGTCCAGGGAGAAGGCTTCATTATGTTAGAAAATAGTCTTGGACCTAACTCCACCCCAAAAGCTAGATCAAAGGGTGAGGATTGCCCAATCTATTTAAAGGCTATCTATACCACAACCTCAACCAATGTGGGACTTTAACACACCTCCCTCACGCCCAGGATCCACATCTGGAGCGTGAAGTTCTGTAAGTGGCCCACTCTCAACCATAGGTTTGGCTCTGATACCATGTTAGAAAAGCAGCCTTGGACCTAACTCCACCACAAAAGCTAGCTCAAAGAGGGAGAATTGCCCAATCTATTTAAAGGCTATCTAGACCACAACCTCAACCAATGTGGGACTTTAACACATTCCATCTTGGATAACGTCCGCGAAGGAACGTCGGGGACCAATCCATGCAGCAGAGGATGGCTTGGGTGCATCGGCAAAGGACACGCGACAGAGAGGCTTGCGTCGTGACACCAACGTCCATCCTTGCTCTCCTCCAGTGTCCATCAGTTTCAAGGCACAAGAGAAGTTGATCGTATTTCAATATATACTTAGAATAATTGTATATTGGGAAATCCAGTTTGATGCACAGTGATGGGTGTTTATATGAACTTGCTAAGGTTGGAGCTTTATAGATATTCCATTACAAATTTTACTTATTTTATAAATTTTCTTGTACAAATGAAGGGAACATAAGACAACCGAAGTGGGGACACTTGAAGCAGCTACACAGTGCAATTAAAATGATGGAGAAGATTCTTGTATATGGTTATGTCAACACCACAGTTCTAGGAGATGGAGTAGCAGTATGTCATATACTATTCTCTTTTTTCTGACTGCTAATTCATGGTACATAAAATATGATATCAAATAATTATTTTGCAGGTGACAAAATACTACAAAAATGGAACTACTCCTGGCTGCTTCTTGGTGAATGTTAACCAGTCAACTGATGCAAATGTGACATACAATGGCAACGCATATTTTGTGCCTTCTAGGTCTATCAGTGTCCTCCCTGATTGCATAAATGAAGTTTACAACACTGCCAAGGTAAAAAGGTCTTTTTCATCTTTTACAAGGATATATAGAAAATTTGTTGTCAGAGGAGAATCCAATTATTTTAGGAGAATTTATGTAATACCCTAGTTTAGTCCCACATAGGGAGTATGTTGGATATTGTGTTGGCTTATAAGGCCTGATGGGTGTGCTACCATCAACTTCAGTTTAAGCATTTTAATTAGGCCAATAGGTTGACCTATGAAGTTGATAGGTCAGTTAACCCATCAAGCGGGTTGTAATAATTTATTTGCTTATCATCTGCTTGCGTACAGGTAACCACTCAAACCACGATGATGATTAAGAAGCCTGTAGAGTCGACAAAATTGAGTTGGGAATGGAGACCTGAGATCATCAAGGACAGCCTCAAGGGGAAGGGTTCCTTCTCTAATGACTCACTGTTGGAGCAGATCATGACCACTAGTGATTCTAGTGACTACTTGTGGTACATGACTAGGTAATATATATACTCTATGTAAAATTTCTTCCTCATAGTTTACTCATTAGGTATAGACTAAATTGAATTAACCTTTAATATCTAAATCTATCTTATACTTCATAGTTTTGTTTAAATCTATTTGTTTCCTCCATTTTCTTAAATAAAACTATTGAACTTAGTGTTATTTCAAATTTACTCTCATTTTAGCCTCTTTTGAATTCAAATTTAAACTATAGAATGCATGGCTCATTAACCATTAAACTCATTATTCATCAAGTGCCTTATTTATTACAGTCTGACACTCAACAAATCCGATCCATCATGGAGCAAAACGATGAACCTGCGGGTTAAAACAAACGGCCACATTCTTCATGCTTATGTTAACAATGAGCTAATAGGTATTTTTTTAGAGTCAATGCTCTTCCCATTACATGTATACTGAGCTAAATTTGAGTTCTAGATTTGTATGTTTATTTTGATGGAGAAGTTTTTGCACACAGCTTCATCTTTGTATTTAAGATTTTAATAGTTTAAATTCCATTCAATGCAGAAGGATTCTGAAATACTATCCTACAAATTAACATCACAAACTACAGTTTTGTGTGATTTTTCTCTTCCTATGTATATATATATGCTCCTTCTACTTCAAGTAACAAATATAGATTTTTAGGTTTTGAGGTGTTGAAAATCTTCTAACAAATTAAAGCTTGCCATTGCAGGATCAAAATATGCTACAAAAGGAGCTTACAAGTTTGTCTTAGAGCAGACGGCCAAAGTTCGGGAAGGACATAATTTCATAACATTGCTTAGTGCTACTGATGGCCTTGCGGTTTGTATTTCCTTGTGCACGTACCCTTGATCTTTTAGGGTTTAATCATTTAGGAAATCATTAGTAAGGAACAGGAAGTGTGATGGAGTAAGGATGACAATTCGTTGGGTGCCTTTTGATTTCATACCCAATCAGCTCTTCTTCTTCCTTTTACTGATCCAAGTATAGTTCTTTATAAAGTATAATAAAACCGTTAAAGTTCTACATTGGTTAAAAATATGGTCAAGATAGTCTTTAAATAGTTTGGGCAATCCTCTCCTCAAGAGCTAGCTTTCAGGGTGCAGTTAGGCCTACTAATTTCTTAACATGGTATCAGAGCCTATCTTGTTGTTGATATTGTGCCATCCACAGATGTCCAGTCCTGCAAACTCCACTCTCCAGATGTCTGGTGTGAGGGGTGTGTGTTAGTCTGACATTGGTTAAAAATATGGTCAAGATAGCCCGTAAATAGTTTGGGCAATTCTCTCATCAAGAGATTGCTTTAGGGGTGGAATTAGGCCTACTAATTTCTTAACACAAATCTTATCACTATCTTTTCCTCCACACATCTAAACGAACCGGTCCCCTTCTACAAATTTTTTAATCCAAAAGATCTCTCCCTTTTACCTATTGTTGAGTGCATGATTATGATCACCCGACAAGGTTTCTCTAACACCCTACTTCTTTAGTTGATCCCAGAAGTAGGTGATGGGGCAGAGTAGATCCCCGTATGCAAAACCAAACTCCTTGTTTTTTATGTAGGGGTTTCGAAGCAATTTAAAAAGGGCAAAGGATCGCTAGTTGTACACAGTTCTAAAAAGTTTCAACGTAGTTTCGTTTGTAGTACCAACTTCGTTAACACCCCATGTTTTTCTGGCACAGAACTATGGGGCATTTTTTGACTTGGAAAAGGCTGGAATCGATGAAGGTCCAGTTGAACTCATTGGAGCTGGAAATACAACAATAGACTTGTCAAAAAACACTTGGTCATACAAGGTATACATTAAATCTTTTAATTCACATAATTCAAGAAGAAACTAATGTTGTTCTTCAGGTCTCAAATATTCTTGTTACTTATTTAAGGTTGGATTGAACGGGGAGACCAGCCAGCTCTACTTGCCATCATCAATAACCAGCAAAGTCAAGTGGCGCGCATCCAAACTTGCTGTTAATAGGCCAATGACTTGGTATACGGTATGATCAAAGTTCCATATCTTGAAATAATGGTCATCTTTGATTTAATATTCCAAATTAAGTTGTTATATACTTCAACTCCGTATAATTTGGTGGTTTTTTATTGTTCGCTACAGACTACATTTGAACTTCCAGTTGGCAATGAGAGTCTAGTGCTGGATTTGCAAGGAATGGGTAAGGGGCAAGCTTGGGTGAACGGCAACAGCATTGGCCGATATTGGCCAAGCTTCCTTGCTGGAAGTACTGGATGTCAACCCTGTGATTATAGGCAAAAATATGACCCTGACAGTTGCAGAACTGAATGCGGAAAGCCTTCGCAGAGATGGTAACTCACGTCAAAGTTTAAGATAGATTTATCTATTAACCTCAATTGACTGTTCATTTGATCTTGTAACAGGTACCATGTTCCAAGATCCTTCACTACTGAAGGACCCAATACTCTCGTGCTGTTTGAAGAAGTAGGTGGAGATGTTTCTCAGGTGAATTTCCAGACAGTGACTGCCAGCACTGTATGCGCTAATGTTGCTGAGGGCAGTACTCTTGAATTGTCATGCCAAGGGAATAGTTCTTTCAATGAGATCCAGTTTGCCAGCTTTGGAAACCCTGAGGGTTCATGCGGTTCATTTCAAAGGGGTTCTTGTGAGGCACCTGATGCCTTGGAAGCAGTAAAGAAGGTAATATAAACCTTTTAACTTTCAGTACACCAAGATTCATGCTCCAACCAATGTTTTAGAAACCTGGATTCATCATTGAACCAGTCAGTGACCAACTAGTTCGAGGGTCAATCGGTTGGTTTTATAAAAATATTCTAAAATATATACATGTCTTGTAAAACTTTAACCTATAGTGTAGTAAAGAAGGTAATAGAAACCTTAACCTATAGATTAGACGAAAATTCATGACCCAAGAGATTAAAAGATTTCCCACAGAGTAACTTTTTTTTTTTTTCAGGCATGCATTGGTCAGACTCAATGCTCAGTAAATGTTACAGAGAGTGCATTTGGGCTCAGTGGGTGCACTGACCTGAGAAAGAAACTTGCAGTGCAGGCAGTCTGTTGATGAACTGGTATTCTTTTATGAAGAGCATTCTACTCTTTGCTGCTGGGTGAAGTGTAACAATAATATGTACTAATTAGTTAACTCTCATTCTACACTTTTGTACAATTAAATAATGAAAAATTTTCAGTGTGGTCTGACTAAAGGTTGTGGCTACCATATGAAGCAGTAACACATTTTGGTATGGGTGATTTTCATTCTTTTTATATAAAAAAAACTTATATTTATCAAGAGAACAAAGAAATGCAAGCAGGTCAAGAGATATAGTAAAGTGGAACAAAACACGCGAAGAGGATTACAACACAATTAAGGGTACTAAGAATAATTTAGAAGTATATATAAATTGTTAGTTCAATGTATGACCGGCAAACATGATCAAAACATCTTGAGTTACGCTCGTGCCAAGTCTTCTATTTCCAAGTCATAATAGCTTGTACCTACCCATTTTCCTTCTATTTCCACCGGAGCAGCTCAGCTCCCAAGGTTGTGGGGTGATAGGAAAAGATGAAAGATTGCATAGCTTGAGGAGCACGGTCCACCATCTATGGTGTAATAAGGACAACTCTAGAAAAGGTGTTTATGTGTTTCATTCTAAGTCCCACAAAACACGCATAGCTAGTCTACATGTATGTTCCAATTGAGTGACCTATCCTTCGTCAATAGTCTTCTTCGTTTAGCAAGCCAGATCATGATTGAGATCGCATGGATGATTTTCGTTTTTCATCTTATTGGTATTTGTTGGTAGGTCTTTTATCATCATTGTCTTGCATACAATTGATTATCTTGTACTACCGGCCTCTAGTTATGGCATTTCTTTCATTCTTATTAGTACAAGAGGTGCTCTATCATTTCATTCACTTAAGTATAAACTTATAAAGCATTTGAAAGAACAATTTGCTTCTTCCTTAAGAATTGGCATCACTTACGAGCAGGGGCAGAGCCAATTTATTGGTAAAAGGGGAGGGGGGGGGAGGGATGGCAATTGCCAATATATAGTTTGGGCAATCCTCATATCTTGAATTAGCTTTCGGGGTGGAGTTAGGTCCACTAATTTCTTAACACATATGACCCTCAAACTCAAACTCGTCACCCAAGTTGCAAGTTGCATCCAATAGCTTCGATCTAGGTGTACTATTCATAAATCTTAGAGTTGCGGAATTAGAGCCGGGTAAGCTTTAAATATAGAAAAATTTAGAAAAAATCCATTATTTTGTTTCTATGATTTAGCATGCTAATATGATAGAGGGTCCCAAGACAAGTCTATAGGTTCAAGCGGAACTCGAATCGGACTTAGAATGAACTAATTATATATGAATTTTAGAAGTTAAGACAAATAAGTGAGGCCATTTTGGTAATTTGGGCCAACCAGGACCCATAAATTACCTAATAGGGGTGCACGGCTGTTGTTTAGCCGCACGCCACCCAAAAGAGAGATAGAGAGAGGAGGCAACACCAAGGAGGAGGAGGAGCCGCCAGAGTTGAAATTCTGCGAGTTCGTCGGCGCTGATTGAAGGAGGATCCCTATCGTCTTCTTCCTTCTCATTTTCCCCAAAGACGTGAGTGGATTAGCCTTCTTTTTCCCTCTTTTTAATCAGCCATGCTGTCACCCCTATGTTATGGGGTTTTGTCGATTTTCGATTCGATTTTGTCGTATTGGTTTGAGTTTTAGTATCGAGGTTTTCCTATCATCATTGTGATTTCGTCAGATCGAATTTTGGGCGATTTGGACGCCCCTACCCTTACTGTGCCGCCCCCTTTTTCTTTAATTTCTTGATGGTTTCTTTGAGGATTCATGATGGTTGTTAAGGTTTCTTGGTGCTTGCTTGAAATCTTGAGGAAAATAGGAGTTTTGGGGAAGTTCTAGGGTATGTCGCCCCCCTTTATGGTTCTTGAAATCTTGAAATCTTGGGGAGTTTTGGGAACCCTAGGGTGGCTGGCCACCCAAAGGAGGGATTTTTAGGGTTTTAAATATATTTTCACACTTAGAAGTTAAACTTTAGGGTATATTGAATTTATTCCTAATGGTATAAACATTGTAGGAACCTATACTTAGGAATTAAAGACCCTAGGGACACTAGAGACGTTAGGACCCTAATTTAACTTTCGGAAGGGCCGACCCTAAGAACACCTAAGGGGGCCAAACCTTCCTTGCCCTTAGGGCACTCAGGTGAGGGAGGTAGGCCGGCCCTAGGGTATTCGGGTAGGGTCACAAGGGCGGGTTAAATTGCGTAGGATTGCTAGGTGGTGATACCCTATTTTTAAGGCTTTCTATATGTGTTTTTCATTCTCTTTTCCCTACACTTTTGGATGTGTTGTACCTTTATTTATGAGATGTACATTCCATGTCGTATTTTTATATATACATACATGGTTGTGATTTATGATTTGAGGGGGTGGAGGTTGAGGTATGTCCTTAACCTAGCTTGTTGCATGTTATTGATAGCGCATCTTATATTTACTTTTATAACTGCGTGTGTGATGTGCTTGTGCATTTCCTGGTAGCCTCGCTGGTGAGGAGAGGGTATGGCCCAAAGAGACAGCGTTGGTCTTATACCAAAAGTCCGGCTAGTGAGGGGAGATCATACCCTAAAGAGATAGTTCGGAGACCCGACCGGTGAGGGGAACATATG
The DNA here is from genome assembly GCA_034359265.1 of Canna indica. Taxonomy (NCBI): domain Eukaryota; kingdom Viridiplantae; phylum Streptophyta; class Magnoliopsida; order Zingiberales; family Cannaceae; genus Canna; species Canna indica. The sequence continues at coordinate 27,875,588 of CP136891.1, forward strand.
CCCCAAAGAGATGGTTCAGAAGAGCCATTGCTGGTGAGGGGAGTGCATTGTCATGCCCCAAATATAGGATCACGTGACCGGCCAGGGTATACGTGCTTATACCCCGCAACCTAACTCATGCACATGCCAACATCATAAGAATAAACAATAGCGGAAAGAAATCAACGAGTTGTTATTTCATCTAGAATCAAAACAGAGTTCATCATAAATAAGTTTTAACAAACGAATAAAATGCGAAAATAATACAATCGGGATTCGTCCATTCGAACTTGCCCCTTTAAGATATCATAGGAGTAATCGGGTAGGTCCTCTGAGCTTACTCCTTAAGGATATCACAGGGAGTAATCGAGAAAGGCTCTCTGAACTTATTTCTTAAAACCACCTCGGGGATAATCGGGTAGGCCCTCCGAACTTATCCCATGAGGTCAAACCAGAACAATCGAGAAAGGCCCTCCAAAATTGTTCTGCATGTTGGGAATTAGTCATCCAACCTCCCGGGCCTAGCCCGTAATCCGACTCCTCAAAGAGCCTCTCTGCCATTCATAAAGATATGACGCATCATGACCTAAGTCAAGTCTTTCCTACGGTGTCTCATGGGTGTTCCTATTGGAAAGTGTCTCAACACTCTAATACCCGATCCCAACTCCTAGAACCGTAATGTCATAAATTCGTGTGATTTTATTTCATGCATAAACTTTATTTGTTGGTTTATAACAGATTATGCTGACCCTTTTACCGAATTTTAATTATGCAATTAAAATTTAGTTTACCACAATTATGGTTTTGTTTTAGGGTTTTATTTAGCTTACTATTCTGCTCGAAACTGATGTATCTAATTCGAATCTGATCTCCAAAGTGTGTCTTATGTTTCCAAACTATATTTTCTGGTCGAAACGTTAGGTTGCATGACTATGTTCAAACAAATACACACATCACAGCAAACAATTTAAAAACAATACAGATTTATCAATTCAGCATGCAATTTCAGCAACATCCAATTTCAGCATAGCCTAAAAATAAATCCAAAATTTCCAAAAATTAAGCCCTTAATTATCACTTAAACAGAATATAAATCTCGAGACAAGTTTCTCCATTCTCATGCTTAACAACAAGGCTAACAAGAATCAACAAGTACTATAAACAAGAATAAAGCATAATGATCAAGAAACCTTCTTGGCATCAATATCAAGATCCATATTTTTTTAAAAATAAATTATTTTTCCAAAAAATCACAGATTACAAACAAAGCATGCTTGATCATATAAGAACTCATTTAAATGAACAAATCAAAATATAAACTACAAAATAACCAAGATTTCTCACTTGAGCATTTTATCAAACACCTTGAGGGCACCCTTGCGCCACCCTTGGCTGAGCACCCCTAGGATTCTCGATCCTAGGGCTGCCAAGCCCCATAGGGGAAGGTGTTGGCCTAAGGTTTTTTTTCTACCTTGGTCTTAATCTCGGTTTTGATGATAACAAACATAGAACAAATGTTTCATTGAGAAATATTTTCAGGTTCCATATCGATTAGCTCTTGATGTCCTCGATCAGAAATATTGAAGAAATCAAAAAATTGAAAGGACATTGATCGTCGCGTTCGGGTTCATCGTGTAAATCTCTCGAAGTTCGACGTGTGCACCAAAGACGTCTTGGTCGAGTCTAAAGAACACATGGAAAACTCTCCAAGTTGACGCACGTTGAAGGCCGAAACCCGAAAATGAAGCGCGCAAGAAGAAGACTGAAAAAATTATGTTCGGCCTAGGTTCGGTCGACCGATCGATCGACGGAATGTAGTTAAAAAATGGCAGTAGCCGCTTCGATCGATCGGTCAGTCGATCGAACAGAGCGGTAGAAGCGCAGAAAGCCAGCGCTCGCTGGGCGGTCGATTGGTCGATCGATCGATGATCGACCGGCAAGCGATCGGGCGTCGGCAATGGGTAAAAATACGCCTGTTGACGAGCCGTTTGATCGCAGGGTTATAAATACCATTCTCTCTCTCTCTTAGGCAAGTATTGATGCCAATAATCTTCAAAGAGTGATCTTTAGCATCCTCCAAGCTTCTCAATTGATCAAATTCTTCAAACCTAGCTCTTGATCCCTCATCTTTAAGAGTTCTTCATTAAAGGGTTCATCAAGGGTGCTAGGCTCAAAAGAAGAGGTGTTTACATTGTGATAAGTTCTCTTTTTCCTTTTCGTGGAATAGAATTGTTTTTTGATTTGTTTTTACTTAAATTTACTTGAGCTTGTAAGAAAACCTTGTGTGTGGTCTTGTGTGTAAGTGGTTACCTTGGTGTATAAGGTGTAAAACCACTTGTGTAATCCAAGTTAGGAGTAGGTCTTAGGAATTGAGGTGGGAAAGCTCACTCGGTAATAAGGCGGGATACTTCCGGGTGTGGAAGTGCCTTCGAGGTGAGTGTAGGGTCTTTCCGGTGCAAAGTGCTCAATTGTAAGCTACTCATAATTTAGTAAATTTGGGTGTGAAATCCTAATCACAGTGCTTAGGTAGTGGAGTAGGCATTGGGCCGAACCACTATAAATAATTATGTTTGCATTGTCTCTTTTGAATTTGCTTAATTTCCTTACTTATTGCTTCCGCATTAAATATTAGAATTGGGAATTGCCTAAGTTGTAAGAAACGATTAAAAATGGAATTAAGCGATAAGATTTAGTTGACACACTATTCACCCACCTCTAGTGTGATCATTTCAACCAACATTTGGTATCAGAGCGGGTCGTAGTTTGAGATTTCACCATCTCATCTACATCTAGTCTCAATCTGAAGATAGCACTAGAGTTGGTAGCGTCTACACCTCCTAGGTTCGATGAGTTTAACTTTGGTCTTTGGAAAAGTAGAATGTACACTTTTCTGAAGACTCAAGGTTTAGGTGTTTTTAATATGGTAAAGTCAAAATACATAGAACCTAAGGAAAAAAATGGATGCATGGATCCAAGAACAAATTAATAGGTTTGAACTAAATGCTAAGGCAACAAATTGCTTATATTGTTCTTTGGAAAATAACATCTTTGAAAAAGTCATGCATTGTACTTCGGCTTTCGATATTTGGGCAACTTTAAACATGCTATATGATTATGCCAAGACCGAAGAGATTGGGACTTCTAATGAAGGTAGTGATGATAAGGGTCATTCACCTACCACTAATCTTGATTTTGATGCCCATAGCTCCTCTAGTCAAAGGAGTAGCTCCAAGTGCCGAAAAAGAAAGGTAATGTGTCATGCATGCAAGGAAAAGGGGTATGTGAAGAAAAATTACCCTTCCATGAAGAACAAGGCAAAGAAGAGGTCAAACGCTTCCACATCATCATCCCATTCGAATGAAGCATCCTCTTACTATGACTATGAAGCTAATTCAAAAGATTGCCTCATGAATGCTAATGATGAGGTACACACTCTTCTTCTTCTTCTAGTCATGATAACAAAAAGTGTAGTATTAATTCATCTAGTTCTCATGACATGCTTTATGATGAATTGATGGATGAATATAAAATCATGTACGCCTTGATGGTTAAAAAGGATAAAGAAAACAAAAAATTAAAGAAGGAAAACTTGACTCTTAGCTCTCATTTACATGATGTTAAACTAGAAAATGAGAAGCTAAAAATTAGTGTCTCTAATCCACGCAATGATGTTTTAAGTATTGACACTAAGGAATTGAAAAACAAAAATGACATGTTAAAGAATGAAAATAATATGTTGAAAACTCAATTGCATGCTTTGCATAAGACTATGAATGACATGAAGAATGAAATGTTGATTTTGAGTACAAAAGTTAATACTTCTTTTATTAATTCAAAAAATCAAAATGTCTCATTTAGGTCATGTTTCCTTTAAAAATGTTCATGCTTATCATGTCTTTCATGCTAAGCATCCTAACATTATGCCTCATGTCCATATGAAAAATGAAAAGAAAAGATTTAATGGACATTGATTTTGTTGTGGTGTTTACGGACATGCCATTTATTAGTGCGCTTTTAAGATAAATCCAAGTGTGACAAAGACACTTTGGGTTCCAAAGCCCCTTAATCCCCAAGGACCAAAGCTATTTGGGTACCAAAAGTTTCATGCTCTTTTGTAGGGGGAGCTACCACACAAGGATAAGGGAAAGTGACGTGTTGAAGTTGGCCAAGAATTCAATGAAATATCCTTACATGGTTGCAACTTCAAGATTCCCACCTAGATGCTTATGAAAATGAAAGTTGGCATCTAAACGATTTGGTATCATCTCTTAACTATAATTTGATCCATTAATAGTTAGAGCTCATGATACTTGCTTAAATTGATTTTTCCCCACTCATGATATGCGTTCAAAAATATTTTTGATTTTTGATTTCCGGTCTCTTCGGAGACCTATGTGGCCTATAACGGACCTAAGCGACCTTGCGGTTCTAAATCGTAGGCTTATTGTGGCCTTTCGGTTTTCAACCAATAGGAAGGGTTGAAGATCTTATTTTTCAAATATTTCATATTTTGAGATCTCTTGATTCATTTGGTTATCATGAATGATTTATTTGAAAATGAATCTATGCTATTTAGTGAATTTGAATTTGGAAAATGATACTTGGTTTTTTACTTCGCTATTTAGTTTGATCGCTTGCATGTAGCTTTGGTTTCATTTTCTACTAATGAAGACTGCTTGCAAGTCATCAAAAAATTAAGAATGGAAGGCTATGTCAATGAAAAATGAAAAGTTTGCCTAAATTCGCAAAGATGAGGTATGACTTTGGTTATTGCATATTTCTAGTTCAATACCTCAATTTTCATGTTCGGTTGATGTCTCTTTACTCATGATTGAAATAACATGAAAAATGATTGAAATATCATGAGTAGGAAAATTCTTAGTACTTAGGCAATTTTTCATTGAGTAAAATTGCCCTAGGTTAGAACTTGTCATTAGAGACTTAATTTTTATGTCCAAACTCATAAAACATGTTTAGATATACACATGACATGCTTTTAGGTGTTTAGAGTTGAAAATTCATGTGTAGATCATCAAAGTGATATATAGATCATCTTAGGGGACTCAAAATTGAAAAAGTTTGACATAAGTCAATAATTTGACTTAGAAATTTCTTTGAGTTTAAACTTCACAAACATATTTAGATTTACTCATGTTAGGTGTTCATGTGTCTAAACTTGAAAAACCATGAGTATAAGTTAAAGATTGATACTTAGCAATTTCATGTTAACATGCTTGTTTTTGAATGAAATCATGCTAAGATAAAACTTTGACCAAATGACATTATCTTTGTCTCAAACTCAATATACATGCCTTAACTGATCATATTTGGTATCTAGAAAGTTTGGACAAAATCTGAAAATGTTTGACAAATGACTCATATTTACAAAAATGCCACTGAGAACTTGTAGATTTTCTAGAAAATTATAAAGATATCCTTTTTGAGTGATTCTCAACTTTTTGGAATCCTCATGAAGCCTAGTTCACGTGGAAAAAATTTCATAAAGTTTCAATATATAGATCTCTCAAAAATAATTTTTTTTTTGGCTTAAGAAAACCCATTGCAGCTTGAGCGGTCGCACGACATGCGACCGCCCGATCAACCGGCGGACGGAAATTAATCCTGTCCACCCATTTGGCCGACTATTTTAATCTCAGCCCTTCAACCCAAGCTTTTAAGCCCGAAACTAGGGCTTCCTTGATCACTTCAATCGACCACTCACCCCTCTCTTCTTGGTTTAAAGGTTTCTTCTTCTCCTCCAAGGTAAAAGACTCAACTTTTAGGTATCATACATGAGTTAGTTCATAATGTTGAGTGGATTCTTCATCTTTCCTTCTCTCTATATCTAGATTCACTCATAAAAATCATGCTTCATTTTTTTTGGGTGATGATCTTCCTTAGTATTTTTACTTCAAAAACAAGTTTTACTTTTGTTAATTAAAATTTCTCATGAGATATCTTTACTTTTGTTAATTAAAATTTCTCATGAGATATCTTTACTTTTGTTAATTAAAATTTCTCATCTTGCCAAAACAAAAGCTTTCGGTTGGAAGGAGAATATTGATGATTCAAACTTATGTTTGCTATTTTATTTGTGACCCATTTTATATTTGTTTTGGATCCTATCTTTTATTTTTATTTTTTTACTCACACATGGAGATTTAATGTTAAAATCCATTTTTTTTTTATAAATTAAGAAAAAGGGAGGCATTGTACGAATTTATGTCGATCTTAAAAGTGTTTCCTCTCATTGCTTTAAGAGCATGCATTACTCATCAAAGCTAATCATCTTCACATCATCCTAATTGTCTTGCAGAATGGCACCCAAGACAAAGCTTTCAAGCTTGCCTGATAATCTTTTGACCGCTATAGGCAAGACTCAAGTCCCTAGGTTTGTGGACAGGGTTGTCTTACAAACTCGTCCAGTTAACTTATGTGACCTAGAGCAGTATGACATTAGAGGTAAACTTGCAAGCCTGGGATGGGTAAAGTATATAGGAAAGCAAGTACCAGTATGTTCCATCTTGATAAAAGTATTTTTCTCCAACCTCGTGATAGATCAGGCTAGATTAGGTGACTCACTAGTTCTTAGATATGAAATTTTGGGCAAATTCATAGTAATCACCGAATCAGCCATTAGAGATGCATTTGGGTTTCCTCTGCTAGGAAGATCCATATATAAGATGTCCACACACCTCTTTCATGAGGATTTTCCTAGTCATGAAGTTATATCAGCCATCTGTCCTGAGGACTATTAGGGGATGTTTCCTACCCAAAGCATAAAATTGTCAACCTCAGCTAGGATCATGCACCTTATCATTGCATATAATATTCTTCCTAGAGCAGGTCACTATGACGAGGTAACCAGTATGAGTACTAGGGTACTCTTCTTTGCTATGTCTCGCATACCTATAAACGTTCTTGATCTCATGCTTCGCTACATAGTAAATGTTCATGCCTCAAAGAAGCAAGCCCTGCCCTATGCCTAAGTGATTTCTCACTTTATCTATGCTGCCGGGGTAAACAAATCTAGATTTGAAATAGAACCTGTTCCCAAAGCCATAGATTTATCCTCTCTCAATCGTATGAAATTTCTTAAAATCAGCACGGTAAAAGAGTGCGGGGGGAACCTGCGGAGCACACTGATCATGACATAATCATGGAGGCGGGAGATGCTGGTGGAAGCTCATCAACCGGCACTCCCATTGAGCGTCTGGGTGATCTAGAGCATCGCTTTGCTCAGTTTCATATCGACCAGGTGGAATGGAACAAAGGCACAAGAGAACGCCAAGACGAGTACGGCCGACGGATCGATGAGTATGGTTAGATGATCGATGAGCATGGCCGGGGTATGGATGAATATGGTCAATATGTTGACCAGTACGATCAGCAAGTGGATGAGTACGATCGTCGATTTGATGAGATGTATGATCGGGTGGATGAGATGTGGAAATACTATCAGTCGCATCTACCACCTCCCCCACCAGAGAATGATTAGTATTATTTGATGTTTGATGTTATTCATTTTATTGACTTGTATTAACACTACACTTTGCTTGATCGACTTTATATTTGTATTTGAAACTCCTTATCTGTAAGTATTATGTGATGATTGAATGACTTGTTATATTTGAAACATGTTACACTTGGTCGTTCTATGATATCATGTATTGTTTAGTCTCACTTGTATGTATGTTTTCATCCATTGAGTTGAGATCTTCATGCTTCATGAAAACTAATTTTAGAGTCTCAACTTTGACTAGATTGAATTTTCATGCCCTTCTTTTTTTTGATTGATGTCAAAAGGGGGAGAAAATATAGGTAAAGGGGAAGAAAATATAGGAAAATCATGCATATAGATAGGGGGAGTTCTATTATATAGATATGCATGTTGATAGGGGGGAGAAATCCCATGTTTGATATCCTCTATGCTCAATTGTAGATATTTTTTTAAGGATGTTTGTCATCATCAAAAAGGGGGAGATTGTTGGCTTAAGGTTTTTGTTTACCTTGGTCTTAATCTCGGTTTTGATGATAACAAACATGGAACAAATGTTTCATTGAGAAATATTTTCAGGTTCCATATCGATTTGCTCTTGATGTCCTCGATCAGAAATATTGAAGAAATCGGAAAATCGAAAGGACATTTATCGTCGCGTTCGGGTTCGTCGTGTAAATCTCTCGAAGTACGACATGTGCACCAAAGACGTCTTGGTCGAGTCTAAAGAACACATGGAAAACTCTCCAAGTTGACGCACATTGAAGGCCGGAACCCAGAAACGAAGCGTGCCAGAAGAAGACTGAAAAAATTATGTTCGGCCTAGGTTCAGTCGACCGATCGGTTGACGGAATGTAGTTAAAAAATGGCAGTAGCCACTTCGGTCGATAGGTCAGTCAAATACGATTGGGTTCAACAGTTCAAAATTTCAGTCAAATAAAACCTGAAATAGATAACATAAATGCCCTCAGGGCTACAACACCAAATCAAGCTAATACAAGTGCATGACAACTACCAACAAGACTCGACTACGACCCTAATTAAGACCGCTTTGAGATCCAGCGGCTCCTCTGCCCTCTAGCGACGCCAAGTGCATCCAACCCACCACACAGGTCAGGCTCTGCAAAACAGAAATCACACGACAACGAGTGAGTTCAACGAACTCACGAGCGATTTTATCCACCCTCACAAATAAACACAGAGATAACATAAATAAATTCTATCTCTAAAAAGAAACCACATCACAAAAGTGTGACTAGCTACCAGGCCAACAGGCCACCCATGCCCACGACATCTAACCCTCTAAAGAAATGCATCAGGCCGAAGCCCACCATGCCCGAAGGCAACAACACATACCAATGAAGTGCATCGGGCCAAAGCCCACCATGCCGAAGACAACAACACACACTAGAGAAGTGCATCGGACCGAAGCCCACCATGCCGAAGGCAACAACACAGACTAGAGAAGTGTATCGGGCCGAAGCCCACCATGCCGAAGGAAGCCCACCATGCCGAAGGCAACAGCACATACTAGAGAAGTGCATAGAGCCGAAGCCCACCATGCCGAAGGCAATAGCACATACTAGAGAAGTGCATCGGGCAAAAGCCCACCATGCCGAAGGCAACAACACATACTAGAGAAGTGCATCGGGCTGAAGCCCACCATGCCGAAGGCAACAACACATACTAGGATATTCGGGAAAGGCCCTCCGAACTGATCCTGCGGGTTGAAAATTTTATCGTCAAACCACCCGGGCGTAGCCCGAACCCCGGCTCCTAATCGAGCCGCTCCGCCATTCCCAAGGATATGACCCATCAAGACCTAAGTCAAGATTCTTCTACGGTGCCCTAGGGGTGTCCTCATTATGAAGCGTCTCAATACTCCAAACCGGTTCCCTATCCCTTAGACCCGTAGTGTCAAGAACCTGTGTGGTTTTATTTCATGAATACCTTGTAAGTAGGTTCATAACAGATTATGCTCACCCTTAAACCTAATTTTAATTATAGAATTAAAATTTAGATAATCTCAATTAGGGTTTTGTTCTGCCCTGAACTGCTATGTCTGACCCGAATCTAGTCTCCAATGTGTGTCATATGTTTCCAAACTATGTTTTCTGGTCGAAACGATATGTTACACATGTTCAGAGATCTAAGCACATAATAATAGAGAAATAAAAAATCAGCTCAGATTCAACAAACAACATATAAATTTCAGAAAGTTAAAATTTCCAACACATTAAGGAATAACATCCGAATTTTGTAGAAATAAATCCTCAAATTTCTAACATCACATATTCAAGTCATCATGCCAATCATGCATACAATGTCATAATTTTACTAAATAAAAACTAGCATATATAACAAGAATTCATTAATCAAGAATCAAGCATTAAGATCAAGAACATCTAGAACTCCAAGATGAGGTTTGCACCCAAGATTCATAAGATTTAATTATAAAATCATAGATCTTCCCTTAAACATAAGTCCCATGATATGATATCAAAATTTAAGATCTAAGCATGACATAGAAACCAAGAAACTATCAAGAACAAAAATAAACATCTTCAAGATCAAGAAAGGCGGCTTCAAGAGAATTTGAAGAAAACCCGAATAGGAGGGATAAAATCACTCACCTTAATTTGAAAAAATATTAGGAAAGAAATCCCGGACGACGGCCCTCGAATCCGGCTTCAAAAGGTCGACGGCTCAACCCCAAAAAAATAGCTCCAAGGGGCGGTGGATCACTCCAAGCCGCCGGCTTGGAGAGAGGGAGAGAGGGGAAGGAGAGGGGCTGGCTCGGCTGGCTCCTCTCGGCTTGGCTCCAAAGAGAAAGAAGGAAGAGAGAAAGAGGAAGAAAAAGCAGCGGCTTGGCTTGGCTCTGGGTGGCGGCTCCAAGGAGAAAGGGAAAGGGGGCTGGCGGCTTGGCTTGGCTTGGCGGCTGACTCCCTTTCTCATTTTTTTAGGTGGCTCCAAAATAGGAGCGACAAGCCATGAAGGGGGGTTTTTATACACCCTCCTCAACCCTAACCCCTTAAACCCTTAATTCACAACCCGCATCCACCTTAAGCCAAAACCAAAACCCACTAACCCGATAGACTTAAATAATTTAATTAATCTCACTCTAGTAAATCACAAATAATTAATTAAATACCCATATGAACATAATTAACAATTATGCACACACAACACCAAATTAAATACTCTTAATTACCCAAGCCTAAAATTTATAAATTCATAAATTTATATTCTACTCACCCGAGCTCCTAAGCTCGCTTCGGACCATGAGTCGACTCGGCTCGACCACGATCTAGTTCGCTAGGCTGGCAAACACACGCAACAGAAAAAGATAATAAATTAAATACCTAGGATATTACAATCCTCCCTCCTTAAAGAAAATTTGTCCTTGAATTTCAGAAAAGAATAAGAACTCACCGCATCATCAAATAATGAAGGAAAACGCTCCCTCATATCCTGCTCCACCTCTCAAATGGCCTCCTGGCTGGAATGGTGCTCCCATCTGACTTTAACCAAGGGAATCTCATTGGACCTCAATTTTCGGATCTGCCGGTCTAGCACCTCAACTGGCCGCTCTTCATTGGAGATTGTTGAATCCACCTCTACTGGGGTAGGCTCGATCACATGGGACTCATCCCGAATATACCTCTTCAGCATAGATACATGGAATACTGGATGTACTCGGTCCATACTAGGAGGTAGGGCTAACTCATAGGCCACGACTCATGTGCGCCTGAGAATAGGAAATGGTCCAATGAACCTAGGGCCTAGCTTTTCTTTCTAACCAAATCTCACTACCCCTTTCATAGGGAACACCTTGAGGAACAACATGTCACCCACAACAAACTCTACCTCCCAGGCCTTTCCATCCGCATACATCTTCTGGCGACTCTGAGCTGCCAACAGCCTCTCTCTGATTTGCTTCACTTTTTCCACAGCCTCCTCCACCAGATCAGGTCCCATCATAAGGGAATCTCCTGCCTCAAACCAGCCTACAGGTGACCTGCATCTTCGCCCGTACAATGCCTCAAAAGGGGCCATCCCAATGCTGTTGTGGTAGCTGTTATTATAAGCAAACTCAATCAAAGGTAGGTGCCTCTCCCAACTGCCCTCCAGGTCTAAGACACATGCCCTCAGCATATCCTCCAGCGTCTGAATAGTCCGCTCTAACTGACCATCTGTCTAAGGGTGAAATGCAGTACTGAACAGAACCTGAATGCCCAACGCCTCCTAAAGGACTGCCAAAATCGAGCCTTGAACAGAGTGCCCCGATCTGAGATGATCATAATTGAAACTCCATGATAAGCAACGATCCGATCCAAAAACAACCTCGCATATTGTTCGGCTGAAAAGGTCATCCTGACTGGTATGAAGTGTGATGACTTGGTTAGGCGATCCACCACTACCCAGGTAGAGTCATTGCCTTTCCCGAACTTTGGCAACCCAGTCACGAAATCCATGGTTATCTTCTCCCATTTTCACTCCGGTACCCCTAAGTTCTGGAGCAACCCTGCCGGCTTCAAATGCTCAACCTTCACCTACTGACACACTAAGCACTTAAACACGAACTCGACCACTTCTCTTTTCATGTCTTTCCACCAATAGTTCTGCTTGAGATCTCGGTACATCTTCGTGGCTCCCGAATGCATAGTGTAGGTGGATCGATGAGCCATTTCCAGCACTTGCTTGCGAACCTCGGCCATATATGGTACCACAATCCGGTTCTTAAACCTCAGGACGCCCTCCGAGTCCACATTGAACCCATTATTTGCATCTCCTCTCCTGGCTAGATCCTTAGTGAGTGCACAAAAGACATCCTCCTACTGCGTTGCCCGCAACATGTCAACCAACGCCGACTGCACCCTCAAGTGGGCCACTAGCACACCCGATTCTGACACTGTCAAGACTGCTCCTCTATCTAAGCATAAGACCAACTCTTGAGCCAACGGCCTCCTCCTGACCGCCAAATGTGCTAAACTGCCGATAGATTTTCTGCTCAAAGCATCTGCCACCACATTAGCCTTCCCTAGATGGTACATGATTGTGCAATCATAGTCCTTCAACAGCTCCAGCCATCTTCTCAGCCTCAGGTTCAACTCCTTCTAGGTGAGCAAACACTAGAGGCTTTTGTGATCAGTGTATATCTCACAAGCCTCACTATAAAGGTAGTGACGCCACAACTTCAATCCGAACACCACCGCTGCCAGCTCAAGGTCATGGGTTGGGTAATTCTTCTCGTGAATCTTCAAATGCCTGGAGGCATAGGCTATCACTCTGCCATTCTGCATCAGCACGCAACCCAAGCCGACTCGGGAGGCATCACAATAAACAACAAAACCTCCCAAAATCGAGGGTACTGCTAAAACTGGCGCCGACATCAAGCGGTCCTTGAGCTTTAGAAAGCTCTCTTCGCACTTACTGTCCCATTCGAACTTGACATTCTTCTGGGTCAAGCGGGTCAATGGCACTGCAATTCTGGAGAAATTATAAACTTTCTGTAGCAACCTGCCAATCCTAGAAAACTACGAATCTCTGAGACATTGGTCGACCTCTTCCAGTTCTGAACTGCCTCTATCTTTGTAGGGTCCACCTTTGTTCCTTCCTTGGACACCACATGACCAAGAAACCCTACGCTCTCCAGCCAGAACTCACACTTGGAGAATTTGGCATACAACCTGTAATCTCTGAGAGTTTCTAGAACTACCCTCAAGTGCTCAATAACCTCCTCCCTACTCCAGGAATAAATCAAAATGTCATCAATTAACACAATCACAAACTTATCTAGGTATTCCTTGAACAATCGGTTAATCAGGTACATAAATGCTGCAAGTGCATTAGTCAGCCCGAATGGCATCACCAGAAACTCAAAGTGCCCATATCTTGACCTGAAATCAGTCTTAGAGACGTCACTATCCTGAATCCTCAACTGATGATACCCTGACCGTAGGTCAATCTTAGAAAACCACTGCGCTCCCTAAAGTTGATCAAACAAATCATCAATCCTGGGCAACGGGTACCGATTCTTCACTGTTACCTTGTTAAGCTGTCGGTAATAAATGCAAATCTTCATGGACTCATCCTTCTTCTTTACAAAGAGCACTGGAGCACCCCAAGGCGAAAAACTGGGGCGAATGAAACCCAGATTAAGCAACTCCTGCAACTGGGACTTTAACTCCCTCAACTCAACTGGTGCCATTCGATATAGAGGAATGGAGATCAGCTTCACCCCTGGCTATAAATCGATACAGAATTCAATCTCTCTCTCTGGAGGTAGCCCTGGCAACTCCTCCGGAAATACATCAGAGAACCCGCATACTACAGGCGTCCTCCCGATGTCTCTGGCCGCACCTCCACCTTCCTCTGCCATTGACACAAAGGCCAAAAATGACTGACACCCGACAAAAAGTAACTTTCGGGCCTTAAGAACTGACATCGCCATCAACGGCTCACCCCTTCCCTCACCCTGGAAGGTAAACTGGGACATCCCGGGCTTACTGAATGTCACAGTCTTAGCCCTACAATCAACTGAGGTAAAATGGTCTGCCAACCAGTCCATGCCCAATATCACATCAAGCTCCAACATCGACAGGAGTGTCAAGTCGGCTATCAACGCATACCCACAAATGATAATCTTGCGGTCCTGAAAGACTGTCTCTACCATCGCCGAAACACCCGTAGGCGTAGACACCACAAGAGATAACTCAAGCACAGAAGGTACCCCTACCAACTTAGTAGCAAACAAAACAGACACGAAAGAGTGCTTAGCACCCGGATCAAATAAGACATAAGCAATAGCAGACCCAACCATAATATTACCTGACACCACTGCCCTGGACGCCTCAGCGCCCTCTTGGTTCATAGCAAACACCCGTGCAGCAGGCCTCTCTGAACCACCAGCTTGCTGGCCTCCTCCCTGAGTCCGACCCCTCTAAGTTACAAAACCCACTAACATCGGTGCCTTTCCTCTGGTCTGATCAGATTGTTGATTCCGTTATTATGACAATCCTTTTTGAAGTGTCCAGACTGCCCACATCTGAAACATCCCTCTAACCGTCCCCAACAAGCCCCACAGTGCCTCCGGTGACATCGGTTACACTGCGATGGCCCAGATTTCTGTTGCGGTCCTCTAGATGACACTCCTGGCCCCGAAGCTCTGGAACTGTTACGACCTCCGCCCTGCGGTGGATCTGCTATCATGAAAGTCCCCTTTGAGTGAGCTGGCCGACCCCTCGTTGGCTGGGGCCGAAACTTTTTCTTCTGGGGACCCTCATGCCTATCTGTCGGTACCAGTGCCTCCTTCTGGAGCACCTCGTCAACGACCCTGGAAAATGAAGTCTCCTTTGTGTAATGGATCAATCTGTCAATCTGCGGTCTCAGTCCCTCAACAAATCTCTTGACCCTGGCGATCTCTGTGGCTATCAAAGTGAATGGTACTTCGAGAGGCGTGTGAACTCCATCTCGTAATCTGTCACTGACATGCTACCCGTCGAACACAGTAGCTCAAACTCCTTCGCCCCCGCTTGTCCCGGACGCTCATAGGTACTTCTCCACCATAGCAGCTTTAAACTCCTCCTAAATAGGGGTCGGTGCATCCGCTGCTCGGCGGTCCCTCCAAGTATGGAGCCAATCCTTGGACGGTCATCTCAACTACAATCCGATCAGTAGAGCGATTATCTCAGAAGAACAACCAAGCTCCCGACACAGCTCATAACAATCTCCCAGAAAATTGGTGACCTCCACCCGCTGATTTGTCCCCGTATACTCTGGTGGCCTGAATGCAACAAAATCTGGGGGCTTTGACCATTGGTGCCACCGGCTGAACCACCTCTAGCACTACAGGTACTGTCGGTACTGGCGGTGGCTGCTGCCTCAGCTCCTCCTCTCTACGGAGTGCCTCTGTCAGTTCTGCCACTCGGGCTTGTAGCCGTACAACCATGGGATCTGGTCCCACCTCCTCCCGGGCCTACGGTGGTCTCCCTCGACCCCGGCCCCGGCCTCGGCGCTCAGTGGAGTTGCTATCACTACCACTCCTTGCGGCATCAAAGGCCTCCATCGATCTGAAATCACCAAAAAAGAAATAATTCAAATTTAAGAGCAATTGAATTCACCCAATGTTTTGCAAACTAAATCACAGGTCGCACTGAGGTGCAGACTTAGCCCATTGATCTCATAGCATACACCTACCATATACTGACACACTAGCAATGCCCTATATGGTGACAACTCTAGGTCGTAGTCAGACCAAACCACATGCTCTGATACTAACTTTGTCACACCCAAGTCAGGGTCACGTGACCGGCCAGGGTATACGTGCCTATACCCCGAAGCCTAACCCATGCACATGCCAAACAAATAATGTAGCGGAAAGAAAATAACAAATGTTATTTTAAAGGAAAAGTGAACCAATACCAAGTTTAGATTAATAGCTCAGAAGTAAAGAAAATGTGGAAATACGATTGGGTTCAACAGTTCAAAAGTTCAGTCAAATAAAACCTGAAATAGATAACATAAATGCACTCAGGACTACAACTCCAAATCAAGCTAATACAAGTGCATGGCAACTACCAACAAGACTCGACTACGACCCTAACTAGGACTGCTATGAGATCTAGTGGCTCCTCTGCCCTCCAGCAACGCCAAGTGCATCCAACCCACCTTACCGGTCAGGCTCTGCAAAACATAAATCACATGACAACGGGTGAGTTCAAAGAACTCAGCGAGCGATTTTACCCACCCTCACAAATAAACACAGAGATAACATAAATAAATTCTATCTCTAAAAAGACACCACGTCACAAAAGTGTGACTAGCTACCAGGCCAACAGGCCACCCATGCCCACGATATCTAACTCTCCAAAGAAGTGCATCAGGCCGAAGCCCACCATGCCCGAAGGCAACAACACATACCAAAGAAGTGCATCGGGCCTAAGCCCACCATGCCGAAGGCAACAACATATACCAAAGAAATGCATCGGGCCGAAGCCCACCATGCCGAAGGCAACAACACATACTAGAGAAGTGTATCGGGCCGAAGCCCACCATGCCGAAGGCAATAACACATACTAGAGAAGTGCATCCGGCCGAAGCCCACCATGCCGAAGGCAACATCACATACTAGGATAATCGGGAAAGACCCTCCGAACTTATTCTGCAGATTGAGGATTTTAGCGTCCAACCACCCAGGCGTAGCCCGAACCCCGGCTCCTAATTGAGCCGCTCCGCCATTCCCAAGGATATGACGCATCAAGACCTAAGTCAAGATTCTCCTACGGTGCCTTAGACCCGTAATGTCAAGAACCCGTGTGGTTTTATTTCATGAATACCTTGTAAGTTGGTTCATAACAGATTATGCTCACCCTTAAACCCAATTTTAATTATAGAATTAAAATTTAGATCATCTCAATTAGGGTTTTGTTTTAGGGTTTTGTTCTGCCCAGAACTGCTGTGATCCGAATCTAGTCTCCAAAGTGTATCCTATATTTCCAAACTATATTTTCTGATCGAAACGATAGGTTACACGACTATATTCAGAAATCTAAGCATATAATAACAGAGAAATCAAAAATCAGCCCAGATTCAACAAACAACATATAAATTTTAGAAAGCTAAAATTTTCAGTACATCAAGGAATAAAATTCGAATTTTGCAGAATTAAATACCAAAATTTCTAACATCACATATTCAAGTCATCATGTCAATCATGCATACAATCTTATAATTTTTACTAAATAAAAACTAGCATATATAACAAGAATTCCTTAATCAAGAATCAAGCATTAAGATCAAGAACATTTAGAACTCCAAGATGAGGTTTGCACCCAAGATTCACAAGATTTAATTATAAAATCACAGATCTTTCCTTAAACATAAGTCTCATGATATGAGATCAAAATTTAAGATCTAAGCATGACATAGAAACCAAGAAAATATCAAGAACAAAAATAAACATCTTCAAGATCAAGAATCTTCAAGGCGGCTTCAAGAGAATTCGAAGAAAACCTGAATAGGGGGGATAAAACCACTCACCTTAATTTGAAAAAATATTAGGAAAGAAATCTCGGACGACGGCCCTTGAATCCGGCTTCAAAAGGTCGATGACTCAACCAAAAAAAAATAGCTCCAAGGGGCGGCGGTCACTCCAAGCCGCCAACTTGGAGAGAGGGAGAGAGGGGAAGGAGAGGGGCTTGCTCGGCTGGCTCCTCTCGGCTTGGCTCTAAAGAGAAAGAAGGCAGAGAGGAAGAGGAAGAAAAAGCAGTGGCTCGGCTTGGCTCTGGGTGGCGGCTCCAAGGAGAAAGGGAACGGGGGTTGGCGGCTTAGCTTGGCTTGGCGGCTGACTCCCTTTCTCAAATTTTTAGGTGGCTCCAAAATAGGAGCCACAAGCAATGAGGGGGGGTTTTTATACACCCTCCTCAACCCTAACCCCTTAAACCTTTAATTCACAACCCGCATCCATCTTAAGCCAAAACTAAAACCCGCTAACCCGATAGACTTAAATAATTTAATTAATCTCATTCTAGTAAATCACAAACAATTAAGTAAATACCCATATGAACATAATTAGCAATTATGCACACACAACACCGAATTAAATACTCTCAATTACCCAAGCCTAAAAATTCATAAATTCATAAATTTATATTCTACTCACCCGAGCTCGTAAGCTCGCTCCGGACCATGAGTCGACTCGATTCGACCACGAACTAGTCCGCTAGGCTGACAAACACACGCAACAGAAAAAGATAATAAATTAAATATCTAGGATATTACACCTACGTGGCTTGAGGGGTCAACTGGCCTGAAGATTATTCATGTGGATGTGACATTGCATTATGATGTTTTATCTGTAATGGATGTGGATATCATGCGTAGAGTAGTAGATATGCTTATTATGTCATGATGTTATTTACTGCTTTTTATTATGTTTTCTTATTGCATGATGATGATGATGTGGTGAAATTGATGATTGATCTACTCACTAAGTTCTAGTTGGACTTACCCCTCATTTCTGTTGTTTTTCAGCACTTAAACTAGATAAGAGAGGTACCGGGGTGCAGTAGCGCGGCTGGTGGCGGTAGGGCAACGGGTCTCGTGACATGTCATGGTTGAGGGGGATACCCGAGTCTTTTCTCTTTTCTTTGAGTTATTGAGTCATGTAGACTCGGGTTGATGTTTCCACATTTTGTTACCTTTAGGAGTCTTCATTATTAATTAATTTTTTTTAGAATAACTTGAGCACTTTATGTTTGTTTTTGAGTCTATAGTTTGGTTGTAATTAAGTTGATTTATTCTCTTTTGATAAAGTATAAGTCTATTCAGGTTATTTCTATGTTGTGTTTGAGTTGGGTTAGGTTTCAGGGTACGTGGCGTACCCTAGCCGATCATACCGGATTTGGGGTGTGACACCAAGATTGTCGTAGTTTGATTGCCGGCCGGACTCGCTAGCAACATCGTTCTGCATTACCAACACGACAACGTTGGGGTGAGACGGCACCTAGTGTGGCCCGATGCTACTAGGGGCTTTGCGCCTAGCGCAGCGAGTGCTTGGCATGATGTCGCTGTGGGCACTGCGTGTGGTGCGGAGCTTGGCAGCTCCGACCTTTGGGGCAGTCGCGCCCTAGCTAGTTTATTAGAGCCTCCGCCGTACGATATGTGACAGCGTGTCACCGATGGCCGATGAAGGTCTTGGTGTTACATACATTTGTAACACTGTGTTAATTGAATATTTATAGGTATTTTGGTGTTTTCTTCTAAAAGTTGTTTTGGGACCTTGGAATTATTAAATATATAAATTATATATGATTCTCTATAGAATCAATGTCTCAGATTTATTAGCAAGGTCTGTTTCACCAAAAGGTGTCCGAATTTTGAAAATAGTAGGTGGAGGTCGCCTCGTTTATCGTGCCAAGCCGTGAATAATATTTTAAATATTTTTATTGTATTATTATGGGGTACAATTGTTTATGGCTTTACAAATAGTTGAATCTCATCTTAACACATGTTTGGTTATCCTATATCGAAGTGTTACCTTGTTGCTCCTTATCGTTGAATTTACTATCTGTTGTTGTTGAAATTCCTTATGCAAGATATTTGACTGATGTACATATTAAAATCACGATGTTGCATAAGATTTAGTATTACCGATCGAATTCAAGTAGACATATATTGTATTTGTGATTTGCATGATGCTAGAAATGGATTTTATGTTGGCTGCATCATTGTTTAATTGTTGTTTATGTGCATTTCACATGTTAATATAATTGTTGGTAGCATCCTATACATGTTAACTTGTTGCAGTAGTGAGGTTTAAGTTGACATGTTGTATATATTTTGATCTATTATCGGCGAAAGCTCTGGACATTTTTTATTGTTGGCCCAAGGTGTATGGGTGGTGACATCGATGATCACGATTTATCACACGAGGTGCGAATGTGTAGCGTCGAGGTGTGAGATGCTGATGGGGTAGTCGCACCTCTTGCTTGAGCAAGCTTGAGGTGCCACTCTCGAGGCGTGACAATGCAAGAAAAATCTAACTGTCCACTACGTTCTTGATTGGATATATGATCATGCACACATAAGTAGACAATAAATGTATTCTAGTTGGCATGACATATATAGTAGGTGCACATTATTATTTTGGTGAGACAAATGTCGTTGCATTTTCTAGCATCATGACATCATGTCAGTCTTCCTTATTTGTTGACATATTGAAAATCCTACTCAGTCAGGTGCACATTATTATTTTGGTGAGACAAATGTAGTTGTCTTTTCTAGCATCATGACATCATGCCAGTCTTCCTTATTTGTTGACATATTAAAAAATCTACTCAGCCCTCTGTTGACGTTGTTTGTTGTTGCCTTAGACTCGTAGGTATGATGCGGTATGGTTGGGTAGCTAGATTCCTTGAGGAGGAGACGTTGTCTGCTAGATAGTTATCTTCTTTAGTTGTCTTTAGATTAGTTGTTGAATTGTTATTTTTGAAAGCTTTTGTTATATTTATCAGTTCTTGGTTGATCTAGTTGACTCTCTTTTCGTGGAACTCTTATGTTTACTCTTGAAACTTGTCCCTAAGATTTATGGTGTATCTTGTTGGTTTGGTTGTTTGTTGTGCCATTCCTAGGTGACGTCCTCCACCCACAGGGGCGTATGCACATATGTAAATGGTGGACATTTTATCCCCCATTTAGATTACGTGCCCCCCATAAATTCAGTCAACCCTAATGGACTCCACCCCACATCCCACTTAATCTCATTCGCACTAATCGCTGACGCCCAAATGCTGAGACGCAACTCTAGTGACTATTTCTCTCTTCTTCTCCTTCTGATTGCCGTCGATTATCGCCGCCCACCTGTCGATTGCCGCCGATTGTCGCCCCCCACCTGCCGATTGCCGCCACCCACACGCCTTCTCTTTTCTCTTCCCTAAACAACAAAAGCCATTATTGATGATCTGGGTGATGAATATTTTTCTATATCAGTAGATGAGTCAAGTGATATATCTCGGAAGGAGGAATTGGCTATATGTTTGCGTTTTGTTGATAGATGTGGAAGGGTAACTGAGCAGTTCATTGGACTTGTGCATATCTTTGATACTACTGCAATGTCTCTTAAAACTTCAATCTTTTCATTACTACTGGAGCATTCTTTGAGATCATCTAGAATTCGAGGCCAAGGCTATGATGGAGCTAGTAACATGAAAGGTGAAATCAATGGCCTTAAAACTCTAATCATAAAGTAAACTCCATCTGCTTATTATGTTCATTGTTTTGCCCATCAACTTCAACTGACACTTGTAGCTATTTGTTCAAAGAACGATGATTGTGTTTGGCTTTTTGAGCAACTTACAAACTTGTTGAATGTAATAAGAGTTTCTTGTAAGCCGAAGGAAATGCTTCGAGTAAAGCAAGTGGAAGTGGTTTAAATGAGGAAGTTGGTTTGAGGAGGCTAGGTGATACTCTTTGGGGATCCCACTATAAGACATTTTTTAGCATCCATTATATGTTTTCGTCGATATGTAGTGTGCTTTACACACTTGGAGAAATTTGCTTGCATTCAAGTGACAGGATAAAAGCTCAATCTATTGCATACAACTTAGAGTCATTTCACTTTATCTTTGTGGCTCGATTGATGATGTCTATTTTTTGTCTCACACATGAACTAAATCTATCTTTACAACTTAAAAATCAAGATATAGTCAATGCTATGTCACTTGTTATATCAACTAAGAAGAGATTACATATGATGATGAGAATCTCTTATGGATAAAGTGTGTGATTTTTGTGCTAAGAATCACATTGAAGTTCCTAATATGAATGATGTATATGCTCCATGGGGGAGAACAAAAAGGGGAATTCAACAAGTCACAAATTTCCATCATTTTCGTGTTGAAATGTTTCTAAAGGTGATTGATATACAACTTCAAGAGCTAAATAATCATTTTGATGATGTCAACTCAGAGTTACTTATTGGTATGTCTTGCTTGAGTCCTAAAGAATCATTTGCTAATTTTGACAATGAAAAGTTGATGAAACTTGCAAAATTTTATCCTAATGAGTTTCCACCTATTGATTTATTGGCTCTTGAGTTTCAACTTGAAAGCTTTATCTATGATATGCAAAGTGATGAGAGATTTTCTGCTCTCGATGAGCTTAGTGAATTGTGGTAGCTTGTTAAGAAAAAAACTTGGTGTTTTCTCAAGTTTATTTGCTTTTGAAGTTAGCTTTGACTCTTCCAGTGGAGACAGCAAGTGTGGAAAGGGCTTTTTCAGCAATGAGCTTTGTGAAGAATAGAGTGCGCAATAGTATTGAGTGATCAACTCTTGAATGATTATTTAGTAATTTTTATAGAGGCTGAAATGTATTCAAATGTTACTAATGATGCTATCATTAGTCGTTTCCAAAATATGAGAAGTCGTAGAGAACAATTGTGAGATGTAGTAGGTCGTTTCTCTTTTGATTTGTTGATATATGTATTTTGATTGACTTATGCTAAAGGTACTTTTATACAATTATACTGTACCGTACCGCGGGGGCAAGCTCCTGCACCCCCAAATTGTAAATGAACACTATAATATCAATTTTAAATATTTTTATGTCCCTCATTTTCAAAATTCTGCATACTCCCCTGTCCACCCGAGGATATCCCTAGGTGAGACGTAACACCTCTTGCTCGCAACAGCCTCCTCCCGCTTGTGACAATCTCTCTCTTGCTCTCACTCGCGAAAGCCTAATCATCTCACCCACAACAACCTCCTCTTGCTTGTGACAACCTAACTCCCTCTTTCTCTTACTTGCGAAAGCCTTCTCTCGCTTACGATAACCTCCCTCTTCTTCTCGCTCGCAATAGCCTCCCACTCGCTCGCAATAGTTTCCCTCGCCCATGCAACCTTTCTCTCGCTCGCAATAGTCTCCTTCTTCTATATTTGCAGCCAATCAAATGCCTACAAATAAAAATCACAAGCAAATATTTTTTGCAGCGTTTATATTTACGGAAAACCAAACGCTCCAGAATTCATGAATCTCATTGTATTTTGTAGCTTGTACCATATCATAAAAAATAAAAAATAAGATAAATAAATAAAAACATGATCAACTAGCTATAGGCCGGGTTAATAACTCGTTGGATACTCAACATTTCATCCATATTCATACCTTCATTTACAAACCTCACAACTTTATCCCACTTATGTATATAGGCTATATACCAAAAATTCATGCAAATACTAGATACTTGTGAACCCTACTTAATCTAAATTTGTCAAATATATATAGGATACCTAATAATTAAGAAACTTGAATTATAACTTGTACACTATATGTATATAATAATTATACAAGCTATTCATAACATATATAATAACTTGAATATCAACGTATATACTCTTAAAGCTCAATTCCAATTCATGCCCATTGTCACTTGTATAGAGAGATTCAACTATTTTACTTTTTCTATACATACCCATCATATACAATTTGAGTACCCTGTTAGAGTTAAAATATGCATAGACTGGGCTAACTAGGTACCTATTTAGAATTCAATATATCACTGTTTTTATTTACAGCTAAACTATAACCTAGTTGAGCTTATTCTTTTAATAATAAAGGTTGACTTAATTAAAAAGAAAAGTCACGTATGAATCTTTTAAAACGAGAGAAGTACAAATTTGATCCAATAAATTTTTAATTTTTTGGATTTTAATTCTATAAGTTTTATTTTGATATTTTCTGTCTTATAAGTTTGCTCTGTAGTATAAATTTTGTCATATCCGTGACGGTCCGTTAACTCTTCGTCAATGTAGACTAACGTCGTTCATACACGTTGACAAATTTGGTCCTATAAGTTTCCTTTCGAAATTTTCAGTCCTATATGTTTGCCTCGTAGCACATATTTGATCTTATATGTTTGTCCCCTGTAGTATAAATTTGGTCCTATCCGTGACAGTCCGTTAACTCTCCGTCTACAGAAAAATAAATGACGCTTATGTCCATATTGACGGAGTTAATAGACCATCATGGATAGGCCCAAATCTATATAACGGACCGACATATATATAGACAAATTGGTATGTTAACTCCATAACATAGATTTGCTTCGTAACATATATAAGTTTGTTTCGTAATATAGATTTGATCCTATTCATGATGGTCAGTTAACTCCGTCAACATAGACATAATATTGTTTATTTTTTTGTGGACAGAGTTAACAGACCATCACAGATATGATCAAATTTGTGCTATGAGACAAATATATTGGACTAAATTTGTGCTACGGGGCAATATATATATAGGACAAAATATGTGCTATTGGAGAAACAAATAGGACTGAAAATTTCGAAATGTAACTTATGATGCTGTTTGGTTAGCGAAAACTATTTTCTGGTTTGGTTTCGAAAACTTGGTTTTGGTTTCTAGTTTTCAATTTTCTGACAATGTGTTTGGTTAATGAAAACAACATTAGGGGTCTGTTTGGTTCGCAAACTGCTCATCACAGGACACCAGACAGGGACAAGGACAGGACATCAGATGTCCTGGAACAATAGCTATACCGTGCTTGTTTCGTCAAGAACAGGTCACGATATTCCGTTATGTCCTGCGTTTGTTTCGCTATAACAAAGTATTATATATGACAAATGACTAAAATATTTTTGTAAATTAGTCTTAAAATTAATTAATATGTAAAAAAATATTAATATATAGTATCAAATACTTTAATACAATAAGAAGTTTTAGTTTAACTAATTAGTGTTCAACTAATTTTCAATTAACCTAAGAGTATAACAATAGGATAATACCGAAAAATATAAAAATCATACCAAACGATTTCCATTCTGAAATCTGACACCACCATCGCGTTCAGCACGCGAAAATTTACAACTTTGGTATTCACCTCGACTCGATCCGACGATTCTACGATCAAAAGAAGGGGTAATTTTGACAATTGCAGTCTTTGTCCTCCGCCCGATTTCGGTGTACCGAGAAATTTCTCGGTACACCAAAATGGGTGAAAATCTTGTCCCGGACAAGGAGAAGTCCTTGTCCCGAAGCTTCTTTTGCAAACCAAACGGGGGACATGGGCGGATGTCCAGTCCAGTCCCCCATTTTTTAGCAAACCAAACGGGCCCTAGTTTTAGTTAATTGAAACCAGTGAATATTTATTTGGTTATAAAAAATAATATTAATTTTCATTGAACATTTTTAGTAATAATTAAATGTTTAGTTAGTTTACAAAATTAAATATTTGCTAATATGGTTATAAAATATTTATATGATTTAATTAATTAAGTTATTAGTAATTTAAGATTTTTTTGTTCAATTAGATATAAAAATTAATTAATAGTTATTATTATTATTATTTTAAAATAAGTCCAATGATCTAAAATTAGTTTTGATTAAATTATAAATAGATCAACTTTAAGAAAATTAAGTTATTAAAAATTTGGATTTGAGTCAATTAGATATAAATATGTTTAATTAATTTGTAAAATTTAAGATAATAGTTTGAGTTGAAAATGATGATTTTTGTTTATATTTTAAAAATTAGATATAGTTTGATTTTTTAAAAATTAATTAATTTTATAAAAAATATATTTATAATTACAATGTTGCCATTGCATTTTGATAACAAAACTGACAGTCTCGAAACCACAGAAAATAATATTCTGGTGTTTTCATTTTTATTAAGAAAACTGATTTCATTTTTATTCTGATTTTGATTTAGTTTTTCATGAAAACGCTGAACCAAACATGTTTTCGTAAGTAGTTTTAGTTTCAGTGAAATCGAAACCATGAAAACAAACTTGATTTCGCTAACCAAATAAGCCTATAGACTAAACCTGTCAACGTGTATGAATGACGTTAGTGCGCATTGACGGGGAGTTAACGAACCATCACGGATAGGATCAAATCTATACTATGAAGCAAATTTATAGGACTGAAAATACCTAAATGAATTTTATAAGACTAAAATCCGAAAAATTAAAAACTTAAATCAAATTTGGATTTCTCTCCTTTTAAAATAGTAAAAATCCAAAAATCTTCTTTTATTTAAATTATATAAATGGAGTTTTTTACGCCCTACAATGGTCACTTAATATGTTACGTTGGACACGCTTTTAATCTATATATATAATATAAAAGCAAAATGCAAAGTGTCACCTAAAAAAAATGATGTTTGTTGATGTGATATTTTTTAAGTTTTTTAAAAAATAATTTTTTGATTTTTTTAAACATTTAATACAAAAGTAATTAAGCTACAACAGTTAAATTATAATAACCGCTCATCACGTCTCCTCTCCACCCCACCCCACACACACCTCTCATTAAGTTACTACCGTTACAGTACACTTTTCTCTCTCAATTACCACGTTACTCTTTGGGCGGTTTCAGAAGAATTTTGTCAACCTCAAACATAGGCGACCACGGATCATGGTGAGGGTGTTTGCGAGTGGGGGAAGGGCTGCTTCCCGACTTGCTACTGTCGCCTTGCGGCCTAAGGCGGGAGCCCCGGGAGATCCTGACGGCGCCAGAGATGGAGATATTTGTGCCCCTGTAGCCGTTCCAGCGAGTTCTCCCGCTTCTTCACCCCCAAAGCGCCTTTTTAGCGAATCGGAGGTCAGACTGAATGCTCTATTTTGGTCTAAGCCATGCTCATTGACTTTGCCTTTCAAATCTCCTCTGAGAGTAGAAGAACCTCAGTATGATGGTTTCAGGCGTATAGCGCTGAAGCTAATGTTGTTCTATAGTAAGCAAAGTGAATATATAAAAGGAGAAAATATAGTTTATCGACCCATCATTTCACAGGTTGACAAGTCTGCAATTTATGATGTATTTCATTTGGAGAAAACATTTAAAATTACATTTTCATTGATTGTACTTCACATGTGGCTCTTCTTACGCCGCTTGAAGGAAGAGGGAAAGGAAGGACTTGAATTTGGGTAATATTTATATGAGATTTACAATCATGATCTGGAACTGAGAGTATCAAAGGCGCGCTGGGGTGAAATTGTTATTAACCAAATGGATGAAGGATTTAGAGAAGATATTTTATGGGAATATCATTGCTTATGACGGTGCCATGACTCCAGATGCTAATGTTAATGACCTTGCAAATGTGATTTGGAGGAAAAAACAGTTTTTTCTGAAGATGGTTCTAAGATTCCGAATGATGCTCTTGCAAATGCTAATGTCCAAGCCATGGCTAGATACACTTGCAGGAATCTACTTATCTTTTGTTAACAGACAAGGAAGCTTTATTCTCTGGCAACTTCATGTTTACCTCATTGGAGAACAAGTTTAATTCAAAGAAGATGGCAAATTAATGTCATCATTCACTAGAAAGTGATGGAGCATTCCAACTGAAAAAGGAGCTAGAAATATGTGTTGTTTAGTTTTGTTTGCGGATAATGATAATTTTGATTTAATAGTACATTCCAATAGGAGATGACCATACTTATTCAAGCTTTAAACACCTTGGAAAGTTTTACAATAAGGGGGAATTCCTACTATATGTTGTATTGTAGTCAATATATGATCATTGAGTGATCAATTTCAGTGTCACATAATGTTTGTTTCTTTATAATTTTCATCGGAATGGTGATCCGTATTTTGTTCTTGGCTTAAAAAAAAAACATAGGCGACCACTTCTCTTCATGGTCGATCAGTTCCAAGCCGACACCCTACACCAGGCTTCGATGGAGTCTCCTGCTCAATCGAGCTCGCCGCTTACAACTGGGCGCCTGCCGTTGCTGAGATGTTCCGGGGACCTCGAATAGCTCGGCTACCTTCCAGGATCGATCACAACCAGAACTCCCATGTTACTGCCGGTCCGTTGGTTTGCATGGTAGAGAAGAATGATGAATCCTTTAGAGTTTGGTTTGCTGCAGCCAAACGTGAGATCTTCTTCTTATATCCATTATGTTAATTGGTGATATTTTCATATATCCATTATGTTAATTGTCTTCATAAAGCAAGAACTCTTCTTCTTCAGTTTTCTCTCAATTACTCGCACACGTCTCTCTTTGAGCGGTTTCAAAAGACCTTCTCCAACGCCTCCCAGCTTCACACATCTCATCAGCAACCCTATCACCATCATACATCAGCTAGCGCCGCTGCTCAAGATCCTCAACCTCCCCAATATCCAGATCACCGGCAGTCGTCGGCTTCTGGCTGCTCAAAAATAGCAAAGTGGGTGTCTGCCGGAGATCGGAACACTACTAGAAAAATGGGCATCAGCAACGGCTGATGCCGTTGCTGAGCCGTTGCTGAAGAGCATCAGCAACGGCCGCGCCGTTGCAATAGAGCCGTGACAGAAAGTCGCGTTGCTGATAACTTAGCAACGGATCAGCAACGACCGCTCGGGCCGTAGCTCAAAACATTATCAGCAACGGCCGCTCGGGCCGTCGCTAAAAACATTATCAGCAACGGTTTTGCCACAGACCCGGAGCCGTTGCTGATAACATTAATAGCAACGGCCGCTGAGTCCGTAGCAACGCCGTTAGTAAAACCCCGTCGCTAAGCCGTTGCTGTAGGTCATCAGCAACGGCTTTCGATACACTTTTAGCAACGGCTTTCCCACGGACGGCCGTGGGAAAGCCGTTGCTGATGACGTAAACCTAGGAACAGAAAAATTGAAAATTTCAAATTTCCATTGATACATTGATACATTATCTGATACATAACTCACACACCCATACCCTCATACACACATTCATTCACACATCACAAACACACCAAGATATACATCAAAACAATTATATTTATATTGATAATTATCCACGATAGTATAAAAACAATTCAAATGCAAAATTGAAGTATCAATATCCAAACAAAATCAGTTAAACAAGTTCAATATCTCAGTAACAAGTTCAATATCCAAACAAAAAATCTCACGATCACGATGGAGGATGGTCTGGATCATATGGCGGGCTCTGGAGTGCTTGAGTGTACACCGGCGTGGACTGACTCGAGGACGATGGATTAGATGATGCCGAAGAGATGCCTGCTTCGGGATGACCTAACATGTTGCGTAGCATAGATTGTATATCTGCCATCATCTAACTCTGGCGCTCCATCATCTCAGTCTGACGCGCGACCGTCTCCTCTAGAGTCCTTATTCTGTTACTATGATCATAACTGGATCTAGAGGTGGATGGCCGCTCACCAGCGACCGGAGGGGTCGATGCCCCAAGTGGCCCTAGTACAGCTCGCGCATGACCACTATCTGCGAAGCCATATACGCGACCATGGTCCCAGCTACCTGCGGCCTCGACCCACGATGCTGCGTCAAAGTCCTCGGGGGTACCCCCGCGCTGCACCACCGTCTGGCTGTAGGTCTCCTACTCGAGTTTGATTTTTTGTTTAATATTTATCATAAAACTTAAATTATAAATATATAATGAATAATTTAAACAAATATATAATTACCATAATGTATGCAGCGCGGTTGTCGATGTACTCCCCCGTCCCATGTGCTCGACGGTGAGTCCGCTCAAACACCGCCATCGGGGAGGGTCGCTGGACACTCCCGTCATCCGACACCGTCGTCTACATTTACAAAACAAATACATTAATTAGTACACATAGTAACAAATAAAATATATAATTAAAAGATATACTTACCATACGATTCGCGTGCACTGCAAATGCAACAGAGCCGCCGGTGTGACGCGCTGCTCCCCCCGACATGCGATTTCTAGCCGCATTCCGAGAAACCTCCTGCCATCGATCCGTCGACCATATCCCCACGAGCTGGTCCCATATATCCGGAGTAATCCAACCGGGGCCGTATCCCCGAGTCTCCACGATGTTAGTGGTCCCAGCTCGGGCCATCGCTTGGGACCGAGCCTGCCCCAGCTGCCCGTTGTACCTTGCCTGGGAAATAGCCTCCCAGGCAGCGTAAATGAAGGACCTCTGGTCCTCGGCCCATGTATAGCGAGCCTGCAAAATAATAATATCAGTACCAATATTAATATATCATCATGCATGTAAAAAATAATAATAATACGTGCCTCAAACTCGCGCCATAACATGTCGACGTGCTCGCTAGGCACGTGAGACCACGTAGGCCATGCCCCGTGCATGTATCGTCGAATAGTAGAAGAAATGCTCCTCGGCACTTCTTCTTGCTCGAACCTGCACAACAAAAATAAAATTTAATATTATATTATGATATAATAAATTTGTAATGATTCATAATTCATGATATATTACCGCTCCCCAATCACGCTAATCAATCTACGTGACTCTGTGGCTGGTGGAGGCTGCCACCTGTTAGGCCCACGTGGTCGCCTACGTCTGGATGTACTAGCCTCGGCAGTATCATCGGAATGAGGATCAGCAACAGGAGGATCAGCAGCATGAGTAAGTGCTGGAGTCTCACCGATCGGAGACTCCGAAACTCTCCTGCGTCGATAACCACGACCAGACATATAATCAGATTATTGTATAAATAGTAGAGATATATTTAATAAAATATATACTTTACAATTATTCCTCATCATCTGAATAATAGTCTTCGAATTCTTCTTCTTCTTCCTCTTCTTCCTCTTCTTCATCTTCTTCATCTCCAGCTTCCTCAATTTCATGATCGTCATCATCAGCATATTCAACTTCTAATTGAATTGACGTTGTGTCTGCATCCTCGAGTATTGGAATAATACGATCCACAGCAGGAAGATCATCTTCTTGATAGAAACCAGGAGGATCATTTTTTCCTACTATCGGATCAATTTTTCCTCTACCTTTTGTCTTACAGACTACACGCCAATCTGCTCTATCTTTATTTCGAGCCGGATACTTCGCGTAATATACTTGTTCGGCTTGTGATGCCAATATAAAAGGCTCATTTGCTGCCAATTTCGATTTGTAATTAACCTCAACAAGTTTGTATTTTGGATGAACTTTCATGCCCCTTTCTGTTGTATCGAACCAATGACATCTAAATAGGATCACTGATTTCAAGCCGAAGTAGTGTAACTCTATCACTTCTTCCACCAGTCCATAAAAATCCATATCACATTCAACATAGGTTGTCCCTTTCACGCAGACCCCAGCATTCATCGTCTTCTTTGTAAATGAATATTCAACCGTGTGAAATTTATACCCGTTAACAAAATATCCGCTATAGCACGACACAAGTCGCGACGGTCCACTAACAAACTCAAATATTCTTTCATCTATTTCAGCTCTGTGATCTTTGCTGTAAGTTTGAATCCAAGTAGGGAAATCACGATTCCGTAATCTCTCCAATTCTTGATCGTTGTGAATAGAGTATTTTTGCACCATCTCAATGTCAAATATTTTAATGAATTGTTCAATCTCTGGACAATTGAGTAATACATACAAGTGTGCCAAATGATACTCTTCATCGCTTAAGTGTCGAGATGGACGAGAACCAAAAGCACGATCAGAGTGACAAAATATATTTAAACGTCCATCTGAATGTCGAACACCCCCGTCGTCGTTACGTGGAAGACGATCAAATCTTGTCTGTACTGTCGATTCAAAGTAAAATGAGCAGAATGTTGAAATTTCTTGGATGATATACGATTCAGATATTGATCCTTCAACAGCTGCGGTGTTCTTTACTTTTTTCTTCAGACGATTCATGTATCTTTCAAATAAGTACATCCAACGATATTGGACGGGGCCACCAACTCGTGCCTCGTATGCCAAGTGTATCGGTAGATGCTCCATCGAGTCAAAAAATGCAGGAGGGAAAAATTGCTCCAGCTTGCATATGATTTCAACAATATTATTTTCAAGTGTAGACATATCTTCGACTCGAAGGACATTTGCACAGATGCTTCTAAAAAACATACTTAATTCAGTCAACGGACCCCAAATATTATCAGGTAGAAGATCTCGAAATGCGATCGGAAGTAATCTCTGCATGAATACACAATCATGGCTCTTCATCCCTGATATTTTGCAATCATCGACGTTCACACATCGAGATAAGTTTGAAGCATATCCATCGGGTAATCTAAGTTCTTTTACCCATTGACAAACATCTTTGATCTGTTGTTTATTTAACACATATAGGGCCTTCGGTTTCAGATATCGTCCGTTGACCTCTTGTAACTCCAACTCTGGTCTTTTACAAAGTATTTTCAGATCATGTCGGGCTTTGATATTATCTTTAGTTTTTCCAGAAATATCCATCAAAGTGTTGAAAATATTATCAAACACATTTTTTTCAATGTGCATGACATCTAAATTATGTCGAATCAATAATGAACTCCAATAGGGCAATTCCCAAAAGATACTTTTTTTCACCCAGTTGTGTGTTTGGCCAAAACCTGACACTCTTTCATTGCGACCAAATACTATATCTGGAAGTGCTGAAACACGTGCTAATATTTGTTCACCAGACAACATCGGTGGTGGCCCATCTCTTTCGACTCTGCCCTTAGTAAATTTATTACGATTCCTTCGATACTGATGATTAACCGGTAGGAATCGACGATGACAATCAAAGAATGAGATTTTTCGTCCGTTCTGAAGACTGATTGATTTAGAGTGTTCCATACAATACGGACAAGAGAGTCGGCCGTGAGTGCTCCAACCCGACAACATGCCGTATGCCGGGAAATCATTGATTGTCCACAAGACCGCGGCCTTTAAATTAAAGTTTTGCTTCCGATGACAATCATAAGTGACAGCTCCCTCAGTCCACAATGTTTTCAATTCATCTATCAAGGGTCTGAGAAATATGTCAATTTCTTTTCGCGGACCCTTAGGACCCGGAATAATCATCGAAAGATAAATAAATTCATCTTTCATGCACATTGACGGTGGCAAATTATAAACTGTCAGCAGCACTGGCCAAACTGAATAAGGAGTTGCAGAATGTCCAAACGGATTAAAACCATCTGTGCACAATCCCAATCTGATATTTCTAGTATCCCTAGCAAATGAAGGATAACATGTATCCAAATGTTTCCATGCTTCACTGTCAGATGGATGAGTCATTACTGTATCATCACGACTTCTTGCATGCCAACTCATGTAGGGGGCTGTCTTTTCCGACATGAATAATCTTTGAAGCCTCGGTGTTAGTGGAAAATACCGAAGCACCTTAAACGAGATATTTTTCTGTCGGACCGATTTCTTCTCCTTGTAACGAGGGTGTTGACATACAGGGCATTTATCCAACTGCACATTTTCTTTATAATATAAAATATAGTTATTTTGGCACGCGTGTATTTTTTTGTACCCAAGCCCTAATTTTCTCATTAGCTTTTTAGTCTTATAAAAAGTTGGCTCAAACTTGTTATTAGTAGGCAGCATTCCATTAATCAATCCAGCAATCCGATCATACGCAACTCCGCTGATATTACAATCGGCCTTGATGTTTAAGAGCTGTGTCATTGCTAAAAACCTAGTGTATTTAGGACAATCTCATACAAAGGTTCATCGGCAGCTTTCAACATCTCGTAAAATTCCGCAGCTTCTTTATTCGGTAATTCAATCTCTACCGCAACCCCTACTTCTGTGATATCAACAGCTGTAGTATCTGGTGGGACTGATGTCTGAAGAACTGGCCGATCAACATTATCATTCAGGTGGAATTGACCCCCAAGACTATCAAGTATCATAGTTCTATAGGGATTACATTGACTGGATGAAGAAGCACCAGCAGAGGAAGATTCACCATTTGTCTGAACGACAGGATTGCTCGACGTCCCGACTTCGCGTGACTCCCCGTGACAAGTCCATAGAAAATATCTTGGTGCAAATCCTTTGCTATATAGATGCAGAGTGACAGTCTCCCGATCCAAAAATCGTCCATTTGAACAAATGCGGCACGGACATCGGATTTGATCACCCATGCTAACGAAATTCCGATTCGAATAGGCAAAATTTAGGAAGTACGTTACGCCTAATCGAAACTCATTCGTTAAAGCTCCACGATCAAGACGTCGGTACATCCAACTTCGATCAGCCGACATGATTATGTCAATCAATGACAATTTCTTTGGTTAATGTCTTTAGGTGAGATTGTCCTATTCCATTCGGGATTTATGTTATTTGAACTGCACTTACGTTTTTATTTTAACTGTTAACTAATTATTCTAAATTTCGGCAGCATCTCCCTATAGTTCTCCGAATACGCATATCATCTGGGCGCGTATCGGAGAACAAGAGAGATGTTGCCGAAATTTAGAATAATTAGACAACAGTTAAAATAAAAACGCAAGTGCAGTACAAATAACTATATTCCCAAATTGTCCAATCAGGGATAATTCAAGAATTGTACATCGTATAAAAGATCATCTACTTCTTTTACACGAACATACAATCCCCGAATGGATCTAAGGTTTTGCTAAATCATATCCGACTCGTCGATGCGTACGTGAAACATATGAACTCGTCAGATGCATGATTATTTTCTAAATGTTTCGAGACCGTTCAAGTCCATATTGGACAATTCCGGCACGCGTCCGAAGTGGACGATACCGGCGCGCGTTCGAAGTGGACGATACCGGCGCGCGTCCGAAGTGGACGATACCGGCGCGCGTCCGAAGTGGACGATTCCGGCGCGTGTCCGAATTGGACGATTCCGGCGCAAGTCCGAATTGGATGATTCCGGCGCGCGTCCGAAGTGGATAATTCCGAAATTAATCTAAACCCTAAAAATTATTCTAACAAATTAAATAACTAATCTAAATAATTAATCTAAATAATTAATTAACAATTAAAAAACAATTAAAAAACAATAATAAAATATTATTAAACTACAAATTCCGGCGCCGGAGTCAGGTGGACTCCGGCGCCGGCGTACACTGGCCGGACACACTGTTCGGCCAATGTACAAGGTCCGGCGGCGGCCATCGGCCGACCGCCACCGGCCGAAACCCTATTTTAGGGTTTCGGTCGGATTTTCTACCGGCCGCAACGGGAAGAGACGGCAGCCGGAGGGAGGGCACATACCGGCGCGGCGTCGGCAGTAGCGGGAGGAGTCGTCGGTGTCGGCAGCAGCGGCAGTGGCGGCGGCAGCAGCGGGAGGAAGAAGGGTCGGGCGCGACTGGTGCCCTATATAAACTTATTAGCAACGGCTCACTCGCCCGTTAGAAAGCCACTGCTGATAAGTTATCATCAGCAATGGCTCACTTGTCCGTTAGCAAGCCGTTGCTAATAAGTTATCATCTGCAACGGCTCACTTGTCCGTTAGAAAGCCGTTGCTGATAATTAACATTATCAGCAATGGCTCGCATGTCCGTTAGAAAGCCGTTGCAGATACAACATATTTGTAATGGCTCGAGTGGCCGTAAGAATGCCGTTGCAAATAGCAACGGCTTGAGCGGCCGTTGCTGATAGCCGTTGCTGAAGACCAAGTTTCTAGTAGTGGAAGTTCCTGGCGGCGAAGGCGGCGACAGAGGTATGAGAACTATGTTTTTTTATTGTAATTAAGATCTTTTTATGGCATGGCTTCAATCTTCTTAAGGGAATGGGAATGAGAACTATGTTTTGATCGATTTCAAAAGAAAAGGAACAGTGGAATAGAAAGGTTTTAATATTGTGTAAAAAATATATTCCACACAAAAATAATAATTTATACAGAAGTATTCGTCACTGTATATATACAGTGATAACAGTACAAGAATTAAAGAAGAAAATTACAGCTCTGCTTCTGATAACTAATTAACAGAGAACTAACAACTCTAACAACTCTGTTAAATAGCTAACTCTATTACTTCATACTAATTAATATTCTACATCCCCCCTCAAGTTGAGGCCTGATAACAATCAGACAAGCCCAACTTGGATACCAACTCATGAAACATTGGTGCACTTAGAGATTTGGTAAATGAATCTGCAATTTGAGAAGAAGAGGATATATGCTGAGGTTGAATGAAGCCTTTTTTGAACTGTTCTCTGACAATGTGACAATCAATATCTAAATGTTTAGTACGTTCATGAAAGACGGGATTGGCTGCAATATGAAGTGCAGCTTGATTATCACAATATAATGAAATAGGTGTAGGGAAATCAACTTGAAAATCCTTTAACAAATAAGATAACCATTGCAGTTCACATACTGTCATAGACATGCTGCGATATTCTGCTTCAGCAGAAGATTTAGACACAGTTGTTTGCTTCTTAGTTTTCCAAGATATAAGAGCTGATCCCAAGAAAATACAATAACCTGTGAGGGATCTCCGAGAATCAGGACAAGAAGCCCAATGAGCATCGCAATAAGCTTCAAGTATCATTGAGTTAGTTGTTGGAAAAAACAAACCCATGGAAGGGCACTCTTTGAGGTACCGAAGAACATGTAGAGCAGCTTTTAAATGAACATTTGTGGGAGATTAAACAAACTGACTCAGTTGTTGAGTAGCGTAAGCTAAATAAGCTCTTGTGTAGCTCAAGTATAAAAGTCTTCCTACCATAGTTCGATAAGTTTGAGCTTGTACACCGGATAATGGCTGGCCTTGATCTGTAGTAAGCTTAAGAGCCTTTTGTAGAGGTGTAGAAGCAAGCTTAGCAACTATGAGTCCTGCACTTTGTATAAGATCAAGAATATACTTTCTTTGGTTAACATAAATGCCCTGTTCAGACCTGGAAATCTCTAAACCAAGAAAATATTTAGCTGTTTGCAAATCTTTAATAGTAAATTTCTGATTAAAGAATGCTTTGACTTCTGCAATTGCATCACCAGAATTTTCTGCTATAAGGATATCATCTACATATACCAATAAAGCAATATAGACATGACCCTTGTTTAAAGTAAACAAGCAATTATCATTAGGAGATTGTTTAAAATCATACTGTTGTAATTGAAAAGTTAACCTTGTGTTCCACTGTCTGGAAGCTTGCTTTAACCCATACAGTGACCTTTTTAGTTTACATACTTTTCCTAGTGGAGCCTTAACATATCCTTCAGGAGGAACCATATACACCTCTTCATCTAAAAAACTATGAAGAAATGCATTATTGATATCAAGCTGCTCTATTTGCCATCCTTTAGCTGCTGCCAAAGCAAAGAAAACTCCGACTGTGACTACTTTGGCTACAGGAGAAAAACTCTCATGAAAATCAACACCCTCCACCTGGTTGTAACCCTTGGCTACTAACCTAGCCTTAAATCTGTCCACAGTCCCATATGGTTTTCTCTTAACTTTGTAAACTCATTTACATCCAATTAATTTTTTATTTGGAGGTAAATTTGTAATATCCCAAGTTTGATTTTGTTCTAGAGCATCAAGTTCTGCCTCCATTGCCTCCCAATCTGGATTGACACTAGCTTACGAGTATGCGTGAGGTTCCTGAATGGCAGTAATATTGGCAATAAAAGACGTGTCCAGAGGTGAAATGAGTAGGTAAAATGTAAGGATATGTGGGTGGTGTATAGGATGATGAATTGTGAGAAATGAGATTATGATTGGTAATGGTTTGCATAGTGTTTGAAACAAAATCATTCATCCATGTAGGAGCTCTTTTAGCTCTGTTACTTCTTCTAGGAGGAATGATATTATTATGTATGGGAGAGGGACTAGGGGTTGGTGAAGAATGTAAAACTTCAATCTCTAAATTAGAGGGCTTGAGGTTTGTGTAGGTGGAGTAAAATTGGGTTCTGTGTTTGGTATGAAAATAGGATTAGAAAAATCAACATTTTGTGAAACAGGTACTATAGGAAGTGGTAATGATGTGGAAGAATCAGGTTGTGTTAGGAAAGGATAGGTATGTTCATGGAAATTCACATCTCTGGACACAATGATTTTCTTTAAATGCATATCATAAAGTTTATACCCCTTTTGGCTTGGTGTAAAACCCAGAAATATGCATTGATGTGCTCTAGCTTCAAACTTATCCTTGTGAGGTCCAACTACTGTAGAATAACAAAGACAATCAAAACATCTTAATTCTTTGTAATCAGGTTCCTTTTGAAATAAGGCCTGATAAGGAGTTTTCCATCCTAATATAGGTGTAGGTAACCTATTTAGTAGATAAGTGGCATGTAAAGCTGCTTCTCCCCAAAATTTTTTTGGGAAACCAGACTGAAAAATCAAAGACCTAGCTATTTGTATGATGGACCTGTGTCTCTTTTCAACAACCCCATTTTGTTGAGGGGTATACACACAAGACATTTGATGTATTATGCCGAGCTCACTAAACAACTCCTTGCATTCATTACTTAAAGACTCAGAACCATTATCAGATCTTACATATTTAACTGGCTGGCTGAATTGATTCTTTATCATAAGAAGAAATTTTCTGAGAATTTTGAGAGCTTGATGTTTATTTTGCATCAAATATATCCATGTGCATTTACTATAATCATCAACCAAAGTAAGAAAGTAGTGAGCAACTGAAATGCTAGATTGTGCATATGGTCCCCATATGTCAGTATGTACTAAAACAAAGCTTTTAGTTGAAGTACTTTTACTACTTGGAAAAATACATCTAGTTTGTTTTGCCAAAGGACAAACACTACACCTTTTATTACAAGCATCTTGGTCAAAGTCAGCAAATTTTAAATGTTTCATGACAGGGGCTGATGGGTGTCCTAGTCTTTGATGTCATATATAGTTTTAATCATCAAAGGTTTTATTCATACAACAAACACTACTATAACTAGAATGAAATGGTAGATCATTGTTACATTGTGTATCCTTTGCTGAAAATGACTTGTGGTCAAGAATGTATAAGTTTCCAATTAATCTACCAACTGCCAATTCTTTATCAGTCCTCAGGTCCTGTAAAACACACAAATCTTGGTAAAAGGTGCACTTCACATAATTCTGTCTAGCCAACTTGCTAACTGATAACAGATTATGTTTAAAAGAAGGGATAAACAATGCATTATGTATAGTCAAGTCATTATGAATTATGATATTTCCCATGAATTCAACATTTTTTACCGTGTCATCTGGTAAGTGAACAGTAATCCTTTTAGCTACTGGCTTCAAGTTTATGAAAAGATTTTTTGAAGCACAAATATGATTTGTAGCCCCTGTGTCTATAATCCAGTGATTAATATTCATTTTGTTATCATCCAAGACTCTAAGGTCAAAATTACCTGCAAAATCTGAACAAAGTTCACATTTTCATTTGTGATTGCTTGCTTTCCCTTCATGTATTTTAGCACTTCTTGTTGGATAAGCTTTGACATTTCAACACTATTCCATAGAGA
Organism: Canna indica; assembly: GCA_034359265.1. NCBI lineage: Eukaryota > Viridiplantae > Streptophyta > Magnoliopsida > Zingiberales > Cannaceae > Canna > Canna indica. Next base: position 27,914,713 of record CP136891.1, read on the forward strand.
ACTAGTACCTCCACATTAGTACATATATCTTCATCTAGTGGATTATTTATCAAGTTATCTTGTCCTTGAACAGATCCACTTTTTTGTTGCTGCCTCAATTGCTTGTACCAGTTTGGATAACCATGCAATTTAAAACATGTATCCTTCGTATGACCAGTGCCTTTACAGTAATTACAAGACCTATCTTCTTTTCGACCATTATCTTTTTTTTTGTTGAAACCATCTTTGTTACCTCCTATCTGAGTACTCTTTGTACCTTTAGTAAACATGACACTATTGTCAAGTATTTTCCACAAAATTTGTTTGCATTGATCTTTGTCTCCACAAAATTTATTCTCCACAAAAAAGTGCATTATGTATAGTCAAGTCATTATGAATTATGATATTTCCCATGAATTCAACATTTTTTACCGTGTCATCTGGTAAGTGAACAGTAATCCTTTTAGCTACTGGCTTCAAGTTTATGAAAAGATTTTTTGAAGCACAAATATGATTTGTAGCCCCTGTGTCTATAATCCAGTGATTAATATTCATTTTGTTATCATCCAAGACTCTAAGGTCAAAATTACCTGCAAAATCTGAACAAAGTTCACATTTTCATTTGTGATTGCTTGCTTTCCCTTCATGTATTTTAGCACTTCTTGTTGGATAAGCTTTGACATTTCAACACTATTCCATAGAGAACTAGTACCTCCACATCAGTACATATATCTTCATCTAGTGGATTATTTATCAAGTTATCTTGTCCTTGAACAGATCCACTTTTTTGTTGCTGCCTCAATTGCTTGTACCAGTTTGGATAACCATGCAATTTAAAACATGTATCCTTCGTATGACCAGTGCCTTTACAGTAATTACAAGTCCTATCTTCTTTTCAACCATTATCTTTTTTTTTTGTTGAAACCATCTTTGTTACCTTCTATCTGAGTACTCTTTGTACCTTTAGTAAACATGACACTATTGTCAGTATTCTCCACAAAATTTGTTTGCATTGATCTTTGTCTTTCTACACTCAAAATCATAGAGTAAACCTTGCTGACAGAAGGCATAGGATCAAGAACTAGAATCTGATTCTTGATGTTGTCATAAGAACTATTTAGACCCATTAAGAACTGCATCAACTTATTCTGTGAAGCAATATTCATCAAACTGGTAGATGAATCACATGTGCACTGAGGCAAAGGTTGCAAAACATTTAGTTCCTCCCACAATTTCTTCAGCTGGTTATAGTACACAACTACTGATGTATTCCCTTGCTCCATTGAAGATATCTTTCTTTGAATCTGGTAAATTTGTGGGCCATTACTCACACCAAATTGTTGTTCGAGATCAAGCCACAATTTCCTAGCCGATGGAGTGTAAATGAAAGTTTCTGCAATGTCTTTTGACATTGAATTTATGATCCATGAAGAGACCATTTCATCTACCCTTTTCCATTTATCATAGTTGTAATCTCCCTCGTCTAGTTCTTGGATATTTCCATTAATAAACCCTAACTTATTCTTTGCAGCTAGGGCACGTTTGATTGATCTACTCCAGATTAAAAAATTGCTATCAGATAGAAGTACAGTAACAAGAATCATACCAGGATTATCTGATCCTTCTAGCATCAATGGATCTTCGTTGTTGTGTAGCCTATTCACTTCACAAGTTGAATCCATTGTCTATTGAGATTAATTCTCTAGTGAATGAGAGAAGAAACAAAACTTTGCAGCAATGGGGAAAACTTCAGACGCAGTCCAAAAAAAAAGTTTAGAAGTTCTCTTATCGAATCACAGCATCAATCTTAATCATCTCCTTGTCATGTTTTCGATGGCTGTGCTCCCAGAAAATTTCGGCGGGATCTAAGAGGGAAAACCGCGCTTTAATACCACGATCGATTTCAAAAGAAAAGGAACAATGGAATATAAAGGTTTTAATATTGTGTAAAAAATATATTCCACACAAAAATAATAATTTATACAGAAGTATTCGTCACTGTATATATACAGTGATAACAGTACAAGAATTAAAGAAGAAAATTACAACTCTGCTTCTGATAACTAATTAACAGAGAACTAACAACTCTAACAACTCTGTTAACTAGCTAACTCTATTACTTCATACTAATTAATATTCTACATGTTTTTTATTGTAAGATCTACTTTTTATGGCATGACTTCAATCTTCTTAAGGGAATGAGAACTACGTCGATGGATTCACCACCGTCAACACCGCCACATTCAGTACGCAGGGTATGAGAGCCACTACTAGATTTTGGCTCTATGGCCACGCCACCTTTAGGAACGGCTAAAAAACTGTTCCCATACATCACTTATAGGAACGGTTTTCCAAAACCGTTCCCTTAGCCATTATATTATAGGAACACTAAAGAAACCATTCCTGTAGATAATATATGGGAACAGATTTTTCAACCGTTCCCTTAGACTATACTATGGGAACACTTTTAGTAACCGTTCTCTTAGAATGTATACTATGGGAACACAAAGGAACCGTTCCCATAGTTTAACTCCATGTATACTATATAATTAAAAAATAAAAAAACTTAAGCCATTTAATTTTCCTCTCCCGCGCGCTGATCGACTACTCGCGCGATCTCTTCTGCCCTAAACGCACCGCTCTACTGCGGCGACCTCCCGACGCCACCGCTCTGCTACACCGACCTCCCGACGCGATTGCTCTGCTGCGCCGACCTCCCGACGCGACCGCTCTACTGCGCCAAACTCCCGACGCCACCAGGCCTCTGCTGTGCCGACCTCCCGAGTCCCGACGCCACCACCCGTCTCACACTCTCATAGCACCGGTCGCCGATGATCCTTCCTGTCGTCAGTAATCGTCTCCCGCCGACCGGTAAACACTGCGCTCCCCCTCTCCCCTGTCCCCTCTCCATTTATTGTCGTCAGTCATCGTCTCCCGACGCCACCATGTATGATTTTGTTTTCTTTTATGTGATATATCTTTCATTTTCTGATTTTCCATATCCCGGTATTATGATTTTGTTTCATGTTGAGGTTCAATTGATTAAACCTTATTTTTCCATCTCCCGGTATTGATTTTGATATTGAGTTTAAAAATATATTAAAATCTAACAATGCCTAGAGTGTCAGGAATAGTTTGATTCTGGTGATATGCTAACTTGGGTGATAGATTAATTTCCATAACTTGTACGTATAGTGAAAAAATAGCTTGTATGTGGGAGCTGGGAGTAGAAAATCATCCCTCAAGTCATGTTGAACTCAGGACTAGGTAAAGGAGGCAGTGCACTCCTATATTTGTAGCCCGAGAACAACCATGTTCGCTCGGATGGGTAGAATCTTTATTTACCCCTGGGAAAACTTAGGACTAAGCCTTACATCTGAAAGGTAAAAGAAACTGAGGCTAGCATTTAAATAGTTTAACCTCGATGCTTCCTTTAAGTGTTTAATATTTATTAGCTCAGCTTTCAATAGACACTTCCAGGAATAGAATAGGCTTGATATGATTTTGTCGTTTTTGACCATTTGATTTTTTTCTTTTCGTAGTTAAGTAAAATCAATGGATAAGGAATGGATTCAAATGCCGAGATATAGTGCGGAGTATATCAATGGTGTGCAATGTTTCCTACATTTTGCTTATAATAAAGGAAGGCCTCAGGGAGGAGAGATTTTATGCCCTTGTGCTCAATGTGGTAATGGTCGTTGGTTAAGAAAAGATGAAATATTTGAACATTTGATAGATTATGGATTTCTAAAAGGCTACACTATTTGGGTAAACCATGGTGAGGAGTTAACCATGCCCACAGAGGAAGATGACATCGATGATGGAGAGAATTGCATGGATGATATGGATGCACTGTTGCATGATAGATTTAGAGAAGTGGCAGAAGAAGATGGAGTTACAGAGGGGCCTAATGAAGATGCCAAAAAGTTTTATAATTTATTAGAAGAGGCAAACAAGGAATTGTACCCCGGTTGTAAAAATTTCTCTACTTTGTCCTTCATCATTCGGTTATATTTGATGAAGTGTCTCTTTGGCTGGAGTAATGTGTCATTCAATGCACTCTTAGAGCTACTAAAAGAAGCTATGCCAGATTTAAACATCCCCCAATCTTTTAATAAAACAAGAGCCATGATAAGGGACTTGGGCCTTGATTATAGAAAGATTGATGCTTGTCCCAATAATTGTATGTTATATTGGAAAGATCATGAGAAAGACAAGTCTTGTCATCTTTGCGGTGCTTCACGGTGGGTTGAGAATTCTCAGGCAGAGAATGAGCTAGAAAATCCCAAGCAAGGCCACAAAGTAGCGGCTAAAGTTTTAAGACACTTCCCGTTAATTCCTAGACTTCAAAGGTTGTTCATGTGTGAGAGGACTGCAGAATTAATGAGGTGGCATGAGGAAGAGCGGACAAGAGATGGGAAGTTAAGGCATCCTGCTGATGGCGAAGCATGGAGAGACTTCGATGAGCGTTATCCTGATTTTGCTAGTGACCCACGCAACATAAGACTTGGGTTGACTAGCGATGGATTCAATCCATATAGGACAATGAGTATTTCTTATAGTATAGGACCGGTAATAGTTATGTCGTACAACCTTCCACCATGGTTATGCATGAAGTCGGAGTATTTTATGTTGTCATTAATTATCCCTGGACCACACTCTCCCGGGACTAATATTGATGTGTACTTGCAACCATTGGTTGAAGAGTTGAAAACTATGTGGGAGCTAGGAGTAGACACATATGATGCTTCAAAGAATCAAACTTTTAAGTTGCGAGCAGCCCTTTTATGGACTATTAGCGACTTTCCTGGATATGCTATGTTGAGTGGTTGGAGCACAAAGGGAAAATTAGCATGTCCATCTTGTAATTATAACACAAATTCGGTTTACCTAAAGCATAGTCGAAAGATGTGTTATATGGATCACCGTGTTTTCTTGCCGATGAGTCATAATTATAGAAGAAACACACGGGATTTCAATGGAAAAGAAGAACATAGGCCTGCTCCTATTTTGTTAGAAGGGACACAGATCTTGGACTTGTTGCAAGACTTTGTCAATTCATTTGGGAAGATGCAAAAGAAAAGCAATGGTCCTTGGAAGAAGAAGTCTATTTTTTTTGAATTGTCATATTGGAAGCATAATAGACTACGACATAATCTTGATGTCATGCATATTGAAAAGAACATCTTTGACAATGTGATAGGTACTTTATTGGACATAATGGGGAAGACAAAAGATCATGTTAATGCTCGTTTAGATTTGCAAGAGTTGGGAATTAGAAAGAAACTTCATTCGAAACCAATGGATCAAGGCAAGAAAGTAAAGTATGCAAAAGCATGCTTTAACATGAATAAAAATGAGAAGTCTATTTTCTGTGGTGTTCTCAAGGAAGCAAAATTACCTGATGGTTGTGCAGCAAATATTTCAAGATGTGTTCACCAAGATGGTTTGAAAGTCTCAGGATACAAGAGTCATGATGCTCATTTCATGCTACACTACTTGCTGCCAATAGCAATGATTAGCACACTTCCTCACCAAGTGGCCTACCCTTTGATACGTTTATGTTCTTTTTTTCGTTCCATATGTCAAAGAGTTATTGATGTGAACGATTTAGAGATCTTAGAATTTGAAATTGCTGAAACACTTTGCCAATTAGAGAGGATTTTTCCTCCTTCATTTTTTGATGTAATGCTTCATTTGCCTATTCACCTACCAAATGAGATAAGATTGGGTGGTCCTGTTCATTTTCGGTGGATGTATTCACCAGAAAGAGAGTTGGGAAAGTTGAAGGCTTATGTGCGCAATAAAGCTCGTCCGGAAGGTTCAATAGCTGAGGGTTACTTGGTTGAGGAATGCTTGACATTTTGCTCAAATTATATGAACTCTAATGTGGAGACACGGTGGAACAGAGTGAAAAGGAATGCTGACACATGTGAGTCTTTTGATACTAAACTTCCTAGTTTTTTTTTACCCATGGGTCGTCCTATAGGAGGGAAGAAAAAAGGTAATTTATTTTCGATGAACAACAATGAGAAGAACCAAGCCCACCGGTATATCTTGTTCAATTGTGATGAAGTTCAGCCTTACATTAGGTAAATAACTATTCTTTGCTCTTAAAAATTTGTTTATAAACTCAATTGAATGATTGTTGTAACAAAATAATTTTCATGTAGTGAACATGAGACTATCATAAATCAAAAGAAAGGAAGAAAGTGGACCAAAGCAAAAAGTCAAAGCCATGATTTTATTGAGTGATTTAAAAATCGTGCAATGGAGGAGGATGTCCCTGATCAATTGAAGGAGTTCTGTAGAGGCCCAAATAAAGTTGCAAGAAGGCTTTCGGGTTATGTTATCAATGGGTGTAAATTTCATACTACGCAGCGTGATGCAAGCCGCAAGACACAAAATAGTGGTGTCACTTTGGTGTCAATCACTCAAAGCTTTGCTAGTAGTAATGATCAAAATCCGACGACGAATGCAGTTACTTATTATGGTGCAATAAATGAAATAATTGAGTTAGACTATTATGGTAATTTCAAGTTTGTCTTGTTTAGATGTGATTGGTTTGAAGTAGAATCAGAAAAGTATGGGTTGACTTGTGTTCACTTCAATAAAAAATGTTATATGGATGATCCTTTTGTGCTAGCTTCTCAAGTCCAACAGTGCTTCTATGTTCGCGATCCCTCTAAAGACAATAGGTATTACGTTATAAAACTCTTCATAGAGAGATTCCTAATGTGAGTGACCAATCATATTGTGCAGAAGAAACATATAATATTGAGTCAGAACCAATCACAATTTTGTCTTTGCCTGATGATGAAATTAATGTTGAATGGGCAAGGGACGACATAGAGCCTACAATTGTTGAAAATTATTCATCCGTTTCAAATGAAATGGAGTCCGAAGAAGAATCCGATTTTGATGACACGCTCTGGGACTACTTTGATTAAATGGTTCTATATTGTAATAAAATAATTAAGGTGATTCTTTTATATTACTATTATTGCAATAAACTTATTATGCTTCTATAAATACTTTATTATTATTGCAAGATCTTTCTTATTAACTGTGTCCTGACCTAACTCTCTCTTTTTCATTATTGAAGATTCGGTTGAACAAAGAGGGCTATTATATCGGTGCAGAATACTTATCAGATCTCGTTGAAAAGGAACACTCAGCTCACAATCATGGTAAATCTCTTTTTCATTGAACAACTCTTTTATTAAAAGGTTCAATAGTTATATAACTTAACATGCAGATGAAGTAGTTATTTCTCCAAACAAATTAAGTAATGATTATGCAGAAGCACAACCAAAATCGACTTAAGCAATTTTAGAATTAACTGAACTGATGCTTTGATGAATCTAAACCTGTTTACCCTGTCAAATGATCTTTCTGAGATGTTCTTTGGCTCTTAAACTAAATCTTTATTATTAGCATGGTAATTGATGTCTATTACCTTGAAAAAGAATCACCTTGGATGGGTTAAACTGAGGCTATGAGGCTAGCATTTAACTAGTGTTAGTCTCTCAAAGAATGAACAAGAATGATAAGGGAACAATCTCCAAATTGCTTAATTATTTTCAACATGTCGAAGCATTTTTTACTCGAAATATCATCATAATATTAATTCATTGCAGTTAGAACAGTCCACTTTTTGAAATCTTTGCGGATTATATCCTCCATGTTAAAGCATGCTTTATATAACTATGTTATTATATTGGTGTATCTACTCTTTCTCCATGTGTTCTCTGTCATTGTAGTTAAAACTGCAGATATTGCTTATGGTCATCATATAGACAACTAGTATCTCTGTTCTCTGTCATTTTTTTCTTGCTTGCATGTTCTGGATTGAAAGACAACAGCAATATCTGTTGATACTCGGATTGCTCTTGATAATTACAAGGTGAGTTTGAACTCATTTTCCAATATCTGTTAATTACAATATCTGTTGACAACAGCTTAATCTCTGTTTATGAGAGCGAATACCAAGTTAGTAATCTGAAGATTACCATATTGAGCTTAGATACCAACTGTTGATGTTCACCATATTCGATCACTGGCTGTTCAACTGTTGGTTTCATGTATACTGTTTAAGTTTCATTGCTCAAACTTTATCAGGTTTCAGCTGAAACCTTATTAGATTTCAGCTGAAACCTTATAAAGTTTGAGCAATGAAACCTGATAAGGTTTCTGTTGAAACCTGATAAGGTTTTAGTTGAAACCTGATTTCTGCAATAATCTGAAGCTTAATCTCTGTTTACTAGAGAGTGAATACCAAGTTAGTAATCTGAAGATTACCAACTGTTGCTGTTCACCATATTCGATCACTAGCTGTTCAACTATTGGTTTCATGTATACTGTTTAAGTTTTATTGCTCAAACTTTATCAGGTTTCAGCTACTGCTGCTGCTGCCTTTGGATAAATATTTTTTTTGGCTCCCAATCATGCACCACAGACACAGAGATAATAGAATCTCACATGAGATGAGAGCAGATGAGCTTTTTGACCACTTCCTTGTTCCAATAGCTGGTGGCAGTCAGTCACTTGTATATTCTTTAGCTGGGGCATGCATTTTAGTGAGCATATATAATATGACAAACTGGGAATTGAATTATATTATCTCTTCTACTTGAGTTCTGGTTTCTTTTGCCTTCATGTCCCCTGGTGGGGCCAACAGGGGAAGAGAGAGCTGCCTTCTCCCTGGTGTATGAGCTTCCTTATTTGAATTATATATACATACACACATAGTAAGAATGATGTAAAAATGGTGTATGAGCTTCCTTTTTTTCTCCTGTTTTAGTGGTTTTCTCAAGTTTACCTAGCAACACAGTTAGTTAGTTCTACTGTTTCGTCCCTGGTAGAATGTTTTCTGTCATCTAACTTGTATCACTAACTTAAATGTTCACTTATAGCAGCAGGGTGCTATTACACTGCAGGGTGCTGTTTAGGTTTACTGAAAACTGATTTCTTCCAGGTTTGTCAAACCCCCTTTATTCAGTGCAGGAATAGCTAATCAAGCTCCTGATTCAGAGGTTGTTTCAGAATCTGAGCTAAATTGGATAATTTTAGCAAGGTCATGTATTCCTTTTTGCATTCTCTCTTGATACTAATATATTTATCTTTTCCCCCTTTTTTCAGGTTTGTTAAACCTCTCTGTCACAAGAATTGATATGGATTTTTCACTACAAGCAAAGTCAAGCAAAGAGTTAGCGGCCAAACATTACAAAATTAAATGTGAAATGATTGAGCAGAATAAGAAGTTAAATCCAAACTGAAGATATGGTTTAGTCTCAAAACAAAATAAGAAGGACTCAGTCGCTCAAATTGCAGAGGCCAATAAGAAGAATAGTATCTCTAATATCAATGTCCAAGAGAAAGGAAAAACATCCTTTGAAAAGCCCAAGGATGCAGTCCCTACTCAACCTACTACTTCTACTATGAGGTAGGTCATTTCTATTGATATTCAAAATAGAGGAAAAAGACCAACCATTCAAGATCAAAGACCCACATCCTCTACTCAAAAATAAGTTCTTTCCAATTCCAATACAAAGTCTTCTCAAGTGCAACAACAACAAAAGCCAATCATTCAATATCAAAGGTCTACCCAAGTGCAGCAGCAACAAAGAAAGGGTAACCATGAGCAAGGACATGGGTATGCAACAAAGAAGACAAAGACTGCACCTTTGTGTCCATCAATGTCAATGGTTGAATATCGTGAGAAGCTGGGTATGCAAGTGCTAGAAAAAGATCCTCTAGAAGAGGAATGTAGAGAAGATGACATGGAACAAGTTGAGGAAGAGCACAATATACCCGATGAGCTAGAAGAGGAAGCAGATGTTGAGGAAGAGCACAATATACCCGATGAGTTGGAACATGTTCCCGAAGGTATATTATGTCATTATATGGAATTCTATAATTAGCTTATTTTTAAATCATTATTGCTATGTCAATTAGGAACATCAAAAAAGAAAGCAAGAGGGAATACAATGTGCTATAGAATTCATGGAAGATCACTAGATGAGCGACAAGAAATAATTTTCAATAGTGAAGCACAACCAGTTGGGCCCAATGAGAAAGCTGTTTCAGACTTGAGCCAATTTTTGGGAACCGTGGCACGAAATTCAGATTGGTGTCCCTTGATTTACACCAATTGGAAGGCCGTACCGAACAAGGATGACATATGGAAATATATCAATGTATGATAGTTTTTTATATTGTTCATTTACATTTGCATGTTAATATTAATGCTTGTTTTGCTTCACTTTGTAGAAAAAGTTCATCCTTCCAGAAATAGGGAAAGGGGTTGTGTTCAAAATTATGGATGAAGCTTGGAGGAAACACAAATCAAAAATCAAGAAGGAACATTTTGACAATTACGTAACAAATAGCGAGAGGATAAAAAATCGTTCTACAGACATTCCTCTCGAACACTTCAAGCAAATGATTGATTACTGGAGCTATGAACCCATCCAAGTAAGTATCTAGGTTTCATTATATAACTATGAAAATTATAAAGATTTAGCGGAGTTTGGTCTGCTTAGAGGATTTAACTATGGATTTCTTACTTGCTTTTGATATGGTTATTGATTTTTTCTGGTTGCATATATTTAGTTTTTTTGTTATTGATGTAGGATATGTGCCAACAAAATAGATTGAACAGATCACAACAAAAATGGAGGCATCGGATGGGCAATAAAAGATTTTCTGTGATAAAAGAAAAGTTGGTAATATTTTTTTGCACGGTTTCATATTTTGAATTTTAAAGTAATGTCAATATTATGTTTTAACTCATTCTTGTGATTTATACAAAGCATGCTCAAAAGAATGAAGAACCCAGTCAAGTTGAGATGTGTTGAAACTCGGACTAAGGACGGAAAAGCCTTAGATGATGAAACTGAAGAGACAATTGTGAGTTTTTCTTCTAGCTATTGTTTTATACTTAATTATTTATTATTATCACTAACATTATTAAAATGTACATTTTAGGAAAAGCTTAAAACCATGGTTGAGCATGATGGGAAACCTGCTGCTGAGGCATTTCAATCTATGTTTGGGAAAGAGAAGTCAGGAAGGGTGCGTTGTTATGGAGGAATAATTACACCCACAATCTTAAAAAAAAATGAAGAAATGGCAGCAATGCAAGAAAAACATGATCAAGAGGTGAAGTCTTTGAAGGAGCAACATGCAATAATGGAAGAAAGACATGCAAAAATGGAAGAGAGACAAAACCAAATGCAACACCAAATGCAAGGAATGCAATCTCTTTTGAAGACATTTATTACACAAGCAAACCCAGATTTGAACATAGAGGCTATAACAGCTCTGTTGGCACCACCAACTACTCCAAGGGATGCCAATAGCATCTTTGGTTCTTCTACTTCCACACATCATCCTCAAAATCAGGTAATTTTAGTTTAATATATGATTATGGAGTCTTCTGATTATTTTTATTTATTAATTAATTTTTGCAGGAAATGATGAATTGAGATGATCAAGAGGACTTGGCTAATGGGAATGCTAGGCTTAGAACAATTTCATATGTTTGTGAACTTTATTTAGACTTAATTGTGAAACTATGGAATGGGAATACTATAATTGTGAACTAATTATTATTCAATTAAATATATTATAAGTTTGAATGAAATTTATGTTTTCGAATCTATGTTTGTGAAATTGTATGGTTGTCTATGAAATTGTATGAGTGTCTGTGAAATTGTATGGTTTACAGGAATATATATACATTTTAGGAACAAATATGAACCTGCGCACAAACAATACAATATGAACCAGCCTATAAGATTTACCTATAGGAACGGTTAAGAACCGTTTCTATAGGGTGGAACTATAGGAACGGTATAAAAACCGTTCCTATAGGGTGGAACTATAGGAACGGTTAAGAACCGTTTCTATAGGGTGGAACTATAGGAACGGTATAAAAACCGTTCCTATAGGGTGGAACTATAGGAACGGTGTAAAACCGTTCCTATAGGGTTGGTTTATAGGAACCTTTTATAACCGTTCCTATAGGCTAGACCTATAGGAACGGTTATTTTGGCAGCGTGACCATAGGGAAGAAAACCGTTCCTATAGCCTAACGAAACGGCTGATTTGAGTACACACGGGAAACCGTTCCCGTAGGTCTATGGGAACGGTTTTCAACCGTTCCTATAGATGAAAAATGTTGTAGTGAGCTATGTTTTTTATTGTAAGATCTACTTTAATGGCATGACTTCTTCTTCTTCTTCTTCTCATGCATGTTCCAATGCTTCCCTTTTCTATTATCCTATTCCATTTTGTTGTAGCTTTGTCACTAACATGTGTGCTTTTCTTCTTCTCATGTTCTAATGCTTCCCTTTTCTATTATCCCATTCCATTTTATTGCAGCTTTGTCACTAACATGTGTGCTTTTTGGTACAGGAGCCAAGAATGCAAGAATTCAGTTCTCAAGAACACTAGGCTATTTAGCTAATATTTTATTCAATATAAGGTATTATATTGTACGATGCTATGAGTTTCTTTCTTTTATTATTGTTTGGTATACCAATGTGCAACTTAAATTTAGTTAGTAACGTAAGTTGATATCTATGGATCCATAGCCACAAAGAACGAAATTATCACTTTAGTTTTTAGCTATGAGCCTATGACTCCAGTGTAAGTAGTCAACAAATATGATTCATCAAATGATATTATTATTTTGAAACAACTCATAAATGCTATGTTTCTTTGAGAAGTTACAAGAAATATTGATATTTTATCATGCACTACAACAAACCTCTTATATTTTGACGTCAAAATATAAAGGTGTTTCGACGTCGGCAACCGTCAAAAATAATATATTGACGTCGGCTTGGACGACGAAATCGAGTGGAATATAACAAACGCTGAAAATAATATTTCGACGTCTATTTGGACGTCGAAATGTTCGACATATTGACGCCGACTTATAGACGTCAGAAGGCGTCGATATGAAGACGTCGAAACATTTAAAACAATTAAAAAATTTGCATATTTACGTCCGTTAAGACGTCGATATGCAAATAAAATATATAATTTTTTTTTTCATATCGACGTCTGTAAGACGTCGATATGTAAATAAATTATTTTAAAAAAAATTGAGCCGCTCAAAATGGAGCCGCTCAAAATGGAGCCGCTCAAAATGGAGCCGCTCAAAATGGAGCCGCTCAAAATGGAGCCGCTCCATCGTCCTCCAGTACACGCTCGCGGGCGCAGTGCTACAGCATGAGCCGCAGGGACTCTGATGCCTTCGGGCATTACGAGTAGCAGCTCATCCTCCGGTCCACCATCACGTCGGGGCAATCCGGCAAGTTGCGGCACAGGTAGCCGACGCTGTCGCAGGCGGAGTCGCAACCGTCCAGGAAGCGATCACAGAAGGCGGGCTTGGGCTCGACAATGATGGCGTCCTTGCTGCAGTTGAAGAGAGGGAGAAGCGGGCCGGTTAGCCGGGCGGCGCGGAGGCACGGCGCCATCGACGTCGGAGGAGCGACAGCTCCACATGGACGGGTTAGTGACGACGAGGTGGGGGTCGGCGTAGTCGACGGTGGCGACGGGGTACGTGCCGGATGGCGTGCGGAGGAGGAGGCGGGAGTCGTTGGCGCAGAGGAGCGCTAGCATGGCGTCTTCTTTGGAGGACGACGAGGGGCCAACAACGGGAGACGAGGCGGCGGCTTCGGGGGCCTGCAGATCGGAGGCGGGCGACTCCGGCGTGGGCTCGGGCGGCGGCGGGGGATCGCGATCGGGACGTCGACGGCTGATGCGTGAAGAAGGAGAAGTAGAAGTAGAAGTGAAAGAAATGAAAAAAAAATATAATTAAATATTAATTTTTTTTTATTTATTCTAAAAAAAGCAGGAGGCGGGAAATCTCCCGCCTCCGACTGGGCGAGCGCGCGTGCCACGCGCGCTCGCCCTCTCGCCCGCTTACCCACGCCTCCAGCAGGCGCCAAATTTTATTTGGCGTCTGCTGAGACGTCGACGTCGAAATTTCGACGTCTCTAGGCGTCGAAATATGTTAAAAATATTTTTTTATTAATTTTTTTTTGACGGCTGAACCGACGTCGAAACTTGAAATATTTTGACGTCTTCTCAGACGTCGAAACGAATATTTCAACGCCTGTCAGCTGTTTTCAGGCGTCGAAATATTTCGACCCCTGTTGTCAGGTGTCGAAATGTTCGTCAGATGTGGAAAAAATTTCGACGTCTACTAAAGACGTCGAAATTTATTGTATTAATTTTTTTTAATAATTTTACATTTCGACGTCTTTAGTAGACGTCAAAATTACGAAGTCGATATATTACGAATTTATTGTAGTGATGGTACTACTGATGCCAAAGGTAAAATATCTTCTTCTTTTTCTTCTAACTCAGTAAATGATTTGTTTCAAGAAATATATGATATTTTATCAAGGTACCTTCTACTGATGTTTTCTTCTTCTACTGATAAGGAAGGTAAAGTATCTTATTCTCCTTCTTCTTCACTCAGTAAATGCTTTGTTTCTTTAAGAATATACCAGAAATAGATGATATTTTATAATTGGCTAATTAATTGCTTCTTTCATTTTATTCTTAATTCCTTTCAATCATTTTGGTGGAGCTTTTGATGTTCCGGACAAGCTTTTTTTTTTGTTTGTTTCTCGCCAATTTCAAAGATTTCATGCTTTCCATTTATTCAGCCAACACGCATGCATTGTTAATCACATAGTTTGAATTTATAACCATAAGAGCATGCTTGTTTCGTAGGACAAGGAATACATTAATATTCATTGTTTGTTTAGTAGAAGAAAATGTTAATAAAATAATATAAAATTGATATTATATCTGATGTACACCGGATTTAAAAAATTCATATCCAATTCCCGCTCATTTATTGTCCAATTCAATTATATCTTATCCAATGAAACAAACATATCATAAGTATAAAATCAAATATATATTAATATATCCTAATTTATATAGTTCAAGTGTATATATATATATATATATATATAATGCATAAATTAATTATGAGGATTTAATTAGATGCATAAGGGTTTGTTTGGTTAGCGAAATCAAGTCTGTTTTCATGATTTCAGTTTCACTGAAACCAAAACTGCTTACGAAAACGTGTTTGGTTTAGTGTTTTCGTGAAACTGAATCAAAACCAGAATGAAAACGAAACCAGTTTTCTTAATAAAAATGAAAACAACAGAATGTTATTTTCTGTGGTTTCGAGACTGTCGGTTTCGTTATCAAAATACTGTGACAACTTTGTAATTATAAATATTTTTTTATAAAATTAATTAATTTAAAAATAAATCAAACTATATCGAATTTTTAAAAATAAAAATAAAAATCATCATTTTTAACTCAAACTTTTATCTTAAATTTATAAAATAATTAAACCAATTTATATCTAATTGACTCAAACCCAAATTTTAAATAACTCAATTTTTTTAAAGTTTGTCTATTTATAATTTAATCAAACCTAATTTTAGATCATTGGACTTATTTTTTTTTGAAATTTTATAATAACTATTAATTAATTTTTTATATCTAATTGAATAAAAAAATCTTAAATTATCAATAACTTAATTAATTAAATCATTTAAATATTTTGTAACCATATTAATAAATATTTAATTTTGTAAAGTAATTAAACATTTAATTACTACTAAAAATGTTCAAGGAAAATTAATATTATTTTTTATAATCAAATAAATATTTACTGATTTCAACTAACTAAAACTGATGTTGTTTTTATTAACCAAACGCATTTTCAGAAAACTGAAAATTAGAAACCAAAACCAAGTTTTCGAAACCAAACCAGAACATAATTTTCGCTAACCAAATAGCACCTAATGCATTCACCTCCTTCAAGAGAGAAGAGGATATAATTACCAGCTAGCAAAGCCTGAGACAATAGGACTTCGGTCAAAAAGGGAAAAATCAAAATCATACTTTAAACTACTATATATACAGAAAATTATGTTAATTTTATTAGAAATGGCCATACACTTGCACACACTTAATTAGTAAATAAAAACCATTAATTAAGCTCAAACTAATTATACATCAAATTAACTTCAGCAAGTATTTTTTTTTCTTTCTCCTTAAAAGTATTTATAGTCATAAAAAATTGAAGTGTTTCCTCTTGATTCACTACTACATTTTGGTTGTGGCCACGCCACTTTTGGGAATGGTCAAAAAAGTGTTCTCATACATCACTTACAATAATAGTTTTAGAAACCGTTCCCGTAGCCAGTGTACTATGGGAACACTAAAGGAACCGTTCCCATAGATTATATATGAGAACAGTTTTGGAACCGTTCTCTCAGAGAATACAATATGGGAACACAAAAATAGCCGTTCTCTTTTAAACCGTTCCTATATGTAAAAAACAGAACGATAAATAAACCGTTCCTGAAGTTTTCAACCAATCAGTTTTTCCCCTCATAAACTGTTCCTAAAAAAATTTACCCGGAGTCTTTTTCTTCCCTAGCCAATTCGCGCCTTTAAAATTCCACTCACGCGACTCTCCCGCTCTCTCTGTTGCCACTCTCCCGCTCTCTCTGTTGCGACTCTCCCGCTCTCTCTGTTGCGAAAGTTTTCTCTCCCGCAGGTGATCGTAGGGTGCCATCGCCGTCACTTCCCGGCCGTCGGGTGCCACTGATCTTGCTCCCGTTCGCCATCGCCTACATCCCCAAACCCTCTGTCTTCCTTCTCCAGCTTGGGCGAGCCCTCAGGTGGACTCCCAATCATTGCGCGCTTCAGGTCGACTCCCAATCAGCCTGGGTGAGCCCTCAGGTGGCCATATTATTGTGCGTTGTGTTTATTGCTTCCAATGACATTAAAAAAATGCCTCATTCCATTTAGTCTTGTCACAGGAAGTTCGAATTTGGAAGGTGTCTCCTTTTCTTCTTCGTTCCCTCTCCTCTCATCTGAAATCTCAAATCCTCACAAGGTAAGCTGAAGCCTGATCTCTCGGACCGTATGTTTACCCAAAATTAGGGTTTAAGGTTTTGTAGATTTGAGATTTTATTTCAATATGTTGTTTTTTAAGGATTTATTTCATTGATCAAGTTTCAACTATGCCCTTGGTCAATCTTACCACCAGCTGCATGAATAAATTTCACATCAATAACTAAATTTGTATTGTTAATAACCACAAGCTACCAGCATAATCCAACATGTATTACAAAAATAAAAAATAAGATTCATTAGGTACAAGCTCACAGGGACTTCATAGGTTCACGAAGTATCTAATATGTCAAACATTGCATCACATACCATGTTAATCACATTTAGTTAGGTGAACACAATAATATTAACATATCTCTTCAAAGACAAAACCTTTTAACAGAAACACTTAAATCATGTGAAATAGGTCAGATTAGTGCATAAAGGGGCTATCACAAATCCATAGTAAGTATCATACAAGCACTGACCAAGAAGGCAACTTATATTGTTACTACTATACAGTTGCAACATTGTCAAACATCAATCACATCCCTTATTGGAAGCACAACAAAGTGTAGCATGTATAATGCATGCCTTAGCATGTAGGGATTTTACTTTAATTAATTAATTTATCCTTTTACTATGATTAGATGGTGGAAGTGTGCAACTTTAAAGATAGTAAATATAAGACTCTAAAATAGGATGGAGAATAAAAAGGTTTGCGATGAAAGTAATGATAAAATTAACAGTAATACTATGTGCAACTTGATGGCTAATAGAACTAGCTAGGTGTGGCATAGTCAATTCTTGGAGAGTCTCAAGGTAAAGGTGCAGCATCTAGGAGAGATAGTGAATTAATTTCAATTTGGCGTATGAAGTTTACTTTAACTCCCATTTTGCCCCTAAAATTTAAGAAGTCTTATTTTGCGCAATGAAGTTTATTTTGAGTGCCACTTTAGTCCCTAAATTTTGAAAAATCTCAATTTAGTTCCTCAAGTTCGCTTTGATTCCCACTTTAGCACTTACTATTTAAAATAGTCTTCGTGTTAGCTTAAATATAGTTTTGATTTAGACTTATCCAAAAACCACTAACTAATTGATGTCATTCCCATATTGTACAAAACCATCATTGATTCAGATATATACTCAATGAACTTGTAATTGTGCCACAACAATATTGCATAATTATTGTCACAAAGTGAGATCTTCAAATTGTTAGGGCTAAAGTAAGAATTAAAACAAATTTAATAATGGTACATTTTTATATTTTCCTGCATTGGAAAAAAATATGATCATATTTATGCCTACATGTTCTAAGTGATTTTGCACTATGTTGGAGTTGTATGTATAACTCATCAAGTTGATGTTGTCGTTTCTTACCCTTTGCATTTTTTATTTATGTAGTTAAGTGAAATCAATGGATAAAGAATGGGTTCAAATGCCGACATATAGTACAGAATATATCAATAGTGTTCAATATTTCCTAGATTTTGCTTATAATAAAGGAAGGCCTCAAGGAGGGGAGATTTTATGCCCTTGTGCGGAATGTGGTAATGGTCATTGGTTGACAAAAGATGTAGTCTTTCAACATTTAATAGACTATGGATTTCTAAAATGCTACACTGATTGGGTAAATCATGGTGAGGAGTTAACAATGCCCACAGAGGAGGATGATGACATCGATGATGGAGAGAATTGCATGGATGACATGGATGATATGGATGGATTGTTGCATGATAGATTTAGAGAAGTGGTAGAAGAAGATGGAGTTACAGAGGGTCCTAATGAAGATGCCAAAAAGTTTTATAATTTATTAGAGGAGGCAAACAAGGAATTGTACCCCAGTTGTAAAAATTTCTCTATCTTATCCTTCACCATTCGGATATATTTGATGAAGTGTCTCTTTGGCTGGAGTAATGTGTCATTCAATGCACTCTTAGAGCTACTAAAAGAAGCTATGCCAGATTTGAACATCCCCAAATCTTTTAATAAAACAAGAGCTATGATAAGGGACTTGAGCCTTGACTATAAAAAGATTGATGCTTGTCCCAATAATTATATGTTATATTGGAAAGAGCATGAGAAAGACAAGTCTTGTCATATTTGCGGTGCTTCAAAGTGGGTTGAGAATTCACAGGCAGAGAATGAGCTAGAAAATCCCAAGCAAGGCCACAAAGTAGCGGCTAAAGTTTTAAGACACTTTTCGTTAATTCCTAGACTTCAAAGGTTGTTCATGTGTGAGAGGACTGCAAATTTAATGAGGTAGCATGAGGAAGAGCGAATAAGAGATGGAAAGTTAAGGCATCCTATTGATGGAGGAGCATGGAAGGACTTCGATGAGCGTTATCCTGATTTTGCTAGTGACCCACGCACCATAAGACTTGGGTTGACTAGCGATGAATTCAATCCATATATGACCATGAGTATTTCTTATAGTATATGGCCGGTAGTACTTATGCCATACAACCTTCCACCATGATTATGTATGAAGTCGGAGTATTTTATGTTATCTTTAATTATCCTTGGACCACACTCTTCTGGGACTGATATTGATGTGTACTTGCAACTATTGGTTGAAGAGTTGAAGATTGTGTGGGAGCTGGGAGTAGACACATATGATGCTTCAAAGAATCAAACATTTAAGTTGCGAGCAGCTCTTTTATGGACTATTAGCGACTTTCCTGGATATGCTATGTTGAGTGGTTGGAGCACAAAGGGAAAATTAGCATGTCCATCTTGTAATTATAACACTAATTTGGCTTACTTGAAGCATAGTAGAAAGATGATCATCGTATTTTCTTGCCAATGAGTCATGATTATAGAAGAAACACACGAGATTTCAATGGAAAAGAAGAACATAGGCATGCTCCTAATTTGTTAGAAGGGACAGAGATCTTGGACTTGTTGCAAGACTTTGTCAATTCATTTGGGAAGATGCAAAAGAAAAGCATTGGTGGTCCTTGGAAGAAGAGGTCCATTTTTTTTGAATTGTCATATTGGAAGCATAATAAACTACGACATAATCTTGATGTCATGAATATTGAAAAGAACATATTTGGCAATGTGATAGGGACTTTGTTGGACATAACGGGGAAGACAAAAGATCATGTTAATGCCCGTTTAGATTTGCAAGAGCTGGGAATTAGAAAGAAACTTCATCTGAAACCAGTGGATCAAGGATAGAAAGTAAAGTATGAAAAAGCATGCTTTAACATGAACAAAAATGAGAAGTCTATTTTCTGTAGCGTTCTCAAGGAAGCAAAATTACCCGATGGTTGTGCAGCAAATATTTCAAGATGTGTTCACCAAGATGGCTTAAAAGTCTCAGGGTACAAGAGTCATGATGCTCATTTCATGCTACACTACTTGCTCCCAGTAGCAATGATTAACACACTTCGTCACCAAGTGGCCTATCCTCTTATATTTCTATGTTCTTTTTTTCGTTTCATATGTCAAAGAGTTATTGATGTGAATAATTTAGAGACCTTGGAATTTGAGATTGCTGAAACACTTTGCCAATTAGAGAGGATTTTTCCTCCATCATTTTTTGATGTAGTACTTCATTTGCCCATTCACCTACCAAATGAGATAAGATTGGGTGGTCCTGTTCATTCTCGATGGATGTATTCACTAGAAAGAGAGTTGGGAAAGTTAAAGGCTTACGTGTGCAATAAAGTTCGTCCTGAAGGTTACTTGGTTGAGGAATGCTTGATATTTTGCTCAAATTATATGAACTCTAATGTGGAGACACGGTGGAACAGAGTGACAAGAAATGCTGACACATGTGAGTCTTTTGATGCTGAGCTTTCTAGTTTTTTTTTACCCATGGGTCGTCCTATAGGAGGGAAGAAAAAAGGTAATTTATTTTCGATGGACAACAATGAAAAGAACCAAGCTTACCGGTATATCTTGTTCAATTGTGATGAAGTTCAGCCTTATATTAGGTAAATAACTATTCTTTGGCCTTAAAAATTTGTTTATAAACTCATTTGAATAATTGTTGTAACAAAATATTTTTTTTGTAGTGAACATGAAAATATCATAAATCGGAAGAGGAAAAGAAAGTGGACCAAAGCAAAAAGTCAAAGCCATGATTTTATTGATTGGTTTAAAAATCATGCAATGGAGGAGGATGTCCCTGATCGACTGAAGGAGTTGTGTAGAGGCCCAAATAAAGTTACAAGAAGGTTTCCGAGTTATGTCATCAATAGATGTAAATTTCATACTAGGCAGCGTGATACAAGTCGCAGGACACAAAATAGTGGTGTCACTTTGGTGTCAATCACTCAAAGTTTTGCTAGTAGTAAGGATCAAAATCCGATGACGAATGCAGTTACTTATTATGGTGCAATTAATGAAATAATTGAGCTAGGCTATTATGGTAATTTCAAGTTTGTCTTGTTTAGATGTGATTGACTTGAAGTAGAATCAGAAAAGTATGGGGTGACTTGTGTTCACTTCGATAAAAAATGTTATATGGATGATCCATTTGTGCTCGCTTCTCAAGTCCAACAGTGCTTCTATGTTCGCAATCCCTCTAATGACAATAAATATTATGTTATGAAAACTCTTCATAGAGAGATTTCTAATGTGAATGACCAATCATATTGTGCCGAAGAAATATATAATATTGAGTCATCTGAACCAACAACTAATTTGTCTTTGCCTGATGATGAAATTGATGTTGAATGGGCAAGGGACGACATAGAGCCAACCATTGTTGAAAATTATTCAGCTGTTTCAAATGAAATGGAGTCTGAAGAAGAGTCCGACTTTGATGACACACTATGGGACTACTTTGATTGATATTCCTGTATTTTCGCATTTTCTGATTGATCGATGAAGCAAATGATTCTATCACATTATGTTATAGTGGCCCATCGGCAAGTACGTGATTTGCACAATCAGGTTAAACTTAGACTTTTTTCCTTTTCAATTCCAATTCATGTATCTGTTTAGCATGATGGATTGTGTTGCATTCAGACATTTGAAGGATTCCTATGCAATGGTGGTACTTCAATTCTCTATTTATCCTTTAATAAATGTGGCTGATAAGGATTCCAATGCCTTGATGGTTATCTTTTTGGTTGTTCATGCATAAGCTAAATTTCTATTATATGATGATTGATTGGTGTTCCACATTTGTGCATGTTTTATGATCTTCATGTATTTCTTTGAAGCTTAATTAGATATTCATGCCGCTCATAAATTACCCACCTTGCCTAAACCACTTGAGGGTGTAATTAATGAAGAAAAAATTAAATGAGCTCAAGCATATGGAGTACATAAAATGTTTGTTTTCTTGGCACCTTCGGTGTACAATCAAAGTTCAAGCTAATAGCTCATACTGCTTGTAAATATTTCTGGTTTTTGCCAGACTGTTTATCATCTTGATAGTTGATACTTAATTTGCATTGCCTTCTTTCTGCAGCCACTTTCACTTTATTCATGAAGCTGTCACCATACTGAAGGATACTGCAATTCTATATTTTGGCATATTACCAAGATTTTGAGAGGTAAAGAAGCACCTTGCTTTCTTTTAATACATATATCTCCATGATTCATTTGCATTACATCTTTAACTA
Organism: Canna indica; assembly: GCA_034359265.1. Classification (NCBI taxonomy): domain Eukaryota; kingdom Viridiplantae; phylum Streptophyta; class Magnoliopsida; order Zingiberales; family Cannaceae; genus Canna; species Canna indica. Next base: position 27,937,230 of record CP136891.1, read on the forward strand.
CAGGTCTTTAGGAGTTTGCTAGCAGCCAATAGCTTGATTCAGACAAGAGAACTCTAAAAAGTAGTAAGAAACTATTTTCTCACTTTCTACATATATATTTGTTTTCATATCAGTATCTTGATAGATATCTATCAGGATACTCATATCAGTATCCTATCTTGATATTAGGATATTGATATTGATGTATCCTGATATCAGGATATTGATATTGATGTATCCTGATATCAAGTATCAGTATCCTAATATTAGAATAATATACATGAATATACTGCATGGTCATATAAAAACTAATGCTTTAGAACAATACATGATCATAAAAACTAATGCATGAACAAATACATGTATCATGTACTTCTTTCTGGTTTTGAATTGTTGTTCCTTTCACTGCAGTCCCAAAAATTCTTCAATTGGGTTTTGAGCTCTACAAAGATGCTAATGTTGAAACAATATATCTATCCTGATACTGATATATAGCTTAGTGGAATCATGTTGCTACAGCCAAGGAATAATATAGCTTAGTAATAAGCTGGGGCTTCCTATATTAGTATCAGGATATCAGTATCCTAATACAAAAATTGACCTTCCACCAGCTATGAAATCAATAATGAATTGAGCTGAATTCTTTTCAAAATCTTTCCCTTCATCCAGCCATTTGCCCTCTCTACATTCCTCTTTAAGTTTGAATTTAAAGCCAAACAAACTCTTTCTCCACCAAAGACCAATACTTTGAAGCCTGCAAGTATTCATAAAAAATATGATCAATACTATCTTCTCCCATCTTGCAAATGAAACATTTCAAAACTTTTTTTACTCTTTCTATCTTGGATAATTGAAAGATATATATAACTATTCTGCTATTTGCACTGAAATGAAATAGCTTGTAGTTATAACTTATAACTATAATTCAAGTTTTGATATGAAAGATATTGTCTGAACCATATTTGTCATATAATAATATATCAGGATACTCCTGATACTGATATCAAGATACTGATATCAGTATCCTGATACTCTGATATCAGTATCCTGATACTGATATCAGGATACTCCTGATACTGATATCAGTATCCTGATACTGATAATATCAGGAGATATCAGTATCCAGTATCAGGAGATATCATTATAATAAAGGAGCAAACCTTGATAATAATATATCAAAGTTCTATGCATTCCATATAGATAACCAATGCCAGTACCTATGTGTAGTTGCCTCACAAGTATTATTCCATATCTACATATTCAAATCAGAGAAAGGATCACGTAAAGAGCATTTCATAATTCTGTTCAATGCTCCAATAGAAAGCTCTTTAAGGATGCATCACAATTGAATTATACATGCATTTAGTGAATTGGATTTTGGTGGTTATATGACATCAAGATTGACCCTTCTGCTATAAGAGAATTAATCAAGGTTCACAATTGACTTCATACCTTCATAGGCACTTTGGGAGGTTTATTAAGCACAATGATAGCTGAATCCTAAAATTTTAATCTTAGTCTTCTTATGTATTCTATTTCATCAGCATTGGGATGCAAAGTTGCAGTTGGTATAGTGTCATATCTCTTCATAATCTTAGTCTCTGTAACTGGTACAGGAAGATGAATCTTCATGCCAGGTTCCATGACATGATTGTGCTTAATCTGTATATAGACTGCAAAAAGTAGTTACTTTATTCCCTATTAAAGAAAAAACGTTATGCTGCTCAGAAGCATAACAATTATTCCCTAGTTACTTTATTTTCTTAGAATTTGGACAGCTAGTCATTCCTATATCAGTCCTGATACTGATATCAGTATCAGGATAATTAAGCTGGAGCTTCTTCCTATACCAGATTTGGCAATTTGATTAATTTGTTTTGTTGGGTTGAAATAGAATTACCTTGATCGGTCTAAGATCCCGAATAAAAAACCTCTAGAAGCAATCATACAACTCGCCAGTCTATTTTAAGATTCAAGGATGTAAGAAACAGAAATTTAATTAAAAGTTATATTACAAAGAGCCACTTGACCAAGAATAAATCGAAATACCAATTCCATGAGATAACATTGACATCAGTGTTGTGCGTCTTCACTGAAACTGCTAGTGATTTTCCCAGTCTGGTATCCCATATTGCAATAGTTCCATCAGAACATGAAGCAAAAACATCAGCTTCTGTTTGGACTCCACTACAAGAATGGTAATAAACAGGACCAGATTAGAGAAACATATAACTTATACTTATTAGACAAATATGGAAAAAAAACTAATCTATTCATGGATAGAAATCACACATGGAAATCACTAATCCTTAAATTGTGTATATGGCTAGATCCACATCTGAAACAAAATTTAGAAATCAATTAATGTGAAATATGTGTTTTAATGGTGATCGTACCAGTACTTAAACCATTTCTTTTGGATCTTAAATGCTATTATTTATTCTTATCAGTTTGTACAAGTGCTGAGAACATGAGATTTATTGTGAGCTTCAGTTATCTGTAGAAAATGCTCTTATTCTCAAATGGTTTATTTTTCAGTCACTGCTCTACTGAATGAGATATCCTTTATCTAGTATTGTGGTAATTTACTTGTGATATAGCTTTCTCTATTTCAACAGAAGACAAAACCTCAATAAATAATTTGTAACCTATGTATGAATACAATCCATATGAAGACAAAAACCTCAATAAGTATATCAGTATCTGCTTTGCACATCTTTTGGTGTTGAAATAAAGCTTGCTTTTTATATGGTTATTGATGAAACAAGCTATTTTTTTAATATGGTTATGCACTAATACTTGTAATTTTTTTTTGGTTGCATATATTTAGTTTCTTTGTTATTGATGTAGGATATGTGCCAATAAAATAGATTGAACATATCACAGCAAAAATGGAGGCATCAGATGGGCAATAAAAGATTTTTTGTAATAAAATGAAAATTGGTAATATTTTTTTGCATAAACAGATTCATATTTTGAATTTTAAAGTAATGTCGATATTATATTTTAACTCATTCTTGTGACTTACATAAAGCATGCTCAAAAGAATGAAGAACTCAATCAAGTTGAGATGTTTGTTGAAACTCGGACTAAGGACGAAAAAGACTTAGATGATGAAATTGAAGAGGCAATTGTGAGTTTTTCTTCTAGTTATTGTTTTATACTTAATTATTTATTATTATCACTAACATTATTAAATGTACATTTAGGAAAAGCTTAAAACCATGGTTGAGCATGATAGGAAACCTGATGTTGAGGCCTTTCAATCTATGTTTGGGAAAGAGAAGTCAGGAAGAGTGCGTTGTTATGGAGGAACAATTACACCCACAATCTTAAAAAAAATAAAGAAATGGCAGCAATGCAGGAAAAACATGATCAAGAGGTGAAGTCTTTGAAGGAGCAACATGAAGTAATGGAAGAAAGACATGCAAAAATGGAAGAGAGATAAAACCAGATGCAACGTCAAATGCAAGGAATGCAATCTCTTTTGAAGACATTTATTGCACAAGCGAACCCAGATTTGAACATAGAGACTATAACAGCTCTGCTGGCACCACCAACTACTCCAAGGAATGCCAATAGCATCTTTGGTTCTTCCACTTCCACACATCATCCTCAAGATCAGGTAATTTTAGTTTAATATATGATTATGGAGTCTTTTGATCATTTTTAATTATTAATTGATTTTTGCAGGAAAATGATGAATTGAGAGATGAAAGATGAATTTCACGGAGGAGATGATCAAGACGACTTGGCTAATAATGGGAATGCTAGGCTTGATAGAACAATTTCACATGTTTGTGAACTTTATTTAGACTTAATTGTGAAATTGTGGAATGAGAATACTATAATTGTGAACTTGTTATTTTGAGTCAACAATTGTGTGGTCGTTCCTACGTTTGTGAATATATTCTACGTTTGAATGAAATTTATGTTTTCGAATCTACGTTTGTGAAATTATATAGTTGTCTGTGAAATTGTATGGTTTACAGGAATATATACCTTTAGGAACGACTCCTCTCGCCTATAGGAACGGTTTCTATACCGTTCCTATAGTTTCGGCCTATAGGAACGATTTTCAACCATGCCTATATGTTTGACTTTTAGGAACGGTTTTATAACCGTTCCTATATTTCAGCCTATAGGAACGGCTGTAGAACCGTTCCTATAAGCTTTACCTATACGAACGATTTCTGAATCGTTCATATACCTATAGGTAAACATTATAGGAACGATTTAATAAGCGTTCCTATAGGCTGGAACTATAGGAACGGTTAAAAACTGTTCCTATAAGCTAGGTTTACAAGAACAATTTTCAGTCGTTCCTATAGGCATGGACTACAGGAACACTTTTACAACTATTCCCATAGGCTGGACCTATGGGAATGGGTTTTTTGGCACGTGGCCATAAGGACGAAAATTGTTCCTATAGCCTAACAGAATGGCTAATTTGAGCACACATGGGAAACCGTCCCCGTAGGTCTATGGGAACGGTTTTTTATGTTTTGGGAACGGTTTTCAATCGTTTTTATAGGTTAAAAATGTTGTAGTGAATATTGGTTTACATGAGTTAATATTAACTATTTTAGATTGAAGCATCAAGGTCAAGATTGGAGTGGGTTACACCACCAGAATAATTGCATGCTTTTTACGCACCAAAGGCTAGCTATAATATATCCTGCTTATGGACACCAACCACTTTATAATCAAGACAAATCTATCATTGCGATGGTAAATTTTGAGAATGATCTTTTTATAAACTAATCTAAAAGTAAAGCATCATATCTTTTTAATTGATTAGTCTGTCATCGTATATAAGCTCCTCAGCAATTTGATGTATAGCCAATTTTTAGAAGAAAAAAAATGATGTTTAACCAAATTCTTCGGCTAAGAAAGAATAATTAAATTAATTAGACACCAACCAGACCGTGCTTTTAATCCTTGGAACAGGCAAATGGAGAGATTTACAACCATGAACAGTCGAGAAAGAAGTTACCCAATCACAAATACAGAACCCATAGTGATTGCGATATAATTGCTCACCTGGTATGAGCCCAAATCATGATTACATATACATAAGAAATGTTTTCTTTCTGCAGAATGTTATTTTTGCAATATGAGAAGATTTCAATCTGCACGAAGCTTTTGCGACTGTTTTTACATCATCAAACTTCTGCTTGATCCAAATCATGGTTACATATACATAAGGAATGTTTTCTTTCTATTGAAGGTTATCTTTACAGTATGAGAAGATTTTGTGGATATGTTGAATGATTTTTTTTTCTTCTTTGAAAGATTAATGTTGCTTTTTTTATTTACATTTTACTAATAATTACGAATCTTACTAATTTGAGATCGTAAAATGTACTCTATTTATATAGATTATTAAATTATCTACTTTTGAGTTTTAAATTATTATTTTTTGTATATTTTTATTTTTATGCATGTGTACAAATTTATTAATTTGCTCATTTATTAATTTATTAAATTACTACAAAATCTTGTAATTATTATTAATGTTCAATTCATAGGAAATATCATTACAACTGCAAAGGGTCACGTAAGATTCACACACCATTACTACTAAAATTGTCGTCATCACCGATGGCTCAAGCCGTGGATGAACCGTCGGTGACAACTATCACGGACGGCATTAGCCGTGGCAAAATGCCGTCACTAATATGAGTGTCTCAAATAAGTTGGGATGACATCTCTCAGCCGCCACAAGTAATCATCGGCGACAGCCGCGGGCGATGTCGCTGATTTAAACACATTAGTGAAGGTTGTAGGCAGTTGTCACTGATACAAACACATCAGCCACGGTCTCAAGCCGTCGATGATACTATTAGAAACCGTGATATTTGGTGCTGCCCAGGCCATCAGCCATTTATGATAAGCTTTCAGCCACGGCTTAGTGACGGTCGACCGTGGGTAAGCCATGGCTAAAGGTATATCCTATAACTAAAAAAAATGAAAACTTTATAAATTCCTGTATACAATGATATTTATAGATTACAATATATTTTTAATCGCAGATTACAACAAAAAAACATCATACACATGCATTTGAAATCGATCAAACATACAAATTTTACATAAATATCATTAATTTAAGCCTCAAACCGGAGGCAAACAATTATCAAAATATCATATATATGTTGGCTGAAGGTTTCTTCCTTCATGCTCTATTCTCTTCATGACTATTTTGATGTTAACAAACCAAATCTATTTAACAAAATTCTTGAAGTATGAAATTGCAGGATCGGTAAATGATAAGTCAAAGCGTGAAACGATCGATCTTGAAATAAACCAATGCGTGCACAAATGGCTTGGACGAATCAAAAGAAAACATGGAAAGTCCTTCAAGTTGAAGCACGCTGGAGAATGGAACCGGGAAACAAAGCGCGAAACGAGAAAACCAAAAGAAAAATTTCCAGCCCAGGATCGGTCGACTGGTCGGTCGACCGAATTGTGTTGAAAATTAGTAGTAGCCAATTCGATCGACCGACCGATCGACCGAATGATGCCAAAAATTGGCAGTAGCCAATTCGGTCGACCGGTCGATCGATCGAGGATAGTGAAAAATTGGCAATAGGCTACTTCGGTTGACCGACCGAGGCCAAAATCTGGCAGTGCCTGCTTCGGTCAATCGTATAGCAGAGGAGCAGATTTGTGACTCTTTCGGTCGACCCTCCGGTCGACCGAAGAGAGCGATTGAAGCTCAAAGAGCCAGCGGTCGCTGGGCGGTTGATCGATCGACGATCGATCGACAAGCGACCGAACGACGTCCAACGGGCGAAAAAATGCCCGTTGAGCAGCCGTTCCTTTGAGGGGTTATAAATACCCCTCATCTAACTTCTTTTCTCCTCTCTCCCAAATATTGTGTGATGCAAATAGCATTCAAAGAGTGATCTCTAGCATCCTCCAAGCTTCAAAGTGATAAAATTCTTCAATCCTGGCTCTTGATCCCTCACCTTCAAAGAGTTCTTGATCAAGGGGTTCATCAAGGGTGCTAGGCTCGAAGCATTTATTTTGTGATAAGTTGTTTTCTTCCTCTTCTTGTAATAGACTTGTTTTTAATTTGTTTTCAATTCATTGTCTGAGCTTGTAAGAAGACCTAGTGTTAGGTCTTGTGTGTAAGTGATTACCTTAGTGTAGAAGGTGTAAAGCCACTTGTGTAAACATAATTTACTAGGATTAGTTGGGTTGTCCCTTTGGATTGAGGTGGAAGAGTGCTCTCGATAAGAAGGCGAAGAATTTCGGGTGTGGAAGTGTCTTAGGTTGAGAGTGAGACTCTTCGAGTCAAAGTCCTCTGTGTAAGGGAAACTATTTAATCTAGTAAACTTAGTTTGGAAATCCTAAGCGGGGTGCTTAGGTAGTGGAGTAGGCATTGAGGCCGAACCACTATAAACCCTTGTGTCTGCATTGATATCCTATGTGTATTTATTGCTTTATCATTTATCGCTTCCACATTTAGTCATTGAGTTGTAAATTGCCTAAGTAATCAAAGAAACAATTAAAACCGGAATTAGGAAAATAGATTTAGTTAACACACTATTCACCCCCCTCTAGTGTGTCATTTCATCCAACAATTAGTATCAGAGCAGGTCGTAGTTTGAGATTTCACCATCTCGTCTGCATCTAGTCTCGATCTGAATATAGCACTAGAGTTGGTAGCATCTTCACCTCCTAAGTTCAATGAATCGAACTTTGGTCTTTGGAAGTCTAGGATGTACACCTACATTAAGACTAGAGGTTTTGGTGTTTATAACATGTTAAAATTTGAATACACTTATCCTAAGGTTGACATGCATGATTGGAGTGAACTTGACAAGAAAAGGTTTCAATTTAATGGAGAAGCCATGAATTGCATATTTTGTGCCATACCAAATAGCATTCTTGAAAAAGTCATGCATTGTTCAAAAGCTTTTGACTTATGGGCTACTTTAAATGTTTTATATGATTATGCCAAAACCAAAGAGATTGACACTTTCGATGAAGGTGGTGATGACAATGGTCACTCACCTACTACTAATACTAATTTTGATGCCCATAGCTCATCTTGTGAAAGGAGTAGCTCCAAGAGCAGAAAAAGAAAGGTAGTGTGTCATGCATGCAGGAAAAAGGGGCATGTAAAGAAAAATTGCCCTTCCATGAAGAACACGGCAAAGAAGAGGTCAAAAGCTTCTACATCATCATCCCATTTAAATGAAGCATCCTCTTGCAATGACTATAAAGCTACTTCAAAAGCTTACCTCATGAGCACTAATGATGAGGTACACTCTTCTCCTTCTAGTCATGCTAATGCAAATGAAAATGCTAGCTCTTCTAGTTCATTCAAGATGCCATATGGAGAACTAGTTGAGGAATGTCAAAAAATGTATGCCTTGCTTATGAAAAAGAACAAGGAAAATAAAAATCTAAAGAAGGAAAACTCTAAGCTTAGTTCATATGTGCATGCCTTAGAAGTAGAAAATAAAAAATTAAAGACTAGGCCTTTTGATTCATGCCATGATAACTTAGAGCTTGAGCTTAAAACTTTGAAACATGAAAATGATAATTTAAAAAATGAAAATAGCATGTTAAAAACTCAATTACATGCTATTCAAAAATCTATGAATGATTTAAAAAGTTAGGTTATTCTCTTGAATAAGAAAGTAAGTGAATTAAAAAATGCTTCATTTCTTAAGAACACTAGAAATACATATGTAAAGAATGCCAATGTCCATTATCATTCTCATGCTATGCATTCTACCACTAGACCTCATGATCATAAGAAAAAGAATGTTGTTTCTAAGAATGCTCATACTCATTATGCTTCACATGTCAAGCATTCTAATAATAAATCTCAAGTCCATAGCAAAAACAAAAAGAAATTAATGGACATTGCTTTTGTTGTGGTACATATGGGCATGCTATATATGATTGTGCATTTAAGATGAACCCAAGTGGAGTTAAAACACATTGGGTAGCTAAGCCCTCTAACCCCCAAGGACCCAAAGCCATTTGGGTACCAAAAGTTTCTTGCTCCCTTGTAGGGGGAGCTACCACACAAGGGTAAAGAGAAGTGAGGAGTTAAAGTTGACCATATACTTAAATGAAGTATCATCCTTGGTTGCAACTTCAAACCATCATGATGCCATAGGTATGGAAATTGGCATCTAGCTATACTCTATATCATCTCCTTATTTTGGCTTGTTCCATTTATAGTTGGAGTTTTGATATACTCTTAATATTAGTAGATTTTTTGATCGTGATAAGTTTTAAAAATGTTTTGGATTTTAGATTTCCGGTCTCCTCGGAGACCTATGTGGCCTATAACGTGCCTAAGCGACCTTGCTGTTCTAAATCGTAGGCTAATTGTGGCTTTCAGTTTTCTACCAATAGGAAGGGTTGGAGATCATGTTTTCATTAATATTATATTTATGATCTCTTAAAAATTCTTTTTGGATTCATGACAACATATTTTGAAACGGATCTCAAACTAGTTGGCAAAGCGGACTTTGAAAATGATACTTGATTTCTCCCTTTGCTATTTGGTTTGGGTTACTTACTAGTAGCTTTGTTTTCGTGAAGTCTACTAATGAAGTCTACTTGCAAGTTATGATTGTTAATGGAAGACTAAACTGCCATGAAGAAAATTGAAAGGTAAACGACGAGTTTGGCAAGACTCCAAGAATGAGGTATGAATTTAAATTTGGCCAAATCTTTGTAGAATATTGAATGTTCATGCTCTCATGACGTCTCTATACTCATGATTATTTTTGAATGCCGAATCTATGAAATTAAATGAGTAGGTAAAACTTTGATATCTTGAGAAATTCCATGATATTTTGATCGATTGAAATCTGCTCTAGGTTAAAATTCACATTAGAGACTATCATTTTGAGCTAGTAGTTGGAAAACATATTTATATTTACTCATATTAAGTGCTCATGTGTCTATACTTAAAAAACCATGAGTATAAGTTAATGATTGATAATTAGCAACTTCACAGTAATATGCTTGTCTTTTGAACGAAATGATGCTAAGATAATTTTTTTGACCAAATGACATTATCTTTGTCTCAAACTTAGCATACATGCTTTAAATGATCATATGTTGGTATCTAGAAAGTTTGAACAAAATCTGAAATCGTTGGACAAACGACTCGTATTTACAAAAATGTCACTAAAAACTTGTAGATTTTCTAGAAAATTGTAGAGATATCCTTTTTTAGTAATTCTTGATTTTTTGGAATCCTCATGAAGTCTAGTTCATGTGGGAAAAATTTCATAAAATTTGAATATACACATCTCTCAAAAATAATTTTTCTTTAAGGGTTAAAAACTCATGGCAGATCGAGCGGTCGATCGACGTGCGACCGCCCGATCGACCGGCGGACCGAAAACCATCCGATTTGTCCATTTTTTTGCCAGATTTAATCTAGGCCCTTGAACTCAAGTTCTTAAGCCCGAGACTAGGGCTTCCTTGCCCATTCAACTGGCTGTTAAACCCTTCTTCCCTTGCTTCTAGGCTTTCTACTTCCTCTCCAAGGTAAAATACTTGATCTTTAGCTTCCATTCATGAGTTTATACTCAATTTTGAGTGGATTCTTCTTCTCTTCTTCTCTCAATGTCTTGATTCATCCATAAAATTATGATTCATATTTCTTTTTCTTGGATGATGATTTTCTTTGGCATGTTTACCTCAAAAACAAGTTTTTAGGGAAGAATAATAAAATATCTCATGTTTTCCTTAAATGATTCAATATTTATTTTGTTTTTTCTTTAAATGACTCAAAAACAAGTTTTTCTTGCTTTCTCTCATGAGTTATCCTCAACATTTATTTTGTCTTTCTTAAAATATTTTTTTTGGTCAATTAGAATATTTTTTCTCATCCTCATCTAGTCAAAACAAAAGTTTTTTTTTTAATGATTCAAATGTATGTGTGCTCTTTTATTTGTGGTTCATTTTATATTTTTTGGATCCTATCTTTTTCTTTTTCTTTTGTCTTTTTTCTTTGGACTCACATATGGAGATTTAATGTTAAAATCTATTTTTTTTAAGAAGGTATTGCACGAATCTATGTCGATCTTAAAAGTGCTTCCTCTCATTGCTTTAAAAGTGTGCATCTCTCATCAACGCTAATCATCTACACATCATTCTAATTGTCTTGTAGAATGGTACCCAAGACAAAGCTCCCAAGTTTGCCCGATAACCTTTTGACCTCTATAGGCAAGACACAAGCTCCTAGGTTTGCAGATAGGGCCATTCTACAGACTCGTCCAGTTAACTTAGGTGACCTAGAGCAGTTTGATATTAGGAGTAAACTTGCAAGCATGGGTTGGGTCGAGTTCTTAGGAAAGCAAGTACCAGTGTGTCCCATCCTGGTGAAAGCCATTTTCTCCAACCTAGTAATAGATAAGGCTAGATTGGGAGACGGACTAGTTCTCCGATCTGAAATTATGGGAAAATCCATAGTAATTACAGAATCAGGCATTATAGATGCTTTTGGGTTTCCTATGCTAGGAAGGCTAATATATAAGATGTCCACACACCTATTTCATGAGGATTTTCCTACTCATGAAGTTATATAAGCTATCTGTCCTGAGAATTATCAGAGAATTATCCCTACCCAAAGCATCAAACTTTCAACCTCTGCTAGGATTATGCATCTCATCATTGCATATAATATTCTTCCTAGAGCAGGTCACTATGATGAAGTAACCACTATGAGTTCTAGGGTACTCTTCTTTATCATGTCTCGTATACCCATAGACATCCCTGATCTCATGCTTCAATATATAGCAAATGTTCATGCCTCAAGGAAGCAAGCTCTACCTTATGCCTAAGTGATTTCTCACTTTATATATGCTGCTGGGGTCAACAAATCTAGATTTGAAATAGAGCCTGTACCCAAAGCCATAGATTCATCCTCTCTTAACCGCATGAAAATCCTTGAAAATCGGCATGGTAAGAGAATGCGGAGGGCTCCTGAGGAACTCACTGATCATGACATGGCCATGGAGGCGGGCGAAGCTGGTGGAAGTTCATCATCCGGCACTCCCATTGCGTGTCTAGGTGATCTAGAGTATCACTTTGCTCAGTTTCACATCGACTAGGTAGAATGGAACAAAGGAACAAAAGAGCACCTAGACGAGTACGGCCGTCAGATCGACGAGTACGACCGTCAGATTGACGAGTATGGTATGATGATCGGTGAGCATGGTCGGTGCATAGATGAGTATGGTCAACGTGTTGACCGGTACGGTCAGCAAGTGGATGAGATGTAACAATACTATCAGTTGCATCTACCACCTCCACCACCACCGGAGGATGATTAGTATTCTTTGATGTTTTGATGTTATTCATCTTATGGACTTGTATTTGATGATCGACTTTATAGTATTATTAGAAATGTAAGTGTTATTTGATGATTGAATGACATGTTGTTGTTTTTTTTGAAACATGCTAATGTAGTTTTTTTTAAAACTTGCTATTTTTGAAACTTTTTTTGATGGATGACAAAAGGGGGAGAGTTATCATATATAGTATGGCATGGTGATAGGGGGAGAGTTAGAAATATATGCATAATGATAGGGGGAGCACTAAATACAAAATGAATACATCATTCCTTTTAATGCTCTCATATATCCGTCAATGGTTGGTTGTTGGCTGAACTCATGCTTCATACTAATTGACGAATACTATATTCTCTTGCTCTTCATCGTCAATGGTTTGTCATCATCAAAAAGGGGGAGATTGCTGGCTGAAGGTTTCTTCCTTCATGCTCTATTCTCTTCATGACTATTTTGATGATAACAAACCATATCTATTTAACAAAATTCTTGAAGTATGAAAATTGCAGGATCGATAAATGACAAGTCAAAGCGCGAAATGATCGATCTTGAAACAAACCAATGCGTGCACAAATGGCTTGGACGAATCAAAAGAAAATATGGAAAGTCCATCAAGTTGAAGCACGCTGAAGAACAGAATCAGAAAATAAAGCGCGAAACGAGAAGATCAAAAGAAAAATTTCAAGCCCAGGTTCGGTCGACCGAATTGTGTAGAAAATTGGTAGTAGCCAATTCGGTCGAATGAAGATGGTGAAAAAATGGCAATAGGCTACTTCGGTCGACCGTTCGGTCGACCAACCGAGGCCAAAATCTGGCAGTGTTTGCTTCGGTCGACCGATTGGTCGACCAGATAGCAGAGGAGCAGATTCACGACTCTTTCAGTCGACCGAACAAAGCGATTAAAGCGCAAAGAGCCAATGGTCGCTGGGCGATCGATTGGTCGGTCGATCGACGATCGACCGGCAAGCGACCGAACGACGTCCAATAGGCAAAAAAATGCCCGTAGAGCAGCTGTTCCATTGAGGGGTTATAAATACCCCTCATCTAACTTCTTTTCTCCTCTCTCCCAGATATTGTGTGATGCAAATAGCCTTCAAAGAGTGATCTCTAGCATCCTCCAAACTTCAAAGTGATAAAATTCTTCAATCCTAGCTCTTGATCCCTCACCTTCAAAGAGTTCTTCATCCAAGGGTTCATCAAGGGTGCTAGGCTCGAAAAGAAGAGGTGTTTATTTTATGATAAGTTCTTTTCTACCTCTTCTTGTAATAGACTTGTTTTTAATTTGTTTTCAAATCATTGTCTGAGCTTGTAAGAAGACCTAGTGTACGTTAGGTCTTGTGTGTAAGTGATTACCTTAGTGTAGAATGTGTAAAGCCACTTGTATAAACATAGTTTACTAGGATTAGTTGGGTTGTCCCTTAGGGTTGAGATGGAAGAGTGCTCTCGATAAGAAGGCGGAGACTTCGGGGTGTGGAAGTGCCTTAGGTTGAGAGTGAGACTCTTCGAGTCAAAGTCCTCTGTGTAAGGGAAACTATTTAGTCTAGTAAACTTAATTTGGAAATCCTAAGCGGGGTGCTTAGGTAGTGGAGTAGGCATTGGGGCCGAAACACTATAAACCCTTGTGTCTGCATTGATATCCTGTGTGTATTTATTGCTTTATCATTTATCGCTTCCACATTTAGTCATTGAATTGTAAATTGACTAAGTAATCAAAGAAACGATTAAAATCGGAATTAGGCAAATAGATTTAGTTAACACACTATTCACCCCCCCTTTAGTGTGTCATTTCATCCAACAATATATACAACCATAAGTATATAAAATACTATCAGTATATAAACAAGTATCAAAATATAAAAAAAATACAATAAACCAAAATCTCACGGCTGCGGTGGAGATGGTGGAGTCGATAGTGACCGGGTCGGGAGCATCGATTGGGTTGAGGAGGACGATGGTTGCGACATCATCGGTAGAAGGCCAGAGTGAGACGCAATCTAAGTGAGGAGTTCCTGCATGTTCTGCATCAGCTGTCTCAACTCTTCATTCGTCTGTCTCTACTCCTCCATCACCAGCCTTTGCTCCTCCTTCGCCTGTCTCTGCTGGGTGAGCTCCGACTCCAAGGCCGCTATCTGACTTTGGTCCTGTCCGAGATGTCGAGGGCCGCTCACACGTAGCCGGAGGGGTCGGTGCCCTAAGTGGCCCGAGCAAGGCGCGTGCATGGCCACTGTTTGAAAAGCCGTAAACACGATTGTGCTCCCAGACACCTGCGGCCTCCACCCAAGCTCCTGCGTCGTACTCCTCCGGTGTGCCTCCACGCTCGATCACAGTCCTTGTGTATGTTTCCTATACGCGTTTATATTTTAAATATATATAAACTATATATAAAAATTGTGTAAATCAAATAGACATAAATACTTACCATTATGATCGAGGCTTTGCTATCAACGTAGTCCCCCGCTCCTCGTCGACGACGGTGGGTGCGCTCAAACACCTCCATCATCGACGGGCGTTGGACGGTGCCATCCTCCGCCACGCGCGTCTTACATTAGAAAACAAATACATTAGTATCATTATACACGATATATAATTTAATTAAAACTAATTATATTATACATACCATACGACGCTCATGAACCGCAAAAGACACGGAGCCACTAGTGTGGCGCAATCCCGTGCCGTCCACCCTGGACATGCGGTTTCTCGACGCAGTCTGGGAGACCTCCTACCACTCAGGCATGTCCCACCGCTCAACGAGCTGGTCCCACACAAGCCAGGAATCCACTCCGGGGTGTGTCCCCAAGTCTGTCCTATATGTGTGGCCCCCAGTCATCTCATCACAGTCCGATAGGCCTGCTGAAGTAGCCCGTTATAGCGAGCGCGGGCAACACACTCACATGCAACCTTAACAAAAGTCGTCTGGTCCTCCGGCCATGTATAATGAGTCTGCAAAAAAAAATATTATTACCGATCAATATTTAATATTAATATTAATTTAATAAATATACTTACCGTGAACTACCGCCACAATAGATCCATATGCTCACAGGGCACGTGAGACCATGTAGGCCACACCCCGTCCATAAACTTCCGGATCGTCTCCGCTATTGTGCGGGGGACGTCCTCCTGCTCAAATCTACATCAACTATAAATTCATATTATGATATTTTGAATTATAAATAAATTATAAGAAATAATTAATGCATATACTTACCGTCTTCCATGCACACTAACTGCTCTGAGCAATTCTCCCTTGGGTAGTGGAGGGAGAATTCTATTAGGGCCTCGTGGCCTACGTCTGGAAGTTCCCGAATTACCAAACGGATTAAAACCATCCGTGCACAATACCAACCTGATATTTCTAGTATCCCTAACAAATGAAGGATAACACCTATCCAAATATTTCCATGCTTCACTGTCGGATGGATGAGTCATTACTGTATCATCACGACTTCTTGCATGCCAACTCATATAGGGGGCAGTTTTTTCTGACATGAATAATCTTTAAAGCCTCGGTGTCAGTGGAAAATATCGAAGCACCTTAAAGGGAATATTTTTTTATCGGGCCGATTTCTTCTCCTTGTAACGAGGATGTTCACATACCAAGCATTGCTCTAACTGTGTATTTTTTTTATAATATAAAATATAATTATTTGGGCACGCATGTATCTTTTCGTACCCAAGCCCTAATTTCCTCGTCAACTTTTCTGTCTTATAAAAAGTTGGCTCAAACTTGTTATTTGCATGTAGCATACCAATGATAAAGCCTGCAATCCGATCAAACGCAACCCCGTTGATATTACAATCGGACTTGATGTTCAGGAGTTGCGATATTGTCAAAAATCTTGTATAATTAGGGAAATTCTCATACAAAAGTTCATCGACAACTTTCAACATCTCGTAAAATTCTGCAGCCTCCTTATTCCCAATTCAATCTGTATCGCAGGTTGTTCTTCAGTGACTTCAACTATCGTAATATCTGGTGGCACTACCGTCTTAATAACCGACTCAACATTATCATTTAAATGGAATTATCCTCCAAGACTATCCAGAATCATTGTTCTATAAGGATTAGATGGATTGGAAGAAGAAACACCAGTAGAGGAAGATTCACCATGAGTTTGGACAACATGATTGCTCGATGTCCCAACTTGATGTGACTCCCCGTGACAATTCCATAGAAAATATCTTGGTGTGAATCTTTTTGTATACAGATGCATGGTGATAGTTTCTCGATCCAAAAATCTTATGTTCGAACATTTCCGGCACGGACATCGGATTTTATCACCACTAAGAAATTTTTGATTCGAGTAGGAAAAACTTAAGAAGTAAGTTACGCCAACTCAAAATTCATCCGTTATAGATCCACGATGAATTCGTCGGTACATCAAACTTCAATCGCCCGACACGTTCTACCAAAAAGTTGGCAATATCTTTAGGTAATGTCTTTAGGTGGGATAATCCTATTCCATTTGGGATTCATGTTATTTATATTGCACTTAGTATTTCTTTTAGTCATTAACTTTATTCTAAATTTTGGCAACATCTCCCGATAGTTCTCCGAATACGCATATCATTTTGGCACGTATCGGATAACAAGAGAGATACAAGCCAAAATTTAAAAATGAATAATGACTAAAAGACATAAACTAAGTGCAATATAAATAACTATGTTCCCAAATTGTCCAATTCGGGACAATTCAAGGATTGTATGTTGTATAAAAGATCATTTACTTCGTTTACACGAACATACAACCCCCGAACGAATCTAAGGTTTTGTAAAATTAAAACTTGATCCGTCGATGTGTACGTGAAACGTATTAACTCGTCTTGATTTTTTTCTAAATTTGTGGATACTAGTGCGAGCCCACAGTGGATGATTCTGCGTGAGTCCAAAGTGGACCATTCCAGCACGAGTCCATCCATTGTGGATGATTCCGACGCAAGTCCACCATGGACGATTTGGTCGCGAGTCCACAGTGGACGATTCCGACACAAGTCCTTAATGGACGATTCCATTAATACTAATTAATTAATATTAAACTAATTTTATTAAATAACCCAAAAAATAATTAAACCCTAATCAACATTAACCATTAATTAACATTAACCAAATTAATTACCTAATTAACAATTAATTTCTAATAATTAACAGTAAATTTTTTTTAAAAAAATAATAGGGTTTAACCTTAATCATCAACAATAGTCGGCAGTGATGCTGGCTACTGTCACATTGGGGCCGATGGTAATCGGCCCCAAATCATCGCGCCGGCGTGTAGACATTGGTGCGGAGAGGGCTGGATCGACGTCGGCGCGGAGAGGACAGGGAGATGGAGGGAAATGGGGAGAGGAGGAGATGCTTACCGATAGGGAGAGGGATACCGGCGGCGGCAACAGGCAGCGACGGATGGCGGCGGCAATAGGCGACAACGGCGGGAGCAGAGAAGAAAGAGGAAGAAGAGGAAGAAAGAGGAAGGGCCGGGCGCGAACGCAAATAAAAAGGATTTTCACCGATGGCTCGCCAGCCATCAGAAAACCGTGGATTCGTAATTTTAATATCACCGACGGTTGGCCCTCTCTAAGCTATCGATGAATAGTATTTTATTTTTGCACTACGTTCGCGTCATTAATATATAAGCGACGACCGCTTCTAGCCGTGACTAATGACTTTTTCATATCACCAACGGCTCTCACGCCCCCATGGCTTTTATTTTGCGCCCGTGCGCGCCGTCAACTATGAGCGACGGCCCTAGGCGGTCGTATGCGAGCCGCGGCTGATTTGGTTACATCAACCACGACCGCTGCGGCCGTCGAAAAGCCATGATTGATTCTGACGGCCGAGGTAGCCGTCGGTGATTCCCGTGGCTGATATGGTATATTCTAGTAATGCATGATCTATTCTTTGTACTATTCTCTTTCACCCAACACCAAAATTTTGATATTTGCTTGAAAATATTTTCAAATCTTCTGTTTGTAAAATGGTTATATTATTTTATAAATTTTTATTGTATTTATTATGAGTTCATATTATTTGGTAAAGACAAAGATTGTATTCTATCAATTAAGAATAATATCATTACTTTTTAATATAAAATTTAATATACATATGTTTTTATGTTTAATTTTTGGTGATAAATTTCCGATGCGATTATGTTTGAATATAATATTATATATAAATTTATAAAATTATTAAATTTATTCGTAACTTATTTAATTATTCATAGTTATTTAAATAAAATTATACTTATATATATTTGCGCAATGCGTGGGTTCTCGACTAATATATATATGTACATTAAAAGCAAATTGCAAACCTGCAATGTGACACCTTTACAAGCTTTGTGTGCTCACATGGTAAATTCAGAAATTTTTGTAATTTATTTAAATTTTTCCTAATTTTTTAACCCCCTCTCTCACTCTAACTCATGTCTCCCGTTTCTCTCTCTCTCCCCCCCCCCCCCCTCCTCTCTCACGTCTTATCTCTCTCCGACCTCTTTCTCTCACATCTCATTTTTCTCCCCCTCTCTCTCACACACTTACTTTCTTCTTCTTCATTTACTACTGCTCCTTCTTCTTCATCATCATCTTCTTCTTCTTCATTTACTATTACTCCTTCTTCTTCTTACTTCTTCTTCTTCTTCTCTATCATGCTCGGATGGCAATCAGAAACAGTTCGGAGGGAAGATTACGATCTACGTTGTGATATGTGGAATAATTGCTACTACTGGAGGATTGATGTTTGGTTACGACATTGGAATCTCAGGTTTAGTGTGTGGTTTCAATTTAATTATTTATCTATATATATATATATATATATGATCAATTTATTTAATTTTTTAATGTACATATCGAAGAGAAATTTATTATAGACGTGTATAATTTTTTTTAATAATAATGGAATTATATTTTATGTTGTGCAGGAGGTGTCAGCACCATGGATGACTTCCTTGAGGAATTGTTTAATTTGTTAGATTAATTTTTAGGGTTTAGATTAATTTTTAGAGTTTATATTAATTTTTAGTTTAATTTAGTTAGATTAATATTTAATAATGGTAGGTTAATTATTCAAATTAATGAAAATGATGTAGATTAATATTAATTAATTAGTTAAAATATTGTTAATTAGTCTAAAGTTATCCTCAGTGGACTCGCGTCGGAATTGTCTACTTCGGCATTGTGCCGGAATCGTCCACTTCGGACGCGCGCCGGAATCGTCCACTGCGGACGCGCGCCGAAATAGTTCAATTTGGACTCCTGCTGGAATCGTCTAATTTGGACTCGTGTCGGAATTGTCCAATATGGACTCGAACTGTCTCGAAACATTTAGAAAATAATCATCCATCCGACGAGTTGATATGTTTCACGTACGCATCAACGAGTCGGATATGATTTAGCAAAACCTTAGATCCGTTCGGGGATTGTATGTTCGTGTAAAAGAAGTAGATGATCTTTTATACGACGTACAATTCTTGAATTGTCCCTGATTGGACAATTTGGGAATATAGTTATTTGTACTGCACTTACGTTTTTCTTTTAACTGTTAACTAATTATTCTAAATTTCGACAACATCTCTTGTTCTCCGATACGCGCCCAGATGATATGCGTATTCGGAGAACTGTAGGGAGATGCTGCCGAAATTTAAAATGAAGTTAGCGGTTAAAATAAGTACTTAGTGCAATATAAATAACATAAATCCCGAATGGAATAGGACAATCTCACCTAAAGACATTAACCAAAGAAATTGTCATTGATTGACAAAATCATGTCGGCTGATCGAAGTTGGATGTACCGACGTCTTGATCGTGGAGCTTTAACGAATGAGTTTCGATTAGGCGTAACGTACTTCCTAAATTTCGCCTATTCGAATCGGAATTTCGTTAGCATCGGTGATCAAATCCGATGTCCGTGCCGCATTTGTTTGAATGGATGATTTTTGGATCGGGAGACTGTCACTCTGCATCTATATAGCAAAGGATTTGCACCAAGATATTTTCTATGGACTTGTCACGGGGAGTCACGTGAAGTCGGGATGTCGAGTAATCCTGTCGTTCAGACATATGGTGAATCTTCATCTACTGGTGCTTGTTCATCTAGTCAATCTAATCCCTATAGAACTATGATACTTGATAGTCTTGGGGTCAATTCCACCTGAATGATAATGTTGATCGGCCAGTTCTTCAGACATCAGTCCCACCAGATACTACAGCGGTTGATATCACAGAAGTACAAACTGCGGTAGATATTGAATTACCGAATAAAGAAGCTGCAAAATTTTACGAGATGTTGAAAGCTGCCGATGAACCTTTGTATGAGAATTGTCCTAAATACACTAGGTTTTCAGCAATGACACAACTCCTAAACATCAAGGCCGATTGTAATATCAGCGGGGTTGCGTATGATCGGATTGCAGGATTGATTAATGGAATGCTGCCTACTGATAACAAGTTTGAGCCAACTTTTTATAAGACTAAAAAGCTAATGAGAAAATTGGGGCTTGGATACGAAAAAATACACGCGTGCCAAAATAACTGCATTTTATATTATAATGAAAATGTGCAGTTGGATCAATACCATGTATGTCAACATCCTCGTTACAAGGAGAAGAAATCGGTCCGATAGAAAAATATCCCGTTTAAGGTGCTTCGGTATTTTCCACTAACACCGAGGCTTCAAAGATTATTCGTGTCGGAAAAGATAGCCCCCTACATGAGTTGGCATGCAAGAAGTCGTGATGATACAGTAATGACTCATCCATCCGACAGTGAAGCATGGAAACATTTGGATACATATTATCCTTCATTTGCTAGGGATACTAGAAATATAAGATTGGGATTGTGCACAGATGGTTTTATTCCGTTTGGACATTCTGCAACTCCTTATTCAGTTTGGCCAGTGCTGCTGACAGTTTATAATTTGCCACCGTCAATGTGTATGAAAGATGAATTTATTTATCTTTCGATGATTATTCCGGGTCCTAAGGGTCTGCGAAAAGAAATTGACATATTTCTCAGACCCTTGATAGATGAATTGAAAACATTATGGACTGAGGGAGCTGTCACTTATGATTGTCATCGGAAGCAAAACTTCAATTTAAAGGCCGCAGTCTTGTGGGCAATCAATGATTTCCCGGCGTACGACATGTTGTCTGGTTGGAGCACTCACGGCCGACTCTCTTGTCCGTATTGTATGGAACACTCTAAATCAATCAGTCTTCAGAACGGATGAAAAATCTCATTCTTTGATTGTCATCGTCGATTCCTACCGGCTAATCATCAGTATTGAAGGAATCGTAATAAATTTACTAAGGGCAGAGTCGAAAGAGATGGGTCACCACCGATGTTGTCTGGTGAACAAATGTTAGCACGTGTTTCAGCACTTCTAGATATAGTATTTGGTCGCAATGAAAGAGTGTCAGGTTTTGGCCAAACACATAACTGGGTGAAAAAAAGTATCTTTTGGGAATTGCGCTATTGGAGTTCATTATTGATTCGACATAATTTAGATGTCATGCACATTGAAAAAAATGTGTTTGATAATATTTTCAACACTTTGATGGATATTTCCGGAAAAACTAAAGATAATGTCAAAGCCCGACATGATATGAAAATACTTTGTAAAAGACCAGAGTTAGAGTTACAAGAGATCAACGGACAATATCTGAAACCGAAGGCCCTATATGTGTTAAATAAACAACAGATCAAAGATGTTTGTCAATAGGTAAAAGAACTCAGATTACCCGATGGATATGCTTCAAACTTATCTCGATGTGTGAACGTCGATGATTGCAAATTATCAGGGATGAAGAGCCATGATTGTCATGTATTCATGCAGAGATTACTTCCGATCGCATTTCGAGATCTTCTACCTGATAATATTTGGGGTCCGTTGACTAAATTAAGTATGTTTTTTAGAAATATTTGGGCAAATGTCATTCGAGTCGAAGATATGTCGTCAACACTTGAAAATAATATTGTTGAAATCATATGCAAGCTGGAGCAGTTTTTCCCTCCTGCATTTTTTGACTCGATGGAGCATCTACCGATATACTTGGTATACGAGGCACGAGTTGGTGACCCCGTTCAATATTGGTGGATGTACTTATTTGAAAGATACATGAATCGTCTGATGAAAAAAGTAAAGAACACCGCAGCTGTTGAAGGATCAATATCTGAATCGTATATCATCCAAGAAATTTCAACATTCTGCTCATTTTACTTTGAATCGACAGTACAGACAAGATTTGATCATCTTCCACGTAACGACGACGGGGGTGTTCGACATTCAAATGGATGTTTAAATATATTTTGTCACTCTGGTCGTGCTTTTGGTTCTCGTCCCTCTCGACACTTAAGCGAGGAAGAGTATCGTTTGGCACACTTGTATGTATTACTCAATTGTCCAGAGATTGAACAATTCATTGAAATATTTGACATTGAGATGGTGCAAAAATACTCTATTCACAATGATGAAGAATTGGAGAGATTACGGAATCGTGATTTCCCTACTTGGATTCAGACTTACAGCAAAGATCACAGAGCTAAAATAGATGAAAGAATATTTGAGTTTGTTAGTGGACCGTCGTGACTTGTGTCGTGCTATAGTGGATATTTTTTTAATGGGTATAAATTTCACACCGTTGAATATGCATTTACAAAGAAGACGATGAATGCTGGGGTCTGTGTGAAAGGGACAACCTATGTTGAATGTAATATGGATTTTTATGGACTGGTGGAAGAAGTGATAGAGTTGCACTACTTCGGCTTGAAATCAGTTATTCTATTTAGATGTCATTGGTTCGATACAACAGAAAGGGGCATGAAAGTTCATCCAAAATACAAACTTATTGAGGTTAATTACAAATCTAAATTGGCAGCAAATGAGCCTTTTATATTGGCATCACAAGCCGAACAAGTATATTACGCGAAGTATCCGGCTCGAAATAAAGATAGAGCAGATTGGCGTGTAGTCTGTGAGACAAAAGGTAGAGGAAAAATTGATCCGATAGTAGGAGAAAATGAGTTGATACCTGATATGACAGATGGTTTCTATCAAGAAGATGATCCTCCTGCTGTAGATCGTATTATTCCAATACTCGATGATGCAGACACAACGTCAATTCAATTAGAAGTTGAATATGCTGATGATGACGATCATGAAATTGAGGAAGCTGGAGATGAAGAAGATGAAGAAGAGGAAGAAGAGGAAGAAGAGGAAGAATTCGAAGACTATTATTCAGATGATGAGGAATAATTGTAAAGTATATATTTTCTTATATATATCACTACTATTTATACAATAATCTGATTATATGTCTATTCGACAGATATGTCTGGTCGTGGTTATCATCGCAAGAGAGCTTCGGAGTCTCCGATCGGTGAGACTCCTACACTTACTCATGCTGCTGATCCTCCTGTTGCTGATCCTCATGCCGATGATATTGCCGAGGCTAGTACATCCAGACGCAGGCGGCCACGCGGGCCAAACAGGTGGCAGCCTCCACCAGCCACAGAGTCACGTAGATTTATTAGCGTGATTGGGGAGCGGTAATATATCATGAATCATGAATCATTACAAATTCATTATATCATAATATAATATTAAAATTTATTTTTGTTGTGCAGGTTCGAGCAAGAAGAAGTGCCGACGAGCATTTCTTCTACTATTCAACGATACATGCACGGGGCATGGCCTACGTGGTCTCACGTGCCTAGTAAGCACGTCGACATGTTATGGCGCGAGTTTGAGGCACGTATATTTTTTTTTACATACATGATGATTAATATTGGTACTGATATTATTATTCTGCAGGCTCGCTATACATGGGCTGAGGACCAAAGGCCCTTCATTTATGCTGCCTAGGAGGCTATTTCCCGGGCAAGGTACAACGGGCAGCTGGGGCAGGCCCGATCCCAGGCGATGGCACGAGCTGGGACTACTAACATCGCGGAGACTCGGGGATACGGCCCCGATTAGATTACTCCGGATATATGGGACCAGCTCGTGGGAATATGGTCGACGAATCAATGGCAGGAGGTTTCTAGGAATACGGCCAGAAATCGCATGTCGCGGGGAGCAGCGCGTCAAACCGACGGCTCTATTGCATTTGCAGTGCACGCGAACCGTATGGTAAGTATACCTTTTAATTATATATTTTATTTGTTACTATGTGTACTAATTAATGTATTTGTTTTGTAAATGTAGACGATGGTGTCGGATGACAGGATTGTCCAGCGACCCTCCCCGATGGCGGTGTTTGAGCGGACTCACCGTTGAGCACATAGGACGGGAGAGTACATCGACAACCGCGCTGCATACATTATGGTAACTATATATTTGTTTAAATTATTCATTATATATTTATAATTTAAGTTTTATGATAAATATTAACAAAAAATCAAACTCGAGTAGGAGACCTACAGCCAGACGGTGGTGCAACGCGGGGGCACCCCCGAGGACTTTGACGCAGCAACGTGGGTCGAGGCCGCAGGTGGCTGGGACCATGGCCGCGTATATGGCTTTGCAGATAGTGGTCTTGCGCGAGCCGTACTAGGGCCACTTGGGGCACCGACCCCTCCGGTCGCTGGTGAGCGGCCGTCCACCTCCAGATCCAGTTATGATCATGATAGCAGAATAAGAACTCTAGAGGAGACGGTCGCACGTCAGAGTCAGATGATGGAGCGCTAGAGTCAGATGATGGCGGAGATGCATGCTATGCTACGCAACATGTCAGGTCATCCCGAAGCAGGCATCTCTTCAGCATCATCTCATCCATCGTCCTCGAGTCAATCCACGCCGGTGTACACTCAAGCACTCCAGACCCCGCCAAATGATCCAGGCCATCCTCCATCATCATCGTGAGATTTTTTTATATTGACTTTGTTACTGAGATATTATACTTGTTTAATTTATTTTGGTTGGATATTGATACTTCAATTTTGCATTTGAGTAGTTTTTATACTATTGTGGATAATTATCAATATAAATATAATTATTTTGATGTATATCTTGGTGTATTTGTGATGTGTGAATGAATTTGTGTATGAGTGTATGGGTGTGTGAGTTATGTATCAGATAATGTATCAATGTATCAATGGAAATTTGAAATTTTAATTTTTTTCGTTACCAGGTTCACATCATCAGCAACGGCTTTCCCACGGCCATCCGTGGGAAAGCCGTTGCTGATGACCTACCGCAACGACTTAGCAACGGGCTTTTACTAACGGCGTTGCTACGAGCTCACCAGCCGTTGCTATTAATGTTATCAGCAACGGCTCCGCGTCCGTGGCAAAACCGTTGCTGATAATATTTTTAGCAACGGCCCGAGCGGCCGTTGCTAATCCGTTGCTAAGTTATCAGCAACGCAATTTTCTGCCACGGCTCCATTGCAACGGCGCCGGCCGTTGCACGCCGTTGCTGATGCCCATTTTTCTAGTAGTGATTCATCATTCAAGTCCATGGTCAACTCCAATACACCACTTCTCATTCATCCTTGTGTGGTAGCTCCCCCTACAAAAGAAGATGAGACTTTTGGTACCCAAATGGCTTTGGGTCCTTGGGGGTGAGTTGGCCTAGGAATCCAAAGTGTCTTAACTACACTTGGATTTTTCTTAAATGCACAACCAAAAATAGCATGGCCAGAAATACCACAACAAAAATAATGTCCATTGAATTTTTATTTATTTATTCTATGGACATTAGATCTATCATTTGAATGCTTGACGTGTGAGACACGATGAGTATGAGCATTCTTAAATGAAATATTCTTATTTTGAACATGAGGTTTAAATGTGGAATGCCTAACATGAGATTTAAGATTAGCATGAGCATTCTTTTTACTAAAATTCTTAAATGAGAAAATATTTTTCATTTCATTCACTTTCTTGTTTAGGTTTAGAACCTCATTTTTCAAATCAATCAATGAGTTATGTAAAGCATGCATTTGAGATTTCAACCTACTATTTTCATTCTTCAATATGTCATTTTTGTTTTTCAAAACCTTAGTGTCAATACTTAAAGTATCATGGTATGGATTGGGGATACTAATTCTTAGCTTCTCATTTTCTAATTTTACATCATGTAATTGAGAGCTAAGATTTGAGTTTTCTTTCTTTAAATTTTTCTTTCTTTATCTTTTCTAACAAGCAAGGCATACATGCTTTTATATTCATCCATTAATTCATTATAAAGAAAATCATGAGAACTAGATGAATTAATACTATTATTGTTATTAACATGACTAGAAGAGGTGGAGTGTACCTCATTGTTATCATTCATGAGGCATTCTTTTGAGATTGGCTTCATAGTCATGAACGGAGGATGCTTCACTTGAGTAGGATGATGTGGAAGCATTTGACTTCCTCTTTGCCTTGTTTTTCATGGTAGGGCAATTCTTCCTTATATGCCCTTTCTCTTGGCACACATGACAGATCACCTTTCTCTTCCGACTTTTAGTGCTCCTATGACTGGAGACACTTTGGGCTTCAAAAACCATGTTAGCAATGGAAGGATGACAATTGTCATCACTATCCTCATTAAAAGTTTCTAACTTATCGGTTTTAGCATAATCATATAGCATATTCAAAGTAGCCCAAATATCATATGCCGAAATACAATGCATGATCTTTTCAAAGATATTATTTTCACAAGAACAATATATGCAATTTGTTGCCTTAACATTTAATTCAAACATATTAATTTGTTCTTGTGTCCATGCATCCATGTTTTTCTTAGGTTCAATATATTTGATTTTTACCATGTTAAATACACCTAAACCTTGAGTCTTTAGAAATGTGTACATCCTAGATTTCCATAGACCAAAGTTAGGGGCATCGAACCTAGGAGGTGTAGATGCTACCGACTCTAGAGCCATTTCGAGATCGAGACGAGGTGTAGAAGAGATGGTAAAATCTCAAGCTACGAACCTGCTCTGATACCAATTGTTGGCGAAATGACGACACTAGAGGGGGGTGAATAGTGTGTTTACTAATACAATTAGCCTAAATCTCAATTTTGATCGTTTACTTAGATTGGTTTAGGAAATTTACAATTCAATAATTATATGCGGAAGCGATAAATGATAAGGCAATAAAAAATAAGCAATAATAACAATGCAAACACAAGATATTTATAGTGGTTCGGCCCCAATGCCTACTCCACTACCTAAGCACTCCGCTTAGGATTTCCAAACTAGATTTTACTAGATTAATTAGAGTTTCCCTTACAACGAGGACTTTTCAACGGAAAGTCTTCGCTCTCCAACCGAAGGCACTTCCACACCCGGAAGTATCCCGCCTTCCTACCGAGAGCATTTTCCCACCTCAACCTAAGGGACAACTAGAACTAATCCTAGTATTCACTAAGTATACACAAGTGGCTTTACTCCTTCTACACCAAGGATACCACTTCACAAACAAGACCTAACAACCTAGGTCTTACAAACTCAAATTCAAATAAAACGTTCAAATAACAGGTAAAATTACATTCAAAAGAGCTAAGAATAAAATCAATATTAAACGCTCTTTTGCAAACCTTTGACGCCTTCAACTCGTCAAGTGGTAGCGCTTGAAAAAGATTGACGCAGAAAGAAACAAGGCGCACTGTAATTGATCGATTGGAAGGCTTAGATCTTCCCTTTGAATACTCAATAATTTTTGTAAGAATCAAGGAAGAAGAGCTAAAAGAACCATATGAGGGTATATTTATACCCTGTTGAAGAAACGGCTGCACAACGGATAGAAAACTATCCATTGCAGATCGCCGGTCGAATGGTCGGTCGACCGGTCCTTCAACCGCTGTAATTCTCCCTGTAGTCGATCGACCGACAGGTCGACCACCCAAACGCAAAAACATCAATCCAGATCTTCAGTCGACCCATCGATCGATCGACGTGATCTGCGTCTTCGGGTATCAGCAGGTCGGTCGACCGATGGGTCGATCGCCCGAGCTACGGCCCATTTTGGGCTTCCATCGGTCGACCGCCCGGTCGACAGAAGTAGCTCTGCTACTTTTTACCTTCATTCGGTCGACTACCCGATCGATCGAACCTAGGTTGAAGTTTATTACTTCAACCTATTTCTTTCGCTCTTCGTTTACGGGTTCTGGCTTTCAACGAGCATCATCTTGGAGAGCTTTTGACGTGATCTTTGGACTCGTCCAAGCGACTTTGGTGCACTCGTCGATTTCCGAGAAGTTTCGCGACGGACCCGAGCGCGATGATCAATGTCCTTCCGATATTCGATTTCTCTGATATTTTTGATCGAGGACATCGAACGCTACTGATATGGAATCTGAAGATATTCTCAATGAAATCATTAGTCTCATGTTTGTTATCATCAAAACCATCAAAACTGAGATTAAGACTTAGGTTGAAAACCTAAAGCCAACATGGAAGTGACCCTATTTGATCTTCTACGAGCAGAGACAACTCTATGGAAGAAAGCAGTACTAGCATCCCTATCAGATATCCATCTAGTCTTAGCCTTTGCCCACCATTTTAGAGTAATCTGTCTTTGAAGGGCATTGGCCTTGTTATGAAGACTTCTAAGGATGGTATAGTGGGAATCATCAAGCGCAGAAATGGAGTCAAGATGTTCAAGAGAGTGAATATCATTAAGAGTATTTTGAAGTAAATCTTCTAATTTACCTAGGGAGTTTCTATTCCAATTAGAAAGAGCAGCTCTAGTCTTAGAGAGTTTACTATTAAAATTGGAGAAGACATCATTAACAAGGGAGGGGAGAGTCCAAGAATTGTTAATAATAGAAGTAGGCTCCTCATAATTAGTCCAAAAGTTCTGGAATCTAAAAAACTTACACTTAATCACTTTAGAAGATGGGATAGAGATAAGTAAAGGAGAATGATAAGAGGTGAGCTTAGGAAGATGATTTACAGTGGTACAGCCAAAGAAATGCAGCCATGCAGGATTATGGAAGACTCTATCCAATCTTACAAGGATGCGAAGGTGGTGTTTCCTATTATTAGACCAAGTGAAGGGATGGCTAGAGAATCCAAGATCAATAAGATTGGAATTAGAGATGAAGTTTCTAAAACAATTAATAGAGTGATTGATAGAAAAGGGAGTGCCTCCTTTATTATCCTCCTGATTAAGGATGCAATTAAAGTCCCCTGAAATTAACCAGGGATAAGGAGAAAAATCAGTGCTAGTAAGGGAGTCCCAAAGAGAGTTTCTAAGAAGAGGGTTAGTGCTAGCATAGATATTGGAGAAAAGAAAAGACTCTGAATTTTTCAATTTTAGGATAACATGAATAATAGAAAAGTTAGAAAAAATCACTTTAGCAAGGACAAAATCAGAATTCCAAGCAAGAATAAGGCCTCCAAAGGCACCTTGAGAGGGCTGGATGAATCCATCCCAGTTCTTTCCAAGACTCCTAATTAAATTTAACCCTTTATGGGAGTCAAGGTGGGACTCTTGAATGGAAATGACCTTGATAGAATGACTTTTAATGACAAAGGAAAGGTGATCCCTCACTGGTTTCCTAAAAGCTCCTCTACAGTTCCAACTTAAGATATTCATGGATATAATTAAGTTGGTTTTAGTATAAGAGCTAAAGGATTCTCATGGGGATCCTCTTGAATGGGAAAGAACCCTTCTGGAGAGTCTAAGAGGTTACTGGGTCGGTGCTTCTTAGATTTAGAAGGAGGTTCTAAAGAGAGCAAGGAGCTGCTATGGCTGTTCTTAGTGGTTTTTGATTTTTTCCTCAATTTGCCCCTGTTAGATACTTTCAGAGGCAATTGCTTTTTAGAAGAAAGAATCACACCAGAAACATCCTCAACCACTTGGTCGAAGGACCTAGGACGAGGAGGGTTAGAGATAAGATCAGGAGAGTTTAAATTCGTGTTTAGGCTCGGGTTGATAAGCTGGTGGTGGGCTAGAGGAAGATTCTTAAAGAGATAATTCTATGTCACTGAGTTGAGATAAGGAGTCTTCCTGAATAGATAAGGAATCCTCCTGGTCAGACTCATATGTTACCTCAACAGTGTGACTAAATTCAGGGTAAGAAGCAGATCTTATAGTTATTGATTTTTTTCTAGGAGGCTCAGAAGCAGGCTGAGTCTTAGAGGGTCCCTTCTGATTTCCACAGGAGCCTTGGCTTCCTCCATTTGGTTTGAGGAATCAGGTTTTGCTAGCTTCCTAGGTTCCTTATCCTGAGAAATAGGATTCAAAGGGGAGGAACTAGTTTGCCCAGCAGAGCTTCGACGAGGTCGTCTTCGCTGAACTTGAATCCAGGGACCACAATATGGTTTTGACGTCAGACCCGAGTCATCAAGAGGGGAAGCTGGAGGCTCAGGGGAGAGATTGGGTAAGGGGGGATTGGACTTAGAGTTGGGATTACTAAGGTTGGTAGAATTATCCTTAGAGCAAGGAGGAGAAGAGTTAGAACTCTTAACAGAGTTGTTAGAAGCTTTTTTGGGACAACTAGATTCTAAGTGACCAACAAGGCTACATTGGAAAGAGACAGAGGAAATATTTTCATATGAAATAAGTTGAAACATAGATTTATCACCTACTTCAATTCTAATACCTTGATGTAAAGGAATAGATAAGTCAATATCAACACAACACGGACATATCTACCCCTTTCAAGAGAAAAACATCTTTCATCAATTTTTAAAACAGATCCAATGTTGTTAGCAAGTAAATAAACAGATTCATGGTTCCAAAATTCAAGAGGAAGACTATGAATTCTTATCCAAATAGGAGCATGAGTAAATTCCTCTTTCCAAGGGCTGAAAAGAGATTTCCAGTGTATTAATCTGATGACATCGTCTCCAAGCGACCAGGGACCATCAGTTATAACATAATTAGCAATTTCAAAAGAGGAAAAATTAAAAACAAAGAAATCCTCTTCTAAATCAACAACAGATGTAAAACCAAAATTACCCCATAACTTTTGGGCCCATCTTTGAACAACAAATAAAGAAGAGGGTTTCCCCAGGAATTTACCAATTAGGCTGGATTCCCAGGGTTGTCTCCAAGCCTGCACTTGTTCAGTAGTAAACTGCACTTTGCCAGTAACATTAGATTCTATCAATTTAAGAGTAACAAAGTCTACAGAACAAGGTTTAAGAGGGGATTTACCAGTTAAAACTTGAGGCTAGGAACGAGGCTGTGAGTGCAGAGTGCCAGGAATAGATCCTGTTAAAGAGGGGCGGTCCCTAGAAGCCGAAACAGGGGTTTTAATAGGGTTAACAGAAGAAGCATTATTTTTGATAGAGGAACTATCATGCATATTAGGGTTAGACTGAAAGTTAACAACCAAATGTAAATGAGGAGAGCTTTTAGAAAAAATAATTTTTTTGTCTAGCACAGAAGACTTCGGAGCCCTTTTACTACTATTAGCAGGGATACTAGGTTTACCAGAGGGGATAATCCCGTTTCCCTTACCTTGAATAGGAGTAGAAGGTTTTCCAGAAGGAACTTTAAATCCCCTAGAGAGAGAGGAAGAAGACTGAACATTCTCAGTCATTGGTATTATACGAAAATCACGAGAAACAATTTTCGAAGAAGATTTGAAATTAGGGTTCACATTTTTTCGGAGAAAGCCAAAAATTTTGAAACCATACGAGAAACAGAAGGAATATTTACCACAGGAACTGAAGAATCTAAACCGGAAACATCCATAGGCGAAACATCCAAATTAGGGTTTCGAGTTTTACCATAAAGATCTGAGGAATCCGAAGCCAAATCAGTCTTAGACGGAACAACAGAAGCAAAGGTTGGAGAGAGTATACCAGAAGCAACCATCAGAGAAGATGTGAAATTAGGGTTTTCATCGGAGGACCCTTTCACCACGGACGAAGAAGAGGGAAGGTCAAAGATGGGCACAGTCGAGTTGGGAGGGGGAGAAGAAGAAGAGAGGAGCACCGTGGGATTGTCGGGGGGTCCGGCGGCGACCGACGAGAGGCGGCGAGAGCTTTCGCCCTAGAGGGCGAAAGTTGTCGCACTTCATCGCACGCTCCCAGAGCAATTTACAATAACTAATTACTGTAATTATAACTATGTGATTACTCCCGATACTAATTAATAGCAGTATTTAATTCACATAGTAATAAATTGCGCGAATGCTGCAATTATATTACCAATTGAATAAAAAAAGAAATGTAATTAAAAATGTAATTGCAGCAATCATTACTACGTAGTTGCAATTTATGGATGCATGGTTGTCAATTGATTACTACGTGAATTCTAATTATATTTAAAAGTTAATTTGCACTATTTCTAATTCTATCGGTTGACAATGTAATTATATTTTAAATACTGCATAAAATTATTACCGTATGAAATTATTGTTCCAATTATATTTTAAAGTCAATTTGCATTATTTCTAATTGTAACAGCTGTCAATGTAATTATATTTTAAATACTACATTAGATCACTACCATGTGAAATTTATTTCTAATGCATGAAATTTAAGAAGAAAAAAATTAAATTTCAAAAAATTAAATTAAATTTGTAAAATTTCAACATATTGAGAAGAATAAGTTGAAAAAAGAAACATTGAAAAAAAAAATTCTTCCATAGGTAAGTTTTTTTTAAATTTTGATTTAAATTACCATTGGATTTAATTTTTATAATTTTGATTTAAGTTGGTTTAATTCTAAATTATTTGCAGTTGGATTTAACTTTTATAGTTGAATTAGATTTGAAAAAGTTTTGCCTACTTTTTACGTGCCTCGAAATTTTTTTTACCCGGTGTAAGAAAAAATTAAATTTTCCAATGAAAGTTTGCTGACATGGAAACTTTACAAAATTTATAATTTTATTTTTTTTCTTGATCAAAAATTGTGAATATTAATTTTGGTTTTTTCTCTCTATCGCATTAATTCTAATTTAATTCTAATTATTAACTGCTGCTTTAATTTCTATTGTTAATTTCAATTTAATAATAATTCCAATTGTACGTTTAAATTTAATTTCCTAACTCATTTCTCTTCTCCACTGGAAATTAAAACACCAATTGTATGTTTAAATTTAATTTTGATTGACTCTCTCTCTTTCCCTCCCCTCTCTCTCTCTTCCGCTAGAATTTGAAGCATCCAATTAAATGTTTACATTTAATTTTGATCATCTCTCTCTTCCCTTTCTTCCGCTCGAATTTGGAGCGCATGCATTGATCTTTGACTTTTTATTTAACTCTCGTTATATCTCTCTTCTCCTCCCCCTCTCTCTTCCACAGCTGGAATTTGATGCTTGAACCTTTTATTTTAACTTTTTAATTTTCATTAACTCTCTCTCTTACCTTCTCACAATTGGAGAAGGCGTGCAGCACACTATCAAATTTCATCAGTTTTTACCTTTTTGAGTTGATCGATGACCTGCAGATTTGGAGAAGACAGTCCTTTGATTCACGTCAAGCTTGGGGAAAATGCTTTGCACGGGAGAAGGCATCCAAATTCGGTATAAGATTTTTTTTTGTTTGATTTTGAAAAGTATTTTTTAACATCACTATCAAATCCGATATAACAATTAATTTTTGATATGCTTTGCTTTAAAAAGTTATTTTTAATTCGGCAACGTCATGAAAACTTTTGAGCCGTGTGCTATTTTTTTATTTTGGCTTTGATAAGTATTTTTTTATAATTATTTTAAAGGATTCCTTTAAGCAGTGTGCAATTTTTTTGTTTTTATTTTGATAAGTATTTTTCTTTAAACATTTGAAAAATTTATTATGTTTATGTTTTGGTTATGGCAGGAGTGATTTCTAATTTATTATGATTACGAAGGAATGATTCTAATTTATTATGTTTCTCTTTTTATTAATCGTAATCTAAATTGTTGCTCTTTTGTCTTTTGCTAGGGTTGAACTCGCTGGTCTTCTTGATCACATATATATGGAATATTTCTATTTGGCTTTGTGATCGGATTGATTACTTAAAAATTTCAAAGATTAAAGAATTTTAAAGGATTCCTTGAAGTAGTGTGCAATTCTTTTGTTTTTATTTTGATAAGTATTTTTTCTTAAACATTTGAAAGATTTAATTGATTACTCATGATAATTGATTAATTATGCACATATTCCATATTTATATTTTGTTAATATTTTACTTATTTATGATTATAAACTTTACTTTATCAAGGAAGGCTTAGATCTTCCCTTTGAATACTCAATAATTTTTGTAAGAATCAAGGAAGAAGAGCTAAAAGAACCATATGAGGGTATATTTATACCCTGTTGAAGAAACGGCTGCTCAACGGATAGAAAACTATCCATTGCAGATCGCCGGTCGAATGGTCGGTCGACCGGTCCTTCAACCGCTGTAATTCTCCCTGTGGTCGATCGACCGACAGGTCGACCACCCAGACACAAAAACATCGATCCGGATCTTCGATCGACCCGTTGATCGATCGACGTGATCTGCGTCTTCGGGTATCAGCAGGTCGGTCGACCGATGGGTCGATCGCCCGAGCTACTGCCCATTTTGGGCTTCCATCGGTCGACCGCTCGGTCGACCGAATTAGCTCTGCTACTTTTTACCTTCATTCGGTCGACTGCCCAATCGACCGAACCTAGGTTGAAGTTTATTATTCAACCTATTTCTTCCGCGCTTCGTTTACGGGTTCTGGCTTTCAACGAGCATCATCTTGGAGAGCTTTTGACGTGATCTTTGGACTCGTCCAAGCGACTTTGGTGCACTCGTCGATTTCCGAGAAGTTTCGCGACGGACCCGAGCGCGATGATCAATGTCCTTCCGATATTCGATTTCTCTGATATTTTTGATCGAGGACATCGAACGCTACTGATATGGAATCTGAAGATATTCTCAATGAAATCATTAGTCTCATGTTTGTTATCATCAAAACCATCAAAACTGAGATTAAGACTTAGATTGAAAACCTAAAGCCAACATAGAAGTGACCCTATTTGATCTTCTACGAGCAGAGACAACTCTATGGAAGAAAGCAGTACTAGCATCCCTATCAGATATCCATCTAGTCTTAGCCTTTGCCCACCATGTCAGAGTAATCTGTCTTTGAAGGGCATTGGCCTTGTTATGAAGACTTCTAAGGATGGTATAGTGGGAATCATCAAGCGCAGAAATGGAGTCAAGATGTTCAAGAGAGTGAATATCATTAAGAGTATTTTGAAGTAAATCTTCTAATTTACCTAGGGAGTTTCTATTCCAATTAGAAAGAGCAGCTCTAGTCTTAGAGAGTTTACTGTTAAAATTGGAGAAGACATCATTAACAAGGGAGGGGAGAGTCCAAGAATTGTTAATAATAGAAGTAGGCTCCTCATAATTAGTCCAAAAGTTCTGGAATCTAAAAAACGTACACTTAATCACTTTAGAAGATGGGATAGAGATAAGTAAAGGAGAATGATAAGAGGTGAGCTTAGGAAGATGATTTACAGTGGTAG
The DNA here is from genome assembly GCA_034359265.1 of Canna indica. Taxonomy (NCBI): domain Eukaryota; kingdom Viridiplantae; phylum Streptophyta; class Magnoliopsida; order Zingiberales; family Cannaceae; genus Canna; species Canna indica. The sequence goes on from CP136891.1 coordinate 27,972,925, forward strand.
AGCCAAAGAAATGCAGCCATGCAGGATTAGAGAAGACTCTATCCAATCTTACAAGGATGCGAAGGTGGCGTTTCCTATTATTAGACCAAGTGAAGGGATGGCTAGAGAATCCAAGATCAATAAGATTGGAATTAGAGATGAAGTTTCTAAAACAATTAATAGAGTGATTGATAGAAAAGGGAGTGCCTCCTTTATTATCCTCCTGATTAAGGATGCAATTAAAGTCCCCTGAAATTAACCAGGGATAAGGAGAAAATCAGTGCTAGTAAGGGAGTCCCAAAGAGAGTTTCTAAGAAGAGGGTTAGTGCTAGCATAGATATTGGAGAAAAGAAAAGGCTCTGAATTTTTCAATTTTAGGATAACATGAATAATAGAAAAGTTAGAAAAAAATACTTTAGCAAGGACAAAATCAGAATTCCAAGCAAGAATAAGGCCTCCAAAGGCACCTTGAGAGGGCTGGATGAATCCATCCCTGTTCTTTCCAAGACTCCTAATTAAATTTAACCCTTTATGGGAGTCAAGGTGGGACTCTTGAATGGAAATGACCCTGATAGAATGACTTTTAATGACAAAGGAAATGTGATCCCTCACTGGTTTCCTAAAAGCTCCTCTACAGTTCCAACTTAAGATATTCATGGATATAATTAATTTGATTTTAGTATAAGAGCTAAAGGATTCTCATGGGGATCCTCTTGAATGGGAAAGAACCCTTCTAGAGAGTCTAAGAGGTTACTGGGTCGGTGCTTCTTAGATTTAGAAGGAGGTTCTAAAGAGAGCAAGGAGCTGCTATGGCTGTTCTTAGTGGTTTTTGATTTTCTCTTCAATTTGCCCTTGTTAGATACTTTCAGAGGCAATTGCTTTTTAGAAGAAAGAATCACACCAGAAACATCCTCAACCACTTGGTCGAAGGACCTAGGAGGAGGAGGGTTAGAGATATGATCAGGAGAGTTTAAATTGGTGTTTAGGCTAGGGTTGATAAGCTGCCGGTTGGCTAGAGGAAGATTCTTAAAGAGATAATTCTATGTCACTGAGTTGAGATAAGGAGTCTTCCTGAATAGATAAGGAATCCTCCTGGTCAGACTCATATGTTACCTCAATAGTGTGACTAAATTCAGGGTAAGAAGCAGATCTTATAGTTATTGATTTTTTTCTAGGAGGCTCAGAAGCAGGCTTATAGTGTAACTCTCTCTCTTACCTTCTCACAATTGGAGAAGGCATGCAACACACTATCAAATTTCATCAAGCTTAGGGAAAATGCAGTCCTTTGGAGAAGACAGTCCTTTGATTCACGTCAAGCTTAGGGAAAATGCTTTGCACGGGAGAAGGCATCCAAATTCGGTATAAGATTTTTTTTTGTTTGATTTTGAAAAGTATTTTTTAACATCACTATCAAATCCGATATAACAATTAATTTTTGATATGCTTTGCTTTAAAAAGTTATTTTTAATTCGGCAACGTCATGAAAACTTTTGAGCCGTGTGCTATTTTTTTATTTTGGTTTTGATAAGTATTTTTTTTATAATTATTTTAAAGGATTCCTTTAAGCAGTGTGCAATTTTTTTGTTTTTATTTTGATAAGTATTTTTCCTTAAACATTTGAAAGATTTATTATGTTTATGTTTTGGTTATGGCAGGAGTGATTTCTAATTTATTATGGTTACGAAGGAATGATTCTAATTTATTATGTTTCTCTTTTTATTAATCGTAATCTAAATTGTTGCTCTTTTGTCTTTTGCTAGGGTTGAACTCGCTGGTCTTCTTGATCACATATATATGGAATATTTCTATTTGGCTTTGTGATCGGATTGATTACTTAAAAATTCCAAAGATTAAAGAATTTTAAAGGATTCCTTGAAGTAGTGTGCAATTCTTTTGTTTTTATTTTGATAAGTATTTTTTCTTAAACATTTGAAAGATTTAATTGATTACTCATGATAATTGATTAATTATGCACATATTCCTTATTTATATTTTGTTAATATTTTACTTATTTATGATTATAAACTTTACTTTATCTTATATTTTTCTATGTAAATTATAGATTTACTAACAAATTGCTGAAAATACTTTTTAATGTTAAACTTAATTTTTATATTAATTTTGTGCTTTTGAAATATATTTTTTATATTGTAACATTTATATAATTTATATTTTTTATTTTTAATAAGTTATTTATATTTATGTATATTTAATGGATATTTTTTTATATTTTATATTTTAAATTATTATTTGTTAGTTACATTTTATTATGTTGCAGACTTAAATTTACCTTGTAAATATAAATTATATTAATTTAAGTTGCCTACTTAAATTTAAAATGTATTATAAATTATATAACATTAAAATTGTCTACTTAAGCAATTTTATGTTTAAGCAATTTTAAATTGTATTAATGACATTGCATACTTTAATTAGTATTAATTGTATTAACTATATATATATATATTAATTGTATTAATTTCTATCTACAAATTGTATTAAATATGTTCTCTACTTAAATCAATAATGCTTTTATACGGGATTGAATTTTTAAAATTTACTTTTAGAAATACATATTTTTAATTAAACTTGTTGTTGTCTACTTAGTGATTGAATTTATTTTTAATTAAATTCAATTTTTAATTAATATTAATTATGTTTTACTCTCTCTTACAATAAGTATTAATTAATTACGTTATTCTCTCTTGCATTTACTTTTCACATGACATTATTTTGATTACCTGTCACTCTCCCTCACGTTTCCCGTATCTCTCTCCTCTCTCCTCTCCTCTCTTTCTCACGTAAGTAACTATTCTCTCTCACTTAAATATTCTATTTACTTTCTCCTTCTCTTCTCTCACAGTCTCCTCTCGCAAGTAACAGTTCACATCTCTTCTTCTTCAACATGGTAATTAGTGGTTTCATATTCTCCTTACCTTCAACCTCTGCATCATCTCCCTTCCTGGAACTATTGTTTCACGTCCATCTGCAAGACTGCAACACGGTAATCTCTCAACTCTGCTTTCTAACGCTCATGCATGCATATGACATACCCATGCATTGATTTATATATATGTATATCATAACATTTTGCTGAGCGAATCCAGTAGCCGAGATCACAATTCTGGCACAGGCAGATGGCGCTCTTCTTCTACACCTTGCCAGTGAGCGGCCCCTTGAAGTGCGTCTTTATGGTTCACCCTGACTATGATCGTGCTACAGTGCATGATCGACGTCATGCATGTGTCGAACATGTTCCTACATATTAAGATGGCTTACGACACCAAACGTTCGGAGGGAGAAGAGGATGGCGAGAAAGGTCGAGGAGCACATTTGATGCCGGCATACGTAAAATCCCAAAAATTCTTCTTCTTGGATCTCTCTGTTGTTCTTCTAGTGATGCAAGTGAAGTAATTTAAGTAACACAAATCCCTTTTAATTTCTTTCATGCAGCTGCAGAATTGGTGTTCATATTAACTGGACTATGGGTTACTTTAATTAATTAACTAGAATTTCTTCTTCTTCTTTTTTTTTGACTCTTTCTGCTTAATTCTTATCGAGTATTAATATGAGATTTGTTTGAAGAATTCCTATCGAGCATTGAATATGTGATTTGTTTTAATCACTTCTTCTTTGATTTGTTTGAAGAAGAATTCTTATCGAGCATTGAAGAATTCTTCTTCTTCTTCTTTGTTAATACTGATAGCATTTCATTGTAGGGAATTGGTCCCATGATTTATTTAAACTTTCACAAATCTGAGATTATATTTTGCTCTCTACACTTCAAAGAAGGAGCATTTCTTCTTAGCTGCCCATTTAGTACTTGGCACTCTGAACTATGTAGCGCCCAAAATGCAACTTGAATAAATCAAGACATATAGGACTTATTATCATGTTTCTAATATCTCCTTCTAATAAATATTGTACTTAGTACTTAATGTTTGCCAAAATTATCAATATTATATAAGTCCTGAGAAACACTACAAGAAAACATACTTTCACCAACATATTTATTACCAACAGATCTATTATGTTGGTAATACCGACAATATTATCGACAGATATTTAATCCGTTGGTAATTCAGCTTACAATTTTATGAAATTTTTATTTTTTTTCTTTTTCCCTCTTATTTGTCAGCGGACCAAAATACTTTCCCCCCAAATCCCGGTGTGACTCCCTCCTATTTTTTCTTAGCCGACAAAAACCCCGCACGATTTCCCCCTTGTTTTTTTCTCCGCCGATGAAAGCCTCGTACATATCTTCCCCTATTTTCTCAGCCGACAGAAGCCTCAAATGACTCCCTTTTTTTCTCGGCGAGTATAGCATCGTGGCCGTCACAACAAAATCGGTACTCATCATGTTCGGCACCGTGGCGATCATCTCGTTGATGTTGATCATCTCATCAAATCAACATCGATCATCTTGTTGATTTGGTGTTGCTTTTCCTTCTCTCCTTTGAGATTGTGTGACCTAAGCATTCTTTTTGTTTAAGTAAAGGTTGGAGTTGTTTTGATCTGAATCATGTACTTCTCTTAAGAAATGAATCATGTACTTCTCTTAAGAAAGGGTGGATAAAAGGGGAAAGAAGAACAACGAAGAAATAGAGGCATCCATGCATTTTAATTACAGAGGTAATTATTTCCTTCTTTTATTTTTTCTTCTGTTCTTGATTTGGGTATTTTTTGCAATCCTATTCTTTTTATGTTTATCAGATGTGTGCAGGATTAGTTATTTATCTTTTATTCTTTATTCAAGTGGTAATTATTTTGAACTTTTTAGGGTATTCGATGGGTTTCTTTTTCCTATAAAGAACTTCAATGTTTGATAGATAATGAAACAGATTGGTAATACAGATGATGAGTGAGTATATTTTTTTCCTCATGAATTAGAGCTGCTTTCTTTTTTCCTTTCCTTCCTTCCTTCCTTCCTTCATTTGCTCTATATGATGATGGATTTTGTTTGGTACTTGTATAAGAAGGGAATAGTAACCTATGATGTGTATCATCTTCATTTTTTCCCTTTTTCACTTTTCTTGCCAAATTTATAAATGGATCCAGCTTGATTTGATTTATCTGAAAGTATATTCCATTTTTTTTACATTTTGATTGCATGTAGCAGAATCATTCAGGCATAGAATTTGTCTTTTCTATACATTAGTCTTCATGAAAAAAAAAGTTTCTTCAGACCATGTTCACTGTTGTGATCTTCCATAATCTGAGACTCCAAGAATTCTTGCATTCAACAGGTGTGCAAGAGGGGGTAAATGTTAAAGGATGCACCATTTTCATCATAAAATTTGTATCAAGATCCTAGGACCAGATAGTGAGGGCTGTTGAATAACCATGGCCAGGCTTGTCATGTGTCCTCAATGTCATAAGCTTCTTGTCAAGTACCCTAATATTTTTGTCTATAAGTGTGGTGGATATCTCATCGCCCTTCGTGGTATGTTCTTCTTCCACCTCACCCTTTTCGCAATGAGGTGGCGCCGAGAGACATGACAACGAGGGTGATGACGATGAAGTGGATGGAGTTGGGCGAGAGAATGAGGATGACTTATGGCTTGCAAAGGCAAAGACGTGGGGAGTGGGTGGCGATGGCGGCAACAGAGGACCAAATGATTGAATAGGAGGCATGCCGACCGGTGGTGGTGTCGATGAGGGCGGTGGTGCCGGAGTGGGGGTAAGAACCACTAACCAGTACTTTGCTAGGTATTGTAGTTTGAATGTGTTGCTTTTCATTATTAAATCAACAAGAATATTAGAAGTGTAAACATGGCATCAACCCATGTAGCAGCTTCAAAGGCATGAATTAGGATCAAAGTTAGATGGAATTTGACCAAAAGCTAAATGTTGAGAGAATGGATGACATGAATTTTTGAGAGAAATATTGAAGCAAATTGCATCGGTTTCTCAAATGCAGAGACTCTTACTTAAACTAGAGCATAACTGAGATCAAAATGTTTAGGTATCATTTTAATTTAGTTAATTACCTTTGAATTTAGTTTTTCTTTTTGGTTCATCTCCAGAACGTTTGTTTCCTTTCTACTTCAAGTCTGTGCATAGATTATTATTATTAATTAAAGTAGCATATATAATTGTACTTCTCTGGAATGTTTTACTTGGTATCATTATGAAGTACTAGCTGACATATTAAAAACCTATGTTATAATAAAATAAGCTCACTAGATATTGAAGTTCACATACTTCCATTCTATAGTTTGTTGTGGCCATATATATATATATATATTGGTAGGACTACATGTGAGTTGTCGGTGGGAAGCAACAATGCATCTTCCTGATTCTTGAATCAAAATTAAATAGGAACTCATGAGGAGCTTCCTTGGGAGCACTTTTTCAAATTGGTTTGAGTAGCTAGTTTCAGAATGTGGCTTTGAGGAGATGACTGAGGAAAAGAAGTTTTAGTGTCAGGTGAAGGACCATTACTTACTTTAGGAGGCTGGAATAACCAAGGACGCCCAGTGCCATCACTGTAGCATTGTCTTAATTTAACGGAACCATCTCTGGGTCCTCTGATGTTATTGTCTTAACATTTCCTTTCTCTATGCATTAGACTGATTCGTCGAGTTTCGTCTAGCATCTTTTCTGAACTCTCTATATTGGGTGTTTGGATTGACTAGGAAGCTAAGACGAAACATATACAATCTTGGTTCCTTTTTCTTTTGTCTCTTATAGTTAAAACAATGGATAACAGGTAGAAGTTGAAGTGAAAGATTGAGTTTTATAAAGTATGTAGATGGATCATGGATAAGTTCTAATTGTTGGTTCAAAATGTTTAAGTACTGATTAAGTTTTATAATATTTTCTGCATGAAAATATGTACTCTTTTGGGTATTTTGGTACAAATAATTGCATTTGATTGGATTGCCTTGTGAAATGCATAAGTACAATGCTTCACTAATAACTTGATATGTACAATGATGGATCATATGATTGCCTACTAGCATGAGATGTGGAAGATTTCTTCTCAGATCAAGCATTAGAGAACCTTTAGGGCTTTAGACTAGTATGGTCACAAATAGAATCCCTAAGATTTCTTGATGCTGTATCTGACCTATTCCTCATTTCAATTGTGGGAAAGGAGTTTGATACTTGGAAACTACTGTCCTTGTACTTTGAACTTATAATTTTATAAAATGTTTGGCATTGCCAGTATGTTGAACACGTCTGCTTGCGAGGAGATTAGTCTGGCATACACCCAGCATACCTTTTGAACGTTCTATCATGTTAGGTGTTCTTACCATAATTGGCCATGGTTTTATTGTTATTATTTTTCAATTATTTGTACTTGTATATCTATTGTTATTACCTTTTGAACTCTTGAAAATAAGTAATAATCTTTTTTACTTCTCAAAGAACCAAACTATGTACATTTTGAGTATTAGTGCTCGAACGTAAGGTGAATAGATTTAGATCTGATCAACATGCTCTTTTGGTTTTCAGATGTTGCAGACTATTTGTCTGATGTGAAAACGTTGGGCAGGAATAAATTTGGAAGTTGTACAATTATCGTATAGTGTATATAGTTTGAAATTTTTAATTATTAGAATTATACATGAGAGAAAATTAGGGACTTGTGCAGATACATGGTACACAATGAAATAGAGCAGTGGAGGAAGAAGGTTCCCCATGCATGCTTATCATGGAAAAATAGATCCAAGCAACATGAAGCTGGAAAAAGGTTCCCCATACATGTATAGTGTTTATAGCTTGAAATTTTTAATCATTAGAATTATACATGATACACAAAATGAAATAGAGCAATGGAGGAAGAAGGTTCCCCATACATTTTTATCATGGAAAAACAGATCCAAGCAACATGAAGCTGAAATTGGAGGATGTTTGCCTCATATTAGCATAAACCATAATTTCAAAAGTTACTTTTTAAATCTTTTTTTAGAGTTTGAAAGTTGTTTTATAATTCATGTTTTGCATCTATTAATTTGGATATCAAGAGATTCATGGCTCTCATTCACAAAGTATTGCCATATTTACCTCTGTTTTTTATGCAAACTGGAAAGATTTTGTTCTCCTCAATGTCCTTTTTTTTAGTGGTGGTATATTTCCTTAAGTAATCCGACTTTCCAGTAAGATAAACTTTATGGAGGTTATATTTAGTTTATCTTCTTATCATTTAGCAGCTAGGTTCACAAGTACTCTCCAATTTTTCTATCACACGTATATAGCAAGGACCTTAATTAGTGATGATGATTAGGTTGTTAATCCTAAGAAGATAGAGAAGTTTTTTCCTCCAAAGTTGCTTGGCCGTTATCCTGGTTCTCGTGAAAAGGTGTCTATTGTTATATTTATCTTTGTCTTTGACAATTGCTATTCTACTTGCTTTCAGCTTTTGATGAATATGTTGTATATTTTTAGCATAAAGGATCATTATTTTGGTTTCCCAATAGGTTTATCAAAAGAATGGTCCTTATGGATACTACGTGCAACTGGGGGAGGATTCAAAAGGTTAAACGCCAAAAAAATTTTCTTTGTCTGAGGTTTGTTATGTTATGCGAAATCTACATTAATCAGTTTTTATTATATATTTCTTAGCGAATTTCCTTTTCTTAGTCAATCCAATTTAATCATATTCACATCTTCTATCTTTGGGCACAATCCTAAGTGGTGCACCTCAGCCATTGCTTTGTTACATGGGATGATGCATATCCAGAAAATAGGCCCCATATACCTACGAGATATTGGATCATCTTAATTATAAGGAATTAGTTTCTTGCTCAACTTCTGGCATTGAACAATTTAAATCATTTGGCCAACAACAGTTATCATGATTCGTGAGCAGGTGTATATTATCTACTCTTACCTGCTCTCTTTGGGTACTTGTTATGAGATACATGCCCAATACTTTTGTAAGTATTTGATATCTTAAATCATCAATCAAAAATTTGAGTACCAGTACTTGTTTCCGACTATCAGTATATAACTACAGTAAATATACTGATAATTATATTTAGTACCAGTACTGGTACTAAACATCCCAATTATTAGTATATAACTACAGTAAATATACTGATAATTGGCGACCTTAAGGGCGCAGGTTCTTTTTTTTCATCCCCCTCTAATCTTTACTTTTGAACCGGCGTCTTTACAAGAGCCTAAATATTATTTCCGACTAAAAAAGAGAGTCATTTTTTCATAAATAAAGCGCCTGTTATCAGTATATTTACTATAGTGATGTTTTAGTTCATAACTTTTTCGAATAACTTTGTGGCTTTCAAAACTTGTCATGCTTGGATTTTGTCATTAGAACTTGCAAAATATGAACAAAGTATATAATCATCTTTTCCCAACTTGCGTTTGCAGAGCTTGTGTTGTGCGAAGTAGTTCTCTAGCTGTGATAATCTTGAGAATGCTTCATTCTACCCGGTAATGTTTATTTAATAAATTCGACATGTAGAATATAGTGTTACTAAACTTCTTTTTTTACCGTACAAAGGTTATGGAAAAGAATGCCAAATACAATTATTCTTACCTAAGATATCTTCATCCTCTTGCATGCACTCTATTTATATAAGAAGGTTTTGGTTGTGGATTGAATGCTTTATTCAATTGACTTGGTTTCCAAGAAATTATTAAACAATATGCTAGTATAAGCTTTAGTTAAATAACCTTGATGCATAACTAGTACAATGAAAGCTTTATAAGGTTCCGATAAAGACAGCTTATGAGAAAAGAATAAATGAATAAATGAGTTTGAACCTTTGTTTACAATGATAGCCAGAAAATTTATATGAGAAAAGAATAACTGAGTTTGAACCTTTGTTTATCTCAATACAATGGAAAAAGGCTTCTTTTGTAGCTTCATATCTTGACAATTAAAATGACTGAATTAGTTTTTCCAATACTGCAGATTAAATAAAAAATTCCCCTCAAACTTTTTGACAGATGTGAGGCAATTGTAGGAAGTTGCTTGTCATCTAAAGCTTTCTAACTTTAATTTGAAAATTCATGAGTGTAGGCTTTTCTTTTTCATTAACTGAAAAAAATTCTAAAGTCATCTCCACCCTGGAGCTTTTCTGAGTCATATCCAAAGCTATTTATATGGTGCTTGTATGTTATTTTTGGCATCTTAAACCATACTTGTCTTGAATGGTAGAGATTATGCTCTTAGTTTATCCTTTGCACCCTTACCTTTATTGCCTCTTCGAATCATTGGTTTCTTTAGGTATTACAAAATAAGATCAAAGGCATTGCTTGTATATTTTTTATAGAAGTAAATTCAGATACTATGCATGCTATTATATCATGTTTTTGTTGCTGGTGATTGCTTGGTGTTCTACTAAAGACAAACCATAGGATAATTTATGTTCACCTAGATTGCCAATGCCATGTATGTATAATATTTATTTAGCAATATGTGGTTTTATATTCTTTATTAGACCTTATTTTATGTGATTCCTTGCACTTAAGTGGGTTTCTAGTAGTAAGCTTTTCTTTTGCTTGCTACAATGAACAATTATAGCATAGCATGGAGTTACAAAAGACCAATTTGGTTCACCATCATTGTTCTTCAATATATTGTTATCTTGATGGAAAACTAATTTAAAGTATGTTATGTGTTTGTTTTTATCCAGGTGGCACCACTAATGAATTTATGCAAGGAGTCGAGGGATTTCTTGATTTGGATAATTGGAGGAGTTTGGATAATTGATTCTATATGTATTTTGTTGAAAGAGTTAGACTAATGTATACCAACAATTTTTGACTAATGTATACCAATAGTTGGTTTTAATCAAAATATTTTCACATATATGTTGAAAGAGTTGGTTATATATGTATTTTGGTAGATGAGTTGATTATGAAAATGTGAGTTTGGTTTCTTAAATATGTATGTGTATGGTTATGAAAATGTGAGTGGTTGTATAATTAAGTAATTTGATATATGTGTATAATTCGATAACCAGAAAGTAGATTAATTGTATACAAATGATATTATCAATGGATAACTGTTGGTATACGAAAGGGTATAAATTGATATTACCAGTGAAAGTATATCCGTTGGTAATAACTATGAATGTTACCAACAGATCTATTCGTTGATATTACCAATGGAGTAATACCAACAAACACAAATCTGTTGGTAATATCAACAAAAATAAATTCGTTGGTAATACCAACGGATATTTTTATCCGTTGGTATTACCAACGGATGTTGTAATATCCGTCGGTAATACCTAGCAGGGTATCACCAACGAATTTTTAACTATTACCGACTGATTTAGTCCGTTGGTGATACTCTATTTTTTTGTAGTGAAATCAACTAAACTATTTGCTCTCATAAATTTTGGTCAAGACTTAATCTTAATTTCATGGAATATCACCATTTGTTTAAATTGAATGCCGACAGTTCAATTCAATAAATGATCTAAATTTCTTGATTTGTCCACTTAGATACATTAACTGTATTAGCTCATATTTTTAATATTTATTTTGTAAACTATGTGCTTAGTGCATAAGAAAGGATTGAAAAGTTATAGTGATTATATCTTATAGATAATCAAATTGTGAATAATTGCATTGCCTATCTTTGTATTAGAAGATTTAATCGTCATGTGGCATAAAGACTACTTTAGATTTAAATTAGAATAATGTTTGCCTCAAATAAAAATATGGAGAAGAATATAATATAAGCGGACTAAGAAGTAAGACTAGAGTATACTAGGAAGTATTATCTTCAGTTATGGTTCTATTTTATTTTTTCCATAGGCATAAGTTAATATTTTCACATATATTTATTTTTTAAACTATCAGCTAAGTGCAAAAAGAAAGGATTTAAAAGTTAATAGCAATTATATCTTAGGATAATCAAATTATGGATAAATGCATTGCCAATCGTTGTATCAGGCCTTCAAAGGAAGATTAGTTCATCATTTGGCATAAGACTACTTTGGGTTTAGATTAGGATAATATTTGAGTCAGTTAAAGATATCGAGAAGAATATAGTATACGCCAACTAAGTAAGACTAGAGTCTACTTGAAAGTATTGTCTTCGGTTATGGTTCTCATTTTATTTTCTTCATATGCATAAGTTTATCTCTTCGTATATTTATAGTTACATAAAATTACATAAATGAGAATGATATTACACTTGATGATCGCTATACCAAATTGTAAAATTATTTAAGCAAAGCGGGTAAATATTTAGTTTCAACATCCACATCCGCACTACATTGTCTACAATTACTGAGTAAACAGAACAAACAGGTGTAACGCTAAATCCACACAATAAGAATTTTGCCAACATGCATGCATACATGTGTTGCATTATTTTCTATGTGGTGATCATTGTTCTATATATTTATTTATTTTAATGCCTATTTTTCTTTCTGTGACAATCGCCAACTGCACACCCTAAGCACTTGGCATGGTATCGAGCTCTCTCTTTGTGGTTGTTTAATTAACTGGTTAATATAAATTTAGTACTGTCATATATTTTTACACTTAACATTTCATAATAAATTTATAATCATGATATATGTAATACAAATTATTTATGATTTTATAATTAATTTATTATTTTTATATTAGACTTATTTATTTACTGTTATTTTATTATATAAATATATTTGATTATTCATAATTATTTAAATAAAATAATATTTATATATAATAGCTCAACTAGTGGGTTCTCGACTAGTTTCCTAAATAAGGGAAAACAATTCTTCTTGTAAAACGGAGCAGCAATGGAAGCCCGCACATTTCTGACTCTATTGAGAAAGCTTTCTTCTCTGTATGAGACTCCTCATCTCCTCTATAAATCCTAAATAATACGACAGAAAGAACGGAAACGCTTTAATAAAACCTGGTCATTAATGGTGATGATTCGTTCTTCAAGACCTCTCTTGCTGCTGATCGCTCTCGTGGTCGGCCTGACTTCATCTGCGACAGCAACAAACGTCACCTACGATGGAAGAGCGATCATCATCAATGGCGAACGACGTCTTCTCTTTGGCGGTTCAATTCATTATCCACGCAGCACAGCCGACGTATATATATTTACATATATAAAGTTTCAACTTCTACCGCGAAAGTTGTAGTTCTATTCTTGTTTCCTCTCTCGAATAATAAGTCATCTTGGATTTTGATGTGGCAGATGTGGCCTGGTCTAATACAGAAAGCAAAGGAAGGAGGACTTGATGCCATCGACACCTACATTTTCTGGAACGCTCATGAGCCTCGCAAAGGAGAGGTTAATTTCTAACAATCTTTACTTCACTTCAGATCACATCCATCATGTATTTTTCTGGAGGATAATGTGAAACCATCTATAGTAGATTGATTAGCATGCCCCTGAGCAAGAATGACACACACAAATTTAGAGATGATTCATTATGTGTTAGTTGATTCATTTCTTTTGGTCATGCATGCATGCAGTACAATTTTGAGGGCAACTTGGACTTCATCAAGTTCATCAAGATTGTGAAAGAGGCAGGCCTCTACGTAGTTCTTAGGATAGGACCTTATGTTTGTGCAGAGTGGAATTATGGGTATATATAATCTAACTTGCAATTTATATACGCGGAAAGATTTCAGTTAATCTCGACGTATATATAATTGTTTTTACCTATTTTTTTGTATTTCAGAGGCTTTCCTGTATGGCTTCACCAGATTCCAGGAATTGAACTAAGAACTGACAATGAAATCTTCAAGGTTGATTTACTGTAACTAATGAAATCGATCTTCAACTTCATAAGAATATTATTATGACACCATTATGTTGTGTATATATATATATATATATAGGCCGAGATGCAAAACTTTACAACGTTGATAGTGGACATGGTAAAGAAGGAAAACCTCTTGGCATCGCAAGGTGGACCAATCATACTCACACAGGTACTGTAATCATATGTATTTTTTTCTCTACAATATCCTTGATTAGGTACAATGTATAGGAGATTTTTCTAGAGTTAATTAGCATTGAATATTTTTCATATCCCAGATCGAAAACGAGTATGGAAATGTCATTGAAAAGTATGGAGCTGCTGGGAAACAATACATGCAATGGTGTGCAGACATGGCAGAATCTCTTGATGTGGGTGTGCCATGGATAATGTGCCAGGAACCTGATGCACCAGCTCCAATGGTAAATATCTAACCCTAGATCTTTCTAGCTTCGTAAGAGGTTGATTAATTGTACAAGTAAGCGTGCATAATTTTTGTGCAAAACATTTTTTAATTTGATTTAATTTTCTCTAGTGTTAATGCGACATATATATGGTCATCAAAATATTCTACCGTACCCTAAAAGTATCTTAACGCATTTCCTCAATATATATCCATCCACTTGTATGAAGTTGGAACCTATTTGACTTTTTTTCTTTTGCAGATAAATACTTGCAATGGCTTCTACTGCCATAAGTTCAAACCCAATCGCCCAGATAGTCCCAAAATGTGGACAGAGAATTGGACAGGATGGTGAGATAATATTCAAACACAATTAAAACTGAATTCCCTTTTTGTTGCTATGATATTTTTCTATCCAAACAAATCAATGCTCAACAAGCAATATTAATGTGGTTATATATATATATATATATATAATAATTTATTAGGTTTCAAGCATGGGGGGAGAGCCAACCTTACAGACCAGTTGAGGATATAGCTTATGCAGTGGCCTACTTCTTCGAATCTGGAGGCAGTTTCCAGAATTATTATATGGTGAGCAGAACACACACGACAAGGAAATAGGATATCACTAATCCGTTGCAATGTCTGTTGGTATTTGTTAAAGTCCCACATATGGGTAGAAATATGGCCAAGATAATATTTAAATAGTTTGGGCATTCCTCTCCTCATGAGCTAGCTTTTGGGGTGAGTTAAGCCTACTAATTTTTTAACATGGTATCAGAGCCAAACTTGTGGTTAATATTGTACCACCCGCAGATGTCCAGTCCTGCACAACTCCACGCTCTAGATGTCCAATCCTGGACGTGAGGCAGGTGTGTTAAAGTCTCACATTGTTAGAAATATGACTAAGATAATCTTTAAATAGTTTGGGCAATCCTCTCATCATGAGCTAGCTTTTGGGGTGAGTTAGGCCTACTAATTTCTTAACAGTATTACCAACGGATAAAAATATATTTGTTGATATATAATTACCAACAAATAAGTTGGTCATTTTGTTGGCAATACCAAAAATGATATATTTATTGGTAATTAATTTGTTAGTAAAAGTCTGTTTTCTTTTAGTGACGTTTAGTACTAATATTACAAAACAATAGTTAAAAATGAATAATGACAAAATTTATGCTAGTGTTACATGTTTGCTATTGACTAAGCAAATGAGTTGCTTGTTAATTTCCAGTATCACGGAGGAACAAACTTTGGACGGACTTCAGGAGGTCCTTATCTCATGACATCATATGATTATGATGCTCCTTTAGATGAATACGGTACTTCTTTCATAGCTTATTCTTGACACAATTATTTCAATATATAATTAGAATAATTGTATATTGGGAAATCCAGTTTGATGTACAGTGATGGGTGTTTATATGAACTTGCTAAGGTTGGAGCTTTATAATATTCCATGACAAATTTTACTTATTTTACAAATTTTCTTGTACAAATGAAGGTAACATAAGACAACCAAAGTGGGGACACTTGAAGCAGCTACACAGTGCAATTAAAATGATGGAGAAGATTCTTGTATATGGTTATGCCAACACAACAGTTCTAGGAAATGGAGTAGCAGTATGTCATATAGTATTCTATTTTTTTTTACTGCTAATTCATGGTACAAAAAATATGATATCAAATAATTGTTTTGCAGGTGACAAAATACTACAAAAATGGAACTACTCCTGGCTGCTTCTTGCTGAATGTTAACCCGTCAACTGATGCAAATGTGACATACAATGGCAACACATATTTTGTGCCTACTAGGTCTATCAGTGTCCTCCCTGATTGCATAAATGAAGTTTACAACACCGCCAAGGTAAAAAGGTCTTCTTCATCTTTTACAAGTATATATAGAAAAATTATTGTAAGAGGAGAATCTAATTATTTTAGGAGAATTTATTTGCTTATCATCTGCTTGCATGCAGGTAACCACTCAAACCACGGTGATGGTTAAGAAGCCTGTAGAGTCGACAAAATTGAGTTGGGAATGGAGACCTGAGATCATCAAGGACAGCCTCAAGGGGAAGGGCTCCTTCTCTAATGACTCACTGTTGGAGCAGATCATGACGACTGGTGATTCTAGTGACTACTTGTGGTACATGACTAGGTAATATATATATATATACTCTATGTAAAATTTCTTCCGCATAGTTTACTCATTGGGTATATATAGACTAAATTGAATTAACCTTTAATATCTAAATCTATCTTATACTTCATAATTTTGTTTAAATTTATTTTTTTCTCCACTTTCTTAAATAAAACTATTGAAGTTTGAGTGTTATTTCAAATTTACTCTCATTTAGCCTCTTTTGAATTCAAATTTAAACTATAGAATGCATGGCTCATTAACCATTAAACTCATTATTCATCAAGTGCCTTATTTATTACAGTGTGACACTCAACAAATCAGATCCATCATGGAGCAAAACGATGAACCTGCGGGTTAAAACAAACGGCCACATTCTTCATGCTTATGTTAACAGTGAGCTAATAGGTATTTTGTTAGAGCCAATGCTCTTCCCATTACATGTATAGTGAGCTAAATTTGAGTTCTAGATTTGTATGTTTATTTTGATGGAGAAGTTTTTGCACACAGCTTCATCTTTGTACTTAAGATTTTAATAGTTTAAACTCCATTCATTGCAGAAGGATTCTGAAATAATATCCTACAAATTAACTGCAGTTTTGTGTGATTTTTCTCTTCCTATATATATATGCACCTTCTACTTCAAGTAACAAATATAGATTTTTAGGTTTTGAGGTGTTGAAAATCTTCTAACAAATTAAAGCTTGCCATTGCAGGATCAAAATATGCTACAAAAGGAGTTTACAAGTTTGTCTTAGAGCAGGCGGCCAAAGTCCAGAAAGGACATAATTTCATAACATTGCTTAGTGTTACTGATGGCCTTGCGGTTTGTATTTCCTTGTGCCCCCTTGATCTTTTAGGGTTTAATCATTTGGGAAATCATTAGTAAGGAACAAGAAGTGTGACAGAGTAAGGATGACAATCCGTTGGGTGCCTTTTGATTTCATACCCAATCAGCTCTTCTTCTTCCTTTTACTAATCCAAGTATAGCTCTTTATAAAGTATAATAAAACCATTAAAGTTCCACATTGATTAAAAATATGATCAAGATAACCTTTAAATAGTTTGGACAATTTGACCAACTAATTTCTTAATATAGTATGAGAGTCTATCTTGTGGTTGATATTGTGCCACCCGCAGATGTCCAGTCCTACAAACTCCACGCTCTAAATGTCTAGTGTGAGGGGGTGTATTAAAGTCTCACATTGGTTAAAAATATAGTCAATATAGTCTTTAAATAGTTTGGGCAATTTCTCCTCAAGAGCTTGCTTTAGGGGTGGAATTAGACCTACTAATTTCTTAACAGAAACCTTATCACTATCTTTCCCTCCACACATCTAAACGAACGGCTTCCCTTCTACAAATTTTTTAATCTAAAAGATCCCTCCGTTTTACCTATTGTTGAGTGTATGATTATGATCACCCGACATGGTTTCTCTAACACCCTACTTCTTTAGTTGATCCTAAAAGTAGGTGATGTGGTAGAGTAGATCCCCGTCCGCAAAACCAAACTGCTTGTTTTTTATGTAGGGGTTTTGAAGCAATTTAAAAAGGGCAAAGGATCGCTAGTTGTACATAGTTCTAAAAAGATTCAACGTAGTTTCGTTTGTAGTACCAACTTCGTTAACACCCCATGTTTTCGTGGCACAGAACTATGGAGCATTTTTTGACTTGGAAAAGGCTGGAATCGATGAAGGTCCAGTTGAACTCATTGGAGCTGGAAATACAACAATAGACTTGTCAAAAAACACTTGGTCATACAAGGTATACATTAAATCTTTTAATTCACATAATTCAAGAAGAAACTAATGTTATTCTTCATGTCTCAAATATTCTTGTTACTTATCTAAGATTGGATTGAACGGGGAGACCAGCCAGCTCTACTTGCCATCATCACTAACCAGCAAAGTCAAGTGGCGCGCATCCAAACTTGCTGTTAATAGGTCGATGACTTGGTATACGGTATTGATCAAAGTTCCATATCTTGAAATAATGATAATCTTTGATTTAATATTCCAAATTAAGTTGTTATATACTTCGACTTCGTATAATTTGGTGGTTTTTGATTGTTCGCTCCAGACTACATTTGAGCTTCCAGTTGGTAATGAGAGTCTAGTGCTAGATTTGCAAGGAATGGGTAAGGGGCAAGCTTGGATGAACGGCAACAGCATTGGCCGATATTGGCCGACATTCCTTGCTGGAAGTAATGGATGTCAACCCTGTGATTATAAGCAAAAATATGACCCTGATAGTTGCAGAACTGAATGCGGAAAGCCTTCGCAGAGATGGTAACTCACGTCAAAGTTTAAGACTGATATATCTATTAACCTCAATTGACTGTTAATTTGAGCTTGTAACAGGTACCATGTTCCAAGATCATTCACTACTGAAGGACCCAATACTCTAGTGCTGTTTGAAGAAATAGGTGGAGATGTTTCTCAGGTGAACTTCCAGACAGTGACTACCGGCACTGTATGTGCTAATGTTGCTGAGGGCAGTAATCTTGAATTGTCATGCCAAGGGAACAGTACTTTCAGTGAGATCCAGTTTGCCAGCTTTGGAAACCCTGAGGGTTCATGCGGTTCATTTCAAAGGGGTTCTTGTGAGGCACCTGATGCCTTGGAAGCAGTAAAGAAGGTAATATAAACCTTTTAACTTTTAGTACACTAAGATTCATGCTCCAACCAATGTTTTAGAAACCTATAGTGCAGTAAAGAAGGTAATAGAAACCTTAACCTATAGATTAGACGAAAATTCATGACCCAAGAGATTAAAAGATTTCCCAGAGTAACTTAATTTTTTTTTTTTCAGGCATGCATTGGTCAGACTCAATGCTCAGTAAATGTTACAGAGAGTGCATTTGGGCTCAGTGGGTGCACTGACCTGACAAAGAAACTTGCAGTGCAGGCAGTCTGTTGATGATTTGGTATTCTTTTATATATGAAGAGCATTCTACTCTTCGCTGCTGGGTGAAGTGTAACAATGATATATACTAATAAGTTAACTCTCATTCTACACTTTTGTACAATTAAATAATGAAATTTTTTCAGTGTGGTCTAACTAAAGGTTGTGTCTACCATATGAAGCAGTAATACATTTTGGTATGGGTGATTTTCATTCTTTTTATATGAAAAAACTTATATTTATCAAGAGAACAAAGAAATGCAAGCAGGTCAAGAGGTATAGTAAAGTGGAATAAAACACGCGAAGAGGATTACAACACAATTAAGGGAACTAAGAATAATTTAGAAGTATATATAAATTGTTAGTTCAATGTATGACCGACAGAGATGACCAAAACATCTTGAGTTACGCCCGTGCAAAGTCTTCCATTTCCAAGTCATAATATATAGCTTGTACCTACCCACTTTCCTTCTATTTCCACCGGAGCAGCTCGGCTCCCAAGGTTGGAGGGTGATAGGAAAAGACAAAAGATTGCATAGCTCGAGGAGCACAGTCCATCATCTATGGTGTAATAAGGACAGCTCTAGAAAAGATGTTTATGTGTTTCATTCTAAGTCCCACAAAGCACACATAGCTAGTCTACATGTATGTTCCAATTGTGTGACATGTCTTTCATCAGTAGTCTTCTTCGTGCAGCAAGCCAGATCATGATTGAGATTGCATGGATGATTATCGTTTTTCATCTTATTGGTATTTGGTAGGTCTTTTATTATCCTTGTCTTGCATGCAATTGATTATCTTGTACTATTAGCCTCTAGTTATAGCATTTCATTAATTCTTATTAGTACAACAGTTGCTCTATCATTTCATTCACTTAAGTATAAAATTATAAAGCATTTGAAAGAACAGTTTGCTTCTTCCTTGAGAGTTGGCATCACTTGCGAGCAGGGCTCTGAGGGCAATTGCCCCCCCGACATTGGTCCCCCCTTGAACATTTACTAGAACATATATAAGTATCCCTTTCTATTCCTCAATTCCCACTATTCTCAGTGTGGGGTCTGAAAAAGATAAATGTTTGCCAAATACAAATGAGCTAACTTTTGTAGTATCAGTGAATCCCTCCTAGTATATGCTTTCATTTCATCTGGATTCTGGGCAGCTTCTTGATCCATACTTGCATTAATTCAGAGGGTGTGGAGGGAAGATTTCCCTTCTGATTCCAACTCTGGCAGCTTCTTATTCACACTGCTCCTTATCTTAGGCTAGCACATAACTGAGGGAAGTTAAAAGGGGTCTAAGAGTTGCAATGAATGTAAGCCTCTGACACCTCCTTGTAGGTCACTGTCACAGTTCTGCTGATATTAGGGTGTTTCCAGGAAGGTATGTGGATTCATAATGTCGATGGCTAAATTGATGTTGGAGTATATCTTAATATCTCTTTGATGGTGCAACTAGTGAAGGAGAACATGGAGATGCAGCCCCTAGTCTTATAGTTCTTTCGTATATAAATGCTTGGATTTTTCTAGCTTTTACCTGGTTCTTCGGGTACTCAAGAAATAGAAAATCAAGACCAGAGCCATTTCATTCTGTTTGAAGGTAAAACTCGAAATCACCTAATTTCTTATGGGGTCTATCTACAAACTAATCATCAAGGTCAGTTTTGCATCCCTAATTGCATCGTTTTATGGATCGATTACTAGAATTCTCGCCCGGTGATTGTGCAAGAAGATTAGAAGGGAATATGTTTGGAAGGAAGCAAGATGGAAGACTTTTGGCATTAACACACTTAAGGGGTAAAGATTAAATCGAATAGACAAGACGAGCTATTGGACCCCTTGATCCCTAGATTTGAAATGAACTATACTAGACTTTAAGTTCAGCCACTACAAAAACTTAATGAAAAACCGACCTCAGATTAGTTCTACTAAAAACCGGTGCCGGTGAGGTGCCTAGATCAAAATTTAAACACTTCACGGAGTAAATTCTCAATAGCAACTTCAGTGACAACCAACTTCACTAGGAGCCACAATGTTATCCACGGCCGCAATAGCCGCAACTGACATATCATCTGTGACGGCATATCGACAAGCGCTACAATTGTCGCATATTACATATTATATAGTGACGGCTCAACAACGATCACTCGAAGTCATCGCTAATAGGTAGAGGGGGCGCGACACCAAAATAAAATATTTATTAGGTGACCGTCGCTGATAAGTATTTTTATTTCACGCTCGCGCCCACGCCTGCCCCCTTTTTCTTCTCCTTTCTTCTTCCTCCCCATGTCATCGCTGCTCACCGCCATTCCAGATTCCACACCTTGGTAATTGATCGCCGCCATCCACGGTCGAGGTATGTCGTCCCGCCCCCTCTCCCTAATAACCGTTGTTGGACGAAACCCTAGGGCTTCAACCAACTCCGGCACGCTGCTATTTATTTAAAACTTTAATTAGGGTTTTGATTAATGCTAATTTTTTATTAATGTTGTTTAATATTGAAATATTGATTAATTTTTTCATTAATTAGTTGTATAATGCTGAAATGTCTAAATTTTAATTTGGGTTTACTTAACGTTTATATTGATTAATTACACTGCTAATTAGTGATTAATGTTTATATTGATTTATTTATTATAATGTATAAATATATATAATATTTATATATATTAGGGTTGATTTTTATTAATTAATTAATATGTGTTCCTGCATGAGGATCAAAGTAGTTCGGTCCGGCTCGGTGTCTCTCCTGGTTAGGTGCAACTCCGACGAGGGGGAGGGGGAGGGGGGACCTGCAAAAGACACTCTGACGCTCAAGTTAGTAGGACTCCAAGGTAGAGGTAATAGAGAATTGAACTTATGGTACATGAGGCGCGCATGTCGTGTCTATATCTATTGCATGTGGAGGTGATGACGTCGCCCGACAATCTCATGGGCATTTTGCTCAGAATAGATTGAGGCTGATCCTGGGGATGGCGAGTCTATAATGGCATATTCCTTGTGATAAGGAAGGACGTGACTATCCTTTTTTGGTCGGGTGGAGCCCCCGGGCGGAGCCGTCTTGTCTAGCTCGAGTTAGGTTTTGAGAATGCAGTAGGGTGGAGCCATCGAGCAAAGCTGTTTGGCTTGGTTCAAATTGGGTTGTAGGGTGCTACTAGGTTTAATCCGATCGGGTCCAATAATTCTAGTCCAATCCACAGCCCCCAAGCTCGGTCGGAGTTTGGAGAACTATGTGTCGAGCTCTAAGTGATATCGGCCTTAAACCTCGGCTAGTCACATGTAGGATGCACGGATTTTTATGCGACTCTTTGCTATCCAAGCCAGATGTGATGTCTGTGTGAGAGGGGAAGGTGCTTTTCCGAATGTTTGCCATTTGTATTATAGATGTAGTTTGACAGGAAAGTAAGTGTAAGCAAAGATCTTGTAGGTGATTTCCAAGGCATCCGAGCGCCAGCTGTGACGGGATGTGATTCCGTTGGTGAAAGAATTGCCTATTGGAGAGGGGGCTTTTGTTTTGGGTATATAAATAGTCCCTATGTGTTGTGTGCATTGTCAAGCATGTAGTGGAAGGTTTCGAAGATCACCATAATAGAACTATTTCATAGAACTACAACATGATTCAATCATGATATAATGAAATAAAGCAGAGCATGAATAATCTACAACATAATAGATTTAGCGGAAGCTTAGGATTACCTCCTACCATTGACATCAGGTTGTTGTTCTGTTGCACTGTATAATTGTGTTCCCTCTTGCGTTCCTTCCTCAATAGATCTTCCAATACTCTCTTATGAAACCCTCTATAGATGGTGTGAAAAGGTAGGAATGAGTATGAGGACCTATGAGTATCCCGACCTATTTATACACATGTTGGTGAAATGACCATATTGGAGGGGGGTGAATAGTGTATTATCTAATCATTTAGCCTAAATTCAGTTTTAGTCATTTCCTAAATTACTTGGGCAATTTATCATTTTAAAATAATGAGATGAAACAATGGATATAACAATTAAATGCAACCACGATAAACAATGCTAACCATTGTACTTAGGATTTAACTCAAAAATTCACTAAATTACGAGTAGCTTGCAATTGAGGACTTTTCACCGGAAAGACCTTATACTCACTTTGAAGGCACTTCAACATTCAGAAGTATCCATTTTCACACCGAGTGAGCTTTCCCACCTCAATTCCTAAGAACTACCCCTAACCTAATTTACATGAGTGGCTTTACACCTTCTATACTAAGGTAACCACTAAATCCCAAGACCTCACTCTAGGTCTTCTTACAAACTCAAGTAAATCAATTCAACACAAAGTAAAAATACTTTTATCACTAGAAGAGAGTAAAGAGGACTTGTCATAACAAGAACACCTCCTCTTCTTGAGCCTATCATCCTTGAAGAGCCCTCCAATGAAGATGCACTTGAGGATAAGGCCGGGATTAAGAGCTAGGGTTTATGAATTTGAGCAAGAGAGAGCTTTGAAGATGCAAGGATTAACTCTTTGAGGGTTTAGGGCATCAACAACCTGTTTGGAGAGAGTTTGGAGTGGGTATTTATAACCCCCCAAACAAGCCAGCTCACCAACGGGTGAATTTCTGCCCGTTGGCGCTGGCCGGTCTATCAGTCGAGCGATCGACCACTGATCGAGCCCACTGCCAAAAATTGAGCTTTGCCGATTGGTGGCCAGCTGATGGCCGATCGACCGGATGTCGATAGCCCATCAGCTGGCACCTAGGAAACATGTGTTATTTGGCTGATTTCTCGCGTCGTTCGTTTTCGAGTTTTGGATTTCGAAGTGCATCAACTTGGAGAGCTTCTCAAGTTTTAACATTTGCTCTGAACTCTTCCTAAGTATCTTCGGTGCACTCGTCGAGCCTCTAGTGGTCAACGCGGAGACTTGTCATATCGAGACAATGTCGCGTGCGACGATATCGATTTCAACCCTTATCGCAACCTACGACTTTGATGCTTCAAATTTGTTAAACGTAGTTTGTTATCATCAAAATAATTATAGAGAGAATTGAACACAATGGTGAAACCCTCGGCCAACAACACCTTACCATCAGAGGTGGTAAGATAGGCTTGAACCGGGCTTACATAATATGTGAACCATATTAGGATAACAACATGGACACATGGTCCACATCAGATAATGACATTGACCATGTCTAATTTTATGGCCACGTCTAACATTCTCCCACTTGGTTCATATATAAAAATATCTTGATGTTCAAAATCTCATATCTTCTTTAGATGGAATAAAACACAAGAATCATAGCGACAAGTCCTCTTAGAGCGAGTATTATCTTCTATGTATCATGTTGTATTTCAATCCAAAATAACTTTATGAATAAACCCTATGTTTATTCTAGGTCCAACAGAAATTGTTATTCTCGAACTATATGTGTACACCATAAAATGAGAAATAACAAACTGAAATAGGAGTTTATTAAAAATATAAAATGTCTTTACAATGATTACATGATGATAGCAAGTCCTATTTGGTCTACAATGAGCCTTGAAATCCTTTGGTGGCATGCCCTTTGTCAAAGGATCGACGATCATTAATTCAGTGTTGATGTGCTCAATGACTACTTTATTATTTTTAACACGTCCCCATATAGTTAAATACTTTATATCAATGTGCTTGCTTCGACTTCCACTCTTGTTGTTTTTAGCCAAATAAACAGTAGCTGAATTGTCACAGTAAATCTTTATAGGTTTGGCAATAGAATCCACGATTCTGAGACCTGAAAAAACTCCTTAACCACACACCATGTGAGGTAACCTCAAAACAAGACACGAACTCGACCTCGGTGATAGATGTAGCAGTCAAAGTCTGCTTGACACTTTTTCATAAAACAACTCCATTGGCTAACATAAAAATGTATCCCGATGGCAATTTTCGAGAGTCGACACATCCAGCAAAGTCTAAGTCTGAGTTGCCGATAACCTCCAAGTTGGTAGTACGTTTATACATGAGCATGAAATCCTTGGTATCTTTAAGGTACCTCATCACCTTCTTTGCAGCTTTCTAGTGGTCCATCCCTAGATTACTCTAAAATCTTCCTAGTACTCCAACAACAAATGCTATGTCGGGCCTTGTACAAACTTGAGCGTACATAAGGCTGCCAACGACCGAAGCATATCGAATGTTTTGCATATATTCCCTTTCGAAATCATTTTTGGGACACTGACTAAGACTAAATATGTCACCTTTTACAATGGGTGCTATACTTGGTGAGCAATCCTTCGTCCGAAATCTCTCTAAGACTTTATTGATATAGGTTTCCTAAGATAGACATAAAATATCTTAAGGTCTATCCCTATGGATCTTGATGCCAATGACATAAGATGCCTCACTCATATATTTTTTGTCAAAATTCTTAGAGAGGAATTGCTTCATCTCATATAACAACCCTTTATCATTGGTTGCAAGTAAAATGTCACCATATATAAAATAAGAAAACAAATTTTACTCCCTCTGATTAAGTGATATATACATTGATCCATGATGTTCTCTACGAAACCAAATGAAGAAACTACATCGTAAAACTTTAAGTACCACTGACGGGAGGTTTGTTTCAATCCGTATATGAACTTCTTGAGCTTGCAAACCAGATGGTCACCTTTAATAGAGGAGAATCCTTTTGGTTGTTTCATATAAATCTCTTCCTCTAGCTCTCCATTGAAGAATGCCGTTTTCACATCCATTTGATGCAATTCTAAGTCAAAATGGGCCACTAATTCTATAATAATATGGAAGGAATCTTTCTTTGATACTGGAGAATAGCTCTCCGAGTACTCGATCCCCTCCTTTTGAGTAAATCATTTGGCTATTAGTCTAGCTTTATATCTTTCGATATTGCCTAAGAAATTCCTTTTGGTTTTGAAGACCCATTTACACCCTATGACCTTTAAACCTTTAGGCAATTCGACAAGATCCCAAACTTCATTTGAAGCCATTGAATCCATCTCATCCTTCATAGTATCGTACCACAACTTAGATTCACTGCTATCCATGGTATGTGAAAATATTTCTGGATCATTTTCGGCCCCAATATTATAGTCAGACTCTTGCAGATACACTACATAGTCACTAGGAATAGCTGACTTCCTCATCCCACTAGATCATTTTTGACCCCAATATTGATGACTGGTTTGCCTTTGCCTTTATTCTTGTTGTATTCTTTTTTCCTCTTCCCTTGTAAAGTCATATGTGCACTTTCTCCCATTTCTGTAAGCAGTCTTCCTTCTTCTTGTACACACATAGTCAGCAGTTTATTGATTGACTATTTCTCCTTATGTGTGTTGTAGGAGATTTTGAAGGTCCTTTATTGCAAAGGTAGAGAATTTAGTATAAAAGGCACAATAAAAGAATCAGACATCTCAACCTCTAGTTTTTTAAGTTGGGCCGCTATGTCCCTCATCTCCATGATGTGCTCGCGCACACCTCTAATTCCAGTGAGCTTCATTGATGACAGTTTAGTCATTAGAGTGCTGGCTAGGATTTGAAGACTCAAATTGCTCATCTATGACCTTCAGCAGATCCTTTACATTCTTGCGCTCCCCAATGGAACCACGAATACAAGCAGGCATTCACGTCTTTATGAACATCATACTTAAACGATTAGATCTCTCTCATTGTTCATAAAGTGTGACCTCAGCCGGAGTGGTAGCGTCCATAGGAGCAGGTGGTTTAGGTTTCCTTATAGCATAATCAATGTCCACACACCCTAAGTGGAGATAAATTCTCTCCCTCCAAGTTCTATAATTGTCCCCAGTTAATTCAGGAGTGTCTATGTAGTTAATAGTTTGGGTTGCTGCAATTGTGAAAATACATGTTCATGCTTTAAATAGAGGCAAATATAAATTTCAAGTTTTGCCAATATAAACAAGAACAATAAAAATAACATAGATCAATACAATAAAAATTGTCTGTGGGCTAAGCTTTATTTTAGGACTCATGTTAGACTTTATGTGAAACTAACAAACTATATACCTTTTCCTAATACCTGTGGGTTAATTAGGAAAAATAATATATTATTTCACACTAATTAACTATAACTATAACTAAAAATATTGTGGCTACTCCTCGATTAGTTATATTATGTGGACAATTACCTAATATATAATTTAACATAACTAAGGATGTTGTGGCTACTCCTCAATTAGTCAAATTCTATGGGTCACATGACATCATAATGCAGCATAGATGATTACATGAAATAACATAACATTATTCATAATATACATCATAATAAACTACAACATGACAAAATTTAATTATTTAATATATCAATACACTACGTAACAAATAGGTGGAACATATATATCACGTTCATCAAAGCAACAAAAATGAGGTAGTAAATAATTATAATTATATAACATGATTGAACAAAAATACAAATTAAAATTTTTAGTGCTAACTAATTTCAAATCAATCATAAATGGATTCAATATTAATCTTTAAATGCTTCTAGCTCATGAAACAAATTTAAATTTGGTCGGTCCAAGCAATTTAAATGAAACCAGATTTAAACCCAAATCAGATTTGTGTTGAACCAACCAATATTGAACCAGTTTAAACCAATGAAATAACACCAAATGAACCAAAAAATATATAAATTGGATCTATTTTCAATTGATTTGAACCGGACCATAAATTTCATCAAACTAGATATGAACCGAAGCAATTTGAACTAGAAACTGAAATCAACTCAAAAAACACCAAATGAATTGGATCGGTTTTAATTGATTTGAATCGAACCTATGTCAAATTAAATCAGAGGTGAACCGAAAGCAATTGAACTGGAATTTGAAATAAACCCAAAATAATTGAACCGAACCAAATTTCACTTAAGTTGTGGATCGGGTGTGAAATCTAATTGATCCGAATTTTAAATAAAACATGATTCAGATCTGATTGACTTAAACAATTTAACAAACAGGTATTGAGAAAAGAATTCGGATCCAATCAACTTAAAGCATTTAAATATGCGGGTGTGCCTTAATGGGTCAAGAATCCATTATATTGGATTTGAACCCAATTAATTTAAACCCGTTATGTCTACTTCTCTCCCACGTAGCAGATGCAAGCCCTAAAAAAATTTCAGGTTGCAGTCACCGCCAATATGGTGTCATCTTCTCCAGCCAGCGATTGCCTTGCCACCGCCCTCAACGCCGCCTTCTTCATGTGCCAGTAGTGCTATCACCAGCATTGGACAACGTGAAAGTTGGCGAACTTCTGTTAAGGACAGTTGAATAGGAAGTTGCAATTGCTATTGCAACTGCTACTAGTAGCAGAGTAAGAACCAAAACAAAACACACGCAAACACAAAGGTTTGTTTACACAGTTCAATGACAAAACCTGTCACCAAATCTGCGGGGTACTCACTGGACAGATGCCCAATCCACTCTCTATGAGTGCAATATAATTCCTCAAGATTTCACACCCGAAATTCGACTACCAGTACTATAGTGAATTGGAAATAACAAAAACCTATTTACTTATAAGTACATACCAACTTGCCTCTCTATGACGCCCCAGCCACAGAGTTCTGTCCTCCACACAGTCCTTGTGTTGTAGCAAGTTACCAGCCTGCACTCAGCAGTCTCAACTCCTCATATAACTGGCAACACATGCAGTTTACGCACATAGGAGTAGATCCATAGGAGTAGATCAATAGGAGAGGATCCGCATTGGAGTGGATAGGAGTGGATCCATCAGAGAGGATCAATCTTCTCAAACATTCTCTCACACCTTTTATAAACAGAGTAGGCAACCCAAAAGACATAGTCATTACTCCACAAGAGAAACTTCTAATTCCATAATGACCATTAACGCCACCATTACTCCACAATGTTATAAAGCTTCATGATGACCATAACTCCATCAAAGTGAACGACCAATGTCATAAAGTAGTAGCTCCATGATGACCAAAACTCCATTAAGCATCATAAAAGACCAAGACCAAAAGTTATCATAAATGATCAAGTCCAAAAGTCACCATAAATGATTAATCAATAATCAAGATTAACTACACACTATATATATATATAATCAATAATCTCAGCAACATTCAAACAACATCAGAGCAGGATAAAACATCGTAGCAATGTAAACTTCATTGCAGCAAGAGCAATTATAACTGACCAATGAACAGTTAAGACTGTGTTGACATAGGAGACTTGCAGATCCATAACTTCTTTTTCCTCAAAAATAGAGAAGGCCAACCAACTTGCATAAATGTCACTTAACAGAAAGATCTTAACTTCAGCAGTTTCAAACTCAAAAGGCAACCATACCACATCATAATAGTTCGACCATAAAAGCTTCAAGAAAAACTGCTGCCATAAAAGCTTTTAAAAACCGCTAGCTAATTAATGAAGACCACTTCATTTATTCCATTAATGACTTTGGTCATAAAGGCTTCAAGATAACCGTCAGCCCATCAATGAATACTACTTCATTTCTTCCATAGACAATAAACAAGTAATTAAAAGATGATTTAAAAATATCTGAGATATAAAATAGAATCATCATTAATGTTGAAAACCAAAAATCATCATATCTGCAGCATCCTTATCCAAAAAACCATAGTATGAGCAGTTGAAGCTGTCCTCACACAGTTGCAACTATCTTCAATAAGCAGAACTCCTCATAGTTGTGACTATCCATTTAACTGAGAATAACCTGGAATACTTTTGTCAAATATAGTCAACACTACAAAATCCAAACACCAACATAGGCGATCTCAGCCCCTATCAAACGCTAATGCGTCGCGCCTGCACCGCCGACGATTCATGCCATCAGCCTGGATGCCTTGCCACATGGTCCAGCATGGATCCGGAGGTTGGTACTGGCACATAAATGGCAGCGGCTAGGAGACGATGGATAAACACGACGAGGAAATGCAAGGGAGATACAGTCATCGTTTCGGCCAAGAACGACATCCATATCAGTATCCTTTTCCTCTCCGTTGGCCAAGGCCACATACGTGACGAGTGGAAAGATCATTGTACGTTGACGGCAAATAAATACGTACAGAAGAAGATACGAGGAAAGAAGGCACGAAAAAAGCAATACAAAACCGAAAATTATATCGCAATCAAGGCGGAGAAAATATGCTCTGATACCACATGTAAATTATTTCATAGAACTACAACATGATTCAATCATGATATAATGAAATAAAGCAAAGAATGAATAATCTACAACATAATAGATTTAGCAGAAGCGTAGGATTACCTCTTGCCATTGATCATGTCATCGGATTCTTGTTCTGTTGCGCTGTAGAATTGTGTTCCCTCCTGCGTTCCTTTCTCAAAAGATCTTCCAATACTCTCTTCTTAAACCCTCTATAGATGGTGTGGAAAGGTAAGAATGAGTATCCCGGTCTATTTATATACACACCTTACCATCAAAGGTGGTAAGATAGGCTTGAATCAGGCTTAGGATAGACATGGGTAAATCGGTAAAACCATATAATATGTGAACCATATTAGGATAAAACATGGACACATTATCCACATCAGATCGTGACGTAGACCATGTCTAATTTTATGGCCACATCTAACACGTCCCTCTGAGGGTTACTTCTATTTTTTTGGCGAATGGTTCACCGCTCATCGTGTCTTTGTACCATCGGGCTTAAAGATGAAGGAAGGAGATCGGGTTCCAGCCGTGGGTTTGTACCATCGGGCTTACGACAATTAAAGACGTCTTCATGGTTCAGACGTCGAGGGAGGCATCGTGCTCTTTGGCTGGCTGGGACGTTGTCCATGGTTCTAAGTTTGCTATGTCGAGGCTTTCACTCCTCCTCTCCTTTTCCTTCAACTCCCGAGTTGCGCGAGATTCCCGTCAGCAGGACGGTATGTGGGATTAAATCCTGGTCATAGGACTGTTGGTCAGTATGTTTGCAAGAGTCTAGAGAGGAGTACCTTTCTCTTTGTTGTGCTCCCAGGGTATGTGGGGTTAAATCCTGGTAATAGGATTGCTGGTCAGTATATTTGCAAGAGTTTAGAGAGGAGTACCTTTCTCTTTGTTGTGCTCCCTGGGAGCTATACCTTTATGGCTTATTTTCTTTTGTAAGCTACACTCCATGGGTTTTTAAGTGTAAATATTCCTTTGCCGGACTTTATGAATAAAGAGGATGTCTTCTGTATTTATCATTATTGTGTTCTCGCCGAGTTTGATCGGCTCTTTAATTTGTTGAGGCTCTGTTAACTGCGCGCCTATGTTAGAATAATATTTAGGTCTCATTTGGTTGACATGAGAAGTAACTTTCTGTAGAAAATTATAATTCTCATGAATTAACTTTCCATGTGTATTTTCTAGGAAGTACCTAAAAAATATTTGGTTGACAATAAGTTAATTTATAGGAAGTGTAACTTCCTACTTACAACATGTTTGGTTGACATGAGTACTTCCTAGGAAGAACATATGAAATGACCAATATATCCTTCTTTTATAAAATTAATATTTTAATTTATATTTATTAGTGTATATGAAAAAATTAAAGTTTATTTGTAAATTAATATTGTAACATATATGTATTATATATACAAATATGCAATATATATACATATATGCAATATATATATATTGCATATATATTTAATATAATATATTTTTTATTATATAGAAAAAATATTTTTTATTTGTAATTAATATGAAAAATTACATATTTTAGTAAAAAAATATAAAATAAATATGTGAAGAATTCAAGGATCATCTAATCTTATAATGTTGACAACATAAATTATAAATTTCACATTAAATGCAAATGTGAGTTCAACATAAATTATAAATTTCACATTAAATGCAAATGTGAGGTCAATATTGAGTTTTTCTTTCAAATATAATGCAGGAAGTGCAACTTACCTAGAGCCCCCTAGGTAAGTTACTTTCTTATTTTGCAGAAAGTTGCACTTGCTGATGAAGTATACAAAATGCACTACAAGAAAATAGGGTATCACCAACGGACCAAATCCATCTGTAATACCCGAAAATCCATCGATAACGGTCGGAGCATCTGTTGGTAAAATCCGTCGGTAAATGGCTGCTTGATAATACCGACATATTTTAATTAATCTGTCGATAGTACCGATAAATTTTTTCTTTTGTTGGTATTACCAACAAATATATATATCCGTTGGTATTACCAATGGATAAAAATCTTTTGGTAATAGCAACAGATACATATCTGTTGGTAATAACAACGGATACATATCTGTTGGTATTACCAACAAATAATTTTTGTTGGTATGTCTGTTGGAATTACCAACAGAATCTTTTTGTTGCTCATTATTGTGTACCTGAATCAATTCTCAAACCATGATAATCCACACGAAATTATAAAATTAATTTTTGAAATCACACATGAACCATTGTATTTCTAAATTCACACACATAAACATAAGGAAACCATTGTATACAACTAGTTTCAAAATATATTGTGCTAGTCAAATATTTACATTGTTTCAAAGTTTCAATGCATTAAGATTGTTTCAAAAATACATATAAGATAGTTTTTTCCAAGAAGTAAATCCTTGCACTTCATGCTTTTTATCTGCATGTAAAAACAAAAGAAACAATGAGGCAACTAAATTATCTAATGCTCAACCATGCTTACAACACTAATTAACTCTAAATTCTCAAATCCACAATAAGCACTATTTAACTATTTCAACTGTATGGTTAAAATATAAAGGAGATATAGGTAAACTAAATTAAATTTTCTTTCATATATTTAGTCTACAAAAGACCTCATTGATAGTTTAATTTACTAACCTTCATCACACGGTTTCTCGATTCAACTAGTAATCTTGGCTCTACTAGAACCAAAGTCTTGCAAGCATTCAAAGCAAGAGTCTGGGAAGAATGGAATTTGAATCACACAAAAGAGAGGGACAGAACCCTTAGGTCAAAAGCATTTCTCTATGATCTCAATTGAAAATAATAAAAATCTAAATTGTAAAAAACATAACCCACCTGAGTATGGAGATGCTCAGTGCTTGAATTAATTAACTCCTCGCTCTCATCTCTACCCATCAATGTCAGTACATAATCGAGCATTTGATCTCTTCGTTTAAGTGGGAATGAAATGCCCATTTCAGTAGCATTAATAACAGCACGACCTGCATAGATCAAAAGGAAGTAATGAACTCATTTAAGATATTACATTATAGCAACTAAGTTCTACAAGTCAGTAGTAAACTTGAACATTAAGTATGAAACTTGTCTTCTAAAGATGCAAAAGCAAAACCATAATTTGTAGATTATCAAATAAAAAAGAGAAAAAAATGTAGCAGGAAAAGAAATTCAGCTAAATAACTTGAGTTAAGTGCATATATGGGCACACATGCTATCAGCTAGCCAACTAAATAACTTGAGTTTCACATATCAAACCAATAAAAGTAATTTACTAATGACTAAGCATGCATAACCTTTGTCATGTTTGTTGTAAAGAATCCTACACTTCCATGGCCCTTTATCTTACAGGTGCATTCACCATTATGAGATATCAAGTTTCGTAAGAGAATTATATAAGCATGCACAATATGGAGTTACAAATATAAGAAGCAAAGAGAAGAAACATGACGACCCTACAAATTGTAAAATGAATGCATATCATAAGTACTAAGTTATTCAAGTGGTTATTCTCATAGAATTTAACACTGGGATTTAAAATCTCTTGAATTGAATACAATATGCTTTCTTTCAGAAAAAAACATTGGGGCTAAAATGAGAATTCAAGTGTGGTTGCTTTGGCCACCATCACGAAAATTAATCAACCATGCAAGAGTAGCAACTAGCAAGATTTTACCATAATTGGGGAAAAAGTGCTCATAGAAGAACCTTTTCTTCTATAGTTGTGTACTTCGACTACCAAGATAAAGAGGGCAATGCAATGAAGTATACAGATCACAAACCTTGCTCATACTTGTCATTTTATGAATGAAAACACAGTAACATTAACAGTAGCAAGAAATAATTAACTTAACAGGAATCAAAAAACTTACCGTTCGCAGCAAAAAAAAAAAACTTTTCTATTCAGATATTGAAAACTTTTAGGTTTCTCTGTCAAGGAAAGAATACAAAACACTATAATTAAATGAAGATGCACAAGACATATCTGACTGAGAACAAATTGGAAAAAGTTCACCAACTATAGATTCAATGTTCAGACTTAATTTACTAGAAATTCATTACGAATCTTCTAGATAAACAAGAACTAACAAGTTTATGAAATTTCATATTGAGCAAGTGAATACTGTATGATACATCATCTATTTTAAAATCTTCATAGCTCAAATGAGCAATTACAAATAAAAAATGCACATAGAGTTTAAATGTCTCAACAGAATATAATACCTGTGTGTAGTTGCATGCCTAATTCTAATTGGATGCTCAGGTGGAAACAGACAGGTGAAACATTATGTGTATGGCATTCAATTGCTTGAACATAACTCTTGGTTTGATAGTTTGAGACCTGATTCCATGGAACATTTTAATGAATATCTTTATAATAGAACACGAATCTAGGGCCTATTTAGAATATAGCAAATCTTTGCAGTTTGATCATCGGTACCAGTAATCAGATATGGCCTATCATCGCCAGTAAAATAATCAACACAATTTACTCCTTTAGAATGGGCATCTAATGTAAAATTTGGATCAAGAGAACCAAGATTCCATATATGGTAAAAAATTGATCAAATAGTTAAAGGTCTTCATAGACCATAATAAAATTGGTGTTATGATGTCAAAGATCTTAGGCCAAACATCTTTACTGTGCACGTGGTCCAATGAGGCACTAAAGTATTAGTGCCTTTTGGATTAAAGGTGACTTGTATCACATAATGAGTGTCCTTCAAAAATTTGGGTGCACATCCATCCTTTCTCCCAATCCCAAAGCTTTATTAGCATGTCACCTGATGAGTAATGGACTTAAATCCAGTACTGTAAGCTCCATTTAGTCTATAAAAATAGGGAAAACCATATTTAGTCGGCGCGACAAAGAACCAGTATAGACATGATATCTTGAATGGTTTAGGAATTTGGAAATTAAATTTCAGACATGCACACATTCTATAATCAGGAATTCTGATTATGTGCTTATTTCCTGCTCTAGTCAACACCATGAGCTTGCGGCTGGCACAATAAGAAAGTAATCACTAAACGAAAAAAAAAAAATCATTGAGGAAGCAAGCCATTTAGAAAGTTTTCATTTGCATCCTACTGATTTTTAAATCATATTAAAGAACAATTCAAAATATACCTCCTATCAATAAATTTGTGTAATATATTTGCATCTTTAATGCTAGAAGGATTAGAATCAGTAAGATCCAAATGATCTTACTGTCATTCAAATTTGGGATGTGGGATCCATTTTGATCTTTCAATGTGGATCTGTAAGTTGAATAACTGCCCGTTGCTAGCAATCGACTTGTGCATCATTTAGCTAGAAAGAACTCCCCTCCTATTGCAAAATAGCCCACACAAAGTTGATTGAAGGGTAGACGTGTGGAGACGAGACCCTAACAGAGGATAACCAGAAAGTTATACTTGAGAACATGTTCCCGAATATTACCCTTGGAGAGACAACACATAAATTTAAAGCTATAGCAGATAGTAAGCTGACTTGCCATTTGATTCTGATATAAAAGCTTCTATAAGACTTCCAATATTAAACGCTCTTTTGCAAACCTTTGACGCCTTCAACTCGTCAAGTGGTAGCGCTTGATCAACACCCGAGTTGAGCGAAGCTTGTGCGCTTGAAAAAGATTGATGCAGAAAAAAACAAGGCGCACTGTAATTGATCGATTGGAAGGCTTAGATCTTCCCTTTGAATACTCAATAATTTTTGTAAGAATCAAGGAAGAAGAGCTAAAAGAACCATATGAGGTTATATTTATACCCTGTTGAAGAAACAGCTGCTCAACGGATAGAAAACTATCCATTGAAGATCGCCGGTCGAATGGTCGGTCGACCGGTCCTTCAACCGCTGTAATTCTCCCTGTGGTCGATCGACCGGCAGGTCGACCACCCAGACACAAAAACATTGATCCGGATCTTCGATCGACCCGTTGATCGATCGACGTGATCTGCGTCTTCGGGTATCAGCAGGTCGGTCGACCGATGGGTCGATCGCCCGAGCTACTGCCCATTTTGGGCTTCCATCGGTCGACCGCCCGGTCAACCGAAGTAGCTCTGCCACTTTTTACCTTCATTCGGTCGACTGCCCAATCGACCGAACCTAGGTTGAAGTTTATTACTTCAACCTATTTCTTCCGCGCTTCGTTTACGGGTTCTGGCTTTCAATGAGCATTATCTTGGAGAGCTTTTGACGTGATCTTTGGACTCGTCCAAGCGACTTTGGTGCACTCGTCGATTTCCGAGAAGTTTCGCGACGGACCCGAGCGCGACGATCAATGTCCTTCCGATATCTGATTTCTCTGATATTTTTGATCGAGGACATCGAACGCTACTGATATGGAATCTGAAGATATTCTCAATGAAATCATTAGTCTCATGTTTGTTATCATCAAAACCATCAAAACTGAGATTAAGACTTAGGTTGAAAACCTAAAGCCAACATGGAAGTGACCCTATTTGATCTTCTACGAGCAGAGACAACTCTATGGAAGAAAGCAGTACTAGCATCCCTATCAGATATCCATCTAGTCTTAGCCTTTGCCCACCATGTCAGAGTAATCTGTCTTTGAAGGGCATTGGCCTTTTTATGAAGACTTCTAAGGATGGTATAGTGGGAATCATCAAGCGCAGAAATGGAGTCAAGATGTTCAAGAGAGTGAATATCATTAAGAGTATTTTGAAGTAAATCTTCTAATTTACCTAGGGAGTTTCTATTCCAATTAGAAAGAGCAGCTCTAGTCTTAGAGAGTTTACTGTTAAAATTGGAGAAGACATCATTAACAAGGGAGGGGAGAGTCCAAGAATTGTTAATAATAGAAGTAGGCTCCTCATAATTAGTCCAAAAGTTCTGGAATCTAAAAAACGTACACTTAATCACTTTAGAAGATGGGATAGAGATAAGTAAAGGAGAATGATAAGAGGTGAGCTTAGGAAGATGATTTACAGTGGTAGAGCCAAAGAAATGCAGCCATGCAGGATTAGAGAAGACTCTATCCAATCTTACAAGGATGCGAAGGTGGCGTTTCCTATTATTAGACCAAGTGAAGGGATGGCTAGAGAATCCAAGATCAATAAGATTGGAATTAGAGATGAAGTTTTTAAAACAATTAATAGAGTGATTGATAGAAAAGGGAGTGCCTCCTTTATTATCCTCCTGATTAAGGATGCAATTAAAGTCCCCTGAAATTAACCAGGGATAAGGAGAAAAATCAGTGCTAGTAAGGGAGTCCCAAAGAGAGTTTCTAAGAAGAGGGTTAGTGCTAGCATAGATATTGGAGAAAAGAAAAGGCTCTGAATTTTTCAATTTTAGGATAACATGAATAATAGAAAAGTTAGAAAAAAACACTTTAGCAAGGACAAAATCAGAATTCCAAGCAAGAATAAGGCCTCCAAAGGAACCTTGAGAGGGCTGGATGAATCCATCCTTGTTCTTTCCAAGACTCCTAATTAAATTTAACCCTTTATGGGAGTCAAGGTGGAGGCAATTGCTTTTTAGAAGAAAGAATCATACCAGAAACATCCTCAACCACTTGGTCGAAGGACCTAGGAGGAGGAGGGTTAGAGATAAGATCAGGCGAGTTTAAATTGGTGTTTAGGCTAGGGTTGATAAGCTGCTGGTGGGCTAGAGGAAGATTCTTAAAGAGATAATTCTATGTCACTGAGTTGAGATAAGGAGTCTTCCTGAATAGATAAGGAATCCTCCTGGTCAGACTCATATGTTACCTCAATAGTGTGACTAAATTCAGGGTAAGAAGCAGATCTTATAGTTATTGATTTTTTTCTAGGAGGCTCAGAAGCAGGCTTATAGTGTAACTCTCTCTCTTGCCTTCTCACAATTGGAGAAGGCATGCAACACACTATCAAATTTCATCAAGCTTAGGGAAAATGCAGTCCTTTGGAGAAGACAGTCCTTTGATTTGGAGAAGACAGTCCTTTGATTCACGTCAAGCTTAGGGAAAATGCTTTGCACGGGAGAAGGCATCCAAATTCGGTATAAGATTTTTTTTTGTTTGATTTTGAAAAGTATTTTTTAACATCACTATCAAATCCGATATAACAATTAATTTTTGATATGCTTTGCTTTAAAAAATTATTTTTAATTCGGCAACGTCATGAAAACTTTTGAGCCGTGTGCTATTTTTTTATTTTGGCTTTGATAAGTATTTTTTTTATAATTATTTTAAAGGATTCCTTTAAGCAGTGTGCAATTTTTTTGTTTTTATTTTGATAAGTATTTTTCCTTAAACATTTGAAATATTTATTATGTTTATGTTTTGGTTATGGCAGGAGTGATTTCTAATTTATTATGGTTACAAAGGAATGATTCTAATTTATTATATTTCTCTTTTTATTAATCGTAATCTAAATTGTTGCTCTTTTGTCTTTTGCTAGGGTTGAACTCGCTGGTCTTCTTGATGACATATACATGGAATATTTCTATTTGGCTTTGTGATCGGATTGATTACTTAAAAATTCCAAAGATTAAAGAATTTTAAAGGATTCCTTGAAGTAGTGTGCAATTCTTCTGTTTTTATTTTGATAAGTATTTTTTCTTAAACATTTGAAAGATTTAATTGATTACTCATGATAATTGATTAATTATGCACATATTCCTTATTTATATTTTGTTAATATTTTACTTATTTATGATTATAAACTTTACTTTATCTTATATTTTTCTATGTAAATTATAGATTTACTAACAAATTGCTGAAAATACTTTTTAATGTTAAACTTAATTTTTATATTAATTTTGTGCTTTTGAAATATATTTTTTATATTGTAACATTTATATAATTTATATTTTTTATTTTTAATAAGTTATTTATATTTTTGTATATTTAATGGATATTTTTTTATATTTTATATTTTAAATTATTATTTGTTAGTTACATTTTATTATGTTGCCTACTTAAATTTACCTTGTAAATATAAATTATATTAATTTAAGTTGCCTACTTAAATTTAAAATGTATTATAAATTATATAACATTAAAATTGTCTACTTAAGCAATTTTATGTTTAAGCAATTTTAAATTGTATTAATGACATTGCATACTTTAATTAGTATTAATTGTATTAACTATATATATATATATATATATATATATATATTAATTGTATTAATTTCTATCTACAAATTGTATTAAATATGTTCTCTACTTAAATCAATAATGCTTTTATACCGGATTGAATTTTTAAAATTTACTTTTAGAAATACATATTTTTAATTAAACTTGTTGTTGTCTACTTAGTGATTGAATTTATTTTTAATTAAATTCAATTTTTAATTAATATTAATTATGTTTTACTCTCTCTTACAATAAGTATTAATTAATTACGTTATTCTCTCTTGCATTTACTTTTCACATGACATTATTTTGATTACCTGTCACTCTCCCTCACGTTTCCCGTATCTCTCTCCTCTCTCCTCTCCTCTCTTTCTCACTTAAGTAACTATTCTCTCTCACTTAAATGTTCTATTTACTTTCTCCTTCTCTTCTCTCACAGTCTCCTCTCGCAAGTAACAGTTCACATCTCTTCTTCTTCAACATGGTAATTAATGGTTTCATATTCTCCTTACCTTCAACCTCTACATCATCTCCCTTCCTGGAACTATTGTTTCACGTCCATCTGCAAGACTGCAACACGGTAATCTCTCAACTCTGCTTTCTAACACTCATGCATGCATATGACATACCCATGCATTGATTTATATATATGTATATCATAACATTTTGCTGAGCGAATCCAGTAGTCGAGATCACAATTCTGGCACAGGCAGATGGCGCTCTTCTTCTACACCTTGCCAGTGAGCGGCCCCTTGAAGTGCGTCTTTATGGTTCACCCTGACTATGATCGTGCTACAGTGCATGATCGATGTCATGCATGTGTCGAACATGTTCCTACATATTAAGATGGCTTACGGCACCAAACGTTCGGAGGGAGAAGAGGATGGCGAGAAAGGTCGAGGAGCACATTTGATGCCGGCATACGTAAAATCCCAAAAATTCTTCTTCTTGGATCTCTCTGTTGTTCTTCTAGTGATGCAGGTGAAGTAATTTAAGTAACACAAATCCCTTTTAATTTCTTTCATGCAGCTGCAGAATTGGTGTTCATATTAACTGGACTATGGGTTACTTTAATTAATTAACTAGAATTTCTTCTTCTTCTTCTTTTTTGACTCTTTCTGCTTAATTCTTATCGAGCATTAATATGAGATTTGTTTGAAGAAGAATTGCTATCGAGCATTGAATATG
Organism: Canna indica; assembly: GCA_034359265.1. NCBI lineage: Eukaryota > Viridiplantae > Streptophyta > Magnoliopsida > Zingiberales > Cannaceae > Canna > Canna indica. The sequence goes on from CP136891.1 coordinate 28,013,481, forward strand.
TGATTTGTTTTAATCACTTCTTCTTTGATTTGTTTGAAGAAGAATTCTTATCGAGCATTGAAGAATTCTTCTTCTTCTTCTTTGTTAATACTGATAGCATTTCATTTTAGGGAATTGGTCCCATGATTTATTTAAACTTTCGTCTGATAGCATTTCATCTGAGATTATATTTTGCTCTCTACACTTCAAAGAAGGAGCATTTCTGCTTAGCTGCCCATTTAGTACTTGGCACTCTGAACTATGTAGCGCCCAAAATGCAACTTGAATAAATCAAGACATATAGGACTTATTATCATGTTTCTAATATCTCCTTCTAATACATATTGTACTTAGTACTTAATGTTTGCCAAAATTATCAATATTATATAAGTCCTGAGAAACACTACAAGAAAACATACTTTCACCAACATATTTATTACCAACAGATCTATTATGTTGGTAATACCGACAATATTATCGACAGATATTTAATCCGTTGGTAATTCAGCTTACAATTTTATGAAATTTTTATTTTTTATTTTTCCCTCTTATTTGTCAGCGGACCAAAATACTTTCCCCCCAAATCCCGGTGTGACTCCCTCCTATTTTTTCTTAGCCGACAAAAACCCCGCACGATTTCCCCCTTGTTTTTTTCTCCGCCGATGAAAGCCTCGTACATATCTTCCCCCATTTTCTCAGCCGACAGAAGCCTCAAATGACTCCCTTTTTTTCTCGGCGAGTATAGCATCGTGGCAGTCACAACAAAATCGGTACTCATCATGTTCGGCTCCGTGGCGATCATCTCGTTGATGTTGATCATCTCATCAAATCAACATCGATCATCTTGTTGATTTGGTGTTGCTTTTCCTTCTCTCCTTTGAGATTGTGTGACCTAAGCATTCTTTTTGTTTAAGTAAAGGTTGGAGTTGTTTTGATCTGAATCATGTACTTCTCTTAAGAAATGAATCATGAAAGGGGAAAGAAGAACAATGAAGAAATAGAGGCATCCATGCATTTTAATTACAGAGGTAATTATTTCCTTCTTTTATTTTTTCTTCTGTTCTTGATTTGGGTATTTTTTGCAATCCCATTCTTTTTATGTTTATCAGATGTGTGGAGGATTAGTTATTTATCTTTTATTCTTTATTCAAGTGGTAATTATTTTGAACTTTTTAGGGTATTCGATGGGTTTCTTTTTCCTATAAAGAACTTTAATGTTTGATAGATAATGAAGCAGATTGGTAATACAGATGATGAGTGAGTATATTTTTTTCCCCACGAATTAGAGCTGCTTTCTTTTTTCCTTTCCTTCCTTCCTTCCTTCCTTCATTTGCTCTATATGATGATGGATTTTGTTTGGTACTTGTATAAGAAGGGAATAGTAACCTATGATGTGTATCATTTTCATTTTTTTCCTTTTTCACTTTTCTTGCCAAATTTATAAATGGATCCAGCTTGATTTGATTTATCTGAAAGTATATTCCATTTTTTTTATATTTTGATTGCATGTAGCAGAATCATTCAGGCATAGAATTTGTCTTTTCTATACATTACTCTTCATGAAAAAAAAAGTTTCTTCAGACCATGTTCACTGTCGTGATCTTCCATAATCTGAGACTCCAAGAATTCTTGCATTCAACAGGTGTGCAAGAGAGGGCAAATGTTAAAGGATGCACCATTTTCATCATAAGATTTGTATCAAGTTCCTAGGACCAGATAGTGAGGGCTGTTGAATAACCATGGTCAGGCTTGTCATGTGTCCTCAATGTCATAAGCTTCTTGTCAAGTACCCTAATATTTTTGTTTATAAGTGTGGTGGATATCCCATCGCCCTTCGTGGTATGTTCTTCTTCCACCTCACCCTTTTCGCAATGAGGTGGCGCCGAGAGAGATGACAGCGAGGGTGATGACGATGAAGTGGATGGAGTTGGGCGAGAGAATGAGGATGACTTATGGCTTGCAAAGGCAAAGACGTGGGGAGTGGGTGGCGATGGCGGCAACAGAGGACCAAATGACTGAATAGGAGGCATGCCGACCGGTGGTGGTGTCGATGAGGGCGGTGGTGCCGGAGTGGGGGTAAGAACCACTAACCTGTACTTTGCTAGGTATTGTAGTTTGAATGTGTTGCTTTTCATTATTAAATCAACAAGAATATTAGAAGTGTAAACATAGCATCATCCCATGTAGCAGCTTCAAAGGCATGAATTAGGATCAAAGTTAGATGGAATTTGACCAAAAGCTAAATGTTGAGAGAATGGATGACATGAATTTTTGAGAGAAATATTGAAGCAAATTGCATCGGTTTCTCAAATGCAGAGACTCTTACTTAAACTAGAGCATTATTATTTTAAACTAGAGCATAACTGAGATCAAAATGTTTAGGTATCATTTTAATTTAGTTAATTACCTTTGAATTTAGTTTTTCTTTTTGGTTCATCTCCAGAACGTTTGTTTCCTTTCTACTTCAAGTCTGTGCATAGATTATTATTATTAATTAAAGTAGCATATATAATTGTACTTCTCTGGAATGTTTTACTTGGTATCATTATGAAGTACTAGCTGACATATTAAAAACCTATGTTATAAAAAAATAAGCTCACTAGATATTGAAGTTTACATACTTCCATTCTATAGTTTGTTGTGGCCATATATATATATATATTGGTAGGACTACATGTGATTTGTCGGTGGGAAGCAACAATGCATCTTCCTGATTCTAGAATCAAAATTAAATAGGAACTCATGAGGAGCTTCCTTGGGAGCACTTTTTCAAATTGGTTTGAGTAGCTAGTTTCAGAATGTGGCTTTGAGGAGATGACTGAGGAAAAGAAGTTTTAGTGTCAGGTGAAGGACCATTACTTACTTTAGGAGGCTGGAATAACCAAGGACGCCCAGTGCCATCACTGTAGCATTGTCTTAATTTAACGGAACCATCTCTGGGTCCTCTTATGTTATTGTCTTAACATTTCCTTTCTCTATGCATTAGACTGATTCGTCGAGTTTCGTCTAGCATCTTTTCTGAACTCTCTATATTGGGTGTTTGGATTGACTAGGAAGCTAAGACGAAACATATACAATCTTGGTTCCTTTTTCTTTTGTCTCTTATAGTTAAAACAATGGATAACAGGTAAAAGTTGAAGTGAAAGATTGAGTTTTATAAAGTATGTAGATGGATCATGGATAAGTTCTAATTGTTGGTTCAAAATGTACGTTTTGAGTATTAGTGCTCGAACGTAAGGTGAATAGATTTAGATCTGATCAACATGCTCTTTTGGTTTTCAGATGTTGCAGACTATTTGTCTGATGTGAAAATGTTGGGCAGGAATAAATTTGGAAGTTGTACAATTATCGTATAGTGTATATAGTTTGAAATTTTTAATTATTAGAATTATACATGAGAGAAAATTAGGGACTTGTGCAGATACATGGTACACAATGAAATAGAGCAGTGGAGGAAGAAGGTTCCCCATGCATGCTTATCATGGAAAAATAGATCCAAGCAACATGAAGCTGGAAAAAGGTTCCCCATACATGTATAGTGTTTATAGCTTGAAATTTTTAATCATTAGAATTATACATGATACACAAAATGAAATAGAGCAATGGAGGAAGAAGGTTCCCCATACATTTTTATCATGGAAAAACAGATCCAAGCAACATGAAGCTGAAATTGGAGGATGTTTGCCTCATATTAGCATAAACCATAATTTCAAAAGTTACTTTTTAAATCTTTTTTTAGAGTTTGAAAGTTGTTTTATAATTCATGTTTTGAATCTATTAATTTGGATATCAGGAGATTCATGACTCTCATTCACAAAGTATTGCCATATTTACCTCTGTTTTTTATGCAAATTGGAAAGATTTTGTTCTCCTCAATGTCCTTTTTTTTCAGTGGTGGTATATTTCCTTAAGTAATCCGACTTTCCAGTAAGATAAACTTTATGGAGATTATATTTAGTTTATCTTCTTATCATTTAGCAGCTAGGTTCACAAGTACTCTCCAATTTTTCTATCACACGTATATAGCAAGGACCTTAATTAATTAGTGATGATGATTAGGTTGTTAATCCTAAGAAGATAGAGAAGTCTTTTCCTCCAAAGTTGCTTGGCTGTTATCCTGGTTCTCGTGAAAAGGTGTCTATTGTTATATTTATCTTTGTCTTTGACAATTGCTATTCTACTTGCTTTCACGTTTTGATGAATATGTTGTATATTTTTAGCATAAAGGATTCATTATTTTGGTTTCCCAATAGGTTTATCTAAAGAATGGTCCTTATGGATACTACGTGCAACTGGGGGAGGATTCAAAAGGTTAAACGCCAAAAAAATTTTCTTTGTCTAAGGTTTGTTATGTTATGCGAAATCTACATTAATTCAGTTTCTATTATATATTTCTTAGCGAATTTCCTTTTCTTAGTCAATCCAATTTAATCATATTCACATCTTCTATCTTTGGGCACAATCCTAAGTGGTGCACCTCAGCCATTGCTTTGTTACATGGGATGATGCATATCCAGAAAATAGGCCCCATATACCTACGAGATATTGGATCATCTTAATTATAAGGAATTAGTTTCTTGCTCAACTTCTGGCATTGAACAATTTAAATCATTTGGCCAACAACAGTTATCATGATTCGTGAGCAGGTGTATATTATCTACTCTTACCTGCTCTCTTTGGGTACTTGTTATGAGATACATGCCCAATACTTTTGTAAGTATTTAATATCTTAAATCATCAATCAAAAATTTGAGTACCAGTACTTGTTTCCGACTATCAGTATATAACTACAGTAAATATACTGATAATTATATTTAGTACCAGTACTGGTACTAAACATCCCAATTATTAGTATATAACTACAGTAAATATACTGATAATTGGCGCCCTTAAGGGCGCCGGTTTTTTTTTTCATCCCCCTCTAATCTTTACTTTTGAACCGGCGTCTTTACAAGAGCCTAAATATTATTTCCGACTAAAAAAGAGAGTCATTTTTTCATAAATAAAGCGCCCGTTATCAGTATATTTACTATAGTGATGTTTTAGTTCATAACTTTTTCGAATAACTTTGTGGCTTTCAAATCTTGTCATGCTTGGATTTTGTCATTAGAACTTGCAAAATATGAACAAAGTATATAATCATCTTTTCCCAACTTGCGTTTGCAGAGCTTGTGTTGTGCGAAGTAGTTCTCTAGCTGTGATAATCTTGAGAATGCTTCATTCTGCCCGGTAATGTTTTTAATAAATTCGACATGTAGAATATAGTGTTACTAAACTTCTTTTTTTACCGTACAAAGGTTATGGAAAAGAATGTCAAATACAATTATTCTTACCTAAGATATCTTCATCCTCTTGCTTGCACTCTATTTATATAAGAAGGTTTTGGTTGTGGATTGAATGCTTTATTCAATTGACTTGGTTTCCAAGAAATTATTAAACAATATGCTAGTATAAGCTTTAGTTAAATAACCTTGATGCATAACTAGTACAATGAAAGCTTTATAAGGTTCCGATAAAGACAGCTTATGAGAAAAGAATAAATGAATAAATGAGTTTGAACCTTTGTTTACAATGATAGCCAGAAAATTTATATGAGAAAAGAATAAATGAGTTTGAACCTTTGTTTACCTCAATACAATGGAAAAAGGCTTCTTTTGTAGCTTCATATCTTGACAATTAAAATGACTGAATTAGTTTTTCCAATACTGCAGATTAAATAAAAAATTCCCCTCAAACTTTTTGACAGATGTGAGGCAATTGTAGGAAGTTGCTTGTCATCTAAAGCTTTCTAACTTTAATTTGAAAATTCATGAGTGTAGGCTTTTCTTTTTCATTAACTGAAAAAAATTCTAAAGTCATCTCCACCCTGGAGCTTTTCTGAGTCATATCCAAAGCTATTTATATGGTGCTTGTATGTTATTTTTGGCATCTTAAACCATACTTGTCTTGAATGGTAGAGATTATGCTCTTAGTTTATCTTTTGCACCCTTACCTTTATTGCCTCTTCGAATCATTGGTTTCTTTAGGTATTACAAAATAAGATCAAAGGCATTGCTTGTATATTTTTTATAGAAGTAAATTCAGATACTATGCATGCTATTATATCATGTTTTTGTTGCTGGTGATTGCTTGGTGTTCTACTAAAGACAAACCATAGGATAATTTATGTTCACCTAGATTGCCAATGCCATGTATGTATAATATTTATTTAGCAATATGTGGTTTTATATTCTTTATTAGACCTTATTTTATGTGATTCCTTGCACTTAAGTGGGTTTCTAGTAGTAAGCTTTTCTTTTGATTGCTACAATGAACAATTATAGCATAGCATGGAGTTACAAAAGACCAATTTGGTTCACCATCATTGTTCTTCAATGTATTGTTATCTTGATGGAAAACTAATTTAAAGTATGTTATGTGTTTGTTTTTATCCAGGTGGCACCACTAATGAATTTATGCAAGGAGTCGAGGGATTTCTTGATTTGGATAATTGGAGGAGTTTGGATAATTGATTCTATATGTATTTTGTTGAAAGAGTTAGACTAATGTATACCAACAATTTTTGACTAATGTATACCAATAGTTGGTTTTAATCAAAATATTTTCACATATATGTTGAAAGAGTTGGTTATATATGTATTTTGGTAGATGAGTTGATTATGAAAATGTGAGTTTGGTTTCTTAAATATGTATGTGTATGATTTGTTATGAAAATGTGAGTGGTTGTATAATTAAGTAATTTGATATATGTGTATAATTCGATAACCAGAAAGTAGATTAATTGTATACAAATGATATTATCAATGGATAACTGTTGGTATACCAAAGGGTATAAATTGATATTACCAGTGAAAGTATATCCGTTGGTAATAACTATGAATGTTACCAACAGATCTATTCGTTGATATTACCAATGGAGTAATACCAACAAACACAAATCTGTTGGTAATATCAACAAAAATAAATTCGTTGGTAATACCAACGGATATTTTTATCCGTTGGTATTACCAACGGATGTTGTAATATCCGTCGGTAATACCTAGCAGGGTATCACCAACGAATTTTTAACTATTACCAACGGATTTAGTCCGTTGGTGATACTCTATTTTTTTGCAGTGAAATCAACTAAACTATTTTCTCTCATAAATTTTGGTCAAGACTTAATCTTAATTTCATGGAATATCACCATTTGTTCAAATTGAATGCCGACAGTTCAATTCAATAAATGATCTAAATTTCTTGATTTGTCCACTTAGATACATTAACCGTATTAGCTCATTTTTTTAGTATTTATTTTGTAAACTATGTACTTAGTGCATAAGAAAGGATTGAAAAGTTATAGTGATTATATCTTATAGATAATCAAATTGTGAATAATTGCATTGCCTATCTTTGTATTAGAAGATTTAATCGTCATGTGGCATAAAGACTACTTTAGATTTAAATTAGAATAATGTTTGCCTCAAATAAAAATATGGAGAAGAATATAATATAAGCGGACTAAGAAGTAAGACTAGAGTATACTAGGAAGTATTATCTTCAGTTATGGTTCTATTTTATTTTTTCCATAGGCATAAGTTAATATTTTCACATATATTTATTTTTTAAACTATCAGCTAAGTGCAAAAAGAAAGGATTGAAAAGTTAATAGCAATTATATCTTAGGATAATCAAATTATGGATAAATGCATTGCCAATCGTTGTATCAGGCCTTCAAAGGAAGATTAGTTCATCATTTGGCATAAGACTACTTTGGGTTTAGATTAGGATAATATTTGAGTCAGTTAAAGATATCGAGAAGAATATAGTATACGCCAACTAAGTAAGACTAGAGTCTACTTGAAAGTATTGTCTTCGGTTATGGTTCTCATTTTATTTTCTTCATATGCATAAGTTTATCTCTTCATATATTTATAGTTACATAAAATTACATAAATGAGAATGATATTACACTTGATGATCGCTATACCAAATTGTAAAATTATTTAAGCAAAGCGGGTAAATATTTAGTTTCAACATCCACATCCGCACTACATTGTCTACAATTACTGAGTAAACAGAACAAACAGGTGTAACGCTAAATCCACACAATAAGAATTTTGCCAACATGCATGCATACATGTGTTGCATTATTTACTATGTGGTGATCATTGTTCTATATATTTATTTATTTTAATGCCTATTTTTCTTTCTGCGACAATCGCCAACTGCACACCCTAAGCACTTGGCATGGTATCGGGCTCTCTCTTTGTTGTTGTTTAATTAACTGGTTAATATAAATTTAGTACTATCATATATTTTTACACTTAACATTTCATAATAAATTTATAATCATGATATATGTAATACAAATTATTTATGATTTTATAATTAATTTATTATTTTTATATTAGACTTATTTATTTACTGTTATTTTATTATATAAATATATTTGATTATTCATAATTATTTAAATAAAATAATATTTATATATAATAGCTCAACTAGTGGGTTCTCGACTAGTTTCCTAAATAAGGGAAAACAATTCTTCTTGTAAAACGGAGCAGCAATGGAAGCCCGCACATTTCTGACTCTATTGAGAAAGCTTTCTTCTCTGTATGAGACTCCTCATCTCCTCTATAAATCCTAAATAATACGACAGAAAGAACGGAAGCGCTTCAATAAAACCTGGTCATTAATGGTGATGATTCGTTCTTCAAGACCTCTCTTGCTGCTGATCGCTCTCGTGGTCGGCCTGACTTCATCTGCGACAGCAACAAACGTCACCTACGATGGAAGAGCGATCATCATCAATGGCGAACGACGTCTTCTCTTTGGCGGTTCAATTCATTATCCACGCAGCACAGTCGACGTATATATATTTACATATATAAAGTTTCAACTTCTACCGCTAAAGTTGTAGTTCTATTCTTGTTTCCTCTCTCGAATAATAAGTCATCTTGGATTTTGATGTGGCAGATGTGGCCTGGTCTAATACAGAAAGCAAAGGAAGGAGGACTTGATGCCATCGACACCTACATTTTCTGGAACGCTCATGAGCCTCGCAAAGGAGAGGTTAATTTCTAACAATCTTAACTTCACTTCAGATCACATCCATCATGTATTTTTCTGGAGGATAATGTGAAACCATCTATAGTAGATTGATTAGCATGCCCCTGAGCAAGAATGACACACACAAATTTAGAGATGATTCATTATGTGTTAGTCTGATTCATTTCTTTTGGTCATGCATGCATGCAGTACAATTTTGAGGGCAACTTGGACTTCATCAAGTTCATCAAGATTGTGAAAGAGGCAGGCCTCTACGTAGTTCTTAGGATAGGACCTTATGTTTGTGCAGAGTGGAATTATGGGTATATATAATCTAACTTGCAATTTATATACGCGGAAAGATTTCAGTTAATCTCGACGTATATATAATTGTTTTTACCTATTTTTTCTATTTCAGAGGCTTTCCTGTATGGCTTCACCAGATTCCAGGAATTGAACTAAGAACTGACAATAAAATCTTCAAGGTTGATTTACTGTAACTAATGAAATCGATCTTCAACTTCATAAGAATATTATTATGACACCATTATGTTGTGTGTATATATATATATATATAGGCCGAGATGCAAAACTTTACAACGTTGATAGTGGACATGGTAAAGAAGGAAAACCTCTTGGCATCGCAAGGTGGACCAATCATACTCACACAGGTACTGTAATCATATGTATTTTTTTGTCTACAATATCCTTGATTAGTTACAATGTATAGGAGCTTTTTCTAGAGTTAATTAGCATTGAATATTTTTCATATCCCAGATCGAAAACGAGTATGGAAATGTCATTGAAAAGTATGGAGCTGCTGGGAAACAATACATGCAATGGTGTGCAGACATGGCAGAATCTCTTGATGTGGGTGTGCCATGGATAATGTGCCAGGAACCTGATGCACCAGCTCCAATGGTAAATATCTAACCCTAGATCTTTCTAGCTTCGTAAGAGGTTGATTAATTGTACAAGTAAGCGTGCATAATTTTTGTGCAAAACATTTTTTAATTTGATTTAATTTTCTCTAGTGTTAATGCGACATATATATGGTCATCAAAATATTCTACCGTACCCTAAAAGTATCTTAACGCATTTCCTCAATATATATCCATCCACTTGTATGAAGTTGGAACCTATTTGACTTTTTTTCTTTTGCAGATAAATACTTGCAATGGCTTCTACTGCCATGAGTTCAAACCCAATCGCCCAGATAGTCCCAAAATGTGGACAGAGAATTGGACAGGATGGTGAGATAATCTTTTTTGTTTAGGGTTTGGTTTAATAGAGGAATTTGAAAGCGAAAACAAGGATTAATAGCACCGTTTCAATTTAATTTTGTGACCTAGCACCATCTTGTGATCAAGGTCTAGATTAATAACATTGCTTTTCAACTCCTCAAAAGAATTTATTCAAACACAATTAAAACTGAATTCCCTTTTTGTTGCTATGATATTTTTCTATCCAAACAAATCAATGCTCAACAAGCAATATTAATGTGGTTATATATATATATATATAATAATTTATTAGGTTTCAAGCATGGGGGGAGAGCCAACCTTACAGACCAGTTGAGGATATAGCTTATGCAGTGGCCTACTTCTTCGAATCCGGAGGCAGTTTCCAGAATTATTATATGGTGAGCAGAACACACACGACAAGGAAATAAGATATCACTAATCCGTTGGTTAGTAGTCAAAAATCTATTTGTAATAGTATTACCAACAAATTTGGTGATACTCTGCTAAGTATTACCAACGGGTATTGCAATGTCTGTTGGTATTTGTTAAAGTCCCACATTGGATAGAAATATGGCCAAGATAATATTTAAATAGTTTGGGCATTCCTCTCCTCATGAGCTAGCTTTTGGGGTGAGTTAAGCCTACTAATTTTTTAACATGGTATTAGAGCCAAACTTGTGGTTAATATTGTACCACCCGCAGATGTCCAGTCCTGCAAAACTCCACGCTCCAGATGTCCAATCCTGGACGTGAGGCGGGTGTGTTAAAGTCTCACATTGTTAGAAATATGACTAAGATAATCTTTAAATAGTTTGGGCAATCCTCTCATCATGAGCTAGCTTTTGGGGTGAGTTAGGCCTACTAATTTCTTAATAGTATTACCAACGGATGAAAATATATTTGTTGATATATAATTACCAACAAATAAGTTGGTCATTTTGTTGGCAATACCAAAAATGATATATTTATTGGTAATTAATTTGTTAGTGAAAGTCTGTTTTCTTTTAGTGACGTTTAGTACTAATATTACAAAACAATAGTTAAAAATAAATAATGACAAAATTTATGCTAGTGTTACATGTTTGCTATTGACTAAGCAAATGAGTTGCTTGTTAATTTCCAGTATCACGGAGGAACAAACTTTGGACGGACTTCAGGAGGTCCTTATCTCATGACATCATATGATTATGATGCTCCTTTAGATGAATACGGTACTTCTTTCACAGCTTATTCTTGACACAAGTATTTCAATATATAATTAGAATAATTGTATATTGGGAAATCCAGTTTGATGTACAGTGATGGGTGTTTATATGAACTTGCTAAGGTTGGAGCTTTATAATATTCCATGACAAATTTTACTTATTTTACAAATTTTCTTGTACAAATGAAGGTAACATAAGACAACCAAAGTGGGGACACTTGAAGCAGCTACACAGTGCAATTAAAATGATGGAGAAGATTCTTGTATATGGTTATGCCAACACAACAGTTCTAGGAAATGGAGTAGCAGTATGTCATATAGTATTCTGTTTTTTTTTTTACTGCTAATTCATGGTACAAAAAATATGATATCAAATAATTGTTTTGCAGGTGACAAAATACTACAAAAATGGAACTACTCCTGGCTGCTTCTTGCTGAATGTTAACCCGTCAACTGATGCAAATGTGACATACAATGGCAACGCATATTTTGTGCCTACTAGGTCTATCAGTGTCCTCCCTGATTGCATAAATGAAGTTTACAACACCGCCAAGGTAAAAAGGTCTTCTTCATCTTTTACAAGGATATATAGAAAAATTATTGTAAGAGGAGAATCTAATTATTTTAGGAGAATTTATTTGCTTATCATCTGCTTGCATGTAGGTAACCACTCAAACCACGGTGATGGTTAAGAAGCCTGTAGAGTCGACAAAATTGAGTTGGGAATGGAGACCTGAGATCATCAAGGACAGCCTCAAGGGGAAGGGCTCCTTCTCTAATGACTCACTGTTGGAGCAGATCATAACGACTGGTGATTCTAGTGACTACTTGTGGTACATGACTAGGTAATATATATATATACTCTATGTAAAATTTCTTCCGCATAGTTTACTCATTGGGTATATATAGACTAAATTGAATTAACCTTTAATATCTAAATCTATCTTATACTTCATAATTTTGTTTAAATCTATTTCTTTCTCCATTTTCTTAAATAAAACTATTGAACTTTGAGTGTTATTTCAAATTTACTCTCATTTAGCCTCTTTTGAATTCAAATTTAAACTATAGAATGCATGGCTCATTAACCATTAAACTCATTATTCATCAAGTGCCTTATTTATTACAGTGTGACACTCAACAAATCAGATCCATCATGGAGCAAAACGATGAACCTGCGGGTTAAAACAAACGGCCACATTCTTCATGCTTATGTTAACAGAGAGCTAATAGGTATTTTTTTAGAGCCAATGCTCTTCCCATTACATGTATAGTGAGCTAAATTTGAGTTCTAGATTTGTATGTTTATTTTGATGGAGAAGTTTTTGCACACAGCTTCATCTTTGTACTTAAGATTTTAATAGTTTAAACTCCATTCATTGCAGAAGGATTCTGAAATAATATCCTACAAATTAACTGCAGTTTTGTGTGATTTTTCTCTTCCTATATATATATGCTCCTTCTACTTCAAGTAACAAATATAGATTTTTAGGTTTTGAGGTGTTGAAAATCTTCTAACAAATTAAAGCTTGCCATTGCAGGATCAAAATATGCTACAAAAGGAGATTACAAGTTTGTCTTAGAGCAGGCGGCCAAAGTCCGGAAAGGACATAATTTCATAACATTGCTTAGTGTTACTGATGGCCTTGCGGTTTGTATTTCCTTGTGCCCCCTTCATCTTTTAGGGTTTAATCGTTTGGGAAATCATTAGTAAGGAACAAGAAGTGTGACAGAGTAAGGATGACAATTCGTTGGGTGCCTTTTGATTTCATACCCAATCAGCTCTTCTTCTTCCTTTTACTAATCCAAGTATAGCTCTTTATAAAGTATAATAAAACCATTAAAGTTCCACATTGATTAAAAATATGATCAAGATAACCTTTAAATAGTTTGGATAATTAGACCTACTAATTTCTTAATATAGTGTGAGAGTCTATCTTGTGGTTGATATTGTGCCACCCGCAGATGTCCAGTCCTACAAACTCCACGCTCTAGATGTCTAGTGTGAGGGGGTGTATTAAAGTCTCACATTGGTTAAAAATATAGTCAATTAATATGGTCTTTAAATAGTTTGGGCAATTTCTCCTCAAGAGCTTGCTTTAGGGGTGGAATTAGACCTACTAATTTCTTAACAGAAACCTTATCACTATCTTTTCCTCCACACATCTAAACGAACTGCTTCCCTTCTACAAATTTTTTAATCTAAAAGATCCCTCCGTTTTACCTATTGTTGAGTGTATGATTATGATCACCCGACATGGTTTCTCTAACACCCTACTTCTTTAGTTGATCCTAAAAGTAGGTGATGGGGTAGAGTAGATCCTCGTCCGCAAAACCAAACTGCTTGTTTTTTATGTAGGGGTTTTGAAGCAATTTAAAAAGGGCAAAGGATCGCTAGTTGTACACAGTTCTAAAAAGTTTCAACGTAGTTTCGTTTGTAGTACCAACTTCGTTAACACCCCATGTTTTCGTGGCACAGAACTATGGAGCATTTTTTGACTTGGAAAAGGCTGGAATCGATGAAGGTCCAGTTGAACTCATTGGAGCTGGAAATACAACAATAGACTTGTCAAAAAACACTTGGTCATACAAGGTATACATTAAATCTTTTAATTCACATAATTCAAGAAGAAACTAATGTTATTCTTCATGTCTCAAATATTCTTGTTACTTATCTAAGATTGGATTGAACGGGGAGACCAGCCAGCTCTACTTGCCATCATCACTAACCAACAAAGTCAAGTGGCGCGCATCCAAACTTGCTGTTAATAGGTCGATGACTTGGTATACGGTATGATCAAAGTTCCATATCTTGAAATAATGATCATCTTTGATTTAATATTCCAAATTAAGTTGTTATATACTTCGACTCCGTATAATTTGGTGGTTTTTGATTGTTCGCTCCAGACTACATTTGAGCTTCCAGTTGGCAATGAGAGTCTAGTGCTAGATTTGCAAGGAATGGGTAAGGGGCAAGCTTGGATGAACGGCAACAGCATTGGCCGATATTGGCCGACATTCCTTGCTGGAAGTACTGGATGTCAACCCTGTGATTATAAGCAAAAATATGACCCTGACAATTGCAGAACTGAATGCGGAAAGCCTTCGCAGAGATGGTAACTCACGTCAAAGTTTAAGACTGATATATCTATTAACCTCAATTGACTGTTAATTTGAGCTTGTAACAGGTACCATGTTCCAAGATCATTCACTACTGAAGGACCCAATACTCTCGTTCTGTTTGAAGAAATAGGTGGAGATGTTTCTCAGGTGAACTTCCAGACAGTGACTGCCGGCACTGTATGTGCTAATGTTGCTGAAGGCAGTAATCTTGAATTGTCATGCCAAGGGAACAGTACTTTCAATGAGATCCAGTTTGCCAGCTTTGGAAACCCTGAGGGTTCATGCGGTTCATTTCAAAGGGGTTCTTGTGAGGCACCTGATGCCTTGGAAGCAGTAAAGAAGGTAATATAAACCTTTTAACTTTTAGTACACTAAGATTCATGCTCCAACCAATGTTTTAGAAACCTAGATTCATCGTTGAACCAGTCAGTGACCTACTAGTTCGAGGGTCAATCGGTTGGTTTAATAAAAATATTCTAAAATATATACATGTCTTGTAAAACTTTAACCTATAGTGCAGTAAAGAAGGTAATAGAAACCTTAACCTATAGATTAGACGAAAATTCATGACCCAAGAGATTAAAAGATTTCCCAGAGTAACTTAATTTTTTTTTTCCAGGCATGCATTGGTCAGACTCAATGCTCAGTAAATGTTACAGAGAGTGCATTTGGGCTCAGTGGGTGCACTGACCTGACAAAGAAACTTGCAGTGCAGGCAGTCTGTTGATGATCTGGTATTCTTTTATATATGAAGAGCATTCTACTCTTCGCTGCTGGGTGAAGTGTAACAATGATATATACTAATAAGTTAACAATCATTCTACACTTTTGTACAATTAAATAATGAAATTTTTTCAGTGTGGTCTAACTAAAGGTTGTGTCTACCATATGAAGTAGTAATACATTTTGGTATGGGTGATTTTCATTCTTTTTATATGAAAAAACTTATATTTATCAAGAGAACAAAGAAATGCAAGCAGGTCAAGAGGTATAGTAAAGTGGAACAAAACACGCGAAGAGGATTACAACACAATTAAGGGAACTAAGAATAATTTAGAAGTATATATAAATTGTTAGTTCAATGTATGACCGGCAGAGATGACCAAAACATCTTGAGTTACGCTCGTGCAAAGTCTTCCATTTCCAAGTCATAATATATAGCTTGTACCTACCCACTTTCCTTCTATTTCCACCGGAGCAGCTCGGCTCCCAAGGTTGGAGGGTGATAGGAAAAGACAAAAGATTGCATAGCTCGAGGAGCACAGTCCATCATCTATGGTGTAATAAGGACAGCTCTAGAAAAGATGTTTATGTGTTTCATTCTAAGTCCCACAAAGCACACATAGCTAGTCTACATGTATGTTCCAATTGAGTGACATGTCCTTCGTCAGTAGTCTTCTTCGTGCAGCAAGCCAGATCATGATTGAGATTGCATGGATGATTATCGTTTTTCATCTTATTGGTATTTGGTAGGTCTTTTATTATCATTGTCTTGCATGCAATTGATTATCTTGTACTATTAGCCTCTAGTTATAGCATTTCATTCATTCTTATTAGTACAACAGTTGCTCTATCATTTCATTCACTTAAGTATAAAATTATAAAGCATTTGAAAGAACAGTTTGCTTCTTCCTTGAGAGTTGGCATCACTTGCGAGCAGGGCTCTGAGGGCAATTGCCCCCCCGACATTGGTCCCCCCTTGAACATTTACTAGAACATATATAAGTATCCCTTTCTATTCCTCAATTCCCACTATTCTCAGTGTGGGGTCTGAAAAAGATAAATGTTTGCCAAATACAAATGAGCTAACTTTTATAGTATCAGTGAATCCCTCCTAGTATATGCTTTCATTTCATCTGGATTCTGGGCAGCTTCTTGATCCATACTTGCATTAATTCAGAGGGGGTGGAGGGAAGATTTCCCTTCTGATTCCAACTCTGGCAGCTTCTTATTCACACTGCTCCTTATCTTAGCCTAGCACACAACTGAGGGAAGTTAAAAGGGGTCTAAGAGTTGTAATCAATGTAAGCCTCTGACACCTCCTTGTAGGTCACTGTCACAGTTCTGCTGATATTAGGGTGTTTCCAGGAAGGTATGTGGATTCATAATGTCGATGGCTAAATTGATGTTGGAGTATATCTTCATATCTCTTTGATGGTGCAACTAGTGAAGGAGAACATGGAGATGCAGCCCCTAGTCTTATAGTTCTTTCGTATATAAATGCTTGGATTTTTCTAGCTTTTACCTGGTTCTTCGGGTACTCAAGAAATAGAAAATCAAGACCAGAGCCATTTCATTCTGTTTGAAGGTAAAACTCGAAATCACCTAATTTCTTATGGGGCCTATCTACAAACTAATCATCAAGGTCAGTTTTGCATCCCTAATTGCATCGTTTTATGGATCGATTACTAGAATTCTCGACCGGTGATTGTGCAAGAAGATTAGAAGGGAATATGTTTGGAAGGAAGCAAGATGGAAGACTTTTGGCATTAACACACTTAAGGGGTAAAGATTAAATCGAATAGACAAGACGAGCTATTGGACCCCTTGATCCCTAGATTTGAAATGAACTATACTAGACTTTAAGTTCAGTCACTACAAAAACTTAATGAAAAATCGACCTCAGATTAGTTCTACTAAAAACCGGTGCCGGTGAGGTGCCTAGATCAAAATTTAAACACTTCACGGAGTAAATTCTCAACGAGTGTTTGTGCACGAAGATTAGAAGAGAATAAGTGTGGAAGGAAGCAAGAAAGAAGACTTTTGGCATTAACACATTTAAGGGGTAACAAATTAAATCGAATAGACATGACGAGCTATTGGACCCATTGGTCCCTAGTTTGGAAATGAACTATACTAGACTTTAGGTTCAGTCACTACAAAAAATTAATGAAAATCTAACCCCAAATTCTACTAAAAATCGGCGACCGTGAGGCGTCTAAATCAAAATTTAGACGCTTCACGAAGTTAATACTCAACTGGTGATTGTGCAAGAAGATTAGAATGAAAAAAGTATGGAAGGAAGCAAGAATAAAGACTTTTGGCATTAACACACTTAAGGGGTAAAAACTAAATCGAATAGACATGATGAGCTATTGGATCCCTTGATCCCTAATTTGGAAATGAACTATACTAGACTTTATGTTCAGTCACTACAAAAAATTAATGGAAAGTCGTTCCCAAATTCTACTAAAAATAACATCGGTGAGGTGTCTAAATCAAAATTTAGACGCTTCACGGAGTGACTTCTCAAATGGTGATTGTGCAAGACGATTAGAAGGGAATAAGTTTGGAAGGAAGCAAGAAGAAATACATTCGGCATTAACACACTTAAGTGGTAAAAATTAAATCGAATAGATATGACGAGCTATTGGACCCCTTGATCCCTAGTTTGGAAATGAACTATACTAGACTTTAGGTTCAGTCACTACAAAAGATTAATGGAAAGCCGACCCCAAATTCTACTAAAAACCGGTGCCGATGAGGCATCTAAATCAAAATTTAGACGCTTCACGAAGTGAATACTCAACAGGTGATTGTGCAAGAAGATTAGAATGGAATAAGTTTGGAAGGAAGCAAGAAGAAAGACTTTTGTCATTAACACACTTACGGGGTAAAAATTAAATCGAATAGACATGACGAGCTATTGGACCCCTTGATCCCTAGTTTGGAAATGATATATCACGACTAGAAAATAGTTAAACCCTACGGGCTATCAGTGACAACCAACTTCACTAGGAGCCACAATGTTATCCACGGCCGCAATAGCCGCAACTGACATATCATCTGTGATGGCATATCGACAAGCGCTACAATTGTCACATATTACATATTATATAGTGACGGCTCAGCAACGATCACTCGAAGTCATCGCTAGTAGGTAGAGGGGGTGCGACACCAAAATAAAATATTTATTAGGTGACCGTCGCTGATAAGTATTTTTATTTCACGCTCGCGCCCATGCCCGCCCCCTTTTTCTTCTCCTTTCTTCTTCCTCCCCATGTCGTCGCTGCTCACCGCCATTCCAGATTCCTCACCTTGGTAATTGATCGCCGCCATCCACGGTCGAGGTATGTCGTCCCGCCCCCTCTCCCTAATAACCGTTGTTGGACGAAACCCTAGGGCTTCAACCAACTCCGGCACGCTGCTATTTATTTAAAACTTTAATTAGGGTTTTGATTAATGCTAATTTTTTATTAATGTTGTTTAATATTGAAATATTGATTAATTTTTTCATTAATTAGTTGTATAATGCTGAAATGTCTAAATTTTAATTTGGGTTTACTTAACGTTTATATTGATTAATTACACTGCTAATTAGTGATTAATGTTTATATTGATTTATTTATTATAATGTATAAATATATATAATATTTATATATATTAGGGTTGATTTTTATTAATTAATTAATATGTGTTCCTGTATGAGGATCAAAGTAGTTCGGTCCGACTCGGTGTCTCTCCTGGTTAGGTGCAACTCCGACGAGGGGGAGGGGGAGGGGGGACCTGCAAAAGACACTCTAACGCTCAAGTTAGTAGGACTCCAAGGTAGAGGTAATAGAGAATTGAACTTATGGTACATGAGGCGCGCATGTCGTGTCTATATCTATTGCATGTGGAGGTGATGACGTCGCCCGACAATCTCATGGGCATTTTGCTCAGAATAGATTGAGGCTGATCCCGGGGATGGCGAGTCTATAATGGCATATTCCTTGTGATAAGGAAGGACGTGACTATCCTTTTTTGGTCGGGTGGAGCCCCCGGGCGGAGCCGTCTTGTCTAGCTCAAGTTAGGTTTTGAGAATGCAGTAGGGTGGAGCCATCGAGCAAAGCCGTTTGGCTTGGTTCAAATTGGGTTGTAGGGTGCTACTAGATTTAATCCGATCGGGTCCAATAATTCTAGTCCAATCCACAGCCCCCAAGCTCGGTCGGAGTTTGGAGAACTATGTGTCGAGCTCTAAGTGATATCGGCCTTAAACCTCGGCTAGTCACATGTAGGATGCACGGATTTTTATGCGACTCTTTGCTATCCAAGCCAGATGTGATGTCTGTGTGAGAGGGGAAGGTGCTTTTCCGAATGTTTGCCATTTGTATTATAGATGTAGTTTGACAGGAAAGTAAGTATAAGCAAAGATCTTGTAGGTGATTTCCAAGGCATCCGAGCGCCAACTGTGACGGGATGTGATTCCGTTGGTGAAAGAATTGCCTATTGGAGAGGCGGCTTTTGTTTTGGGTCTATAAATAGTCCCTATGTGTTGTGTGCATTGTCAAGCATGTAGTGGAAGGTTTCGAAGATCACCATAATAGAACTATTTCATAGAACTACAACATGATTCAATCATGATATAATGAAATAAAGCAGAGCATGAATAATCTACAACATAATAGATTTAGCGGAAGCATAGGATCCTACCATTGACATCAGGTTGTTGTTCTGTTGCACTGTTTAATTGTGTTCCCTCTTGCGTTCCTTCCTCAATAGATCTTCCAATACTCTCTTATGAAACCCTCTATAGATGGTGTGAAAAGGTAGGAATGAGTATGAGGACCTATGAGTATCCCGACCTATTTATACACATGTTGGTGAAATGACCATATTGGAGGGGGGTGAATAGTGTATTATCTAATCATTTAGCCTAAATTCAGTTTTAGTCATTTCCTAAATTACTTGGGCAATTTATCATTTTAAAATAATGAGATGAAACAATGGATATAACAATTAAATGCAACCACGATAAACAATGCTAACCATTGTACTTAGGATTTAACTCAAAAATTCACTAAATTATGAGTAGCTTGCAATTGAGGACTTTTCACCGGAAAGACCTTATACTCACTTTGAAGGCACTTCAACATTCAGAAGTATCCATTTTCACACCGAGTGAGCTTTCCCACCTCAATTCCTAAGAACTACCCCTAACCTAATTTACATGAGTGGCTTTACACCTTCTATACTAAGGTAACCACTAAATCCCAAGACCTCACTCTAGGTCTTCTTACAAACTCAAGTAAATCAATTCAACACAAAGTAAAAATACTTTTATCACTAGAAGAGAGTAAAGAGGACTTGTCATAACAAGAACACCTCCTCTTCTTGAGCCTATCATCCTTGAAGAGCCCTCCAATGAAGATGCACTTGGGGATAAGGCATTAAGAGCTAGGGTTTATGAATTTGAGCAAGAGAGAGCTTTGAAGATGCAAGGATTAACTCTTTAAGGGTTTAGGGCATCAACAACCTATTTGGAGAGAGTTTGGAGTGGGTATTTATAACCCCCCAAACAAGCCAGCTCACCAACGGGTGAATTTCTGCCCGTTGGCGCTGGCCGGTCTATCAGTCGAGCGATCGACCACTGACCGAGCCCACTGCCAAAAATTGAGCTTTGCCGATTGGTGGCCAGCTGATGGCCGATCGACCGGATGTCGATAGCCCATCAGCTGGCACCTAGGAAACATGTGTTTTTTGGCTGATTTCTCGTGTCGTTCGTTTTCGAGTTTTGGATTTCGAAGTGCATCAACTTGGAGAGCTTCTCAAGTTTTTACATTTGCTCTGAACTCTTCCTAAGTATCTTCGGTGCACTCATCGAGCCTCTAGTGGTCAACGCGGAGACTTGTCATACCGAGACAAAGTCGCGTGCGACGATATCGATTTCAACCCTTATCGCAACCTACGACTTTCATGCTTCAAATTTGTTAAACATAGTTTGTTATCATCAAAATAATTATAGAGAGAATTGAACACAATGGTGAAACCCTCGGCCAACAACACCTTACCATCAGAGGTGGTAAGATAGGCTTGAACCGAGCTTACATAATATGTGAACCATATTAGGATAACAACTTGGACACATGGTCCACATCAGATAATGACATTGACCTTGTCTAATTTTATGGCCACGGCCACGTCTAACATTCTCTCACTTGGTTCATATATAAAAATATCTTGATGTTCAAAATCTCATATCTGCTTTAGATGGAATAAAACACAAGAATCATAGCGACAAGTCCTCTTAGAGCGAGTATTATCTTCTATGTATCATGCTGTATTTCAATCCAAAATAACTTTATGAATAAACCCTATGTTTATTCTAGGTCCAACAGAAATTGTTATTCTCGAACTATATGTGTACACCATAAAATGAGAAATAACAAACTGAAATAGGAGTTTATTAAAAATATAAAATGTCTTTACAATGATTACATGACGATAGCAAGTCCTATTTGGTCTACAATGAGCCTTGAAATCCTTTGGTGGCATGCCCTTTGTCAAAGGATCGACGATCATTAATTGAGTGTTGATGTGCTCAATGACTACTTTATTATTTTTATCACGTCCCCTTATAGTTAAATACTTTATGTCAATGTGCTTGCTTCGACTTCCACTCTTGTTGTTTTTAGCCAAATAAACAGTAGCTGAATTGTCACAGTAAATCTTTATAGGTTTGGCAATAGAATCCACGATTCTGAGACCTGAAAAAACTCTTTAACCACACACCATGTGAGGTAGCCTCAAAACAAGACACGAACTCGACCTCGGTGATAGATGTAGCAGTCAAAGTCTGCTTGACACTTTTTCATAAAACAACTCCATTGGCTAACATAAAAATGTATCCCGATGGCAATTTTTGAGAGTCGACACATCCAGCAAAGTCTGAGTCTGAGTTGCCGATAACCTCCAAGTTGGTAGTACGTTTATACATGAGCATGAAATCCTTGGTATCTTTAAGGTACCTCATCACCTTCTTTGCAGCTTTCCAGTGGTCCATCCCTAGATTACTCTAAAATCTTCCTAGTACTCCAACAACAAATGCTATGTCGGGCCTTGTACAAACTTGAGCGTACATAAGGCTGCCAACGACCGAAGCATATGGAATGTTTTGCATATATTCCCTTTCGAAATCATTTTTGGGACACTGACTAAGACTAAATATGTCACCTTTTACAATGGGTGCTATACTTGGTGAGCAATCCTTCGTCCAAAATCTCTCTAATACTTTATTGATATAGGTTTCCTAAGATAGACATAAAATATCTTAAGGTCTATCCCTATGGATCTTGATGCCAATGACATAAGATGCCTCACTCATATCTTTTTTGTCAAAATTCTTAGAGAGGAATTGCTTCATCTTATATAACAACCCTTTATCATTGGTTGCAAGTAAAATGTCATCCACATATAAAATAAGAAAACAAATTTTACTCCCTCTGATTAAGTGATATATACATTGATCCATGATGTTCTCTACGAAACCAAATGAAGAGATTACATCGTAAAACTTTAAGTACCACTGACGGGAGGTTTGTTTCAATCCGTATATGAACTTCTTGAGCTTGCAAACCAGATGCTCACCTTTAATAGAGGAGAATCCTTTTGGTTGTTTCATATAAATCTCTTCCTCTAGCTCTCCATTGAAGAATGCCGTTTTCACATCCATTTGATGCAATTCTAAGTCAAAATGGGCCACTAATTCTATAATAATATGGAAGGAATCTTTCTTTGATACTGGAGAATAGCTCTCCGAGTACTCGATCCCCTCCTTTTGAGTAAATCATTTGGCTATTAGTCTAGCTTTATATCTTTCGATATTGCCTAAGGAATTCCTTTTGGTTTTGAAGACCCATTTACACCCTATGACCTTTAAACCTTTAGGCAATTCGACAAGATCCCAAACTTCATTTGAAGCCATTGAATCCATCTCATCCTTCATAGTATCGTACCACAACTTAGATTCACTGCTATCCATGGTATGTGAAAATGTTTCTGGATCATTTTCGGCCCCAATATTATAGTCAGACTCTTGCAGATACACTACATAGTCACTAGGAATAGCTGACTTCCTCATCCCACTAGATCATTTTTGACCCCAATATTGATGACTGGTTTGCCTTTGCCTTTATTCTTGTTGTATTCTTTTTTCCTCTTCCCTTGTAAAGTCATATGTTCACTTTCTCCCATTTCTGTAAGCAGTCTTCCTTCTTCTTGTACACACATAGTCAGCAGTTTATTGATTGACTATTTCTCCTTATGTGTGTTGTAGGAGATTTTGAAGGTCCTTTATTGCAAAGGTAGAGAATTTAGTATAAAATGCACAATAAAAGAATCAGACATCTCAACCTCTAGTTTTTAAAGTTGGGCCGCTATGTCCCTCATCTCCATGATGTGCTCGCGCACACCTTTAATTCCAGTGAGCTTCATTGATGACAGTTTAGTCATTAGAGTGCTGGCTAGGATTTGAAGACTCAAATTGCTCATCTATGACCTTCAGCAGATCCTTTACATTCTTGCGCTCCCCAATGGAACCACGAATACAAGCAGGCATTCGCGTCTTTATGAACATCATACTTAAACGATTAGATCTCTCTCATTGTTCATAAAGTGTGACCGCAGCCGGAGTGGTAGCGTCCATAGGAGCAGGTGGTTTAGGTTTTCTTATAGCATAATCAATGTCCACACACCCTAAGTGGAGATAAATTCTCTCCCTCCAAGTTTTATAATTGTCCCTAGTTAATTCAGGAGTGTCTATGTAGTTAATAGTTTGGGTTGCTGCAATTGTGAAAATACATGTTCATGCTTTAAATAGAGGCAAATATAAATTTCAAGTTTTGCCAATATAAACAAGAACAATAAAAATAACATAGATCAATACAATAAAAATTGTCTGTGGGCTAAGCTTTATTTTAGGACTCATGTTAGACTTTATGTGAAACTAACAAACTATATACCTTTTCCTAATACCTGTGGGTTAATTAGGAAAAATAATATATTATTTCACACTAATTAACTATAAGTATGACAAAAATTCTTGTGGGATGAGATTTATCATACTCTAAATAGCTAATTACAATTTGATGTCATATATATACACTACTAGAAAAATGGTCATCAGCAACGGCCGCGCCGTTGCAATAGAGCCGTGACAGAAAGTCGCGTTGCTGATGACTTAGCAACGGATCAGCAACGGCCGCTCGGGCCGTCGCTCAAAACATTATCAGCAACGGCCGCTCGGGCCGTCGCTAAAAACATTATCAGCAACGGTTTTGCCACAGACCCGGAGCCGTTGCTGATAACATTAATAGCAACGGCCGCTGAGTCCGTAGCAATGCCGTTAGTAAAACCCCGTCGCTAAGCCGTTGTTGTAGGTCATCAGCAACGGCTTTCGATACACTTTTAGCAACGGCTTTCCCACGGACGGCCGTGCGAAAGTCGTTGCTGATGACGCATACCTGGGAACAGAAAAATTAAAAATTTCAAATTTCCATTGATACATTGATACATTATCTGATACATAACTCACACATCCATACCCTCATACACACATTCATTCACACATCACAAACACACCAAGATATACATCAAAATAATTATATTTATATTGATAATTATCCACGATAGTATAAAAACAATTCAAATGCAAAATTGAAGTATCAATATCCAAACAAAATAAGTTAAACAAGTTCAATATCTCAGTAACAAGTTCAATATCCAAACAAAAAATCTCACGATCACGATGGAGGATGGTCTGGATCATATGGCAGGGTCTGGAGTGCTTGAGTGTACACCGGCGTGGACTGACTCGAGGACGATGGATTAGATGATGCCGAAGAGATGCCTGCTTCAGGATGACCTGATATGTTGCGTAGCATAGCTTGTATATCCGCCATCATCTGACTCTGGCGCTCCATTATCTCAGTCTGACGCGCGACCGTGTCCTCTAGAGTCCTTATTCTGCTACTATGATCATAACTGGATCTAGAGGTGGACAGCCGCTCACCAGCGACCGGAGGGGTCGGTGCCCCAAGTGGCCCTAGCACGGCTCGCGCATGACCACTATCTGCGAAGCCATATACGCGGCCATGGTCCCAGCCACCTACGGCCTCGACCCACGATGCTGCGTCAAAGTCCTCGGGGGTACCCCCGCGCTGCACCACCGTCTGGCTGTACGTCTCCTACTCGAGTTTGATTTTTTGTTAAATATTTATCATAAAACTTAAATTATAAATATATAATGAATAATTTAAACAAATATATAATTACCATAATGTGTGCAGCGCGGTTGTCGATGTACTCCCCCGTCCCATGTGCTCGACGGTGAGTCCGCTCAAACACCGCCATCGGGGAGGGTCGCTGGACACTCCCGTCATCCGACACCGTCGTCTACATTTACAAAACAAATACATTAATTAGTACACATAGTAACAAATAAAATATATAATTAAAAGATATACTTACCATACGGTTCGCGTGCACTGCAAATGAAACAGAGCCGCCGGTGTGACGCGCTGCTCCCCCCGACATGCGATTTCTAGCCGCATTCCGAGAAACCTCCTGCCATCGATCCGTCGACCATATCCCCACGAGCTGGTCCCATATATCCGGAGTAATCCAACCGGGGCCGTATCCCCGAGTCTCTGCGATGTTAGTGGTCCCATCTCGGGCCATCGCTTGGGACCGAGCCTGCTCCAGCTGCCCGTTGTACCTTGCCCGAGAAATAGCCTCCCAGGCAGCGTAAATGAAGGGCCTCTGGTCCTCGGCCCATCTATAGCGAGCCTGCAAAATAATAATATCAGTACCAATATTAATATATCATCATGCATGTAAAAAATAATAATAATACGTGCCTCAAACTCGCGCCATAACATGTCGACGTGCTCGCTAGGCACGTGAGACCACGTAGGCCATGCCCCGTGCATGTATCGTCGAATAGTAGAAGAAATGCTCCTCGGCACTTCTTCTTGCTCGAACCTGAACAACAAAAATAAATTTTAATATTATATTATGATATAATGAATTTGTAATGATTCATAATTCATGATATATTACCGCTCCCCGATCACGCTAATCAATCTACGTGACTCTGTGGCTGGTGGAGGCTGCCACCTGTTCGGCCCGGGTGGCCGCCTGCGTCTGGATGTACTATCCTCGGCAGTATCATCCTCATGAGGATCAGCAGCAAGAGGATCAACAGCATGAGTAAGTGCTGGAGTCTCACCGATCGGAGACTCCGAAGCTCTCCTGCGTCGATAACCACGACCAGACATATCTATCGAACAGACATATAATCATATTATTGTATAAATAGTAGAGATATATTTAATAAAATATATATACTTTACAATTATTCCTCATCATCTGAATAATAGTCTTCGAATTCTTCTTCTTCCTCCTCTTCTTCCTCTTCTTCATCTCCAGCTTCCTCAATTTCATGATCATCATCATCAGCATATTCAACTTCTAATTGAATTGACGTTGTGTCTGCATCCTCGAGTATTGGAATAATACGATCCACAACAGGAAGATCATCTTCTTGATAGAAACCAGGAGGATCATTTTCTCCTACTATCGGATCAATTTTTCCTCTACCTTTTGTCTTACAGACTACACGCCAATCTGCTCTATCTTTATTTCAAGCCGGATACTTCGTGTAATATACTTGTTCGGCTTGTGATGCCAATATAAAAGGCTCATTTGCTGCCAATTTCGATTTGTAATTAACCTCAACAAGTTTGTATTTTGGATGAACTTTCATGCCCCTTTCTGTTGTATCGAACCAATGACATCTAAATAGGATCACTGATTTCAAGCCGAAGTAGTGCAACTCTATCACTTCTTCCACCAGTCCATAAAAATCCATATCACATTCAACATAGGTTGTCCCTTTCACGCAGACCCCAGCATTCATCGTCTTCTTTGTAAATGAATATTCAACCGTGTGAAATTTATACCCTTTAACAAAATATTCGCTATAGCACGACACAAGTCGCGAAGGTCCACTAACAAACTCAAATATTCTTTCATCTATTTCAGCTCTGTGATCTTTGCTGTAAGTCTGAATCCAAGTAGGGAAATCACGATTCCGTAATCTCTCCAATTCTTGATCGTTGTGAATAGAGTATTTTTGCACCATCTCAATGTCAAATATTTCAATGAATTGTTCAATCTCTGGACAATTGAGTAATACATACAAGTGTGCCAAATGATACTCTTCATCGCTTAAGTGTCGAGATGGACGAGAACCAAAAGCACGACCAGAGTGACAAAATATATTTAAATGTCCATCTGAATGTCGAACACCCCCGTCGTCGTTACGTGGAAGACGATCAAATCTTGTCTGTACTGTCGATTCAAAGTAAAATGAGCAGAATGTTGAAATTTCTTGGATGATATACGATTCAGATATTGATCCTTCAACAGCTGCGGTGTTCTTTACTTTTTTCTTCAGACGATTCATGTATCTTTCAAATAAGTACATCCAACGATATTGAACCGGGCCACCAACTCGTGCCTCGTATGCCAAGTGTATCAGTAGATGCTCCATCGAGTCAAAAAATGCAGGAGGGAAAAACTGCTCCAGCTTGCATATGATTTCAACAATATTATTTTCTAGTGTAGACATATCTTCGACTCGAAGGACATTTGCACAGATGCTTCTAAAAAACATACTTAATTCAGTCAACGGACCCCAAATATTATCAGGTAGAAGATCTCGAAATGCGATCGGAAGTAATCTCTGCATGAATACATGACAATCATGGCTCTTCATCCCTGATATTTTGCAATCATTGACGTTCACACATCGAGATAAGTTTGAAGCATATCCATCTGGTAATCTGAGTTCTTTTACCCATTGACAAACATCTTTGATCTGTTGTTTATTTAACACATATAGGGCCTTCGGTTTCAGATATCGTCCGTTGACCTCTTGTAACTCCAACTCTGGTCTTTTACAAAGTATTTTCAGATCATGTCGGGCTTTGACATTATCTTTAGTTTTTCCAGAAATATTCATCAAAGTGTTGAAAATATTATCAAACACATTTTTTTCAATGTGCATGACATCTAAATTATGTCGAATCAATAATGAACTCCAATAGGGCAATTCCCAAAAGATACTTTTCTTCACCCAGTTGTGTGTTTGGCCAAAACCTGACACTCCTTCATTGCGACCGAATACTATATCTAGAATTGCTGAAACACGTGCTAACATTTGTTCACCAGACAACATCGGTGGTGGCCCATCTCTTTCGACTCTGCCCTTAGTAAATTTATTATGATTCCTTCGATACTGATGATTAACCGGTAGGAATCGACGATGACAATCAAAGAATGAGATTTTTCGTCCGTTCTGAAGACTGATTGATTTAGAGTGTTCCATACAATACGGACAAGAGAGTCGGCCATGAGTGCTCCAACCCGACAACATGCCGTACGCCGGGAAATCATTGATTGTCCACAAGACCGCGGCCTTTAAATTGAAGTTTTGCTTCCGATGACAATCATAAGTGACAGCTCCCTCAGTCCACAATGTTTTCAATTCATCTATCAAGGGTCTAAGAAATATGTCAATTTCTTTTCGCGGACCCTTAGGACCCGGAATAATCATCGAAAGATAAATAAATTCATCTTTCATGCACATTGACGGTGGCAAATTATAAACTGTCAGCAGCACTGGCCAAACTGAATAAGGAGTTGCAGAATGTCCAAACGGATTAAAACCATCTGTGCACAATCCCAATCTGATATTTCTAGTATCCCTAGCAAATGAAGGATAACATGTATCCAAATGTTTCTATGCTTCACTGTCAGATGGATGAGTCTTTACTGTATCATCACGACTTCTTACATGCCAACTCATGTAGGGGGCTGTCTTTTCCAACATGAATAACCTTTGAAGCCTCGGTGTTAGTGGAAAATACCGAAGCACCTTAAACGGGATATTTTTCTGTCGGACCGATTTCTTCTCCTTGTAACGAGGGTGTTGACATACAGGGCATTTATCCAACTGCACATTTTCTTTATAATATAAAATGCAGTTATTTTGGCACGCGTGTATTTTTTCGTACCCAAGCCCCAATTTTCTCATTAGCTTTTTAGTCTTATAAAAAGTAGGCTCAAACTTGTTATCAGTAACTCCGATCAATCCAGCAATCCGATCATACGCAACTCCGCTGATATTACAATCGGCCTTGATGTTTAAGAGCTGTGTCATTGCTGAAAACCTAGTGTATTTAGGACAATTCTCATACAAAGGTTCATCGGCAGCTTTCAACATCTCGTAAAATTCTGTAGCTTCTTTATTCGGTAATTCAATCTCTACCGCAGCCCCTACTTCTGTGATATCAACCGCTGTAGTATCTGGTGGGACTGATGTCTGAAGAACTGGCCGATCAACATTATCATTCAGGCGGAATTGACCCCCAAGACTATCAAGTATCATAGTTCTATAGAGATTACATTGAGTGGATGAAGAAGCACCAGCAGAGGAAGATTCACCATATGTCTGAACGACAGGATTGCTCGACGTCCCAACTTCGCGTGACTCCCCATGACAAGTCCATAGAAAATATCTTGGTGCAAATCCTTTGGTATATAGATGTAGAGTGACAGTCTCCCGATCCAAAAATCGTCCATTTGAACAAATGCGGCACAGACATCGGATTTGATCACCCATGCTAACGAAATTCCGATTCGAATAGGCGAAATTTAGGAAGTACGTTACGCCTAATCGAAACTCATTCGTTAAAGCTCCATGATCAAGACGTCGGTACATCCAACTTCGATCAGCCGACATGATTCTGTCAATCAATGACAATTTCTTTGGTTAATGCATGTCTTTAGGTGAGATTGTCCTATTCCATTCGGGATTTATGTTATTCGTACTGCACTTACATTTTTATTTTAACTGTGAACTAATTATTCTAAATTTCGGCAGCATCTCCCTATAGTTCTCCGAATACGCATATCATCTGGGCGCGTATCGAAGAACAAGAGAGATGTTGCCGAAATTTAGAATAATTAGTTAACAGTTAAAATAAAAACATAAGTGCAGTACAAATAACTATATTCCCAAATTGTCCAATCAGGGACAATTCAAGAATTGTACGTCGTATAAAAGATCATCTACTTCTTTTACACGAACATACAATCCCCGAACGGATCTAAGGTTTTGCTAAGTCATATCCGACTCGTCGATGCGTACGTGAAACATATCAACTCGTCGGATGGATGATTTTTTCTAAATGTTTCGAGACAGTTCGAGTCCATATTGGATGATTTCGGCGCGCGTCCGAAGTGGACGATTCCTGCGTGCGTCCGAAGTGGACGATTCCGGCACGCGTCCGAAGTGGACGATTCTGGAGCGAGTCCGAATTGGACGATTCCGGCGCGCGTCCGAAGTGGACGATTCCGGCGCGCGTCCGAAGTGGACGATTCCGGCGCGCGTCCGAAGTGGACGATTCCGGCGCGCGTCCGAAGTGGACGATTTCGGCGCGCGTCCGAAATTAATCTAAACCCTAATAATTAATCTAACAAATTAAACAATTAATCTAAACAATTAAATAACAATTATAAAACAATTAATTAACAATTATAAAATAATAAAAAATTATATATATATTTATAAATTCCGGCGCCGGAGTCAGGTGGACTCCGGCGCCGGCGTACAGTGGCCGAACACACTGTCCGGCCACTGTACAAGGTCCGGCGGTGGCCACCGACCGCCGTCGGCCGAAACCCTAGAAATAGGGTTTCGGTCGGATTGATTCCCGCCGGCCGCAACGGGAAGAGACGGCCGGCCGGCGAGGCATACCTGGAAAAGTCGACAGCAGCGGGAGGAGGAAGAGGCGTCGTCGGCGTCGGCAGCAGCGGCAGCGGCGGCGAGAGGCGTTGGCAGGAGCGGCGGCGGCAGCAGCGGGGGGAAGAAGGGTCGGGCGCGAGAGCGTGCCCTATATAAACTTATCAGCAACGGCTCACTCGCCCATTAGAAAGCCGTTGCTGATAAGTTATCATCAGCAATGGCTCACTTATCCGTTAGAAAGCCGTTGCTGATAATTAAAATATCAGCAACGGCTCGCCTTTCCGTCAGAAAGCCATTGCTGATAATTAAAATAATCCGCAACGGCTCGGGTATCCGTTAGAACGCCATTGCAGATACAAATATCTACAACGGCTCGGGTGGCCGTAAGAATGCCGTTGCAAATAGCAACGGCTTGAGCGGCCGTTGCTGATAGCCGTTGCTGAAGACCAAGTTTCTAGTAGTGATATATCTATATATGACCTAAAAATTGCCAAATATATAATTTAATATAACTAAAAATATTGTGGCTACTCCTCGATTAGTTATATTATGTGGGCAATTACCTAATATATAATTTAAAATAACTAAGGATGTTGTGGCTACTCCTCAATTAGTCAAATTCTATGGGTCACATGACATCATAATGCAACATAGATGATTACATGAAATAACATAACATTATTCATAATATACATCATAATAAACTACAACATGACGCAATTTAATTATTTAATATATCAATACACTACGTAACAAATAGGTGCAACATATATATCACGTTCATCAAAGCAACAAAAATGAGGTAGTAAATAATTATAATTATATAACATGATTGAACAAAAATACAAATTAAAATTTTTAGTGCTAACTAATTTCAAATCAATCATAAATAGATTCAATATTAATCTTTAAATGCTTCTAGCTCATGAAACAAATTTAAATTTGGTCGGTCCAAGCAATTTAAATGAAACTAGATTTAAACCCAAATCAGATTTGTGTTGAACCAACCAATATTGAACCAGTATAAACCAATGAAATAACACCAAATGAACCAAAAAATATATAAATTGGATCTATTTTCAATTGATTTGAACCGGACCATAAATTTCATCAAACTAGATATGAACCGAAGCAATTTGAACTAGAAACTGAAATCAACTCAAAAAACACCAAATGAATTGGATCGGTTTTAATTGATTTGAATCGAATCTATGTCAAATTAAATTAGAGGTGAACAGAAAGCAATTGAACTGGAATTTGAAATAAACCCAAAATAATTGAACCAAACCAAATTTCACTTAAGTTGTGGATCGGGTGTGAAATCTAATTGATCCGAATTTTAAATAAAACATGATTCAGATCTGATTGACTTAAACAATTTAACAAACAGGTATAGAGAAAAGAATTCGGATCCAATCAACTTAAAGCATTTAAATATGCGGGTGTGCCTTAATGGGTCAAGAATCCATTATATTGGATTTGAACCCAATTAATTTAAACCCGTTATGTCTACTTCTCTCCCACGTAGCAGATGCAAGCCCTAAAAAAATTTCAGGTTGCAGTCACCGCCAATATGGTGTCATCTTCTCCAGCCAGCGATTGCCTTGCCACCGCCCTCAACGCCGCCTTCTTCATGTGCCAGCAGTGCTATCACCAGCATTGGACAGCGTGAAAGTAGGCGAACTCGGTGACTGCATGATAAAGATACCTCTGCAAGTCAACCGCATGGTGAAGGCATGCTGACATTATATGTCTCTAAGGGAACTTCTGTTAAGGACAGTTGAATAGGAAGTTGCAATTGCTATTGCAACTGCTACTAGTAGCAGAGTAAGAACCAAAACAAAACACACGCAAACACAAAGGTTTGTTTACGCAGTTCAATGACAAAACCTATCACCTAATCTGCGGGGTACTCACTGGACAGATGCCCAATCCACTCTCTATGAGTGCAATATAATTCCTCAAGATTTCACACCCGAAATTCGACTACCAGTACTATAGTGAATTGGAAATAACAAAAACCTATTTACTTACAAGTACATACCAACTTGCCTCTCTATGACGCCCCAGCCACAGAGTTCTGTCCTCCACACAGTCCTTGTGTTGTAGCAAGTTACCAGCCTGCACTCAGCAGTCTTAACTCCTCATATAACTGGCAACACATGCAGTTTACGCACATAGGAGTAGATCCATAGGAGTAGATCAATAGGAGAGGATCCGCATTGGAGTGGATAGGAGTGGATCCATCAGAGAGGATCAATCTTCTCAAACATTCTCTCACACCTTTTATAAACAGAGTAGGCAACCCAAAAGACATAGTCATTACTCCACAAGAGAAACTTCTAATTCCATAATGACCATTAACGCCACCATTACTCCACAATGTTATAAAGCTTCATGGTGACCATAACTCCATCAAAGTGAACGACCAATGTCATAAAGTAGTAGCTCCATGATGACCAAAACTCCATTAAGCATCATAAAAGACCAAGACCAAAAGTTATCATAAATGATCAAGTCCAAAAGTCACCATAAATGATTAATCAATAATCAAGATTAACTACACCCTATATATATATATAATCAATAATCTCAGCAACATTCAAACAACATCAGAGCAGGATAAAACATCGTAGCAGTGTAAACTTCATTGCAGCAAGAGCAATTATAACTGACCAATGAACAGTTGACATAGGAGACTTGTAGATCCATAACTTCTTTTTCCTCAAAAATAGAGAAGGCCAACCAACTTGCATAAATGTCACTTAACAGAAAGATCTTAACTTCAGCAGTTTCAAACTCAAAAGGCAACCATACCACATCATAATAGTTCGACCATAAAAGCTTCAAGAAAAATTGCCGCCATAAAAGCTTTTAAAAACCGCTAGCTAATTAATGAAGACCACTTCATTTCTTCCATTAATGACTTTGGTCATAAAGGCTTCAAGATAACCGTCAGCCCATCAATGAATACTACTTCATTTCTTCCATAGACAATAAACAAGTAATTAAAAGATGATTTAAAAATATCTGAGATATAAAATAGAATCATCATTAATGTTGAAAACCACAAATCATCATATCTGGAGCATCCTTATCCAAAAAACCATAGTATGAGCAGTTGAAGCTGTCCTCACACAGTTGCAACTATCTTCAATAAGCAGAACTCCTCATAGTTGTGACTATCCATTTAACTGAGAATAACCTGGAATACTTTTGTCAAATATAGTCAACACTACAAAATCCAAACACCAACATAGGCGATCTCAGCGCCTATCAAACGCTAATGCGTCGCGCCTGCACCGCCGACGATTCATGCCATCAGCCTGGATGCCTTGCCACATGGTCCAGCATGGATTCGGAGGTTGGTACTGGCACATAAATGGCAGCGGCTAGGAGACGATGGATAAACACGACGAGGAAATGCAAGGGAGATACAGTCATCGTTTCAGCCAAGAACGACATCCATATCAGTATCCTTTTCCTCTCCGTTGGCCAAGGCCACATACGTGACGAGTGGAAAGATCATTGTACGTTGACGGAAAATAAATACGTACAGAAGAAGATACGAGGAAAGAAGGCACGAAAAAAGCAATACAAAACCGAAAATTATATCGCAATCAAGGCGGAGAAAATATGCTCTGATACCACATGTAAATTATTTCATAGAACTACAACATGATTCAATCATGATATAATGAAATAAAGCAAAGAATGAATAATCTACAACATAATAGATTTAGCAGAAGCGTAGGATTACCTCTTGCCATTGATCATGTCATCGGATTCTTGTTCTGTTGCGCTGTAGAATTGTGTTCCCTCCTGCGTTCCTTTCTCAAAAGATCTTCCAATACTCTCTTCTTAAACCCTCTATAGATGGTGTGGAAAGGTAAGAATGAGTATCCCGGTCTATTTATATACACACCTTACCATCAAAGGTTGTAAGATAGGCTTGAATCAGGCTTAGGATAGACATGGGTAAATCGGTAAAACCATATAATATGTGAACCATATTAGGATAAAACATGGACACATTATCCACATCAGATCGTGACGTAGACCATGTCTAATTTTATGGCCACACCTAACACGTCCCTCTGAGGGTTACTTCTATTTTTTTGGCGAATGGTTCACCGCTCATCGTGTGTTTGTACCATCGGGCTTAAAGATGAAGGAAGGAGATCGGGTTCCAGCCGTGGGTTTGTACCATCGGGCTTACGACAATTAAAGACGTCTTCATGGTTCAGACGTCGAGGGAGGCATCATGCTCTTTGGCTGGCTGGGACCTTGTCCATGGTTCTAAGTTTGCTATGTCGAGGCTTTCACTCCTCCTCTCCTTTTCCTTCAACTCCCGAGTTGCACGAGATTCCCGTCAGCAGGACGGTATGTGGGATTAAATCCTGGTCATAGGACTGTTGGTCAGTATGTTTGCAAGAGTCTAGAGAGGAGTACCTTTCTCTTTGTTGTGCTCCCAGGGTATGTGGGGTTAAATCCTGGTAATAGGATTGCTGGTCAGTATATTTGCAAGAGTCTAGAGAGGAGTACCTTTCTCTTTGTTGTGCTCCCTGGGAGCTATACCTTTATGGCTTATTTTCTTTTGTAAGCTACACTCCATGGGTTTTTAAGTGTAAATATTCCTTTGCCGGACTTTATGAATAAAGAGGATGTCTTCTGTATTTATCATTATTGTGTTCTCGCCGAGTTTGATCGGCTCTTTAATTTGTTGAGGCTCTGTTAACTGCACGCCTATGTTAGAATAATATTTAGGTCTCATTTGGTTGACATGAGAAGTAACTTTCTGTAGAAAATTATAATTCTCATGAATTAACTTTCCATGTGTATTTTCTAGGAAGTACCTAAAAAATATTTGGTTGACAATAAGTTAATTTATAGGAAGTGTAACTTCCTACTTACAACATGTTTGGTTGACATGAGTACTTCCTAGGAAGAACATATGAAATGACCAATATATCCTTCTTTTATAAAATTAATATTTTAATTTATATTTATTAGTGTATATGAAAAAATTAAAGTTTATTTGTAAATTAATATTGTAACATATATGTATTATATATACAAATATGCAATATATATACATATATGCAATATATATATTTATATTGCATATATATTTAATATAATATATTTTTTATTATATAGAAAAAATATTTTTTATTTGTAATTAATATGAAAAATTACATATTTTACTAAAAAAATATAAAATAAATATGTGAAGAATTCAAGGATCATCTAATCTTATAATGTTGACAACATAAATTATAAATTTCACATTAAATGCAAATGTGAGTTCAACATAAATTATAAATTTCACATTAAATGCAAATGTGAGGTCAATATTGAGTTTTCCTTTCAAATATAATGCAGGAAGTGCAACTTACCTAAAGCCCCCTAGGTAAGTTACTTTCTTATTTTGCAGAAAGTTGCACTTGCTGAGGAAGTATACAAAATGCACTACAAGAAAATAGGGTATCACCAACGGACCAAATCCATCGGTAATACCCGAAAATCCATCGATAACGGTCGGAGCATCTGTTGGTAAAATCCGTCGGTAAATGGCTGCTTGATAATACCGACATATTTTAATTAATCTGTCGGTAGTACCGATAAATTTTTTCTTTTGTTGGTATTACCAACAAATATATATATCCGTTGGTATTACCAATGGATACAAATCTGTTGGTAACAGCAATAGATACATATCTGTTGGTAATAACAACGGATACATATCTGTTGGTATTACCAACAAATAATTTTTGTTGGTATGTCTGTTGGAATTACCAACAGAATCTTTTTGTTGCTCATTATTGTGTACCTGAATCAATTCTCAAACCATGATAATCCACACGAAATCATAAAATTAATTTTTGAAATCACACATGAACCATTGTATTTCTAAATTCACACACATAAACATAAGGAAACCATTGTATACAACTAGTTTCAAAATATATTGTGCTAGTCAAATATTTACATTGTTTCAAAGTTTCAATGCATTAAGATTGTTTCAAAAATACATATAAGATAGTTTTTTCCAAGAAGTAAATCCTTGCACTTCATGCTTTTTATCTACATGTAAAAACAAAACAAACAATGAGGCAACTAAATTATCTAATGCTCAACCATGCTTACAACACTAATTAACTCTAAATTCTCAAATCCACAATAAGCACTATTTAACTATTTCAACTGTATGGTTAAAATATAAAGGAGATATAGGTAAACTAAATTAAATTTGCTTTCATATATTTAGTCTACAAAAGACCTCATTGATAGTTTAATTTACTAACCTTCATCACACGGTTTCTCGATTCAACTAGTAATCTTGGCTCTACTAGAACCAAAGTCTTGCAGGCATTCAAAGCAAGAGTCTGGGAAGAATGGAATTTGAATCACACAAAAGAGAGGGACAGAACCCTTAGGTCAAAAGCATTTCTCTATGATCTCAATTGAAAATAATAAAAATCTAAATTGTAAAAAACATAACCCACCTGAGTATGGAGATGCTCAGTGCTTGAATTAATTAACTCCTCGCTCTCATCTCTACCCATCAATGTCAGTACATAATCGAGCATTTGATCTCTTCATTTAAGTGGGAATGAAATGCCCACTTCAATAGCATTAATAACAGCACGACCTGCATAGAGCAAAAGGAAGTAATGAACTCATTTAAGATATTACATTATAGCAACTAAGTTCTACAAGTCACTAGTAAACTTGAACATTATGTATGAAACTTGTCTTCTAAAGATGCAAAAGCAAAACCATAATTTGTAGATTATCAAATAAAAAAGAGAAAAAAATGTAGCAGGAAAAGAAATTCAGCTAAATAACTTGAGTTAAGTGCATATATGGGCACACATGCTATCAGCTAGCCAACTAAATAACTTGAGTTTCAGATATCAAACCAATAAAAGTAATTTACTAATGACTAAGCTTGAATAACCTTTGTCATGTTTGTTGTAAAGAATCCTACACTTCCATGGCCCTTTATCTTACAGGTGCATTCACCATTATGAGATATCAAGTTTCGTAAGAGAATTATATAAGCATGCACAATATGGAGTTACAAATATAAGAAGCAAAGAGAAGAAACATGACGACCCTACAAATTGTAAAATGAATGCATATCATAAGTACTAAGTTATTCAAGTGGTTATTCTCATAGAATTTAACACTGGGATTTAAAATCTCTTGAATTGAATACAATATGCTTTCTTTCAGAAAAAAACATTGGGGCTAAAATGAGAATTCAAGTGTGGTTGCTTTGGCCACCATCACGAAAATTAATCAACCATGCAAGAATAGCAACTAGCAAGATTTTACCATAATTGGGGAAAAAGTGCTCATAGAAGAACCTTTTCTTCTATAGTTGTGTACTTCGACTACCAAGATAAAGAGGGCAATGCAATGAAGTATACAGATCTCAAACCTTGCTCATACTTGTCATTTTATGAATGAAAACACAGTAACATTAACAGTAGCAAGAAATAATTAACTTAACAGGAATAAAAAAACTTACCGTTCGCAGCAAAAAAAAAAAACTTTTCTGTTCAGATATTGAAAACTTTTAGGTTTCTCTGTCAAGGAAAGAATACAAAACACTATAATTAAATGAAGATGCACAAGACATATCTGACCGAGAACAAATTGGAAAAAGTTCACCAACTATAGATTCAATGTTCAGACTTAATTTACTAGAAATTCATTACGAATCTTCTAGATAAACAAGAACTAACAAGTTTATGAAATTTCATATTGAGCAAGTGAATACTGTATGATACATCATCTATTTTAAAATCTTCACAGCTCAAATGAGCAATTACAAATAAAAAATGCACATAGAGTTTAAATGTGTCAACAGAATATAATACTTGTGTGTAGTTGCATGCCAAATTCTAATTGGATGCTCAGGTGGAAACAGACAGCTGAAACATTATGTGTATGACATTCAATTGCTTGAACATAACTCTTGGTTTGATAGTTTGAGACCTGATTCCATGGAACATTTTAATGAATATTTTTATAATAGAACACGAATCTAGGGCCTATTCAGAATATAGCAAATCTTTGCAGTTTGATCATCGGAACCAGTAATTAGATATGGCCTATCATCGCCAGTAAAATAATCAACACAATTTACTCCTTTAGAATGGGCATCTAATGTAAAATTTGGATCAGGAGAACCAAGATTCCATATATGGTAAAAAATTGATCAAATAGTAAAAGGTCTTCATAGACCATAATAAAATTGGTGTTATGATGTCAAAGATCTTAGGCCAAACACCTTTACTGTGCACGTGGTCCAATGAGGCACTAAAGTATTAGTGCCTTTTGGATTAAAGGTGACTTGTATCACATAATGAGTGTCCTTCAAAAATTTGGGTGCACATCCATCCTTTCTCCCAATCCCAAAGCTTTATTAGCATGTCACCTGATGAGTAATGGACTTAAATCCAGTACTGTAAGCTCCATTTAGTCTATAAAAATAGGGAAAACCATATTTAGTCAGCGTGACAAAGAACCAGTATAGACATGATATCTTGAATGGTTTAGGAATTTGGAAATTAAATTTCAGACATGCACACATTATATAATCAGGAATTCTGATTATGTGCTTATTTCCTGCTCTAGTCAACACCATGAGCTTGCGGCTGGCACAATAAGAAAGTAATCACCAAACGAAAAAAAAAAATCATTGAGGAAGCAAACCATTTAGAAAGTTTTCATTTGCATCCTACTGATTTTTAAATCATATTAAAGAACAATTCAAAATATACCTCCTATCAATAAATTTGTGTAATATATTTGCATCTTTAATGCTAGAAGGATTAGAATCAGTAAGATCCAAATGATCTTACTGTCATTCAAATTTGGGATGTGGGATCTATTTTGATCTTTCAATGTGGATCTGTAAGTTGAATAACTGCCCATTGCTAGCAATCGACTTGTGCATCATTTAGCTAGAAAGAACGCCCCTCCTATTGCAAAATAGCCCACACAAAGTTGATTGAAGGGTAGACGTGTGGAGACGAGACCCTAACAGAGGATAACCAGAAAGTTATACTTGAGAACATGTTCCCGAATATTACCCTTGGAGAGACAACACATAAATTTAAAGCTATAGCAGATAGTAAGCTGACTTGCCATTTGATACTGATATAAAAGCTTCTATAAGACTTCCAATATTAAACGCTCTTTTGCAAACCTTTGACGCCTTCAACTCGTCAAGTGGTAGTGCTTGATCAACACCCGAGTTGAGCGAAGCTTGTGCGCTTGAAAAAGATTGATGCAGAAAAAAATAAGGCGCACTGTAATTGATCGATTGGAAGGCTTAGATCTTCCCTTTGAATACTCAATAATTTTTGTAAGAATCAAGGAAGAAGAGCTAAAAGAACCATATGAGGGTATATTTATACCCTGTTGAAGAAACGGCTGCTCAAAGGATAGAAAACTATCCATTGCAGATCGCCGGTCGAATGGTCGGTCGACCGGTCCTTCAACCGCTGTAATTCCCCCTGTGGTCGATCGACCGACAGGTCGACGACCCAGACACAAAAACATCGATCCGGATCTTTGATCGACCCATTGATCGATCGACGTGATCTGCGTCTTCGGGTATCAGCAGGTCGGTCGACCGATGGGTCGATCGCTCGAGCTACTGCCCATTTTGGGCTTCCATCGGTCGACCGCTCGGTCGACCGAAGTAGCTCTGCTACTTTTTACCTTCATTCGGTCGATTGCCCAATCGACCGAACCTAGGTTGAAGTTTATTATTCAACCTATTTCTTCTGCGCTTCGTTTACGGGTTCTGGCTTTCAACGAGCATCATTTTGGAGAGCTTTTGACGTGATCTTTGGACTCGTCCAAGCGACTTTGGTGCACTCGTCGATTTCCGAGAAGTTTCGCGACGGACCCGAGCGCGACGATCAATGTCCTTCTGATATTCGATTTCTCTGATATTTTTGATCGAGGACATCGAACGCTACTGATATGGAATCTGAAGATATTCTCAATGAAATCATTAGTCTCATGTTTGTTATCATCAAAACCATCAAAACTGAGATTAAGACTTAGGTTGAAAACCTAAAGCCAACATGGAAGTGACCCTATTTGATCTTCTACGAGCAGAGACAACTCTATGGAAGAAAGCAGTACTAGCATCCCTATCAGATATCCATCTAGTCTTAACCTTTGCCCACCATGTCAGAGTAATCTGTCTTTGAAGGGCATTGGCCTTGTTATGAAGACTTCTAAGGATGGTATAGTGGGAATCATCAAGCGCAGAAATGGAGTCAAGATGTTCAAGAGAGTGAATATCATTAAGAGTATTTTGAAGTAAATCTTCTAATATACCTAGGGAGTTTCTATTCCAATTAGAAAGAGCAGCTCTAGTCTTAGAGAGTTTACTGTTAAAATTGGAGAAGACATCATTAACAAGGGAGGGGAGAGTCCAAGAATTGTTAATAATAGAAGTAGGCTCCTCATAATTAGTCCAAAAGTTCTGGAATCTAAAAAACGTACACTTAATCACTTTAGAAGATGGGATAGAGATAAGTAAAGGAGAATGATAAGAGGTGAGCTTAGGAAGATGATTTACAGTGGTAGAGCCAAAGAAATGCAGCCATGCAGGATTAGAGAAGACTCTATCCAATCTTACAAGGATGCGAAGGTGGCGTTTCCTATTATTAGACCAAGTGAAGGGATGGCTAGAGAATCCAAGATCAATAAGATTGGAATTAGAGATGAAGTTTCAAAAACAATTAATAGAGTGATTGATAGAAAAGGGAGTGCCTCCTTTATTATCCTCCTGATTAAGGATGCAATTAAAGTCCCCTGAAATTAACCAGGGATAAGGAGAAAAATCAGTGCTAGTAAGGGAGTCCCGAAGAGAGTTTCTAAGAAGAGGGTTAGTGCTAGCATAGATATTGGAGAAAAGAAAAGGCTCTGAATTTTTCAATTTTAGGATAACATGAATAATAGAAAAGTTAGAAAAAAATACTTTAGCAAGGACAAAATCAGAATTCCAAGCAAGAATAAGGCCTCCAAAGGCACCTTGAGAGGGCTGGATGAATCCATTCGTGTTCTTTCCAAGACTCCTAATTAAATTTAACCCTTTATGGGAGTCAAGGTGGGACTCTTGAATGGAAATGACCCTGATAGAATGACTTTTAATGACAAAGGAAAGGTGATCCCTCACTGGTTTCCTAAAAGCTCCTCTACAGTTCCAACTTAAGATATTCATGGATATAATTAAGTTGATTTTAGTATAAGAGCTAAAGGATTCTCATGGGGATCCTCTTGAATGGGAAAGAACCCTTCTAGAGAGTCTAAGAGGTTACTGGGTCGGTGCTTCTTAGATTTAGAAGGAGGTTCTAAAGAGAGCAAGGAGCTGCTATGGCTGTTCTTAGTGGTTTTTGATTTTCTCTTCAATTTGCCCCTGTTAGATACTTTCAGAGGCAATTGCTTTTTAGAAGAAAGAATCACACCAGAAACATCCTCAACCACTTGGTCGAAGGACCTAGGAGGAGGAGGGTTAGAGATAAGATCAGGAGAGTTTAAATTGGTGTTTAGGCTAGGGTTGATAAGCTGCCGGTGGGCTAGAGGAAGATTCTTAAAGAGATAATTCTATGTCACTGAGTTGAGATAAGGAGTCTTCCTGAATAGATAAGGAATCCTCCTGGTCAGACTCATATGTTACCTCAATAGTGTGACTAAATTCAGGGTAAGAAGCAGATCTTATAGTTATTGATTTTTTTCTAGGAGGCTCAGAAGCAGGCTTATAGTGTAACTCTCTCTCTTACCTTCTCACAATTGGAGAAGGCATGCAGCACACTATCAAATTTCATCAAGCTTAGGGAAAATGCAGTCCTTTGGAGAAGACAGTCCTTTGATTTGGAGAAGACAGTCCTTTGATTCACGTCAAGCTTAGGGAAAATGCTTTGCACGGGAGAAGGCATCCAAATTCGGTATAAGATTTTTTTTTGTTTGATTTTGAAAAGTATTTTTTAACATCACTATCAAATCCGATATAACAATTAATTTTTGATATGCTTTGCTTTAAAAAGTTATTTTTAATTCGGCAACGTCATGAAAACTTTTGAGCCGTGTGCTATTTTTTTATTTTGGCTTTGATAAGTATTTTTTTTATAATTATTTTAAAGGATTCCTTTAAGCAGTGTGCAATTTTTTTGTTTTTATTTTGATAAGTATTTTTCCTTAAACATTTGAAAGATTTATTATGTTTATGTTTTGGTTATGGCAGGAGTGATTTCTAATTTATTATGGTTACGAAGGAATGATTCTAATTTATTATGTTTCTCTTTTTATTAATCGTAATCTAAATTGTTGCTCTTTTGTCTTTTGCTAGGGTTGAACTCGCTGGTCTTCTTGATCACATATATATGGAATATTTCTATTTGGCTTTGTGATCGGATTGATTACTTAAAAATTCCAAAGATTAAAGAATTTTAAAGGATTCCTTGAAGTAGTGTGCAATTCTTTTGTTTTTATTTTGATAAGTATTTTTTCTTAAACATTTGAAAGATTTAATTGATTACTCATGATAATTGATTAATTATGCACATATTCCTTATTTATATTTTGTTAATATTTTACTTATTTATGATTATAAACTTTACTTTATCTTATATTTTTCTATGTAAATTATAGATTTACTAACAAATTGCTGAAAATACTTTTTAATGTTAAACTTAATTTTTATATTAATTTTGTGCTTTTGAAATATATTTTTTATATTGTAACATTTATATAATTTATATTTTTTATTTTTAATAAGTTATTTATATTTATGTATATTTATGTATATTTAATTTTGTGCTTTTATTATGTTGCAGACTTAAATTTACCTTGTAAATATAAATTATATTAATTTAAGTTGCCTACTTAAATTTAAAATGTATTATAAATTATATAACATTAAAATTGTCTACTTAAGCAATTTTATGTTTAAGCAATTTTAAATTGTATTAATGACATTGCATACTTTAATTAGTATTAATTGTATTAACTATATATATATATATATTAATTGTATTAATTTCTATCTACAAATTGTATTAAATATGTTCTCTACTTAAATCAATAATGCTTTTATACCGGATTGAATTTTTAAAATTTACTTTTAGAAATACATATTTTTAATTAAACTTGTTGTTGTCTACTTAGTGATTGAATTTATTTTTAATTAAATTCAATTTTTAATTAATATTAATTATGTTTTACTCTCTCTTACAATAAGTATTAATTAATTACGTTATTCTCTCTTGCATTTACTTTTCACATGACATTATTTTGATTACCTGTCACTCTCCCTCACGTTTCCCGTATCTCTCTCCTCTCTCCTCTCCTCTCTTTCTCACGTAAGTAACTATTCTCTCTCACTTAAATGTTCTATTTACTTTCTCCTTCTCTTCTCTCACAGTCTCCTCTCGCAAGTAACAGTTCACATCTCTTCTTCTTCAACATGGTAATTAGTGGTTTCATATTCTCCTTACCTTCAACCTCTGCATCATCTCCCTTCCTGGAATTATTGTTTCACGTCCATCTGCAAGACTGCAACACGGTAATCTCTCAACTCTGCTTTCTAACACTCATGCATGCATATGACATACCCATGCATTGATTTATATATATGTATATCATAACATTTTGCTGAGCGAATCCAGTAGCCGAGATCACAATT
This sequence comes from Canna indica, assembly GCA_034359265.1. Taxonomy (NCBI): domain Eukaryota; kingdom Viridiplantae; phylum Streptophyta; class Magnoliopsida; order Zingiberales; family Cannaceae; genus Canna; species Canna indica. The sequence goes on from CP136891.1 coordinate 28,058,354, forward strand.
CTGGCACAGGCAGATGGCGCTCTTCTTCTACACCTTGCCAGTGAGCGGCCCCTTGAAGTGCGTCTTTATGGTTCACCCTGACTATGATCGTGCTACAGTGCATGATCGACGTCATGCATGTGTCGAACATGTTCCTACATATTAAGATGGCTTACGGCACCAAACGTTCGGAGGGAGAAGAGGATGGCGAGAAAGGTCAAGGAGCACATTTGATGCCGGCATACGTAAAATCCCAAAAATTCTTCTTCTTGGATCTCTCTGTTGTTCTTCTAGTGATGCAGGTGATGTAATTTAAGTAACACAAATCCCTTTTAATTTCTTTCATGCAGCTGCAGAATTGGTGTTCATATTAACTGGACTATGGGTTACTTTAATTAATTAACTAGAATTTCTTCTTCTTCTTCTTTTTTGACTCTTTCTGCTTAATTCTTATCGAGCATTAATATGAGATTTGTTTGAAGAAGAATTGCTATCGAGCATTGAATATGTGATTTGTTTTAATCACTTCTTCTTTGATTTGTTTGAAGAAGAATTCTTATCGAGCATTGAAGAATTCTTCTTCTTCTTCTTTGTTAATACTGATAGCATTTCATTTTAGGGAATTGGTCCCATGATTTATTTAAACTTTCACAAATCTGAGATTATATTTTGCTCTCTACACTTCAAAGAAGGAGCATTTCTGCTTAGCTGCCCATTTAGTACTTGGCACTCTGAACTATGTAGCGCCCAAAATGCAACTTGAATAAATCAAGACATATAGGACTTATTATCATGTTTCTAATATCTCCTTCTAATACATATTGTACTTAGTACTTAATGTTTGCCAAAATTATCAATATTATATAAGTCCTGAGAAACACTACAAGAAAACATACTTTCACCAACATATTTATTACCAACAGATCTATTATGTTGGTAATACCGACAATATTATCGACAGATATTTAATCCGTTGGTAATTCAGCTTACAATTTTATGAAATTTTTATTTTTTTCTTTTTCCCTCTTATTTGTCAGCGGACCAAAATACTTTCCCCCCAAATCCCGGTGTGACTCCCTCCTATTTTTTCTTAGCCGACAAAAACCCCGCACGATTTCCCCCTTGTTTTTTTCTCCGCCGATGAAAGCCTCGTACATATCTTCCCCCATTTTCTCAGCCGACAGAAGCCTCAAATGACTCCCTTTCTTTCTCGGCGAGTATAGCATCGTGGCAATCACAACAAAATCGGTACTCATCATGTTCGGCTCTGTGGCGATCATCTCGTTGATGTTGATCATCTCATCAAATCAACATCGATCATCTTGTTGATTTGCTGTTGCTTTTCCTTCTCTCCTTTGAGATTGTGTGACCTAAGCATTCTTTTTGTTTAAGTAAAGGTTGGAGTTGTTTTGATCTGAATCATGTACTTCTCTTAAGAAAGGGTGGATAAAAGGGGAAAGAAGAACAATGAAGAAATAGAGGCATCCATGCATTTTAATTACAGAGGTAATTATTTCCTTCTTTTATTTTTTCTTCTGTTCTTGATTTGGGTATTTTTTGCAATCCCATTCTTTTTATGTTTATCAGATGTGTGGAGGATTAGTTATTTATCTTTTATTCTTTATTCAAGTGGTAATTATTTTGAACTTTTTAGGGTATTCGATGGGTTTCTTTTTCCTATAAAGAACTTCAATGTTTGATAGATAATGAAGCAGATTGGTAATACAGATGATGAGTGAGTATATTTTTTTCCCCACGAATTAGAGCTGCTTTCTTTTTTCCTTTCCTTCCTTCCTTCCTTCCTTCATTTGCTCTATATGATGATGGATTTTGTTTGGTACTTGTATAAGAAGGGAATAGTAACCTATGATGTGTATCATCTTCATTTTTTTCCTTTTTCACTTTTCTTGCCAAATTTATAAATGGATCCAGCTTGATTTGATTTATCTGAAAGTATATTCCATTTTTTTTATATTTTGATTGCATGTAGCAGAATCATTCAGGCATAGAATTTGTCTTTTCTATACATTACTCTTCATGAAAAAAAAAGTTTCTTCAGACCATGTTCACTGTCGTGATCTTCCATAATCTGAGACTCCAAGAATTCTTGCATTCAACAGGTGTGCAAGAGAGGGCAAATGTTAAAGGATGCACCATTTTCATCATAAGATTTGTATCAAGTTCCTAGGACCAGATAGTGAGGGCTGTTGAATAACCATGGTCAGGCTTGTCATGTGTCCTCAATGTCATAAGCTTCTTGTCAAGTACCCTAATATTTTTGTTTATAAGTGTGGTGGATATCCCATCGCCCTTCGTGGTATGTTCTTCTTCCACCTCACCCTTTTCGCAATGAGGTGGCGCCGAGAGACATGACAGCGAGGGTGATGACGATGAAGTGGATGGAGTTGGGCGAGAGAATGAGGATGACTTATGGCTTGCAAAGGCAAAGACGTGGGGAGTGGGTGGCGATGGCGGCAACAGAGGACCAAATGACTGAATAGGAGGCATGCCGACCGGTGGTGGTGTCGATGAGGGCGGTGGTGCCGGAGTGGGGGTAAGAACCACTAACCAGTACTTTGCTAGGTATTGTAGTTTGAATGTGTTGCTTTTCATTATTAAATCAACAAGAATATTAGAAGTGTAAACATAGCATCATCCCATGTAGCAGCTTCAAAGGCATGAATTAGGATCAAAGTTAGATGGAATTTGACCAAAAGCTAAATGTTGAGAGAATGGATGACATGAATTTTTGAGAGAAATATTGAAGCAAATTGCATCGGTTTCTCAAATGCAGAGACTCTTACTTAAACTAGAGCATTATTATTTTAAACTAGAGCATAACTGAGATCAAAATGTTTAGGTATCATTTTAATTTAGTTAATTACCTTTGAATTTAGTTTTTCTTTTTGGTTCATCTCCAGAACGTTTGTTTCCTTTCTACTTCAAGTCTGTGCATAGATTATTATTATTAATTAAAGTAGCATATATAATTGTACTTCTCTGGAATGTTTTACTTGGTATCATTATGAAGTACTAGCTGACACATTAAAAACCTATGTTATAATAAAATAAGCTCACTAGATATTGAAGTTCACATACTTCCATTCTATAGTTTGTTGTGCCCATATATATATATATATTGGTAGGACTACATGTGAGTTGTCGGTGGGAAGCAACAATGCATCTTCCTGATTCTTGAATCAAAATTAAATAGGAACTCGTGACGAGCTTCCTTGGGAGCACTTTTTCAAATTGGTTTGAGTAGATAGTTTCAGAATGTGGCTTTGAGGAGATGACTGAGGAAAAGAAGTTTTAGTGTCAGGTGAAGGACCATTACTTACTTTAGGAGGCTGGAATAACCAAGGATGCCCAGTGCCATCACTGTAGCATTGTCTTAATTTAACGGAACCATCTCTGGGTCCTCTTATGTTATTGTCTTAACATTTCCTTTCTCTATGCATTAGACTGATTCGTCGAGTTTCGTCTAGCATCTTTTCTGAACTCTCTATATTGGGTGTTTGGATTGACTAGGAAGCTAAGACGAAACATATACAATCTTGGTTCCTTTTTGTTTTGTCTCTTATAGTTAAAACAATGGATAACAGGTAAAAGTTGAAGTGAAAGATTGAGTTTTATAAAGTATGTAGATGGATCATGGATAAGTTCTAATTGTTGGTTCAAAATGTTTAAGTACTGATTAAGTTTTATAATATTTTCTGCATGAAAATATGTACTCTTTTGGGTATTTTGGTACAAATAATTGCATTTGATTGGATTGCCTTGTGAAATGCATAAGTACAATGCTTCACTAATAACTTGATATGTACAATGATGGATCATATGATTGCCTACTAGCATGAGATGTGGAAGATTTCTTCTCAGATCAAGCATTAGAGAACCTTTAGGGCTTTAGACTAGTATGGTCACAAATAGAATCCCTAAGATTTCTTGATGCTGTATCTGACCTATTCCTCATTTCAATTGTGGGAAAGGAGTTTGATACTTGGAAACTACTGTCCTTGTACGTTGAACTTATAATTTTATAAAATGTTTGGCATTGCCAGTATGTTGAACACGTCTGCTTGCGAGGAGATTTGTCTGGCATACACCCAGCATACCTTTTGAACGTTCTATCATGTTAGGTGTTCTTACCATAATTGGCCATGGTTTTATTGTTATTATTTTTCAATTATTTGTACTTGTATATCTATTGTTATTACCTTTTGAACTCTTGAAAATAAGTAATAATCTTTTTTACTTCTCAAAGAACCAAACTATGTACATTTTGAGTATTAGTGCTCGAACGTAAGGTGAATAGATTTAGATCTGATCAACATGCTCTTTTGGTTTTCAGATGTTGCAGACTATTTGTCTGATGTGAAAACGTTGGGCAGGAATAAATTTGGAAGTTGTACAGTTATCGTATAGTGTATATAGTTTGAAATTTTTAATTATTAGAATTATACATGAGAGAAAATTAGGGACTTGTGCAGATACATGGTACACAATGAAATAGAGCAGTGGAGGAAGAAGGTTCCCCATGCATGCTTATCATGGAAAAATAGATCCAAGCAACATGAAGCTGGAAAAAGGTTCCCCATACATGTATAGTGTTTATAGCTTGAAATTTTTAATCATTAGAATTATACATGATACACAAAATGAAATATATAGAGCAATGGAGGAAGAAGGTTCCCCATACATTTTTATCATGGAAAAACAGATCCAAGCAACATGAAGCTGAAATTGGAGGATGTTTGCCTCATATTAGCATAAACCATAATTTCAAAAGTTACTTTTTAAATCTTTTTTTAGAGTTTGAAAGTTGTTTTATAATTCATGTTTTGCATCTATTAATTTGGATATCAAGAGATTCATGGCTCTCATTCACAAAGTATTGCCATATTTACCTCTATTTTTTATGCAAATTGGAAAGATTTTGTTCTCCTCAATGTCCTTTTTTTTCAGTGGTGGTATATTTCCTTAAGTAATCCGACTTTCCAGTAAGATAAACTTTATGGAGGTTATATTTAGTTTATCTTCTTATCATTTAGCAGCTAGGTTCACAAGTACTCTCCAATTTTTCTATCACACGTATATAGCAAGGACCTTAATTAGTGATGATGATTAGGTTGTTAATCCTAAGAAGATAGAGAAGTCTTTTCCTCCAAAGTTGCTTGGCTATTATCCTGGTTCTCATGAAAAGGTGTCTATTGTTATATTTATCTTTGTCTTTGACAATTGCTATTCTACTTGCTTTCAGCTTTTGATGAATATGTTGTATATTTTTAGCATAAAGGATTCATTATTTTGGTTTCCCAATAGGTTTATCTAAAGAATGGTCCTTATGGATACTACGTGCAACTGGGGGAGGATTCAAAAGGTTAAACGCCAAAAAAATTTTCTTTGTCTGAGGTTTGTTATGTTATGCGAAATCTACATTAATTCAGTTTCTATTATATATTTCTTAGCGAATTTCCTTTTCTTAGTTAATCCAATTTAATCATATTCACATCTTCTATCTTTGGGCACAATCCTAAGTGGTGCACCTCAGCCATTGCTTTGTTACATGGGATGATGCATATCCAGAAAATAGGCCCCATATACCTACGAGATATTGGATCATCTTAATTATAAGGAATTAGTTTCTTGCTCAACTTCTGGCATTGAACAATTTAAATCATTTGGCCAACAACAGTTATCATGATTCGTGAGCAGGTGTATATTATCTACTCTTACGTGCTCTCTTTGGGTACTTGTTATGAGATACATGCCCAATACTTTTGTAAGTATTTGATATCTTAAATCATCAATCAAAAATTTGAGTACCAGTACTTGTTTCCGACTATCAGTATATAACTACAGTAAATATACTGATAATTATATTTAGTACCAGTACTGGTACTAAACATCCCAATTATTAGTATATAACTACAGTAAATATACTGATAATTGGCGCCCTTAAGGGCGCCGGTTTTTTTTTTTCATCCCTCTCTATTCTTTACTTTTGAACCGGCGTCTTTACAAGAGCCTAAATATTATTTCCGACTAAAAAAAAGAGTCGTTTTTTCATAAATAAAGCTCCCGTTATCAGTATATTTACTATAGTGATGTTTTAGTTCATAACTTTTTCGAATAACATTGTGGCTTTCAAATCTTGTCATGCTTGGATTTTGTCATTAGAACTTGCAAAATATGAACAAAGTATATAATCATCTTTTCCCAACTTGCATTTGCAGAGCTTGTGTTGTGCGAAGTAGTTCTCTACCTGTGATAATCTTGAGAATGCTTCATTCTGCCCGGTAATATTTATTTAATAAATTCGACATGTAGAATATAGTGTTACTAAACTTCTTTTTTTACCGTACAAAGGTTATGGAAAAGAATGCCAAATACAATTATTCTTACCTAAGATATCTTCATCCTCTTGCATGCACTCTATTTATATAAGAAGGTTTTGGTTGTGGATTGAATGCTTTATTCAATTGACTTGGTTTCCAAGAAATTATTAAACAATATGCTAGTATAAGCTTTAGTTAAATAACCTTGATGCATAACTAGTACAATGAAAGCTTTATAAGGTTCCGATAAAGACAGATTATGAGAAAAGAATAAATGAATAAATGAGTTTGAACCTTTGTTTACAATGATAGCCAAAAAATTTATATGAGAAAAGAATAAATGAGTTTGAACCTTTGTTTACCTCAATACAATGGAAAAAGGCTTCTTTTGTAGCTTCATATCTTGACAATTAAAATGACTGAATTAGTTTTTCCAATACTGCAGATTAAATAAAAAATTCCCCTCAAACTTTTTGACAGATGTGAGGCAATTGTAGGAAGTTGCTTGTCACCTAAAGCTTTCTAACTTTAATTTGAAAATTCATGAGTGTAGGCTTTTCTTTTTCATTAACTCAAAAAAATTCTGAAGTCATCTCCACCCTGGAGCTTTTCTGAGTCATATCCAAAGCTATTTATATGGTGCTTGTATGTTATTTTTGGCATCTTAAACCATACTTGTCTTGAATGGTAGAGATTATGCTCTTAGTTTATCCTTTGCACCCTTACCTTTATTGCCTCTTCGAATCATTGGTTTCTTTAGGTATTACAAAATAAGATCAAAGGCATTGCTTGTATATTTTTTATAGAAGTAAATTCAGATACTATACATGCTATTATATCATGTTTTTGTTGCTGGTGATTGCTTGGTGTTCTACTAAAGACAAACCATAGGATAATTTATGTTCACCTAGATTGCCAATGCCATGTATGTATAATATTTATTTAGCAATATGTGGTTTTATATTCTTTATTAGACCTTATTTTATGTGATTCCTTGCACTTAAGTGGGTTTCTAGTAGTAAGCTTTTCTTTTGCTTGCTACAATGAACAATTATAGCATAGCATGGAGTTACAAAAGACCAATTTGGTTCACCATCATTGTTCTTCAATATATTGTTATCTTGATGGAAAACTAATTTAAAGTATGTTATGTGTTTGTTTTTATCCAGGTGGCACCACTAATGAATTTATGCAAGGAGTCGAGGGATTTCTTGATTTGGATAATTGGAGGAGTTTGGATAATTGATTCTATATGTATTTTGTTGAAAGAGTTAGACTAATGTATACCAACAATTTTTGACTAATGTATACCAATAGTTGGTTTTAATCAAAATATTTTCACATATATGTTGAAAGAGTTGGTTATATATGTATTTTGGTAAATGAGTTGATTATGAAAATGTGAGTTTGGTTTCTTAAATATGTATGTGTATGATTTGTTATGAAAATGTGAGTGGTTGTATAATTAAGTAATTTGATATATGTGTATAATTCGATAACCAGAAAGTAGATTAATTGTATACAAATGATATTATCAATGGATAACTGTTGGTATACCAAAGGGTATAAATTGATATTACCAGTGAAAGTATATCCGTTGGTAATAACTATGAATGTTACCAACTAGTCTATTCGTTGATATTACCAATGGAGTAATACCAACAAACACAAATCTGTTGGTAATATCAACAAAAATAAATTCGTTGGTAATACCAACGGATATTTTTATCCGTTGGTATTACCAACGGATGTTGTAATATCCGTCGGTAATACCTAGCAGGGTATCACCAACGAATTTTTAACTATTACCAACGGATTTAGTCCGTTGGTGATACTCTATTTTTTTGTAGTGAAATCAACTAAACTATTTTCTCTCATAAATTTTGGTCAAGACTTAATCTTAATTTCATGGAATATCACCATTTGTTCAAATTGAATGCCGACAGTTCAATTCAATAAATGATCTAAATTTCTTGATTTGTCCACTTAGATACATTAACCGTATTAGCTCATTTTTTTAGTATTTATTTTGTAAACTATGTACTTAGTGCATAAGAAAGGATTGAAAAGTTATAGTGATTATATCTTATAGATAATCAAATTGTGAATAATTGCATTGCCTATCTTTGTATTAGAAGATTTAATCGTCATGTGGCATAAAGACTACTTTAGATTTAAATTAGAATAATGTTTGCCTCAAATAAAAATATGGAGAAGAATATAATATAAGCGGACTAAGAAGTAAGACTAGAGTATACTAGGAAGTATTATCTTCAGTTATGGTTCTATTTTATTTTTTCCATAGGCATAAGTTAATATTTTCACATATATTTATTTTTTAAACTATCAGCTAAGTGCAAAAAGAAAGGATTGAAAAGTTAATAGCAATTATATCTTAGGATAATCAAATTATGGATAAAAGCATTGCCAATCGTTGTATCAGGCCTTCAAAGGAAGATTAGTTCATCATTTGGCATAAGACTACTTTGGGTTTAGATTAGGATAATATTTGAGTCAGTTAAAGATATCGAGAAGAATATAGTATACGCCAACTAAGTAAGACTAGAGTCTACTTGAAAGTATTGTCTTCGGTTATGGTTCTCATTTTATTTTCTTCATATGCATAAGTTTATCTCTTCATATATTTATAGTTACATAAAATTACATAAATGAGAATGATATTACACTTGATGATCGCTATACCAAATTGTAAAATTATTTAAGCAAAGCGGGTAAATATTTAGTTTCAACATCCACATCCGCACTACATTGTCTACAATTACTGAGTAAACAGAACAAACAGGTGTAACGCTAAATCCACACAATAAGAATTTTGCCAACATGCATGCATACATGTGTTGCATTATTTACTATGTGGTGATCATTGTTCTATATATTTATTTATTTTAATGCCTATTTTTCTTTCTGCGACAATCTCCAACTGCACACCCTAAGCACTTGGCATGGTATCGGGCTCTCTCTTTGTTGTTGTTTAATTAACTGGTTAATATAAATTTAGTACTGTCATATATTTTTACACTTAACATTTCATAATAAATTTATAATCATGATATATGTAATACAAATTATTTATGATTTTATAATTAATTTATTATTTTTATATTAGACTTATTTATTTACTGTTATTTTATTATATAAATATATTTGATTATTCATAATTATTTAAATAAAATAATATTTATATATAATAGCTCAACTAGTGGGTTCTCGACTAGTTTCCTAAATAAGGGAAAACAATTCTTCTTGTAAAACGGAGCAGCAATGGAAGCCCGCACATTTCTGACTCTATTGAGAAAGCTTTCTTCTCTGTATGAGACTCCTCATCTCCTCTATAAATCCTAAATAATACGACAGAAAGAACGGAAGCGCTTCAATAAAACCTGGTCATTAATGGTGATTATTCGTTCTTCAAGACCTCTCTTGCTGCTGATCGCTCTCGTGGTCGGCCTGACTTCATCTGCGACAGCAACAAACGTCACCTACGATGGAAGAGCGATCATCATCAATGGCGAACGACGTCTTCTCTTTGGCGGTTCAATTCATTATCCACGCAGCACAGCCAACGTATATATATTTACATATATAAAGTTTCAACTTCTACCGCTAAAGTTGTAGTTCTATTCTTGTTTCCTCTCTCGAATAATAAGTCATCTTGGATTTTGATGTGGCAGATGTGGCCTGGTCTAATACAGAAAGCAAAGGAAGGAGGACTTGATGCCATCGACACCTACATTTTCTGGAACGCTCATGAGCCTCGCAAAGGAGAGGTTAATTTCTAACAATCTTAACTTCACTTCAGATCACATCCATCATGTATTTTTCTGGAGGATAATGTGAAACCATCTATAGTAGATTGATTAGCATGCCCCTGAGCAAGAATGACACACACAAATTTAGAGATGATTCATTATGTGTTAGTCTGATTCATTTCTTTTGGTCATGCATGCATGCAGTACAATTTTGAGGGCAACTTGGACTTCATCAAGTTCATCAAGATTGTGAAAGAGGCAGGCCTCTACGTAGTTCTTAGGATAGGACCTTATGTTTGTGCAGAGTGGAATTATGGGTATATATAATCTAACTTGCAATTTATATACGCGGAAAGATTTCAGTTAATCTCGACGTATATATAATTGTTTTTACCTATTTTTTCTATTTCAGAGGCTTTCCTGTATGGCTTCACCAGATTCCAGGAATTGAACTAAGAACTGACAATGAAATCTTCAAGGTTGATTTACTGTAACTAATGAAATCGATCTTCAACTTCATAAGAATATTATTATGACACCATTATGTTGTGTGTGTATATATATATATATAGGCCGAGATGCAAAACTTTACAACGTTGATAGTGGACATGGTAAAGAAGGAAAACCTCTTGGCATCGCAAGGTGGACCAATCATACTCACACAGGTACTGTAATCATATGTATTTTTTTCTCTACAATATCCTTGATTAGTTACAATGTATAGGAGCTTTTTCTAGAGTTAATTAGCATTGAATATTTTTCATATCCCAGATCGAAAATGAGTATGGAAATGTCATTGAAAAGTATGGAGCTGCTGGGAAACAATACATGCAATGGTGTGCAGACATGGCAGAATCTCTTGATGTGGGTGTGCCATGGATAATGTGCCAGGAACCTGATGCACCAGCTCCAATGGTAAATATCTAACCCTAGATCTTTCTAGCTTCGTAAGAGGTTGATTAATTGTACAAGTAAGCGTGCATAATTTTTGTGCAAAACATTTTTTAATTTGATTTAATTTTCTCTAGTGTTAATGCGACATATATATGGTCATCAAAATATTCTACCGTACCCTAAAAGTATCTTAACGCATTTCCTCAATATATATCCATCCACTTGTATGAAGTTGGAACCTATTTGACTTTTTTTCTTTTGCAGATAAATACTTGCAATGGCTTCTGCTGCCATGAGTTCAAACCCAATCGCCCAGATAGTCCCAAAATGTGGACAGAGAATTGGACATGATGGTGAGATAATCTTTTTTGTTTAGGGTTTGGTTTAATAGAGGAATTTGAAAGCGAAAACAAGGATTAATAGCACCGTTTCAATTTAATTTTGTGACCTAGCACCATCTTGTGATCAAGGTCTAAATTAATAACATTGCTTTTCAACTCCTCAAAAGAATTTATTCAAACACAATTAAAACTGAATTCCCTTTTTGTTGCTATGATATTTTTCTATCCAAACAAATCAATGCTCAACAAGCAATATTAATGTGGTTATATATATATATATATATAATAATTTATTAGGTTTCAAGCATGGGGGGAGAGCCAACCTTACAGACCAGTTGAGGATATAGCTTATGCAGTGGCCTACTTCTTCGAATCCGGAGGCAGTTTCCAGAATTATTATATGGTGAGCAGAACACACACGACAAGGAAATAGGATATCACTAATCCGTTGGTTAGTAGTCAAAAATCTATTTGTAATAGTATTACCAACAAATTTGGTGATACTCTGCTAAGTATTACCAACGGGTATTGCAATGTCTGTTGGTATTTGTTAAAGTCCCACATTGGTTAGAAATATGGCCAAGATAATATTTAAATAGTTTGGGCATTCCTCTCCTCATGAGCTAGCTTTTGGGGTGAGTTAAGCCTACTAATTTTTTAACATGGTATTAGAGCCAAACTTGTGGTTAATATTGTACCACCCGCAGATGTCCAGTCCTGCAAAACTCCACGCTCCAGATGTCCAATCCTGGACGTGAGGCGGGTGTGTTAAAGTCTCACATTGTTAGAAATATGACTAAGATAATCTTTAAATAGTTTGGGCAATCCTCTCATCATGAGCTAGCTTTTGGGGTAACTTAGGCCTACTAATTTCTTAACAGTATTACCAACGGATGAAAATATATTTGTTGATATATAATTACCAACAAATAAGTTGGTCATTTTGTTGGCAATACCAAAAATGATATATTTATTGGTAATTAATTTGTTAGTGAAAGTCTATTTTCTTTTAGTGACGTTTAGTACTAATATTACAAAACAATAGTTAAAAATGAATAATGACAAAATTTATGCTAGTGTTACATGTTTGCTATTGACTAAGCAAATGAGTTGCTTGTTAATTTCCAGTATCACGGAGGAACAAACTTTGGACGGACTTCAGGAGGTCCTTATCTCATGACATCATATGATTATGATGCTCCTATAGATGAATACGGTACTTCTTTCATAGCTTATTCTTGACACAAGTATTTCAATATATAATTAGAATAATTGTATATTGGGAAATCCAGTTTGATGTACAGTGATGGGTGTTTATATGAACTTGCTAAGGTTGGAGCTTTATAATATTCCATGACAAATTTTACTTATTTTACAAATTTTCTTGTACAAATGAAGGTAACATAAGACAACCAAAGTGGGGACACTTGAAGCAGCTACACAGTGCAATTAAAATGATGGAGAAGATTCTTGTATATGGTTATGCCAACACAACAGTTCTAGGAAATGGAGTAGCAGTATGTCATATAGTATTCTGTTTTTTTTTTTACTGCTAATTCATGGTACAAAAAATATGATATCAAATAATTGTTTTGCAGGTGACAAAATACTACAAAAATGGAACTACTCCTGGCTGCTTCTTGTTGAATGTTAACCCGTCAACTGATGCAAATGTGACATACAATGGCAACGCATATTTTGTGCCTACTAGGTCTATCAGTGTCCTCCCTGATTGCATGAATGAAGTTTACAACACCGCCAAGGTAAAAAGGTCTTCTTCATCTTTTACAAGGATATATAGAAAAATTATTGTAAGAGGAGAATCTAATTATTTTAGGAGAATTTATTTGCTTATCATCTGCTTGCATGTAGGTAACCACTCAAACCACGGTGATGGTTAAGAAGCCTGTAGAGTCGACAAAATTGAGTAGGGAATGGAGACCTGAGATCATCAAGGACAGCCTCAAGGGGAAGGGCTCCTTCTCTAATGACTCACTATTGGAGCAGATCATGACGACTGGTGATTCTAGTGACTACTTGTGGTACATGACTAGGTAATATATATATATACTCTATGTAAAATTTCTTCCGCATAGTTTACTCATTGGGTATATATAGACTAAATTGAATTAACCTTTAATATCTAAATCTATCTTATACTTCATAATTTTGTTTAAATCTATTTCTTTCTCCATTTTCTTAAATAAAACTATTGAACTTTGAGTGTTATTTCAAATTTACTCTCATTTAGCCTCTTTTGAATTCAAATTTAAACTATAGAATGCATGGCTCATTAACCATTAAACTCATTATTCATCAAGTGCCTTATTTATTACAGTGTGACACTCAACAAATCAGATCCATCATGGAGCAAAACGATGAACCTGCGGGTTAAAACAAACGGCCACATTCTTCATGCTTATGTTAATAGAGAGCTAATAGGTATTTTTTTAGAGCCAATGCTCTTCCCATTACATGTATAGTGAGCTAAATTTGAGTTCTAGATTTGTATGTTTATTTTGATGGAGAAGTTTTTGCACACAGCTTCATCTTTGTACTTAAGATTTTAATAGTTTAAACTCCATTCATTGCAGAAGGATTCTGAAATAATATCCTACAAATTAACTGCAGTTTTGTGTGATTTTTCTCTTCCTATATATATATGCTCCTTCTACTTCAAGTAACAAATATAGATTTTTAGGTTTTGAGGTGTTGAAAATCTTCTAACAAATTAAAGCTTGCCATTGCAGGATCAAAATATGCTACAAAAGGAGATTACAAGTTTGTCTTAGAGCAGGCTTAGTTCTTAGTGCTTAGTGCTACTGATGGCCTTGCGGTTTGTATTTCCTTGTGCCCCCTTGATCTTTTAGGGTTTAATCGTTTGGGAAATCATTAGTAAGGAACAAGAAGTGTGACAGAGTAAGGATGACAATTCGTTGGGTGCCTTTTGATTTCATACCCAATCAGCTCTTCTTCTTCCTTTTACTAATCCAAGTATAGCTCTTTATAAAGTATAATAAAACCATTAAAGTTCCACATTGATTAAAAATATGATCAAGATAACCTTTAAATAGTTTGGATAATTAGACCTACTAATTTCTTAATATAGTGTGAGAGTCTATCTTGTGGTTGATATTGTGCCACCCGCAGATGTCCAGTCCTACAAACTCCACGCTCTAGATGTCTAGTGTGAGGGGGTGTATTAAAGTCTCACATTGGTTAAAAATATAGTCAATTAATATGGTCTTTAAATAGTTTGGGCAATTTCTCCTCAAGAGCTTGCTTTAGGGGTGGAATTAGACCTACTAATTTCTTAACAGAAACCTTATCACTATCTTTTCCTCCACACATCTAAACGAACTGCTTCCCTTCTACAAATTTTTTAATCTAAAAGATCCCTCCGTTTTACCTATTGTTGAGTGTATGATTATGATCACCCGACATGGTTTCTCTAACACCCTACTTCTTTAGTTGATCCTAAAAGTAGGTGATGGGGTAGAGTAGATCCTCGTCCGCAAAACCAAACTGCTTGTTTTTTATGTAGGGGTTTTGAAGCAATTTAAAAAGGGCAAAGGATCGCTAGTTGTACACAGTTCTAAAAAGTTTCAACGTAGTTTCGTTTGTAGTACCAACTTCGTTAACACCCCATGTTTTCGTGGCACAGAACTATGGAGCATTTTTTGACTTGGAAAAGGCTGGAATCGATGAAGGTCCAGTTGAACTCATTGGAGCTGGAAATACAACAATAGACTTGTCAAAAAACACTTGGTCATACAAGGTATACATTAAATCTTTTAATTCACATAATTCAAGAAGAAACTAATGTTATTCTTCATGTCTCAAATATTCTTGTTACTTATCTAAGATTGGATTGAACGGGGAGACCAGCCAGCTCTACTTGCCATCATCACTAACCAACAAAGTCAAGTGGCGCGCATCCAAACTTGCTGTTAATAGGTCGATGACTTGGTATACGGTATGATCAAAGTTCCATATCTTGAAATAATGATCATCTTTGATTTAATATTCCAAATTAAGTTGTTATATACTTCGACTCCGTATAATTTGGTGGTTTTTGATTGTTCGCTCCAGACTACATTTGAGCTTCCAGTTGGCAATGAGAGTCTAGTGCTAGATTTGCAAGGAATGGGTAAGGGGCAAGCTTGGATGAACGGCAACAGCATTGGCCGATATTGGCCGACATTCCTTGCTGGAAGTACTGGATGTCAACCCTGTGATTATAAGCAAAAATATGACCCTGATAGTTGCAGAACTGAATGCGGAAAGCCTTCGCAGAGATGGTAACTCACGTCAAAGTTTAAGACTGATATATCTATTAACCTCAATTGACTGTTAATTTGAGCTTGTAACATGTACCATGTTCCAAGATCATTCACTACTGAAGGACCCAATACTCTCGTGCTGTTTGAAGAAATAGGTGGAGATGTTTCTCAGGTGAACTTCCAGATAGTGACTGCCGGCACTGTATGTGCTAATGTTGCTGAGGGCAGTAATCTTGAATTGTCATGCCAAGGGAACAGTACTTTCAGTGAGATCCAGTTTGCCAGCTTTGGAAACCCTGAGGGTTCATGCGGTTCATTTCAAAGGGGTTCTTGTGAGGCACCTGATGCCTTGGAAGTAGTAAAGAAGGTAGTATAAACCTTTTAACTTTTAGTACACTAAGATTCATGCTCCAACCAATGTTTTAGAAACCTAGATTCATCGTTGAACCAGTCAGTGACCTACTAGTTCGAGGGTCAATTGGTTGGTTTAATAAAAATATTCTAAAATATATACATGTCTTGTAAAACTTTAAGCTATAGTGCAGTAAAGAAGGTAATAGAAACCTTAACCTATAGATTAGATGAAAATTCATGACCCAAGAGATTAAAAGATTTCCCAGAGTAACTTAAATTTTTTTTTTTCAGGCATGCATTGGTCAGACTCAATGCTCAGTAAATGTTACAGAGAGTGCATTTGGGCTCAGTGGGTGCACTGACTTGACAAAGAAACTTGCAGTGCAGGCAATCTGTTGATGAACTGGTATTCTTTTATATATGAAGAGTATTCTACTCTTCGCTGCTGGGTGAAGTGTAACAATGATATATACTAATAAGTTAACTCTCATTCTACACTTTTGTACAATTAAATAATGAAATTTTTTCAGTGTGGTCTAACTAAAGGTTGTGTCTACCATATGAAGCAGTAATACATTTTGGTATGGGTGATTTTCATTCTTTTTATATGAAAAAACTTATATTTATCAAGAGAACAAAGAAATGCAAGCAGGTCAAGAGGTATAGTAAAGTGGAACAAAACACGCGAAGAGGATTACAACACAATTAAGGGAACTAAGAATAATTTAGAAGTATATATAAATTGTTAGTTCAATGTATGACCGGCAGACATGATCAAAACATCTTGAGTTACGCTCGTGCAAAGTCTTCCATTTCCAAGTCATAATATATAGCTTGTACCTACCCACTTTCCTTCTATTTCCACCGGAGCAGCTTGGCTCCCAAGGTTGGAGGGTGATAGGAAAAGACAAAAGATTGCATAGCTCGAGGAGCACAGTCCATCATCTATGGTGTAATAAGGACAGCTCTAGAAAAGATGTTTATGTGTTTCATTCTAAGTCCCACAAAGCACAGATAGCTAGTCTACGTGTATGTTCCAATTGAGTGACATGTCCTTCGTCAGTAGTCTTCTTCGTGCAGCAAGCCAGATCATGATTGAGATTGCATGGATGATTATCGTTTTTCATCTTATTGGTATTTGGTAGGTCTTTTATTATCATTGTCTTGCATGCAATTGATTATCTTGTACTATTAACCTCTAGTTATAGCATTTCATTCATTCTTATTAGTACAACAGTTGCTCTATCATTTCATTCACTTGAGTATAAAATTATAAAGCATTTGAAAGAACAGTTTGCTTCTTCCTTGAGAGTTGGCATCACTTGCGAGCAGGGCTCCGAGGGCAATTGCCCCCCCCGACATTGGTCCCCCCATGAACATTTACTAGTACATATATATATATATAAGTATTTTAACTATATTTACCCTCCCAATTTTTTTTTTGCCATGTAACTGCCCCCATGATGTGCGATTTTATATTTTTTCCCTCTTGAGATAATTTCCTGACTTCGCCCCTGCTTGTGAGGCTTAGTTTTTAGATTGGCTCTTTAAGGCATGTTTTAGTTGTGTTGTTTACGAGCCTCGTGGGGTTTCTGTTAGGGCAAATCTCTTAGCTTGATTTCTCACTTTCTTCTCTTGCTCTGCGCCACCTCTTCCCCATTCACCTTCCCTGCCTAAAAAATTTTGGTGGTTGATTACTACTTGCCTTCTTGAGTGCTGCTACTACGGTTTGAAGAAAGTTCTTGGAATTGTTGACACGAAGGAGCTTCCCTTCGAAGCCAAAGCATAGGCAAATCCACATGGTATAGAGAGGGTTAAAATGAATCCATGTACATTTTGTTGAACTTGGAGACTAATAGAAGTAGAAATAAGAGAAAGAGAGAAATGGAAGCTTTACTTCCATGAATGTTATTTGGTTTACATGTACATCTCACTATCTATAAGAATTAGAAACAGGAGCGTGTGTAAAGAAGAGAGTAGGAGTTGGAATTCGTTTAACACCGTTAGCAGTTAGTTCCAGTGCAACGAGAGCAACTGGATTAACAAACATTGACACGTAGGCAGCTGCTAATGTGTAGGGCATTTGATATAAATCATATATAGCCAACATACTCCCCCTTGATTCATATCTGCTGAATACGCGACCAACTCACCTCTTAAATGGACAAACTTGTCTGCAAGCAATGCCTTGCTTAAGATGTTTGCTACTTGAATGTGATTTTGAGTATTGAACATAATTCTTTGACATTGCTATTGTCGAAGTATTGTCACACCATAAGGTTGTCGGACCTAATTTTTTAAATCCCGATTCTTCAAAGACTCTTCTTAGCAATGTAACCTCAACCAAAGCAGTAGCCACATATTTAGCTTCAACGGTGGATAGGGTTGTAAACAATTGCTTGATTGAACACCAACATACCGCTCCAAAACCACACTTGAACACATAGCCTATCATGCTCCTCCGATCATCGATGCATCCAGCCCGATTAGAATCAACAAACCGAGTTAACACGAACATGTATTCCTTCATATACACAAGTTTGCAATCCAATGTACCTTTAAAATAACACAAAACTCGTTTTGCTGCCATTAAATGGCATGGATTCGACTTTTGCATATACTTTTTTTTTATGAAAGAAGACTTGTATTTATCAAAAGTGATGAAAAATACAAGTAGTGGGGGGAGGAGAAAATAAATACGTACAGTAAAGTAAAAATAAGATCTACTGTGAAAGGAGGCTTTGTAAAAGCAAGGTCCCCTCAATTACCAGTTCTAAGTGTGAGCGTCTGGTGGCATTAAAATAGTATTGCTCGAGATTTGTGAGGCGTCTTCCCATGGACACTAAGAGAGGTCGAAGGGCAGAATGTCGCAGAGATTCAAGACTCTTATCCATCCACCTCTAGCGTAGCTATAGTGCTGGAAGAGATGTTGACGAGTTGATGCGGCTTTTACATATACCTAGAAAGCAATCATATTAAATACACCAAATTCGGTCTAGAGTTGGTCAAGAACATGCATATGAGACACCCGATCAATGTTCGATAAGCCTTAACGTACACCCATGGGAACACCATTTAATTCTGAGGCTAACCTGAGTTTAGTAGTCATGGGTGTGCAAACAACTTCACAATCATGCATGTTGAATCGTTTTAGTAATTGCCTTGCATACTTGGTTTGAGTAACACTGATACCATTAGGTGACTGAATTATGTCCAAGCCAAGAAAGTAATTCATCTCAAATACACTAACGCTTCTCATTAACATAGAGGCATGTTATCATCACATTCTCACACTATAAGAAAACAAACTTTCACCAACAAATTAATTACCAACAAACTAATTTTGTTGTTAATTATCAACAAAATTACAAATAAATATATCATCTATGGGCAATTGCCAACAAATAAATTTTTATCAGTTGGTAATACAAACAAATATTGTAATATTCATTGGTCATACCTAGCAGAGGATCACCAACGAATTTTACCAATGGACATCTGTTGGTATATATTACCAATGAATTCTTGACTATTACCAACAAATTTTTGACCTTACCAACATGTTTAATTCGTTAGTGATAGCCTATTTTTTTGTAGTGTCATTTCCCTTTTCCAAAATATATAGGGTGTGATCGTTTAAGTTTCTCAGAAACCTATCATCTAAAAAGTATTTGTCTATTTTGTAATACCAAGATTGTGTTCTACCTTCGATAGGATTCTTTTCTATTTACTTGTCATTTGATTTTTGTACTTGTTTGTTACCTTAACTTGTAAAGCTCGAAGACCTAAGGTGGTCCTATTGCTTTGCTTGATAGTCTTGCCGATTAGGCATAAATACAAGTATGTACTCGTAGTCCATTTAGAGGATGTGTTGAAATCCTAAACAATGTGCTTAGGTAGTGAAATAAGGCTTGGTTAAAAGTTGAACCACTATAGATATTAACTTTTGTTTTATTTTTTCATTAACATTCACTTGTTTTCATTCATTTAATGTTGAATAAAATTAAAAAGATCCAAATAGAATAAATTTTAGTCATTAATACACTATTCAATCCCTCCCCCTCTAGTGTGTTCGATCTAACCTTCATGAATGACTATGATAAAAAAATAAGACAATATATATGTACATGAGTGGATTTTATGGTGTTTTTTTTAACAAAAAAACTTGTATTAATCATAAGATTTGAACCTAAGTTAGCCTACGATTTTATGAATTTAATCATAAGCTATTATCTGTTAACAAAATCTCTCTCTTGTTGTTTTTCAAAACAATTCCACAACCACGTAATATGTTTTTCTTCCAAGTTGCATCACAGTGAAGCACAAACTCCCAATAGTGAGTTTCCTTCACCTCATTCTCCTTAAGCTTGTTACTTCTAGAATCCATCATATCCATCTCATTGTACTCCCACATTTCCCACGGGGCCTTATTAAGTATAAGCTTTTAATTTTTCATCCTTTCTTTTCAAATTTGCCTTTGTTTCTATTTTTCGTAATAAACCACATTGATATTGTCAGGAAAGCTTTTAACCTTACTGTTGAAGTTGATTCAAAGCCTTCTACCTCCTCAATAAGCAGTCTGATAGCTCTCCTCTTCAATTAGAGTCCAAATCCACTTATCTTTTCCTTCTTGCTCATCAATCTGTATGCTTCAGTTGCTCACCAAAATAGTTATCCACCATCTCATTATTCCATCTCTTATTTGTTGCTACATTGATATATGTTGGTCATAAGTTAAGAGGTAAAGCATCAATCCATAACTCCTTTCATAATTTTATTGAGCAACTATGGTTCAAACCATACCCAATTATGGAGTCTTGGAATTCAAAGCAAACTTCTCTCGCAATGTTGTGGCACTGGGGGGTTTGGACAGTGCGAAATAATTCCATTTTCAATGAAGCTGAGGCTAATGTCCAGGAGGTCATTCGGTTGACAACCTCATATTTGAATCGCTTAAACATAATGGTTTGATAGTATGATATATTATAGATCAATAGGCTAAAATTAGGAATTATTATCTTTGGTTTTTTAATCTTGTAGTTTTCTATTTTTTTCCTTCTGAGTTGTGGTGCCTTGGCTAGGGAAGTAATATTCCTTCCCCTGCTCTGTTGATCACTTGCACCTGTAATCATTTCAGAGCTCTTGAAATGAACCGTGAGGTGATTTGCCTCACTTATTACCAAAAAAAAAGGGGCTCCTTTCATAATTTAATATCTTTACTATTTTCAACTCTCTTCCTCAGTCCTTCCCTAAGTGCCTCCATACTGAGTTTTTATTTAATTTCACATCGGTTCAAATCGGACAACTTGAATCAAACAAAGTTTTCAGTTAACTTAATGTTATGTCAAATCAAACTTTTCAATCAATTTTGGTTATCAATTAATTCCAAATGTGGTCAAGACCAATTGAATTTGATTTTTTTTATTTTTAAATTAATTTTCAGTCAAGTCAAACCAAATTAGATTTTATAATATATCTAAAATCCAATCTGGTCCCGAAAATCTATAATTATTAATTTATAATTGTACTTTTATTGGTGGCATCAACAGTACGTAGTTAATTTGTTTCTATCAAAACTTGATAGGATAATTAATAAGAGAGTGTGTTGATAGGATTTTTTTAATTGGGTGTTCACTGGATATAACAATAACTTTAAATTCTTTAAATTCTATTTTTTTTAAATTCATGCACTAAACAAATAAAGGATTAAAATCTATCCATTAACCTATCATTAACTATTTTTACCTAAAGTCGGGGTGATATGCGGGCCTACGCGTCTCCTGGTCCGTCGTGGTTTCGGGGGTGACCTGATGTGTGTCGTGTTTGTTTTTATGAGAAGGTAAGGAATATTTTTGGCGATGATGTCTCTCATTATCTCGCGAGGATATATTCAAAATGGATCGAAATTTATTCCGAAAATGACATGCTCATTGTTTGCTAACCTCATTGATCTCCATACCAACTTTAGCACTTCTACCTGCAACGAATGCCAACATGGACTATATTTTTCTGAAGTGACATTTACATTAAATATCTTCAGTGTAGAATGGATTAAGCCTTATCTTTTTAAAATAACAATAACAGTTGGAATATCAATTTTTAGTCCACTTCATCTTTATTATAAGCTAAACTTCTATTAATTGTGATACATATAGCATACCAATTGGTCAAGCCTTATTCTTCCTATATTTATATGTCCATCACTGTTTCACCTGCCAACTACCTCTGTGTTAATTAAGAATGGCTAATTGGTACAGAGTCAAGGATCATTACTTGTATCAGTTGCAAGGATTATGCAGGAACCAGGCTGACTCTATCTATGAAAGGTGCATCTATCTTTCACCTGCCAACAACCCCTGTGTTAATTAAGAATGGTCGATTGCTACAGAGTCAAGGATCATTACCTGTATGATTGTATCAGCTGCAAATAGTCAGCTGGCCTATTATGCAACAGGAACTAGGCTGACTCTACCCATGGAAGGTGCATCTCAGTTGCCACATCAAAATTAAGTATCCCTTTCTATTCCTCAATTCCCACTATTCTCAGTGTGGGGTCTGAAAAAGATAAATGTTTGCCAAATACAAATGAGCTAACTTTTGTAGTATCAGTGAATCCCTCCTAGTATATGCTTTTATTTCATCTGGATTCTGGGCAGCTTCTTGATCCATACTTGCATTAATTCAGAGGGTGTGGAGGGAAGATTTCCCTTCCGATTCCAACTCTGGCAGCTTCTTATTCACACTACTCCTTATCTTAGCCTAGCACATAACTGAGGGAAGTTAAAAGGGATCTAAGAGTTGCAATGAATGTAAGCCTCTGACACCTCCTTGTAGGTCACTATCACAGTTCTGCTGATATTAGGGTGTTTCCAGGAAGGTATGTGGATTCATAATGTCGATGGCTAAATTGATGTTGGAGTATATCTTCATATCTCTTTGATGGTGCAACTAGTGAAGGAGAACATGGAGATGCAGCTCCTAGTCTTATAGTTCTTTCGTATATAAATGCTTGGATTTTTCTAGCTTTTACCTGGTTCTTCGGGTACTCAAGAAATAGAAAATCAAGACCAGAGCCATTTCATTCTGTTTGAAGGTAAAACTCGAAATCACCTAATTTCTTATGGGGTCTATCTACAACCTAATCATCAAGGTCAGTTTTGCATTCCTAATTGCATCGTTTTATGGATCGATTACTAGAATTCTCGACCGGTGATTGTGCAAGAAGATTAGAAGGGAATATGTTTGGAAGGAAGCAAGATGGAAGACTTTTGGCATTAACACACTTAAGGCGTAAAGATTAAATCGAATAGACAAGACGAGCTATTAGACCCCTTGATCCCTAGATTTGAAATGAACTATACTAGACTTTAAGTTCAGTCACTACAAAAACTTAATGAAAAACCGACCTCAGATTAGTTCTACTAAAAACCGGTGCCGATGAGGTGCCTAGATCAAAATTTAGACACTTCACGGAGTAAATTCTCAACGAATGTTTGTGCACGAAGATTAGAAGAGAATAAGTGTGGAAGGAAGCAAGAAAGAAGACTTTTGGCATTAACACATTTAAGGGGTAAAAAATTAAATCGAATAGACATGACGAGCTATTGGACCCATTGGTCCCTAGTTTGGAAATGAACTATACTAGACTTTAGGTTCAGTCACTACAAAAAATTAATGAAAATCTAACCCCAAATTCTACTAAAAATCGGCGATCGTGAGGCGTCTAAATCAAAATTTAGACGCTTCACGAAGTGAATACTCAACTGGTGATTGTGCAAGAAGATTAGAATGAAAAAAGTATGGAAGGAAGCAAGAAGAAAGACTTTTGGCATTAACACACTTAAGGGGTAAAAACTAAATCGAATAGACATGATGAGCTATTGGATCCCTTGATCCCTAATTTGGAAATGAACTATACTAGACTTTATGTTCAGTCACTACAAAAAATTAATGGAAAGTCGTTCCCAAATTCTACTAAAAATCAACATCGGTGAGGTGTCTAAATCAAAATTTAGACGCTTCACGGAGTGACTTCTCAAGTGGTGATTGTGCAAGACGATTAGAAGGGAATAAATTTGGAAGGAAGCAAGAAGAAATACATTCGGCATTAACACACTTAAGTGGTAAAAATTAAATCGAATAGACATGACGAGCTATTGGACCCCTTGATCCCTAGTTTGGAAATGAACTATACTAGACTTTAGGTTCAGTCACTACAAAAGATTAATGGAAAGCCGACCCCAAATTCTACTAAAAATAGGTGCCGATGAGGCATCTAAATCAAAATTTAGACGCTTCACGAAGTGAATACTCAACAGGTGATTGTGCAAGAAGATTAGAATGGAATAAGTTTGGAAGGAAGCAAGAAGAAAGACTTTTGTCATTAACACACTTACGGGGTAAAAATTAAATCGAATAGACATGACGAGCTATTGGACCCCTTGATCCCTAGTTTGGAAATGATATATCACGACTAGAAAATAGTTAAACCCTACGGGCTATCAGTGACAACCAACTTCACTAGGAGCCACAATGTTATCCACGGCCGCAATAGCCGCAACTGACATATCATCTGTGACGGCATATCGACAAGCGCTACAATTGTCGCATATTACATATTATATAGTGACGGCTCAGCAAAGATCACTCGAAGTCATCGCTAATAGGTAGAGGGGGCGCGACACCAAAATAAAATATTTATTAGGTGACCGTCGCTGATAAGTATTTTTATTTCACGCTCGCGCCCACACCCGCCCCCTTTTTCTTCTCCTTTCTTCTTCCTCCCTAGGTCGTCGCTGCTCACTGCCATTCCAGATTCCTCACCTTTGTAATTGATCGCCGCCATCCACGGTCGAGGTATGTCGTCCCGCCCCCTCTCCCTAATAACCGTTGTTGGACGAAACCCTAGGGCTTCAACCAACTCCGGCACGCTGCTATTTATTTAAAACTTTAATTAGGGTTTTGATTAATGCTAATTTTTTATTAATGTTGTTTAATATTGAAATATTGATTAATTTTTTCATTAATTAGTTGTATAATGCTGAAATGTCTAAATTTTAATTTGGGTTTACTTAGCGTTTATATTGATTAATTACACTTCTAATTAGTGATTAATGTTTATATTGATTTATTTATTATAATGTATAAATATATATAATATTTATATATATTAGGGTTGATTTTTATTTATTAATTAATATGTGTTCCTGCATGAGGATAAAAGTAGTTCGGTCTGGCTCGGTGTCTCTCCTGGTTAGGTGCAACTCCGACGAGGGGGAGGGGGAGGGGGGACCTGCAAAAGACACTCTGACGCTCAAGTTAGTAGGACTCCAAGGTAGAGGTAATAGAGAATTGAACTTATGGTACATGAGGCGCGCATGTTGTGTCTATATCTATTGCATGTGGAGGTGATGACGTCGCCCGACAATCTCATGGGCATTTTGCTCAGAATAGATTGAGGCTGATCCTAGGGATCGCGAGTCTATAATGGCATATTCCTTGTGATAAGGAAGGACATCTTGTCTAGCTCGAGTTAGGTTTTGAGAATGCAGTAGGGTGGAGCCATCGAGCAAAGCCGTTTGGCTTGGTTCAAATTGGGTTGTAGGGTGCTACTGGGTTTAATCCGATCGGGTCCAATAATTCTAGTCCAATCCACAGCCCCCATGCTCGGTCGGAGTTTGGAGAACTATGTGTCGAGCTCTAAGTGATATCGGCCGTAAACCTCGGCTAGTCACATGTAGGATGCACGGATTTTTATGCGACTCTTTGCTATCCAAGCCAGATGTGATGTCTGTGTGAGAGGGGAAGGTGCTTTTCCGAATGTTTGCCATTTGTATTATAGATGTAGTTTGACAGGAAAGTAAGTATAAGCAAAGATCTTGTAGGTGATTTCCAAGGCATTCGAGCGCCAGCTGTGACGGGATGTGATTCTGTTGGTGAAAGAATTGCCTATTGGAGAAGCGGCTTTTGTTTTGGGTCTATAAATAGTCCCTATGTGTTGTGTGCATTGTCAAGCATGTAGTGGAAGGTTTCGAAGATCACCATAATAGAACTATTTCATAGAACTACAACATGATTCAATCATGATATAATGAAATAAAGCAGAGCATGAATAATCTACAACATAATAGATTTAGCGGAAGCATAGGATTACCTCCTACCATTGACATCAGGTTGTTGTTCTGTTGCACTATATAATTATGTTCCCTCTTGCGTTTCTTCCTCAATAGATCTTCCAATACTCTCTTATGAAACCCTCTATAGATGGTGTGAAAAGGTAGAAATGAGTATGAGGACCTATGAGTATCCCGACCTATTTATATACACACACATATTGGTGAAATGACCATATTGGAGGGGGGCGAATAGTGTATTATCTAATCATTTAGCCTAAATTCAGTTTTAGTCATTTCCTAAATTACTTGGGCAATTTATTATTTTAAAATAATGAGATGAAACAATGGATATAACAATTAAATGCAACCACGATAAACAATGCTAACCATTGTACTTAGGATTTAACTCAAAAATTCACTAAATTACGAGTAGCTTGCAATTGAGGACTTTTCTCCGGAAAGACCTTATACTCACTTTGAAGGCACTTCAACATTCGGAAGTATCCATTTTCACACCGAGTGAGCTTTCCCACCTCAATTCCTAAGAACTACCCCTAACCTAATTTACATGAGTGGCTTTACATCTTCTATACTAAGGTAACCACTAAATCCCAAGACCTCACTCTAGGTCTTCTTACAAACTCAAGTAAATCAATTCAACACAAAGTAAAAATACTTTTATCACTAGAAGAGAGTAAAGAGGACTTGTCATAACAAGAACACCTCCTCTTCTTGAGCCTATCATCCTTGAAGAGCCCTCCAATGAAGATGCACTTGAGGATAAGGCATTAAGAGCTAGGGTTTATGAATTTGAGCAAGAGAGAGCTTTGAAGATGCAAGGATTAACTCTTTAAGGGTTTAGGGCATCAACAACCTGTTTGGAGAGAGTTTGGAGTGGGTATTTATAACCCCCCAAACAAGCCAGCTCACCAACGGGTGAATTTCTGCCCGTTGGCGCTGGCCGGTCTATCAGTCGAGCGATCGACCACTGACCGAGCCCACTGCCAAAAATTGAGCTTTGCCGATTGGTGGCCAGCTGATGGCCGATCGACCGGATGTCGATAGCCCATCAGCTGGCACCTAGGAAACATGTGTTTTTTGGCTGATTTCTCGCGTCGTTCGTTTTCGAGTTTTGGATTTCGAAGTGCATCAACTTGGAGAGCTTCTTAAGTTTTTACATTTGCTCTGAACTCTTCCTAAGTATCTTCGGTGCACTCATCGAGCCTCTAGTGGTCAACGCGGAGACTTGTCATATCGAGACAATGTCGCGGGCGACGATATCGATTTCAACCCTTATCGCAACCTATGACTTTCATGCTTCAAATTTGTTAAACGTAGTTTGTTATCATCAAAATAATTATAGAGAGAATTGAACACAATGGTGAAACCCTCGGCCAACAACACCTTACCATCAGAGGTGGTAAGATAGGCTTGAACCGAGCTTACATAATATGTGAACCATATTAGGATAACAACATGGACACATGGTCCACATCAGATAATGACATTGACCATGTCTAATTTTATGGCCACGTCTAACATTCTCCCACTTGGTTCATATATAAAAATATCTTGATGTTCAAAATCTCATATCTGCTTTAGATGGAATAAAACACAAGAATCATAGCGACAAGTCCTCTTAGAGCGAGTATTATCTTCTATGTATCATGCTGTATTTCAATCCAAAATAACTTTATGAATAAACCCTATGTTTATTCTAGGTCCAACAGAAATTGTTATTCTCGAACTATATGTGTACACCATAAAATGAGAAATAACAAACTGAAATAGGAGTTTATTAAAAATATAAAATGTCTTTACAATGATTACATGATGATAGCAAGTCCTATTTGGTCTACAATGAGCCTTGAAATCCTTTGGTGGCATGCCCTTTGTCAAAGGATCGACGATCATTAATTCAGTGTTGATGTGCTCAATGACTACTTTATTATTTTTAACACGTCCCCTTATAGTTAAATACTTTATGTCAATGTGCTTGCTTCGACTTCCACTCTTGTTGTTTTTAGCCAAATAAACAATAGTTGAATTGTCACAGTAAATCTTTATAGGTTTGGCAATAGAATCCACGATTCTGAGACCTGAAAAAACTCCTTAACCACACACCATGTGAGGTAGCCTCAAAACAAGACACGAACTCGACCTCGGTGATAGATGTAGCAGTCAAAGTCTGCTTGACACTTTTTCATAAAACAACTCCATTGGCTAACATAAAAATGTATCCCGATGGCAATTTTCAAGAGTCGACACATCCAGCAAAGTCTGAGTCTGAGTCACCGATAACCTCCAAGTTGGTAGTACGTTTATACATGAGCATGAAATCCTTGGTATCTTTAAGGTACCTCATCACCTTCTTTGCAACTTTCCAGTGGTCCATCCCTAGATTACTCTAAAATCTTCCTAGTACTCCAACAACAAATGCTATGTCGGGTCTTGTACAAACTTGAGCGTACATTAGGCGGCCAACGACCGAAGCATATGGAATGTTTTGCATATATTCCCTTTCGAAATCATTTTTGGGACATTGACTAAGACTAAATATGTCACCTTTTACAATGGGTGCTATAATTGGTGAGCAATCCTTCGTTCGAAATCTCTCTAAGACTTTATTGATATAGGTTTCCTGAGATAGACATAAAATATCTTAAGGTCTATCCCTATGGATCTTGATGCCAATGACATAAGATGCCTCACTCATATCTTTTTTGTCAAAATTCTTAGAGAGGAATTGCTTCATCTCATATAACAACCCTTTATCATTGGTTGCAAGTAAAATGTCATCCACATATAAAATAAGAAAACAAATTTTACTCCCTCTGATTAAGTGATATATACATTGATCCATGATGTTCTCTACGAAACCTAATGAAGAGATTACATCGTAAAACTTTAAGTACACTGACGGGAGGTTTGTTTCAATTCGTATATGAACTTCTTGAGCTTGCAAACCAGATGCTCACCTTTAATAGAGGAGAATCCTTTTGGTTGTTTCATATAAATCTCTTCCTCTAGCTCTCCATTGAAGAATGTTGTTTTCACATCCATTTGATGCAATTCTAAGTCAAAATGGGCCACTAATGCTATAATAATATGGAAGGAATCTTTCTTTGATACTGGAGAATAGCTCTCCGAGTACTCAATCCCCTCCTTTTGAGTAAATCATTTGGCTACTAGTCTAGCTTTATATCTTTCGATATTGCCTAATGAATTCCTTTTGGTTTTGAAGACCCATTTACACCCTATGACCTTTAAACCTTTAGGCAATTCGACAAGATCCCAAACTTCATTTGAAGCCATTGAATCCATCTCATCCTTCATAGTATCGTACCACAACTTAGATTCACTGCTATCCATGGTCTGTGAAAAAGTTTCTGGATCATTTTCGGCCCCAATATTATAGTCAGACTCTTGCAGATACATTACATAGTCACTAGGAATAGCTGACTTCCTCATCCCACTAGATCATTTTCGACCCCAATATTGATGACTGGTTTGCCTTTGCCTTTATACTTGTTGTATTCCTTTTTCCTCTTCCCTTGTAAAGTCATATGTGCACTTTCTCCCATTTCTGTAAGCAGTCTTCCTTCTTCTTGTACACACATAGTCAACAGTTTATTGATTGACTATTTCTCCTTATGTGTGTTGTAGGAGATTTTGAAGGTCCTTTATTGCGAAGGTAGAGAATTTAGTATAAAATGCACAATAAAAGAATCAGACATCTCAACCTCTAGTTTTTTAAGTTGGGCCGCTGTGTCGACCCTTATCTCCATGATGTGCTCGCGCACACCTTTAATTCCAGTGAGCTTCATTGATGACAGTTTAGTCATTAGAGTGCTGGCTAGGATTTGAAGACTCAAATTGTTCATCTATGACCTTTAGCAGATCCTTTACATTCTTGCGCTCCCCAATGGAACCACGAATACAAGCAGGCATTCACGTCTTTATGAACATCATACTTAAACACCCTAAGTGGTAGCGTCTGTAGGAGCAGGTGGTTTAGGTTTCCTTATAGCATAATCAATGTCCACACACCCTAAGTGGAGATAAATTCTCTCCCTCCAAGTTCTATAATTGTCCCCAGTTAATTCAGGAGTGTCTATGTAGTTAATAGTTTGGGTTGCTGCAATTGTGAAAATACATGTCCATGCTTTAAATAGAGGCAAATATAAATTTCAAGTTTTACCAATATAAACAAGAAAAATAAGAATAACATAGATCAATACAATAAAAATTGTCTGTGGGCTAAGCTTTATTTTAGGACTCATGTTAGACTTTATGTGAAACTAACAAACTATATACCTTTTCCTAATACCTGTGGGTTAATTAGGAAAAATAATATATTATTTTACACTAATTAACTATAAGTATGACAAAAATTCTTGTTGGATGAGATTTATCATATTCTAAATAGCTAATTACAATTTGATGTCATATATATATCTATATATGACCTAAAAATTGCCAAATATATAAATTAATATAACTAAAAATATTGTGGCTACTCCTCGATTAGTTATATTATGTGGACAATTACCTAATATATAATTTAACATAACTAAGGATGTTGTGGCTACTCCTCAATTAGTCAAATTCTATGGGTCACATGACATCATAATGCAGCATAGATGATTACATGAAATAACATAACATTATTCATAATATACATCATAATAAACTACAACATGACGCAATTTAATTATTTAATATATCAATACACTACGTAACAAATAGGTGCAACATATATATCACGTTCATCAAAGCAACAAAAATGAGGTAGTAAATAATTATAATTATATAACATGATTGAACAAAAATACAAATTAAAATTTTTAGTGCTAACTAATTTCAAATCCATCATAAATAGATTCAATATTAATCTTTAAATGCTTCTAGCTCATGAAACAAATTTAAATTTGGTCGGTCCAAGCAATTTAAATGAAACCAGATTTAAACCCAAATCAGATTTGTGTTGAACCAACCAATATTGAACCAGTTTAAACCAATGAAATGACACCAAATGAACCAAAAAATATATAAATTGGATCTATTTTCAATTGATTTGAACCGGACCAGAAATTTCATCAAACTAGATATGAACCGAAGCAATTTGAACTAGAAACTAAAATCAACTCAAAAAACACCAAATGAATTGGATCGGTTTTAATTGATTTGAATCGAACCTATGTCAAATTAAATCAGAGGTGAACCGAAAGCAATTGAACTGGAATTTGAAATAAACCCAAAATAATTGAACCGAACCAAATTTCACTTAAGTTGTGGATCGGGTGTGAAATCTAATTGATCCGAATTTTAAATAAAACATGATTCAGATTTGATTGACTTAAACAATTCAACAAACAGGTACAGAGAAAAGAATTCGGATCAAATCAACTTAAAACATTTAAATATGCGGGTGTGCCTTAATGGGTCAAGAATCCATTATATTGGATTTGAACCCAATTAATTTAAACCCGTTATGTCTACTTCTCTCCCACGTAGCAGATGCAAGCCCTAAAAAAATTTCAGGTTGCAGTCGCCGCCAATATGGTGTCATCTTCTCCAGCCAGCGATTGCCTTGCCACCGCCCTCCACGCCGCCTTCTTCATGTGCCAGCAGTGCTATCACTAGCATTGGATAGTGTGAAAGTAGGCGAACTCGGTGACTGCATGATAAAGATACCTCTGCAAGTCAACCGCATGGTGAAGGCATGCTGACATTATATGTCTCTAAGGGAACTTCTGTTAAAGACAGTTGAATAGGAAGTTGCAATTGCTATTGCAACTGCTACTAGTAGCAGAGTAAGAACCAAAACAAAACACACGCAAACACAAAGGTTTGTTTACGCAGTTCAATGACAAAACCTGTCATCTAATCTGCGGGGTACTCACTGGATAGATGCCCAATCCACTCTCTATGAGTGCAATATAATTCCTCAAAATTTCACACCCGAAATCCGACTACCAGTACTATAGTGAATTGGAAATAACAAAAACCTATTTACTTACAAGTACATACCAACTTGCCTCTCTATGATGCCCCAGCCACAGAGTTCTGTCCTCCACACAGTCCTTGTGTTGTAGCAAGTTATTAGCCTGCACTCAGCAGTCTCAACGTACTCCTCATATAACTAGCAACACATGTAGTTTACGCACATAGGAGTAGATCCATAGGAGTAGATCAATATATAGGAGAGGATCCGCATTGGAGTGGATAGGAGTGGAT
This sequence comes from Canna indica, assembly GCA_034359265.1. Classification (NCBI taxonomy): domain Eukaryota; kingdom Viridiplantae; phylum Streptophyta; class Magnoliopsida; order Zingiberales; family Cannaceae; genus Canna; species Canna indica. The sequence continues at coordinate 28,090,671 of CP136891.1, forward strand.
CCATCAGAGAGGATCAATCTTCTCAAACATTCTCTCACACCTTTTATAAACAGAGTAGGCAACCCAAAAGACATAGTCATTACTCCACAAGAGAAACTTCTAATTCCATAATGACCTTTAACGCCACCATTACTCCACAATGTTATAAAGCTTCATGATGACCATAACTCCATCAAAGTGAACGACCAATGTCATAAAGTAGTAGCTCCATGATGACCAAAACTCCACTAAGCATCATAAAAGACCAAGACCAAAAGTTATCATAAATGATCAAGTCCAAAAGTCACCATAAATGATTAATCAATAATCAAGATTAACTGCACCCTATATATATATAATCAATAATCTCAGCAACATTCAAATAACATCAGAGCAGGATAAAACATCGTAGCAGTGTAAACTTCATTGCAGCAAGAGCAATTATAACTGACCAACGAGCAGTTAAGACTGTGTTGACATAGGAGACTTGCAGATCCATAACTTCTCTTTCCTCAAAAATAGAGAAGGCCAACCAACTTGCATAAATGTCACTAAACAAAAAGATCTTAACTTAAGCAGTTTCAAACTCAAAAGGCAACCATACCACATCATAATAGTTCGACCATAAAAGCTTCAAGAAAAACTGCCGCCATAAAAGCTTTTAAATACCGCTAGCTAATTAATGAAGACCACTTCATTTCTTCCATTAATGACTTTGGTCATAAAAGCTTCAAGATAACCGTCAGCCCATCAATGAATACTACTTCATTTCTTCCATAGGCAATAAACAAGTAATTAAAAGATGATTTAAAAATATCTGAGATATAAAATAGAATCATCATTAATGTTGAAAACCAAAAATCATCATATCTGCAGCATCCTTATCCAAAAAACCATAATATGAGCAGTTGAAGCTGTCCTCACACAGTTGCAACTATCTTCAATAAGCAGAACTCCTCATAGTTGTGACTATCCATTTAACTGAGAATAACCTGGAATACTTTTGTCAAATATAGTCAACACTACAAAATCCAAACACCAACATAGGCGATCTCAACGCCTATCAAACGCTAATGCGTCGCGCCTGCACCGCCGACGATTCATGACATCAACCTGGATGCCTTGCCACATGGTCCAGCATGGATCCGGAGGTTGGTACTGGCACATAAATGGTAGCGGCTAGGAGACGATGGATAAACACGACGAGGAAATGCAAGGGAGATACAGTCATCGTTTCGGCCAAGAACGACATCCATATCAGTATCCTTTTCCTCTCCGTTGGCCAAGGCCACATACGTGATGAGTGGAAAGATCATTGTACGTTGACGGCAAATAAATACGTACAGAAGAAGATACGAGGAAAGAAGGCATGAAAAAAGCAATACAAAACCGAAAATTATATCGCAATCAAGGCGGAGAAAATATGCTCTGATACCACATGTAAATTATTTCATAGAACTACAACATGATTCAATCATGATATAATGAAATAAAGCAAAGAATGAATAATCTACAACATAATAGATTTAGCAGAAGCGTAGGATTACCTCTTGCCATTGATCATGTCATCGGATTGTTGTTCTGTTGCGCTGTAGAATTGTGTTCCCTCCTGCGTTCCTTTCTCAAAAGATCTTCCAATACTCTCTTCTTAAACCCTCTATAGATGGTGTGGAAAGGTAAGAATGAGTATCCCGGTCTATTTATATACACACCTTACCATCAAAGGTGGTAAGATAGGCTTGAATCGGGCTTAGGATAGACATGGGTAAATCGGTAAAACCATATAATATGTGTACCATATTAGGATAAAACATGGACACATTGTCCACCTCAGATCGTGACGTAGACCATGTCTAATTTTATGGCCACATCTAACACGTCCCTCTGAGTGTTACTTCTATTTTTTTGGCGAATGGTTCACTGCTCATCGTGTGTTTGTACCATCGGGCTTAAAGATGAAGGAAGGAGATCGGGTTCCAGCCGTGGGTTTGTACCATCGGGCTTACGACAAATAAAGACGTCTTCATGGTTCAGACGTCGAGGGAGGCATCGTGCTCTTTGGCTGGCTGGGACCTTGTCCATGGTTCTAAGTTTGCTATGTCGAGGCTTTCACTCCTCTCCTTTTCCTTCAACTCCCGAGTTGCGGGAGATTCCCGTCAGCAGGACGGTATGTGGGATTAAATCCTGGTCATAGGACTGTTGGTCAGTATGTTTGCAAGAGTCTAGAGAGGAGTACCTTTCTCTTTGTTGTGCTCCCAGGGTATGTGGGGTTAAATCCTGGTAATAGGATTGCTGGTCAGTATGTTTGCAAGAGTCTAGAGAGGAGTACCTTTCTCTTTGTTGTGCTCCCTGGGAGCTATACCTTTATGGCTTATTTTCTTTTGTAAGCTACACTCCATGGGTTTTTAAGAGTAAATATTCCTTTGTCGGACTTTATGAATAAAGAGGATGTCTTCTGTGTTTATCATTATTGTGTTCTCGCCGAGTTTGATCGGCTCTTTAGTTTGTTGAGGCTCTGTTAACTGCACGCCTATGTTAGAATAATATTTAGGTCTCATTTGGTTGACATGAGAAGTAACTTTCTGTAGAAAATTATAATTCTCATGAATTAACTTTCCATGTGTATTTTCTAGGAAGTACCTAAAAAATATTTGGTTGACAATAAGTTAATTTATAGGAAGTGTAACTTCCTACTTACAACATGTTTGGTTGACATGAGTACTTCCTAGGAAGAACATATGAAATGACCAATATATCCTTCTTTTTTAAAATTAATATTTTAATTAATATTTATTAGTGTATATGAAAAAATGAAAGTTTATTTGTAAATTAATATTGTAACATATATGTAATATATATACAAATATGCAATATATATATAATATTAATTTACAATATATATACAATATATATACAAATATGCAATATATATATATATATATTGCATATATATTTAATATAATATATATTTTATTATATAGAAAAAATATTTTTTATTTGTAATTAATATGAAAAATTACATATTTTACCAAAAACATATAAAATAAATATGTGAAGAATTCAATGATCATCTAATCTTATAATGTTGACAACATAAATTATAAATTTTACATTAAATGCAAATGTGAGTTCAACATAAATTATAAATTTCACATTAAATGCAAATGTGAGGTCAATATTGAGTTTTTCTTTCAAATATAATGCAGGAAGCGCAACTTACCTAGAGCCCCCTAGGTAAGTTACTTTCTTATTTTGCAGAAAGTTGCACTTGCTGAGGAAGTATACAAAATACACTACAAGAAAATAGGGTATCACCAACGGACCAAATCCATCGGTAATACCCGAAAATCCATCGATAACGGTCGGAGCATCTGTTGGTAAAATCCGTCGGTAAATGACTGCTCGATAATACCGACATATTTTAATTAATCTGTCGGTAGTACCGACAATTTTTTTCTTTTGTTGGTATTACCAATAAATATATATATCCGTTGGTATTACCAATGGATAAAAATCTGTTGGTAATAGCAACAGATACATATCTGTTGGTAATAACAACGGATACATATCTGTTGGTAGTACCAACAAATAATTTTTGTTGGTATGTCTGTTGGAATTACCAACAGAATCTTTTTGTTGCTCATTATTGTGTACCTGAATCAATTCTCAAACCATGATAATCCACACGAAATCATAAAATTAATTTTTGAAATCACACATGAACCATTGTATTTCTAAATTCACACACATAAATATAAGGAAACCATTGTATACAACTAGTTTCAAAATATATTGTGCTAGTCAAATATTTACATTGTTTCAAAGTTTCAATGCATTAAGATTGTAATGAACTCATTTAAGATATTACATTATAGCAACTAAGTTCTACAAGTAAGTAGTAAACTTGATCATTAAGTATGAAACTTGTCTTCTAAAGATGCAAAAGCAAAACCATAATTTGTAGATTATCAAATAAAAAAGAGAAAAAAATATAGCAGGAAAAGAAATTCAGCTAAATAACTTGAGTTAAGTGCATATATGGGCACACATGCTATCAGCTAGCCAACTAAATAACTTGAGTTTCACATATCAAACCAATAAAAGTAATTTACTAATGACTAAGCATGCATAACCTTTGTCATGTTTGTTGTAAAGAATCCTACACTTCCATGGCCCTTTATCTTACAGGTGCATTCACCATTATGAGATATCAAGTTTCGTAAGAGAATTATATAAGCATGCACAATATGGAGTTACAAATATAAGAAGCAAAGAGAAGAAACATGACGACCCTACAAATTGTAAAATGAATGCATATCATAAGTACTAAGTTATTCAAGTGGTTATTCTCATAGAATTTAACACTGGGATTTAAAATCTCTTGAATTGAATACAATATGCTTTCTTTCAGAAAAAAACATTGGGGCTAAAATGAGAATTCAAGTGTGGTTGCTTTGGCCACCATCACGAAAATTAATCAACCATGCAAGAGTAGCAACTAGCAAGATTTTACCATAATTGGGGAAAAAGTGCTCATAGAAGAACCTTTTCTTCTATAGTTGTGTACTTCGACTACCAAGATAAAGAGGGCAATGCAATGAAGTATACAGATCTCGAACCTTGCTCATACTTGTCATTTTATGAATGAAAACACAGTAACATTAACAGTAGCAAGAAATAATTAACTTAACAGGAATCAAAAAACTTACCGTTCGCAACAAAAAAAAAAAACTTTTCTGTTCAGATATTGAAAACTTTTATGTTTCTCTGTCAAGGAAAGAATACAAAACACTATAATTAAATGAAGATGCACAAGACATATCTAACCGATAACAAATTGGAAAAAGTTCACCAACTATAGATTCAATGTTCAGACTTAATTTACTAGAAATTCATTACGAATCTTCTAGATAAACAAGAACTAACAAGTTTATGAAATTTCATATTGAGCAAGTGAATACTGTATGATACATCATCTATTTTAAAATCTTCACAACTCAAATGAGCAATTACAAATAAAAAATGCACATAGAGTTTAAATGTGTCAACAGAATATAATACCTGTGTGTAGTTGCATGCCAAATTCTAATTGGATGCTCAGGTGGAAACAGACAGCTGAAACATTATGTGTATGGCATTCAATTGCTTGAACATAACTCTTGGTTTGATAGTTTGAGACCTGATTCCATGGAACATTTTAATGAATATCTTTATAATAGAACACGAATCTAGGGCCTATTCAGAATATAGCAAATCTTTGTAGTTTGATCATCGGAACCAGTAATCAAATATGACCTATCATCGCCAGTAAAATAATCAACACAATTTACTCCTTTAGAATGGGCATCTAATGTAAAATTTGGATCAAGAGAACCAAGATTCCATATATGGTAAAAAATTGATCAAATAGTTAAAGGTCTTCATAGACCATAATAAAATTGGTGTTATGATGTCAAAGATCTTAGGCCAAACATCTTTACTGTGCACGTGGTCCAATGAGGCACTAAAGTATTAGTGCCTTTTGGATTAAAGGTGACTTGTATCACATAATGAGTGTCCTTCAAAAATTTGGGTGCACATCCATCCTTTCTCCCAATCCCAAAGCTTTATTAGCATGTCACCTGATGAGTAATGGACTTAAATCCAGTACTGTAAGCTCCATTTAGTCTATAAAAATAGGGAAAACCATATTTAGTCGGCGCGACAAAGAACCAGTATAGACATGATATCTTGAATGGTTTAGGAATTTGGAAATTAAATTTCAGACATGCACACATTCTATAATCAGGAATTCTGATTATGTGCTTATTTCCTGCTCTAGTCAACACCATGAGCTTGCGGCTGGCACAATAAGAAAGTAATCACTAAACGAAAAAAAAAAAATCATTGAGGAAGCAAGCCATTTAGAAAGTTTTCATTTGCATCCTACTGATTTTTAAATCATATTAAAGAACAATTCAAAATATACCTCCTATCAATAAATTTGTGTAATATATTTGCATCTTAAATGCTAGAAGGATTAGAATCAGTAAGATCCAAATGATCTTACTGTCATTCAAATTTGGGATGTGGGATCCATTTTGATCTTTCAATGTGGATCTGTAAGTTGAATAACTGCCCGTTGCTAGCAATCGACTTGTGCATCATTTAGCTAGAAAGAACGCCCCTCCTATTGCAAAATAGCCCACACAAAGTTGATTGAAGGGTAGACGTGTGAAGACGAGACCCTAACAGAGGATAACCAGAAAGTTATACCTGAGAACATGTTCCCGAATATTACCCTTGGAGAGACAACACATAAATTTAAAGCTATAGAAGATAGTAAGCTGACTTGCCATTTGATACTGATATAAAAGCTTCTATAAGACTTCCAACAAGCTTTAGTTTTGTGAGGATGACCGGCTATAAGAGAAAATGACAAATAGTTTTGAATGAGAACTACAAAAAGGATTTGTGGAAATTAACATATGCAGCATGAAAAGGAACAAAGACAAAAATAGATCATAAGGTCGTCACTTCTGGAATCCCTATCCCCGATTTGATCACAATGCATCTGGTCGGTCTCCACAAGCTGATCTCACTGTAGACATCCGGTAAAGGATTGAAGAAGCCAAAGTTGGGAAGATCAATGGCAACGACGCGAAGGCCACCTGAGGCGAGAGAAGGTATGGCGTGGCGGAAGGAGAAGGAGTTGCATTCGAACCCGTGGAGAAGAAGCACAGAGTCGCCGTCGGGGGGCTCGGCCTAGACGACAAAGACTTGGAGGGTGGCAGTGTCAGCATGGGCCTTGATAAGCTTGCCCCAGGCGTTTTGGAGGCGGAGGTCGTTGGCGATGGAGAAAACTAGAGTGTCCGCCGTCTGAGGAGGGGAGGGGTAAGGGAGGAGGATGTCGATGAGGGAGACGAAGTGGGCGAGGTAACCCTAGAAGGTGAAGGTGTTGAGGAGCGATAGGGAATAGAGGCAAGAGGAGAGTTGGATTTGTCAGCTAAGAAAAGTAGGGGAAGGGACACGAGCGCGGAATTGGGCACAGAAAAATAGTTATTTTGGTCGTATAACTAAAATAATGGAGGGATATATTTTGGTCGGCTGAAAAATAAGAGGGAAAGAGAAAAAATATAGATTTCACAAATTAATCGGCTGAATTACCAACCGATTTTATATTCGTTGGTAATTTTATAGGTAATACCAACAGAATAAATCCGTCGGTAATAAATCCATTGGTGATAGTCTATTTTCTTGTAGTGATCTAGGAAGTCTGTCAACCAAACAAGTGGTCTTTTGGCTACTTTGAAGTACAACTTCCGAAATTATGTCAACCAAATGAGACCTTAAATTTGGGATTACCTATTTGGTAACTATGAGTAAGGCGTTGAGACTATTGAGTCAGATTGGTGAGAATATCAAGCTATGACCAATGTGGGCTCTAAGGCCAGGAATAGTGGTATTGTGAACTGAGTTCGCAAGAAGTGTGCTTGGGCTCTGAAACCTATTCGCGGAAAATGATTTCGACCAAATTTGGGTGCACTGCAACCTAGCTATGCTCCATCCCTTCTCAAGGGCTTTCTTCATGCAATTAATTCTTCGAACAATGAGAGGGGGTCAAGAATGGGACGATGCTAATATTTAAATTTAATGGATGGATTCTGCAACCAGTTAAAGCCATGCCTTCTTGACTGATGACTCTGGCTTAGCTACCGTGGAATTAATAGGAAGGTGGTAGCTAAACTGTTGTTGTCTGCCTTCAAACTGCCTGTTGGGAAGACGAGCGTTGACGTATCAATGTCCAGATAAATGCAAATAAATACTTGCTTCATGAAATCTGCAATTTTTCAAAATTGAAATAACTTTAATAAATGTTTTTTATCCATAATATCTTTTAATTTTACGTGAATTCTTTTACGTCGTATAAAGTATATTTTATAAACTAAAATTAACTTTTTTTAGTGTTATGCAAAGTTACTTTATACTTTGAGCAAAATTTTCTAATAAAAACAATGAAATATTTTAGTTTAAAATATATTTTTAAACTTAACATATTTTTATATCATATAAAATATATTTCATAAATTAATTTTTTTAAAAAAATTATGAAGTTATTCTAGACTTTGGGCACAAATCTCCAATGCGTTAGAAACTTTTGTCCAAAATCTATAATACTAAATTTAAATTAAAAATAATAAAATATTTTGATTTAAAAAATATTTTTCAGATCTAAAATATACTTTTAGGTCCAAAGTCTATATTTAAAATATATGTTTGAGTCTTCTATATTATATAAAATATATTTCACACACTAAAATTTATTTTTTTTAAAAATTATTTAACTTTAGGCAAAAGTAGACTTTGCCTAAATTATATAACACTAATTTGAATTAAAAGCAGAAAAATATTTTGGTCCAAAATATTTTTTAATTCTAGCACATTTTTTTATATCATGTAAAATATATTTTATGATCCAAAATTATTCTTTTAGAATTATGAAGTTGTTCTAAAATTTGGAGAAAAAACTCTAACGCGTTAGAAGCTTTTGAGAGAGGATTCATAAAATGAATATTACAAATTTTAGATCGATAATTTAAGCAGCATTATATTCCAAATCCAAAACTGGGTATTACCAATTTTAGGTTCCGATTTCAGAAATTTAAGCTACATTGTTTTTTAACCAAAAATTTTCATTAAATTTATTCTGATTTCTAAAAATTGTCGTTCATGAATTTATTAAGGTTACCAATAAGTTAAGCATATATTTCTCTTTGAATATTGTGCTCCGATGAAAAGTTAAAAGGAAATGAAAGACGAAAAAAATCATTTTAAAAAAAATCACTTCTTTCGGTTACTTGAGAGAAGAAAAAAAAACTCCATTCCTTCCAAAATGTTTGACCCAAATCAAATGTACATCTTCTAGATTTCCTTTCAAATTAACCATTTCTCTCTACTTTCCGTTCTCTTTCATCTGTTCTGTCCTTTATCTTTTTTAATCATTATAAAGGGTTAGTTTTAGTTTAGTCCAATTAGTGCATGTAATTTTGTTCAAATTTCATTTTAAGTTTTCAGGTTGTAAAACATTCTAGGATAATTTATGAGTTATGATTTAGTTTTGTTGTAGTCATGGATGCATGTGTGTTTCATGTTTTCCCAAATAGACAAATTCACAGGTAGGGTTGTCAATTTCATAAATAATATCAAATAAAATTTTATTTTGGACTTGACCAACTCTCTAACCCTGGACGCAACTCAATTTATGAATCAGACCTAGATTAAACCAATTATAACTTGGCTCGGGAGCTCCACCCGATCATACAAGGATAATAACATCATGCATTTATCATCAGGGGTTCGACCATAATAACACCGCATTCAGGGGATCGTGATCAACCCATTCAATGCATACCACTGCGGGAATTCGAGAGCAATCCTCATCGAATTCCCAAGCTTGCACTACAAAATAGACCAGACGTACATAGGTACACTCTCGAGTCTAATTCTTACAGACATAATATGTCTTTGCTTGAGCGTCATAGTGTCTTTGCAAGTCACCTCGGAGCTACGTCCAACTAGGAACCAAGAAGGCTTTGCAGCACCTCCGACCTCTGGTGAGAACATTTGCAGCACCTCTGGATAACAATTTTTGATGAGCAAAGCAACTCTGAAACCCGTGAAGCGAAACTTGACTTCATCGAAGAAGAACAAGAGCTCTCCCGAATCAGGGAAGAATCCATGGAACTCAGAATAGCTCATAAATACAACAAACATGTTAGACCGCAGAGTTTTAAGGAGGGAGATCTAGTGCTAAGAAAGATTGAACTCTAGATAAAGTTCATCGAGGAAGGAAAGCTTGCCTCAAACTGCGAATTGGCCCATACAGAGTAACAAAGGATATAGGAAAATGAGCCTAAAAGATCGTGAAACTCTCCGGATGAGAACTCCCTTGCTCGTGGAACACGACCTCCCTATGAGCCTACTATAGCTAAGCAACACCCTTAAACTATAAATGGTCGGTGTACTCTTTTTCCTTCATTGAGGTTTTTTCCCATAGGGTTTTTCCGTTGAAGGTTTTAATGAGGCATAACCACATCTAGGTCAAGCACTCCAACTCAGTGGGATCCGATGTATAACTATAGTGATTATTCAATAAAGTCTTTTGCAATTATTCATCAGTAGATAATTACTTCCTCTCCAATCGTAAGAGTCATCATCCCACTCCAAGTGTGTGCATCTCTCTCGACCCTAAATGTGCAACCCTAAGTGCGATTCTCGACCCTAAATGTGCAACCCTAAGTGCGACCCCCAACTCCAAATGAGACTCGCCTCGCACTAAATGAGCACGACCCCAAGCGTTGTCTTGATGTGCTCCCAGCAAGCTTAGCTTGACCCAAGTGTGGTCCTCGACCCTAAATGCGGCCTTTGGCTCTAAATGTGACCTGCTAGCTCTAAATGAGCATGACCCCAAGCGTGGTCTTGTCTTACATTCCCAGCGAGCTCGGCTTGGCCTCAGGCGTGGTCCTCGACCCTAAATGCGGTCTGTAACCCTAAATGCGACCCCAACGTCCTCAGCATCCACCTCAGCCCTAAATGCGGCCTCTAACTCTAAATGAGATCAGCTCCGGCTCTAAACGAGTTCTTCACGACCTTAAATATGGTCCTTGGCCCTAAATGGGGACTCGACGTCCTTGACGACTCCCTCAACCCTAAATGCATCCTCGGCCCTGAAGGCAGTCTCCAACCCTGAATGTGATCGACCTCAAAGAAGTTCAAATTCATTCTAAGTACGACCATCGACCCTATGAGCAACTACTGAACAGGTAATATCGATCGTAAACCTACCATCGACAGAAATTCAAGTCCACCCTAAACACCTAGAAATGATTTATGGCTCTAGAGGCAGCTACCAACTAGCTGACATCGGCTAAGTGAGCCATATTCAGTTCTGAAAGCGCTGATTGACCAAACTACGTTGGCAGCCACCAAAAACACTTATCCCACAATAGGAAAAACATCACATCGATAAACCATGGAAACAACACACCGCGTGCATACAAGCAAAATAAAGTGTTCACAAATATTTACAAGCCCGCGGGGGGCGAATGTTAAAAGAACCATGAAGGGGGAAATATTCATAACAAACACATATATTTTCATATTTAAGCAGGAGGAGCGACATCCTAAGGAGCTGGTGGTATCCCTCGAGGCTTCGACGACTACTGTGGGGGATTGAGGGGGAGTCGACTCGGCCACAACAGCCGATGCCTCGGACTCAGCCTCTCTTGATCCCCTCACCCGTCCCCGCGATAAACTCCTCCAGGAGGGCGCCAATGCATATGGTCTTGGAGTAAGCCGCCATGGAGAGACTAGCCTCGGGGTAGAGGAACTGAGCTTGTCTAATAGCTCTCTCAAAACAAGCATCAAACTGCAGAGCCCCCTCGCCCTTGTAATTGTCCACCTCCCCCTCAAGACGAAGGACCACGGGTTGCAATTGGTGATCTTAGCTTTAAGTTCGACATTCGACTTCATTACTGCTTGAAGAGAAAGCTGGCTTGCCTCTAGTTTTTTGCCCCAAACCTCAGCCTCCTTCCTGGCAACCTTGGCCTCCGCCCGGGCACTCACTAACACCTCATGCAGCAATGTCACCTCCTCACGAGCCTCCGTAAGAGCTCATTCGAGGTGGGAAATGTTTGCTTCCTTATCATTCAGCTCCAAGTGATGGTTGAGCTTCAATCCCCTCCATCTCTCGTGCCAGGATTGTCGCTGCCTCCTGCATAGGCACCAGCCTCTTCTTAGGGACACGTGCCATCCCGGCCAAGCGGACTCCTTGGACCTTGAGATACCTCAGGATCCCAGCAAGTCCATATTGGCCTAAGTTTTCAACCTTGGTCTTAATCTCGGTTTCGATGATAACAAACATAGCACTAATGTTTTCATAGAGAAATATTTTTAAGTTGCATATCGGTTGGCATACGACATCCGCAATTGGAAATATCAAAAAATTGATGAATCAGAAGGACGTTGGTCGACGCGCTTGGACTCTTCGGGAAGAATAGAGTTTAGGTTTAGGGTGTCTAGGATGATTGTAATAATCCTTATAATGATGCAAATATCCCTAGGATATGAACCTAATCTATTACTACAATGACCAAAATTTCAATAATTACATTTGTCCTTGAGCAGGGGATCGTAGGCTCAAGTTAGTGCAAACTGGCGGAGAGTTTCAGGATTAAATTCAGGTAAGCAATTAATGTAGAAAAATTTAGAAAAAATTATTTATTGTATTTCTATGATTTAGCATGCTAGGATGATAGAGGGTCTCGAGTCGAGTCTAGTGGTTCAATCGAAACTCGAATCAGAGTTAGAACGAATTAGATATGGATTTTACAAGTCGATTCACTTTAGTGGGGGCATTTTGGTAAATTGGGCCCAACCAGGACCCATAAATTGCCACCTGGAGCGTGTGGCCAGAGGTTTAGCTACACGCCACCCGAGGCAAGGAGAGGATCGAGAGAGGGTTGTTGGCTTAAGGTTTTCAACCTTGGTCTTAATCTCGGTTTTGATGATAACAAATATGGAACTAATATTTTATTAAAAAATATTTTCAGATTCCATATCGGTTAGCGCACGACGTTCTCGATCGGAAATATTGGAGAAATTGAAGAAATCGACAAGGACACTTGTCGACGCTCGGGATTCTTCGGGAAGTTAGAGTTTAGATTTAGGGTATCTAGTTTATACTATAAATTCTCATGATGATGCATAAGAACCCTAAAACCAAACTCGAACCCCAAAATATGAAAACCCGGGAATCGCCCTGAACTCACTAAGCCTAGGAAACTCCTTGGAAGGCTATACGACCTAGACATTATCTTGACATAAAAAATGATGGTAATTGTTCCTTGGGTAGAAACTATATAACGAGGTATTTTCAAGGATTTTTTGGAAGCCTTTAGCCTACCCTTACTTGACCCGGGTGTTGGATGGACATTGACACTAGAAGGGGGGGTTAAGTAGTGTCAATCCCCTTTACAAATTTCCTTTTAACTTAATTTTGTCTTAACTTAATGCAAATGATCTTTGATGCTTGATATGATCACAATTCAATAACAATAATAAAAGCAACTAAAGAGCAATGCAAACAACAATATTTATAGTGGTTCGGCCAACCGCCTACTCCACTACCTTGGCTCCTTACCAAGGATTTCTAAACACTACTTTATAGAATATATGTTTCCCTTTGAATACACTTGAGGACACCCTTCTCCCTCACTTGGTGAACACCTCAATCCTATTCACCTAGGCAAAACACACTTCTACAAAGTTGACCCTAAGTGTTTCCTAGCACACCTAGCAAGCTATTCAAACTAGAAAATAAGTTACAATAAACTTAAAATACAGGGAAAGAGCTGAAGAAACAAGAATTGAACCAAGCTTCTTTCCACCGCCTTCTTGTCTTCCACTTACAGAGAATGTTAGACTCAAAGCAACACAGCATAGTTGAAGTAGAGAGAAGCAGCGCCCACCTGGAGTTGATGACAAGACAGGGAGCAGAGAGCGCGCGAGAGATTGATCGATTGAAGGCTTTAGAGATCACTTTTAATGCTCAACAGGATTTGCAAAAAGTATTTAATGAAGTTTGGTGAGCGGTATTTATAACCCGTCAGCCGAATGGCCGTTCAATGGATAAAAAATCGACCATTGAAGCCGTTCGGTTGCAAGGTCGGTCGATCAGTCGGTCGACCGATGGATCAACCGCCAGGTCCGACCGCTTGCAGCTGAGAGAGGTCGGTCGACCGACGGGATGACCGCCAACATTTCTTTCGACATTCAGTCGACCCGTCGGTCGACCGAATGGCTGCAGTGAGATGTGAGGCTATCTTTAGGTCGGTCGACCGATTGGTCGACCGCTATCTTTCTGCCAATTTTTCGCCTCTGTCGGTCCAACAGTCGGTCGACCGACGCAGCCCTGCATTGTTGCCTTCGCCAAGTTTTTGCGATCTCCGGTCGATCGAATAGGCTGCATCGCCCTTCTATGCCTTGATCGATCGACCGACCGGTCGACCGATCCCAGGCTGAGGATGATTAATTCCTTGTATTTTTGCATGCCAATTCTAAGGATTTGGTTACCAAGTTTCATCTTGGATAACCTTACAATTTTGGCTTGGGATAAGCTATCCTAGGGACATATTACATTAAATCTACTTGATTCAATCCCGAGCCATTCTTCAACGATTTCTTCTTCTGTTTCTTTGACGATCTTTGCCATCGTCTCGTTTGAATGGATTTGGCATGCGTATCACAACCTCAACCTGAACTCAAAACTTCATACTTGGATTAATTACATGTTTGTTATCATCAAAATAAAGATCGAGGCTTAAGAGAGACCCTTAAGCCAACAATCTCCCCCTTTTTGATGATGACAAACATAACATTAGAATTTAAGAAAATATAAGCATTTGTGAGTTTTGAGTTAAGGGTATGCAAGATAAATACTTTAGCCTATGCATTCAACTTTCTCACTTAGCATATTCATTCAATTAACCTATGCTCCCCCTATCAATGTGCATATTAAATTATCTGTAACCTAACTTATGCTCCCCCTACCATTGTGCATGTTATTCTTAACTCCCCATAACTATATCTCTTCTCCTTAACCATAAAACTCACACTACTTATATGTATCATGAAAACCAAGTGTGACCTTTCTTTTTCTCCCCCTTTTGACATCAATCAAAAGGGTAAGAATCAAGGTACAATTAATGAGATTTCATCATAAAGCCAAAAAACCGAGAAAGCCACAAAAACCAAGTATCATCTACCACTATAGTCCTTGCCATAAATGTAAGCCTATAGAAGACAAACCTCAATAGGTCGCAAAGCCCCACTACAGAGCAATACATAAGTGTGATGACACTTTTATAGAATGCAAGTTTTGAAATCATGTAAATTTTGAAGAAAATTCTCTTTAAACATAAGGTAAAGCACAAATTCCTATTTACATCCTTAAGGTTGTGAAACTTTCTTCAACTAAGGGTTTTGTAAATATATCGGCAAGTTGTTTATCGGTGGATACAAATTCTATCGATATATTTTCCTTAGCTACATTATCTCTAAGAAAATGATGTCTCAAATCAATATGCTTAGTTCTAGAATGTAAGATAGGATTTTTGGTTAAATTAATTGCACTAGTATTGTCACAATGTATAGATATATAAGAATACCTAAGTCCATAGTCTAAAAAAGGTTTGTTTCATCCAAAGGACTTGCGCACAACAACTAGCCGCGGCGATGTATTCCGCTTCGGTAGTTGAAAGCACAACCGAATTTTGTTTCTTTGAGAACCAAGAAACAAGACTCGCTCCTAAGAATTGACAACACCCACTAGTACTTGTGTCGTGCTATAGCCGACATTTTGTTAATGGGTATAAATTTCACACGGTTGAATATGCATTTACAAAGAAGATGATGAATGCTGGGGTCTGTGTGAAAGGGACAACCTATGTTGAATGTTATATGGATTTTTATGGACTGGTGGAAGAAGTGATAGAGTTGCACTACTTCGGCTTGAAATCAGTTATTCTATTTAGATGTCATTGGTTCGATACAACAGAAAGGGGCATGAAAGTTCATCCAAAATACAAACTTGTTGAGGTTAATTACAAATCTAAATTGGCAGCAAATGAGCCTTTTATATTGGCATCACAAGCCGAACAAGTATATTACGCGAAGTATCCGGCTCGAAATAAAGATAGAGCAGATTGGCGTGTAGTCTGTAAGATAAAAGGTAGAGGAAAAATTGATCCGATAGTAGGAGAAAATGAGCTGATACCTGATATGACAGATGGTTTCTATCAAGAAGATGATCCTCCTGCTGTAGATCGTATTATTCCAATACTCGAGGACGCAGACACAACGTCAATTCAATTAGAAGTTGAATATGCTGATGATGACGATCATGAAATTGAGGAAGCTGGAGATGAAGAAGATGAAGAAGAGGAAGAATTCGAATTCTATTATTCAGATGATGAGGAATAATTGTAAAGTATATATTTTATTAAATATATCTCTACTATTTATACAATAATCTGATTATATGTCTATTCGACAGATATGTCTGGTCGTGGTTATCGTCGCAGGAGAGCTTCGGAGTCTCCGATCGGTGAGACTCCTACACTTACTCATGCTGCTGATCCTCCTGTTGCTAATCCTCATGCCGATGATACTGCCGAGGCTAGTACATCCAGACGCAGGCGGCCACGCGGGCCAAACAGGTGGCAGCCTCCACCAGCCACAGAGTCACGTAGATTTATTAGCGTGATTGGAGAGCGGTAATATATCATGAATCATGAATCATTACAAATTCATTATATCATAATATAATATTAAAATTTATTTTTGTTGTGCAGGTTCGAGCAAGAAGAAGTGCCAACGAGCATTTCTTCTACTATTCGACGATACATGCACGGGGCATGGCCTACGTGGTCTCACGTGCCTAGCGAGCACGTCGACATGTTATGGCGTGAGTTTGAGGCACGTATTATTATTTTTATTACATGCATGATGATTAATATTGGTAATGATATTATTATTCTGCAGGCTCGCTATACATGGGCTGAGGACCAAAGGCCCTTCATTTATGCTGCCTGGGAGGCTATTTCCCGGGCAAGGTACAACGGGCAGCTGGGGCAGGCCCGGTCCCAGGCGATGGCACGAGCTAGGACTGCTAACATCGCGGAGACTCGGGGATACGGCCCCGATTGGATTACTCCGGATATATGGGACCAGCTTGTGGGAATATGGTCGACGGATCGATGGCAGGAGGTTTTTAGGAATGCGGCCAGAAATCGCATGTCGCGGGGAGCAGCGCGTCACACCGACGGCTCTATTGCATTTGCAGTGCACGCGAACCGTATGGTAAGTATACCTTTTAATTATATATTTTATTTGTTACTATGTGTACTAATTAATGTATTTATTTTGTAAATGTAGACGACGGTGTCGGATGACAGGACTGTCCAGCGACCCTCCCCGATGGCGATGTTTGAGCGGACTCACCGTCGAGCACATAGGACGGGAGAGTACATCGACAACCGCGTTGCATACATTATGGTAACTATATATTTGTTTAAATTATTCATTATATATTTATAATTTAAGTTTTATGATAAATATTAAACAAAAAATCAAACTCGAGTAGGAGACCTACAGCCAGATGGTGGTGCAGTGCGGGGGCACCCCCGAGGACTTTGACGCAGCAACGTGGGTCGAGGCCGCAGGTGGCTGGGACAATGGCCGCGTATATGGCTTTGCAGATAGTGGTCATGCGCGAGCCGTACTAGGGCCACTTGGGGCATCGACCCCTCCGGTCGCTGGTGAGCGGCCGTCCACCTCCAGATCCAGTTATGATCATGATGCAGAATAAGGACTCTAGAGGAGACGGTCGCGCGTCAGAGTCAGATGATGGAGCGCCAGAGTCAGATGATGGCGGAGATGCATGCTATGCTACGCAACATGTCAGGTCATCCCGAAGCAGGCATCTCTTCGGCATCATCTCATCCATCGTCCTCGAGTTAATCCACGCCGGTGTACACTCAAGCACTCCAGACCCCGCCAAATGATCCAGGCCATCCTCCATCGTCATCGTGAGATTTTTTTTATATTGACTTTGTTACTGAGATATTATACTTGTTTAATTTATTTTGTTTGGATATTGATACTTCAATTTTTCATTTGAATAGTTTTTATACTATTGTGGATAATTATCAATATAAATATAATTGTTTTGATGTATATATTGGTGTATTTGTGATGTGTGAATGAATGTGTGTATGAGTATATGGGTGTGTGAGTTATGTATCTGATAATGTATCAATGTATCAATGAAAATTTGAAATTTTAATTTTTTTCGTTACCAAGTTCACATCATCAGCAACGGCTTTCCCGCGGCCATCCGTAGGAAAGCCGTTGCTAAAAGTTTATCGAAAGCCGTTGCTGATGACCTACCGCAACGACTTAGCAACGGGCTTTTACTAACGGCGTTGCTACGGGCTCACCAGCCGTTGCTATTAATGTTATCAGCAACGGCTCTGCGTCCGTGGCAAAATCATTGCTGATAATATTTTTAGCAACGGCCCGAGCGGCTGTTGCTAATCCGTTGCTAAGTTATCAGCAACGCGATTTTCTGCCACAGCTCCATTGCAACGGCGCCAGCCGTTGCACGCCGTTGCTGATGCCCATTTTTCTAGTAGTGATTCATCATTCAAGTCCATAGTCAACTCCAATACACCACTTCTCATTCATCCTTGTGTGGTAGCTCCCCCTACAAAAGAAGATGAGACTTTTGGTACCCAAATGGCTTTGGGTCCTTGGGGGTGAGTTGGCCTAGGAATCCAAAGTATTTTAACTACACTTGGATTTTTCTTAAATGCACAATCAAAAATAGCATGACCAAAAATACCACAACAAAAATAATGTCCATTGAATTTCTTTTTATTTATGTTATGGACATTAGATCTATCATTTGAATGTTTGACATGTGAGACACGATGAGTATGAGCATTCTTAAATGAAATATTTTTATTTTGAACATGAGGTTTAAATGTGGAATGCCTAACATGAGATTTAAGATTAGCATGAGCATTCTTTTTACTAAAATTCTTAAATGAGAAAATATTTTTCATTTCATTCACTTTCTTGTTTAGGTTTAGAACCTCATTTTTCAAATCAATCAATGAGTTATGTAGAGCATGCATTTGAGATTTCAACCTGCTATTTTCATTCTTCAATATGTCATTTTTGTATTTCAAAACCTTAGTGTCAATACTTAAAGTATCATGGTATGGATTGGGGACACTAATTCTTAGCTTCTCATTTTCTAATTTTACATCATGCAATTGAGAGCTAAGATTTGAGTTTTCTTTCTTCAAATTTTTGTTTCTTTATCTTTTATAACAAGCAAGGCATACATGCTTTTATATTCATCCATTAATTCATCATAAAGAAAATCATGAGAACTAGATGAATTAATACTATTATTGTTATTAACATGACTAGAAGAGGTGGAGTGTACCTCATTGTTATCATTCATGAGGCATTCTTTTGAGATTGGCTTCATAGTCATGAACGGAGGATGCTTCACATGAGTAGGATGATGTGGAAGCATTTGACTTCCTCTTTGCCTTGTTCTTCATGGTAGGGCAATTCTTCCTTACATGCCCTTTCTCTTGGCACACATGACAGATCACCTTTCTCTTCCGACTTTTAGTGCTCCTATGACTGGAGACACTTTAGGCTTCAAAAATCATGTTAGCAATGGAAGGATGACAATTGTCACCACTATCCTCATTAAAAGTTTCTAACTTATCGGTTTTAGCATAATCATATAGCATATTCAAAGTAGCCCAAATATCATATGCCGAAATACAATGCATGATCTTTTCAAAGATATTATTTTCACAAGAACAATATATGCAATTTGTTGCCTTAACATTTAATTCAAACATATTAATTTGTTCTTGTGTCCATGCATCCATGTTTTCCTTAGGTTCAATATATTTGATTTTTACCATGTTAAATACACCTAAACCTTGAGTCTTTAGAAATGTGTACATCCTAGATTTCCATAGACCAAAGTTAGGGGCATCGAACCTAGGAGGTGTAGATGCTACCGACTCTAGAGCCATTTCGAGATCGAGACGAGGTGTAGAAGAGATGGTAAAATCTCAAGCTACGAACCTGCCCTGATACCAATTGTTGGCGAAATGACGACACTAGAGGGGGGTGAATAGTGTGTTTACTAATACAATTAGCCTAAATCTCAATTTTGATCGTTTACTTAGATTGGTTTAGGAAATTTGCAATTCAATGATTATATGCGGAAGCGATAAATGATAAGGCAATAAAAAATAAGCAATAATAACAATGCAAACACAAGATATTTATAGTGGTTCAGCCCCAATGCCTACTCCACTACCTAAGCACTCCGCTTAGGATTTCCAAACTAGATTTTACTAGATTAATTAGAGTTTCCCTTACAACGAGGACTTTTCACCGGAAAGTCTTCGCTCTCCAACCGAAGGCACTTCCACACCCGGAAGTATCTCGCCTTCCTACCGAGAGCACTTTCCCACCTCAACCTAAGGGACAACTAGAACTAATCCTAGTATTCACTAAGTATACACAAGTGGCTTTACTCCTTCTACACCAAGGATACCACTTCACAAACAAGACCTAACAACCTAGGTCTTACAAACTCAAATTCAAATAAAACGTTCAAATAACAGGTAAAATTACATTCAAAAGAGCTAAGAATAAAACCAATATTAAACGCTCTTTTGCAAACCTTTGACGCCTTCAACTCGTCAAGTCGTAGCGCTTGATCAACACCCAAGTTGAGCGAAGCTTGTGCGCTTGAAAAAGATTGATGCAGAAAAAAACAAGGCGCACTGTAATTGATCGATTGGAAGGCTTAGATCTTCCCTTTGAATACTCAATAATTTTTGTAAGAATCAAGGAAGAAGAGCTAAAAGAACCATATGAGGGTATATTTATACCCTGTTGAAGAAACGACTGCTCAACGGATAGAAAACTATCCATTGCAGATCGCCGGTCGAATGGTCGGTCGACCAGTCCTTCAACCGCTGTAATTCTCCCTGTGGTCGATCGATCGACAGGTCGACCACCTAGACGCAAAAACATCGATCCGGATCTTCGATCGACCCGTCGATCGATCGACGTGATCTGCGTCTTCGGGTATCAGTAGGTCGGTCGACCGATGGGTCAATCGCCCGAGCTACTGCCCATTTTGGGCTTCCATCGGTCGACCGCCCGGTCGACCGAAGTAGCTCTGCTACTTTTTACCTTCATTCGGTCGACTGCCCAATCGACCGAACCTAGGTTGAAGTTTATTACTTCAACCTATTTCTTCCGCGCTTCGTTTAAGTAAAGGAGAATGATAAGAGGTGAGATTAGGAAGATGATTTACAGTGGTAGAGCCAAAGAAATGCAGCCATGCAGGATTAGAGAAGACTATATCCAATCTTACAAGGATGCGAAGGTGGCGTTTCCTATTATTAGACCAAGTGAAGGGATGGCTAGAGAATCCAAGATCAATAAGATTGGAATTAGAGATGAAGTTTCTAAAACAATTAATAGAGTGATTGATAGAAAAGGGAGTGCTTCCTTTATTATCCTCCTGATTAAGGATGCAATTAAAGTCCCCTGAAATTAACCAGGGATAAGGAGAAAAATCAGTGCTAGTAAGGAAGTCCCAAAGAGAGTTTCTAAGAAGAGGGTTAGTGCTAGCATAGATATTGGAGAAAAGAAAAGGCTCTGAATTTTTCAATTTTAGGATAACATGAATAATAGAAAAGTCAGGAAAAATCACTTTAGCAAGGACAAAATCAGAATTCCAAGCAAGAATAAGGCCTGCAAAGGCACCTTGAGAGGGCTGGATGAATCCATCCCAGTTCTTTCCAAGACTCCTAATTAAATTTAACCCTTTATGGGAGTCAAGGTGGGACTCTTGAATGGAAATGACCTTGATAGAATGACTTTTAATGACAAAGGAAAGGTGATCCCTCACTGGTTTCCTAAAAGCTCGATCCTCTACAGTTCCAACTTAAGATATTCATGGATATAATTAAGTTGGTTTTAGTATAAGAGCTAAAGGATTCTCATGGGGATCCTCTTGAATGGGAAAGAACCCTTCTGGAGAGTCTAATAGGTTACTGAGTCGGTGCTTCTTAGATTTAGAAGGAGGTTCTAAAGAGAGCAAGGAGCTGCTATGGCTGTTCTTAGTGGTTTTTGATTTTTTCCTCAATTTGCCCCTGTTAGATACTTTCAGAGGCAATTGCTTTTTAGAAGAAAAAATCACACCAGAAACATCCTCAACCACTTGGTCGAAGGACCTAGGAGGAGGAGGGTTAGAGATAAGATCAGGAGAGTTTAAATTCATGTTTAGGCTAGGGTTGATAAGCTGGTGGTGGGCTAGAGGAAGATTCTTAAAGAGATAATTCTATGTCACTGAGTTGAGATAAGGAGTCTTCCTGAATAGATAAGGAATCCTCCTGGTCAGACTCATATGTTACCTCAACAGTGTGACTAAATTCAGGGTAAGAAGCAGATCTTATAATTATTGATTTTTTTCTAGGAGGCTCAGAAGCAGGCTAAGTCTTAGAGGGTCCCTTCTGATTTCCACAGGAGCCTTGGCTTCCTCCATTTGGTTTGAGGAATCAGGTTTTGCTAGCTTCCTAGGTTCCTTATCCTGAGAAATAGGATTCAAAGGGGAGGAACTAGTTTGCCCAGCAGAGCTTCGACGAGGTCGTCTTCGCTGAACTTGAATCCAGGGACCACAATGTGGTTTTGAGGTCAGACCCGAGTCATCAAGAGGGGAAGCTGGAGGCTCAGGGGAGAGATTGGGTAAGGGGGGATTGGACTTAGAGTTGGGATTACTAAGGTTGGTAGAATTATCCTTAGAGCAAGGAGGAGAAGAGTTAGAACTCTTAACAGAGTTGTTAGAAGCTTTTTTGGGACAACTTGATTCTAAGTGACCAACAAGGCTACATTGGAAAGAGACAGAGGAAATATTTTCATATGAAATAAGTTGAAACAT
This sequence comes from Canna indica, assembly GCA_034359265.1. Classification (NCBI taxonomy): domain Eukaryota; kingdom Viridiplantae; phylum Streptophyta; class Magnoliopsida; order Zingiberales; family Cannaceae; genus Canna; species Canna indica. Next base: position 28,113,247 of record CP136891.1, read on the forward strand.
AGATTTATCACCTACTTCAATTCTAATACCTTGATGTAAAGGAATAGATAAGTCAATATCAACACAACACGGACATATCTACCCCTTTCAAGAGAAAAACATCTTTCATCAATTTTTAAAACAGATCCAATGTTGTTAGCAAGTAAATAAACAGATTCATGGTTCCAAAATTCAAGAGGAAGACTATGAATTCTTATCCAAATAGGAGCATGAGTAAATTCCTCTTTCCAAGGGCTGAAAAGAGATTTCCAGTGTATTAATCTGATGACATCGTCTCCAAGCGACCAGGGACCATCAGTTATAACATAATTAGCAATTTCAAAAGAGGAAAATTTAAAAACAAAGAAATCCTCTTCTAAATCAACAACAGATGTAAAACCAAAATTACCCCATAACTTTTGGGCCCATCTTTGAACAACAAATAAAGAAGAGGGTTTCCCCAGGAATTTACCAATTAGGCTGAATTCCTAGGGTTGCCTCCAAGCCTGCACTTGTTCAGTAGTAAACTGCACTTTGCCAGTAACATTAGATTCTATCAATTTAAGAGTAGCAAAGTCTACAGAACAAGGTTTAAGAGGGGATTTACCAGTTAAAACTTGAGGCTAGGAACGAGGCTGTGAGTGCAGAGTGCCAGGAATAGATCCTGTTAAAGAGGGGCAGTCCCTAGAAGCCGAAACAGGGGTTTTAATAGGGTTAACAGAAGAAGCATTATTTTTGATAGAGGAACTATAATGCATATTAGGGTTAGACTTAAAGTTAACAACCGAATGTAAATGAGGAGAGCTTTTAGAAAAAATAATTTTTTTGTCTTGCACAGAAGACTTCGGAGCCCTTTTACTACTATTAGCGGGGAAACTAGGTTTACCAGAGGGGATAATCCCGTTTCCCTTACCTTGAATAGGAGTAGAAGGTTTTCCAGAAGGAACTTTAAATCACCTAGAGAGAGAGGAAGAAGACTGAACATTCTCAGTCATTGGTATTATACGAAAATCACGAGAAACAATTTTCGAAGAAGATTTGAAATTAGGGTTCACATTTTTTTGGAGAAAGCCAAATATTTTGAAACCATATGAGAAACAGAAGGAATATTTACCACAGGAATTGAAGAATCTAAACCGGAAACATCCATAGGTGAAACATCCAAATTAGGGTTTCGAGTTTTACCATAAAGATATGAGGAATCCGAAGCCAAATCAGTCTTAGACGGAACAACAGAAGCAAAGGTTGGAGAGAGTATACCAGAAGCAACCATCAGAGAAGATGTGAAATTAGGGTTTTCATCGGAGGACCCTTTCACCACGGACGAAGAAGAGGGAAGGTCAGAGACGGGCACAGTCGAGTTGGGAGGGGGAGAAGAAGAAGAGAGGAGCACCGTGGGATCGTCGGGAGGGTCCGACGGCGACCGACGAGAGGCGGCGAGAGCTTTCGCCCTAGAGGGCGAAAGTTGTCGCACTTCATCGCACGCTCCCAGAGCAATTTACAATAACTAATTACTGTAATTATAACTATGTGATTAAATAAATTAAATTGCTATGTGATTACTCCCGATACTAATTAATAGCAGTATTTAATTCACATAGTAATAAATTGCGCGAATGCTGCAATTATATTACCAATTGAATAAAAAAAGAAATGTAATTAAAAATGTAATTGCAGCATTCATTACTACGTAGTTGCAATTTATGGATGCATGGTTGTCAATTGATTACTACGTGAATTCCAATTATATTTAAAAGTTAATTTGCACTATTTCTAATTCTATCGGTTGACAATGTAATTATATTTTAAATACTGCATAAAATTATTACCGTATGAAATTATTGTTCCAATTATATTTTAAAGTCAATTTGCATTATTTCTAATTGTAACAGCTGTCAATGTAATTATATTTTAAATACCACATTAGATCACTACCCTGTGAAACTTATTTCTAATGCATGAAATTTAAGAAGAAAAAAATTAAATTTCAAAATATTAAATTAAATTTGTAAAATTTCAACATATTGAGAAGAATAAGTTGAAAAAAAAAATTCTTCCATAGGTAAGTTTTTTTTTTTAATTTTGATTTAAATTACCATTGGATTTAATTTTTATAATTTTTATAATTTTGATTTAAGTTGATTTAATTCTAAATTATTTGCAATTGGATTTAACTTTTATAGTTGAATTAGATTTGAAAAAGTTTTGCTTACTTTTTACGTGCCTCGAAATTTTTCTTACCTGGTGTAGGAAAAAATTAAATTTTCCAACGAAAGTTTGCTAACATGGAAACTTTACAAAATTTATAATTTTATTTTTTTTCTTGATCAAAAATTGTGAATATTAATTTTGGTTTTTTCTCTCTATCGCATTAATTCTAATTTTTAATTCTAATTTAATTCTAATTATTAACTGCTGCTTTAATTTCTATTGTTAATTTCAATTTAATAATAATTCCAATTGTACGTTTAAATTTAATTTCCTAACTCATTGCTCTTCTCCACTGGAAATTAAAACACCAATTGTATGTTTAAATTTAATTTTGATTGACTCTCTCTCTTTCCCTCCCCTCTCTCTCTCTTCCGCTAGAATTTGAAGCATCCAATTAAATGTTTAAATTTAATTTTGATCATCTCTCTCTTCCCTTTCTTCCGCTCGAATTTGAAGCGCATGCATTGATCTTTGACTTTTTATTTAACTCTCGTTATATCTCTCTTCTCCTCCCCCTCTCTCTTCCACAGCTGGAATTTGATGCTTGAACCTTTTATTTTAACTTTTTAATTTTCATTAACTCTCTCTCTTACCTTCTCACAATTGGAGAAGGCATGCAGCACACTATCAAATTTCATCAGTTTTTACCTTTTTGAGTTGATCTCTGACCTGCAGATTTGGAGAAGACAGTCCTTTGATTCACGTCAAGCTTAGGGAAAATGCTTTGCACGGGAGAAGGCATCCAAATTCGGTATAAGATTTTTTTTTGTTTGATTTTGAAAAGTATTTTTTAACATCACTATCAAATCCGATATAACAATTAATTTTTGATATGCTTTGCTTTAAAAAGTTATTTTTAATTCGGCAACGTCATGAAAACTTTTGAGCCGTGTGCTATTTTTTTATTTTGGCTTTGATAAGTATTTTTTTATAATTATTTTAAAGGATTCCTTTAAGCAGTGTTCAATTTTTTTGTTTTTATTTTGATAAGTATTTTTCCTTAATATTTTGTTAAGGATTCCTTTAAGGATTTCATATTTATATTTTGTTAATATTTTACTTATTTATGATTATAAACTTTACTTTATCTTATATTTTTCTATGTAAATTATAGATTTACTAACAAATTGCTGAAAATACTTTTTAATGTTAAACTTAATTTTTATATTAATTTTGTGCTTTTGAAATATATTTTTTATATTGTAACATTTATATAATTTATATTTTTTATTTTTAATAAGTTATTTATATTTATGTATATTTAATGGATATTTTTTTATATTTTATATTTTAAATTATTATTTGTTAGTTACATTTTATTATGTTGCCTACTTAAATTTACCTTGTAAATATAAAGTATATTAATTTAAGTTGCCTACTTAAATTTAAAATGTATTATAAATTATATAACATTAAAATTGTCTACTTAAGCAATTTTATGTTTAAGCAATTTTAAATTGTATTAATGGCATTGCATACTTTAATTAGTATTAATTGTATTAACTATATATATATATATATTAATTGTATTAATTTCTATCTACAAATTGTATTAAATATGTTCTCTACTTAAATCAATAATGCTTTTATACCGGATTGAATTTTTAAAATTTACTTTTAGAAATACATATTTTTAATTAAACTTGTTGTTGTCTACTTAGTGATTGAATTTATTTTTAATTAAATTCAATTTTTAATTAATATTAATTATGTTTTACTCTCTCTTACAATAAGTATTAATTAATTACGTTATTCTCTCTTGCATTTACTTTTCACATGACATTATTTTGATTACCTGTCACTCTCCCTCACGTTTCCCGTATCTCTCTCCTCTCTCCTCTCCTCTCTTTCTCACGTAAGTAACTATTCTCTCTCACTTAAATGTTCTATTTACTTTCTCCTTCTCTTCTCTCACAGTCTCCTCTCGCAAGTAACAGTTCACATCTCTTCTTCTTCAACAAGGTAATTAGTGGTTTCATATTTTCCTTACCTTCAACCTCTACATTGTCTCCCTTCCTGGAACTATTGTTTCACGTCCATCTGCAAGACTGCAACATGGTAATCTCTCAACTCTGCTTTCTAACACTCATGCATGCATATGACATACCCATGCATTGATTTATATATATGTATATCATAACATTTTGCTGAGCGAATCCAGTAGCCGAGATCACAATTCTGGCACAGACAGATGGCGCTCTTCTTCTACACCTTGCCAGTGAGCGGCCCCTTGAAGTGCGTCTTTATGGTTCACCCTGACTATGATCGTGCTACAGTGCATGATCGACGTCATGCATGTGTCGAACATGTTCCTATATATTAAGATGGCTTACGGCACCAAACGTTCGGAGGGAGAAGAGGATGGCGAGAAAGGTCGAGGAGCACATTTGATGCCGGCATACGTAAAATCCCAAAAATTCTTCTTCTTGGATCTCTCTGTTGTTCTTCTAGTGATGCAGGTGAAGTAATTTAAGTAACACAAATCCCTTTTAATTTCTTTCATGCAGCTGCAGAATTGGTGTTCATATTAACTGGACTATGGGTTACTTTAATTAATTAACTAGAATTTCTTCTTCTTCTTCTTTTTTGACTCTTTCTGCTTAATTCTTATCGAGCATTAATATGAGATTTGTTTGAAGAAGAATTCCTATCGAGCATTGAATATGTGATTTGTTTTAATCACTTCTTCTTTGATTTGTTTGAAGAAGAATTCTTATCGAGCATTGAAGAATTCTTCTTCTTCTTTGTTAATACTGATAGCATTTCATTTTAGGGAATTGGTCCCATGATTTATTTAAACTTTCACAAATCTGAGATTATATTTTGCTCTCTACACTTCAAAGAAGGAGCATTTCTGCTTAGCTGCCCATTTAGTACATGGCACTCTGAACTATGTAGCGCCCAAAATGCAACTTGAATAAATCAAGACATATAGGACTTATTATCATGTTTCTAATATCTCCTTCTAATACATATTGTACTTAGTACTTAATGTTTGCCAAAATTATCAATATTATATAAGTCCTGAGAAACACTACAAGAAAACATACTTTCACCAACATATTTATTACCAACAGATCTATTATGTTGGTAATACCGACAATATTATCGACAGATATTTAATCCGTTGGTAATTCAGCTTACAATTTTATGAAATTTTTATTTTTTCTTTTTCCCTCTTATTTGTCAGCGGACCAAAATACTTTCCCCCCAAATCCCGGTGTCACTCCCTCCTATTTTTTCTTAGCCGACAAAAACCCCGCACGATTTCCCCCTTGTTTTTTTCTCCGCCGATGAAAGCCTCGTACATATCTTCCCCCATTTTCTCAGCCGACAGAAGCCTCAAATGACTCCCTTTTTTTCTCGGCGAGTATAGCATCGTGGCAGTCACAACAAAATCGGTACTCATCATGTTCGGCTCCGTGGCGATCATCTCGTTGATGTTGATCATCTCATCAAATCAACATCGATCATCTTGTTGATTTGGTGTTGCTTTTCCTTCTCTCCTTTGAGATTGTGTGACCTAAGCATTCTTTTTGTTTAAGTAAAGGTTGGAGTTGTTTTGATCTGAATCATGTACTTCTCTTAAGAAAGGGTGGATAAAAGGGGAAAGAAGAACAACGAAGAAATAGAGGCATCCATGCATTTTAATTACAGAGGTAATTATTTCCTTCTTTTATTTTTTCTTCTGTTCTTGATTTGGGTATTTTTTGCAATCCCATTCTTTTTATGTTTATCAGATGTGTGGAGGATTAGTTATTTATCTTTTATTCTTTATTCAAGTGGTAATTATTTTGAACTTTTTAGGGTATTCGATGGGTTTCCTTTTCCTATAAAGAACTTCAATGTTTGATAGATAATGAAGCAGATTGGTAACACAGATGATGAGTGAGTATATTTTTTTCCCCACGAATTAGAGCTGCTTTCTTTTTTCCTTTCCTTCCTTCTTTCCTTCCTTCATTTGCTCTATATGATGATGGATTTTGTTTGGTACTTGTATAAGAAGGGAATAGTAACCTATGATGTGTATCATCTTAATTTTTTCCCTTTTTCACTTTTCTTGCCAAATTTATAAATGGATCCAGCTTGATTTGATTTATCTGAAAGTATATTCCATTTTTTTTATATTTTGATTGCATGTAGCAGAATCATTCAGGCATAGAATTTGTCTTTTCTATACATTAGTCTTCATGAAAAAAAAAGTTTCTTCAGACCATGTTCACTGTCGTGATCTTCCATAATCTGAGACTCCAAGAATTCTTGCATTCAACAGGTGTGCAAGAGAGGGTAAATGTTAAAGGATGCACCATTTTCATCATAAGATTTGTATCAAGTTCCTAGGACCAGATAGTGAGGGCTGTTGAATAACCATGGCCAGGCTTGTCATGTGTCCTCAATGTCATAAGCTTCTTGTCAAGTACCCTAATATTTTTGTTTATAAGTGTGGTGGATATCCCATCGCCCTTCGTGGTATGTTCTTCTTCCACCTCACCCTTTTCGCAATGAGGTGGCGCCGAGAGACATGACAGCGAGGGTGATGACGATGAAGTGGATGGAGTTGGGCGAGAGAATGAGGATGACTTATGGCTTGCAAAGGCAAAGACGTGGGGAGTGGGTGGCGATGGCGGCAACAGAGGACCAAATGACTGAATAGGAGGCATGCCGACCGGTGGTGGTGTCGATGAGGGCGGTGGTGCCGGAGTGGGGGTACGAACCACTAACCAGTACTTTGCTAGGTATTGTAGTTTGAATGTGTTGCTTTTCATTATTAAATCAACAAGAATATTAGAAGTGTAAACATAGCATCATCCCATGTAGCAGCTTCAAAGGCATGAATTAGGATCAAAGTTAGATGGAATTTGACCAAAAGCTAAATGTTGAGAGAATGGATTACATGAATTTTTGAGAGAAATATTGAAGCAAATTGCATCGGTTTCTCAAATGCAGAGACTCTTACTTAAACTAGAGCATTATTATTTTAAACTAGAGCATAACTGAGATCAAAATGTTTAGGTATCATTTTAATTTAGTTAATTACCTTTGAATTTAGTTTTTCTTTTTGGTTCATCTCCAGAACGTTTGTTTCCTTTCTACTTCAAGTATGTGCATAGATTATTATTATTAATTAAAGTAGCATATATAATTGTACTTCTCTGGAATGTTTTACTTGGTATCATTATGAAGTACTAGCTGACATATTAAAAACCTATGTTATAATAAAATAAGCTCACTAGATATTGAAGTTCACATACTTCCATTCTATAGTTTGTTGTGGCCATATATATATATATATTGGTAGGACTACATGTGAGTTGTCGGTGGGAAGCAACAATGCATCTTCCTGATTCTTGAATCAAAATTAAATAGGAACTCATGAGGAGCTTCCTTGGGAGCACTTTTTCAAATTGGTTTGAGTAGATAGTTTCAGAATGTGGCTTTGAGGAGATGACTGAGGAAAAGAAGTTTTAGTGTCAGGTGAAGGACCATTACTTACTTTAGGAGGCTGGAATAACCAAGGATGCCCAGTGCCATCACTGTAGCATTGTCTTAATTTAACGGAACCATCTCTGGGTCCTCTTATGTTATTGTCTTAACATTTCCTTTCTCTATGCATTAGACTGATTCGTCGAGTTTCGTCTAGCATCTTTTCTGAACTCTCTATATTGGGTGTTTGGATTGACTAGGAAGCTAAGACGAAACATATACAATCTTGGTTCCTTTTTGTTTTGTCTCTTATAGTTAAAACAATGGATAACAGGTAAAAGTTGAAGTGAAAGATTGAGTTTTATAAAGTATGTAGATGGATCATGGATAAGTTCTAATTGTTGGTTCAAAATGTTTAAGTACTGATTAAGTTTTATAATATTTTCTGCATGAAAATATGTACTCTTTTGGGTATTTTGGTACAAATAATTGCATTTGATTGGATTGCCTTGTGAAATGCATAAGTACAATGCTTCACTAATAACTTGATATGTACAATGATGGATCATATGATTGCCTACTAGCATGAGATGTGGAAGATTTCTTCTCAGATCAAGCATTAGAGAACCTTTAGGGCTTTAGACTAGTATGGTCACAAATAGAATCCCTAAGATTTCTTGATGCTGTATCTGACCTATTCCTCATTTCAATTGTGGGAAAGAAGTTTGATACTTGGAAACTACTGTCCTTGTACGTTGAACTTATAATTTTATAAAATGTTTGGCATTGCCAGTATGTTGAACACGTCTGCTTGCGAGGAGATTAGTCTAGCATACACCCAGCATACCTTTTGAACGTTCTATCATGTTAGGTGTTCTTACCATAATTGGCCATGGTTTTATTGTTATTATTTTTCAATTATTTGTACTTGTATATCTATTGTTATTACCTTTTGAACTCTTGAAAATAAGTAATAATCTTTTTTACTTCTCAAAGAACCAAACTATGTACATTTTGAGTATTAGTGCTCGAACGTAAGGTGAATAGATTTAGATCTGATCAACATGCTCTTTTGGTTTTCAGATGTTGTAGACTATTTGTCTGATGTGAAAACGTTGGGCAGGAATAAATTTGGAAGTTGTACAATTATCGTATAGTGTATATAGTTTGAAAATTTTAATTATTAGAATTATACATGAGAGAAAATTAGGGACTTGTGCAGATACATGGTACACAATGAAATAGAGCAGTGGAGGAAGAAGGTTCCCCATGCATGCTTATCATGGAAAAATAGATCCAAGCAACATGAAGCTGGAAAAAGGTTCCCCATACATGTATAGTGTTTATAGCTTGAAATTTTTAATCATTAGAATTATACATGATACACAAAATGAAATAGAGCAATGGAGGAAGAAGATTCCCCATACATTTTTATCATGGAAAAATAGATCCAAGCAACATGAAGCTGAAATTGGAGGATGTTTGCCTCATATTAGCATAAACTATAATTTCAAAAGTTACTTTTTAAATCTTTTTTTAGAGTTTGAAAGTTGTTTTATAATTCATGTTTTGCATCTATTAATTTGGATATCAGGAGATTCATGGCTCTCATTCACAAAGTATTGCCATATTTACCTCTGTTTTTTATGCAAACTGGAAAGATTTTGTTCTCCTCAATGTCCTTTTTTTTCAGTGGTGGTATATTTCCTTAAGTAATCCGACTTTCCAGTAAGATAAACTTTATGGAGGTTATATTTAGTTTATCTTCTTATCATTTAGCAGCTAGGTTCACAAGTACTCTCCAATTTTTCTATCACACGTATATAGCAAGGACCTTAATTAGTGATGATGATTAGGTTGTTAATCCTAAGAAGATAGAGAAGTCTTTTCCTCCAAAGTTGCTTGGCTGTTATCCTGGTTCTCGTGAAAAGGTGTCTATTGTTATATTTATCTTTGTCTTTGACAATTGCTATTCTACTTGCTTTCAGCTTTTGATGAATATGTTGTATATTTTTAGCATAAAGGATTCATTGTTTTGGTTTCCCAATAGGTTTATCTAAAGAATGGTCCTTATGGATACAACGTGCAACTGGGGGAGGATTCAAAAGGTTAAACGCCAAATTTTTTTTCTTTGTCTGAGGTTTGTTATGTTATGCGAAATCTACATTAATTCAGTTTCTATTATATATTTCTTAGCGAATTTCCTTTTCTTAGTCAATCCAATTTAATCATATTCACATCTTCTATCTTTGGGCACAATCCTAAGTGGTGCACCTCAGCCATTGCTTTGTTACATGGGATGATGCATATCCAGAAAATAGGCCCCATATACCTACGAGATATTGGATCATCTTAATTATAAGGAATTAGTTTCTTGCTCAACTTCTGGCATTGAACAATTTAAATCATTTGGCCAACAACAGTTATCATGATTCGTGAGCAGGTGTATATTATCTACTCTTACCTGCTCTCTTTGGGTACTTGTTATGAGATACATGCCCAATACTTTTGTAAGTATTTGATATCTTAAATCATCAATCAAAAATTTGAGTACCAGTACTTGTTTCCGACTATCAGTATATAACTACAGTAAATATATTGATAATTATATTTAGTACCAGTACTGGTACTAAACATCCCAATTATTAGTATATAACTACAGTAAATATACTGATAATTGGCGCCCTTAAGGGCGCCGGTTTTTTTTTTCATCCCCCTCTAATCTTTACTTTTGAACCGGCGTCTTTACAAGAGCCTAAATATTATTTCCGACTAAAAAAGAGAGTCATTTTTTCATAAATAAAGCGCCCGTTATCAGTATATTTACTATAGTGATGTTTTAGTTCATAACTTTTTCGAATAACTTTGTGGCTTTCAAATCTTGTCATGCTTGGATTTTGTCATTAGAACTTGCAAAATATGAACAAAGTATATAATCATCTTTTCCCAACTTGCGTTTGCAGAGCTTGTGTTGTGCGAAGTAGTTCTCTAGCTGTGATAATCTTGAGAATGCTTCATTCTGCCCGGTAATGTTTTTAATAAATTCGACATGTAGAATATAGTGTTACTAAACTTCTTTTTTTACCGTACAAAGGTTATGGAAAAGAATGCCAAATACAATTATTCTTACCTAAGATATCTTCATCCTCTTGCATGCACTCTATTTATATAAGAAGGTTTTGGTTGTGGATTGAATGCTTTATTCAATTGACTTGGTTTCCAAGAAATTATTAAACAATATGCTAGTATAAGCTTTAGTTAAATAACCTTGATGCATAACTAGTACAATGAAAGCTTTATAAGGTTCCGATAAAGACAGCTTATGAGAAAAGAATAAATGAATAAATGAGTTTGAACCTTTGTTTACAATGATAGCCAGAAAATTTATATGAGAAAAGAATAAATGAGTTTGAACATTTGTTTACCTCAATACAATGGAAAAAGGCTTCTTTGTAGCTTCATATCTTGACAATTAAAATGACTGAATTAGTTTTTCCAATACTGCAGATTAAATAAAAAATTCCCCTCAAACTTTTTGACAGATGTGAGGCAATTGTAGGAAGTTGCTTGTCATCTAAAGCTTTCTAACTTTAATTTGAAAATTCATGAGTGTAGGCTTTTCTTTTTCATTAACTGAAAAAAATTCTAAAGTCATCTCCACCCTGGAGCTTTTCTGAGTCATATCCAAAGCTATTTATATGGTGCTTGTATGTTATTTTTGGCATCTTAAACCATACTTGTCTTGAATGGTAGAGATTATGCTCTTAGTTTATCCTTTGCACCCTTACCTTTATTGCCTCTTCGAATCATTGGTTTCTTTAGGTATTACAAAATAAGATCAAAGGCATTGCTTGTATATTTTTTATAGAAGTAAATTCAGATACTATGCATGCTATTATATCATGTTTTTGTTGCCGGTGATTGCTTGGTGTTCTACTAAAGACAAACCATAGGATAATTTATGTTCACCTAGATTGCCAATGCCATGTATGTATAATATTTATTTAGCAATATGTGGTTTTATATTCTTTATTAGACCTTATTTTATGTGATTCCTTGCACTTAAGTGGGTTTCTAGTAGTAAGCTTTTCTTTTGCTTGCTACAATGAACAATTATAGCATAGCATGGAGTTACAAAAGACCAATTTGGTTCACCATCATTGTTCTTCAATATATTGTTATCTTGATGGAAAACTAATTTAAAGTATGTTATGTGTTTGTTTTTATCCAGGTGGCACCACTAATGAATTTATGCAAGGAGTCGAGGGATTTCTTGATTTGGATAATTGATTCTATATGTATTTTGTTGAAAGAGTTAGACTAATGTATACCAACAATTTTTGACTATTGTATACCAATAGTTGGTTTTAATCAAAATATTTTCACATATATGTTGAAAGAGTTGGTTATATATGTATTTTGGTAGATGAGTTGATTATGAAAATGTGAGTTTGGTTTCTTAAATATGTATGTGTATGATTTGCTATGAAAATGTGAGTGGTTGTATAATTAAGTAATTTGATATATGTGTATAATTCGATAACCAGAAAGTAGATTAATTGTATACAAATGATATTATCAATGGATAACTGTTGGTATACCAAAGGGTATAAATTGATATTACCAGTGAAAGTATATCCGTTGGTAATAACTATGAATGTTACCAATAGATCTATTCGTTGATATTACCAATGGAGTAATACCAACAAACACAAATCTGTTGGTAATATCAACAAAAATAAATACGTTGGTAATACCAACGGATATTTTTATCCGTTGGTATTACCAACGGATGTTGTAATATCCGTCGGTAATACCTAGCAGGGTATCACCAACGAATTTTTAACTATTACCAACGGATTTAGTCCGTTGGTGATACTCTATTTTTTTGTAGTGAAATCAACTAAACTATTTGCTCTCATAAATTTTGGTCAAGACTTAATCTTAATTTCATGGAATATCACCATTTGTTCAAATTGAATGCCGACAGTTCAATTCAATAAATGATCTAAATTTCTTGATTTGTCCACTTAGATACATTAACCGTATTAGCTCATTTTTTTAGTATTTATTTTGTAAACTATGTACTTAGTGCATAAGAAAGGATTGAAAAGTTATAGTGATTATATCTTATAGATAATCAAATTGTGAATAATTGCATTGCCTATCTTTGTATTAGAAGATTTAATCGTCATGTGGCATAAAGACTACTTTAGATTTAAATTAGAATAATGTTTGCCTCAAATAAAAATATGGAGAAGAATATAATATAAGCGGACTAAGAAGTAAGACTAGAGTATACTAGGAAGTATTATCTTCAGTTATGGTTCTATTTTATTTTTTCCATAGGCATAAGTTAATATTTTCACATATATTTATTTTTTAAACTATCAGCTAAGTGCAAAAAGAAAGGATTGAAAAGTTAATAGCAATTATATCTTAGGATAATCAAATTATGGATAAATGCATTGCCAATCGTTGTATCAGGCCTTCAAAGGAAGATTAGTTCATCATTTGGCATAAGACTACTTTGGGTTTAGATTAGGATAATATTTGAGTCAGTTAAAGATATCGAGAAGAATATAGTATACGCCAACTAAGTAAGACTAGAGTCTACTTAAAAGTATTGTCTTCGGTTATGGTTCTCATTTTATTTTCTTCATATGCATAAGTTTATCTCTTCATATATTTATAGTTACATAAAATTACATAAATGAGAATGATATTACACTTGATGATCGCTATACCAAATTGTAAAATTATTTAAGCAAAGCGGGTAAATATTTAGTTTCAACATCCACATCCGCACTACATTGTCTACAATTACTGAGTAAACAGAACAAATAGGTGTAACGCTAAATCCACACAATAAGAATTTTGCCAACATGCATGCATACATGTGTTGCATTATTTACTATGTGGTGATCATTGTTCTATATATTTATTTATTTTAATGCCTATTTTTCTTTCTGCGACAATCGCCAACTGCACACCCTAAGCACTTGGCATGGTATCGGGCTCTCTCTTTGTTGTTGTTTAATTAACTGGTTAATATAAATTTAGTACTGTCATATATTTTTACACTTAACATTTCATAATAAATTTATAATCATGATATATGTAATACAAATTATTTATGATTTTATAATTAATTTATTATTTTTATATTAGACTTATTTATTTACTGTTATTTTATTATATAAATATATTTGATTATTCATAATTATTTAAATAAAATAATATTTATATATAATAGCTCAACTAGTGGGTTCTCGACTAGTTTCCTAAATAAGGGAAAACAATTCTTCTTGTAAAACGGAGCAGCAATGGAAGCCCGCACATTTCTGACTCTATTGAGAAAGCTTTCTTCTCTGTATGAGACTCCTCATCTCCTCTATAAATCCTAAATAATACAACAGAAAGAACGGAAGCGCTTCAATAAAACCTGGTCATTAATGGTGATGATTCGTTCTTCAAGACCTCTCTTGCTGCTGATCGCTCTCGTGGTCGGCCTGACTTCATCTGCGACAGCAACAAACGTCACCTACGATGGAAGAGCGATCATCATCAATGGCGAACGACGTCTTCTCTTTGGCGGTTCAATTCATTATCCACGCAGCACAACCGACGTATATATATTTACACATATAAAGTTTCAACTTCTACCGCTAAAGTTGTAGTTCTATTCTTGTTTCCTCTCTCGAATAATAAGTCATCTTGGATTTTGATGTGGCAGATGTGGCCTGGTCTAATACAGAAAGCAAAGGAAGGAGGACTTGATGCCATCGACACCTACATTTTCTGGAACGCTCATGAGCCTCGCAAAGGAGAGGTTAATTTCTAACAATCTTAACTTCACTTCAGATCACATCCATCATGTATTTTTCTGGAGGATAATGTGAAACCATCTATAGTAGATTGATTAGCATGCCCCTGAGCAAGAATGACACACACAAATTTAGAGATGATTCATTATGTGTTAGTCTGATTCATTTCTTTTGGTCATGCATGCATGCAGTACAATTTTGAGGGCAACTTGGACTTCATCAAGTTCATCAAGATTGTGAAAGAGGCAGGCCTCTACGTAGTTCTTAGGATAGGACCTTATGTTTGTGCAGAGTGGAATTATGGGTATATATAATCTAACTTGCAATTTATATACACGGAAAGATTTCAGTTAATCTCGACGTATATATAATTGTTTTTACCTATTTTTTCTATTTCAGAGGCTTTCCTGTATGGCTTCACCAGATTCCAGGAATTGAACTAAGAACTGACAATGAAATCTTCAAGGTTGATTTACTGTAACTAATGAAATCGATCTTCAACTTCATAAGAATATTATTATGACACCATTATGTTGTGTATATATATATATATATATAGGCCGAGATGCAAAACTTTACAACGTTGATAGTGGACATGGTAAAGAAGGAAAACCTCTTGGCATCGCAAGGTGGACCAATCATACTCACACAGGTACTGTAATCATATGTATTTTTTTGTCTACAATATCCTTGATTAGTTACAATGTATAGGAGCTTTTTCTAGAGTTAATTAGCATTGAATATTTTTCATATCCCAGATCGAAAACGAGTATGGAAATGTCATTGAAAAGTATGGAGCTGCTGGGAAACAATACATGCAATGGTGTGCAGACATGGCAGAATCTCTTGATGTGGGTGTGCCATGGATAATGTGCCAGGAACCTGATGCACCAGCTCCAATGGTAAATATCTAACCCTAGATCTTTCTAGCTTCGTAAGAGGTTGATTAATTGTACAAGTAAGCGTGCATAATTTTTGTGCAAAACATTTTTTAATTTGATTTAATTTTCTCTAGTGTTAATGCGACATATATATGGTCATCAAAATATTCTACCGTACCCTAAAAGTATCTTAACGCATTTCCTCAATATATATCCATCCACTTGTATGAAGTTGGAACCTATTTGACTTTTTTTCTTTTGCAGATAAATACTTGCAATGGCTTCTACTGCCATGAGTTCAAACCCAATCGCCCAGATAGTCCCAAAATGTGGACAGAGAATTGGACAGGATGGTGAGATAATCTTTTTTGTTTAGGGTTTGGTTTAATAGAGGAATTTGAAAGCGAAAACAAGGATTAATAGCACCGTTTCAATTTAATTTTGTGACCTAGCACCATCTTGTGATCAAGGTCTAAATTAATAACATTGCTTTTCAACTCCTCAAAAGAATTTATTCCAACACAATTAAAACTGAATTCCCTTTTTGTTGCTATGATATTTTTCTATCCAAACAAATCAATGCTCAACAAGCAATATTAATGTGGTTATATATATATATATATATAATAATTTATTAGGTTTCAAGCATGGGGGGAGAGCCAACCTTACAGACCAGTTGAGGATATAGCTTATGCAGTGGCCTACTTCTTCGAATCCGGAGGCAGTTTCCAGAATTATTATATGGTGAGCAGAACACACACGACAAGGAAATAGGATATCACTAATCCGTTGGTTAGTAGTCAAAAATCTATTTGTAATAGTATTACCAACAAATTTGGTGATACTCTGCTAAGTATTACCAACGGGTATTGCAATGTCTGTTGGTATTTGTTAAAGTCCCACATTGGTTAGAAATATGGCCAAGATAATATTTAAATAGTTTGAGCATTCCTCTCTTCATGAGCTAGCTTTTGGGGTGAGTTAAGCCTACTAATTTTTTAACATGGTATTAGAGCCAAACTTGTGGTTAATATTGTACCACCCGCAGATATCCAGTCCTGCAAAACTCCACGCTCCAGATGTCAAATCCTGGACGTGAGGCGGGTGTGTTAAAGTCTCACATTGTTAGAAATATGACTAAGATAATCTTTAAATAGTTTGGGCAATCCTCTCATCATGAGCTAGCTTTTGGGGTGAGTTAGGCCTACTAATTTCTTAACAGTATTACCAACGGATGAAAATATATTTGTTGATATATAATTACCAACAAATAAGTTGGTCATTTTGTTGGCAATACCAAAAATGATATATTTATTGGTAATTAATTTGTTAGTGAAAGTCTATTTTCTTTTAGTGACGTTTAGTACTAATATTACAAAACAATAGTTAAAAATGAATAATGACAAAATTTATGCTAGTGTTACATGTTTGCTATTGACTAAGCAAATGAGTTGCTTGTTAATTTCCAGTATCACGGAGGAACAAACTTTGGACGGACTTCAGGAGGTCCTTATCTCATGACATCATATGATTATGATGCTCCTATAGATGAATACGGTACTTCTTTCATAGCTTATTCTTGACACAAGTATTTCAATATATAATTAGAATAATTGTATATTGGGAAATCCAGTTTGATGTACAGTGATGGGTGTTTATATGAACTTGCTAAGGTTGGAGCTTTATAATATTCCATGACAAATTTTACTTATTTTACAAATTTTCTTGTACAAATGAAGGTAACATAAGACAACCAAAGTGGGGACACTTGAAGCAGCTACACAGTGCAATTAAAATGATGGAGAAGATTCTTGTATATGGTTATGCCAACACAACAGTTCTAGGAAATGGAGTAGCAGTATGTCATATAGTATTCTGTTTTTTTTTTTACTGCTAATTCATGGTACAAAAAATATGATATCAAATAATTGTTTTGCAGGTGACAAAATACTACAAAAATGGAACTACTCCTGGCTGCTTCTTGTTGAATGTTAACCCGTCAACCGATGCAAATGTGACATACAATGGCAACGCATATTTTGTGCCTACTAGGTCTATCAGTGTCCTCCCTGATTGCATAAATGAAGTTTACAACACCGCCAAGGTAAAAAGGTCTTCTTCATCTTTTACAAGGATATATAGAAAAATTATTGTAAGAGGAGAATCTAATTATTTTAGGAGAATTTATTTGCTTATCATCTGCTTGCATGTAGGTAACCACTCAAACCACGGTGATGGTTAAGAAGCCTGTAGAGTCGACAAAATTGAGTTGGGAATGGAGACCTGAGATCATCAAGGACAGCCTCAAGGGGAAGGGCTCCTTCTCTAATGACTCACTGTTGGAGCAGATCATGACGACCGGTGATTCTAGTGACTACTTGTGGTACATGACTAGGTAATATATATATATACTCTATGTAAAATTTCTTCCGCATAGTTTACTCATTGGGTATATATAGACTAAATTGAATTAACCTTTAATATCTAAATCTATCTTATACTTCATAATTTTGTTTAAATCTATTTCTTTCTCCATTTTCTTAAATAAAACTATTGAACTTTGAGTGTTATTTCAAATTTACTCTCATTTAGCCTCTTTTGAATTCAAATTTAAACTATAGAATGCATGGCTCATTAACCATTAAACTCATTATTCATCAAGTGCCTTATTTATTACAGTGTGACACTCAACAAATCAGATCCATCATGGAGCAAAACGATGAACCTGCGGGTTAAAACAAACGGCCACATTCTTCATGCTTATGTTAACAGAGAGCTAATAGGTATTTTTTTAGAGCCAATGCTCTTCCCATTACATGTATAGTGAGCTAAATTTGAGTTCTAGATTTGTATGTTTATTTTGATGGAGAAGTTTTTGCACACAGCTTCATCTTTGTACTTAAGATTTTAATAGTTTAAACTCCATTCATTGCAGAAGGATTCTGAAATAATATCCTACAAATTAACTGCAGTTTTGTGTGATTTTTCTCTTCCTATATATATATGCTCCTTCTACTTCAAGTAACAAATATAGATTTTTAGGTTTTGAGGTGTTGAAAATCTTCTAACAAATTAAAGCTTGCCATTGCAGGATCAAAATATGCTACAAAAGGAGATTACAAGTTTGTCTTAGAGCAGGCGGCCAAAGTCCGGAAAGGACATAATTTCATAACATTGCTTAGTGTTACTGATGGCCTTGCGGTTTGTATTTCCTTGTGCCCCCTTGATCTTTTAGGGTTTAATCGTTTGGGAAATCATTAGTAAGGAACAAGAAGTGTGACAGAGTAAGGATGACAATTCGTTGGGCGCCTTTTGATTTCATACCCAATCAGCTCTTCTTCTTCCTTTTACTAATCCAAGTATAGCTCTTTATAAAGTATAATAAAACCATTAAAGTTCCACATTGATTAAAAATATGATCAAGATAACCTTTAAATAGTTTGGATAATTAGACCTACTAATTTCTTAATATAGTATGAGAGTCTATCTTGTGGTTGATATTGTGCCACCCGCAGATGTCCAGTCCTACAAACTCCACGCTCTAGATGTCTAGTGTGAGGGGGTGTATTAAAGTCTCACATTGGTTAAAAATATAGTCAATTAATATGGTCTTTAAATAGTTTGGGCAATTTCTCCTCAAGAGCTTGCTTTAGGGGTGGAATTAGACCTACTAATTTCTTAACAGAAACCTTATCACTATCTTTTCCTCCACACATCTAAACGAACTGCTTCCCTTCTACAAATTTTTTAATCTAAAAGATCCCTCCGTTTTACCTATTGTTGAGTGTATGATTATGATCACCCGACATGGTTTCTCTAACACCCTACTTCTTTAGTTGATCCTAAAAGTAGGTGATGGGGTAGAGTAGATCCTCGTCCGCAAAACCAAACTGCTTGTTTTTTATGTAGGGGTTTTGAAGCAATTTAAAAAGGGCAAAGGATCGCTAGTTGTACACAGTTCTAAAAAGTTTCAACGTAGTTTCGTTTGTAGTACCAACTTCGTTAACACCCCATGTTTTCGTGGCACAGAACTATGGAGCATTTTTTGACTTGGAAAAGGCTGGAATCGATGAAGGTCCAGTTGAACTCATTGGAGCTGGAAATACAACAATAGACTTGTCAAAAAACACTTGGTCATACAAGGTATACATTAAATCTTTTAATTCACATAATTCAAGAAGAAACTAATGTTATTCTTCATGTCTCAAATATTCTTGTTACTTATCTAAGATTGGATTGAACGGGGAGACCAGCCAGCTCTACTTGCCATCATCACTAACCAACAAAGTCAAGTGGCGCGCATCCAAACTTGCTGTTAATAGGTCGATGACTTGGTATACGGTATGATCAAAGTTCCATATCTTGAAATAATGATCATCTTTGATTTAATATTCCAAATTAAGTTGTTATATACTTCGACTCCGTATAATTTGGTGGTTTTTGATTGTTCGCTCCAGACTACATTTGAGCTTCCAGTTGGCAATGAGAGTCTAGTGCTAGATTTGCAAGGAATGGGTAAGGGGCAAGCTTGGATGAACGGCAACAGCATTGGCCGATATTGGCCGACATTCCTTGCTGGAAGTACTGGATGTCAACCCTGTGATTATAAGCAAAAATATGACCCTGACAGTTGCAGAACTGAATGCGGAAAGCCTTCGCAGAGATGGTAACTCAAGTCAAAGTTTAAGACTGATATATCTATTAACCTCAATTGACTGTTAATTTGAGCTTGTAACAGGTACCATGTTCCAAGATCATTCACTACTGAAGGACCCAATACTCTCGTGCTATTTGAAGAAATAGGTGGAGATGTTTCTCAGGTGAACTTCCAGACAGTGACTGCCGGCACTGTATGTGCTAATGTTGCTGAGGGCAGTAATCTTGAATTGTCATGCCAAGGGAACAGTACTTTCAGTGAGATCCAGTTTGCCAGCTTTGGAAACCCTGAGGGTTCATGCGGTTCATTTCAAAGGGGTTCTTGTGAGGCACCTGATGCCTTGGAAGCAGTAAATAAGGTAATATAAACCTTTTAACTTTTAGTACACTAAGATTCATGCACCAACCAATGTTTTAGAAACCTAGATTCATCGTTGAACCAGTCAGTGACCTACTAGTTCGAGGGTCAATCGGTTGGTTTAATAAAAATATTCTAAAATATATACATGTCTTGTAAAACTTTAACCTATAGTGCAGTAAAGAAGGTAATAGAAACCTTAACCTATAGATTAGATGAAAATTCATGACCCAAGAGATTAAAAGATTTCCCAGAGTAACTTAATTTTTTTTTTTTCAGGCATGCATTGGTCAGACTCAATGCTCAGTAAATGTTACAGAGAGTGCATTTGGGCTCAGTGGGTGCACTGACCTGACAAAGAAACTTGCAGTGCAGGCAGTCTGTTGATGATTTGGTATTCTTTTATATATGAAGAGCATTCTACTCTTCGCTGCTGGGTGAAGTGTAACAATGATATATACTAATAAGTTAACTCTCATTCTACACTTTTGTACAATTAAATAATGAAATTTTTTCAGTGTGGTCTAACTAAAGGTTGTGTCTACCATATGAAGCAGTAATACATTTTGGTATGGGTGATTTTCATTCTTTTTATATGAAAAAACTTATATTTATCAAGAGAACAAAGAAATGCAAGCAGGTCAAGAGGTATAGTAAAGTGGAACAAAACACGCGAAGAGGATTACAACACAATTAAGGGAACTAAGAATAATTTAGAAGTATATATAAATTGTTAGTTCAATGTATGACCGGCAGAGATGACCAAAACATCTTGAGTTACGCTCGTGCAAAGTCTTCCATATCCAAGTCATAATATATAGCTTGTACCTACCCACTTTCCTTCTATTTCCACTGAAGCAGCTCGGCTCCCAAGGTTGGAGGGTGATAGGAAAAGACAAAATATTGCATAGCTCGAGGAGCACAGTCCATCATCTATGGTGTAATAAGGACAGCTCTAGAAAAGATGTTTATGTGTTTCATTCTAAGTCCCACAAAGCACACATAGCTAGTCTACATGTATGTTCCAATTGAGTGACATGTCCTTCGTCAGTAGTCTTCTTCGTGCAGCAAGCCAGATTATGATTGAGATTGCATGGATGATTATCGTTTTTCATCTTATTGGTATTTGGTAGGTCTTTTATTATCATTGTCTTGCATGCAATTGATTATCTTGTACTATTAGCCTCTAGTTATAGCATTTCATTCATTCTTATTAGTACAACAGTTGCTCTATCATTTCATTCACTTAAGTATAAAATTATAAAGCATTTGAAAGAACAGTTTGCTTCTTCCTTGAGAGTTGGCATCACTTGCGAGCAGGGCTCTGAGGGCAATTGCCCCCCTGGCATTGGTCCCCCCTTGAACATTTACTAGAACATATATAAGTATCCCTTTCTATTCCTCAATTCCCACTATTCTCAGTGTGGGGTCTGAAAAAGATAAATGTTTGCCAAATACAAATGAGCTAACTTTTGTAGTATCAGTGAATCCCTCCTAGTATATGCTTTCATTTCATCTGGATTCTGGGCAGCTTCTTGATCCATACTTGCATTAATTCAGAGGGTGTGGAGGGAAGATTTCCCTTATGATTCCAACTCTGGCAGCTTCTTATTCACACTACTCCTTATCTTAGCCTAGCACATAACTGAGGGAAGTTAAAAGGGGTCTAAGAGTTGCAATGAATGTAAGCCTCTGACACCTCCTTGTAGGTCACTGTCACAATTCTGCTGATATTAGGGTGTTTCCAGGAAGGTATGTGGATTCATAATGTCGATGGCTAAATTGATGTTGGAGTATATCTTCATATCTCTTTGATGGTGCAACTAGTGAAGGAGAACATGGAGATGCAGCCCCTAGTCTTATAGTTCTTTCGTATATAAATGCTTGGATTTTTCTAGCTTTTACCTGGTTCTTCGGGTACTCAAGAAATAGAAAATCAAGACCAAAGCCATTTCATTATGTTTGAAGGTAAAACTCGAAATCACCTAATTTCTTATGGGGTCTATCTACAAACTAATCATCAAGGTCAGTTTTGCATCCCTAATTGCATCGTTTTATGGATCGATTACTAGAATTCTCGACCGGTGATTGTGCAAGAAGATTAGAAGGGAATATGTTTGCAAGGAAGCAAGATGGAAGACTTTTGGCATTAACACACTTAAGGGGTAAAGATTAAATCGAATAGACAAGACGAGCTATTGGACCCCTTGATCCCTAGATTTGAAATGAACTATACTAGACTTTAAGTTCAGTCACTACAAAAACTTAATGAAAAATCGACCTCAGATTAGTTCTACTAAAAACCGGTGCCGGTGAGGTGCCTAGATCAAAATTTAAACACTTCACGGAGTAAATTCTCAACGAGTGTTTGTGCACGAAGATTAGAATAGAATAAGTGTGGAAGGAAGCAAGAAAGAAGACTTTTGGCATTAACACATTTAAGGGGTAACAAATTAAATCGAATAGACATGACGAGCTATTGGACCCATTGGTCCCTAGTTTGGAAATGAACTATACTAGACTTTAGGTTCAGTCACTACAAAAAATTAATGAAAATCTAACCCCAAATTCTACTAAAAATCGGCGACCGTGAGGCGTCTAAATCAAAATTTAGACGCTTCACGAAGTGAATACTCAACTGGTGATTGTGCAAGAAGATTAGAATGAAAAAAGTATGGAAGGAAGCAAGAATAAAGACTTTTGGCATTAACACCCTTAAGGGGTAAAAACTAAATCGAATAGACATGATGAGCTATTGGATCCCTTGATCCCTAATTTGGAAATGAACTATACTAGACTTTATGTTCAGTCACTACAAAAAATTAATGGAAAGTCGTTCCCAAATTCTACTAAAAATCAACATCGGTGAGGTGTCTAAATCAAAATTTAGACGCTTCACGGAGTGACTTCTCAAGTGGTGATTGTGCAAGACGATTAGAAGGGAATAAGTTTGGAAGGAAGCAAGAAGAAATACATTCGGCATTAACACACTTAAGTGGTAAAAATTAAATCGAATAGATATGACGAGCTATTGGACCCCTTGATCCCTAGTTTGGAAATGAACTATACTAGACTTTAGGTTCAGTCACTACAAAAGATTAATGGAAAGCCGACCCCAAATTCTACTAAAAACCGATGCCGATGAGGCATCTAAATCAAAATTTAGACGCTTCACGAAGTGAATACTCAACAGGTGATTGTGCAAGATGATTAGAATGGAATAAGTTTGGAAGGAAGCAAGAAGAAAGACTTTTGTCATTAACACACTTACGGGGTAAAAATTAAATCTAATAGACATGACGAGCTATTGGACCCCTTGATCCCTAGTTTGGAAATGAAATATCACGACTAGAAAATAGTTAAACCCTACGGGCTATCAGTGACAACCAACTTCACTAGGAGCCACAATGTTATCCACGGCCGCAATAGCCGCAACTGACATATCATCTGTGACGGCATATCGACAAGCGCTACAACTGTCACATATTACATATTATATAGTGACGGCTCAGCAACGATCACTCGAAGTCATCGCTAATAGGTAGAGGGGGCGCGACACCAAAATAAAATATTTATTAGGTGACCGTCGCTGATAAGTATTTTTATTTCACGCTCGCGCCCACGCCCGCCCCCTTTTTCTTCTCCTTTCTTCTTCCTCCCCATGTCGTCGCTGCTCACCGCCATTCCAGATTCCTCACCTTGGTAATTGATCGCCGCCATCCACGGTCGAGGTATGTCGTCCCGCCCCCTCTCCCTAATAACCGTTGTTGGACGAAACCCTAGGGCTTCAACCAACTCCGGCACGCTGCTATTTATTTAAAACTTTAATTAGGGTTTTGATTAAGGCTAATTTTTTATTAATGTTGTTTAATATTGAAATATTGATTAATTTTTTCATTAATTAGTTGTATAATGCTGAAATGTCTAAATTTTAATTTGGGTTTACTTAACGTTTATATTGATTAATTACACTGCTAATTAGTGATTAATGTTTATATTGATTTATTTATTATAATGTATAAATATATATAATATTTATATATATTAGGGTTGATTTTTATTAATTAATTAATATGTGTTCCTGCATGAGGATCAAAGTAGTTCGGTCCGGCTCGGTGTCTCTCCTGGTTAGGTGCAACTCCGACGAGGGGGAGGGGGAGGGGGGACCTGCAAAAGACACTCTGACGCTCAAGTTAGTAGGACTCCAAGGTAGAGGTAATAGAGAATTGAACTTATGGTACATGAGGCGTGCATGTCGTGTCTATATCTATTGCATGTGGAGGTGATGATGTCGCCCGACAATCTCATGGGCATTTTGCTCAGAATAGATTGAGGCTGATCCCGGGGATGGCGAGTCTATAATGGCATATTCCTTGTGATAAGGAAGGACGTGACTATCCTTTTTTGGTCGGGTGGAGCCCCCGGGCGGAGCCGTCTTGTCTAGCTCGAGTTAGGTTTTGAGAATGCAGTAGGGTGGAGCCATCGAGCAAAGCCGTTTGGCTTGGTTCAAATTGGGTTGTAGGGTGCTACTAGGTTTAATCCGATCGGGTCCAATAATTCTAGTCCAATCCACAGCCCCCAAGCTCTGTCGGAGTTTGGAGAACTATGTGTCGAGCTCTTAGTGATATCGGCCTTAAACCTCGGCTAGTCACATGTAGGATGCACGGATTTTTATGCGACTCTTTGCTATCCAAGCCAGATGTGATGTCTATGTGAGAGGGGAAGGTGCTTTTCTGAATGTTTGCCATTTGTATTATAGATGTAGTTTGACAGGAAAGTAAGTATAAGCAAAGATCTTGTAGGTGATTTCCAAGGCATCCGAGCGCCAGCTGTGACGGGATGTGATTCCGTTGGTGAAAGAATTGCCTATTGGAGAGGCGGCTTTTGTTTTGGGTCTATAAATAGTCCCTATGTATTG
Organism: Canna indica; assembly: GCA_034359265.1. Taxonomy (NCBI): domain Eukaryota; kingdom Viridiplantae; phylum Streptophyta; class Magnoliopsida; order Zingiberales; family Cannaceae; genus Canna; species Canna indica. The sequence goes on from CP136891.1 coordinate 28,138,501, forward strand.
TGTGCATTGTCAAGCATGTAGTGGAAGGTTTCGAAGATCACCATAATAGAACTATTTCATAGAACTACAACATGATTCAATCATGATATAATGAAATAAAGCAGAACATGAATAATCTACAACATAATAGATTTAGCGGAAGCATAGGATCCTACCATTGACATCAGGTTGTTGTTCTGTTGCACTGTATAATTGTGTTCCCTCTTGCGTTCCTTCCTCAATAGATCTTCCAATACTCTCTTATGAAACCCTCTATAGATGGTGTGAAAAGGTAGGAATGAGTATGAGGACCTATGAGTATCCCGACCTATTTATACACATGTTGGTGAAATGACCATATTGGAGGGGGGTGAATAGTGTATTATCTAATCATTTAGCCTAAATTCAGTTTTAGTCATTTCCTAAATTACTTGGGCAATTTATCATTTTAAAATAATGAGATGAAACAATGGATATAACAATTAAATGCAACCACGATAAACAATGCTAACCATTGTACTTAGGATTTAACTCAAAAATTCACTAAATTACGAGTAGCTTGCAATTGAGGACTTTTCACCGGAAAGACCTTATACTCACTTTGAAGGCACTTCAACATTCGGAAGTATCCATTTTCACAGCGAGTGAGCTTTCCCACCTCAATTCTTAAGAACTACCCCTAACCTAATTTACATGAGTGGCTTTACACCTTCTATACTAAGGTAACCACTAAATCACAAGACCTCACTCTAGGTCTTCTTACAAACTCAAGTAAATCAATTCAACACAAAGTAAAAATACTTTTATCACTAGAAGAGAGTAAAGAGGACTTGTCATAACAAGAACACCTCCTCTTCTTGAGCCTATCATCCTTGAAGAGCCCTCCAATGAAGATGCACTTGAGGATAAGGCATTAAGAGCTAGGGTTTATGAATTTGAGCAAGAGAGAGCTTTGAAGATGCAAGGATTAACTCTTTAAGGGTTTAGGGCATCAACAACCTGTTTGGAGAGAGTTTGGAGTGGGTATTTATAACCCCCCAAACAAGCCAGCTCACCAACGGGTGAATTTCTGCCCGTTGGCGCTGGCCGGTCTATCAGTCGAGCGATCGACCACTGACCGAGCCCACTGCCAAAAATTGAGCTTTGCCGATTGGTGGCCAGCTGATGGCCGATCGACCGGATGTCGATAGCCCATCAGCTGGCACCTAGGAAACATGTGTTTTTTGGCTGATTTCTCGCGTCGTTCGTTTTCGAGTTTTGGATTTCGAAGTGCATCAACTTGGAGAGCTTCTTAAGTTTTTACATTTGCTCTGAACTCTTCCTAAGTATCTTCGGTGCACTCATCGAGCCTCTAGTGGTCAACGCGGAGACTTGTCATATCGAGACAATGTCGCGGGCGACGATATCGATTTCAACCCTTATCGCAACCTATGACTTTCATGCTTCAAATTTGTTAAACGTAGTTTGTTATCATCAAAATAATTATAGAGAGAATTGAACACAATGGTGAAACCCTCGGCCAACAACACCTTACCATCAGAGGTGGTAAGATAGGCTTGAACCGAGCTTACATAATATGTGAACCATATTAGGATAACAACATGGACACATGGTCCACATCAGATAATGACATTGACCATGTCTAATTTTATGGCCACGTCTAACATTCTCCCACTTGGTTCATATATAAAAATATCTTGATGTTCAAAATCTCATATCTGCTTTAGATGGAATAAAACACAAGAATCATAGCGACAAGTCCTCTTAGAGCGAGTATTATCTTCTATGTATCATGCTGTATTTCAATCCAAAATAACTTTATGAATAAACCCTATGTTTATTCTAGGTCCAACAGAAATTGTTATTCTCGAACTATATGTGTACACCATAAAATGAGAAATAACAAACTGAAATAGGAGTTTATTAAAAATATAAAATGTCTTTACAATGATTACATGATGATAGCAAGTCCTATTTGGTCTACAATGAGCCTTGAAATCCTTTGGTGGCATGCCCTTTGTCAAAGGATCGACGATCATTAATTCAGTGTTGATGTGCTCAATGACTACTTTATTATTTTTAACACGTCCCCTTATAGTTAAATACTTTATGTCAATGTGATTGCTTCGACTTCCACTCTTGTTGTTTTTAGCCAAATAAACAGTAGCTGAATTGTCACAGTAAATCTTTATAGGTTTGGCAATAGAATCCACGATTCTGAGACCTGAAAAAACTCTTTAACCACACACCATGTGAGGTAGCCTCAAAACAAGACACGAACTCGACCTCGGTGATAGATGTAGCAGTCAAAGTCTGCTTGACACTTTTTCATAAAACAACTCCATTGGCTAACATAAAAATGTATCCCGATGGCAATTTTCGAGAGTCGACACATCCAGCAAAGTCTGAGTCCGAGTTGCCGATAACCTCCAAGTTGGTAGTACGTTTATACATGAGCATGAAATCCTTGGTATCTTTAAGGTACCTCATCACCTTCTTTGCAGCTTTCCAGTGGTCCATCCCTAGATTACTCTAAAATCTTCCTAGTACTCCAACAACAAATGCTATGTCGGGCCTTGTACAAACTTGAGCGTACATAAGGCTGCCAACGACCGAAGCATATGGAATGTTTTGCATATATTCCCTTTCGAAATCATTTTTGGGACACTGACTAAGACTAAATATGTCACCTTTTACAATGGGTGCTATACTTGGTGAGCAATCATTCGTCCAAAATCTCTCTAATACTTTATTGATATAGGTTTCCTAAGATAGACATAAAATATCTTAAGGTCTATCCCTATGGATCTTGATGCCAATGACATAAGATGCCTCACTCATATCTTTTTTGTCAAAATTCTTAGAGAGGAATTGCTTCATCTCATATAACAACCCTTTATCATTGGTTGCAAGTAAAATGTCATCCACATATAAAATAAGAAAACAAATTTTACTCCCTCTGATTAAGTGATATATACATTGATCCATGATGTTCTCTACGAAACCAAATGAAGAGATTACATCGTAAAACTTTAAGTACCACTGACGGGAGGTTTGTTTCAATCCGTATATGAACTTCTTGAGCTTGCAAACCAGATGCTCACCTTTAATAGAGGAGAATCCTTTTGGTTGTTTCATATAAATCTCTTCCTCTAGCTCTCCATTGAAGAATGCCGTTTTCACATCCATTTGATGCAATTCTAAGTCAAAATGGGCCACTAATTCTATAATAATATGGAAGAAATCTTTCTTTGATACTGGAGAATAGCTCTCCAAGTACTCGATCCCCTCCTTTTGAGTAAATCATTTGGCTATTAGTCTAGCTTTATATCTTTCGATATTGCCTAAGGAATTCCTTTTGGTTTTGAAGACCCATTTACACCCTATGACCTTTAAACCTTTAGGCAATTCGACAAGATCCCAAACTTCATTTGAAGCCATTGAATCCATCTCATCCTTCATAGTATCGTACCACAACTTAGATTCACTGCTATCCATGGTTTGTGAAAAAGTTTCTGGATCATTTTCGGCCCCAATATTATAGTTAGACTCTTGCAGATACACTACATAGTCACTAGGAATAGCTGACTTCCTCATCCCACTAGATCATTTTTGACCCCAATATTGATGACTGGTTTGCCTTTGCCTTTATACTTGTTGTATTCCTTTTTCCTCTTCCCTTGTAAAGTCATATGTGCACTTTCTCCCATTTCTGTAAGCAGTCTTCCTTCTTCTTGTACACACATAGTCAGCAGTTTATTGATTGACTATTTCTCCTTATGTGTGTTGTAGGAGATTTTGAAGGTCCTTTATTGCAAAGGTAGAGAATTTAGTATAAAATGCACAATAAAAGAATCAGACATCTCAACCTCTAGTTTTTAAAGTTGGGCCGCTATGTCCCTCATCTCCATGATGTGCTCGCGCACACCTTTAATTCCAGTGAACTTCATTGATGACAGTTTAGTCATTAGAGTGCTGGCTAGGATTTGAAGACTCAAATTGCTCATCTATGACCTTCAGCAGATCCTTTACATTCTTGCGCTCCCCAATGGAACCACGAATACAAGCAGGCATTCGCGTCTTTATGAACATCATACTTAAACGATTAGATATCTCTCATTGTTCATAAAGTGTGACCGCAGCCGGAGTGGTAGCGTCCATAGGAGCAGGTGGTTTAGGTTTTCTTATAGCATAATCAATGTCCACACACCCTAAGTGGAGATAAATTCTCTCCCTCCAAGTTCTATAATTGTCCCCAGTTAATTCAGGAGTGTCTATGTAGTTAATAGTTTGGGTTGCTGCAATTGTGAAAATACATGTTCATGCTTTAAATAGAGGCAAATATAAATTTCAAGTTTTGCCAATATAAACAAGAACAATAAAAATAACATAGATCAATACAATAAAAATTGTCTGTGGGCTAAGCTTTATTTTAGGACTCATGTTAGACTTTATGTGAAACTAACAAACTATATACCTTTTCCTAATACCTGTGGGTTAATTAGGAAAAATAATATATTATTTCACACTAATTAACTATAAGTATGACAAAAATTCTTGTTGGATGAGATTTATCATACTCTAAATAGCTAATTACAATTTGATGTCATATATATACACTACTAGAAAAATGGTCATCAGCAACGGCTGATGCCGTTGCTGAGCCGTTGCAATAGAGCCGTGACAGAAAGTCGCGTTGCTGATGACTTAGCAACGGATCAGCAACGGCCGCTCGGGCCGTCGCTCAAAACATTATCGGCAATGGCCGCTCGGGCCGTCGCTAAAAACATTATCAGCAACGGTTTTGCCACAGACCCGGAGCCGTTGCTGATAACATTAATAGCAACGGCCGCTGAGTCCGTAGCAATGCCGTTAGTAAAACCCCGTCGCTAAGCCGTTGCTGTAGGTCATCAGCAACGGCTTTCGATACACTTTTAGCAACGGCTTTCCCACGGACGGCCGTGTGAAAGTCGTTGCTGATGACGCATACCTGGGAACAGAAAAATTTCAAATTTCAAATTTCCATTGATACATTGATACATTATCTGATACATAACTCACACATCCATACCCTCATACACACATTCATTCACACATCACAAACACACCAAGATATACATCAAAACAATTATATTTATATTGATAATTATCCACGATAGTATAAAAACAATTCAAATGCAAAATTGAAGTATCAATATCCAAACAAAATAAGTTAAACAAGTTCAATATCTCAGTAACAAGTTCAATATCCAAACAAAAAATCTCACGATCACGATGGAGGATGGTCTGGATCATATGGCGGGGTCTGGAGTGCTTGAGTGTACACCGGCGTGGACTGACTCGAGGACGATGGATTAGATGATGCCGAAGAGATGCCTGCTTCAGGATGACCTGACATGTTGCGTAGCATAGCTTGTATATCCGTCATCATCTGACTCTGGCGCTTCATTATCTCAGTCTAACGCGCGACCGTGTCCTCTAGAATCCTTATTCTGCTACTATGATCATAACTGGATCTAGAGGTGGACGGCCGCTCACCAGCGACCGGAGGGGTCGGTGCCCCAAGTGGCCCTAGCACGGCTCGCGCATGACCACTATCTACAAAGCCATATACGCGGCCATGGTCCCAGCCACCTGCGGCCTCGACCCACGATGCTGCGTCAAAGTCCTCGGGGGTACCCCCGCGCTGCACCACCGTCTGGCTGTACGTCTCCTACTCGAGTTTGATTTTTTGTTAAATATTTATTATAAAACTTAAATTATAAATATATAATGAATAATTTAAACAAATATATAATTACCATAATGTGTGCAGCGCGGTTGTCGATGTACTCCCCCGTCCCATGTGCTCGACGGTGAGTCCGCTCAAACACCGCCATCGGGGAGGGTCGCTGGACACTCCCGTCATCTGACACCGTCGTCTACATTTACAAAACAAATACATTAATTAGTACACATAGTAACAAATAAAATATATAATTAAAAGATATACTTACCATACGGTTCGCGTGCACTGCAAATGCAATAGAGCCGCCGGTGTGATGCGCTGCTCCCCCCAACATGCGATTTCTAGCCGCATTCTGAGAAACCTCCTGCCATCGATCCGTCGACAATATCCCCACGAGCTGGTCCCATATATCCGGAGTAATCCAACCGGGGCCGTATCCCCGAGTCTCCGCGATGTTAGTGGTCCCAGCTCGGGCCATCGCTTGGGACCGAGCCTGCTCCAGCTGCCCGTTGTACCTTGCCCGGGAAATAGCCTCCCAGGCAGCGTAAATGAAGGGCCTCTGGTCCTCGGCTCATGTATAGCGAGCCTGCAAAATAATAATATCAGTACCAATATTAATATATCATCATGCATGTAAAAAATAATAATAATACGTGCCTCAAACTCGCGCCATAACATGTCGACGTGCTCGCTAGGCACGTGAGACCACGTAGGCCATGCCCCGTGCATGTATCGTCGAATAGTAGAAGAAATGCTCCTCGGCACTTCTTCTTGCTCGAACCTGCACAACAAAAATAAATTTTAATATTATATTATGATATAATGAATTTGTAATGATTCATAATTCATGATATATTACCGCTCCCCGATCACGCTAATCAATCTACGTGACTCTGTGGCTGGTGGAGGCTGCCACCTGTTCGGCCCGGGTGGCCGCCTGCGTCTGGATGTACTATCCTCGGCAGTATCATCCTCATGAGGATCAGCAGCAAGAGGATCAACAGCATGAGTAAGTGCTGGAGTCTCACCGATCGGAGACTCCGAAGCTCTCCTGCGTCGATAACCACGACCAGACATATCTATCGAACAGACATATAATCATATTATTGTATAAATAGTAGAGATATATTTAATAAAATATATATACTTTACAATTATTCCTCATCATCTGAATAATAGTCTTCGAATTCTTCTTCTTCCTCCTCTTCTTCCTCTTCTTCATCTTCTTCATCTCCAGCTTCCTCAATTTCATGATCGTCATCATCAGCATATTCAACTTCTAATTGAATTGACGTTGTGTCTGCATCCTCGAGTATTGGAATAATACGATCCACAGCAGGAAGATCATCTTCTTGATAGAAACCAGGAGGATCATTTTCTCCTACTATCGGATCAATTTTTCCTCTACCTTTTGTCTTACAGACTACACGCCAATCTGCTCTATCTTTATTTCGAGCCGGATACTTCGCGTAATATACTTGTTTGGCTTGTGATGCCAATATAAAAGGCTCATTTGCTGCCAATTTCGATTTGTAATTAACCTCAACAAGTTTGTATTTTGGATGAACTTTCATGCCCCTTTCTGTTGTATCGAACCAATGACATCTAAATAGGATCACTGATTTCAAGCCGAAGTAGTGCAACTCTATCACTTCTTCCACCAGTCCATAAAAATCCATATCACATTCAACATAGGTTGTCCCTTTCACGCAGACCCCAGCATTCATCGTCTTCTTTGTAAATGAATATTCAACCGTGTGAAATTTATACCCGTTAACAAAATATCCGCTATAGCACGACACAAGTCGCGACGGTCCACTAACAAACTCAAATATTCTTTCATCTATTTCAGCTCTGTGATCTTTGCTGTAAGTCTGAATCCAAGTAGGGAAATCACTATTCCGTAATCTCTCCAATTCTTGATCGTTTTGAATAGAGTATTTTTGCACCATCTCAATGTCAAATATTTCAATGAATTGTTCAATCTCTGGACAATTGAGTAATACATACAAGTGTGCCAAATGATACTCTTCATCGCTTAAGTGTCGAGATGGACGAGAACCAAAAGCACGACCAGAGTGACAAAATATATTTAAACGTCCATCTGAATATCGAACACCCCCGTCGTCGTTACGTGGAAGACGATCAAATCTTGTCTGTACTGTCGATTCAAAGTAAAATGAGCAGAATGTTGAAATTTCTTGGATGATATACGATTCAGATATTGATCCTTCAACAGCTGCGATGTTCTTTACTTTTTTCTTCAGACGATTCATGTATCTTTCAAATATGTACATCCAACGATATTGAACGGGGCCACCAACTTGTGCCTCGTATGCCAAGTGTATCGGTAGATGCTCCATCGAGTCAAAAAATGCAGGAGGGAAAAACTGCTCCAGCTTGCATATGATTTCAACAATATTATTTTCAAGTGTAGACATATCTTCGACTCGAAGGACATTTGCACAGATGCTTCTAAAAAACATACTTAATTCAGTCAACGGACCCCAAATATTATCAGGTAGAAGATCTCGAAATGCGATCGGAAGTAATCTCTGCATGAATACATGACAATCATGGCTCTTCATCCCTGATATTTTGCAATCATCGACGTTCACACATCGAGATAAGTTTGAAGCATATCCATCGGGTAATCTGAGTTCTTTTACCCATTGACAAACATCTTTGATCTGTTGTTTATTTAACACATATAGGGCCTTCGGTTTCAGATATCGTCCGTTGACCTCTTGTAACTCCAACTCTGGTCTTTTACAAAGTATTTTCAGATCATGTCGGGCTTTGACATTATCTTTAGTTTTTCCAGAAATATCCATCAAAGTGTTGAAAATATTATCAAACACATTTTTTTCAATGTGCATGACATCTAAATTATGTTGAATCAATAATGAACTCCAATAGGGCAATTCCCAAAAGATACTTTTCTTCACCCAGTTGTGTGTTTGGCCAAAACCTGACACTCTTTCATTGCGACCGAATACTATATCTGGAATTACTGAAACACGTGCTAATATTTGTTCACCAGACAACATCGGTGGTGGCCCATCTCTTTCGACTCTGCCCTTAGTAAATTTATTACGATTCCTTCGATACTGATGATTAACCAGTAGGAATCGACGATGACAATCAAAGAATGAGATTTTTCGTCCGTTCTGAAGACTGATTGATTTAGAGTGTTCCATACAATATGGACAAGAGAGTCGGTCGTGAGTGCTCCAACCCGACAACATGCCGTACGCCGGGAAATCATTGATTGTCCACAAGACCGCGGCCTTTAAATTGAAGTTTTGCTTCCGATGGCAATCATAAGTGACAGCTCCCTCAGTCCACAATGTTTTCAATTCATTTATCAAGGGTCTGAGAAATATGTCAATTTCTTTTCGCGGACCCTTAGGACCCGGAATAATCATCGAAAGATAAATAAATTCATCTTTCATGCACATTGACGGTGGCAAATTATAAACTGTTAGCAACACTGGTCAAACTGAATAAGGAGTTGCAGAATGTCCAAACGGATTAAAACCATCTGTGCACAATCCCAATCTGATATTTCTAGTATCCCTAGCAAATGAAGGATAACATGTATCCAAATGTTTCCATGCTTCACTGTCAGATGGATGAGTCATTACTGTATCATCACGATTTCTTGCATGCCAACTCATGTAGGGGGCTGTCTTTTCCGACATGAATAACCTTTGAAGCCTCGGTGTTAGTGGAAAATACCGAAGCACCTTAAACGGGATATTTTTCTGTCGGACCGATTTCTTCTCCTTGTAACGAGGGTGTTGACATACAGGGCATTTTTCCAACAGCACATTTTCTTTATAATATAAAATGCAGTTATTTTGGCACGCGTGTATTTTTTCGTACCCAAGCCCCAATTTTCTCATTAGCTTTTTAGTCTTATAAAAAGTAGGCTCAAACTTGTTATCAGTAGGCAGCATTCCATTAATCAATCCAGCAATCCGATCATACGCAACTCTGCTGATATTACAATCGGCCTTGATGTTTAAGAGCTGTGTCATTGCTGAAAACCTAGTGTATTTAGGACAATTCTCATACAAAGGTTCATCGGCAGCTTTCAACATCTCGTAAAATTCTGCAGCTTCTTTATTCGGTAATTCAATCTCTACCGCAGCCCCTACTTCTGTGATATCAACCGCTGTAGTATCTGGTGGGACTGATGTCTGAAGAACTGGCCGATCAACATTATCATTCAGGCGGAATTGACCCCCAAGACTATCAAGTATCATAGTTCTATAGGGATTACATTGACTGGATGAAGAAGCACCAGCAGAGGAAGATTCACCATATGTCTGAACGACAGGATTGCTCGACGTCCCAACTTCGCGTGACTCCCCGTGACAAGTCCATAGAAAATATCTTGGTGCAAATCCTTTGGTATATAGATGTAGAGTGACAGTCTCCCGATCCAAAAATCGTCCATTTGAACAAATGCGGCACGGACATCGGATTTGATCACCCATGCTAACGAAATTACGATTCGAATAGGCGAAATTTAGGAAGTACGTTACGCCTAATCGAAACTCATTCGTTAAAGCTCCACGATCAAGACGTCGGTACATCCAACTTCGATCAGCCGACATGATTCTGTCAATCAATGACAATTTCTTTGGTTAATGCATGTCTTTAGGTGAGATTGTCCTATTCCATTCGGGATTTATGTTATTCGTACTGCACTTACATTTTTATTTTAACTGTGAACTAATTATTCTAAATTTCGGCAGCATCTCCCTACAGTTCTCCGAATACGCATATCATCTGGGCGCGTATCGGAGAACAAGAGAGATGTTGCCGAAATTTAGAATAATTAGTTAACAGTTAAAATAAAAACGTAAGTGCAGTACAAATAACTATATTCCCAAATTGTCCAATCAGGGACAATTCAAGAATTGTACGTCGTATAAAAGATCATCTACTTCTTTTACACGAACATACAATCCCCGAACGGATCTAAGGTTTTGCTAAATCATATCCGACTCGTCGATGCGTACGTGAAACATATCAACTCGTCGAATGGATGATTATTTTCTAAATGTTTCGAGACAGTTCGAGTCCATATTGGACGATTTCGGCGCGCGTCCGAAGTGGACGATTCCTGCGTGCGTCCGAAGTGGACGATTCCGGCGCGCGTCCGAATTGGACGATTCCAGCGCGCGTCCGAAGTGGACGATTCCGGCGCGCGTCCGAAGTGGACGATTCCGGCGCGCATCCAAAATTAATCTAAACCCTAATAATTAATCTAACAAATTAAACAATTAATCTAAACAATTAATTAACAATTATAAAACAATTAATTAACAATTATAAAATAATAAATATATATATATATATTTATAAATTCCGGCGCCGAAGTCAGGTGGACTCCAGCGCCGGCGTACAGTGGCCGAACACACTGTCCGGCCACTGTACAAGGTCCGACGGCGGCCATCGGCCGACTGCCGCCGGCTGAAACCCTAGAAATAGGGTTTCGGTCGGATTGATCCCCGCCGGCCGCAACGGGAAGAGACGGCCGGCCGGCCGGCGAGGCATACCTGGACAAGTCGACAGCAGCGGGAGGAGGAAGAGGCGTCGTCGGCGTCGGCAGCAGCGGCAGCGACGGCGAGAGGCGTCGGCATGAGCGGCGGCGGCGGCAGCAGCGGGAGGAAGAAGGGTCGAGCGCGAGAGCGTGCCCTATATAAACTTATCAGCAACGGCTCACTCGCCCGTTAGAAAGCCGTTGCTGATAAGTTATCATCAGCAACGGCTCACTTATCCGTTAGAAAGCCGTTGCTGATAATTAAAATATCATCAACGGCACGCCTTTCCGTCAGAAAGTCATTGCTGATAATTAAAATAATCCACAACGGCTCGGGTATCCGTTAGAACGCCGTTGCAGATACAAATATCTGCAACGGCTCGGGCGTCCGTAAGAATGCCGTTGCAAATAGCAACGGCTTGAGCGGCCGTTGCTGATAGCCGTTGCTGAAGACCAAGTTTCTAGTAGTGATATATCTATATATGACCTAAAAATTGCCAAATATATAATTTAATATAACTAAAAATATTGTGGCTACTCCTCGATTAGTTATATTATGTGGATAATTACCTAATATATAATTTAACATAACTAAGGATGTTGTGGCTACTCCTCAATTAGTCAAATTCTATGGGTCACATGACATCATAATGCAACATAGATGATTACATGAAATAACATAACATTATTCATAATATACATCATAATAAATTACAACATGACGCAATTTAATTATTTAATATATCAATACACTACGTAACAAATAGGTGCAACATATATATCACGTTCATCAAAGCAACAAAAATGAGGTAGTAAATAATTATAATTATATAACATGATTGAACAAAAATACAAATTAAAATTTTTAGTGCTAACTAATTTCAAATCAATCATAAATAGATTCAATATTAATCTTTAAATGCTTCTAGCTCATGAAACAAATTTAAATTTGGTCGGTCCAAGCAATTTAAATGAAACTAGATTTAAACCCAAATCAGATTTGTGTTGAACCAACCAATATTGAACCAGTATAAACCAATGAAATAACACCAAATGAACCAAAAAATATATAAATTGGATCTATTTTCAATTGATTTGAACCGGACTATAAATTTCATCAAACTAGATATGAACCAGAGCAATTTGAACTAGAAACTGAAATCAACTCAAAAAACACCAAATGAATTGGATCGGTTTTAATTGATTTGAATCGAACCTATGTCAAATTAAATCAGAGGTGAACAGAAAGCAATTGAACTAGAATTTGAAATAAACCCAAAATAATTGAACCGAACCAAATTTCACTTAAGTTGTGGATCGGGTGTGAAATCTAATTGATCCGAATTTTAAATAAAACATGATTCAGATCTGATTGACTTAAACAATTTAACAAACAGGTATAGAGAAAAGAATTTGGATCCAATCAACTTAAAGCATTTAAATATGCGGGTGTGCCTTAATGGGTCAAGAATCCATTATATTGGATTTGAACCCAATTAATTTAAACCCGTTATGTCTACTTCTCTCCCACGTAGCAGATGCAAGCCCTAAAAAAATTTCAGGTTGCAGTCACCGCCAATATGGTGTCATCTTCTCCAGCCAGCGATTGCCTTGCCACCGCCCTCAACGCCGCCTTCTTCATGTGCCAGCGGTGCTATCACCAGCATTGGACAGCGTGAAAGTAGGCAAACGTTTGTTTACGCAGTTCAATGACAAAACCTGTCACCTAATCTGCGGGGTACTCACTGGACAGATGCCCAATCCACTCTCTATGAGTGCAATATAATTCCTCAAGATTTCACACCCGAAATTCGACTACCAGTACTATAGTGAATTGGAAATAACAAAAACCTATTTACTTACAAGTACATACCAACTTGCCTCTCTATGACGCCCCAGCCACAGAGTTCTGTCCTCCACACAGTCCTTGTGTTGTAGCAAGTTACCAGCCTGCACTCAGCAGTCTCAACTCCTCATATAACTGACAACACATGCAGTTTACGCACATAGGAGTAGATCCATAGGAGTAGATCAATAGGAGAGGATCCGCATTGGAGTGGATAGGAGTGGATCCATCAGAGAGGATCAATCTTCTCAAACATTCTCTCACACCTTTTATAAACAGAGTAGGCAACCCAAAAGACATAGTCATTACTCCACAAGAGAAACTTCTAATTCCATAATGACCATTAACGCCACCATTACTCCACAATGTTATAAAGCTTCATGATGACCATAACTCCATCAAAGTGAACGACCAATGTCATAAAGTAGTAGCTCCATGATGACCAAAACTCCATTAAGCATCATAAAAGACCAAGACCAAAAGTTATCATAAATGATCAAGTCCAAAAGTCACCATAAATGATTAATCAATAATCAAGATTAACTACACCCTATATATATATATAATCAATAATCTCAGCAACATTCAAACAACATTAGAGCAGGATAAAACATCGTAGCAGTGTAAACTTCATTGCAGCAAGAGCAATTATAACTGACCAATGAACAGTTAAGACTGTGTTGACATAGGAGACTTGCAGATCCATAACTTCTTTTTCCTCAAAAATAGAGAAGGCCAACCAACTTGCATAAATGTCACTTAACAAAAAGATCTTAACTTCAGCAGTTTCAAACTCAAAAGGCAACCATACCACATCATAATAGTTCGACCATAAAAGCTTCAAGAAAAACTGCTGCCATAAAAGCTTTTAAATACCGCTAGCTAATTAATGAAGACCACTTCATTTCTTCCATTAATGACTTTGGTCATAAAGGCTTCAAGATAACCGTCAGCCCATCAATGAATACTACTTCATTTCTTCCATAGGCAATAAACAAGTAATTAAAAGATGATTTAAAAATATCTGAGATATAAAATAGAATCATCATTAATGTTGAAAACCAAAAATCATCATATCTGCAGCATCCTTATCCAAAAAACCATAATATGAGCAGTTGAAGCTGTCCTCACACAGTTGCAACTATCTTCAATAAGCAGAACTCCTCATAGTTGTGACTATCCATTTAACTGAGAATAACCTGGAATACTTTTGTCAAATATAGTCAACACTACAAAATCCAAACACCAACATAGGCGATCTCAACGCCTATCAAACGCTAATGCGTCGCGCCTGCACCGCCGACGATTCATGACATCAACCTGGATGCCTTGCCACATGGTCCAGCATGGATCCGGAGGTTGGTACTGGCACATAAATGGTAGCGGCTAGGAGACGATGGATAAACACGACGAGGAAATGCAAGGGAGATACAGTCATCGTTTCGGCCAAGAACGACATCCATATCAGTATCCTTTTCCTCTCCGTTGGCCAAGGCCACATACGTGACGAGTGGAAAGATCATTGTACGTTGACGGCAAATAAATACGTACAGAAGAAGATACGAGGAAAGAAGGCATGAAAAAAGCAATACAAAACCGAAAATTATATCGCAATCAAGGCGGAGAAAATATGCTCTGATACCACATGTAAATTATTTCATAGAACTACAACATGATTCAATAATGATATAATGAAATAAAGCAAAGAAGGAATAATCTACAACATAATAGATTTAGCAGAAGCGTAGGATTACCTCTTGCCATTGATCATGTCATCGGATTGTTGTTCTGTTGCGCTGTAGAATTGTGTTCCCTCCTGCGTTCCTTTCTCAAAAGATCTTCCAATACTCTCTTCTTAAACCCTCTATAGATGGTGTGGAAAGGTAAGAATGAGTATCCCGGTCTATTTATATACACACCTTACCATCAAAGGTGGTAAGATAGGCTTGAATCGGGCTTAGGATAGACATGGGTAAATCGGTAAAACCATATAATATGTGAACCATATTAGGATAAAACATGGACACATTGTCCACCTCAGATCGTGACGTAGACCATGTCTAATTTTATGGCCACATCTAACACGTCCCTCTGAGGGTTACTTCTATTTTGTTGGCGAATGGTTCACCGCTCATCGTGTGTTTGTACCATCGGGCTTAAAGATGAAGGAAGGAGATCGGGTTCCAGCCGTGGGTTTGTACCATCGGGCTTACGACAAATAAAGACGTCTTCATGGTTCAGACGTCGAGGGAGGCATCGTGCTCTTTGGCTGGCTGGGACCTTGTCCATGGTTCTAAGTTTGCTATGTCGAGGCTTTCACTCCTCCTCTCCTTTTCCTTCAACACCCGAGTTGCGGGAGATTCCCGTCAGCAGGACGGTATGTGGGATTAAATCCTGGTCATAGGACTGTTGGTCAGTATGTTTGCAAGAGTCTAGAGAGGAGTACCTTTCTCTTTGTTGTGATCCCAGGGTATGTGGGGTTAAATCCTGGTAATAGGATTGCTGGTCAGTATGTTTGCAAGAGTCTAGAGAGGAGTACCTTTCTCTTTGTTGTGCTCCCTGGGAGCTATACCTTTATGGCTTATTTTGTTTTGTAAGCTACACTCCATGGGTTTTTAAGAGTAAATATTCCTTTGTCGGACTTTATGAATAAAGAGGATGTCTTCTGTGTTTATCATTATTGTGTTCTCGCCGAGTTTGATCGGCTCTTTAGTTTGTTGAGGCTCTGTTAACTGCACGCCTATGTTAGAATAATATTTAGGTCTCATTTGGTTGACATGAGAAGTAACTTTCTGTAGAAAATTATAATTCTCATGAATTAACTTTCCATGTGTATTTTCTAGGAAGTACCTAAAAAATATTTGGTTGACAATAAGTTAATTTATAGGAAGTGTAACTTCCTACTTACAACATGTTTGGTTGACATGAGTACTTCCTAGGAAGAACATATGAAATGACCAATATATCCTTCTTTTATAAAATTAATATTTTAATTTATATTTATTAGTGTATATGAAAAAATTAAAGTTTATTTGTAAATTAATATTGTAACATATATGTAATATATATACAAATATGCAATATATATACATATATGCAATATATATATAATATTAATTTACAATATATATACAATATATATACAAATATGCAATATATATATATATATATTGCATATATATTTAATATAATATATATTTTATTATATAGAAAAAATATTTTTTATTTGTAATTAATATGAAAAATTACATATTTCACCAAAAACATATAAAATAAATATGTGAAGAATTCAAGGATCATCTAATCTTATAATGTTGATAACATAAATTATAAATTTTACATTAAATGCAAATGTGAGTTCAACATAAATTATAAATTTCACATTAAATGCAAATGTGATGTCAATATTGAGTTTTTCTTTCAAATATAATGCAGGAAGTGCAACTTACCTAGAGCCCCCTAGGTAAGTTACTTTCTTATTTTGTAGAAAGTTGCACTTGCTGAGGAAGTATACAAAATGCACTACAAGAAAATAGGGTATCACCAACGGACCAAATCCATCGGTAATACCCGAAAATCCATCGATAACGGTCGGAGCATCTGTTGGTAAAATCCGTCGGTAAATGGCTGCTCGATAATACCGACATATTTTAATTAATCTGTCGGTAGTACCGACAATTTTTTTCTTTTGTTGGTATTACCAACAAATATATATATCCGTTGGTATTACCAATGGATAAAAATCTGTTGGTAATAACAACGGATACATATCTGTTGGTAGTACCAACAAATAATTTTTGTTGGTATGTCTGTTGGAATTACCAACAGAATCTTTTTGTTGCTCATTATTGTGTACCTGAATCAATTCTCAAACCATGATAATCCACACGAAATCATAAAATTAATTTTTGAAATCACACATGAACCAATGTATTTCTAAATTCACACACATAAATATAAGGAAACCATTGTATACAACTAGTTTCAAAATATATTGTGCTAGTCAAATATTTATATTGTTTCAAAGTTTCAATGCATTAAGATTGTAATGAACTCATTTAAGATATTACATTATAGCAACTAAGTTCTACAAGTCAGTAGTAAACTTGAACATTAAGTATGAAACTTGTCTTCTAAAGATGCAAAAGCAAAACCATAATTTGTAGATTATCAAATAAAAAAGAGAAAAAAATGTAGCAGGAAAAAAAATTTAGCTAAATAACTTGAGTTAAGTGCATATATGGGCACACATGCTATCAGCTAGCCAACTAAATAACTTGAGTTTCACATATCAAACCAATAAAAGTAATTTACTAATGACTAAGCATGCATAACCTTTGTCATGTTTGTTGTAAAGAATCCTACACTTCCATGGCCCTTTATCTTACAGGTGCATTCACCATTATGAGATATCAAGTTTCGTAAGAGAATTATATAAGCATGCACAATATGGAGTTACAAATATAAGAAGCAAAGAGAAGAAACATGACGACCCTACAAATTGTAAAATGAATGCATATCATAAGTACTAAGTTATTCAAGTGGTTATTCTCATAGAATTTAACACTGGGATTTAAAATCTCTTGAATTGAATACAATATGCTTTCTTTCAGAAAAAAACATTGGGGCTAAAATGAGAATTCAAGTGTGGTTGCTTTGGCCACCATCACGAAAATTAATCAACCATGCAAGAGTAGCAACTAGCAAGATTTTACCATAATTGGGGAAAAAGTGCTCATAGAAGAACCTTTTCTTCTATAGTTGTGTACTTCGACTACCAAGATAAAGAGGGCAATGCAATGAAGTATACAGATCTCAAACCTTGCTCATACTTGTCATTTTATGAATGAAAACACAGTAACATTAACAGTAGCAAGAAATAATTAACTTAACAGGAATCAAAAAACTTACCGTTCGCAACAAAAAAAAAAAACTTTTCTGTTCAGATATTGAAAACTTTTATGTTTCTCTGTCAAGGAAAGAATACAAAACACTATAATTAAATGAAGATGCACAAGACATATCTAACCGATAACAAATTGGAAAAAGTTCACCAACTATAGATTCAATGTTCAGACTTAATTTACTAGAAATTCATTACGAATCTTCTAGATAAACAAGAACTAACAAGTTTATGAAATTTCATATTGAGCAAGTGAATACTGTATGATACATCATCTATTTTAAAATCTTCACAGCTCAAATGAGCAATTACAAATAAAAAATGCACATAGAGTTTAAATGTGTCAACAGAATATAATACCTGTGTGTAGTTGCATGCCAAATTCTAATTGGATGCTTAGGTGGAAACAGACAGCTGAAACATTATGTGTATGGCATTCAATTGCTTGAACATAACTCTTGGTTTGATAGTTTGAGACCTGATTCCATGGAACATTTTAATGAATATCTTTATAATAGAACACGAATCTAGGGCCTATTCAGAATATAGCAAATCTTTATAGTTTGATCATCGGAACCAGTAATCATATATGGCCTATCATCGCCAGTAAAATAATCAACACAATTTACTCCTTTAGAATGGGCATCTAATGTAAAATTTGGATCAGGAGAACCAAGATTCCATATATGGTAAAAAAATTGATCAAATAGTAAGAGGTTTTCATAGACCATAATAAAATTGGTGTTATGATGTCAAAGATCTTAGGCCAAACACCTTTACTGTGCACGTGGTCCAATGAGGCACTAAAGTATTAGTGCCTTTTCGATTAAAGGTGACTTGTATCACATAATGAGTGTCCTTCAAAAATTTGGGTGCACATCCATCCTTTCTCCCAATCCCAAAGCTTTATTAGCATGTCACCTGATGAGTAATGGACTTAAATCCATAAGCTCCATTTAGTCTATAAAAATAGGGAAAACCATATTTAGTCGGCGCGACAAAGAACCAGTATAGACATGATATCTTGAATGATTTAGGAATTTAGAAATTAAATTTCAGACATGCACACATTCTATAATCAGGAATTCTGATTATGTGCTTATTTCCTGCTCTAGTCAACACCATGAGCTTGCGGCTGGCACAATAAAAAAATCATTGAGGAAGCAAGCCATTTAGTTAGTTTTCATTTGCATCCTACTGATTTTTAAATCATATTAAAGAACAATTCAAAATATACCTCCTATCAATAAATTTGTGTAATATATTTGCATCTTTAATGCTAGAAGGATTAGAATCAGTAAGATCCAAATGATCTTACTGTCATTCAAATTTGGGATGTGGGATCCATTTTGATCTTTCAATGTGGATCTGTAAGTTGAATAACTGCCCGTTGCTAGCAATCGACTTGTGCATCATTTAGCTAGAAAGAACGCCCCTCCTATTGCAAAATAGCCCACACAAAGTTGATTGAAGGATAGACGTGTGAAGACGAGACCCTAACAGAGGATAACCAGAAAGTTATACCTGAGAACATGTTCCCGAATATTACCCTTGGAGAGACAACACATAAATTTAAAGCTATAGAAGATAGTAAGCTGACTTGCCATTTGATACTGATATAAAAGCTTCTATAAGACTTCCAACAAGCTTTAGTTTTGTGAGGTTGACCGGCTATAAGAGAAAATGACAAATAGTTTTGAATGAGAACTACAAAAAGGATTTGTGGAAATTAACATATGCAGCATGAAAAGGAACAAAGACAAAAATAGATCATAAGGCCGTCACTTCTGGAATCCCTATCCCCAATTTGATCACAATGCATCTGGTCGGTCTCCACAAGCTGATCTCACTGTAGACATCCGATAAAGGATTGAAGAAGCCAAAGTTGGGAAGATCAATGGCAACGACGCGAAGGCCACCTGAGGCGAGAGAAGGTATGGCGTGGCGGAAGGAGAAGGAGTTGCATTCGAACCCGTGGAGAAGAAGCACGGAGTCGCCGTCGGGGGGCTCGGCCTAGACGACAAAGACTTGGAGGGTGGCAGTGGCAGCGTGGGCCTTGATAAGCTTGCCCCAGGCGTTTTGGAGGCGGAGGTCGTTGGTGATGGAGAAAACTAGAGTGTCCGCCGTCTGAGGAGGGGAGGGGTAAGGGAGGAGGATGTCGATGAGGGAGACGAAGTGGGTGAGGTAACCCTAGAAGGTGAAGGTGTTGAGGAGCGATAGGGAATAGAGGCAAGAGGAGAGTTGGATTTGTCAGCTAAGAAAAGTAGGGGAAGGGACACGAGCGCGGAATTGGGCACAGAAAAATAGTTATTTTGGTCGTATAACTAAAATAATGGAGGGATATATTTTGGTCGGCTGAAAAATAAGAGGGAAAGAGAAAAAATATAGATTTCACAAATTAATCGGCTGAATTACCAACCGATTTTATATTCGTTGGTAATTTTATAGGTAATACCAACAGAATAAATCCGTCGGTAATAAATCCATCGGTGATAGTCTATTTTCTTGTAGTGATCTAGGAAGTCTGTCAACCAAACAAGTGGTCTTTTGGCTACTTTGAAGTACAACTTCCGAAATTATGTCAACCAAACGAGACCTTAAATTTGGGATTACCTATTTGGTAACTATGAGTAAGGCGTTGAGACTATTGAGTCAGATTGGTGAGAATATCGAGCTATGACCATTGTGGGCTCTAAGGCCAGGAATAGTGGTATTGTGAACTGAGTTCGCAAGAAGTGTGCTTGGGCTCTGAAACCTATTCACGGAAAATGATTTCGACCAAATTTGGGTGCACTGCAACCTAGCTATGCTCCATCCCTTCTCAAGGGCTTTCTTCATGCAATTAATTCTTCGAACAATGAGAGGGGGTCAAGAATGGGACGATGCTAATATTTAAATTTAATGGATGGATTCTGCAACCAGTTAAAGCCATGCCTTCTTGACTGATGACTCTGGCTTAGCTACCGTGGAATTAATAGGAAGGTGGTAGCTAAACTGTTGCTGCCTGCCTTCAAACTGCCTGTTGGGAAGACGAGCGTTG
Organism: Canna indica; assembly: GCA_034359265.1. Lineage (NCBI taxonomy): Eukaryota > Viridiplantae > Streptophyta > Magnoliopsida > Zingiberales > Cannaceae > Canna > Canna indica. The sequence continues at coordinate 28,159,554 of CP136891.1, forward strand.
ACGTATCAATGTCCAGATAAATGCAAATAAATACTTGCTTCATGAAATCTGCAATTTTTCAAAATTGAAATAACTTTAATAAATGTTTTTTATCCATAATATCTTTTAATTTTACGTGAATTCTTTTACGTCGTATAAAGTATATTTTATAAACTAAAATTAACTTTTTTTAGTGTTATGCAAAGTTACTTTATACTTTGAGCAAAATTTTCTAATAAAAACAATGAAATATTTTAGTTTAAAATATATTTTTAAACTTAGCATATTTTTATATCATATAAAATATATTTCATAAATTATTTTTAAAAAAAAAATTATGAAGTTATTCTAGACTTTGGGCACAAATCTCCAATGCGTTAGAAACTGTTGTCCAAAATCTATAATACTAAATTTAAATTAAAAATAATAAAATATTTTGATTTAAAAAATATTTTTCAGATCTAAAATATACTTTTAGGTCCAAAGTCTATATTTAAAATATATGTTTGAGTCTTCTATATTATATAAAATATATTTCACACACTAAAATTTATTTTTTTAAAAAATTATTTAACTTTAGGGCAAAAGTAGACTTTGCCTAAATTATATAACACTAATTTGAATTAAAAGCAGAAAAATATTTTGGTCCAAAATATTTTTTAATTCTAGCACATTTTTTTATATCATGTAAAATATATTTTATGATCCAAAATTATTCTTTTAGAATTATGAAGTTGTTCTAAAATTTGGACAAAAAACTCTAACGCGTTAGAAGCTTTTGAGAGAGGATTCATAAAATGAATATTACAAATTTTAGATCGATAATTTAAGCAGCATTATATTCCAAATCCAAAACTGGGTATTACCAATTTTAGGTTCCGATTTAAGAAATTTAAGCTACATTGTTTTTTAACCAAAAATTTTTATTAAATTTATTCTGATTTCTAAAAATTGTCGTTCATGAATTTATTAAGGTTACCAATAAGTTAAGCATATATTTCTCTTTGAATATTGTGCTCCGATGAAAAGTTAAAAGGAAATGAAAGACGAAAAAAATCATTTAAAAAAATCACTTCTTTCGGTTACTTGAGAGAAGAAAAAAAAACTCCATTCCTTCCAAAATGTTTGACCCAAATCAAATGTACATCTTCTAGATTTCCTTTCAAATTAACCATTTCTCTCTACTTTCCGTTCTCTTTCATCTGTTCTGTCCTTTATCTTTTTTAATCATTATAAAGGGTTAGTTTTAGTTTAGTCCAATTAGTGCATGTAATTTTGTTCAAATTTCATTTTAAGTTTTCAGGTTGTAAAACATTCTAGGATAATTTATGAGTTATGATTTAGTTTTGTTGTAGTCATGGATGCATGTGTGTTTCATGTTTTCCCAAATAGACAAATTCACAGGTAGGGTTGTCAATTTCATAAATAATATCAAATAAAATTTTATTTTGGACTTGACCAACCCTCTAACCCTGGACGCAACTCAATTTATGAATCAGACCTGATTAAACCAATTATAACTTGGCTCGGGAGCTCCACCCGATCATACAAGGATAATAACATCATGCATTTATCATCAGGGGTTCGACCATAATAACACCGCATTCAGGGGATCGTGATCAACCCATTCAATGCATACCACTGCGGGAATTCGAGAGCAATCCTCATCGAATTCCCAAGCTTGCACTACAAAATAGACCAGACGTACATAGGTACACTCTCGAGTCTAATTCTTACAGACATAATATGTCTTTGCTTGAGCGTCATAGTGTCTTTGCAAGTCACCTCGGAGCAACGTCCAACTAGGAACCAAGAAGGCTTTGCAACACCTCCGACCTCTGGTGAGAACATTTGCAGCACCTCTAGATAACAATTTTTGATGAGCAAAGCAACTCTGAAACCCGTGAAGCGAAACTTGACTTCATCGAAGAAGAACAAGAGCTCTCCCGAATCAGGGAAGAATCCATGGAACTCAGAATAGCTCAGAAATACAACAAACATGTTAGACCGCAGAGTTTTAAGGAGGGAGATCTAGTGCTAAGAAAGATTGAACTCTAGATAAAGTTCATCGAGGAAGGAAAGCTTGCCTCAAACTGCGAATTGACCCATACAGAGTAACAAAGGATATAGGAAAATGAGCCTACAAGATCGTGAAACTCTCCGGATGAGAACTCCCTTGCTCGTGGAACACGACCTCCCTATGAGCCTACTATAGCTAAGCAACACCCTTAAACTATAAATGGTCGGGGTACTCTTTTTCCTCCACTGAGGTTTTTTCCCATAGGGTTTTTCCGTTGAAGGTTTTAATGAGGCATAAACACATGTAGGTCAAGCACTCCAACTCAGTGGGATCCGATGTATAACTATAGTGATTATTCAATAAAGTCTTTTGCAATTATTCATCAGTAGATAATTACTTCCTCTCCAATCGTAAGAGTCATCATCCCACTCCAAGTGTGTGCATCTCTCTCGACCCTAAATGTGCAACCCTAAGTGCGACCCCCAACTCCAAATGAGACTCGCCTCGCACTAAATGAGCACGACCCCAAGCGTTGTCTTGATGTGCTCCCAGCAAGCTTAGCTTGACCCAAGTGTGGTCCTCGACCCTAAATGCGGCCTTTGGCTCTAAATGTGACCTGCTAGCTCTAAATGAGCATGACCCCAAGCGTGGTCTTGTCTTACATTCCCAGCGAGCTCGGCTTGGCCTCAGGCGTGGCCCTCGACCCTAAATGCGGTCTGTAACCCTAAATGCGACCCCAAAGTCCTCGGCATCCACCTCAGCCCTAAATGCGGCCTCTAACTCTAAATGAGATCAGCTCCGGCTCTAAACGAGTTCTTCACGACCTTAAATATGGTCCTTGGCCCTAAATGGGGACTCGACGTCCTTGACGACTCCCTCAACCCTAAATGCATCCTCGGCCCTGAAGGCAGTCTCCAACCCTGAATGTGATCGACCTCAAAGAAGTTCAAATTCATTCTAAGTACGACCATCGACCCTATGAGCAACTACTGAACAGGTAATATCGATCGTAAACCTACCATCGACAGAAATTCAAGTCCACCCTAAACACCTAGAAATGATTTATGGCTCTAGAGGCAGCTACCAACTAGCTGACATCGGCTAAGTGAGCCATATTCAGTTCTGAAAGCGCTGATTGACCAAACTACGTTGGCAGCCACCAAAAACACCTATCCCACAATAGGAAAAACATCACATCGATAAACCATGGAAACAACACACCGCGTGCATACAAGCAAAATAAAGTGTTCACAAATATTTACAAGCCCGCGGGGGGCGAATGTTAAAAGAACCATGAAGGGGGAAATATTCATAACAAACACATATATTTTCATATTTAAGCAGGAGGAGCGACATCCTAAGGAGCTGGTGGTATCCCTCGAGGCTTCGACGACTACTGTGGGGGATTGAGGGGGAGTCGACTCGGCCACAACAGCCGATGCCTCGGACTCAGCCTCTCTTGATCCCCTCACCCGTCCCCGCGATAAACTCCTCCAGGAGGGCGCCAATGCATATGGTCTTGGAGTAAGCCGCCATGGAGAGACTAGCCTCGGGGTAGAGGAACTGAGCTTGTCTAATAGCTCTCTCAAAACAAGCATCAAACTGCAGAGCCCCCTCGCCCTTGTAATTGTCCACCTCCCCCTCAAGACGAAGGACCACGGGTTGCAATTGGTGATCTTAGCTTTAAGTTCGACATTCGACTTCATTACTGCTTGAAGAGAAAGCTGGCTTGCCTCCAGTTTTTTGCCCCAAACCTCAGCCTCCTTCCTGGCAACCTTGGCCTCCGCCCGGGCACTCACTAACACCTCATGCAGCAATGTCACCTCCTCACGAGCCTCCGTAAGAGCTCATTCGAGGTGGGAAATGTTTGCTTCCTTATCATTCAGCTCCAAGTGATGGTTGAGCTTCAATCCCCTCCATCTCTCGTGCCAGGATTGTCGCTGCCTCCTGCATAGGCACCAGCCTCTTCTTAGGGACACGTGCCATCCCGGCCAAGCGGACCCCTTGGACCTTGAGATACCTCAGGATCCCAGCAAGTCCATATTGGCCTAAGATTTTCAACCTTGGTCTTAATCTCGGTTTCGATGATAACAAACATAGAACTAATGTTTTCATAGAGAAATATTTTTAAGTTGCATATCGGTTGGCATACGACATCCGCAATTGGAAATATCAAAAAATTGATGAATCAGAAGGACGTTGGTCGACGCGCTTGGACTCTTCGGGAAGAATAGAGTTTAGGTTTAGGGTGTCTAGGATGATTGTAATAATCCTTATAATGATGCAAATATCCCTAGGATATGAACCTAATCTATTACTACAATGACCAAAATTTCAATAATTACATTTGTCCTTGAGCAGGGGATCGTAGGCTCAAGTTAGTGCAGACTGGCGGAGAGTTTCAGGATTAAATTCAGGTAAGAAATTAATGTAGAAAAATTTAGAAAAAATTATTTATTGTATTTCTATGATTTAGCATGCTAGGATGATAGAGGGTCTCGAGTCGAGTCTAGTGGTTCAATCGAAACTCGAATCAGAGTTAGAACGAATTAGATATGAATTTTACAAGTCGATTCACTTTAGTGGGGGCATTTTGGTAAATTGGGCCCAACCAGGACCCATAAATTGCCACCTGGAGCGTGCGGCCAGAGGTTTAGCTGCACGCCACCCGAGGCAAGGAGAGGATCGAGAGAGGGTTGTTGGCTTAAGGTTTTCAACCTTGGTCTTAATCTCGGTTTTGATGATAACAAATATGGAACTAATATTTTATTAAAAAATATTTTCAGATTCCATATCGGTTAGCGCACGACGTTCTCGATCGGAAATATTGGAGAAATTGAAGAAATCGATAAGGACACTTGTCGACGCTCGGGATTCTTCGGGAAGTTAGAGTTTAGATTTAGGGTATCTAGTTTATACTATAAATTCTCATGATGATGCATAAGAACCCTAAAACCAAACCCGAACCCCAAAATATGAAAACCCGGGAATCGCCCTGAACTCACTAAGCCTAGGAAACTCCTTGGAAGGCTATACGACCTAGACATTATCTTGACATAAAAAATGATGGTAATTGTTCCTTGGGTAGAAACTAGATAACGAGGTATTTTCAAGGATTTTTTGGAAGCCTTTAGCCTACCCTTACTTGACCCGGGTGTTGGATGGACATTGATACTAGAAGGGGGGGTTAAGTAGTGTCAATCCCCTTTACAAATTTCCTTTTAACTTAATTTTGTCTTAACTTAATGCAAATGATCTTTGATGCTTGATATGATCACAATTCAATAACAATAATAAAAGCAACTAAAGAGCAATGCAAACAACAATATTTATAGTGGTTCGGCCAACCGCCTACTCCACTACCTTGGCTCCTTACCAAGGATTTCTAAACACTACTTTATAGAATATATGTTTCCCTTTGAATACACTTGAGGACACCCTTCTCCCTCACTTGGAGAACACCTCAATCCTATTCACCTAGGCAAAACACACTTCTACAAAGTTGACCCTAAGTGTTTCCTAGCACACCTAGCAAGCTATTCAAACTAGAAAATAAGTTACAATAAACTTAAAATACAGGGAAAGAGCTGAAGAAACAAGAATTGAACCAAGCTTCTTTCCACCGCCTTCTTGTCTTCCACTTACAGAGAATGTTAGACTCAAAGCAACACAGCATAGTTGAAGCAGAGAGAAGCAGCGCCCACCTGGAGTTGATGTCAAGACAGGGAGCAGAGAGCGCGCGAGAGATTGATCGATTGAAGGCTTTAGAGATCACTTTTAATGCTCAACAAGATTTGCAAAAAGTATTTAATAAAGTTTGGTGAGCGGTATTTATAACCCGTCAGTCGAATGGCCGTTCAATGGATAAAAAATCGACCATTGAAGCCGTTCGATTGCAAGGTCGGTCGATCAGTCGATCGACCGATGGATCAACCGCCAGGTCCGACCGCTTGCAGCTGAGAGAGGTCGGTCGACCGACGGGACGACCGCCAACATTTCTTTCGACATTCAGTCGACCCGTCGGTCGACCGAATGGCTGCAGTGAGATGCGATTGAGGCTATCTTTAGGTCGGTCGACCGATTGGTCGACCGCTATCTTTCTGCCAATTTTTCGCCTCTGTCGGTCCACCAACCGATCGACCGACGCAGCCCTGCATTGTTGCCTTCGCCAATTTTGATCGACCGATTGGTCGACCAAATGGCTTCTGCCAAGTTTTTGCGATCTCCGGTCGATCGAATAGGATGCATCGCCCTTCTATGCCTTGATCGATCGACCGACCGGTCGACCGATCCCAGGCTGAGGATGATTAATTCCTTGTATTTTTACATGTCAATTCTAAGGATTTGGTTACCAAGTTTCATCTTGGATAACCTTACAATTTTGGCTTGGGATAAGCTATCCTAGGGACATATTACATTAAATCTACTTGATTCAATCCCGAGCCATTCTTCAACGATTTCTTCTTCCGTTTCTTTGACGATCTTTGCCATCGTCTCGTTTGAATGGATTTGGCATGCGTATCACAAACATTAGAATTTAAGAAAATATAAGCATTTGTGAGTTTTGAGTTAAGGGTATGCAAGATAAATACTTTAGCCTATGCATTCAACTTTCTCACTTAGCATATTCATTCAATTAACCTATGCTCCCCCTATCAATGTGCATATTAAATTATCTATAACCTAACTTATGCTCCCCCTACCATTGTGCATGTTATTCTTAACTCCCCATAACTATATCTCTTCTCCTTAACCATAAAACTCACACTACCTATATGTATCATGAAAACCAAGTGTGACCTTTCTTTTTCTCCCCCTTTTGACATCAATCAAAAGGGTAAGAATCAAGGTACAATTAATGAGATTTCATCATAAAGCCAAAAAACCGAGAAAGCCACAAAAACCAAGTATCATCTACCACTATAGTCCTTGCCATAAATGTAAGCCTATAGAAGACAAACCTCAATAGGTCGCAAAGCCCCACTACAGAGCAATACATAAGTGTGATGACACTTTTATAGAATGCAAGTTTTGAAATCATGTAAATTTTGAAGAAAATTCTCTTTAAACATAAGGTAAAGCACAAATTCCTATTTACATCCTTAAGGTTGTGAAACTTTCTTCAACTAAGGGTTTTGTAAATATATCGGCAAGTTGTTTATCGGTGGATACAAATTCTACCGATATATTTTCCTTAGCTACATTATCTCTAAGAAAATGATGTCTCAAATCAATATGCTTAGTTCTAGAATGTAAGATAGGATTTTTGGTTAAATTAATTGCACTAGTATTGTCACAATGTATAGATATATAAGAATACCTAAGTCCATAGTCTAAAAAAGGTTTGTTTCATCCAAAGGACTTGCGCACAACAACTAGCCGCGGCGATGTATTCCGCTTCGGTAGTTGAAAGCATAACCGAATTTTGTTTCTTTGAGAACCAAGAAACAAGACTCGCTCCTAAGAATTGACAACACCCACTAGTACTTGTGTCGTGCTATAGCCGATATTTTGTTAATGAGTATAAATTTCACACGGTTGAATATGCATTTACAAAGAAGACGATGAATGCTGGGGTCTGTGTGAAAGGGACAACCTATGTTGAATGTTATATGGATTTTTATGGACTGGTGGAAGAAGTGATAGAGTTGCACTACTTCGGCTTGAAATCAGTTATTCTATTTAGATGTCATTGGTTCGATACAACAGAAAGGGGCATGAAAGTTCATCCAAAATACAAACTTGTTGAGGTTAATTACAAATCTAAATTGGCAGCAAATGAGCCTTTTATATTGGCATCACAAGCCGAACAAGTATATTACGCGAAGTATCCGGCTCGAAATAAAGATAGAGCAGATTGGCGTGTAGTCTGTAAGACAAAAGGTAGAGGAAAAAATGATCCGATAGTAGGAGAAAATGAGCTGATACCTGATATGACAGATGGTTTCTATCAAGAAGATGATCCTCCTACTGTAGATCGTATTATTCCAATACTCGAGGATGCAGACACAACGTCAATTCAATTAGAAGTTGAATATGCTGATGATGACGATCATGAAATTGAGGAAGCTGGAGATGAAGAAGATGAAGAAGAGGAAGAATTCGAATTCTATTATTCAGATGATGAGGAATAATTGTAAAGTATATATTTTATTAAATATATCTCTACTATTTATACAATAATCTGATTATATGTCTATTCGACAGATATGTCTGGTCGTGGTTATCGTCGCAGGAGAGCTTCGGAGTCTCCGATCGGTGAGACTCCTACACTTACTCATGCTGCTGATCCTCCTGTTGCTAATCCTCATGCCGATGATACTGCCGAGGCTAGTACATCCAGACGCAGGCGGCCACGCGGGCCAAACAGGTGGCAGCCTCCACCAGCCACAGAGTCACGTAGATTTATTAGCGTGATTGGAGAGCGGTAATATATCATGAATCATGAATCATTACAAATTCATTATATCATAATATAATATTAAAATTTATTTTTGTTGTGCAGGTTCGAGCAAGAAGAAGTGCCGACGAGCATTTCTTCTACTATTCGACGATACATGCACGGGGCATGGCCTACGTGGTCTCACGTGCCTAGCGAGCACGTCGACATGTTATGGCGCGAGTTTGAGGCACGTATTATTATTTTTATTACATGCATGATGATTAATATTGGTAATGATATTATTATTCTGCAGGCTCGCTATACATGGGCTGAGGAAGGCCCTTCATTTATGCTGCCTGGGAGGCTATTTCCCGGGCAATGTACAACGGGCAGCTGGGGCAGGCCCGGTCCCAGGCGATGGCACGAGCTAGGACTGCTAACATCGCGGAGACTCGGGGATACGGCCCCGATTGGATTACTCCGGATATATGGGACCATCTTGTGGGAATATGGTCGACGGATCGATGGCAGGAGGTTTTTAGGAATGCGGCCAGAAATCGCATGTCGCGGGGAGCAGCGCGTCACACCGACGGCTCTATTGCATTTGCAGTGCACGCGAACCGTATGGTAAGTATACCTTTTAATTATATATTTTATTTGTTACTATGTGTACTAACTAATGTATTTATTTTGTAAATGTAGACGACGGTGTCGGATGACAGGACTGTCCAGCGACCCTCCCCGATGGCGATGTTTGAGCGGACTCACCGTCGAGCACATAGGACGGGAGAGTACATCGACAACCGCGCTGCATACATTATGGTAACTATATATTTGTTTAAATTATTCATTATATATTTATAATTTAAGTTTTATGATAAATATTAAACAAAAAATCAAACTCGAGTAGGAGACCTACAGCCAGACGGTGGTGCAGCGCGGGGGCACCCCCGAGGACTTTGACGCAGCAACGTGGGTCGAGGCCGCAGGTGGCTGGGACCATGGCCGCGTATATGGCTTTGCAGATAGTGGTCATGCGCGAGCCGTACTAGGGCCACTTGGGGCACCGACCTCTCCGGTCGCTGGTGAGCGGCCGTCCACCTCCAGATCCAGTTATGATCATGATAGCAGAATAAAGACTCTAAAGGAGACGGTCACGCGTCAGAGTCAGATGATGGAGCGCCAGAGTCAGATGATGGCGGAGATGCATGCTATGCTACGCAACATGTCAGGTCATCCCGAAGCAGGCATCTCTTCGGCATCATCTCATCCATCGTCCTCGAGTTAATCCACGTCGGTGTACACTCAAGCACTCCAGACCCCGCCAAATGATCCAGGCCATCTTCCATCGTCATCGTGAGATTTTTTTTATATTGACTTTGTTACTGAGATATTATACTTGTTTAATTTATTTTGTTTGGATATTGATACTTCAATTTTGCATTTGAATAGTTTTTATACTATTGTGGATAATTATCAATATAAATATAATTGTTTTGATGTATATCTTGGTGTATTTGTGATGTGTGAATGAATGTGTGTATGAGTATATGGGTGTGTGAGTTATGTATCTGATAATGTATCAATGTATCAATGGAAATTTGAAATTTTAATTTTTTTCGTTACCAGGTTCACATCATCAGCAACGGCTTTCCCGCGGCCATCCGTAGGAAAGCCGTTGCTAAAAGTTTATCGAAAGCCGTTGCTGATGACCTACCGCAACGACTTAGCAACGGGCTTTTACTAACGGCGTTGCTACGGGCTCACCAGCCGTTGCTATTAATGTTATCAGCAACGGCTCCGCGTCCGTGGCAAAATCATTGCTGATAATATTTTTAGCAACGGCCCGAGCGGCTGTTGCTAATCCGTTGCTAAGTTATCAGCAACGCGATTTTCTGCCACAGCTCCAATATTGCAACGGCGCCAGCCGTTGCACGCCGTTGCTGATGCCCATTTTTCTAGTAGTGATTCATCATTCAAGGCCATGGTCAACTCCAATACACCACTTCTCATTCATCCTTGTGTGGTAGCTCCCCCTACAAAAGAAGATGAGACTTTTGGTACCCAAATGGCTTTGGGTCCTTGGGGGTGAGTTGGCCTAGGAATCCAAAGTGTTTTAACTACACTTGGATTTTTCTTAAATGCACAATCAAAAATAGCATGACCAAAAATACCACAACAAAAATAATGTCCATTGAATTTCTTTTTATTTATGCTATGGACATTAGATCTATCATTTGAATGCTTGACATGTGAGACACGATGAGTATGAGCATTCTTAAATGAAATATTCTTATTTTGAACATGAGGTTTAAATGTGGAATGCCTAACATGAGATTTAAGATTAGCATGAGCATTCTTTTTACTAAAATTCTTAAATGAGAAAATATTTTTCATTTCATTCACTTTCTTGTTTAGGTTTAGAACCTCATTTTTCAAATCAATCAATGAGTTATGTAGAGCATGCATTTGACATTTCAACCTGCTATTTTCATTCTTCAATATGTCATTTTTGTATTTCAAAACCTTAGTGTCAATACTTAAAGTATCATGGTATGGATTGGGGACACTAATTCTTAACTTCTCATTTTCTAATTTTACATCATGTAATTGAGAGCTAAGATTTGAGTTTTCTTTCTTCAATTTTTTGTTTCTTTATCTTTTATAACAAGCAAGGCATACATGCTTTTATATTCATCCATTAATTCATCATAAAGAAAATCATGAGAACTAGATGAATTAATACTATTATTGTTATTAACATGACTAGAAGAGGTGGAGTGTACCTCATTGTTATAATTCATGAGGCATTCTTTTGAGATTGGCTTCATAGTCATGAACGGAGGATGCTTCACATGAGTAGGATGATGTGGAAGCATTTGACTTCCTCTTTGCCTTGTTCTTCATGGTAGGGCAATTCTTCCTTACATGCCCTTTCTCTTGGCACACATGACAGATCATCTTTCTCTTCCGACTTTTAGTGCTCCTATGACTGGAGACACTTTAGGCTTCAAAAATCATGTTAGCAATGGAAGGATGACAATTGTCACCACTATCCTCATTAAAAGTTTCTAACTTATCGGTTTTAGCATAATCATATAGCATATTCAAAGTAGCCCAAATATCATATGCCGAAATACAATGCATGATCTTTTCAAAGATATTATTTTCACAAGAACAATATATGCAATTTGTTGCCTTAACATTTAATTCAAACATATTAATTTGTTCTTGTGTCCATGCATCCATGTTTTCCTTAGGTTCAATATATTTGATTTTTACCATGTTAAATACACCTAAACCTTGAGTCTTTAGAAATGTGTACATCCTAGATTTCCATAGACCAAAGTTAGGGGCATCGAACCTAGGAGGTGTAGATGCTACCGACTCTAGAGCCATTTCGAGATCGAGACGAGGTGTAGAAGAGATGGTAAAATCTCAAGCTACGAACCTGCCCTGATACCAATTGTTGGCGAAATGACGACACTAGAGGGGGGTGAATAGTGTGTTTACTAATACAATTAGCCTAAATCTCAATTTTGATCGTTTAGTTAGATTGGTTTAGGAAATTTGCAATTCAATGATTACATGCGGAAGCGATAAATTATAAGGCAATAAAAAATAAGCAATAATAACAATGCAAACACAAGATATTTATAGTGGTTCGGCCCCAATGCCTACTCCACTACCTAAGCACTCCGCTTAGGATTTCCAAACTAGATTTTACTAGATTAATTAGAGTTTCCCTTACAACGAGGACTTTTCACCGGAAAGTCTTCGCTCTCCAACCGAAGGCACTTCCACACCCGGAAGTATCCCGCCTTCCTACCGAGAGCACTTTCCCACCTCAACCTAAGGGACAACTAGAACTAATCCTAGTATTCACTAAGTATACACAAGTGGCTTTACTCCTTCTACACCAAGGATACCACTTCACAAACAAGACCTAACAACCTAGGTCTTACAAACTCAAATTCAAATAAAACGTTCAAATAACAGGTAAAATTACATTCAAAAGAGCTAAGAATAAAACCAATATTAAACGCTCTTTTGCAAACCTTTGACGCCTTCAACTCGTCAAGTGGTAGCGCTTGATCAACACCCGAGTTGAGCGAAGCTTGTGCGCTTGAAAAAGATTGATGCAGAAAAAAACAAGGCGCACTATAATTGATCGATTGGAAGGCTTAGATCTTCCCTTTGAATACTCAATAATTTTTGTAAGAATCAAGGAAGAAGAGCTAAAAGAACCATATGAGGGTATATTTATACCCTGTTGAAGAAACGACTGCTCAACGGATAGAAAACTATCCATTGCAGATCGCCGGTCGAATGGTCGGTCGACCGGTCCTTCAACCGCTGTAATTCTCCCTGTGGTCGATCGATCGATAGGTCGACCACCTAGACGCAAAAACATCGATCCGGATCTTCGATCGACCCGTCGATCGATCGATGTGATCTGCGTCTTCGGGTATCAGCAGGTCGGTCGACCGATGGGTCAATCGCCCGAGCTACTGCCCATTTTGGGCTTCCATCGATCGACCGCCCGGTCGACCGAAGTAGCTCTGCTACTTTTTACCTTCATTCGGTCGACTGCCCAATCGACCGAACCTAGGTTGAAGTTTATTACTTCAACCTATTTCTTCCGCGCTTCGTTTACGGGTTCTGGCTTTCAACGAGCATCATCTTGGAGAGCTTTTGACGTGATCTTTGGACTCGTCCAAGCGACTTTGGTGCACTCGTCGATTTCTGAGAAGTTTCGTGACGGACCCGAGCGCGACGATCAATGTCCTTCCGATATCCGATTTCTCTGATATTTTTGATCGAGGACATCGAACGCTACTGATATGGAATCTGAAGATATTCTCAATGAAATCATTAGTCTCATGTTTGTTATCATCAAAACCATCAAAACTGAGATTAAGACTTAGGTTAAAAACCTAAAGCCAACATGGAAGTGACCCTATTTGATCTTCTACGAGCAGAGATGAGCAGTACTAGCATCCCTATCAGATATCCATCTAGTCTTAGCCTTTGCCCACCATTTCAGAGTAATCTGTCTTTGAAGGGCATTGGCCTTGTTATGAAGACTTCTAAGGATGGTATAGTGGGAATCATCAAGCGCAGAAATGGAGTCAAGATGTTCAAGAGAGTGAATATCATTAAGAGTATTTTGAAGTAAATCTTCTAATTTACCTAGGGAGTTTCTATTCCAATTAGAAAGAGCAGCTCTAGTCTTAGAGAGTTTACTGTTAAAATTGGAGAAGACATCATTAACAAGGGAGGGGAGAGTCCAGGAATTGTTAATAATAGAAGTAGGCTCCTCATAATTAGTCCAAAAGTTCTGGAATCTAAAAAACGTACACTTAATCACTTTAGAAGATGGGATAGAGATAAGTAAAGGAGAATGATAAGAGGTGAGCTTAGGAAGATGATTTACAGTGGTAGAGCCAAAGAAATGCAGCCATGCAGGATTAGAGAAGACTCTATCCAATCTTACAACGATGCGAAGGTGGCGTTTCCTATTATTAGACCAAGTGAAGGGATGGCTAGAGAATCCAAGATCAATAAGATTGGAATTAGAGATGAAGTTTCTAAAACAATTAATAGAGTGATTGATAGAAAAGGGAGTGCTTCCTTTATTATCCTCCTGATTAAGGATGCAATTAAAGTCCCCTGAAATTAACCAGGGATAAGGAGAAAAATCAGTGCTAGTAAGGAAGTCCCAAAGAGAGTTTCTAAGAAGAGGGTTAGTGCTAGCATAGATATTGGAGAAAAGAAAAGGCTCTGAATTTTTCAATTTTAGGATAACATGAATAATAGAAAAGTTAGGAAAAATCACTTTAGCAAGGACAAAATCAGAATTCCAAGCAAGAATAAGGCCTACAAAGGCACCTTGAGAGGGCTGGATGAATCCATCCCAGTTCTTTCCAAGACTCCTAATTAAATTTAACCCTTTATGGGAGTCAAGGTGGGACTCTTGAATGGAAATGACCTTGATAGAATGACTTTTAATGACAAAGGAAAGGTGATCCCTCACTGGTTTCCTAAAAGCTCGATCCTCTACAGTTCCAACTTAAGATATTCATGGATATAATTAAGTTGGTTTTAGTATAAGAGCTAAAGGATTCTCATGGGGATCCTCTTGAATGGGAAAGAACCCTTCTGGAGAGTCTAATAGGTTACTGGGTCGGTGCTTCTTAGATTTAGAAGGAGGTTCTAAAGAGAGCAAGGAGCTGCTATGGCTGTTCTTAGTGGTTTTTGATTTTTTCCTCAATTTGCCCCTGTTAGATACTTTCAGAGGCAATTGCTTTTTAGAAGAAAGAATCACACCAGAAACATCCTCAACCACTTGGTCGAAGGACCTAGGAGGAGGAGGGTTAGAGATAAGATCAGGAGAGTTTAAATTCGTGTTTAGGCTAGGGTTGATAAGCTGGTGGTGGGCTAGAGGAAGATTCTTAAAGAGATAATTCTATGTCACTGAGTTGAGATAAGGAGTCTTCCTGAATAGATAAGGAATCCTCCTGGTCAGACTCATATGTTACCTCAACAGTGTGACTAAATTCAGGGTAAGAAGCAGATCTTATAGTTATTGATTTTTTTCTAGGAGGCTCAGAAGCAGGCTGAGTCTTAGAGGGTCCCTTCTGATTTCCACAGGAGCCTTGGCTTCCTCCATTTGGTTTGAGGAATCAGGTTTTGCTAGCTTCCTAGGTTCCTTATCCTGAGAAATAGGATTCAAAGGGGAGGAACTAGTTTGCCCAGCAGAGCTTCGACGAGGTCGTCTTCGCTGAACTTGAATCCAGGGACCACAATGTGGTTTTGAGGTCAGACCTGAGTCATCAAGAGGGGAAGCTGGAGGCTCAGGGGAGAGATTGGGTAAGGGGGGATTGGACTTAGAGTTGGGATTACTAAGGTTGGTAGAATTATCCTTAGAGCAAGGAGGAGAAGAGTTAGAACTCTTAACAGAGTTGTTAGAAGCTTTTTTGGGACAACTAGATTCTAAGTGACCAACAAGGCTACATTGGAAAGAGACAGAGGAAATATTTTCATATGAAATAAGTTGAAACATAGATTTATCACCTACTTCAATTCTAATACCTTGATGTAAAGGAATAGATAAGTCAATATCAACACAACACGGACATATCTACCCCTTTCAAGAGAAAAACATCTTTCATCAATTTTTAAAACAGATCCAATGTTGTTAGCAAGTAAATAAACAGATTCATGGTTCCAAAATTCAAGAGGAAGTCTATGAATTCTTATCCAAATAGGAGCATGAGTAAATTCCTCTTTCCAAGGGCTGAAAAGAGATTTCCAGTGTATTAATCTGATGACATCGCCTCCAAGCGACCAGGGACCATCAGTTATAACATAATTAGCAATTTCAAAAGAGGAAAATTTAAAAACAAAGAAATCCTCTTCTAAATCAACAACAGATGTAAAACCAAAATTACCCCATAACTTTTGGGCCCATCTTTGAACAACAAATAAAGAAGAGGGTTTCCCTAGGAATTTACCAATTAGGCTGGATTCCCAGGGTTGCCTCCAAGCCTGCACTTGTTCAGTAGTAAACTGCACTTTGCCAGTAACATTAGATTCTATCAATTTAAGAGTAGCAAAGTCTACAGAACAAGGTTTAAGAGGGGATTTACCAGTTAAAACTTGAGGCTAGGAACAAGGCTGTGAGTGCAGAGTGCCAGGAATAGATCCTGTTAAAGAGGGGCGGTCCCGAGAAGCCGAAACAGGGGTTTTAATAGGGTTAACAGAAGAAGCATTATTTTTGATAGAGGAACTATCATGCATATTAGGGTTAGACTTAAAGTTAACAACCGAATGTAAATGAGGAGAGCTTTTAGAAAAAATAATTTTTTTGTCTTGCACAGAAGACTTCGGAGCCCTTTTACTACTATTAGCGGGGAAACTAGGTTTACCAGAGGGGATAATCCCGTTTCCCTTACCTTGAATAGGAGTAGAAGGTTTTCCAGAAGGAACTTTAAATCCCCTAGAGAGAGAGGAAGAAGACTGAACATTCTCAGTCATTGGTATTATACGAAAATCACGAGAAACAATTTTTGAAGAAGATTTGAAATTAGGGTTCACATTTTTTCGGAGAAAGCCAAATATTTTGAAACCATACGAGAAACATAAGGAATATTTACCACAGGAATTGAAGAATCTAAACCGGAAACATCCATAGGAGAAACATCCAAATTAGGGTTTCGAGTTTTACCATAAAGATCTGAGGAATCCGAAGCCAAATCAGTCTTGACGGAACAACAGAAGCAAAGGTTGGAGAGAGTATACCAGAAGAAACCATCAGAGAAGATGTGAAATTAGGGTTTTCATCGGAGGACCCTTTCACCACGGACGAAGAAGAGGGATGGTCAGAGACGGGCACAGTCGAGTTGGGAGGGGGAGAAGAAGAAGAGAGGAGCACCGTGGGATCGTCGGGAGGGTCCGACGGCGACCGACGAGAGGCGGCGAGAGCTTTCGCCCTAGAGGGCGAAAGTTGTCGCACTTCATCGCACGCTCCTAGAGCAATTTACAATAACTAATTACTGTAATTATAACTATGTGATTAAATAAATTAAATTGCTATGTGATTACTCCCGATACTAATTAATAGCAGTATTTAATTCACATAGTAATAAATTGCGCGAATGCTGCAATTATATTACCAATTGAATAAAAAAAGAAATGTAATTAAAAATGTAATTGCAGCATTCATTACTACGTAGTTGCAATTTATGGATGCATGGTTGTCAATTGATTACTACGTGAATTCCAATTATATTTAAAAGTTAATTTGCACTATTTCTAATTCTATCGGTTGACAATGTAATTATATTTTAAATATTGCATAAAATTATTACCGTATGAAATTATTGTTCCAATTATATTTTAAAGTCAATTTGCATTATTTCTAATTGTAACAGCTGTCAATGTAATTATATTTTAAATACTACATTAGATCACTACCATGTGAAACTTATTTCTAATGCATGAAATTTAAGAAGAAAAAAATTAAATTTCAAAATATTAAATTAAATTTGTAAAATTTCAACATATTGAGAAGAATAAGTTGAAAAAAGAAACATTGAAAAAAAAAATTCTTCCATAGGTAAGTTTTTTTTAAAATTTTGATTTAAATTACCATTGGATTTAATTTTTATAATTTTTATAATTTTGATTTAAGTTGGTTTAATTCTAAATTATTTGCAGTTGGATTTAACTTTTATAGTTGAATTAGATTTGAAAAAGTTTTGCCTACTTTTTACTTGCCTCGAAATTTTTCTTACCCGGTGTAGGAAAAAATTAAATTTTCCAACGAAAGTTTGCTAACATGGAAACTTTACAAAATTTATAATTTTATTTTTTTTCTTGATCAAAAATTGTGAATATTAATTTTGGTTTTTTCTCTCTATCGCATTAATTCTAATTTTTAATTCTAATTTAATTCTAATTATTAACTGCTGCTTTAATTTCTATTGTTAATTTCAATTTAATAATAATTCCAATTGTACGTTTAAATTTAATTTCCTAACTCATTGCTCTTCTCCACTGGAAATTAAAACACCAATTGTATGTTTAAATTTAATTTTGATTGACTCTCTCTCTTTCCCTCCCCTCTCTCTCTCTTCCGCTAGAATTTGAAGCATCCAATTAAATGTTTAAATTTAATTTTGATCATCTCTCTCTTCCCTTTCTTCCGCTCGAATTTGAAGCGCATGCATTGATCTTTGACTTTTTATTTAACTCTCGTTATATCTCTCTTCTCCTCCCCCTCTCTCTTCCACAGCTGGAATTTGATGCTTGAACCTTTTATTTTAACTTTTTAATTTTCATTAACTCTCTCTCTTACCTTCTCACAATTGGAGAAGGCATGCAGCACACTATCAAATTTCATCAGTTTTTACCTTTTTGAGTTGATCTCTGACCTGCAGATTTGGAGAAGACAGTCCTTTGATTCACGTCAAGCTTAGGGAAAATGCTTTGCGCGGGAGAAGGCATCCAAATTCGGTATAAGATTTTTTTTTGTTTGATTTTGAAAAGTATTTTTTAACATCACTATCAAATCCGATATAACAATTAATTTTTGATATGCTTTGCTTTAAAAAGTTATTTTTAATTCGGCAACGTCATGAAAACTTTTGAGCTGTGTGCTATTTTTTTATTTTGGCTTTGATAAGTATTTTTTTATAATTATTTTAAAGGATTCCTTTAAGCAGTGTGCAATTTTTTTGTTTTTATTTTGATAAGTATCTTTCCTTAAACATTTGAAAGATTTATTATGTTTATGTTTTGGTTATGGCAGGAGTGATTTCTAATTTATTATGATTACGAAGGAATGATTCTAATTTATTATGTTTCTCTTTTTATTAATCGTAATCTAAATTGTTGCTCTTTTGTCTTTTGCTAGGGTTGAACTCGTTGGTCTTCTTGATGACATATATATGGAATATTTCTATTTGGCTTTGTGATCGGATTGATTACTTAAAAATTCCAAAGATTAAAGAATTTTAAAGGATTCCTTGAAGTAGTGAGCAATTCTTTTGTTTTTATTTTGATAAGTATTTTTTCTTAAACATTTGAAAGATTTAATTGATTACTCATGATAATTGATTAATTATGCACATATTCCACATTTATATTTTGTTAATATTTTACTTATTTATGATTATAAACTTTACTTTATCTTATATTTTTCTATGTAAATTATAGATTTACTAACAAATTGCTGAAAATACTTTTTAATGTTAAACTTAATTTTTATATTAATTTTGTGCTTTTGAAATATATTTTTTATATTGTAACATTTATATAATTTATATTTTTTATTTTTAATAAGTTATTTATATTTATGTATATTTAATGGATATTTTTTTATATTTTATATTTTAAATTATTATTTGTTAGTTACATTTTATTATGTTGCCTACTTAAATTTACCTTGTAAATATAAAGTATATTAATTTAAGTTGCCTACTTAAATTTAAAATGTATTATAAATTATATAACATTAAAATTGTCTACTTAAGCAATTTTATGTTTAAGCAATTTTAAATTGTATTAATGACATTGCATACTTTAATTAGTATTAATTGTATTAACTATATATATATATATATATATATATTAATTGTATTAACTATATATATATATATATATATATATATATATATATATATATTAATTGTATTAATATCTATCTACAAATTGTATTAAATATGTTCTCTACTTAAATCAATAATGCTTTTATACCGGATTGAATTTTTAAAATTTACTTTTAGAAATACATATTTTTAATTAAACTTGTTGTTGTCTACTTAGTGATTGAATTTATTTTTAATTAAATTCAATTTTTAATTAATATTAATTATGTTTTACTCTCTCTTACAATAAGTATTAATTAATTACGTTATTCTCTCTTGCATTTACTTTTCACATGACATTATTTTGATTACCTGTCACTCTCCCTCACGTTTCCCGTATCTCTCTCCTCTCTCCTCTCCTCTCTTTCTCACGTAAGTAACTATTCTCTCTCACTTAAATGTTCTATTTACTTTCTCCTTCTCTTCTCTCACAGTCTCCTCTCGCAAGTAACAGTTCACATCTCTTCTTCTTCAACAAGGTAATTAGTGGTTTCATATTTTCCTTACCTTCAACCTCTACATCGTCTCCCTTCCTGGAACTATTGTTTCACGTCCATCTGCAAGACTGCAACACGGTAATCTCTCAACTCTGCTTTCTAACACTCATGCATGCATATGACATACCCATGCATTGATTTATATATATGTATATCATAACATTTTGCTGAGCGAATCCAGTAGCCGAGATCACAATTCTGGCACAGGCAGATGGCGCTCTTCTTCTACACCTTGCCAGTGAGCGGCCCCTTGAAGTGCGTCTTTATGGTTCACCCTGACTATGATCGTGCTACAGTGCATGATCGACGTCATGCATGTGTCGAACATGTTCCTACATATTAAGATGGCTTACGGCACCAAACGTTCAGAGGGAGAAGAGGATGGCGAGAAAGGTCGAGGAGCACATTTGATGCCGGCATACGTAAAATCCCAAAAATTCTTCTTCTTGGATCTCTCTGTTGTTCTTCTAGTGATGCAGGTGAAGTAATTTAAGTAACACAAATCCCTTTTAATTTCTTTCATGCAGCTGTAGAATTGGTGTTCATATTAACTGGACTATGGGTTACTTTAATTAATTAACTAGAATTTCTTCTTCTTCTTTTTTGACTCTTTCTGCTTAATTCTTATCGAGCATTAATATGAGATTTGTTTGAAGAAGAATTGCTATCGAGCATTGAATATGTGATTTGTTTTAATCACTTCTTCTTTGATTTGTTTGAAGAAGAATTCTTATCGAGCATTGAAGAATTCTTCTTCTTCTTTGTTAATACTGATAGCATTTCATTTCAGGGAATTGGTCCCATGATTTATTTAAACTTTCACAAATCTGAGATTATATTTTGCTCTCTACACTTCAAAGAAGGAGCATTTCTGCTTAGCTGCCCATTTAGTACTTGGCACTCTGAACTATGTAGCGCCCAAAATGCAACTTGAATAAATCAAGACATATAGGACTTATTATCATGTTTCTAATATCTCCTTCTAATACATATTGTACTTAGTACTTAATGTTTGCCAAAATTATCAATATTATATAAGTCCTGAGAAACACTACAAGAAAACATACTTTCACCAACATATTTATTACCAACAGATCTATTATGTTGGTAATACCGACAATATTATCGACAGATATTTAATCCGTTGGTAATTCAGCTTACAATTTTATGAAATTTTTATTTTTTCTTTTCCCCTCTTATTTGTCAACGGACCAAAATACTTTCCCCCCAAATCCCAGTGTGACTCCCTCCTATTTTTTCTTAGCCGACAAAAACCCCGCACGATTTTCCCCTTGTTTTTTTCTCCGCCGATGAAAGCCTCGTACATATCTTCCCCCATTTTCTCAGCCGACAGAAGCCTCAAATGACTCCCTTTTTTTCTCGGCGAGTATAGCATCGTGGCAGTCACAACAAAATCGGTACTCATCATGTTCGGCTCCGTGGCGATCATCTCGTTGATGTTGATCATCTCATCAAATCAACATCGATCATCTTGTTGATTTGGTGTTGCTTTTCCTTCTCTCCTTTGAGATTGTGTGACCTAAGCATTCTTTTTGTTTAAGTAAAGGTTGGAGTTGTTTTGATCTGAATCATGTACTTCTCTTAAGAAATGAATCATGTACTTCTCTTAAGAAAGGGTGGATAAAAGGGGAAAGAAGAACAACGAAGAAATAGAGGCATCCATACATTTTAATTACAGAGGTAATTATTTCCTTCTTTTATTTTTTCTTCTGTTCTTGATTTGGGTATTTTTTGCAATCCCATTCTTTTTATGTTTATCAGATGTGTGGAGGATTAGTTATTTATCTTTTATTCTTTATTCAAGTGGTAATTATTTTGAACTTTTTAGGGTATTCGATGGGTTTCTTTTTCCTATAAAGAACTTCAATGTTTGTTAGATAATGAAGCAGATTGGTAACACAGATGATGAGTGAGTATATTTTTTTCCCCACGAATTAGAGCTGCTTTCTTTTTTCCTTTCCTTCCTTCCTTCCTTCCTTCATTTGCTCTATATGATGATGGATTTTGTTTGGTACTTGTATAAGAAGGGAATAGTAACCTATGATGTGTATCATCTTAATTTTTTCCCTTTTTCACTTTTCTTGCCAAATTTATAAATGGATCCAGCTTGATTTGATTTATCTGAAAGTATATTCCATTTTTTTTATATTTTGATTGCATGTAGCAGAATCATTCAGGCATAGAATTTGTCTTTTCTATACATTAGTCTTCATGAAAAAAAAAGTTTCTTCAGACCATGTTCACTGTCGTGATCTTCCATAATCTGAGACTCCAAGAATTCTTGCATTCAACAGGTGTGCAAGAGAGGGTAAATGTTAAAGGATGCACCATTTTCATCATAAGATTTGTATCAAGTTCCTAGGACCAGATAGTGAGGGCTGTTGAATAACCATGGCCAGGCTTGTCATGTGTCCTCAATGTCATAAGCTTCTTGTCAAGTACCCTAATATTTTTGTTTATAAGTGTGGTGGATATCCCATCGCCCTTCGTGGTATGTTCTTCTTCCACCTCACCCTTTTCGCAATGAGGTGGCGCCGAGAGACATGACAGCGAGGGTGATGACGATGAAGTGGATGGAGTTGGGCGAGAGAATGAGGATGACTTATGGCTTGCAAAGGCAAAGACGTGGGGAGTGGGTGGCGATGGCGGCAACAGAGGACCAAATGACTGAATAGGAGGCATGCCGACCGGTGGTGGTGTCGATGAGGGCGGTGGTGCCGGAGTGGGGGTAAGAACCACTAACCAGTACTTTGCTAGGTATTGTAGTTTGAATGTGTTGCTTTTCATTATTAAATCAACAAGAATATTAGAAGTGTAAACATAGCATCATCCCATGTAGCAGCTTCAAAGGCATGAATTAGGATCAAAGTTAGATGGAATTTGACCAAAAGCTAAATGTTGAGAGAATGGATTACATGAATTTTTGAGAGAAATATTGAAGCAAATTGCATCGGTTTCTCAAATGCAGAGACTCTTACTTAAACTAGAGCATTATTATTTTAAACTAGAGCATAACTGAGATCAAAATGTTTAGGTATCATTTTAATTTAGTTAATTACCTTTGAATTTAGTTTTTCTTTTTGGTTCATCTCCAGAACGTTTGTTTCATTTCTACTTCAAGTCTGTGCATAGATTATTATTATTAATTAAAGTAGCATATATAATTGTACTTCTCTGGAATGTTTTACTTCGTATCATTATGAAGTACTAGCTGACATATTAAAAACCTATGTTATAATAAAATAAGTTCACTAGATATTGAAGTTCACATACTTCCATTCTATAGTTTGTTGTGGCCATATATATATATATTGGTAGGACTACATGTGAGTTGTCGGTGGGAAGCAACAATGCATCTTCCTGATTCTTGAATCAAAATTAAATAGGAACTCGTGAGGAGCTTCCTTGGGAGCACTTTTTCAAATTGGTTTGAGTAGATAGTTTCAGAATGTGGCTTTGAGGAGATGACTGAGGAAAAGAAGTTTTAGTGTCAGGTGAAGGACCATTACTTACTTTAGGAGGCTGGAATAACCAAGGATGCCCAGTGCCATCACTGTAGCATTGTCTTAATTTAACGGAACCATCTCTGGGTCCTCTTATGTTATTGTCTTAACATTTCCTTTCTCTATGCATTAGACTGATTCGTCGAGTTTCGTCTAGCATCTTTTCTGAACTCTCTATATTGGGTGTTTGGATTGACTAGGAAGCTAAGACGAAACATATACAATCTTGGTTCCTTTTTGTTTTGTCTCTTATAGTTAAAACAATGGATAACAGGTAAAAGTTGAAGTGAAAGATTGAGTTTTATAAAGTATGTAGATGGATCATGGATAAGTTCTAATTGTTGGTTGAAAATGTTTAAGTACTGATTAAGTTTTATAATATTTTCTGCATGAAAATATGTACTCGTTTGGGTATTTTGGTACAAATAATTGCATTTGATTGGATTGCCTTGTGAAATGCATAAGTACAATGCTTCACTAATAACTTGATATGTACAATGATGGATCATATGATTGCCTACTAGCATGAGATGTGGAAGATTTCTTCTCAGATCAAGCATTAGAGAACCTTTAGGGCTTTAGACTAGTATGGTCACAAATAGAATCCCTAAGATTTCTTGATGCTGTATCTGACCTATTCCTCATTTCAATTGTGGGAAAGGAGTTTGATACTTGGAAACTACTGTCCTTGTACGTTGAACTTATAATTTTATAAAATGTTTGGCATTGCCAGTATGTTGAACACGTCTGCTTGCGAGGAGATTAGTCTGGCATACACCCAGCATACCTTTTGAACGTTCTATCATGTTAGGTGTTCTTACCATAATTGGCCATGGTTTTATTGTTATTATTTTTCAATTATTTGTACTTGTATATCTATTGTTATTACCTTTTGAACTCTTGAAAATAAGTAATAATCTTTTTTACTTCTCAAAGAACCAAACTATGTACATTTTGAGTATTAGTGCTCGAACGTAAGGTGAATAGATTTAGATCTGATCAACATGCTCTTTTGGTTTTCAGATGTTGCAGACTATTTGTCTGATGTGAAAACGTTGGGCAGGAATAAATTTGGAAGTTGTACAATTATCGTATAGTGTATATAGTTTGAAATTTTTAATTATTAGAATTATACATGAGAGAAAATTAGGGACTTGTGCAGATACATGGTACACAATGAAATAGAGCAGTGGACGAAGAAGGTTCCCCATGCATGCTTATCATGGAAAAATAGATCCAAGCAACATGAAGCTGGAAAAAGGTTCCCCATACATGTATAGTGTTTATAGCTTGAAATTTTTAATCATTAGAATTATACATGATACACAAAATGAAATATATAGAGCAATGGAGGAAGAAGGTTCCCCATACATTTTTATCATGGAAAAACAGATCCAAGCAACATGAAGCTGAAATTGGAGGATGTTTGCCTCATATTAGCATAAACCATAATTTCAAAAGTTACTTTTTAAATCTTTTTTTAGAGTTTGAAAGTTGTTTTATAATTCATGTTTTGCATCTATTAATTTGGATATCAGGAGATTCATGGCTCTCATTCACAAAGTATTGCCATATTTACCTCTGTTTTTTATGCAAACTGGAAAGATTTTGTTCTCCTCAATGTCCTTTTTTTTCAGTGGTGGTATATTTCCTTAAGTAATCCGACTTTCCAGTAAGATAAACTTTATGGAGGTTATATTTAGTTTATCTTCTTATCATTTAGCAGCTAGGTTCACAAGTACTCTCCAATTTTTCTATCACACGTATATAGCAAGGACCTTAATTAGTGATGATGATTAGGTTGTTAATCCTAAGAAGATAGAGAAGTCTTTTCCTCCAAAGTTGCTTGGTTGTTATCCTGGTTCTCGTGAAAAGGTGTCTATTGTTATATTTATCTTTGTCTTTGACAATTGCTATTCTACTTGCTTTCAGCTTTTGATGAATATGTTGTATATTTTTAGCATAAAGGATTCATTATTTTGGTTTCCCAATAGGTTTATCTAAAGAATGGTCCTTATGGATACAACGTGCAACTGGGGGAGGATTCAAAAGGTTAAACGCCAAATTTTTTTTCTTTGTCTGAGGTTTGTTATGTTATGCGAAATCTACATTAATTCAGTTTCTATTATATATTTCTTAGCGAATTTCCTTTTCTTAGTCAATCCAATTTAATCATATTCACATCTTCTATCTTTGGGCACAATCCTAAGTGGTGCACCTCAGCCATTGCTTTGTTACATGGGATGATGCATATCCAGAAAATAGGCCCCATATACCTACGAGATATTGGATCATCTTAATTATAAGGAATTAGTTTCTTGCTCAACTTCTGGCATTGAACAATTTAAATCATTTGGCCAACAACAGTTATCATGATTCGTGAGCAGGTGTATATTATCTACTCTTACCTGCTCTCTTTGGGTACTTGTTATGAGATACATGCCCAATACTTTTGTAAGTATTTGATATCTTAAATCATCAATCAAAAATTTGAGTACCAGTACTTGTTTCCGACTATCAGTATATAACTACAGTAAATATACTGATAATTATATTTAGTACCAGTACTGGTACTAAACATCCCAATTATTAGTATATAACTACAGAAAATATACTGATAATTGGCGCCCTTAAGGGCGCCGGTTTTTTTTTTTCATCCCCCTCTATTCTTTACTTTTGAACCGGCGTCTTTACAAGAGCCTAAATATTATTTCCGACTAAAAAAAAGAGTCATTTTTTCATAAATAAAGCGCCCGTTATCAGTATATTTACTATAGTGATGTTTTAGTTCATAACTTTTTCGAATAACTTTGTGGCTTTCAAATCTTGTCATGCTTGGATTTTGTCATTAGAACTTGCAAAATATGAACAAAGTATATAATCATATTTTCCCAACTTGCATTTGCAGAGCTTGTGTTGTGCGAAGTAGTTCTCTAGCTGTGATAATCTTGAGAATGCTTCATTCTTCCCGGTAATGTTTATTTAATAAATTCGACATGTAGAATATAGTGTTACTAAACTTCTTTTTTTACCGTACAAAGGTTATGGAAAAGAATGCCAAATACAATTATTCTTACCTAAGATATCTTCATCCTCTTGCATGCACTCTATTTATATAAGAAGGTTTTGGTTGTGGATTGAATGCTTTATTCAATTGACTTGGTTTCCAAGAAATTATTAAACAATATGCTAGTATAAGCTTTAGTTAAATAACCTTGATGCATAACTAGTACAATGAAAGCTTTATAAGGTTCCGATAAAGACAGCTTATGAGAAAAGAATAAATGAATAAATGAGTTTGAACCTTTGTTTACAATGATAGCCAAAAAATTTATATGAGAAAAGAATAAATGAGTTTGAACCTTTGTTTACCTCAATACAATGGAAAAAGGCTTCTTTTGTAGCTTCATATCTTGACAATTAAAATGACTGAATTAGTTTTTCCAATACTGCAGATTAAATAAAAAATTCCCCTCAAACTTTTTGACAGATGTGAGGCAATTGTAGGAAGTTGCTTGTCATCTAAAGCTTTCTAACTTTAATTTGAAAATTCATGAGTGTAGGCTTTTCTTTTTCATTAACTGAAAAAAATTCTAAAGTCATCTCCACCCTGGAGCTTTTCTGAGTCATATCCAAAGCTATTTATATGGTGCTTGTATGTTATTTTTGGCATCTTAAACCATACTTGTCTTGAATGGTAGAGATTATGCTCTTAGTTTATACTTTGCACCCTTACCTTTATTGCCTCTTCGAATCATTGGTTTCTTTAGGTATTACAAAATAAGATCAAAGGCATTGCTTGTATATTTTTTATAGAAGTAAATTCAGATACTATGCATGCTATTATATCATGTTTTTGTTGCTGGTGATTGCTTGGTGTTCTACTAAAGACAAACCATAGGATAATTTATGTTCACCTAGATTGCCAATGCCATGTATGTATAATATTTATTTAGCAATATGTGGTTTTATATTCTTTATTAGACCTTATTTTATGTGATTCCTTGCACTTAAGTGGGTTTCTAGTAGTAAGCTTTTCTTTTGCTTGCTACAATGAACAATTATAGCATAGCATGGAGTTACAAAAGATCAATTTGGTTCACCATCATTGTTCTTCAATATATTATTATCTTGATGGAACACTAATTTAAAGTATGTTATGTGTTTGTTTTTATCCAGGTGGCACCACTAATGAATTTATGCAAGGAGTCAAGGGATTTCTTGATTTGGATAATTGGAGGAGTTTGGATAATTGATTCTATATGTATTTTGTTGAAAGAGTTAGACTAATGTATACCAACAATTTTTGACTAATGTATACCAATAGTTGGTTTTAATCAAAATATTTTCACATATATGTTGAAAGAGTTGGTTATATATGTATTTTGGTAGATGGGTTGATTATGAAAATGTGAGTTTGGTTTCTTAAATATGTATGTGTATGATTTGTTATGAAAATGTGAGTGGTTGTATAATTAAGTAATTTGATATATGTGTATAATTCGATAACCAGAAAGTAGATTAATTGTATACAAATGATATTATCAATGGATAACTGTTGGTATACCAAAGGGTATAAATTGATATTACCAGTGAAAGTATATCCGTTGGTAATAACTATGAATGTTACCAACTAGTCTATTCGTTGATATTACCAATGGAGTAATACCAACAAACACAAATCTGTTGGTAATATCAACAAAAATAAATTCGTTGGTAATACCAACGGATATTTTTATCCGTTGGTATTACCAACGGATGTTGTAATATCCGTCGGTAATACCTAGCAGGGTATCACCAACGAATTTTTAACTATTACCAACGGATTTAGTCCGTTGGTGATACTCTATTTTTTTGTAGTGAAATCAACTAAACTATTTGCTCTCATAAATTTTGGTCAAGACTTAATCTTAATTTCATGGAATATCACCGTTTGTTCAAATTGAATGCCGACAGTTCAATTCAATAAATGATCTAAATTTCTTGATTTGTCCACTTAGATACATTAACCGTATTAGCTCATTTTTTTAGTATTTATTTTGTAAACTATGTACTTAGTGCATAAGAAAGGATTGAAAAGTTATAGTGATTATATCTTATAGATAATCAAATTGTGAATAATTGCATTGCCTATCTTTGTATTAGAAGATTTAATCGTCATGTGGCATAAAGACTACTTTAGATTTAAATTAGAATAATGTTTGCCTCAAATAAAAATATGGAGAAGAATATAATATAAGCGGACTAAGAAGTAAGACTAGAGTATACTAGGAAGTATTATCTTCAGTTATGGTTCTATTTTATTTTTTCCATAGGCATAAGTTAATATTTTCACATATATTTATTTTTTAAACTATCAGCTAAGTGCAAAAAGAAAGGATTGAAAAGTTAATAGCAATTATATCTTAGGATAATCAAATTATGGATAAATGCATTGCCAATCGTTGTATCAGGCCTTCAAAGGAAGATTAGTTCATCATTTGGCATAAGACTACTTTGGGTTTAGATTAGGATAATATTTGAGTCAGTTAAAGATATCGAGAAGAATATAGTATACGCCAACTAAGTAAGACTAGAGTCTACTTGAAAGTATTGTCTTCGGTTATGGTTCTCATTTTATTTTCTTCATATGCATAAGTTTATCTCTTCATATATTTATAGTTACATAAAATTACATAAATGAGACTGATATTACACTTGATGATCGCTATACCAAATTGTAAAATTATTTAAGCAAAGCGGGTAAATATTTAGTTTCAACATCCACATCCGCACTACATTGTCTACAATTACTGAGTAAACAGAACAAACAGGTGTAACGCTAAATCCACACAATAAGAATTTTGCCAACATGCATGCATACATGTGTTGCATTATTTACTATGTGGTGATCATTGTTCTATATATTTATTTATTTTAATGCCTATTTTTCTTTCTGCGACAATCGCCAACTGCACACCCTAAGCACTTGGCATGGTATCGGGCTCTCTCTTTGTTGTTGTTTAATTAACTGGTTAATATAAATTTAGTACTGTCATATATTTTTACACTTAACATTTCATAATAAATTTATAATCATGATATATGTAATACAAATTATTTATGATTTTATAATTAATTTATTATTTTTATATTAGACTTATTTATTTACTGTTATTTTATTATATAAATATATTTGATTATTCATAATTATTTAAATAAAATAATATTTATATATAATAGCTCAACTAGTGGGTTCTCGACTAGTTTCCTAAATAAGGGAAAACAATTCTTCTTGTAAAACGGAGCAGCAATGGAAGCCCGCACATTTCTGACTCTATTGAGAAAGCTTTCTTCTCTGTATGAGATTCCTCATCTCCTCTATAAATCCTAAATAATACGACAGAAAGAACGGAAGCGCTTCAATAAAACCTGGTCATTAATGGTGATGATTCGTTCTTCAAGACCTCTCTTGCTGCTGATCGCTCTCGTGGTCGGCCTGACTTCATCTGCGACAGCAACAAACGTCACCTACGATGGAAGAGCGATCATCATCAATGGCGAACGACGTCTTCTCTTTGGCGGTTCAATTCATTATCCACGCAGCACAACCGACGTATATATATTTACACATATAAAGTTTCAACTTCTACCGCTAAAGTTGTAGTTCTATTCTTGTTTCCTCTCTCGAATAATAAGTCATCTTGGATTTTGATGTGGCAGATGTGGCCTGGTCTAATACAGAAAGCAAAGGAAGGAGGACTTGATGCCATCGACACCTACATTTTCTGGAACGCTCATGAGCCTCGCAAAGGAGAGGTTAATTTCTAACAATCTTAACTTCACTTCAGATCACATCCATCATGTATTTTTCTGGAGGATAATGTGAAACCATCTATAGTAGATTGATTAGCATGCCCCTGAGCAAGAATGACACACACAAATTTAGAGATGATTCATTATGTGTTAGTCTGATTCATTTCTTTTGGTCATGCATGCATGCAGTACAATTTTGAGGGCAACTTGGACTTCATCAAGTTCATCAAGATTGTGAAAGAGGCAGGCCTCTACGTAGTTCTTAGGATAGGACCTTATGTTTGTGCAGAGTGGAATTATGGGTATATATAATCTAACTTGCAATTTATATACGCGGAAAGATTTCAGTTAATCTCGACGTATATATAATTGTTTTTACCTATTTTTTCTATTTCAGAGGCTTTCCTGTATGGCTTCACCAGATTCCAGGAATTGAACTAAGAACTGACAATGAAATCTTCAAGGTTGATTTACTGTAACTAATGAAATCGATCTTCAACTTCATAAGAATATTATTATGACACCATTATGTTGTGTATATATATATATATATATATATAGGCCGAGATGCAAAACTTTACAACGTTGATAGTGGACATGGTAAAGAAGGAAAACCTCTTGGCATCGCAAGGTGGACCAATCATACTCACACAGGTATTGTAATCATATGTATTTTTTTCTCTACAATATCCTTGATTAGTTACAATGTATAGGAGCTTTTTCTAGAGTTAATTAGCATTGAATATTTTTCATATCCCAGATCGAAAACGAGTATGGAAATGTCATTGAAAAGTATGGAGCTGCTGGGAAACAATACATGCAATGGTGTGCAGACATGGCAGAATCTCTTGATGTGGGTGTGCCATGGATAATGTGCCAGGAACCTGATGCACCAGCTCCAATGGTAAATATCTAACCCTAGATCTTTCTAGCTTCGTAAGAGGTTGATTAATTGTACAAGTAAGCGTGCATAATTTTTGTGCAAAACATTTTTTAATTTGATTTAATTTTCTCTAGTGTTAATGCGACATATATATGATCATCAAAATATTCTACCGTACCCTAAAAGTATCTTAACGCATTTCCTCAATATATATCCATCCACTTGTATGAAGTTGGAACCTATTTGACTTTTTTTCTTTTGCAGATAAATACTTGCAATGGCTTCTACTGCCATGAGTTCAAACCCAATCGCCCAGATAGTCCCAAAATGTGGACAGAGAATTGGACAGGATGGTGAGATAATCTTTTTTGTTTAGGGTTTGGTTTAATAGAGGAATTTGAAAGCGAAAACAAGGATTAATAGCACCGTTTCAATTTAATTTTGTGACCTAGCACCATCTTGTGATCAAGGTCTAAATTAATAACATTGCTTTTCAACTCCTCAAAAGAATTTATTCAAACACAATTAAAACTGAATTCCCTTTTTGTTGCTATGATATTTTTCTATCCAAACAAATCAATGCTCAACAAGCAATATTAATGTGGTTATATATATATATATAAAATAATTTATTAGGTTTCAAGCATGGGGGGAGAGCCAACCTTACAGACCAGTTGAGGATATAGCTTATGCAGTGGCCTACTTCTTCGAATCCGGAGGCAGTTTCCAGAATTATTATATGGTGAGCAGAACACACACGACAAGGAAATAGGATATCACTAATCCGTTGGTTAGTAGTCAAAAATCTATTTGTAATAATATTACCAACAAATTTGGTGATACTCTGCTAAGTATTACCAACGGGTATTGCAATGTCTGTTGGTATTTGTTAAAGTCCCACATTGGTTAGAAATATGGCCAAGATAATATTTAAATAGTTTGGGCATTTCTCTCCTCATGAGCTAGCTTTTGGGGTGAGTTAAGCCTACTAATTTTTTAACATGGTATTAGAGCCAAACTTGTGGTTAATATTGTACCACCCGCAGATGTCCAGTCCTGCAAAACTCCACGCTCCAGATGTCCAATCCTGGACGTGAGGCGGGTGTGTTAAAGTCTCACATTGTTAGAAATATGACTAAGATAATCTTTAAATAGTTTGGGCAATCCTCTCATCATGAGCTAACTTTTGGGGTGAGTTAGGCCTACTAATTTCTTAACAGTATTACCAACGGATGAAAATATATTTGTTGATATATAATTACCAACAAATAAGTTGGTCATTTTGTTGGCAATACCAAAAATGATATATTTATTGGTAATTAATTTGTTAGTGAAAGTCTATTTTCTTTTAGTGACGTTTAGTACTAATATTACAAAACAATAGTTAAAAATGAATAATGACAAAATTTATGCTAGTGTTACATGTTTGCTATTGACTAAGCAAATGAGTTGCTTGTTAATTTCCAGTATCACGGAGGAACAAACTTTGGACGGACTTCAGGAGGTCCTTATCTCATGACATCATATGATTATGATGCTCCTATAGATGAATACGGTACTTCTTTCATAGCTTATTCTTGACACAAGTATTTCAATATATAATTAGAATAATTGTATATTGGGAAATCCAGTTTGATGTACAGTGATGGGTGTTTATATGAACTTGCTAAGGTTGGAGCTTTATAATATTCCATGACAAATTTTACTTATTTTACAAATTTTCTTGTACAAATGAAGGTAACATAAGACAACCAAAGTGGGGACACTTGAAGCAGCTACACAGTGCAATTAAAATGATGGAGAAGATTCTTGTATATGGTTATGCCAACACAACAGTTCTAGGAAATGGAGTAGCAGTATGTCATATAGTATTCTGTTTTTTTTTTACTGCTAATTCATGGTACAAAAAATATGATATCAAATAATTGTTTTGCAGGTGACAAAATACTACAAAAATGGTACTACTCCTGGCTGCTTCTTGTTGAATGTTAACCCGTCAACTGATGCAAATGTGACATACAATGGCAACGCATATTTTGTGCCTACTAGGTCTATCAGTGTCCTCCCTGATTGCATAAATGAAGTTTACAACACCGCCAAGGTAAAAAGGTCTTCTTCATCTTTTACAAGGATATATAGAAAAATTATTGTAAGAGGAGAATCTAATTATTTTAGGAGAATTTATTTGCTTATCATCTGCTTGCATGTAGGTAACCACTCAAACCACGGTGATGGTTAAGAAGCCTGTAGAGTCGACAAAATTGAGTTGGGAATGGAGACCTGAGATCATCAAGGACAGCCTCAAGGGGAAGGGCTCCTTCTCTAATGACTCACTGTTGGAGCAGATCATGACGACCGGTGATTCTAGTGACTACTTGTGGTACATGACTAGGTAATATATATATATACTCTATGTAAAATTTCTTCCGCATAGTTTACTCATTGGGTATATATAGACTAAATTGAATTAACCTTTAATATCTAAATCTATCTTATACTTCATAATTTTGTTTAAATCTATTTCTTTCTCCATTTTCTTAAATAAAACTATTGAACTTTGAGTGTTATTTCAAATTTACTCTCATTTAGCCTCTTTTGAATTCAAATTTAAACTATAGAATGCATGGCTCATTAACCATTAAACTCATTATTCATCAAGTGCCTTATTTATTACAGTGTGACACTCAACAAATCAGATCCATCATGGAGCAAAACGATGAACCTGCGGGTTAAAACAAACGGCCACATTCTTCATGCTTATGTTAACAGAGAGCTAATAGGTATTTTTTTAGAGCCAATGCTCTTCCCATTACATGTATAGTGAGCTAAATTTGAGTTCTAGATTTGTATGTTTATTTTGATGGAGAAGTTTTTGCACACAGCTTCATCTTTGTACTTAAGATTTTAATAGTTTAAACTCCATTCATTGCAGAAGGATTCTGAAATAATATCCTACAAATTAACTGCAGTTTTGTGTGATTTTTCTCTTCCTATATATATATGCTCCTTCTACTTCAAGTAACAAATATAGATTTTTAGGTTTTGAGGTGTTGAAAATCTTCTAACAAATTAAAGCTTGCCATTGCAGGATCAAAATATGCTACAAAAGGAGATTACAAGTTTGTCTTAGAGCAGGCGGCCAAAGTCCGGAAAGGACATAATTTCATAACATTGCTTAGTGTTACTGATGGCCTTGCGGTTTGTATTTCCTTGTGCCCCCTTGATCTTTTAGGGTTTAATCGTTTGGGAAATCATTAGTAAGGAATAAGAAGTGTGACAGAGTAAGGATGACAATTCGTTGGGTGCCTTTTGATTTCATACCCAATCAGCTCTTCTTCTTCCTTTTACTAATCCAAGTATAGCTCTTTATAAAGTATAATAAAACCATTAAAGTTCCACATTGATTAAAAATATGATCAAGATAACCTTTAAATAGTTTGGACAATTAGACCTACTAATTTCTTAATATAGTATGAGAGTCTATCTTGTGGTTGATATTGTGCCACCCGCAGATGTCCAGTCCTACAAACTCCACACTCTAGATGTCTAGTGTGAGGGGGTGTATTAAAGTCTCACATTGGTTAAAAATATAGTCAATTAATATGGTCTTTAAATAGTTTGGGCAATTTCTCCTCAAGAGCTTGCTTTAGGGGTGGAATTAGACCTACTAATTTCTTAACATAAACCTTATCACTATCTTTTCCTCCACACATCTAAACGAACTGCTTCCCTTCTACAAATTTTTTAATCTAAAAGATCCCTCCGTTTTACCTATTGTTGAGTGTATGATTATGATCACCCGACATGGTTTCTCTAACACCCTACTTCTTTAGTTGATCCTAAAAGTAGGTGATGGGGTAGAGTAGATCCTCGTCCGCAAAACCAAACTGCTTGTTTTTTATGTAGGGGTTTTGAAGCAATTTAAAAAGGGCAAAGGATCGCTAGTTGTACACAGTTCTAAAAAGTTTCAACGTAGTTTTGTTTGTAGTACCAACTTCGTTAACACCCCATGTTTTCGTGGCACAGAACTATGGAGCATTTTTTGACTTGGAAAAGGCTGGAATCGATGAAGGTCCAGTTGAACTCATTGGAGCTGGAAATACAACAATAGACTTGTCAAAAAACACTTGGTCATACAAGGTATACATTAAATCTTTTAATTCACATAATTCAAGAAGAAACTAATGTTATTCTTCATGTCTCAAATATTCTTGTTACTTATCTAAGATTGGATTGAACGGGGAGACCAGCCAGCTCTACTTGCCATCATCACTAACCAACAAAGTCAAGTGGCGCGCATCCAAACTTGCTGTTAATAGGTCGATGACTTGGTATACAGTATGATCAAAGTTCCATATCTTGAAATAATGATCATCTTTGATTTAATATTCCAAATTAAGTTGTTATATACTTCGACTCCGTATAATTTGGTGGTTTTTGATTGTTCGCTCCAGACTACATTTGAGCTTCCAGTTGGCAATGAGAGTCTAGTGCTAGATTTGCAAGGAATGGGTAAGGGGCAAGCTTGGATGAACGGCAACAGCATTGGCCGATATTGGCCGACATTCCTTGCTGGAAGTACTGGATGTCAACCCTGTGATTATAAGCAAAAATATGACCCTGACAGTTGTAGAACTGAATGCGGAAAGCCTTCGCAGAGATGGTAACTCAAGTCAAAGTTTAAGACTGATATATCTATTAACCTCAATTGACTGTTAATTTGAGCTTGTAACAGGTACCATGTTCCAAGATCATTCACTACTGAAGGACCCAATACTCTCGTGCTATTTGAAGAAATAGGTGGAGATGTTTCTCAGGTGAACTTCCAGACAGTGACTGCCGGCACTGTATGTGCTAATGTTGCTGAGGGCAGTAATCTTGAATTGTCATGCCAAGGGAACAGTACTTTCAGTGAGATCCAGTTTGCCAGCTTTGGAAACCCTGAGGGTTCATGCGGTTCATTTCAAAGGGGTTCTTGTGAGGCACCTGATGCCTTGGAAGCAGTAAAGAAGGTAATATAAACCTTTTAACTTTTAGTACACTAAGATTCATGCTCCAACCAATGTTTTAGAAACCTAGATTCATCGTTGAACCAGTCAGTGACCTACTAGTTCGAGGGTCAATCGGTTGGTTTAATAAAAATATTCTAAAATATATACATGTCTTGTAAAACTTTAACCTATAGTGAAGTAAAGAAGGTAATAGAAACCTTAACCTATAGATTAGATGAAAATTCATGACCCAAGAGATTAAAAGATTTCCCAGAGTAACTTAAATTTTTTTTTTCAGGCATGCATTGGTCAGACTCAATGCTCAGTAAATGTTACAGAGAGTGCATTTGGGCTCAGTGGGTGCACTGACCTGACAAAGAAACTTGCAGTGCAGGCAGTCTGTTGATGATCTGGTATTCTTTTATATATGAAGAGCATTCTACTCTTCGCTGCTGGGTGAAGTGTAACAATGATATATACTAATAAGTTAACTCTCATTCTACACTTTTGTACAATTAAATAATGAAATTTTTTCAGTGTGGTCTAACTAAAGGTTGTGTCTACCATATGAAGTAGTAATACATTTTGGTATGGGTGATTTTCATTCTTTTTATATGAAAAAACTTATATTTATCAAGAGAACAAAGAAATGCAAGCAGGTCAAGAGGTATAGTAAAGTGGAACAAAACACGCGAAGAGGATTACAACACAATTAAGGGAACTAAGAATAATTTAGAAGTATATATAAATTGTTAGTTCAATGTATGACCGGCAGAGATGACCAAAACATCTTGAGTTACGCTCGTGCAAAGTCTTCCATTTCCAAGTCATAATATATAGCTTGTACCTACCCACTTTCCTTCTATTTCCACCGAAGCAGCTCGGCTCCCAAGGTTGGAGGGTGATAGGAAAAGACAAAAGATTGCATAGCTCGAGGAGCACAGTCCATCATCTATGGTGTAATAAGGACAGCTCTAGAAAAGATGTTTATGTGTTTCATTCTAAGTCCCACAAAGCACACATAGCTAGTCTACATGTATGTTCCAATTGAGTGACATGTCCTTCGTCAGTAGTCTTCTTCGTGCAGCAAGCCAGATCATGATTGAGATTGCATGGATGATTATCGTTTTTCATCTTATTGGTATTTGGTAGGTCTTTTATTATCATTGTCTTGCATGCAATTGATTATCTTGTACTATTAGCCTCTAGTTATAGCATTTCATTCATTCTTATTAGTACAACAGTTTCTCTATCATTTCATTCACTTAAGTATAAAATTATAAAGCATTTGAAAGAACAGTTTGCTTCTTCCTTGAGAGTTGGCATCACTTGCGAGCAGGGCTCTGAGGGCAATTGCCCCCCCGGCATTGGTCCCCCCTTGAACATTTACTAGAACATATATAAGTATCCCTTTCTATTCCTCAATTCCCACTATTCTCAGTGTGGGGTCTGAAAAAGATAAATGTTTGCCAAATACAAATGAGCTAACTTTTGTAGTATCAGTGAATCCCTCCTAGTATATGCTTTCATTTCATCTGGATTCTGGGCAGCTTCTTGATCCATACTTGCATTAATTCAGAGGGTGTGGAGGGAAGATTTCCCTTATGATTCCAACTCTGGCAGCTTCTTATTCACACTGCTCCTTATCTTAGCCTAGCACATAACTGAGGGAAGTTAAAAGGGGTCTAAGAGTTGCAATGAATGTAAGCCTCTGACACCTCCTTGTAGGTCACTGTCACAGTTCTGCTGATATTAGGGTGTTTCCAGGAAGGTATGTGGATTCATAATGTCGATGGCTAAATTGATGTTGGAGTATATCTTCATATCTCTTTGATGGTGCAACTAGTGAAGGAGAACATGGAGATGCAGCCCCTAGTCTTATAGTTCTTTCGTATATAAATGCTTGGATTTTTCTAGCTTTTACCTGGTTCTTCGGGTACTCAAGAAATAGAAAATCAAGACCAAAGCCATTTCATTATGTTTGAAGGTAAAACTCGAAATCACCTAATTTCTTATGGGGTCTATCTACAAACTAATCATCAAGGTCAGTTTTGCATCCCTAATTGCATCGTTTTATGGATCGATTACTAGAATTCTCGACCGGTGATTGTGCAAGAAGATTAGAAGGGAATATGTTTGCAAGGAAGCAAGATGGAAGACTTTTGGCATTAACACACTTAAGGGGTAAAGATTAAATCGAATAGACAAGACGAGCTATTGGACCCCTTGATCCCTAGATTTGAAATGAACTATACTAGACTTTAAGTTCAGTCACTACAAAAACTTAATGAAAAATCGACCTCAGATTAGTTCTACTAAAAACCGGTGCCGGTGAGGTGCCTAGATCAAAATTTAAACACTTCACGGAGTAAATTCTCAACGAGTGTTTGTGCACGAAGATTAGAAGAGAATAAGTGTGGAAGGAAGCAAGAAAGAAGACTTTTGGCATTAACACATTTAAGGGGTAACAAATTAAATCGAATAGACATGACGAGCTATTGGACCCATTGGTCCCTAGTTTGGAAATGAACTATACTAGACTTTAGGTTCAGTCACTACAAAAAATTAATGAAAATCTAACCCCAAATTCTACTAAAAATCGGCGACCGTGAGGCGTCTAAATCAAAATTTAGACGCTTCACGAAGTGAATACTCAACTGGTGATTGTGCAAGAAGATTAGAATGAAAAAAGTATGGAAGGAAGCAAGAATAAAGACTTTTGGCATTAACACCCTTAAGGGGTAAAAACTAAATCGAATAGACGTGATGAGCTATTGGATCCCTTGATCCCTAATTTGGAAATGAACTATACTAGACTTTATGTTCAGTCACTACAAAAAATTAATGGAAAGTCGTTCCCAAATTCTACTAAAAATCAACATCGGTGAGGTGTCTAAATCAAAATTTAGACGCTTCACGGAGTGACTTCTCAAGTGGTGATTGTGCAAGATGATTAGAAGGGAATAAGTTTGGAAGGAAGCAAGAAGAAATACATTCGGCATTAACAC
Organism: Canna indica; assembly: GCA_034359265.1. Lineage (NCBI taxonomy): Eukaryota > Viridiplantae > Streptophyta > Magnoliopsida > Zingiberales > Cannaceae > Canna > Canna indica. The sequence goes on from CP136891.1 coordinate 28,198,786, forward strand.
ACTTAAGTGGTAAAAATTAAATCGAATAGATATGACGAGCTATTGGACCCCTTGATCCCTAGTTTGGAAATGAACTATACTAGACTTTAGGTTCAGTCACTACAAAAGATTAATGGAAAGCCGACCCCAAATTCTACTAAAAACCGATGCCGATGAGGCATCTAAATCAAAATTTAGACGCTTCACGAAGTGAATACTCAACAGGTGATTGTGCAAGATGATTAGAATGGAATAAGTTTGGAAGGAAGCAAGAAGAAAGACTTTTGTCATTAACATACTTACGGGGTAAAAATTAAATCGAATAGACATGACGAGCTATTGGACCCCTTGATCCCTAGTTTGGAAATGAAATATCACGACTAGAAAATAGTTAAACCCTACGGGCTATCAGTGACAACCAACTTCACTAGGAGCCACAATGTTATCCACGGCCGCAATAGCCGCAACTGACATATCATCTGTGACAGCATATCGACAAGCGCTACAACTGTCACATATTACATATTATATAGTGACGGCTCAGCAACGATCACTCGAAGTCATCGCTAATAGGTAGAGGGGGCGCGACACCAAAATAAAATATTTATTAGGTGACCGTCGCTGATTAGTATTTTTATTTCACGCTCGCGCCCACGCCCGCCCCCTTTTTCTTCTCCTTTCTTCTTCCTCCCCATGTCGTCGCTGCTCACCGCCATTCCAGATTCCTGACCTTGGTAATTGATCGCCGCCATCCACGATCGAGGTATGTCGTCCCGCCCCCTCTCCCTAATAACCGTTGTTGGATGAAACCCTAGGGCTTCAACCAACTCTGGCACGCTGCTATTTATTTAAAACTTTAATTAGGGTTTTGATTAAGGCTAATTTTTTATTAATGTTGTTTAATATTGAAATATTGATTAATTTTTTCATTAATTAGTTGTATAATGCTGAAATGTCTAAATTTTAATTTGGGTTTACTTAACGTTTATATTGATTAATTACACTACTAATTAGTGATTAATGTTTATATTGATTTATTTATTATAATGTATAAATATATGTAATATTTATATATATTAGGGTTGATTTTTATTAATTAATTAATATGTGTTCCTGCATGAGGATCAAAGTAGTTCGGTCCGGCTCGGTGTCTCTCCTGGTTAGGTGCAACTCCGATGAGGGGGAGGGGGAGGGGGGACCTGTAAAAGACACTCTGACGCTCAAGTTAGTAGGACTCCAAGGTAGAGGTAATAGAGAATTGAACTTATGGTACATGAGGCGCGCATGTCGTGTCTATATCTATTGCATGTGGAGGTGATGATGTCGCCTGACAATCTCATGGGCATTTTGCTCAGAATAGATTGAGGCTGATCCCGGGGATGGCGAGTCTATAATGGCATATTCCTTGTGATAAGGAAGGATGTGACTATCCTTTTTTGGTCGGGTGGAGCCCCCGGGCGGAGCCATCTTGTCTAGCTCGAGTTAGGTTTTGAGAATGCAGTAGGGTGGAGCCATCGAGCAAAGCCGTTTGGCTTGGTTCAAATTGGGTTGTAGGGTGCTAGTAGGTTTAATCCGATCGGGTCCAATAATTCTAGTCCAATCCACAGCCCCCAAGCTCTGTCGGAGTTTGGAGAACTATGTGTCGAGCTCTAAGTGATATCGGCCTTAAACCTCGGCTAGTCACATGTAGGATGCACGGATTTTTATGCGACTCTTTGCTATCCAAGCCAGATGTGATGTCTATGTGAGAGGGGAAGGTGCTTTTCCGAATGTTTGCCATTTGTATTATAGATGTAGTTTGACAGGAAAGTAAGTATAAGCAAAGATCTTGTAGGTGATTTCCAAGGCATCCGAGCGCCAGCTGTGACGGGATGTGATTCCGTTGGTGAAAGAATTGCCTATTGGAGAGGCGGCTTTTGTTTTGGGTCTATAAATAGTCCCTATGTGTTGTGTGCATTGTCAAGCATGTAGTGGAAGGTTTCGAAGATCACCATAATAGAACTATTTCATAGAACTACAACATGATTCAATCATGATATAATGAAATAAAGCAGAACATGAATAATCTACAACATAATAGATTTAGCGGAAGCATAGGATCCTACCATTGACATCAGGTTGTTGTTCTGTTGCACTGTATAATTGTGTTCCCTCTTGCGTTCCTTCCTCAATAGATCTTCCAATACTCTCTTATGAAACCCTCTATAGATGGTGTGAAAAGGTAGGAATGAGTATGAGGACCTATGAGTATCCCGACCTATTTATACACATGTTGGTGAAATGACCATATTGGAGGGGGTGAATAGTGTATTATCTAATCATTTAGCCTAAATTCAGTTTTAGTCATTTCCTAAATTACTTGGGCAATTTATCATTTTAAAATAATGAGATGAAACAATGGATATAACAATTAAATGCAACCACGATAAACAATGCTAACCATTGTACTTAGGATTTAACTCAAAAATTCACTAAATTACGAGTAGCTTGCAATTGAGGACTTTTCACCGGAAAGACCTTATACTCACTTTGAAGGCACTTCAACATTCGGAAGTATCCATTTTCACACCGAGTGAGCTTTCCCACCTCAATTCTTAAGAACTACCCCTAACCTAATTTACATGAGTGGCTTTACACCTTCTATACTAAGGTAACCACTAAATCCCAAGACCTCACTCTAGGTCTTCTTACAAACTCAAGTAAATCAATTCAACACAAAGTAAAAATACTTTTATCACTAGAAGAGAGTAAAGAGGACTTGTCATAACAAGAACACCTCCTCTTCTTGAGCCTATCATCCTTGAAGAGCCCTCCAATGAAGATGCACTTGAGGATAAGGCATTAAGAGCTAGGGTTTATGAATTTGAGCAAGAGAGAGCTTTGAAGATGCAAGGATTAACTCTTTAAGGGTTTAGGGCATCAACAACCTGTTTGGAGAGAGTTTGGAGTGGGTATTTATAACCCCCCAAACAAGCCAGCTCACCAACGGGTGAATTTCTGCCCGTTGGCGCTGGCCGGTCTATCAGTCGAGCGATCGACCACTGATCGAGCCCACTGCCAAAAATTGAGCTTTGCCGATTGGTGGCCAGCTGATGGCCGATCGACCGGATGTCGATAGCCCACCAGCTGGCACCTAGGAAACATGTGTTTTTTGGCTGATTTCTCGCGTCGTTCGTTTTCGAGTTTTGGATTTCGAAGTGCATCAACTTGGAGAGCTTCTCAAGTTTTTACATTTGATCTGAACTCTTCCTAAGTATCTTCGGTGCACTCATCGAGCCTCTAGTGGTCAACGCGGAGACTTGTCATATCGAGACAATGTCACGTGCGACGATATCGATTTCAACCCTTATTGCAACCTATGACTTTCATGCTTCAAATTTGTTAAACGTAGTTTGTTATCATCAAAATAATTATAGAGAGAATTGAACACAATGGTGAAACCCTCGGCCAACAACACCTTACCATCAGAGGTGGTAAGATAGGCTTGAACCGAGCTTACATAATATGTGAACCATATTAGGATAACAACATGGACACATGGTCCACATCAGATAATGACATTGACCATGTCTAATTTTATGGCCACGGCCACGTCTAACATTCTCCCACTTGGTTCATATATAAAAATATCTTGATGTTCAAAATCTCATATCTGCTTTAGATGGAATAAAACACAAGAATCATAGTGACATGTCCTCTTAGAGCGAGTATTATCTTCTATGTATCATGCTGTATTTCAATCCAAAATAACTTTATGAATAAACCCTATGTTTATTCTAGGTCCAACAGAAATTGTTATTCTCGAACTATATGTGTACACCATAAAATGAGAAATAACAAACTGAAATAGGAGTTTATTAAAAATATAAAATGTCTTTACAATGATTACATGATGATAGCAAGTCCTATTTGGTCTACAATGAGCCTTGAAATCCTTTGGTGGCATGCCCTTTGTCAAAGGATCGACGATCATTAATTCAGTGTTGATGTGCTCAATGACTACTTTATTATTTTTAACACGTCCCCTTATAGTTAAATACTTTATGTCAATGTGCTTGCTTCGACTTCCACTCTTGTTGTTTTTAGCCAAATAAACAGTAGCTGAATTGTCACAGTAAATCTTTATAGGTTTGGCAATAGAATCCACGATTCTGAGACCTGAAAAAACTCTTTAACCACACACCATGTGAGGTAGCCTCAAAACAAGACACGAACTCGACCTCGGTGATAGATGTAGCAGTCAAAGTCTGCTTGACACTTTTTCATAAAACAACTCCATTGGCTAACATAAAAATGTATCCCGATGGCAATTTTCGAGAGTCGACACATCCAGCAAAGTCTGAGTCCGAGTTGCCGATAACCTCCAAGTTGGTAGTACATTTATACATGAGCATGAAATCCTTGGTATCTTTAAGGTACCTCATCACCTTCTTTGCAGCTTTCCAGTGGTCCATCCCTAGATTACTCTAAAATCTTCCTAGTACTCCAACAACAAATGCTATGTCGGGCCTTGTACAAACTTGAGCGTACATAAGGCTGCCAACGACCGAAGCATATGGAATGTTTTGCATATATTCCCTTTCGAAATCATTTTTGGGACACTGACTAAGACTAAATATGTCACCTTTTACAATGGGTGCTATACTTGGTGAGCAATCATTCGTCCAAAATCTCTCTAATACTTTATTGATATAGGTTTCCTAAGATAGACATAAAATATCTTAAGGTCTATCCCTATGGATCTTGATGCCAATGACATAAGACGCCTCACTCATATCTTTTTTGTCAAAATTCTTAGAGAGGAATTGCTTCATCTCATATAACAACCCTTTATCATTGGTTGCAAGTAAAATGTCATCCACATATAAAATAAGAAAACAAATTTTACTCCCTCTGATTAAGTGATATATACATTGATCCATGATGTTCTCTACGAAACCAAATGAAGAGATTACATCGTAAAACTTTAAGTACCACTGACGGGAGGTTTGTTTCAATCCGTATATGAACTTCTTGAGCTTGCAAACCAGATGCTCACCTTTAATAAAGGAGAATCCTTTTGGTTGTTTCATATAAATCTCTTCCTCTAGCTCTCCATTGAAGAATGCCGTTTTCACATCCATTTGATGCAATTCTAAGTCAAAATGGGCCACTAATTCTATAATAATATGGAAGGAATCTTTCTTTGATACTGGAGAATAGCTCTCCGAGTACTCGATCCCCTCCTTTTGAGTAAATCATTTGGCTATTAGTCTAGCTTTATATCTTTCGATATTGCCTAAGGAATTCCTTTTGGTTTTGAAGACCCATTTACACCCTATGACCTTTAAACCTTTAGGCAATTCGACAAGATCCCAAACTTCATTTGACGCCATTGAATCCATCTCATCCTTCATAGTATCGTACCACAACTTAGATTCACTGCTATCCATGGTTTGTGAAAAAGTTTCTGGATCATTTTCGGCCCCAATATTATAGTTAGACTCTTGCAGATACACTACATAGTCACTAGGAATAGCTGACTTCCTCATCCCACTAGATCATTTTTGACCCCAATATTGATTTTTGGTTTGCCTTTGCCTTTATACTTGTTGTATTCCTTTTTCCTCTTCCCTTGTAAAGTCATATGTGCACTTTCTCCCATTTCTGTAAGCAGTCTTCCTTCTTCTTGTACACACATAGTCAGCAGTTTATTGATTGACTATTTCTCCTTATGTGTGTTGTAGGAGATTTTGAAGGTCCTTTATTGCAAAGGTAGAGAATTTAGTATAAAATGCACAATAAAAGAATCAGACATCTCAACCTCTAGTTTTTTAAGTTGGGCCGCTATGTCCCTCATCTCCATGATGTGCTCGCGCACACCTTTAATTCCAGTGAGCTTCATTGATGACAGTTTAGTCATTAGAGTGCTGGCTAGGATTTGAAGATTCAAATTGCTCATCTATGACCTTCAGCAGATCCTTTACATTCTTGCGCTCCCCAATGGAACCACGAATACAAGCAGGCATTCGCGTCTTTATGAACATCATACTTAAACGATTAGATCTCTCTCATTGTTCATAAAGTGTGACCGCAGCCGGAGTGGTAGCGTCCATAGGAGCAGGTGGTTTAGGTTTTCTTATAGCATAATCAATGTCCACACACCCTAAGTGGAGATAAATTCTCTCCCTCCAAGTTCTATAATTGTCCCCAGTTAATTCAGGAGTGTCTATGTAGTTAATAGTTTGGGTTGCTGCAATTGTGAAAATACATGTTCATGCTTTAAATAGAGGCAAATATAAATTTCAAGTTTTGCCAATATAAACAAGAACAATAAAAATAACATAGATCAATACAATAAAAATTGTCTGTGGGCTAAGCTTTATTTTAGGACTCATGTTAGACTTTATGTGAAACTAACAAACTATATATCTTTTCCTAATACCTGTGGGTTAATTAGGAAAAATAATATATTATTTCACACTAATTAACTATAAGTATGAAAAATAATTCTTGTTGGATGAGATTTATCATACTCTAAATAGCTAATTACAATTTGATTCTATATATATACACTACTAGAAAAATGGTCATCAGCAACGGCTGATGCCGTTGCTGAGCCGTTGCTGAAGAGAATCAGCAACGGCCGCGCCGTTGCAATAGAGCCGTGACAGAAAGTCGCGTTGCTGATGACTTAGCAACGGATCAGCAACGGCCGCTCGGGCCGTCGCTCAAAACATTATCGGCAATGGCCGCTCGGGCCGTCGCTAAAAACATTATCAGCAACGGTTTTGCCACAGACCCGGAGCCATTGCTGATAACATTAATAGCAACGGCCGCTGAGTCCGTAGCAATGCCGTTAGTAAAACCCCGTCGCTAAGCCGTTGCTGTAGGTCATCAGCAACGGCTTTCGATACACTTTTAGCAACGGCTTTCCCACGGACGGCCGTGTGAAAGTCGTTGCTGATGACGCATACCTGGGAACAGAAAAATTAAAAATTTCAAATTTCAATTGATACATTGATACATTATCTGATACATAACTCACACATCCATACCCTCATACACACATTCATTCACACATCACAAACACACCAAGATATACATCAAAACAATTATATTTATATTGATAATTACCCACGATAGTATAAAAACAATTCAAATGCAAAATTGAAGTATCAATATCCAAACAAAATAAGTTAAACAAGTTCAATATCCAAACAAAAAATCTCACGATCACGATGGAGGATGGTCTAGATCATATGGCGGGGTCTGGAGTGCTTGAGTGTACACCGGCGTGGACTAACTCGAGGACGATGGATTAGATGATGCCGAAGAGATGCCTGCTTCAGGATGACCTGACATGTTGCGTAGCATAGCTTGTATATCCGCCATCATCTGACTCTGGCGCTTCATTATCTCAGTCTGACGCGCGACCGTGTCCTCTAGAATCCTTATTCTACTACTATGATCATAACTGGATCTAGAGGTGGACAGCCGCTCACCAGCGACCGGAGGGGTCGGTGCCCCAAGTGGCCCTAGCACGGCTCGCGCATGACCACTATCTGCAAAGCCATATACGCGGCCATGGTCCCAGCCACCTGCGGCCTCGACCCACGATGCTGCGTCAAAGTCCTCGGGGGTACCCCCGCGCTGCACCACCGTGTGGCTGTAGGTCTCCTACTCGAGTTTGATTTTTTGTTTAATATTTATCATAAAACTTAAATTATAAATATATAATGAATAATTTAAACAAATATATAATTACCATAATGTATGTAGCGCGGTTGTGGATGTACTCCCCCGTCCCATGTGCTCGACGGTGAGTCCGCTCAAACACCGCCATCGGGGAGGGTCGCTGGACAGTCCCGTCATCCGACACCGTCGTCTACATTTACAAAATAAATACATTAATTAGTACACATAATAACAAATAAAATATATAATTAAAAGATATACTTACCATACGGTTTGCGTGCACTGCAAATGCAACAGAGCCGCCGGTGTGACGCGCTGCTCCTCCCGACATGCGATTTCTAGCCGCATTCCGAGAAACCTCCTGCCATCGATCCGTCGACCATATCCCCATGAGCTGGTCCCATATATCCGGAGTAATCCAACCGGGGCCGTATCCCCGAGTCTCTGCGATGTTAGTGGTCCCAGCTCGGGCCATCGCTTGGGACCGAGCCTGCCCCAGCTGCCCGTTGTACCTTGCCCGGGAAATAGCCTCCCAGGCAGCGTAAATGAAGGGCCTCTGGTCCTCGGCCCATGTATAGCGAGCCTGCAAAATAATAATATCAGTACCAATATTAATATATCATCATGCATGTAAAAAATAATAATAATACGTGCCTCAAACTCGCGCCATAACATGTCGACGTGCTCGCTAGGCACGTGAGACCACGTAGGCCATGCCCCGTGCATGTATCGTCGAATAGTAGAAGAAATGCTCCTCGGCACTTCTTCTTGCTCGAACCTGCACAACAAAAATAAATTTTAATATTATATTATGATATAATGAATTTGTAATGATTCATAATTCATGATATATTACCGCTCCCCGATCACGCTAATCAATCTACGTGACTCTGTGGCTGGTGGAGGCTGCCACCTGTTCGGCCCGCGTGGCCGCCTGCGTCTGGATGTACTAGCCTCGGCAGAATCATCCTCATGAGGATCAGCAACAAGAGGATCAGCAGCATGAGTAAGTGCTGGAGTCTCACCGATCGGAGACTCCGAAGCTCTCCTGCCTCGATAACCACGACCAGACATATCTGTCGAACAGACATATAATCAGATTATTATATAAATAGTAGAGATATATTTAATAAAATATATATACTTTACAATTATTCCTCATCATCTGAATAATAGTCTTCGAATTCTTCTTCTTCCTCCTCTTCTTCCTCTTCTTCATCTCCAGCTTCCTCAATTTCATGATCGTCATCATCAGCATATTCAACTTCTAATTGAATTGACGTTGTATCTGCATCCTCGAGTATTGGAATAATACGATCCACAGCAGGAAGATCATCTTCTTGATAGAAACCAGGAGGATCATTTTCTCCTACTATCGGATCAATTTTTCCTCTACCTTTTGTCTTACAGACTACACGCCAATCTGCTCTATCTTTATTTCGAGCCGGATACTTCGCGTAATATACTTGTTTGGCTTGTGATGCCAATATAAAAGGCTCATTTGCTGCCAATTTCGATTTGTAATTAACCTCAACAAGTTTGTATTTTGGATGAACTTTTATGCCCCTTTCTGTTGTATCGAACCAATGACATCTAAATAGGATCACTGATTTCAAGCCGAAGTAGTGCAACTCTATCACTTCTTCCACCAGTCCATAAAAATCCATATCACATTCAACATAGGTTGTCCCTTTCACGCAGACCCCAGCATTCATCGTCTTCTTTGTAAATGAATATTCAACCGTGTGAAATTTATACCCGTTAACAAAATATCCGCTATAGCACGACACAAGTCGCGACGGTCCACTAACAAACTCAAATATTCTTTCATCTATTTCAGCTCTGTGATCTTTGCTGTAAGTCTGAATCCAAGTAGGGAAATCACGATTCCGTAATCTCTCCAATTCTTGATCGTTGTGAATAGAGTATTTTTGCACCATCTCAATGTCAAATATTTCAATGAATTGTTCAATCTCTGGACAATTGAGTAATACATACAAGTGTGCCAAATGATACTCTTCATCGCTTAAGTGTCGAGATGGACGAGAACCAAAAGCACGACCAGAGTGACAAAATATATTTAAACGTCCATCTGAATGTCTAACACCCCCGTCGTCGTTACGTGGAAGACGATCAAATCTTGTCTGTACTGTCGATTCAAAGTAAAATGAGCAGAATGTTGAAATTTCTTGGATGATATACGATTCAGATATTGATCCTTCAACAGCTGCGATGTTCTTTACTTTTTTCTTCAGACGATTCATGTATCTTTCAAATAAGTACATCCAACGATATTGAACGGGGCCACCAACTTGTGCCTCGTATGCCAAGTGTATCGGTAGATGCTCCATCGAGTCAAAAAATGCAGGAGGGAAAAACTGCTCCAGCTTGCATATGATTTCAACAATATTATTTTCAACTGTAGACATATCTTCGACTCGAAGGACATTTGCACAGATGCTTCTAAAAAACATACTTAATTCAGTCAACGGACCCCAAATATTATCAGGTAGAAGATCTCGAAATGCGATCGGAAGTAATCTCTGCATGAATACATGACAATCATGGCTCTTCATCCCTGATATTTTGCAATCATCGACGTTCACACATCGAGATAAGTTTGAAGCATATCCATCGGGTAATCTGAGTTCTTTTACCCATTGACAAACATCTTTGATCTGTTGTTTATTTAACACATATAGGGACTTCGGTTTCAGATATCGTCCGTTGACCTCTTGTAACTCCAACTCTGGTCTTTTACAAAGTATTTTCAGATCATGTCGGGCTTTGACATTATCATTAGTTTTTCCAGAAATATCCATCAAAGTGTTGAAAATATTATCAAACACATTTTTTTCAATGTGCATGACATCTAAATTATGTCGAATCAATAATGAACTCCAATAGGGCAATTCCCAAAAGATACTTTTCTTCACCCAGTTGTGTGTTTGGCCAAAACCTGACACTATTTCATTGCGACCGAATACTATATCTGGAATTGCTGAAACACGTGCTAACATTTGTTCACCAGACAACATCGGTGGTGGCCCATCTCTTTCGACTCTGCCCTTAGTAAATTTATTACGATTCCTTCGATACTGATGATTAACCGGTAGAAATCGACGATGACAATCAAAGAATGAGATTTTTCGTCCATTCTGAAGACTGATTGATTTAGAGTGTTCCATACAATATGGACAAGAGAGTCAGTCGTGAGTGCTCCAACCCGACAACATGCCGTACGCCGGGAAATCATTGATTGTCCACAAGACCACGGCCTTTAAATTGAAGTTTTGCTTCCGATGGCAATCATAAGTGACAGCTCCCTCAGTCCACAATGTTTTCAATTCATTTATCAAGGGTCTGAGAAATATGTCAATTTCTTTTCGCGGACCCTTAGGACCCGAAATAATCATCGAAAGATAAATAAATTCATCTTTCATGCACATTGACGATGGCAAATTATAAACTGTCAGCAACACTGGCCAAACTGAATAAGGAGTTGCAGAATGTCCAAACGGATTAAAACCATCTGTGCACAATCCCAATCTGATATTTCTAGTATCCCTAGCAAATGAAGGATAACATGTATCCAAATGTTTCCATGCTTCACTGTCAGATGGATGAGTCATTACTGTATCATCACGACTTCTTGCATGCCAACTCATGTAGGGGGCTGTCTTTTCCGACATGAATAACCTTTGAAGCCTCGGTGTTAGTGGAAAATACCGAAGCACCTTAAACGGGATATTTTTCTGTCGGACCGATTTCTTCTTCTTGTAACGAGGGCGTTGACATACAGGGCATTTATCCAACAGCACATTTTCTTTATAATATAAAATGCAGTTATTTTGGCACGCGTGTATTTTTTCGTACCCAAGCCCCAATTTTCTCATTAGCTTTTTAGTCTTATAAAAAGTAGGCTCAAACTTGTTATCAGTAGGCAGCATTCCATTAATCAATCCAGCAATCCGATCATACGCAACTCCGCTGATATTACAATCGGCCTTGATGTTTAAGAGTTGTGTCATTGCTGAAAACCTAGTGTATTTAGGACAATTCTCATACAAAGGTTCATCGGCAGCTTTCAACATCTCGTAAAATTCTGCAGCTTCTTTATTCGGTAATTCAATCTCTACCGCAGCCCCTACTTCTGTGATATCAACCGCTGTAGTATCTGGTGGGACTGATGTCTGAAGAACTGGCCGATCAACATTATCATTCAGGCGGAATTGACCCCCAAGACTATCAAGTATCATAGTTCTATAGGGATTACAATGACTGGATGAAGAAGCACCAGCAGAGGAAGATTCACCATATGTCTGAACGACAGGATTGCTCGACGTCCCAACTTCGCGTGACTCCCCGTGACAAGTCCATAGAAAATATCTTGGTGCAAATCCTTTGGTATATAGATGTAGAGTGACAGTCTCCCGATCCAAAAATCGTCCATTTGAACAAATGCGGCACGGACATCGGATTTGATCACCCATGCTAACGAAATTCCGATTCGAATAGGCGAAATTTAGGAAGTACGTTACGCCTAATCGAAACTCATTCGTTAAAGCTCCACGATCAAGACGTCGGTACATCCAACTTCGATCAGCCGACATGATTCTGTCAATCAATGACAATTTCTTTGGTTAATGCATGTCTTTAGGTGAGATTGTCCTATTCCATTCGGGATTTATGTTATTCGTACTACACTTACATTTTTATTTTAACTGTGAACTAATTATTCTAAATTTCGGCAGCATCTCCCTACAGTTCTCCGAATACGCATATCATCTGGGCGCGTATCGGAGAACAAGAGAGATGTTGCCGAAATTTAGAATAATTAGTTAACAATTAAAATAAAAACGTAAGTGCAGTACAAATAACTATATTCCCAAATTGTCCAATCAGGGACAATTCAAGAATTGTACGTCGTATAAAAGATCATCTACTTCTTTTACACGAACATACAATCCCCGAACGGATCTAAGGTTTTGCTAAATCATATCCGACTCATCGATGCGTACGTGAAACATATCAACTCGTCGGATGGATGATTATTTTCTAAATGTTTCGAGACAGTTCGAGTCCATATTGGATGATTTCGGCGCGCATCTGAAGTGGACGATTCCTGCGTGCGTCCGAAGTGGACGATTCCGGCGCGCGTCCGAAGTGGACGATTCCGGCGCGAGTCCGAATTGGACGATTCCGGCGCGCGTCCGAAGTGGACGATTCCGGCGCGCGTCCGAAGTGGACGATTCCGGCGCGCATCCGAAATTAATCTAAACCCTAATAATTAATCTAACAAATTAAACAATTAATCTAAACAATTAATTAACAATTATAAAACAATTAATTAACAATTATAAAATAATAAATATATATATATATATTTATAAATTCCGGCGCCGAAGTCAGGTGGACTCCGGCGCCGGCGTACAGTGGCCGAACACACTGTCCGGCCACTGTACAAGGTCCGGCGGCGGCCATCGGCCGACTGCCGCCGGCCGAAACCCTAGAAATAGGGTTTCGGTCGGATTGATTCCCGCCGGCCGCAACGGGAAGAGATGGCCGGCCGGCCGGCGAGGCATACCTGGACAAGTCGGCAGCAGCGGGAGGAGGAAGAGGCGTCGTCGGCGTCGGCAGCAGCGGCAGCGACGGCGAGAGGGGTCGGCATGAGCGGCGGCGGCGGCAGCAGCGGGAGGAAGAAGGGTCGGGCGCGAGAGCGTGCCCTATATAAACTTATCAGCAACGGCTCACTCGCCCGTTAGAAAGCCGTTGCTGATAAGTTATCATCAGCAACGGCTCACTTATCCGTTAGAAAGCCGTTGCTGATAATTAAAATATCAGCAACGGCTCGCCTTTCCGTCAGAAAGTCGTTGCTGATAATTAAAATAATCCGCAACGGCTCGGGTATCCGTTAGAACGCCGTTGCAGATACAAATATCTGCAACGGCTCGGGCGTCCGTAAGAATGCCGTTGCAAATAGCAACGGCTTGAGCGGCCGTTGCTGATAGCCGTTGCTGAAGACCAAGTTTCTAGTAGTGATATATCTATATATGACCTAAAAATTGCCAAATATATAATTTAATATAACTAAAAATCTTGTGGCTACTCCTCGATTAGTTATATTATGTGGATAATTACCTAATATATAATTTAACATAACTAAGGATGTTGTGGCTACTCCTCAATTAGTCAAATTCTATGGGTCACATGACATCATAATGCAACATAGATGATTACATGAAATAACATAACATTATTCATAATATACATCATAATAAACTACAACATGACGCAATTTAATTATTTAATATATCAATACACTACGTAACAAATAGGTGCAACATATATATCACGTTCATCAAAGCAACAAAAATGAGGTAGTAAATAATTATAATTATATAACATGATTGAACAAAAATACAAATTAAAATTTTTAGTGCTAACTAATTTCAAATCAATCATAAATAGATTCAATATTAATCTTTAAATGCTTCTAGCTCATGAAACAAATTTAAATTTGGTCGGTCCAAGCAATTTAAATGAAACTAGATTTAAACCCAAATCAGATTTGTGTTGAACCAACCAATATTGAACCAGTATAAACCAATGAAATAACACCAAATGAACCAAAAAATATATAAATTGGATCTATTTTCAATTGATTTGAACCGGACTATAAATTTCATCAAACTAGATATAAACCAGAGCAATTTGAACTAGAAACTGAAATCAACTCAAAAAACACCAAATGAATTGGATCGGTTTTAATTGATTTGAATCGAACCTATGTCAAATTAAATCAGAGGTGAACAGAAAGCAATTGAACTGGAATTTGAAATAAACCCAAAATAATTGAACCGAACCAAATTTCACTTAAGTTGTGGATCGGGTGTGAAATCTAATTGATCTGAATTTTAAATAAAACATGATTCAGATCTGATTGACTTAAACAATTTAACAAACAGGTATAGAGAAAAGAATTTGGATCCAATCAACTTAAAGAATTTAAATATGCGGGTGTGCCTTAATGGGTCAAGAATCCATTATATTGGATTTGAACCCAATTAATTTAAACCCGTTATGTCTACTTCTCTCCCACGTAGCAGATGCAAGCCCTAAAAGAATTTCAGGTTGCAGTCACCGCCAATATGGTGTCATCTTCTCCAGCCAGCGATTGCCTTGCCACCGCCCTCAACGCCGCCTTCTTCATGTGCCAGCAGTGCTATCACCAGCATTGGACAGCGTGAAAGTAGGCAAACGTTTGTTTACGCAGTTCAATGACAAAACCTGTCACCTAATCTGCGGGGTACTCACTGGACAGATGCCCAATCCACTCTCTATGAGTGCAATATAATTCCTCAAGATTTCACACCCGAAATTCGACTACCAGTACTATAGTGAATTGGAAATAACAAAAACCTATTTACTTACAAGTACATACCAACTTGCCTCTCTATGACGCCCCAGCCACAGAGTTCTATCCTCCACACAGTCCTTGTGTTGTAGCAAGTTACCAGCCTGCACTCAGCAGTCTCAACTCCTCATATAACTGGCAACACATGCAGTTTACGCACATAGGAGTGGATCCATAGGAGTAGATCAATAGGAGAGGATCCGCATTGGAGTGGATAGGAGTGGATCCATCAGAGAGGATCAATCTTCTCAAACATTCTCTCACACCTTTTATAAACAGAGTAGGCAACCCAAAAGACATAGTCATTACTCCACAAGAGAAACTTCTAATTCCATAATGACCATTAACGCCACCATTACTCCACAATGTTATAAAGCTTCATGATGACCATAACTCCATCAAAGTGAACGACCAATGTCATAAAGTAGTAGCTCCATGATGACCAAAACTCCATTAAGCATCATAAAAGACCAAGACCAAAAGTTCTCATAAATGATCAAGTCCAAAAGTCACCATAAATGATTAATCAATAATCAAGATTAACTACACCCTATATATATATATAATCAATAATCTCAGCAACATTCAAACAACATCAGAGCAGGATAAAACATCGTAGCAGTGTAAACTTCATTGCAGCAAGAGCAATTATAACTGACCAATGAACAGTTAAGACTGTGTTGACATAGGAGACTTGCAGATCCATAACTTCTTTTTCCTCAAAAATAGAGAAGGCCAACCAACTTGCATAAATGTCACTTAACAAAAAGATCTTAACTTCAGCAGTTTCAAACTCAAAAGGCAACCATACCACATCATAATAGTTCGACCATAAAAGCTTCAAGAAAAACTGTCGCCATAAAAGCTTTTAAATACCGCTAGCTAATTAATGAAGACCACTTCATTTCTTCCATTAATGACTTTGGTCATAAAGGCTTCAAGATAACCGTCAGCCCATCAATGAATACTACTTCATTTCTTCCATAGGCAATAAACAAGTAATTAAAAGATGATTTAAAAATATCTGAGATATAAAATAGAATCATCATTAATGTTGAAAACCAAAAATCATCATATCTGCAGCATCCTTATCTAAAAAACCATAATATGAGCAGTTGAAGCTGTCCTCACACGGTTGCAACTATCTTCAATAAGCAAAACTCCTCATAGTTGTGACTATCCATTTAACTGAGAATAACCTGGAATACTTTTATCAAATATAGTCAACACTACAAAATCCAAACACCAACATAGGCGATCTCAACGCCTATCAAACGCTAATGCGTCGCGCCTGCACCGCCGATGATTCATGACATCAACCTGGATGCCTTGCCACATGGTCCAGCATGGATCTGGAGGTTGGTACTGGCACATAAATGGTAGCGGCTAGGAGACGATGGATAAACACGACGAGGAAATGCAAGGGAGATACAGTCATCATTTCGGCCAAGAACGACATCCATATCAGTATCCTTTTCCTCTCCGTTGGCCAAGGCCACATACGTGACGAGTGGAAAGATCATTGTACGTTGACGGCAAATAAATACGTACAGAAGAAGATACGAGGAAAGAAGGCATGAAAAAAGCAATACAAAACCGAAAATTATATCGCAATCAAGGCGGAGAAAATATGCTCTGATACCACATGTAAATTATTTCATAGAACTACAACATGATTCAATAATGATATAATGAAATAAAGCAAAGAAGGAATAATCTACAACATAATAGATTTAGCAGAAGCGTAGGATTACCTCTTGCCATTGATCATGTCATCGGATTGTTGTTCTGTTGCGCTGTAGAATTGTGTTCCCTCTTGCGTTCCTTTCTCAAAAGATCTTCCAATACTCTCTTCTTAAACCCTCTATAGATGGTGTGGAAAGGTAAGAATGAGTATCCCGATCTATTTATATACACACCTTACCATCAAAGGTGGTAAGATAGGCTTGAATCGGGCTTAGGATAGACATGGGTAAATCGGTAAAACCATATAATATGTGAACCATATTAGGATAAAACATGGACACATTGTCCACCTCAGATCGTGACGTAGACCATGTCTAATTTTATGGCCACATCTAACACGTCCCTCTGAGGGTTACTTCTATTTTTTTGGCGAATGGTTCACCGCTCATCGTGTGTTTGTACCATCGGGCTTAAAGATGAAGGAAGGAGATCGGGTTCCAGCCGTGGGTTTGTACCATCGGGCTTACGACAAATAAAGACGTCTTCATGGTTCAGACGTCGAGGGAGGCATCGTGCTCTTTGGCTGGCTGGGACCTTGTCCATGGTTCTAAGTTTGCTATGTCGAGGCTTTCACTCCTCCTCTCCTTTTCCTTCAACTCCCGAGTTGCGGGAGATTCCCGTCAGCAGGACGGTATGTGGGATTAAATCCTGGTCATAGGACTGTTGGTCAGTATGTTTGCAAGAGTCTAGAGAGGAGTACCTTTCTCTTTGTTGTGATCCCAGGGTATGTGGGGTTAAATCCTGGTAATAGGATTGCTGGTCAGTATGTTTGCAAGAGTCTAGAGAGGAGTACCTTTCTCTTTGTTGTGCTCCCTGGGAGCTATACCTTTATGGCTTATTTTCTTTTGTAAGCTACACTCCATGGGTTTTTAAGAGTAAATATTCCTTTGTCGGACTTTATGAATAAAGAGGATGTCTTCTGTGTTTATCATTATTGTGTTCTCACCGAGTTTGATCGGCTCTTTAGTTTGTTGAGGCTCTGTTAACTGCACGCCTATGTTAGAATAATATTTAGGTCTCATTTGGTTGACATGAGAAGTAACTTTCTGTAGAAAATTATAATTCTCATGAATTAACTTTCCATGTGTATTTTCTAGGAAGTACCTAAAAAATATTTGGTTGACAATAAGTTAATTTATAGGAAGTGTAACTTCCTACTTACAACATGTTTGGTTGACATGAGTACTTCCTAGGAAGAACATATGAAATGACCAATATATCCTTCTTTTATAAAATTAATATTTTAATTTATATTTATTAGTGTATATGAAAAAATTAAAGTTTATTTGTAAATTAATATTGTAACATATATGTAATATATATACAAATATGCAATATATATACATATATGCAATATATATATAATATTAATTTACAATATATATACAATATATATACAAATATGCAATATATATATATATATTGCATATATATTTAATATAATATATATTTTATTATATAGAAAAAATATTTTTTATTTGTAATTAATATGAAAAATTACATATTTCACCAAAAACATATAAAATAAATATGTGAAGAATTCAAGGATCATCTAATCTTATAATGTTGATAACATAAATTATAAATTTTACATTAAATGCAAATGTGAGTTCAACATAAATTATAAATTTCACATTAAATGCAAATGTGAGGTCAATATTGAGTTTTTCTTTCAAATATAATGCAGGAAGTGCAACTTACCTAGAGCCCCCTAGGTAAGTTACTTTCTTATTTTGTAGAAAGTTGCACTTGCTGAGGAAGTATACAAAATGCACTACAAGAAAATAGGGTATCACCAACGGACCAAATCCATCGGTAATACCCGAAAATCCATCGATAACGGTCGGAGCATCTGTTGGTAAAATCCGTCGGTAAATGGCTGCTCGATAATACCGACATATTTTAATTAATCTGTCGGTAGTACCGACAATTTTTTTCTTTTGTTGGTATTACCAACAAATATATATATCCGTTGGTATTACCAATGGATAAAAATCTGTTGGTAATAGAAACAGATACATATCTGTTGGTAATAACAACGGATACATATCTGTTGGTAGTACCAACAAATAATTTTTGTTGGTATGTCTGTTGGAATTACCAACAGAATCTTTTTGTTGCTCATTATTGTGTACCTGAATCAATTCTCAAACCATGATAATCCACACGAAATCATAAAATTAATTTTTGAAATCACACATGAACCAATGTATTTCTAAATTCACACACATAAATATAAGGAAACCATTGTATACAACTAGTTTCAAAATATATTGTGCTACTCAAATATTTACATTGTTTCAAAGTTTCAATGCATTAAGATTGTAATGAACTCATTTAAGATATTACATTATAGCAACTAAGTTCTACAAGTCAGTAGTAAACTTGAACATTAAGTATGAAACTTGTCTTCTAAAGATGCAAAAGCAAAACCATAATTTGTAGATTATCAAATAAAAAAGAGAAAAAAATGTAGCAGGAAAAGAAATTCAGCTAAATAACTTGAGTTAAGTGCATATATGGGCACACATGCTATCAGCTAGCCAACTAAATAACTTGAGTTTCACATATCAAACCAATAAAAGTAATTTACTAATGACTAAGCATGCATAACCTTTGTCATGTTTGTTGTAAAGAATCCTACACTTCCATGGCCCTTTATCTTACAGGTGCATTCACCATTATGAGATATCAAGTTTCGTAAGAGAATTATATAAGCATGCACAATATGGAGTTACAAATATAAGAAGCAAAGAGAAGAAACATGACGACCCTACAAATTGTAAAATGAATGCATATCATAAGTACTAAGTTATTCAAGTGGTTATTCTCATAGAATTTAACACTGGGATTTAAAATCTCTTGAATTGAATACAATATGCTTTCTTTCAGAAAAAAACATTGGGGCTAAAATGAGAATTCAAGTGTGGTTGCTTTGGCCACCATCACGAAAATTAATCAACCATGCAAGAGTAGCAACTAGCAAGATTTTACCATAATTGGGGAAAAAGTGCTCATAGAAGAACCTTTTCTTCTATAGTTGTGTACTTCGACTACCAAGATAAAGAGGGCAATGCAATGAAGTATACAGATCTCAAACCTTGCTCATACTTGTCATTTTATGAATGAAAACACAGTAACATTAACAGTAGCAAGAAATAATTAACTTAACAGGAATCAAAAAACTTACCGTTCGCAACAAAAAAAAAAAACTTTTCTGTTCAGATATTGAAAACTTTTATGTTTCTCTGTCAAGGAAAGAATACAAAACACTATAATTAAATGAAGATGCACAAGACATATCTAACCGATAACAAATTGGAAAAAGTTCACCAACTATAGATTCAATGTTCAGACTTAATTTACTAGAAATTCATTACGAATCTTCTAGATAAACAAGAACTAACAAGTTTATGAAATTTCATATTGAGCAAGTGAATACTGTATGATACATCATCTATTTTAAAATCTTCACAGCTCAAATGAGCAATTACAAATAAAAAATGCACATAGAGTTTAAATGTGTCAACAGAATATAATACCTGTGTGTAGTTGCATGCCAAATT
Organism: Canna indica; assembly: GCA_034359265.1. Classification (NCBI taxonomy): domain Eukaryota; kingdom Viridiplantae; phylum Streptophyta; class Magnoliopsida; order Zingiberales; family Cannaceae; genus Canna; species Canna indica. The sequence goes on from CP136891.1 coordinate 28,219,171, forward strand.
CTTATTGGATGCTCAGGTGGAAACAGACAGCTGAAACATTATGTGTATGGCATTCAATTGCTTGAACATAACTCTTGGTTTGATAGTTTGAGACCTGATTCCATGGAACATTTTAATGAATATCTTTATAATAGAACACGAATCTAGGGCCTATTCAGAATATAGCAAATCTTTATAGTTTGATCATCGGAACCAGTAATCATATATGGCCTATCATCGCCAGTAAAATAATCAACACAATTTACTCCTTTAGAATGGGCATCTAATGTAAAATTTGGATCAGGAGAACCAAGATTCCATATATGGTAAAAAAATTGATCAAATAGTAAGAGGTTTTCATAGACCATAATAAAATTGGTGTTATGATGTCAAAGATCTTAGGCCAAACACCTTTACTGTGCACGTGGTCCAATGAGGCACTAAAGTATTAGTGCCTTTTGGATTAAAGGTGACTTGTATCACATAATGAGTGTCCTTCAAAAATTTGGGTGCACATCCATCCTTTCTCCCAATCCCAAAGCTTTATTAGCATGTCACCTGATGAGTAATGGACTTAAATCCAGTACTGTAAGCTCCATTTAGTCTATAAAAATAGGGAAAACCATATTTAGTCGGCGCGACAAAGAACCAGTATAGACATGATATCTTGAATGGTTTAGGAATTTAGAAATTAAATTTCAGACATGCACACATTCTATAATCAGGAATTCTGATTATGTGCTTATTTCCTGCTCTAGTCAACACCATGAGCTTGCGGCTGGCACAATAAAAAAATCATTGAGGAAGCAAGCCATTTAGTTAGTTTTCATTTGCATCCTACTGATTTTTAAATCATATTAAAGAACAATTCAAAATATACCTCCTATCAATAAATTTGTGTAATATATTTGCATCTTTAATGCTAGAAGGATTAGAATCAGTAAGATCCAAATGATCTTACTGTCATTCAAATTTGGGATGTGGGATCCATTTTGATCTTTCAATGTGGATCTGTAAGTTGAATAACTGCCCGTTGCTAGCAATCGACTTGTGCATCATTTAGCTAGAAAGAACGCCCCTCCTATTGCAAAATAGCCCACACAAAGTTGATTGAAGGGTAGACGTGTGAAGACGAGACCCTAACAGAGGATAACCAGAAAGTTATACCTGAGAACATGTTCCCGAATATTACCCTTGGAGAGACAACACATAAATTTAAAGCTATAGAAGATAGTAAGCTGACTTGCCATTTGATACTGATATAAAAGCTTCTATAAGACTTCCAACAAGCTTTAGTTTTGTGAGGTTGACCGGCTATAAGAGAAAATGACAAATAGTTTTGAATGAGAACTACAAAAAGGATTTGTGGAAATTAACATATGCAGCATGAAAAGGAACAAAGACAAAAATAGATCATAAGGCCGTCACTTCTGGAATCCCTATCCCCAATTTGATCACAATGCATCTGGTCGGTCTCCACAAGCTGATCTCACTGTAGACATCCGGTAAAGGATTGAAGAAGCCAAAGTTGGGAAGATCAATGGCAACGACGCGAAGGCCACCTGAGGCGAGAGAAGGTATGGCGTGGCAGAAGGAGAAGGAGTTGCATTCGAACCCGTGGAGAAGAAGCACGGAGTCACCGTCGGGGGGCTCGGCCTAGACGACAAAGACTTGGAGGGTGGCAGTGGCAGCGTGGGCCTTGATAAGCTTGCCCCAGGCGTTTTGGAGGCGGAGGTCGTTGGTGATGGAGAAAACTAGAGTGTCCGCCGTCTGAGGAGGGGAGGGGTAAGGGAGGAGGATGTCGATGAGGGAGACGAAGTGGGCGAGGTAACCCTAGAAGGTGAAGGTGTTGAGGAGCGATAGGGAATAGAGGCAAGAGGAGAGTTGGATTTGTCAGCTAAGAAAAGTAGGGGAAGGGACACGAGCGCGGAATTGGGCACAGAAAAATAGTTGTTTTGGTCGTATAACTAAAATAATGGAGGGATATATTTTGGTCGGCTGAAAAATAAGAGGGAAAGAGAAAAAATATAGATTTCACAAATTAATCGGCTGAATTACCAACCGATTTTATATTCGTTGGTAATTTTATAGGTAATACCAACAGAATAAATCCGTCGATAATAAATCCATCGGTGATAGTCTATTTTCTTGTAGTGATCTAGGAAGTCTGTCAACCAAACAAGTGGTCTTTTGGCTACTTTGAAGTACAACTTCCGAAATTATGTCAACCAAACGAGACCTTAAATTTGGGATTACCTATTTGGTAACTATGAGTAAGGCGTTGAGACTATTGAGTCAGATTGGTGAGAATATCAAGCTATGACCATTGTGGGCTCTAAGGCCAGGAATAGTGGTATTGTGAACTGAGTTCGCAAGAAGTGTGCTTGGGCTCTGAAACCTATTCACGGAAAATGATTTCGACCAAATTTGGGTGCACTGCAACCTAGCTATGCTCCATCCCTTCTCAAGGGCTTTCTTCATGCAATTAATTCTTCGAACAATGAGAGGGGGTCAAGAATGGGACGATGCTAATATTTAAATTTAATGGATGGATTCTGCAACCAGTTAAAGCCATGCCTTCTTGACTGATGACTCTGGCTTAGCTACCGTGGAATTAATAGGAAGGTGGTAGCTAAACTGTTGCTGCCTGCCTTCAAACTGCCTGTTGGGAAGACGAGCGTTGACGTATCAATGTCCAGATAAATGCAAATAAATACTTGCTTCATGAAATCTGCAATTTTTCAAAATTGAAATAACTTTAATAAATGTTTTTTATCCATAATATCTTTTAATTTTACGTGAATTCTTTTACGTCGTATAAAGTATATTTTATAAACTAAAATTAACTTTTTTTAGTGTTATGCAAAGTTACTTTATACTTTGAGCAAAATTTTCTAATAAAAACAATGAAATATTTTAGTTTAAAATATATTTTTAAACTTAGCATATTTTTATATCATATAAAATATATTTCATAAATTATTTTTTAAAAAAAAATTATGAAGTTATTCTAGACTTTGGGCACAAATCTCCAATGCGTTAGAAACTGTTGTCCAAAATCTATAATACTAAATTTAAATTAAAAATAATAAAATATTTTGATTTAAAAAATATTTTTCAGATCTAAAATATACTTTTAGGTCCAAAGTCTATATTTAAAATATATGTTTGAGTCTTCTATATTATATAAAATATATTTCACACACTAAAATTTATTTTTTTAAAAAATTATTTAACTTTAGGGCAAAAGTAGACTTTGCCTAAATTATATAACACTAATTTGAATTAAAAGCAGAAAAATATTTTGGTCCAAAATATTTTTTAATTCTAGCACATTTTTTTATATCATGTAAAATATATTTTATGATCCAAAATTATTCTTTTAGAATTATGAAGTTGTTCTAAAATTTGGACAAAAAACTCTAACGCGTTAGAAGCTTTTGAGAGAGGATTCATAAAATGAATATTACAAATTTTAGATCGATAATTTAAGCAGCATTATATTCCAAATCCAAAACTGGGTATTACCAATTTTAGGTTCCGATTTAAGAAATTTAAGCTACATTGTTTTTTAACCAAAAATTTTTATTAAATTTATTCTGATTTCTAAAAATTGTCGTTCATGAATTTATTAAGGTTACCAATAAGTTAAGCATATATTTCTCTTTGAATATTGTGCTCCGATGAAAAGTTAAAAGGAAATGAAAGACGAAAAAAATCATTTAAAAAAATCACTTCTTTCGGTTACTTGAGAGAAGAAAAAAAAACTCCATTCCTTCCAAAATGTTTGACCCAAATCAAATGTACATCTTCTAGATTTCCTTTCAAATTAACCATTTCTCTCTACTTTCCGTTCTCTTTCATCTGTTCTGTCCTTTATCTTTTTTAATCATTATAAAGGGTTAGTTTTAGTTTAGTCCAATTAGTGCATGTAATTTTGTTCAAATTTCATTTTAAGTTTTCAGGTTGTAAAACATTCTAGGATAATTTATGAGTTATGATTTAGTTTTGTTGTAGTCATGGATGCATGTGTGTTTCATGTTTTCCCAAATAGACAAATTCACAGGTAGGGTTGTCAATTTCATAAATAATATCAAATAAAATTTTATTTTGGACTTGACCAACCCTCTAACCCTGGACGCAACTCAATTTATGAATCAGACCTGATTAAACCAATTATAACTTGGCTCGGGAGCTCCACCCGATCATACAAGGATAATAACATCATGCATTTATCATCAGGGGTTCGACCATAATAACACCGCATTCAGGGGATCGTGATCAACCCATTCAATGCATACCACTGCGGGAATTCGAGAGCAATCCTCATCGAATTCCCAAGCTTGCACTACAAAATAGACCAGACGTACATAGGTACACTCTCGAGTCTAATTCTTACAGACATAATATGTCTTTGCTTGAGCGTCATAGTGTCTTTGCAAGTCACCTCGGAGCAACGTCCAACTAGGAACCAAGAAGGCTTTGCAACACCTCCGACCTCTGGTGAGAACATTTGCAGCACCTCTAGATAACAATTTTTGATGAGCAAAGCAACTCTGAAACCCGTGAAGCGAAACTTGACTTCATCGAAGAAGAACAAGAGCTCTCCCGAATCAGGGAAGAATCCATGGAACTCAGAATAGCTCAGAAATACAACAAACATGTTAGACCGCAGAGTTTTAAGGAGGGAGATCTAGTGCTAAGAAAGATTGAACTCTAGATAAAGTTCATCGAGGAAGGAAAGCTTGCCTCAAACTGCGAATTGACCCATACAGAGTAACAAAGGATATAGGAAAATGAGCCTACAAGATCGTGAAACTCTCCGGATGAGAACTCCCTTGCTCGTGGAACACGACCTCCCTATGAGCCTACTATAGCTAAGCAACACCCTTAAACTATAAATGGTCGGGGTACTCTTTTTCCTCCACTGAGGTTTTTTCCCATAGGGTTTTTCCGTTGAAGGTTTTAATGAGGCATAAACACATGTAGGTCAAGCACTCCAACTCAGTGGGATCCGATGTATAACTATAGTGATTATTCAATAAAGTCTTTTGCAATTATTCATCAGTAGATAATTACTTCCTCTCCAATCGTAAGAGTCATCATCCCACTCCAAGTGTGTGCATCTCTCTCGACCCTAAATGTGCAACCCTAAGTGCGACCCCCAACTCCAAATGAGACTCGCCTCGCACTAAATGAGCACGACCCCAAGCGTTGTCTTGATGTGCTCCCAGCAAGCTTAGCTTGACCCAAGTGTGGTCCTCGACCCTAAATGCGGCCTTTGGCTCTAAATGTGACCTGCTAGCTCTAAATGAGCATGACCCCAAGCGTGGTCTTGTCTTACATTCCCAGCGAGCTCGGCTTGGCCTCAGGCGTGGCCCTCGACCCTAAATGCGGTCTGTAACCCTAAATGCGACCCCAAAGTCCTCGGCATCCACCTCAGCCCTAAATGCGGCCTCTAACTCTAAATGAGATCAGCTCCGGCTCTAAACGAGTTCTTCACGACCTTAAATATGGTCCTTGGCCCTAAATGGGGACTCGACGTCCTTGACGACTCCCTCAACCCTAAATGCATCCTCGGCCCTGAAGGCAGTCTCCAACCCTGAATGTGATCGACCTCAAAGAAGTTCAAATTCATTCTAAGTACGACCATCGACCCTATGAGCAACTACTGAACAGGTAATATCGATCGTAAACCTACCATCGACAGAAATTCAAGTCCACCCTAAACACCTAGAAATGATTTATGGCTCTAGAGGCAGCTACCAACTAGCTGACATCGGCTAAGTGAGCCATATTCAGTTCTGAAAGCGCTGATTGACCAAACTACGTTGGCAGCCACCAAAAACACCTATCCCACAATAGGAAAAACATCACATCGATAAACCATGGAAACAACACACCGCGTGCATACAAGCAAAATAAAGTGTTCACAAATATTTACAAGCCCGCGGGGGGCGAATGTTAAAAGAACCATGAAGGGGGAAATATTCATAACAAACACATATATTTTCATATTTAAGCAGGAGGAGCGACATCCTAAGGAGCTGGTGGTATCCCTCGAGGCTTCGACGACTACTGTGGGGGATTGAGGGGGAGTCGACTCGGCCACAACAGCCGATGCCTCGGACTCAGCCTCTCTTGATCCCCTCACCCGTCCCCGCGATAAACTCCTCCAGGAGGGCGCCAATGCATATGGTCTTGGAGTAAGCCGCCATGGAGAGACTAGCCTCGGGGTAGAGGAACTGAGCTTGTCTAATAGCTCTCTCAAAACAAGCATCAAACTGCAGAGCCCCCTCGCCCTTGTAATTGTCCACCTCCCCCTCAAGACGAAGGACCACGGGTTGCAATTGGTGATCTTAGCTTTAAGTTCGACATTCGACTTCATTACTGCTTGAAGAGAAAGCTGGCTTGCCTCCAGTTTTTTGCCCCAAACCTCAGCCTCCTTCCTGGCAACCTTGGCCTCCGCCCGGGCACTCACTAACACCTCATGCAGCAATGTCACCTCCTCACGAGCCTCCGTAAGAGCTCATTCGAGGTGGGAAATGTTTGCTTCCTTATCATTCAGCTCCAAGTGATGGTTGAGCTTCAATCCCCTCCATCTCTCGTGCCAGGATTGTCGCTGCCTCCTGCATAGGCACCAGCCTCTTCTTAGGGACACGTGCCATCCCGGCCAAGCGGACCCCTTGGACCTTGAGATACCTCAGGATCCCAGCAAGTCCATATTGGCCTAAGATTTTCAACCTTGGTCTTAATCTCGGTTTCGATGATAACAAACATAGAACTAATGTTTTCATAGAGAAATATTTTTAAGTTGCATATCGGTTGGCATACGACATCCGCAATTGGAAATATCAAAAAATTGATGAATCAGAAGGACGTTGGTCGACGCGCTTGGACTCTTCGGGAAGAATAGAGTTTAGGTTTAGGGTGTCTAGGATGATTGTAATAATCCTTATAATGATGCAAATATCCCTAGGATATGAACCTAATCTATTACTACAATGACCAAAATTTCAATAATTACATTTGTCCTTGAGCAGGGGATCGTAGGCTCAAGTTAGTGCAGACTGGCGGAGAGTTTCAGGATTAAATTCAGGTAAGAAATTAATGTAGAAAAATTTAGAAAAAATTATTTATTGTATTTCTATGATTTAGCATGCTAGGATGATAGAGGGTCTCGAGTCGAGTCTAGTGGTTCAATCGAAACTCGAATCAGAGTTAGAACGAATTAGATATGAATTTTACAAGTCGATTCACTTTAGTGGGGGCATTTTGGTAAATTGGGCCCAACCAGGACCCATAAATTGCCACCTGGAGCGTGCGGCCAGAGGTTTAGCTGCACGCCACCCGAGGCAAGGAGAGGATCGAGAGAGGGTTGTTGGCTTAAGGTTTTCAACCTTGGTCTTAATCTCGGTTTTGATGATAACAAATATGGAACTAATATTTTATTAAAAAATATTTTCAGATTCCATATCGGTTAGCGCACGACGTTCTCGATCGGAAATATTGGAGAAATTGAAGAAATCGATAAGGACACTTGTCGACGCTCGGGATTCTTCGGGAAGTTAGAGTTTAGATTTAGGGTATCTAGTTTATACTATAAATTCTCATGATGATGCATAAGAACCCTAAAACCAAACCCGAACCCCAAAATATGAAAACCCGGGAATCGCCCTGAACTCACTAAGCCTAGGAAACTCCTTGGAAGGCTATACGACCTAGACATTATCTTGACATAAAAAATGATGGTAATTGTTCCTTGGGTAGAAACTAGATAACGAGGTATTTTCAAGGATTTTTTGGAAGCCTTTAGCCTACCCTTACTTGACCCGGGTGTTGGATGGACATTGATACTAGAAGGGGGGGTTAAGTAGTGTCAATCCCCTTTACAAATTTCCTTTTAACTTAATTTTGTCTTAACTTAATGCAAATGATCTTTGATGCTTGATATGATCACAATTCAATAACAATAATAAAAGCAACTAAAGAGCAATGCAAACAACAATATTTATAGTGGTTCGGCCAACCGCCTACTCCACTACCTTGGCTCCTTACCAAGGATTTCTAAACACTACTTTATAGAATATATGTTTCCCTTTGAATACACTTGAGGACACCCTTCTCCCTCACTTGGAGAACACCTCAATCCTATTCACCTAGGCAAAACACACTTCTACAAAGTTGACCCTAAGTGTTTCCTAGCACACCTAGCAAGCTATTCAAACTAGAAAATAAGTTACAATAAACTTAAAATACAGGGAAAGAGCTGAAGAAACAAGAATTGAACCAAGCTTCTTTCCACCGCCTTCTTGTCTTCCACTTACAGAGAATGTTAGACTCAAAGCAACACAGCATAGTTGAAGCAGAGAGAAGCAGCGCCCACCTGGAGTTGATGTCAAGACAGGGAGCAGAGAGCGCGCGAGAGATTGATCGATTGAAGGCTTTAGAGATCACTTTTAATGCTCAACAAGATTTGCAAAAAGTATTTAATGAAGTTTGGTGAGCGGTATTTATAACCCGTCAGTCGAATGGCCGTTCAATGGATAAAAAATCGACCATTGAAGCCGTTCGATTGCAAGGTCGGTCGATCAGTCGATCGACCGATGGATCAACCGCCAGGTCCGACCGCTTGCAGCTGAGAGAGGTCGGTCGACCGACGGGACGACCGCCAACATTTCTTTCGACATTCAGTCGACCCGTCGGTCGACCGAATGGCTGCAGTGAGATGCGATTGAGGCTATCTTTAGGTCGGTCGACCGATTGGTCGACCGCTATCTTTCTGCCAATTTTTCGCCTCTGTCGGTCCACCAACCGATCGACCGACGCAGCCCTGCATTGTTGCCTTCGCCAATTTTGATCGACCGATTGGTCGACCAAATGGCTTCTGCCAAGTTTTTGCGATCTCCGGTCGATCGAATAGGCTGCATCGCCCTTCTATGCCTTGATCGATCGACCGACCGGTCGACCGATCCCAGGCTGAGGATGATTAATTCCTTGTATTTTTACATGTCAATTCTAAGGATTTGGTTACCAAGTTTCATCTTGGATAACCTTACAATTTTGGCTTGGGATAAGCTATCCTAGGGACATATTACATTAAATCTACTTGATTCAATCCCGAGCCATTCTTCAACGATTTCTTCTTCCGTTTCTTTGACGATCTTTGCCATCGTCTCGTTTGAATGGATTTGGCATGCGTATCACAACCTAACCTGAACTCAAAACTTCATACTTGGATTAATTACATGTTTGTTATCATCAAAATAAAGATCGAGGCTTAAGAGAGACCCTTAAGCCAACAATCTCCCCCTTTTTGATAATGACAAACATAACATTAGAATTTAAGAAAATATAAGCATTTGTGAGTTTTGAGTTAAGGGTATGCAAGATAAATACTTTAGCCTATGCATTCAACTTTCTCACTTAGCATATTCATTCAATTAACCTATGCTCCCCCTATCAATGTGCATATTAAATTATCTATAACCTAACTTATGCTCCCCCTACCATTGTGCATGTTATTCTTAACTCCCCATAACTATATCTCTTCTCCTTAACCATAAAACTCACACTACCTATATGTATCATGAAAACCAAGTGTGACCTTTCTTTTTCTCCCCCTTTTGACATCAATCAAAAGGGTAAGAATCAAGGTACAATTAATGAGATTTCATCATAAAGCCAAAAAACCGAGAAAGCCACAAAAACCAAGTATCATCTACCACTATAGTCCTTGCCATAAATGTAAGCCTATAGAAGACAAACCTCAATAGGTCGCAAAGCCCCACTACAGAGCAATACATAAGTGTGATGACACTTTTATAGAATGCAAGTTTTGAAATCATGTAAATTTTGAAGAAAATTCTCTTTAAACATAAGGTAAAGCACAAATTCCTATTTACATCCTTAAGGTTGTGAAACTTTCTTCAACTAAGGGTTTTGTAAATATATCGGCAAGTTGTTTATCGGTGGATACAAATTCTACCGATATATTTTCCTTAGCTACATTATCTCTAAGAAAATGATGTCTCAAATCAATATGCTTAGTTCTAGAATGTAAGATAGGATTTTTGGTTAAATTAATTGCACTAGTATTGTCACAATGTATAGATATATAAGAATACCTAAGTCCATAGTCTAAAAAAGGTTTGTTTCATCCAAAGGACTTGCGCACAACAACTAGCCGCGGCGATGTATTCCGCTTCGGTAGTTGAAAGCATAACCGAATTTTGTTTCTTTGAGAACCAAGAAACAAGACTCGCTCCTAAGAATTGACAACACCCACTAGTACTTGTGTCGTGCTATAGCCGATATTTTGTTAATGAGTATAAATTTCACACGGTTGAATATGCATTTACAAAGAAGACGATGAATGCTGGGGTCTGTGTGAAAGGGACAACCTATGTTGAATGTTATATGGATTTTTATGGACTGGTGGAAGAAGTGATAGAGTTGCACTACTTCGGCTTGAAATCAGTTATTCTATTTAGATGTCATTGGTTCGATACAACAGAAAGGGGCATGGAAGTTCATCCAAAATACAAACTTGTTGAGGTTAATTACAAATCTAAATTGGCAGCAAATGAGCCTTTTATATTGGCATCACAAGCCGAACAAGTATATTACGCGAAGTATCCGGCTCGAAATAAAGATAGAGCAGATTGGCGTGTAGTCTGTAAGACAAAAGGTAGAGGAAAAAATGATCCGATAGTAGGAGAAAATGAGCTGATACCTGATATGACAGATGGTTTCTATCAAGAAGATGATCCTCCTACTGTAGATCGTATTATTCCAATACTCGAGGATGCAGACACAACGTCAATTCAATTAGAAGTTGAATATGCTGATGATGACGATCATGAAATTGAGGAAGCTGGAGATGAAGAAGATGAAGAAGAGGAAGAATTCGAATTCTATTATTCAGATGATGAGGAATAATTGTAAAGTATATATTTTATTAAATATATCTCTACTATTTATACAATAATCTGATTATATGTCTATTCGACAGATATGTCTGGTCGTGGTTATCGTCGCAGGAGAGCTTCGGAGTCTCCGATCGGTGAGACTCCTACACTTACTCATGCTGCTGATCCTCCTGTTGCTAATCCTCATGCCGATGATACTGCCGAGGCTAGTACATCCAGACGCAGGCGGCCACGCGGGCCAAACAGGTGGCAGCCTCCACCAGCCACAGAGTCACGTAGATTTATTAGCGTGATTGGAGAGCGGTAATATATCATGAATCATGAATCATTACAAATTCATTATATCATAATATAATATTAAAATTTATTTTTGTTGTGCAGGTTCGAGCAAGAAGAAGTGCCGACGAGCATTTCTTCTACTATTCGACGATACATGCACGGGGCATGGCCTACGTGGTCTCACGTGCCTAGCGAGCACGTCGACATGTTATGGCGCGAGTTTGAGGCACGTATTATTATTTTTATTACATGCATGATGATTAATATTGGTAATGATATTATTATTCTGCAGGCTCGCTATACATGGGCTGAGGACCAAAGGCCCTTCATTTATGCTGCCTGGGAGGCTATTTCTCGGGCAACGTACAACGGGCAGCTGGGGCAGGCCCGGTCCCAGGCGATGGCACGAGCTAGGACTGCTAACATCGCGGAGACTCGGGGATACGGCCCCGATTGGATTACTCCGGATATATGGGACCAGCTTGTGGGAATATGGTCGACGGATCGATGGCAGGAGGTTTTTAGGAATGCGGCCAGAAATCGCATGTCACGGGGAGCAGCGCGTCACACCGACGGCTCTATTGCATTTGCAGTGCACGCGAACCGTATGGTAAGTATACCTTTTAATTATATATTTTATTTGTTACTATGTGTACTAACTAATGTATTTATTTTGTAAATGTAGACGACGGTGTCGGATGACAGGACTGTCCAGCGACCCTCCCCGATGGCGATGTTTGAGCGGACTCACCGTCGAGCACATAGGACGGGAGAGTACATCGACAACCGCGCTGCATACATTATGGTAACTATATATTTGTTTAAATTATTCATTATATATTTATAATTTAAGTTTTATGATAAATATTTAACAAAAAATCAAACTCGAGTAGGAGACCTACAGCCAAACGGTGGTGCAGCGCGGGGGCACCCCCGAGGACTTTGACGCAGCAACGTGGGTCGAGGCCGCAGGTGGCTGGGACCATGGCCGCGTATATGGCTTTGCAGATAGTAGTCATGCGCGAGCCGTACTAGGGCCACTTGGGGCACCGACCTCTCCGGTCGCTGGTGAGCGGCCGTCCACCTCCAGATCCAGTTATGATCATGATAGCAGAATAAGGACTCTAAAGGAGACGGTCACGCGTCAGAGTCAGATGATGGAGCGCCAGAGTCAGATGATGGCGGAGATGCATGCTATGCTACGCAACATGTCAGGTCATCCCGAAGCAGGTATCTCTTTGGCATCATCTCATCCATCATCCTCGAGTTAATCCACGCCGGTGTACACTCAAGCACTCCAGACCCCGCCAAATGATCCAGGCCATCCTCCATCGTCATCGTGAGATTTTTTTTATATTGACTTTGTTACTGAGATATTATACTTGTTTAATTTATTTTGTTTGGATATTGATACTTCAATTTTGCATTTGAATAGTTTTTATACTATTGTGGATAATTATCAATTTTATACTATTATTGTTATTAACATGACTAGAAGAGGTGGAGTGTACCTCATTGTTATCATTCATGAGGCATTCTTTTGAGATTGGCTTCATAGTCATGAACGGAGGATGCTTCACATGAGTAGGATGATGTGGAAGCATTTGACTTCCTCTTTGCCTTGTTCTTCATGGTAGGGCAATTCTTCCTTACATGCCCTTTCTCTTGGCACACATGACAGATCACCTTTCTCTTCCGACTTTTAGTGCTCCTATGACTGGAGACACTTTAGGCTTCAAAAATCATGTTAGCAATGGAAGGATGACAATTGTCACCACTATCCTCATTAAAAGTTTCTAACTTATCGGTTTTAGCATAATCATATAGCATATTCAAAGTAGCCCAAATATCATATGCCGAAATACAATGCATGATCTTTTCAAAGATATTATTTTCACAAGAACAATATATGCAATTTGTTGCCTTAACATTTAATTCAAACATATTAATTTGTTCTTGTGTCCATGCATCCATGTTTTCCTTAGGTTCAATATATTTGATTTTTACCATGTTAAATACACCTAAACCTTGAGTCTTTAGAAATGTGTACATCCTAGATTTCCATAGACCAAAGTTAGGGGCATCGAACCTAGGAGGTGTAGATGCTACCGACTCTAGAGCCATTTCGAGATCGAGACGAGGTGTAGAAGAGATGGTAAAATCTCAAGCTACGAACCTGCCCTGATACCAATTGTTGGCGAAATGACGACACTAGAGGGGGGTGAATAGTGTGTTTACTAATACAATTAGCCTAAATCTCAATTTTGATCGTTTACTTAGATTGGTTTAGGAAATTTGCAATTCAATGATTACATGCGGAAGCGATAAATTATAAGGCAATAAAAAATAAGCAATAATAACAATGCAAACACAAGATATTTATAGTGGTTCGGCCCCAATGCCTACTCCACTACCTAAGCACTCCGCTTAGGATTTCCAAACTAGATTTTACTAGATTAATTAGAGTTTCCCTTACAACGAGGACTTTTCACCGGAAAGTCTTCGCTCTCCAACCGAAGGCACTTCCACACCCGGAAGTATCCCGCCTTCCTACCGAGAGCACTTTCCCACCTCAACCTAAGGGACAACTAGAACTAATCCTAGTATTCACTAAGTATACACAAGTGGCTTTACTCCTTCTACACCAAGGATACCACTTCACAAACAAGACCTAACAACCTAGGTCTTACAAACTCAAATTCAAATAAAACGTTCAAATAACAGGTAAAATTACATTCAAAAGAGCTAAGAATAAAACCAATATTAAACGCTCTTTTGCAAACCTTTGACGCCTTCAACTCGTCAAGTGGTAGCGCTTGATCAACACTCGAGTTGAGCGAAGCTTGTGCGCTTGAAAAAGATTGATGCAGAAAAAAACAAGGCGCACTGTAATTGATCGATTGGAAGGCTTAGATCTTCCCTTTGAATACTCAATAATTTTTGTAAGAATCAAGGAAGAAGAGCTAAAAGAACCATATGAGGGTATATTTATACCCTATTGAAGAAACGACTGCTCAACGGATAGAAAACTATCCATTGCAGATCGCCGGTCGAAAACTGTCCTTCAACCGCTGTAATTCTCCCTGTGGTCGATCGATCGATAGGTCGACCACCTAGACGCAAAAACATCGATCCGGATCTTCGATCGACCCATCGATCGATCGATGTGATCTGCGTCTTCGGGTATCAGCAGGTCGGTCGACCGATGGGTCAATCGCCCGAGCTACTGCCCATTTTGGGCTTCCATCGATCGACCGCCCGGTCGACCGAAGTAGCTCTGCTACTTTTTACCTTCATTCGGTCGACTGCCCAATCGACCGAACCTAGGTTGAAGTTTATTACTTCAACCTATTTCTTCCGCGCTTCGTTTACGGGTTCTGGCTTTCAACGAGCATCATCTTGGAGAGCTTTTGACGTGATCTTTGGACTCGTCCAAGCGACTTTGGTGCACTCGTCGATTTCCGAGAAGTTTCGCGACGGACCCGAGCGCGACGATCAATGTCCTTCCGATATCCGATTTCTCTGATATTTTTGATCGAGGACATCGAACGCTACTGATATGGAATCTGAAGATATTCTCAATGAAATCATTAGTCTCATGTTTGTTATCATCAAAACCATCAAAACTGAGATTAAGACTTAGGTTAAAAACCTAAAGCCAACATGGAAGTGACCCTATTTGATCTTCTACGAGCAGAGATGAGCAGTACTAGCATCCCTATCAGATATCCATCTAGTCTTAGCCTTTGCCCACCATTTCAGAGTAATCTGTCTTTGAAGGGCATTGGCCTTGTTATGAAGACTTCTAAGGATGATATAGTGGGAATCATCAAACGCAGAAATGGAGTCAAGATGTTCAAGAGAGTGAATATCATTAAGAGTATTTTGAAGTAAATCTTCTAATTTACCTAGGGAGTTTCTATTCCAATTAGAAAGAGCAGCTCTAGTCTTAGAGAGTTTACTGTTAAAATTGGAGAAGACATCATTAACAAGGGAGGGGAGAGTCCAAGAATTGTTAATAATAGAAGTAGGCTCCTCATAATTAGTCCAAAAGTTCTGGAATCTAAAAAACGTACACTTAATCACTTTAGAAGATGGGATAGAGATAAGTAAAGGAGAATGATAAGAGGTGAGCTTAGGAAGATGATTTACAGTGGTAGAGCCAAAGAAATGCAGCCATGCAGGATTAGAGAAGACTCTATCCAATCTTACAACGATGCGAAGGTGGCGTTTCCTATTATTAGACCAAGTGAAGGGATGGCTAGAGAATCCAAGATCAATAAGATTGGAATTAGAGATGAAGTTTCTAAAACAATTAATAGAGTGATTGATAGAAAAGGGAGTGCTTCCTTTATTATCCTCCTGATTAAGGATGCAATTAAAGTCCCCTGAAATTAACCAGGGATAAGGAGAAAAATCAGTGCTAGTAAGGAAGTCCCAAAGAGAGTTTCTAAGAAGAGGGTTAGTGCTAGCATAGATATTGGAGAAAAGAAAAGGCTCTGAATTTTTCAATTTTAGGATAACATGAATAATAGAAAAGTTAGGAAAAATCACTTTAGCAAGGACAAAATCAGAATTCCAAGCAAGAATAAGGCCTGCAAAGGCACCTTGAGAGGGCTGGATGAATCCATCCCAGTTCTTTCCAAGACTCCTAATTAAATTTAACCCTTTATGGGAGTCAAGGTGGGACTCTTGAATGGAAATGACCTTGATAGAATGACTTTTAATGACAAAGGAAAGGTGATCCCTCACTGGTTTCCTAAAAGCTCGATCCTCTACAGTTCCAACTTAAGATATTCATGGATATAATTAAGTTGGTTTTAGTATAAGAGCTAAAGGATTCTCATGGGGATCCTCTTGAATGGGAAAGAACCCTTCTGGAGAGTCTAATAGGTTACTGGGTCGGTGCTTCTTAGATTTAGAAGGAGGTTCTAAAGAGAGCAAGGAGCTGCTATGGCTGTTCTTAGTGGTTTTTGATTTTTTCCTCAATTTGCCCCTGTTAGATACTTTCAGAGGCAATTGCTTTTTAGAAGAAAGAATCACACCAGAAACATCCTCAACCACTTGGTCGAAGGACCTAGGAGGAGGAGGGTTAGAGATAAGATCAGGAGAGTTTAAATTCGTGTTTAGGCTAGGGTTGATAAGCTGGTGGTGGGCTAGAGGAAGATTCTTAAAGAGATAATTCTATGTCACTGAGTTGAGATAAGGAGTCTTCCTGAATAGATAAGGAATCCTCCTGGTCAGACTCATATGTTACCTCAACAGTGTGACTAAATTCAGGGTAAGAAGCAGATCTTATAGTTATTGATTTTTTTCTAGGAGGCTCAGAAGCAGGCTGAGTCTTAGAGGGTCCCTTCTGATTTCCACAGGAGCCTTGGCTTCCTCCATTTGGTTTGAGGAATCAGGTTTTGCTAGCTTCCTAGGTTCCTTATCCTGAGAAATAGGATTCAAAGGGGAGGAACTAGTTTGCCCAGCAGAGCTTCGACGAGGTCGTCTTCGCTGAACTTGAATCCAGGGACCACAATGTGGTTTTGAGGTCAGACCTGAGTCATCAAGAGGGGAAGCTGGAGGCTCAGGGGAGAGATTGGGTAAGGGGGGATTGGACTTAGAGTTGGGATTACTAAGGTTGGTAGAATTATCCTTAGAGCAAGGAGGAGAAGAGTTAGAACTCTTAACAGAGTTGTTAGAAGCTTTTTTGGGACAACTAGATTCTAAGTGACCAACAAGGCTACATTGGAAAGAGACAGAGGAAATATTTTCATATGAAATAAGTTGAAACATAGATTTATCACCTACTTCAATTCTAATACCTTGATGTAAAGGAATAGATAAGTCAATATCAACACAACACGGACATATCTACCCCTTTCAAGAGAAAAACATCTTTCATCAATTTTTAAAACAGATCCAATGTTGTTAGCAAGTAAATAAACAGATTCATGGTTCCAAAATTCAAGAGGAAGACTATGAATTCTTATCCAAATAGGAACATGAGTAAATTCCTCTTTCCAAGGGCTGAAAAGAGATTTCCAGTGTATTAATCTGATGACATCGCCTCCAAGCGACCAGGGACCATCAGTTATAACATAATTAGCAATTTCAAAAGAGGAAAATTTAAAAACAAAGAAATCCTCTTCTAAATCAACAACAGATGTAAAACCAAAATTACCCCATAACTTTTGGGCCCATCTTTGAACAACAAATAAAGAAGAGGGTTTCCCTAGGAATTTACCAATTAGGCTGGATTCCCAGGGTTGCCTCCAAGCCTGCACTTGTTCAGTAGTAAACTGCACTTTGTCAGTAACATTAGATTCTATCAATTTAAGAGTAGCAAAGTCTACAGAACAAGGTTTAAGAGGGGATTTACCAGTTAAAACTTGAGGCTAGGAACAAGGCTGTGAGTGCAGAGTGCCAGGAATAGATCCTGTTAAAGAGGGGGCGGTCCCTAGAAGCCGAAACAGGGGTTTTAATAGGGTTAACAGAAGAAGCATTATTTTTGATAGAGGAACTATCATGCATATTAGGGTTAGACTTAAAGTTAACAACCGAATGTAAATGAGGAGAGCTTTTAGAAAAAATAATTTTTTTGTCTGCACAGAAGACTTCGGAGCCCTTTTACTACTATTAGCGGGGAAACTAGGTTTACCAAAGGGGATAATCCCGTTTCCCTTACCTTGAATAGGATTAGAAGGTTTTCCAGAAGGAACTTTAAATCCCCTAGAGAGAGAGGAAGAAGACTGAACATTCTCAGTCATTGGTATTATACGAAAATCACGAGAAACAATTTTTGAAGAAGATTTGAAATTAGGGTTCACATTTTTTCGGAGAAAGCCAAATATTTTGAAACCATACGAGAAACATAAGGAATATTTACCACAGGAATTGAAGAATCTAAACCGGAAACATCCATAGGCGAAACATCCAAATTAGGGTTTCGAGTTTTACCATAAAGATCTGAGGAATCCGAAGCCAAATCAGTCTTAGACGGAACAACAGAAGCAAAGGTTGGAGAGAGTATACCAGAAGAAACCATCAGAGAAGATGTGAAATTAGGGTTTTCATCGGAGGACCCTTTCACCACGGACGAAGAAGAGGGATGGTCAGAGACGGGCACAGTCGAGTTGGGAGGGGGAGAAGAAGAAGAGAGGAGCACCGTGGGATCGTCGGGAGGGTCCGACGGCGACCGACGAGAGGCGGCGAGAGCTTTCGCCCTAGAGGGCGAAAGTTGTCGCACTTCATCGCACGCTCCCAGAGCAATTTACAATAACTAATTACTGTAATTATAACTATGTGATTAAATAAATTAAATTGCTATGTGATTACTCCCGATACTAATTAATAGCAGTATTTAATTCACATAGTAATAAATTGCGCGAATGCTGCAATTATATTACCAATTGAATAAAAAAAGAAATGTAATTAAAAATGTAATTGCAACATTCATTACTACGTAGTTGCAATTTATGGATGCATGGTTGTCAATTGATTACTACGTGAATTCCAATTATATTTAAAAGTTAATTTGCACTATTTCTAATTCTATCGGTTGACAATGTAATTATATTTTAAATACTGCATAAAATTATTACCGTATGAAATTATTGTTCCAATTATATTTTAAAGTCAATTTGCATTATTTCTAATTGTAACAGCTGTCAATGTAATTATATTTTAAATACTACATTAGATCACTACCATGTCAAAGTTATTTCTAATGCATGAAATTTAAGAAGAAAAAAATTAAATTTCAAAATATTAAATTAAATTTGTAAAATTTCAACATATTGAGAAGAATAAGTTGAAAAAAGAAACATTGAAAAAAAAATTCTTCCATAGGTAAGTTTTTTTTTTAATTTTGATTTAAATTACCATTGGATTTAATTTTTATAATTTTTATAATTTTGATTTAAGTTGGTTTAATTCTAAATTATTTGCAGTTGGATTTAACTTTTATAGTTGAATTAGATTTGAAAAAGTTTTGCCTACTTTTTACGTGCCTCGAAATTTTTCTTACCCGGTGTAGGAAAAAATTAAATTTTCCAACGAAAGTTTGCTAACATGGAAACTTTACAAAATTTATAATTTTATTTTTTTTCTTGATCAAAAATTGTGAATATTAATTTTGGTTTTTTCTCTCTATCGCATTAATTCTAATTTTTAATTCTAATTTAATTCTAATTATTAACTGCTGCTTTAATTTCTATTGTTAATTTCAATTTAATAATAATTCCAATTGTACGTTTAAATTTAATTTCCTAACTCATTGCTCTTCTCCACTGGAAATTAAAACACCAATTGTATGTTTAAATTTAATTTTGATTGACTCTCTCTCTTCCCCTCCCCTCTCTCTCTCTCTTCCGCTAGAATTTGAAGCATCCAATTAAATGTTTAAATTTAATTTTGATCATCTCTCTCTTCCCTTTCTTCCGCTCGAATTTGAAGCGCATGCATTGATCTTTGACTTTTTATTTAACTCTCGTTATATCTCTCTTCTCCTCCCCCTCTCTCTTCCACAGCTGGAATTTGATGCTTGAACCTTTTATTTTAACTTTTTAATTTTCATTAACTCTCTCTCTTACCTTCTCACAATTGGAGAAGGCATGCAGCACACTATCAAATTTCATCAGTTTTTACCTTTTTGAGTTGATCTCTGACCTGCAGATTTGGAGAAGACAGTCCTTTGATTCACGTCAAGCTTAGGGAAAATGCTTTGCACGGGAGAAGGCATCCAAATTCGGTATAAGATTTTTTTTTGTTTGATTTTGAAAAGTATTTTTTAACATCACTATCAAATCCGATATAACAATTAATTTTGGATATGCTTTGCTTTAAAAAGTTATTTTTAATTCGGCAACGTCATGAAAACTTTTGAGCCGTGTGCTATTTTTTTATTTTGGCTTTGATAAGTATTTTTTTATAATTATTTTAAAGGATTCCTTTAAGCAGTGTGCAATTTTTTTGTTTTTATTTTGATAAGTATTTTTCCTTAAACATTTGAAAGATTTATTATGTTTATGTTTTGGTTATGGCAGGAGTGATTTCTAATTTATTATGATTACGAAGGAATGATTCTAATTTATTATGTTTCTCTTTTTATTAATCGTAATCTAAATTATTGCTCTTTTGTCTTTTGCTAGGGTTGAACTCGCTGGTCTTCTTGATGACATATATATGGAATATTTCTATTTGGCTTTGTGATCGGATTGATTACTTAAAAATTCCAAAGATTAAAGAATTTTAAAGGATTCCTTGAAGTAGTGAGCAATTCTTTTGTTTTTATTTTGATAAGTATTTTTTCTTAAACATTTGAAAGATTTAATTGATTACTCGTGATAATCGATTAATTATGCACATATTCCATATTTATATTTTGTTAATATTTTACTTATTTATGATTATAAACTTTACTTTATCTTATATTTTTCTATGTAAATTATAGATTTACTAACAAATTGCTGAAAATACTTTTTAATGTTAAACTTAATTTTTATATTAATTTTGTGCTTTTGAAATATATTTTTTATATTGTAACATTTATATAAATTATATTTTTTATTTTTAATAAGTTATTTATATTTATGTATATTTAATGGATATTTTTTTATATTTTATATTTTAAATTATTATTTGTTAGTTACATTTTATTATGTTGCCTACTTAAATTTACCTTGTAAATATAAAGTATATTAATTTAAGTTGCCTACTTAAATTTAAAATGTATTATAAATTATATAACATTAAAATTGTCTACTTAAGCAATTTTATGTTTAAGCAATTTTAAATTGTATTAATGACATTGCATACTTTAATTAGTATTAATTGTATTAACTATATATATATATTAATTGTATTAATTTCTATCTACAAATTGTATTAAATATGTTCTCTACTTAAATCAATAATGCTTTTATACCGGATTGAATTTTTAAAATTTACTTTTAGAAATACATATTTTTAATTAAACATGTTGTTGTCTACTTAGTGATTGAATTTATTTTTAATTAAATTCAATTTTTAATTAATATTAATTATGTTTTACTCTCTCTTACAATAAGTATTAATTAATTACGTTATTCTCTCTTGCATTTACTTTACACATGACATTATTTTGATTACCTGTCACTCTCCCTCACGTTTCCCGTATCTCTCTCCTCTCTCCTCTCCTCTCTTTCTCACGTAAGTAACTATTCTCTCTCACTTAAATGTTCTATTTACTTTCTCCTTCTCTTCTCTCACAGTCTCCTCTCGCAAGTAACAGTTCACATCTCTTCTTCTTCAACAAGGTAATTAGTGGTTTCATATTTTCCTCACCTTCAACCTCTACATCGTCTCCCTTCCTGGAACTATTGTTTCACGTCCATCTGCAAGACTGCAACACGGTAATCTCTCAACTCTGCTTTCTAACACTCATGCATGCATATGACATACCCATGCATTGATTTATATATATGTATATCATAACATTTTGCTGAGCGAATCCAGTAGCCGAGATCACAATTCTGGCACAGGCAGATGGCGCTCTTCTTCTACACCTTGCCAGTGAGCGGCCCCTTGAAGTGCGTCTTTATGGTTCACCCTGACTATGATCGTGCTACAGTGCATGATCGACGTCATGCATGTGTCGAACATGTTCCTACATATTAAGATGGCTTACGGCACCAAACGTTCAGAGGGAGAAGAGGATGGCGAGAAAGGTCGAGGAGCACATTTGATGCCGGCATACGTAAAATCCCAAAAATTCTTCTTCTTGGATCTCTCTGTTGTTCTTCTAGTGATGCAGGTGAAGTAATTTAAGTAACACAAATCCCTTTTAATTTCTTTCATGCAGCTGCAGAATTGGTGTTCATATTAACTGGACTATGGGTTACTTTAATTAATTAACTAGAATTTCTTCTTCTTCTTCTTTTTTGACTCTTTCTGCTTAATTCTTATCGAGCATTAATATGAGATTTGTTTGAAGAAGAATTGCTATCGAGCATTGAATATGTGATTTGTTTTAATCACTTCTTCTTTGATTTGTTTGAAGAAGAATTCTTATCGAGCATTGAAGAATTCTTCTTCTTCTTTGTTAATACTGATAGCATTTCATTTTAGGGAATTGGTCCCATGATTTATTTAAACTTTCACAAATCTGAGATTATATTTTGCTCTCTACACTTCAAAGAAGGAGCATTTCTGCTTAGCTGCCCATTTAGTACTTGGCACTCTGAACTATGTAGCGCCCAAAATGCAACTTGAATAAATCAAGACATATAGGACTTATTATCATGTTTCTAATATCTCCTTCTAATACATATTGTACTTAGTACTTAATGTTTGCCAAAATTATCAATATTATATAAGTCCTGAGAAACACTACAAGAAAACATACTTTCACCAACATATTTATTACCAACAGATCTATTATGTTGGTAATACCGACAATATTATCGACAGATATTTAATCCGTTGGTAATTCAGCTTACAATTTTAAGAAATTTTTATTTTTTCTTTTTCCCTCTTATTTGTCAACGGACCAAAATACTTTCCCCCCAAATCCCAGTGTGACTCCCTCCTATTTTTTCTTAGCCGACAAAAACCCCGCACGATTTTCCCCTTGTTTTTTTCTCCGCCGATGAAAGCCTCGTACATATCTTCCCCCATTTTCTCAGCCGACAGAAGCCTCAAGTGACTCCCTTTTTTTCTCGGTGAGTATAGCATCGTGGCAGTCACAACAAAATCGGTACTCATCATGTTCGGCTCCGTGGCGATCATCTCGTTGATGTTGATCATCTCATCAAATCAACATCGATCATCTTGTTGATTTGGTGTTGCTTTTCCTTCTCTCCTTTGAGATTGTGTGACCTAAGCATTCTTTTTGTTTAAGTAAAGGTTGGAGTTGTTTTGATCTGAATCATGTACTTCTCTTAAGAAATGAATCATGTACTTCTCTTAAGAAAGGGTGGATAAAAGGGGAAAGAAGAACAACGAAGAAATAGAGGCATCCATGCATTTTAATTACAGAGGTAATTATTTCCTTCTTTTATTTTTTCTTCTGTTCTTGATTTGGGTATTTTTTGCAATCCCATTCTTTTTATGTTTATCAGATGTGTGGAGGATTAGTTATTTATCTTTTATTCTTTATTCAAGTGGTAATTATTTTAAACTTTTTAGGGTATTCGATGGGTTTCTTTTTCCTATAAAGAACTTCAATGTTTGTTAGATAATGAAGCAGATTGGTAACACAGATGATGAGTGAGTATATTTTTTTCCCCACGAATTAGAGCTGCTTTCTTTTTTCCTTTCCTTCCTTCCTTCCTTCCTTCATTTGCTCTATATGATGATGGATTTTGTTTGGTACTTGTATAAGAAGGGAATAGTAACCTATGATGTGTATCATCTTAATTTTTTCCCTTTTTCACTTTTCTTGCCAAATTTATAAATGGATCCAGCTTGATTTGATTTATCTGAAAGTATATTCCATTTTTTTTATATTTTGATTGCATGTAGCAGAATCATTCAGGCATAGAATTTGTCTTTTCTATACATTAGTCTTCATGAAAAAAAAAGTTTCTTCAGACCATGTTCACTGTCGTGATCTTCCATAACCTGAGACTCCAAGAATTCTTGCATTCAACAGGTGTGCAAGAGAGGGTAAATGTTAAAGGATGCACCATTTTCATCATAAGATTTGTATCAAGTTCCTAGGACCAGATAGTGAGGGCTGTTGAATAACCATGGCCAGGCTTGTCATGTGTCCTCAATGTCATAAGCTTCTTGTCAAGTACCCTAATATTTTTGTTTATAAGTGTGGTGGATATCCCATCGCCCTTCGTGGTATGTTCTTCTTCCACCTCACCCTTTTCGCAATGAGGTGGCGCCGAGAGACATGACAGCGAGGGTGATGACGATGAAGTGGATGGAGTTGGGCGAGAGAATGAGGATGACTTATGGCTTGCAAAGGCAAAGACGTGGGGAGTGGGTGGCGATGGCGGCAACAGAGGACCAAATGACTGAATAGGAGGCATGCCGACCGGTGGTGGTGTCGATGAGGGCGGTGGTGCCGGAGTGGGGGTAAGAACCACTAACCAGTACTTTGCTAGGTATTGTAGTTTGAATGTGTTGCTTTTCATTATTAAATCAACAAGAATATTAGAAGTGTAAACATAGCATCATCCCATGTAGCAGCTTCAAAGGCAAGAATTAGGACCAAAGTTAGATGGAATTTGACCAAAAGCTAAATGTTGAGAGAATGGATTACATGAATTTTTGAGAGAAATATTGAAGCAAATTGCATCGGTTTCTCAAATGCAGAGACTCTTACTTAAACTAGAGCATTATTATTTTAAACTAGAGCATAACTGAGATCAAAATGTTTAGGTATCATTTTAATTTAGTTAATTACCTTTGAATTTAGTTTTTCTTTTTGGTTCATCTCCAAAACGTTTGTTTCATTTCTACTTCAAGTCTGTGCATAGATTATTATTATTAATTAAAGTAGCATATATAATTGTACTTCTCTGGAATGTTTTACTTGGTATCATTATGAAGTACTAGCTGACATATTAAAAACCTATGTTATAATAAAATAAGTTCACTAGATATTGAAGTTCACATACTTCCATTCTATAGTTTGTTGTGGCCATATATATATATATTGGTAGGACTACATGTGAGTTGTCGGTGGGAAGCAACAATGCATCTTCCTGATTCTTGAATCAAAATTAAATAGGAACTCGTGAGGAGCTTCCTTGGGAGCACTTTTTCAAATTGGTTTGAGTAGATAGTTTCAGAATGTGGCTTTGAGTAGATGATTGAGGAAAAGAAGTTTTAGTGTCAGGTGAAGGACCATTACTTACTTTAGGAGGCTGGAATAACCAAGGATGCCCAGTGCCATCACTGTAGCATTGTCTTAATTTAACGGAACCATCTCTGGGTCCTCTTATGTTATTGTCTTAACATTTCCTTTCTCTATGCATTAGACTGATTCGTCGAGTTTCGTCTAGCATCTTTTCTGAACTCTCTATATTGGGTGTTTGGATTGACTAGGAAGCTAAGACGAAACATATACAATCTTGGTTCCTTTTTGTTTTGTCTCTTATAGTTAAAACAATGGATAACAGGTAAAAGTTGAAGTGAAAGATTGAGTTTTATAAAGTATGTAGATGGATCATGGATAAGTTCTAATTGTTGGTTGAAAATGTTTAAGTACTGATTAAGTTTTATAATATTTTCTGCATGAAAATATGTACTCTTTTGGGTATTTTGGTACAAATAATTGCATTTGATTGGATTGCCTTGTGAAATGCATAAGTACAATGCTTCACTAATAACTTGATATGTACAATGATGGATCATATGATTGCCTACTAGCATGAGATGTGGAAGATTTCTTCTCAGATCAAGCATTAGAGAACCTTTAGGGCTTTAGACTAGTATGGTCACAAATAGAATCCCTAAGATTTCTTGATGCTGTATCTGACCTATTCCTCATTTCAATTGTGGGAAAGGAGTTTGATACTTGGAAACTACTGTCCTTGTACGTTGAACTTATAATTTTATAAAATGTTTGGCATTGCCAGTATGTTGAACACGTCTGCTTGCGAGGAGATTAGTCTGGCATACACCCAGCATACCTTTTGAACGTTCTATCATGTTAGGTGTTCTTACCATAATTGGCCATGGTTTTATTGTTATTATTTTTCAATTATTTGTACTTGTATATCTATTGTTATTACCTTTTGAACTCTTGAAAATAAGTAATAATCTTTTTTACTTCTCAAAGAACCAAACTATGTACATTTTGAGTATTAGTGCTCGAACGTAAGGTGAATAGATTTCGATCTGATCAACATGCTCTTTTGGTTTTCAGATGTTGCAGACTATTTGTCTGATGTGAAAACGTTGGGCAGGAATAAATTTGGAAGTTGTACAATTATCGTATAGTGTATATAGTTTGAAATTTTTAATTATTAGAATTATACATGAGAGAAAATTAGGGACTTGTGCAGATACATGGTACACAATGAAATAGAGCAGTGGAGGAAGAAGGTTCCCCATGCATGCTTATCATGGAAAAATAGATCCAAGCAACATGAAGCTGGAAAAAGGTTCCCCATACATGTATAGTGTTTATAGCTTGAAATTTTTAATCATTAGAATTATACATGATACACAAAATGAAATATATAGAGCAATGGAGGAAGAAGGTTCCCCATACATTTTTATCATGGAAAAACAGATCCAAGCAACATGAAGCTGAAATTGGAGGATGTTTGCCTCATATTAGCATAAACCATAATTTCAAAAGTTACTTTTTAAATCTTTTTTTAGAGTTTGAAAGTTGTTTTATAATTCATGTTTTGCATCTATTAATTTGGATATCAGGAGATTCATGGCTCTCATTCACAAAGTATTGCCATATTTACCTCTGTTTTTTATGCAAACTGGAAAGATTTTGTTCTCCTCAATGTCCTTTTTTTTCAGTGGTGGTATATTTCCTTAAGTAATCCGACTTTCCAGTAAGATAAACTTTATGGAGGTTATATTTAGTTTATCTTCTTATCACTTAGCAGCTAGGTTCACAAGTACTCTCCAATTTTTCTATCACACGTATATAGCAAGGACCTTAATTAGTGATGATGATTAGGTTGTTAATCCTAAGAAGATAGAGAAGTCTTTTCCTCCAAAGTTGCTTGGTTGTTATCCTGGTTCTCGTGAAAAGGTGTCTATTGTTATATTTATCTTTGTCTTTGACAATTGCTATTCTACTTGCTTTCAGCTTTTGATGAATATGTTGTATATTTTTAGCATAAAGGATTCATTATTTTGGTTTCCCAATAGGTTTATCTAAAGAATGGTCCTTATGGATACAACGTGCAACTGGGGGAGGATTCAAAAGGTTAAACGCCAAATTTTTTTTCTTTGTCTGAGGTTTGTTATGTTATGCGAAATCTACATTAATTCAGTTTCTATTATATATTTCTTAGCGAATTTCCTTTTCTTAGTCAATCCAATTTAATCATATTCACATCTTCTATCTTTGGGCACAATCCTAAGTGGTGCACCTCAGCCATTGCTTTGTTACATGGGATGATGCATATCCAGAAAATAGGCCCCATATACCTACGAGATATTGGATCATCTTAATTATAAGGAATTAGTTTCTTGCTCAACTTCTGGCATTGAACAATTTAAATCATTTGGCCAACAACAGTTATCATGATTCGTGAGCAGGTGTATATTATCTACTCTTACCTGCTCTCTTTGGGTACTTGTTATGAGATACATGCCCAATACTTTTGTAAGTATTTGATATCTTAAATCATCAATCAAAAATTTGAGTACCAGTACTTGTTTCCGACTATCAGTATATAACAATAGTAAATATACTGATAATTATATTTAGTACCAGTACTGGTACTAAACATCCCAATTATTAGTATATAACTACAGTAAATATACTGATAATTGGCGCCCTTAAGGGCGCCGGTTTTTTTTTTTCATCCCCCTCTATTCTTTACTTTTGAACCGGCGTCTTTACAAGAGCCTAAATATTATTTCCGACTAAAAAAAAGAGTCATTTTTTCATAAATAAAGCGCTCGTTATCGGTATATTTACTATAGTGATGTTTTAGTTCATAACTTTTTCGAATAACTTTGTGGCTTTCAAATCTTGTCATGCTTGGATTTTGTCATTAGAACTTGCAAAATATGAACAAAGTATATAATCATCTTTTCCCAACTTGCATTTGCAGAGCTTGTGTTGTGCGAAGTAGTTCTCTAGCTGTGATAATCTTGAGAATGCTTCATTCTGCCCGGTAATGTTTATTTAATAAATTCGACATGTAGAATATAGTGTTACTAAACTTCTTTTTTTACCGTACAAAGGTTATGAAAAAGAATGCCAAATACAATTATTCTTACCTAAGATATCTTCATCCTCTTGCATGCACTCTATTTATATAAGAAGGTTTTGGTTGTGGATTGAATGCTTTATTCAATTGACTTGGTTTCCAAGAAATTATTAAACAATATGCTAGTATAAGCTTTAGTTAAATAACCTTGATGCATAACTAGTACAATGAAAGCTTTATAAGGTTCCGATAAAGACAGCTTATGAGAAAAGAATAAATGAATAAATGAGTTTGAACCTTTGTTTACAATGATAGCCAGAAAATTTATATGAGAAAAGAATAAATGAGTTTGAACCTTTGTTTACCTCAATACAATGGAAAAAGGCTTCTTTTGTAGCTTCATATCTTGACAATTAAAATGACTGAATTAGTTTTTCCAATACTGCAGATTAAATAAAAAATTCCCCTCAAACTTTTTGACAGATGTGAGGCAATTGTAGGAAGTTGCTTGTCATCTAAAGCTTTCTAACTTTAATTTGAAAATTCATGAGTGTAGGCTTTTCTTTTTCATTAACTGAAAAAAATTCTAAAGTCATCTCCACCCTGGAGCTTTTCTGAGTCATATCCAAAGCTATTTATATGGTGCTTGTATGTTATTTTTGGCATCTTAAACCATACTTGTCTTGAATGGTAGAGATTATGCTCTTAGTTTATCCTTTGCACCCTTACCTTTATTGCCTCTTCGAATCATTGGTTTCTTTAGGTATTACAAAATAAGATCAAAGGCATTGCTTGTATATTTTTTATAGAAGTAAATTCAGATACTATGCATGCTATTATATCATGTTTTTGTTGCTGGTGATTGCTTGGTGTTCTACTAAAGACAAACCATAGGATAATTTATGTTCACCTAGATTGCCAATGCCATGTATGTATAATATTTATTTAGCAATATGTGGTTTTATATTCTTTATTAGACCTTATTTTATGTGATTCCTTGCACTTAAGTGGGTTTCTAGTAGTAAGCTTTTCTTTTGCTTGCTACAATGAACAATTATAGCATAGCATGGAGTTACAAAAGACCAATTTGGTTCACCATCATTGTTCTTCAATATATTGTTATCTTGATGGAACACTAATTTAAAGTATGTTATGTGTTTGTTTTTATCCAGGTGGCACCACTAATGAATTTATGCAAGGAGTCGAGGGATTTCTTGATTTGGATAATTGGAGGAGTTTGGATAATTGATTCTATATGTATTTTGTTGAAAGAGTTAGACTAATGTATACCAACAATTTTTGACTAATGTATACCAATAGTTGGTTTTAATCAAAATATTTTCACATATATGTTGAAAGAGTTGGTTATATATGTATTTTGGTAGATGGGTTGATTATGAAAATGTGAGTTTGGTTTCTTAAATATGTATGTGTATGATTTGTTATGAAAATGTGAGTGGTTGTATAATTAAGTAATTTGATATATGTGTATAATTCGATAACCAGAAAGTAGATTAATTGTATACAAATGATATTATCAATGGATAACTGTTGGTATACCAAAGGGTATAAATTGATATTACCAGTGAAAGTATATCCGTTGGTAATAACTATGAATGTTACCAACTAGTCTATTCGTTGATATTACCAATGGAGTAATACCAACAAACACAAATCTGTTGGTAATATCAACAAAAATAAATTCGTTGGTAATACCAACGGATATTTTTATCCGTTGGTATTACCAACGGATGTTGTAATATCCGTCGGTAATACCTAGCAGGGTATCACCAACGAATTTTTAACTATTACCAACGGATTTAGTCCGTTGGTGATACTCTATTTTTTTGTAGTGAAATCAACTAAACTATTTGCTCTCATAAATTTTGGTCAAGACTTAATCTTAATTTCATGGAATATCACCGTTTGTTCAAATTGAATGCCGACAGTTCAATTCAATAAATGATCTAAATTTCTTGATTTGTCCACTTAGATACATTAACCGTATTAGCTCATTTTTTTAGTATTTATTTTGTAAACTATGTACTTAGTGCATAAGAAAGGATTGAAAAGTTATAGTGATTATATCTTATAGATAATCAAATTGTGAATAATTGCATTGCCTATCTTTGTATTAGAAGATTTAATCGTCATGTGGCATAAAGACTAGCTACTTTAGATTTAAATTAGAATAATGTTTGCCTCAAATAAAAATATGGAGAAGAATATAATATAAGCGGACTAAGAAGTAAGACTAGAGTATACTAGGAAGTATTATCTTCAGTTATGGTTCTATTTTATTTTTTCCATAGGCATAAGTTAATATTTTCACATATATTTATTTTTTAAACTATCAGCTAAGTGCAAAAAGAAAGGATTGAAAAGTTAATAGCAATTATATCTTAGGATAATCAAATTATGGATAAATGCATTGCCAATCGTTGTATCAGGCCTTCAAAGGAAGATTAGTTCATCATTTGGCATAAGACTACTTTGGGTTTAGATTAGGATAATATTTGAGTCAGTTAAAGATATCGAGAAGAATATAGTATACGCCAACTAAGTAAGACTAGAGTCTACTTGAAAGTATTGTCTTCGGTTATGGTTCTCATTTTATTTTCTTCATATGCATAAGTTTATCTCTTCATATAT
Source organism: Canna indica (assembly GCA_034359265.1). Lineage (NCBI taxonomy): Eukaryota > Viridiplantae > Streptophyta > Magnoliopsida > Zingiberales > Cannaceae > Canna > Canna indica. The sequence goes on from CP136891.1 coordinate 28,249,847, forward strand.
TTATAGTTACATAAAATTACATAAATGAGAATGATATTACACATGATGATCGCTATACCAAATTGTAAAATTATTTAAGCAAAGCGGGTAAATATTTAGTTTCAACATCCACATCCGCACTACATTGTCTACAATTACTGAGTAAACAGAACAAACAGGTGTAACGCTAAATCCACACAATAAGAATTTTGCCAACATGCATGCATACATGTGTTGCATTATTTACTATGTGGTGATCATTGTTCTATATATTTATTTATTTTAATGCCTATTTTTCTTTCTGCGACAATCGCCAACTGCACACCCTAAGCACTTGGCATGGTATCGGGCTCTCTCTTTGTTGTTGTTTAATTAACTGGTTAATATAAATTTAGTACTGTCATATATTTTTACACTTAACATTTCATAATAAATTTATAATCATGATATATGTAATACAAATTATTTATGATTTTATAATTAATTTATTATTTTTATATTAGACTTATTTATTTACTGTTATTTTATTATATAAATATATTTGATTATTCATAATTATTTAAATAAAATAATATTTATATATAATAGCTCAACTAGTGGGTTCTCGACTAGTTTCCTAAATAAGGGAAAACAATTCTTCTTGTAAAACGGAGCAGCAATGGAAGCCCGCACATTTCTGACTCTATTGAGAAAGCTTTCTTCTCTGTATGAGACTCCTCATCTCCTCTATAAATCCTAAATAATACGACAGAAAGAACGGAAGCGCTTCAATAAAACCTGGTCATTAATGGTGATGATTCGTTCTTCAAGACCTCTCTTGCTGCTGATCGCTATCGTGGTCGGCCTGACTTCATCTGCGACAGCAACAAACGTCACCTACGATGGAAGAGCGATCATCATCAATGGCGAACGACGTCTTCTCTTTGGCGGTTCAATTCATTATCCACGCAGCACAACCGACGTATATATATTTACACATATAAAGTTTCAACTTCTACCGCTAAAGTTGTAGTTCTATTCTTGTTTCCTCTCTCGAATAATAAGTCATCTTGGATTTTGATGTGGCAGATGTGGCCTGGTCTAATACAGAAAGCAAAGGAAGGAGGACTTGATGCCATCGACACCTACATTTTCTGGAACGCTCATGAGCCTCGCAAAGGAGAGGTTAATTTCTAACAATCTTAACTTCACTTCAGATCACATCCATCATGTATTTTTCTGGAGGATAATGTGAAACCATCTATAGTAGATTGATTAGCATGCCCCTGAGCAAGAATGACACACACAAATTTAGAGATGATTCATTATGTGTTAGTCTGATTCATTTCTTTTGGTCATGCATGCATGCAGTACAATTTTGAGGGCAACTTGGACTTCATCAAGTTCATCAAGATTGTGAAAGAGGCAGGCCTCTACGTAGTTCTTAGGATAGGACCTTATGTTTGTGCAGAGTGGAATTATGGGTATATATAATCTAACTTGCAATTTATATACGCGGAAAGATTTCAGTTAATCTCGACGTATATATAATTGTTTTTACCTATTTTTTCTATTTCAGAGGCTTTCCTGTATGGCTTCACCAGATTCCAGGAATTGAACTAAGAACTGACAATGAAATCTTCAAGGTTGATTTACTGTAACTAATGAAATCGATCTTCAACTTCATAAGAATATTATTATGACACCATTATGTTGTGTATATATATATATATATATAGGCCGAGATGCAAAACTTTACAACGTTGATAGTGGACATGGTAAAGAAGGAAAACCTCTTGGCATCGCAAGGTGGACCAATCATACTCACACAGGTACTGTAATCATATGTATTTTTTTCTCTACAATATCCTTGATTAGTTACAATGTATAGGAGCTTTTTCTAGAGTTAATTAGCATTGAATATTTTTCATATCCCAGATCGAAAACGAGTATGGAAATGTCATTGAAAAGTATGGAGCTGCTGGGAAACAATACATGCAATGGTGTGCAGACATGGCAGAATCTCTTGATGTGGGTGTGCCATGGATAATGTGCCAGGAACCTGATGCACCAGCTCCAATGGTAAATATCTAACCCTAGATCTTTCTAGCTTCGTAGGAGGTTGATTAATTGTACAAGTAAGCGTGCATAATTTTTGTGCAAAACATTTTTTAATTTGATTTAATTTTCTCTAGTGTTAATGCGACATATATATGGTCATCAAAATATTCTACCGTACCCTAAAAGTATCTTAACGCATTTCCTCAATATATATCCATCCACTTGTATGAAGTTGGAACCTATTTGACTTTTTTTCTTTTGCAGATAAATACTTGCAATGGCTTCTACTGCCATGAGTTCAAACCCAATCGCCCAGATAGTCCCAAAATGTGGACAGAGAATTGGACAGGATGGTGAGATAATCTTTTTTGTTTAGGGTTTGGTTTAATAGAGGAATTTGAAAGCGAAAACAAGGATTAATAGCACCGTTTCAATTTAATTTTGTGACCTAGCACCATCTTGTGATCAAGGTCTAAATTAATAACATTGCTTTTCAACTCCTCAAAAGAATTTATTCAAACACAATTAAAACTGAATTCCCTTTTTGTTGCTATGATATTTTTCTATCCAAACAAATCAATGCTCAACAAGCAATATTAATGTGGTTATATATATATATATATATAATAATTTATTAGGTTTCAAGCATGGGGGGAGAGCCAACCTTACAGACCAGTTGAGGATATAGCTTATGCAGTGGCCTACTTCTTCGAATCCGGAGGCAGTTTCCAGAATTATTATATGGTGAGCAGAACACACACGACAAGGAAATAGGATATCACTAATCTGTTGGTTAGTAGTCAAAAATCTATTTGTAATAGTATTACCAACAAATTTGGTGATACTCTGCTAAGTATTACCAACGGGTATTGCAATGTCTGTTGGTATTTGTTAAAGTCCCACATTGGTTAGAAATATGGCCAAGATAATATTTAAATAGTTTGGGCATTCCTCTCCTCATGAGCTAGCTTTTGGGGTGAGTTAAGCCTACTAATTTTTTAACATGGTATTAGAGCCAAACTTGTGGTTAATATTGTACCACCCGCAGATATCCAGTCCTGCAAAACTCCACGCTCCAGATGTCCAATCCTGGACGTGAGGCGGGTGTGTTAAAGTCTCACATTGTTAGAAATATGACTAAGATAATCTTTAAATAGTTTGGGCAATCCTCTCATCATGAGCTAGCTTTTGGGGTGAGTTAGGCCTACTAATTTCTTAACAGTATTACCAACGGATGAAAATATATTTGTTGATATATAATTACCAACAAATAAGTTGGTCATTTTGTTGGCAATACCAAAAATGATATATTTATTGGTAATTAATTTGTTAGTGAAAGTCTATTTTCTTTTAGTGACGTTTAGTACTAATATTACAAAACAATAGTTAAAAATGAATAATGACAAAATTTATGCTAGTGTTACATGTTTGCTATTGACTAAGCAAATGAGTTGCTTGTTAATTTCCAGTATCACGGAGGAACAAACTTTGGACGGACTTCAGGAGGTCCTTATCTCATGACATCATATGATTATGATGCTCCTATAGATGAATACGGTACTTCTTTCATAGCTTATTCTTGACACAAGTATTTCAATATATAATTAGAATAATTGTATATTGGGAAATCCAGTTTGATGTACAGTGATGGGTGTTTATATGAACTTGCTAAGGTTGGAGCTTTATAATATTCCATGACAAATTTTACTTATTTTACAAATTTTCTTGTACAAATGAAGGTAACATAAGACAACCAAAGTGGGGACACTTGAAGCAGCTACACAGTGCAATTAAAATGATGGAGAAGATTCTTGTATATGGTTATGCCAACACAACAGTTCTAGGAAATGGAGTAGCAGTATGTCATATAGTATTCTGTTTGTTTTTTTACTGCTAATTCATGGTACAAAAAATATGATATCAAATAATTGTTTTGCAGGTGACAAAATACTACAAAAATGGAACTACTCCTGGCTGCTTCTTGTTGAATGTTAACCCGTCAACTGATGCAAATGTGACATACAATGGCAACGCATATTTTGTGCCTACTAGGTCTATCAGTGTCCTCCCTGATTGCATAAATGAAGTTTACAACACCGCCAAGGTAAAAAGGTCTTCTTCATCTTTTACAAGGATATATAGAAAAATTATTGTAAGAGGAGAATCTAATTATTTTAGGAGAATTTATTTGCTTATCATCTGCTTGCATGTAGGTAACCACTCAAACCACGGTGATGGTTAAGAAGCCTGTAGAGTCGACAAAATTGAGTTGGGAATGGAGACCTGAGATCATCAAGGACAGCCTCAAGGGGAAGGGCTCCTTCTCTAATGACTCACTGTTGGAGCAGATCATGACGACCGGTGATTCTAGTGACTACTTGTGGTACATGACTAGGTAATATATATATATACTCTATGTAAAATTTCTTCCGCATAGTTTACTCATTGGGTATATATAGACTAAATTGAATTAACCTTTAATATCTAAATCTATCTTATACTTCATAATTTTGTTTAAATCTATTTCTTTCTCCATTTTCTTAAATAAAACTATTGAACTTTGAGTGTTATTTCAAATTTACTCTCATTTAGCCTCTTTTGAATTCAAATTTAAACTATAGAATGCATGGCTCATTAACCATTAAACTCATTATTCATCAAGTGCCTTATTTATTACAGTGTGACACTCAACAAATCAGATCCATCATGGAGCAAAATGATGAACCTGCGGGTTAAAACAAACGGCCACATTCTTCATGCTTATGTTAACAGAGAGCTAATAGGTATTTTTTTAGAGCCAATGCTCTTCCCATTACATGTATAGTGAGCTAAATTTGAGTTCTAGATTTGTATGTTTATTTTGATGGAGAAGTTTTTGCACACAGCTTCATCTTTGTACTTAAGATTTTAATAGTTTAAACTCCATTCATTGCAGAAGGATTCTGAAATAATATCCTACAAATTAACTGCAGTTTTGTGTGATTTTTCTCTTCCTATATATATATGCTCCTTCTACTTCAAGTAACAAATATAGATTTTTAGGTTTTGAGGTGTTGAAAATCTTCTAACAAATTAAAGCTTGCCATTGCAGGATCAAAATATGCTACAAAAGGAGATTACAAGTTTGTCTTAGAGCAGGCGGCCAAAGTCCGGAAAGGACATAATTTCATAACATTGCTTAGTGTTACTGATGGCCTTGCGGTTTGTATTTCCTTGTGCCCCCTTGATCTTTTAGGGTTTAATCGTTTGGGAAATCATTAGTAAGGAACAAGAAGTGTGACAGAGTAAGGATGACAATTCGTTGGGTGCCTTTTGATTTCATACCCAATCAGCTCTTCTTCTTCCTTTTACTAATCCAAGTATAGCTCTTTATAAAGTATAATAAAACCATTAAAGTTCCACATTGATTAAAAATATGATCAAGATAACCTTTAAATAGTTTGGACAATTAGACCTACTAATTTCTTAATATAGTATGAGAGTCTATCTTGTGGTTGATATTGTGCCACCCGCAGATGTCCAGTCCTACAAACTCCACGCTCTAGATGTCTAGTGTGAGAGGGTGTATTAAAGTCTCACATTGGTTAAAAATATAGTCAATTAATATGGTCTTTAAATAGTTTGGGCAATTTCTCCTCAAGAGCTTGCTTTAGGGGTGGAATTAGACCTACTAATTTCTTAACAGAAACCTTATCACTATCTTTTCCTCCACACATCTAAACGAACTGCTTCCCTTCTACAAATTTTTTAATCTAAAAGATCCCTCCGTTTTACCTATTGTTGAGTGTATGATTATGATCACCCGACATGGTTTCTCTAACACCCTACTTCTTTAGTTGATCCTAAAAGTAGGTGATGGGGTAGAGTAGATCCTCGTCCGCAAAACCAAACTGCTTGTTTTTTATGTAGGGGTTTTGAAGCAATTTAAAAAGGGCAAAGGATCGCTAGTTGTACACAATTCTAAAAAGTTTCAACGTAGTTTCGTTTGTAGTACCAACTTCGTTAACACCCCATGTTTTCGTGGCACAGAACTATGGAGCATTTTTTGACTTGGAAAAGGCTGGAATCGATGAAGGTCCAGTTGAACTCATTGGAGCTGGAAATACAACAATAGACTTGTCAAAAAACACTTGGTCATACAAGGTATACATTAAATCTTTTAATTCACATAATTCAAGAAGAAACTAATGTTATTCTTCATGTCTCAAATATTCTTGTTACTTATCTAAGATTGGATTGAACGGGGAGACCAGCCAGCTCTACTTGCCATCATCACTAACCAACAAAGTCAAGTGGCGCGCATCCAAACTTGCTGTTAATAGGTCGATGACTTGGTATACGGTATGATCAAAGTTCCATATCTTGAAATAATGATCATCTTTGATTTAATATTCCAAATTAAGTTGTTATATACTTCGACTCCGTATAATTTGGTGGTTTTTGATTGTTCGCTCCAGACTACATTTGAGCTTCCAGTTGGCAATGAGAGTCTAGTGCTAGATTTGCAAGGAATGGGTAAGGGGCAAGCTTGGATGAACGGCAACAGCATTGGCCGATATTGGCCGACATTCCTTGCTGGAAGTACTGGATGTCAACCCTGTGATTATAAGCAAAAATATGACCCTGACAGTTGCAGAACTGAATGCGGAAAGCCTTCGCAGAGATGGTAACTCAAGTCAAAGTTTAAGACTGATATATCTATTAACCTCAATTGACTGTTAATTTGAGCTTGTAACAGGTACCATGTTCCAAGATCATTCACTACTGAAGGACCCAATACTCTCGTGCTGTTTGAAGAAATAGGTGGAGATGTTTCTCAGGTGAACTTCCAGACAGTGACTGCCGGCACTGTATGTGCTAATGTTGCTGAGGGCAGTAATCTTGAATTGTCATGCCAAGGGAACAGTACTTTCAGTGAGATCCAGTTTGCCAGCTTTGGAAACCCTGAGGGTTCATGCGGTTCATTTCAAAGGGGTTCTTGTGAGGCACCTGATGCCTTGGAAGCAGTAAAGAAGGTAATATAAACCTTTTAACTTTTAGTACACTAAGATTCATGCTCCAACCAATGTTTTAGAAACCTAGATTCATCGTTGAACCAGTCAGTGACCTACTAGTTCGAGGGTCAATCGGTTGGTTTAATAAAAATATTCTAAAATATATACATGTCTTGTAAAACTTTAACCTATAGTGCAGTAAAGAAGGTAATAGAAACCTTAACCTATAGATTAGATGAAAATTCATGACCCAAGAGATTAAAAGATTTCCCAGAGTAACTTAAATTTTTTTTTTCAGGCATGCATTGGTCAGACTCAATGCTCAGTAAATGTTACAGAGAGTGCATTTGGGCTCAGTGGGTGCACTGACCTGACAAAGAAACTTGCAGTGCAGGCAGTCTGTTGATGATCTGGTATTCTTTTATATATGAAGAGCATTCTACTCTTCGCTGCTGGGTGAAGTGTAACAATGATATATACTAATAAGTTAACTCTCATTCTACACTTTTGTACAATTAAATAATGAAATTTTTTCAGTGTGGTCTAACTAAAGGTTGTGTCTACCATATGAAGTAGTAATACATTTAGGTATGGGTAATTTTCATTCTTTTTATATGAAAAAACTTATATTTATCAAGAGAACAAAGAAATGCAAGCAGGTCAAGAGGTATAGTAAAGTGGAACAAAACACGCGAAGAGGATTACAACACAATTAAGGGAACTAAGAATAATTTAGAAGTATATATAAATTGTTAGTTCAATGTATGACCGGCAGAGATGACCAAAACATCTTGAGTTACGCTCGTGCAAAGTCTTCCATTTCCAAGTCATAATATATAGCTTGTACCTACCCACTTTCCTTCTATTTCCACCGAAGCAGCTCGGCTCCCAAGGTTGGAGGGTGATAGGAAAAGACAAAAGATTGCATAGCTCGAGGAGCACAGTCCATCATCTATGGTGTAATAAGGACAGCTCTAGAAAAGATGTTTATGTGTTTCATTCTAAGTCCCACAAAGCACACATAGCTAGTCTACATGTATGTTCCAATTGAGTGACATGTCCTTCGTCAGTAGTCTTCTTCGTGCAGCAAGCCAGATCATGATTGAGATTGCAAGGATGATTATCGTTTTTCATCTTATTGGTATTTGGTAGGTCTTTTATTATCATTGTCTTGCATGCAATTGATTATCTTGTACTATTAGCCTCTAGTTATAGCATTTCATTCATTCTTATTAGTACAATAGTTGCTCTATCATTTCATTCACTTAAGTATAAAATTATAAAGCATTTGAAAGAACAGTTTGCTTCTTCCTTGAGAGTTGGCATCACTTGCGAGCAGGGCTCTGAGGGCAATTGCCCCCCCGACATTGGTCCCCCCTTGAACTTGAACATTTACTAGAACATATATAAGTATCCCTTTCTATTCCTCAATTCCCACTATTCTCAGTGTGGGGTCTGAAAAAGATAAATGTTTGCCAAATACAAATGAGCTAACTTTTGTAGTATCAGTGAATCCCTCCTAGTATATGCTTTCATTTCATCTGGATTCTGGGCAGCTTCTTGATCCATACTTGCATTAATTCAGAGGGTGTGGAGGGAAGATTTCCCTTCTGATTCCAACTCTGGCAGCTTCTTATTCACACTGCTCCTTATCTTAGCCTAGCACATAACTGAGGGAAGTTAAAAGGGGTCTAAGAGTTGCAATGAATGTAAGCCTCTGACACCTCCTTGTAGGTCACTGTCACAGTTCTGCTGATATTAGGGTGTTTCCAGGAAGGTATGTGGATTCATAATGTCGATGGCTAAATTGATGTTGGAGTATATCTTCATATCTCTTTGATGGTGCAACTAGTGAAGGAGAACATGGAGATGCAGCCCCTAGTCTTATAGTTCTTTCGTATATAAATGCTTGGATTTTTCTAGCTTTTACCTGGTTCTTCGGGTACTCAAGAAATAGAAAATCAAGACCAAAGCCATTTCATTATGTTTGAAGGTAAAACTTGAAATCACCTAATTTCTTATGGGGTCTATCTACAAACTAATCATCAAGGTCAGTTTTGCATCCCTAATTGCATCGTTTTATGGATCGATTACTAGAATTCTCGACCGGTGATTGTGCAAGAAGATTAGAAGGGAATATGTTTGCAAGGAAGCAAGATGGAAGACTTTTGGCATTAACACACTTAAGGGGTAAAGATTAAATCGAATAGACAAGACGAGCTATTGGACCCCTTGATCCCTAGATTTGAAATGAACTATACTAGACTTTAAGTTCAGTCACTACAAAAACTTAATGAAAAATCGACCTCAGATTAGTTCTACTAAAAACCGGTGCCGGTGAGGTGCCTAGATCAAAATTTAAACACTTCACGGAGTAAATTCTCAACGAGTGTTTGTGCACGAAGATTAGAAGAGAATAAGTGTGGAAGGAAGCAAGAAAGAAGACTTTTGGCATTAACACATTTAAGGGGTAACAAATTAAATCGAATAGACATGACGAGCTATTGGACCCATTGGTCCCTAGTTTGGAAATGAACTATACTAGACTTTAGGTTCAGTCACTACAAAAAATTAATGAAAATCTAACCCCAAATTCTACTAAAAATCGGCGACCGTGAGGCGTCTAAATCAAAATTTAGACGCTTCACGAAGTGAATACTCAACTGGTGATTGTGCAAGAAGATTAGAATGAAAAAAGTATGGAAGGAAGCAAGAATAAAGACTTTTGGCATTAACACCCTTAAGGGGTAAAAACTAAATCGAATAGACATGATGAGCTATTGGATCCCTTGATCCCTAATTTGGAAATGAACTATACTAGACTTTATGTTCAGTCACTACAAAAAATTAATGGAAAGTCGTTCCCAAATTCTACTAAAAATCAACATCGGTGAGGTGTCTAAATCAAAATTTAGACGCTTCACGGAGTGACTTCTCAAGTGGTGATTGTGCAAGACGATTAGAAGGGAATAAGTTTGGAAGGAAGCAAGAAGAAATACATTCGGCATTAACACACTTAAGTGGTAAAAATTAAATCGAATAGATATGACGAGCTATTGGACCCCTTGATCCCTAGTTTGGAAATGAACTATACTAGACTTTAGGTTCAGTCACTACAAAAGATTAATGGAAAGCCGACCCCAAATTCTACTAAAAACCGGTGCCGATGAGGCATCTAAATCAAAATTTAGACGCTTCACGAAGTGAATACTCAACAGGTGATTGTGCAAGATGATTAGAATGGAATAAGTTTGGAAGGAAGCAAGAAGAAAGACTTTTGTCATTAACACACTTACGGGGTAAAAATTAAATCGAATAGACATGACGAGCTATTGGACCCCTTGATCCCTAGTTTGGAAATGAAATATCACGACTAGAAAATAGTTAAACCCTACGGGCTATCAGTGACAACCAACTTCACTAGGAGCCACAATGTTATCCACGGCCGCAATAGCCGCAACTGACATATCATCTATGACGGCATATCGACAAGCGCTACAACTGTCACATATTACATATTATATAGTGACGGCTCAGCAACGATCACTCGAAGTCATCGCTAATAGGTAGAGGGGGCGCGACACCAAAATAAAATATTTATTAGGTGACCGTCGCTGATAAGTATTTTTATTTCACGCTCGCGCCCACGCCCGCCCCCTTTTTCTTCTCCTTTCTTCTTCCTCCCCATGTCGTCGCTGCTCACCGCCATTCCAGATTCCTGACCTTGGTAATTGATCGCCGCCATCCACGGTCGAGGTATGTCGTCCCGCCCCCTCTCCCTAATAACCGTTGTTGGACGAAACCCTAGGGCTTCAACCAACTCCGGCACGCTGCTATTTATTTAAAACTTTAATTAGGGTTTTGATTAAGGCTAATTTTTTATTAATGTTGTTTAATATTGAAATATTGATTAATTTTTTCATTAATTAGTTGTATAATGCTGAAATGTCTAAATTTTAATTTGGGTTTACTTAACGTTTATATTGATTAATTACACTGCTAATTAGTGATTAATGTTTATATTGATTTATTTATTATAATGTATAAATATATATAATATTTATATATATTAGGGTTGATTTTTATTAATTAATTAATATGTGTTCCTGCATGAGGATCAAAGTAGTTCGGTCCGGCTCGTTGTCTCTCCTGGTTAGGTGCAACTCCGACGAGGGGGAGGGGGAGGGGGGACCTGCAAAAGACACTCTGACGCTCAAGTTAGTAGGACTCCAAGGTAGAGGTAATAGAGAATTGAACTTATGGTACATGAGGCGCGCATGTCGTGTCTATATCTATTGCATGTGGAGGTGATGATGTCGCCCGACAATCTCATGGGCATTTTGCTCAGAATAGATTGAGGCTGATCCCGGGGATGGCGAGTCTATAATGGCATATTCCTTGTGATAAGGAAGGACGTGACTATCCTTTTTTGGTCGGGTGGAGCCCCCGGGCGGAGCCGTCTTGTCTAGCTCGAGTTAGGTTTTGAGAATGCAGTAGGGTGGAGCCATCGAGCAAAGCCGTTTGGCTTGGTTCAAATTGGGTTGTAGGGTGCTACTAGGTTTAATCCGATCGGGTCCAATAATTCTAGTCCAATCCACAGCCCCCAAGCTCTGTCGGAGTTTGGAGAACTATGTGTCGAGCTCTAAGTGATATCGGCCTTAAACCTCGGCTAGTCACATGTAGGATGCACGGATTTTTATGCGACTCTTTGCTATCCAAGCCAGATGTGATGTCTATGTGAGAGGGGAAGGTGCTTTTCCGAATGTTTGCCATTTGTATTATAGATGTAGTTTGACAGGAAAGTAAGTATAAGCAAAGATCTTGTAGGTGATTTCCAAGGCATCCGAGCGCCAGCTGTGACGGGATGTGATTCCGTTGGTGAAAGAATTGCCTATTGGAGAGGCGGCTTTTGTTTTGGGTCTATAAATAGTCCCTATGTGTTGTGTGCATTGTCAAGCATGTAGTGGAAGGTTTCGAAGATCACCATAATAGAACTATTTCATAGAACTACAACATGATTCAATCATGATATAATGAAATAAAGCAGAACATGAATAATCTACAACATAATAGATTTAGCGGAAGCATAGGATCCTACCATTGACATCAGGTTGTTGTTCTGTTGCACTGTATAATTGTGTTCCCTCTTGCGTTCCTTCCTCAATAGATCTTCCAATACTCTCTTATGAAACCCTCTATAGATGGTGTGAAAAGGTAGGAATGAGTATGAGGACCTATGAGTATCCCGACCTATTTATACACATGTTGGTGAAATGACCATATTGGAGGGGGGTGAATAGTGTATTATCTAATCATTTAGCCTAAATTCAGTTTTAGTCATTTCCTAAATTACTTGGGCAATTTATCATTTTAAAATAATGAGATGAAACAATGGATATAACAATTAAATGCAACCACGATAAACAATGCTAACCATTGTACTTAGGATTTAACTCAAAAATTCACTAAATTACGAGTAGCTTGCAATTGAGGACTTTTCACCGGAAAGACCTTATACTCACTTTGAAGGCACTTCAACATTCGGAAGTATCCATTTTCACACCGAGTGAGCTTTCCCACCTCAATTCCTAAGAACTACCCCTAACCTAATTTACATGAGTGGCTTTACACCTTCTATACTAAGGTAACCACTAAATCCCAAGACCTCACTCTAGGTCTTCTTACAAACTCAAGTAAATCAATTCAACACAAAGTAAAAATACTTTTATCACTAGAAGAGAGTAAAGAGGACTTGTCATAACAAGAACACCTCCTCTTCTTGAGCCTATCATCCTTGAAGAGCCCTCCAATGAAGATGCACTTGAGGATAAGGCATTAAGAGCTAGGGTTTATGAATTTGAGCAAGAGAGAGCTTTGAAGATGCAAGGATTAACTCTTTAAGGGTTTAGGGCATCAACAACCTGTTTGGAGAGAGTTTGGAGTGGGTATTTATAACCCGCCAAACAAGCCAGCTCACCAACGGGTGAATTTCTGCCCGTTGACGCTGGCCGGTCTATCAGTCGAGCGATCGACCACTGACCGAGCCCACTGCCAAAAATTGAGCTTTGCCGATTGGTGGCCAGCTGATGGCCGATCGACCGGATGTCGATAGCCCATCAGCTGGCACCTAGGAAACATGTGTTTTTTGGCTGATTTCTCGCGTCGTTCGTTTTCGAGTTTTGGATTTCGAAGTGCATCAACTTGGAGAGCTTCTCAAGTTTTTACATTTGCTCTGAACTCTTCCTAAGTATCTTCGGTGCACTCATCGAGCCTCTAGTGGTCAACGCGGAGACTTGTCATATCGAGACAATGTCGCGTGCGACGATATCGATTTCAACCCTTATTGCAACCTACGACTTTCATGCTTCAAATTTGTTAAACGTAGTTTGTTATCATCAAAATAATTATAGAGAGAATTGAACACAATGGTGAAACCCTCGGCCAACAACACCTTACCATCAGAGGTGGTAAGATAGGCTTGAACCGAGCTTACATAATATGTGAACCATATTAGGATAACAACATGGACACATGGTCCACATCAGACAATGACATTGACCATGTCTAATTTTATGGCCACGGCCACGTCTAACATTCTCCCACTTGGTTCATATATAAAAATATCTTGATGTTCAAAATCTCATATCTGCTTTAGATGGAATAAAACACAAGAATCATAGTGACAAGTCCTCTTAGAGCGAGTATTATCTTCTATGTATCATGCTGTATTTCAATCCAAAATAACTTTATGAATAAACCCTATGTTTATTCTAGGTCCAACAGAAATTGTTATTCTCGAACTATATGTGTACACCATAAAATGAGAAATAACAAACTGAAATAGGAGTTTATTAAAAATATAAAATGTCTTTACAATGATTACATGATGATAGCAAGTCCTATTTGGTCTACAATGAGCCTTGAAATCCTTTGGTGGCATGTCCTTTGTCAAAGGATCGACGATCATTAATTCAGTGTTGATGTGCTCAATGACTACTTTATTATTTTTAACACGTCCCCTTATAGTTAAATACTTTATGTCAATGTGCTTGCTTCGACTTCCACTCTTGTTGTTTTTAGCCAAATAAACAGTAGCTGAATTGTCACAGTAAATCTTTATAGGTTTGGCAATAGAATCCACGATTCTGAGACCTGAAAAAACTCTTTAACCACACACCATATGAGGTAGCCTCAAAACAAGACACGAACTCGACCTCGGTGATAGATGTAGCAGTCAAAGTCTGCTTGACACTTTTTCATAAAACAACTCCATTGGCTAACATAAAAATGTATCCCGATGGCAATTTTCGAGAGTCGACACATCCAGCAAAGTCTGAGTCCGAGTTGCCGATAACCTCCAAGTTGGTAGTACGTTTATACATGAGCATGAAATCCTTGGTATCTTTAAGGTACCTCATCACCTTCTTTGCAGCTTTCCAGTGGTCCATCCCTAGATTACTCTAAAATCTTCCTAGTACTCCAACAACAAATGCTATGTCGGGCCTTGTACAAACTTGAGCGTACATAAGGCTGCCAACGACCGAAGCATATGGAATGTTTTGCATATATTCCCTTTCGAAATCATTTTTGGGACACTGACTAAGACTAAATATGTCACCTTTTACATTGGGTGCTATACTTGGTGAGCAATCCTTCGTCCAAAATCTCTCTAATACTTTATTGATATAGGTTTCCTAAGATAGACATAAAATATCTTAAGGTCTATCCCTATGGATCTTGATGCCAATGACATAAGATGCCTCACTCATATCTTTTTTGTCAAAATTCTTAGAGAGGAATTGCTTCATCTCATATAACAACCCTTTATCATTGGTTGCAAGTAAAATGTCATCCACATATAAAATAAGAAAACAAATTTTACTCCCTCTGATTAAGTGATATATACATTGATCCATGATGTTCTCTACGAAACCAAATGAAGAGATTACATCGTAAAACTTTAAGTACCACTGACGGGAGGTTTGTTTCAATCCGTATATGAACTTCTTGAGCTTGCAAACCAGATGCTCACCTTTAATAGAGGAGAATCCTTTTGGTTGTTTCATATAAATCTCTTCCTCTAGCTCTCCATTGAAGAATGCCATTTTCACATCCATTTGATGCAATTCTAAGTCAAAATGGGCCACTAATTCTATAATAATATGGAAGGAATCTTTCTTTGATACTGGAGAATAGCTCTCCGAGTACTCGATCCCCTCCTTTTGAGTAAATCATTTGGCTATTAGTCTAGCTTTATATCTTTCGATATTGCCTAAGGAATTCCTTTTGGTTTTGAAGACCCATTTACACCCTATGACCTTTAAACCTTTAGGCAATTCGACAAGATCCCAAACATCATTTGAAGCCATTGAATCCATCTCATCCTTCATAGTATCGTACCACAACTTAGATTCACTGCTATCCATGGTTTGTGAAAAAGTTTCTGGATCATTTTCGGCCCCAATATTATAGTTAGACTCTTGCAGATACACTACATAGTCACTAGGAATAGCTGACTTCCTCATCCCACTAGATCATTTTTGACCCCAATATTGATGACTGGTTTGCCTTTGCCTTTATACTTGTTGTATTCCTTTTTCCTCTTCCCTTGTAAAGTCATATGTGCACTTTCTCCCATTTCTATAAGCAGTCTTCCTTCTTCTTGTACACACATAGTCAGCAGTTTATTGATTGACTATTTCTCCTTATGTGTGTTGTAGGAGATTTTGAAGGTCCTTTATTGCAAAGGTAGAGAATTTAGTATAAAATGCACAATAAAAGAATCAGACATCTCAACCTCTAGTTTTTTAAGTTGGGCCGCTATGTCCCTCATCTCCATGATGTGCTCGCGCACACCTTTAATTCCAGTGAGCTTCATTGATGACAGTTTAGTCATTAGAGTGTTGGCTAGGATTTGAAGACTCAAATTACTCATCTATGACCTTCAGCAGATCCTTTACATTCTTGCGCTCCCCAATGGAACCACGAATACAAGCAGGCATTCGCGTCTTTATGAACATCATACTTAAACGATTAGATCTCTCTCATTGTTCATAAAGTGTGACCGCAGCCGGAGTGGTAGCGTCCATAGGAGCAGGTGGTTTAGGTTTTCTTATAGCATAATCAATGTCCACACACCCTAAGTGGAGATAAATTCTCTCCCTCCAAGTTCTATAATTGTCCCCAGTTAATTCAGGAGTGTCTATGTAGTTAATAGTTTGGGTTGCTGCAATTATGAAAATACATGTTCATGCTTTAAATAGAGGCAAATATAAATTTCAAGTTTTGCCAATATAAACAAGAACAATAAAAATAACATAGATCAATACAATAAAAATTGTCTGTGGGCTAAGCTTTATTTTAGGACTCATGTTAGACTTTATGTGAAACTAACAAACTATATACCTTTTCCTAATACCTGTGGGTTAATTAGGAAAAATAATATATTATTTCACACTAATTAACTATAAGTATGACAAAAATTCTTGTTGGATGAGATTTATCATACTCTAAATAGCTAATTACAATTTGATGTCATATATATACACTACTAGAAAAATGGTCATCAGCAACGGCTGATGCCGTTGCTGAGCCGTTGCTGAAGAGAATCAGCAACGGCCGCTCGGGCCGTCGCTCAAAACATTATCGGCAATGGCCGCTCGGGCCGTCGCTAAAAACATTATCAGCAACGGTTTTGCCACAGACCCGGAGCCGTTGCTGATAACATTAATAGCAACGGCCGCTGAGTCCGTAGCAATGCCGTTAGTAAAACCCCGTCGCTAAGCCGTTGCTGTAGGTCATCAGCAACGGCTTTCGATACACTTTTAGCAACGGCTTTCCCACGGACGGCCGTGTGAAAGTCGTTGCTGATGACGCATACCTGGGAACAGAAAAATTAAAAATTTCAAATTTCCATTGATACATTGATACATTATCTGATACATAACTCACACATCCATACCCTCATACACACATTCATTCACACATCACAAACACACCAAGATATACATCAAAACAATTATATTTATATTGATAATTATCCACGATAGTATAAAAACAATTCAAATGCAAAATTAAAGTATCAATATCCAAACAAAATAAGTTAAACAAGTTCAATATCTCAGTAACAAGTTCAATATCCAAACAAAAAATCTCACGATCACGATGGAGGATGGTCTGGATCATATGGCGGGGTCTGGAGTGCTTGAGTGTACACCGGCGTGGACTGACTCGAGGACGATGGATTAGATGATGCCGAAGAGATGCCTGCTTCAGGATGACCTGACATGTTGCGTAGCATAGCTTGTATATCCGCCATCATCTGACTCTGGCGCTTCATTATCTCAGTCTGACGCGCGACCGTGTCCTCTAGAGTCCTTATTCTGCTACTATGATCATAACTGGATCTAGAGGTGGACGGCCGCTCACCAGTGACCGGAGGGGTCGGTGCCCCAAGTGGCCCTAGCACGGCTCGCGCATGACCACTATCTGCGAAGCCATATACGCGGCCATGGTCCCAGCCACCTGCGGCCTCGACCCACGATGCTGCGTCAAAGTCCTCGGGGGTACCCCCGCGCTGCACCACCGTCTGGCTGTACGTCTCCTACTCGAGTTTGATTTTTTGTTAAATATTTATCATAAAACTTAAATTATAAATATATAATGAATAATTTAAACAAATATATAATTACCATAATGTGTGCAGCGCGGTTGTCGATGTACTCCCCCGTCCCATGTGCTCGACGGTGAGTCCGCTCAAACACCGCCATCGGGGAGGGTCGCTGGACACTCCCGTCATCCGACACCGTCGTCTACATTTACAAAACAAATACATTAATTAGTACACATAGTAACAAATAAAATATATAATTAAAAGATATACTTACCATACGGTTCGCGTGCACTGCAAATGCAATAGAGCCGCCGGTGTGACGCGCTGCTCCCCCCGACATGCGATTTCTAGCCGCATTCCGAGAAACCTCCTGCCATCGATCCGTCGACCATATCCCCACGAGCTGGTCCCATATATCCGGAGTAATCCAACCGGGGCCGTATCCCCGAGTCTCCGCGATGTTAGTGGTCCCAGCTCGGGCCATCGCTTGGGACCGAGCCTGCTCCAGCTGCCCGTTGTACCTTTCCCGGGAAATAGCCTCCCAGGCAGCGTAAATGAAGGGCCTCTGGTCCTCGGCCCATGTATAGCGAGCCTGCAAAATAATAATATCAGTACCAATATTAATATATCATCATGCATGTAAAAAATAATAATAATACGTGCCTCAAACACGCGCCATAACATGTCGACGTGCTCGCTAGGCACGTGAGACCACGTAGGCCATGCCCCGTGCATGTATCGTCGAATAGTAGAAGAAATGCTCCTCGGCACTTCTTCTTGCTCGAACCTGCACAACAAAAATAAATTTTAATATTATATTATGATATAATGAATTTGTAATGATTCATAATTCATGATATATTACCGCTCCCCGATCACGCTAATCAATCTACGTGACTCTGTGGCTGGTGGAGGCTGCCACCTGTTCGGCCCGCGTGGCCGCCTGCGTCTGGATGTACTAGCCTCGGCAGTATCATCCTCATGAGGATCAGCAACAAGAGGATCAGCAGCATGAGTAAGTGCTTGAGTCTCACCGATCGGAGACTCCGAAGCTCTCCTGCGTCGATAACCACGACCAGACATATCTGTCGAACAGACATATAATCAGATTATTGTATAAATAGTAGAGATATATTTAATAAAATATATATAGTTTACAATTATTCCTCATCATCTGAATAATAGTCTTCGAATTCTTCTTCTTCCTCCTCTTCTTCCTCTTCTTCATCTTCTTCATCTCCAGCTTCCTCAATTTCATGATCGTCATCATCAGCATATTCAACTTCTAATTGAATTGACGTTGTATCTGCATCCTCGAGTATTGGAATAATACGATCCACAGCAGGAAGATCATCTTCTTGATAGAAACCAGGAGGATCATTTTCTCCTACTATCGGATCAATTTTTCCTCTACCTTTTGTCTTACAGACTACACGCCAATCTGCTCTATCTTTATTTCGAGCCGGATACTTCGCGTAATATACTTGTTTGGCTTGTGATGCCAATATAAAAGGCTCATTTGCTGCCAATTTCGATTTGTAATTAACCTCAACAAGTTTGTATTTTGGATGAACTTTTATGCCCCTTTCTGTTGTATCGAACCAATGACATCTAAATAGGATCACTGATTTCAAGCCGAAGTAGTGCAACTCTATCACTTCTTCCACCAGTCCATAAAAATCCATATCACATTCAACATAGGTTGTCCCTTTCACGCAGACCCCAGCATTCATCGTATTCTTTGTAAATGAATATTCAACCGTGTGAAATTTATACCCGTTAACAAAATATCCGCTATAGCACGACACAAGTCGCGACGGTCCACTAACAAACTCAAATATTCTTTCATCTATTTCAGCTCTGTGATCTTTGCTGTAAGTCTGAATCCAAGTAGGGAAATCACGATTCCGTAATCTCTCCAATTCTTGATCATTGTGAATAGAGTATTTTTGCACCATCTCAATGTCAAATATTTCAATGAATTGTTCAATCTCTGGACAATTGAGTAATACATACAAGTGTGCCAAATGATACTCTTCATCGCTTAAGTGTCGAGATGGACGAGAACCAAAAGCACGACCAGAGTGACAAAATATATTTAAACGTCCATCTGAATGTCGAACACCCCCGTCGTCGTTACGTGGAAGACGATCAAATCTTGTCTGTACTGTCGATTCAAAGTAAAATAAGCAGAATGTTGAAATTTCTTGGATGATATACGATTCAGATATTGATCCTTCAACAGCTGCGATGTTCTTTACTTTTTTCTTCAGACGATTCATGTATCTTTCAAATAAGTACATCCAACGATATTGAACGGGGCCACCAACTTGTGCCTCGTATGCCAAGTGTATCGGTAGATGCTCCATCGAGTCAAAAAATGCAGGAGGGAAAAACTGCTCCAGCTTGCATATGATTTCAACAATATTATTTTCAAGTGTAGACATATCTTCGACTCGAAGGACATTTGCACAGATGCTTCTAAAAAACATACTTAATTCAGTCAACGGACCCCAAATATTATCAGGTAGAAGATCTCGAAATGCGATCGGAAGTAATCTCTGCATGAATACATGACAATCATGGCTCTTCATCCCTGATATTTTGCAATCATCGACGTTCACACATCGAGATAAGTTTGAAGCATATCCATCGGGTAATCTGAGTTCTTTTACCCATTGACAAACATCTTTGATCTGTTGTTTATTTAACACATATAGGGCCTTCGGTTTCAGATATCATCCGTTGACCTCTTGTAACTCCAACTCTGGTCTTTTACAAAGTATTTTCAGATCATGTCGGGCTTTGACATTATCTTTAGTTTTTCCAGAAATATCCATCAAAGTGTTGAAAATATTATCAAACACATTTTTTTCAATGTGCATGACATCTAAATTATGTCGAATCAATAATGAACTCCAATAGGGCAATTCCCAAAAGATACTTTTCTTCACCCAGTTGTGTGTTTGGCCAAAACCTGACACTCTTTCATTGCGACCGAATACTATATCTGGAATTGCTGAAACACGTGCTAACATTTGTTCACCAGACAACATCGGTGGTGGCCCATCTCTTTCGACTCTGCCCTTAGTAAATTTATTACGATTCCTTCGATACTGATGATTAACCGGTAGGAATCGACGATGACAATCAAAGAATGAGATTTTTCGTCCGTTCTGAAGACTGATTGATTTAGAGTGTTCCATACATTATGGACAAGAGAGTCGATCGTGAGTGCTCCAACCCGACAACATGCCGTACGCCGGGAAATCATTGATTGTCCACAAGACCGCGGCCTTTAAATTGAAGTTTTGCTTCCGATGACAATCATAAGTGACAGCTCCCTCAGTCCACAATGTTTTCAATTCATTTATCAAGGGTCTGAGAAATATGTCAATTTCTTTTCGCGGACCCTTAGGACCCGGAATAATCATCGAAAGATAAATAAATTCATCTTTCATGCACATTGACGGTGGCAAATTATAAACTGTCAGCAGCACTGGCCAAACTGAATAAGGAGTTGCAGAATGTCCAAACGGATTAAAACCATCTGTGCACAATCCCAATCTGATATTTCTAGTATCCCTAGCAAATGAAGGATAACATGTATCCAAATGTTTCCATGCTTCACTGTCAGATGGATGAGTCATTACTGTATCATCACGACTTCTTGCATGCCAACTCATGTAGGGGGCTGTCTTTTCCGACATGAATAACCTTTGAAGCCTCGGTGTTAGTGGAAAATACCGAAGCACCTTAAACGGGATATTTTTCTGTCGAACCGATTTCTTCTCCTTGTAACGAGGGTGTTGACATACAGGGCATTTATCCAACAGCACATTTTCTTTATAATATAAAATGCAGTTATTTTGGCACGCGTGTATTTTTTCATACCCAAGCCCCAATTTTCTCATTAGCTTTTTAGTCTTATAAAAAGTAGGCTCAAACTTGTTATCAGTAGGCAGCATTCCATTAATCAATCCAGCAATCCGATCATACGCAACTCCGCTGATATTACAATCGGCCTTGATGTTTAAGAGCTGTGTCATTGCTGAAAACCTAGTGTATTTAGGACAATTCTCCTACAAAGGTTCATCGGCAGCTTTCAACATCTCGTAAAATTCTACAGCTTCTTTATTCGGTAATTCAATCTCTACCGCAGCCCCTACTTCTGTGATATCAACCGCTGTAGTATCTGGTGGGACTGATGTCTGAAGAACTGGCCGATCAACATTATCATTCAGGCGGAATTGACCCCCAAGACTATCAAGTATCATAGTTCTATAGGGATTACATTGACTGGATGAAGAAGCACCAGCAGAGGAAGATTCACCATATGTCTGAACGACAGGATTGCTCGACGTCCCAACTTCGCGTGACTCCCCGTGACAAGTCCATAGAAAATATCTTGGTGCAAATCCTTTGGTATATAGATGTAGAGTGACAGTCTCCCGATCCAAAAATCGTCCATTTGAACAAATGCGGCACGGACATCGGATTTGATCACCCATGCTAACGAAATTCCGATTCGAATAGGCAAAATTTAGGAAGTACGTTACGCCTAATCGAAACTCATTCGTTAAAGCTCCACGATCAAGACGTCGGTACATCCAACTTCGATCAGCCGACATGATTCTGTCAATCAATGACAATTTCTTTGGTTAATGCATGTCTTTAGGTGAGATTGTCCTATTCCATTCGGGATTTATGTTATTCGTACTGCACTTACATTTTTATTTTAACTGTGAACTAATTATTCTAAATTTCGGCAGCATCTCCCTACAGTTCTCCGAATACGCATATCATCTGGGCGCGTATCGGAGAACAAGAGAGATGTTGCCGAAATTTAGAATAATTAGTTAACAGTTAAAATAAAAACGTAAGTGCAGTACAAATAACTATATTCCCAAATTGTCCAATCAGGGACAATTCAAGAATTGTACGTCGTATAAAAGATCATCTACTTCTTTTACACGAACATACAATCCCCGAACGGATCTAAGGTTTTGCTAAATCATATCCGACTCGTCGATGCGTACGTGAAACATATCAACTCGTCGGATGGATGATTATTTTCTAAATGTTTCGAGACAGTTCGAGTCCATATTGGACGATTTCGGCGCGCGTCCGAAGTGGACGATTCCTGCGTGCGTCCGAAGTGGACGATTCCGGTGCGCGTCCGAAGTGGACGATTCCGGCGCGAGTCCGAATTGGACGATTCCGGCGCGCGTCTGAAGTGGACGATTCCGGCGCGCATCCGAAATTAATCTAAACCCTAATAATTAATCTAACAAATTAAACAATTAATCTAAATAATTAATTAACAATTATAAAACAATTAATTAACAATTATAAAATAATAAAAATATATATATATATATATTTATAAATTCCGGCGCCGAAGTCAGGTGGACTCCGGCGCCGGCGTACAGTGGCCGAACACACTATCCGACCACTGTACAAGGTCCGGCGGCGGCCATCGGCCGACCGCCGCCGGCCGAAACCCTAGAAATAGGGTTTCGGTCGGATTGATTCCCGCCGGCCGCAACGGGAAGAGACGGCTGGCCGGCCGGCGAGGCATACCTGGACAAGTCGGCAGCAGCGGGAGGAGGAAGAGGCATCGTCGGCGTCGGCAGCAGCGGCAGCGACGGCGAGAGGCGTCGGCATGAGCTGCGGCGGCGGCAGCAGCGGGAGGAAGAAGGGTCTGGCGCGAGAGCGTGCCCTATATAAACTTATCAGCAACGGCTCACTCGCCCGTTAGAAAGCCGTTGCTGATAAGTTATCATCAGCAACGGCTCATTTATCCGTTAGAAAGCCGTTGCTGATAATTAAAATATCAGCAACGGCTCGCCTTTCCGTTAGAAAGTCGTTGCTGATAATTAAAATAATCCGCAACGGCTCGGGTATCCGTTAGAACGCCGTTGCAGATACAAATATCTGCAACGGCTCGGGCGTCCGTAAGAATGCCGTTGCAAATAGCAACGGCTTGAGCGGCCGTTGCTGATAGCCGTTGCTGAAGACCAAGTTTCTAGTAGTGATATATCTATATATGACCTAAAAATTGCCAAATATATAATTTAATATAACTAAAAATATTGTGGCTACTCCTCGATTAGTTATATTATGTGGATAATTACCTAATATATAATTTAACATAACTAAGGATGTTGTGGCTACTCCTCAATTAGTCAAATTCTATGGGTCACATGACATCATAATGCAACATAGATGATTACATGAAATAACATAACATTATTCATAATATACATCATAATAAACTACAACATCCTCCACCAGCCACAGAGTCACGTAGATTTATTAGCGTGATTGGAGAGCGGTAATATATCATGAATCATGAATCATTACAAATTCATTATATCATAATATAATATTAAAATTTATTTTTGTTGTGCAGGTTCGAGCAAGAAGAAGTGCCGACGAGCATTTCTTCTACTATTCGACGATACATGCACGGGGCATGGCCTACGTGGTCTCACGTGCCTAGCGAGCACGTCGACATGTTATGGCGCGAGTTTGAGGCACGTATTATTATTTTTATTACATGCATGATGATTAATATTGGTAATGATATTATTATTCTGCAGGCTCGCTATACATGGGCTGAGGACCAAAGGCCCTTCATTTATGCTGCCTGGGAGGCTATTTCTCGGGCAACGTACAACGGGCAGCTGGGGCAGGCCCGGTCCCAGGCGATGGCACGAGCTAGGACTGCTAACATCGCGGAGACTCGGGGATACGGCCCCGATTGGATTACTCCGGATATATGGGACCAGCTTGTGGGAATATGGTCGACGGATCGATGGCAGGAGGTTTTTAGGAATGCGGCCAGAAATCGCATGTCACGGGGAGCAGCGCGTCACACCGACGGCTCTATTGCATTTGCAGTGCACGCGAACCGTATGGTAAGTATACCTTTTAATTATATATTTTATTTGTTACTATGTGTACTAACTAATGTATTTATTTTGTAAATGTAGACGACGGTGTCGGATGACAGGACTGTCCAGCGACCCTCCCCGATGGCGATGTTTGAGCGGACTCACCGTCGAGCACATAGGACGGGAGAGTACATCGACAACCGCGCTGCATACATTATGGTAACTATATATTTGTTTAAATTATTCATTATATATTTATAATTTAAGTTTTATGATAAATATTTAACAAAAAATCAAACTCGAGTAGGAGACCTACAGCCAAACGGTGGTGCAGCGCGGGGGCACCCCCGAGGACTTTGACGCAGCAACGTGGGTCGAGGCCGCAGGTGGCTGGGACCATGGCCGCGTATATGGCTTTGCAGATAGTAGTCATGCGCGAGCCGTACTAGGGCCACTTGGGGCACCGACCTCTCCGGTCGCTGGTGAGCGGCCGTCCACCTCCAGATCCAGTTATGATCATGATAGCAGAATAAGGACTCTAAAGGAGACGGTCACGCGTCAGAGTCAGATGATGGAGCGCCAGAGTCAGATGATGGCGGAGATGCATGCTATGCTACGCAACATGTCAGGTCATCCCGAAGCAGGTATCTCTTTGGCATCATCTCATCCATCATCCTCGAGTTAATCCACGCCGGTGTACACTCAAGCACTCCAGACCCCGCCAAATGATCCAGGCCATCCTCCATCGTCATCGTGAGATTTTTTTTATATTGACTTTGTTACTGAGATATTATACTTGTTTAATTTATTTTGTTTGGATATTGATACTTCAATTTTGCATTTGAATAGTTTTTATACTATTGTGGATAATTATCAATTTTATACTATTATTGTTATTAACATGACTAGAAGAGGTGGAGTGTACCTCATTGTTATCATTCATGAGGCATTCTTTTGAGATTGGCTTCATAGTCATGAACGGAGGATGCTTCACATGAGTAGGATGATGTGGAAGCATTTGACTTCCTCTTTGCCTTGTTCTTCATGGTAGGGCAATTCTTCCTTACATGCCCTTTCTCTTGGCACACATGACAGATCACCTTTCTCTTCCGACTTTTAGTGCTCCTATGACTGGAGACACTTTAGGCTTCAAAAATCATGTTAGCAATGGAAGGATGACAATTGTCACCACTATCCTCATTAAAAGTTTCTAACTTATCGGTTTTAGCATAATCATATAGCATATTCAAAGTAGCCCAAATATCATATGCCGAAATACAATGCATGATCTTTTCAAAGATATTATTTTCACAAGAACAATATATGCAATTTGTTGCCTTAACATTTAATTCAAACATATTAATTTGTTCTTGTGTCCATGCATCCATGTTTTCCTTAGGTTCAATATATTTGATTTTTACCATGTTAAATACACCTAAACCTTGAGTCTTTAGAAATGTGTACATCCTAGATTTCCATAGACCAAAGTTAGGGGCATCGAACCTAGGAGGTGTAGATGCTACCGACTCTAGAGCCATTTCGAGATCGAGACGAGGTGTAGAAGAGATGGTAAAATCTCAAGCTACGAACCTGCCCTGATACCAATTGTTGGCGAAATGACGACACTAGAGGGGGGTGAATAGTGTGTTTACTAATACAATTAGCCTAAATCTCAATTTTGATCGTTTACTTAGATTGGTTTAGGAAATTTGCAATTCAATGATTACATGCGGAAGCGATAAATTATAAGGCAATAAAAAATAAGCAATAATAACAATGCAAACACAAGATATTTATAGTGGTTCGGCCCCAATGCCTACTCCACTACCTAAGCACTCCGCTTAGGATTTCCAAACTAGATTTTACTAGATTAATTAGAGTTTCCCTTACAACGAGGACTTTTCACCGGAAAGTCTTCGCTCTCCAACCGAAGGCACTTCCACACCCGGAAGTATCCCGCCTTCCTACCGAGAGCACTTTCCCACCTCAACCTAAGGGACAACTAGAACTAATCCTAGTATTCACTAAGTATACACAAGTGGCTTTACTCCTTCTACACCAAGGATACCACTTCACAAACAAGACCTAACAACCTAGGTCTTACAAACTCAAATTCAAATAAAACGTTCAAATAACAGGTAAAATTACATTCAAAAGAGCTAAGAATAAAACCAATATTAAACGCTCTTTTGCAAACCTTTGACGCCTTCAACTCGTCAAGTGGTAGCGCTTGATCAACACTCGAGTTGAGCGAAGCTTGTGCGCTTGAAAAAGATTGATGCAGAAAAAAACAAGGCGCACTGTAATTGATCGATTGGAAGGCTTAGATCTTCCCTTTGAATACTCAATAATTTTTGTAAGAATCAAGGAAGAAGAGCTAAAAGAACCATATGAGGGTATATTTATACCCTATTGAAGAAACGACTGCTCAACGGATAGAAAACTATCCATTGCAGATCGCCGGTCGAAAACTGTCCTTCAACCGCTGTAATTCTCCCTGTGGTCGATCGATCGATAGGTCGACCACCTAGACGCAAAAACATCGATCCGGATCTTCGATCGACCCATCGATCGATCGATGTGATCTGCGTCTTCGGGTATCAGCAGGTCGGTCGACCGATGGGTCAATCGCCCGAGCTACTGCCCATTTTGGGCTTCCATCGATCGACCGCCAGGTCGACCGAAGTAGCTCTGCTACTTTTTACCTTCATTCGGTCGACTGCCCAATCGACCGAACCTAGGTTGAAGTTTATTACTTCAACCTATTTCTTCCGCGCTTCGTTTACGGGTTCTGGCTTTCAACGAGCATCATCTTGGAGAGCTTTTGACGTGATCTTTGGACTCGTCCAAGCGACTTTGGTGCACTCGTCGATTTCCGAGAAGTTTCGCGACGGACCCGAGCGCGACGATCAATGTCCTTCCGATATCCGATTTCTCTGATATTTTTGATCGAGGACATCGAACGCTACTGATATGGAATCTGAAGATATTCTCAATGAAATCATTAGTCTCATGTTTGTTATCATCAAAACCATCAAAACTGAGATTAAGACTTAGGTTAAAAACCTAAAGCCAACATGGAAGTGACCCTATTTGATCTTCTACGAGCAGAGATGAGCAGTACTAGCATCCCTATCAGATATCCATCTAGTCTTAGCCTTTGCCCACCATTTCAGAGTAATCTGTCTTTGAAGGGCATTGGCCTTGTTATGAAGACTTCTAAGGATGATATAGTGGGAATCATCAAACGCAGAAATGGAGTCAAGATGTTCAAGAGAGTGAATATCATTAAGAGTATTTTGAAGTAAATCTTCTAATTTACCTAGGGAGTTTCTATTCCAATTAGAAAGAGCAGCTCTAGTCTTAGAGAGTTTACTGTTAAAATTGGAGAAGACATCATTAACAAGGGAGGGGAGAGTCCAAGAATTGTTAATAATAGAAGTAGGCTCCTCATAATTAGTCCAAAAGTTCTGGAATCTAAAAAACGTACACTTAATCACTTTAGAAGATGGGATAGAGATAAGTAAAGGAGAATGATAAGAGGTGAGCTTAGGAAGATGATTTACAGTGGTAGAGCCAAAGAAATGCAGCCATGCAGGATTAGAGAAGACTCTATCCAATCTTACAACGATGCGAAGGTGGCGTTTCCTATTATTAGACCAAGTGAAGGGATGGCTAGAGAATCCAAGATCAATAAGATTGGAATTAGAGATGAAGTTTCTAAAACAATTAATAGAGTGATTGATAGAAAAGGGAGTGCTTCCTTTATTATCCTCCTGATTAAGGATGCAATTAAAGTCCCCTGAAATTAACCAGGGATAAGGAGAAAAATCAGTGCTAGTAAGGAAGTCCCAAAGAGAGTTTCTAAGAAGAGGGTTAGTGCTAGCATAGATATTGGAGAAAAGAAAAGGCTCTGAATTTTTCAATTTTAGGATAACATGAATAATAGAAAAGTTAGGAAAAATCACTTTAGCAAGGACAAAATCAGAATTCCAAGCAAGAATAAGGCCTGCAAAGGCACCTTGAGAGGGCTGGATGAATCCATCCCAGTTCTTTCCAAGACTCCTAATTAAATTTAACCCTTTATGGGAGTCAAGGTGGGACTCTTGAATGGAAATGACCTTGATAGAATGACTTTTAATGACAAAGGAAAGGTGATCCCTCACTGGTTTCCTAAAAGCTCGATCCTCTACAGTTCCAACTTAAGATATTCATGGATATAATTAAGTTGGTTTTAGTATAAGAGCTAAAGGATTCTCATGGGGATCCTCTTGAATGGGAAAGAACCCTTCTGGAGAGTCTAATAGGTTACTGGGTCGGTGCTTCTTAGATTTAGAAGGAGGTTCTAAAGAGAGCAAGGAGCTGCTATGGCTGTTCTTAGTGGTTTTTGATTTTTTCCTCAATTTGCCCCTGTTAGATACTTTCAGAGGCAATTGCTTTTTAGAAGAAAGAATCACACCAGAAACATCCTCAACCACTTGGTCGAAGGACCTAGGAGGAGGAGGGTTAGAGATAAGATCAGGAGAGTTTAAATTCGTGTTTAGGCTAGGGTTGATAAGCTGGTGGTGGGCTAGAGGAAGATTCTTAAAGAGATAATTCTATGTCACTGAGTTGAGATAAGGAGTCTTCCTGAATAGATAAGGAATCCTCCTGGTCAGACTCATATGTTACCTCAACAGTGTGACTAAATTCAGGGTAAGAAGCAGATCTTATAGTTATTGATTTTTTTCTAGGAGGCTCAGAAGCAGGCTGAGTCTTAGAGGGTCCCTTCTGATTTCCACAGGAGCCTTGGCTTCCTCCATTTGGTTTGAGGAATCAGGTTTTGCTAGCTTCCTAGGTTCCTTATCCTGAGAAATAGGATTCAAAGGGGAGGAACTAGTTTGCCCAGCAGAGCTTCGACGAGGTCGTCTTCGCTGAACTTGAATCCAGGGACCACAATGTGGTTTTGAGGTCAGACCTGAGTCATCAAGAGGGGAAGCTGGAGGCTCAGGGGAGAGATTGGGTAAGGGGGGATTGGACTTAGAGTTGGGATTACTAAGGTTGGTAGAATTATCCTTAGAGCAAGGAGGAGAAGAGTTAGAACTCTTAACAGAGTTGTTAGAAGCTTTTTTGGGACAACTAGATTCTAAGTGACCAACAAGGCTACATTGGAAAGAGACAGAGGAAATATTTTCATATGAAATAAGTTGAAACATAGATTTATCACCTACTTCAATTCTAATACCTTGATGTAAAGGAATAGATAAGTCAATATCAACACAACACGGACATATCTACCCCTTTCAAGAGAAAAACATCTTTCATCAATTTTTAAAACAGATCCAATGTTGTTAGCAAGTAAATAAACAGATTCATGGTTCCAAAATTCAAGAGGAAGACTATGAATTCTTATCCAAATAGGAACATGAGTAAATTCCTCTTTCCAAGGGCTGAAAAGAGATTTCCAGTGTATTAATCTGATGACATCGCCTCCAAGCGACCAGGGACCATCAGTTATAACATAATTAGCAATTTCAAAAGAGGAAAATTTAAAAACAAAGAAATCCTCTTCTAAATCAACAACAGATGTAAAACCAAAATTACCCCATAACTTTTGGGCCCATCTTTGAACAACAAATAAAGAAGAGGGTTTCCCTAGGAATTTACCAATTAGGCTGGATTCCCAGGGTTGCCTCCAAGCCTGCACTTGTTCAGTAGTAAACTGCACTTTGTCAGTAACATTAGATTCTATCAATTTAAGAGTAGCAAAGTCTACAGAACAAGGTTTAAGAGGGGATTTACCAGTTAAAACTTGAGGCTAGGAACAAGGCTGTGAGTGCAGAGTGCCAGGAATAGATCCTGTTAAAGAGGGGGCGGTCCCTAGAAGCCGAAACAGGGGTTTTAATAGGGTTAACAGAAGAAGCATTATTTTTGATAGAGGAACTATCATGCATATTAGGGTTAGACTTAAAGTTAACAACCGAATGTAAATGAGGAGAACTTTTAGAAAAAATAATTTTTTTGTCTGCACAGAAGACTTCGGAGCCCTTTTACTACTATTAGCGGGGAAACTAGGTTTACCAAAGGGGATAATCCCGTTTCCCTTACCTTGAATAGGATTAGAAGGTTTTCCAGAAGGAACTTTAAATCCCCTAGAGAGAGAGGAAGAAGACTGAACATTCTCAGTCATTGGTATTATACGAAAATCACGAGAAACAATTTTTGAAGAAGATTTGAAATTAGGGTTCACATTTTTTCGGAGAAAGCCAAATATTTTGAAACCATACGAGAAACATAAGGAATATTTACCACAGGAATTGAAGAATCTAAACCGGAAACATCCATAGGCGAAACATCCAAATTAGGGTTTCGAGTTTTACCATAAAGATCTGAGGAATCCGAAGCCAAATCAGTCTTAGACGGAACAACAGAAGCAAAGGTTGGAGAGAGTATACCAGAAGAAACCATCAGAGAAGATGTGAAATTAGGGTTTTCATCGGAGGACCCTTTCACCACGGACGAAGAAGAGGGATGGTCAGAGACGGGCACAGTCGAGTTGGGAGGGGGAGAAGAAGAAGAGAGGAGCACCGTGGGATCGTCGGGAGGGTCCGACGGCGACCGACGAGAGGCGGCGAAAGTTGTCGCACTTCATCGCACGCTCCCAGAGCAATTTACAATAACTAATTACTGTAATTATAACTATGTGATTAAATAAATTAAATTGCTATGTGATTACTCCCGATACTAATTAATAGCAGTATTTAATTCACATAGTAATAAATTGCGCGAATGCTGCAATTATATTACCAATTGAATAAAAAAAGAAATGTAATTAAAAATGTAATTGCAACATTCATTACTACGTAGTTGCAATTTATGGATGCATGGTTGTCAATTGATTACTACGTGAATTCCAATTATATTTAAAAGTTAATTTGCACTATTTGTAATTCTATCGGTTGACAATGTAATTATATTTTAAATACTGCATAAAATTATTACCGTATGAAATTATTGTTCCAATTATATTTTAAAGTCAATTTGCATTATTTCTAATTGTAACAGCTGTCAATGTAATTATATTTTAAATACTACATTAGATCACTACCATGTGAAAGTTATTTCTAATGCATGAAATTTAAGAAGAAAAAAATTAAATTTCAAAATATTAAATTAAATTTGTAAAATTTCAACATATTGAGAAGAATAAGTTGAAAAAAGAAACATTGAAAAAAAAATTCTTCCATAGGTAAGTTTTTTTTTTAATTTTGATTTAAATTACCATTGGATTTAATTTTTATAATTTTTATAATTTTGATTTAAGTTGGTTTAATTCTAAATTATTTGCAGTTGGATTTAACTTTTATAGTTGAATTAGATTTGAAAAAGTTTTGCCTACTTTTTACGTGCCTCGAAATTTTTCTTACCCGGTGTAGGAAAAAATTAAATTTTCCAACGAAAGTTTGCTAACATGGAAACTTTACAAAATTTATAATTTTATTTTTTTTCTTGATCAAAAATTGTGAATATTAATTTTGGTTTTTTCTCTCTATCGCATTAATTCTAATTTTTAATTCTAATTTAATTCTAATTATTAACTGCTGCTTTAATTTCTATTGTTAATTTCAATTTAATAATAATTCCAATTGTACGTTTAAATTTAATTTCCTAACTCATTGCTCTTCTCCACTGGAAATTAAAACACCAATTGTATGTTTAAATTTAATTTTGATTGACTCTCTCTCTTTCCCTCCCCTCTCTCTCTCTTCCGCTAGAATTTGAAGCATCCAATTAAATGTTTAAATTTAATTTTGATCATCTCTCTCTTCCCTTTCTTCCGCTCGAATTTGAAGCGCATGCATTGATCTTTGACTTTTTATTTAACTCTCGTTATATCTCTCTTCTCCTCCCCCTCTCTCTTCCACAGCTGGAATTTGATGCTTGAACCTTTTATTTTAACTTTTTAATTTTCATTAACTCTCTCTCTTACCTTCTCACAATTGGAGAAGGCATGCAGCACACTATCAAATTTCATCAGTTTTTACCTTTTTGAGTTGATCTCTGACCTGCAGATTTGGAGAAGACAGTCCTTTGATTCACGTCAAGCTTAGGGAAAATGCTTTGCACGGGAGAAGGCATCCAAATTCGGTATAAGATTTTTTTTTGTTTGATTTTGAAAAGTATTTTTTAACATCACTATCAAATCCGATATAACAATTAATTTTGGATATGCTTTGCTTTAAAAAGTTATTTTT
Organism: Canna indica; assembly: GCA_034359265.1. Lineage (NCBI taxonomy): Eukaryota > Viridiplantae > Streptophyta > Magnoliopsida > Zingiberales > Cannaceae > Canna > Canna indica. The sequence goes on from CP136891.1 coordinate 28,282,605, forward strand.
AATTCGGCAACGTCATGAAAACTTTTGAGCCGTGTGCTATTTTTTTATTTTGGCTTTGATAAGTATTTTTTTATAATTATTTTAAAGGATTCCTTTAAGCAGTGTGCAATTTTTTTGTTTTTATTTTGATAAGTATTTTTCCTTAAACATTTGAAAGATTTATTATGTTTATGTTTTGGTTATGGCAGGAGTGATTTCTAATTTATTATGATTACGAAGGAATGATTCTAATTTATTATGATTCTCTTTTTATTAATCGTAATCTAAATTGTTGCTCTTTTGTCTTTTGCTAGGGTTGAACTCGCTGGTCTTCTTGATGACATATATATGAAATATTTCTATTTGGCTTTGTGATCGGATTGATTACTTAAAAATTCAAAAGATTAAAGAATTTTAAAGGATTCCTTGAAGTAGTGAGCAATTCTTTTGTTTTTATTTTGATAAGTATTTTTTCTTAAACATTTGACAGATTTAATTGATTACTCGTGATAATTGATTAATTATGCACATATTCCATATTTATATTTTGTTAATATTTTACTTATTTATGATTATAAACTTTACTTTATCTTATATTTTTCTATGTAAATTATAGATTTACTAACAAATTGCTGAAAATACTTTTTAATGTTAAACTTAATTTTTATATTAATTTTGTGCTTTTGAAATATATTTTTTATATTGTAACATTTATATAATTTATATTTTTTATTTTTAATAAGTTATTTATATTTATGTATATTTAATGGATATTTTTTTATATTTTATATTTTAAATTATTATTTGTTAGTTACATTTTATTATGTTGCCTACTTAAATTTACCTTGTAAATATAAAGTATATTAATTTAAGTTGCCTACTTAAATTTAAAATGTATTATAAATTATATAACATTAAAATTGTCTACTTAAGCAATTTTATGTTTAAGCAATTTTAAATTGTATTAATGACATTGCATACTTTAATTAGTATTAATTGTATTAACTATATATATATATTAATTGTATTAATTTCTATCTACAAATTGTATTAAATATGTTCTCTACTTAAATCAATAATGCTTTTATACCGGATTGAATTTTTAAAATTTACTTTTAGAAATACATATTTTTAATTAAACTTGTTGTTGTCTACTTAGTGATTGAATTTATTTTTAATTAAATTCAATTTTTAATTAATATTAATTATGTTTTACTCTCTCTTACAATAAGTATTAATTAATTACGTTATTCTCTCTTGCATTTACTTTACACATGACATTATTTTGATTACCTGTCACTCTCCCTCACGTTTCCCGTATCTCTCTCCTCTCTCCTCTCCTCTCTTTCTCACGTAAGTAACTATTCTCTCTCACTTAAATGTTCTATTTACTTTCTCCTTCTCTTCTCTCACAGTCTCCTCTCGCAAGTAACAGTTCACATCTCTTCTTCTTCAACAAGGTAATTAGTGGTTTCATATTTTCCTTACCTTCAACCTCTACATCGTCTCCCTTCCTGGAACTATTGTTTCACGTCCATCTGCAAGACTGCAACACGGTAATCTCTCAACTCTGCTTTCTAACACTCATGCATGCATATGACATACCCATGCATTGATTTATATATATGTATATCATAACATTTTGCTGAGCGAATCCAGTAGCCGAGATCACAATTCTGGCACAGGCAGATGGCGCTCTTCTTCTACACCTTGCCAGTGAGCGGCCCCTTGAAGTGTGTCTTTATGGTTCACCCTGACTATGATCGTGCTACAGTGCATGATCGACGTCATGCATGTGTCGAACATGTTCCTACATATTAAGATGGCTTACGGCACCAAACGTTCAGAGGGAGAAGAGGATGGCGAGAAAGGTCGAGGAGCACATTTGATGCCGGCATACGTAAAATCCCAAAAATTCTTCTTCTTGGATCTCTCTGTTGTTCTTCTAGTGATGCAGGTGAAGTAATTTAAGTAACACAAATCCCTTTTAATTTCTTTCATGCAGCTGCAGAATTGGTGTTCATATTAACTGGACTATGGGTTACTTTAATTAATTAACTAGAATTTCTTCTTCTTCTTCTTTTTTGACTCTTTCTGCTTAATTCTTATCGAGCATTAATATGAGATTTGTTTGAAGAAGAATTGCTATCGAGCATTGAATATGTGATTTGTTTTAATCACTTCTTCTTTGATTTGTTTGAAGAAGAATTCTTATCGAGCATTGAAGAATTCTTCTTCTTCTTTGTTAATACTGATAGCATTTCATTTTAGGGAATTGGTCCCATGATTTATTTAAACTTTCACAAATCTGAGATTATATTTTGCTCTCTACACTTCAAAGAAGGAGCATTTCTGCTTAGCTGCCCATTTAGTACTTGGCACTCTGAACTATGTAGCGCCCAAAATGCAACTTGAATAAATCAAGACATATAGGACTTATTATCATGTTTCTAATATCTCCTTCTAATACATTTTGTACTTAGTACTTAATGTTTGCCAAAATTATCAATATTATATAAGTCCTGAGAAACACTACAAGAAAACATACTTTCACCAACATATTTATTACCAACAGATCTATTATGTTGGTAATACCGACAATATTATCGACAGATATTTAATCCGTTGGTAATTCAGCTTACAATTTTATGAAATTTTTATTTTTTCTTTTTCCCTCGTATTTGTCAACGGACCAAAATACTTTCCCCCCAAATCCCGGTGTGACTCCCTCCTATTTTTTCTTAGCCGACAAAAACCCCGCACGATTTTCCCCTTGTTTTTTTCTCCGCCGATGAAAGCCTCGTACATATCTTCCCCCATTTTCTCAGCCGACAGAAGCCTCAAATGACTCCCTTTTTTTCTCGGCGAGTATAGCATCGTGGCAGTCACAACAAAATCGGTACTCATCATGTTCGGCTCCGTGGCGATCATCTCGTTGATGTTGATCATCTCATCAAATCAACATCGATCATCTTGTTGATTTGGTGTTGCTTTTCCTTCTCTCCTTTGAGATTGTGTGACCTAAGCATTCTTTTTGTTTAAGTAAAGGTTGGAGTTGTTTTGATCTGAATCATGTACTTCTCTTAAGAAATGAATCATGTACTTCTCTTAAGAAAGGGTGGATAAAAGGGGAAAGAAGAACAACGAAGAAATAGAGGCATCCATGCATTTTAATTACAGAGGTAATTATTTCCTTCTTTTATTTTTTCTTCTGTTCTTGATTTGGGTATTTTTTGCAATCCCATTCTTTTTATGTTTATCAGATGTGTGGAGGATTAGTTATTTATCTTTTATTCTTTATTCAAGTGGTAATTATTTTAAACTTTTTAGGGTATTCGATGGGTTTCTTTTTCCTATAAAGAACTTCAATGTTTGATAGATAATGAAGCAGATTGGTAACACAGATGATGAGTGAGTATATTTTTTTCCCCACGAATTAGAGCTGCTTTCTTTTTTCCTTTCCTTCCTTCCTTCCTTCCTTCATTTGCTCTATATGATGATGGATTTTGTTTGGTACTTGTATAAGAAGGGAATAGTAACCTATGATGTGTATCATCTTAATTTTTTCCCTTTTTCACTTTTCTTGCCAAATTTATAAATGGATCCAGCTTGATTTGATTTATCTGAAAGTATATTCCATTTTTTTTATATTTTGATTGCATGTAGCAGAATCATTCAGGCATAGAATTTGTCTTTTCTATACATTAGTCTTCATGAAAAAAAAAGTTTCTTCAGACCATGTTCACTGTCGTGATCTTCCATAATCTGAGACTCCAAGAATTCTTGCATTCAACAGGTGTGCAAGAGAGGGTAAATGTTAAAGGATGCACCATTTTCATCATAAGATTTGTATCAAGTTCCTAGGACCAGATAGTGAGGGCTGTTGAATAACCATGGCCAGGCTTGTCATGTGTCCTCAATGTCATAAGCTTCTTGTCAAGTACCCTAATATTTTTGTTTATAAGTGTGGTGGATATCCCATCGCCCTTCGTGGTATGTTCTTCTTCCACCTCACCCTTTTCGCAATGAGGTGGCGCCGAGAGACATGACAGCGAGGGTGATGACGATGAAGTGGATGGAGTTGGGCGAGAGAATGAGGATGACTTATGGCTTGCAAAGGCAAAGACGTGGGGAGTGGGTGGCGATGGCGGCAACAGAGGACCAAATGACTGAATAGGAGGCATGCCGACCGGTGGTGGTGTCGATGAGGGCGGTGGTGCCGGAGTGGGGGTAAGAACCACTAACCAGTACTTTGCTAGGTATTGTAGTTTGAATGTGTTGCTTTTCATTATTAAATCAACAAGAATATTAGAAGTGTAAACATAGCATCATCCCATGTAGCAGCTTCAAAGGCATGAATTAGGATCAAAGTTAGATGGAATTTGACCAAAAGCTAAATGTTGAGAGAATGGATTACATGAATTTTTGAGAGAAATATTGAAGCAAATTGCATCGGTTTCTCAAATGCAGAGACTCTTACTTAAACTAGAGCATTATTATTTTAAACTAGAGCATAACTGAGATCAAAATGTTTAGGTATCATTTTAATTTAGTTAATTACCTTTGAATTTAGTTTTTCTTTTTGGTTCATCTCCAGAACGTTTGTTTCATTTCTACTTCAAGTCTGTGCATAGATTATTATTATTAATTAAAGTAGCATATATAATTGTACTTCTCTGGAATGTTTTACTTGGTATCATTATGAAGTACTAGTTGACATATTAAAAACCTATGTTATAATAAAATAAGTTCACTAGATATTGAAGTTCATATACTTCCATTCTATAGTTTGTTGTGGCCATATATATATATATTGGTAGGACTACATGTGAGTTGTCGGTGGGAAGCAACAATGCATCTTCCTGATTCTTGAATCAAAATTAAATAGGAACTCGTGAGGAGCTTCCTTGGGAGCACTTTTTCAAATTGGTTTGAGTAGATAGTTTCAGAATGTGGCTTTGAGGAGATGACTGAGGAAAAGAAGTTTTAGTGTCAGGTGAAGGACCATTACTTACTTTAGGAGGCTGGAATAACCAAGGATGCCCAGTGCCATCACTGTAGCATTGTCTTAATTTAACGGAACCATCTCTGGGTCCTCTTATGTTATTGTCTTAACATTTCCTTTCTCTATGCATTAGACTGATTCGTCGAGTTTCGTCTAGCATCTTTTCTGAACTCTCTATATTGGGTGTTTGGATTGACTAGGAAGCTAAGACGAAACATATACAATCTTGGTTCCTTTTTGTTTTGTCTCTTATAGTTAAAACAATGGATAACAGGTAAAAGTTGAAGTGAAAGATTGAGTTTTATAAAGTATGTAGATGGATCATGGATAAGTTCTAATTGTTGGTTGAAAATGTTTAAGTACTGATTAAGTTTTATAATATTTTCTGCATGAAAATATGTACTCTTTTGGGTATTTTGGTACAAATAATTGCATTTGATTGGATTGCCTTGTGAAATGCATAAGTACAATGCTTCACTAATAACTTGATATGTACAATGATGGATCATATGATTGCCTACTAGCATGAGATGTGGAAGATTTCTTCTCAGATCAAGCATTAGAGAACCTTTAGGGCTTTAGACTAGTATGGTCACAAATAGAATCCCTAAGATTTCTTGATGCTGTATCTGACCTATTCCTCATTTCAATTGTGGGAAAGGAGTTTGATACTTGGAAACTACTGTCCTTGTACGTTGAACTTATAATTTTATAAAATGTTTGGCATTGCCAGTATGTTGAACACGTCTGCTTGCGAGGAGATTAGTCTGGCATACACCCAGCATACCTTTTGAACGTTCTATCATGTTAGGTGTTCTTACCATAATTGGCCATGGTTTTATTGTTATTATTTTTCAATTATTTGTACTTGTATATCTATTGTTATTACCTTTTGAACTCTTGAAAATAAGTAATAATCTTTTTTACTTCTCAAAGAACCAAACTATGTACATTTTGAGTATTAGTGCTCGAACGTAAGGTGAATAGATTTCGATCTGATCAACATGCTCTTTTGGTTTTCAGATGTTGCAGACTATTTGTCTGATGTGAAAACGTTGGGCAGGAATAAATTTGGAAGTTGTACAATTATCGTATAGTGTATATAGTTTGAAATTTTTAATTATTAGAATTATACATGAGAGAAAATTAGGGACTTGTGCAGATACATGGTACACAATGAAATAGAGCAGTGGACGAAGAAGGTTCCCCATGCATGCTTATCATGGAAAAATAGATCCAAGCAACATGAAGCTGGAAAAAGGTTCCCCATACATGTATAGTGTTTATAGCTTGAAATTTTTAATCATTAGAATTATACATGATACACAAAATGAAATATATAGAGCAATGGAGGAAGAAGGTTCCCCATACATTTTTATCATGGAAAAACAGATCCAAGCAACATGAAGCTGAAATTGGAGGATGTTTGCCTCATATTAGCATAAACCATAATTTCAAAAGTTACTTTTTAAATCTTTTTTTAGAGTTTGAAAGTTGTTTTATAATTCATGTTTTGCATCTATTAATTTGGATATCAGGAGATTCATGGCTCTCATTCACAAAGTATTGCCATATTTACCTCTGTTTTTTATGCAAACTGGAAAGATTTTGTTCTCCTCAATGTCCTTTTTTTTCAGTGGTGGTATATTTCCTTAAGTAATCCGACTTTCCAGTAAGATAAACTTTATGGAGGTTATATTTAGTTTATCTTCTTATCACTTAGCAACTAGGTTCACAAGTACTCTCCAATTTTTCTATCACACGTATATAGCAAGGACCTTAATTAGTGATGATGATTAGGTTGTTAATCCTAAGAAGATAGAGAAGTCTTTTCCTCCAAAGTTGCTTGGTTGTTATCCTGGTTCTCGTGAAAAGGTGTCTATTGTTATATTTATCTTTGTCTTTGACAATTGCTATTCTACTTGCTTTCAGCTTTTGATGAATATGTTGTATATTTTTAGCATAAAGGATTCATTATTTTGGTTTCCCAATAGGTTTATCTAAAGAATGGTCCTTATGGATACAACGTGCAACTGGGGGAGGATTCAAAAGGTTAAACGCCAAATTTTTTTTCTTTGTCTGAGGTTTGTTATGTTATGCGAAATCTACATTAATTCAGTTTCTATTATATATTTCTTAGCGAATTTCCTTTTCTTAGTCAATCCAATTTAATCATATTCACATCTTCTATCTTTGGGCACAATCCTAAGTGGTGCACCTCAGCCATTGCTTTGTTACATGGGATGATGCATATCCAGAAAATAGGCCCCATATACCTACGAGATATTGGATCATCTTAATTATAAGGAATTAGTTTCTTGCTCAACTTCTGGCATTGAACAATTTAAATCATTTGGCCAACAACAGTTATCATGATTCGTGAGCAGGTGTATATTATCTACTCTTACCTGCTCTCTTTGGGTACTTGTTATGAGATACATGCCCAATACTTTTGTAAGTATTTGATATCTTAAATCATCAATCAAAAATTTGAGTACCAGTACTTGTTTCCGACTATCAGTATATAACAATAGTAAATATACTGATAATTATATTTAGTACCAGTACTGGTACTAAACATCCCAATTATTAGTATATAACTACAGTAAATATACTGATAATTGGCGCCCTTAAGGGCGCCGGTTTTTTTTTTTCATCCCCCTCTATTCTTTACTTTTGAACCGGCGTCTTTACAAGAGCCTAAATATTATTTCCGACTAAAAAAAAGAGTCATTTTTTCATAAATAAAGCGCTCGTTATCGGTATATTTACTATAGTGATGTTTTAGTTCATAACTTTTTCGAATAACTTTGTGGCTTTCAAATCTTGTCATGCTTGGATTTTGTCATTAGAACTTGCAAAATATGAACAAAGTATATAATCATCTTTTCCCAACTTGCATTTGCAGAGCTTGTGTTGTGCGAAGTAGTTCTCTAGCTGTGATAATCTTGAGAATGCTTCATTCTGCCCGGTAATGTTTATTTAATAAATTCGACATGTAGAATATAGTGTTACTAAACTTCTTTTTTTACCGTACAAAGGTTATGAAAAAGAATGCCAAATACAATTATTCTTACCTAAGATATCTTCATCCTCTTGCATGCACTCTATTTATATAAGAAGGTTTTGGTTGTGGATTGAATGCTTTATTCAATTGACTTGGTTTCCAAGAAATTATTAAACAATATGCTAGTATAAGCTTTAGTTAAATAACCTTGATGCATAACTAGTACAATGAAAGCTTTATAAGGTTCCGATAAAGACAGCTTATGAGAAAAGAATAAATGAATAAATGAGTTTGAACCTTTGTTTACAATGATAGCCAGAAAATTTATATGAGAAAAGAATAAATGAGTTTGAACCTTTGTTTACCTCAATACAATGGAAAAAGGCTTCTTTTGTAGCTTCATATCTTGACAATTAAAATGACTGAATTAGTTTTTCCAATACTGCAGATTAAATAAAAAATTCCCCTCAAACTTTTTGACAGATGTGAGGCAATTGTAGGAAGTTGCTTGTCATCTAAAGCTTTCTAACTTTAATTTGAAAATTCATGAGTGTAGGCTTTTCTTTTTCATTAACTGAAAAAAATTCTAAAGTCATCTCCACCCTGGAGCTTTTCTGAGTCATATCCAAAGCTATTTATATGGTGCTTGTATGTTATTTTTGGCATCTTAAACCATACTTGTCTTGAATGGTAGAGATTATGCTCTTAGTTTATCCTTTGCACCCTTACCTTTATTGCCTCTTCGAATCATTGGTTTCTTTAGGTATTACAAAATAAGATCAAAGGCATTGCTTGTATATTTTTTATAGAAGTAAATTCAGATACTATGCATGCTATTATATCATGTTTTTGTTGCTGGTGATTGCTTGGTGTTCTACTAAAGACAAACCATAGGATAATTTATGTTCACCTAGATTGCCAATGCCATGTATGTATAATATTTATTTAGCAATATGTGGTTTTATATTCTTTATTAGACCTTATTTTATGTGATTCCTTGCACTTAAGTGGGTTTCTAGTAGTAAGCTTTTCTTTTGCTTGCTACAATGAACAATTATAGCATAGCATGGAGTTACAAAAGACCAATTTGGTTCACCATCATTGTTCTTCAATATATTGTTATCTTGATGGAACACTAATTTAAAGTATGTTATGTGTTTGTTTTTATCCAGGTGGCACCACTAATGAATTTATGCAAGGAGTCGAGGGATTTCTTGATTTGGATAATTGGAGGAGTTTGGATAATTGATTCTATATGTATTTTGTTGAAAGAGTTAGACTAATGTATACCAACAATTTTTGACTAATGTATACCAATAGTTGGTTTTAATCAAAATATTTTCACATATATGTTGAAAGAGTTGGTTATATATGTATTTTGGTAGATGGGTTGATTATGAAAATGTGAGTTTGGTTTCTTAAATATGTATGTGTATGATTTGTTATGAAAATGTGAGTGGTTGTATAATTAAGTAATTTGATATATGTGTATAATTCGATAACCAGAAAGTAGATTAATTGTATACAAATGATATTATCAATGGATAACTGTTGGTATACCAAAGGGTATAAATTGATATTACCAGTGAAAGTATATCCGTTGGTAATAACTATGAATGTTACCAACTAGTCTATTCGTTGATATTACCAATGGAGTAATACCAACAAACACAAATCTGTTGGTAATATCAACAAAAATAAATTCGTTGGTAATACCAACGGATATTTTTATCCGTTGGTAATACCAACGGATGTTGTAATATCCGTCGGTAATACCTAGCAGGGTATCACCAACGAATTTTTAACTATTACCAACGGATTTAGTCCGTTGGTGATACTCTATTTTTTTGTAGTGAAATCAACTAAACTATTTGCTCTCATAAATTTTGGTCAAGACTTAATCTTAATTTCATGGAATATCACCGTTTGTTCAAATTGAATGCCGACAGTTCAATTCAATAAATGATCTAAATTTCTTGATTTGTCCACTTAGATACATTAACCGTATTAGCTCATTTTTTTAGTATTTATTTTGTAAACTATGTACTTAGTGCATAAGAAAGGATTGAAAAGTTATAGTGATTATATCTTATAGATAATCAAATTGTGAATAATTGCATTGCCTATCTTTGTATTAGAAGATTTAATCGTCATGTGGCATAAAGACTAGCTACTTTAGATTTAAATTAGAATAATGTTTGCCTCAAATAAAAATATGGAGAAGAATATAATATAAGCGGACTAAGAAGTAAGACTAGAGTATACTAGGAAGTATTATCTTCAGTTATGGTTCTATTTTATTTTTTCCATAGGCATAAGTTAATATTTTCACATATATTTATTTTTTAAACTATCAGCTAAGTGCAAAAAGAAAGGATTGAAAAGTTAATAGCAATTATATCTTAGGATAATCAAATTATGGATAAATGCATTGCCAATCGTTGTATCAGGCCTTCAAAGGAAGATTAGTTCATCATTTGGCATAAGACTACTTTGGGTTTAGATTAGGATAATATTTGAGTCAGTTAAAGATATTGAGAAGAATATAGTATACGCCAACTAAGTAAGACTAGAGTCTACTTGAAAGTATTGTCTTCGGTTATGGTTCTCATTTTATTTTCTTCATATGCATAAGTTTATCTCTTCATATATTTATAGTTACATAAAATTACATAAATGAGAATGATATTACACATGATGATCGCTATACCAAATTGTAAAATTATTTAAGCAAAGCGGGTAAATATTTAGTTTCAACATCCACATCCGCACTACATTGTCTACAATTACTGAGTAAACAGAACAAACAGGTGTAACGCTAAATCCACACAATAAGAATTTTGCCAACATGCATGCATACATGTGTTGCATTATTTACTATGTGGTGATCATTGTTCTATATATTTATTTATTTTAATGCCTATTTTTCTTTCTGCGACAATCGCCAACTGCACACCCTAAGCACTTGGCATGGTATCGGGCTCTCTCTTTGTTGTTGTTTAATTAACTGGTTAATATAAATTTAGTACTGTCATATATTTTTACACTTAACATTTCATAATAAATTTATAATCATGATATATGTAATACAAATTATTTATGATTTTATAATTAATTTATTATTTTTATATTAGACTTATTTATTTACTGTTATTTTATTATATAAATATATTTGATTATTCATAATTATTTAAATAAAATAATATTTATATATAATAGCTCAACTAGTGGGTTCTCGACTAGTTTCCTAAATAAGGGAAAACAATTCTTCTTGTAAAACGGAGCAGCAATGGAAGCCCGCACATTTCTGACTCTATTGAGAAAGCTTTCTTCTCTGTATGAGACTCCTCATCTCCTCTATAAATCCTAAATAATACGACAGAAAGAACGGAAGCGCTTCAATAAAACCTGGTCATTAATGGTGATGATTCGTTCTTCAAGACCTCTCTTGCTGCTGATCGCTATCGTGGTCGGCCTGACTTCATCTGCGACAGCAACAAACGTCACCTACGATGGAAGAGCGATCATCATCAATGGCGAACGACGTCTTCTCTTTGGCGGTTCAATTCATTATCCACGCAGCACAACCGACGTATATATATTTACACATATAAAGTTTCAACTTCTACCGCTAAAGTTGTAGTTCTATTCTTGTTTCCTCTCTCGAATAATAAGTCATCTTGGATTTTGATGTGGCAGATGTGGCCTGGTCTAATACAGAAAGCAAAGGAAGGAGGACTTGATGCCATCGACACCTACATTTTCTGGAACGCTCATGAGCCTCGCAAAGGAGAGGTTAATTTCTAACAATCTTAACTTCACTTCAGATCACATCCATCATGTATTTTTCTGGAGGATAATGTGAAACCATCTATAGTAGATTGATTAGCATGCCCCTGAGCAAGAATGACACACACAAATTTAGAGATGATTCATTATGTGTTAGTCTGATTCATTTCTTTTGGTCATGCATGCATGCAGTACAATTTTGAGGGCAACTTGGACTTCATCAAGTTCATCAAGATTGTGAAAGAGGCAGGCCTCTACGTAGTTCTTAGGATAGGACCTTATGTTTGTGTAGAGTGGAATTATGGGTATATATAATCTAACTTGCAATTTATATACGCGGAAAGATTTCAGTTAATCTCGACGTATATATAATTGTTTTTACCTATTTTTTCTATTTCAGAGGCTTTCCTGTATGGCTTCACCAGATTCCAGGAATTGAACTAAGAACTGACAATGAAATCTTCAAGGTTGATTTACTGTAACTAATGAAATCGATCTTCAACTTCATAAGAATATTATTATGACACCATTATGTTGTGTATATATATATATATATATAGGCCGAGATGCAAAACTTTACAACGTTGATAGTGGACATGGTAAAGAAGGAAAACCTCTTGGCATCGCAAGGTGGACCAATCATACTCACACAGGTACTGTAATCATATGTATTTTTTTCTCTACAATATCCTTGATTAGTTACAATGTATAGGAGCTTTTTCTAGAGTTAATTAGCATTGAATATTTTTCATATCCCAGATCGAAAACGAGTATGGAAATGTCATTGAAAAGTATGGAGCTGCTGGGAAACAATACATGCAATGGTGTGCAGACATGGCAGAATCTCTTGATGTGGGTGTGCCATGGATAATGTGCCAGGAACCTGATGCACCAGCTCCAATGGTAAATATCTAACCCTAGATCTTTCTAGCTTCGTAGGAGGTTGATTAATTGTACAAGTAAGCGTGCATAATTTTTGTGCAAAACATTTTTTAATTTGATTTAATTTTCTCTAGTGTTAATGCGACATATATATGGTCATCAAAATATTCTACCGTACCCTAAAAGTATCTTAACGCATTTCCTCAATATATATCCATCCACTTGTATGAAGTTGGAACCTATTTGACTTTTTTTCTTTTGCAGATAAATACTTGCAATGGCTTCTACTGCCATGAGTTCAAACCCAATCGCCCAGATAGTCCCAAAATGTGGACAGAGAATTGGACAGGATGGTGAGATAATCTTTTTTGTTTAGGGTTTGGTTTAATAGAGGAATTTGAAAGCGAAAACAAGGATTAATAGCACCGTTTCAATTTAATTTTGTGACCTAGCACCATCTTGTGATCAAGGTCTAAATTAATAACATTGCTTTTCAACTCCTCAAAAGAATTTATTCAAACACAATTAAAACTGAATTCCCTTTTTGTTGCTATGATATTTTTCTATCCAAACAAATCAATGCTCAACAAGCAATATTAATGTGGTTATATATATATATATATAATAATTTATTAGGTTTCAAGCATGGGGGGAGAGCCAACCTTACAGACCAGTTGAGGATATAGCTTATGCAGTGGCCTACTTCTTCGAATCCGGAGGCAGTTTCCAGAATTATTATATGGTGAGCAGAACACACACGACAAGGAAATAGGATATCACTAATCCGTTGGTTAGTAGTCAAAAATCTATTTGTAATAGTATTACCAACAAATTTGGTGATACTCTGCTAAGTATTACCAACGGGTATTGCAATGTCTGTTGGTATTTGTTAAAGTCCCACATTGGTTAGAAATATGGCCAAGATAATATTTAAATAGTTTGGGCATTCCTCTCCTCATGAGCTAGCTTTTGGGGTGAGTTAAGCCTACTAATTTTTTAACATGGTATTAGAGCCAAACTTGTGGTTAATATTGTACCACCCGCAGATATCCAGTCCTGCAAAACTCCACGCTCCAGATGTCCAATCCTGGACGTGAGGCGGGTGTGTTAAAGTCTCACATTGTTAGAAATATGACTAAGATAATCTTTAAATAGTTTGGGCAATCCTCTCATCATGAGCTAGCTTTTGGGGTGAGTTAGGCCTACTAATTTCTTAACAGTATTACCAACGGATGAAAATATATTTGTTGATATATAATTACCAACAAATAAGTTGGTCATTTTGTTGGCAATACCAAAAATGATATATTTATTGGTAATTAATTTGTTAGTGAAAGTCTATTTTCTTTTAGTGACGTTTAGTACTAATATTACAAAACAATAGTTAAAAATGAATAATGACAAAATTTATGCTAGTGTTACATGTTTGCTATTGACTAAGCAAATGAGTTGCTTGTTAATTTCCAGTATCACGGAGGAACAAACTTTGGACGGACTTCAGGAGGTCCTTATCTCATGACATCATATGATTATGATGCTCCTATAGATGAATACGGTACTTCTTTCATAGCTTATTCTTGACACAAGTATTTCAATATATAATTAGAATAATTGTATATTGGGAAATCCAGTTTGATGTACAGTGATGGGTGTTTATATGAACTTGCTAAGGTTGGAGCTTTATAATATTCCATGACAAATTTTACTTATTTTACAAATTTTCTTGTACAAATGAAGGTAACATAAGACAACCAAAGTGGGGACACTTGAAGCAGCTACACAGTGCAATTAAAATGATGGAGAAGATTCTTGTATATGGTTATGCCAACACAACAGTTCTAGGAAATGGAGTAGCAGTATGTCATATAGTATTCTGTTTGTTTTTTTACTGCTAATTCATGGTACAAAAAATATGATATCAAATAATTGTTTTGCAGGTGACAAAATACTACAAAAATGGAACTACTCCTGGCTGCTTCTTGTTGAATGTTAACCCGTCAACTGATGCAAATGTGACATACAATGGCAACGCATATTTTGTGCCTACTAGGTCTATCAGTGTCCTCCCTGATTGCATAAATGAAGTTTACAACACCGCCAAGGTAAAAAGGTCTTCTTCATCTTTTACAAGGATATATAGAAAAATTATTGTAAGAGGAGAATCTAATTATTTTAGGAGAATTTATTTGCTTATCATCTGCTTGCATGTAGGTAACCACTCAAACCACGGTGATGGTTAAGAAGCCTGTAGAGTCGACAAAATTGAGTTGGGAATGGAGACCTGAGATCATCAAGGACAGCCTCAAGGGGAAGGGCTCCTTCTCTAATGACTCACTGTTGGAGCAGATCATGACGACCGGTGATTCTAGTGACTACTTGTGGTACATGACTAGGTAATATATATATATACTCTATGTAAAATTTCTTCCGCATAGTTTACTCATTGGGTATATATAGACTAAATTGAATTAACCTTTAATATCTAAATCTATCTTATACTTCATAATTTTGTTTAAATCTATTTCTTTCTCCATTTTCTTAAATAAAACTATTGAACTTTGAGTGTTATTTCAAATTTACTCTCATTTAGCCTCTTTTGAATTCAAATTTAAACTATAGAATGCATGGCTCATTAACCATTAAACTCATTATTCATCAAGTGCCTTATTTATTACAGTGTGACACTCAACAAATCAGATCCATCATGGAGCAAAACGATGAACCTGCGGGTTAAAACAAACGGCCACATTCTTCATGCTTATGTTAACAGAGAGCTAATAGGTATTTTTTTAGAGCCAATGCTCTTCCCATTACATGTATAGTGAGCTAAATTTGAGTTCTAGATTTGTATGTTTATTTTGATGGAGAAGTTTTTGCACACAGCTTCATCTTTGTACTTAAGATTTTAATAGTTTAAACTCCATTCATTGCAGAAGGATTCTGAAATAATATCCTACAAATTAACTGCAGTTTTGTGTGATTTTTCTCTTCCTATATATATATGCTCCTTCTACTTCAAGTAACAAATATAGATTTTTAGGTTTTGAGGTGTTGAAAATCTTCTAACAAATTAAAGCTTGCCATTGCAGGATCAAAATATGCTACAAAAGGAGATTACAAGTTTGTCTTAGAGCAGGCGGCCAAAGTCCGGAAAGGACATAATTTCATAACATTGCTTAGTGTTACTGATGGCCTTGCGGTTTGTATTTCCTTGTGCCCCCTTGATCTTTTAGGGTTTAATCGTTTGGGAAATCATTAGTAAGGAACAAGAAGTGTGACAGAGTAAGGATGACAATTCGTTGGGTGCCTTTTGATTTCATACCCAATCAGCTCTTCTTCTTCCTTTTACTAATCCAAGTATAGCTCTTTATAAAGTATAATAAAACCATTAAAGTTCCACATTGATTAAAAATATGATCAAGATAACCTTTAAATAGTTTGGACAATTAGACCTACTAATTTCTTAATATAGTATGAGAGTCTATCTTGTGGTTGATATTGTGCCACCCGCAGATGTCCAGTCCTACAAACTCCACGCTCTAGATGTCTAGTGTGAGGGGGTGTATTAAAGTCTCACATTGGTTAAAAATATAGTCAATTAATATGGTCTTTAAATAGTTTGGGCAATTTCTCCTCAAGAGCTTGCTTTAGGGGTGGAATTAGACCTACTAATTTCTTAACAGAAACCTTATCACTATCTTTTCCTCCACACATCTAAACGAACTGCTTCCCTTCTACAAATTTTTTAATCTAAAAGATCCCTCCGTTTTACCTATTGTTGAGTGTATGATTATGATCACCCGACATGGTTTCTCTAACACCCTACTTCTTTAGTTGATCCTAAAAGTAGGTGATGGGGTAGAGTAGATCCTCGTCCGCAAAACCAAACTGCTTGTTTTTTATGTAGGGGTTTTGAAGCAATTTAAAAAGGGCAAAGGATCGCTAGTTGTACACAATTCTAAAAAGTTTCAACGTAGTTTCGTTTGTAGTACCAACTTCGTTAACACCCCATGTTTTCGTGGCACAGAACTATGGAGCATTTTTTGACTTGGAAAAGGCTGGAATCGATGAAGGTCCAGTTGAACTCATTGGAGCTGGAAATACAACAATAGACTTGTCAAAAAACACTTGGTCATACAAGGTATACATTAAATCTTTTAATTCACATAATTCAAGAAGAAACTAATGTTATTCTTCATGTCTCAAATATTCTTGTTACTTATCTAAGATTGGATTGAACGGGGAGACCAGCCAGCTCTACTTGCCATCATCACTAACCAACAAAGTCAAGTGGCGCGCATCCAAACTTGCTGTTAATAGGTCGATGACTTGGTATACGGTATGATCAAAGTTCCATATCTTGAAATAATGATCATCTTTGATTTAATATTCCAAATTAAGTTGTTATATACTTCGACTCCGTATAATTTGGTGGTTTTTGATTGTTCGCTCCAGACTACATTTGAGCTTCCAGTTGGCAATGAGAGTCTAGTGCTAGATTTGCAAGGAATGGGTAAGGGGCAAGCTTGGATGAACGGCAACAGCATTGGCCGATATTGGCCGACATTCCTTGCTGGAAGTACTGGATGTCAACCCTGTGATTATAAGCAAAAATATGACCCTGACAGTTGCAGAACTGAATGTGGAAAGCCTTCGCAGAGATGGTAACTCAAGTCAAAGTTTAAGACTGATATATCTATTAACCTCAATTGACTGTTAATTTGAGCTTGTAACAGGTACCATGTTCCAAGATCATTCACTACTGAAGGACCCAATACTCTCGTGCTGTTT
Organism: Canna indica; assembly: GCA_034359265.1. Taxonomy (NCBI): domain Eukaryota; kingdom Viridiplantae; phylum Streptophyta; class Magnoliopsida; order Zingiberales; family Cannaceae; genus Canna; species Canna indica. The sequence goes on from CP136891.1 coordinate 28,300,058, forward strand.
GAAGAAATAGGTGGAGATGTTTCTCAGGTGAACTTCCAGACAGTGACTGCCGGCACTGTATGTGCTAATGTTGCTGAGGGCAGTAATCTTGAATTGTCATGCCAAGGGAACAGTACTTTCAGTGAGATCCAGTTTGCCAGCTTTGGAAACCCTGAGGGTTCATGCGGTTCATTTCAAAGGGGTTCTTGTGAGGCACCTGATGCCTTGGAAGCAGTAAAGAAGGTAATATAAACCTTTTAACTTTTAGTACACTAAGATTCATGCTCCAACCAATGTTTTAGAAACCTAGATTCATCGTTGAACCAGTCAGTGACCTACTAGTTCGAGGGTCAATCGGTTGGTTTAATAAAAATATTCTAAAATATATACATGTCTTGTAAAACTTTAACCTATAATGCAGTAAAGAAGGTAATAGAAACCTTAACCTATAGATTAGATGAAAATTCATGACCCAAGAGATTAAAAGATTTCCCAGAGTAACTTAAATTTTTTTTTTCAGGCATGCATTGGTCAGACTCAATGCTCAGTAAATGTTACAGAGAGTGCATTTGGGCTCAGTGGGTGCACTGACCTGACAAAGAAACTTGCAGTGCAGGCAGTCTGTTGATGATCTGGTATTCTTTTATATATGAAGAGCATTCTACTCTTCGCTGCTGGGTGAAGTGTAACAATGATATATACTAATAAGTTAACTCTCATTCTACACTTTTGTACAATTAAATAATGAAATTTTTTCAGTGTGGTCTAACTAAAGGTTGTGTCTACCATATGAAGTAGTAATACATTTAGGTATGGGTGATTTTCATTCTTTTTATATGAAAAAACTTATATTTATCAAGAGAACAAAGAAATGCAAGCAGGTCAAGAGGTATAGTAAAGTGGAACAAAACACGCGAAGAGGATTACAACACAATTAAGGGAACTAAGAATAATTTAGAAGTATATATAAATTGTTAGTTCAATGTATGACCGGCAGAGATGACCAAAACATCTTGAGTTACGCTCGTGCAAAGTCTTCCATTTCCAAGTCATAATATATAGCTTGTACCTACCCACTTTCCTTCTATTTCCACCGAAGCAGCTCGGCTCCCAAGGTTGGAGGGTGATAGGAAAAGACAAAAGATTGCATAGCTCGAGGAGCACAGTCCATCATCTATGGTGTAATAAGGACAGCTCTAGAAAAGATGTTTATGTGTTTCATTCTAAGTCCCACAAAGCACACATAGCTAGTCTACATGTATGTTCCAATTGAGTGACATGTCCTTCGTCAGTAGTCTTCTTCGTGCAGCAAGCCAGATCATGATTGAGATTGCAAGGATGATTATCGTTTTTCATCTTATTGGTATTTGGTAGGTCTTTTATTATCATTGTCTTGCATGCAATTGATTATCTTGTACTATTAGCCTCTAGTTATAGCATTTCATTCATTCTTATTAGTACAACAGTTGCTCTATCATTTCATTCACTTAAGTATAAAATTATAAAGCATTTGAAAGAACAGTTTGCTTCTTCCTTGAGAGTTGGCATCACTTGCGAGCAGGGCTCTGAGGGCAATTGCCCCCCCGACATTGGTCCCCCCTTGAACATTTACTAGAACATATATAAGTATCCCTTTCTATTCCTCAATTCCCACTATTCTCAGTGTGGGGTCTGAAAAAGATAAATGTTTGCCAAATACAAATGAGCTAACTTTTGTAGTATCAGTGAATCCCTCCTAGTATATGCTTTCATTTCATCTGGATTCTGGGCAGCTTCTTGATCCATACTTGCATTAATTCAGAGGGTGTGGAGGGAAGATTTCCCTTCTGATTCCAACTCTGGCAGCTTCTTATTCACACTGCTCCTTATCTTAGCCTAGCACATAACTGAGGGAAGTTAAAAGGGGTCTAAGAGTTGCAATGAATGTAAGCCTCTGACACCTCCTTGTAGGTCACTGTCACAGTTCTGCTGATATTAGGGTGTTTCCAGGAAGGTATGTGGATTCATAATGTCGATGGCTAAATTGATGTTGGAGTATATCTTCATATCTCTTTGATGGTGCAACTAGTGAAGGAGAACATGGAGATGCAGCCCCTAGTCTTATAGTTCTTTCGTATATAAATGCTTGGATTTTTCTAGCTTTTACCTGGTTCTTCGGGTACTCAAGAAATAGAAAATCAAGACCAAAGACATTTCATTATGTTTGAAGGTAAAACTCGAAATCACCTAATTTCTTATGGGGTCTATCTACAAACTAATCATCAAGGTCAGTTTTGCATCCCTAATTGCATCATTTTATGGATCGATTACTAGAATTCTTGACCGGTGATTGTGCAAGAAGATTAGAAGGGAATATGTTTGCAAGGAAGCAAGATGGAAGACTTTTGGCATTAACACACTTAAGGGGTAAAGATTAAATCGAATAGACAAGACGAGCTATTGGACCCCTTGATCCCTAGATTTGAAATGAACTATACTAGACTTTAAGTTCAATCACTACAAAAACTTAATGAAAAATCGACCTCAGATTAGTTCTACTAAAAACCGGTGCCGGTGAGGTGCCTAGATCAAAATTTAAACACTTCACGGAGTAAATTCTCAACGAGTGTTTGTGCACGAAGATTAGAAGAGAATAAGTGTGGAAGGAAGCAAGAAAGAAGACTTTTGGCATTAACACATTTAAGGGGTAACAAATTAAATCGAATAGACATGACGAGCTATTGGACCCATTGGTCCCTAGTTTGGAAATGAACTATACTAGACTTTAGGTTCAGTCACTACAAAAAATTAATGAAAATCTAACCCCAAATTCTACTAAAAATCGGCGACCGTGAGGCGTCTAAATCAAAATTTAGACGCTTCACGAAGTGAATACTCAACTGGTGATTGTGCAAGAAGATTAGAATGAAAAAAGTATGGAAGGAAGCAAGAATAAAGACTTTTGGCATTAACACACTTAAGGGGTAAAAACTAAATCGAATAGACATGATGAGCTATTGGATCCCTTGATCCCTAATTTGGAAATGAACTATACTAGACTTTATGTTCAGTCACTACAAAAAATTAATGGAAAGTCGTTCCCAAATTCTACTAAAAATCAACATCGGTGAGGTGTCTAAATCAAAATTTAGACGCTTCACGGAGTGACTTCTCAAGTGGTGATTGTGCAAGACGATTAGAAGGGAATAAGTTTGGAAGGAAGCAAGAAGAAATACATTTGGCATTAACACACTTAAGTGGTAAAAATTAAATCGAATAGATATGACGAGCTATTGGACCCCTTGATCCCTAGTTTGGAAATGAACTATACTAGACTTTAGGTTCAGTCACTACAAAAGATTAATGGAAAGCCGACCCCAAATTCTACTAAAAACCGGTGCCGATGAGGCATCTAAATCAAAATTTAGACGCTTCACGAAGTGAATACTCAACAGGTGATTGTGCAAGATGATTAGAATGGAATAAGTTTGGAAGGAAGCAAGAAGAAAGACTTTTGTCATTAACACACTTACGGGGTAAAAATTAAATCGAATAGACATGACGAGCTATTGGACCCCTTGATCCCTAGTTTGGAAATGAAATATCACGACTAGAAAATAGATAAACCCTACGGGCTATCAGTGACAACCAACTTCACTAGGAGCCACAATGTTATCCACGGCCGCAATAGCCGCAACTGACATATCATCTGTGACGGCATATCGACAAGCGCTACAACTGTCACATATTACATATTATATAGTGACGGCTCAGCAATGATCACTCGAAGTCATCGCTAATAGGTAGAGGGGGCGCGACACCAAAATAAAATATTTATTAGGTGACCGTCGCTGATAAGTATTTTTATTTCACGCTCGCGCCCACGCCCGCCCCCTTTTTCTTCTCATTTCTTCTTCCTCCCCATGTCGTCGCTGCTCACCGCCATTCCAGATTCCTGACCTTGGTAATTGATCGCCGCCATCCACGGTCGAGGTATGTCATCCCGCCCCCTCTCCCTAATAACCGTTGTTGGACGAAACCCTAGGGCTTCAACCAACTCCGGCACGCTGCTATTTATTTAAAACTTTAATTAGGGTTTTGATTAAGGCTAATTTTTTATTAATGTTGTTTAATATTGAAATATTGATTAATTTTTTCATTAATTAGTTGTATAATGCTGAAATGTCTAAATTTTAATTTGGGTTTACTTAACGTTTATATTGATTAATTACACTGCTAATTAGTGTTTAATGTTTATATTGATTTATTTATTATAATGTATAAATATATATAATATTTATATATATTAGGATTGATTTTTATTAATTAATTAATATGTGTTCCTGCATGAGGATCAAAGTAGTTCGGTCCGGCTCGTTGTCTCTCCTGGTTAGGTGCAACTCCGACGAGGGGGAGGGGGAGGGGGGACCTGCAAAAGACACTCTGACGCTCAAGTTAGTAGGACTCCAAGGTAGAGGTAATAGAGAATTGAACTTATGGTACATGAGGCGCGCATGTCGTGTCTATATCTATTGCATGTGGAGGTGATGATGTCGCCCGACAATCTCATGGGCATTTTGCTCAGAATAGATTGAGGCTGATCCCGGGGATGGCGAGTCTATAATGGCATATTTCTTGTGATAAGGAAGGACGTGACTATCCTTTTTTGGTCGGGTGGAGCCCCCGGGCGGAGCCGTCTTGTCTAGCTCGAGTTAGGTTTTGAGAATGCAGTAGGGTGGAGCCATCGAGCAAAGCCGTTTGGCTTGGTTCAAATTGGGTTGTAGGGTGCTACTAGGTTTAATCCGATCGGGTCCAATAATTCTAGTCCAATCCACAGCCCCCAAGCTCTGTCAGAGTTTGGAGAACTATGTGTCGAGCTCTAAGTGATATCGGCCTTAAACCTCGGCTAGTCACATGTAGGATGCACGGATTTTTATGCGACTCTTTGCTATCCAAGCCAGATGTGATGTCTATGTGAGAGGGGAAGGTGCTTTTCCGAATGTTTGCCATTTGTATTATAGATGTAGTTTGACAGGAAAGTAAGTATAAGCAAAGATCTTGTAGGTGATTTCCAAGGCATCCGAGCGCCAGCTGTGACGGGATGTGATTCCGTTGATGAAAGAATTGCCTATTGGAGAGGCGGCTTTTGTTTTGGGTCTATAAATAGTCCCTATGTGTTGTGTGCATTGTCAAGCATGTAGTGGAAGGTTTCGAAGATCACCATAATAGAACTATTTCATAGAACTACAACATGATTCAATCATGATATAATGAAATAAAGCAGAACATGAATAATCTACAACATAATAGATTTAGCGGAAGCATAGGATCCTACCATTGACATCAGGTTGTTGTTCTGTTGCACTGTATAATTGTGTTCCCTCTTGCGTTCCTTCCTCAATAGATCTTCCAATACTCTCTTATGAAACCCTCTATAGATGGTGTGAAAAGGTAGGAATGAGTATGAGGACCTATGAGTATCCCGACCTATTTATACACATGGTGAAATGACCATATTGGAGGGGGGTGAATAGTGTATTATCTAATCATTTAACCTAAATTCAGTTTTAGTCATTTCCTAAATTACTTGGGCAATTTATCATTTTAAAATAATGAGATGAAACAATGGATATAACAATTAAATGCAACCACGATAAACAATGCTAACCATTGTACTTAGGATTTAACTCAAAAATTCACTAAATTACGAGTAGCTTGCAATTGAGGACTTTTCACCGGAAAGACCTTATACTCACTTTTAAGGCACTTCAACATTCGGAAGTATCCATTTTCACACCGAGTGAGCTTTCCCACCTCAATTCCTAAGAACTACCCCTAACCTAATTTACATGAGTGGCTTTACACCTTCTATACTAAGGTAACCACTAAATCCCAAGACCTCACTCTAGGTCTTCTTACAAACTCAAGTAAATCAATTCAACACAAAGTAAAAATACTTTTATCACTAGAAGAGAGTAAAGAGGACTTGTCATAACAAGAACACCTCCTCTTCTTCAGCCTATCATCCTTGAAGAGCCCTCCAATGAAGATGCACTTGAGGATAAGGCATTAAGAGCTAGGGTTTATGAATTTGAGCAAGAGAGAGCTTTGAAGATGCAAGGATTAACTCTTTAAGGGTTTAGGGCATCAACAACCTGTTTGGAGAGAGTTTGGAGTGGGTATTTATAACCCGCCAAACAAGCCAGCTCACCAACGGGTGAATTTCTGCCCGTTGACGCTGGCCGGTCTATCAGTCGAGCGATCGACCACTGACCGAGCCCACTGCCAAAAATTGAGCTTTGCCGATTGGTGGCCAGCTGATGGCCGATCGACCGAATGTCGATAGCCCATCAGCTGGCACCTAGGAAACATGTGTTTTTTGGCTGATTTCTCGCGTCGTTCGTTTTCGAGTTTTGGATTTCGAAGTGCATCAACTTGGAGAGCTTCTCAAGTTTTTACATTTGCTCTAAACTCTTCCTAAGTATCTTCGGTGCACTCATCGAGCCTCTAGTGGTCAACGCGGAGACTTGTCATATCGAGACAATGTCGCGTGCGACGATATCGATTTCAACCCTTATTGCAACCTACGACTTTCATGCTTCAAATTTGTTAAACGTAGTTTGTTATCATCAAAATAATTATAGAGAGAATTGAACACAATGGTGAAACCCTCGGCCAACAACACCTTACCATCAGAGGTGGTAAGATAGGCTTGAACCGTGCTTACATAATATGTGAACCATATTAGGATAACAACATGGACACATGGTCCACATCAGATAATGACATTGACCATGTCTAATTTTATGGCCACGGCCACGTCTAACATTCTCCCACTTGGTTCATATATAAAAATATCTTGATGTTCAAAATCTCATATCTGCTTTAGATGGAATAAAACACAAGAATCATAGTGACAAGTCCTCTTAGAGCGAGTATTATCTTCTATGTATCATGCTGTATTTCAATCCAAAATAACTTTATGAATAAACCCTATGTTTATTCTAGGTCCAACAGAAATTGTTATTCTCGAACTATATGTGTACACCATAAAATGAGAAATAACAAACTGAAATAGGAGTTTATTAAAAATATAAAATGTCTTTACAATGATTACATGATGATAGCAAGTCCTATTTGGTCTACAATGAGCCTTGAAATCCTTTGGTGGCATGCCCTTTGTCAAAGGATCGACGATCATTAATTCAGTGTTGATGTGCTCAATGACTACTTTATTATTTTTAACACGTCCCCTTATAGTTAAATACTTTATGTCAATGTGCTTGCTTCGACTTCCACTCTTGTTGTTTTTAGCCAAATAAACAGTAGCTGAATTGTCACAGTAAATCTTTATAGGTTTGGCAATAGAATCCACGATTCTGAGACCTGAAAAAACTCTTTAACCACACACCATATGAGGTAGCCTCAAAACAAGACACGAACTCGACCTCGGTGATAGATGTAGCAGTCAAAGTCTGCTTGACACTTTTTCATAAAACAACTCCATTGGCTAACATAAAAATGTATCCCGATGGCAATTTTCGAGAGTCGACACATCCAGCAAAGTCTGAGTCCGAGTTGCCGATAACCTCCAAGTTGGTAGTACGTTTATACATGAGCATGAAATCCTTGGTATCTTTAAGGTACCTCATCACCTTCTTTGCAGCTTTCCAGTGGTCCATCCCTAGATTACTCTAAAATCTTCCTAGTACTCCAACAACAAATGCTATGTCGGGCCTTGTACAAACTTGAGCGTACATAAGGCTGCCAACGACCGAAGCATATGGAATGTTTTGCATATATTCCCTTTCGAAATCATTTTTGGGACACTGACTAAGACTAAATATGTCACCTTTTACAATGGGTGCTATACTTGGTGAGCAATCCTTCGTCCAAAATCTCTCTAATACTTTATTGATATAGGTTTCCTAAGATAGACATAAAATATCTTAAGGTCTATCCCTATGGATCTTGATGCCAATGACATAAGATGCCTCACTCATATCTTTTTTGTCAAAATTCTTAGAGAGGAATTGCTTCATCTCATATAACAACCCTTTATCATTGGTTGCAAGTAAAATGTCATCCACATATAAAATAAGAAAACAAATTTTACTCCCTCTGATTAAGTGATATATACATTGATCCATGATGTTCTCTACGAAACCAAATGAAGAGATTACATCGTAAAACTTTAAGTACCACTGACGGGAGGTTTGTTTCAATCCGTATATGAACTTCTTGAGCTTGCAAACCAGATGCTCACCTTTAATAGAGGAGAATCCTTTTGGTTGTTTCATATAAATCTCTTCCTCTAGCTCTCCATTGAAGAATGTCGTTTTCACATCCATTTAATGCAATTCTAAGTCAAAATGGGCCACTAATTCTATAATAATATGGAAGGAATCTTTCTTTGTTACTGGAGAATAGCTCTCCGAGTACTCGATCCCCTCCTTTTGAGTAAATCATTTGGCTATTAGTCTAGCTTTATATCTTTCGATATTGCCTAAGGAATTCCTTTTGGTTTTGAAGACCCATTTATACCCTATGACCTTTAAACCTTTAGGCAATTCGACAAGATCCCAAACATCATTTGAAGCCATTGAATCCATCTCATCCTTCATAGTATCGTACCACAACTTAGATTCACTGCTATCCATGGTTTGTGAAAAAGTTTCTGGATCATTTTCGGCCCCAATATTATAGTTAGACTCTTGCAGATACACTACATAGTCACTAGGAATAGCTGACTTCCTCATCCCACTAGATCATTTTTGACCCCAATATTGATGACTGGTTTGCCTTTGCCTTTATACTTGTTGTATTCCTTTTTCCTCTTCCCTTGTAAAGTCATATGTGCACTTTCTCCCATTTCTGTAAGCAGTCTTCCTTCTTCTTGTACACACATAGTCAGCAGTTTATTGATTGACTATTTCTCCTTATGTGTGTTGTAGGAGATTTTGAAGGTCCTTTATTGCAAAGGTAGAGAATTTAGTATAAAATGCACAATAAAAGAATCAGACATCTCAACCTCTAGTTTTTTAAGTTGGGCCGCTATGTCCCTCATCTCCATGATGTGCTCGCGCACACCTTTAATTCCAGTGAGCTTCATTGATGACAGTTTAGTCATTAGAGTGTTGGCTAGGATTTGAAGACTCAAATTGCTCATCTATGACCTTCAGCAGATCCTTTACATTCTTGCGCTCCCTAATGGAACCACGAATACAAGCAGGCATTCGCGTCTTTATGAACATCATACTTAAACGATTAGATCTCTCTCATTGTTCATAAAGTGTGACCGCAGCCGGAGTGGTAGCGTCCATAGGAGCTGGTGGTTTAGGTTTTCTTATAGCATAATCAATGTCCACACACCCTAAGTGGAGATAAATTCTCTCCCTCCAAGTTCTATAATTGTCCCCAGTTAATTCAGGAGTGTCTATGTAGTTAATAGTTTGGGTTGCTGCAATTATGAAAATACATGTTCATGCTTTAAATAGAGGCAAATATAAATTTCAAGTTTTGCCAATATAAACAAGAACAATAAAAATAACATAGATCAATACAATAAAAATTGTCTGTGGGCTAAGCTTTATTTTAGGACTCATGTTAGACTTTATGTGAAACTAACAAACTATATACCTTTTCCTAATACCTGTGGGTTAATTAGGAAAAATAATATATTATTTCACACTAATTAACTATAAGTATGACAAAAATTCTTGTTGGATGAGATTTATCATACTCTAAATAGCTAATTACAATTTGATGTCATATATATACACTACTAGAAAAATGGTCATCAGCAACGGCTGATGCCGTTGCTGAGCCGTTGCTGAAGAGAATCAGCAACGGCCGCTCGGGCCGTCGCTCAAAACATTATCGGCAATGGCCGCTCGGGCCGTCGCTAAAAACATTATCAGCAACGGTTTTGCCACAGACCCGGAGCCGTTGCTGATAACATTAATAGCAACGGCCGCTGAGTCCGTAGCAATGCCGTTAGTAAAACCCCGTCGCTAAGCCGTTGCTGTAGGTCATCAGCAACGGCTTTCGATACACTTTTAGCAACGGCTTTCCCACGGACGGCCGTGTGAAAGTCGTTGCTGATGACGCATACCTGGGAACAGAAAAATTTCAAATTTCAAATTTCCATTGATACATTGATACATTATCTGATACATAACTCACACATCCATACCCTCATACACACATTGATTCACACATCACAAACACACCAAGATATACATCAAAACAATTATATTTATATTGATAATTATCCACGATAGTATAAAAACAATTCAAATGCAAAATTAAAGTATCAATATCCAAACAAAATAAGTTAAACAAGTTCAATATCTCAGTAACAAGTTCAATATCCAAACAAAAAATCTCACGATCACGATGGAGGATGGTCTGGATCATATGGCGGGGTCTGGAGTGCTTGAGTGTACACCGGCGTGGACTGACTCGAGGACGATGGATTAGATGATGCCGAAGAGATGCCTGCTTTAGGATGACCTGACATGTTGCGTAGCATAGCTTGTATATCCGCCATCATCTGACTCTGGCGCTTCATTATCTCAGTCTGACGCGCGACCGTGTCCTCTAGAGTCCTTATTCTGCTACTATGATCATAACTGGATCTAGAGGTGGACGGCCGCTCACCAGCGACCGGAGGGGTCGGTGCCCCAAGTGGCCCTAGCACGGCTCGCGCATGACCACTATCTGCGAAGCCATATACGCGGCCATGGTCCCAGCCACCTGCGGCCTCGACCCACGATGCTGCGTCAAAGTCCTCGGGGGTACCCCCGCGCTGCACCACCATCTGGCTGTACGTCTCCTACTCGAGTTTGATTTTTTGTTAAATATTTATCATAAAACTTAAATTATAAATATATAATGAATAATTTAAACAAATATATAATTACCATAATGTGTGCAGCGCGGTTGTCGATGTACTCCCCCGTCCCATGTGCTCGACGGTGAGTCCGCTCAAACACCGCCATCGGGGAGGGTCGCTGGACACTCCCGTCATCCGACACCGTCGTCTACATTTACAAAACAAATACATTAATTAGTACACATAGTAACAAATAAAATATATAATTAAAAGATATACTTACCATACGGTTCGCGTGCACTGCAAATGCAATAGAGCCGCCGGTGTCACGCGCTGCTCCCCCCAACATGCGATTTCTAGCCGCATTCTGAGAAACCTCCTGCCATCGATCCGTCGACCATATCCCCACGAGCTGGTCCCATATATCCGGAGTAATCCAACCGGGGCCGTATCCCCGAGTCTCCGCGATGTTAGTGGTCCCAGCTCGGGCCATCGCTTGGGACCGAGCCTGCTCCAGCTGCCCGTTGTACCTTGCCCGGGAAATAGCCTCCCAGGTAGCGTAAATGAAGGGCCTCTCGTCCTCGGCCCATGTATAGCGAGCCTGCAAAATAATAATATCAGTACCAATATTAATATATCATCATGCATGTAAAAAATAATAATAATACGTGCCTCAAACTCGCGCCATAACATGTCGACGTGCTCGCTAGGCACGTGAGACCACGTAGGCCATGCCCCGTGCATGTATCGTCGAATAGTAGAAGAAATGCTCCTCGGCACTTCTTCTTGCTCGAACCTGCACAACAAAAATAAATTTTAATATTATATTATGATATAATGAATTTGTAATGATTCATAATTCATGATATATTACCGCTCCCCGATCACGCTAATCAATCTACGTGACTTTGTGGCTGGTGGAGGCTGCCACCTGTTCGGCCCGCGTGGCCACCTGCGTCTGGATGTACTAGCCTCGGCAGTATCATCCTCATGAGGATCAGCAATAAGAGGATCAGCAGCATGAGTAAGTGCTGGAGTCTCACCGATCGGAGACTCCGAAGCTCTCCTGCGTCGATAACCACGACCAGACATATCTGTCGAACAGACATATAATCAGATTATTGTATAAATAGTAGAGATATATTTAATAAAATATATATACTTTACAATTATTCCTCATCATCTGAATAATAGTCTTCGAATTCTTCTTCTTCCTCCTCTTCTTCCTCTTCTTCATCTTCTTCATCTCCAGCTTCCTCAATTTCATGATCGTCATCATCAGCATATTCAACTTCTAATTGAATTGACGTTGTATCTGCATCCTCGAGTATTGGAAGAATACGATCCACAGCAGGAAGATCATCTTCTTGATAGAAACCAGGAGGATCATTTTCTCCTACTATCGGATCAATTTTTCCTCTACCTTTTGTCTTACAGACTACACGCCAATCTGCTCTATCTTTATTTCGAGCCGGATACTTCGCGTAATATACTTGTTTGGCTTGTGATGCCAATATAAAAGGCTCATTTGCTGCCAATTTCGATTTGTAATTAACCTCAACAAGTTTGTATTTTGGATGAACTTTCATGCCCCTTTCTGTTGTATCGAACCAATGACATCTAAATAGGATCACTGATTTCAAGCCGAAGTAGTGCAACTCTATCACTTCTTCCACCAGTCCATAAAAATCCATATCACATTCAACATAGGTTGTCCCTTTCACGCAGACCCCAGCATTCATCGTCTTCTTTGTAAATGAATATTCAACCGTGTGAAATTTATACCCGTTAACAAAATATCCGCTATAGCACGACACAAGTCGCGACGGTCCACTAACAAACTCAAATATTCTTTCATCTATTTCAGCTCTGTGATCTTTGCTGTAAGTCTGAATCCAAGTAGGGAAATCACGATTCCGTAATCTCTCCAATTCTTGATCGTTGTGAATAGAGTATTTTTGCACCATCTCAATGTCAAATATTTCAATGAATTGTTCAATCTCTGGACAATTGAGTAATACATACAAGTGTGCCAAATGATACTCTTCATCGCTTAAGTGTCGAGATGGACGAGAACCAAAAGCACGACCAGAGTGACAAAATATATTTAAACGTCCATCTGAATGTCGAACACCCCCGTCGTCGTTACATGGAAGACGATCAAATCTTGTCTGTACTGTCGATTCAAAGTAAAATGAGCAGAATGTTGAAATTTCTTGAATGATATACGATTCAGATATTGATCCTTCAACAACTGCGATGTTCTTTACTTTTTTCTTCAGACGATTCATGTATCTTTCAAATAAGTACATCCAACGATATTGAACGGGGCCACCAACTTGTGCCTCGTATGCCAAGTGTATCGGTAGATGCTCCATCGAGTCAAAAAATGCAGGAGGGAAAAACTGCTCCAGCTTGCATATGATTTCAACAATATTATTTTCAAGTGTAGACATATCTTCGACTCGAAGGACATTTGCACAGATGCTTCTAAAAAACATACTTAATTCAGTCAACGGACCCCAAATATTATCAGGTAGAAGATCTCGAAATGCGATCGGAAGTAATCTCTGCATGAATACATGACAATCATGGCTCTTCATCCCTGATATTTTGCAATCATCGATGTTCACACATCGAGATAAGTTTGAAGCATATCCATCGGGTAATCTGAGTTCTTTTACCCATTGACAAACATCTTTGATCTGTTGTTTATTTAACACATATAGGGCCTTCGGTTTCAGATATCGTCCGTTGACCTCTTGTAACTCCAACTCTGGTCTTTTACAAAGTATTTTCAGATCATGTCGGGCTTTGACATTATCTTTAGTTTTTCCAGAAATATCCATCAAAGTGTTGAAAATATTATCAAACACATTTTTTTCAATGTGCATGACATCTAAATTATGTCGAATCAATAATGAACTCCAATAGGGCAATTCCCAAAAGATACTTTTCTTCACCCAGTTGTGTGTTTGGCCAAAACCTGACACTCTTTCATTGCGACCGAATACTATATCTGGAATTGCTGAAACACGTGCTAACATTTGTTCACCAGACAACATCGGTGGTGGCCCATCTCTTTCGACTCTGCCCTTAGTAAATTTATTACGATTCCTTCGATACTGATGATTAACCGGTAGGAATCGACGATGACAATCAAAGAATGAGATTTTTCATCCGTTCTGAAGACTGATTGATTTAGAGTGTTCCATACAATATGGACAAGAGAGTCGGTCGTGAGTGCTCCAACCCGACAACATGCCGTACGCCGGGAAATCATTGATTGTCCACAAGACCGCGGCCTTTAAATTGAAGTTTTGCTTCCGATGACAATCATAAGTGACAGCTCCCTCAGTCCACAATGTTTTCAATTCATTTATCAAGGGTCTGAGAAATATGTCAATTTCTTTTCGCGGACCCTTAGGACCCGGAATAATCATCGAAAGATAAATAAATTCATCTTTCATGCACATTGACGGTGGCAAATTATAAACTGTCAGCAGCACTGGCCAAACTGAATAAGGAGTTGCAGAATGTCCAAACGGATTAAAACCATCTGTGCACAATCCCAATCTGATATTTCTAGTATCCCTAGCAAATGAAGGATAACATGTATCCAAATGTTTCCATGCTTCACTGTCAGATGGATGAGTCATTACTGTATCATCACGACTTCTTGCATGCCAACTCATGTAGGGGGCTGTCTTTTCCGACATGAATAACCTTTGAAGCCTCGGTGTTAGTGGAAAATACCGAAGCACCTTAAACGGGATATTTTTCTGTCGAACCGATTTCTTCTCCTTGTAACGAGGGTGTTGACATACAGGGCATTTATCCAACAGCACATTTTCTTTATAATATAAAATGCAGTTATTTTGGCACGCGTGTATTTTTTCATACCCAAGCCCCAATTTTCTCATTAGCTTTTTAGTCTTATAAAAAGTAGGCTCAAACTTGTTATCAGTAGGCAGCATTCCATTAATCAATCCAGCAATCCGATCATACGCAACTCCGCTGATATTACAATCGGCCTTGATGTTTAAGAGCTGTGTCATTGCTGAAAACCTAGTGTATTTAGGACAATTCTCCTACAAAGGTTCATCGGCAGCTTTCAACATCTCGTAAAATTCTGCAGCTTCTTTATTCGGTAATTCAATCTCTACCGCAGCCCCTACTTCTGTGATATCAACCGCTGTAGTATCTGGTGGGACTGATGTCTGAAGAACTGGCCGATCAACATTATCATTCAGGCGGAATTGACCCCCAAGACTATCAAGTATCATAGTTCTATAGGGATTACATTGACTGGATGAAGAAGCACCAGCAGAGGAAGATTCACCATATGTCTGAACGACAGGATTGCTCGACGTCCCAACTTCGCGTGACTCCCCGTGACAAGTCCATAGAAAATATCTTGGTGCAAATCTTTTGGTATATAGATGTAGAGTGACAGTCTCCCGATCCAAAAATCGTCCATTTGAACAAATGCGGCACGGACATCGGATTTGATCACCCATGCTAACGAAATTCCGATTCGAATAGGCAAAATTTAGGAAGTACGTTACGCCTAATCGAAACTCATTCGTTAAAGCTCCACGATCAAGACGTCGGTACATCCAACTTCGATCAGCCGACATGATTCTGTCAATCAATGACAATTTCTTTGGTTAATGCATGTCTTTAGGTGAGATTGTCCTATTCCATTCGGGATTTATGTTATTCGTACTGCACTTACATTTTTATTTTAACTGTGAACTAATTATTCTAAATTTCGGCAGCATCTCCCTACAGTTCTCCGAATACGCATATCATCTGGGCGCGTATCGGAGAACAAGAGAGATGTTGCCAAAATTTAGAATAATTAGTTAACAGTTAAAATAAAAACGTAAGTGCAGTACAAATAACTATATTCCCAAATTGTCCAATCAGGGACAATTCAAGAATTGTACGTCGTATAAAAGATCATCTACTTCTTTTACACGAACATACAATCCCCGAACGGATCTAAGGTTTTGCTAAATCATATCCGACTCGTCGATGCATACGTGAAACATATCAACTCGTCGGATGGATGATTATTTTCTAAATGTTTCGAGACAGTTCGAGTCCATATTGGACGATTTCAGCGCGCGTCCGAAGTGGACGATTCCTGCGTGCGTCCGAAGTGGACGATTCCGGTGCGCGTCCGAAGTGGACGATTCCGGCGCGAGTCCGAATTGGACGATTCCGACGCGCGTCCGAAGTGGACGATTCCGGCGCGCATCCGAAATTAATCTAAACCCTAATAATTAATCTAACAAATTAAACAATTAATCTAAACAATTAATTAACAATTATAAAACAATTAATTAACAATTATAAAATAATAAAAATATATATATATATTTATAAATTCCGGGGCCGAAGTCAGGTGGACTCCGGCGCCGGCGTACAGTGGCCGAACACACTATCCGGCCACTGTACAAGGTCCGGCGGCGGCCATCGGCCGACCGCCGCCGGCCGAAACCCTAGAAATAGGGTTTCGGTCGGATTGATTCCCGCCGACCGCAACGGGAAGAGACGACTGGCCGGCCGGCGAGGCATACCTGGACAAGTCGGCAGCAGCGGGAGGAGGAAGAGGCGTCGTCGGCGTCGGCAGCAGCGGCAGTGACGGCGAGAGGCGTCGGCATGAGCTGCGGCGGCGGCAGCAGCGGGAGGAAGAAGGGTCGGGCGCGAGAGCGTGCCCTATATAAACTTATCAGCAACGGCTCACTCGCCCGTTAGAAAGTCGTTGCTGATAAGTTATCATCAGCAACGGCTCATTTATCCGTTAGAAAGCCGTTGCTGATAATTAAAATATCAGCAACGGCTCGCCTTTCCGTCAGAAAGTCGTTGCTGATAATTAAAATAATCCGCAACGGCTCGGGTATCCGTTAGAACGCCGTTGCAGATACAAATATCTGCAACGGCTCGAGCGTCCGTAAGAATGCCGTTGCAAATAGCAACGGCTTGAGCGGCCGTTGCTGATAGCCGTTGCTGAAGACCAAGTTTCTAGTAGTGATATATCTATATATGACCTAAAAATTGCCAAATATATAATTTAATATAACTAAAAATATTGTGGCTACTCCTCGATTAGTTATATTATGTGGATAATTACCTAATATATAATTTAACATAACTAAGGATGTTGTGGCTACTCCTCAATTAGTCAAATTCTATGGGTCACATGACATCATAATGCAACATAGATGATTACATGAAATAACATAACATTATTCATAATATACATCATAATAAACTACAACATCACGCAATTTAATTATTTAATATATCAATACACTACATAACAAATAGGTGCAACATATATATCACGTTCATCAAAGCAACAAAAATGAGGTAGTAAATAATTATAATTATATAACTTGATTGAACAAAAATACAAATTAAAATTTTTAGTGCTAACTAATTTCAAATCAATCATAAATAGATTCAATATTAATCTTTAAATGCTTCTAGCTCATGAAACAAATTTAAATTTGGTCGGTCCAAGCAATTTAAATGAAACTAGATTTAAACCCAAATCAGATTTGTGTTGAACCAACCAATATTGAACCAGTATAAACCAATGAAATAACACCAAATGAACCAAAAAATATATAAATTGGATCTATTTTCAATTGATTTGAACCGGACCATAAATTTCATCAAACTAGATATGAACCAGAGCAATTTGAACTAGAAACTGAAATCAACTCAAAAAACACCAAATGAATTGGATCGATTTTAATTGATTTGAATCGAACCTATGTCAAATTAAATCAGAGGTGAACAGAAAGCAATTGAACTGGAATTTGAAATAAACCCAAAATAATTGACGAACCAAATTTCACTTAAGTTGTGGATCGGGTGTGAAATCTAATTGATCCGAATTTTAAATAAAACATGATTCAGATCTGATTGACTTAAACAATTTAACAAACAGGTATAGAGAAAAGAATTGAACAGTTAAGACTGTGTTGACATAGGAGACTTGCAGATCCATAACTTCTTTTTCCTCAAAAATAGAGAAGGCCAACCAACTTGCATAAATGTCACTAAACAAAAAGATCTTAACTTCAGCAGTTTCAAACTCAAAAGGCAACCATACCACATCATAATAGTTCGACCATAAAAGCTTCAAGAAAAACTGTCGCCATAAAAGCTTTTAAATACCGCTAGCTAATTAATGAAGACCACTTCATTTCTTCCATTAATGACTTTGGTCATAAAGGTTTCAAGATAACCGTCAGCCCATCAATGAATACTACTTCATTTCTTCCATAGGCAATAAACAAGTAATTAAAAGATGATTTAAAAATATCTGAGATATAAAATAGAATCATCATTAATGTTGAAAACCAAAAATCATCATATCTGCAGCATCCTTATCTAAAAAACCATAATATGAGCAGTTGAAGCTGTCCTCACACAGTTGCAACTATCTTCAATAAGAAGAACTCCTCATAGTTGTGACTATCCATTTAACTGAGAATAACCTGGAATACTTTTGTCAAATATAGTCAACACTACAAAATCCAAACACCAACATAGGCGATCTCAACGCCTATCAAACGCTAATGCGTCGCGCCTGCACCGCCGACGATTCATGACATCAACCTGGATGCCTTGCCACATGGTCCAGCATGGATCCGGAGGTTGGTACTGGCACATAAATGGTAGCGGCTAGGAGACGATGGATAAACACGACGAGGAAATGCAAGGGAGATACAGTCATCGTTTCGGCCAAGAACGACATCCATATCAGTATCCTTTTCCTCTCCGTTGGCCAAGGCCACATACGTGACGAGTGGAAAGATCATTGTACGTTGACGGCAAATAAATACGTACAGAAGAAGATACGAGGAAAGAAGGCATGAAAAAAGCAATACAAAACCGAAAATTATATCGCAATCAAGGCGGAGAAAATATGCTCTGATACCACATGTAAATTATTTCATAGAACTACAACATGATTCAATAATGATATAATGAAATAAAGCAAAGAAGGAATAATCTACAACATAATAGATTTAGCAGAAGCGTAGGATTACCTCTTGCCATTGATCATGTCATCGGATTGTTGTTCTGTTGCGCTGTAGAATTGTGTTCCCTCCTGCGTTCCTTTCTCAAAAGATCTTCCAATACTCTCTTCTTAAACCCTCTATAGATGGTGTGGAAAGGTAAGAATGAGTATCCCGGTCTATTTATATACACACCTTACCATCAAAGGTGGTAAAATAGGCTTGAATCGGGCTTAGGATAGACATGGGTAAATCGGTAAAACCATATAATATGTGAACCATATTAGGATAAAACATGGACACATTGTCCACCTCAGATCGTGACGTAGACCATGTCTAATTTTATGGCCACATCTAACACGTCCCTCTGAGGGTTACTTCTATTTTTTTGGCGAATGGTTCACCGCTCATCGTGTGTTTGTACCATCGGGCTTAAAGATGAAGGAAGGAGATCGGGTTCCAGCCGTGGGTTTGTACCATCGGGCTTACGACAAATAAAGACGTCTTCATGGTTCAGACGTCGAGGGAGGCATCGTGCTCTTTGGCTGGCTGGGACCTTGTCCATGGTTCTAAGTTTGCTATGTCGAGGCTTTCACTCCTCCTCTCCTTTTCCTTCAACTCCCGAGTTGCGGGAGATTCCCGTCAGCAGGACGGTATGTGGGATTAAATCCTGGTCATAGGACTGTTGGTCAGTATGTTTGCAAGAGTCTAGAGAGGAGTATCTTTCTCTTTGTTGTGATCCCAGGGTATGTGGGGTTAAATCCTGGTAATAGGATTGCTGGTCAGTATGTTTGCAAGAGTCTAGAGAGGAGTACCTTTCTCTTTGTTGTGATCCCAGGGTATGTGGGGTTAAATCCTGGTAATAGGATTGCTGGTCAGTATGTTTGCAAGAGTCTAGAGAGGAGTACCTTTCTCTTTGTTGTGCTCCCTGGGAGCTATACCTTTATGGCTTATTTTCTTTTGTAAGCTACACTCCATGGGTTTTTAAGAGTAAATATTCCTTTGTCGGACTTTATGAATAAAGAGGATGTCTTCTGTGTTTATCATTATTGTGTTCTCGCCGAGTTTGATCGGCTCTTTAGTTTGTTGAGGCTCTGTTAACTGCACGCCTATGTTAGAATAATATGTAGGTCTCATTTGGTTGACATGAGAAGTAACTTTCTGTAGAAAATTATAATTCTCATGAATTAACTTTCCATGTGTATTTTCTAGGAAGTACCTAAAAAATATTTGGTTGACAATAAGTTAATTTATAGGAAGTGTAACTTCCTACTTACAACATGTTTGGTTGACATGAGTACTTCCTAGGAAGAACATATGAAATGACCAATATATCCTTCTTTTATAAAATTAATATTTTAATTTATATTTATTAGTGTATATGAAAAAATTAAAGTTTATTTGTAAATTAATATTGTAACATATATGTAATATATATACAAATATGCAATATATATACATATATGCAATATATATATAATATTAATTTACAATATATATACAATATATATACAAATATGCAATATATATATATATATTGCATATATATTTAATATAATATATATTTTATTATATAGAAAAAATATTTTTTATTTGTAATTAATATGAAAAATTACATATTTCACCAAAAACATATAAAATAAATATGTGAAGAATTCAAGGATCATCTAATCTTATAATGTTGATAACATAAATTATAAATTTTACATTAAATGCAAATGTGAGTTCAACATAAATTATAAATTTCACATTAAATGCAAATGTGAGGTCAATATTGAGTTTTTCTTTCAAATATAATGCAGGAAGTGCAACTTACCTAGAGCCCCCTAGGTAAGTTACTTTCTTATTTTGTAGAAAGTTGCACTTGCTGAGGAAGTATACAAAATGCACTACAAGAAAATAGGGTATCACCAACAGACCAAATCCATCGGTAATACCCGAAAATCCATCGATAACGGTCGGAGCATCTGTTGGTAAAATCCGTCGGTAAATGGCTGCTCGATAATACCGACATATTTTAATTAATCTGTCGGTAGTACCGACAATTTTTTTCTTTTGTTGGTATTACCAACAAATATATATATCCGTTGGTATTACCAATGGATTAAAATCTGTTGGTAATAGCAACAGATACATATCTGTTGGTAATAACAACGGATACATATCTGTTGGTAGTACCAACAAATAATTTTTGTTGGTATGTCTGTTGGAATTACCAACAGAATCTTTTTGTTGCTCATTATTGTGTACCTGAATCAATTCTCAAACCATGATAATCCACACGAAATCATAAAATTAATTTTTGAAATCACACATGAACCAATGTATTTCTAAATTCACACACATAAATATAAGGAAACCATTGTATACAACTAGTTTCAAAATATATTGTGCTAGTCAAATATTTACATTGTTTCAAAGTTTCAATGCATTAAGATTGTAATGAACTCATTTAAGATATTACATTATAGCAACTAAGTTCTACAAGTCAGTAGTAAACTTGAACATTAAGTATGAAACTTGTCTTCTAAAGATGCAAAAGCAAAACCATAATTTGTAGATTATCAAATAAAAAAGAGAAAAAAATGTAGCAGGAAAAGAAATTCAGCTAAATAACTTGAGTTAAGTGCATATATGGGCACACATGCTATCAGCTAGCCAACTAAATAACTTGAGTTTCACATATCAAACCAATAAAAGTAATTTACTAATGACTAAGCATGCATAACCTTTGTCATGTTTGTTGTAAAGAATCCTACACTTCCATGGCCCTTTATCTTACAGGTGCATTCACCATTATGAGATATCAAGTTTCGTAAGAGAATTATATAAGCATGCGCAATATGGAGTTACAAATATAAGAAGCAAAGAGAAGAAACATGACGACCCTACAAATTGTGAAATGAATGCATATCATAAGTACTAAGTTATTCTAGTGGTTATTCTCATAGAATTTAACACTGGGATTTAAAATCTCTTGAATTGAATACAATATGCTTTCTTTCAGAAAAAAACATTGGGGCTAAAATGAGAATTCAAGTGTGGTTGCTTTGGCCACCATCACGAAAATTAATCAACCATGCAAGAGTAGCAACTAGCAAGATTTTACCATAATTGGGGAAAAAGTGCTCATAGAAGAACCTTTTCTTCTATAGTTGTGTACTTCGACTACCAAGATAAAGAGGGCAATGCAATGAAGTATACAGATCTCAAACCTTGCTCATACTTGTCATTTTATGAATGAAAACACAGTAACATTAACAGTAGCAAGAAATAATTAACTTAACAGGAATCAAAAAACTTACCGTTCGCAACAAAAAAAAAAAACTTTTCTGTTCAGATATTGAAAACTTTTATGTTTCTCTGTCAAGGAAAGAATACAAAACACTATAATTAAATGAAGATGCACAAGACATATCTAACCGATAACAAATTGGAAAAAGTTCACCAACTATAGATTCAATGTTCAGACTTAATTTACTAGAAATTCATTACGAATCTTCTAGATAAACAAGAACTAACAAGTTTATGAAATTTCATATAGAGCAAGTGAATACTGTATGATACATCATCTATTTTAAAATCTTCACAGCTCAAATGAGCAATTACAAATAAAAAATGCACATAGAGTTTAAATGTGTCAACAGAATATAATACTTGTGTGTAGTTGCATGCCAAATTCTAATTGGATGCTCAGGTGGAAACAGACAGCTGAAACATTATGTGTATGGCATTCAATTGCTTGAACATAACTCTTGGTTTGATAGTTTGAGACCTGATTCCATGGAACATTTTAATGAATATCTTTATAATAGAACACGAATCTAGGGCCTATTCAGAATATAGCAAATCTTTATAGTTTGATCATCGGAACCAGTAATCATATATGGCCTATCATCGCCAGTAAAATAATCAACACAATTTACTCCTTTAGAATGGGCATCTAATGTAAAATTTGGATCAGGAGAACCAAGATTCCATATATGGTAAAAAAATTGATCAAATAGTAAGAGGTTTTCATAGACCATAATAAAATTGGTGTTATGATGTCAAAGATCTTAGGCCAAACACCTTTACTGTGCACGTGGTCCAATGAGGCACTAAAGTATTAGTGCCTTTTGGATTAAAGGTGACTTGTATCACATAATGAGTGTCCTTCAAAAATTTGGGTGCACATCCATCCTTTCTCCCAATCCCAAAGCTTTATTAGCATGTCACCTGATGAGTAATGGACTTAAATCCAGTACTGTAAGCTCCATTTAGTCTATAAAAATAGGGAAAACCATATTTAGTCGGCGCGACAAAGAACCAGTATAGACATGATATCTTGAATGGTTTAGGAATTTAGAAATTAAATTTCAGACATGCACACATTCTATAATCAGGAATTCTGATTATGTGCTTATTTCCTGCTCTAGTCAACACCATGAGCTTGCGGCTGGCACAATAAAAAAATCATTGAGGAAGCAAGCCATTTAGTTAGTTTTCATTTGCATCCTACTGATTTTTAAATCATATTAAAGAACAATTCAAAATATACCTCCTATCAATAAATTTGTGTAATATATTTGCATCTTTAATGCTAGAAGGATTAGAATCAGTAAGATCCAAATGATCTTACTGTCATTCAAATTTGGGATGTGGGATCCATTTTGATCTTTCAATGTGGATCTGTAAGTTGAATAACTGCCCGTTGCTAGCAATCGACTTGTGCATCATTTAGCTAGAAAGAACGCCCCTCCTATTGCAAAATAGCCCACACAAAGTTGATTGAAGGGTAGACGTGTGAAGACGAGACCCTAACAGAGGATAACCAGAAAGTTATACCTGAGAACATGTTCCCGAATATTACCCTTGGAGAGACAACACATAAATTTAAAGCTATAGAAGATAGTAAGCTGACTTGCCATTTGATACTGATATAAAAGCTTCTATAAGACTTCCAACAAGCTTTAGTTTTGTGAGGTTGACCGGCTATAAGAGAAAATGACAAATAGTTTTGAATGAGAACTACAAAAAGGATTTGTGGAAATTAACATATGCAGCATGAAAAGGAACAAAGACAAAAATAGATCATAAGGCTGTCACTTCTGGAATCCCTATCCCCAATTTGATCACAATGCATCTGGTCGGTCTCCACAAGCTGATCTCACTGTAGACATCCGGTAAAGGATTGAAGAAGCCAAAGTTGGGAAGATCAATGGCAACGACGCGAAGGCCACCTGAGGCGAGAGAAGGTATGGCGTGGCAGAAGGAGAAGGAGTTGCATTCGAACCCGTGGAGAAGAAGCACGGAGTCGCCGTCGGGGGGCTCGGCCTAGACGACAAAGACTTGGAGGGTGGCAGTGGCAGCGTGGGCCTTGATAAGCTTGCCCCAGGCGTTTTGGAGGCGGAGGTCGTTGGTGATGGAGAAAACTAGAGTGTCCGCCGTCTGAGGAGGGGAGGGGTAAGGGAGGAGGATGTCGATGAGGGAGACGAAGTGGGCGAGGTAACCCTAGAAGGTGAAGGTGTTGAGGAGCGATAGGGAATAGAGGCAAGAGGAGAGTTGGATTTGTCAGCTAAGAAAAGTAGGGGAAGGGACACAAGCGCGGAATTGGGCAAAGAAAAATAGTTATTTTGGTCGTATAACTAAAATAATGGAGGGATATATTTTGGTCGGCTGAAAAATAAGAGGGAAAGAGAAAAAATATAGATTTCACAAATTAATCGGCTGAATTACCAACCGATTTTATATTCGTTGGTAATTTTATAGGTAATACCAACAGAATAAATCCGTCGGTAATAAATCCATCGGTGATAGTCTATTTTCTTGTAGTGATCTAGGAAGTCTGTCAACCAAACAAGTGGTCTTTTGGCTACTTTGAAGTACAACTTCCGAAATTATGTCAACCAAACGAGACCTTAAATTTGGGATTACCTATTTGGTAACTATGAGTAAGGCGTTGAGACTATTGAGTCAGATTGGTGAGAATATCGAGCTATGACCATTGTGGGCTCTAAGGCCAGGAATAGTGGTATTGTGAACTGAGTTCGCAAGAAGTATGCTTGGGCTCTGAAACCTATTCACGGAAAATGATTTCGACCAAATTTGGGTGCACTGCAACCTAGCTATGCTCCATCCCTTCTCAAGGGCTTTCTTCATGCAATTAATTCTTCGAACAATGAGAGGGGGTCAAGAATGGGACGATGCTAATATTTAAATTTAATGGATGGATTCTGCAACCAGTTAAAGCCATGCCTTCTTGACTGATGACTCTGGCTTAGCTACCGTGGAATTAATAGGAAGGTGGTAGCTAAACTGTTGCTGCCTGCCTTCAAACTGCCTGTTGGGAAGACGAGCGTTGACGTATCAATGTCCAGATAAATGCAAATAAATACTTGCTTCATGAAATCTGCAATTTTTCAAAATTGAAATAACTTTAATATATGTTTTTTATCCATAATATTTTTTAATTTTACGTGAATTCTTTTACGTCGTATAAAGTATATTTTATAAACTAAAATTAACTTTTTTTAGTGTTATGCAAAGTTACTTTATACTTTGAGCAAAATTTTCTAATAAAAACAATGAAATATTTTAGTTTAAAATATATTTTTAAACTTAGCATATTTTTATATCATATAAAATATATTTCATAAATTATTTTTTAAAAAAAAATTATGAAGTTATTCTAGACTTTGGGCACAAATCTCCAATGCGTTAGAAACTGTTGTCCAAAATCTATAATACTAAATTTAAATTAAAAATAATAAAATATTTTGATTTAAAAAATATTTTTCAGATCTAAAATATACTTTTAGGTCCAAAGTCTATATTTAAAATATATGTTTGAGTCTTCTATATTATATAAAATATATTTCACACACTAAAATTTATTTTTTTAAAAAATTATTTAACTTTAGGGCAAAAGTAGACTTTGCCTAAATAATATAACACTAATTTGAATTAAAAGCAGAAAAATATTTTGGTCCAAAATATTTTTTAATTCTAGCACATTTTTTTATATCATGTAAAATATATTTTATGATCCAAAATTATTCTTTTAGAATTATGAAGTTGTTCTAAAATTTGGACAAAAAACTCTAACGCGTTAGAAGCTTTTGAGAGAGGATTCATAAAATGAATATTACAAATTTTAGATCGATAATTTAAGCAGCATTATATTCCAAATCCAAAACTGGGTATTACCAATTTTAGGTTCCGATTTAAGAAATTTAAGCTGCATTGTTTTTTAACCAAAAATTTTCATTAAATTTATTCTGATTTCTAAAAATTGTCATTCATGAATTTATTAAGGTTACCAATAAGTTAAGCATATATTTCTCTTTGAATATTGTGCTCCGATGAAAAGTTAAAAGGAAATGAAAGACGAAAAAAATCATTTAAAAAAAAATCACTTCTTTCGGTTACTTGAGAGAAGAAAAAAAAACTCCATTCCTTCCAAAATGTTTGACCCAAATCAAATGTACATCTTCTAGATTTCCTTTCGAATTAACCATTTCTCTCTACTTTCCGTTCTCTTTCATCTGTTCTGTCCTTTATCTTTTTTAATCATTATAAAGGGTTAGTTTTAGTTTAGTCCAATTAGTGCATGTAATTTTGTTCAAATTTCATTTTAAGTTTTCAGGTTGTAAAACATTCTAGGATAATTTATGAGTTATGATTTAGTTTTGTTGTAGTCATGGATGCATGTGTGTTTCATGTTTTCCCAAATAGACAAATTCACAGGTAGGGTTGTCTATTTCATAAATAATATCAAATAAAATTTTATTTTGGACTTGACCAACTCTCTAACCCTGGACGCAACTCAATTTATGAATCAGACTTGATTAAACCAATTATAACTTGGCTCGGGAGCTCCACCCGATCATACAAGGATAATAACATCATGCATTTATCATCAGGGGTTCGACCATAATAACACCGCATTCAGGGGATCGTGATCAACCCATTCAATGCATACCACTGCGGGAATTCGAGAGCAATCCTCATCGAATTCCCAAGCTTGCACTACAAAATAGACCAGACGTACATAGGTACACTCTCGAGTCTAATTCTTGCAGACATTATATGTCTTTGCTTGAGCGTCATAGTGTCTTTGCAAGTCACCTCGGAGCTACGTCCAACTAGGAACCAAGAAGGCTTTGCAACACCTCCGACCTCTGGTGAGAACATTTGCAGCACCTCTAGATAACAATTTTTGATGAGCAAAGCAACTCTGAAACCCGTGAAGCGAAACTTGACTTCATCGAAGAAGAACAAGAGCTCTCCCGAATCAGGGAAGAATCCATGGAACTCAGAATAGCTCAGAAATACAACAAACATGTTAGACCGCAGAGTTTTAAGGAGGGAGATCTAGTGCTAAGAAAGATTGAACTCTAGATAAAGTTCATCGAGGAAGGAAAGCTTGCCTCAAACTGCGAATTGACCCATACAGAGTAACAAAGGATATAGGAAAATGAGCCTACAAGATCGTGAAACTCTCCGGATGAGAACTCCCTTGCTCGTGGAACACGACCTCCCTATGAGCCTACTATAGCTAAGCAACACCCTTAAACTATAAATGGTCGGGGTACTCTTTTTCCTCCACTGAGGTTTTTTCCCATAGGGTTTTTCCGTTGAAGGTTTTAATGAGGCATAAACACATGTAGGTCAAGCACTCCAACTCAGTGGGATCCGATGTATAACTATAGTGATTATTCAATAAAGTCTTTTGCAATTATTCATCAGTAGATAATTACTTCCTCTCCAATCGTAAGAGTCATCATCCCACTCCAAGTGTGTGCATCTCTCTCGACCCTAAATGTGCAACCCTAAGTGTGACTCTCGACCCTAAATGTGCAACCCCCAACTCCAAATGAGACTCGCCTCGCACTAAATGAGCACGACCCCAAGCGTTGTCTTGATGTGCTCCCAGCAAGCTTAGCTTGACCCAAGTGTGGTCCTCGACCCTAAATGCGGCCTTTGGCTCTAAATGTGACCTGCTAGCTCTAAATGAGCATGACCCCAAGCGTGGTCTTGTCTTACATTCCCAGCGAGCTCGGCTTGGCCTCAGGCGTGGCCCTCGACCCTAAATGCGGTCTGTAACCCTAAATGCGACCCCAACGTCCTCGGCATCCACCTCAGCCCTAAATGCGGCCTCTAACTCTAAATGAGATCAGCTCCGGCTCTAAACGAGTTCTTCACGACCTTAAATATGGTCCTTGGCCCTAAATGGGGACTCGACGTCCTTGACGACTCCCTCAACCCTAAATGCATCCTCGGCCCTGAAGGCAGTCTCCAACCCTGAATGTGATCGACCTCAAAGAAGTTCAAATTCATTCTAAGTACGACCATCGACCCTATGAGCAACTACTGAATAGGTAATATCGATCGTAAACCTACCATCGACAGAAATTCAAGTCCACCCTAAACACCTAGAAATGATTTATGGCTCTAGAGGCAGCTACCAACTAGCTGACATCGGCTAAGTGAGCCATATTCAGTTCTGAAAGCGCTGATTGACCAAACTACGTTGGCAGCCACCAAAAACACTTATCCCACAATAGGAAAAGCATCACATCGATAAACCATGGAAACAACACACCGCGTGCATACAAGCAAAATAAAGTGTTCACAAATATTTACAAGCCCGCGGGGGGCGAATGTTAAAAGAACCATGAAGGGGGAAATATTCATAACAAACACATATATTTTCATATTTAAGCAGGAGGAGCGACATCCTAAGGAGCTGGTGGTATCCCTCGAGGCTTCGACGACTACTGTGGGGGATTGAGGGGGAGTCGACTCGGCCACAACAGCCGATGCCTCGAACTCAGCCTCTCTTGATCCCCTCACCCGTCCCCGCGATAAACTCCTCCAGGAGGGCGCCAATGCATATGGTCTTGGAGTAAGCCGCCATGGAGAGACTAGCCTCGGGGTAGAGGAACTGAGCTTGTCTAATAGCTCTCTCAAAACAAGCATGAAACTGCAGAGCCCCCTCGCCCTTGTAATTGTCCACCTCCCCCTCAAGACGAAGGACCACGGGTTGCAATTGGTGATCTTAGCTTTAAGTTCGACATTCGACTTCATTATTGCTTGAAGAGAAAGCTGGCTTGCCTCCAGTTTTTTGCCCCAAACCTCAGCCTCCTTCCTGGCAACCTTGGCCTCCGCCCGGGCACTCACTAACACCTCATGCAGCAATGTCACCTCCTCACGAGCCTCCGTAAGAGCTCATTCGAGGTGGGAAATGTTTGCTTCCTTATCATTCAGCTCCAAGTGATGGTTGAGCTTCAATCCCCTCCATCTCTCGTGCCAGGATTGTCGCTGCCTCCTGCATAGGCACCAGCCTCTTCTTAGGGACACGTGCCATCCCGGCCAAGCGGACCCCTTGGACCTTGAGATACCTCAGGATCCCAGCAAGTCCATATTGGCCTAAGATTTTCAACCTTGGTCTTAATCTCGGTTTCGATAATAACAAACATAGAACTAATGTTTTCATAGAGAAATATTTTTAAGTTGCATATCGGTTGGCATACGACATCCGCAATTGGAAATATCAAAAAATTGATGAATCAGAAGGACGTTGGTCGACGCGCTTGGACTCTTCGGGAAGAATAGAGTTTAGGTTTAGGGTGTCTAGGATGATTGTAATAATCCTTATAATGATGCAAATATCCCTAGGATATGAACCTAATCTATTACTACAATGACCAAAATTTCAATAATTACATTTGTCCTTGAGCAGGGGATCGTAGGCTCAAGTTAGTGCAGACTGGCGGAGAGTTTCAGGATTAAATTCAGGTAAGCAATTAATGTAGAAAAATTTAGAAAAAATTATTTATTGTATTTCTATGATTTAGCATGCTAGGATGATAGAGGGTCTCGAGTCGAGTCTAGTGGTTCAATCGAAACTCGAATCAGAGTTAGAACGAATTAGATATGAATTTTACAAGTCGATTCACTTTAGTGGGGGCATTTTGGTAAATTGGGCCCAACCAGGACCCATAAATTGCCACCTGGAGCGTGCGGCCAGAGGTTTAGCTGCACGCCACCCGAGGCAAGGAGAGGATCGAGAGAGGGTTGTTGGCTTAAGGTTTTCAACCTTGGTCTTAATCTCGGTTTTGATGATAACAAATATGGAACTAATATTTTATTAAAAAATATTTTCAGATTCCATATCGGTTAGCGCACGACGTTCTCGATCGGAAATATTGGAGAAATTGAAGAAATCGATAAGGACACTTGTCGATGCTCGGGATTCTTCGGGAAGTTAGAGTTTAGATTTAGGGTATCTAGTTTATACTATAAATTCTCATGATGATGCATAAGAACCCTAAAACCAAACCCGAACCCCAAAATATGAAAACCCGAGAATCGCCCTGAACTCACTAAGCCTAGGAAACTCCTTGGAAGGCTATACGACCTAGACATTATCTTGACATAAAAAATGATGGTAATTGTTCTTTGGGTAGAAACTAGATAACGAGGTATTTTCAAGGATTTTTTGGAAACCTTTAGCCTACCCTTACTTGACCCGGGTGTTGGATGGACATTGATACTAGAAGGGGGGGTTAAGTAGTGTCAATCCCCTTTACAAATTTCCTTTTAACTTAATTTTGTCTTAACTTAATGCAAATGATCTTTGATGCTTGATATGATCACAATTCAATAACAATAATAAAAGCAACTAAAGAGCAATGCAAACAACAATATTTATAGTGGTTCGGCCAACCGCCTACTCCACTACCTTGGCTCCTTACCAAGGATTTCTAAACACTACTTTATAGAATATATGTTTCCCTTTGAATACACTTGAGGACACCCTTCTCCCTCACTTGGAGAACACCTCAATCCTATTCACCTAGGCAAAACACACTTCTACAAAGTTGACCCTAAGTGTTTCCTAGCACACCTAGCAAGCTATTCAAACTAGAAAATAAGTTACAATAAACTTAAAATACAGGGAAAGAGCTGAAGAAACAAGAATTGAACCAAGCTTCTTTCCACCGCCTTCTTGTCTTCCACTTACAGAGAATGTTAGACTCAAAGCAACACAGCATAGTTGAAGCAGAGAGAAGCAGCGCCCACATGGAGTTGATGTCAAGACAGGGAGCAGAGAGCGCGCGAGAGATTGATCGATTGAAGGCTTTAGAGATCACTTTTAATGCTCAACAAGATTTGCAAAAAGTATTTAATGAAGTTTGGTGAGCGGTATTTATAACCCGTCAGCCGAATGGCCGTTCAATGGATAAAAAATCGACCATTGAAGCCGTTCGATTGCAAGGTCGGTCGATCAGTCGGTCGACCGATGGATCAACCGCCAGGTTCGACCGCTTGCAGCTGAGAGAGGTCGGTCGACCGACGGGATGACTGCCAACATTTCTTTCGACATTCAGTCGACCCGTCGGTCGACCGAATGGCTGCAGTGAGATGCGATTGAGGCTATCTTTAGGTCGGTCGACTGATTGGTCGATCGCTATCTTTCTGCCAATTTTTCACCTCTGTCGGTCCACCAGCCGGTCGACCGACGCAGCCCTGCATTGTTGCCTTCGCCAATTTCGATCGACCGATTGGTCGACCAAATGGCTTCTGCCAAGTTTTTGTGATCTCCGGTCGATCGAATAGGCTGCATCGCCCTTCTATGCCTTGATCGATCGACCGACCGGTCGACCGATCCCAGGCTGAGGATGATTAATTCCTTGTATTTTTACATGTCAATTCTAAGGATTTGGTTACCAAGTTTCATCTTGGATAACCTTACAATTTTGGCTTGGGATAAGCTATCCTAGGGACATATTACATTAAATCTACTTGATTCAATCCCGAGCCATTCTTCAACGATTTCTTCTTCCGTTTCTTTGACGATCTTTGCCATCGTCTCGTTTGAATGGATTTGGCATGCGTATCACAACCTAACCTGAACTCAAAACTTCATACTTGGATTAATTACATGTTTGTTATCATCAAAATAAAGATCGAGGCTTAAGAGAGACCCTTAAGCCAACAATCTCCCCCTTTTTGATGATGACAAACATATCATTAGAATTTAAGAAAATATAAGCATTTGTGAGTTTTGAGTTAAGGGTATGCAAGATAAATACTTTAGCCTATGCATTCAACTTTCTCACTTAGCATATTCATTCAATTAACCTATGCTCCCCCTATCAATGTGCATATTAAATTATCTATAACCTAACTTATGCTCCCCCTACCATTGTGCATGTTATTCTTAACTCCCCATAACTATATCTCTTCTCCTTAACCATAAAACTCACACTACCTATATGTGTCATGAAAACCAAGTGTGACCTTTCTTTTTCTCCCCCTTTTGACATCAATCAAAAGGGTAAGAATCAAGGTACAATTAATGAGATTTCATCATAAAGCCAAAAAACCGAGAAAGCCACAAAAACCAAGTATCATCTACCACTATAGTCCTTGCCATAAATGTAAGCCTATAGAAGACAAACCTCAATAGGTCGCAAAGCCCCACTACAGAGCAATACATAAGTGTGATGACACTTTTATAGAATGCAAGTTTTGAAATCATGTAAATTTTGAAGAAAATTCTCTTTAAACATAAGGTAAAGCACAAATTCCTATTTACATCCTTAAGGTTGTGAAACTTTCTTCAACTAAGGGTTTTGTAAATATATCGGCAAGTTGTTTATCGGTGGATACAAATTCTACCGATATATTTTCCTTAGCTACATTATCTCTAAGAAAATGATGTCTCAAATCAATATGCTTAGTTCTAGAATGTAAGATAGGATTTTTGGTTAAATTAATTGCACTAGTATTGTCACAATGTATAGATATATAAGAATACCTAAGTCCATAGTCTAAAAAAGGTTTGTTTCATCCAAAGGACTTGCGCACAACAACTAGCCACGGCGATGTATTCCGCTTCGGTAGTTGAAAGCATAACCGAATTTTGTTTCTTTGAGAACCAAGAAACAAGACTCGCTCCTAAGAATTGACAACACCCACTAGTACTTGTGTCGTGCTATAGCCGATATTTTGTTAATGGGTATAAATTTCACACGGTTGAATATGCATTTACAAAGAAGACGATGAATGCTGGGGTCTGTGTGAAAGGGACAACCTATGTTGAATGTTATATGGATTTTTATGGACTGGTGGAAGAAGTGATAGAGTTGCACTACTTCGGCTTGAAATCAGTTATTCTATTTAGATGTCATTGGTTCTATACAACAGAAAGGGGCATGAAAGTTCATCCAAAATACAAACTTGTTGAGGTTAATTACAAATCTAAATTGGCAGCAAATGAGCCTTTTATATTGGCATCACAAGCCGAACAAGTATATTACGCGAAGTATCCGGCTCGAAATAAAGATAGAGCAGATTGGCGTGTAGTCTGTAAGATAAAAGGTAGAGGAAAAAATGATCCGATAGTAAGAGAAAATGAGCTGATACCTGATATGACAGATGGTTTCTATCAAGAAGATGATCCTCCTGCTGTAGATCGTATTATTCCAATACTCAAGGATGCAGACACAACGTCAATTCAATTAGAAGTTGAATATGCTGATGATGACGATCATGAAATTGAGGAAGCTGGAGATGAAGAAGATGAAGAAGAGGAAGAATTCGAATTCTATTATTCAGATGATGAGGAATAATTGTAAAGTATATATTTTATTAAATATATCTCTACTATTTATACAATAATCTGATTATATGTCTATTCGACAGATATGTCTGGTCGTGGTTATCGTCGCAGGAGAGCTTCGGAGTCTCCGATCGGTGAGACTCCTACACTTACTCATGCTGCTGATCCTCCTGTTGCTAATCCTCATGCCGATGATACTGCCGAGGCTAGTACATCCAGACGTAGGCGGCCACGCGGGCCAAACAGGTGGCAGCCTCCACCAGCCACAGAGTCACGTAGATTTATTAGCGTGATTGGAGAGCGGTAATATATCATGAATCATGAATCATTACAAATTTATTATATCATAATATAATATTAAAATTTATTTTTGTTGTGCAGGTTCGAGCAAGAAGAAGTGCCAACGAGCATTTCTTCTACTATTCGACGATACATGCACGGGGCATGGCCTACGTGGTCTCACGTGCCTAGCGAGCACGTCGACATGTTATGGCGCGAGTTTGAGGCACGTATTATTATTTTTATTACATGCATGATGATTAATATTGGTAATGATATTATTATTCTGCAGGCTCGCTATACATGGGCTGAGGACCAAAGGCCCTTCATTTATGCTGCCTGGGAGGCTATTTCCCGGGCAAGGTACAACGGGCAGCTGGGGCAGGCCCGGTCCCAGGCGATGGCACGAGCTAGGACTGCTAACATCGCGGAGACTCGGGGATACGGCCCCGATTGGATTACTCCGGATATATGGGACCAGCTTGTGGGAATATGGTCGACGGATCGATGGCAGGAGGTTTTTAGGAATGCGGCCAGAAATCGCATGTCGCGGGGAGCAGCGCGTCACACCGACGGCTCTATTGCATTTGCAGTGCACGCGAACCGTATGGTAAGTATACCTTTTAATTATATATTTTATTTGTTACTATGTGTACTAACTAATGTATTTATTTTGTAAATGTAGACGACGGTGTCGGATGACAGGACTGTCCAGCAACCCTCCCCGATGGCGATGTTTGAGCGGACTCATCGTCGAGCACATAGGACGGGAGAATACATCGACAACCGCGCTGCATACATTATGGTAACTATATATTTGTTTAAATTATTCATTATATATTTATAATTTAAGTTTTATGATAAATATTAAACAAAAAATCAAACTCGAGTAGGAGACCTACAGCCAGACGGTGGTGCAGCGCGGGGTCACCCCCGAGGACTTTGACGCAGCAACGTGGGTCGAGGCCGCAGGTGGCTGGGACCATGGCCGCGTATATGGCTTTGCAGATAGTGGTCATGCGCGAGCCGTACTAGGGCCACTTGGGGCACCGACCTCTCCGGTCGCTGGTGAGCGGCCGTCCACCTCCAGATCCAGTTATGATCATGATAGCAGAATAAAGACTCTAAAGGAGACGGTCACGCGTCAGAGTCAGATGATGGAGCGCCAGAGTCAGATGATGGCGGAGATGCATGCTATGCTACGCAACATGTCAGGTCATCCCGAAGCAGGCATCTCTTCGGCATCATCTCATCCATCGTCCTCGAGTTAATCCACGCCGGTGTACACTCAAGCACTCCAGACCCCGCCAAATGATCCAGGCCGTCCTCCATCGTCATCGTGAGATTTTTTTTATATTGACTTTGTTACTGAGATATTATACTTGTTTAATTTATTTTGTTTGGATATTGATACTTCAATTTTGCATTTGAATAGTTTTTATACTATTGTGGATAATTATCAATATAAATATAATTGTTTTGATGTATATCTTGGTGTATTTGTGATGTGTGAATGAATGTGTGTATGAGTATATGGGTGTGTGAGTTATGTATCTGATAATGTATCAATGTATCAATGGAAATTTGAAATTTTAATTTTTTTCGTTACCAGGTTCACATCATCAGCAACGGCTTTCCCGCGGCCATCCGTAGGAAAGCCGTTGCTAAAAGTTTATCGAAAGCCGTTGCTGATGACCTACCGCAACGACTTAGCAACGGGCTTTTACTAACGGCGTTGCTACAGGCTCACCAGCCGTTGCTATTAATGTTATCAGCAACGGCTCTGCGTCCGTGGCAAAATCATTGCTGATAATATTTTTAGCAACGGCCCGAGCGGCTATTGCTAATCCGTTGCTAAGTTATCAGCAACGCGATTTTCTGCCACAGCTCCATTGCAACGGCGCCAGCCGTTGCACGCCGTTGCTGATGCCCATTTTTCTAGTAGTGATTCATCATTCAAGGCCATGGTCAACTCCAATACACCACTTCTCATTCATCCTTGTGTGGTAGCTCCCCCTACAAAAGAAGATGAGACTTTTGGTACCCAAATGGCTTTGGGTCCTTGGGGGTGAGTTGGCCTAGGAATCCAAAGTGTTTTAACTACACTTGGATTTTTCTTAAATGCACAATCAAAAATAGCATGACCAAAAATACCACAACAAAAATAATGTCCATTGAATTTCTTTTTATTTATGCTATGGACATTAGATCTATCATTTGAATGCTTGACATGTGAGACACGATGAGTATGAGCATTCTTAAATGAAATATTCTTATTTTGAACATGAGGTTTAAATGTGGAATGCCTAACATGAGATTTAAGATTAGCATGAGCATTCTTTTTACTAAAATTCTTAAATGAGAAAATATTTTTCATTTCATTCACTTTCTTGTTTAGGTTTAGAACCTCATTTTTCAAATCAATCAATGAGTTATGTAGAGCATGCATTTGAGATTTCAACCTGCTATTTTCATTCTTCAATATGTCATTTTTGTATTTCAAAACCTTAGTGTCAATACTTAAAGTATCATGGTATGGTTGGGGACACTAATTCTTAGCTTCTCATTTTCTAATTTTACATCATGTAATTGAGAGCTAAGATTTGAGTTTTCTTTCTTCAAATTTTTGTTTCTTTATCTTTTATAACAAGCAAGGCATACATGCTTTTATATTCATCCATTAATTCATCATAAAGAAAATCATGAGAACTAGATGAATTAATACTATTATTGTTATTAACATGACTAGAAGAGGTGGAGTGTACCTCATTGTTATCATTCATGAGGCATTCTTTTGAGATTGGCTTCATAGTCATGAACGGAGGATGCTTCACATGAGTAGGATGATGTGGAAGCATTTGACTTCCTCTTTGCCTTGTTCTTCATGGTAGGGCAATTCTTCCTTACATGCCCTTTCTCTTGGCACACATGACAGATCACCTTTCTCTTCCGACTTTTAGTGCTCCTATGACTGGAGACACTTTAGGCTTCAAAAATCATGTTAGCAATGGAAGGATGACAATTGTCACCACTATCCTCATTAAAAGTTTCTAACTTATCGGTTTTAGCATAATCATATAGCATATTCAAAGTAGCCCAAATATCATATGCCGAAATACAATGCATGATCTTTTCAAAGATATTATTTTCACAAGAACAATATATGCAATTTGTTGCCTTAACATTTAATTCAAACATATTAATTTGTTCTTGTGTCCATGCATCCATGTTTTCCTTAGGTTCAATATATTTGATTTTTACCATGTTAAATACACCTAAACCTTGAGTCTTTAGAAATGTGTACATCCTAGATTTCCATAGACCAAAGTTAGGGGCATCGAACCTAGGAGGTGTAGATGCTACCGACTCTAGAGCCATTTCGAGATCGAGACGAGGTGTAGAAGAGATGGTAAAATCTCAAGCTACGAACCTGCCCTGATACCAATTGTTGGCGAAATGACGACACTAGAGGGGGGTGAATAGTGTGTTTACTAATACAATTAGCCTAAATCTCAATTTTGATCGTTTACTTAGATTGATTTAGGAAATTTGCAATTCAATGATTACATGCGGAAGCGATAAATTATAAGGCAATAAAAAATAAGCAATAATAACAATGCAAACACAAGATATTTATAGTGGTTCGGCCCCAATGCCTACTCCACTACCTAAGCACTCCGCTTAGGATTTCCAAACTAGATTTTACTAGATTAATTAGAGTTTCCCTTACAACGAGGACTTTTCACCGGAAAGTCTTCGCTCTCCAACCGAAGGCACTTCCACACCCGGAAGTATCCCGCCTTCCTACCGAGAGCACTTTCCCACCTCAACCTAAGGGACAACTAGAACTAATCCTAGTATACACAAGTGGCTTTACTCCTTCTACACCAAGGATACCACTTCACAAACAAGACCTAACAACCTAGGTCTTACAAACTCAAATTCAAATAAAACGTTCAAATAACAGGTAAAATTACATTCAAAAGAGCTAAGAATAAAACCAATATTAAACGCTCTTTTGCAAACCTTTGACGCCTTCAACTCGTCAAGTGGTAGCGCTTGATCAACACCCGAGTTGAGCGAAGCTTGTGCGCTTGAAAAAGATTGATGCAGAAAAAAACAAGGCGCACTGTAATTGATCGATTGGAAGGCTTAGATCTTCCCTTTGAATACTCAATAATTTTTGTAAGAATCAAGGAAGAAGAGCTAAAAGAACCATATGAGGGTATATTTATACCCTGTTGAAGAAACGACTGCTCAACGGATAGAAAACTATCCATTGCAGATCGCCGGTCGAATGGTCAGTCGACTGGTCCTTCAACCGCTATAATTCTCCCTGTGGTCGATCGATCGACAGGTCGACCACCTAGACGCAAAAACATCGATCCGGATCTTCGATCGACCCATCGATCGATCGATGTGATCTGCGTCTTCGGGTATCAGCAGGTCGGTCGACCGATGGGTCAATCGCCCGAGCTACTGCCCATTTTGGGCTTCCATCGATCGACCGCCCGGTCGACCGAAGTAGCTCTGCTACTTTTTACCTTCATTCGGTCGACTGCCCAATCGACCGAACCTAGGTTGAAGTTTATTACTTCAACCTATTTCTTCCGCGCTTCGTTTACGGGTTCTGGCTTTCAACGAGCATCATCTTGGAGAGCTTTTGACGTGATCTTTGGACTCGTCCAAGCGACTTTGGTGCACTCGTCGATTTCCGAGAAGTTTCGCGACGGACCCGAGCGCGATGATCAATGTCCTTCCGATATCCGATTTCTCTGATATTTTTGATCGAGGACATCGAACGCTACTGATATGGAATCTGAAGATATTCTCAATGAAATCATTAGTCTCATGTTTGTTATCATCAAAACCATCAAAACTGAGATTAAGACTTAGGTTAAAAACCTAAAGCCAACATGGAAGTGACCCTATTTGATCTTCTACGAGCAGAGATGAGCAGTACTAGCATCCCTATCAGATATCCATCTAGTCTTAGCCTTTGCCCACCATTTCAGAGTAATCTGTCTTTGAAGGGCATTGGCCTTGTTATGAAGACTTCTAAGGATGGTATAGTGGGAATCATCAAGCGCAGAAATGGAGTCAAGATGTTCAAGAGAGTGAATATCATTAAGAGTATTTTGAAGTAAATCTTCTAATTTACCTAGGGAGTTTCTATTCCAATTAGAAAGAGCAGCTCTAGTCTTAGAGAGTTTACTGTTAAAATTGGAGAAGACATCATTAACAAGGGAGGGGAGAGTCCAAGAATTGTTAATAATAGAAGTAGGCTCCTCATAATTAGTCCAAAAGTTCTGGAATCTAAAAAACGTACACTTAATCACTTTAGAAGATGGGATAGAGATAAGTAAAGGAGAATGATAAGAGGTGAGCTTAGGAAGATGATTTACAGTGGTAGAGCCAAAGAAATGCAGCCATGCAGGATTAGAGAAGACTCTATCCAATCTTACAACGATGCGAAGGTGGCGTTTCCTATTATTAGACCAAGTGAAGGGATGGCTAGAGAATCCAAGATCAATAAGATTGGAATTAGAGATGAAGTTTCTAAAACAATTAATAGAGTGATTGATAGAAAAGGGAGTGCTTCCTTTATTATCCTCCTGATTAAGGATGCAATTAAAGTCCCCTGAAATTAACCAGGGATAAGGAGAAAAATCAGTGCTAGTAAGGAAGTCCCAAAGAGAGTTTCTAAGAAGAGTGTTAGTGCTAGCATAGATATTGGAGAAAAGAAAAGGCTCTGAATTTTTCAATTTTAGGATAACATGAATAATAGAAAAGTTAGGAAAAATCACTTTAGCAAGGACAAAATCAGAATTCCAAGCAAGAATAAGGCCTGCAAAGGCACCTTGAGAGGGCTGGATGAATCCATCCCAGTTCTTTCCAAGACTCCTAATTAAATTTAACCCTTTATGGGAGTCAAGGTGGGACTCTTGAATGGAAATGACCTTGATAGAATGACTTTTAATGACAAAGGAAAGGTGATCCCTCACTGGTTTCCTAAAAGCTCGATCCTCTACAGTTCCAACTTAAGATATTCATGGATATAATTAAGTTGGTTTTAGTATAAGAGCTAAAGGATTCTCATGGGGATCCTCTTGAATGGGAAAGAACCCTTCTGGAGAGTCTAATAGGTTACTGGGTCGGTGCTTCTTAGATTTAGAAGGAGGTTCTAAAGAGAGCAAGGAGCTGCTACGGCTGTTCTTAGTGGTTTTTGATTTTTTCCTCAATTTGCCCCTGTTAGATACTTTCAGAGGCAATTGATTTTTAGAAGAAAGAATCACACCAGAAACATCCTCAACCACTTGGTCGAAGGACCTAGGAGGAGGAGGGTTAGAGATAAGATCAGGAGAGTTTAAATTCGTGTTTAGGCTAGGGTTGATAAGCTGGTGGTGGGCTAGAGGAAGATTCTTAAAGAGATAATTCTATGTCACTGAGTTGAGATAAGGAGTCTTCCTGAATAGATAAGGAATCCTCCTGGTCAAACTCATATGTTACCTCAACAGTGTGACTAAATTCAGGGTAAGAAGCAGATCTTATAGTTATTGATTTTTTTCTAGGAGGCTCAGAAGCAGGCTGAGTCTTAGAGGGTCCCTTCTGATTTCCACAGGAGCCTTGGCTTCCTCCATTTGGTTTGAGGAATCAGGTTTTGCTAGCTTCCTAGGTTCCTTATCCTGAGAAATAGGATTCAAAGGGGAGGAACTAGTTTGCCCAGCAGAGCTTCGACGAGGTCGTCTTCGCTGAACTTGAATCCAGGGACCACAATGTGGTTTTGAGGTCAGACCCGAGTCATCAAGAGGGGAAGCTGGAGGCTCGGGGGAGAGATTGGGTAAGGGGGGATTGGACTTAGAGTTGGGATTACTAAGGTTGGTAGAATTATCCTTAGAGCAAGGAGGAGAAGAGTTAGAACTCTTAACAGAGTTGTTAGAAGCTTTTTTGGGACAACTAGATTCTAAGTGACCAACAAGGCTACATTGGAAAGAGACAGAGGAAATATTTTCATATGAAATAAGTTGAAACATAGATTTATCACCTACTTCAATTCTAATACCTTGATGTAAAGGAATAGATAAGTCAATATCAACACAACACGGACATATCTACCCCTTTCAAGAGAAAAACATCTTTCATCAATTTTTAAAACAGATCCAATGTTGTTAGCAAGTAAATAAACAGATTCATGGTTCCAAAATTCAAGAGGAAGACTATGAATTCTTATCCAAATAGGAGCATGAGTAAATTCCTCTTTCCAAGGGCTGAAAAGAGATTTCCAGTGTATTAATCTGATGACATCGCCTCCAAGCGACCAGGGACCATCAGTTATAACATAATTAGCAATTTCAAAAGAGGAAAATTTAAAAACAAAGAAATCCTCTTCTAAATCAACAACAGATGTAAAACCAAAATTACCCCATAACTTTTGGGCCCATCTTTGAACAACAAATAAAGAAGAGGGTTTCCCTAGGAATTTACCAATTAGGCTGGATTCCCAGGGTTGCCTCGAAGCCTGCACTTGTTCAGTAGTAAACTGCACTTTGCCAGTAACATTAGATTCTATCAATTTAAGAGTAGCAAAGTCTACAGAACAAGGTTTAAGAGGGGATTTACCAGTTAAAACTTGAGGCTAGGAACAAGGCTGTGAGTGCAGAGTGCTAGGAATAGATCCTGTTAAAGAGGGGCGGTCCCTAGAAGCCGAAACAGGGGTTTTAATAGGGTTAACAGAAGAAGCATTATTTTTGATAGAGGAACTATCATGCATATTAGGGTTAGACTTAAAGTTAACAACCGAATGTAAATGAGGAGAGCTTTTAGAAAAAATAATTTTTTTGTCTTGCACAGAAGACTTCGGAGCCCTTTTACTACTATTAGCGGGGAAACTAGGTTTACCAGAGGGGATAATCCCGTTTCCCTTACCTTGAATAGGAGTAGAAGGTTTTCCAGAAGGAACTTTAAATCCCCTAGAGAGAGAGGAAGAAGACTGAACATTCTCAGTCATTGGTATTATACGAAAATCACGAGAAACAATTTTTGAAGAAGATTTGAAATTAGGGTTCACATTTTTTCGGAGAAAGCCAAATATTTTGAAACCATACGAGAAACATAAGGAATATTTACCACAGGAATTGAAGAATCTAAACCGGAAACATCCATAGGAGAAACATCCAAATTAGGGTTTCGAGTTTTACCATAAAGATCTGAGGAATCCGAAGCCAAATCAGTCTTAGACGGAACAACAGAAGCAAAGGTTGGAGAGAGTATACCAGAAGAAACCATCAGAGAAGATGTGAAATTAGGGTTTTCATCGGAGGACCCTTTCACCACGGACGAAGAAGAGGGATGGTCAGAGACGGGCACAGTCGAGTTGGGAGGGGGAGAAGAAGAAGAGAGGAGCACCGTGGGATCGTCGGGAGGGTCCGACGGCGACCGACGAGAGGCGGCGAGAGCTTTCGCCCTAGAGGGCGAAAGTTGTCGCACTTCATCGCACGCTCCCAGAGCAATTTACAATAACTAATTACTGTAATTATAACTATGTGATTAAATAAATTAAATTGCTATGTGATTACTCCCGATACTAATTAATAGCAGTATTTAATTCACATAGTAATAAATTGCGCATGCTGCAATTATATTACCAATTGAATAAAAAAAGAAATGTAATTAAAAATGTAATTGCAGCATTCATTACTACGTAGTTGCAATTTATGGATGCAGGGTTGTCAATTGATTACTACGTGAATTCCAATTATATTTAAAAGTTAATTTGCACTATTTCTAATTCTATCGGTTGACAATGTAATTATATTTTAAATATTGCATAAAATTATTACCGTATGAAATTATTGTTCCAATTATATTTTAAAGTCAATTTGCATTATTTCTAATTGTAACAGCTGTCAATGTAATTATATTTTAAATACTACATTAGATCACTACCATGTGAAACTTATTTCTAATGCATGAAATTTAAGAAGAAAAAAATTAAATTTCAAAATATTAAATTAAATTTGTAAAATTTCAACATATTGAGAAGAATAAGTTGAAAAAAAAAACATTGAAAAAAAAAATTCTTCCATAGGTAAGTTTTTTTTTTAATTTTGATTTAAATTACCATTGGATTTAATTTTTATAATTTTTATAATTTTGATTTAAGTTGGTTTAATTCTAAATTATTTGCAGTTGGATTTAACTTTTATAGTTGAATTAGATTTGAAAAAGTTTTGCCTATTTTTTACGTGCCTCGAAATTTTTCTTACCCGGTGTAGGAAAAAATTAAATTTTCCAACGAAAGTTTGCTAACATGGAAACTTTACAAAATTTATAATTTTATTTTTTTTCTTGATCAAAAATTGTGAATATTAATTTTGGTTTTTTCTCTCTATCGCATTAATTCTAATTTTTAATTCTAATTTAATTCTAATTATTAACTGCTGCTTTAATTTCTATTGTTAATTTCAATTTAATAATAATTCCAATTGTACGTTTAAATTTAATTTCCTAACTCATTGCTCTTCTCCACTGGAAATTAAAACACCAATTGTATGTTTCAATTTAATTTTGATTGACTCTCTCTCTTTCCCTCCCCTCTCTCTCTCTTCCGCTAGAATTTGAAGCATCCAATTAAATGTTTAAATTTAATTTTGATCATCTCTCTCTTCCCTTTCTTCCGCTCGAATTTGAAGCGCATGCATTGATCTTTGACTTTTTATTTAACTCTCGTTATATCTCTCTTCTCCTCCCCCTCTCTCTTCCACAGCTGGAATTTGATGTTTGAACCTTTTATTTTAACTTTTTAATTTTCATTAACTCTCTCTCTTACCTTCTCACAATTGGAGAAGGCATGCAGCACACTATCAAATTTCATCAGTTTTTACCTTTTTGAGTTGATCTCTGACCT
This sequence comes from Canna indica, assembly GCA_034359265.1. Lineage (NCBI taxonomy): Eukaryota > Viridiplantae > Streptophyta > Magnoliopsida > Zingiberales > Cannaceae > Canna > Canna indica. The sequence continues at coordinate 28,343,698 of CP136891.1, forward strand.
GCAGATTTGGAGAAGACAGTCCTTTGATTCACGTCAAGCTTAGGGAAAATGCTTTGCACGGGAGAAGGCATCCAAATTCGGTATAAGATTTTTTTTTGTTTGATTTTGAAAAGTATTTTTTAACATCACTATCAAATCCGATATAACAATTAATTTTTCATATGCTTTGCTTTAAAAAGTTATTTTTAATTCGGCAACGTCATGAAAACTTTTGAGCCGTGTGCTATTTTTTTATTTTGGCTTTGATAAGTATTTTTTTATAATTATTTTAAAGGATTCCTTTAAGCAGTGTGCAATTTTTTTGTTTTTATTTTGATAAGTATTTTTCCTTAAACATTTGAAAGATTTATTATGTTTATGTTTTGGTTATGGCATGAGTGATTTCTAATTTATTATGATTACGAAGGAATGATTCTAATTTATTATGTTTCTCTTTTTATTAATCGTAATCTAAATTGTTGCTCTTTTGTCTTTTGCTAGGGTTGAACTCGCTGGTCTTCTTGATGACATATATATGGAATATTTCTATTTGGCTTTGTGATCGGATTGATTACTTAAAAATTCCAAAGATTAAAGAATTTTAAAAGATTCCTTGAAGTAGTGAGCAATTCTTTTGTTTTTATTTTGATAAGTATTTTTTCTTAAACATTTGAAAGATTTAATTGATTACTCATGATAATTGATTAATTATGCACATATTCCATATTTATATTTTGTTAATATTTTACTTATTTATGATTATAAACTTTACTTTATCTTATATTTTTCTATGTAAATTATAGATTTACTAACAAATTGCTGAAAATACTTTTTAATGTTAAACTTAATTTTTATATTAATTTTGTGCTTTTGAAATATATTTTTTATATTGTAACATTTATATAATTTATATTTTTTATTTTTAATAAGTTATTTATATTTATGTATATTTAATGGATATTTTTTTATATTTTATATTTTAAATTATTATTTGTTAGTTACATTTTATTATGTTGCCTACTTAAATTTACCTTGTAAATATAAAGTTAATTAATTTAAGTTGCCTACTTAAATTTAAAATGTATTATAAATTATATAACATTAAAATTGTCTACTTAAGCAATTTTATGTTTAAGCAATTTTAAATTGTATTAATGACATTGCATACTTTAATTAGTATTAATTGTATTAACTATATATATATATTAATTGTATTAATTTCTATCTACAAATTGTATTAAATATGTTCTCTACTTAAATCAATAATGCTTTTATACCGGATTGAATTTTTAAAATTTACTTTTAGAAATACATATTTTTAATTAAACTTGTTGTTGTCTACTTAGTGATTGAATTTATTTTTAATTAAATTCAATTTTTAATTAATATTAATTATGTTTTACTCTCTCTTACAATAAGTATTAATTAATTACGTTATTCTCTCTTGCATTTACTTTTCATATGACATTATTTTGATTACCTGTCACTCTCCCTCACGTTTCCCGTATCTCTCTCCTCTCTCCTCTCCTCTCTTTCTCACGTAAGTAACTATTCTCTCTCACTTAAATGTTCTATTTACTTTCTCCTTTTCTTCTCTCACAGTCTCCTCTCGCAAGTAACAGTTCACATCTCTTCTTCTTCAACAAGGTAATTAGTGGTTTCATATTTTCCTTACCTTCAACCTCTACATCGTCTCCCTTCCTGGAACTATTGTTTCACGTCCATCTGCAAGACTGCAACACGGTAATCTCTCAACTCTGCTTTCTAACACTCATGCATGCATATGACATACCCATGCATTGATTTATATATATGTATATCATAACATTTTGCTGAGCGAATCCAGTAGCCGAGATCACAATTCTGGCACAGGCGGATGGCGCTCTTCTTCTACACCTTGCCAGTGAGCGGCCCCTTGAAGTGCGTCTTTATGGTTCACCTTGACTATGATCGTGCTACAGTGCATGATCGACGTCATGCATGTGTCGAACATGTTCCTACATATTAAGATGGCTTACGGCACCAAACGTTCAGAGGGAGAAGAGGATGGCGAGAAAGGTCGAGGAGCACATTTGATGCCGGCATACGTAAAATCCCAAAAATTCTTCTTCTTGGATCTCTCTGTTGTTCTTCTAGTGATGCAGGTGAAGTAATTTAAGTAACACAAATCCCTTTTAATTTCTTTCATGCAGCTGCAGAATTGGTGTTCATATTAACTGGACTATGGGTTACTTTAATTAATTAACTAGAATTTCTTCTTCTTCTTCTTTTTTGACTCTTTCTGCTTAATTCTTATCGAGCATTAATATGAGATTTGTTTGAAGAAGAATTGCTATCGAGCATTGAATATGTGATTTGTTTTAATCACTTCTTCTTTGATTTGTTTGAAGAAGAATTCTTATCGAGCATTGAAGAATTCTTCTTCTTCTTTGTTAATACTGATAGCATTTCATTTTAGGGAATTGGTCCCATGATTTATTTAAACTTTCACAAATCTGAGATTATATTTTGCTCCCTACACTTCAACGAAGGAGCATTTCTGCTTAGCTGCCCATTTAGTACTTGGCACTCTGAACTATGTAGCGCCCAAAATGCAACTTGAATATATCAAGACATATAGGACTTATTATCATGTTTCTAATATCTCCTTCTAATACATATTGTACTTAGTACTTAATGTTTGCCAAAATTATCAATATTATATAAGTCCTGAGAAACACTACAAGAAAACATACTTTCACCAACATATTTATTACCAACAGATCTATTATGTTGGTAATACCGACAATATTATCGACAGATATTTAATCCGTTGGTAATTCAGCTTACAATTTTATGAAATTTTTATTTTTTCTTTTTCCTTCTTATTTGTCAACAGACCAAAATACTTTCCCCCCAAATCCCGGTGTGACTCCCTCCTATTTTTTCTTAGCCGACAAAAACCCCGCACGATTTTCCCCTTGTTTTTTTCTCCGCCGATGAAAGCCTCGTACATATCTTCCCCCATTTTCTCAGCCGACAGAAGCCTCAAATGACTCCCTTTTTTTCTCGGCGAGTATAGCATCGTGGCAGTCACAACAAAATTGGTACTCATCATGTTCGACTCCGTGGCGATCATCTCGTTGATGTTGATCATCTCATCAAATCAACATCGATCATCTTGTTGATTTGGTGTTGCTTTTCCTTCTCTCCTTTGAGATTGTGTGACCTAAGCATTCTTTTTGTTTAAGTAAAGGTTGGAGTTGTTTTGATCTGAATCATGTACTTCTCTTAAGAAATGAATCATGTACTTCTCTTAAGAAAGGGTGGATAAAAGGGGAAAGAAGAACAACGAAGAAATAGAGGCATCCATGCATTTTAATTACAGAGGTAATTATTTCCTTCTTTTATTTTTTCTATTTACTTTCTCCTTCTCTTCTCTCACAGTCTCCTCTCGCAAGTAACAGTTCACATCTCTTCTTCTTCAACAAGGTAATTAGTGGTTTCATATTTTCCTTACCTTCAACCTCTACATCGTCTCCCTTCCTGGAACTATTGTTTCACGTCCATCTGCAAGACTGCAACACGGTAATCTCTCAACTCTGCTTTCTAACACTCATGCATGCATATGACATACCCGTGCATTGATTTATATATATGTATATCATAACATTTTGCTGAGCGAATCCAGTAGCCGAGATCACAATTCTGGCACAGGCGGATGGCGCTCTTCTTCTACACCTTGCCAGTGAGCGGCCCCTTGAAGTGCGTCTTTATGGTTCACCTTGACTATGATCGTGCTATAGTGCATGATCGACGTCATGCATGTGTCGAACATGTTCCTACATATTAAGATGGCTTACGGCACCAAACGTTCAGAGGGAGAAGAGGATGGCGAGAAAGGTCGAGGAGCACATTTGATGCCGGCATACGTAAAATCCCAAAAATTCTTCTTCTTGGATCTCTCTGTTGTTCTTCTAGTGATGCAGGTGAAGTAATTTAAGTAACACAAATCCCTTTTAATTTCTTTCATGCAGCTGCAGAATTGGTGTTCATATTAACTGGACTATGGGTTACTTTAATTAATTAACTAGAATTTCTTCTTCTTCTTCTTTTTTGACTCTTTCTGCTTAATTCTTATCGAGCATTAATATGAGATTTGTTTGAAGAAGAATTGCTATCGAGCATTGAATATGTGATTTGTTTTAATCACTTCTTCTTTGATTTGTTTGAAGAAGAATTCTTATCGAGCATTGAAGAATTCTTCTTCTTCTTTGTTAATACTGATAGCATTTCATTTTAGGGAATTGGTCCCATGATTTATTTAAACTTTCACAAATCTGAGATTATATTTTGCTCTCTACACTTCAAAGAAGGAGCATTTCTGCTTAGCTGCCCATTTAGTACTTGGCACTCTGAACTATGTAGCGCCCAAAATGCAACTTGAATAAATCAAGACATATAGGACTTATTATCATGTTTCTAATATCTCCTTCTAATACATATTGTACTTAGTACTTAATGTTTGCCAAAATTATCAATATTATATAAGTCCTGAGAAACACTACAAGAAAACATACTTTCACCAACATATTTATTACCAACAGATCTATTATGTTGGTAATACCGACAATATTATCGACAGATATTTAATCCGTTGGTAATTCAGCTTACAATTTTATGAAATTTTTATTTTTTCTTTTTCCTTCTTATTTGTCAACGGACCAAAATACTTTCCCCCCAAATCCCGGTGTGACTCCCTCCTATTTTTTCTTAGCCGACAAAAACCCCGCACGATTTTCCCCTTGTTTTTTTCTCCGCCGATGAAAGCCTCGTACATATCTTCCCCCATTTTCTCAGCCGACAGAAGCCTCAAATGACTCCCTTTTTTTCTCGGCGAGTATAGCATCGTGGCAGTCACAACAAAATCGGTACTCATCATGTTCGGCTCCGTGGCGATCATCTCGTTGATGTTGATCATCTCATCAAATCAACATCGATCATCTTGTTGATTTGGTGTTGCTTTTCCTTCTCTCCTTTGAGATTGTGTGACCTAAGCATTCTTTTTGTTTAAGTAAAGGTTGGAGTTGTTTTGATCTGAATCATGTACTTCTCTTAAGAAATGAATCATGTACTTCTCTTAAGAAAGGGTGGATAAAAGGGGAAAGAAGAACAACGAAGAAATAGAGGCATCCATGCATTTTAATTACAGAGGTAATTATTTCCTTCTTTTATTTTTTCTATTTACTTTCTCCTTCTCTTCTCTCACAGTCTCCTCTCGCAAGTAACAGTTCACATCTCTTCTTCTTCAACAAGGTAATTAGTGGTTTCATATTTTCCTTACCTTCAACCTCTACATCGTCTCCCTTCCTGGAACTATTGTTTCACGTCCATCTGCAAGACTGCAACACGGTAATCTCTCAACTCTGCTTTCTAACACTCATGCATGCATATGACATACCCGTGCATTGATTTATATATATGTATATCATAACATTTTGCTGAGCGAATCCAGTAGCCGAGATCACAATTCTGGCACAGGCGGATGGCGCTCTTCTTCTACACCTTGCCAGTGAGCGGCCCCTTGAAGTGCGTCTTTATGGTTCACCTTGACTATGATCGTGCTACAGTGCATGATCGACGTCATGCATGTGTCGAACATGTTCCTACATATTAAGATGGCTTACGGCACCAAACGTTCAGAGGGAGAAGAGGATGGCGAGAAAGGTCGAGGAGCACATTTGATGCCGGCATACGTAAAATCCCAAAAATTCTTCTTCTTGGATCTCTCTGTTGTTCTTCTAGTGATGCAGGTGAAGTAATTTAAGTAACACAAATCCCTTTTAATTTCTTTCATGCAGCTGCAGAATTGGTGTTCATATTAACTGGACTATGGGTTACTTTAATTAATTAACTAGAATTTCTTCTTCTTCTTCTTTTTTGACTCTTTCTGCTTAATTCTTATCGAGCATTAATATGAGATTTGTTTGAAGAAGAATTGCTATCGAGCATTGAATATGTGATTTGTTTTAATCACTTCTTCTTTGATTTGTTTGAAGAAGAATTCTTATCGAGCATTGAAGAATTCTTCTTCTTCTTTGTTAATACTGATAGCATTTCATTTTAGGGAATTGGTCCCATGATTTATTTAAACTTTCACAAATCTGAGATTATATTTTGCTCTCTACACTTCAAAGAAGGAGCATTTCTGCTTAGCTGCCCATTTAGTACTTGGCACTCTGAACTATGTAGCGCCCAAAATGCAACTTGAATAAATCAAGACATATAGGACTTATTATCATGTTTCTAATATCTCCTTCTAATACATATTGTACTTAGTACTTAATGTTTGCCAAAATTATCAATATTATATAAGTCCTGAGAAACACTACAAGAAAACATACTTTCACCAACATATTTATTACCAACAGATCTATTATGTTGGTAATACCGACAATATTATCGACAGATATTTAATCCGTTGGTAATTCAGCTTACAATTTTATGAATTTTTTATTTTTTATTTTTCCTTCTTATTTGTCAACGGACCAAAATACTTTCCCCCCAAATCCCGGTGTGACTCCCTCCTATTTTTTCTTAGCCGACAAAAACCCCGCACGATTTTCCCCTTGTTTTTTTCTCCGCCGATGAAAGCCTCGTACATATCTTCCCCCATTTTCTCAGCCGACAGAAGCCTCAAATGACTCCCTTTTTTTCTCGGCGAGTATAGCATCCTGGCAGTCACAACAAAATCGGTACTCATCATGTTCGGCTCCGTGGCGATCATCTCGTTGATGTTGATCATCTCATCAAATCAACATCGATCATCTTGTTGATTTGGTGTTGCTTTTCCTTCTCTCCTTTGAGATTGTGTGACCTAAGCATTCTTTTTGTTTAAGTAAAGGTTGGAGTTGTTTTGATCTGAATCATGTACTTCTCTTAAGAAATGAATCATGTACTTCTCTTAAGAAAGGGTGGATAAAAGGGGAAAGAAGAACAACGAAGAAATAGAGGCATCCATGCATTTTAATTACAGAGGTAATTATTTCCTTCTTTTATTTTTTCTATTTACTTTCTCCTTCTCTTCTCTCACAGTCTCCTCTCGAAAGTAACAGTTCACATCTCTTCTTCTTCAACAAGGTAATTAGTGGTTTCATATTTTCCTTACCTTCAACCTCTACATCGTCTCCCTTCCTGGAACTATTGTTTCACGTCCATCTGCAAGACTGCAACACGGTAATCTCTCAACTCTGCTTTCTAACACTCATGCATGCATATGACATACCCATGCATTGATTTATATATATGTATATCATAACATTTTGCTGAGCGAATCCAGTAGCCGAGATCACAATTCTGGCACAGGCGGATGGCGCTCTTCTTCTACACCTTGCCAGTGAGCGGCCCCTTGAAGTGCGTCTTTATGGTTCACCTTGACTATGATCGTGCTACAGTGCATGATCGACGTCATGCATGTGTCGAACATGTTCCTACATATTAAGATGGCTTACGGCACCAAACGTTCAGAGGGAGAAGAGGATGGCGAGAAAGGTCGAGGAGCACATTTGATGCCGGCATACGTAAAATCCCAAAAATTCTTCTTCTTGGATCTCTCTGTTGTTCTTCTAGTGATGCAGGTGAAGTAATTTAAGTAACACAAATCCCTTTTAATTTCTTTCATGCAGCTGCAGAATTGGTGTTCATATTAACTGGACTATGGGTTACTTTAATTAATTAACTAGAATTTCTTCTTCTTCTTCTTTTTTGACTCTTTCTGCTTAATTCTTATCGAGCATTAATATGAGATTTGTTTGAAGAAGAATTGCTATCGAGCATTGAATATGTGATTTGTTTTAATCACTTCTTCTTTGATTTGTTTGAAGAAGAATTCTTATCGAGCATTGAAGAATTCTTCTTCTTCTTTGTTAATACTGATAGCATTTCATTTTAGGGAATTGGTCCCATGATTTATTTAAACTTTCACAAATCTGAGATTATATTTTGCTCTCTACACTTCAAAGAAGGAGCATTTCTGCTTAGCTGCCCATTTAGTACTTGGCACTCTGAACTATGTAGCGCCCAAAATGCAACTTGAATAAATCAAGACATATAGGACTTATTATCATGTTTCTAATATCTCCTTCTAATACATATTGTACTTAGTACTTAATGTTTGCCAAAATTATCAATATTATATAAGTCCTGAGAAACACTACAAGAAAACATACTTTCACCAACATATTTATTACCAACAGATCTATTATGTTGGTAATACCGACAATATTATCGACAGATATTTAATCCGTTGGTAATTCAGCTTACAATTTTATGAAATTTTTATTTTTTCTTTTTCCTTCTTATTTGTCAACGGACCAAAATACTTTCCCCCCAAATCCCGGTGTGACTCCCTCCTATTTTTTCTTAGCCGACAAAAACCCCGCACGATTTTGGATCATCTTAATTATAAGGAATTAGTTTCTTGCTCAACTTCTGGCATTGAACAATTTAAATCATTTGGCCAACTACAGTTATCATGATTCGTGAGCAGGTGTATATTATCTACTCTTACCTGCTCTCTTTGGGTACTTGTTATGAGATACATGCCCAATACTTTTGTAAGTATTTGATATCTTAAATCATCAATAAAAAATTTGAGTACCAGTACTTGTTTCCGACTATCAGTATATAACTACAGTAAATATACTGATAATTATATTTAGTACCAGTACTGGTACTAAACATCCCAATTATTAGTATATAACTACAGTAAATATACTGATAATTGGCGCCCTTAAGGGCGCCGGTTTTTTTTTTTTCATCCCCCTCTATTCTTTACTTTTGAACCGGCGTCTTTACAAGAGCCTAAATATTATTTCCGACTAAAAAAAAGAGTCATTTTTTCATAAATAAAGCGCCCGTTATCAGTATATTTACTATAGTGATGTTTTAGTTCATAACTTTTTCGAATAACTTTGTGGCTTTCAAATCTTGTCATGCTTGGATTTTGTCATTAGAACTTGCAAAATATGAACAAAGTATATAATCATCTTTTCCCAACTTGCATTTGCAGAGCTTGTGTTGTGCGAAGTAGTTCTCTAGCTGTGATAATCTTGAGAATGCTTCATTCTGCCCGGTAATGTTTATTTAATAAATTCGACATGTAGAATATAGTGTTACTAAACTTCTTTTTTTACCGTACAAAGGTTATGGAAAAGAATGCCAAATACAATTATTCTTACCTAAGATATCTTCATCCTCTTGCATGCACTCTATTTATATAAGAAGGTTTTGGTTGTGGATTGAATGCTTTATTCAATTGACTTGGTTTCTAAGAAATTATTAAACAATATGCTAGTATAAGCTTTAGTTAAATAACCTTGATGCATAACTAGTACAATGAAAGCTTTATAAGGTTCCGATAAAGACAGCTTATGAGAAAAGAATAAATGAATAAATGAGTTTGAACCTTTGTTTACAATGATAGCCAGAAAATTTATATGAGAAAAGAATAAATGAGTTTGAACCTTTGTTTACCTCAATACAATGGAAAAAGGCTTCTTTTGTAGCTTCATATCTTGACAATTAAAATGACTGAATTAGTTTTTCCAATACTGCAGATTAAATAAAAAATTCCCCTCAAACTTTTTGACAGATGTGAGGCAATTGTAGGAAGTTGCTTGTCATCTAAAGCTTTCTAACTTTAATTTGAAAATTCATGAGTGTAGGCTTTTCTTTTTCATTAACTGAAAAAAATTCTAAAGTCATCTCCACCCTGGAGCTTTTCTGAGTCATATCCAAAGCTATTTATATGGTGCTTGTATGTTATTTTTGGCATCTTAAACCATACTTGTCTTGAATGGTAGAGATTATGCTCTTAGTTTATCCTTTGCACCCTTACCTTTATTGCCTCTTCGAATCATTGGTTTCTTTAGGTATTACAAAATAAGATCAAAGGCATTGCTTGTATATTTTTTATAGAAGTAAATTCAGATACTATGCATGCTATTATATCATGTTTTTGTTGCTGGTGATTGCTTGGTGTTCTACTAAAGACAAACCATAGGATAATTTATGTTCACCTAGATTGCCAATGCCATGTATGTATAATATTTATTTAGCAATATGTGGTTTTATATTCTTTATTAGACCTTATTTTATGTGATTCCTTGCACTTAAGTGGGTTTCTAGTAGTAAGCTTTTCTTTTGCTTGCTACAATGAACAATTATAGCATAGCATGGAGTTACAAAAGACCAATTTGGTTCACCATCATTGTTCTTCAATATATTGTTATCTTGATGGAACACTAATTTAAAGTATGTTATGTGTTTGTTTTTATCCAGGTGGCACCACTAATGAATTTATGCAAGGAGTCAAGGGATTTCTTGATTTGGATAATTGGGGGAGTTTGGATAATTGATTCTATATGTATTTTGTTGAAAGAGTTAGACTAATGTATACCAACAATTTTTGACTAATGTATACCAATAGTTGGTTTTAATCAAAATATTTTCACATATATGTTGAAAGAGTTGGTTATATATGTATTTTGGTAGATGGGTTGATTATGAAAATGTGAGTTTGGTTTCTTAAATATGTATGTGTATGATTTGTTATTAAAATGTGAGTGGTTGTATAATTAAGTAATTTGATATATGTGTATAATTCGATAACCAGAAAGTAGATTAATTGTATACAAATGATATTATCAATGGATAACTGTTGGTATACCAAAGGGTATAAATTGATATTACCAGTGAAAGTATATCCGTTGGTAATAACTATGAATGTTACCAACTAGTCTATTCGTTGATATTACCAATGGAGTAATACCAACAAACACAAATCTGTTGGTAATATCAACAAAAATAAATTCGTTGGTAATACCAACGGATATTTTTATCCGTTGGTATTACCAACGGATGTTGTAATATCCGTCGGTAATACCTAGCAGGGTATCACCAACGAATTTTTAACTATTACCAACGGATTTAGTCCGTTGGTGATACTCTATTTTTTTGTAGTGAAATCAACTAAACTATTTGCTCTCATAAATTTTGGTCAAGACTTAATCTTAATTTCATGGAATATCACCATTTGTTCAAATTGAATGCCGACAGTTCAATTCAATAAATGATCTAAATTTCTTGATTTGTCCACTTAGATACATTAACCGTATTAGCTCATTTTTTTAATATTTATTTTGTAAACTATGTACTTAGTGCATAAGAAAGGATTGAAAAGTTATAGTGATTATATCTTATAGATAATCAAATTGTGAATAATTGCATTGCCTATCTTTGTATTAGAAGATTTAATCGTCATGTGGCATAAAGACTACTTTAGATTTAAATTAGAATAATGTTTGCCTCAAATAAAAATATGGAGAAGAATATAATATAAGCGGACTAAGAAGTAAGACTAGAGTATACTAGGAAGTATTATCTTCAGTTATGGTTCTATTTTATTTTTTCCATAGGCATAAGTTAATATTTTCACATATATTTATTTTTTAAACTATCAGCTAAGTGCAAAAAGAAAGGATTGAAAAGTTAATAGCAATTATATCTTAGGATAATCAAATTATGGATAAATGCATTGCCAATCGTTGTATCAGGCCTTCAAAGGAAGATTAGTTCATCATTTGGCATAAGACTACTTTGGGTTTAGATTAGGATAATATTTGAGTCAGTTAAAGATATCGAGAAGAATATAGTATACGCCAACTAAGTAAGACTAGAGTCTACTTGAAAGTATTGTCTTCGGTTATGGTTCTCATTTTATTTTCTTCATATGCATAAGTTTATCTCTTCATATATTTATAGTTACATAAAATTACATAAATGAGAATGATATTACACTTGATGATCGCTATACCAAATTGTAAAATTATTTAAGCAAAGCGGGTAAATATTTAGTTTCAACATCCACATCCGCACTACATTGTCTACAATTACTGAGTAAACAGAACAAACAGGTGTAACGCTAAATCCACACAATAAGAATTTTGCCAACATGCATGCATACATGTGTTGCATTATTTACTATGTGGTGATCATTGTTCTATATATTTATTTATTTTAATGCCTATTTTTCTTTCTGCGACAATCGCCAACTGCACACCCTAAGCACTTGGCATGGTATCGGGCAATCTCTTTGTTGTTGTTTAATTAACTGGTTAATATAAATTTAGTACTGTCATATATTTTTACACTTAACATTTCATAATAAATTTATAATCATGATATATGTAATACAAATTATTTATGATTTTATAATTAATTTATTATTTTTATATTAGACTTATTTATTTACTGTTATTTTATTATATAAATATATTTGATTATTCATAATTATTTAAATAAAATAATATTTATATATAATAGCTCAACTAGTGGGTTCTCGACTAGTTTCCTAAATAAGGGAAAACAATTCTTCTTGTAAAACGGAGCAGCAATGGAAGCCCGCACATTTCTGACTCTATTGAGAAAGCTTTCTTCTCTGTATGAGATTCCTCATCTCCTCTATAAATCCTAAATAATACGACAGAAAGAACGGAAGCGCTTCAATAAAACCTGGTCATTAATGGTGATGATTCGTTCTTCAAGACCTCTCTTGCTGCTGATCGCTCTCGTGGTCGGCCTGACTTCATCTGCGACAGCAACAAACGTCACCTACGATGGAAGAGCGATCATCATCAATGGCGAACGACGTCTTCTCTTTGGCGGTTCAATTCATTATCCACGCAGCACAACCGACGTATATATATTTACACATATAAAGTTTCAACTTCTACCGCTAAAGTTGTAGTTCTATTCTTGTTTCCTCTCTCGAATAATAAGTCATCTTGGATTTTGATGTGGCAGATGTGGCCTGGTCTAATACAGAAAGCAAAGGAAGGAGGACTTGATGCCATCGACACCTACATTTTCTGGAACGCTCATGAGCCTCGCAAAGGAGAGGTTAATTTCTAACAATCTTAACTTCACTTCAGATCACATCCATCATGTATTTTTCTGGAGGATAATGTGAAACCATCTATAGTAGATTGATTAGCATGCCCCTGAGCAAGAATGACACACACAAATTTAGAGATGATTCATTATGTGTTAGTCTGATTCATTTCTTTTGGTCATGCATGCATGCAGTACAATTTTGAGGGCAACTTGGACTTCATCAAGTTCATCAAGATTGTGAAAGAGGCAGGCCTCTACGTAGTTCTTAGGATAGGACCTTATGTTTGTGCAGAGTGGAATTATGGGTATATATAATCTAACTTGCAATTTATATACGCGGAAAGATTTCAGTTAATCTCGACGTATATATAATTGTTTTTACCTATTTTTTCTATTTCAGAGGCTTTCCTGTATGGCTTCACCAGATTCCAGGAATTGAACTAAGAACTGACAATGAAATCTTCAAGGTTGATTTACTGTAACTAATGAAATCGATCTTCAACTTCATAAGAATATTATTATGACACCATTATGTTGTGTATATATATATATATATATATATAGGCCGAGATGCAAAACTTTACAACGTTGATAGTGGACATGGTAAAGAAGGAAAACCTCTTGGCATCGCAAGGTGGACCAATCATACTCACACAGGTACTGTAATCATATGTATTTTTTTCTCTACAATATCCTTGATTAGTTACAATGTATAGGAGCTTTTTCTAGAGTTAATTAGCATTGAATATTTTTCATATCCCAGATCGAAAACGAGTATGGAAATGTCATTGAAAAGTATGGAGCTGCTGGGAAACAATACATGCAATGGTGTGCAGACATGGCAGAATCTCTTGATGTGGGTGTGCCATGGATAATGTGCCAGGAACCTGATGCACCAGCTCCAATGGTAAATATCTAACCCTAGATCTTTCTAGCTTCGTAAGAGGTTGATTAATTGTACAAGTAAGCGTGCATAATTTTTGTGCAAAACATTTTTTAATTTGATTTAATTTTCTCTAGTGTTAATGCGACATATATATGGTCATCAAAATATTCTACCGTACCCTAAAAGTATCTTAACGCATTTCCTCAATATATATCCATCCACTTGTATGAAGTTGGAACCTATTTGACTTTTTTTCTTTTGCAGATAAATACTTGCAATGGCTTCTACTGCCATGAGTTCAAACCCAATCGCCCAGATAGTCCCAAAATGTGGACAGAGAATTGGACAGGATGGTGAGATAATCTTTTTTGTTTAGGGTTTGGTTTAATAGAGGAATTTGAAAGCGAAAACAAGGATTAATAGCACCGTTTCAATTTAATTTTGTGACCTAGCACCATCTTGTGATCAAGGTCTAAATTAATAACATTGCTTTTCAACTCCTCAAAAGAATTTATTCAAACACAATTAAAACTGAATTCCCTTTTTGTTGCTATGATATTTTTCTATCCAAACAAATCAATGCTCAACAAGCAATATTAATGTGGTTATATATATATATATATAATAATTTATTAGGTTTCAAGCATGGGGGGAGAGCCAACCTTACAGACCAGTTGAGGATATAGCTTATGCAGTGGCCTACTTCTTCGAATCCGGAGGCAGTTTCCAGAATTATTATATGGTGAGCAGAACACACACGACAAGGAAATAGGATATCACTAATCTGTTGGTTAGTAGTCAAAAATCTATTTGTAATAGTATTACCAACAAATTTGGTGATACTCTGCTAAGTATTACCAACGGGTATTGCAATGTCTGTTGGTATTTGTTAAAGTCCCACATTGGTTAGAAATATGGCCAAGATAATATTTAAATAGTTTGGGCATTTCTCTCCTCATGAGCTAGCTTTTGGGGTGAGTTAAGCCTACTAATTTTTTAACATGGTATTAGAGCCAAACTTGTGGTTAATATTGTACCACCCGCAGATATCCAGTCCTGCAAAACTCCACGCTCCAGATGTCCAATCCTGGACGTGAGGCGGGTGTGTTAAAGTCTCACATTGTTAGAAATATGACTAAGATAATCTTTAAATAGTTTGGGCAATCCTCTCATCATGAGCTAGCTTTTGGGGTAAGTTAGGCCTACTAATTTCTTAACAGTATTACCAACGGATGAAAATATATTTGTTGATATATAATTACCAACAAATAAGTTGGTCATTTTGTTGGCAATACCAAAAATGATATATTTATTGGTAATTAATTTGTTAGTGAAAGTCTATTTTCTTTTAGTGACGTTTAGTACTAATATTACAAAACAATAGTTAAAAATGAATAATGACAAAATTTATGCTAGTGTTACATGTTTGCTATTGACTAAGCAAATGAGTTGCTTGTTAATTTCCAGTATCACGGAGGAACAAACTTTGGACGGACTTCAGGAGGTCCTTATCTCATGACATCATATGATTATGATGCTCCTATAGATGAATACGGTACTTCTTTCATAGCTTATTCTTGACACAAGTATTTCAATATATAATTAGAATAATTGTATATTGGGAAATCCAGTTTGATGTACAGTGATGGGTGTTTATATGAACTTGCTAAGGTTGGAGCTTTATAATATTCCATGACAAATTTTACTTATTTTACAAATTTTCTTGTACAAATGAAGGTAACATAAGACAACCAAAGTGGGGACACTTGAAGCAGCTACACAGTGCAATTAAAATGATGGAGAAGATTCTTGTATATGGTTATGCCAACACAACAGTTCTAGGAAATGGAGTAGCAGTATGTCATATAGTATTCTGTTTTTTTTTTTACTGCTAATTCATGGTACAAAAAATATGATATCAAATAATTGTTTTGCAGGTGACAAAATACTACAAAAATGGAACTACTCCTGGCTGCTTCTTGTTGAATGTTAACCCGTCAACTGATGCAAATGTGACATACAATGGCAACGCATATTTTGTGCCTACTAGGTCTATCAGTGTCCTCCCTGATTGCATAAATGAAGTTTACAACACCGCCAAGGTAAAAAGGTCTTCTTCATCTTTTACAAGGATATATAGAAAAATTATTGTAAGAGGAGAATCTAATTATTTTAGGAGAATTTATTTGCTTATCATCTGCTTGCATGTAGGTAACCACTCAAACCACGGTGATGGTTAAGAAGCCTGTAGAGTCGACAAAATTGAGTTGGGAATGGAGACCTGAGATCATCAAGGACAGCCTCAAGGGGAAGGGCTCCTTCTCTAATGACTCACTGTTGGAGCAGATCATGACGACCGGTGATTCTAGTGACTACTTGTGGTACATGACTAGGTAATATATATATATACTCTATGTAAAATTTCTTCCGCATAGTTTACTCATTGGGTATATATAGACTAAATTGAATTAACCTTTAATATCTAAATCTATCTTATACTTCATAATTTTGTTTAAATCTATTTCTTTCTCCATTTTCTTAAATAAAACTATTGAACTTTGAGTGTTATTTCAAATTTACTCTCATTTAGCCTCTTTTGAATTCAAATTTAAACTATAGAATGCATGGCTCATTAACCATTAAACTCATTATTCATCAAGTGCCTTATTTATTACAGTGTGACACTCAACAAATCAGATCCATCATGGAGCAAAACGATGAACCTGCGGGTTAAAACAAACGGCCACATTCTTCATGCTTATGTTAACAGAGAGCTAATAGGTATTTTTTTAGAGCCAATGCTCTTCCCATTACATGTATAGTGAGCTAAATTTGAGTTCTAGATTTGTATGTTTATTTTGATGGAGAAGTTTTTGCACACAGCTTCATCTTTGTACTTAAGATTTTAATAGTTTAAACTCCATTCATTGCAGAAGGATTCTGAAATAATATCCTACAAATTAACTGCAGTTTTGTGTGATTTTTCTCTTCCTATATATATATGCTCCTTCTACTTCAAGTAACAAATATAGATTTTTAGGTTTTGAGGTGTTGAAAATCTTCTAACAAATTAAAGCTTGCCATTGCAGGATCAAAATATGCTACAAAAGGAGATTACAAGTTTGTCTTAGAGCAGGCGGCCAAAGTCCGGAAAGGACATAATTTCATAACATTGCTTAGTGTTACTGATGGCCTTGCGGTTTGTATTTCCTTGTGCCCCCTTGATCTTTTAGGGTTTAATCGTTTGGGAAATCATTAGTAAGGAACAAGAAGTGTGACAGAGTAAGGATGACAATTCGTTGGGTGCCTTTTGATTTCATACCCAATCAGCTCTTCTTCTTCCTTTTACTAATCCAAGTATAGCTCTTTATAAAGTATAATAAAACCATTAAAGTTCCACATTGATTAAAAATATGATCAAGATAACCTTTAAATAGTTTGGACAATTAGACCTACTAATTTCTTAATATAGTATGAGAGTCTATCTTGTGGTTGATATTGTGCCACCCGCAGATGTCCAGTCCTACAAACTCCACGCTCTATATGTCTAGTGTGAGGGGGTGTATTAAAGTCTCACATTGGTTAAAAATATAGTCAATATGGTCTTTAAATAGTTTGGGCAATTTCTCCTCAAGAGCTTGCTTTAGGGGTGGAATTAGACCTACTAATTTCTTAACAGAAACCTTATCACTATCTTTTCCTCCACACATCTAAACGAACTGCTTCCCTTCTACAAATTTTTTAATCTAAAAGATCCCTCCGTTTTACCTATTCTTGACTGTATGATTATGATCACCGTCCGCAAAACCAAACTGCTTGTTTTTTATGTAGGGGTTTTGAAGCAATTTAAAAAGGGCAAAGGATCGCTAGTTGTACACAGTTCTAAAAAGTTTCAACGTAGTTTCGTTTGTAGTACCAACTTCGTTAACACCCCATGTTTTCGTGGCACAGAACTATGGAGCATTTTTTGACTTGGAAAAGGCTGGAATCGATGAAGGTCCAGTTGAACTCATTGGAGCTAGAAATACAACAATAGACTTGTCAAAAAACACTTGGTCATACAAGGTATACATTAAATCTTTTAATTCACATAATTCAAGAAGAAACTAATGTTATTCTTCATGTCTCAAATATTCTTGTTACTTATCTAAGATTGGATTGAACGGGGAGACCAGCCAGCTCTACTTGCCATCATCACTAACCAACAAAGTCAAGTGGCGCGCATCCAAACTTGCTGTTAATAGGTCGATGACTTGGTATACGGTATGATCAAAGTTCCATATCTTGAAATAATGATCATCTTTGATTTAATATTCCAAATTAAGTTGTTATATACTTCGACTCCGTATAATTTGGTGGTTTTTGATTGTTCGTTCCAGACTACATTTGAGCTTCCAGTTGGCAATGAGAGTCTAGTGCTAGATTTGCAAGGAATGGGTAAGGGGCAAGCTTGGATGAACGGCAACAGCATTGGCCGATATTGGCCGACATTCCTTGCTGGAAGTACTGGATGTCAACCCTGTGATTATAAGCAAAAATATGACCCTGACAGTTGCAGAACTGAATGCGGAAAGCCTTCGCAGAGATGGTAACTCACGTCAAAGTTTAAGACTGATATATCTATTAACCTCAATTGACTGTTAATTTGAGCTTGTAACAGGTACCATGTTCCAAGATCATTCACTACTGAAGGACCCAATACTCTCGTGCTGTTTGAAGAAATAGGTGGAGATGTTTCTCAGGTGAACTTCCAGATAGTGACTGCCGGCACTGTATGTGCTAATGTTGCTGAGGGCAGTAATCTTGAATTGTCATGCCAAGGGAACAGTACTTTCAGTGAGATCCAGTTTGCCAGCTTTGGAAACCCTGAGGGTTCATGCGGTTCATTTCAAAGGGGTTCTTGTGAGGCACCTGATGCCTTGGAAGTAGTAAAGAAGGTAATATAAACCTTTTAACTTTTAGTACACTAAGATTCATGCTCCAACCAATGTTTTAGAAACCTAGATTCATCGTTGAACCAGTCAGTGACCTACTAGTTCGAGGGTCAATCGGTCGGTTTAATAAAAATATTCTAAAATATATACATGTCTTGTAAAACTTTAACCTATAGTGCAGTAAAGAAGGTAATAGAAACCTTAACCTATAGATTAGATGAAAATTCATGACCCAAGAGATTAAAAGATTTCCCAGAGTAACTTAAATTTTTTTTTTTTAGGCATGCATTGGTCAGACTCAATGCTCAGTAAATGTTACAGAGAGTGCATTTGGGCTCAGTGGGTGCACTGACCTGACAAAGAAACTTGCAGTGCAGGCAGTCTGTTGATGAACTGGTATTCTTTTATATATGAAGAGTATTCTACTCTTCGCTGCTGGGTGAAGTGTAACAATGATATATACTAATAAGTTAACTCTCATTCTACACTTTTGTACAATTAAATAATGAAATTTTTTCAGTGTGGTCTAACTAAAGGTTGTGTCTACCATATGAAGCAGTAATACATTTTGGTATGGGTGATTTTCATTCTTTTTATATGAAAAAACTTATATTTATCAAGAGAACAAAGAAATGCAAGCAGGTCAAGAGGTATAGTAAAGTGGAACAAAACACGCGAAGAGGATTACAACACAATTAAGGGAACTAAGAATAATTTAGAAGTATATATAAATTGTTAGTTCAATGTATGACCGGCAGACATGATCAAAACATCTTGAGTTACGCTCGTGCAAAGTCTTCCATTTCCAAGTCATAATATATAGCTTGTACCTACCCACTTTCCTTCTATTTGCACCGGAGCAGCTTGGCTCCCAAGGTTGGAGGGTGATAGGAAAAGACAAAAGATTGCATAGCTCGAGGAGCACAGTCCATCATCTATGGTGTAATAAGGACAGCTCTAGAAAAGATGTTTATGTGTTTCATTCTAAGTCCCACAAAGCACAGATAGCTAGTCTACGTGTATGTTCCAATTGAGTGACATGTCCTTCGTCAGTAGTCTTCTTCGTGCAGCAAGCCAGATCATGATTGAGATTGCATGGATGATTATCGTTTTTCATCTTATTGGTATTTGGTAGGTCTTTTATTATCATTGTCTTGCATGCAATTGATTATCTTGTACTATTAGCCTCTAGTTATAGCATTTCATTCATTCTTATTAGTACAACCGTTGCTCTATCATTTCATTCACTTGAGTATAAAATTATAAAGCATTTGAAAGAACAGTTTGCTTCTTCCTTGAGAGTTGGCATCACTTGCGAGCAGGGCTCCGAGGGCAATTGCCCCCCCGAATTGGTCCCCCCTTGAACATTTACTAGTACATATATATATATATAAGTATTTTAACTATATTTGCCCTCCCAATTTTTTTTTTGCCATGTAACTGCCCCCATGATGTGCGATTTTATATTTTGCCCCTCTTGAGATAATTTCCTGACTTCGCCCCTGCTTGTGAGGCTTAGTTTTTAGATTGGCTCTTTAAGGCATGTTTTAGTGGTGTTGTTTACGAGCCTCGTGGGGTTTCTGTTAGGGCAAATCTCTTAGCTTGATTTCTCACTTTCTTCTCTTGCTCTGCGCCGCCTCTTCCCCATTCACCTTCCCTGCCTAAAAAATGTTGGTGGTTGGTTACTACTTGCCTTCTTGAGTGCTGCTACTACGGTTTGAAGAAAGTTCTTGGAATTGTTGACACGAAGGAGCTTCCCTTCGAAGCCAAAGCATAGGCAAATCCACATGGTATAGAGAGGGTTAAAATGAATCCATGTACATTTTGTTGAACTTGGAGACTAATAGAAGTAGAAATAAGAGAAAGAGAGAAATGGAAGCTTTACTTCCATGAATGTTATTTGGTTTACATGTACATCTCACTATCTATAAGAATTAGAAACAGGAGCGTGTGTAAAGAAGAGAGTAGGAGTTGGAATTCGTTTAACACCGTTAGCAGTTAGTTCCAGTGCAACGAGAGCAACTGGATTAACAAACATTGACACGTAGGCAGCTGCTAATGTGTAGGGCATTTGATATAAATCATATATAGCCAACATACTCCCCCTTGATTCATATCTGCTGAATACACGACCAACTCACCTCTTAAATGGACAAACTTGTCTGCAAGCAATGCCTTGCTTAAGATGTTTGCTACTTGAATGTGATTTTGAGTATTGAACATAATTCTTTGACATTGCTATTGTCGAAGTATTGTCACACCATAAGGTTGTCGGACCTAATTTTTTAAATCCCGATTCTTCAAAGACTCTTCTTAGCAATGTAACCTCAACCAAAGCAGTAGCCACATATTTAGCTTCAACGGTGGATAGGGTTGTAAACAATTGCTTGATTGAACACCAACATACCGCTCCAAAACCACACTTGAACACATAGCCTATCATGCATCCAGCCCGATTAGAATCAACAAACCGAGTTAACACGAACATGTATTCCTTCATATACACAAGTTTGCAATCCAATGTACCTTTAAAATAACACAAAACTCGTTTTGCTGCCATTAAATGGCATGGATTCGACTTTTGCATATACTTTTTTTTTATGAAAGAAGACTTGTATTTATCAAAAGTGATGAAAAATACAAGTAGTGGGGGGAGGAGAAAATAAATACGTACAGTAAAGTAAAAATAAGATCTACTGTGAAAGGAGGCTTTGTAAAAGCAAGGTCCCCTCAATTACCAATTCTAAGTGTGAGCGTCTGGTGGCATTAAAATAGTATTGCTCGAGATTTGTGAGGCGTCTTCCCATGGACAGTAAGAGAGGTCGAAGGGCAGAATGTCGCAGAGATTCAAGACTCTTATCCATCCACCTCTAGCGTAGCTATAGTGCTGGAAGAGATGTTGACGAGTTGATGTGGCTTTTACATATACCTAGAAAGCAATCATATTAAATACACCAAATTCGGTCTAGAGTTGGTCAAGAACATGCATATGAGACACCCGATCAATGTTCGATAAGCCTTAACGTACACCCATGGCAACACCATTTAATTCTGAGGCTAACCTGAGTTTAGTAGTCATGGGTGTGCAAACAACTTCACAATCATGCATGTTGAATCGTTTTAGTAATTGCCTTGCATACTTGGTTTGAGTAACACTGATACCATTAGGTGACTGAATTATGTCCAAGCCAAGAAAGTAATTCATCTCAAATACACTAACGCTTCTCATTAACATAGAGGCATGTTATCATCACATTCTCACACTACAAGAAAACAAACTTTCACCAACAAATTAATTACCAACAAACTAATTTTGTTGTTAATTATCAACAAAATTACAAATAAATATATCATCTATGGGCAATTGCCAACAAATAAATTTTTATCAGTTGGTAATACAAACAAATATTGTAATATTCATTGGTCATACCTAGCAGAGGATCACCAACGAATTTTACCAATGGACATCTGTTGGTATATATTACCAATGAATTCTTGACTATTACCAACAAATTTTTGACCTTACCAACATGTTTAATTCGTTAGTGATAGCCTATTTTTTTGTAGTGTCATTTCCCTTTTCCAAAATATATAGGGTGTGATCGTTTAAGTTTCTCAGAAACCTATCATCCAAAAAGTATTTGTCTATTTTGTAATACCAAGATTGTGTTCTACCTTCGATAGGATTCTTTTCTATTTACTTGTCATTTGATTTTTGTACTTGTTTGTTACCTTAACTTGTAAAGCTCGAAGACCTAAGGTGGTCCTATTGCTTTGCTTGATAGTCTTGCCGATTAGGCATAAATACAAGTATGTACTCGTAGTCCATTTAGAGGATGTGTTGAAATCCTAAACAATGTGCTTAGGTAGTGAAATAAGGCTTGGTTAAAAGTTGAACCACTATAGATATTAACTTTTGTTTTATTTTTTCATTAACATTCACTTGTTTTCATTCATTTAATGTTGAATAAAATTAAAAAGATCCAAATAGAATAAATTTTAGTCATTAATACACTATTCAATCCCTCCCCCTCTAGTGTGTTCGATCTAACCTTCATGAATGACTATGATAAAAAAATAAGACAATATATATGTACATGAGTGGATTTTATGGTGTTTTTTTTTAACAAAAAAACTTGTATTAATCATAAGATTTGAACCTAAGTTAGCCTACGATTTTATGGATTTAATCATAAGCTATTATCTGTTAACAAAATCTCTCTCTTGTTGTTTTTCAAAATAATTCCACAACCACGTAATATGTTTTTCTTCCAAGTTGCATCACAGTGAAGCACAAACTCCCAATAGTGAGTTTCCTTCACCTCATTCTCCTTAAGCTTGTTACTTCTAGAATCCATCATATCCATCTCATTGTACTCCCACATTTCCCACGGGGCCTTATTAAGTATAAGCTTTTAATTTTTCATCCTTTCTTTTCAAATTTGCCTTTGTTTCTATTTTTCGTAATAAACCACATTGATATTGTCAGGAAAGCTTTTAACCTTACTGTTGAAGTTGATTCAAAGCCTTCTACCTCCTCAATAAGCAGTCTGATAGCTCTCCTCTCCAATTAGAGTCCAAATCCACTTATCTTTTTCTTCTTGCTCATCAATCTGTATGCTTCAGTTGCTCACCAAAATAGTTATCCACCATCTCATTATTCCATCTCTTATTTGTTGCTACATTGATATATGTTGGTCATAAGTTAAGAGGTAAAGCATCAATCCATAACTCCTTTCATAATTTTATTGAGCAACTATGGTTCAAACCATACCCAATTATGGAGTCTTGGAATTCAAAGCAAATTTCTCTCGCAATGTTGTGGCACTGGGGGGTTTGGACAGTGCGAAATAATTCCATTTTCAATGAAGCTGAGGCTAATGTCCAGGAGGTCATTCGGTTGACAACCTCATATTTGAATCGCTTAAACATAATGGTTTGATAGTATGATATATTATAGATCAATAGGCTAAAATTAGGAATTATTATCTTTGGTTTTTTAATCTTGTAGTTTTCTATTTTTTTCCTTCTGAGTTGTGGTGCCTTGGCTAGGGAAGTAATATTCCTTCCCCTGCTCTGTTGATCACTTGCACCTGTAATCATTTCAGAGCTCTTGAAATGAACCGTGAGGTGATTTGCCTCACTTATTACCAAAAAAAAAGGGGCTCCTTTCATAATTTAATATCTTTACTATTTTCAACTCTCTTCCTCAGTCCTTCCCTAAGTGCCTCCATACTGAGTTTTTATTTAATTTCACATCGGTTCAAATCGGACAACTTGAATCAAACAAAGTTTTCAGTTAACTTAATGTTATGTCAAATCAAACTTTTCAATCAATTTTGGTTATCAATTAATTCCAAATGTGGTCAAGACAAATTGAATTTGATTTTTTTTATTTTTAAATTAATTTTCAGTCAAGTCAAACCAAATTAGATTTTATAATATATCTAAAATCCAATATGGTCCCGAAAATCTATAATTATTAATTTATAATTGTACTTTTATTGGTGGCATCAACAGTACGTAGTTAATTTGTTTCTATCAAAACTTGATAGGATAATTAATAAGAGAGTGTGTTGATAGGATTTTTTTAATTGGGTGTTCACTGGATATAACAATAACTTTAAATTCTTTAAATTCTATTTTTTGTAAATTCATGCACTAAACAAATAAAGGATTAAAATCTATCCATTAACCTATCATTAACTATTTTTACCTAAAGTCGGGGTGATATGCGGGCCTACGCGTCTCCTGGTCCGTCGTGGTTTCGGGGGTGACCTGATGTGTGTCGTGTTTGTTTTTATGAGAAGGTAAGGAATATTTTTGGCGATGATGTCTCTCATTATCTCGCGAGGATATATTTAAAATGGATCGAAATTTATTCCGAAAATGACATGCTCATTGTTTGCTAACCTCATTGATCTCCATACCAACTTTAGCACTTCTACCTGCAACGAATGCCAACATGGACTATATTTTTATGAAGTGACATTTACATTAAATATCTTCAGTGTAGAATGGATTAAGCCTTATCTTTTTAAAATAACAATAACAGTTGGAATATCAATTTTTAGTCCACTTCATCTTTATTATAAGCTAAACTTCTATTAATTGTGATACATATAGCATACCAATTGGTCAAGCCTTATTCTTCCTATATTTATATGTCCATCACTGTTTCACCTGCCAACTACCTCTGTGTTAATTAAGAATGGCTAATTGGTACAGAGTCAAGGATCATTACTTGTATCAGTTGCAAGGATTATGCAGGAACCAGGCTGACTCTATCTATGAAAGGTGCATCTATCTTTCACCTGCCAACAACCCCTGTGTTAATTAAGAATGGTCGATTGGTACAGAGTCAAGGATCATTACCTGTATGATTGTATCAGCTGCAAATAGTCAGCTGGCCTATTATGCAACAGGAACTAGGCTGACTCTACCCATGGAAGGTGCATCTCAGTTGCCACATCAAAATTAAGTATCCCTTTCTATTCCTCAATTCCCACTATTCTCAGTGTGGGGTCTGAAAAAGATAAATGTTTGCCAAATACAAATGAGCTAACTTTTGAAGTATCAGTGAATCCCTCTTAGTATATGCTTTTATTTCATCTGGATTATGGGCAGCTTCTTGATCCATACTTGCATTAATTCAGAGGGTGTGGAGGGAAGATTTCCCTTCCGATTCCAACTCTGGCAGCTTCTTATTCACACTACTCCTTATCTTAGCCTAGCACATAACTGAGGGAAGTTAAAAGGGGTCTAAGAGTTGCAATGAATGTAAGCCTCTGACACCTCCTTGTAGGTCACTATCACAGTTCTGCTGATATTAGGGTGTTTCCAAGAAGGTATGTGGATTCATAATGTCGATGGCTAAATTGATGTTGTAGTATATCTTCATATCTCTTTGATGGTGCAACTAGTGAAGGAGAACATGGAGATGCAGCTCCTAGTCTTATAGTTCTTTCGTATATAAATGCTTGGATTTTTCTAGCTTTTACTTGGTTCTTCGGGTACTCAAGAAATAGAAAATCAAGACCAGAGCCATTTCATTCTGTTTGAAGGTAAAACTCGAAATCACCTAATTTCTTATGGGGTCTATCTACAACCTAATCATCAAGGTCAGTTTTGCATTCCTAATTGCATCGTTTTATGGATCGATTACTAGAATTCTCGACCGGTGATTGTGCAAGAAGATTAGAAGGGAATATGTTTGGAAGGAAGCAAGATGGAAGACTTTTGGCATTAACACACTTAAGGGGTAAAGATTAAATCGAATAGACAAGACGAGCTATTGGACCCCTTGATCCCTAGATTTGAAATGAACTATACTAGACTTTAAGTTCAGTCACTACAAAAACTTAATGAAAAACCGACCTCAGATTAGTTCTACTAAAAACCGGTGCCGGTGAGGTGCCTAGATCAAAATTTAGACACTTCACGGAGTAAATTCTCAACGAGTGTTTGTGCACGAAGATTAGAAGAGAATAAGTGTGGAAGGAAGCAAGAAAGAAGACTTTTGGCATTAACACATTTAAGGGGTAAATAATTAAATCGAATAGACATGACGAGCTATTGGACCCATTGGTCCCTAGTTTGGAAATGAACTATACTAGACTTTAGGTTCAGTCACTACAAAAAATTAATGAAAATCTAACCCCAAATTCTACTAAAAATCGGCGACCGTGAGGCGTCTAAATCAAAATTTAGACGCTTCACGAAGTGAATACTCAACTGGTGATTGTGCAAGAAGATTAGAATGAAAAAAGTATGGAAGGAAGCAAGAAGAAAGACTTTTGGCATTAACACACTTAAGGGGTAAAAACTAAATCGAATAGACATGATGAGCTATTGGATCCCTTGATCCCTAATTTGGAAATGAACTATACTAGACTTTATGTTCAGTCACTACAAAAAATTAATGGAAAGTCGTTCCCAAATTCTACTAAAAATCAACATCGGTGAGGTGTCTAAATCAAAATTTAGACGCTTCACGGAGTGACTTCTCAAGTGGTGATTGTGCAAGACGATTAGAAGGGAATAAATTTGGAAGGAAGCAAGAAGAAATACGTTCGGCATTAACACACTTAAGTGGTAAAAATTAAATCGAATAGACATGACGAGCTATTGGACCCCTTGATCCCTAGTTTGGAAATGAACTATACTAGACTTTAGGTTCAGTCACTACAAAAGATTAATGGAAAGCCGACCCCAAATTCTACTAAAAACCGGTGCCGATGAGGCATCTAAATCAAAATTTAGACGCTTCAAGAAGTGAATACTCAACAGGTGATTGTGCAAGAAGATTAGAATGGAATAAGTTTGGAAGGAAGCAAGAAGAAAGACTTTTGTCATTAACACACTTACGGGGTAAAAATTAAATCGAATAGACATGACGAGCTATTGGACCCCTTGATCCCTAGTTTGGAAATGATATATCACGACTAGAAAATAGTTAAACCCTACGGGCTATCAGTGACAACCAACTTCACTAGGAGCCACAATGTTATCCACGGCCGCAATAGCCGCAACTGACATATCATCTGTGACGGCATATCGACAAGCGCTACAATTGTCTCATATTATATATTATATAGTGACGGCTCAGCAATGATCACTCGAAGTCATCGCTAATAGGTAGAGGGGGCGCGACACCAAAATAAAATATTTATTAGGTGACCGTCGCTGATAAGTATTTTTATTTCACGCTCGCGCCCACACCCGCCCCCTTTTTCTTCTCCTTTCTTCTTCCTCCCCAGGTCGTCGCTGCTCACCGCCATTCCAGATTCCTCACCTTGGTAATTGATCGCCGCCATCCACGGTCGAGGTATGTCGTCCCGCCCCCTCTCCCTAATAACCGTTGTTGGACGAAACCCTAGGGCTTCAACCAACTCCGGCACGCTGCTATTTATTTAAAACTTTAATTAGGGTTTTGATTAATGCTAATTTTTTTATTAATGTTGTTTAATATTGAAATATTGATTAATTTTTTCATTAATTAGTTGTATAATGCTGAAATGTCTAAATTTTAATTTGGGTTTACTTAGCGTTTATATTGATTAATTACACTGCTAATTAGTGATTAATGTTTATATTGATTTATTTATTATAATGTATAAATATATATAATATTTATATATATTAGGGTTGATTTTTATTTATTAATTAATATGTGTTCCTGCATGAGGATAAAAGTAGTTCGGTACGGCTCGGTGTCTCTCCTGGTTAGGTGCAACTCCGACGAGGGGGAGGTGGAGGGGGGACCTGCAAAAGACACTCTGACGCTCAAGTTAGTAGGACTCCAAGGTAGAGGTAATAGAGAATTGAACTTATGGTACATGAGGCGCGCATGTTGTGTCTATATCTATTGCATGTGGAGGTGATGACGTCGCCCGACAATCTCATGGGCATTTTGCTCAGAATAGATTGAGGCTGATCCTGGGGATCGCGAGTCTATAATGGCATATTCCTTGTGATAAGGAAGGATGTCTTGTCTAGCTCGAGTTAGGTTTTGAGAATGCAGTAGGGTGGAGCCATCGAGCAAAGCCGTTTGGCTTGGTTCAAATTGGGTTGTAGGGTGCTACTGGGTTTAATCCGATCGGGTCCAATAATTCTAGTCCAATCCACAGCCCCCATGCTCGGTCGGAGTTTGGAGAACTATGTGTCGAGCTCTAAGTGATATCGGCCTTAAACCTCGGCTAGTCACATGTAGGATGCACGGATTTTTATGCGACTCTTTGCTATCCAAGCCAGATGTGATGTCTGTGTGAGAGGGGAAGGTGCTTTTCCGAATGTTTGCCATTTGTATGATAGATGTAGTTTGACAGGAAAGTAAGTATAAGCAAAGATCTTGTAGGAGATTTCCAAGGCATTCGAGCGCCAGCTGTGACGGGATGTGATTCCGTTGGTGAAAGAATTGCCTATTGGAGAGGCGGCTTTTGTTTTGGGTCTATAAATAGTCCCTATGTGTTGTGTGCATTGTCAAGCATGTAGTGGAAGGTTTCGAAGATCACCATAATAGAACTATTTCATAGAACTACAACATGATTCAATCATGATATAATGAAATAAAGCAGAGAATGAATAATCTTCAACATAATAGATTTAGCGGAAGCATAGGATTACCTCCTACCATTGACATCAGGTTGTTGTTCTGTTGCACTGTATAATTGTGTTCCCTCTTGCGTTCCTTCCTCAATAGATCTTCCAATACTCTCTTATGAAACCCTCTATAGATGGTGTGAAAAGGTAGGAATGAGTATGAGGACCTATGAGTATCCCGACCTATTTATATACACACACATGTTGGTGAAATGACCATATTGGAGGGGGGAGAATAGTGTATTATCTAATCATTTAGCCTAAATTCAGTTTTAGTCATTTCCTAAATTACTTGGGCAATTTATCATTTTAAAATAATGAGATGAAACAATGGATATAACAATTAAATGCAATCACGATAAACAATGCTAACCATTGTACTTAGGATTTAACTCAAAAATTCACTAAATTACGAGTAGCTTGCAATTGAGGACTTTTCACCGGAAAGACCTTATACTCACTTTGAAGGCACTTCAACATTCGGAAGTATCCATTTTCACACCGAGTGAGCTTTCCCACCTCAATTCCTAAGAACTACCCCTAACCTAATTTACATGAGTGGCTTTACACCTTCTATACTAAGGTAACCACTAAATCCCAAGACCTCACTCTAGGTCTTCTTACAAACTCAAGTAAATCAATTCAACACAAAGTAAAAATACTTTTATCACTAGAAGAGAGTAAAGAGGACTTGTCATAACAAGAACACCTCCTCTTCTTGAGCCTATCATCCTTGAAGAGCCCTCCAATGAAGATGCACTTGAGGATAAGGCATTAAGAGCTAGGGTTTATGAATTTGAGCAAGAGAGAGCTTTGAAGATGCAAGGATTAACTCTTTAAGGGTTTAGGGCATCAACAACCTGTTTGGAGAGAGTTTGGAGTGGGTATTTATAACCCCCCAAACAAGCCAGCTCACCAATGGGTGAATTTCTGCCCGTTGGCGCTGGCCGGTCTATCAGTCGAGCGATCGACCACTGACCGAGCCCACTGCCAAAAATTGAGCTTTGCCGATTGGTGGCCAGCTGATGGCCGATCGACCGAATGTCGATAGCCCATCAGCTGGCACCTAGGAAACATGTGTTTTTTGGCTGATTTCTCGCGTCGTTCGTTTTCGAGTTTTGGATTTCGAAGTGCATCAACTTGGAGAGCTTCTCAAGTTTTTACATTTGCTCTGAACTCTTCCTAAGTATCTTCGGTGCACTCATCGAGCCTCTAGTGGTCAACGCGGAGACTTGTCATATCGAGACAATGTCGCGTGCGACGATATCGATTTCAACCCTTATCGCAACCTACGACTTTCATGCTTCAAATTTGTTAAATGTAGTTTGTTATCATCAAAATAATTATAGAGAGAATTGAACACAATGGTGAAACCCTCGGCCAACAACACCTTACCATCAGAGGTGGTAAGATAGGCTTGAACCGAGCTTACATAATATGTGAACCATATTAGGATAACAACATGGACACATGGTCCACATCAGATAATGACATTGACCATGTCTAATTTTATGGCCACGTCTAACATTCTCCCACTTGGTTCATATATAAAAATATCTTGATGTTCAAAATCTCATATCTGCTTTAGATGGAATAAAACACAAGAATCATAGCGACAAGTCCTCTTAGAGCGAGTATTATCTTCTATGTATCATGCTGTATTTCAATCCAAAATAACTTTATGAATAAACCCTATATTTATTCTAGGTCCAACAGAAATTGTTATTCTCGAACTATATGTGTACACCATAAAATAAGAAATAACAAACTGAAATAGGAGTTTATTAAAAATATAAAATGTCTTTACAATGATTACATGATGATAGCAAGTCCTATTTGGTCTACAATGAGCCTTGAAATCCTTTGGTGGCATGCCCTTTGTCAAAGGATCGACGATCATTAATTCAGTGTTGATGTGCTCAATGACTACTTTATTATTTTTAACACGTCCCCTTATAGTTAAATACTTTATGTCAATGTGCTTGCTTCGACTTCCACTCTTGTTGTTTTTAGCCAAATAAACAATAGCTGAATTGTCACAGTAAATCTTTATAGGTTTGGCAATAGAATCCACGATTCTGAGACCTGAAAAAACTCCTTAACCACACACCATGTGAGGTAGCCTCAAAACAAGACACGAACTCGACCTCGGTGATAGATGTAGCAGTCAAAGTCTGCTTGACACTTTTTCATAAAACAACTCCATTGGCTAACATAAAAATGTATCCCGATGGCAATTTTCAAGAGTCGACACATCCAGCAAAGTCTGAGTCTGAGTCGCCGATAACCTCCAAGTTGGTAGTACGTTTATACATGAGCATGAAATCCTTGGTATCTTTAAGGTACCTCATCACCTTCTTTGCAGCTTTCCAGTGGTCCATCCCTAGATTACTCTAAAATCTTCCTAGTACTCCAACAACAAATGCTATGTCGGGTCTTGTACAAACTTGAGCGTACATAAGGCTGCCAATGACCGAAGCATATGGAATGTTTTGCATATATTCCCTTTCGAAATCATTTTTGGGACACTGACTAAGACTAAATATGTCACCTTTTACAATGGGTGCTATACTTGGTGAGCAATCCTTCGTCCGAAATCTCTCTAAGACTTTATTGATATAGGTTTCCTGAGATAGACATAAAATATCTTAAGGTCTATCCCTATGGATCTTGATGCCAATGACATAAGATGTCTCACTCATATCTTTTTTGTCAAAATTCTTAGAGAGGAATTGCTTCATCTCATATAACAACCCTTTATCATTGGTTCCAAGTAAAATGTCATCCACATATAAAATAAGAAAACAAATTTTACTCCCTCTGATTAAGTGATATATACATTGATCCATGAAGTTCTCTGCGAAACCAAATGAAGAGATTACATCGTAAAACTTTAAGTACACTGACGGGAGGTTTGTTTCAATCCGTATATGAACTTCTTGAGCTTGCAAACCAGATGCTCACCTTTAATAGAGGAGAATCCTTTTGGTTGTTTCATATAAATCTCTTCCTCTAGCTCTCCATTGAAGAATGTCGTTTTCACATCCATTTGATGCAATTCTAAGTCAAAATGGGCCACTAATGCTATAATAATATGGAAGGAATCTTTCTTTGATACTGGAGAATAGCTCTCCGAGTACTCGATCCCCTCCTTTTGAGTAAATCATTTGGCTATTAGTCTAGCTTTATATCTTTCGATATTGCCTAAGGAATTCCTTTTGGTTTTGAAGACCAATTTACACCCTATGACCTTTAAACCTTGAGGCAATTCGACAAGATCCCAAACTTCATTTGAAGCCATTGAATCCATCTCATCCTTCATAGTATCGTACCACAACTTAGATTCACTGCTATCCATGGTCTGTGAAAAAGTTTCTGGATCATTTTCGGCCCCAATATTATAGTCAGACTCTTGCAGATACACTACATAGTCACTAGGAATAGCTGACTTCCTCATCCCACTAGATCATTTTCGACCCCAATATTGATGACTGGTTTGCCTTTGCCTTTATACTTGTTGTATTCCTTTTTCCTCTTCCCTTGTAAAGTCATATGTGCACTTTCTCCCATTTCTGTAAGCAGTCTTCCTTCTTCTTGTACACACATAGTCAGCAGTTTATTGATTGACTATTTCTCCTTATGTGTGTTGTAGGAGATTTTGAAGGTCCTTTATTACGAAGGTAGAGAATTTAGTATAAAATGCACAATAAAAGAATCAGACATCTCAACCTCTAGTTTTTTAAGTTGGGCCGCTATGTCCCTTATCTCCATGATGTGCTCGCGCACACCTTTAATTCCAGTGAGCTTCATTGATGACAGTTTAGTCATTAGAGTGCTGGCTAGGATTTGAAGACTCAAATTGCTCATCTATGACCTTCAGCAGATCCTTTACATTCTTGCGCTCCCCAATGGAACCACGAATACAAGCAGGCATTCACGTCTTTATGAACATCATACTTAAACGATTAGATCTCTCTCATTGTTCATAAAGTGTGACCTCAGCCGGAGTGGTAGCGTCAGTAGGAGCAGGTGGTTTAGGTTTCCTTATAGCATAATCAATGTCCACACACCCTAAGTGGAGATAAATTCTCTCCCTCCAAGTTCTATAATTGTCCCCAGTTAATTCAGGAGTGTCTATGTAGTTAATAGTTTGGGTTGCTGCAATTGTGAAAATACATGTCCATGCTTTAAATAGAGGCAAATATAAATTTCAAGTTTTACCAATATAAACAAGAACAATAAAAATAACATAGATCAATACAATAAAAATTGTCTGTGGGCTAAGCTTTATTTTAGGACTCATGTTAGACTTTATGTGAAACTAACAAACTATATACCTTTTCCTAATACCTGTGGGTTAATTAGGAAAAATAATATATTATTTTACACTAATTAACTATAAGTATGACAAAAATTCTTGTTGGATGAGATTTATCATACTCTAAATAGCTAATTACAATTTGATGTCATATATATATCTATATATGACCTAAAAATTGCCAAATATATAAATTAATATAACTAAAAATATTGTGGCTACTCCTCGATTAGTTATATTATGTGGACAATTACCTAATATATAATTTAACATAACTAAGGATGTTGTGGCTACTCCTCAATTAGTCAAATTCTATGAGTCACATGACATCATAATGCAGCATAGATGATTACATGAAATAACATAACATTATTCATAATATACATCATAATAAACTACAACATGACGCAATTTAATTATTTAATATATCAATACACTACGTAACAAATAGGTGCAACATATATATCACGTTCATCAAAGCAACAAAAATGAGGTAGTAAATAATTATAATTATATAACATGATTGAACAAAAATACAAATTAAAATTTTTAGTGCTAACTAATTTCAAATCCATCATAAATAGATTCAATATTAATCTTTAAATGCTTCTAGCTCATGAAACAAATTTAAATTTGGTCGGTCCAAGCAATTTAAATGAAACCAGATTTAAACCCAAATCAGATTTGTGTTGAACCAACCAATATTGAACCAGTTTAAACCAATGAAATAATACCAAATGAACCAAAAAATATATAAATTGGATCTATTTTCAATTGATTTGAACCGGACCAGAAATTTCATCAAACTAGATATGAACCGAAGCAATTTGAACTAGAAACTAAAATCAACTCAAAAAACACCAAATGAATTGGATCGGTTTTAATTGATTTGAATCGAACCTATGTCAAATTAAATCAGAGGTGAACCGAAAGCAATTGAACTGGAATTTGAAATAAACCCAAAATAATTGAACCGAACCAAATTTCACTTAAGTTGTGGATCGGGTGTGAAATCTAATTGATCCGAATTTTAAATAAAACATGATTCAGATCTGATTGACTTAAACAATTTAACAAACAGGTACAGAGAAAAGAATTCGGATCCAATCAACTTAAAACATTTAAATATGCGGGTGTGCCTTAATGGGTCAAGAATCCATTATATTGGATTTGAACCCAATTAATTTAAACCCGTTATGTCTACTTCTCTCCCACGTAGCAGATGCAAGCCCTAAAAAAATTTCAGGTTGCAGTCGCCGCCAATATGGTGTCATCTTCTCTAGCCAGCGATTGCCTTGCCACCGCCCTCCACGCCGCCTTCTTCATGTGCCAGCAGTGCTATCACTAGCATTGGATAGCGTGAAAGTAGGCGAACTCGGTGACTGCATGATAAAGATACCTCTGCAAGTCAACCGCATGGTGAAGGCATGCTGACATTATATGTCTCTAAGGGAACTTCTGTTAAAGACAGTTGAATAGGAAGTTGCGATTGCTATTGCAACTGCTACTAGTAGCAGAGTAAGAACCAAAACAAAACACACGCAAACACAAAGGTTTGTTTACGCAGTTCAATGACAAAACCTGTCATCTAATCTGCGGGGTACTCACTGGACAGATGCCCAATCCACTCTCTATGAGTGCAATATAATTCCTCAAAATTTCACACCCGAAATTCGACTACCAGTATTATAGTGAATTGGAAATAACAAAAACCTATTTACTTACAAGTACATACCAACTTGCCTCTCTATGACGCCCCAGCCACAGAGTTCTGTCCTCCACACAGTCCTTGTGTTGTAGCAAGTTATTAGCCTGCACTCAGCAGTCTCAACTCCTCATATAACTAGCAACACATGTAGTTTACGCACATAGGAGTAGATCCATAGGAGTAGATCAATATATAGGAGAGGATCCGCATTGGAGTGGATAAGAGTGGATCCATCAGAGAGGATCAATCTTCTCAAACATTCTCTCACACCTTTTATAAACAGAGTAGGCAACCCAAAAGACATAGTCATTACTCCACAAGAGAAACTTCTAATTCCATAATGACCATTAACGCCACCATTACTCCACAATGTTATAAAGCTTCATGATGACCATAACTCCATCAAAGTGAACGACCAATGTCATAAAGTAGTAGCTCCATGATGACCAAAACTCCACTAAGCATCATAAAAGACCAAGACCAAAAGTTATCATAAATGATCAAGTCCAAAAGTCACCATAAATGATTAATCAATAATCAAGATTAACTACACCCTATATATATATAATCAATAATCTCAGCAACATTCAAACAACATCAGAGCAGGATAAAACATCGTAGCAGTGTAAACTTCATTGCAGCAAGAGCAATTATAACTGACCAACGAGCAGTTAAGACTGTGTTGACATAGGAGACTTGCAGATCCATTACTTCTCTTTCCTCAAAAATAGAGAAGGCCAACCAACTTTCATAAATGTCACTAAACAAAAAGATCTTAACTTCAGCAGTTTCAAACTCAAAAGGCAACCATACCACATCATAATAGTTCGACCATAAAAGCTTCAAGAAAAATTACCGCCAGAAAAGCTTTTAAATACCGCTAGCTAATTAATGAAGACCACTTCATTTCTTCCATTAATGACTTTGGTCATAAAGGCTTCAAGATAACCGTCAGCCCATCAATGAATACTACTTCATTTCTTCCATAGGCAATAAACAAGTAATTAAAAGATGATTTAAAAATATCTGAGATATAAAATAGAATCATCATTAATGTTGAAAACCAAAAATCATCATATCTGCAGCATCCTTATCCAAAAAACCATAATATGAGCAGTTGAAGCTGTCCTCACACAGTTGCAACTATCTTCAATAAGCAGAACTCCTCATAGTTGTGACTATCCATTTAACTGAGAATAACCTGGAATACTTTTGTCAAATATAGTCAACACTACAAAATCCAAACACCAACATAGGCGATCTCAACGCCTATCAAACGCTAAGTCTAAAAATGCTTTGAGATTGATGTTTATGAGTATGTTTCAGTATGTTTAAATATCAGTTCTCTGTCAATTGAAACCTGATAAAGTTTGAGCAATGAAACCTGATAAGGTTTCTGTTGAAACCTGATAAGATTTCAGTTGAAACCTGATTTCTGCAATAATCTGAAGCTTAATCTCTGTTTATGAGAGTGAATACCAAGGTAGTAATCTGAAGATTACCATATTGAGCTTAGATACCAACTATTGCTATTCACCATATTCGATCACTAGCTGAAGATACTGAAGTTTTAGGGTGGAACTATAGACAGTTATGATACAGTAGCTTGGTTTCATGTATACTGATAAATAACATACTGATAAATGTTTTATGCATGTATACTGTTTAAGTTTCATTGCTCAAACTTTATCAGGTTTCAGCTGAAACCTTATTAGATTTCAGCTGAAACCTTATTAGTTTCAGCAATCATACAAGTTTCATTATCATGTTCAAGTTTCAAGTCTAAAAATGCTTTGAGATTGATGTTTATGAGTATGTTTCAGTATGTTTAAATATCAGTTCTCTGTCAGTTGAAACCTCATAGTTGAAACCTGATAAAGTTTGAGCAATGAAACCTGATAAGATCAATGTCTGATAAGATCAGTTCTCCTTTGTTAGATAGGAACAGGTTTGCAAGAGAGCAAACCAAACCTAGAAGTATTGTGAGGCCTTGTCATTGCCAAGGCAGTGCATCTAGGTCCAGATGGGTCTGCTGAAAGACCTCCTTGAAATCTTGTGTATTCTTATTTCTTGGAACACCCTGATGTAGGATACTTTATACTAGCTTGCATTTAAAATCTTCTTTATCTTGCAGCCCATCTTAATATCAAATGATCAGCTTCAGTAGTTATCTACCTTGCATAGATATTATTTTACCAATGACTCATTTCTGTAAATCAAAACACCATTTAAACAACTAGGTGAAGTTGGTAAGTGGTAAGCAACATTTATCTTAATTCTCAAAACACACTACGAGTTTATGTCTTTAACCTCTTTGTCGTGTGATCCTTATTTGAATTATATATACATACACACATAGTAAGAATGATGTAAAAATGGTGTATGAGCTTCCTTTTTTTCTCCTGTTTTAGTGGTTTTCTCAAGTTTACCTAGCAACACAGTTAGTTAGTTCTACTGTTTCGTCCCTGGTAGAATGTTTCCTGTCATCTAACTTGTATCACTAACTTAAATGTTCACTTATAGCAGCTTGTGATATACATCATGCCAGTTCTGTGATGATTATTTCATGTGGTAAAAGACCCACATAGTTCTTTCATTCCAAGATTATTTTTGACAATGCTATTCATCTACTACTTTGTAGCAAGGTAACAATCTGAACAAATCACTTCTACCTAGTAGCTAGATAACAGGCTGAACAATTACTTAATCGTTTATTTGTAATCACTATTCCACACTTGGAATTTGGGCCTAGCTCTTCAATTGTTTGAAATACCTGATTACACTGCAGGGTGCTGTTTAGGTTTACCTAAGTGAACCTAGATAATTAGCATCTTTTTTTAAAAAAAATTCTACAAACTAGTTCAAGTGTTCACATTCAAACATTGATCTTAGTTTTCTAAGTGTTGAGATTCTATTTGACCAAGGTAATCTCTGTCTGAATCCTTGATATGCAAGTCCAAATAACTCTTCACTAGCTGAAGATTACCATAAAAGTTGAAGTTTACTGAAAACTGATTTCTTCCAGGTTTGTTAAACCCCCTTTATTCAGTGCAGGAATAGCTAATCAAGCCCCTGATTCAGAGGTTGTTTCAGAATCTGTGTACTAATTAGCTAATCTGTGTACTAATCAGAGTCTGGAGTGAAAATTTAGGTATTTGATGCCAATCTGTGTACTAATTAGCTTAAACTACAAATGCTGTGGTAGATAGCTCTACTTTGAGCTAAATTTGTTTTCTTAGGCATTCTTTTCATGTCTAAACTTCACTCGGCTAGGAATTTGAGATATTTATTAGCGTTAGATTAATAAATGGTGAGATGTTCCTTCCAATAATCCAAGTGTTTGCTGCAATAAACTCATATTAGCTTATATGAATAAGAAAGGAACAAAATAAGGTAAAATGTGAAGAAAGAACAACTAGAGTGTAATGAATAAGAAAGAACAACTTATTAATCAGAATGTCATTTAGAAATAACCTTAACAGCGCAATAATGCATCATGTCTATGTTTGTAATCTTACTAATCATCACCTCATGCAGCATTTATTCATTCACTTTGTACTTGTATGCTTTCTCAGGCAATTACTAGCAAGGGTGGGTATTTTCTTGAAGCTCCAGTCTCTGGCAGCAAAAAGCTTGCTGAAGATAGTCAATTAGTAATTCTAGCTGCTGGAAAGAGGGTGCACTAGTGAATCCCAAACTAATCCACAAACAACCTATTCTAGTTCTAATAAAATGAGAAAAATATAGATCGAGTAACATGATGTGGACATGTCCAAAGAAGAACCTGTTAATTTTGTAGTTAGATGTGGCAAATTTGATTATGATGGATGGTAATAGTAGAATAAGACCTATGAATTTTTCGCTTGAAACAATACAAAGACCAGCTAGGATGAACCAAACTTTAGCAAGGACCAGCTCAATTGGATAATTTTAGCAAAGTCATGTATTCCTTTTTGCATTCTCTCTTGATACTAATATATTTATCTTTTCCCCCTTTTTTCAGGTTTGTTAAACCTCTCTGTCACAAGAATTGATATGGATTTTTCACTACAAGCAAAGTCAAGCAAAGAGTTAGCAGCCAAACATTACAAAATTAAATGTGAAAAGATTGAGCAGAATAAGAAGTTAAATCCAAACAGAAGATATGGTTTAGTCTCAAAACAAAATAAGAAGGACTCAGTCGCTCAAATTGCAGAGGCCAATCAGAAGAATAGTATCTCTAATATCAATGTCCAAGAGAAAGGAAAAACATCCTTTGAAAAGCCCAAGGATGCGGTCCCTACTCAACCTACTGCTTCTACTATGAGGCAGGTCATTTCTATTGATATTCAAAATAGAGGAAAAAGACCAACCATTCAAGATCAAAGACCCACATCCTCTACTCAAAAACAAGTTCTTTCCAATTCCAATACAAAGTCTTCTCAAGTGCAACAACAACAAAAGCCAATCATTCAATATCAAAGGTCTACCCAAGTGCAGCAGCAACAAAGGCCAACCATTCAAGATCAACAAAGAAAGGGTAACCATGAGCAAGGACATGGGTATGCAACAAAGAAGACAAAGACTGCACCTTTGTGTCCATCAATGTCAATGGTTGAATATCGTGAGAAGCTGGGTATGCAAGTGCTAGAAAAAGATCCTCTAGAAGAGGAATGTAGAGAAGATGACATGGAACAAGTTGAGGAAGAGCACAATATACCCGATGAGCTAGAAGAGGAAGCAGATGTTGAGGAAGAGCACAATATACCCGATGAGTTGGAACATGTTCCCGAAGGTATATTATGTCATTATATGGAATTCTATAATTAGCTTATTTTTAAATCATTATTGCTATGTCAATTAGGAACATCAAAAAAGAAAGCAAGAGGGAAGACAATGTGCTATAGAATTCATGGAAGATCGCTAGAGGAGCGACAAGAAATAATTTTCAATAGTGAAGCACAACCAGTTGGGCCCAATGAGAAAGCTGTTTCAGACTTGAGCCAATTTTTGGGAACCGTGGCACGAAATTCAGATTGGTGTCCCTTGATTTACACCAATTGGAAGGCTGTACCGAACAAGGATGACATATGGAAATATATCAATGTATGATAGTTTTTTATATTGTTCATTTACATTTGCATGTTAATATTAATGCTTGTTTTGCTTCACTTTGTAGAAAAAGTTCATCCTTCCAGAAATAGGGAAAGGGGTTGTGTTCAAAATTATGGATGAAGCTTGGAGGAAACACAAATCAAAAATCAAGAAGGAACATTTTGACAATTACGTAACAAATAGCGAGAGGATAAAAAATCGTCCTACAGACATTCCTCTCGAACACTTCAAGCAAATGATTGATTACTGGAGCTATGAACCCATCCAAGTAAGTATCTAGGTTTCATTATATAACTATGAAAATTATAAAGATTTAGCGGAGTTTGGTCTGCTTAGCAGATTTAACTATGAACACTTTAGCGGAGTTTGGTCTGCTTCTAACCTCAGTGAAATCACCTATGGATTTCTTACTTGCTTTTGATATGGTTATTGATTTTTTCTTGTTGCATATATTTAGTTTTTTTGTTATTGATGTAGGATATGTGCCAACAAAATAGATTGAACAGATCACAACAAAAATGGAGGCATCGGATGGGCAATAAAAGATTTTCTGTGATAAAAGAAAAATTGGTAATATTTTTTTGCACGGTTTCATATTTTGAATTTTAAAGTAATGTCAATATTATGTTTTAACTCATTCTTGTGATTTATATAAAGCATGCTCAAAAGAATGAAGAACCCAGTCAAGTTGAGATGTTTGTTGAAACTCGGACTAAGGACGGAAAAGCCTTAGATGATGAAACTGAAGAGACAATTGTGAGTTTTTCTTCTAGCTATTGTTTTATACTTAATTATTTATTATTATCACTAACATTATTAAAATGTACATTTTAGGAAAAGCTTAAAACCATGGTTGAGCATGATGGGAAACCTGCTGCTGAGGCATTTCAATCTATGTTTGGGAAAGAGAAGTCAAGAAGGGTGCGTTGTTATGGAGGAACAATTACACCCACAATCTTAAAAAAAATGAAGAAATGGCAGCAATGCAAGAAAAACATGATCAAGAGGTGAAGTCTTTGAAGGAGCAACATGCAATAATGGAAGAAAGACATGCAAAAATGGAAGAGAGACAAAACCAAATGCAAGGAATGCAATCTCTTTTGAAGACATTTATTACACAGGCAAACCCAGATTTGAACATAGAGGCTATAACAGCTCTGTTGGCACCACCAACTACTCCAACGGATGCCAATAGCATCTTTGGTTCTTCTACTTCCACACATCATCCTCAAAATCAGGTAATTTTAGTTTAATATATGATTATGGAGTCTTCTGATCATTTTTAATTATTAATTAATTTTTGCAGGAAATGATGAATTGAGATGATCAAGAGGACTTGGCTAATGGGAATGCTAGGCTTAGAACAATTTCATATGTTTGTGAACTTTATTTAGACTTAATTGTGAAATTATGGAATGGGAATACTATAATTGTGAACTTATTATTCAATTAAATATATTATAAGTTTGAATGAAATTTATGTTTTCGAATCTATGTTTGTGAAATTGTATGGTTGTCTATGAAATTGTATGAGTGTCTGTGAAATTGTATGGTTTACAGGAATATATATACATTTTAGGAACAAATATGAACCTGCGCACAAACAATACAAATATGAACCAGCCTATAAGATTTACCTATAGGAACGGTTAAGAACCGTTTCTATAGGGTGGAACTATAGGAACGGTTTTAGACCGTTCCTATAAGGTGGAACTATAGGAACGGTGTAGAACCGTTCCTATAGGGTTGGTTTATAGGAACCTTTTATAACCGTTCCTATAGGCTAGACCTATAGGAACGATTTTTTTGGCAGCGTGACCATAGGGAAGAAAACCGTTCCTATAGCTTAACGGAACGGCTGATTTGAGTACACACGGGAAACCGTTCCCGTAGGTCTATGGGAACGGTTTTTATCTTTTGGGAACGGTTTTCAACCGTTCCTATAGATTAAAAATGTTGTAGTGTGATAGTCTATTTTCTTGTAGTGATCTAGAAAGTCTATTAACCAAACAAGTGGTCTTTTGGCTACTTTGAAGTACAACTTCCGAAATTATGTCAACCAAACGAGACCTTAAATTTGGGATTACCTATTTGGTAACTATGAGTAAGGCGTTGAGACTATTGAGTCGATCAGATTGGTGAGAATATCGAGCTATGACCATTGTGGGCTCTAAGGCCAGGAATAGTGGTATTGTGAATTGAGTTCGCAAGAAGTGTGCTTGGGCTCTGAAACCTATTCGCGGAAAATGATTTCGACCAAATTTGGGTGCACTGCAACCTATGCTCCATCCCTTCTCAAGGGCTTTCTTCATGCAATTAATTCTTCGAACAATGAGAGGGGGTCAAGAATGGGACGATGCTAATATTTAAATTTAATGGATGGATTCTGTAACCAGTTAAAGCCATGCCTTCTTGACTGATGACTCTGGCTTAGCTGCCGTGGAATTAATAGGAAGGTGGTAGCTAAACTGTTGCTGCCTGCCTTCAAACTGCCTGTTGGGAAGACGAGCGTTGACGTATCAATGTCCAGATAAATGCAAATAAATACTTGCTTCATGAAATCTGCAATTTTTCAAAATTGAAATATCTTTAATAAATGTTTTTTATCCATAATATCTTTTAATTTTACGTGAATTCTTTTACGTCATATAAAGTATATTTTATAAACTAAAATTAACTTTTTTTAGTGTTATGCAAAGTTACTTTATACTTTGAGCAAAATTTTCTAATAAAAACAATGAAATATTTTAGTTTAAAATATATTTTTAAACTTAGCATATTTTTATATCATATAAAATATATTTCATAAATTATTTTTTTTTTAAATTATGAAGTTATTCTAGACTTTGGGCACAAATCTCCAATGCGTTAGAAACTTTTGTCCAAAATCTATAATACTAAACTTAAATTAAAAATAATAAAATATTTTGATTTAAAAAATATTTTTCAGATCTAAAATATACTTTTAGGTCCAAAGTCTATATTTAAAATATATGTTTGAGTCTTCTATATTATATAAAATATATTTCACACACTAAAATTTATTTTTTAAAAAAATTATTTAACTTTAGGCAAAAGTAGACTTTGCCTAAATTATATAACACTAATTTGAATTAAAAGCAAAAAAATATTTTGGTCCAAAATATTTTTTAATTCTAGCACATTTTTTTATATCATGTAAAATATATTTTATGATCCAAAATTATTCTTTTAGAATTATGAAGTTGTTCTAAAATTTGGACAAAAAACTCTAACGCGTTAGAAGCTTTTGAGAGAGGATTCATAAAATGAATATTACAAATTTTAGATCGATAATTTAAGCAGCATTATATTCCAAATCCAAAACTGGGTATTACCAATTTTAGGTTCCGATTTCAAAAATTTAAGCTACATTGTTTTTTAACCAAAAATTTTCATTAAATTTATTCTGATTTCTAAAAATTGTCGTTCATGAATTTATTAAGGTTACCAATAAGTTAAGCATATATTTCTCTTTGAATATTGTGCTCCGATGAAAAGTTAAAAGGAAATGAAAGATGAAAAAAATCATTTAAAAAAAAATCACTTCTTTCGGTTACTTGAGAGAAGAAAAAAAAACTCCATTCCTTCCAAAATGTTTGACCCAAATCAAATGTACATCTTCTAGATTTCCTTTCAAATTAACCATTTCTCTCTACTTTCCGTTCTCTTTCATCTGTTCTGTCCTTTATCTTTTTTAATCATTATAAAGGGTTAGTTTTAGTTTAGTCCAATTAGTGCATGTAATTTTGTTCAAATTTCATTTTAAGTTTTCAGGTTGTAAAACATTCTAGGATAATTTATGAGTTATGATTTAGTTTTGTTGTAGTCATGGATGCATGTGTGTTTCATGTTTTCCCAAATAGACAAATTCACAGGTAGGGTTGTCAATTTCATAAATAATATCAAATAAAATTTTATTTTGGACTTGACCAACTCTCTAACCCTGGACGCAACTCAATTTATGAATCAGACCTGGATTAAACCAATTATAACTTGGCTCGGGAGCTCCACCCGATCATACAAGGATAATAACATCATGCATTTATCATCAGGGGTTCGACCATAATAACACCGCATTCAGGGGATCGTGATCAACCCATTCAATGCATACCACTGCGGGAATTCGAGAGCAATCCTCATCGAAT
Organism: Canna indica; assembly: GCA_034359265.1. NCBI lineage: Eukaryota > Viridiplantae > Streptophyta > Magnoliopsida > Zingiberales > Cannaceae > Canna > Canna indica. Next base: position 28,387,817 of record CP136891.1, read on the forward strand.
TCCCAAGCTTGCACTACAAAATAGACCAGACGTACATAGGTACACTCTCGAGTCTAATTCTTACAGACATAATATGTCTTTGCTTGAGCGTCATAGTGTCTTTGCAAGTCACCTCGGAGCTACGTCCAACTAGGAACCAAGAAGGCTTTGCAGCACCTCCGACCTCTGGTGAGAACATTTGCAGCACCTCTGGATAACAATTTTTGATGAGCAAAGCAACTCTGAAACCCGTGAAGCGAAACTTGACTTCATCGAAGAAGAACAAGAGCTCTCCCGAATCAGGGAAGAATCCATGGAACTCAGAATAGCTCAGAAATACAACAAACATGTTAGACCGCAGAGTTTTAAGGAGGGAGATAAAGTTCATCGAGGAAGGAAAGCTTGCCTCAAACTGCGAATTGGCCCATACAGAGTAACAAAGGATATAGGAAAATGAGCCTACAAGATCGTGAAACTCTCCAGATGAGAACTCCCTTGCTCGTGGAACACGACCTCCCTATGAGCCTACTATAGCTAAGCAACACCCTTAAACTATAAATGGTCGGTGTACTCTTTTTCCTCCACTGAGGTTTTTTCCCATAGGGTTTTTCCGTTGAAGGTCTTAATGAGGCATAACCACATGTAGGTCAAGCACTCCAACTCAATGGGATCCGATGTATAACTATAGTGATTATTCAATAAAGTCTTTTACAATTATTCATTAGTAGATAATTACTTCCTCTCCAATCGTAAGAGTCATCATCCCACTCCAAGTGTGTGCATCTCTCTCGACCCTAAATGTGCAACCCTAAGTGCGACCCCCAACTCCAAATGAGACTCGCCTCGCACTAAATGAGCACGACCCCAGGCGTTGTCTTGATGTGCTCCCAGCAAGCTTAGCTTGACCCAAGTGTGGTCCTCAACCCTAAATGCGGCCTTTGGCTCTAAATGTGACCTGCTAGCTCTAAATGAGCATGACCCCAAGCGTGGTCTTGTCTTACATTCCCAGCGAGCTCGGCTTGGCCTCAGGCGTGGTCCTCGACCCTAAATGCGGTCTGTAACCCTAAATGCGGTCTGTAACCCTAAATGCGGCCCCAACGTCCTCGGCATCCACCTCAACCCTAAATGCGGCCTCTAACTCTAAATGAGATCAGCACCGACTCTAAATGAGTTCTTCACGACCTTAAATATGGTCCTTGGCCCTAAATGGGGACTCGACGTCCTTGACGACTCCCTCAACCCTAAATGCATCCTCAGCCCTGAAGGCAGTCTCCAACCCTGAATGTGATCGGCCTCAAAGAAGTTCAAATTCATTCTAAGTACGACCATCGACCCTATGAGCAACTACTGAACAGGTAATATCGATCGTAAACCTACCATCGACAGAAATTCAAGTCCACCTTAAACACCTAGAAATGATTTATGGCTCTAGAGGCAGCTACCAACTAGCTGACATCGGCTAAGTGAGCCATATTCAGTTCTGAAAGCGCTGATTGACCAAACTACGTTGGCAGCCACCAAAAACACTTATCCCACAATAGGAAAAACATCACATCGATAAACCATGGAAACAACACACCGCGTGCATACAAGCAAAATAAAGTGTTCACAAATATTTACAAGCCCGCGGGGGGCGAATGTTAAAAGAACCATGAAGGGGGAAATATTCATTACAAACACATATATTTTCATATTTAAGCAGGAGGAGCGACATCCTAAGGAGCTGGTGGTATCCCTCGAGGCTTCAACGACTACTGTGGGGGATTGAGGGGGAGTCGACTCGGCCACAACAGCCGATGCCTCGGACTCAGCCTCTCTTGATCGACTCAGAGCATCCCCTCACCCGTCCCCGCGATAAACTCCTCCAGGAGGGCGCCAATGCATATGGTCTTGGAGTAAGCCGCCATGGAGAGACTAGCCTCGGGGTAGAGGAACTGAGCTTGTCTAATAGCTCTCTCAAAACAAGCATCAAACTGCAGAGCCCCCTCGCCCTTGTAATTGTCCACCTCCCCCTCAAGCCGAAAGACCATGGGTTGCAATTGGCGATCTTAGCTTTAAGTTCGACATTCGACTTCATTACTGCTTGAAGAGAAAGCTGGCTTGCCTCCAGTTTTCTGCCCCAAACCTCAGCCTCCTTCCTGGCAACCTTGGCCTCTGCCCGGGCACTCACTAACACCTCATGCAGCAATGTCACCTCCTCACGAGCCTCCGTAAGAGCTCATTCGAGGTGGGAAATCTTTGCTTCCTTATCATTCAGCTCCAAGTGATGGTTGAGCTTCAATCCCCTCCATCTCTCGTGCCAGGATTGTCGCTGCCTCCTGCATAGGCACCAGCCTCTTCTTAGGGACACGTGCCATCCAGGGCCAAGCGGACCCCTTGGACCTTGAGATACCTCAGGATCCCAGCAAGTCCATATTGGCCTAAGATTTTCAACCTTGGTCTTAATCTCGGTTTCGATGATAACAAACATAGAACTAATGTTTTCATAGAGAAATATTTTCAAGTTGCATATCGGTTGGCATACGACATCCGCAATTGGAAATATCAAAAAATTGATGAATCAGAAGGACGTTGGTCGACGCGCTTGGACTCTTCGGGAAAAATAGAGTTTAGGTTTAGGGTGTCTAGGATGATTGTAATAATCCTTATAATGATGCAAATATCCCTAGGATATGAACCTAATCTATTACTACAATGACCAAAATTTCAATAATTACATTTGTCCTTGAGCAGGGGATCGTAGGCTCGAGTTAGTGCAGACTGGCGGAGAGTTTCAGGATTAAAGCCGGGTAAACAATTAATGTAGAAAATTTTAGAAAAAATTATTTATTGTATTTCTATGATTTGGCATGCTAGGATGATAGAGGGTCTCGAGTCGAGTCTAGTGGTTCAATCGAAACTCAAATCAGAGTTAGAACGAATTAGATATGAATTTTACAAGTCGATTCACTTTAGTGGGGGGCATTTTGGTAAATTGGGCCCAACCAGGACCCATAAATTGCCACCTGGAGCGTGCGGCCAGAGGTTTAGCTGCACGCCACCCGAGGCAAGGAGAGGATCGAGAGAGGGTTGTTGGCTTAAGGTTTTCAACCTTGGTCTTAATCTCGGTTTTGATGATAACATACATGGAACTAATATTTTATTAAGAAATATTTTCAGATTCCATATCGGTTAGCGAACGACGTTCTCGATCGAAAATATTGGAGAAATTGAAGAAATCGACAAGGACACTTGTCGACGCTCGGGATTCTTCGAGAAGTTAGAGTTTAGGTTTAGGGTATCTAGTTTATACTATAAATTCTCATGATGATGCATAAGAACCCTAAAACCAAACTCGAACCCCAAAATATGAAAACCTGGGAATCGCCCTGAACTCACTAAGCCTAGGAAACTCCTTGGAAGGCTATACGACCTAGACATTATCTTGACATAAAAAATGATGGTAATTGTTCCTTGGGTAGAAACTAGATAACGAGGTATTTTCAAGGATTTTTTGGAAGCCTTTAGCCTACCCTTACTTGACCCGGGTGTTGGATGGACATTGACACTAGAAGGGGGGGTTAAGTAGTGTTAATCCCCTTTACAAATTTCCTTTTAACTTAATTTTGTCTTAAATTAATGCAAATGATCTTTGATGCTTGATATGATCACAATTCAATAACAATAATAAAAGCAACTAAAGAGCAATGCAAACAACAATATTTATAGTGGTTCGGCCAACCGCCTACTCCACTACCTTGGCTCCTTACCAAGGATTTCTAAACACTACTTTATAGAATATATGTTTTCCTTTGAATACACTTGAGGACACCCTTCTCCCTCACTTGGAGAACACCTCAATCCTATTCACCTAGGCAAAACACACTTCTACAGAGTTGACCCTAAGTGTTTCCTAGCACACCTAGCAAGCTATTCAAACTAGAAAATAAGTTACAATAAACTTAAAATACAGGGAAAGAGTTGAAGAAACAAGAATTGAACCAAGCTTCTTTCCACCGCCTTCTTGTCTTCCACTTACAGAGAATGTTAGACTCAAAGCAACATAGCATAGTTGAAGCAGAGAGAAGCAGCGCCCACCTGGAGTTGATGTCAAGACAGGGAGCAGAGAGCGCGCGAGAGATTGATCGATTGAAGGCTTTAGAGATCACTTTTAATGCTCAACAAGATTTGCAAAAAGTATTTAATGAAGTTTGGTGAGGGGTATTTATAACCCCTCAGCCGAATGGTCGTTCAATGGATAAAAAATCGACCATTGAAGCCATTCGGTTGCAAGGTCGGTCGATCAGTCGGTCGACCGACGGATCAACCGCCAGGTCCGACCGCTTGCAGCTGAGAGAGGTCGGTCGATCGACGGGACGACCGCCAACATTTCTTTCGACATTCAGTCGACCCGTCGGTCGACCAAATGGCTGCAGTGAGATGCGATTGAGGCTATCTTTAGGTCGGTCAACCGATTGGTCGACCGCTATCTTTCTGCCAGTTTTTCGCCTCTGTCGGTCCACCAGCCGGTCGACCGACGCAGCCCTGCATTGTTGCCTTCGCCAATTTCGATCAACCGATTGATCGACCAAATGGCTTCTGCCAAGTTTTTGCAATCTCTGGTCGATCGAATAGGCTGCATCGCCCTTCTATGCCTTGATCGATCGACCGACCGGTCGACCAATCCCAGGCTGAGGATGATTAATTCCTTGTATTTTTACATGCCAATTCTAAGGGTTTGGTTACCAAGTTTCATCTTGGATAACCTTACAATTTTGGCTTGGGATAAGCTATCCTAGGGACATATTACATTAAATCTACTTGATTCAATCCCGAGCCATTCTTCAACGATTTCTTCTTCCGTTTCTTTGACGATCTTTGCCATCGTCTCGTTTGAATGGATTTGGCATGCGTATCACAACCTCAACCTGAACTCAAAACTTCATACTTGGATTAATTACATGTTTGTTATCATCAAAATAAAGATCGAGGCTTAAGAGAGACCCTTAAGCAAACAATCTCCCCCTTTTTGATGATGACAAACACAACATTAGAATTTAAGAAAATATAAGCATTTGTGAGTTTTGAGTTAAGGGTATGCAAGATAAATACTTTAGCCTATGCATTCAACTTTCTCACTTAGCATATTCATTCAATTAACCTATGCTCCCCCTATCAATGTGCATATTAAATTATCTATAACCTAACTTATGCTCCCCCTACCATTGTGCATGTTATTCTTAACTCCCCCTAACTATATCTCTTCTCCTTAACCATAAAACTCACACTACCTATATGTATCGTGAAAACCAAGTGTGACCTTTCTTTTTCTCCCCCTTTTGACATCAATCAAAAGGGTAAGAATCAAGGTACAATTAATGAGATTTCATCATAAAGCCAAAAAACCGAGAAAGCCACAAAAACCAAGTATCATCTACCACTATAGTCCTTCCCATAAATGTAAGCCTATAGAAGACAAACCTCAATAGGTCGCAAAGCCCCACTACAGAGCAATACATAAGTGTGATGACACTTTTATAGAATGCAAGTTTTGAAATCAAGTAAATTTTGAAGAAAATTCTCTTTAAACATAAGGTAAAACACAAATTCCTAGTTACATCCTTAAGGTTGTGAAACTTTCTTCAACTAAGGGTTTTGTAAATATATCGGCAAGTTGTTTATCGGTGGATACAAATTCTACCGATATATTTTCCTTAGCTACATTATCTCTAAGAAAATGATGTCTCAAATCAATATGCTTAGTTCTAGAATGTAAGATTGGATTTTTGGTTAAATTAATTGCACTAGTATTGTCACAATGTATAGATATGTAAGAATACCTAAGTCCATAGTCTAAAAAAGGTTTGTTTCATCCAAAGGACTTGCGCACAACAACTAGCCGCGGTGATGTATTCCGCTTCGGTAGTTGAAAACACAACCGAATTTTGTTTCTTTGAGAACCAAAAAACAAGACTCGCTCCTAAGAATTGACAACACCCACTAGTACTTTTCCTATCTACCTTACATCTGGCAAAATCAGCGTCTGAAAAATTGACTAAATCAAATGATGCATGACATGGATACCATAATCCTAAGTCAACCATACCGTTTAGATATCTCAATATACGTTTTACCGCTCTCAAATGAGACATCTTAGGACACGATTGAAACCTAGCACAAAAACATACGCTAAACATGATATCGGGTCTACTTGCAGTTAAATAAAGGAGACTACCGATCATACCTCGATATCATTTTTCGTCCACTTTAATCCCCTCCTCATCTTTGTCAAGCTTGATGGATGAGCTCATAGGTATAGAAGCTATCTTGGCTTCATTCATTCCAAATCTTTTGATGAGCTCCTTTGTATACTTAGCTTGATTGATGAAGATCCCTTTGGTGGTTTGCTTGATTTAGAGACCAAGCATGAAGGAGAGTTCTCCCATCATACTCATCTCAAATTCATCTTGCATGCACTTAGCAAACCACTCACAAAGTATTCCATTAGTGGCACCAAAAATTATATCATCAACATATATTTGAACTAATAATATGTCATTTTCATGGTGCTTAATGAAAAGTGAGACATCCGCTTTTCCTATGTCAAAACCTTGTTCAATTAAGAAAATAGAAAGTCTTTCATATCAAGCCCTAGGTGCTTGTTTTAAATCATATAAAGCCTTTTTAAGTTTGAAAACATGATTAGGAAACTCAAAACTTTCAAAACTGGGGGGTTGTTCAACATAAACTTTTTCATTTATAAAACCATTTAAAAATGCACTTTTCACATCCATTTGAAAGAGTTTAAAGCCCTTAAATCTAGCAAATGCTAAAAGCATCCTAATTGCTTCTAATCTAGCTATGGGAGCATATGTTTCATTATAGTATATTCCTTCTTGTTGGTTGTACCCTTGTGCCACTAGCCTAGATTTGTTTCTAATGATTAGTCCTTCTTCATCTAGTTTATTCCTAAATATCCACTTGGTTCCAATTATGGTTTGATCACTAGGTCTAGGAACTAAGTCTCATACATTATTTCTATCAAATTGGTTGAGTTCTTCTTGCATGGCTAATACCCAAAACTCATCTTCTATAGCTTCCTTAACATTTTTAAGCTCTACTTGAGAAACAAAAGCTACATATTGACATAAATTTTTTAAGTTTAGAACGTGTTACCACTCCCGTTGAAGGCTCTGCAATGACTTGGTCCAATCGGTATCCCTTGGGGAGAGGTGGTAGAGCTTCTTCTTCATCATCTTCAACTTGAGGTTGACTTGAGGATGGAGGTTCTTCATGTTGGGTCTTCTCATTATCTTCATCCTCCACTTCCTTATCATAAAGTGTGAGATCCTCAAGCTCCTCACCTACATTCACAATCTTGACATTTCTTGAAGAATCATTAGTTTCATTAAAAGTCACATGCATAGATTCTTCAACTATCATAGTTCTACGGTTATAAACTCTCTAAGCCTTAGAACTAGTGGAGTAACCTAAGAAAATTCCTTCATCGAATTTAGAATCAAATTTTCCTAAATTCTCCTTAGTATTTAAAATAAAGCATTTACATCCAAAAACATAAAAATATCCCACATTTGGGATTTTACCATTCCAAAGCTCAAAAGGTATTTTCTTGATTTTTGGTCTTAATAAAACATGATTAAGAACATAACAAGAAGTATTTATGGCTTCGACCCAAAAATATTTAGGCAAATTATTTTCGCACAACATGATCCTAGCCATTTCTTGTAGGGTTCTATTCTTTCTCTCAACCACCCCATTTTGTTGAGGGGTCCTAGGGGAAGAAAAAGTATGTTGAATACCTAAATCATCATAAAACTCGGAAAATTTTTCATTTTTAAACTCCCCTCCATTATCACTCCTAATTTTCAAAAATGGAAACTCCTTTTTCATTTGAAACCATATGTTTCATTTTTCTTTGCCAAAAAAAAAACTCATGTAAATCTCGAAAAATCATCAACCAAAATATAGCAATAAAGTTTTCCACCTAGACTAGCTGCATCACATGGACTAAAGAGATCCATGTGTACAAGCTCTAGAATTCTAGATGTACTAATTTGATTAATACTATGGAATGAAGATTTTACTTGCTTACCTAGTTGAGATGCATTACAAAGTTTATCTTTTTCAAACTTTATCTTAGGTAAGCCTTTTACTAAGTCTTTTCTAGATATCTCTTGGATGAGACTCATGCTAGAATGTCCTAGCCTTCTATGCCACAACCAAGAGTCATTTTCTATGGCTACTAAGCATCTAACATGAGAATTGGGCAAGACATTTAATTCTAGGGTGTATACATTTTCTTGCCTATTTCCTATTAACATGATATCATTTGAAGGTGTACTTCTAATAATGCATTTAGATGCTTCAAAAATAATTATGTACCCATTATCACATAGTTGAGATATGCTAATCAAATTATGCTTTAAACCATCAACTAATAGAATATTTTTGATACATGGGTAAGGGAGTATACCTATGTCACCAATGCCAACAATCTTACCTTTGGCATTGTCTCCAAATGTGACACTTCCACCATCTTTACTTGATAGGGTTGCGAACAAGTTGATATCTCCCATCATGTGCTTCGAGCAACCGCTATCCAAGATCCAAGTACTTCTACTTGGTTGAGGATGCTTCTCCACCTACAAAACGAGAAGACACTTTCTTAGGTACCCAAATTTTCTTGAGTTCTTGAGTGCTAGTCACTTTTGGAATCCTTGTGAATCTTGCATGTGGGTTCCTCCTTAATGGACAATCTTTGGCCATATGGCCAAAAATACCACAAGAAAAATAATTATCATGAAATTTTCTTTGTGTGTGTGTGTGAGCATTGGAGTGTGATGATTTCTTTTTATTGACAACTTTTGGCATAACATTTTGAATAGTTGTCATATTTTCATTGAGCATGCAAAGTTCTTTCTTTAGTGTTAGCATACTATCATTTAACTGCTCTACTGTATCACATAGATACTTGTTTTCTTTTTCTAATTTTTCATTATCTATTTCTAGGTCCTTCTTAGCCTTTTCTAGGGTGCACTTTTCTTCCTTAAGATTGTCTACCTCTTTCCTAAGATCTTTGCAAGAGAGTAATAATCTATCATTTTCAATCTCTAAGGATCTATTGTCCTTTTTGAGATCTTTAAATTTTTTCCTAATTGCTATGAACTCATCATGCATTTGCTCAAATTCAATGTGCAATTCCTCTTGAGTAAATGAAGTTTCACCAAAATTAAATCTTACCTCATCATCCTTTGCCATCAAGCAAAGGTTTGCTTTCTCACTCCTTGCCTCTTCTTCACTTGATGAGGCCTCGCTTTCATCCTATGTAGCCATCATTGCCTTCTTCTTCTTTTTGTACTTTTCTTTCTTGTGAGGGTTGGAGGTAGTGGTCATCTTTAGAAGCGGGCAATCTTTCCTTAGGTGCTCCATCTTGTTGCAATTGTAACACGTGTAGCCACTTCTTCCTTTTCTCATGCCTCCCTTCATGAAGCTTATGAACCTCCTTACAAGCATCGCCATTTTTTCAAGGTCATCCGTCTCTTCCTCTGATGACGATGTCTCTTCGGCTCTATGCGATGCTTTTAAGGCAATGGTCTTGCCTTTAGAAGCATCTTCTTCTTGGTATTGCTTCATGTGGGTCTCATGTGTCATGAGAGACCCAATGAGCTCGGTAATCTTTAGCGTGCTCAAGTCCTTGGCTTCCATGATGGCCGTCACCTTGGATTCCTAAGATTTTGAAAGGGAACGAAGGAGCTTCCTTACCTTCTCCTCTTCCCTTATCTCCCTGCCAAGGTTAGCATGCATGACATCAATTGACTCATGTGAAAGCATTCTAAACATTTCATAGTCATGCATGAGTAAATAGATTTTGGATTTCTTTACTTGCGAAGTCCCTTCATGGGTGGTCTCTAGGACTTTCCACACTTCGTATGCGGACTTGCATGTAGAGATCCTATTGAATTTATTAATTGATAGACCGCAATATATAGCATTGACAGCCTTGGCATTTGCATTAAAGAGCCTAACTTCCTTTTGGTCCCATTTATCCATATCCTTATCGGGTTGTTTATACTCTACTAGGATCATTCTCCATACATCCATGCCTAAGGATTGAAGGAAGTCATTCATACGAATCTTCCAATAGGTATAGTTGTTCCCATCGAATAGTGGTCGAGTGTTAGTAGAGGACCCTTGAGCTAGTTGAATTTCACTAGAAATGATGACTTGCAGGGAAGAAGGTTAAATCTTAGCCTACTACCTAGCTCTGATACCAATTGTTGGATGGACCTTGACACTAGAAGGAGGGGTTGAATAGTGTCAATCCCCTTTATAATTTTCCTTTTAACTTAATTTTATCTTAACTTAATGCAAATGATCTTTGATGCTTGATATGATCACAATTCAATAACAATAATAAAAGCAAGTAAAGAGCAATACAAACAATAATATTTATAGTGGTTCGGCCAACCGCCTACTCCACTACCTTGGCTCCTTACCAAGGATTTCTAAACACTACTTTATAGAATGTATGTTTTCCTTTGAATACACTTGAGGACACCCTTCTCCCTCACTTGGAGAACACCTCAATCCTATTCACCTAGGCAAAACAAACTTCTACAAAGTTGACCCTAAGTGTTTCCTAGCACACCTAGCAAGCTATTCAAATTAGAAAACAAGTTACAATAAACTTAAAATACAGGGAAAGAGCTGAAGAAACAAGAATTGAATCAAGCTTCTTTCCACCGCCTTCTTGTCTTCCACTTGCAGAGAATGTTAGACTCAAAGCAACACAGCACAGTTCAAGCAGAGAGAAGCAGCGCCCACCTGGAGTTGATGTCAAGACAGGGAGCAGAGAGCGCGCAAGAGATTGATCGAGTGAAGGCTTTTGAGATCACTTTTAATGCTCAACAAGATTTGCAAAAAGTGTTTAATGAAGTTTGGCGAGGGTTATTTATAACCCCTCAGCCGAATGGCCGTTCAATGGATAAAAAATCGACCATTGAAGCCGTTCAGTTGCAAGGTCGGTCGATCAGTCGGTCGACCGACGGATCGACCGCCAGGTCCGACCGCTTGCAGCTGAGAGAGGTCGGTCGATCGACGGGTCAATCGCCAACATTTCTTTCGACATTGAGTCGACCCGTCGGTCGATCGAATGGCTGTAGCGAGATGCTATTGAGGCTATCTTTAGGTCGGTCGACTGATTGGTCAACCGCTATCTTTCTGCCAATTTTTTGCCTCTGTCGGTCCACCAGTCGATCGGTCGAAGCAGCCCTGCATTGTTGCCTTCGCTAATTTCGGTCAACCGATTGGTCGACCGAATGGCTTCTGCCAAGTTTTTGCGATCTCCGGACGACCGAATAGGCTACATCGCCCTTCTATGCCTTGATCGGTCGACCGACCGGTTGACCGATCCCAGACTGAGGATGATTAATTCCTTGTATTTTTACATGCCAATTCTAAAGGTTTGGTTACCAAGTTTAATCTTGGATAACCTTACAATTTTGGCTTAGGATAAGCTATCCTAGGGACATATTACATTAAATCTACTTGATTCAATCCCGAGCCATTCTTCAACGATTTCTTCTCCCGTTTCTTTGACGATCTTTGTCATCGTCTCATTTGAACGGATTTGGCATGCGTATCATAACCTCAACCTAAACTCAGAACTTCATACTTGGATTAATTACATGTTTGTTATCATCAAAATAAAGATCGAAGCTTAAGAGAGACCCTTAAGCCAACACTGGGAAGTTAGAAAATTTTTGTTTTCTGAAAATTTATACTAGACCCCAAAAACTAGATTTTGAATTTTTAGATATTTTTATTGAATCCAAATGGGGGGTAATCCTTATATAACATTTATGTTTTAAAGTTAAAGTTAGTAAATATTATATAAGTAGACTTAGCGAAGACGGAACCAAAACGAGCAGAAAAAATCAGCCAAAACAAGCAAACCAGTGTAGTCTGCCCAGTTTTGATCGATCGCTCGGTCGATCGAAAGCTGCCAAAAATTAGCAGTAGGTGTGTCGATCGACTGATCGAACGACCGAACTGTGGATCGCTCATCTCACGACTCTGGCGATAGACCCTCCGGTCGACCGCTCAGTGCGATTAAAGCACAGAAAGACCAGCGGTTGCAGGCGGTCGATCGGTCGATCGACCAATCGGCGGTCAGTAACGGGCAAAAAATCTCCCGTTGAGAAGAGAAATCTTTCTCTTCTCTTCATAGCTTATAAATAGGAAGCCATGAGAGCCTTCCTTAAGGATCTTGATCAGTCCAAATCTCCTTGAGTCGTCTCTTGATCAAATCTAAGCCCTCATTGAGCCAATCTCGTGAAAAAACCTAGCTTGAGCTAAACACCATGATCTTACCTTCATTCCTTCATTGATTAACCATCAAAGGCATCAAGAGGAAACTAGGAATCTTGTTGTAGAGCTAAGTACTTCATTTTTTGATTTATTGCTCCATTTATTATTGTATTTTCTTGTTATTTCATTGTATTTGAGTTTGTGTAAACCTAGAGGGCTAGGTTGATTGAGTTGGTAGTTGCCTTTGTGTTTGAGGCTTAATTCCACCGGTGTAAACTTAGTTTGCTAGGATTAGTTCTTGTTGTCCTTAGGATTGAGGTGGGAGAGTGCTCTAGGTAGGAAGACGGAGACTTTCGATTGTGGAAGTGCCTTCGGTGTGAGAGCGGAGACTCTCCGGTGAAAACGTCCTCGTTGTAAAGGAAATAATATAATCTAGTAAAGCTAATTTGGAAATTCTAAGCGGTGTGCTTAGGTAGTGGAGTAGGCATTGAGACCGAACCACTATAAATACTTATGTTAGCATTCTTTTCTTTGCATTCTTTATTGCTTACAATTTATATCTTGCTTCCGCTTACTACTCGATTTGTGAATTGCCTAAGTAATCTAAGAAACGATTAAACTGGAATTTAGGCTAATTGATTTAGTTGACACACTATTCACCCCCCCTCTAGTGTGCCATTTCACACAACAATTGGTACCAGAGCGGGTCGTAGATTGAGATTTCACCGTCTCCTCTACATCTAGCCTCGATCCGGAAAATGGCACTAGAGTTGGTTGTGTCTATACCTCCTAGGTTCGATGAATCGTACTTTGGTCTTTGGAAGTCTAGGATGTACACTTTTCTAAATACTCAAGATTTAGGTGTTTACAACATGGTAAAAATCTAATATATTGAACCTAAGGTAAATATGGATTCATGAACCCAAGAACAAATTAATATGTTTGAATTAAATGCTAAGGCAACAAATTGCATATATTGTTCTTTGGAAAATAACATTTTTGAAAAAGTTATGCATTGTACTTCGGCATATGATATTTGGGCTACTTTGAACATGCTTTATGATTATGCTAAAACTGAAGAACTTGTTACTCTAAATGAAGGAGACGATGACAATTGTCATACTCCTATATCTAATGAAGTTCTTGAAACTAATAGTATATCTAGCCAAAGAAGTACAAAGAGTCGGAAGAGAAATGTGATATGTCACGTATGCAATGAGAAAGGGCATGTGAAGAAGAATTGCCCTAGTATGAAGAACAAGGCAAAACAGAGGTTAAATGCTTCCACTCACTCACGTGCATCAAGTGAAGCATCCTCACACCATAATCACAAAGCTAACATCATGAACGTTGATGAGGAGGTATGCTCTTCTTCTAGTCATGATAATTATAATCATAGATCTAATTCATCTAGTCCCTCGGATCTTCTTTATGATGAATTATTAGATGAATGTAAAATTATGTATGCCTTGATGGTTAAAAAAGATAAGGAAAACAAAATGTTGAAAAAGGAAAATGTGATGCTTAATTCTCATTTGCATGAATCCAAACTAGATAATGAAAAATTAAAATCTAGGTCATTTGATTCATGCCATGATAATGTAGAACTTGAGCTTAAGGATTTGAAGCTTAAAAATGATAATTTAGAAAATGAGAATTGCATGTTAAAATCTCAATTACATGCATTGCATAAAACTATGAATGAGTTGAAAAATGAGATATTGATTTTAAGTAGGAAAGTTAATGCTTCTTCTTTTAATTCTAAAAATCAAAATATTTCATTTAGGGAACCTCAGAAAAAGAATGCCAATGTTCATCATTATTCCCATGCTATGCATCCTACCATTAGACCTCATGATCATAAGAAGAGGAATGATGTTTCTAAGAATGCTCATACTCATCATGTTTCACATGACAAGCATTCTAAAAATAAATCTCACGTCCATAACAAAAATAAAAAGAAATTTAATGGACATTGCTTTTGTTGTAGTACTTTTGGCCATGATATTTATGATTGTGCATTCAAGAAAAATCCAAGTGTAGTTAGGACACTTTGGATTCCTAGGCCATCTAACCCCCAAGGACCCAAAGATCTCATCTTCTATTATAGGGGGAGCTACCACACAAGGGTGAGATGAAGTTGGTTGATTGAAGTTGCTTGAGGATTCAAAGATTGTACCATTTCAAAGTTACAACTTCAAGTCATCATGATGCCTTGGGTAATAAACTTATTGGCATCAAACACTTTGGTATCATCTCCTATACTTACTTGATTAAATTAGAGTTGGAGCTTTGATACATGCTTAATATTAGTAGATTTTTCGCTCATGATATGCTTTCAAAAATATTTTTGATTTTTGATTTTCGATCTCTTCGGAGACCTATGTGGTCTGTAATAGGCCTAAGCGACCTTGCAGTTCTAAATTGTAAGCTCATTGTTGGCCTTTCGGTTTTCAATCAATAAGAAGGGTTGGAGATCTTATTTTTTTAATATTTCATATTTTGAGATCTCTTGATTCGTTTCGGATTCATGATAATATATTTTGAAACGGATTTCAAACTATTTAGCAAAGTGGACTTTGAAAATGATATTTGAATCTCTCTTTGCTATTTGGTTTGGTTATCTTGCTAAGTAGCCTTTAGTTCATTAAATCTACTAATAAAGTCTACTTGCAAGTTGAGAATGTTAATGGAAGACTATGCTATCATGAAGATAATTGAAAAGTAAAAAGACAAGTTTGACAAAATTTCTAAGAATAAGGTATGAGTTTAATTTTGCAAAAATCTTTGTATAATAATTGAATATTCATGTTTAATGATGTCTCTATACTCATGATTGATGTTGCATGATATATATATGAAATTTCATGAGTAGGTAAAATTTTGATAACTTAGACAATTTCATAATATCTTGATTGAATAAAATTTGCTCTAGGTTGAAATTCATATTAGAGACCTCATTTTGAGTTAGTGGTTGGAAAACATGTTTAGATACACATATCACATGAGTCTAGGTATTTAAACTTGAAAATTCGTGTCTAGATGAACAATGAGATAACTAGATCACTTTAGGCGACTTAAACTTGGAAAAGTTTGACCCAAGTCAACAAATCGACTTGGACACTTCATTTTAAGTCCAAACTTCATAAACATGTTTATGAATAGGTATGACATGTTTTCATGCATTTAGAATGAAAAATTCATATGGATATGGATAAAATGACATAAAGGTGGTTTCATGAAAATCTCTTTTGAACCAAGTTGACCCAAGTCAACAAATTGACTTAAAGGTCTCATTTTCAATTCATATTTGGGGAACATATTTAGATTTACTCAAGTTAGGTGTCTATAAGTTTAAATTTGAAAAATCATGAGTAAATGATAAGATTGACACTTAGCAAGTTTCATGATAACTAGTGTAGTTTAGAATGAAACCATGCTAGGTTGATATCTTGACTTAAGAACATAATTTTCATCTCAAACTTTACATACACTCCTTACAAGACCATTATGTGGTGTCATAAAAGTTTGAATGAAAACTGAACACGTTTTAAAAAATAACTGAAAATTACGAAAATGCCATTGAAATTTTAGCATTTTCAGTTATTTCTAGAAAAATGTAGAAAAATCCTTTTTAACTGATTCTTGAAACTACACCTTCACTAAAAAATCTAGTTTCTTCAGTAAAAATTTCAAAAAGTTTCATCAAGAATCTAATTTATAGTGGAATTTTGAAGTTCGATTTCAAAAATACAAAGTATCATCCTCTAGAAATATCAATCTTTCCGATACTTTGATTTTTCTTCAAAAACTTCAAATAAAAACTCATGTATACCATTTTGATTCCATTTCTAATATTATTCACACCATTGCTTGAGTAAAATTATTTCTAGGAATGATTTTGATAACTTGAATGATAGCTAGAAATATTCATTTTTTCATTGAAATCAATATCGGATGAAAAATGAACTTACACAATACATTTTGAGCTCAAAATTGACACATGCATTTCAAATGACCATTCAGCGATGTGAAAAGTTTGAAGCAAAATTGACAACTTTTGATAAAATACTTAAAATTTACGAAAATGCCCCTCGACTTTCAAGAATTTTATGAATTTATAGAAAACTGATTTTTAATTGATTCCTGAACCTGTAGATTCCCTGAAAAATCTAGTCCAGTTAAAGTTTCAAAAAATTTCGTCAAGAATATAATTTTATATGGATTTAAAAATTTGATTTTTGTAAACTTGAAGTATACTTTGACCTAAGTCAACAAAGTGACTTAGAAATTTTATTTTAAGCTCAAACTTGACTCATATACTTAGATTCACTCGTGTTTGATGTCTAGATGCCTAAGTTAGAGAAAATATGAGTAGATAGTAAATTTCGATACTTAGCAATTTTCATGTTTTTATGCTTATTTCGAATGAAAACGTGCTAAATTGAAATTTTAATCAAATGACATTAGTTTCACTTCAAACTTGCTATACATGTTTTACATGACTATATCTTTGTATTTTGGAAGTTTGAAAGAAATAAAAAATGTCATGAAAAAGAACCAATATTCACGAAAATATTCATACTTAAGTGCATACATGATTTAGTTTCATATCAAATATTTATTTTTCATCCTTTGGTTGAGATTTACATGTTTCATGAAAAATAATTTTAGAATCTCAACTTTGACTAGAATGACCTTTCTTGCCCCTTTTGAGTGATGTCAAAAGGGGGAGAAAAATATAGGTAAAGGAGAAGAAATTATAGGAAAATCATGCATATAGATAGGAGGAGTTCTATTATATAGATATGCATATTCATAGGGGGAGAAATCCCATGTTTGATATCCTTTGTGCCTAAATGATATATTTTCTTAAGGATGTTTGTCATCATAAAAAGGGGGAGATTGTTGGCTTAAGGTTTTCAACCCTAGTCTTAATCTCGGTTTTGATGATAACAAACATGAAACTAATGTTTTATTGAGAAATATTTTCAGGTTCCACATCGGTTAGCGCACGACGTTCTCGATCGGAAATATCGGAGAAATCGAATAAATCGACAAGGACGCTCGTCGACACTCGAGATTCTTCGGGGAGTTAGAGTTTAGGTTTAGGGTGTCTAGTTTATAATGTACATCCTCATGATGATGCATAAGAACCCTAAAACCAAACCCGAACACCAAAATATGAAAACCTGGAAACCGCCCTGAATTCACTAAGCCTAGGGAGCTCCTTGGAGGGCTATATGACCTAGACATTATCCTGACATAAGAAATGGCGGTAATTGTTCCTTGGGTAGAAACTAGATAACAAGCTATTTTTAAGGATTTTTTGGAAGCCTTTAGCCTACCCTTACTTGACCTAGGAAGTTAGAAAATTTTTGTTTTCCAAAAATTTGTACTAGACCCAAAAAACTAGATTTTGATTTTTAGATATTTTTATTGAATCCAAATGGGGGTAATCCTTATATAACATTTATGTTTTAAAGGTAAAGTTAGTAAATGTTATATAAGTAGACTTAGCAAAGACGGAACCAAAACGAGCAGAAAAACTCAGCCAAAACAAGCAAACCAGTGCAGTCTGCCTAGTTTCGATTGAGCGGTCGGTCAACCGAAAGTAGCCAAAAATTGGTAGTAGGTGCACCGGTCGACCGATTGGTCGACCGAACTGCGGATCGCTCATCTCGCGACTCTGGCGGTCGACACTCCGGTTGATCGATCAGTGCGATTAAAGCACAAAAAGACCAGCGGTCACAAGCGATCAATCGGTCGGTCGACCGATCATCTATCGGACAAGCGATCGGCGGCCTGTAATGGGCAAAAAATCACCCGTTGAGAAGAGAAATCTTTTTGTCCTCTTCATGGCTTATAAATAGGAAGCCATGAGAGCCTTCCTTAAGGAGCTTGATCACTCCAAACCTCCTTGAGTCATCTCTTGATCAAATCTAAGCACTCATTGAGCCAATCTCGTGAAAAAATCTAGCTTGAGCTAAACACCTTGATCTTGCCTTCATTCCTTCATTGATTAACCATCAAAGGCATCAAGAGGAAGCTAGGAATCTTGTTGTGGAGCTAAGTACATCATTGTTTGATTTATTGCTCCATTTATTATTGTATTTTCTTATTATTTCATTATATTTGAGTTTGTGTAAACCTAGAGTGCTAGGTTGATCGAGTTGGTGGTTGCCTTTGTGTTTGAGGCTTAATTCCACCAGTGTAAACTTAGTTTGCTAGGATTAGTTCTTGTTGTCCTTAGGATTGAGGTGGGAGAGTGCTCTCGGTAGGAGGGCGGAGACTTTCGATTGTGGAAGTACCTTCGGTGTGAGAGCGGAGACTATCTGGTGAAAACGTCCTCGTTGTAAAGGAAACAAGATAATCTAGTAAAACTAGTTTGGAAATCCTAAGCGGGGTGCTTAGGTAGTGGAGTAGGCATTGGGGCCGAACCACTATAAATATTTGTGTTAGCATTGTTTTCTTTGCATTTCTTATTGCTTACAATTTATATCTTGCTTCCGTTTACTACTCGATTTGTGAATTGCCTAAGTAATCTAAGAAACAATTAAACTAAAATTTAAGCTAATTGATTTAGTTAACACAATATTCACCCCCCCCCCCTCTAGTGTGCCATTTCACACAACAAGGGTGATGTCGGAGAGAGGAGGAGCCGTTTTGAGCTGGAATTTTGCGAGTTCGTCAGCGTCGATTGTAGGAAGATTCTAAGCGCATTTTTCCTTTCTGATTTATTCCTAAAGGTGAGTGGATTAATCCTCTTTCCCTCGTATTCTTCCTCATGCCACCGCTCCTATGTCATGGGGTTTTCATCAGATTTTTGTTGGTTTTCTCGTATTGGATTTGATAATTGGATTAAGAAATTTCTCGTCGTCGTGGTGGATTCATCGGATCGAAGTTTGGAGTTTGGGGCCGCCCCTTTCTTCTTGAGCCACCCCCTTTTCTTCTTGATTCTCGATGTTCCATCTTGATCTTGTTTCTTCCTTGATCTTGGTGGTTCTTAATCTTGTCGATTCTTGATGCTTGGCTTAATATCTTGATTAAAGGAGGAAATTGAGGGTTAGAGTGCTCCCCCCCCCCCTACCCCACTCCACCCCACCCCCCAAGGGGTTCCTTATGAACCCTAAGGGGTGACCGACCATAATTAAATATGTTAGGTGGCATTGAAATAATTTTTACACTCTTAAGGGTTTTCACATTATTTATTAGATGTTGAATAAGAATAGAGACCTATAATTAGGGAAAACAATGAGCTAGGGACACCTACAGACATTGGAATCTTAGGATGACACTCGGTTGAGTTGATCTGTGCCTCACCCCAAACCATGCATGACCGACCAAGGTACGCCACGTACCCCGAAGCCTAACCCAAACCAAACCACATACACAACAAACCAGACCTGAACATTTAATAACCTTTCAATAATTTATAAAAGACATTAATTTTCAAAGAAAAACCCCAAACCTCCAACTCAATAAATAACTAAATGTTTAAATCGATTTCAAAATTTTAATTACTAAACAAAGACACCTCAAAGTAATAAAAGTGCCGAAACATAATAAACCGACTCGACATGACTCAACAACTCAAGAAAAGAAAATGACTCGGGTATCCCCCTCGACCACAACATGTCACGAGACCCGCTACCCTACCACCATCAGCGGCGCTACTGCACCCCAGTACCTCTCTGATCTAACTCAGGTGCTGCAAAATAACAGAAATGATGGGTAAGTTCAACTCGGACTAGATCGATCCTCAATTTCACCACAGCATCATCATCATGCATAATCAAATAACACTTAATTCAGCATAAGAAAATAAGCATAATTTAGGAGCATTTATTTTTAGTAGAGCAATCCTCCAAGTCATCATGTAGCAACCTGCAAGAAATATGCCACAAAATATAAACATGCTCAATGCAACAATCCACATGCTCATCCGGACTCGTCGGTCCTCATCGCCACATAAGGTAGGTAGTCGATGTGGTCCCCGATCTACCACCCAGCCAGTGTCGTCTCTTTGGGGTATGCTCTCCCCTCACCGACACAACTCTTTCGATTCGTCTCTTTGGGGCATACGTTCCCCTCACTGATTGACTCTCCGGACTATCTCTTTGGGGTATGATCTCTCATCACCAGTCAGACTTTCGGAATAAGGCCAACGCTATCTCTTTGGGGCATACCCTCCCCTTACCAGTGAGGCTTTCGAGAAATGCAATAAGCACATCACAACATCACAAATGCAGGTATATAAACATGGAATAAGATTTTCTATCAACAAGTAAATAAGGGTATGTTAGGGCATACCTCATCCTCCACCTTCTCAAGTCAAAATTCACAATTACACATGTAAATATAAGCATATGACAAGGAAGGTACAACATGTAATAAATATACAACACATCTAAAAGCGTAGAGTAAAGAGAAGGAAAAATATAGGGTTGTTCATGGGTCAAACCCGACCAAATAAACTTGAGAAACTGACCCGACCCGAACTAATCAGGCCGGGTCGAGTTCAAAATTTTCAAACTCAATTATAACTGGGCCGGGTCCAAGTTTCAATATTTAAAACCCGATGACCTGAGACCCGATCCGATTACCTGAATTTTTTATTATTTTTTATTTTTTTATTTTTTTTTCAAAAAATGTATTAAAAATTAAAAACCAACTCGAGAAGATGCGGGCCACATCGGAACCGCATATTCCCAAGAATACGCGGCCCACATGGCCACGTTTTCACGAGAATACGCGGCCTGCGTGGCCACCTCTTCTCGGGAAGACATGGCCACACATGCCGCGTAACTTGGGGAATATGTGGCTCGCACCGCGTATTGTTGGAAAGATGCAGCCAGTGCCGCGTCTTCCCTCAGGTGCTGAGACACGCGTGTCTCGTTCAAAAAAAATTTACTATTATTTTACTTTTTTGTAATGGATACTCGATTACCTGACCCAACTTGATCCTGATTTTGGGCGGGTTGGTTCGGGTCGGGTTCAAAAAAAATTTCCTTCAAACATGACCTGGTTGTTTGTTGGTTGGGTCAGGCCAATTTTTTATCCAAACCTGACCCAATCCGATCCGACCAATGAACAGCTCTAGAAAAATACATATAGAAAGCCCTAACAAGATGGGGTATCACCACCTAGTAATCCTATATGATATAACCCTCCCTTAATGACCCTGACCGAATATCCTAGGCCGGCCTACCTCCCTCACCCGAGTGCCCCGAGGGCAAGGAAGGTTCGGCCCCCTTAGGTGTTCTTAGGGTCGGCCCTTCCGATAGTTAAATTAAGGTCCTAGTATCTTTAGGGGTCCCTAGGATTCCATATTCCTAAAGTATAGGCTCCTACAATAATTATACTATTAGAAATACATTCAACATACCCTAAAGTATATCTCCTAAGTGTGAAAACATGTTTAAATCCCTAAAAATCTCTTCTTTGGGGTGGCCGGTCACCCTAGGGTTCTTAAGGACCCTCCTAAAGGGGGCGGCATACTCTAAATCCACCCTATCTTCCTCATTTCATCAAGGTATCAACCAAGCATCAAGAACTGCTAACAACCAACAAGTGTCACGCCCCAAAAATCTAGGCGTGACCGGCCAGAGTACTACATGCACCCCGAGGCCTAACCCAACATAATAACTAATAAATACGAAGCTTTGGACAATATAAGAGACCAGTTTCTTACAATAAACATAAATGATCAAAATTTCCAAAGCCAATCCATAAGTAATATGATAAGTACATATGTTCAAACTCATTTAAAATGAATCAACTAATCATAAACAAGTATTTGACATCCAATGCGGAAACATAGTGTTAAATGTCCATTGACAAATAAAAAGAATAAATATGATCCTATGGACTCAACATAACCCCCGACCACGACGTGTCACAAGATCCGTCGTCCCTGACGCCACCAGCTGCGCTACGACACTCCAATACCTGTCTGATCACGCTCAGGTGCTGCAAAATAGTGAATAAAATAGTAAGTCCAACTAGGACTTAGTGAGTGACATAATCTCCTGCAACCATGCTCAAAAATCCAAACCAACAGATATACATATGAATTTTATAAACCTAATGTTTCATAAGCAGAATTAAGTGTGCCAAGGAATATAGATATACTCAGTGTAACCATGCATCTATTTAAGCAACAACTAGTAAGGGCATATTAATAATCCTAACATGAGATAAATAACAATAAAATTATTCAACCATTCACACAAGCCACCCGAGCCAGTCGTCAGCGTGGCAGTACTAACGAGCTTCCCGGTCCAATGACCCGTCGATCAGGGACCCGTCGGTCGAATCATCTAGAGACCCGTCGGTCTATGAGTCGGGCGCTGATCACCTTTGTCTCAGCGTACTCCCCGCTCTTTGCCACCCGGGTCGATCGTTAGTGTGACGACTGACGAGCTTCCCGGTCCACATCCACAAGTACACTCAATCATCAATAAAGTGAGCAGCAACCGAACCAAAGGAAAACATACCCATAGCCGTACATCGACCCATATCACATTATATTCAATCTCAAGTATATAATCCAGCGGGAATAAATTTTCATGAGTATCAAGTTATTCCCAATTATACACTATGTCAATATGAGTAAATAAAGGCAAGCATAAAGGCTTAAACAAGCAATGCAAGTTAATAGTAGCAGCATGCATACGCCCGAAGGTTTGTGAAATTCTATAGGGCAACTTGTAGATTCATGTATACTAGGAAGTATCTAAGAGGGCAGCAGTACCAAAAGAACAAGATTTACCCATGCAGCCCTAAAAATCAAGAACATAGGACATAGATTACTTTTATATACATAATCTGTAAAAGAAAAAAAGAAATTCTATAAGAAAACATCAAGATACCTTCACCAAGCAGGATAAATTTTTTATCAAATTATAAAGAAAACAAAATCTTAATGGGACAGCATGCATAGTTTTATATATTAATTATGTTCTCTAGGTAATTTATCATGACACAAGGAATTGACCTAATCTTCATCAAGTACAGGATGAAGGCAGCGACACCTGTGATACATGCGGCCATGAAATTGAGGCAAAGAGGAGCATGAATTTTTCTAAACTAAACACCTGTGACGTGGGATTTAAGGTTCAACATCAACGAGAATAAATCACCAACAAATCTTAGGGAAGAAATTCATCAAGAGAGAGGTGGCGCACACCCAGTCAAGTGGACTGGACCATGCGGCCTCTCTTCCCAAAACATATTATGTTTGGCACAAATTATTGACCACAAAACGAATTCATACTCCTGATTCAAGGTCCAAATGATTCATCAAGGAGACACACGGAGAATCAAGAATAGGGGGGAGGCGGCGGCGTGAATCAAAGAGCAAGGGAGGAAGGTTAAATCACTCACCGCTTTAGGGAAGATGAAAAGGAGGAAGAGTAAATTTGACTCCTCCGACAACTGTCGCCGACGAGATTGTCATAGTCCGGCTGATACCTGCTCACCCCCTCCTTGCGCCGCTTCACCTCGGTTGGGTGCCCTGTGCGCCCAGCCGCACACCCTCCCTAATTTATAACTTGGGGTTTAATTAAACACCAAGTTACCCTTTTACCCCCATCTTGAATCAATTAGAAAAAGACTCATTTTGAGTCCAATCTAAGTCCGATTCGAACCCCGATCGAACCACCGAGTTCGCCTTGAAATCCACTATCATAACATCATGCCAAAATTGCAGAAATAATAGATATGAACTTTCTTCAAAAAAAAAAATTCTAAGTTAAAACTTACCAAGAATCGCTCGAGACTCCGCTAACTTGCCCGACTTAAGTCTTCGTTTTCTTGCTACGAAATCGATTAAATAAAACTAATAAAAATTTTGGTTATAACAACAAGATTCATCAAGATTTCATCAAGAAATCAAAGGGGAAGAGGGGCAGCACAGCAAGGAAAGAGGGCGGCCAATCGCCCAAAAATCGATCCGATAGAATCCTAGCGATCATGATAAAATCCTCAATACGATTATCTGATTCAATTCGAGAAAAACACACTAGAAAATGATGAAATCCCCATGACATAGGGGCGGCGGCATGAATTAGGGAATCAGAGAAAGAAGGCTAGAACCACTTACCTTTCTGGAGAAACCAAGAAGGAAGAAGAAGCGAGGGATCTTCCTACGATGAACGCGACGAACTCACGAAATTCCGGCTCCGGCGGCTCCTCCTCTCCTCTTGCATCGCTCTCTCTCTCTCCTCTCTCTAGGCCTCGGGTTCCATGCGGCTAAACCCCTGGCCTCACGCCCGAGCTTCTATTTTATGGGGCCTTGTTGGGCCCCAAATGACCAAATTGCCCATCCTCTAGTTAATCGACTTAAACAGCTTGTATCTAACCCGTTCTAACTCCGATTTGAGTTCCGATTGAATCGCTAAATTCATCTCGAGACCATCTATCATACTAGTATACTCTATCACAGAAATATGACAAATAAAATTTTTCTAAATTTTTCTACAAAATTTGCTTACTCGGATTCAATCCCGAAGCTCTACGCCAATCAGCACTGACTCGAGCCCACGGTCCCTTGATTAAGAATAAAATATTATTTTTAGAGTTTTGGGCATTACAATCTAAGGAGAATCTATAGGAGCCGAAGCCCCCTTTGCCTTTAGGGCATTCGGGTGAGGGGTAGGCCGGCCCTAGGGTATGCGGTTAGGGATCACAAGGGTTGATTAATTATCGTGTAGGCTTGCTACGTTGTAATCCTTGTTTAAGGATCATTCATTCTTAATATTTTAATTACTTACATGTGCTATTGTGTTGTCATGTGCTTATGTCGGTTATTTGTGATGATATGCGTGGGTGAATATATTTAGCTTGTTTGGCATGTTCCTATGATGTTGTATATGATGTGATTATATCCATAGCTTGCTTTATTATGTTTGATAATCATGAGGCATGAGCACTTATATCATAGACTTGTGAGATATGTACGTCATGAGGATATGGAGAGCCGAGGTATGTCTTTAGCTTACCTCTGATATTTCTGCAGTGTGATGTGCATTTTTCTTATATATATTTGTTACTATGTGCGTGTGTGATGTGGTTGGTGCATTATTCCCGGAAGCCTCACCGGTGAGAGGAGGATATGCCCCAAAGAGACGGTGTTGGCATTATTCCAAAAGTTCGGCCGGTGAGAGGAGATCATACCCCAAAGAGATGGTCCGGAGACCCAATCGTTGAGGCGAACGTATGCCCCAAAGAGACGGATCGAAAGAGCCCGTGTCGATGAGGGGAGGACATGCCCCAAAGAGATGTCACTGGGCTAGTTGGTATCTCGGAGGCCACACCGCCTACCTACCCTATGTGGCTATGTGGGACCAACGGGTCCGGAGGCATTCATGTGATTGAGATGAGGCATTTGACTTGCATATATTTACTTACTTGGTGATATATTCGTGGACGGTTGCTCTTTTATGTAAAGGAGAGTAGGCATGCATGATGTTATTTATTCCTATAAGTTATACTTATTATTATATGCATGTGTTTATGTTGGTTTTCATGATGTCGATTATGGTTAATTGAGGACTGATTTGCTCACTAAGTCCTAGTTGGACTTACCCCTCTTATGATGTTGTTTTTCAACACCTGAGCGAGATCAGAGAGGTACTGAGGTGTAGTAGCATGGCTGGTGGCGGCAGGGCAGCGGGTCTCGTGACATGTCGTGGTCGAGAGGGATACCTGAGTCGAGTCATATTTTACTTTTGAGTTGTTTGAGTCATGTAGACTCGAGTTATATGTTTCAACATTCTTTTCTTATATTGAGGTGTCATTGCTTAATTAATTTAAAGTTCTAAATTAATTTGAATATTTAGGCATTTATTGAGTTGATGGTTTGGGTTTTGAAATTAAATGTCTTTTCTAATTTTTTTTTAAATGTTATAAATGTTCAGGTTTAGTTAAATTGTGTGTGTGGTCTGTTTGGGTTAGGCTTCAAGGTACGTAGCGTACCCTGGCCAGTCATACCGGGTTTGGAGTGTGACAATTACCAAGACTTTTTAAGTCATAAACAATATTTTCGGATGGGATGTTATAATATCCCGGAACAACTCGAATGGACAACCCGGATGGACAACCTGGAATAATTCGGAACAACCTGGATTGACATTCCGGAATAGCGTGGAAAGTACCGCTACTTTCCAAGTATTCCCAGAATGACCTCAACTAATCAAATTGTCTAAAATTCTCATAATGCCCCCAACGACTCTATTTTGAATTTCTACCCATTGAACTTATTGGAAATCGAACTCCTATCCTTGGGGTCTCTATATAAGATCCTAAACTTGCCTTCAAATCTACCTAATACTTAATGAGACATCTTTTGACATCCAAGAGCCTTCATTGAGTCAATCTTTGTGTAAAACCCTAGCTTTGAGCTTTTACCTTCTTGATTGAGCCTACAATCTTGAGTTTCATCATCAAATGCATCAAGAGGAAGCTATGATCTTGTGTCGGAGCTAATAATTAGTTTATTGTTTTGATTATTGCTCCATTATTGTTGTATTTTCTTATTGTTTCTTAATTACTTGTGTTTGTAAGAAGGTGTGGGTGACACACCTTGGATTCACTTGTTTGTAACTTTAGTATTCCTTAGGTTTGAGATAGAGGCGCTCTCTAGTGTGAGAGATAAGGTCTTGGTAGACACTCATTAGAAGGAAAGAGAAAGTTAATACAAGTGGTTGTGAAATCTTTGGTGGTGAGCCAAGATAGTGGAGTAGACATGGGGGCCGAACCACTATAAATCAACATGTTAGCATTATTTGATTTTGTGTGTTCTTATTCACTTATATTGCTTTCGCATTTATAGTAAAATTTAAAGTGGGGATAAAATCTAGACTTACATTATTCACCCCCCTCTAGTGTGCCTTAACACCTTACAATCCAACCCTCTCCAGCAGATCACTAACATCTCCATCAGATTGGAGGTGCTCATCGCAGAAAAGGTGGAAGGGGAAGTCCTCGGACCATAGGGAGTCTGGTCTGGCCAAGCTAATAAATCCATGCAGTCGGAGCTAGGCTTAAATCGGATCAGCCATCCCCGGGTACTCAAGGGCGCGAGAATGAGTCCTTGCCTCCACAGCTCTCCTGGGAGGGGAGGACGGCGAGGGCCCCCTAGGCTTCGAGGAGCCTTTCTTCTTCAAGAACGATGGCCTCGACTCGCAATTGATCCTTAAAGGCTTCAACGGAGGAGGATTCTAGAGGGGCACGTCCTTGACCTTTGTCTTTCCCTTCATTTGCCTGAGTATGGCTTGGAGGAAAGCCAGGTCCATCTTGGGGCAATGGCATTTGTAAAAGCACATATCAACATAGCTCGGTCAGAAGACAAACAAAGACAACAAGAGTTAAGTGAGAAGACCCCCTAAACTAACCAACTTACTGATATACTCAACGACTCCAAACTCGTCTTGGTCCCATCTCAAACAACTCCCCATACATGATAAATGATCGAGTAGGGGGCCGCATTGGTCCAGTAACCTTATCACAACTTTCTCCTCTAGTACGAAGAAGTCGTCCTCCAGCATCAGAATACTTTTAGGGCCAGGTCTCTAGTAAAGCAAAATCCTCTCGGTGGTCGAGACCTCGCCCACTAGGAAGAACTGTCAATCGCTCTCCCTAGACAGAGCTTTTGAACAAACCGAAGAGCTACTTCCCTGGGTGCTACTCGGGGAGATTCGCTGTCCATTGAGCATCCCCTTCGCCTGGAAGAAGCTGAAGAAGATGTTAAGACTCAGCATAACACCGAGAAATTCCATCAAGATCTCAAAGCAGTGAACGAACGCCTAGTTGTTCGGATGGAGATGCAAGGGGGCGACGTTCACTTGAACCAGAAATGTCACATTCAAAGTCGGTGAAGAGGGGCCTAATACCAAGATCTTCAAAGACCGCTCGGTACATGAAAATGAACTCAGGATCTTTCCTGGTGTCGAAGACCCTATCACTACTAGAAACTTGGTCTTCAGCAACGGCTATCAGCAACGGCCGCTCAAGCCGTTGCTATTTGCAACGGCATTCTTACGACCGCTCGAGCCGTTGCAAATATGTTATATCTGCAACGGCTTTCTAACGGACATGCGAGCCATTGCTGATAATGTTAATTATCAGCAACGGCTTTCTAACGGATAAGTGAGCCGTTGCAGATGATAACTTATTAGCAACGGCTTGCTAACGGACAAGTGAGCCGTTGCTGATGATAACTTATCAGCAACGGCTTTCTAACGGGCGAGTGAGTCATTGCTGATAAGTTTATATAGGGCACCAGTCGCGCTGCTGCCGCCGCCGCTCCTGCTGTCGCCTCTCGCCGCCACTGCCGCTGCTGCCGATGCCGATGACGCCGACGACTCCTCCCGCTGCTGCCGACGCCGACGACGCCGACGACTCCTCCCGCTGCTGCCGACGCCGCGCCGGTATGTGCCCTCCCTCCGGCTGCCGTCTCTTCCCGTTGCGACCGGTAGAAAATCCGACCGAAACCCTAAAATAGGGTTTCGGCCGGCGGCGGTCGGCCGATGGCCGCCGCCGAACCTTGTACATTGGCCGGGCAGTGTGTCCGGCTAGTGTACGCCAACGCCGGAATTTGTAGTTTAATAATATTTTATTATTATTTTTTAATTGTTAATTAATTGTTAATTAATTATTTAGATTAATTATTTAGATTAGTTATTTAATTTGTTAGAATAATTTTTAGGGTTTAGATTAATTTCGGAATTATCCACTTCGGACGCGCGCCGGAATCGTCCAATTCGGACTCCGCCGAAATCGTCCACTTCGGACGCGCGCCGGAATCGTCCACTTCGGACGCGCGCCGGAATCATCCACTTCGGACGCGCTCCGGAATCGTCCACTTCGGACGCGCGCCGGAATCGTCCAATATGGACTCGAACAGTCTCGAAACATTTAGAAAATAATCATGCATCCGACGAGTTCATATGTTTCACGTACGCATCGACGAGTCAGATATGATTTAGCAAAACCTTAGATCCGTTCGGGGATTGTATGTTCGTGTAAAAGAAGTAGATGATCTTTTATACGATGTACAATTCTTGAATTGTCCCTGATTGGACAATTTGGGAATATAGTTATTTGTACTGCACTTGCGTTTTTATTTTAACTGTTATCTAATTATTCTAAATTTCGGCAACATCTCTCTTGTTCTCCGATACGCGCCCAGATGATATGCGTATTCGGAGAACTATAGGGAGATGCTGCCGAAATTTAGAATAATTAGTTAACAGTTAAAATAAAAACGTAAGTGCAGTTCAAATAACATAAATCCCGAATGGAATAGGACAATCTCACCTAAAGACATTAACCAAAGAAATTGTCATTGATTGACAGAATCATGTCGGCTGATCGAAGTTGGATGTACCGACATCTTGATCGTGGAGCTTTAACGAATGAGTTTCGATTAGGCGTAACGTACTTCCTAAATTTTGCCTATTCGAATCGGAATTTCGTTAGCATGGGTGATCAAATCCGATGTCCGTGCCGCATTTGTTCAAATGGACGATTTTTGGATCGGGAGACTGTCACTCTGCATCTATATAGCAAAGGATTTGCACCAAGATATTTTCTATGGACTTGTCACGGGGAGTCATGCGAAGTCAGGACGTCGAGCAATCTTGTCGTTCAGACATATGGTGAATCTTCCTCTGCTGGTGCTTCTTCATCCAGTCAATGTAATCCCTATAGAACTATGATACTTGATAGTCTTGGGGGTCAATTCCACCTGAATGATAATGTTGATCGGCCATTTCTTCAGACATCAGTCCCACCAGATACTACAGCGGTTGATATCACAGAAGTTAGGGGTGAGCAAAAAAAACCGGTTTTTGCGGTTAACCGAACCGGTTTTTCCGGTTTCGAATTTTTTTTTTTAATTTTCGGTTTTCGGGTTCGGGTTCGGGTCGGGGTATAAAAAGTCCACCGGTTTCGGTTAACCGACCGGTGGATATATATTTTGTATTATATATATTATAAAATAGTATTATATAATAAGTTATTAATTTTTAGTAGAAAACTAGAAAGTAGAAACCCTAACTTTTAATCCCGCGCCCAGCCGCCCACTCTCGAGTCTCGCCTCTCGCCCCGACGCGGCGACGCCCTCTCGGAGTCTCGGCTCTCGCCTCTCGCCCTGAGTCCCCGACTGCTCTTGAGTCTCGCCCCGACGGCCGACGCCCTCTCGGCTCTCTCGCCCCGACGGCCGACGCCCTCTCGGCTCTCGCATCTCGCCCTAACTGCTGTCGCCTCTCGCAGTCTCGCCCC
Organism: Canna indica; assembly: GCA_034359265.1. Classification (NCBI taxonomy): domain Eukaryota; kingdom Viridiplantae; phylum Streptophyta; class Magnoliopsida; order Zingiberales; family Cannaceae; genus Canna; species Canna indica. The sequence continues at coordinate 28,418,393 of CP136891.1, forward strand.
GACGGCTGACGCACTCTCGGCTCTCGGTGACTCGCCCTGACGGCTCTCGCCGACTCACCCTCTCGGCTCTCGCCGACTCGCCCTGACGGCTCTCGCCGACTCACCCTAACGGCTGACGCCCCGACGCCCCGACGCCCGAGCCCTCTTCAATCTTCTATTCTCTCTCTCGCCCTCTCCGCGACTCGTCGTCTCCGGCTCTCCGCCCCTCCGCGACTCGCCGTCTCCGCCTCTCCGCAGCTCATCTCAGTCTTCCGATCAGTGCCGCATAGTTAACAGGTATGAATTTTTTGGTTTTGCTTACTGGAAATGTGAAATTGCTTACTGGAATTGCATGAATTGCTTCATGTGATGTTGATGTTGATGTTGATTTGAATCATAAATTTGAATCAATATTAATCTGCAATTCTTCATTTCTTCATACCAGTGTGATGTTGATGTTGCCAGTGTTATTTTGGATAGTATTTTATTTTGAACATTAGCTTCATGTGATGGTATTTTTATTTTGAAGTAGCTTGTTATTTGTAGTAGTTTAAAGTAGTTATTTATGTGTGTTTGAAGTATGATGAATTGATGATAGTTTGAACTCTATGATGGTATTTTTATGTTTGAAGTAGCTTGTTATTTGAAGTATCAAGTATGTGTGTTTGGTAGGGTTCCCGAAAAGAGTTTCCATGCAAAATTATTATATTCCTACCATATTGATTCTTGTCATACTTCCAAGCATGATAGCTTTTAAGTGACCTTCAAGAGTCTAAGGTATTTGAGGCACTATTTCCTTCCAAATGAATTTTTGCTATACACAAAATTGATTGGAGGTTTAAAATTCTTTTAGAAATTGATAGATTAAAAAAATTTATTGGTTAACCGAAAATTATCGGTTAACCGAACCGAAAAAACCGAAACCGAAATACCGGTTAACCGAAGTTAATGGACCGGTTTACGGTTAATGATTTTGAAAAACCGAAGTTAATGGACCGGTTTTTTTTTTTGCTAATGGACCGGTTAACCGGTCCATGCTCACCCCTAACAGAAGTAGGGGCTGCGGTAGAGATTGAATTACCGAATAAAGAAGCTGCAGAATTTTACGAGATGTTGAAAGCTGCCGATGAACCTTTGTATGAGAATTGTCCTAAATACACTAGGTTTTCAGCAATGACACAGCTCTTAAACATCAAGGCCGATTGTAATATCAGCGGAGTTGCGTATGATCGGATTGCTGGATTGATTAATGGAATGCTGCCTACTGATAATAAGTTTGAGCCTACTTTTTATAAGACTAAAAAGCTAATGAGAAAATTGGGGCTTGGGTACGAAAAAATACACGCGTGCCAAAATAACTGCATTTTATATTATAAAGAAAATGTGCAGTTGGATAAATGCCCTGTATGTCAACACCCTCGTTACAAGGAGAAGAAATCGGTCCGACAGAAAAATATCCCGTTTAAGGTGCTTCGGTATTTTCCACTAACACCAAGGCTTCAAAGATTATTCATGTCGGAAAAGACAGCCCCCTACATGAGTTGGCATGCAAGAAGTCGTGATGATACAGTAATGACTCATCCATCTGACAGTGAAGCATGGAAACATTTGGATACATGTTATCCTTCATTTGCTAGGGATACTAGAAATATCAGATTGGGATTGTGCACAGATGGTTTTAATCCGTTTGGATATTCTGCAACTCCTTATTCAGTTTGGCCAGTGCTGCTGACAGTTTATAATTTGTCACCGTCAATGTGCATGAAAGATGAATTTATTTATCTTTCGATGATTATTCCGGGTCCTAAGGGTCCGCGAAAAGAAATTGACATATTTCTCAGACCCTTGATAGATGAATTGAAAACATTGTGGACTGAGGGAGCTGTCACTTATGATTGTCATCGGAAGCAAAACTTCAATTTAAAGGCCGCGATCTTGTGGACAATCAATGATTTCCCGGCGTACGGCATGTTGTCGGGTTGGAGCACTCACGGCCGACTCTCTTGTCCGTATTGTATGGAACACTCTAAATCAATCAGTCTTCAGAACGGACGAAAAATCTCATTCTTTGATTGTCATCGTCGATTCCTACCGATTAATCATCAGTATCGAAGGAATCGTAATAAATTTACTAAGGGCAGAGTCGAAAGAGATGGGCCACCACCGATGTTGTCTGGTGAACAAATGTTAGCACGTGTTTCAGCACTTCCAGATATAGTATTTGGTCGCAATAAAAGAGTGTCAGGTTTTGGCCAAACACACAACTGGGTGAAAAAAAGTATCTTTTGGAAATTGCCCTATTGGAGTTCATTATTGATTCGACATAATTTATTTGTCATGCACATTGAAAAAAATGTGTTTGATAATATTTTCAACACTTTGATGGATATTTCTGGAAAAACTAAAGATAATGTCAAAGCCCGACATGATCTGAAAATACTTTGTAAAAGACCAGAGTTGGAGTTACAAGAGATCAACGGACGATATCTGAAACCGAAGGCCCTATATGTGTTAAATAAACAACAGATCAAAGATGTTTGTCAATGGATAAAAGAACTCAGATTACCCGATGGATATGCTTCAAACTTATCTCGATGTGTGAACGTCGATGATTGCAAAATATCAGGGATGAAGAGCCATGATTGTCATGTATTCATGCAGAGATTACTTCCGATCGCATTTCGAGATCTTCTACCTGATAATATTTGGGGTCCGTTGACTGAATTAAGTATATTTTTTAGAAGCATCTGTGCAAATGTCCTTCGAGTCAAAGATATGTCTACACTTGAAAATAATATTGTTGAAATCATATGCAAGCTGGAGCAGTTTTTCCCTCCTTCATTTTTTGACTCGATGGAGCATCTACCGATACACTTGGCATACGAGGCACGAGTTGGTGGCCCCGTCCAATATCATTGGATGTACTTATTTGAAAGATACATGAATCGTCTGAAGAAAAAAGTAAAGAACACTGCAGCTGTTGAAGGATCAATATCTGAATCGTATATCATCCAAGAAATTTCAACATTCTGCTCATTTTACTTTGAATCGACAGTACAGACAAGATTTGATCGTCTTCCACGTAACGACGACGGGGGTGTTCGACATTCAGATGGACGTTTAAATATATTTTGTCACTCTGGTCGTGCTTTTGGTTCTCGTCCATCTCGACACTTAAGCGATGAAGAGTATCATTTGGCACACTTGTATGTATTACTCGATTGTCCAGAGATTGAACAATTCATTGAAATATTTGACATTGAGATGGTGCAAAAATACTCTATTCACAACGATCAAGAATTGGAGAGATTACGGAATCATGATTTCCCTACTTGGATTCAGACTTACAGCAAAGATCACAGAGCTGAAATAGATGAAAGAATATTTGAGTTTGTTAGTGGACCGTCGCGACTTGTGTCGTGCTATAGCGGATATTTTGTTAACGGGTATAAATTTCACACGGTTGAATATTCATTTACAAAGAAGACGATGAATGCTGGGGTCTGCGTGAAAGGGACAACCTATGTTGAATGTGATATGGATTTTTATGGACTTGTGGAAGAAGTGATAGAGTTACACTACTTCGGCTTGAAATCAGTGATCCTATTTAGATGTCATTGGTTCGATACAACAGAAAGGGGCATGAAAGTTCATCCAAAATACAAACTTGTTGAGGTTAATTACAAATCGAAATTGGCAGCAAATGAGCCTTTTATATTGGCATCACAAGCCGAACAAGTATATTACGCGAAGTATCCGGCTCGAAATAAAGATAGAGCAGATTGGCGTGTAGTCTGTAAGACAAAAGGTAGAGGAAAAATTGATCCGATAGTAGGAGAAAATGATCCTCCTGGTTTCTATCAAGAAGATGATCTTCCTGCTGTGAATCGTATTATTCCAATACTCGAGGATGCAGACACAACGTCAATTCAATTAGAAGTTGAATATGCTGATGATGACGATCATGAAATTGAGGAAGCTGGAGATGAAGAAGATGAAGAAGAGGAAGAAGAGGAAGAAGAAGAAGAATTCGAAGACTATTATTCAGATGATGAGGAATAATTGTAAAGTATATATTTTATTAAATATATCTCTACTATTTATACAATAATCTGATTATATGTCTGTTCGACAGATATGTCTGATCGTGGTTATCGACGCAGGAGAGCTTCGGAGTCTCCGATCGGTGAGACTCCAGCACTTACTCATGCTGCTGATCCTCCTGTTGTTGATCCTCATGAGGATGATACTGCCGAGGCTAGTACATCCAGACGCAGGCGGCCACGCGGGCCGAACAGGTGGCAGCCTCCACCAGCCACAGAGTCACGTAGATTGATTAGCGTGATTGGGGAGCGGTAATATATCATGAATTATGAATCATTACAAATTCATTATATCATAATATAATATTAAAATTTATTTTTGTTGTGCAGGTTCGAGCAAGAAGAAGTGCCGAGGAGCATTTCTTCTACTATTCGACGATACATGCACGGGGCATGGCCTACGTGGTCTCACGTGCCTAGCGAGCACGTCGACATGTTATGACGCGAGTTTGAGGCACGTATTATTATTATTTTTTACATGCATGATGATATATTAATATTGGTACTGATATTATTATTTTGCAGGCTCGCTATACATGGGCCGAGGACCAGAGGCCCTTCATTTACGCTGCCTGGGAGGCTATTTCCCGGGCAAGGTACAACGGGCAGCTGGGGCAGGCTCGGTCCCAAGCGATGGCCCGAGTTGGGACCACTAACATCGCGGAGACTCGGGGATACCGTCCCGGTTGGATTACTCCGGATATATGGGACCAGCTTGTGGGGATATGGTCAACGGATCGATGGCAGGAGGTTTCTCGGAATGCGGCTAGAAATCGCATGTCGGGGGGAGCAGCGCGTCACACCGGCGGCTCTGTTGCATTTGCAGTGCACGCAAACCGTATGGTAAGTATATCTTTTAATTATATATTTTATTTGTTACTATGTGTACTAATTAATGTATTTGTTTTGTAAATGTAGACGACGGTGTCGGACGACGGGAGTGTCCAGCGACCCTCCCCGATGGCGGTGTTTGAGCGGACTCATCGTCGAGCACATGGGACGGGGGAGTACATCGACAACCGCGCTGCATACATTATGGTAATTATATATTTGTTTAAATTATTCATTATATATTTATAATTTAAGTTTTATGATAAATATTAAACAAAAAATCAAACTCGAGTAGGAGACCTACAGCCAGACGGTGGTGCAGCGCGGGGGTACCCCCGAGGACTTTGACGCAGCATCGTGGGTCGAGGCCGCAGGTGGCTGGGACCATGGCCGCGTATATGGCTTCGCATATAGTGGTCATGCGCGAGCCGTACTAGGGCCACTTGGGGCACCGACCCCTCCGGTCGCTGGTGAGCGACCGTCCACCTCTAGATCCAGTTATGATCATAGTAACAGAATAAGGACTCTAGAGGAGACGGTCGCGCGTCAGACTGAGATGATGGAGCGCCAGAGTCAGATGATGGCAGATATACAATCTATGCTACGCAACATGTCAGGTCATCTCGAAGCAGGCATCTCTTCGGCATCATCTAATCCATCGTCCTCGAGTCAGTCCACGCCGGTGTACACTCAAGCACTCCAGACCCCGCCATATGATCCAGACCATCCTCCATCGTGATCGTGAGATTTTTTGTTTGGATATTGAACTTGTTACTGAGATATTGAACTTGTTTAACTTATTTTGTTTGGATATTGATACTTCAATTTTGCATTTGAATTGTTTTTATACTATCGTGGATAATTATCAATATAAATATAATTGTTTTGATGTATATCTTGGTGTATTTGTGATGTGTGAATGAATGTGTGTATGAGGGTATGGGTGTGTGAGTTATGTATCAGATAATGTATCAATGTATCAATGGAAATTTGAAATTTTCAATTTTTCTGTTCCCAGGTTTACGTCATCAGCAACGGCTTTCCCACGGTCGTCCGTGGGAAAGCCGTTGCTAAAAGTGTATCGAAAGCCGTTGTTGATGACCTACAACAACGGCTTAGCGACGGGGTTTTACTAACGGCGTTGCTACGGACTCAGCGGCCGTTGCTATTAATGTTATCAGCAACGGCTCCGGGTCTGTGGCAAAATCGTTGTTGATAATATTTTTAGCGACGGCCCGAGCGGCCGTTGCTGATAATGTTTTGAGCGACGGCCCGAGCGGCCGTTGTTGATCCGTTGCTAAGTTATCAGCAACGCGACTTTCTGTCACGGCTCTATTGCAACGGCATGACCGATGCTGATTCTCTTCAGCAACGGCACGACCGTTGCTGATTCTCTTCAGCAACGGCACGACCGTTGCTGATTCTCTTCAGCAACGGCTCAACAACGGCTCAGCAACGGCATCAGCCGTTGCTGATGACCATTTTTCTAGTAGTGTAAGGGTGATGAGGCCGGGAGTAGTGGCTCTGGGGGTCGAGGACTGCACTCGGGGATTCAAGCTGAGCTCGCCAAGGAGCATAAGGTAGGACCGCGCTCGAGGAGTTGAATAAGGGCTCTGAGGATGGAAGTAGTGGCATGATAGCCAATGAGCCAGGCTCGTGAAAATCGAGTTCTGGTCATGTAAGGGCATTGAGGCCGAAAGTAGTGGTGTGATAGCTAACGAGCAACGGCTGAAGAGCAATGGCTCAGCAACGGCATCAACCGTTGCTGATGCCCATTTTTCTAGTAGTGTATCCTCGGCAAAGCAAGGTAGGCACTCGAAGGCCTCCTCGTCACCTGATCGGGACAATATTATATGGTTGTGGAACTTCGCGATGCTCTCTTGGTTGCTCATCACTGACCTTTCTTTCTTTATTTCCTCGTGGACTGTGCAGTTTGGGTCAGCGGCAATCACCAACCTACTGACTACCAACTCAAGGCTTTACGTCCAATCTTAATAATGGTATGTTCATTCTTAATAATGCTAGATTTGTTCCTATGCGGTTCTCCATATCAATTCTTATGGAGTTTGGCTCCATAGTAACTATGCTCGAAATTTGGGGTCACTTGTCAAGGATTGAAATTTGGAATGGGGAAAAGAAGTGGTCAAAAGTAGGGATGACAATTGGAACTGATTAACTGCAGTTAACCGATTAACTGAATTCTAAAATTCAGTTTCAGATAGTGATTTTATGATTCATTTTCAATTTCAATTAATGAATTCAAAAAAATCGATATAATTCGATTCGATTTTGATTATCTGTTTGTGGATAACCGATAACTGAAATCAATTATAGATTTATTATGTAATATACATGTATATAATTAAAAAATTTATTTTTTATTTTTTTAGTAACGATTATCCATTTAGTAAATCAATTAATCATTTAAAAATTGGTTAACCGCGTGATTTCGATTAATTTGAATAGTAATTTTATAAACGATTTTAGTTTCGATTATCCATTAAAATGCGGTTGATTGAACTATTGTTATTCCTAGTCAAGAGATTGAGATCTTGGATCAAACATAAAGTTGGCGCTTTTAAATATTAAATGATATTTATGGATTATAAATATGTAATATTTCTATTCTTGTATTATATACAAAGATAAATGTCTATATTGTTATTATAATCTACGGATAGACAACACATATTAGGAAAATATTTAACAAATAATATTTATTTTTATTGCGGCAATTCTCATATCTCAAACAATTTAGTGGATGAATAATTAATTTACCACCACATCCAACACCATATACGATAAAAGAATCTTTCAAAACTGCTCAACTACAATTTATCTTTTTCACCATGTCAGCTGTCCCATCCGGGAGTTGCAATTTTTCCATATCTTTGCCAATGCATCCTATAAGGAGTATAAGAGAGTATAGTCTTATCCGTTCACCTAACTTAAAATGGATTTGTGATGAGAAAATTCCCTTCAAAATTTTGTGGAAAGAACAGCTAATTTGAAAGAAAAAGATAGTCATAAATTTTGGTGTTGATTGAAAGATGTACGTGGTTGTCTTTTTCTCTACAAATATGATTTTTTTCTTACTACTATATTTAGAATATTTTCTTAAATAATAATTAAAAAAAACACTTTGACATCAAAAAAAAAATAAGTGAAGCTAAAAATTAAATGAATTCGTGCCGAATGAACATTTCTCAAAGTTAATCTATTTATAATTTAATCAAAATTAATTTTAAATTATTGAACTTATTTTTTAAAAAATATTATAATATTTATTAATTAATTTTATATTTAATTGAATTAAAAAAATCTTAAATTAACAATAATTTAATTACATCTAATTATTTTAAATTTTAAATTTTCTATAGCTAAATAAATATTCATCGATTTAAGCAATTAAAATTGATGTTATTTTTATTAATCAAACGTATTTTAAAAAAATTGAAAATTAGAGACTAAAATTAGATTTCTGAAATCAAACTTCTGAAACCAAATTTTTATTTTTACTAAATTAAAAAAATAATTTTAGCTAACCAAACGAAATTGCAACCCTAGAACAAAAGCTAGTACCAAGAAATATATACAAGCATCCTCTGCCAACATTTCTCCTACTTCAACTGACTCCATGAACAGTATATCAAATATATTATTTATAGTGGAGAAATCAAGCAAGTAATTTGCTAACACGAAAAGGACAAGAAAGAGCAAACAGAAAAGCCTTGCCCACTTCACTGCCAATTCAAACACTTCAGCTCCATTAATTCAACATCAATGAGTATTGATGGTGGTTCCAACTACGCTCTCCTTGGTTTGGTGCAAACATTAACTGTTCCTCACCCACCTCCCTCTTTATATAAATCACTCACCCTCGTCATCAAGAACCTACACATCCTGCAAGAGAATTAGGAAAAGAGAATTGAAGAATTGGAAGAAGGAGAGCAATGGAAGGAGAGCACGCCCTCCTCTCCACGGAGATTGTCAACCGGGGAGTGGAAGCCTCGGGTCCGGATGCCGGCTCGCCGACGTTCTCGGTGCGGGTGCGGCGGCGGCTGCCGGACTTCCTCCAGTCGGTGAACCTCAAGTACGTGAAGCTGGGCTACCACTACCTCATCAGCCACGCGGTGTACTTGGCGACGATACCTGTGCTGGTGGTGGTGTTCAGCGCGGAGGTGGGGAGCTTGGCGCGGCCGGAGCTGCTGCGGAAGGTGTGGGAGGAGACCAGCTATGACCTCGTCACCGTGCTCGCCTTCATCTGCGTGCTGGCCTTCACTGTCTCCGTCTACTTCATGTCGCGGCCGAGGCCGATCTACCTCCTCGACTTCGCTTGCTACCGCCCCTCCGACGATTTCAAGGTACATTTTGCATCATATTGTGTACAGGTTTCAGAGTAGAACACACATGTCCATGAAAAAAACTACTATAGAGCCCCTCCTATGAATGAACCTCGGTTTACTAATATTGAACCTAGGATCATTAATATTGAACCTGAAGTAAAAATGCTAGGTTCACTCTTACTCTGAGTTCAGTATAAATGATCCTAGGTTCAATGTTAGTAAACCTAGGTTCACTCATAGGAGGAGCTCCATAAAAATTTCTATGGAGTCCGGCTCTATAGTAGTTCTATTCTATATCCATCGTCAGATCATTTCTTTATTTTTTTTTAGTATTTTTCAGCTCATATAAGTGCGAAATGAAACATTTTGAGCGCTTAAATTTGGTATAGAATTTGGTGACCTAATTAATTAATGAATTGTTTCAGTGGTGTGCTGAATGTAAATAGTATAGGATTTAATTTGATAGATTTTATGACAAAATAGGATAAATTTTGTGGCAATTACGAGTTATTATACTTGATGCAATTACTAAGCATAATTCTGTGATAAAGGAAGATTTCATTTATTGTTGCCATGAATTTATAATACTAGTCACATGTTTTTAGTTAATTAGTATATATTGCACCATGGTGGGGCATAATTATACATTTCATTTCTGAACTGGTGTATTAATTATGAGGTAGCATGGGATCTTGATATTAATTTGTTTCACGTGTCTCTCTTTCCCAACTACTTTCTTTTAATGCCTTAATTAATATATTGGTTGCTTACCACCTGTAGCAATTAATTAGCTAGTAGATTATATTTCTAACAAAAATATTAAATCCTCCCTATTGATGTGACTAATAATTTTTCTAGCGTTCTCTTTTATTATTTTCCCATGTTATGAAAAATATATACAATTAGATCAGCGGTTATTTTCGAAAAAAATTATTACGGAGCTCTATAAAAATTCTATGATGTTCCACGTACGAGTAAACCTAATATTTTTAAGAATAAATTTAGTATAATTAAGACCGAACCTCAAATGAAAGTGCTACATTCATTAGTTTGCAACACAGTTCATTTTTATACTAAGTTAAGACTAGATTCACTCGTGTAGAGATTCCATAGAAACTTGTATGGAGTTGAACTCGTTATTCTCTACAAGCTGCTGCTGTTTCTTCCTCTACTTCTTCATATAATATATTAATCCTAATAAATAAACATTGTCATATTTTAATTATTTCCATAACTATCAGGTATCGAAGGAGGAGTTCATAGAACAGGCAAGGAAGTCGGGCAAGTTCGATGAAGAGAGCCTGTCATTCCAATCCCGGATCCTAAAGAGCTCCGGCATCGGCGATGAGACGTACGTCCCCAAGTGCGTTTTCTCCCCGGAGAATTGTACCACCATGAAGGAAGGCCGCGCAGAGGCGTCGGCCGCCATGTTCGCTGCCATGGACGAGCTCTTCGAGAAGAGCCGCGTCCGGCCGAAGGACGTCGGCATCCTCGTGGTCAACTGCAGCCTCTTCAACCCCACGCCATCGCTTTCCGCCATGATCGTGAACCACTACAAGATGCGGGGTAACATCCTCAGCTACAACCTCGGTGGCATGGGTTGCAGCGCCGGCGTCATCGCGCTCGACCTCGCCCGCGACATGCTGCAGGCGAACCCCAGCAGCTACGCCGTGGTGGTGAGCACGGAGGCGGTGTCCTTCACCTGGTACGCCGGCCGCGAGAGGTCGATGCTCATACCCAACTGCTTCTTCCGCATGGGCTGCTCGGCGGTGCTGCTCTCCAACCGCCGCCGAGACTACCGGCGGGCGAAGTACCAGCTCGAACACATCGTGAGGACTCATAAAGGCGCCGACGACCGGAGTTTTAGGTATTTGACCATTTTACCCTCAATTCTTTTTACTCTATATATCAAATTGGTGAAAATTAAAGGAAAATAAATCGGAAGATAAATTGACATGGTTTCTAATTCCATGTACAGATGCGTGTATCAGGAGGAGGACCAGCAAAGAATCAAGGGCTTATCCATCAGCCGCGACCTCATGGAGGTCGGCGGCCACGCCCTCAAGGCCAACATCACCACCCTCGGCCCCCTCGTCCTCCCCTTCTCCGAGCAGCTCCTCTTCTTCGCCACCCTCATCTACCGCCACCTCTTCCCCAAGTCCTCCCGCGCCAGCGCGGTCGCCGCCAAGCCCTACATCCCCGACTACAAGCTCGCCTTCGAGCACTTCTGCGTCCACGCGGCGAGCAAGGCCGTGCTGGACGCGCTGCAGAAGAACCTGGAGCTGGAGGACCGCCACCTGGAGGCGTCTCGCGCCGCCCTCCACCGCTTCGGCAACACGTCGAGCAGCAGCATCTGGTACGAGCTCGCCTACATCGAGGCCAAAGGCCGGGTGCGGCGTGGCGACCGGGTGTGGCAGATCGCCTTCGGCTCCGGCTTCAAGTGCAACAGCGCCGTGTGGAAGGCAGTGCGGCGAGTCCGGCGGCCGAGCAGGCACAACCCCTGGCTTGACAGCGTCGACATTTAGAGGTTGAGGTTTACATGGATGCGCGCAATGCGTGCATTATGGGCTTGGCAATTAATATATGGCTTAATCTGTTTGCTTTTATTCCTTGTTTTTGTCATCAAGACTATATTATATTTATATATCTAGAAACATGTGCTGCTTAATCTGGAATGATCGTTTGAAATTAATCCAAACTTACTTGCTAATGAAGAAGAATCCCTGAAATATATGGATTCGATCAAGGTTAAAATCCTATATATAATATATAAAAGCAGTTGTTTTCTGCTCATTTCTTCTTCAGTGAGCATGTATATATATATGTGTGTTTTTCTTCATCCAATGAATTCAGGGAGTCGGTCAGTCGGCTCAGCTGCTCAAGTGCTCAGTCTTCATTTGTGGGAGAAATCCCGTATTAGTAAAAGCAAACTGATGATGAGATCAATGCACTGCTCGATGGGGCAATCGGAAATGATATCAATTTTATGGAAAGTTATTTCTGATTGCTTTCGGTGATGTCAGTGCTTAGGTCATTTCTTGGAACTTTTTTTCTTCAAAATATATTAAGCTTTAAGCTTTGTAAAATGATCACTATAAAGTTTATACCAACACAAAAATATACCCACAATATGCTATAATTAATAATCAAATCCAAGACCTCACCTGGAGTTGCAAAACCACACCACTCTCTGATCTAAAGAAGAACACTCAATGTCAATTGATATTACTCAACAAGTCTTACAATTTTTACATAGAGAAAAATGCAAAAAGCAAATTGCACAAAGCAAATTGCACCCACTAAAGAAATGCTAATATAAAGGAAAAGGTTCGACAGTTAAGAGGAAAGTTTAACTGGTAAGCTAATTACCAGCTGAAACTAATCAAGTGTAATTAGTTCTTAACACTCCTCTAATTATATTTGCTCAACACCAAGCTTACATCTAAACACCATGAACTTATCAGCTGATAAGGCTTTAGTGAATATATCAACAAGCTGCTCCTTGCTTTCACAAAAAAATAGCTCAACTGATCCAGCTCCCACCAGCTCTCTAATGAAATGATGCCGAGTTTCTATATGCCTTGATTTAGAATGAAACACAGGTTTCTTGTCATTGCAATAGCAGATTGATTGTCACACTTGATCATTGTTGCTTGATCACACTTCTAGCATAGATCTTTCAGCAATCTTCTTAGCCACACAGCTTGGCAGGTAGCAGTAGTTATCGCTACATATTCTGCCTCAGCTGTAGACAAAGCTGTAGAACACTGCTTCTTTGATCCCCAGCAAATTGCGCCTGAACCACACTAGAAAATGTAGCCAGAGGTACTCCGGCGATCGTCAACTGACCCAGCCCAGTCTGAATCTGAGAAACCACTAAGTTCAAACATGCATTTCCTCTTATAAGAAATGCCAAAGTTCACAGTTCCTTGATATATCTCAATTTCCTCTTGGCCGCTTGAAGATGACACGAATTTGGCTGATGCATGAATCTAGATAGCAGACTCACAGATTGTACTAAGTCTGGTCTTGTATTACACAAATACATTAAGCAGCCTACTAACCTTTTGTATTCATGAACATCAATTTGATTCCCATTCATCTCCTTACTAAGCTTCAAACGAGTCTCCATTGGAGTAAGCACAGGGTTGCAACTATACAACCCGAACCGCTTGAGCAGGTCCAAGGCATACTTATGCTAAGACAGACTGATTCCAACTTTTGAATGCTTGATCTCAAGCCCAAGGAAGTAGCTCAACCTTCCTAAATCAGTCATTTCGAATTCCTGAAACAATCTTTTTTTGAAATTGATTATCAAAACTTCATCATTCCCAGCCACAATTAAATCATCCACATACAAACATATAACTGTGATGCTTCCATTCGAGTGCTGAAAATATAAAGTATGATCATTTATACTTCTTACCATTCCTTGATTAGTAAAGTATGAGTCAATTCTTGAGTACCAAGCTCGAGGGGCTTGCTTAAGTCCATACAAAGCCTTCTTTATCAGGTAAACCTTACTTTGATCAACTTCAAAACCTTCAGGTTGCATAACATAAACCTCTTCAATCAACTCTCCATTTAGAAATGCCGACTTCACATTAAGCTGATATACACTCCAATCCTGATAGGCTGCATAAGCTAATACCAGTCGAATTGTCTCCAATCTGACTACAGGAGCAAAAGTCTCTTGGTAGTCAACCCCTTCTTGTTGCATGAACCCTCTTGCAACCAAACGTGCTTTGTATTTCAAGATTGAACCAGATCTGAATTGAACTTAACTTTGTAAATCCATTTAAGTCCCACAACCACTTTATCAGAAGGCAAGTCTACCAATTCCCAAGTCTTATGCTTATTGATAGCACAGAGTTCATCTTCCATGACTTTTCTCCACTTAGGATCAGATGAGGCTTCCTCAAAATTCAAGGGTTCTGAAACTTGCGCAGCATTACACACCTGTGTGTTCATAAATTTCTTGCAAAGATCTCAACTTGAGAGGAGCTGGACTGCTTTGACTAATATCTACATCACTTGAAATATCTGAAACTCCCCATTGAACAATACTCTCTTCTCTTGAGTTTGAAACATTAATATCAACACAGGTAGTGGGCTTTCCATTTGAGTTTGGTTCTGTCAATTGCCAATCCCACATGCCTTCCTCATTAAATTGAACATCTCTGCTGATTACAATTTTCATACTCAAAGGATCCATCAACCTAAAAGCTTTGGACTCCCGACTATAACCAACAAATATCAGCTTGACACAATTCTCATCAAGCTTTTGTCTTAGCTAGTTTGGCTTCAGTGCATATGCAATACATCTGAACACCTTGAAGTGTGAAATCGAAGGTTTAACTCCAAACAGAGCCTCGTGAGGAGTTTTACCCTCAACAGCAGATGTATAACATTTGTTCATAATGTAGACTGAAGTTCTAGCAGCCTCAGCCCAAAGAAACTTAGGTAGATTCTTCTCCTTCAGCATACACATCACCATTTCAATTACACACCTATTTTTCCTCTCCACAACACCATTTTGTTGTGGAGTATAAGGTGTTGTGAGCTGACGCTTTATACCATTTTCTTTACAGAAATTTGCAAAGTTATCCGAGGTGAATTCTCCTCCTCGGTCTGTTCTTAAACATTGAATCTTCAAACTCAGCTCTAGTTCAATCTGTTGCTTGATTTCCTTGAACTTAGCTAGCACCTCATTCTTTTGTTTAAGGAAGGTAATCCAACAGTATCGACTGAAATCATCAATGAACAGAGCAATGTACCTATGTCCACTATGTGGCTCTATCTGCATTGGGTCACATATGTCAGCATGCATCAATTCCAGAGGTTGCTTGGCTCGAAACATAGACTTCTTGGGGAAAACAGCTCTGTACATTTTGCCATATATGCAACTTTCACAGGGCTGACCAAGACTACCTTTTATGCCATTAATGCCTTCTACTAGAGACTGATCAACTATAGTTTTAAGATAATCCACATTCAAATGACCATACCTACAATGCCACAATCGATCAGGATCTGTCAGGGAAGCTTTGAGAGCGTAGTCAGTATTTTTTGGATTAAAAGCAAACAGATTGTTTTGAGCTTTAGGCACTTTCATCAGCTCAGTTTGCTTCGTCTTGTCAACATACACAGTACAGGCTCCATCTTCGAAGATCAATGTATAGCCAGCTTTCATTAGTTGACCAACACTTAGAAGATTTGAATCTAGCTCTGGAACAAGGAGTACATCTTTGATAATCTTCTTGCTGTCACCATCCATTGTAATATCTCCTTTCCCTTCAACCATCTTTAATGCACCATCCCCAAACTTAACAGTGGCCGAGTGATTGCGATCAATAGTCACAAAACACAACTCATTGGGTGTCATGTGATTATTGCACCCGCTATCTAGATACCAGTCATTACTCTTCGAAATGCTTAAGCCAGCCATCAACACAACTTCATTGTCTGATTCTTCCTCAACAAAATTTGCCTGATTGATGTGCTTGGCTTTGAGCCTGCAGTGCCTCTCAATGTCGTCGAACCTTTTGCAATAGAAGCATTGAATTTTCTTCTTATTAAAGAAACGAGTACCTGAGTTTCCCATTTCAGAAGAGGTGTTCTTGTTGTTGTCGCTTTTATCAGACTCATCAGAACTTTCTTTTCCTTTGTTCTTACTCGATGAGCCTCTTTCTTTGAATCTTGAAGGTCTCCAAGATGGCTTCTTGGTATTCTTGACAGAAGACTTCAAAGCTTGCTCGGCAGCTCTTTTGTCTTCATGCCGCTTCATGCGATCAATATGTGACAGTAATGATCCCAAGAGTTCATCAGATGACATCTCCTCAGTGTCATTACCTTCCTCAATTGTAGCACATATGTGATCGTATTTTTCAGGTAAACTACGAAGAATTTTCTCAACAATTCTTAATTCATCAACCTCCTCACCATACCAGCGCATCTGATTCACCATATCCATAACCCGAGCAAAATAGGCGTTGATGTCTTCATCATCTTTCATTAACATACTCTCAAATTGCCTTCGAAGAGTCTGTCTCTTTACCTTCTTTACTTTTGTAGTACCTTGAAAGGTATTCTTTAGAATCACCCATGCATCATGAGCAGTCTCTGCTGTTGAAATCCTCTTGAAGACTTTCGAGTCTACAGCTTGTTGTATGTGACTTAGAGCCTTTGCATCATGCTTTCTTGTTTCTCTTAAGGCTCCTATCGCCAGGTTTTCATCTTGGTATCCATTACTGACAAGCTCCCATAGATCCTACGAGATGAAGAATGTCTTCATCATTATGCTCCAATTTTCAAATTCGACTCCATCGAATTTGGGTACCGTCAGATTGACTTGAGCAGCTGCAGTCATCTGGATGCTCTGATACCACTTGTTATCAGAATACTTCAATCACTTAATCAACCAGAGAATGCAGAAAGTTGATCTAAAGAAGAACACTCAATGTCAATTGATATTACTCAACAAGTCTTACAACTTTTACACAGAGAAAAATGCAAGAAGCAAATTGCACCCACTAAAGAAATGCTAATATAAAGGAAAATGTTTGACAGTTAAGAGGAAGGTTTAACTGGTAAGCTAATTACCAACTGAAACTAATCAAGTGTAATTAGTTCTTAACACGAACTGCTGCATCTCGCCGCCCCTCAGGTCCTCACCGCATCTCATCGCCCATCACCACATCTTGCCACCCCTCATCGCATCTCGCCGTTGTGTAGGCATGTACCCAGCGATTCCTCCATGTATATAGGTGAAGCATTCCTCCATCTCGCCGTTGTGTAGGCATGTACCCAGCGATTCCTCCATGGCTTTCCTCGTCTTTTTTCAGATGTATATAGGTGAAGTTCTTATATGCAAATTGAAGATGGAATAGTGGATGTATGATACCAACTACCAAGAACTTCAAATATCCTTTTGTAAAATGAAGCATTCTTCTCAATCCTCATACTTATCCCATGGTTTTCACCCTCTTTTAGTTTTCCAATCATTTGATCCACAACCATCAAACATGAAAATTTCTTAGACTTTTGCATGTTAATTGTAATTTTCTCGATTATTTTTTTCCATTTCGCTTCCTAGCTATGCAGGAAAGAACTATGCTATATAGATTCAATTTTAAGTTTTGCTTCTTTTTCCCACCTAATATGATATTGTGTCATAGTTGTATTTTTTTTTAGCGAAAAGAAACTTGTATTTATAGAAATATAAGGAAAATACGGAGACGATAGAAATTGAATATATGCTAGGGCCACTTGGGGCACCGACCCCTCCGCTTGCTGGTGAACGGTCCCTCCAAATCTCAGTCTGAGGATCAAAGCCGGATAGCAGCATTAGAAGGAACGAGTCGCACCGTCACACATCAGAGTCGGCTGATAAAGGAAATACATGCGATGTTGAGGCATATAACAGCTCACTCCGATATCTGATCCATCATCCTTGACCCAGTCCACGTCATTCCACACCCAAGCACTTCAGACACCTGCGCACGATCCCGACTAGCCTCCACCGCAGTCGTGAGAGTTTATATATTTGACTTGTGTTATGACTTGACTTATGTTACGATATACTTGTGTTACAATATATTTTTGTTTTGATACTTATGTTGATACGATAGTTTTGATTCGTATCGTGTTGCAGATACGATAGTTTTTATATAATTTTGTTACAATTGTTTTGATACTTATAATTGTAGATATAATAGGGATGCTTAGTGTAACTGAGATGAAAGAATAGAGGTGCAAGTGAGCTGAGCTGCTCGTGAACTACTCGGGATCAACTCGATGAAAACTCAAACTTGACTCGATTGTGTCGAGCTCGAGCCGAGCTTTACATGTGAGCGAGCTGAGCTCAAGCTAACCAATACTCAGCTCGAGCACACGAGCACAATCGAGGTTCATATATTTTTATATAATTATATAAATATTGATATTTTAGATCGGGTCGGGCTTTTAAAACCCATAAAATTGAGTCGAGTCGAGCTTAATCAAGCTCGTTCACAAGTTCAATTGAGCTCGATTGAATTCGAGCCCAGCCAGCTCGATCTCGAGCCGAGCTTAATCAAGCTCATTCACGAGCTCGTTCAAGCTCGAGAAAAATAAACGAGCCTAATGAGCTGAGCTCGAGTTGCTCAAGCCTAAAGATCGAAGCTCAATCGAGCTTGAGCTCGAACAAGCAAGCTCGGCTAGGTTGGGCTCGGTTACACCCCTAAGAAATAATTCTCTTTTAAGAGTGAAATAACATGATTATTTTTACTTTGAATACTTTAGCAATATTTTTAAAATATGGAAATAGATAAAGAAATTTTACTAGTTAATTATAAGTTGTGATTTTAATTAAATCTTT
Organism: Canna indica; assembly: GCA_034359265.1. Lineage (NCBI taxonomy): Eukaryota > Viridiplantae > Streptophyta > Magnoliopsida > Zingiberales > Cannaceae > Canna > Canna indica. The sequence goes on from CP136891.1 coordinate 28,437,010, forward strand.
GAATTGTTGAACAATTAGATTTGTTATATTTTAAATTGGGCACCCTCGGTTAAAGTTATGTGTCTTCCATTGCATGTGATTCATTTGTTAGATCGCAAAGTACAAAATTGGAATCCACTTGAATTCTCCTTGACAATAATCTATCTTTTGTAAGTAGATATATGTTGCCGAACTACCAACCAGTTCATGATTGAGATACTTGGAATTCTATGGCATGCCCAGATGAACTACCAACCTTGATATATATGGGACTATGCAAAAGTTAAGAAGACGATATAGAGAACTAGTAGTAAACTTACTGTGTGTTGTCCATTTCCATATAATATCATCCTCTTCTACATTATGAAGGTATGGCACTAAATCTGCTTGTAGTTGCCCTATCAATTCAACAGGAACATAATTTGTAAAGTGGATATGCCAACCGATGATTTCCCTTCTATTGTCGACCAATTTAGCTTCAGCTAGTGTTGAGTACGGCATAGCTGCCAAAGCGAAGAGTTGTGGATATTTATCCATAGTTTACCCTATGTGTGTCATGAGTCGCACCAAAGTCTTATTCGTCTTCCAGATCCTATATGAAATATCAAGGAGTTTTCAAAGAAATTCCAGTTTTTCCAAATTTTCTTCCAGATAGGTGAAAGTGTAAGATGAACCCTAGACGACGAAAAGAAATGTTAATTTAAAGTGTGAAATATGTCAATCGGGGTCATACTATTGTTACCAATAGCTTCAATATCCACGTCCCTAGTCTAGCTTGGCACAAAAAGTCTTTACTTCATTTATCTATATGTTTGATGACCCAACCAGGTTCTTCGGATATGGACAATATATATGAAGCTCGAATTGTAAGAACGCTATTAATAAGGGTCAACCGGCCCGCATAGGACGTAATCTGCCTTGCTAGGAGGATAATAGATTTTCCATTTTTGTAATGACCTTATCTCGGTCCTCTTTAAGGAGCTTTCCCAATCTCAGTGGTAGGCCAAGGTAGTTTAATGGGAACTGACCTACTGAACATCCTAGATATCAATGTCAAATTTTATTCTACTGGTTTTGATTTATTACGGTGTACATTATGAAATAAAGTTTGTTATTCCCTTATGATCCTCTTGTTGTAGGTTTATTTTTTTTAACATTGTGTATTCTAATGATTTTATGTTATGCAATTGAACTACAATTTCAGTAGAGATATGAGAGATGTGTGATTTTAATTTGGACGAGACCGACTCTATGGGATCAGTTGGACTGGTCCCAGAAGCAACCAAGCTCATGGACCAGACCTAGATCGAATAAGCTATGACTCGGCCCGAGGGCTCCAGCCGGCCATACAAGGATATTAACATCCTGCATTAATCATCAAAGATACAACAGTAATCACACTACAATTTAGGGGATAGCAATCGACATATTCAAGGTTGGACTAGAATAGAATTACTGAGCCCGGTCGAATTAGACCCAACAGTGCCCCATCGTTCACCCCAAACCAAACCCCACGATCCTATCCAGTGGGCTCCGCTCAAGCTACACCCTTGAGCCAAACTCAAGCCGGACCAGATGGCTCTATCCAGGGAACTCATCCGGCCATACATGGATTCCCACGTCCTTCCTCATCATGAGGGATATACCATCATAAACCCGACATCTCCGGGATTGACCTCAACCCATTTTGAGCAACAATCCTAGCGAGATTATCGGGCAGCATAATCACCTCCATTGTAATATATACAGATACGATGCACCTCAGCTAACCCTAAGTTCCAATTCCAAAAACCTCCACCTTGGAGTCCCCCTAACTTGGGTGTTGGAGTGCCTTTTGCAGGTCCCCCCCCACCGGCGTTGTGTTGTTGAAATTGTGGGCGAAATAGCGACACTAGAGGGGGGGTGAATAGTGTGTTTACTATACGATTCGCCTAAATTCACTTTTAATCGTTTACTTAATTAGTTTAGGCAATATGCAATTCAATGATTTTAATGCGGAAGCAATAAATGATTTAGCGATTAAAGCAAATAAGAAATAATGCAAACACAAGATTTATAGTAGTTCGGCCCCAATGTCTACTCCACTACCTAAGCACCCTGCTTAGGATTTTCAAACTAGGTTTTACTAGATCAATTGCTTGTTTCCCTTACAATGAAGACTTTTCACCAGAAAGTCTCCGCTCTCCAACCGAAGACACTTCCACACCCGAAAGTATCCCGCCTTCCTACCGAGAGCACTTTCCCACCTAAACCCTAAGGGACAACTAAACTAATCCTAGTAAACACTAAGTTTACACAAGTGGCTTTACTCCTTCTACACCAAGGATACCACTTCATCCAATTCAAGACCTAACAACTTAGGTCTTCTTACACGCTTAAATCAAAAACAGTTTAAAGAACAGTTAAAATTATAAGGGAAAAGAGCTTGAAGTAAAACAATATTATCTACTCTTTTCCAAGCCTTTGGAACCTCCAACTCACCGAGTGGTGGAGCTCAAGTCAATTTTCGAGTTGAGGCAGCAGAGCTTGCGCTTTGAAGAATTTGGCGGAAGAACAGAGCGCAATCACTAATCTTTTGGAAGGCTTAACTCTTCCTCTTAATGGCCCAATAAACTCTGTAAGAATGAAGGAAGAAGTTTAAATGAAGTATATGAGGGTGTATTTATACCCTCGTGAAGAAACAACTATTCAACGGAAAGAAAACTATCCATTACAGGCGGCCGGTAGAATGGTCGGTCGACCGGTCTTTCGACTGCTTCTCTTTTCTCTGTGGTCGATCGACCGATGGGTCGATCACCAGACGGAAAAGTATCGATCCCGACCTTCGGTCGACCCATCAGTCGGTATCCGCAGGTCGATCGACCGATGGGTCGACCGCCCGAGCTACTGCCTATTTTGGGCTTCCATCGGTCGACCGCCCAATCGACCGAAGTAGCTCTGCTACTTTTTTCCTTATGTTTGATCGATCGATGGGTCGACCGAATGTCTACTGCCCTTTTTACCTACAGTCGGTCGACCGCTAGGTCGACCGAACCTAGGCTGAGATTGATTTCTTCAGCCTTTTTCTTCCGCGCTTCATTTTCGGGTTCCGGCTTTCAACGCGCATCAACTTGGAGTGTTTTCATGTGATCCTTGAGCTCATCCAATATGACTTTGTCACACATGTCGATCTTTGAGAGATTTCCGCGATGAACCCGAGCGCAACGATCAATGTCCTTCTGATATCCATTTTCTCTGATATTTCCGATCGAGGACATCGAACGCTAATTGATATGGAACCTGAAAAATATTCTCAATGAAATCATTAGTTCCATGTTTGTTATCATCAAAACCATCAAAATTGAGATTAAGGCTAAGGTTGAAAACCTAAAGCCAACAGAAATGGTCACACTAGAGGGAGGGTGAATAGTATGTTATCTAAATCTTTCGCCTAATTTTGATTTTAATCGTTTACTTGATTACTTAGTCAAGTTGCAATTTATCAACTAAATGTGGAAGCAATAATAAAGCAATTTAGCACACACAAAGATACCAATGCTAACATAATGATTTATAGTGGTTCGGCCACAATGCCTACTCTACCTAAGCACCCCGCTTAGGATTTCCAAACTAGTTTAACTAGATTAATTAGTTTCCTTACAATGAGGACTTTACACCGAAAAGTCTCCGCTCTCAAACCGAAGGCACTTTCACACCCGGAAGTATCCCGCCTTCCTACCGAGAGCACTCTCCCACCTCAACCTAAGGACAACTCAACTAATCCTAGTAAACTACGTTTACAATGGTGGGTTTAAGCCTTAACACCAAGGCAACCACCAACTCAATCAAACCTAGCAACCTAGGTTTACACAAATGGTATACAATGAAAATAACCAAGAAAATACAATAATAATTGGAGCAATAAACAAATCAAACTATACTTAGCTCCAAAAGAAACTCTCTAGTCCTCTTGATGCCTTGAGAAGATGAATCTTGAAGGTTCAAAGGCTAGATCAAGGTTTTATCATGAAAACTAGGGATTGCAAAGAGATGGCTCAAGAAATCCTTTAGAGATTATCAAATATGGCTCAATGGAAGCTTGGATGATGGGTGGAAGGCTTGCTAAGTCTTCTATTTATAAGCCTTGAGGAGATGGCATGAAATAGCCACCTCAATGGGCAGAAAACTAGTCATTTTCGCCGTCCAACCGCAGGTCCAACCGATCGCCAGTCGATCGATCGAGCGACCGAAGGCATACTGCCATTTTCTGGCACACTTCGGTCGACCGACTTTCCTACTGCCAATTTTTGGCAGCATTCGGTCGACCAACTGGTCGACCGAAACTGGACAGACTGCTTAGTTTGGCTCGTTTCTGGGTTCTGTCTTCACTAAGTCTACTTATATAACATTTACTAACTTTAAGTTAATAACTTTAAAACATAAATATTATATAAGGATTACCCCTCATTTGGATTTAATAAAAATATCTAAAAAAATCAAAATCCTTAAGAATCAAAATCTAGTTTTTCGTGTCTAGTACAAATTTTCGGAAAACGAAAATTTTCTAATCTCCCGGGTCAAATATGGGTATGCTAAAGGCTTCCAAAAATTCCTTTAAAATACTTTGTTATCTAGTTTTTACCCAAGGAACAATTACCGTTATTTTTTGTGTCAAGAAAATGTCTAGGTCGTATATCCCTCTAAGGAGCTCCCTAGGCTTAGTGAATTTCAGGGTGGTTTCCAATGTTTTGGGGTTCGGGATTGGTTTTTGGGTTTCTTAGCATTATCATGAGGATTTACAATTTATCTAGACACCCTAAACCTAAACTTTATTTTCTCGAAGAATCCCGAGTGTCGACGAGCGTCCTTGTCGATTTCTCCTATTTCTCTTATTTTTCCGATCGGGGACGTCGAACTCTAACCGACTTGGAATCTGAAAAATTTCTCAATGAAATATTAGTTCCATGTTTGTTATCATCAAAACCGAGATTAAGACCAAGGTTGAAAACCTTAAGTCAACACGTTGAACCAGACAAGGAGAGACACTGAATCGAACCGGAAGGCCCTGACTCTCAGGCATGAACATTTGGCGTCCACCGGGGGGGCGAGTAAAGCTTACCTCCCCTACAATGGTTGGAACCCAGAGCCAAGCAACCATCGCCGCATGCCATAATGGCGATGACCTGACGGCGATGATCGACTATAGCTTGGTGATGATGAAACAACGAGGAACAACGCTCTGGTACCATCCCCCCTGAAGAACCCCGACAGCGGGTAAACAAATTAGAAGCACAAAACCAACAACCGACAAAACAAGTAGAGACACCACCGCGGCCTCAGGGGCAGCCCCCGACCGAACGCGAATGTTGCCGCTCAGATCATGGAGAGACCAACCACTCAGAAAGAAGAAGACCACTCTCAGTCATTCGAGACGAGGTCTCTAGCACCCCTCGACCCAAAGAGGATGAAGCTCCAAAGACTCAAGGGATTGAGGCCGCTTCCCACCTCAACGCAGGGCTCTTCGTCAAGTATATCATGGAAACTGGTCTTCCATCGAGAAGTGAGCTACCCACTACCATAACACCCTACAATGGTATGGGTGCCCCCACACTGCACCTAACGGCGTTCTGAACTGCAATGCTCTTTCACGGAGCAACCGACTCCGCGCTTTGAAGAGCCTTCCTGACCTTCATGGGGAAAGCTGCCCTGTTATGGTTTGTCACCCTGTTATGATTCGCCTCCCTCCCGCCGGGATCAATTGGCTCTTTCGATGACCTTTCCCGTATCTTCCTCAGCCGATTCATCACATCGCAGGTATATCACAAGACGGGAGCAACCCTACACTATATTAGGCAGGGGCAACATGAGCCCTTAAGAGAATACCTGAAAAGGTTCCAAGCCATAGCGGCCAACATCCCCAATCTCGATCCAGTGATCGAGCTTTTCTACATACAACACGGGCTAAAACCCGAGCCTTTCACTGACCAGATCGCCTTAATCGAGCCTAAAGACATGACCGAATTTTAGGAAAAAATGGTGGGTTTCATAAAAATGGAAGATCAACAAGAAATAAAAAATATCGTTTGGAAGAATCTCAAAGCCGCGATCATGGATAAAAGGTTCAAAAAGAAAGATAGAAGAACTAAAGACCGCAACTAGCGTGAACAGGAAAATGACAGGGGACCGAGGTCACTACCTCGCCCAAGCGTCCGTTTCGAAATGCACACCCCCCTCAACATCAAGAAAGAAAACATTCTTTGGGACATCTATCACTTGAAGCTTATCAAATACTCCGCCAATACGAGAAAGCAAAAATTGCCACCCAATGTCGACATGAGCAAGAAGTGTGTTATGCCCAAAAATTTTAAATAATATTTTATTTCTTAGCAGGGGATTATGGGGCCAAGTTAGCGTGGATTGGCATAGAGTCGCAGAACTTAATTCGGGCAAGCGTTTAAATGAAGAAAAATTTAGAAAAAATATAATTATTTTATTTATGTGATTTAGCATGATATTATGATATAAAGTTCTGAGATAAATTTAGTGGTTCAATTGGAACTCGAATCGGAGTTAGAACGGGTTAGATAAGGGCTAGTTTAGTCGATTAAGTTAAGTGGGAGCATTTTGATCATTTGGACCAAACAGAAGCTTATATAATTGAACATGGGGTGTGTGACCAGGGGTTTTGCCACATGCCACCCAAGGCTCAAGAGGAGGAGAAGGAGAGGCGCCGCTGAGAGGAGGAGGAATTTCGGTGTCGAATTTCACAAGATTGTCGGCGTTCAACGTAGGAAGACCCTTAGGGCCTGTTTAGTTAGCGAAACCAAGTCTATTTTCATAATTTCGGTTTCACTGAAACTAAAATTGCTTATAAATATGTGTTTGGTTCAGCGTTTTCATAAAACTGATTAGAAACCAGAATGAAAATGAAACCAGTTTTCTTAATAAAAATGAAAACACCAGAATATTATTTTCTGTGATTTCGAGACTGTTGATTTCGTTATCAAAATGTAGTAGCAACTTTGTAATTATAAATATTTTTTAAAATAAAATTAATTAATTTAAAAATAAATTAAACTATATCTAATTTTTATAAATAAAAATAAAAATCATCATTTTCAACTCAAACTATTATCTTAAAATTATAAATTAATTAAACCAAATTATATCTAATTGACTCAAACCCAAATTTTAAATAACTAAATTTTCTTAAAGTTGGTCTATTTATAATTTAATCAAAACTAATTTTAGACTATTGGACTTATTTTTTTTGAAATTTTATAATAATTATTAATTAATTTTTATATCTAATTGAACAAAAAATCTTAAATTACCAATAACTTAATTAATTAAATCATATAAATCTTTATAGCCATATTAGCAAATATTTAATTTTGTAAACTAACTAAACATTTAATTACTACTAAAAATATTCAAGGAAAATTAATATTATTTTTTAGGAAGAAGTGCAGATTTGGTCCTATAAATTATTAATTTTTTGGACTTTGGTCCTATAAGTTTTATTTTGGTATTTTCGGTCCTGTAAGTTTGCTCTGTAGTACAGATTTAGTCATATCTGTGATGGTACGTTAACTCTCCGCCAATGTGGACTAACGTCGTTCATACACGTTGACATATTTGGTCCTATAAGTTACATTTCAAAATTTTCAGTCCTATATATTTGCCCTGTAGCAAAGATTTGGTCCGATATGTTTGCCCTATAGCACAGATTTGATCCTATATATTTACCCCATAGCATAATATGTTGATCATATCCTTGATGGTTTGTTAACTCTACATCCACGAGAAAATAAACGGCGTTATGTCCATATTGACATAGTTAATGAACCGTCGTGAATAGGATCAAATCAATATTACGAAGCAAACTTAAATATATTACGGAGCAAATCTATGTTACGGAGCAAATATATCTGGTCCGTCATATAGATTTGGTCCTATCCACGACGGTCTATGAACCCCGTCAACATGGGCATATCGCCATTTATTTTTTCGTGGACGTAGAGTTAATGGACCGTCGCATATAGGACTAAATCTGTGCTACGGGGCAAATATATAGGACCAAATCTGTTCTACTGGGCAAACATATAGGACTGAAAATTTTGAAATGAAACTTATAGGACCAAATATGTCAACGTGTATAAACGGCGTTAGTCCACATTGACGGAGAGTTAACGGACCATCGCGGATAGGACTAAATCAGTACTACAGGGCAAATATATAGGACCAAATCTGTACTACATAGTAAACTTATAGGACCGAAAATATCAAAATGAAACTTATAGGACCAAAGTCCAAAAAATTGAAAACTTATAGGACCAAATCTGCACTTATCCCCTTATTTTTTATAACCAAATAAATATTCACTGGTTTCAACTAACTCAAACTGATGTTGTTTTCATTAACGAAATGCAATTTCAAAAAACTAAAAACTAAAAACCAAAACCAAGTTTCTAAAACCAAGTTTTCAGTTTCATTGAAACCAAACCAAAAATTAATTTTCGCTAACCAAACATCACCTTAGTTTCTTCTTCCTTCCCGGTTTCTCCAAAAGAGGTGAGTGGATTAGACTTCTTTCTCCTCTTTTCTTCATCAACCATGCCGCCCCTATGTCACGGGGTTCTTGTCGATTTTCATTGGGTTTTCCGTGGATTGAATCAGATATTCGCGTTGAGGTTTTTATCGTGGTCGCAATGATTCTATCAGAGTGATTTTTGGGGCAACTTGGCCGCCCCTTTTCCATGCTGTGCTGCCCCCTTTTCTTTGAGTTCCTGATGGATTCTTTGTAAAATCTTGATGGTTGTTGAGGGTTCTTGGTGGTGGTTGGGTATCTTGAGGAAAGGAAGGGTTTTGGGGAAGAACTAGGGTAGGTCGCCCCCTTCAGGGCCCTTTTGGTGCCCTAGGGTGGCCGACCAATTAGGGACAGTTCGGGTAAAAATAAAAATAGGATTTTTATACCTTAGGGACATACTTTAGGGTGCATTTGATCTCTTCTACATTTTAGGGAAATTATAGAGACATACAAATAGGAAATTGAGTGTCCTAAGGACACCTATAGACCCTATAATCCTAGGACAACCTTAGGGAAAGCCGACCCTCAGGGAACCCAAGGGGGCCGAACCCTCTATGCCCCTAGAGCACTCAGATAGAGGGGAAGGCCAGCCCTAGGGTACACGGCTAGGGGAGGACTAAAGTCGAGTCTAAATCATGTAGGAAAATTAGGAGGTGTTGTATTGTTTACCTCTTATACATACATGTTTTTCCTATGATGTTTGGAGGTGTTGTACTTAAATTGTATGCTCATTATGTATGTTGTGAATTCATGATTTGAGCATCATTATTTGTGTGGTTGTGATGTATTGCGGGAGGAGGCGGAGGTGAAGGTATGCCTAGACATACCCTTGTTACCTATTGTGCACATCATTGTTATGCTCATTATATATATATACCTGCGTGTGTGATATTGTGATGTATGTGATGCATTTCTCGGAAGCCTTGCTGGTGCGAGGAAGGTGTGCCTCAAGGAGACAACATTGGTCTTATTCCGGAAGTCAGGCTGGTGCGGGGAGATCATACCCCAAGGAGACAGTCCAAAGAGCCGAGCAGATGAGGTGAATGTATGTCCCAACAGGCTAGCTTGAAAGAGCCAGTGATAGTGAGGGGAGAGCATACCCCATCAGGCCGATACTGAGCTAGGTGGTAGTGCGGCGGCCACCCGTCTACCTGCCCCATGTGGCTATGTGGGACTGACGGGTCCAGAGGTGATTCATGTGGATGATTGCATTGAGCATGTGGATGGTTGCATTGAACATATTATACCTTGTGGTATTTCTTGCAGGACTGCTATGCATTGACGAGGATGATTGCCCTGCTAAAAAATAAATGCTCAAAATAAATATGTTATATGCTCTTTTGCTTACCTGTATTTTTTTTATTATTATTGCATGATGATGATGTGTTGGAAATTGATGACTGATCTACTCACTAAGTCCCAGTGGACTTACCCCTCATTTTATTATTTTTCAGCACTTAAGCTAGATCATAGAGGTACTGGGGTGCAGTAACGCGGTTGGTGGCAGCAGGACAGCGAGTCTCGTGATATGTCGTGGTCGAGGGGGATATTGAGTCCTTTTTCCTTGTTCTTTGAGTCATTGAGTCATGTCAACTCGGTTTATTTGTTTCCGCATTTTTATTTCTTGAGATCTCTTGATTAGAAATTGAACTTTGAAATTGATCTGAACTTTACTATTATTGAGTTGGTGATCTAGGGTTTATTTGAAATTAAATATTTCTTTTTAAATCCTTGAGTAATTATTAAATGTTCAGGTTTGATTTATGTGTTCATGTGGTTTGAGTCGGGGTTAGGCTTCGAGCTTTGTGGCATACCCTGGCCGGTCATACCGAGTTTGGGGTGTGACAAAGTTGGTATCAGAGAGGGTACGATAATAGGATAGTGTTGGCCCAAGGATTCCCCTTTGGTTTCGATCTCTATTTTGATAATAACAAACATGTATTTAATATATGTGTGAAGTTCTGAGTTCAGGTTGAGGTTACAATACGCTCGCAAACTTTGCACGGAGAAACACAAAAACGTCAAAAAGGCTCGGATGTAGATTAAGTAGATTTCGTAGATTATCAAATAGATTCTATGTAATACATCCCTAGGATCTCATCCCAAGCCTATTTGTAAAGTTATCCAAGTCAAAATTTGGTAACAAAACTCATAAAAAAAGTGTGTAACAAAACAAATATAAAAAATAGCCTCAACCCAGGTTCGGTCGACAGGTCGATCGATGGAACAAGGTAGAAAAATGGCAGTAGCCACTTCGGTCGACCGAACAAGGCCAAAAATTGGCAGTGGCAAATTCGATCGACCGAACGATCGATCGGACAACAGAGGGAATTAGCCGCTATCAATTCGATCAACCATCTGATCGACCGAATATGTTTGTAAAAGCCCAGCACGCCAGTAGTCACTAGGCGATCGATCGACCGATCGACCGATGATCTACTGGCAAGCGACCGATCGGCTTCCAACAGGTAGAAAAATGCCCGTTGGATAGCAATTCCGTGTGAGGGGTTATAAATACCCCTCACCAACCTCTCTTATCTCTTCTTAATGATCATTACTGCATTTCTAAGAGAGATCCAAGCCCTCAAAGATTGATTTGCACTCGCTTGCTCCATCGATTGGTCCATCCTCTTCAAGCGATCTTCTCGTCTCAACTCCGGCAACAATTCGAGCTCACCATCTTGAAGAGTTGGAGGCTTGGAAGGGTTTGGAAGGAGCTCACACTCTTGGTTTTCGTTTTAGCTCCTTCTTGTCATTCTTCATTATTTTTTTACTTGTAATTTTCACTATTATCTTGCTAGGTGTGCTAGGGTAAACACTTAGAGTTTCCTTCACAGAATTGTGTTTTGCCTAGGTGAATAGGTTTGAGGAGTTCTCAAAGAGTTGAGAATCGAGTCCTCGTTTGTATTCAAAGGGAAACACAAAGTCTATAAAGGATTTGGTTAGAAATCCTTGGCGTGGAGCCAAGGTAGTGGAGTAGGCGGTTGGCCGAACCATTATAATCTCTTGTGTTTGCATTGCCTTGTTTGATTGCTTATAATTTCTTTTCATACTTGCTAACGAATATCACTTAGTCGCACTTAGTTTTGGTTGAAGTTGAAATTGATTTAAAAGAAATCGAAGTAGAAGTAAAGAGTCACCCAACACTATTCAACACCCCCCCCCTTCTAGTGTGGGTATTCACTCAACAAATAGTAGGTATCGTATGGGGTATTAGTAGTGTGTCGTCATATGGTATGTCCTAGTCACAAGATCAACAACTGAACTTGCGCACCGCCGGCAAACGAGGCTGAGGCTGGGGTCGCGACCGAGGCAGAGGTCGTGCTTCCGGCCAGGCGGCATAGGAGGAGGTAGTGCGAGACTCGAGGGTTGTACTGCTAGAGACCCAAATGGTGGAGCTGACTGAAGAGCTTCACAAAGAATGTGATGAATTCCGTAAAGAACGGGAGGAGTTTCGTAGGGAACGAGAGGAGCTTCGAAGGGAGCGAGAGCTGGCACAACAGTAGACCCCACCTGTATCACCAGTGGCACCCGCAGTGGCCGAGTCGGTCGAGCCGATTCAGTCGGGATACATGGAGGAGGTTTGGCAAGAACCAGTGGTACGCAACTCATTGTACAAGGACTTCGTAGGGCTGAAGCCGCCAGTTTTCACAGGCGAGGATCAGGCAATGGAGGTGACGACATTCCTAAATGATTGCACCGAGTTATGCTTAGTCTTGGAGTGTTCCTCTAAAGCGATGGCGCACATCATTGGCTATAGCTTAGGAGTCCAACGAAGGAGTGGCACCAATCGTGGAGGGCACGTCGGGGGACTCATGCACCAGCCCCTACGTGGGGAGAGTTCCGGTCGGCTATCATCAAAAAGTACCTACCTAGGAATGTCCACGAGAGGTGGGCTAGGGAGTTCGAGCAGCTTCGCCAGATGGGCACCATGATGGTGTCAGAGTAAGAGATCAAGTTCACACGGCTGTTCCGTTACCACCCATCTCTGGTGGTGACCGAGATGGACCGAGTGAGGTGGTTCATGGAGGGTCTGAGGGTGCAGATTGGTAGACTCATACATTACACCGAGAACACTACCTTTGTTCATGTTGTGGATGAGGCGATGCGAAAGGAGTCCATGTTACCTACCGACCGACAGGATAGACCAGCTCGAAAGAGGTTCCGACCGCATCGACAGGGGGACAGGCGCACCATGTAATATCCTAGATATTATTCCATTTATTGTGTGTGTTGGCCAGCCTAGCGGACTAGTTCGAGGTTGACCCGAGTCGACTCATGGTCCGGTGCGAGCTTGCGAGCTCGGATGAGTAGGGATTTGATTTTGTAGTTTCTTTCCTTGATTGGATGAATTTATTTAAGTTTAATGAACGATTTTTTAATTATGTGCATGTGGTTGTTGCTTGTAATTTGCCATGGAATTTGAATAGGAATAATTAAGCTTAGTTGTGTTAGCGGGTTGAGATATTAGTGGGTTTGGATCCGGGTTGAGGCAGATGTGGGTAAATGAAGATTAGGGTTGAAGAGGAGGGGAAGGGATTATAACCCCCCCCCCCCCCCCCCCCCATCCCTAGGGCTTGTGGCTCCCTATTGGAGCCGCACAAGCCGCGTAGAGAGAGGAGCTGTCCAGCCAAGCCGATACACCCCTCTCTCCTCTTCCTCTTCATTGGAGTCGCCACCCCCAAGCCAGCCGCCGAGCCTCTCTCCCTCCCCTCTCTTCCTTTCTCTCTCTTCCCCTCTCCTTGGAGCCAAGCCGACGGCTTGGGTGTAGCTGGCGCCCCGTTAAACCGTGGAGCCGCCGCCGCTTGTTGAGCCGAGCTGCCCCCTTTGAGGCCGAATTCGCAGGCCGCCGATTTAGAGTTTCTTGTACTCTTTTCTATTAGATCAAGGTGAGTGGGTTCACCCCCCTTCTTCCGGGATTTCTTCGAATTTTGAAGCTGTTCTTGAAGGCTAGTACGTTCTTGTTTGTTTTCCATTGATCTCCCAAATTTATCGTCGTTCTTTTGTTTGTCATGTTTGAGGAGGCCCTAAATCCTTCCCTATGGGGTTCGACAGCCCTAGAATAACCCTAGGGGTGCTCGACCAAGGTGGAGACGAGGGTGCCCTCAAGGTGTTCGGTAAAATGCCTAAGTGAGGGGTTTTTTTGTGTTCTTGTGATCCATGATTTAAATTTCTTATCAATTTGAGTTTCTATATGTCAAATCATGACTTGTAGTAGATCTGTGATTTTTGGATATAATTCATGTTTTACAAAACTTAGATCTTGATATTGATGTCATGAAGGTTCTTGAAAGATGGGTTCTTGATCATGATGTTTACTTTTTGTTTAAAGAGTTCTTGATGCTTGTTAGCCTTGGTTAATAAGTATGAAATTGGAGAGTTTTATCTCAAGATTAGTATTCTGGTTTGATTGTAATTTAAGATCTAATTTATATAAATTTCGGATTTATTTTCATGCCATGATGAAAATTTAAAGTTGCTGGAATTTCATGCTGAGATGATGAATCTATGTTGTTTTAAAATTGCTTGTTGTGATGTGTGTTTTTCTCTGAACATAGTCATGTAACCTATCGTTTCGACTAGAATATATATTTTAGAAACATAGGACACACTCTGGAGACCAGATTCGGGTTAGATAGATCAGTTTTGGGCATAACAGTAAGCTAAACAAAACCCTAAAACAAAACCTTAATCTTGGTAATCTAAATTTTAATTGCATAATTAAAATTGTGTAAAAGGTCAGCATAATCTGTTATGAACCAACAGGTAAAGTTTATGCATAAAATAAAACCACACAGGTTATGACACTACAGGTATAGGAGTTAGGGTCGGATATTGGATTGTTGAGACGCTTTCCAATAAGGACACCCCTAAGACACCGTAGGACGGTAGGAGAGACTTGACTTAGGTCATGTTGCACCATATCTTATGAATGACGGAGAGGCTCGTTGTGGAGCCAAATTGCGGGCTAGGCCCGGGAGATTGGATGACTAATTCTCAATATGTGGAAGAAGTTCGGTTGAGCAAATCTTGATTATTCTGGTTTGGCCTCGTGGAATAAGTTCGGAGGGCCTACCAGATTATCCTCGAGGTGGTTTTAAGAAATAAGTTAGGAGGGCCTACTCGATTATTCCCGTGATATCCTAAAGGGGTAAGTTCGGAGGGCCTACACGATTACCCCTGTGATATCTTAAAGGGGCAAGTTCGGATGGACGAATCCCAATTGTCCCTTCACATCGCGTGGAGCAAGTTCGGAGGGCCTTCCCGATTTCTTCCGAGTTTCTCTATACTAGGATAAGTTTGGAGGGCCTTCCCGATTATCCTAGTATGTGTTATTGCCTTAGGGCATGATAGGCTTAGGTTTGTTGATCTTCACCGTTTGGGTGTTGGTTGCCTTCGAGCAGGTGGTGGCTAGATGGCCTGTTAACTGGTCACTTCCTTGTGACCTTTTTCCTGCTTGAGTCAGGAGATTTGCTTCATACATCCTAATTATGATTGTTTTTTTTGTGGGAGATGGTAGAATCACTCACTAGGTTCTTTTGAACTCACCCGTTGTCGTTATTTTATTTTGCAGAGCCTGACTGGTGAGGTGGGCTGGAGCACTTGGCATGGCTGGAGGGAAGAGGACTTGCATTCATCTCATAGCAGTCCTAGTTAGGGGTCATAGTCGAGTTTTGGTAGTTAGTCATGCACTTATATTTCAGTGTTTTGGAGTTGTAGTCCCTTTGGGGGCATTTATGTCTTTATTACAGATTTCATTGTAATTGAACAGTTGAACTTGTTTTGTTATTTTTGCACTTTATAATTTTGCTAAAATTACTCATAATGATTTCTGGTTTGATTTTTCATTTGAAATAAAACTCGTTATTTCTTTTCTGCTATGTTTTATAATTCAGTTGGCATGTGCATGGTTTAGGCTGCAAGGTATAGGCATATATACCCTGGCCGGTCACGTGACCCTGAGTTGGGGCGTGATAATATGGTATCAGAGCATGTGGTTTGGTCTGACTATGACCCAGAGTTGTCACCGTATAGGGCATTGCTAGCGTGTCGGTATATAGTAGGGGTATGTTATGAGATCAATGGGCTAAGTCTGCACCTAAGCGCGACTCATGGTTAAGTTACAAAATGTTAGGGTGAATTCAATTGCTTGATTATGATATGTTTCTTTCCTGATTATTTCAGATTGATGGAGGCCTTTGATGCCGCAAGGAGCGGTAGTGACAGCAACTCTACCGAGCACCGAGGCTGTGGGAGACCACCGCAGGCCCGAGAGGATGTGGGACAGGATCCCATGGTTGTTCAATTGCAGGTCCGCGTGGCTGAGCTGACTAAGGCGCTCCGCAGGGAGCAGGAGCTGAGGCAGCAGCCACAACCAATATAGGCAGCACCCGCATCACCATTGGTGGTCCAGTCAGTAGCACGGGTGGTCAGAGCTCCCAGAGCACCTTTATACGCAGATTTTGTTGCATTCAAGCCACCGGAGTATATAGGGACAGATCAGCGGGTGGAGGTCACCAATTTCCTAGGAGATTGCTATAAGCTGAACAGGGAGCTTGGTTGTTCTTTTCAGATAACCGCTCGACTGATCGGGTTATAGCTAAGAGAGGACTTTCAGGTCAGCAGATCCACCGCATGGCAGAGGTCATAACAGTTCCAAAGGCCACATGGGTTTAGGACCAGGGGCGTCATCTGAAGGTTCGCAATGGAGATCTGGGCTGCAGCAATGTAATCGATGTCAGAGGAGGCACTGGGGGGCTTGCTGGGGATGGTCAGAGGTATGTTTCAGTTATGGGCAAGCTGGGCATTACAAAAAGGATTATCCTAGTAAGGGCAGTCAGCAGTTTGATCAGACTAGAGGAAAGGCACCGATGTTAGTGGGTTCCGTAGCTCAGAGGGGTTAGACTAAGGGAGGAGGCCAGCGAGATGGTGGTTCAGAGAGGCCTGCTGCACGGGTGTTTGCTATGAACCAAGAGGGCGCGGTGGCATCCAGTGCAGTTGTATCAGGTAACCTTGTTGTTGGTTCTGCAGTTGCATATGTTTTGTTTGATCCGGGTGCTACACACTCTTTTGTGTCTACCTTATTTGCTGCTAAGTTGTCAGGGAAACATTCTGTGCTTGATTTTTCTCTTGTGGTGTCTACGTCTACGGGCATTTCTATGATGGCAGAGATAGTCTTTCGAGGCTGTGAGGTTGTCATTTATGAGCATGTGTTGATAGCCAAATTGACACTCCTGCCGATGTTAGAGCTTGATGTAAATTTGGGCATGGATTGGTTGGCGGATCATTTCGCCTCAGTGGATTGCAGGGCTAAGACTATGACCTTCAATAAGCCCGGGTTGCCCCAGTTTACCTTCCAGGGTGAGGGAAGGGGAGATTCGTTGGTGTCGATTTCCACTCACAAGGCTCGAAAACTACTTCTGGGCGGTTACTAGTCTTTCTTGGCCTTTGTGTCTGTGGAAAAGGGAAATGGAGGTACAGCTAGGGACATCGGAGGGATGACTGTGGTATGCGGGTTCTCTGATGTATTTCCGGAGGAGTTGCCAGGGTTGCCTCCAGAGAGGGAGATCGAGTTCTGCATTGATTTATAGCCATGGGTGAAATCGATCTTCATTCCATCGTATCGAATGGAACCAGTTGAGTTGAAGGAGTTGAAGTCCCAGTTGCAGGAGCTCCTTGAGTTGGGCTTCATTCGCCGTATTGATTACCAGCAGCTTAACATGGTAACGTTGAAGAATCGGTACCCGTTGCCCATGATTGATGATTTATTTGATTAGCTTCAGGGAGCTCAGTGGTTTTCTAAGATTGACCTGCGGTCAGGGTACCATCAGTTGAGAATCCAAGACAGTGATGTCCCCAAGACTACTTTCGAGTCGAGGTATGGGCACTTTGAGTTCCTGGTGATGTCCTTTGGGCTGACTAATGCACCTGCAGCATTTATGGACATGATGAACCGAGTATTTAGTGAATATTTGGATAAATTTATGATAGTGCTCATTGATGATATCTTGATTTATTCCAGGAGCAGAGACTCTCCGGGAGCACCGCTTGTATGCCAAATTCTCCAAGTGCGAGTTCTGGCTGGAGAGTGTGGGATTCCTTGGCCATGTGGTGTCCAAGGAAGGAGTAAAGGTGGACCCCGCTAAGATAGAAGCAGTTCAGAATTGGAAGAGGCCGACTAATGTCTCTGAGATCTGTAGTTTCCTGGAGTTGGTAGGCTATTACAAAAAATTTGTGGAGAATTTCTCCAGGATTGCAGCACCGTTGAGCCTCCTGACTCAGAGGAAGGTCAAGTTCGAATGAGATAGTAAGTGCAGAAGAGCTTTTTGAAGCTCAAGGACCGCTTGACGTCGGGACTAGTTCTAGCAGTACCCTCGAGCTCGGGAGGATTTGTTGTTTACTGTGATGCCTCCCAGGTAGGCTTGGGTTGTGTGTTGATGCAGAATGACAAGGTGATAGCTTATGTCTCCAGACAGTTGAAGGTTCATGAGAAGAATTACCCGACGCATGACCTTGAGTTAGCAGCGGTGGTGTTCGCATTGAAGTTGTGGCGTCACTACCTTTATGGCGAGGCTTGTGAGATATACACTGATCATAAAAGCCTCTAGTATTTGCTCACCCAGAAGGAGTTGAACCTGAGACAGAGAAGTTGGCTTGAGCTTTTGAAGGATTATGACTGCACTATCATGTACCATCCGGGGAAGGCCAATGTCGTGGCTGATGCTTTGAGCAGTCAAGCTCATTTGGCAGTTAGATGGAGGCCGTTGGCCCAGGATTTGACTATATGTTTGGATGGCAGAGCAGTCTTATCAGTATCAGATTCTGGTGCGCTGGTGGCTCACTTGAGGGTGCAGTCCGCGTTCGTTGATATGTTGCGAGCAACGCAGGAGGAGGATGCTTTCTGTGCTATCACTAAGGATTTGGCCAGGGGAGGCGATGTCGATAATGGGTTCGGTGTTGACTCGGAGGGCATTCTGAGGTTTAAGAACAGGATAGTGGTACCAGATATGGCCGAGGTTCGCAGGCAAGTACTAGAGATGGCCCATCTGTCCACATATACTATGCATCCAGGAGCCACGAAGATGTACCGTGATCTAAGATAGAATTATTGGTGGAAAGGCATGAAAAGAGAGGTGGCCGAGTTCGTATCTAAGTGCCTGGTGTGTTAGCAGGTTAAGGCTGAGCATTTGAAGCTAGCAGGGTTGCTCCAGAACCTAGGAGTGCTAGAGTGGAAATGGGAGAAGATAACCATGGATTTTGTGACGGGGTTACCAAAGTCTGTGAAGGGCAATGATTCTATCTAGGTAGTGGTGGATCGCCTAACCAAGACGTCACATTTCATACCAGTCAGGACGACCTTTTCAGCCGAGCAGTATACGAGGTTGTTCTTGGATCGGATTGTCGCTTACCATGGTGTTCCTGTTATGATTATTTCAGATCGGGGTACTCAGTTCATAGCTCGATTTTGACAGTCTTTCCAGGAGGTATTGGGCACTCAGGTTCGGTTCAGTACTGCATTTCTCCCTCACACAGATGGTCAGTCAGAGCGAACTATTTAGACGATGGAGGATATGCTGAGAGCATGTGTCCTAGATTTGGAGGGCAGTTGGGAGAGGCACTTATCCTTGATTAAGTTTGCCTACAATAATAGTTATCACAGCAGTATCGAGAGGCATTGTTTGGGCGGAGATGCAGGTCGCCCGTAGGCTGGTTTGAGGCAGGGGATTCCCTCATGATGAGACCTGACCTGGTGGAGGAAGCAGTGGAAAATATGAAGCTAATCAGGGAGAGATTGTTGGCAGCTCGGAGTCGCCAGAAGATATATACGGATGAAAAGGCTAGGGAAGTAGAGTTTGTTGAGGGGGACATGGTGTTCCCCAAGGTGTCCCCTATGAAAGGGGTGGTGAGATTTGGTAAGAAAGGAAAGCTAAGCCCTAGGTTCATTGGGTCGTCTCCTATTCTCAGGCGCAAGGGAGCTGTGGCCTATGAGTTAGCCTTACCTCCTAATATGGACCTAGTGCATCCAGTGTTCCATGTGTCTATGCTGAAGAAGTACATTCGAGATGTGTCTCATGTGATTGAGCCTACCGTAGTGGAGGTGGATTCAGCAGTTTCCTATGAGGAGCGGCCAGTTGAGGTGCTAGACCGGCAGATCAAAAAATTGAGGTCCAAGGAGATTCCCTTGGTTAAGGTCAGGTGGGAGCACCATTCCAAGCAAGAGGCCACCTGGGAGGTGGAGCAGGATATGAGGGAGCGTTATCCTTCATTGTTTGATGATTTGGTGAGTCCTTAATTTTCTTTTTTCTGAAATTCGAGGACCAATTTTCTTTAAGGAGGGTGGATTGTAATATCCTAGATATTAATTCTAATTTCCATTTATTGTGTGTTTTTGCCAGCCTAGCGGACTAGTTCGAGGTCGAGCCGAGTCGACTCATGGTCCGGTGCAAGCTTGCGAGCTCGTGTGAGTAGGAATTTGATTTTGTAGTTTCTTTCCTTGATTGGATGAATTTATTTAAGTTTAATGGACGATTGTTTAATTATGTGCATGTGGTTGTTGCTTGTAATTTATCATGGGATTAGAACATGATTAATTAAGCTTAGTTGGGTTAGCAGGTTGAGAGGTTAGTGGGTTTGGATCCGAATTGAGGCGGATGCGGGTAAATGAAGGTTAGGGTTGAAGAGGAAGGGAAGGGATTATAACCCCCCCCCCTAGGGCTTGCGGCTCTCTATTGGAGCCGCACAAGGTGCGTAGAGAGAGGAGCAGCCCAGCCAAGCCGAGCCGCCCCTCTCCCCTCTTCCTCTTCCTTGGAGCCGCTGAACCTCTCTCCCTTCCATCTCTTCCTTTCTCTCTCTTCCCCTCTCCTTGGAGCCAAGCCGACGGCTTGGGTGTAGCCGGCGCCCTGTTGAACAATGGGGCCGCCGCCCCTTGTTGAGCCGATTTGCCCCCTTTGAGGCCGAATTCGGAGGCTGCCGATTTAGAGTTTCTCCTACTCTTTCCTCTTAGATCAAGGTGAGTGGTTTCACCCTACTTCTTCCGGGATTTCTTTGAGCTTTTGAAGACGTTCTTGAAAGCTAGTACGTTCTTGTTTGTTTTTCGTTGATTTCCCAAATTTATCGCCGTTATTTTGTATGCCATGTTTGAGGACGCCCTAAATCCTTCCCTATGGGGTTCGGCAGCCCTAGAGTAACCCTAGGGGTGCTCGACCAAGGTGGAGACGAGGGTGCCCTCAAGGTGTTCGGTAAAATGCCTAAGTAAGAGGTTTTTTGGTGTTCTTGTGATCCATGATTTAAATTGCTTATCAATTTGAGTTTCTATATGTCAAAGCGTGACTTGTAGTAGATCTGTGATTTTTGGATAGAATTCATGTTTTACAAAATTTAGATTTTGATATTGATGTCATGAAGGTTCTTGAAAGATGGGTTCTTGATCATGATGCTTACTTCTCATTTAAAGAGTTGTTGATGCTTGTTAGCCTTGGTTAATAAGTATGAAATTGGAGAGTTTTATCTCAAAATTAATATTCTATTTTGATGGTAATTTAGGATCTAATTTATGTAAATTTCGGATTTATTTTCATGCCATGCTGAAAATTTAAAGTTGTTGTAATTTCATGATGAGATGATGAATCTGTGTTGTTTTAAAATTGCTTATTGTGATGTGTGTTTTTCTTTGAACATAGTCATGTAACATATCATTTCGATCAAAAAACATAGTTTGGAAACATAGGACACACTTTGGAGACCAGATTCGGATTAGATACATCAGTTTCAGGCATAACAGTAAGCTAAACAAAACCCTAAAATGAAATCCTAATCTTGGTGATCTAAATTTTAATTGCATAATTAAAATTGGGCAAAGGGTCAGCATAATCTGTTATGAACCAACAAGTAATGTTTATGCATGAAATAAAACCACATTGGTTTTGACACAACGGGTCTAGGAGTTTGGGTCGGGTATTGGAGTGTTGGGATGCTTTCCAATAAGGACACCCCTAAGATACCGTAGGAGAGACTTGACTTAGGTCATGTTGTGCCATATCTTATGAATGACGGAGAGGCTCGTTGAGGAGCCAGATTGCGAGCTAGGCCCGGGAGATTGGATGACTAATTCCCAATTTGTGGAAGAAGTTCAGTTGAGCAAATCTCGATTGTTCTGGTTTGGCCTCGTGGGATAAGTTTGGAGGGCCTACCCGATTATCCCCAAGGTGGTTTTAAGGAATAAGTTTAGAGGGCCTACCCGATTATTCATGTGATATCCTAAAGGAGTAAATTCGGATGGCCTACTCGATTACCCCTGTGATATCTTAAAGGGGCAAGTTCATATGGGTGAATCTCGATTGTCCCTTCGCGTCTCGTGGAGCAAGTTCGAAGGGCCTTCCCGATTGCTCTCGAGTTTTTCTATACTATGATAAGTTCGGAGGGCCTTCCCGATTGTCCTAGTATGTGTTGTTTCCTTAGGGCATGGTAGGCTTAGGCCGGTTGATCTTCACCGTGTGGGTGTTGGATGCCTTCGGAAAGGTGGTGGCCAGATGGCCTATTAGCTGGTCACTTCCTTGTGATATTTTTCCTGCTTGAGTCAACAGATTTGCTTTATGCATCCTAATTATGATTGTTTTTTTTTATGGGGGTTGGTAGAACCGCTCACTGAGTTCTTTTGAACTCATCCGTTGTCGTTGTTTTATTTTGCAGAGCCTGACCGGTGAGGTGGGCTGGAGCACTTGGCGTGGCTGGAGGGTAGAGGAGCTGCATTGATCTCATAGCAGTCCTAGTTAGGGGTCGTAGTCGAGTTTTGGTAGTTAGTCATGCACTTATGTTTTAGTATTTTGGAGTTGTAGTCCATTTGGGGAAATTTATGTCTTTATTATAGATTTCATTGTAATTGAACAGTTGAACTTGTTTTGTTATTTCAGCACTTTATAATTTTGCTAAAATTACTCATAATGATTTCTGGTTTGGTTTTCCATTTGAAATAAAACTCGTTATTTCTTTTTCGCTATGTTTTATGATTCAGTTGTCATGTGCATGGTTTAGGCTGCAGGGTATAGGCATGTATACCCTGGCCGATCACGTGACCCTGAGTTGGGGGGTGACACACCTGGTCTGAGGGTGCCGGCCGTGGAACGACACGCTCGTAGAGCCAGGGATGTGGAGATTTCAGAGGTCGTGCACCGACGAGACCACCGATGACTACTCAGAGTGCCATAGTACCAGGAGGACAGAGAGGCGAGGTGCCAGAGTGCGGGCAGTGTGGGAGGAGGCACAGAGGAGCGTGTTTTGGTCTGAGTATCTGCTTTGGGTGTGGCCAACTTGGTCACATCAGGTTGAACTGCCCTGCTAGCAGTCAGGCAACAGTACCACCCAAAGGGAGAGCTCCTATGTCGGCAGCTTCGGTGGCGCAGCGAACTCAGACTCAGGGGATATGGCAGCAATGCACGACGGACCCAGGGAGGCCACCTGCTCTTGTCTTCGCATTGAGTCCTGAGGGCGCCGAGGCATCCAATACAGTAACGACATGTATCATTTCAGTTAGTACATTACCTGCTTATGCATTGTTTGATCCAGGTGCTACTCATTCATTCTTATCTAAGTTGCTGGAATTGAGGTTGGGAAAAGATAAGAGTTGGTTAGCTGAACCATTAGCAGTGTCTACACCTACGGGCATTACTGTTGTTGCGAGGACGACCTTTGGGGACTGCGACATTTTCATAGGTGGGCACGATCTGAAAGCAGAGCTGATGCTACTAATGACCTTATAGTTAGATGTAATTCTGGGCATGGACTGGCTATCAGGCCATTATGCATCAGTTAATTGCAGGACAAAGGTGGTGATACTTTGCAAGCCGGGAATATCACCTTTTACCTTTCAGGGCGATGAGCGAGGAGACTCTATCATGGTGATTTTTGCTCTTCAGGTCCGCAAACTTATGATGGGTGGCTGTCAGTCTTTCTTGGCTTTTGTTTCTGTAGAGGTTACCGGCGAGAGCTCGGCCTACGACATTGAGGGTACCCCAGTCGTCATGGACTTTTCGGATGTGTTTTAGGAGGAGTTATCGGGGCTGCCACCGGTGCGGGAGATCGAGTCCTGTATTGACCTACAGCCAGGGGTGAAGCCTATATCGATCCCTCCATATCGAATGGCACCTACTGACCTGAGAGAGCTTAAAGTGCGATTGTTGGAGCTTTTAGACATTGGGTTCATTTGCCCAAGTGTCTCGCCCTGGGGGGCTCTAGTGTTGTTTGTAAAGAAGAAAGATAGGTCTATGGGGATGTGCATCGACTACCGGCAGCTCAACAATGTGACAATCAAGAACCGATAGCCGCTTCCCAGATTTGACAATTTATTTGATCAGTTGCAGGGGGCTCAGTGGTTCTCGAAGATCGATCTGAGGTCAGGATACCATCAGTTGAGGATTAGGGATCAGGATATCTAGAAGATTGCTTTCAGGATGAGGTATGGACACTATGAGTTCCTGGTCATGTCCTTTGGGCTTACTAATGCCCTGACAGTCTTCATGGAGCTGATGAATCGGATGTTCAAGGACTTTCTAGGCAAATTCATCATAGTCTTCATCGACGATATTCTGGTATATTCTAGGAGTGAGGCAGAGCACAGGGAGCACTTGAGGGTAGTTCTAGAGACACTTAGGCAGCACCAGCTCTTTGCAAAATTCTCAAAGTGTGAGTTCTGGTTGACCAGTGTGGGATTTCTGGGGCATATTGTATCCAAGGATGGTGTGAAAGTTGATCCTGCGAAGATTGAGGCAATTCAGAACTGGGAGAGGCCGACCAGCATGACCGAGGTCCGCAGCTTCTTGGGGTTGGCCAGCTACTACAGAAAGTTCATGGAAATTTTTTTTCAAGATTGCCGCCCCGCTCACGCGCCTAACTCAGAAGAAAGTGAAGTTTATCTGGGATGACAAATGCGAGGAGAGCTTTTAGAAGCTCAAGGGCCGCTTGACTACCGCCGTTGTACTGGCCCTACCGTCGAGGTCAAGAGGATTTGCAGTCTATTGTGACGCTTCTAGAGTCAGATTGGGGTAAGTTCTGATGCAGCACGGCAGAGTGATCGCATACGCATCCGGGCGGCTGAAAACCCATGAGAAGAATTATTTGACTCATGATTTGAAGTTGGCGGCTATAGTCTTTGCCTTGAAGCTGTGGCGTCACTACTTATATAGGGAGGGATGTGACATATTCACCGATCACAAGAGCCTCCAGTATCTATTTTCTCAGAAGGATCTGAACTTGAGGTAGCGAAGATGGCTTGAACTATTAAAAGATTATGACTGCACCATTCAGTATCACCCAGGAAAGGCAAATGTAGTAGCAGATGCGTTGAGCAGGAAGTCGATGGGAAGTTTAGCCCACTTGGTCGTGAGTAGGAGATCCCTAGCCATAGATTGGCGGTGAGTCTGGGTCCAGGGGATTTGTTATATGTGGCTAATTCAAGTGGATTGGTGGCACACATGCGCATACAGTCAACTTTGGTTGACATGCTACGAACGGCTCAGGGCGAGGATGCTTTCTGTTCTCTGACAAGAGATCTAGCTGTGAGAGGTGACGCAGAGGGTTTCAGAGTGGACTCCAAGGGGATTCTTAGATTCAGGGACAGGATCGTGGTACCAGACATGGCAGAGGTCCGTAGGCGGGTACTAGAGGTGGCCCATTGTTCCACTTACACTATGCATCGGGGGTCCACCAAGATGTACCGAGATCTGAGGCAGCACTACTGGTGGAAAGGGATGAAGCGGAAGGTGGCAGAGTTCGTATCCAGATATTTGGTCTGTCAGTAGGTAAAGGTCAAATACTTGATACCCGCAAGGTTGTTGTAGAACCTCGAGGTACCAGAATGGAAATGGGAAAAGCATGGACTTTGTTACCGGATTACCGAGATTAGAGAAAGGAAATGATTCTATCTGGGTAGTAGTGGATCGCCTGACCAAATCGGCGCACTTTATTCCGGTGAAGACCACCTTCTCTGTTGAGCATATGCACGGTTGTTCCTTGACCGTATCGTGGCTTACCATGGGATCCCAGTTATGATCATATCCGACCGAGGCACTCAGTTTACCGCTCGGTTCTGGCAGTGGTTTCATGAGACTTTGGGTACGCCGTTGCGGTTCACTACCACTTTTCATCCTCAAACGGACGGACAGTTAGAGAGGACCATTCAGACACTTGAGGGCGTGCTGAGGGCGTGCAAGATGGACCTGGAGGGCAGTTGGGAGAGGCATCTACCCTTGGTAGAGTTCGCCTATAATAATAGTCACCACAGCAGCATCGGTATGCCCCGTTTGAGGCTTTGTACGAGCGCAGGTGTAGGTCGCCGATAAGCTAGTTTGAGGCCAGCGAGTCCCAGATGCTAGGGCCAAACTTGGTTCATGACGCCGTTGAGAAAGTGAAGTTGATCAAGGAGCAACTTCTAGCAGCTCAGAGTCGTCAGAAGATGTATGTCGATGGTAAAGCTCATAATGTGGAGTTTCAAGAAGGGGATTCGGTCTTCGTGAAGGTGTCCCCTATGAAGGGGGTTGTGCGCTTTGGGAGAAGAGAAAAGTTGAGCCCCAGATTCATCGGGCCTTTCCCTATCTTGCGGCGCAGTGAAGCGGTTGCTTATGAGTTGTCTCTATCGCCTAGCATAGATCGAGTGCATCCTATCTTCCATGTCTCCATGCTTAAGCGATATGTTCGGGATGAGTCCCATATTCTAGATATTGCTGCGATAGAGGTCGATCCTGCCATCTCTTATGAGGAGCGGCCTGTAGAGATCCAAGACAAGAAGGTGAGAAAGTTGGTCCAAGGAGGTTCCCTTGGTGAAAGTTCGTTGGGAGCATCACTCGGGGCAGGAGGCCACTTGGGAGGTCGAGCAGGATATGAGAGAGAAGTACCTGTACCTTTTTGATGCCGAGGTAAGCTTCTTTCCTTCATCTCAAAATTCGAGGATGAATTTTCTTTAAGGGGGGAGGAATTGTTATGCCCAAAAATTCTAAATAATATTTCATTCCTTAGCAGGGGACTATGGGGCCGAGTTAGCGCGGATTGGCATAGAGTCGCAGAACTTAATTCGGGTAAGCATTTAAATGAAGAAAAATTTAGGAAAATATAATTATTTTATTTCTGTGATTTATCATGATATTATTATAGAGGGCTCCGGGACGAATTCAGCGGTTCAATCGAAACTCGAATCAGAGTTAGAACGGGTTAGATACGGGCTAGTTTAGTCGGTTAAGTTAAGCGGGGGCATTTTGGACATGGACCAAACAAAAGCTTATATAATTGAACATGGGGCGTGTTACCAGGGTTTTTGCCACACGTCACCCAAGGCTCAAGAGGAGGAGGAATTCCGGCACCGAATTTCGCAAGATCGTCGGCGTTCAACGTAGGAAGACCCTTAATTTCTTCTTCCTTCCCAGTTTCTCAAAAAGAGGTGAGTGGATTAGACTTCTTTCTCCTCTTTTCTTCATCAGCCATGCTGCCCCTATGTCACGGGGTTCTTGTCGATTTTCGTTGGGTTTTTCGTGGATTGAATCGGATATTCGCGTTGAGGTTTTTATCATAATCGCAATGATTCTATCGGAGTGATTTTTGGGACAACTTGGCCACCCCTTTTCCTTGATGTGCCGCCCCCTTTTCTTTGAATTCTTGATGGATTCTTTGTGAAATCTTGATGGTTGTTGAGGGTTCTTGGTGGTGGTTGGGTATCTTGAGGAAATGAAGGGTTTTGGGGAAGAACTAGGGTAGGCCGCCCCCTTTAGGGCCCTTTTGGTGCCCTAGGGTGGCCGGCCAATTAGGGACAGCTTGGGGTAAAAATAAAAATAGGATTTTTACACCTTAACGACATACTTTAGGGTACATTAGATCTCTTCTACACTTTAGATAAATTGTAGAGACATGCAAATAGGAAATTGAGTACCCTAAGGACACCTAGGACGACCTTAGGGTAAGCCAACCCTTAGGGAACCCAAGGGGGCTGAGCCCTCTATGCTCCTAGAGCACCCGGATAGAGGAGAAGGCTGGCCCTAGGGTACACGGCCAGGGAGGACTAAAGTCGGGTCTAAACCGCGTAGGAAAATTAGGAGGTGTTGTATTGTTTACCTCTTATACATACTTGTTTTTCCTACGATGTGTTGGAGGTGTTGCACTTAAATTTTATGCTCATTATGTACGCTGTGAATTCATGATTTGAGCATCATTATATATGTATATTTATCTGCGTGGTTGTGATGTATTGCGGGAGGAGGCGGAGGTGAAGGTATGCCTAGACATACCCTTGTTACCTATTGTGCACACCATTGTTATGCTCATTATATATATATATATATATATATATATACATGCGTGTATGATGTTGTGATGTGCGTGATGCATTTCTCGGAAGCCTCGCTGGTGCAAACACAAGTGTTATCAATGCAAACACAATTATTTATAGTGGTTTGGCCCCAATGCCTACTCCACTACCTAAGCACCCCGCTTAGGATTTTCAAACTAAATTTTACTAGATTAATCTTGTTTCCCTTACAATGAGGACTTTGACCCGAAGAGTCTCGCTCTCAACCTAAGGCACTTCCACATCCGGAAGTCTCCGCCTTCTTACCGAGAGCACTCTTCCACCTCAACCCTAAGGGACAACTCAACTAATCCTAGTAAACTACATTTACACCGGTGGAATTAAGCCTCAAACACAAAGGCAACCATCCAATCTATCAAACCTAGCAACCTAGGTTTACACATGTTCAAATAAAATGATATAAACACCAAAATACAAGTAATTGAGCAAAAATACAACAACACCAATACTTAGCTCCAACACAATAAGTCCTAGCTCCTCTTGATGCCTTGATGATGAATCAAGTGAAGCTTGAAGGCAAACTCAAGAAAGAAGATTCAAGGCTAGGTTTTTGCAAATGATGGATCAATCAAAGCTTAGATGGCGTAAGGAGTGTCTCAATAGACTCAACAACACCTAAGGAAGGCTCTCTTGGCTTCTATTTATAAGCCATGAAGAGTTGGCATGAAATAGCCAACTCAACGGCTGGAAAACTAGCTATTTCCACCGTCCAGTCGCAAGTCTGGTCGATCGTCGATCGACCGAGCGAGCGACCGCATGCCTATTGCCAATTTTTGGCAACATTCGGTCAATCGACTAGTCGACCGAAACTGGGCAGACTGCTTGGTTGGCTGATTTTTTTGCTCGTTTGTTCGTTTCTGGGTTCGGTCTTCGCTAGGTCCTCTTATATAACATTTCTTAACATTAAAATATAAATGTTTTATAAGGATTACCCCCATTTGGATTCAATAAAAATATCTAAAAAATCAAAATCCTTAAGAATCAAAATTTAATTTTTGGGGTCTAGTACAAATTTTTGAAAAATAGAAATTTTATAATCTCTTGGGTCAAATATGGGTATGCTAAAGGCTTCTAAAAATTCCTTTTAAATACTTCGTTATCTAGTTTTTACCTAAGGAACAATTACCGATACTTTTAGTGCCAAGAAAATGTCTAGGTCATATAGCCCTCCAAGGAGCTTCCTAGGCTTAGTGAATTTCAGGGCCTTTTCTAATTTTCCAAGTTTTCATGTTTTGGGGTTTGGGTTTAATTTTTGGGTTTCTTTGCATCATCATGAGGATTTACAACATATTCTAGGTACCCTAAACTTAAACTCTATCTTCCCGAAGAATCCCGAGCGTCGACGAGAGCCCTTGCTGATTTCTCTGATTTCTCCGACTTTTTCGATCGGAAACGTCGAGCGCTAATCGATATGGAACCTAAAAATAATTCTTCATGAAACATTAGTTCCATGTTTGTTATCATCAAAACTGATATTAAGACCAAGGTAGAAAATCTTAGGCCAACACTGGTGCGGGGAGATCATACCCCAATGAGACAGCACGAAGACCCGAGCAGGTGAGGGGAACGTATGCCCAAACAGGCTAGCTTGGAAGAGCTAGTGATGGTGAGGGGAGAGCATACCCCAACAGGCCAATATGAGATGGGTGGTAGTGCGGCGGCCACCCGTCTACTTGCCCCATGTGGCTATGTGGGACCGACGGGTTCGAAGGTGATTCATGTGGATGATTGCATTGAGCATATTATACGTTGTGGTATTTCCTGCAGGACTGCTATGCATTAACGAAGATGATTGTACTGCTAAAAATAAATGCTCAAAATAAATATGTTATATGCTCTTATGCTTACCTGTATATTTTTTTTTTATTGCATGATGATGATGATGTGTTGGAAATTGAGGATTGATCTACTCACTAAATCCCAGTGGACTTACCCCTCATTTTATTGTTTTTTAGCATCTGAGCTAGATCAGAGAGGTACTGGAGTGTAGTAGCGCGGTTGGTGGCGGCAGGACAGCGAGTCTCGTGACATGTCGTGGTCGAGGGGGATATCAAGTCCTTTTTCTTTGTTCTTTGAGTCATTGAGTCATGTTGACTCGGTTTATTTGTTTTCGTTTTTTTATTACTTGAGATGTCTTGATTAGAAATTGAACTTTGAAACTGATGTGAACTTTACTATTATTGAGTTGGTGATCTAGGGTTTATTTGAAATTAAATATTTCTTTTTAATTTCTTGAGTTATTATTAAATGTTCAGGTTTGGTTTATGTGTTCTTGTGGTTTGAGTCGAGGTTAGGCTTCGAATGTACGTGGCATACCTTGGCCAGTCATACCAGATTTTGGGTGTGACAAGTGTGCATACCATGATACTTACGGACCCACTACCAATGAGCGTATAATGCTAAGAGATCAGCTCGAAGATTTAATCCGCACAAGACAGGTTGATAAATATCTTCATCACGGGAAAGAAAGAGGTCGAAGCATGAGTCGCAACCCTCGACGACAAAGCCGAACACCCTCAAGATCTCAGAAAGAATGCATCCAAGCTAATGAACCCTGAGGGGTAATCGATTACATCGTCGGTGGATTCGCGGGAGGCGGAGAGTCAAGCTCGACCAGGAAAAGGTCTCTTCGGGCAATCATGGCAGTCGACAATGTTGTTTGCCCGCGCTGACCTATCCCCAAAACCCCAATAATATCGTTCTATGAATCCGACTTCCAAGGCACTGATCAGAACCTACATGACCCGATCGTTATTTCTGTGATTGCAGAAAATTTTATCGTTAAAAAGGTTCTTGTTGACCAAGGGAGCTCGGCAGACATTCTTTTTTACTCTACCTTTGAGAAGATGCAATTGGCAGAAGCCTCGCTCACACCATGCAAAGGAGACATGGTGGACTTCTTAGGAGAGAGGGTTGATGTCCGTGGAACCATATGGTTGAGGACGACATTCAACTTGCAGCCAAAAGTAAAGATAATCGATGTACAGTATCTTGTCATCAACATTCCCAACCCATATCATATGATCTTGGGACGATCGTCCTTAAACACTCTGGGGGCTGTCGTATCTACTCCTCATCTAGCAGTAAAATTTCCTATCTCGGATATAGAAGAGGTAGGAGTGTTACATGCCGATCAAAAGGAAGCTCGAGGGTGCTATAATGAATGCCTCAAACCAAAGACGATCGAACCAAGGAATGCGCTTATCGGCTCATAAACACTCCCCAGGGATAAGAACAAATAGCCTATCAAAAATCTAGAACCAAGCTCAGGACGAGACATACGAAAGCAACCCCGTCTCAACCCTTGAAAAAAAGTCCAGGCATGATCAGATCATCAATAAAGCTCAAAAAGAGCACTTCCCATGTACGCGCAATTTCTTTACTCAAAT
Source organism: Canna indica (assembly GCA_034359265.1). NCBI lineage: Eukaryota > Viridiplantae > Streptophyta > Magnoliopsida > Zingiberales > Cannaceae > Canna > Canna indica. The sequence continues at coordinate 28,468,292 of CP136891.1, forward strand.
AAAGTTATATTTCTCGCATTTCTCTCTCTGAATGATCGGGGAACCATTAAAGCAATCTCGCTGCTTTAATAAATACTCTACTTTAAAATTGCTCGAGTCTCCATATACGAACTCGACCCAAACCCCTAAAGCACAAATTTCCTCCTTCGGGCCCGTGGAAGCCTAAACACCCCACGCAACAACCACGACCTGGTCTTCACCGGTCCGGCTTGTCGGCCTTAGTGCCTATCCCGGACTATTATGCCCTCAACGACCCCAAGCATGCTCCTCACGAGCTCAATTTTCACCGAGTCTAGTCCTCGGCTACCACGTCACTACTCCCGACCTCAATGCCTTTACATGACTCCTCATAAGCGGTTCCACCTTACGCTCCTCGGCGACCTCGGCCTGAACCCCTCAGTGCAATTCTCGGCCACCACACCGCTACTTCCGGCCTCAACGCCTTTACATAACTCCTTGACGAGCTCGGCCTGAACCCCCAAGTGCAGTTCTCAGCCACCACGCCACTACTTCCGGCCTCAACGCCTTTACATAATTCCTCGCGAGCGATTCCACCTTACGCTCTTCAACGACCTCAACATGAACCCCCCGAGTGCAATTCTCGGCCACCACGCCGCTACTTCCAGCCTCAGCACCTTTACATAACTCCTCGTGAGTGGTTCCGCCTTATGTTCCTCGACGAGCTCGACCTGAAGCCTAGAGTGTAGTTCTCGGCCACCACGGCACTTCTTCCGACCTCAGCACCTTTACATAACTCATTGAGCGTGGCTCTGCCTTACGCTCCTCGACGAGCTCGCCCTGAACCCCTGAGTGCAGTTCTCGGCCACCACGCCGTTACTTTCAGCCTTAGCACCCTTACATGACTCCTCAAGCATGGTTCCACCTTATGCTCCTCGATGAGCTCAGCCTAAACCTCCGAGTACAGTTCTTGGCCACCACGTCGTTACTTTCGGCCTCAGCACCCTTACATGACTCCTCGAGCGCGGTTCCACCTTACGCTCCTCGGCGAGCTCGGCCTGAACCCCCGAGTGCAGTTATTGGCTACTCCCGGCATCAATGCCCTTACGTGACTCTCCACCAGCGATTCCACCTTACGCTCCCCAACAAGCTCGACTTGAACCCCTGAGTGCAGTCTTCGGCCCATGGTCCCGACATGCGCCTTTCGGCAAGCTTGGCCTAAAAACTCCCAAGTATGAACCATTAAACTACCACGCCATTACTCATGTGTGATTTTCCATTAACAAAGCTCGGTTCAAACTAGATGGTTCAACCTCGAACCAGACTTCAGACGGTTCAACATTGAACCAAATTTCAGACGGTTCAAACATGAACCAGATTTTAGATGGTTCAATCTTGAACAAGATTTTAGAGGTTTCGACCTTGAACCCGATTTCAGACGATTCAATCTTGAACCATATTTTAGAAGGTTTAGCCTTGAACCAGATGGCTCAACCTTAGACAAAGATCCCAGAGAATATTCCCCGCATGAAAAGCCAAGCAGTGAGATTTACATGCACAAAACAAAATAAGCTCGCGAAGGAGCAAAAACTGTCACAGAGGATAAACCCACACAGGGAATGGCAATTCACCAAAACATGTGATCTATGCAAGGACTGTTACAAAAACGTTCAACCACCATAAACCTCTAGAGCACACACTAAATAAACAACACAAAGTTCGAAAAGGGCGAGCATCAGCCCTCTCCCTGAGAGGCAGGAACCTCTTCCTCAGGCTCAGGGTACACCAAGGCCCATCCCGTATTTGTTTGAAACTATCAACTCTCGAAAAGTCAGCTCGAGGAGTAAAGAATTGGGATTGCTCAATAGCCCTCTTAAAACCCTCGTTATATAAAATCAAACTGGCATCTCGCTAGCTGTCTGCCTCCTTCTCTTGATATTCTTTTGCCTCAACTCGTTGACGAGCAACTTCGTCCTCAGATGCCTTCAATTGGGCGGTCAATCGAGCGATCTCACCGTCCTTTGCATCCCTGACCCTAGCCAGCTCGAGTTTCAGCAACTCCACTTCCCACATAAGGCTATGGACCTATCTAATTCAAACTGCTTCACCCTATTAGTCATTACAAAAAGCTAGGCCCATATCTCCGATCTCTCAGACGAATAAGCCGGATCCTCCGGGCGGCAAAAAGATCCCGCATATGGGACCAAAGCTAGTCGATGACCCGACAATGGAGGTTCCCCGCCATACCCCACACCCAGAATGGGGGCACTCTCCCTCCTCGAAGCTATCTCCCCAGGGAAGGAAGAATCTGGAGTTCTAGTGTTCTCCTTGGAGTACGAAATAGGAGCAGAGGCAGTTGAGTCGGAAGAACTGGGCAACTCCACCAAACTCGACAATCGGGGGGCTCAAAACCCCTGCGCCCGAAATTTCCAAATGCTCTAACAAGGGAAAATTCAGGGTTAACAACGGCAATGGATGGCTTGGCCTTGACAGGGACTCAGTCACCAGCGCTCTCTTCCCCTTACCCATAAACGGGGTACTGTACCTTCTTCTTCTGAAACATCCATGGAAAATTGTCTCATCCAGCATAGACGTCATCTTCCTTGCAATACACCTCCGTCAGGAAAGATAAGCGAAGAATTGACCAACAACGGTCTTTAGTAAAACACACTACCTATATAAGTTGAAACTGGCACCCCCTCCAAGTATGTCTTTAATATCTCCTTACAAGAAAAAGGATTATGGGGCCACACTTGATCAAAAAGTCCATAAATGTGGTTTTCCTTGGTCGAAAGATCTCCCTCTTTCGTGCGACTAATTGGCATGAGATCTTCCGTCCAATACAGAGGAAACATCTCCTTCCCAAAGATATGATCCAGATAAAATGAAAACAACCAAGGCTTTGACTTTACCTTGAAAAAGTACTTCTTAAAGCTTTGATGAGAGCTTGAAAGGAATTAAAGAGTTTCTTCCTTGATACACTATTAAGCAATACCAGGACTCCTCTTTTCGAGTCGACTATGTGGAAAAAGGAGAAGAATACCCAAAGGCTTGGCTTGGGGCTCAAGCACTGCATCAGAATCTCAAAGCAAGGGATAGCTGCCAAGCTGTTGGGATGAAGTTGCGAGGGAGCCACGTTCATCTGGTTCAATACCCCACATTCGAAGTCCGTGAAAGGCAGACGAACACCAAGCTCCTCGAACAAAACTCGGTACATAAACAAAGATCCATATTCTCCGCAGTGAAAGATCCTATCCGAAGAAGAGCAGGGGAGGCAGTCAAAAGAATCCTCGTTATCACAACAGGAGATTTTCACCTTATCCTGGAAGGATTGAATGTTGTCCAGACTGGTCATCATCGAGCTCTCCTAGCGTATCCTATGAGAAACCCATGAGTAAGGGTTGGGAATCCTCTTTAACGGCCTCGCCTTCGGCACAGTCCCAGCTTTCCTCTTCACCATTGGCCTGAACAAGGATCCTGAAAGCAGAAGAAACTAGAAATCGAAAAGACTCGTCTATTGCTAAGGAAAACCTCAAAAAGGGGGCCAAGACACCGAAAGCGTGAAAAACTCAAAGAACGAGAGGAGACATGTTTGTTTCAAAGACAATAAATCCCTCAGCGGACGGAGGACACTAACACCACAAGGTTAATCTTAGCCGATCAAATCCATCTTGTGGAGGTTTTTCGAAAAATTGTGTAAGACAGTGGAAACACTTTCCTATCATGATTACTCATTCAAATCAAAAAAGTGAAAACCAACAGAAGGATGCCACGGAAAAGAAGCAGACCCCACTAATAAGCCGTCATACCAAGGGACGGGAGACGAAGAGAGAGAACTCACACAAATAAAAGATACGACAAATAAGACTCGCTTGAAGAAAAGACAGAATAGTCGTACACCCATTAAATTCATCTTCCTCAAGGCCATTCCAACTCAGTACCCTCATGCATGCTCTCTCAGCATAGCCTTTGCAGTTATTTGCCTTGACACGTCTTCCCCGAGTACCCATTTTAGTTCGGCCTACACAAAGTCGCTTGTCCGGGATGAATTTTAGCGGCTAGGTCCTCTCCATCCACTCTCCATGACCGACTACCCCCCTATGACTTCAATGGACTCCCACCTCAACTCCCATTTGGCTCTAACAGCCATCCGCCTAAATAGTCGCAATCAAGCGCTCAAAAGCAAGCATCTCACCTGGCTTCTCTAATGAGTCAGTATAGCTCGGTAAAACATTTAAAAATGAAACTCCTCGAAAATGCCAAAGGATAATACTTAAGAGCTCGGCACATAGTCCTTCGAACTAGCTCCAACCACTACAATATTTTTAACCTATAGGAACAGTTGAAAACCGTTCCCAAAACATAAAAAACTATTCTCATAGACCTACGGGAATGGTTTCCCATGTGTACTCAAATCAGTCGTTCCGTTAGGCTATAGGAACGATTTTTGTCCCTATGGCCACGCTGCCAAAAAAATCGTTCCCATAGGTCCAGCCTATGGGAATGGTTTATAAGTGTTCCTGTAGTCCATGCCTATAGGAACGACTGTAGTACTGTTTTTGTAAACCTAGCTTATAGGAACGGTTCAAATCTGTTCCTATAGTTCCAGCCTATAGGAACGGTTTTTGAACCATTCCTATAATGTTTACCTATAGGTAAAGCTTATAGGAACAGTTCTGCAGCCATTCCTATAGGTGCACATTATAGGAACGGTTTATTAACTGTTCCTATAGGCTGAAAATATAGGAACAGTTTTAAAACCGTTCTTAAAAGTCACACATTTAGGCACGGTTGAAAATCGTTCCTATAGGCTGAAACTATAGGAACAGTATAGAAATCGTTCCTATAGGCGAGAGGAACCTGTGCATAGGTTCAGTTCAAAGGTATCTTGTAATAGACCACACAATTTCACAAACGACCATACAATTTCACAAACGTAGTTTCGAAAATATAAATTTCATTCAAACGTAGAATATATTTAAATTGTTGACTCAAAATAACAAGTTTACAATTATAGTACTACACTATTAAGTCTAAATAAAGTTCACAAATAACATGTGAAATTGTTCTATCAAGTCTAGCATTCCCATTCCAAATTAGCCAAGTTCTCTTGATCATCTCCTCCGTGAAATTTATCTTTCATCTCTCAATTCATCATTTTCCTGCAATAATTAATTAATAATTAAAAATGATCAAAAAAACTCCATAATCATACATTAAAAACTATAATAACCTGATTTTGAGGATGATGTGTGGAAGTGGAAGAACCAAAGATGCTATTGGCATCCCTTGGAGTAGTAGGTGGTGTCAACAGAGCTGTTATAGCCTCTATGTCCAAATCTGGGTTCGCCTGTGCAATAAATATCTTCAAAAGAGATTGCATTCCTTGCATTTGGCGTTGCATCTAGTTCTGTATATCTTTCATTTTTGCATGTCTTTCTTCCATTATTGCATGTTGCTCCTTCAAAGACTTCACCTCTTGATCATGTTTTTCTTGCATTGCTGTCATTTCTTCATTTTTTTTAAGATTGTGGGTGTAATTGTTCCTCCATAACAACGCACCCTTTTTGACTTCTCTTTCTCAAACATAGATTGAAAGGTCTCAGCAGCAGGTTTCCCATCAAGCTCAACCATGGTTTTAAGCTTTTCCTAAAATGTTCATTTTAATAATGTTAGTGATAATAATAAATAATTAAGTATAAAACAATAGCTAGAAGAAAAACTCACAATTGCCTCTTCAGTTTCATTATCTAAGGCTTTTTCGTCCTTAGTCCGAGTTTCAACAAACATCTCAACTTGACTGAGTTCTTCATTCTTTTAAAAATTCTTTATAAATCACAAGAATGAGTTAAAACATAATATCGACATTACTTTAAAATTCAAAATATGAATCTGTGCAAAAAAATATTACCAATTTTTCTTTTATCACAGAAAATCTTTTATTGCCCATCCAATGCCTCCATTTTTGTTGTGATCTGTTCAATTTATTTTGTTGGCACATATCCTACATCAATAACAAAAAAAACTAAATATATGCAATCAGAAAAAATCAATAACCATATGAAAAGCAAGCAAGAAATCCATGGGTGGTTTCACTGAGGTTAGAAGCATACCAAACTCTGAAAGAGGGAAAAAGCAATGTCACTAAGGAAAAGAAAATTCAATATACAACAAAAGAAAGAAGAGTAGGAGTGTCTTCAACAAGCATATATATATTCAACAAGCAAATATCCATCATACACTTCATTCTATCCTAGACATCTTTTGCTCCAAGCAAATGCTCTCAAAATTATAAGACTTAATTTGAATCCAATTAGAAACTGAACATAACCAATGACTTGCATTTGTCTGAATAAACTGGCATTTCAGCAGGTTAAGCATCTCAGTAGCTTACTTTCTATATGCTGACTAGCAAAGTAGCTTCATAAGACACAAGATTCAAAATTCAAGAAGAGATATCAATCACCAAGCAAATTTGAAGATTGAGATTAACAGATTGCTCTTAATATGTTCAATCTTGAAACCAACTTCAATCAATGAACCACAAATGAATAGCAATTTAAGTTTTTTTTTTTGAGAAAGAACCCTGCTTCTATTCATGAGGACTGAAGAGATATAGGTATAGGGAGGAAGAGAGGGAAAACATGTAAAATAGTTCAGAAAAAAAGTATCAAATAACACATTAATAAAATACTACAAATATCACAAAGACGATCGAGTCATATAATGACGTCTAATGAAGGCATCAACAGCAATGACCGTTAGTTGAGAAGTAGAAGATTTGTTGCGGAAGATCCGATGGTTCCTCTCATTCCAAACAAAACATCTCCAAATAAATGAGAGATAGGATAGCAGTTTGCGTCGACGAGCTCCCATAGCATGCCACCCCGATGAGGACAGCGAGTAAGATCCGAGCCGTCGGAGATGAAGAAGAGAAAGCCAGCCCTCCAAAGTATAATGACAGGTTGAGAAGAGATGGCAGTGGGTTTCCCTATCGAGAGAGCATAAAACATAGGAGATATCTGAAGCAATTCCCCATCGTGCGAGACGGTCACGTGTTAATAATTTCTTCCGGAGCCACAACCATCCAAATAGAGCAATATTGGGTGGGAGTTTTAGAGGCCACAATCGGTTATGGTGCCGATCAATGATCCCACGATATGTCAGAATCTGATAAAAACTACGGGTAGAGAACAAACCATTTGATGACCATCGCCATGAGATGGAGTCCTCATGAGAATGAAGTCGTATCGGCTCAAGATCTCTATAAAGGGATCCTAAGGCCTCCGCGTCAACTAGAGAGGAGAAAGTCAATGACCATCCAACACAAAAGCCCATTCTATTAAGCCGTTTGACCTCCGAGATAAAGGCAAATGGTTGTTCAGAGAGATGATATAAATCAGGATACTTCTGGGCAAGGCATAGATCATCACACCATCGATCAGTCCAAAGACGCGTACAATCAGACGCGTGCAATCACCATTCCCCACAATGAAGGAGGAGCCAGTAGTCATCATCTCAAGGAGCTGTGAAAGATCCTTCCATATGGGTGAAGCCTTGCGAGTGAAAGACGTGGAATTCTAGAAGTGGAAATCACCATATAATTGGTGAAAAGCATCCTCACCCAGAAGAGATCTTCTCCCTGAATCAATTTCCAAATCCAATAACATATTCTAGCTCTATTGTGTGCCAATAAGTTTAGAATATCCAGTCCACCATCTGCTTTTTCACAAGTAACATTTGGCCACGCAATAAGGCATCGCCCCTTGGTAGAAGGGCAATCAGCACCCACCCAAAAAAAACGTCGACGACATCTATCAATAGCCGAGATTACCCATCTAGGAGCTTGAAAATGGATAATGGGTATGCAACACAGCTCAAAAGAGTGTTGTTGATCAAACATAGACGACCAGCCCGAGAAAGTAACCGGCCCTGCCAACAATTGAGACGAGTCTCAATACGAGACACCACTTGACTCCAGTCCTGTTTACATAAGCGACCCAATCACAATGGGAGCCCAAGGTACTTCAACGGAAAGGATGTTGAATGGCAGCCATGGGAGTTAGCAATATCAGAGGCCATCCCTAGTTGACTCGTGAGGCTAGATACAGAATTCTTCTGAGCATTAATTTTCAACCCAGCAACCAGTTCAAAGCAACGCAATAAGAAGAAGAGGTTGCGGTGGCTGAAGTCATCATTTAAACATAAAAGAACGAGGTCGTCGGCGAAGAAGAAGTGAGTGATAGGATTATCCAATTGGTTTCCAAGTAGTCCCCTTATGTAGCCATGGCTAGCAGCAAGGTCTATCAAGCGAGATAGGCAGTCGGTAATGAGATTGAATAAGAAAGGAGATAGTGGATTGCCCTGGCGAATGCCCCGTTGGTGATGGAAAGGGATCCCAGCCGAGCCATTAATCAGAATAGCAGAGTCCGTATCCAGGATATGTGATATCCAATCTCTCCATTTGGGAGAGAAGCCCCTTGTCGCAAGAAGGTCAAGTAGAAAAGCCCAACCGATCGAGTCGAAAGCTTTCTTCAAGTCAACCATGATCAGGAGGCTATCTTCATTTGCGCGGTGAGAAGCCCAAGCCGCTTCATGAAGACCCATGAAGGAGTCAAGTGTACTGCGGCCCGTCATAAAGGCACATTGCCGTCCATCAATCAATAGAGGAATCAGTCCCTTCAGTTTGTTAGAGAGAACCTTTGAAAAAATCTGAATCGAGCTATGTCCAAGACTAATAGGCTGGTAATCCGTACAATAAGAGGCCCCGGCAGATTTAGGGATCAATGCAATATGTCCCCTGTTGAAGCGACGAAGGGAACCTGGATCATGATAGAATTCAGTGAATATGTCATATATATCATGTTTGATGATATCCCAATGTATACGATAAAATTCCAGCGGAGTACCATCAGGTCCGGGAGCTTTATTGGTACCCATGCCATCCACAGCAAATTTAATCTCATCCAATGAGAAGGGACCATCCAGATCCATCAGGGCAGGTAGCGGTTGAAGGCCAATAGCCCCCCAATCCACCTTCAGGATAGGTCGCCGATGTTTCCCCAATATGTCGATAAAGTGACGTCTGAAAGCATCGGCGATCAGGTCTGGTTCCACGCGAGTCCCCGAATGAGTGGAGACCGAGTGAATCCAGTTGAACCTGAGCTTATTGGAAGCCCATTGGTGGTAGAATCGAGTGTTTCGATCTCCATCCTTCATCCACCGGATTTTAGCACGTTGCCACCAGTGGGAATCTTCAATATCGAGGGCATGATCAAGTTCATATTTCAGTTCGCGTAGTTGAGACATTTCAAGAGCATCAAGAGGGGAGATTTCAGCCTTGGAGTTTAGGGATTCAAGTTGGCTTTCAATGCATCTTCGGCGGGAGCTATGCTCTCTCCTCATATTGCTCGCCCATTGAATGATTAGTTTGCGGAGCTTCTTCCATCGAAATGACCAGCAAGCACCGGCAGAGAGAGATTGAGACGATGAAGAGGTCAAATCGGAAATGATTATATCTTTGAAGGACGAGTGCTTTAGCCACCATAATTCCATGCGGAATGGACGAACAATGGGAGGAGAGGGAAGATAACTCCGAATAGTAGGCCGGAGTGATCAGAAAGTTTCTTCTCCTGAACCAATACAGAAGCGAGCGGCAATGAGCGGGATGCAGCCAGGGAAATAAGAATGCAGTCAAGTTTCGTGAGGCTAGGAATTGCGTGGTTGTTAGACCATGTGAATTTTTTCCCCTTCAACGGCAAGTCGATCAGTCCCATGTCAATAATAAAGCGCGAGAAATGTTCGGCGTCCCTAGCCGGAACCAGAGCAATTCTTGCGTTCGGAGTCGAAGCGGGTCATATTGAAATCTCCACCCATTATAATGTTCTCATCCAGATCGGTGAAAAAAGAAGAGAGATCCTCCAAGAATTCCACACGCGCTGTCGAGCAAGGAGGGCCGTATACATTTATAAAGGTATAGCGACATCGGGTTGCGGAATGTTCGAGCGAAGCCATGAGAGAGCGATTACCAACGAGGGTATTTATAGCAGACCATATATCTGCATCCCATATTAGGATAAGCCCACCACTCTGACCCACGGCATTGAGGGCAATGTGTGATGGGTTTCGAAATCCCGTAAGTTGCTTCGCAAGGAAAATGGAGTGATCAGAAGATTTCGTCTCTTGGAGACCCTAAACAGAGCAAGAGCGATCTTTAACAAGAGACTTAACCAAAAAACGTTTAGAATTATGCCCCAATCCCCTCACGTTCCAATATAGAGCAGAAAAGTTGGTTGTAATAGTCATGGACATATCATTACAACAATCTCAGAGCAAAAGAGAAGAAGAAAAACAATCATGCCATCAGGAACTCAGAGAGTTCCGCCTCCAAGAGAGCAGGGGCAGCATCAAATAAGAAACCCAGGTCGCGCACTTGTTGGGTAAGAGGCCGGGAGCTAAGGGAGGGGGGCACAGGCAGCAATAGTTGACCGAGAGCACGGCAGGGGCGAGCCGACGGAGGAGGGCGGACGCGACTGGTGGAACCCCTCATAATGATTTCAGCCGTCAACGGGTCACCGTTTGAGTGAGCCTTCCGTGCTGCAGCGCGTCTTAAGGAGTCTCTCGGACCGCATCGCATCCCCAGGATGCGGAGACTACGCCTCACCATGATCCGAGAGGTATTTCTTGGGCGGCGATGGTAGGTGAGTAGAGGTCGGGCATCACAAACGTCGAGGGGAAAGGGATGGTCTTCAACATTTAAGATGGGGATATCCAACTGGAGCGGATATGGAAGAGGTGGGAGGATCCGCATCCGAAATCTGTTAATAGAAAGCCAAGAGAAAAAATGCAGAATTAGAAATAGGGCCTGGCTCATAAAGAAAGGCCCAATCTGGACCACCCGAGCCACAATGAGGTCGAATAAACTCAATAAAGCAGACGATAATGGTTGCATATATGGCCACGCCATCAGAATAGACGTAATCAAGTGCCCAAGCCAGGTAGAGGAAAAGACATCAGCAACAACATAGGAAGAAGGCGGCGACCGCAGAGACCCTGTAGCCCACAGGCGGCGATCGAGCGCCAAAGAGGACCATGACAGCCCCGAACAGCGATCCAGTCTGCAGCCAGTCCCATCCAACGCCCCAAGAGTGAGGAAATGCTTCAGTCGGATCAGAGGGAGAGGGGCCAAGCCATCAATGCATTCCACATCAGCCGTACGGACATGGGGAGGAGGTAATGACCCATGAACGCCGGCCTTCGTCGGAGAGCCGTCAAACCGGAGAGAGAGGTGCGATATGATCCCAGAGAAAACATGAGAGGCCAAGATCAGAGGCTGATAGGATGAAGATCCGTTGGGATCAGATGCAGATGGATTGATCATCGGAGTTGGGAGAGCAGAGTCAACCGAGAGTAGCGACCCCGACCCATGCGATTCCTCTCGATTTACCATCGCATACCCTAGAGAGGGAGAGGAGGTAGCATTGGGTCAAGATGAATGATCATCGGCGTCAAGATCATCATCTGAATCATGGGCCCCGACATCAAAGTCGGGAGGGGAGGAGACGCTATCATGAAGAATCCAACGATGCCAAGAAATGTCAAGGTGAACCGAATAACGCCGGCCTTCAACAGAGGCAAAAATACGCCGGGGGATCACGTTCAGGGAGGGTGCTCGAATCCGAATATGACATGCATCAAGATCAGCCCATCGAAGGGAACGAGTATCCAGCGCGTCGAATGCTCCAAACGAACAGACGAGGGCAGATAAAGCTTCCTCATTCCAGAATATAATAGGAAGATCACGAAGAGCCAAGCCAACAGACAGTTCCATCATCGGCATATGATCATAAACCTCATCTTCAACCCAGTCATCAACAGAAAGGGAAGCATCACCCCACTGAAAAGTACGGCGGCGGATCAGAGATCGCTTAAAATATGAAGAGGGATCAGGGGCGGTGGTGATGAGAAGACGGCCGTCAGGGAGCGATCGTTGACGCCAGTAGCGACGATGAGATGAAACATCCCGAAAGCATGAAGCAAGAAAACCCGCAACATCAGCCTCAGCCTCCAATGCACCCCGAATAGTAACCTAGACACAACGCTCGGCTAAATATCCAACCCGATTAAGAGTGGCACGAGAAGGGGGGAGGAAGAGCGCAAGCGATGAAGGTCGATTACTAGAGTCAGCAATGCCCTGACCAGAAGGATCTGCCAATGAGGAACTGGGGGGTATAGAGGGGCAGGGAGGAAGGCCGGAGCTGGACACAGGTGCCGAAGAGGAATCTGTAAAAGGAGCAGGGACTCGAATATGAGGCGGAGCATGAGTCGATACCTCGGAGCCAGAAGGCAGAGAAATCGCTGAAGGGGAAGTCCGAGAGAAAGGGCAACGCCCAGCCCGGTGACCTCGGCGCCGACAGCGGAAGCAGGCGGGAGGAGAGCGGCATTCAAAGTTGCGATGACCTCGTTCACAGCAATTGAAGCAGCGACCGGATTTCCGCAGAGTGGAGAGATAGGATTGGTGGTCCCATCTCGAAGGGAGGGGGTGGGAGGGAGAGCCAACAAAAGAGCGAGCAGAGTCGGAGGGGCGTCGGGCAGCAGACGGAGGTGGGGCGGGTGGGAATCGACACGCCACATCGGCGAAGGAACGTGTGGCCACCCAACGAGATGAGGAGGGGGAGGGAACCATCGTAAAAGAGACCCTGGCCCTTCCCCTACGACGGCAGACCGTCGTCCAACCCTCCTCGACAGGGGACACCTCGGAGGGCAACGGACCAGACGGGAACGAAGAGGGAAGCTTATCAGGCGCCATCCAGGTCATAGCAATTTAAGTTTGATTGAATACCAAATGATAACAGGCCAAGAAGACACCAAGCTGAATGAAGACTCAGCCTAGGCTTTATTTTGTTGAACCCATCATCACCTTTGTGGTCTACCAAAGTAATAATTTTGTAGCAACCGAAGGCCTTAAGTTCATCACTTCCTATGGATTAAAAAGATAATAACAGGGGATCGTTAACTTTGTAGATGGGAAAAGTTCATGACCTTGGCATTTGTGTGTATCTATTGGCGATCTTCACTGTAAGCACAAGTTAAATCAAAAAACAAATTCCGCTAGGCAATCTTAACTATTCTGCCTTTAACATCCTTACAGTTGAAGAGCTATAGCTAAAAGCCTATAAGATATCTAGTTTTGGATAATTTTAGTCTGGTAAAGTTGCATTGGCCTTGAATATACTAGCCTATGATGAATGGTCAGTACACAGGCCTTGAATATACTAGCCTATGATGAATGGTAAAGTTACATTTGAATGTCATCTAGTGGTTTCACCCGTAGTAACATAGATAGGAAGAGTGTGATTAGTGGCCCTTCTCGTTGTCAGTCACTTGGTGGAGCTGAGAATAAATCCAAGTCATTGTCAAATGGATTTGTATCTAGGAGATCCACATCCTTTCAGTTGAGATCATCTCTCTCAAACAGCATCAAAATAGTAAATGGTTTAGTATACCATCAAAATAGTAAATGATTTAGCATCAAAATAGTAAATGGAAGACTTCATTTTTCTCCTTCCTTCCTCTCCTGTTCTCATCAAACTAGAACAGGAGAGGAAGGAAGGAGATAAATGAAGTCTTGTCTAAGACCCACCCATCACATGAAAGGATGAGAAGCAAAACAAGGAGGGGAAAGTATTCAAGTCAAGAAGGTAGCACAAATCAATAAGAAGCAAAAGTGCAAAACCCTGCTTCTAAAGCAACTAAAGAGAAGCTTCGCACAATCAAAGAAAACTGTTGAAGAATTCCAAGCTAGTTCACACTAGAAAATTATAGAAAGATGGGAAAAGGATACCATGAAGACTCCCAGATCTGATCTCAGAACCAAACAAAAGAGCCAAAGGGAGAAGAAAAATACAAGCAAACAGCATCAGATTAATTAGAGGACAACAGAAATCTTTGCCAAAAGTAAACCTGAAGAAAACCCACTCCTAGGTTCTTTTTTGCTTGTCATTTAGAGGAATCAGAACTCTGCACAATTAAATCCAAAGATCCAATCTAAGGAAATGAGAAGAGAAGAGGGAGACCAACCGATAAACTAAAATCTCAAAGAAAAATTTGTGACTAGTTACTCAAGAGAACCCTCATAAGAAACCTAAGGGATAAAAAGAGGATATCACAACATGCAAATAATTTGAGGCAGAAGAAGATTAAAGAAAAAACAAACAAACTTACATGGCTGAAAGAGGAACTAAAAATGCACAAAAACTCATCTCAATTCTCACCAAGCCAACATAGTTAAGCAATTAAATCAAGCTTCTTGAATCTTGAGAGATAGAGAACTGATGAGGAAGGGAGAGAAGCCTTCTTTTCTCCTTCTCAGTCAACAATTAATGGATTGGAAAAGAATCAGAAAGCACCATCCACTCGCACATCCAAAGGCCAAGGCATCAGGTTCTCCACTAAAGCAGGCATGTACAAGAACAGCAATAGAGAGAGAGAGAGAGAGAGAGAGAGGAGGAGGGGGCAAAGGAAAAAAGATGTTTCAATATCCTGTTATGCTTCTGAGTTCTAAAGGCTCACAATTAGTAATGGTTTAGTATGACAAATATGGTTCAGACTGCATGTTATAGTAGCTTGAAAAATAATTCATCTCAATTGATCACAATAAACTACAAAGATGTTCATTAGACACAACAGTCGACAAACAAGATTTTGATCACAATAAAAAGTTCCATTTTAGTATGGTGAAGTCAATATGTATCCTCATAGTGAAAGCCCACTCCATATAGTAAAACTTCCACCACAAAAGATCAAAAAGAAAAACATCAAAAGACTAAAACATAGAAGGAACATATTAGAGAATTGATCAACTAATAGGTTCCACTATCCATGCAGGATGATGAGAGACACAAAAATTGAAGTTATAGTTCCTACAGAAAGTTAAAATAACAAGTTAATTATGAATATTGAATCTCCAGAATATATAAGATTAAGATCTTTATATATGAAAAAGCATACCACTGAATGTAGAGATGAAATCAAGGCATGATACATGCAGACATTAGGGGCTTCTCTATCTGATATTTTATATTGTTGTTACCCTTATATCGATGAAACCTAATAATAGTAGTATTCACTAGATCAGATCACCTTAAAATAGTAAATGCGAAGATCAGAAGTAAGCTTCTGAAAGTAATACATATAAAAAAAACATTAGTTTATTCCTCTGTCAATACCATTACTAGATGTTTTAGCTTCATGAGCACAGGTTTCTTCAGATGTAACACTGATACTTAACGATAGGCATGTCATACAAAAACAATGTGTACCAACATGCAAGTCTACGACAACAAAACCTAGAGGAGTGAACAAAGGAACAAACCTAGAGGAGTGAACTTTACTATTTTTTAACAACTATTAGTTTAAATAAAAGAAACCTAGCTACTTACTTGGATGGGTTCATAGCTCCAATAATCAATCATTTGCTTGAAGTGTTCGAGAGGAATGTCTGTAGGACGATTTATCCTCTCGTTGTTTGTTACGTAATTGTCAAAATGTTCCTTCTTGATTTTTGATTTGTGTTTCCTCCAAGCTTCATCCATAATTTTGAACACAACCCCTTTCCCTATTTCTAGAAGGATGAATTTTTTCTACAAAGTGAAGCAAAACAAGCATTAATATTAACATGCAAATGTAAATGAACAATATAAAAAACTATCATACATTGATATATTTTCATATGTCATCCTTTTTCGGTACGGCCTTCCAATTGGTGTAAATCAAGGGACACCAATCTGAATTTCATGCCACGGTTCCCAGAAATTGGCTCAAGTATGAAATAGCTTTCTCATTGGGCCCAACTAGTTGTGCTTCACTATTGAAAATTATTTCTTGTCGCTCCTCTAGCGATCTTCCATGAATTCTATAGCACTTTGTCTTCCCTCTTGCTTTCTTTTTTGATATTCCTAATTGATATAACAATAATGATTTAAAAATAAGCTAATTATAGAATTCCATATAATGACATAATATACCTTCGGGAACATGTTCCAACTCATCGAGTATATTGTGCTCTTCCTCAACATCTACTTCCTCTTCTAGCTCATCGGGTATATTGTGCTCTTCCTCAACGTGTTCCATGTCATCTTCTCTACATTCCTCTTCTAGCTGATCTTCTTCTAGCACTTGCATACCCAGCTTCTCACGATATTCAACCATTGACATTGATGGACACAAAGGTGCAGTCTTTGTCTTCTTTGTTGCATACCCATGTCCTTGCTCATGGTTACCCTTTCTTTGTTGATCTTGAATGGTTGGCCTTTGTTGCTGTTGCACTTGGGTAGACCTTTGATCTTGAATGATTGGCCTTTGTTGTTGTTGCACTTGAGAATTAAGACCTTGTATTGGAATTGGAAAGAACTTTCTTTTGAGTAGAGGATGTGGGTCTTTGATCTTGAATGATTAGTCTTTTTTCTCTATTTTGAATATCATTAGAAATGACCTGCCTCATAGTAGAAGCAGTAGGTTGAGTGGGGACTGCATCCTTGGGCTTTTCAGAGGATGTTTTTCCTCTCTCTTGGACATTGATATTAGAGACAATATTCTTCTGATTGGCCTCTGCATTTTGTGCGACTGAACCATTCTTATTTTGTTTCGAGACTGAACCATACCTTCTGTTTGGATTTAACTTCTTATTCTGCTCAATCTTTTCACATTTAATTTTGTAATGCTTGGTCGCTAACTCTTTGCTTGACTTTGCTTGTAGTGGAAAGTCCATATCAATTCCTTATGTCCAAATTAGTCAATCAACAACTGAACAATCAAGAAAAATGTGTAACTCCAAGTCAATCAATAATAAGATCAATGCATAATGCAACACTAAAAGATATTATACTTTCTTTAATTGTAATGGTAAATCAGTAGGATCAGTAAATCTCAAACATCACCTAAGTAACACCATGAAAACCAATTTCTAGTTAATTCAAAATTTGGACAGTGTGTTAACAAACCTTTGATAGTTGAGTCTTCCGCAATATCAAAAAGTTCAAGAAATGAATCCTTGAGGTAGATATTTGCAGTAATATGATGCTTACACAACCATTCTTCCTTCTGGGACTTGAAATGGTAAGCTCAGCTCAAACTAACATTCTACCAAAGAAGATAAATGATCCAGCAAAAGAAATAAAAGAATAACACAAATGGACTTTCATCAACAAAACAAAAAGATAACAGAAATATTTACTGTCTATGAACAAAGATAACTGCATATCCAGCCTTCACAAAGTACCTGCAGTACAACAAGTGAGTTGTTTAATCACAACACTAATTTGAGTTTATAAACATAGAAAAAGTAACCATACTATGTTGATGCTACTCCCCTGTAACCAGAGCTAAAATTCATATTAGAGCAGTGGTGGTGTGAAGAAAAGTAAGATTCATATTCTCATACAAGAAATTTATGTTAAACTATTAAACGTCTCAAGCATGAAAACCATGAACACAGAAGATCTCTTAGTTATTACCAACTATGTTGTACCTACGAAAACTAATAACACTTGATAGCAAAATATCTGATAAGTTGCCTTACCCTGCGTTAAGCAGTGGTGCTTGAGCTTGCCTGTTTCATACAAGCTGTCTACTGTTCTATATATGGTGCAGTTCTGAACAATTGCTGAATAAGTGCATTTTCAACAGGGCATCCAGGGCATGAGTCACAAATTGAACTGAAGCAGTGCTGAATAAGCAGCAATCACTTATTCAGTAGTTCTGCTTCAGTTTAACTTCAACAATTACGTAAATCAAGATGAGTATGCAGGCGAATGCATTCAGGGCTAATTATTATTTTCTCACTTGTTTAGCTCCCCAATTAATCACTGGACAAGAGCTAAGGGGAAAACAATGTGATTTTTTCATGACTAAGCAGCATCATATTTTGATTTTGCAAGGACCAAAAGATCACTATAGTTACTTTTCAGCTGCAAAATTAATTATAATGAATTTGAAGGGATATTTGAAGACAAAATCCATGTCCAACAAAATAAAAAGAAATGTTTAAGTTGGTGCAAAGAATAAACATTAAGACCTGAAATATGTTATCATAATAAGTTTTTCTTCCTTAATTCAAAAGATCAAAGGTGAAACTGAAACTATGACCTGAAACAGAACTATAACCTATCAAATTGATACAATTGAACAACTGATACTAAACTATAAGAAAGAAAGATAAAAATGAAAAGAAAAAATAGTTCATCTTTGTTCAGTTTCATTATTAAAGCTGGAACTGATCTATACCCTATCAAATTGATACTGTTGAAACTATTAAAAGCATGTATCATGCATGGAGATACCGGGATAGTAAATATCATGTATCATGGTATTTTAACTTCAAATCTTAAGTCCAAAGGCTGACCCAGCCTTCCAGGTTAAACTTATCAATAGAGCATAAAGGAAAATTAGTTCTGACTTGTTCCTTGTTCATTCGTATCATATTTTAGAGGTGTTAGTTCTTGCAACTTGAGATCCACAAAATATTTGAAGTCCAGCCAGGAAACTCCTAACGTGGATAAGGATCAGCTCAACTCAATAAAACTAAAATCAAAACTACTTCTTTGATTCACAAGTATTGAATACAATCATATCTCTAGTTCTTTGTAAGGAATCAGCATCTCTCCTTAATTTATTTCTCTTGGTTGCTAAAACCAAAACTACTTAATTAGCCTTCATTTCACGCTACTCTCAAATTTATGATTCCAATAGATTTGTGTATTCTCATAACCAAATATTGTATCTTGGGAAAATGAATGAGGCTATATATATGTAAAAAAATACACTAATTAAATTGAAGTTCAGATCCAAAAAGTACGTCATAGTAAAGCAATTTTGAAAAAAATCTGAAACTTGGATCTAAAAACACTAATTTTGTCAAAAATCATATCAACTCAATAAAACTCAAAGGTCATGCCACTAAGGTGAGGAAGTTGGCATTCAAAGCTTTCTCTTCTCAGATAAAAGGCCTTAAGTTATTGCATCTAACACCTTTGAAATCTTAACAGATAAAAGTATAAAAATAATGAATCTGAGAAAAATTATGTTCAACTACTATTTTTCTGGACATAAATGGTTTGTGTCATGAAATTGGAGTACTATATGTATTGATATTATGATTTGGTATAATATTTCAAGTAAACTAAACTTCAAATGCAAAACCACTTATATAATTCATTACCTTTTAGGAAACTAGAAGTTACATTCTAAATAAAAAAACCAACTGGTTAGTGGTTTATGTCTTAAATGCAGTCAGGTGCCCCTTTAGGATGCAAGAGTCCATGAGTTTGTTCATCGGCATTAAATGAGCTTCAATCTCATTAACTGTACATAAACTAGTTGTTCATGTATATAATTAACAGTTCTAACATTCTAATCAATCTCAAGTACCCTTAGAAGAACTTGGAAATAGAAGATTCAGAGAGAAAGGTAGAGGTCATACCAATGAGTAAAGCTCCCCAACTTAATTTTGCAAAGGAGTGCCACTTAGAGCAGTATTGCAGCGCCTATCCTTTATAATGTGAGCCTGCAATAATGTAAATTAGTATTTATAGAAGAATAATAACCTAATGATCATTTTTCTGCATAATAATATTTATAGAAGCATAATAAGTTTATTGCAATAATAGTAATATAAAAGAATCACCTTATTTTATTACAATATAGAACCATTTAATCAAAGTAGTCCCAGAGCGTGTCATCAAAATCGGATTCTTCTTCGGACTCTATTTCATTTGAAACGGATGAATAATTTTCAACAATGGTAGGCTCTATGTCGTCCCTTGCCCATTCAACATTAATTTCATCATCAGGCAAAGACAAAATTGTTGTTGGTTTTGGCTCAATATTATATGTTTCTTCAGCACAATATGATTGGTCATTCACATTAGAAATCTCTCTATGAGGAGTTTTCATAACGTCATACCAATTATCTTTAGAGGGATCGCGAACATAGAAGCACTGTTGGACTTGAGAAGCCAGCACAAATGGATCATCCATATAACATTTTTTATTGAAGTGAACACAAGTCAACCCATACTTTTCTGATTCTACTTCAAACCAATCACATCTAAACAAGACAAACTTGAAATTACCATAATAGTCTAGCTCAATTATTTCATTTATTGCACCATAATAAGTAACTGCATTCATCGTCGGATTTTGATCATGCTATTTCCAATATAACATATAATTATTGGGACAAGCATCAATCTTTTTATAATCAAGGCCCAAGTCCCTTATCATGGCTCTTGTTTTATTAAAAGATTGGGAGATGTTTAAATCTGGCATAGCTTCTTTTAGTAGCTCTAAGAGTGCATTGAATGACACATTACTTCAACCAAAGAGACACTTCATCAAATATAACCGAATGGTGAAGGACAAAGTAGAGAAATTTTTACAACCGGGGTACAATTCCTTGTTTGCCTCCTCTAATAAATTATAAAACTTTTTGGCATCTTCATTAGGCCCCTTTTTAACTCCATCTTCTTCTGCCACTTCTCTAAATCTATCATGTAACAGTGCATCCATATCATCCATGCAATTCTCTCCATCATCGATGTCATCCTCCTCTGTGGGCATTGTTAACTCCTCACCATGGTTTACCCAAATAGTGTAGTCTTTTAGAAATCCATAGTCTATCAAATGTTCAAAAATTGCATCTTTTGTTAACCAACGACCATTACCACATTTAGTACAAGGGCATAAAATCTCTCCTCCCTGATGCCTTCCTTTATTATAAGCAAAATGTAGGAAACATTGCACAGCATTGATATACTCCGCACTGTATCTCGGCATTTGAACCCATTCCTTATCCATTGATTTTACTTAACTACGGAAAGAAAAAAATCAAATGGTAAGAAACGACAAAATCATATCAAGTTAAAGCATATCAAGCCTATTCAACTTTAGCATTTGGAAAAAAATTATAATATGGAAATTTGAATAAACCAACCAGTAACTCTGTCAAAGCCTAGTGCTGAATCCAATCAAGTTTATTGAAGCCATAAGCCAAAAATCAAAGGAGGTGTAGATATGGACATCTATGTACTACTAAGAACCTAAGCTTTTTTGGGTTGATTAAAAGGTCAACAAATTAAAGAACTAAACAATCAACATTAATCTGGATATATTTCCAAATTAAAAAACTGAACAATCAACATTAATCTGAACAATCAACATCAAGAACTAGAAGCCTAGAGGAGTGGTTCTCACATATCTTCATTAAGTGAAGAAACTGGACAATAAATTAATTAAAAATAGACATTATAACTCTGGATATGTTCCACATGCACATCAACAAATTGAAACATCAGTTTTTTAATCTGGATATATTTCCAATTGCTCTGTTGTTGTACCACTACTTTCCAATTAATTACATCAAAAAGTTGAAGGAAAGATTTAGTCAAATGCAATGAGTATTATATATAAACAATAGATCAGCCAATTGATTTAAAAAATAGTTCGCTCTTTATGCATTTTACAATCTCATTTCCGGTGGAAATCATAATCAAGTGCCAATGAAATAATTCATAATGAGTGAAATATTGAAATGTCATAGTCCAAAATTGGTTCAAAAGGTCTAGCAAGTGATAATAAATAGGAAATTGAAATAGCACAGTTTTGTATCTTTCTGATGCATCATGTCCAAATGTCGCTATCTACAAAACTTTCTTAGTGTGTTCATGCTATCTAGTAGTAATATGCTACATCAGCAAAACAAAAAGAAGCTAAATTTGTTTTTCTCTAAAAAGTCAAAATCTTCATACCAATTTGCTTTGGTCCACTTGCCATTAAGCAGTGTCTTTTGATGAATTGAGCTGTGAGATGACAAACGTAGAAACATATGAATGCTAAACCCTTACTACCTAACAAGCTTTTCATCACTTAAATTGATAAATTGAATGCAGTATCTTTGGTAAATTGATAAATTAAAAGCTTTTCATCACTGTGGAATTTTTTACATTTTAAATCATTAAACCCTTACTACCTAACAAGAAATGGTCCTCAAGCAAAGGCATTGGAATAGAAAAGAATCAGTTAATTCATATTTTGCCTCCATGTGAAAAGCCAAAATATGGTGGAAGTAAAGTGATTTTGCAGTAGTTGAAAAGCCAAAATAATCAGTTAATTGAGCTAAATTGAGCATTTGGTGACAGTAGGTTTGGCTGGAAGTCGGCAGGAGGGGTCGAGCAAAGAATTAAGGGAGAGGGAGAGGGAGAGGGAGAGAGAAGGGTTTACCTGTCGACGGGGGAAGATGACTGATTTGAGTGGAGAAGACGGGCGGGAGGGATCGAGCGAAGAAAACGACAGGAGGGATCATCGAACGAAGAAGACGATACGGCAGGAGGGATCGCCAAGCGAAGAAGACGACAATAGCGGAGATATCGTCGAGCAGAGAAGATGTCGAGCGGAGATATATGACGGTAGGAGGGATCGATCTGACACAGTACGAGTGAGCGGGAGAGTGTTTAGGGTGGAAGAGATCGAGTGAGCGGGAGAGGAAAATATTTCGAGTGTATAGGGTATTTTTGGGAACGGTCGTTAAATATGAACAGGTTTATATTTTTGGCTTATATATAATATAAATTGAATGGCTTTTAAAATGAACGGGTGTTAATATAATATATAGGTTTATATATATGACATTAATATATATATATTTAAGAATGGTTTTTGGTATAGAATTTTATTCGTGCATAGTATGGTGGGAGAGGGATATTTTTTGGTATAGATTTAAGTAAAAGATTTTTGTTGTAGAGAAGGAAAAATAAATTGTAGAGATTATTTTTGTTGTTTCATTTTTTAATTATATAGGTTAATTTTAAAAGGAAATAACTTTTTAATGTTCTCATAGTATATAGACTAAGGAAATGATTTCTTTATGTTCCCATAGTATATAGGCTAAGGGAACGGTTACTAAAATTGTTCCCATAGTATATAGGCTAAGGGAACGATTATTAAAATTATTCCCATATATTAGCTACGGGAACAGTTATTTTTGTGTTCTTATAGTATAATGGCTAAGGGAATGGTTCTGGAAACCGTTCCTGTAAGTGATGTATGGGAATACTTTTTCAACCGTTCCCAAAAGTGGCGTAGCCATAGAGCCCAAATGTAGTAGTGAACCGAGCATGAGGGTTGTGGACTAGACTAGAACTATTGGATCTGATCGGATTAGACCCAACAATGCCCCATCATTCACCCCGAACCAAACCACGAGGTCCCATCTAGGGGGCTCCACTCAAGCTACACCATTGAGCCAGACTCAAGTCAGACTAGATGACTCTATCCCAGGAACCCACCCGGCCATATATGGACTCTCACGTTCTTCCTCATCGCGAGGGATATACCATCATAAACCCGTCATCTCCAGAATTGGCCTCGACCCATTCTGGGCAACAATCCTAAGTTCCATTACCGGGCAGCATATCACCTCCACCTGCAATATATACAAATACGGCGCACCTCAGCAAACCCTAAGTTCCAATTCCATAAACCTTCACCTTGGAGTCCTCCTACCTTGGGTGTCGGAGTGTCTTTCGCAGGTCCCCCCCCCCCCCCCAACCGGCGTTGAACCAGATATGAAGAGACATCGAACCGAACCAGAAGGCCCTGATTCTCAAGTATGAATAAAGGCGTATTCCAACGGATTTCTAGGAGACATTCTCGTCGAATACCCAGACTTTCTCTACAAAATAGACACGATGCACAATAGGTAGACTCTTTATTCTAATTCCATACACACCACCTCGAATTTTATCTCACTTGAGCGGTAGAGTGTCTTTTCAGGTCACCACTGGAGCAACGCTGAACCAAGAGTCCAGGGAACTAGCGACATCAACGATCTCAGGTGAGAACATTTGGCGTCCACCGTGGGATTGAGTAAATCTTACCTCCTCTACCATGGTAGACACTTGGAGTCAAGCAAATATCGTCGGCAATATGCAACAACCCAATAACAGTGTCCCTTCGCTGCCGCGTGATGCCAAAATGGCAAGGAGAAACACTCTGATTTCTACCAACTCAACTCTAGAGGAGTTACGATGCATGATCGGTGATTTCGAGGAACAAAACCAAAGATTGACAACCCAAGTCGACGCACTAACACAATGAGAGAATTGGGAAAATGGTATCAGCCTTTAGAGACGAGATCTCCCACATGCAATACCAGAGAGAAGGAATCAGGGCTATAGAAGCTAATCCTCTCCCCGTCGTCGACTCGAGACTGTTTGCAGAACATATCATGGCGGTTTATCTCCTTAACAATTTCAACTATCAACCACCCTTCAATCGTATGACGACACGAGTGACCCAACCACCCATGTCACAATGTTGTGATCAATGATACTTCTCAACGATGCTACCAACCCCATCTTATGCCGATCTTTTCCCACCTTCATGGAAAAGGTCATCTTACTGTGGTTCTCCATCCTCCCGACATGATCTGTTCACACCTTTCAAGAGCTTTCCAAGGCGTTCGTCAACTAGATCTCCTCATCTTGAATTTACTTCATGACCGAGGACTCCCTCCATTACATCAAGCAGGGGCAGAATGAACCATTGAGAGAATACTTGAAGAGGTTCAATGTCGCAGCCATGGAAATTCCCAACCTCGACCCCCACATCGAGTTGTACTCCATCAAGCACAACCTAAAGCCTGGACAATTCACGAATCTGACAGTCCTATCCAAATCGAGGACCATGGTCGACTTTCGGGAATGAGCAGTATGCCACATGGAGATGAAAGGGCTCAGAGAAGCAAGAAAAGCTAATAGGAAAACCAATAAAGATTGCACCGAAGATAACCAATAAAGGGGCAGGGGCGAGATCACCGAGCACAAGACAACGTCAAAAGGAAGAGACCTAATCCTAGATATGGTGAATACACCCCGTTGAATACCAAAAGAGAGACTATTATCCAAGAAATTTACAACTTGTAGCTGATCAAGTATCCCAACAACGATGGGAAGTAGAAGATCCTACCTAACGCCGACAGAAGCAATAAGAACTCCATTGCACCTATGGACACACTACCGAGGAGTGTATAATACTCAAAGATTAGATCAAGCACCTAATACTAGAAGGTAGTCTCGACCACTATGTCAGCTATAGAAGAAGCCATAGTCAGGACCGACACGATTACGGCTCCTAGCATCGAAGTCAAAGTAGAACACCTCCGAAGGACACCAGAGGTCACCGGGATAGTGGTAGAAAAGGTCAACCGAGGAATGAAATCTGTGGTGTCATCGACATTTGAGTGAGCACGAGTATATTCTAGATGAAATGCTTTTCATTTCAAATTTCATAGCATGAGAAGTGTTTTTTACTTCATTTATTCTTTTATTCAAGATCATGATTTCTTCTTTCAAGAGTTCAATTGAGTTATGCATGGCATGTAGTTAAGAGTTCAAAATGTTGTTATCACTATTAATTTTTGAATTCTCAAGTCTTAATTCTTCATTTTCACTTCTCAAATCCTTGTTTTCGCTTTTCAAGTCTTATACTTCATGGCTTAGAATATCATGGCAAGAGTCATCCATGTTTGCTATCAACTTCTCATTTTCTACTCTAGCTTAAGGCATGCACATGTGAACTAAGCCTTAAGTTCTCTTTATTGATTCTCCTATTTTCCTTATTTGATTTCATAAGCATGACATATATCTTCTAATAGCTCATCATAGGTCATATCAAAAGAGCTAGAGCTACTAGCATCGTTATTACTATCAAAAATTTTATCATGACTAGAAGTGGAAGATTTTACCTCACCCCGAAGACCCATGAGACAAAGTTGAGATGTGACTTCATGGTCAGGATAAGAGGATGCTTCTTGTGATTCAGAGGTGAATGTTGAAGTGCTTGTCCTCTTCTTGGCATTCTTCTTCGATGAAAGGCAATTCTTTTTAATGTGCCCATTTCCCTTGCACAAGTAGCATATAACATTTTATTTTTGGCTTTTTGATTTACTTCTTTGACTAGAAGTACTAAGAGCATCAAAATCGAGATTAGTACTAGGGGGGATGACCATCGTCATCACCACCCTCAGCAAATGTAGTTAGTGGGACTCCAAGATATAGGGTAAAGGTGATGACGCCGCTTGTCAATCTCATGGGGATATTGCTCAAAATGGGTCGAGGCTGATCTTGGAGATAGTGGGCATGTAATGGCGTATCCCTCGTGACAAGGAAGGACGTGGATGTCCTTGTACGGTCGAGTGGAGCCCCCGGGTGAAGACATCTGGTCTAGCTCAAGTTGGGTGGGAGAGTGTAGGGTGCTGCTATGTCTAATCCGACTGGACCCAATAGTACTAGTTTGGAGGATTGTGTGTCGAGCTCTAAGTATAGTTGACTTTCTCATTTTGGTTTTTCTGCGGCTTTGAGGAATCTCTAGAAATATTGTTTCGTGTTGTGTCTGGACGTCGTAGAGGCTGAGTTAGAGCAGGCGGCCATAGAGGCAGGGCTGGAACAGGCAATCATAGAGGCCGAGCTTGAGTAGGAGATCGTAGAGGCCGAGTTGGAGCAGGCAACCGTAGAGGGTGGGTTGGAGCAAGCGACCGTAGAGGTCGAGCTTGAGTAGGCAATCATAGAGGCCGAGCTGTAGCAGGAGACCGTAGAGGTCGGGCTAGAGCAGGCGATCGTAGAGGCCGAGCTTGAGATGGCAACCGTAGAGGCCAAGTTGGATTAAGCGACCATAGAGGCCGAGTTGGACCAAGCGACCATAGAGGTCGAGTTAAAGTAAGAAACCATAAAGGTTGAGATGAAGTAAGTGACCGTAGAGGCCGAGCTGGGAGGAAGCGATCGTAGAGGTCGAGTTGGAGCAAACAGCCATAGAGGTCGAGTTGGAGCAAGTGACTATAGGTCGATTTGGAGCAAATGACCATAGTGGTCGAGTTGGAGCAAGCGACCACAGAGGCGGCTAGAGCAAGCGACCATAAAGGCCGAGCTTGAACAAGCAACCGAAGAGGTCGAGCCAGAGCAAGCAACCGTAGAGGTCGAGTTGGGGGAACCGACCGTAGAGGTTGAGTTGGAGCAAGTGACCGTAGAGATCGAGTTGGAGCAAGAGATCGTAGAGGCCGAGCTGGAGCAAGTGACCATAGATCGAGGCCGAGCTAGAACAAACGATCGTAGAGGCCGAGCTTGAACAAGTGATTGTAGAGGCCAAGCTTGAACAAGCGACCATCAAGGTCGAGCTAGAGCAAGCAACCATAGAGATCGAGCTGGAGCAACTGACCGTAGAGGTCGAGTTGGAGCAAGTGACCATAGAGGTCGAGTTGGAGCAAGAGACCATAGAGGCCGAGCTAGAGCAAGCGACCGTAGAGGTCGAGCTAGAGCAAGCGATCATAGAGGATGAGCTGGAGTGAGTGACTGTAGAGGTCGAGTTAGAGAAAGCGACCATCGAGCTCGAGTTAGAGCAAGCGACCGTAGAGGTCGAGCCAGAGCAAGTGACCGTAGAGGTTGATCTTGGCTCCTGGGTTGCCGTGCGATAACCTTCTCTCGACTTGGAGTGAATTGGGTTGGCATATCTTTGTTGTGTTGTTTTTGTATCTTTTCGGCTTTTGCACCTAGTATGGCGGCTTGATCGCGGGGATCTCTTTATCTGGCATGGCGGCTTCATATTTGCCCCTATCTCCTCGTTTTGTAGGAGTAATTATAGTGGAAAAAGTATTCGCTCGCGTCTTGAGGGTTTCTAGGGAAACGTCACTTGTTGAGTTGGTCGGCCGAGATTTGATCACAACATCATCATTGGTCGTTTGATGGGGAGGTGATTATTCCTCGGCCTATAAAGTGGCCCTTCCTTTCTTCGCTTAGAACTTTTCTTGCACTTTTGGCACTCAGTGTCTGTTCTTTGGAAATTTTCACCAGTGACACATTCGTTGATTGTTTCTCCATCCCTTCACTATTTTTCCTCTGGTGAGTCTTTTAATTCTCTGCTTTGGTTTCTAAATTCAGAGCCTCAACCGATTTTGTATTTTGAGGATGGGGATATCTCGCCTAGGGATATATTCTATCTCTTGGAACGGAACTGCTTCCTTATTCGTTTTTCCTCTCAAAGAGGTATTGCAATAGAGCCAAGATAGGTCCTTGGTCCTTAAGTATATAGTTGGGTTTATAGTGAAAGATGTTGCTGCCTTTTATTTAGGGTATGCTGATATGAATATTTTTGGTATGCAGGTGAGATGTCCTCACTGCTGAAGGTGCCAAGCATTCGTGCTCGATTGGCGGAGATGCGAAGGAGTGCTCCTGATGGCAAGGGGAAGAACCCACTAGTGGACAGTCTGTTGAAACCAATGAGGGCTTCAGGATCTCGAACTCCAAGAATCTCGAGGACCCGAACCCCGAAAGTGGCTAGGTTGCTTGCGTCTTCAAACTCTCTAACTTCTCTCGATTCACCTTCGAGGCATCGAAAAAGGGTTGGACATACTAGTGGAAACTTTTCTCCTCGAGTGGTCATGCATCCAACGGGCGAGGAGTCCATGTCGCCGGAGGTGGCAGCATCGGATAACGATCCACTTATAATTCGACAACCAGTCATGACCCCACGCGAGGGCAAAAGTATCTATTTTAGTGGTCCAACGGACTTTCTTGAAGGGGTGGACCATGGGAGTTTATAGAGTTTCAGATATCGTGCCTGATGAGCAGACTGAAAGAGTCTATATCGGGGGAGTCCAAGGTTCGATCGAGAGAGTTCAAATCACTGAAGCTTGGGCTGTTTGAAATGGAAAAGCCCTTAGAGACGAAAATTGATGAAATCGCGCACTTGAATGTTGTTGTCTCCGAGTTTGCTACTCGGGTAAGAGGAGGTGGAAGGTAAGTCCGGGGCATAGCTAGAAATGCTTTATTTTGATCTTGCCGCAATGGTGGCAGAAAGTTCCCGTTTGAAGATCGAGGCTGAAGAAGCCAAGCCTAAGGCAAAAAGTTACAAGTTGGTGAAGCAAGACCTTAAGGACTAGACGAAATGTCTCCGGGATGCTGCCCTTGTGATGTAAATTGAGGGTTTCGAAAGGACGATTGAGCATGCTCAGTTCTTTGCTCCCGAGGTCGACTTTTCTGGAGTTGACTTTCTTAAGGAAGTGAGGGATGGTGTCCTGGTGAATCCTGAGGCTGAAGAGGATTGAGTTTTCTTGGTCGCTTGGAGAGGGATCTTCAGCTGCAACTCGAGGGTAATGTTCATTTTCTCCAATGGTCGATAATGCTCCTAGGAGGGATGCTCCCATCGTGTTTAGTAAGGCTGATGTGGCCCCTCTATAGTAAGAGTTAGAATGTTTTGGTCACTCGTGTGTGGGCTAGCTCAATAATTATTTGAGGTGAATTGTTTCCCCTTCAGGGGCTGTTGAAGTCTTTGATAATTTCTACTTCGTGGGCCTATTTTGTGTATGCATGTTTTCTTTTTCCAACATGTTTTTTCGGTGACTTGGTAGTCTAGTTTTTGTTGTCAGTAGTATTTAGCTCCTTTTGAAGGGAGATTCTTTGTTTGAGGTTGGACCTCTTATGGCGGTTCCGAAGTTATTTCGGAGGTTAAGAAGTAACGATGGGACCCGGCATCGAGCTAGGTCAGTTTTAGAATCGGGCGAACTCATGTAAGGGTTATAGAGTCGACAATAGTGGCCCTGGGGGCCAGGGACTATACTCGAGGCTTCAAATTAAGCTCGTTGAGGAGTGTATGGCAAGATCGTGTGCGAGGGGTCAAGTGAGGGCTCTAAGGCCGGAAGTAGTAGCTTTGGGGCTGAGGACCGCACTCGGTGATTCAAGCCGAGCTCACTGAGGGGTGTAAGGCAGGACCCCGCGCGAGGGATCATGTAAGGGCTCTAATTAAGGCCAGAAGTAGTGGCGCGATGGCCAACGAGCGAGGCTGGTGAAAATTGAGTCCTGGTCATGGAAGGTCTCTAAAGCTGAAAGTAGTGGCACGATGGCCAACAAGCCAAGCTGGTGAAAATCGAGTCTTGGTCGTGTAAGGCCGAAAGTAGTTCAAGCTGAGCTCGCCTAGTAGCATAAGGCAGGACTGTGAGCAAGAGGTCATGTAAGGTCTCTAAGGCCGGAAGTAGTGGTGTGATGGCCAACCAGTCAGGCTGGTGAAAACTGAGTCTTGGTCGTGTAAGGGCTATGGGAACAGAAGTAGTGGAGCGATGGCCAACGAGCTAGGTTGGCGAAAACCGAGTCCTAATCATGTAAAGGCTCTGAGGCCGGAAGTAGCGACTCTGGGGGCCAAGGATCGCACTCGGGGGGTTCAAGCCGAGCTCGCCGAGGAGCGTAAGGCAGGACCACGTGCAAGGGGTCATATAAGGGCTCTGAGGTCAAAAGTAGTGGCGTGATGGCTAATGAGCTAGGCTGGTGAAAATTGAGCCTTGGTTGTGTAAGGGTTTTGAGGCCAGAAGTAGTGGCTATAGGGGCCGAGGACCGCACTCGGGGGTTCAAACCGAGCTCGCCGAGGAGCGTAAGGCGGGACCGCGTGCGAGGGGTCAAGTAAATTTAGAGTGACAAATTCCTGAGCATACATAAAAAATGCGAGAAATGTAATTTTATTGAATAGTAAATGAAAATTGTGCGTACATGAAAGTGCTTTGTCTGAGCTTTATTTGTGCATGCTGGGGCAATTTGCACACGACTTGAATTGTCATTTAAGCGCCGAGTCGAGGTCATTTTTGCGTGTCTTGACCTAGGTGTTGCTCGAGGATTCCTGCCGGTTGTTCGCATAAGGGAGGTGTTTGGTTTGGCGGGCCATTGGGTTCTTTCTTTGACTCAGTCATCCTTTGCCTAAGGCATTCGTCGTAGCACTGTCGAGCCTCACATCTACTTCCATTTCTAAAATGAGAAACTTTAGCGCTAGGTGGGGAATCGATACAATAGCTCCCATATTGTTTAAGGAAGGTCATCCCATGATCATATGATACAGGATGCGGATGTTGATGACCAGGTATTGCACATCAATTATTTTTGCCTTTGGTTTAGAGTTGAATATCGTCCTTAGCCATATGGCACCTCGGACGTCAACCCTTTCTCCCGAGAAGCCTACCAAGTCTCCTTTGCAGGGGGTGAGTGAGGCTTCAGATAGTTGCATGTTCTCGAATGTGGAATAGAAAAGGATGTCAGCATAGCTACCTTGGTCGACTAGGACCTTTTTGATGATAAAATTTCATGCGATCACATAAATCACGACTGGGTCGTGTAAGTCTTGATTAATTCCTTGGAAATCGGATTCATAAAACAATATTATCTGGGTTTTAGATGTCGGTGAAATGGCCACACTAGAGGGGAGGTGAATAGTATGTTAACTAATTTTATCGTCTAATTCCGGTTTTAATTGTTTCTTGATTAGTTAGGCTAAGCCCGATAATGATAGCAAGCGGAAGCAATAAAAATGAAGCAATTAACACAAAATAATATATTAATGCTAACACAATTATTTATAGTGGTTCGGCCCCAATGTCTACTCCACTACCTAAGCCCCCCGCTT
This sequence comes from Canna indica, assembly GCA_034359265.1. Lineage (NCBI taxonomy): Eukaryota > Viridiplantae > Streptophyta > Magnoliopsida > Zingiberales > Cannaceae > Canna > Canna indica. The sequence goes on from CP136891.1 coordinate 28,499,735, forward strand.
AGGATTTCCAAATTTATCTTTACTAGATTATATCGTTTCCATTACAAATATGACTTTACACCGAAAAGTCTCCGCTCTCAAACCGAAGGCACTTCCACACCCGAAAGTATCTCGCCTTCCCACCAAGAGCACTCTCCCACCTCAACCTAAGGGACAACCCAACTAATCCTAATAAACTAAGTTTACAATGGTGGATTTAAGCCTTAATACCAAGGTAATCACCAACTCAATCAACCTAGCACTCTAGGTTTACACAAGCTCACAAACAATGAAATAACAAGACAATATAATACAAAATAGAGCAATAAATCAAACAATAAAGTACTTAGCTCTACAACAAAATTCCTAGCTTCCTCTTGATGCCTTTGATGATGAAACAATAAAGGTAATGCTCAATCAAAGAGATGAAAGGTCCAAGCTAAGGTTTTCACAAGATTGGCTCAATGAGGGCTAGGATTGATCAAAAGAATGTCTCAAAGGTAGTAGAAATGATCAAGATAGTGAAGGAAGATACGGGCTGGCGTGGTCGGGTGGTGTTGTCAACCGCCATGATTGCCCGGAGAGATATCTTTCTCCCGAGCTTGATTCGCCACCTCCTACGAACCTGCCGACAATCTAGTCAATAACTCCTTGGAGCCTCACAGTCACAAAGAACGCCCTAAGTTCAATGCTAGTCCGAGAACATGTGAGAGACTAGAAGCCAATTTATTTTTGTCAGCAAAGTTCTCCAAGGCCCAAAAGCAAGGTATCAGAGGCTAGAGAAGCTCACCTTCGCCCTCGTCGTCTCAGCAAAAAGGCTAAGGTCGTACTACTAGAGCTACCACATCGTGGGGCGTACCAAACAACCAATTAGACCAGTCCTAGCCAAGACCAAGCTCGCCGGGCGTATGATAGTGTAGTCATTGGAGCTCTTGGAGTTTAGTATAGAGTATCAGCCATGGGGCCCATAAAGGCTTAGGCACTAGCAGACTTCGTTGCCTAACTCATAGATAAAGAGGCGACACCGACCACACTGACCACACTGAAACATGGACATTGTTTATAAATGGTGCCTCGAATGAAAAGGGAAGTAAAGCCGACATTATCCTCGAGAATGACCAAGGAGTCACCCTAGAGCAATCCCTACAATTCCAATTCAAAGCAAGCAACAACCAAGCGGAATATGAAGCCTTGGTCGTCGGATTAAAACTCGCATGCGACATAGGAGTGCAGGCTAGGACCACTCTTGTATAGGTTCAAGGTCATCGGCGGGCTGAGATCGCTCTTGGACGTCTCCTCTAGGGTCCAATTCGGAAATTATGGGTGTTGTTCTCTATGAAAAATTGGGAGTACTAGTGCTGCCTGGGACGAGGTGCCCGACATCTCTTCCAGCTCGACCTGCCCCTACTTTAGATATTCATTGTAGCATAGGCAAGCTTCCTTCTGGTCCATGTGGACCACTCCCACTTCTGTCTCTGAGATGAGGAATTTGATTGCTAGGTGGGAGTCGATATTACGGCTCCCAAACTGTTCAATGATGATCGCCCTAGGATCATGTGATAGGGGCTAGGGAACTGCACGTCCGTCGACTTGGTCTTCAGTGGACAGCCGAACGTTTGTCAGCCAGATGTAGCCCTGGATGTTGACTCGTTCTCCTGAGAAGCCGACGAGGATTCCATGGTAGGGGTGGAGTGAAGTTTCATCGATGTGCATCTTCCTAAACGCTGAGTAGAATATCGGTTGAGCTTCCCTAGTCTACTAGGACCTCCATGACAAGGAAATCACCAACAATTACAGAAATGACCGGGGTTATGTAAAATTTTATCAATCCCTTGGAAATCAAATTCATATAACGGTATTATCAGGATTCAGGTGTGTGGTCTCTGCGAGCGGGTTGCGTCGTTGATCGCCATGATGGCTCGAAGGGACTTATTCCTGGTCGAGCTCATCTCGCCTCCTCCAAGGAATCCTCCCACAATGTGGTCCAATGACCCAGATTTATTCCTCCCACAAAGGTAGATCGGTGCTATCTTTGGCGATCTACCTATCGGCCTTTCTGGCCTCTCGAAGCTCTTCTATCTCCATATAGCATACAAGCTTTTCTTGGAACTCGTTCATGCTCCTCGGCTTAGCAAGGGCGATGTGGTCAGCGAAGTGACTGGGTTTTAGGTTGTGCTTGATAGAATATAGCTCGACGTATGGGTCGAGGCTTGGGATCTTCATGGCTATAGCATGAAATCTCTTCAGGTAACCTCTCAGTGACTCATGTTGTCCCTGCTTGATATAGTGGAGAGAGTCTTCGGTCTTGGAGTAGATCCGCGATGAGGATAACTGGTTGGCGAAGGCTCGAGAGAGCTCTTGGAAGGTATGCACTGATCTTGACGGGAGGATGGAGAACCAAAGTAGTGTGGTCTTCTCCAAAAAGATTGGAAAGTCTTGGCGGAGGAGAGTCGGTTGCACCGTTGAGGAGCATCATCGACCTGAACATCATCAAGTGAATGGTTGGATCGACTATGTCGTCGTAGGGCTGGAGTGTGGTTGACAGCTTGAAATTGTTGGGGAAACGAACTGCCATGATGTGCTCAACGAAGGATCCCGAGTCAACGGTGGGGGGAGGAACGGTCTTTGTGACCCTGATTTCCTCCTCTTCTCTCTGATGTTGTGTGCGAGAGACTTTGTCCCAAAAGGCGGAGGTCATCCTCCCGATTCTCTCAAGGTGGTTGTCTTCATCATGCTCCGAGCGACAGTGATTACGCTCAGGCCGAGTGTTGCTCCTCTGGTTGCTTCAAAGTCACAATATGAGCACTTAATCTTTGGTTTTGCGCCTGGAGATTGGCGATCATGTGGTGCAGCTCTTCTGGTGATGGATTGGTGGGTACTAGAGCATCATTCCTCGTCGTGTTAGCATTTCCAGGTAGTGGGGAATGCTGCTGCTAGGATGTTGCCTATGTGCGACGATATTCGTTTGACTCTGGGTACCAACCATAGTGGAGCATGTAAGATTTACTCGCCCCATGGTGGACGCCAAATGTTTGTGCTGGGGTGATGTGGTTCTGCATGTCTTCTGGTTTGGTGCGACTCCGACGGAGGACCTATAAAGACACTCCTTGTGGGGTGTTGGAGTTTGCTACCTCAAGCCGAGTTTTGCTAGAATTTGCTATCTCTTTGGTGTTGTTGCTTCTCACGGATTGAAGGAAAATATTTCACCATTTATTCTTCGACATCTTAAGGAGCCTATAATAAAAATCCTAAAAGCATGAAAGTATATGTTTCATCCTATTATACCTCTATCGTAATCATAAATTGCAAGGTAAATTCTTAACTCCTTATTCATTAAAAGTTAATTTTTAGGATTTTTATTGTGGCATGGCTTTATGGGGATATGATGGGATCCTCTTAAGTAATTTTAGGGTTTAGTTTCTCTATTTATTAAAATTTTAAAATTACATATGTAAATTTATAATCCACCTAAGAGGACTTGAGGGGCACCATTGTAAATTCATATTGGAGAAGGAATTTCATTTTATCTTACATGATTACAATTGGAAATTATGTTTCTACCCTAATGTCAAACATGATATTTTTTATATAATAAAATTTATATTATTTTAATATAATATAATATAATAAATTTATGTTATTTATTAAATTAATTTTATTTTATTATAGATCAAGGATAGTATTGTCCTTCAAAAAATCCCAAAATTTAAACCTAAAATCTCAGCGTCCACTATTCTCACCTCTGATCTCCACGTTGCTGTCTTCTTCCGTTCTTCCCCTCCGCCACCGCCTGCGGCACTGCACGGCTACATAGTCAGTTTTTTTTCTCCTTTCCCCCACCGTGGTCGAAATTATAGTCTTCTTCCATCTTCCACACAACATTGCAGCCTTGCGACCTCGTCCTCTCGCAAGCGTGTCGTCGCACAGTCGTCTTCTCGCCTAAGAACCGCTGCGCAGTTGTCTTCTCGCCGGAGTTCCGGCGCAACATTTTCTTCTCTACGTAGAGTCTTTGCACCCTCGTCTTCTTGCCTGGATGATCCTATAGTAAGCTGATTCTTCATTGTCTTGAAGCTCTTCCGCACATTTGAACGGGCACCATTTGGGCTCTCTGTGCTGATTGGTACTTAGGCCTCAGATGGATCTATTTCAATGTTGATTGAGGTCCGCACTCGATTTGAATTTGTGATTTCAAGCTAATTTCATCTATAATCCTTGAGTATACTTGTGCTCATCCAGCGGACGTGGCCTTAACATGTTTTGCTTCTACCTCAGTTTGACATAAAAATCAATCAAGGCTGCTGTGTATTTGGTATACTGAGGCACACAATGTTCAGAAAAGGGCTTTTATTCACTGCTTTTGCTAATAATACACCATGCTCGAGTGCATTAATAGATAGAGTTGGATCCTCTCCTGTTTGGTTTTTCTCAGTCTTGCAAAAACGCTCGATGACGAAGCATCGGCGGGTGCAGGACAGAAGCAAGAAGAAAAGGGTGCATGACCTTGAAACTGCCACTGAGTGCTGGAAGGTCGTCTCAAAGATTTTGGTCATAATGGAGGTTTTGAAAAATGAACCAGAACAAGTAATCCCGTTAAGAAGGTTGGAGCAGTATCGCCAGAAATTAAGTCTAGGTGAGAGTCACAAAGTTAGAGACTTCATCCGCAAATCTCCTAAGCTTTTTGAAACCTACAGGGACAAGAGGGGAGTGATGTGGTGCGGGCTCACTGAGAAAGCTGATGATCTTGTTGAGGAAGAGGCCAGGCTTCTGGAAGAGCATTCAGAACATGCAATTGAGTATGTTACAAGGCTTCTGATGATGTCTGTCGATAAGAGGCTTCCTGTGGATAAGATAGCACATTTTAGGAGAGATATGGGCCTTCCATATGATTTCAGGAATAGGTGGATTCATATGTTTCCAGAACATTTTAAGGTTGTGAAAATAGAAGATGATGAATACTTGCAACTCACTTCATGGAACCCTTCTTGGGCAGTTACAAAGTTAGAGAAGAAAGTTATGATGGCAGGAGTTATCTCAGAGCCTCCATCTGAGCCAGGAATTCTTTCACTCCCTTTCCCAATGAATTTTCCACCAAACTATAAGGTTTCCAGACATGGTGAACGAATTGATAATTTTCAGAAAAGGGCCTATCTGTCACCTTATGCTGATGCAAGAGGATTAGTGCCTGGTTCACAGGAGTTTGATAAAAGGGCAGTGGCCATTATGCATGAGATTTTGAGTTTCACCATTGAAAAGAGGCTTGTTACTGATCATCTGACACATTTCCGGCATGAATTTGTTATGCCTCAAAAACTAATGCGACTCCTTCTGAAGCACTTTGGCATCTTTTATGTTTCTGAAAGAGGTAAGCGGTTTAGTGTCTTTTTAAAAGAAGCATATGATCGTTCAGAGTTGATAGACAAATGCCCTTTGGTGCACTGGAGGGAAAAGGTTCTTAGACTTACTGGGTATAGAGGGAGGAGAAACAGACTAAAAAATTATAGTGAATCATCTGATTCTGAGGATGATTTGATTGGTAATTACTTTGACAAAGAAAGCATCTCCATAGACGATCAAGATGATGAAAGTCTTGGTGCAATGGATGACACACGCATCATGGATGATTCTGAGATGGATGTTAAAGAAGTAAATGATGCATATGACTATTGAGCAATTGAGGTTAGGTTTTCATGCCACAAGATCTAGTTTTCTGCACTTCATTTATCATGCTAGAGCTATGAATTTCTCAAGTACAGCAGTTGTGATATTTTCTCCTATGCCTGTTTGTCATCTTGTAGCAAACCGAAATCCTGTTCGAAGCAATTATTGTTTCAATAGCTCTATTAGTCTACATTGAGATTTTTGCCACTTAATTATTCTTAGCAGTTAGCACCACTTTCTGTTTAACTGCTTCAGAAGAACCACTAACAGGAGGATTTACAACCCAACTTGAGATCCTCTCTCCAATTTCAATACCAAACCTGCCTTTGTCTCTAATTTACAGCTCATCTCCATGTAACCACACCTGAGATCTACAGTATTTTCGTCATCATCCTTTTCATGTAACTCTTATGGTCATATTTTTTTGTTTTGTTTTGTTTGTGTCCTTTAGTTTATATTATTTTTTGGTTCTTATCTTCCAGTCTTTCTGTTCTTGTATGCGACTAATGAAGAAAGAACTTTAATTTTTTGAACTTGAAATCTCAAGATAAACTACTATTGTATTTTTCCTATGATTAATTGGTTTGTGGAAGTGAAAGTAAAATATTTACTAATCATAAGACAAGCACCTCTATGTTCTTTTTGGCTAGTTCCATATTATTTCCTGAGGATAATTTGTTCTAGATCCTTTATAGGAAGGCCAAAATTAATATTTATCTACTACAAATTAATCACCTGCATGTCTATATGTAGAAAGAAAACAAATTTATTTCTCATTTTCTGATGCTGTGAATTCCTCAAATGCTTACTAAATTTATTTCTAATATGCTTAAAATTTGTTCGTACTCTCTAACCTATCTTTTGACTTATAAAAACAGAGATGAAAAGTTTAAAATATTTTTTTAAAAGATTTCCTCATGCTACTTTTCCAAATGATTGAAACCAATAATTCGCATGCAGCTTGCTGACTTTCAAGTTGGTCTTAGTGCACTTGCAGGCAGTCTTAGTACGCATTTGTCATATTGCATTGGATCTACAAAGTTCCTATGTATCTTGTTTTTTTATTTCAAGTGTTCTACTATTAGGTTAATCATGACTCTTTTCTTTCACTTGCTGAATGAGAACCACGAATTGTTGGACCATTTTAGTTTTGTTTTATCTGCTCATTTAGGACCTTGCTAGCTAAAATTGATCCAAACCAGAACCCTAGTAGGGCTGATTTATTTTACTCATATTTACTAGGAACTGATTCTCTTGGACCAGTTTGAGAACTAAAACTATGATCTCAGGGAATAAAAGATGGAAAGTTTTTTATTTTTAAAATGATCTAGTGCTTGATGTTGCTATACGAGGTTTTCAACTCATTGAGGTTATCTCTCCAGCTCAGGTCAATCACATGCATGCTTCATTATCACATGGCTATTTCTGTGTTTCTGAAAATTTGACAACATCTTATTGCTATTGCTATTTGTCAAATATCACCCATGATATATATGAAGACTGGAGATCTTCAAGTTTATTGATTATTCATGTATATGATTACTTACATGAAGTGATAGAACAATACTTTTTCAGATAGCTATTCTCAGGCATTGTCTTTTTCTTTTCACTCTTGTTTTGTGTATGATCTGCACAGGATCTTTTTAGAGGAATAGTAATTGAGCTTAGTACCATGTAGAAACATGCCAATTGCTGAGGCACTATGTTATCAAATGGAATTTTAGACTGCAGACAAACTGGATGGGCAGCTTGAGGTAAGCCTTCTTTTTTGACAGACTAATTCTCCCAACTACATAGAACATTCGATAACAGTATTTAGTAATGACCAGTTAGAGAAGAAGTTGAGGTAGAGAGGAATACTTGATGCAATTTTGGTGGAAAATCAGAAGAGGCTTTCCTTTCACATGAATAGCTATGCCAGATTGGAATCAACCGGAGCCAAGTTTACAAATTTCAATATGGAAGTCTCATGTTTGAAGTAAAATGTGATGCAAATATGTGGAATAAATATGGAGATTTCATGGCTTTAGCTTTGGAAAGCAGAGAGGCTGAGATGGTAAGATCATGCTTAAAGGAGTTCCACTTCTGTTGGATATGAATAATGAAGTAAAGCTATATGATCCTTGGTGGATCCGAGGACAAGAGTTATGATTGACACCCTATATACCTAGGCTAAAGTTCGCAAGAGCAAATCTCCCCAATGCAAATTTCATGTGTAGAATTTTTGCAGATGTTATACATGATTTGTCACTTGTAATACCTATTAAATTGAGAACTATCTTAAATGATTTATTTTTGTTCTTAATAGTGATCATTGTCTTTTATGTTAGTAAATATGTCTTTATATTGAGCTATTAGTTGCCAGAGTACGTAGGAGTATTTATTTATAGTTAATTAAACAGTTGCTAAATAATATCAAAAAGTAGGAATACTTGCCCCAACAAATTTAGAGTCAAGAACATGTGCTACTATTTTTTAATGCTTTACACATACAGGGCAAAAATATTTTCCACGTTAATAATTTATAAAAAAATCAAATATAAACTGGATTAATTACTGCTTATATCATAATTTTTACTCTCTTCCACTAATATATTTCATCTTTTCATTTATATCAAATGAGGTTTTTAATTTTTATTTTGTTTTAAATATATTTCGTTGTTAACTACTCGTTAATTATTCCGTTTGAATGTTGACATGGACATGCTGATTGGGATTAGCAATCCATGTCAGTATTTCAGTCAGCATGTTCACGTCAGTATGCTGATTGTTATTATCTTATTATTAAGCGGGTTAATTACAAAATATACATCAGCTTTCAATTTATTTCAAATTTATCCCATCATGATCTCAATGTCAAAATTATCATTTGAATGCTGACCTGGCACTGCCGACGTGGGGCAGCAGTTCAGTCAACATTCTTACCAAGTTTTTAATTATAAATATTAATTAAAGCTTTATTTGTAATTAACTATAGATTAAACTTACGTAAGCATTGTCTAGTCAGTAAAGCTAGTTTTAATTTTTTAACTCACTTAAAATAAAAACTTATAGCTTTGTTGACTAGACGATGCTTATATATTGGGTTAATTACAAATAAAACTTATATATATAGTTAATTACAAATAAAATTTTGTTTAATATTAGTAATTAAAAATTTGATAAGAATGTTGAGTGAGCTACTGACCCACATCAGCAGTGCCAGGTCAGTATTCAGACGATAATTTTGACGCTATGATCACGGTGGGATAAATTTAAAACAAATCGAAAGTTGAAGTATATAATTGGAAAAATTGAAAAATGGAGATAGATTAGGAAAAAATATGAAAAATGAGAATATATTTAGTAATTAAGTTGATTGTCTACGTCAACATGCTAATTGTTATTATCTTATTATTGAGTTGGATACTGACGTAGACTGCTGATCCTAGTCTGTATGTCCACGTCAGTATTCAAATAGGATAATTAATGAGTAGTTAACAACGGAATAGATTTGAAATGAAGTAAAAATTAAAAAATTCTATTTGATATAAATGAAAAAATGAAATATATTACGGAGAGAATAAAAATTAGGATATGTACGTTAATTAACCCCTGTAAGTTACTAGTTTTATCTCCCTGAAATTCATGCGCTCGTAATAAAATTTTTCAATCATAAAAAATTGATTAGAAGTAAAAAAAGAATGAATAAAGAAGTCTTAAAAGATTAAAAGAATGATGTCTTAGGAAAAGTCAGATATTGTCATATAAGGCATATAAATATTTGTAAAGCGGATAATTTACTATTCAAATTTACATTATTACCATCTATATCAGATTTTCAACGACTATTACAAGAACTTATTCACAAAAATAATTTTTTGAGGAAAAATAATTTCTATACATTGGTAAGAGACTCTTTGAGTGTCCTTTTACACCCTATTTGGATTGGAATTAAAAAAGAGGAAAAAAAAGGAGGAGAATTTTCGTCTTATTTGATTTTTTAATTTTAACGAAGAGAAAATGAATTGGGGGGAATTATTTATCTTGGTTCCCCTCCAAACTCTAATTTTCTTTGAACCCCGATTTGGGATTAAATGAAAGTGAAAATTTTTGTAAACATTCGTTCAAAATAAATTTATAAAATTATTCTTATTATTTTAATACATATATAAGATTTTATTAAATCCTAATAGCCTCTTTTCACCTATATTGAATACAAAGATAAAAAATTATCCTCTCGTTCTTAATTTTTTTCCCTTCATAGTATCTTTTGCCTAATCCTAATATTTATAATCGGTCAAAAAAGAATCCTAATATGGGTAGGGATAGAAATGGCAAAAATAAAAAATATAGCACAAAAATAAAAAAGGTATAATTGTCTATTAAATAAATTTTTTTATCATTCTCCTTCTTTCCCTTTACAAAATACATCCAAATAAAATTAATTTTTTCCTTCACTTCTCTTCCTTTCACCTTATTAAACTATATCAAAACAAGATTATTTTTTTTCCTCATTTCCCCTCCTCTCCCTTCCCTTCCCTTCCCTTCCCTTCCCTTCCCCTTAATGATTTGTATAAATATTTGTTATAGATATATAGATTCATTCTTCGTAACGAGATATTAGTAGCATATTTATATGAGCTTCAATTAGTTTGTCATATATTTGGGGCGCAATTATATATGCTTTCATTTACGTATCTCTAGATAAAAGAATATCAAGAGATCTTTTATCTCCTTGTTTTTCATCCTCAATTCTTTCATTGGAGAAAAAATTGTATTTCACAATGATGAACCCTTCCCAAATTCTACAAAATTTTGATCTCAAAATTTTATACCCGTCTCACGACCCAATGAGCAAAATTCGCTAATAACATATCAAGATCTGGACGGGTGAAACACTACATAAATCCACATTTTTAATTATATAAGGTAGAAGGAGCTAAACATGCAATACAATTAATAGGTAATTCACTACTTTCAAAAATATTGTTCTCATTTAAAAAATTTTGCTTTTCAAAATGTGTTCTTCTATTCTTTATTGACATAAATATTGATACTTTTTCATCATCCAATTGTAATAATTTAATGGCGATGCTAATTTTGGTGTTCATGTACTGGAAAAAGTAAACAAAATCTGAATTTATTATGCTGTAATTTTCCCACAGTATCTGTTTGTGGACCATCTGGACCACCTACCCCTTCTTGCTTTATGATAGATGAACCCTAACAATTAACTCCATGAATTTGGACAGTGATGAACTTCTCAGTCAATGAATACTTCCAAGCAGCTGACACAAACCGCACAAATTTAACGCAAGATTTAAGAGAGAGAGCAGGCAGAGAGAGGAACTTCACATGGCTTTAATCTTCTGTAATGTTTCAGAAGCTGGTACCACAACATTGAATGAGTTTTTTGTTCTGACATAACAAGCACCTTCACACACAAGGGAAGAGATAAAGTTGGATAGAGGGATGCGAAAGACTGTGTTGCTTTTAGGGGATTGGCGGGCGCTTCCCATTTGTCCGCTCCACCTCCTTGCAGGAACGGTGAATGGAAGGATTGGTGGGAACTTGGAACAGGTCTGAAGAAGTAAGCCCACACCACCTTTGGCTTTTATTTGATATTTTCTTTCTCCAGTAATGTTTTTATTACATGCGATGGATTGTGCTCTTACAAATGATGATGATCTACGGTAGCACCATTCTTGACTTTACATTGCTGATGTGCCCACTATGTGTTTGATATTTTTACTGTATTAGTAGATAGATCGAAAAGAAGTACCTCGATTCCCTTGATTATTGCCTTGATATGTGAAAATCCATTGTCAGTTTACCACACAGATCATAACATCTCTAGAATTTGTCATTTAAAATAAAGAGGGATGATTTAAGATATGGCATTTGGAAGATATTGAATTAATTCAACAAATTAGCACATGATTATTTTACTTGCATATGATATTTGATTAGCAACCACTCACCTAATTAAAAGGATAATTAAATTGACCTAGAATCCTCTTAATTTTTTAGTAGTATGGCTTGTCCATCGATCTGGGAACTAATGGTGTTGCCCATTATTCCTGGAAACTCAATCAAGGTGATTCTAGACCATAGAAGGTCACACATGAAAAAGTAATTGCTTAGATAGGTTATATTTTTGTTATGATCAAGGCGAGCAGAATTATTCTTGCCCTATATGTTTCATCTTCTCTTCTATTGCTTCCTCTGGTCTCTTCTAATGTCTGTTCATAAGAGACTGAGGTATGTGGAACATTTTTTGGGGGCATTGCTAGGTTAACTAAATTAGTTTCTTGTTATCCATATAAATACTCATGAGATTAGTTTAGTGGTGAGTGGGTAATGAGAGTTCAATTTGTGCTGAGGACTTGTACTGGGCAAATAAAACCATGAGTCTGGAAGCGGTGACCCTTAAGCTTCATGTTCTCTAGTTTTGTGCATCCATACACTCTTTAGTGGAGAGTGAGTAATGAGAGTTGAATTTTGGCTGATGATTTGAAGAGTAATAAATGTTGAAACAAGGAGATTCAAGGTTGCAATGTTGACTCACAAATTTGCCAACAGGATTAGTTGGGAGCAGATGTGATCAAGATGGACCCCATCTATAGCATTTATAAGTAACAACCTCAATTTCAGACTTAGGCATTGGAATTAGTACAAGGAGCAGGTTCCAGTGCCTCATCAATTTAAATGCATTTAAGGCTGTGATTTTTGTTCAGATCAGCTTCTCCCAAGAATTCTCATTTGACCCAGTTCATCTGTTTTCTTTCTTTCACAATGGCTAAGTGATCATTCGGTGTCACATCCGAGCTTTTCCAGCATATGTATCTAGGCTTCTATTCTTTCTTTTGTTCATATCTATGAAATGAAACATTGTCATAAAAGTCAAAATAATTAATGAGGTTTGCCCTCTGACCATTACACTTTACTCAGCTTATGCACTTACTTGATGCTACATTTGAGAAAGCACTTTATTGAAATGATGGAAAAATTGAAGACAAGATCCTATAGCTATGATGATTTATCCTTTATCAGAAATGATTAATCTAACTATGATTTCCATTCTCCATCCCAACCTTCAATTTCTCCTATGTGAAAGCTGCAGAAACAGATAATTACATTTCTTCAGTCAGTTAATCTAACAATCAAACAATCAAAAAACTCTTTCTGATGATGAAACCATTAAAAAACATGTCTTTTTTGAGAAATAACCATTACAAGCCATGGTATATTAACTCCTGTCAGCCTAGGTCATATCAGACCTCTTATCTTGCTCAACTGAAGGCATTAGTGTTTAATTAAGGCATGGCATGAAGATAGAGATCCAAAGAACGTAACAATGGTGATATCAGAATACTTCAATTCAATTATTTAAAACCCAAATGCTACTATTTAAATATCCAAATTGAAATTTGATGTTACCATGGCAAGGCAGCATCATGCAGATAGTCCTCTTCATTGTAGTAATTATCTATATCTTGTTGAAAGAGGCAAGGCTCCTTAGCATATCCTTCACTGCTCAACCAAGACGGCATGCTCAAAACATCACCAAACATACAGAATTCCTCTTCATCTACTTCTTTCTTCTCACATAGGTCACCCTCCATGTTTTTGAGGAACTTACTCCACCATACTGATGTCATCAGGTTAATCCTGTCATTCCACTCCATGTCATGCTGTTCTCCAATAGAACGAATCTCTGCAATTTCATCGTCATCCATCACTGGATGCAATGACACTGTTGCAGGGTCAAATGCGTCCCCTGATGCATGGCAGAAAATCTTTGAGATACATGGTTCTTTGATGCTTGACATGATACTGGTAGGAGAATTTGAAGAAGATGAAGTTGGTGGAGATGATGGCTGGATCGAGAGTGTCCTCTTGAGGTTGTTGCCACTGGAATTGTCACTGTTGTTAGAACTTTGAAGGTTGAGATTTAAGCCAAATGGTTGGTTAGACAAAGGGATGCTTAGGTTATCAGGAACAGGTAGTGGTTTAATTGATGGATACATCCAAGGGAAAGAATGGTATGTATACGACAACAAGTTGGTGTTCTGAATGTAGTTAGGAAAGGAGTAGTTGGGTGGATAAATTCTGAAATTTCTCCTGTAATCATTCAGATCCTTCTGTAAGTCTTCTAACACCACTGAAGATAGCTCCATAGTTGAGGAAGACGATGGGTTGTGTTGCTGCATCTGCTGCTGCTCCTGCTCCTGCTCCCACTGTTGCTGCTGCTGGAGTTTTTGTTGCTCATTTGCTCGTTTCATGGTTGCTCTATGAAGTTTAAGTGCAGTTACAATCTCTCTCCTAGCTTCTGCCATGTTAAGTAGTCTTTCTTGATAAGGCCTACTTGTGTGGAGTCGTCTCCTCACTTGTTTTTTTGGTGGTGAAGATTTCATTGATGGTGATGCTGGTAGTTGTTGAGATTCTCCAAGAAATCTACTGTCTTTGGCACTGAGTTGGGAAAATTCACCTAAACTTGCCCCATCTCTAGACTTTGATTCCTTTCCATCTTTGGCTCTTGAAGAGCTCAACTGCTTGACAAGACTACGAATGTAGGCACCTGAGAGTTGATGATCTTGCAACTTTGTCTCCTCCACCATGTTCCTGTTAACGTACTTGAAAGAAGGGTTCCTTGTCATCTCTCACTCTCTGCAGTATGTTTGAAACAAAAGATGGCAACAAATGTCAAATAGAAGGTGAATTTAAAGAACCTTAAAAATACTTTTCTGGTTTCAGAGGCAAAGTACAGAATGTAGCAGGCTGTGTATCCTGGATGGAGAACTCATGGGTTGCTATAAGTAGTAGAATACATTCTAGGACTTCTTATCCTTTTCTGTGTTTGGTGGGGTCAAGAATCCTTGTTCTTTATCTTTTTTGAGTATGAGCATTAGAATTGCCCAAGTTTTAGGGAAACCCACATAATAAAACATAAAGTTTACATAAGATCATGTATACTCATTATCATGCTTGTTTAGAGTAATAGCCACCATTAATACGATGGTAAAGTTAAAATGAGATGGTAAATTTTTTTATGAAAAGGACATTTGTTATCTGAGATCATATATCTTCACAACTTGCTAAATACTATTTATAGCCCTTGTGGTAATCTTTGTTGTGAGTTGGTTTCACCATGGTACTCCATGGTAACAGTTTTCCATAAGATAAATTTGTTTACTCACATAGATTGCTTAGTGGAGAGAGACCTTATCATAACTTGCTATAGCAGCTGAGGGCACTGGCTATACCTATTCAAGAAATCAAGAAATAGCAAAAATAATTAAATAGAAGGCAAAATAAGTATGAGTGGAATAATTCCAATTTTCCTACAGGATATTCTTACAACTTCTCTTTCCTAACGAATCCCTTGTTATATAAAAGTGATGGTGTTGATGTATGGAGCTTACCTGATAACCTGTACAATACATATTTTGTTTGTCTTTCTCCTTGT
Organism: Canna indica; assembly: GCA_034359265.1. Lineage (NCBI taxonomy): Eukaryota > Viridiplantae > Streptophyta > Magnoliopsida > Zingiberales > Cannaceae > Canna > Canna indica. The sequence goes on from CP136891.1 coordinate 28,514,823, forward strand.
ATAAATTAAGAGTCTTTCTATATCTAAATGGAGGAATTGTTTCTTTTGTATTCTGGTGCTGTTATTTGACATGTGATAAGTGCTGTAATTCTTGTATGGATTAATTCATAAAGTGTTCACCTAGTCATAAGGGACCATTTCTTCAAAATCTATGTGCCATTACATGCATTAACTCTACTGTATGGTGTTAGGTGACCTAATTGAGATCAATCTTATCAACAAAACATAAGGATACAATAGAAACTAACAGGTGAGAAAGAAATGTGGTCCCTTATCATAAGTTGAGCCAATTCAGAATGGAGAAACATGTGGACCATCAAGAAAATGCATGGTTGTCATTGTTAGGCATTTAAGGCAAGAACATTCACCCTTTAGGCATGTCTCCCCTTGAGTGTTCGAGTATGCCCATAGTTGCTGCTAATGTGGTCCACACGTCCGTTCAACGTGCCTCCTTTCATATTGAAGGTGACACATGACAACATGCAATAGGACAAGGTGAAGGTGCCAGTTTGTCAGCTTCAGTCCTTACTCAATCTAACCCAACCCTAACCAGACCTTCAAACCCACACCACTACAGCACATATGCACAAAGGGAGAGTTTAGCTACCTAAGATTGAGCTCATCTTTGCTTCTCATTTACTGAGAATATTCATGGATATATCCTTTGATTCTTATGAGGGCACAGACCTTTGTTCTACCCCAATCTAGTCTGGTCCCTTTGTTCACAAGGGATGTTGGTGATCATGATGCACCATGCCATCATAAGTTCATAACAGATTTTTTTCTTTTACACCAGAACCAATACACTGTAACAGGACTAAGTGGGCTCCAACGATTAGCTTCTAGAGGCTTCTGAATACATTATGATTGAGGACTACTTGATTTTCTAGGGCTGGAAATTGGCAAGTTAAGGAATATCCTAGTAGATTGCCACCAAATCATATTTTCCTTGACTAAGATGTGTTCTTTGCATTGATATATGGCATCATAGTCAAAAACCACTTGGAGGAGGAAATAGAGAACTAAGGTTGTGAATTCAGTTAGAATGCTAGATAGTTTCTCCAGCCTTATCTAATGATCTTTAAATCCTTTGTCGCCAAATAAAAGTGGACCACTTGGTGGACATGACAGTATATGCACAGATGGTTGCGGTCATACCTAGCATCACATGAAGGATAATAATATCTAAAGGGAACTATTTCTTCACCTTATAAAATTAATTAATAGTGTCCAAGCAATGAATGTTGCTCAAGTTCCAATTCAGGGAGAATGAATGTAGAGAAAAATCAAAAGCATTGTCAAAGCATAATGAATAAGTTTTTGGATACAACTGTAGAATAACCTAGGTATCAACTATTAGGATAGAGAAAAGTTCCATTGAACAAAAGATTGAAGTATGCAATTTGTTAGCTTAATGGTAAAATTTTGCGAGAGGTGCATAATTAATAGAAAAGTTTAAATGAACATCTCATGTGCTTGGCCAGAGAAAAGTATATTTGCATGACTTGCACAAGAATGAATTTATAGGTAATACTTGGGAGGTCGACGAAAACTTATATTTTGATGAGAAAGAAAGAATACATTGAAGGAATCATGCTACTATACGAGCTACTCAAGGAGCATGTGCATTAAAGATATCTTCTACCATTTTCATTTTCCTAAGAATTTTAATACGCAAACATCTTATTTTGATGATTATGAGAGACATGGTTAATTGTTCATACAAGCACTCCACACTTGATAGGAGAATGGACGAAGTTCATGGTTGTTTAATTTGCTGAATTCATTATGGTAACTGTGGATGCAAAGATCCACCTCCAGGTCAGTTTTTGAAATGCTTATTTTAGATTTTTCAGTGGAAGTTTGATATCAAAACCATCCCCATATCTATTTTAAGTTCTTTGGCTTCCATTTACTTTATCTATCCTAGCAATTATTCTTTAAATAGTATTTACTTTTATTTCTCTGACTACCTCGTCTAATGCAAAAGAAATAATTTCAAATGTCAACTTAGCTGAAATATGAGAATTGTGGCCTGAAATTAATTGTTACTTCTCTCTCTCTTTCCCTAAAATCTAGGGTATCGAGTAAAACATCATCTGCAGAATTAAAAGCTTCCCTTTGACTTCTTGTTTTATTATACTTGTCTGTAGGGGATGTATTGTTTCTTTTTTCTTTTAAAATGCCCATCTATCTTATCATCATCCAATGTTTATGTCAGAAATCTGATGAGGAAATGTGTCTCTTGGGTGTGCTGCAGTCGATGGAAAATCCACCATCAGCAAATCCTGGTGCAAATATTCTAAACATGTTCCCGATGAATCTCTCATAGTGAGTGGAACAACTATACTGTTAAGTATCAAGGGCATTAAGAAAAACCATTTTTGGGGTATAAACTCCCCCCTCAATAAAGGGCTATAGAGAAACTCCAGTTCTAGAGGTGGCCATCTCACTTGGAATGTATGGCAGAATGTTGGATGTGCAGAACTTCATAAGCTTGGCCCATTGTGCTTTTGTGAGCTTTCCTTCTTTTCTCTTTTAAAAAGATAATTGGTGAAGTAGGAACTGGACCAAAGGCTTTGTTATGATCTACAAACTCCTGAACTGAAGGACAATTCTAATAGTAGGTTGCAACTTATTATTGTTGATGCTAAAGAGCAAGTCAGACTCATCAACTCTTGCATTGAAGTTGATCCTAAGTGGTCGGGATGATGCAGCTTGTTGATAATAATGCTGCTGAATGATCCTTTAAGTTTAAGAGAACTTAGCAAGCTGCATTACTTTGATGAACATGAATTACGAGATGCAACTTTGAGTTGACTTATTTGGTGATATGGTCTGAGATGATCATGGAATTCCTTCATAGACATGGATATGGATCACTGTGAACCTTTGTGGTGTTGTTTGGGCTGATATTGTCTTTCATTGGCCTTATCTGGTGACGTACATGTGGGTCTAATTCTGATATTTGATTGATATGTAAGAATGTAATGATGATACCAATGCTGACATGGCACAGAACACAATAAAAAGTTATAAACCTTATTTTAAATAATTGCTATAGAGCTATGCATAGTTTGATGAAGACAAGGATGAATCTGAGTTTTGCAACACTAGAAAAACAAGCAGTAAAGTTTCAATTACCATTGGTAAATAGTATGAAATAACTAAACTAATGATATTATTTTCAAATCTAATTAATTTTATTCAATCAGTGGAGAACATATATTCATTATGCACAAAGATCATATATAAAAATTAATTTTGAATTTGTATGAAATGAAAATAATTCAAATGATCTTTCAAGTAATGAAATTAACTAATAGAGAAAATATTTATAAATTTTATTTGATACGAAGAACATGTATAATTGTTCTTAAGTAGACATGTTTATAAGTAATAATTGCATACATGCAATCTCTTGTTTCAATATTTTTTTTACGGTGTTGTCAACATTATTTTGAAAAATAATTACTAGAATTAAATTAATAGATAACATATATCCATGCGTACAAAGAATATATAATATATATAGGAAGAAGTACAAATTTGGTCCTATAAATTTTTAATATTTTGGACTTTAATCCTATAAAATTCATTTAGGTATTTTTAGTTCTATAAATTTACTCCATAGTACATATTTGGTCCTATCCGTGATGGTTCGTTAACACTCCGTCAATGTGGACTAATGTTGTTCATACACGTTAATAGGTTTGATCATATAAGTTTCATTTCGAAATTTTCAATCTTATATGTTTGTCCCGTAGCACATATTTGATCTTACATATTTGTCCCGTAGCACAAATTTGGCCCAATATATTTGTCTCATTGGCACAAATTTGATCATATCTGTGATGGTCCATTAACTCTCCATCCACGAAAAAATAAATGACGTTATGTCCATGTTGACGGAGTTAACGGACCGTCATGAATATGACCAAATCTATGTTACAGAGTTAACATACCAACTTGTCTATATACCGGTACGTCATATAGATTTGGTTCTATCCACGACGGCCTGTTAACTCCGTCAACATGGACATAACGTCGTTTATTTTTTCGTGGGCGGAGAGTTAAGGTGTTGTTTGGTTAGCGAAAATTATTTTCTAGTTTGGTTTCAGTGAAACTGAAAACTTGATTTCGAAAACTTGGTTTTGGTTTCTAGTTTTCAGTTTTCTGAAAACGCGTTTGGTTAATAAAAACAACATCAGTTTTAGTTAGTTGAAACCAGTAAATATTTATTTGATTATAAAAAATAATATTAATTTTCCTTGAAATTTTTTATTAGTAATTAAATATTTAGTTAGTTTACAAAATTAAATATTTGTTAATATGATTACAAAATATTTAAATAATTTAATTAATTAAGTTATTGGTAATTTAAGATTTTTTTGTTCAATTAGATATAAAAATTAATTAATAGTTATTATAAAATTTCAAAAAAAAAACAAGTTCAGTGATCTAAAATTAGGTTTGATTAAATTATAAATAGACCAACTTTAAGAAAATTGAGTTATTTAAAATTTGGGTTTGAGTCAATTAGATATAAATTGATTTAATTATTTTATAAATTTAAGATAAAAGTTTGAGTTAAAAATGATGATTTTTATTTTTATTTTTAAAAATTCGATATAGTTTGATTTATTTTTAAATTAATTAATTTTATAAAAAAATATTTATAATTACAAAGTTGTCACAGCATTTTGATAACGAAATCGACAGTCTCGAAACCACAAAAAACAACATTCTGTTGTTTTCATTTTTATTAAGAAAATTAGTTTCGTTTTCATTCTGGTTTCGATTCAGTTTCACAAAAATACTAAACCAAACACGTTTTCGTAAGCAGTTTTGGTTTCAGTGAAACTGAAATCATGAAAACAGACTTGATTTCGCTAACCAAACAGGCCCTAATGGCATGGACCATCACAAATATGATCAAATTTGTGCTATAAGGCAAATATATTAGGCCAAATTTGTACTACGGGGCAAATATATAAGACTGAAAATTTTAAAATGAAATTTATAGGACCAAATCTATCAACGTGTACGAACGACGTTAGTCCACATTGACGGAGAGTTAACAGACCATCACGGATAGACCCAACTCTATGCTACGGAGCAAATTTATATGACTGAAAATATCAAAATAAAACTTACAGGACCAAAGTCTAAAAAAAATAAAAACTTATAGGATTAAATCTGCACTTCTATATATATATATATATATATATATATAAGTTTAATTTCAATTTGTATAAAATTGAAACAATTAAGAATAGTCATTTTTATTTAGTTATTATTCATTGATTAATGATTTTTAATCAAAAAGTTATTCATAAATTTGATTTAATTTAGACAACATAATTTGTCGCACTCCTAGGAAGGTCAATCCCTTACCAAGAGGACATTCTCTAAGCGCACACTTGACAAGGGGAACACAACGATAACACTTAGACAACTCATACTTGAACAATATAAAAAAATAAATTCAAAAGGTTTAACTCATCAGTATCTTTCAAATCAAAAAAAGAAAACTTTAAATGATAACTAATCAATCAATCGTAACAAAATGTCTAGAATAACTAAATATCAAGATCTGATTAGAAAAAGTAAATGACACTACTAGAAGATGAAAACAAAAAACTCTAAGAAGCAAGTAACACATCAAAGCCACAAGTCTCTTATTCTAGCTAGCTACTCCGCCCCTGCTATGGATATCATTAGGGGTGTCCATTGTTCGGTTCACACCGAACCGAAAAATCGAATCGAATTTTTTGATTCGGTTCAGTTTCAGCAGTTGTAGGTTTGGGTCTTTGACCCGAATCGAAAACCGAATTAATTAAAAAAATAATATATTTTTGTTAATTTTTAACCCAGGTAAGTAATTAGGTATTAAGCAATTATTTTTAATTTTTAATTTGTAACTGAATTAATTAAAATTTTGGTTTTCGGGTTAAAAACCGAACCGAATAATTTTGGTTCGGGTTAAATCGGGTTAGAAATTATTCGGTTCAGGTTCGGGTTAAAGTTTGGGTAAAGAAAAAAATTTGATTTGGCCAAAATCGGTTCGGTTCGGTTCGGTTCGAACCGAACAGACAGCCCTAGATCTCATACTTGAGAATTTGAAGCAAACACAAGAAAGTTAGTGCAAAATTGCATGGGAATTATATGAAGATGATAAGCACATCGTTAATAGCTCAATGTGGTATGAATACACTACCAAAACTATCGTCTTTCGCGACGGCCAACGTGGTCGCAAAGCCACCACCATCGCTCTTTTCCGATGGCAAATTGTTGTTGCAAGGACCAGTTGCAGAAGAAGTGCTCACGGATAATTTGCCATCGTGACTCCTGTCGTCGCAAATAATAACTATTGCGACCGACACAGCGACAACCACAAGGCGTCGCAGAAACGATCATGGACCAATTGCGACGCACACTTGTCGTCACATGGTTTTAAATTTGCGACGTCACGACGATCGCTGCTAGCAGTCACAGTGTCGTCGCATTATCATTTGCAACCATTGTACACGACCAGTTCGATACACTTGCGATGACACGAGGTCGCAGGGCGGTTGCAGAAGTCTATTTTATTTTTTTAATAATTTTAAAATATAAATTCTTGTTTACATATATATTTAATTAAAATACAAACAAGAGACATCAAATTGTATTGTAATATAATATCAAAATGTAATATTTACATCGCATCAAACAAATATTTACATCGTATATCAAATACATCAAATAAATACATCAATGATCAGTCGGTAGCAGGGGAGGCAGTGTGTTATGACCTAAAAAATTGGGGACCTTGTTGTAAATATTTTTCTTGGAGGAGCCTTTTTGCAAAAATGCATAATCCTATTTAATTAGTCCTAATCTCCTCTCTAATTCTTTTTCTCTCTCTCTCGAATATTGTAGCAGCGGCGGCGGAGGAGCAAGGCGTGCGACAGCGGCAGTGAGAAAACTCTGGTGAAGACCGGAGTTTGGAGGAGTTTTTAGGTAGGAGTCTTTGCTCTTCTTCGTTGTTTTACGTCGTTTTCCTATTATGTGTTCATCGGCGGCAGCGGAGGGGATTGAATGAGGTAGAACCGGCGGATGTCGATGGGGTGAAAAGGATAGGAGGTAGTCGGTGTCGGTTGGAGGCGACTGTACTGCTACCACGAGGCTGGACCCGCCATGGCAGCAGCCCGCGGCCCGCTCGCCATGGAAGCAGCCTACAGGGAGGCCACCGTGGTCTCTCGGCGTGGAGCCAGTGCCCCGCCGGCGCCGAGGGCCGCGGGAGGGGTCGACGAGAGTGGCGGGGTGGTCGTCGGCGGTCGGGAGGGCCGGTTGGCGTGGGTTCGAGCGGAGCGGGAAGGGCGGCGTCGAGGCAGGGAGGTCGGGGGAGGAGACAAGTGATGGAGATGTTATTTATATAAGTTAATAAATAGATTAATTAAGAAGAGAGCCGAGATGAATACTAAAGTTGTAGAATATTAGGATATTTTTAGATTTGATCGTAGGATCGTCGGATCGAGCCGAGATGAATACTAAAGTTGTAGGTTTTTGCATTCTAAACACGATGGTGGTGTCGTATTTCTGATCAGAGGTCATCTGGTAGGTCTTTTCTATGTTTCGGTATTATTCGATAGATGCGAGTTATTAATTCAGTTGATAAATAATTAAATAATATAGAATAGTGGTATTCTATGTTAGGTGATGATTTAGAGTATAGATAGTTGTGGTGGGTGCAAGTTGACTCCTGTTGTAGCCGATGAATGTTGAATTGGTAAATTGAAGATTTTATCCCTTGCTTCTATTTGCTTGATTTGCTTCTGAAATTCGTTGATCTCCTATTGCATTATATTGTTGAACATGCCATATTGATAATTGCATGAGTTTGATTAGCTGTTATTCATTGATGATTATTGAGCATGATATTATGCTAGGCATTGTGCACACTGTTAGTGTTGTCATAAGTTGTATTTGCTAACATGAATTATTCTGGTTGCATCTTCAATTGATAGTTGTTGTTAGCATTGTAGATCAGTTGTGATATGTCATGTGATGAGATCTAGCTATCATGCTGCTTATTGTTGTATCAATCATTGTTGCTAGTATCGTAGGTCAGTTGTTGATGACATACTGCATTATAACCGTTGTGGGCGCAAGCCCGGACACTGTTGATTGTTTGCCCGAGGAGTATGGGTGGTGACACCGGTGGTCACGAAACTTTCACTCGAGTTGCACGTATGGCGTCGCGTTGTAGACATCGACGGGCTCGTGTGGGGCGTCACGCTATTAGACGTCGGCAGACTAGTTGCATTAGTCGATAGGTGAAAGTGTGTCTTGTTGTTGACATATTGCATTATTGCAAAGTCGTAAATTGTTGTATTTGGCAGTATCATCGCATCATGATTGTTGTTCTTATTGTTGACATATTGATTCTCGTACTCAGCTTTCCGCTGATGTTGTTTGTTGTTGCCTCATATTTGCAGGTATATCGGTAGTTGGAGTTGGGTGCTAGAGTCCTGGAGGAGGAGACGAATATGCTTTTGTTTCTCTTTATTGTTTTAGTTAGATTGTTGCATTGTAGGTTGATATCAGTTGCTACCTTGTAGTTTTGGTTCAGAATTTTATAGTTGATTTTGTTGACATTTCTTTGTATATACCTTGATGTGAGATGTTGGTTGGACTGTTGGTTACGCTTCTCTTAGGAGGTTTTCCTTATTGGGGATGAACCTAGGCAGGGCGTAACACAGTGAGGAGAGGGGCTATGTGGGGAATGCATCAGTCGGTGTTGATGATGATGATGGATCTAATGTTGATATCGTCGCGTCGAATGACAAGAGAGGCGGAGGGGCCGCAGCACTAGGTATGTAATAAGCTATCTATGTCATAGTATCCCTCGTAGCCACCATGTACGTTTCAACGGCCGCTAATCGGTCCTGATCCGCACATGATGTTGATGGACAAGCGACTGAGGAGGTGAAGGCCAACGACCACACAACAATGCCCATGCATCAACCGTTGTGCCAATGTCATATACACGGCTGTGGTCGACGTCTACCACCTGCGTTCATGTGTTAGCATCAAGCTGATATTGTGCATGACCACCTCCCCACTGGGTTGTTAGCCTAAGGGTTCAATCTCTATTTTGATGATAATAAACATGTATCTAATATGTTTGTGAAGTTTTGAGTTCAGGTTGGGGTTACAATACGTGCGCAAGCTTCGTTTGAAAAAATACAAAAATCGGCAAAAATGCTCTTATGTAAATTGAGAAGAATTCATAGATCACCAAATAGATTTTATGTAATATACCCCTAGGAACATATCCCAAGCCTATTTGTAATGTTATCCAAGTCAAAACTTGGTAACAGAACCCGGGAATAAAGCGTGCAACAAAATAAATATAAAAATAGCCTTAGCCCGGGTTTGATCGACCGGTCAGTCGACCTAACTAGGCAAAATACTGGCAATAGTCACTTCGATTGACCAGTCGATCGATCGAACAAAGCCAAAAACTAGTAGTGGTCAATTCGGTCGACCGGACTAAGGCAAAAACTAGAAGTAGCCAATTCGCTCGACCAGTTAGTCAGCCGAATGTGGCCTAGAAAGGGCAGTAGCCTAGCGGTCGCTGGGCGATCGGTCAGTTGGTCGACCAACGATCTATCTACAAGCGATCGATCGGCATCCAACAGGCAAAAAAATGCCCGTTGGAGTGATGTGCCGAGTGAGGGGTTATAAATACCCCTCACCAACCTCTCTTAAACCTTCGTAATGATCATTAGTGCACTCCAAAGAGAGATTTAAGCCTTCAAAGATTAATTTGTGCTCGCTTGCATCTCCGATAGCTTCATCCTCCTCAAGCGTCTTCTCGTCTCAACTCCAGCAACGATTCGAGCTCACCATCTTGAAAAGTTGGAGACTTGGAAGGCTTTGGAAGGAGCTCACACTTGTGGTTTCATCCTTAGCTCCTTCTTGTCATTCTTGATCATTTTTTTTTAAATTATAATCGTCATTATTAGCTTGCTATGTGTGCTAGTGTAAACACTTAGGTTTCCTTCATAGAATTGTGTTTTGCCTAGGTGAATAGGTTTGAGGAGTTCTCAAAGGGTTGAGAAGCAAGTCATCGGTTGTATTCCAAGGGAAACACAAAGTCTATAAAGGATTTGATTAGAAATCCTTAGTATGGAGCCAAGGTAGTGGAGTAGACGGTTGGCCGAACCACTATAATTACTTGTCTTTGCATTGCATGTTTTGATTGTGCTTATAGTCTAATTATTACTTGTCAAGCATCGTAATTTAGTTGAGTGATCAATTTGGTTGCATTAGAAATTAAACTCGAAAGAAATAGAATAGAAGTTAAAATTCACCCAACACTATTCAAACCCCCCCTACTACTAGAAATATGTTCTTCAGCAACAGCCGCTCAAGCCATTGCCATTTCCAACGTCATTCTTACAGACACTCGGACCGTTGCAGATGTGATGTATCTGCAACGGCTTTATTCCGGCCGCTCGAGCCATTGCAAATATATTATCACATTAGCAACGGCTTAGTTACGGCTACGACATACGTCACTCTTGAGCTGATCGCGCACTTCGCGGCGTGAAAATAAAATACTTATTAGCAACGGCTTTCTAATGGATGAGTGAGCCGTTACTGATGATGTTAATTATCAGCAACAGCTTTCTAACGGACGAGTGAGCTGTTGCTGATAAGTTTATATAGCTCGACCCCAATCACGCCCGCCCCTTTCCTCCTTCTTCCTTGCTTCTGCCGTCGCCGCTGTCGATTTCCGCCCGCCCGCCATCGTCGCCCACCGTCCTCGACCACCAACGCCACTCGCCGCCACTGCCCGCCGTCGTCGCTTGCTCCAAGTAAGTCGTGCACCACCCCCTCTCTTTTTATTGTAGAACCGGCTGAAACCCTAGATTTAGGGTTTCGATCGGCGATTGGAGCATTCTCTAGTGTCCGACATATGTCGAACCCTGGACGCCGGCGCCGGAGTCTTGTGAACTCCGACGCCGAAAATAGGGTTTTTTTTAACCCTATTTTTGAAAAATTAAATTAATTAAATATTTTTATGATAAATTTACATGTTTAGATTAATTAAATGTTTATGTTAATTTAGATGTTTAGATTATATTAGATTAATATAGATTAATTTAGATAAATGTTTAGATTAGATTAATTTAAATTATATTAATTTTATTGTTAATATTTAGATTTAGATTAATTAGAATCGTCTACTTCGGACTCGCGTTGGAATCGTCCACTTTGGACTTGCGCCGGAATCGTCCACTTTGGACTCGCATCGGAATTGTCCACTATGGACTCGAACTGGCTCGAAACATTTAGAAAATAATCATCCATTCGACGAGTTGATATATTTCATGTACGCATCGACGAGTCGGATATGATTTAGCAAAACCTTAGATCCGTTCGGGGGTTGTATGTTCATGTAAAATAAGTAAATGATCTTTTATACGACGTACAACCCTTGAATTGTCCCTGATTGGACAATTTGATAATATAGTTATTTGTATTGCACTTAGTTTTTTCTTTTAACCATTAACTCATTAATTCTTAAATTTTGGCTATTGTGTCTCTCTTGTTCTCCGATAAGCGCTAGATGATATGCGTATTCGGAGAACTGTAGGGAGATGTTGTCGAAATTTAGAATGAAGTTAGCGATTAAAAAAAATACTTGTGCAATATAAATAACATGGATCCCGAATGGAATATGACCATCTCTCTAATGGCATTAACTGAAGAAATTATCATTGATTGACAGAATCATGTCGGACGATCGAAGTTGGATGTACCGACGTCTTGATCGTTGAGCTTTAACGAATGAGTTTCAATTAGGCGTAACTTACTTCCTAAATTTTGCCTATTCGAATCGGAAGTTCGTTAGCGTCGGTGATAAAATCCGATGTATGTGCCACATTTGCTTGAATGGACGATTTTTGGATGATTTTTGGATCGGAAAATTGTCACTTTGCATCTATATAGCAAAGGATTTGCACCAAGATATTTTCTATGGACTTGTCATGGAGAGTCACGTGAAGTCGGGACGTCGAGCAATCTTGTCGTTCAGACAAATGGTGAATCTTCCTCTACTGGTGTTTCTTCATCCAGTTCATCTAATCCCTATAAAACTATGATACTTGATAGTCTTGAGGGTCAATTCCACCTGAATGATAATGTCGATCGGATAGTTACTGAGACATCAGTTCCACCAGATACTACAGGTGTTGATATCACAGAAGTGCAAACTGCGGTAGAGATTAAATTGCCAAATAAAGAAGCTGCAGAATTTTACAAGATGTTGAAAGTTGCCGATGAACCTTTGTATGAGAATTGTAACGACGACAGGGGAGTTCGACATTCAGATGAATGGTTAAATATATTTTGTCACTCTGGTCGTGCTTTTGGTTCTCGTCCATCTCGACACTTAAGCGACGAAGAGTATCATTTGGCACAATTGTACGTATTACTCAATTGTCCAGAGATTGAACAATTCATTGAAATATTTGACATTGAGATGGTGCAAAAATACTCTATTCACAACGATGAAGAATTGGAGAGATTATAGAATCGTGATTTTCCTACTTGGATTCGGGTTTACAGCAAAGATCACAGAGCTAAAATAGATAAAAGAATATTTGAGTTTGTTAGTGGATCGTCGCGACTAGTGTCGTGTTATAGCGGATATTTTGTTAATGGGTATAAATTTCACACAGTTGAATATGCATTTACAAAGAAGACGATGAATGTCGGGGTCTGCGTGAAAGGGACAACGTATGTTGAATGTTATATGGATTTTTATAGACTGGTGGAAGAAGTGATAGAGTTGCACTACTTCGGCTTGAAATCAGTTATCCTATTTAGATGTCATTGGTTCGATACAACAGAAAGATGCATGAAAGTTCATCCAAAATACAAACTTGTTGAGGTTAATTACAAATCGAAATTGGTAGCAAATGAGCCTTTTATATTGGCATCACAAGCCGAACAAATATATTACGCGAAGTATCCGGCTCGAAATAAAGATAGAGCAGATTGGCGTGTAGTCTGTAAGACTAAAGGTAGAGGAAGAATTGATCCGATGGCGGGAGAAAATGAGTCGATCCCTGATGTGACAGATGATTTCTATCAAGAAGATGACCCTCCTGCTGTAGACCTTATTATTCCAATACTCGAGGATGTAGACATAGCATTAGTTCAATTAGAAGTTGAATATGTTGATGATGACGATCATGAAGTTGAGGAAGCTGGAGATGAAGAAGATGAAGAAGAGGAAGAATTCAAAAACTATTACTCAGGTGGTGAGGAATAATTATAAAGTATATCTTATATTAAATATATCTCTACTATATATATAATATAATTATATGCTTATTCGATAGATATGTCGAGCCGTGGTTATGGTCGGACGAGATCTTCGGAGTCTCCAATCGGTCAAACTCCAGCACTTCCTCCTGCTGCTGATCCTCCTGCCGGTGATACTCGATCCTGTCGTTGATCCTCATGCCGCTGAGGCTAGTTCATCGAGACGCAGGTGGCCACGTGGGTCGAACAGGTGGCAGCCTCCGCCAGTCATGGAGTCACGTAGACTCATTAGTGTGATTGGGGAGCGGTAATATATCATGAATTATGAATTATTACAAATTCATTATATCATAATATAATATTGAACTTTATTTTTGTTGTGAAGGTTCGAGCAAGAGGATGTGCCGAGGACGATATCTTCTACGATCAGACGATACATGCATGGGGCATGGCCCACGTGGTCTCACGTGCCCAGTGAGCATGTCGACATGCTATGGCGCAAGTTTGAGGCACATATTAATTTTTTATATATACACATGATGATTAATATTAGTACTGATATTATTATTTTGTAGGCTCTCTATACATGGGCTGAGGACCAGAGGTCCTTCATTTACACTGCCTGGGAGGATATTTCCCGACAGAGGTACAACGGTCTGCTGGGGCAGGCCCGGTCCCAAGCGATGGCCCGAGCTGGGACCACAAACATCACGGAGACTCAGGGATACAGCCCCGATTGGATTACTCCGGATATATGGGACCATCTCGTGGCATTATGGTCGACGGATCCATGCATGAAGTTACTATGACTGTGTCTAAAAACCGCATGTCGGGGGGAGGGGAGCGTCACACCGGCGGCTCTATTTCATTTGCAGTGCACGGTCGTCGTATGGTAAGTATTATACCTTACTTTTAATTATATATTTTTATTTGTTACTCTATGTACTAATTAATGTATTTATTTTGTAAATGTAGACGACGGTGATGGACGACGGGACTGTCCAGCGACCCTCCCCGATGGAGGTGTTTGAGCAGACTCACCGTCGAGGACATGGGATGGGGGAGTACATTGACAACCGCGCTGCAATCATTATGGTAAGTATATTTATTTAAATTATTTATTATTTATTTATAATTTAAGTTTTAGAAAAAATATGAAATAAAAAATCAAACTCGAGTAGGATACCTACACTAAGACGGTGATTCAGTGCGGGGGCACCCCCGAGGACTTTGACGCAAGAGCGTGGGTCTTGGTTGCAGGTGGCTGGGACCACGATCGCGTATATGGCTTTGCGGATAGTGGTCATACGCGAGCCGTGCTAGGGCCACTTGGGGCACCGACCCCTTCGGTCGCTGGTGAGCGGCCGTCCACCTCCAGGACTAGTTATGATCAAAGTAGCAGGATAAGGACATTGGAGGAGACGATCGCGCATCAGAGTGAGATTATGGAGCGTCAGATTCAGATGATGACAGAGATCCATGCTATGCTACGCGACATCTCAGCTCATGCCGGAGCAGGCATCCCTTCGGCATCATCAGATCTATCATCTTCGAGTCAGTCCACACCGGTGTACACCCAAGCACTCCAGACCCCGCCATATTCTGATCCAAACCTTCCTCCACCGTCGTCGTGAGATTTATTGTTTTGTTTAGATATTGACTTTGATACTTGGATACTATACTTGATTGACTTGTTTTGTTTGGATATTGATACAATAGTTTTGAATTTGAATAGTTTTTATATGATTGTGGATAATTATAAATATAAGTATAATTGTTTTGATGTATATTTGGGTGTATCTGTGATGTGTATGTGAATGGATGTGTGTATAGGTATGTGAGTTATGTATCAGGTTAAATGTATCAATGTATTAATGAAAATTAGAAATTTAAAAACTTTTCAGTTACAGATTAACATCATCAGCAACGGCTTTCCCACGGTCGTTCGTGTGAAAGTCGTTACTGAAAGTGTATCGTATTTTCTGTGCTGCAACCTCAAAGTCGTTGTTGATGACCTACAACAACAGCTTAGCAACGGGCTTTCACTAACGGTCTTGCCACGGCCACTGGGTCATTGCAGATATCTATATCTACGACGGCCCAGTAGCCGTGGTTGAACCGTTGATGATAATGGTATTAGCAACAACCGAAGCGGCCGTGGCTAATCTGTTGCTAAGTTATCAACAACGCGTGTTTCTGCCACGGCTGCGTTGCAACGGGGCGGGCCGTTGCAAGCCGTTGCTGTTGTCTTTCAGCAACGATTGGCGCCGTTGCTGTTGCTCATTATTCCAGTAGTGCCCCCCCCCCCTTCTAGTGTGGGTATTTGATCAACAATTGGTATCAGAGCGATGTCATAGGATTAGATTTAACCATCTACTCTACAATCTAGAATGTCTAGTGAAATCCATCTAGCTCAAGGGTCATCTACTCATACTCCACCATTATTCGATGGAAACAACTATGCCTATTGGAAGATACGCATGAATGGCTTCCTTCAATCACTAGGCATGGATGTATGGAGAATGATCCAAGTAGAGTATAAGCAACCAACTAAGGATATGTATGAGTGGGATCAAGAATAGATTAGACTCATTAATGCAAATGCAAAGGCCGTCAATGCACTATATTGTGGCCTATCAATAAATGAGTTCAATAGGATTTTCACTTGTAAGTCGGCGTATGAACTTTGGAAAGTCTTAGAGACTACACATGAAGGCACTTCACAAGTTAAGGAATCCAAGATAAACCTACTCATGCATGATTATGAAATATTCAAAATATTATCGCATGAATCTATTGATGTCATGTATGCTCGCTTTAAAAATATTACAAATGGATTAGCTAACCTTGGTAGAGACATAAGGGAAGAGGAGAAGGTAAAGAAGCTCCTTCGTTCCCTTCCAAAAGTTTGGGAGCCCAAGGTCATCGCAATCATGGAAGCAAAGGATATGAGCACCTTAAAGATCACCGAGCTCATTGGATCACTCATGACACATGAGACTCATATGAAGCAATACAAGGAGGAAGATGCCCCCAAAGGCAAGACCATTGCCTTAAAAGCATCACACAGGGGTGAAGAACCCTCATCATCCGAGGAAGAAACGGATGATTTTGAAGAAATGGCAATGTTGGCAAGGAGATTCATGAGTTTCATTGGAGGATGCATGAGAAAGGGAAGAGGAGACTACACATGCTCCAATTGCAACAAAATTGGGCATCTAAGGAAGGATTGCCCACTTCTCAAGATGGCTTCTACCTCCAACCCTCACAAGAAAGACAAATACAAGAAGAAGAAGAAGAAGAAGAAGAAGACTATGATGGTTTCTTAGGATGAAAGCGAGTCTTTGTCAAGTGAAGAAGACTCAAAAAGTGAAAAGGCAAATCTTTGCCTCATGGCAAATGACAACGAGATAAGATTTACTTGTCTTTGCATTGCGTGTTTTGATTATACTTATTGTCTAATTATTACTTGTCAAGCATCGTAATTTAGTTGAGTGATCAATTTGGTTTCATTAGAAATTAAACTCGAAAGAAATTGAATAGAAGTTAAAATTCACCCAATACTATTCAAACCCCCCCTTCTAGTGTGGGTATTCGATCAACATGGGTCACCAACTCACTATATGTGGTCTTATAGAAAATTAAGTTAATTAATTAAATTAATTATACATAATAGAACTAGATAAAATAATTAAAATATTAATTTACCACTATCGTCTACGGCCTCCCGCTGATGAACTCACCCCACAAGGATCATACTAATATCTATGTGTCTCCTCGAAGACCTTCAAAGGGTCGGCTAGGATGAGCGTCCCCTACTCGCTTGCCTGTAATAAAATAATTATAATCAATTTTTCTATAATAATAATTATTATTATTATTAAATGTCACACCTCAAACTCAGGATCACATGATCGATCGGGAATACAATCGTGTACCATGAAGCCTCACAACATCATGCATAACACAATAAAGAGATGCATTTCAATTATAGCAAACATCTCAATTATATGAGTACCATGACAACATAATGATAAACAAATAATTCTCACTGAGTTCATGAACAATATGCCAATACTAGACAACTCGACTATCCTACACTACGACACGAGGATGGTTTGACGAGCTTGCACCTATAGGCTCTAATTCATCACTTACTTCTTAGAGTTTTATGTTTCCATTTTTCATTTACTTTTCCTAAATAGAGCTTGATATTTAGTTATTCTGCACTTATCGTAAGGATTGGTTAGTTATCATTTGATGTATTGCCTGGATCCAAAAAATATTGATGAGTTAGATATTTTGATATCTATTTTCTTTATTTAACTATAAGGTCATGTTTATTTTGGAGGACATGATTTGAATGAGATAAGATTTAAGGTGGATAAGGGTGGGATAGAAATCCAAGAGGATTTATTAAAATCTTATCCTATGTTTATTTTGACATAGGATAAAAAAACATGGATAAGATATGAAATCCATATCTCGTGGATTTGGACCCTAAACCCACCCCTCCCTAGGTTTTCTAAATCAGGCCAGTGGTGGATATGGGCCAAAATAAATTCACCCAATTTCTAACCCGATTTTTATCCATTGCTGCAGCAAGCAGTGGATTGGATTTCCAATCCACATCCTTAATCCGGCAAAACAAACAAGGCCTAAGTTATTTAATGACGCGCTTGTTTCGCATGATAGGATTTCAGATGGATAGGAATTCAAGCGGAATTAACTAGGATAAGAATCACGTGGGAAAAATTTATATCATATTCATCGTTTGTTGAAATCTCGGATAGGAAGATAAAAAAGATAAAATTTTGAAATCCTATATTTGTGTTGGCTCTAGATAAAGGAGTCAGATATTAATAATTTAATGCTTAAAATTTGATTGTACCAAATTTTTGTTTTAAAATTATGAAATTAAATTTAAATAATTATTTTAACATAGTGATAATAATAATTGACAAAATATTCTTAAATATTGAGTTAAAATTGACTTATTGCAAATATCCAATTTAAATGACATGAGAGGATATCGAATTCTCAATCCCATCGGGAGGATATCTATATCTCATTAGAATCGAATTTGGATCCGGTCATATCCAACTTAAATGATATTTGATGCTCATAGCAAACGGCAGATAGAATTTGACAAATTTTACCCATCAGTCATATCCCGTGAAACAAACTCGTTATAAGTGTTATCAATGTGTTATAATTGTATTTCCTTGTCTCGTGCCCGCTTGAGAAATGTACTCTCAGCAGAGAATTAACCCTTAAGAAAGGGGTACATTATTCAATATATAATTATTTTTACATGAAAAAATAATTATTTATATGTAATAATTGCATGAATGTAATTTCTTTTTCCATTATTATTTTCATTAATGATGTTTTCGTGAATCGGAGTTATACGATGTTATCTTTTAATTAACTTTTGCTTAGAAATGTATTAAATATATCATGAATATATTTATGAGTTTTCGTAAATCTATTCAGTTTTGTCATTTGCTCAAATTGTATTATAATAATCTCGTCAAATGTCCGTCAACTGCCCCACTAAAATGATGACGTGGCTAAAATAAAAATTGTATTAAAATATTTCATTTACTTCATTCACTATGTTATTTGATGTGTTTAATATTTTTAAAAAATATATATTAAAATTTTAAATATTAAAAAATGTATGTTGCATACCACATTAGAAATATTGAAAACAAAAATAATAATAGAATACATTAAATATTTTAATTTTTTTTGTTTTTTCCAAGTGAGCAACCACATCAACATGCCACATCATCATTATAGCAAATTAGCAAGTTTGTCGACCGACAATTGACGGGAGGATTTAGTTGGCACAAATTATAGTATATAATACAATTTGAGCAAATGAAAAAATTGAATAGATTTACGAAAATTTGTAAAGTTTATTTAGGTAACTATCCTATTAAATATTATATTTGATTTCAACATATATTTTTTATTATAAAAATATTTTTTTCAAATTTATTATAAAAATATTTAATTAAATAAGAATATGAATGTGGCATTGGACTTTAATTAACTTCATGTAAAATGTATGAAAGTAAACTGATAATATGATTTTAAAAGAACTAATAAGTTGGATTTTATTTTTATTTTGATTATATCAATAGAGAATGTATATATGTATGAATGAAGGAATAACATAGGTAAATTGCATTTCAATTTGTTTGAAGTGAAAATAATTAAAATAGTGATTTTTAATTTAGTTATTTATAATTAAAAAAAATAATGAATCTAATCCAAACTATGACAAAATTAACGAATCTAATCCAACTTTTAATTTGCATCAATTCTATCATGAAGTTTCGAATAACACCAATTATGTCACGCCCCAAAACCGGGTCACGTGATCGGCCATAGTGCGGACAGACACTCTAAAGCCTAAACCGATGCAATCACATTAACCATGCAGTATAACTCATTTCAATATACCATAACATACACATTTATTCATAAAAGAAGCAACTCAATATCAATTCAAATAAAAGCTACATGACCAAGTATCAATGCCAATACTATATAAGTCAAGAGTTCAAACAACTACAAGTCTCAATTAAATATATTCCTCAAAAGTAAACTCAAACTAGACTCGACTCGACTACACCAACGGATTTCACGAGACCGCCATCGAAGTCCGTCGCCACCAGCCGTGTCATACCTCTATGATCACGCTCTGCAAAACAATATACAGAAAGAATGGTGAGTTCAAAGAACTCAGTGAGTGGCCATCTCGACCATCATATCACCAAGTCATACCATATTAAGTAAATAAAGTAATAATTAACTCTGTGTTCAAATGACATATGTAAATCATGGTAGCATATTTCATTAGAAACTTGTGCGCTACGCGCACCGCTCGGCCTATCCCGGCGCAATTAGAAAAATCCTCTAGTCACCTGCCTACAACTCACGGGGTGCTCGCTAGGCTGGCCACACTAGCGAACTTCCCAACTCGGGCTCACTGAGCTAGGAAGGCCCTCAAGCCTTAGTGCCCACAATTCGATTGGAAAAGGCCCTCCGACCCATGCCACTCGGGTCAGTCGTCGGCGTGGCTCACCGACATATGTCTCAACCCAGAATCACTCGTGCGCGAAGCGCACCACTAGACCCAATACGACCCAACATCAACTCTGGCACGATGCGCACCACTCGGCCCATCCGGCCCAATCTCAACTCGTGCGTGATGTGCACCACTCGGCTCATCCGACCCAATCTCAACTCGTGCGCGATGCTCACCACTCAGCCCATCCGACCCACTTAAGTTACTCTTCGCCGTGTACCCTCCATTACTCCCTCATAATTGTCTTATAAATTTTCTATTCAAGAATATAACATCCGTGACGGTCGTCGCGTAGTGGAACGCTATGTCTTATCGAGCAGTTTTCGCACGACGTACCACTTGTCACACACTCATCGTTCGAAGTCTCATCTGAACTTACGGAATTTTCCGGACAATGAAAAAGAGTACCACATATGTCCGAGGATTCTGAATTTAGTGGAACTACCTAACTCCTTAGTTTTCTTACTTTCCCAGGTCTCACGGAAATTCGGTTCGCATCCGAAATTTCAACCCCTCTACGGGTCATTTTCCTAAATTTACCACTCGAGGGCTTATACCCTCATCCCGAACATGGGAGTGTCCGAATAACTTACTGTTCATAAGGTTAAACCACTATAACTACAGCAAGCCAAGAAGTATCGTACCGGGCTCGCAACCCGACTCATTCAATAAACAAAACAACAATTCCAGCCTACTTGACCAATCTGATTTATGTTCGTACACTATTGTTCATGTCATAATATGGTATTCAAAACTCATGGAATGTAGCATACATAAAGATCGATAGATTATACCAGTATTTTACAGCATGTATTACCACCTCTGCCAATAACAAACAATAAATTCAACGTACCCTTAATGAAAACTCTAGCATACATTAAGTAATTTTCAGCATACATAAATATTCACCATAATACTTCAAGTACAGCAATATGGCAATATATCATTAAGGAAAAACTCATCTAATTTCCCTTAAGGGTGCCCTACACCCTTAAGGTTACTCGGCCACCCTAAGCCACAATGAAGATTGAATTCTAGCATGCTATATCACATGAAATTTTTGGAATTAATCAGTAAATAATATGAAAATAAATATCAAACATCAACACCAAGTTTCCCTCACTAGGGTCGGCCCTCCCTAAGGTTTGGGGGCATGCCCTAGGGTTGCCGCCCTCTTCCAAACCTCAAGGGGCGCCCTACAAACAACGATAGATGGCATACAAGCATAAAGAATGATCTATTCGCAAGAAAACACAACGAACTCGACTCTAATTTCTTAAACATGGATCGGCAGCCCCATATTATCAACTCTAGGGATTCTTTAGGGAAGATCCACTCACCTAAAATCGAAATCAAGGGAAGAGAAGGCGTCAATGAAGCCTTGTGTCGAATTCGATCCAACAAAGCCTCTGATCCCCGGCCGATTTCTTCTCTGAGTCTTCCCTCTCCACTCGCCTCCTTGGAGCCGTACGATCCCAGGTGGCTATTTTATTTTATTTTTTAATTCATTAATGCAAAATTACCAATATACCCCCATGCACTTAAATTGACCCAACTTGATCAATACAAGTCCGATTTGAGCCCCGGTCACAACCTCGGACTCGGCTTGAGCCCGAGTCGGACTTAACACACAATTTAACTCATAAATAAGGAGATTTCCAAAGTGCAAGGGTTTCACCTCAAATCATGCTCTACCGATCAACTCCGCACGCGCCGTTGCACGCCACGATCATCCCGCTGAAACCAATTCACACGAAAATATTTGTTAAATTTAGCGGGTATTACAAATTATATCCCATCGTCAAATTGTTGTTAATGAAACCATTTGTTGCTGACGTTGCATCCTAGTCAACAACTAATATATTAGTTTTTAATACTTGTATACACAAGTCAGCTGCCGAAAATAAAAAAACACACAAATTACTAACTCGACATTCATCTCCACCCGAACCCTCCTACTAAATGCTTACTAATATTGACAATATGATATGACGTCCTAATCAGCAACTATAGCGGGTTGTCAAGTCATATTACTACGGGGGTAGTATGAGAGTTGGGGTGGGGTGGGGTGGGGTGGGGTGGGGATGAATGTCGTGTTAGGATTTTGTGTATTTTTTTTTCCAGCTGCTAACTTGTGTATTTGAGTATTAAAATTGATATATTAGTTACTAACTAGAATATCACGCCAATAATTAATGATTTCATTAACAATTTAACGGCGTGATATAATTGATGTTAATTCAAAACTTCAGGTTGGAATTGATGCAGTTGGATTAGATTCGTTAATTTCGCTATAGTTTGAATTAGATTCATTAATTTTGCTATTACTTAGCATATTCAATTAATGAAAAACATATTTAATTGAAAGCATATAATTTTTTAAAAATATAAATGATTGATAGCATTACACCCAATCGAGATTAGTATTAGTTGACACATGTTCATTAGCTTTAGGGAGGTATGGAAGGAAATAAATAAGACTTTCATTGTATATTAAATGATACATTAATATTATGGTAACATTTTTTAATAGTTTAATATATTTATATTATTTAGTTTAAAATAGTGTAAATATTTTTAAATTAAAAAATCAGTAAAATTATTTCAGCTTTATAAAGAATTAAATATTTTAAAATTTTATGGTATTTTTTATTTGTAAAATAAGTTTATATGCTAACCATTTTACTATTTAATCATTTATGTTTTAGTTATAAATAACAAAACATTTCATTTTTATACTTAACATAACATTTATATATACACAACCAAACACAAGAAAATAAATTATTTATTCTGAAAATTACTTTTTTATATGTAATTCTTGCACAATTTATCTTGTAAATCATAAGTATTTTACTTGCAACTACGGATGCTTGTGGACATCTTGTAATTAGTCTACATGCAGACAAAATACATGATACAGAAGCTGATACAATCAAATGCCTCAAAAAATGATAACTTCTCATCTCTGGTACGAAGTGGAAAAAGAAAAATCTGCCAATAAATCCTTCGATCAACTTCCTATCTTCTCTTCTACTCTTCTACTCCACAAGTATTCTCTCCTGGTTTTTGAGCATTTACGACTTGTACAAGTCATTTTTAATTACCGGAAGCATACACCAGAAAAATACAGCAAAAATTCCATCAGCGTAATTCCGCCGACGTGTGTAGTACAATTTCAATGCTATAAATGTTAGATTTTCTACTAGCTGAAGTAAAACATTAGCAGCATCAGCATCCTTGTTTAGCAATTTGGATGCATTTACAAACTAAACAAATAGCATCTCATTCGTCTGGGACATGCTCTACAAGCAACAAGAATCACCCAGCTGAATTCTTCTTAGAATATATTGGATCAATAGCAAATTCCAAGAAAAAAGGAAAAAAAGAAAAGAAAGAAAAACCATGATACTATTACTTGTAGGGTGCTAATATGATTGATGAGTTGTGCCCACCAAAGCCAAAGGAATTAGATAGTGCTACCTTCACATCCAATTTTTCCTTCTTCGAACCGACTAGCCAAGCCACATCCTGAATCAAATCATGTCATTACTACTAAAAGATTTTGGAGACATCAACTATCAATATCTAGTGATAGAAAAAGAGATTCATTATTTTAGCAGAATATTAGCAAGATGACATCTTATACTATGTCATTTCCACTTCTCAACTATTACAGAGCCATGCTAAACCTCTGCAAGCCTTTCACCATAGTACTGAGAAGAGATCCTTATTAGACTAATATATTATTATCTTTTTTAAGATAAAGTGATAGAAAAGAAAACAATTTTCAATTGGAACTATCATTAGCAATAGTGATCAAAGAAGGGAATATTAGGAGATAGTGAACTTACCACACTTTTCTCTGGATTCTCCAGATTAATGTTTGGATGAACCCACCCTGTTCGAATAGCCTGCAAAAGGGATATCCCAGAATAAACTATGCAGCTGTGAGAAATGTTTTAGCAAGTGAGAATAGATGCATTATTCCAGTTATGAGCATTAGAATGACTGAGAAGCAATACTAAATTTTCTAGGAAGATTCAATGTAATTCAATGTTGAATCTCCATTGTCGGAAAAAAAGGAAAGACAATAATTTTGGGAAAAAAGTAATAAATTGGTACAAGCTGATAATATCGCAATATCATATATCTGGTTACTTCATAAATTTGAAAATGATATCAGCTTTTTTTTAATATGTGACACAGTGACAGCAACATTTCTTAAGTTGGTATTGAAAACAGTTTCATACATGACCCATTTGTGAAAAGCATAAAGCATTTTACATCCATATAAGCCTGGTAAAGAATCCACTGGATCTATATATTTCTACATACAAACAACCATTGCCCACAAAACAGACTAAAATCTATATTTATTAGATATGCGAAAACATATAACAGACAAAAGTTGATGTAAGAATAACCAAAATACAAGATTTAAGTGACATTCAATCAATCAAAGTGGACGAAAACTCCACCTGATAAAAATATCAGAATCATCATGTCTCCCCTCCCCCCCTCTTTAATTAGATGGAATGATCTTTTCAGTGTTTGAACTTAAAATATACATGGATACGAAGATCAGAAGGAAACAAGCAAACATGTTTTCTGGAGTGTTGCTCCCACTCATTCTTTAGCCAATCAATTTCAAGGCTCTAAAATTAATACATAGATGTCCTATACATCGTTAGTATGTGTTCCTCAAATGCGATACTTCTTCTAAACAAAGAACAAATAAAATCTTCTTGAAGATTGATGAATGCTAACATGTATCATTTGCCATGTCCAAATTAACATATAATAAGTTGTTTTCCAGAGAGAGTATAGTTTTGAACCATAAACATTTGGTAGAAACCAAGCATCTCTGACAGACCAAGAATTTTGAAAAGCTTAGTTCCAAATGACCATCTTCGCCCCATATGGTACCAATAAATGACCAGTAGTTGAACATTGTTCAACTATGTCGTAGTTATCAAATAGCCATGAAATTCCAAATATCCATCCAATAGCACATAAACCGGTCCTGGATGTGCAAAGCTTAATTGAAATTACTCTTAAAAGCTAGGCCAATAATCTTTTGACCACACATTATCCATTCATCCATTATATTCTCAATTTAATATCTTCTACCAGGATTCCGATACCAGTCCACTACAAGTTTATATGGTGGACAGTACACCAACAGTTATAAAGGTGAACCAGCCAATATTTCCCCCAAAGTAACATATTTTATCTACCCATAGTTAGCAGACCAATATTGGTAGAACTGTTATATGTTATATGCCATCAATTTGAGAGAAAAAGAAAAGGTGAACCAGTGCACGAAGCAATTCCACGTTTGTGGGCTCTGGGGAGGGAGGTTGTTTATGTGGCTCGAACCCATAACCTCCGAGCCACAAATGGGCAACTTCACTGTTACGTCAAGCCACCCTCTCTATATGCTAATATTTGAATAGTTGCCATTTATTATCAACCGGAAGCCTCAAAAATAATTCACAAAGTATCAAGCATGGCTTCTCCGACTTAATGGCCAAGAACGGATATGAATTTTTAAGGTTATCTCTTTTTAAAGGATTGGCTAATCCTGTTATAGCTTGAAGGATTGGTTGATCTAGGCATGATATGAAAGATGGCTATCTTTGATATATTACTCCAGATTTGTGCTCATTTCCTTGCTAAGGCAAGTTGACAAGGGAAATAAGAAGCATAACTATTTAATAAGACATGATTTGATGAACCAATTTATAATCTAGTGACCACAAATCAGCTGTCCTAACTATATTTGCACATTATATTCAACATCATCATGAGGAGCAGCCAGTTGCATGAAAAGATTAACATTTTAATAATCAGAGCTCAACCTAAGAAGATAAAGAAAAACAGAAATCCTTACCTGTACTGCAGCAACAGCTTCCACTGCACCAGCAGCACCTAATAGGTGACCAGTCATGGATTTTGTTGAATTCACTTTAAGCTGAAATGTAAGTTAGTTAGTTTAATATTAGAAAGCATCAAGAAATTCTTCACTTTAATCACACACCTCAGGGTTATTGCCAAAACAACGTATAAGAGCTTGGTATTCTTTTAAGTCACCAGAAGGTGTTGAAGTTGCATGAGCATTCACATAGTTAACATCCTCTCTGGATACTCCTGAATCTGATAGGGCCTTCTCAATGCAAAGAACAATTCCTGTCCCTGGTTTATAACATGCACATGAGATTGTTGACAGCAGAACAAAAAAAAAAACAAAAAGACAGTACAAGTCTGTTTAGACCACGAAATACAGAACATATTTGTGACCTTCAGGGTGTGGCTCAGTCATGTGGTAAGCATCACAAGTGAAGCTTCCTCCAAGAAACTCTGCATAGATTTTTGCTCCTCTTTTCTGTAGAAAATGAAAAAAAAATTAACAAAGAAATATAGAAAAACTACAAGCAAAGAATGGGCAAACTCCATACAAGAAATCTACAAACTATAAATTTGATAATATCAATTTAACTAAACCTTGGCATGGTCTAATTCTTCTAACAGTAGCACACCAGCTCCTTCCCCCATAACAAATCCATCACGTTCCTGATAATTATCAATAATTTACACTGTTAGATTGATGTATGTCTTATATAGACAAAACTAATAAGTGGAGGGATTTTCAAGAAAAGACTGTGACGACTTAAAAGGAATGAAGAAAGTTCTAAATTTATCGAATTATACAATCTAGTACTTCTGTTTTGCTGACATGATTTTTCCAGTTAAACAGTTCTTGTTAGAGTCCTCCATCTTTACCTTCTACCACAAGTACTAGAATGGATACTCCAAAATTAAGGCCATGTGTGGGAAGAGATTATAGGAGGAGAAAAATTACCCCCTTAAAATTTAACCCCGAGATGTGTTTTACCCCCCTTTAAGTTTCATGGGTTTAAAAGACTAACCTCAAGATTGGAGTAAATTTTAACCTAGTGAGTAGTAGTTTAAAATTTTTAACCCCCTTAAAAATCCTAATGAGTCTATCTTTCTTATGTACTTCTTTTAATTCTCTCTCCCTCATATAAATATTATCTTCCTCACTCTCTTCCTACTTAGCCTGATTAGATCAATTCCATCAACTATGATCCAAAATTAACTCAATCTGACTGGCATTGACTTGAGACTAAGTTAATACTAGCAAAAAATTCTAATGAGTCTATCTTTCTTATCTTTCTTATGTAATTCTCTTAATTCTCTCTCCCTCATACAAATATTATCTTCCCTCACTCTACCCCCACTTATCCTGATTAGATTCAATCCCATCAAATATGATCCCTGTTGAACCCAGAAAAAGTTCATTGAGAGAAGAGGCCTATATAAAGGCCTAGAACATGTTAAGTTGTACCCGAGGACAACATAAACTATCTAATACCAACATAAATAAATACTATAAATAACAAGAAATAACTATCTTAACAGTTAACACTCTCCCTCAAGCTGGAGGATAGATGTCAATCATGCCGAGCTTGTCACATAATAATTTGAACTAGTTGAGTTGAGAGTTTTAGTGAAGATGTTAGCAATCTAGTCTTGAGAGGAGACATGCGGTGTGATAATTTTCCTGGAAAGAATGGCATCCCGAATAAAATGATAGTCGACTTCAATATGTTTTGTCCTTTCGTGGAAGAAAGGGTTGTTGGCAATATAAATGGCAGACTGATTATCACAATGCATGACCATCGGTTTATCAACTCTCAGAAGACTTTTGACCCACATAAGTTCACATGTGGTATGAGCCATGGCCCTATACTCAGCTTCGGCACTTGAGCGAGCTACCACATTTTGTTTCTTACTCCTCCACATGACCAAGTTTCCTCCAACATACGTGCAATACCCTGAGGTGGATCTTCTATCACAGGCGAACCCAGCATAATCTGCATCAGAGTACCCCTCTATTTTAATGTGGCCGTTTTTCCTTAACCACGAGCCTTTACCAGGAGAACTCTTGATATAGTGTAGGATTTTTAATAGAACATTCCAATGAGAATATTTCGGTTGATGCATGAACTGACTAACAACACCAACGGTGTAAGAGATGTCAGGTCGGGTAACAATCAGATAAATAAGTTTCCCAACCAACTTTCTAAATCTTGCAAGGTCCTCGAAGTCTTTGTCACTTTCAGGCTCAGGTATAACACCTGTATCAATAGGTATACTGGCAGGTTTGCATCCGAGCATGTCTACCTCACTCAGGAGATCCATAGCATATTTCTCTGCTATGAAAGTACCAAGAAAGTACCTCGGACGACCCAAATCCTTTGTCACAAAATGATTTTTCAAATGAGCTATAAGTGCCTCAATTTCATCGCTATCACTAGCAGTGAGTAAGATGTCATCCACATATATTGCAAGAACCACACAACCAGCAAATGTATTTTTCATATTTGCATTCATTTGGCCCAATAGTAGATGTGATTTTGATTAGTTTGTCAAACCAAGCCTGGGAACTTTGTTTTAGTTGCTTTTTTAAGGTGACACACTAGATTCTCCCCCTGAGCAACATACCCAGGAGGTTGCTCCATAAAGATAGTCTCGGTTAAGTCCCCATAAAGAAAGACATTCTTAATATTTGATGCATGTGTCAACTCAAATTTACGGCAAGAGAAATGAGAATCCTCAGAGTTTAGCCGAGCCACAGGAGAAAAAGTTCAAAGTAGTCTACGCCAAATTGTTGTGTAAAACCTTTTGCAACCAAGCGTGCCTTGTATCGTTCAATGAATCCATCAGGAAGGTATTTTAAGTTGAACACCCACTTACATGCGACTAGTTTAGAGCCAAGAGGAGGTGGAACAAGTTCCCAAGTTCGTCGAGAGCATCTATCTCCTCATCCATTGCACTCTTCCACTTAGGATCAAGTAAAGCGTCCTGGTATGTCTTGGGAATGGAAACAGGAGACAAAAAGAAAGCAAACTGGCAAAGCGAGGGTAAGAGCTGAACAAAAGATAAATGATTGCTAATGGGATGAGCAGTACAACTTCGTTTACCTTTTCGGAAAGCAATGGAAAGTTCAATAACGGACATAGGATCCTGAGAGTGAGCCGAGCTGGCAGGGTAGCCTATCTGGGGACTTCACCTGTATCTTTATGTCTTCTTTGATAGACTAACAACGATGGAGCAGGAGACAAGGACTCATCAGAGTGATGGGTAATAGAAGGAAGAGGTGGAGGAAGGGTGACTCCCAAATAGGAGTTCAAAGACTCGGTGTAGAGGTGAAGTAGGGAATATCTTCAAAGAAAGAAACATCAGCAGAGATAAAGTTCTTTTTGAAGCCGGGTCATAACAACGATATCCGTTTTGAATGCGAGAGTATCCGATGAAGACACTTCACAAATCTAGGGGATAGTTTGTCATAACCGAGACCAAGACTATGAGGAAAGCATATGAGGTTTTTGGTGGAATTTTAAATGGGGGTTGTTTAGGAAACAAGACAGAGAAGGGTGACCTATTCCCCAAAACTGATGAGGAAACACGATTAATGTGAATATTCCCCAAAACTGAGATACGCAGCAGTGAGAACAACATCCCCCTAGAGATACCGAGGAATATTCATGTGAAACATAAGTGTCCTAGCCACATCCACAAGATGACGATTTTTGCGTTCAGCAACACCGTTCTGCTAAGATGTGTAAGGACATATCTCGTGAAGAATACCATAGGAGGCACAAAATTTTACAAAACCAGACTGAAGATATTCACGAGCATTATCAGTTCGGAGAATTTTAATGGAGGTACCACACTGATTTTTTATTTCAAGATAGAAAGTTTGGAATACATGAAACACATCAAACCGACTTTTCGGAAGAAAAACCCAAGTCATACAAGTGTGGTCATCTATAAAGGTGACAAAATACGTGTACCCCAAACGACTCACTAAAGGACTCGGACCCCAAACATAAAAATGAATAAGTTCAAAAACAGACTTTATACGAGGACTCAAGCTTCGTGGAAATAGCACCCGGTGTTTGCCTAACTCAGAAGCTTCACATTTAAAAGGAAAACAGGACACGGACTCAGGGATGGAGGACTTGAGCTTTTTGATAGAAGGATGGCCTAACCGACAGTGCCATTGGAATGCGGTGATGGAATGGTGGGCGACAGGAACACATGTAGATAACAAGTAAATTCCTCCAGTTTCAGCTCCCCCACCAATCTTCCTCCTCGTCTCTAGATCTTGTATCACACAATGAGAAGGAAAAAAAGTTACAGAACAATTTATGACTTTTGGTAAGCTGACTAATGGAAAGTAAATTCACAAGAAAATTTGGAAGATGAAAAACTCTATCTAATTTTTAGGTTGTTCGAAATAGTGATTGTGCTAAGACCGTGTATGGGAGAAGTGGAGCCATCAGCAATACGGACAAGTGGTGGGTTAGACTCAGGGCTATAGTTACAGAAAAGATTTCTATTACCTGACATATGATTGAAAGCACCTGAGTCAAGAATTCAAGACATACCAGAAGAAGCAATAGCCGCAGTCCGAGAGGAGGAAGCCATGGCTGAGGAAGCGATTGGTTGCATGAACTTTTCATATTCTGATTTGGAGACACTAATAGTCTCCTCTTTTTGATTTTCGCTGGTACTACTTTTCATATTTAGCTTTAGCATAAGGAGATTTTCCAAACTTCCGCCGGCACTTATCGGGTGAATGATTGGTTCTTCCACAATGTATGCAGGGAGGAAAGGAATTTCTACCTCTCCCTCTTCCTCTAGTTCTGCCACCACCACGACCATGGTGGCCTCTACCTCTGGCAAAGAGGGTTGAGTTATCTCCCGACGGGAAAGAGGCAGGATTGAGTTCAGTGACTCTTAGAATTCTGGCCATAGCACTTCTGAGATCATGAATGGTATTATCTGTCATGAGCTAGGACTTGTCATGATGGAGTGACGGTGGTAAAACAGATAGAAACCTCGTCACGAGAAATTCCTCTCTTTGCTTCCTTTGCATTGAAACATCAGCGGTAAAGGGATGTTGATATTTAGTTAGTTCATTTGCATTTCCCTTCAAGGTGGCATGGAAGTCCTGAAATGATGCGCTCTCCTCAAGTTTCATACTAAAAATATCGGAGTACAAGGTGTAAATCCTAGAGATGTTTGCATCTTGAAAGTATGTTCTTTTAAGAGAATTCCACATGTTTTTGGGTGTTTAATTTTCTTTTGAGAACCACAGAAAATACGAAAAGCACGAAACCAGAGAATATAATTGGTGCCATTAAGTTTGATAGAAGTACTTAGAGTTTGATATACTTTAAAATAAAGCAATATCAAAGGAACAATAGAGAAAAAAATTCTGAATTGGAACCAAAAACTGGAGTGCTTAAAAAGATCTCCTGAAAGTGATGAAGCAGTTGTAGAGACCGACGTGAGTCGGTGATAGGATGAGGCTCGGCTTCAAAAAACACAGCTCGGCTTGAAAAAAAGCGGCTCGGCTTAGAAAATGGCTCGGGTCAAAAAAACGATTCGGCTGAGAGAGCCGGCTAGGAAGCCCAGGATGGGCTCGAACGACGAGGAAGGAAAGCTTCCCTTTCCTTTTTTTTAAGAAGTTTGCAGCACGCGTGTGAACAGCCCCTGGACTCGAACGACGAGGAAACTTTTGCCTTTTTCCTTGAGGGTCCACAGGTCTGCAACACACGATGAGATGAAGATACTTTTGGCGAGCAAAATCACTTTAAAAGGCGACACGACGCAGCCGCTAGCATCCACAAGATGCGGATGAGGCAGAGGCATCTCGGGACGCGGGGAGGTAGGATTTGTGCATCTCAGGACGCCCGTAGACAACGCCTGCAAAGGACACATCCGTGTTGCAGCGGGCGTGATCCGGGCCCGAGAGAGAGAGCCGGCTCGAGAAGAGAGAGACGACGGGTGGAGAAGAGAAAAAAAACCTAGGGCTTTGATACCATGTTGAGCCGCATAAAAAGTTCATTCATAAATGAGAGAAGAGGCCTATATAAAGGCCTAGAACATGTTAAGTTGTACCCGAGGACAACATAAGCTATCTAATACCAACATAAATAAATACTATAAATAACTATCTTAACAATCCCAAATCAACTCAATCCGAGTGTGACTGACTTAAGACTAAGTTAATAAAGGTCGACATAATCGGATTAAATCCAACTCAATCTAGTTTGACTCAGATTGAACTCAATCTCAAGCTAATTCAATTTAACCCGATCTAGTGCAACCGATCTAAGTTGACTCGACCTCATCCCACTTGGTAAATTGAACCATGGGCTCACATAATATAATCAAACCCAACCCAAGCTAACATGATCATGACCTAATCGAATATAATTTGGCCTAATAGAATATAGGCTCAAGTTGAGACAATTTAATACAACAGATTCAATCCCGCGTTAATCCAATCAAACCAAATTGTACCTAACTAGTTAAGCCCAATGATAGGCTAACCCAACAAAACCTATTAATTGAACTGAATCTTAAGATCCAAAAAATTTAGGGACTGTTTGGTTAGCGAAATCAAGTCTGTTTTCATGGTTTCGGTTTCACTGAAACCAAAACTGCTTACGAAAACGTGTTTGGTTCAGCGTTTTCATGAAACTGAATCGAAACCAGAATGAAAACGAAACCAGTTTTCTTAATAAAAATGAAAACACCATAATGTTGTTTTCTGTGGTTTCGAGACTGTCGGTTTCGTTATCAAAATGCAATGGCAACTTGGTAATTATAAATATTTTTTTATAAAATTAATTAATTTAAAAATAAATCAAACTATATCTAATTTTTAAAAATAAAAATAAAAATCATCATTTTCAACTCGAACTATTATCTTAAATTTACAAATTAATTAAACCAATTTATATCTAATTGACTCAAACCCAAATTTTAAATAACTTAATTTTCTTAAAGTTGATCTATTTTTAATTTATTCAAAACTAATTTTAGACCATTGGACTTATTTTTTCTGAAATTTTATAATAACTATTAATTAACTTTTATATCTAATTGAACAAAAAAATCTTAAATTACCAATAACTTAATTAATTAAATCATATAAATATTTTATAGCAATATTAGCAAACATTGAATTTTGTAAACTAACTAAACATTTAATTACTAGTAAAAATGTTCAAGAAAAATTAATATTATTTTTTATAACCAAATAAATATTCGCTGGTTTCAACTAACTAAAACTGATGTTGTTTTCACTAACCAAACGCGTTTTCAAAAAACTAAAAACTAGAAACCAAAACCAAGTTTTCGAAACCAAGTTTTCAATTTCACTGAAACCTAACCAAAAAATAATTTTCGCTAACCAAACAGCACCTTAAGTTTTAAGGGGTTTTTACTCCTTGATCATTAATATCGTCCAAGCATAGAAAAGGTCGATCTTTACAAGTGTATTATTTACCCCTTGGAATTTTACTCTTGCAAATTTTAAGCTCATCCCACACGTACCCTGAATATTATATACATTGAAAATACAAAGGTTCCTCAATTATTTTATTAACACAAAATCAACATAAAAATGATGAAGTCTAATGAGCACCAGATGTATATTATATAGGATCGATAATCTCATAGAGTTTATACTAGAACAAGAAATGGAACATCTTCTTACAACATCCCAAGGGCGTGAAGCTTTTGTGGGATCATTATTTCGTTGCGAAAGTGCTCTGCATGCCACAAAGCCACCTATTCCTGCAATATATATAAATAACTTAGTCTCAAGTCACATAAAACAACTGATAGTAATCATGTGAAACAACTGTTTGAAGATGAGAAATCATACCAATAGGAATGATTGCTGCATCAGATCCTCCGCAAAGCATCACATCCTGCAACATTTGGGAAGAGGAAAAAGGTATGACACGACTTTCACTCTTCAGCAGGTAAACCAAGTATGTGAAGCAGCACTTACAGCTTCACCTCGTACAATATGGTTTGCTGCATTCAAAATGCAAAAGTTGCTAGTTGCACATGCAGTTGATATTGAATAGTTTGGGCCCATCCAACCCTACAATTAATGAGAACAGGGGCATGTCCAAATTATTCGTTCTGAAAACACTTATAGAAAAACGAATAACATATTATGAAGACATTTTCCAAACCAGATCCATTGCAAGCATGGCAGATCCCATATTTGTTGTTGCAAAGGGTACACAGAATGGGTTCATCTTCTTGTATGAGACTCTCAAAGCTTCAATTGCATCATTAAATACCTGGAGGATGAAGAACTAATAAGCATACAATTCATAGAAATGCAATATGCAGATGAAGTGGTCCATCTCCAAAAGTCATGGAAAATGTAAGACAAACTCTCAAATGTAAGTTATTCAATTGAGGTTTCATTCAGGTACACGTTGAGGAAGCACACACCTTCATCCCACCCATTGCAGACCCAATTAGCACACCACATCTTGTTTTCTCAAATTGTCTCATAACATTTTCTGTAACTCCACCATCCTCTAATGCTTTTTTTCCCGCAGTAAGCAAGTAAAGCATGAATTTGTCCATCCTCTTTGAGAGTTTAGGTGCCACCCACCCGTCCGTAGAAAAAGATTTAATTTCGCCAGCAATTCTCTGCAAATGAATATGTTATGAGTAATTCTAGTAAAACAAGTTCTAACTTACTAAAAGGACCCCTTAGAATCCCCCCAGTTCCAAGATTAGTGCATGAAATTAGAAACTATTCCTAATTACTACAAAGTAACAAAAATATTTCTTAGTAGAAATTATACCGTTGGGTAACGGGAGCAATCAAATGTTTCTATTTCACTTATGCCACTGACACCTTCAAGGAGGTTATTGTAGAAGGTTTCTGGATCATGGCCTAGAGGAGTAACCACACCCATGCCAGTCACAACAACCCTCCTTTGTTTCATATATTTTTTCTTATTCTCTGAAAGTTCCTTAGCAGGCTCCAAGGCAATAGCTATCACTTTTCCTGCAGCCCAAAATCCGCATGAGTGATAACCAAGAATCTCAACAAAATGGCATTGCTCATTCACCCTATGAGAGCACATGACAATAACTATTGACCACGCTTAATAAAATGCATGGAAGAAGCTAGTTCTTCCCGTTAATATAGTACAGAAACCCAGCAAATTTTCATTTAGCAAACAGTAGTATTGCTTATATTTCCGTTCATTTACCATGGGCGCAGAAATAACCAGCGTGTGTGATCAAAGTATGATATTTGAGAATTCTTCTCAAACATAACCAAATGAGAAATCATGTCTACAGTTAGCTTCTAATTGACTAATTGTAGAGGTGGTTCAAGACAGACCGAGGATGGCAAGTCATTCATAGGAGAAATTTGTGAGATCATCCAAGACAACCAAAAGAAACAGATCGTACACTACGATTTCTCTCACTATTGGCATCGGTCCATTGGTTGAGAAGAGCAAAGACTTTCTCGTGCAAGCAATGGGAGACCCAATTTGTGCCCAAATCTCCATGTCCATC
The DNA here is from genome assembly GCA_034359265.1 of Canna indica. Taxonomy (NCBI): domain Eukaryota; kingdom Viridiplantae; phylum Streptophyta; class Magnoliopsida; order Zingiberales; family Cannaceae; genus Canna; species Canna indica. The sequence continues at coordinate 28,550,707 of CP136891.1, forward strand.
ACAATACCAAATCTCGTAAACATAAAAGACAGCGATTAAGAAAGTATATTCAACGAATCAAAAAGCATCAAGATTAATTAATCGGGCAACCTCGACAAATTAAAACAGACAACGAGATATATTAGTGTTCAACCAACAATAAATAAATCAGAAAGAGACGAGACGCGATTAAAAAAACAGGGTTTCTAGGCGGCACACCACCAGAGGCGGCGGTCCTCCGCGGCCGCGGCCGATAGGGCTCGACCTTCCACATCCCGAACAGCGACGAGAGGCCACCCTTGCCGAAGAGAGGCGAAGCGGCTCCGGCGGCGCCGGAGCTGTAGAAATCAGAGCAGGGCTCAAAGGCGAGGCAGGAGCTCATGAGGCTATGGATCCTGGACAGTTGCGTGCTCGATGAGTCACGGCGACTGCCAGAGAGGATCACGGCGGCAGGGAGGCATCTCCGCCTCCGGTGGGCGACGCCCCGGCGGCCCATCCTGAGGCGGGTCTGTTCAGACGCGTCGGTGGAGGACAGGCACGTCGCGGCGACCAGCCACGCGGAGAGGGGCGAGGCCATGGCCGCGCCCGCCATTGAGAGAGAGAGAGAGGGAAAGAGAGAGGGGGCGGAGGGAGGTACAGAGATCAAGTGAGAGAGAGAGAGAGATGTTATGTTTGCAGCATATACGAATAAAAAAATAAGAGAAAATGAGATTTTTTTATTTATTTTGCCAAGAGAGGGAGATCTTGATATCAAATGTTTAGACAGACAGTTTAGAAAAGTGTGCGCGAGAGAGCTGAAAGACAAGTGTGCGCGAGTTATAACCAGAGGTGGCAAAATAAGTCGACCCGCTAACTTTGTGGGTCGGAAAATTCTGGCTCGACGCGTAATATTTTATGTATCGTTCGGCACAGCTCGCGGAGCCCATTTATCAATTAAAAAATTACTAAAAACTTGTAAAAAATTTAATTTAAAATATTTGAGAGACTAAATAAACACCAAATATAACATTTCACATGAAAAACTTCATTGATTAATTTCACCTTCAATTTTAAAGCACTAAACAAGTATTAAATTATACTTGAAAATAATTTTTTTAATACTTAGCGGGCCAAACGGGCCGAGCCGACCCAATAAGAGTCAGCCCGCAATGTTGTCGTGCTAGGTCGGGCCGGCCCGATAAATTTATAAGGTCAATTTTTTTGACCCGGCCCGCAGTTATCGTGTCGTGCTCATGTCGTGCTCATTTCTACCGCTCATAGTTATAACGGAGAAACACAAATAAAAAGGATAAATATAATAAATAAATATAATTTTAAGTTAATTCTTTTCCTACTCATATTCACTCGTTTTATATATTTTTTATCAATAAATTCGCGCTTAGAAATTGTACTCGAAAAAATACCTATATTCATACAACCAGAGCCCAAATGGCTTGCATTATTTTTAAAAGTGTCATGGAAAATATTTAAATATCCATCTTACCCATTCATATTTTCTGACAAAAATATTTAAATTATATAAAAAAATTTGCCTAAATATTTATGATGAAAAAATTCTACAATTTGTATGCTCGCTATATTATGAAGTTATTTTTTCAATTACAAAATAACTATTTCCTTGTAGATAAAATTATTTGATGTATTAAAAATTAAATTTTTAATAGATTCTTGAGATACTTAAAGACTTAAGGAAAAAAATATCTTTTTTATTGGACTCAAAGACTCGCATATATATATATATATATATATATAAAAAGACATTAAAACTTTTTACCTGAAAGCCTCTAAGTCTAATTTCACTAAAAAAGTAATCTATAATAACTAAACAATTTCATTTGACAATGAAATAATTTTATTATAAAAATGTAATCTATAATAACTAAAACAATTTCATTTGACAAGAAAATAATTTTATTTTACAGTCTATATTAATATTGAAAGATTTTTTAGTGTTAAAGATTGTAAAGTCCTTATAGGATACTTGAAAAATCCTCTAAAGTCTAAATTAACATAAGCACATTAAAAATAATTTTTAATAAATAAAATAGTTTTATGTTATAATAAAATAATCATATGTAATTGAAAAAAAATTATATTATAGTGAGTACAAAAATGACTACCGCATTGTGTCTTCATGAATAAACCGGGAATAACTATTCCCTTATTTGATTAGCATAAAAAATAGATAAGAAACATTAACAAAATAACAATAATATTCTTATTAATAATATTAAATGTCTATGCTAATTTATAATTATCATACATTATATTTTATTTTAATGATGTTATAATATTTCGTATGTCTTTCGCTACAAGAAAAATAAGCATCGGTGATGAAAAAATCTGTCATAGATGCTCGAAAATTCATCACCGAATGGTATAAGTGACGAAAACTTCCATCACAATGTTCGTCACTAAAAACCTTCTCGTTGATGCTCGATTCGCTCTTTTTTGTGACAGACGCATCCGTCACAAGAAATTGTGACGAAAAAGTTTTCATCATAAAATTCGTCACTGATATATATATGATCGCAAAATTGATTTTCTGTCGCAAATTATGATGGGATTGTGTCTGATTAGTGATGGACAAGATTTGATTAATTGTATCACAAATTTGATTAATTCTGTCAATTATATTATTATATTATAGATTATTATAATATTATTTATACTTTACAATGTTTTAAGAAATTTATAAAATATAATATGATAGTAAATTTTTAGATCTCCTGAAATATCAATTTATAAAATTAGGAAAATTAGGAGGGAAAAATTCATATGGGACTAGAAAAATTATATTTATAATGGTTAAGAATAAACAAAGAAATAAATATAACTCACAGGGCTAAACAAAATAATAATAAATTTTTCATTTAGTTTAATTTTGTCTTGAATTTCTACTTCCATCCGTGACAGACATGGAGAAAAAATTTCAATTGCATGTGTATTAGTATCGAAATATTAGTGACGAAAACAAAATCGACCACTATTCTATTACTGGTGTTATTTATTAAAAAATTTATACCAAATTGGTCACAGATTCTACGACGAATATGTGACAAAACTGTCCTATGTCGAATTCCCTGTCACAAGTCTGTCACTATTTTGAAAAGAAGAAAGTTCTTTTTCGTGTTGTCATTAATCCGTCACAAATCTATCACGATTTGGGATGAATTTTAATCGTCACAAAATTTTCGACATTGATACTTATTTTTCTTATAGTGTTTCTAATGATATTATAATTTAATCTAAAATGACAAAAATATAGACACAATGACAAAATTGGAAAAATGTTATTGTAATTTATTATGATTCATATTAACATAATAAGGATATGAATTCTAGTAGTTTTTTAAAATAAAATGTTAATTTAAAAATATAACAGATATAATTTTTAATTAGTTAAATAATTTATCATGTAGTTTTAAAATATAACAAATGAGTGTACATTATGTAATTAAGATTAATTATAATAACCAATTAGAAAATATCATCAAAAATAGGCCTGGATGCTTCCCAATCCATCGAGAATAGATGGTAAATAGGAATAGTTATGTCTTATTTTAAAACTCATGCCAAACAAGGTAAAATAATTTATTGATCGTCTATTGGTAACCAACAGGCTTAATATAATTCATTTCTACTAAAAGATGAAAATAAAATTAATTAAGGAGCTTTTAATAAAAATAAATCAAATTCAAATGTACTCTAGTGTTTGGTTGACATCATGAATTATCAAGAATAATTATTCTCTTATTTGATTAGCATAAAGAATAAAAATAAAATGATAATGATATCCTTCTTAAAAAATATTAAATATTTATAATGATTTGTAATTTATTCACACCTTATATTGTACTCAAATAATATTATAATATTTCATTTGTCTTTTTTATGATATTATAATTTATTCTAAAATAATAAAAATAGAGTCAAAATAATATTATAATTTATTATAATTCACGATAACACAATAAGATTATAATTTTTTAAATAAAATATTAATTTTAAAATTACAACAAATATAATTTCAATTAGTTAAATATTCTATTGCGTAATTTTAAAATATAATAAATAGATAAAATATAATATACATTGTACGTAATTAAGATTAATTACAATGGGCAAACGTAGAAAATATTATCATAAATATACAAGAAATAATTATTCCTTACATTGAGATAAGGAATAATTATTCCCCATACATCATAGATAGATGGAGAATAGAAATGTTACACCCAAAATTTAGAATAGCGTGATCGGCCCGGGTATACAATCATATCCCGAAGCCTAACTCAAAAGTCATAAACCACTAAGACAAACAATAAACATTTAAACACCACCAATGACCCAATGAACGATATAAACTGAACAACTCAATCCACTATTAAAAGAAAGTACGGAAACATGAACATCTAATTGAAAAAAATTGTACAGAATGTTTGAAACAATGAATGAAAAATAGAGAAATAATAATTCTCAACTACAAGACTCTCTCTAAATCAAATAACAATCCTAACTCTAACTCCGATTTGTCACGAGATCTGCCCTGAATCTACTGCTCTTAGTTGCGCTACCCAATACTCCAGTACGACTTAGTGAGTGGCTCAGTCCTGAGCCTACCACGGCCCATAGCTATATAGTTACATAGAAAGGGTAATAATGACACAACAGATGATTCTCATAACACAATCCAACCAGTGTCAAAGTATAAGAATAATATCTTAAAATCAAAAATAAATGATTAAATCTATGTCATCCCAAACCAATCCATAAATAAACCATGCAGAAAAGAAACCACACATTTACACATGCATATTTTCAAACAATACGAGTAAATCACTAGGACATGCCTAGTGAGCTTCCCGCCCATGGTTCCTGAGCTAAGTAGGCTCTCTAGCCTCAGTAACCCTAATTTGGTTGGGAAAACCCTCCAACTAGTGCCACTCTAGATCCGTCGTCAACGTGGCTCACTAACGAGGTTCTCGGTCCACATCTCCTCCACTCAATCGAACCCTCCATCTCATCCACAAACACAAGCATTCTACAAAAATAATAAATGCACCAATACCACAAGCATTTAATATAAATCAGTATTCCTACACCACATAGTACCAAGTACACGTTTCCTACAAAAGTGTAGTTTAAAGATTTTCAAACTGAGTGAAACATCTAAGTTTAGAGATTACCCTATGAAAGTCTAAAAACAAGTATGAATAACACCCAAGACACAACCCCATGACTAACCATTCCTTTCTCACTTTGATTTCTACACTTAAATCCATTGTATCCTAATTCCTTCGGTCTCTACTAACTTTTTTAAAAGAACAAAAGAATACTTATTCATTATACTTTAAATGTCTACTAAAACTTTAAGCATAGTTTAAGTTTTCATGCCAACTCAATCAACAATAACAGTAGATGCTAACAATAAAGAAATTAAGGAATAAGGCATTGACATATATCATTGATTTCACATTTCATACAATTCCTATCTACACCATGCGGCTACAAGAAGAAGAGAAACATGCGGCCATACAACCAAAATTTTAAAGTCTTTAATTGCTACATTCAATCACACTTACCAATTGACCCAAGAATATAATTTACCTACCAAGAAGACTAATCACACAACCAAAGAAGAAATCCATTTAACAAGAGAAACTTCAAGATTTATTCATGACAGTGGACAGCCACACGAAATCAAATTTTCCAATGTCTAATATTTATACACATTAAATCCCAAATTTCAAATAAGAATCGGTATAAGAATCCGCAATCAAACCCAATTGAAGAAAGGAGTAAAATCCTCAAAGAAATTTCCAGATTTCTTCATGGTGAGGAGCGGCAAGATGAGGAGAGAAACTATGAATTTTGGCAACAATTTAACCACTCACCGGTAAGGAAAAACAAGATAGAAGATGCTCTTTGAGGTCCTTACACCGATGATCACCGACGTTGGCAACAAAACCGGCGGCAACCACCCTCTTTCTTCACTTGTCGCCTCCCCTAACGCCTCATTGAGTTCTTGGATGCGTGTGACCCTAGCAGCCGCACGGCTCCAATACTCTCATTTGTATTATTTTTTTGTTTACATTTCTACCCCTAACTTAAACCAACCCTGGTTTCTACATAACTCGACCAAACATCGTCCAAATTGGGTTCCAATCAAACTGTCGGACTCAACTCGACCCCAATCCACTAATACATAAAACATAAAATAAAATACTACATGTGTGCAAAGGCATCACCTTAAATCATTTCATCTAGCATTTTTCCCGACCCACTCTGATGTGCATCCATATTTTCCAGCTAAAAATATTTAAATTAAATTAGAAAAATTGCGGGTATAACAAGAAATAACTATTATTTGTGATTAAAATTCAACCAAATAAGGTAATATGAATATATGATAAATAAAAAAAACAAAAATATCATAAATCAAATTTTTTTTGAATTCTCCTATTAGAATATCTTTACTATACTGTCATGCCCCGAATCCAGACATGACCGACTAGAGCACCACCCATACTCTGAAGCATAATCCAACCAAGACAACCAAATTAAAAAAATAAAATCTATTGTTTGCAATAAATATAACTGAGAAAAATTCCAAATCCATCAATTAAATAGTTTGTTGTTTGCAAATATTCAAGTCTCCTCAAAATGAAACCAAATGAACATTAATAAAGTTTTTAACATCATAATGCAAAAAACAAAGTCTAGACACAAGTTCACATGACTCAATAGACCCGAGTATACACCCCCGACCACAACATGACACTAGATATGTTATCCCTAGCGCCACCAACCGCACTACTACATCCCAGTACCTACCTAATCACGCTCAGATGCTGAAAAATAACAATATATAAATCATAAGTCCAACTAGGACTTAGTGAGTGGCTTAGTCCTCAATCAACCAGGAGGTTCAATACATCAAGACCAGCAGGTAAATAATTTTTTGATAAACATATACTCATGCGCAGTAGTAAATATGCATAATTATCATTTCATAGGAGATATAAGTGTGAACATACATATCCATCCATCCATATAAGCCGTAGACATAATGTGCATATCCAACAATCCAAATAAGAAATAAACATCATATACACAACCAACCATCCAAACAAGCCACCTAGGTCGGTTGTCAGTGTGGCGGGCTAACGAGCTTCCCGGTCCAGGGCCCCATTGGTTCAATATACAAGGAATCATCGATCCAATAATCTAGGGACCCATCGGTCCTACGAGTCGGTCACTGATCCTGGCTCTGGCTCAGCGAGCTTTCCGCCCATGTCACTCCGGGTCGATCGTCAGTGTGGTGGCTGACGAGCTTCCCGATCCAGTATAATCCAATGCAATCGCACCCAAGCATTTGTATAACAACCAATAATTAACATAAAATAAATAAACATAACATCCACAAGCCAATATAAATATCCTAGGGCCTCAAGGGTCCTCCATGTCCATACATTTTGCATGCGCATGAAACCCAGGGCCATATTCCGGCCTATACATCATTGTGAACCACAATATCCATCCTAAAATATATGTAAGTAGTAAAGCAATTCCCAAAAAGAATTAAATTAACCTCATTCATGCGCCATACCATACATGAGCATTTAACATTCTATCCAATGTAATCTAGTCATGCAATAACAAGTAGTAATAAGCTCAAATAAATTTTATAAGTTCATGCGTGCAACCAAACAATTAGTGCCATGTTCATTCCTCATAGGGCCGGCTCACATATCCTTGGAAATTCCCTCAAGGACATTCGGCCCTACCCGGATTCCCTTTCCCTATAGTTTAGTTACCTTAGATTGTCAAGCTATGGAAAGAACATGTCTTAGGTGATCCTATGTTCATAAATTTCCAATTTCGTGTTCCTACAATTGTCCCCAACTCAACCGAGTCCGTATAAAGCCTACGACAGCATATATTACCTAAGAATAGTGCATAATCGAATAGGACAATATGCATATTTTTGGGACAGCTTATGTTATCTAAGGGTAACATGAGGGTAACATGTCCCTACCCATTGTAGATGTGCACCCATATCATTATGGGTCCTTCCATTGTTTCCCCTTATCAAGAAGGAAGAATTAATCAAGAAACCACAATATCAACAACAAGGGGAAGGAAAATGGGAATGGACACAACTCCAAATCCAGCAAAGACCATGCGGCAACATAAACAAGAAATCGAGCATCAACATCAAAATTATACAATGACAATGTAGATTCCTAGATTGATCAAAGACCTAGAGTTTACATCACAAAACCACGACAGGAATTTCAAAGGGGAGGGGCGATGGCTTGAGTAGAGAACAAGGGAGAAAGGGGGTCTAAAACTACTCCCTGGTTAGAAGAAACGAGAAGGAAGAAGAAAGTCAAGGCTCCCCAACGATCAACTCCGGTGAACACATGAATTCCAGCCTCGATTTGAGTCCTTCTTCATGCGCCGATGCCACCTCCTCTCTCGCCTTTGGTACAGTGCGGTGCCCCCAGTCGTACAACCCAGGCTTTATATAATTTGGGGTTAAATGTTACCTCAAATTATTATTTTGCCCCCTCACTTATAACTTGACTTGTTAAACCCGCTATAAATCCATTTTAAATCTGATTCGAGCTCCGATTGTGCCGTTGAACTCGACTCGATGTCTACTTTCACAATGACATGCCAAAATACGGAAATAACATATATAAATTTGCTCAAAATTTTTCTACGTTAAAAAGCTTGCCAAATTTCATCCCGAAAACTCCGATAATCCGCTTAATTTAAATCCACGCTTTCATACTGTAAAACCAAGATAAATTTAATCAAATTTTGATTATAACATATATTGTTTCATTAAACTACAATAATAAACATAATAAATAATTGTTATTGTTATTCATTATTCGTTGTTCTATTTTAGTGAGCTAACTAAAAGGGCTCAAAAATAAATTAAGGATGAAATCAAATTATTTTTTTTGTATTTTGAACTAAATATTAAAATTTAATTAGATTGATTTTTATATTATACAATGAATCAATTGAAATATATAAAAAATCAAATGAAAGTGAATAAAATAAGATAATAAAAAATAAAAAATAAAAAAACCTTATAGATAAAATCCTATCAAATTGAAAAAATATATTAAATGAGAACTACACTAACCTATTCTGTTTTCAAATTTTTACAAATTAACTTTGAAAATTACAAAGTAGATAGAAAACATTTAAAATTTTATAATTTTTAGTTAATATTATTATATACATTTTTTGTTTTATTCAAATCATATAAATCATGTGGTTTTATATATTATTTTAGTAAAATAGAGTAACATACAAATATATTTCATAGTATTTATTTAATTTAGTTTAATAAAAGACATATAAACTAATAAGTCAATTATTATTATTACAAGTGCAAAAATGAATGCAAACTAAAATAAAAGAAATGATCAACAATACATTGTTTTATCAAAATAAAATAATAAAAATGGAATGATAACTTTTGTTTGTGGTGCTCATTATTGGTAACTTTTCTTTATTGTTGGTCGTTCTATTCACGATAATATTATGATTGCTCAAGAGGTTATTTATAGTATTAATAAATCCAAAGGGAAAAATTCTATCATTATAATAAAAATTGATTTAGAAAAAGCGTATGATAGAATTTCTTGAAATTCTATTATAATCATGTTGAAGTTGCTTATTCCATCTAAGTTTATTGATTGGATTTCAAGTTGTATTTCTACTGTCAGTTTCTCTTGTTGCATTAGTGGTACTATTTCCAAATCTTTTAAAAGTTCATGTGGTATTAGACAGGGAGACCCAATATCTTCTTATCTTTACATTATTGTTAGCTATTTGCTTTCTTTGATGCTCAATCATGCTGACGCAATTATGGTAAGATTAGTTCTGTTAAAATCAAAAATGTTGTTGCTATTAATCATTTGATGTATGCTGATAATATTTTACTTTTTTTTAAAGCCAATAATTTTGGATATCTTTGCTCATTATGGAGATTTAATTAACCAAAAGATAAACTTTTCTAAATCTAAAATTTTCTTCTCACACTCTACTAATGATGCCATTAAGAATAGAATTGCTAGAAGATTTAATATGAAGATTGGTAGTTATCCTATAAAATATCTTGGTACTCTTATCAATTCAAAAATCCTCCATGCTAGTAAGTTTAATCTGTCTCAAGTGGGTAGAACTGTTCTGATAAAGTCTGTATTAAATTCTATTCCTTTACATTCTATTTGTATCAATTGGGTCCCTAATGTTGTTCTTAGTAAAATCAGTTCTATTCTTAAAAACTTTTTGTGGAGTAGTGATACTGAGAAAAAAGGTTTGCACCTTATTTCTTGGGATAAGGTTATCATGGCTAGATCAGATGGTGGTCTAGGTATTAGGGATTTGGATAGCATGAGGATTGCTCTTGTAGGAAAAAAAAATAATCAACTGTTGATTGATCATAAATCTCTTTGGATTGATGTGGTTAAAGCAAAATATAATACAAATGATTTGTTGAACAATAATAGATTTAGGCATTGCAGTGGTTTCTGAAAGCTTATTCGTTACTCTATTACTAGAATTAAAAATGACTTTATTAAATTGATTTCTTCTGGTAGGAATACCAATGTATTTACTGATGCTTTGATCTTTGATATTCCTTTGATTTACAAGCCTACCTATTTGAACATGAATTTGTTTGATCTGGATTTGAATGTTAGTTCCTTGATTGATAATGTTATTTGGAATATGAATCTTATTGATGAGATGTTTGGCCCTTGCCTTGCGGAAACTATTAACGGGATTATGCTGCCTAGATATCCTGATGAGGATATGTGGATTTGGTGGCCTGATAAAATCAACTTTGCAAGTTCAAAATCTGTTTATAATTTCTTGAGTCGGAATAATAATATCAAACTATGTAATCCTCCTCAGTGGTCTCTAATTTGGAAAATTAGTGTTGACCCTCGGAGAAAAAACTTTATTTGGAAATTATTTCATAAAAAAATACCTACTGCAGATAGATTGCATAGATTTGGTATTATTAATTCCCCGAATTGTGTCTTGTGCAGCAACCATCTAGAAAATATCCAACATATTTTCTTTGATTATGAGGTAGCTAGGATCATCTGGAAATTAATGAAGATTAAATTTGTTGGTATAAAATTGCTTGCATGGAGTATTAGTACTAACACCGTGTTACCCCATACTTCCAAGATCCTTTCTAGAACTATGGTGTCACTTTGCTTTTGTACTTTTTATTTCATCTAGCTTGCAAGGAATAAAGTGGTGTTTGAACAAATAAAGCCTTCGGTTTTTATGATATTTGCTAAAATTTTAGCTTCAGTAACATATACTATTAATAATCCACTGACTAAGGGTAAGTCTCTGCAAAATAATTCTGATATAAAATGGTTTCCTCCTCCTACTAGTAAGCTCAAATGGAATGTGGATGCCTCTGTTGACCCTATAGAAAGTAAAAGTGCTATTTCTACTATTCGTAGAAACTCTTTTAGAAATTTAATTTTTTCCTCTGCTAAATTTAAATATATTAGACCCGTTATTGTTAATGAATCCTTAGCTGTTAAACTTGCTATTGAGGAGGCCAAAAGGTTACATCAAACTGATATTATTATTAAATCTGATGCTAAAAATATTGTTGATATGTGTAGCGGAAAAATCTCTCCTATTTGGCAATGTAGAAATATTATTAAGGATATTATTTTGGATGCTGGAACTTTTGAGAATATTACTTTTCAGTATATTGGCCGCGAGGCGAACAAAATCGTAGATTGGCTAACGCACTACGCCAAGAGAATGGAAAGGAATTTCGAGTGGAATCACGATTGGCCTTCAGATATGATTAGTTTGATTGTAAATGACTATACCCATGTTGGGTTGATTAATTGAATTTCTTTCTTTTGTAAATTTTTTTTTTGATTGTGGTGCTCATTATTTTATTTAAGTGATACAAAAGATAAAAAGAACATGTTTGCTGATAAGAAAATGAGAACAGAAGAATTGATAAATTGATATTATATTCATATACATTGGAATTACAAAATTCTTATCCAAGACTTCCTCATTTATTATTCTATCTTATCCGATACCATCTTATCCTATTAAATGAAGCAAACATACCAAAAGCTATTTTTATATATTTAAGCATATGAAAAAAGTTCTAATTTTGATAAATGCAATGGTGTGTTATTACTAGAAAGATCTTGCAGCTGTCTTTCAAGTCTTGCTTTTTTTTTCATCTAGATTTCATATGTGAAGAAAATCATTAAAAAAAATAATCGATAAAAGCATATTAAATATTAAACAATTGTAAATTATAGATAAATTCAATTCTGGCATATGATAAAATTTATACTTGCAAGGAAGGTAATAATTAGAATTTTCAAAATATTATAAAAAGAAAGAGGAGCTGAATTAGTTGGTTCAACCAATCATAATATCATCATGATATAATCAGTTATTTTAATTATATAAAAAAATATGAAAAACTAAAGTTGAACTAACTAAAATAGGTCATTTGGTGAAACTTTTGCCTAGATTAATTTTTAATATTTAAAACCAAGAAGAATCAACCAAAATTGGCAAGAAAGTGAACTCATGAGATGGCAGAGGCTGGTAAGAAAATTTTCCCATTCCATCCCTTTTTGCTCACCTTTCTTGTTTCAGTACAAACATATTCAAGTTCAAATTATATTTCATAATTCCTAATTCATTGAGAATTATTTTTGTAATAACTAGGAGTGTCCATTCGATTAAAATCAAACCAAACCAACTTAAATCGAATCGAATTTTTTTAAGAATGAAAGATTAAATCGAAATCCGAACCGAATATGGAATGAACCGAACCAAACCAAACCAAACCGAATCAACTATTTTCGGTTCCCAAATCGAATAAATCGAAATAGCATATTTTAACTATTTTAACTTATTTAAACGAAACACACACCCATCTAAATCGAATCAGTCTACTTGAAATACACACACAGTATAGACCAACATAAAAAAATAACACAAACATCAATCAACTAAACAACATAAAATTATAAAGTCTTCCAAACATCAAAATCGGGAACAATAAGTCATTTTTAATAAAAAAAAATATTTTTTTTTTAATTTTATATTTCAATTTTTGGTTCGGTTTGATCTCCAAACTTTGAGAACCGAAGCCGAACCGATTGTTCTTATTCAGGTTCGAGTCGGTTCAAAAATAGAATCTTTCAAGGTCTAAACCGAATTGAATAGAAAATTTTGATTTGATTTTTCTGTATGGTTCGGTCTGATGCTTAATTTTAAGTACTCTGCAGGACTGCAGCTTCCTTCCTTTCTTGTAATTAATCGTTGTTCAACCCTCAAGAAAAGAAAAGGAAACTTGCGGGAAAATTTTTGAACTGGAAAGTGTGTTAAAAGAGTGCTTATTTTTCCGCATTTATTATCGATGGCGTGGAAATATTTCTCTTAGGACATGCAATTATTAGAATATTTCAGGTTAGCATCTGAAAAATGTGATCTTAACTAAAAAAAATGAAACATTTCATGTAATTATTTTGAGTCGATTTAATTTTTTGTTGGATTTAATTAGAAACATTGACGTGAGCATGAATCTATTATGAAACTTGTGTAGTTATTGCGAATTTATTTAAAATGGTCACCTTGTCGTAGGCATGAATGAATCTCACTTTTAATAGAAGTAAAAGGTCGGTAATATTGCAATTATGATGCCCGCGTAGTAGAAGCCTTCATTCATGGCCCATTTATTGTTCATGGGTTGGTCCTCATGTAATAGTACAATCGATTTAAATTAGTGGGGAGAATCATGTCCGAAGTTGTAATTAGAAATGTTTGGTTAGCCAAAACGGGCTTAGTTTTGGTTCAACATTTTCGTGAAATCAAATCAAAACCAAAAAAAAAAATTAGGGCGTTTATTTTCATGTTTTAATTTTATTGAAGTCAAAATTACTTATGAAAACGTGTTTAGTTTTGTGTTTTTATGAAATTGAGTCGAAATAAAAATAAAAATAGATTTTGATGAAACTAATTTTCTTAAAAAAAATAAAAATACAAGAATATTTTCTTTGGTTTCGAAGTTGTCGGTTTGATATCAAATACAATAGTAAACTTGTAATTATTAATATTTTTTAAAAAAAATCAATTAATTTACAAATAAATTAAACTATATCTAATTTATAAATATTAAAATAGAAATCAACATCATTTTTAACTTAAACTATTATCTTAAATTGATAAATTAATTAAACCAACTAAAACTGATGTTGTTTTCATTAACCAAACACATTTTCAGAAAACTCAAAACTAGAGACTGAAATCAGATTTTCAAAACTAACTTTTCATTTTCACTAAAACCAAATCAGAAAATAATTTTCGCTAATCATACAACACATAGGGTGTGTTTGTTAGCCCCAATTTTTATTTTCGTTTTCGTCCGAAATCGAAACGGGGCTTGAAATCTTATTTCTTGACCAAAATAGGGGTAGGTTTCGGATTGTGTTTTGCGAAAACCCAAACACTCAAATACACACAAGCGCGAAAACTAGCTACTTCGAGTAGTTTTTCGCATTTTCGCAACCTTTTTGGGATAACAATTTCACGAAACATGAAAACAGGACATGTCAAACAAACACGTTTTCGTCAAATAAAAAAATCAAAACTCGAAAACTCATTTTAGTTTTTGCAAAACGAAATTTCCTTAAAAAAATTCTCAAACAAACGCACTATGAAACCAAGTTTTCTTAAGGAAAATGAGACTTCTTGGCGACAAGGGCGATTGCTTCACACGATGGCAACAAGTGCGGCAACTGCATGTAACTTTCTTCCATTCTTCTTCTTCTTGAAATCTTGAAATGCTGAAGAGCTACCTGAATAAGTGATTCCACTTGTCACCTACCTTCTGAACACTATCAATAACAAAACTGAATAAGTGATATTTTTTTAATTATATGTATTTAACTTATATGTGTGTGTGACAAATATATGTAGCTTTCATGGTAGCATCCTGACAAATCAGAACTCGATATAGTTCTCAGGTATAATCTCAAGTCGATGAAGCACAATAAATCAATAATCAAGGTGGTGTTTTTCTAGCACAAGAAGAAAATAAAATGATAAACAATTCTTCGTATGCACGTTTACCAAGAGAGCCTAGCAGTACTACAAGTACTTTTTAATTTTTCATCTATGAGACATTGTGATATTATATATTTGCATCTATTATCCAAATCTTATTTAATAGTTGTTCAACTTATTCTCTTGTATATATGTTAGATTAATTTTTAATAATCTGATATGGACCAACGCATATCAATAGGCGTGCATCCATCATTATAAAATTAACGGCCCAGATCTTAAGTGATCTAATTGTATTTATTTATGGGCCCGCGATATCTCAATATTATATGGGATTTAATTGTACAGATATCATTTGGGATAATTACTGTTTTGCCCAGATTTTATGATGGGCAAAACAGTAATTATCATTACCTTAGGTTTTATTATAAATAGAGGGGTTATGATCCCTAGGTCATGCACTTGATTCCAATTTCTGAAGCCCTATTATTCAAAGACGACTTGTGGACGATGCATAGACTTGGAAGGCCACCCCCATCTCCTAATCTAAGCAATGAATTCAAGTACGCTTCCGCATCTAGTTATTCTTAATGATTTCACATGTAAGTTCTTAGCTCAAGGTATAATTCATGTTTAGAAAATTCTTTCAATTGGTATAAGAAAATTTTGAAATTTATCTACTGTTTATACTCATTTATACTCGTGCATGATGTTTGATCAATCAATACTGTTCATGATTTTGCTTCATGTTTATAAACTTCTTACAAATAGTAGATGCATCAGTATGAAATCTGCTTAGAAATATATATATATATATATATATATATATATATATATATATATATAAATTACGGCAACCATGAAGGCTGCCGAAGGTCATCCCTCTTTTTCTTCTCCTCTCTGGTCGCTTGCTCAAACGATGGTGAATTCGTCTCCGATCCATCTCTTCCCCGCCGTCTCCGGCCTGTGTATCTCCGCCCGATGCCGACTCATTCATCGCCGGTGTCTAAGGAAGGGCGGCATCAATGACATTGAAAGGGAAATCGATTTGGACGACGATCGTCATCGTCGCGTCGCATCTCATCTGGGCGGCGCCTCGGTTGCAGTCCGGTGCATGCGGGTAGCACCACCTCTGCAATCAGGTGATCGCTATTTCCAGATGGAGGAAGTGGATGTCGTCGATCCTCACGCTGCGCCGATTTGGTCTTCACATCATCGCTCGACGCTCTTGTGCTTGTTACCGGCGTATGATAGCGTGGTGATGAACTTGGCGCACGCAGGATGGTGAGGAAACATCCTCACTTATGCCTTCTCGTTATCGCCCCACACCGGAGGAGGGTTTACCGACGTCTCAGGAAGGGCGGCGTTGGCATCGAGGGGTGGGAGATGGGGCTACTGCGACCGGCGGCTTTGGGTGTCTTCCGCGGCGATCTCCAAGCCCGCCCGAGTTTCTTTTCGCCGCCTACTACCGACGCTCGATGGAGACTGGCTGCTTCGTCTTCTCGCAGCAGCTCAACGTCGGAGTAAGGTTCGTCGGCGTCGCAGGAAGGGCGGAATCAGTGTGAGCGTTGGGTCGACGAAGGAGATGGAGGAGAGAGGGCGGCGGCGGCCGTGAGGTTAAAGAGGTAGAAGGGAGTTAGGGTTTAATTGAGAATTAGGGTTTATTAAGTTAGGGTTTGTTAACGGATCAGATCTAGGTTTAAATAGTTAAAATCCGATCCATTAAGTATTAAACCCGATCCACCTACTTAAGCCAAACGGGTCGGACCCGGGTTAAGACAAGGCAAATCCGGATCCATTAAGAATAAAATCTGATCCTATATTAAATTAAAACCCAACCCAATAATTAAGTTAAAACCCGACCCGTTAACATTTAAACCAATTTAATTAGATTTGGTTCATCCCAATTTCAGCTGGTTTATTTTAATTGGACCTGGTTCAATTTTTGGTTCATCCGGTTCACATGAATTCAATTTGATTTGGTCCAATTAGGGTCTGGTTCGCTGAAATTAGGTCCGGTTCAGTGTAATTAAGTCCGATTCAGCACTGATTTAGATCAAATTTCACCGGTCCAGCACCGGTTCAGGTCAATTTAGGCCGGTTCAATGCACATTTTAAGCGGTTCAGTAGGTTTCTTGTCTGGTTCAATAAAATTAGCATCTGGTTTTGCATAATTTCAACCAGTTCAATGCAATTAGCATTAGGTTCAACCTAATTTAGCTTTGGTTCAGCTCAATTAACATTGGTTCAACATAATTTTGACTGTTTTATTATAGTTTGATCAATTTAACATGAAATAAAATAATAGCTCATCATGTCTAATGTTTTGGAATATGTTGGTTTGAAACAACATCTCGCCAAAGCGAGCTCTCTTGTGTAGAATTAGCATGTTTTAGAATATAAAGATGTTAGCATGTTAGAAATTCATATGGGTAATGATCGGCCCAAAGGAAGGTTATTACTCAGCCGGATTCCTTACGTGCCTGCGGTAATAAATGTGTGATGGTCATAAAGTTTTCCATGTGGACAAGAGTCGGTCCAAAGAAAAGCTTCTTATTTGACATGACTGATTGTCAATATTTGATTACTGCATTGAGAATACTGCGTACAAGTTGACATTTTTGTCAAAGATGAAGTGTCAATTTTGTGCTTGGTATCTTGTAATGGGACGTACTAATTATTTATTTCTTATGTTTTAATTAATTTATTGAGCTGAATATATTAATAATTGTTTTTATTTTCTGTTCAACTAATATTTCTGCTTCATCAAATATTACTGCCAAATTAATCTTTATCCATGTGCTGATTGGCACGAATTTCAAAGTCTGGAAAGAGGACATCATGATAGTTCTCGGTTGAATGGATCTAGACTCAATATTTAGGATAACTGAGCCAACCATCTAAGTCTTATGATAATGAGACGAATAAATTTCATACTGTTTTAGGGGCACTATAGACTGATGCCAAATTATTCCTAGATGCTCTTAAAATGTTTTGAGAAAAAAAAAAAGATTGAGACAATCATGATGTTAACAATCTTGGTCTCAATGAGGTATAAGGGCAAATGGAACATAAAACAAAATAATATAAAAAGTATTCATTTGACTATAGCCTCTAAAGATAAGGGCAAGAAAAGACCTAAGACTACAGAAGCTGCAGATGCTCCTCAAAAAAAAAAGCAAAAGGAACAGACTAAGGTTTCTACCTATTTCTTCTGCAAGAAAAGTGGGCATGTAAAGAAAGATTATACCAAGTACCACACTTAACGTGTTAAGAAGGGTACATTTCTCGCTTTGGTTTGTTCAACAGTTAATTTAAAATTATGTACCTATAGACACTTGGTGGATAGATTTTAGTGCTACTATCCACATAAATATATATATGCAAGATTACTTGAGCTGCCAACTGTCGAATGATGCTGAAAGATTCATCCTTGTGGGTGATGGCAAATCAGCTAAAGTTGAAACTATAGGCATTAGGCATTTTTAGGTTATTACTAAGGACCAGATCTTATTTGGACTTAAAAGAGACTTTTTGCAATTCCGTCTTTAGACGGAATTTTATTTCTATTTCTTTATTGGACAAATCTGGTTATTCTTGTTCATTTGGAAATGGAAAATTCAGTTTGTCTCTTAATCCAAATATTATTGGTACTAGTTCTTTATCCTGCGATGATAACATTTATATGCTTGATGTAATTGATTCATTTAATAAAACCTTGCATACCAGTTCACATGGTACAAAATAAATTAGCTGATAAGAATTCCATCATGATATGACATAAGCACTTAGATAATATATCCAAGTATAGGATACAGAGACTTGTGTCTAATAGGATTCTAGTTATCCCTGATGCTATGGACTTTGATGTATATACTGAATGCATTAAGGAAAAACAAACAAACATTATAGTTAAGGTACTAATAGGAGTTCAAACGTCTTAGAACATAATTATACGGGTGTTTATTGACCTTTCCCTATGGCTTCTTGGAATGGTCAAACAATATTTTTACAGTCATAGATAATTACTCCATATACGAGTACCTATATCTAAATAGTGAGAAGTCTAATTAATTTTAAGACTACAGCTTATATTCTGATTAGAGTACCATCTAAAGCAGTGCATAGAACCCCTTATATATTATGGACGGGCAAAAAGCCCAGATTAAATATTTGGGGTTGTCCAGCTGAGACTAGGTCATATTGGTCAAAGGAAAAATCACTATACTTTAGAACAGTCTGCTGCTACTTTATTGGATACTTTGATAGGTCTATGAGATATTATAGGATATTTTTGATATAGGTAATACCCAGTTCATTGAAGTTATTGAGTTTGGAGGGAGATAAGGATATTCTTTAGGAATATACCCATGAAGTACAAACTCAATGACTTCTAGAACTGATGCTTCCCGTTAGAGGTATTATAAATTTATCAAGTTATTATCTCATTTTATTTTGAGATAAATATGGTTGATGAATGCATATACCATGAGTTCAGTTGGAGCAAGATTATTATCCTATGTACCCCTATTGTTAAATGAGGTAATTTTAGTCTCAAATCGTGCCCTAAGGATAAAATTGAGCAGGAGAAAATATAGAAGATTCCATATGCGTCTACTACGGGGAATCTGATGTATGCTCAAGAAAGTACGCGTTCGGCTATTGCGTACACTAAATGGATATTAGACAAATATCTAAGTAATCCCGGAATGGATCATAAGAAACCAGCCAAACGGGTTATATGGTATTAACAGATAATAAAGCATTACATATAGAAAATCAGATCAGTAGAAGATCATTGGGTATTCTTGATTCTGATTTTGCTGGATGCCTAAAAAGTTGAAGATCCACTTCTGGTTATATTTTTTTGTTTGCCAGAAAAACTGTTTATTGGAGGAGTGCTAAGCAGACACTCACTGTAGCTCCAGATATGAAAGTAGAATTCATAACTTGTTTAAGGTATCCAATCTTGGAATACGACTGCGAAATTTTGTCACTAGACTGCCTATAGTAATAAAATTAAAAGACCACTAAAATTATTCTGTGATAATAAACTGACAGTGTTATATTCCAATAACAGCAGGAACTCTTCGAAATCTAAGCAAATCGACGTAAAATTTCTTGCTAAAGAAAGAATTTAGAGTGACCATAGAACACATAGGTATAACTTCCACAATGGCGGATCCGCTTACTAAAGTTTTTCACCCATGGTCTTCCGTGAGCATGATACTCATTTGGATGTTTCATCATGTATTGATATGATGGTTTAGTGGGAGTTTGTAATTTGTTACTGTGCTTTATGAACATTCTTCTACAGAATAAAATTTTGTTAGTTTACACTGAATATTTTGGTTGATCTCAATAAAGTAGGACCAATTAGAAATAGGCATGTTAGGATCACATTGCATGTAATTTTCATGATGTGCACCCATATATGATCTATGCCATCGAGAGTATTAACATTGTGATCATTGATGGATTTAGTCACGATAAATGTGACAAAAGTCGCTTTGGTTCGTTGTTGGTATGATCGATGGACCAGATTATCGGAGATGGTTGATAATAATAGTGATGATGAGTTCATAAAGTTAGTATGCACAGCTATATGGTGATACATGTGTTGGCCCAAGTGGAAGATTGTTAGATTAATTTTTAATAATCTGATATGGACCAACACATATCAATAGACGTGCATCCATCACTATAAAATTAACGGCTCAGATCTTAAGTGATCTAATTGTATTTATTTATGGGCCCACGATATCTCAATATTATATAAGATTTAATTGTACAAATACCATTTGAGATAATTATTGATTTTATGATGGACAAAATAGTAATTATCATTACATCAGGTTTTATTATAAATAGAGAGGTTATGATCCCTGGGTCATGCATTTGATTCCAGTTTCTGAAGCCCCATTATTCAGAGACAACTTGTGGACGGTGCATAGACTTGGAAGGCCGCCCTCATCTCCTAATCTAAGTAATGAATTCAAGTACGCTTTCGCATCTAATTATTCTTAATGATTTCACGTGTAAATTCTTGGCTTAAGGTATAAATCCTGTTTAGAAAATTCTTTCGATACATTGATTATTGTTTATTTCCAGTTAATTGTTAATTCCTACTTCAATTATTAATTCCTACTTTAATTATTAATTCATTAATTTACAAGAATTATAAGTAGGCATGAAGCGGAGCCTAGCTAGCTTTACTTGAACACATATTTTAGACCAAATGACATCAGAATTGACCAATAAAATAATTTTTCAACAAATTGACCTGACTTAATTTATACCTATCCACCCATTATGAAATGTGTGCTTTGGTTGCAGAAGTAAGCACTCCATAAACCATGTGCAATCCTTGACCCTACCTCATCTCAGGCATTTATTAGTCAGCAGGACTCACAATTTAATGATTTAATATCTCATTAATTTAAGATGTTCTTGCACATGGTCGTAGTCAGTTGAGCACCCATCTGTTTGTTCTTGGAGAAGATATTTGATTAGGTATTGTTTCATGTTCTTGTGGAGATGAAGTTTATGCATGGCTGAGTCCAATGTCCATGTCTGCGAGAGAAGAAAAATGAGAAGAAAACAAATACAGAGCACATGGTTTTGTTTTTTCTTTGTGCCCCCATCTAATGGCAGGAGCTTTAGCACCAAAATTTATAAAAAAGCAAACTGAAAAACACACCATATTTATCAAATAGATTGCATCATGATATGTTTGATTAGTCGAGAAATAAAATATATTAGTTCGTTGAGATTATCTATGGATGGATATTAGTTTAGTTCATGTCTCATAGGTTGAGCCTCATATCATATGTCATGAGCTAGATGCAGTTATCTCATGATACTAGTTTAGTGCAATGTGTACTGAAGTTTGTAGTGCAGTGTGTAGTGTGTATCAGTGTATAGCTTACTTTCTTCAACTAAAATGTTATCTTCAAGTTTAAAAAATTCATTTCTTGTTGAGTTTTGTCAGTTTTCATCTACTTTTGACCATACAGATGATTGCGATCGATGGATAATTCGATTCAATTCGAAATGATTCCTTTTTGATAGGTCAAACTAATCGTCAAACTGATTTTTTAGCTCATTATTACATTTAATCATTTTTTGATCTCATTTCGATAGGTTCAACCATGAGAAAAAAAAAGAATACGAGGAAAGACTAGGAACCTTGATCTCATTAAGATGTCTATTGGTCAAAAGATTTGCTTGGATTTCAATCAAATATGACCAAACAATATGTGTTAATGCATCAAAATTCTCAAGCTTCCTTTGAAACTATGTTTGGAATGATGGTGATATTCCGCTCTTTTTCGAAAAATGGGAGGATGTCCCTGATGAGCAAAAACAGAAAATATACATGCGTGTGTCGGTAATATCTACATTCTAACTCTGAACTATCTCACATGATATTAAAATGATAATTCTCAACATTTTCACTTTAAATTGCATAGTTTAACTTATATTCCATTGATTTTGTTTGGGAATGCAGGAGAAATTCGAGTTTGAAGAAATAAATTTAAGAAAGTTCAAGATTATGCAAAACATGAGAAAAAAATTTGGTGAGCATAAATATGAATTCAAGCACTAAATTTATAATAAGTATGAGACAATTGAAGAAAGATTGGAGCATGTCCCGGATAGTATTGGACCGAATGATTGGAAAGCATTTGTTGAATATCATGATCGTGAGATCAGTCAGGTATAAAGATTGTTTTGTCTGTATGGTATTTTCTGTTGATATTTTATGCATGCTTGATATAAAATTTTCTGCTATAAAATTTTTATTAGGTGAAATGGCCACACTAGAGAGGGGTGAAGAGTGTGTTAACTAATCAATTAGCCTAAATTCCGGTTTTAAACTTTTTCTTAAACTACTTAGGCAATTTATAATTCGACGACTAAATACGGAAGCGAGTAGTGAAGATAAACAATGAATACACAAAGAGAACAATGCTAACACAATTGTTTATAGTGGTTCGGCCCCAATGCCTACTCCACTACCTAAGCACCCCGCTTAGGATTTCTAAACTAAGTTTACTAGATTATCTTGATTCCTTTACAATGAGGACGTTTTTACCGGAGAGTCTCCGCTCTCACACTGAAGGCACTTCCACACCCGAAAGTCTCCGCCTTCCTACCGAGAGCACTCTCCCACCTCAATCCTAAGTACAACAAGAACTAATCCTAGCAAACTACGTTTATACCAGTGGATTTAAACCTTAACACCAAGACAACCACCAACTCAATCAAACCTAGCAACCTAGGTTTACACAAGTTCAATTACAATGAAATAAATAACAAAATACAATAATAATTGAAGCAATAAATCAAACAATAGGTATTTAGCTCCAAAAGAAACTCCCTAGTCCTCTTGATGCCTTGAGATGATGAATTGGTGAAGCTTGAAGGCTAACTCAATGTGTGAAGATCAAAACTAGGGCTCTTGAAAGGATGATTCAATGAAAGCTTGTAGAGATGCTTAGGATCACACTTTTAGGCTTGGAAGCATCAAAGGTTAGCTAGATGAAGAATTGGGATGAGTATTTATAACCCCCCATAAGAAACAACGTGTTAACGGGCGTATTTTTGCCTGTTGCTGACGCTTGGTCGATGGTTCGGTCGATCGTCGGTCGACCGACCGATCGACCGTCCAGCGATCGCTGGCAATTCTTGCTTCTGCCACTCTATTCGGTTGACCGGAGGGTCGATCGACTATATCGCGACTCAGCTCCTCTGCTATTCGGTTGATCGCTCGGTCGATCGAAGTAGCCACTGCCATTTTTTGGCACACTTCAGTCGACCGAATTGGCTATTGCCAAATTTTGACACCATTCGATCGATCGATCGGTCGACCGAAATTAGGCAGACTGCTTTGTTTGGCTGAGTTTTTCTGCTCATTTGGGTTCCGTCTTTGCTAAGTCTACTTATATAATATTTATTAATTTTAAGTTAATAACTTTAAAACATAAATATTATATAAGGATTACCCCCAATTTAGATTCAATAAAAATATCTAAAAAATCAAAATTCTTAAGAATCAAAATCTAGTTTTTGGGGTCTAGTACAAATTTTTGGAAAACGAAAATTTTCTAATCTTTCAAGTCAAGAATGGGTAGGCTAAAGGCTTCCAAAAAAATTCTTTAAAATACCTCGTTATCTAATTTTAACCCAAAGAATAATTACCGCCATTTTTTATGCCAAGAAAGTGTCTAGGTCATATAGCTCTCCAAGGAGCTCCCTAGGGTATTTCAGGATGATTTCCGAATTTTCATATTTTGGGATTCGGGAATGGTTTTTGGGTTCTTATATATCATCATGAGAATTTTACAATATAAATTAGACACCCTAAACCTAGACTTTATCTTCCCGATGAATTCGAGCGCGTCGACCAACATCCTTTCGGTTTCTTGATTTCTTCGATATTTTCGATTGAGGACGTCATGCGCTAACCGATATGGAACCTGAAAGATATCTCAATAAAACATTAGCTCCATGTTTGTTATCATCAAAACCGAGATTAAGACCATGGTTGAAAATCTTAAGCCAACAATTTTTTGTTGGTATTTTCTGCTATGCTTGACCTCGGGCCTGAACTTTTATCGGGTCGGGTCGACCTGTTTAATATTTGTGTCATAACGGGCTCGGGACCTCGGCCCTAAACTTTTCATGGGAAGATGTCGTGTCGGGCTCGGGACCTTAGGCTCGAATTTTTATTGGGTCGGGCCAGACACAATTTTTGTTCGGGCTAGGTCGAACCGGCCCGATAACTCCTACCCAGCACAAATTGTCGGGTCTATCTTGCACGTTTTTTATTTTTATTCTTCCTCACCGCACCATTTAAAATTTCTACCTAAATAATGAGAGAGATAGATTACCCCACCTTTCCCATCAACCTTTTAATTACCCTATCCAAACACTGGATTAACTATCCTTCCTCGTTCCTCCCTTCCCCACATCTCTTTATCTTTCCCATCCCCATCCCTACCCACCCCTTCTTTTTGTATCCGAAGAAACCCTTAGATGGCCAGCAAGTTGAGGGGTAAGTTCAATCTGAATGAGGAGGGACATTATGTGATCCATTTGTGTGTCCTATCTCTTCAAAAACACCCTAGCTTTACTTGGGGGTGACACAACGATCTCTAACCCATGATGCTATGCTCTAGTGATGATGGCCTTGTGTAAGGCCATGCAATTGAGGGGGTCGAGGTAGCTCTACAATCAGTAATAATAGCTCTCAGTTGATTACCCATATTTAGGCCAAGTAGATGCTTATTTTTGGATCACTTGTGGCCTTAATTCAAGCATCCAAATTTAGGAAACCTAACGCTGATAGATCAACTCCTCACGAGACAACCTCCATGTAATCTGACCTTATTAATCATAATGAATTACAAACTTTGAGCTTAATAAAATTTAAAGTAAAGAAAATAACAAAATGATTTAAAATAAAAAAGACTTAAATTTATGATAATTTCCTCGAGCGTCTTGTCGACATAGGATTTTTTATATTCACTAGCCATTCATGGTGGGCCGTGATTCGAAATCTTCTCAAAATGATTTGTCACCACCTTCATCTTTATCGCCTATCGCGCTTATTGCAACATCTTGTTGTAGTGGGACCTAGAGATCACATCCTAAGCGATGTAGACTCACTTGATATCTTCTTATTCCTATGTATTGTGTTACAACATGCTCCATGGATAATTGGCTCATTAACTTCATAGGCTTGAACCATTGACTTAATTAAAATACTTACATTGAAGTTGATGGTAATACACTCGTTAAGCTTTATTAACCAATACAACATCTAATATTTCAATAATTAAAGTACAAATCAAGTAATTAGCTAGCAAGCACAATTCAATGATAATAAACAAGATTTCTAGTGGTCCAGTTTCTAACCAAACCTATATCAACTAATCTGTTAGATTAAATAATTTCATTCGAGAGAATTTACAAGTCAAGGTTACAACCTTCTTCCCAAAGACACCTCCAATACCTAGTAACACAAGTGGATTTATGACTCTACACCAAGACACTACTCTACACCCAAGGTCACACATAACCTTTAAATGAGAATAAAAAATAAACTAAAATACAATAAATTGAGCAATAAAAGAAACAATATCACTTAACTCCAAAAGTCAAGCTCCTAGCTCCTCTTCATATCTTTGATGATAAAACTTAGAAAATAATGACTCAATCAAAGAAAACAAGCTCAAGCTAGGATTTTCTCAAAACATGACACAATAAAGTGTGAAAAACTTTGCAAAATGGTTCAATAAGGTTCATAATTGATAGGGGAAGGTTTAGGACAAGTATTTATAAGTTTATAAGTGGAGAGGCTTAAGAAAAAAAAATAACAATGGTTGAAAAAAGAGCAGTTGGTCTCGCCAGTTGAAGACCGATTGCAGGTTATCGACCAACCCTTCAAATGAACCATCAATTGAAACTATAGTTATGATGGTTCGGATTATAATGCATTGAGTTTGGTTTTTATCATCATCAACATGCATCCTAAGGATAATACAATGATTCTTACATTAAACCAAGTCTTCAAACCTTTTCTTCATTTTCGAGCATTGAGCAACATCCTTTTTAGAACTTTCGATTTTGCTTCAATTATTCTGATTGCAGACCTAGTGTGCTTATTAGCACAAAAATTAAAATTATTTCTTAATCAAACCATTATTTCCTAATTTGTTATCATCAAAACTAAGATCGAGACAAAATTTGAAAATCTTAAGCTAACATAAACTTGGGTACTACAATATCCCCCAATTTTGTCTTGACGTTCTCGTCAAGCCCTAACTCAAGTATAACATATAGTCCTTAATCACACCCAAGTCGGTGCCATGTAAGATCTAACCTAGCAGCGGCTCTACCCTATCTTCAAGCAATTCCTCTCTCCCATGGGTTCTCTCTATTCTAACATCATTTGTTACGACTTGATCAAAGAAATAACTAGTCCATCAATTTTATAGGCTTGAACCATTAACCTAATTAAAATACTTAAGCTGAAGTTGATGATAACACACACCCATTAAGCTGCTTTATTAACCAACACAACATCTAATATAATCACAACTGAGACTAAACTAGGGTATTATATATTGACTAACATATAATTAACATGTACTTATGTGATAGATTATAACATGAATCATCCTCTTATGTCCATTCACAAGAAGATTAATGGTACTACGAGGCCTAGGGGGGGCATACATCTCCTTCATGGTGTTTGGGCAGCAAGGGTAGGAGCACCAAAGATAGGGGTAGCAACACGACACTTTATGGGTCAATTGCCGACATGGATGGTTGTGATAGTGGAGGCAATGGTAATAACTAGTGGAGTGACATGGGTAGTAGAGGCAACAATACTAGTTGGTGAGATGACATGAGATGGGTATTGATAGTGGTGGTGGTAGTGATGACTAAGATATGGGGTTGGACCAGCCATTGATGTCAAGGCAAATCGCTAATCGGGTGGGTCCATGAAAATGACACCGGTTATATGCTTCGGATTGAGTTATTGTATTTGCAAAGTAAATTAATTACTTAATAATCAATTAATCAAAAACTACCAATGACTTATCGATACTAAATTAACTAACTTATTTGATCAAAATTAACAAAAATATAAAAATTAACTTGCGGCTATTTTCCGTCAAGATGGTAGTCTTTCGATATTATTAGTGACAAAAGAGCTGGAGGGGGCAAGGTAAGGGCCCTTGAAGCTATTATCTGTTAGCTAAGGTTTTCAACTTTGTTCTTGGGAATTCTCTACAAGTGTTTGGTGACACAATAAACTAGATCTAATGATGTGTTTAAACATGAATATTTTAAGTTGAAGTCAATGATCAAATGTACGTGAGATATGAATTGAAAATTCAATGTATGCTTGTTTTAATCAGACTCCAATATTTACAGAGAAATTTGTATTTATTGTGTAAAATATATTTATAAACGATCCATGTAACTTGTTCGTATAGGTTTTCATGGTTAGCCTATTTCACATGGGTCAAATTTGACCATCAAAACTTGAAATCAATAAACACTATTGATTAATCTGTTTCAAGCAATTGTTTGGTTGAAGGGTTGATCGAGTGACAATTGACTAAACTTTGAGTGAACCTATAATGTTTAATTTTATAGTTGTTGGGTCCACTTGTTTTCATTGCACACCCATTTTAGACCTTATATAACCCTCATTTGAGCCTTCTACTACTAATTATTGCTGCTCCAAGCCTATTTTGAGTCGATCCTTGTATCTCATTGAGCTTAAAGATAAAATCGTAGTATTTAAGCCTTAGTTGAGCCATTTTCTCATCTCTCGTCTTTTGAAACCCTTATTCTTGACATGCATAATCTTGAAGGATTGTTAAAGCTTCGCTATGCAACAAAAAGAGGACTCGACTTTCATTTGCTAAGATTTTCTCCTTTTATTTGTTATTTAGTTGTTTTATGTTTATATTGGTTACTTGATTGAAAACTTTGTGTGACCTGCATTGGTCTTATTTGTACTTGGTTGTCTTATCAATTTGGCATTACTTCAAGTGTGTATCCACCGTGGTATTAGTGGATTTGTTGAAATTTTAAGCGATGTGCTCAGATAGTGAATGAAAATTTAATTAGAAGCCGAATCAATATAAATACTCGTGTTAGCATTTTGATCTTGAGTTTTTGCTTTACTACCTTGCTAATTATCTTTGTGAACACATCAATGTTAATTCTTGATTAATCATAAAAAAAATATTAATTCTTGATTAGTAACGTTGTAGGTACTCTTGATATATTTTACCCTCTTGATACTTAGCTTGAAATTGTAATTATAATTGATAAAAAAATTAAATTAGTCATTAGCACATTATTCACCATTGCCTTGTGTGTACGATCCTATCATTGGATGTTAGGATTGTGAAAGCTAAGAGGCGTCACGAGCAGCAATATAAAAATTATAAAAAATATCCAATTAAGCGTACTAGAGCATAAGCAATAACTTGTCGTCAATCTTCATAAAGGCCGTGGAAACAAGTGGTAGCTATTGAGTAGGAGAAAGAAAAGAGAAGAGGAAAAGGGAGCATGATCAAATTAAGGTTTTCACATCAACCACAATATTAATTATAATCTTGGAAAAGTTCAGGGCTAATTATCAATTTATTCTACGTGGCATTGACTCCACTGGACTCACATGCTCAGCCCACTCTAGTTTTTCTTAAACCACGGAGGGCATTTTGGTATAATTTTCCTTTTTAATTAATGTTTTCATTCATGTTCCTCCCGTGGACACGACTTCTTCGCTTCCCACTTCTTCAAGTGTTTGCAGGCGTCTCCGCTCCGCAGCAACCTACAATCACACGATGAGGGCTTCACCATTGTGTTAGGAATTTTTCGATTTGCCCAAGCAACGACGAATCATGGTGGAATGTTCCCTACATGTTTGTAAATATGTTAGCGGGTCTATATAATTTTGGCTTTCTTTATAGTTCGTAGGAGTCTTGTAATAACCCTTGTGCGACCCCCGGGGTCCCACGGTACGAGTTGGATGCATTTCGAGGTCATTCAGTGCTTGGTGTGCATTTCAACCTGTGGCTAGGCAAACTGGGCAAAATAGCTCCGTTTCTCTAGCCACGGCTGGGCAAAACGCTGCTGCATTATGCGAACGGAGCGGTGGATGTTGAGCGGAGCGAGAACGGTGTGTTGCGGCTAAGCGAACTAGTTTTCCTGCATTTTTCATGGCCATGGCCATGAAAAATCATCATCTCGATTAGCCACGATTTTTGTCATACTCCTCATGCTTTTGGAAACCTTGGGGGTGGCACTTGAGGGTTAGGGGTCTCATGTATAATGTAGGGGAGTGTTGGCAAATAAAGCGGTTACCTTGGGCGAAGACGAATGGGCTGCCCATATGGGCGTGTGACCACTCGATCTTCGTCTAAGAGAATTTGCAGAGCTCACCCTTGTTGGCTTAAGGTTTTCAACATTGGTCTTAATCTCGGTTTTGATGATAACAAATATGGAACTAATATTTCATAGAAAAATTCTTTCAGGTTCCATATTAGTTAGTGCACGACGTCCTCGATCGGAAATATCGAAGAAATCGAGAAATCGGAAGGACGTTGGTCGACGCGCTCGGATTCTTTGGGAAGTTAGACTTTATATTTAGGGTGTCTAGATAAATTATAAATCCTCATGATGATGCAAAGAAACCCCAAAACCTATCCCGAACCCCAAAACATGAAAACCTGAAAACTGCCCTGAAAACTCACTAAGCCTAGGGAACTCCTTGAGGGCTATATGACCTAGATATTTTCTTAACTTAAAAAAATGACGGTAATTGTTCCTTGGGGTAAAATTAGATGACGACGTATTTTTAAAGATTTTTTGGAAGCCTTTAGCCTACCCATTCTTGACTCGAAAGATTAGAAAATTTTCGTTTTCCGAAATTTTGTACTAAACCCCAAAAACTAGATTTTGAATCTTAAGGATTTTGATTTTTTAGATATTTTTATTGAATCCAAATAGGGGGTAATCCTTATATAACATTTATGTTTTAAAGTTATTATATTGAAGTTAATAAATATTATATAAGTAGGCTTAGCGAAGACGAAAACCAAACGAGCAGAAAAGCAAAGCAAAGAAAATTGCTCTACCCAGGTTCGGTCGATCGAATGGTGATAAAAAATGGAAGAAGGCTACTTCGGTTGACCGGTCGATCGACCGACCGAGGCCAAAAACTGGCAGTAGCTTCATCGGTCGGCCGAGCGATCAACCGGACAACAGAGAAGCATAATCGAGACTCTGGCGGTCGACCCTCCGATCGACCGGACAGAGCGACAGAAGTAAGAATTGCCAGCGGTCGCTAGGCGGTCAACCGACAAGCGATGAAATGGCGGAAATGACTAGTTTTTCGCTCGTTTGACGAGCTGTTTCATATGGGGGGTTATAAATACCCATCCCAATCCTTCCTCTAGTGAATTATTGATGCTTCTAAGACTCAAAGAGCCAATCCTTGCATCTCTACAAGTATTCTTGAGCCATCCTTGCAAAGAGCCCTAGCTTTGAGCCTTGAAACCTTGTGATTGACTTTGAGCGTAGCTTGATTCATCTTCAAGTCATCAAGAGGAGCTAGGACATCTTGTTTGAGAGCTAAGTGTGTATTATTTATTATTTGCTCTCATTATTGTTGTATTTTGGTATTTTATTCATTGTATTTGAACTTGTGCAAACCTAGAGTGCTAGGTTGATTGAGTTGGTGGTTGCCTTGGTGTTAAGGCTTAAACCCACCATTGTAAACGTAGTTTACTAGGATTAGTTGAGTTGTCCCTTAGGGTTGAGGTGGAAGAGTGTTCTCGGTAAGAAGGCGGAGACTTCCGGGTGTGAAAGTGCCTTAGGTTGAGAGTGAGACTCTTCAGATCAAAGTCCTCTGTGTAAGGGAATCAATTTAATTTAGTAAACTTAGTTTGAAAATCCTAAGCGGGGTGCTTAGATAGTGGAGTAGGCATTGAGGCCGAACCACTATAAATCGCTGTGTTAGCATTGATATTTTGTTTGTGTTTATTGCTTCCACTTGCTATTAATATTGTGCTTAGCCTAACTAATTGAAAAATGATTAAAACTGAAATTAGGCAATAAGTTTTAGATAATACACTATTCACTCCCCCCCTCTAGTGTGCCATTTCACCCAACAACCCTACACTCGGCTTTATATTTTCTTGCGTCCATAGTCCTATAAATATTGTTTTACTTTGCACATTCAATACCATTCAGCCAACATAGCCTTTTGAGGGTGCGAATATGACACTCGAGGTTGCTATGCTGGCAAATGCATGCCCCGCGATGTTAATTCGGGAAGCCTAATTCGGGATAGTAGGCTTATCCCTTGCACGGGATGCAAGGGTGCCACAAGGGTTCTTCCGCACAAAACAATTGGCATGTGACAATTGGTTTCAGAGCGAGGCAAGCTCGCAAACCTTTGAGGCTTGGGTGAGTGGATTAGTCTTCTTCTTCCTCTTTTCTTCATCAGCCATGCCGCTGCCCCTATGTCATGGGGTTCTTGTCATTTTTCGTTGGGTTTTTTCGTGAATCGAATTGGTTAATCACGTTGAGAGTTTTACCGTGATCGCAACGGTTCTATCTGATTGATTTTTGGACGATTGGCTGCCCCCTTCTTCTTTAGTTCTTGATGAATTCTTTGAGGTTTCTTGATGTTTGTTGAGGGTTCTTGGTGGTTGTTTGATATCGTGATGAAAGGGGGAGAAGGAGGGTATGTAGGGTGTGCCGCCCCCTTTTAGGGCACTTTAGGAACCCTAGGGTGGCTGGGCATTCCAAATGTGAGATTTTTAAGGGTTCAATCTATTTCTCACACCTAAGAGATACACTATAGGCGGGATATGTTGAACTTGTTCCTAAGAGTAGAATATGTTGGTGAAATGTCACACTAGAGGGGGGGATAAATAGTGTGTTAACTAAATCTTTTGCCTAATTCCGATTTTTCATGTTTAATCATTTTCTTACAACTTAGGCAATTCACTATTTGATGATTAGATAAAGAAGCGATAAAGCAGTTAAGCAAACGCAAGAAGAACAATGCTAACACCAAAGAATTTATAGTAGTTCGGCTAACCGCCTACTCCACTACCTAAGACCCATGCTTAGGATTTCACACACAAATACACTATATTAAGAGTAGCTTATAATTGAGGACTTTACACCGAAAAGATCCTACACTCCCTTCGAAGGTACTTTCACACCCGGAAGTATCCACATTCACACCGAGTGAGCTTTCCCACCTCAATTCCTAAGAATAACTCCTAATCTAGTTTTACATAAGTGGCTTTACACCTTAAACACCAAGGTTACCACAAACTAGCTAGACCCTACACAAGGTCTATTTCACGATCAAATTTATGCAATCAAAAGCAAACCAAAAACACGTTAATCACAAAAAGAGAGAAAGAGGAGTTATCACAATTGAATCATCTCTTATTGTTGAGCCTAGCAAGCTTGAATGGCCCTCCAACGATGAACACTTGATATTGAGGGATCAAGGACTAGGTTTGGAAGATTTGATCAAGAAAAAGCTTAGAAGATGCTTAGGACCACTCTTTTAGTTTTCGAGGCATCAACAACTAGTTGGGAGAGAGTTTTGGGTGGGTATTTATAACCCCCCAAACTCAAGGTGTTGTCAACGAGCATTTTTCTGCCCGTTGGCGACACTCGGTCGCTTGTCGGTAGATCGTCGCTTTTGGGCACACTTCGATCGGCCGAATTGGCTACTGCCAATTTTTCTGCAGCATTCGGTCGATCGAACTTGGGCTAAAAATTTCTTCTTTGGATCTTCTCATTGCACGCTTTGTTTCCGAGTTCCGCCCTTCAGCGTGCTTCAACTTGGAAAGCTTTCCATATGTTCTTTTGATTAGTTCAAGACGTCTTTGGTGCACACATCAAACTTTTGTGAGACGTCGTATCGAGACCGATGTCGCAAAACGTGAAACCGACTTTTGTCTTTTATTGAACCTGTGACCTTCATGCTTCAAGAACTTGGTTAGATAGATTTGGTTTGTTATCATCAAAATAATCATGAAGAGAATAGAGCACGAAGGAAAAAACCTTCGGCCAACAATCTCTCCCTTTTTGATGATGATAAACCATTGACGATAGAGAACAACAAAAATTCTATAGGTAATGTATTAGTTAATTAGTGTGAAGCATGAGTTTATAAGTGCATATTTGAGAGCATTAAAAGATGATGAATACAAGCATATTATATTTAGTGCTCCCCCTATCAATATGCATATCTTTAACTCTCCCCCTATCATTATGCCTAATCTGAAGCATGTTAACTCGTAATGATGAAACATGTTAACTCTCCCCCTTTTGTTATCGATCAAAAAGAATAAAAAAATATTTAAAAAGAAATGAGTCATTCATGACAAGTCATATGATCAAGTGCAACATCATGCAATCCTCACATACATAATTAAGTGCAACAATAATAAGTTCAACATAGCCATATAAACTTAAAAGGAAGCAGTCTCAAATACAAATACAAAGTAGTCTGAGCAAAGTATAGTGTTAATACAAGTCCATGGAGTGAATGACATCATGCAACAGTGGGACTAATCATCCTCAGGTGGTGGAGGTGGCAGATGCGTCTGATAGTATTGCCACATCTTATCCACCTGACCATACATCTCACCAACACGACAATCGTACTCATCAACTCTCTGACCATACTGATCGATGCATTGACCGTACTCATCCATGTGGTGACCACACTCATCGACTATCTGACCATATTGATCGATGCGACGGCCGTACTCATCTAGACATCATGTCGTAATGACGTTCCATTCCAATTGGTCGATATGAAACTGAGCAAATCGATGCTCCAAATCTCCCAAACGCTCGATGTGAGTACTGGCTGACGAGCTTCCACCAGCATCTGTCTCATCCCTGTCCTCATCATGATCGATGTGTTCACATATTCCTCCCGCACCCTCTTACCGCACTGCTTTTCAAGTGATAGCCTCTATCGGATCGCCAACACATGAGAAACCCAGCTTCACGATGCAGGAAAGCACATCATTTTTGAGACATTTCACCATTCCAAACATTGAGGACCATTGAGATGTTCGACTAGTGTTCGGACTCAGCGACGACAAAGTCCGTCCCTCTAAGCGTGCTGCTTTACGTAGTTCAACCCGTTTGATGGAATTATGCTAGGCCAAGTTTGACATTTTAGTGTTGCGTGTGAGGTTGAGCATGAATGTGATCAGATGTAGCTAGCGAATTGGGCCAAAGATCTCCAGCCCAATCGGGCCCTTGCCCGCCCATAAGAAGCGGGCAAGTAGTAGTTGCATGAAACTCCTCCAGAGTAGATAACGAATCCAGCTTGGGATACCTAGCTGGCCGGGCCCAAGAAGACCCAGCGAAGACTCACCAGGGCCCTCGACCAGCTTCAAAGGAGTTGGGCCGTAGATAAGTACCGAAAGGGGTCTGGCCTGCTTGCCCGAACAAGAGGAGGGGCGCAGACCCACCATCTGTACCCAAAGAATACTAAGTGAGATGTGAAAGACTCGGGAAGCACCTGTCCGAACCCGAGAAGCTCAGACCCGCTTGTTGTGGTCCAGATAGCATTCAAGGAAAACTTTGTCATTTTGAAGTCGAAAGAGACGAAAGTGGGAATCCTTGAAGCGTGCAGGCTACATACTATGCATGCTTCGTCCCAAATAGGCAAAGACAGCTAGCAATTTGAAAAAATTAGCAGTGAAATCCCGGAATCATATATTGGAGAGAAATCTAACATTACATGTAACCCTTTCTGAAAGCATGCAATCTGCAGGAAAAATTCGAGCGTGGCCAGAGGAGTATGGAAAGGGAAATCCCAGTGCATGAGGTTGGTTGATGAGGGAGCTTGCCGAGAACACAGTCGTCAATGAGTCACCGGAGCGCAAAGGCAGGTGCAAACTCCGGAGACACACAAGTTGCACTGAAAGCAGAGGGTCAAGCTCATCAACTACATGCAAACGAGAGGCATCACGAGGTGCCACTGCCATCAGGGACCATTGCAGAATGTCCATAATCGGGGGGGGGGGGGGGGGGGGAGAGAGAGGATATTGAACTCCATAAAGTGCCCGAAAGGAGTAATTGGCGACCTGGCCGTTCTGCTCACCCATGGAGGGAGAAACAAAGTCACCGTTATCTTCGACTTGCTCCTCCTCAATGGGGTCAAAATTTGGGTCGTCTTCTACCCGTGGAGATCGTCGTCAACATTTGTCAGGTACTAAGCGTTGTTGTCGGGGTTGTGATTAGGCGCGAAGGAGCTTTCCTGCCAAACCACTAGAACTTCAATGGAGAAACTACAATCTTCTTCATACGCTTGGATGAAGGTTGGAATATCCTTCATCCTCTAAACTCGAACTTGAACACGGTAGGCCGGCATGTCCAACCTGTGCAATGAGCCTTCGTCCATGGCTTGAAAGGAGGCAAACAGACTCACCAGAGCCACGATGGAGTCGATATTCCAAAAGATGATTGAAAGTCCCCGCAACTCCAATCCAACGCGTAGAGCTGGCGGGGGGACGATCGTGAACACTGCGTCACAACTCCATTCATGAATCTCCAGAAGCAAGTGATTCCAATGAAGGATCTCTGTTCTCAACAGGCATTGACGAAAGTAAGCACCTTCATCCATGGTCGAGGTGGTCACAAGAAAATACCTATCCGACAGGCATCTTGGGGATGAAGTCGAGGTGCAAGAGGTAGAGGATGAAGAAGAGACGCGAGTGGGGGATGAAGGAGTGGATGTAGGAGAGACGCGAGTGGTAGAGCGGGTGTGCGCTATGACACTTCCTTCACGAGTGGCCAAAATGTGAACACAAGAAGCAACGCCAGCGAGGAGAGCAGAAGTGAGCTTGGTGACCTCGTTTAAAGCAAGTGAAGCATTTTTTAGAGGAGCGTAAGTATGCAATAAATGAAGATGGGTCGGAGGAAATGGTTGTTAGGAGCATGCTGAATAGGAGAAGTGCAACTTTTGGAATCAGAAGAGGGGGTGGGTGAGCGGGCGCACGGGCAGACATAACACCAAGCCAAAACAAGTCGACAAAGGAGATGCCCGCGCGAGCACATCCACGATTTAGACAATGGTGTTCTTGCTTGAGGGTCCGAGCGGTTCAGTGACACTCTGACGCTCAAGTCAGGATATGATCGAGATTGAGGTAATATAAATTGAAGTCTAGATTACCTAAGGCGTGTCGTATCTGTATATATATTGTAGGATAAGGGATGATTAGCGATGATGCCGTCGAGAAATCTTGTAGGGATGTTACTCAGAATGGGTCGAGGTTGATCCTGGAGATGTTGAGTGAATCCCTAGTAATTAATGAGGACATCAAAGTCCTCGTATGGCCGGGTGAAGACCTGGGGTTAGTCGTCTGGCTTGACTTGAGTCTGGCTCATGAGTGTGGGCGCTTCTAGGCCTAATCCGGTCGGACCCAAAGTGCTAGTCTAGCCCCCAACCCCCGAGCTTGGTCGGAGTCTAGAGGACTTCGTGCCAAGCTCTAAGTAGTGCCGGCTTTTGGCCTCGGTTTGATAGATAGACCTCAAGGAGCCAGCCTCGGGCTGGGGGTGAATGTGTCATAGATTGCGTGGGTTTGCACTGCTCGACTTAAGAGGAAGGTAAGAGGC
Source organism: Canna indica (assembly GCA_034359265.1). Classification (NCBI taxonomy): domain Eukaryota; kingdom Viridiplantae; phylum Streptophyta; class Magnoliopsida; order Zingiberales; family Cannaceae; genus Canna; species Canna indica. The sequence continues at coordinate 28,588,012 of CP136891.1, forward strand.
GAGAGGACAGTCGTGAGTTCGCACTATCGAGCTTATGTTGGGGGTGTTTCCTTCGTCACGTACCCGAGGGGGGAGTTGTGCAAACTTACTAGTAGCCTTCATTGTTGGCCGAAGCCTCATCCGAGAATCTATTCGTTCTCCGATTGCACCGTGGTAGGCTTGTACTATCGGGGTTTCCCTTTCCTACCCTCTCGTCTATTCTTCCTACCACCATCCTCTGGCGATTTGCGGGAGGGTATGCTAGCAGATCTATATGTGGAATTTTGTAGTAAATCATGGTAGTAGATATGTCAGCTGGAAACTTTTGTTTGTGTAACTTGGCTCATCGTTGGTAATGGTGCTTCTGCCAACATGTCTTTGTGACCTATTTTGTAGATCGCCCTTCGTGGGCCTGTGAATGTAAATTTCCCCTTCGTGGGGCTTTATGAATAAAGGGGATGTTTTCCACTTTCATTCTTGTTGTGCTTGTTAAGCTTGACTAACTATTTTTTAGCTAGTGCGCCGAGTGATGTCATCGCTCATGGAATCTGTTCAAAGTTTATTTGCACATATAGGCCTAAAAATGAAGTTTGGGGCTAGGGTTACCTGTTCGGTAGTTGTGAGCTTCCTTTCAATATATTCGAATCTTGGAAGTGGGGGCACTGAGGCCGAATTTGTAAAGGCTCTGAGGCCGAAAGTAATGACGCTGGTGCCGAGGACTAGACTCGGCGAAAACTGAGCTCGCGAGGAGCGCAGTTTGGGTCATTGTAAGGTCTCTGAGGTCGACAAGCCAGGCTGGTGAAAATTGAGTCCTGGTCGTTGTAAGGGCTTTGAGGCTAGAAGTAGCGACACTGAGCCCGAGGAACCAGGCTAGTAAAAATCGAGTCTTGGTCGTTGTAAGGGCTCTAAGGTCGAAAGTAGCAGCTCTGAGGCTGATGAGCCAAGCAAGTGAAAATTGAGTCCTGGTCGTTGAAAGGGCTCTGAGGCCGAAAGTAGTAGCGCCGAGGCTGACGTGTCAGGCTAGTGAAAACTGAGTCTTGGTCATCGAGGGCGTGGGAGCCCGAGATAGGCACTGAGGCCAACGAGCCAAAGTGGTGAAAATCGAGCTATGGTTGTTCTGAGAGTTCAAGAGAGGCGCTTGAGGCAGAGGAGGATTGGTGTGTCCCGTAGGTGAGAGCTGTCACGAGACCGTAGAGGTTCCTCCTGTTGGCCTAAGGGTTCAACCTAGGTCTCACTCTCTATTTTGATGATAACAAACATGTATCTAATTCATGAGATTGAAAGAACGATACGCCTACGAAGTTTGTCTGGAAAATCACAAAGAAATGAGTAAAAATGGCTCTGGTGGCTGTCGAGTTGTAATTGAGTCAAAACCTAAGTTTAGGCTTAGAATTGATTGTAATATATCTCTATGTCATGAACCAAACCTATTACAAAGATTTTCCAAGTCAAAATCCAATATGAAATTCAAAAACCATGTAAATTGGAAAAATCAGCATAAAAATCAATTTTAGGAAAGTAATGCGAATATCGATTGAATCTCGATAGATCCTCGGTTGACTGACTGTCGCTCGAGGATCGACCAGAACCTATTTGATCGATCTGAGGCCGAACCTCAGTCGATCGAGGATCAGCCGACGGTTGACCGAATTGTCCAACAGATCTATCTAGATCCATTGAACGACTAGTTAAGCCTAATCACCCTCACCTCCTCTACAAATACTCATGTTTTCCGCCTCTAAAGTCTTCTAACTATTCATTGAGTTTATCCTCAAGTATTTGAGCCTTCAAAGAGTGATTTCAAGCCCTAATCTTCAACCTTACTCTCTCAAGTGGTGGTCTTCATTCTTCAACCCTCTCAAGGCAAAGCTCTTCATCTTCTTGAGGCGTTAAGAGTCTAGAAGGTTGTTGAAAGGAGCACTTCAAGTTTGGTTTATATTTCTTGCTCCTTTTAAAGCGTTTTCATCTTGTTTGTTTGATTTGATAAGTTAGCTTGCAAGGTGTGCTTGTGAAACACCTTGGTTTGTTGTACAGACTTGTTTTGCTATAGAATAGGTGTTGAGGTCTTCTCATGGGGTTGGGAATTAAGTCCTCATTGTATTCTTAGGAAAATATTTCATCTATAAAGTGTTAAGGTTAGAAATCCGTGGTGATGAGCCAAGGTAGTGGAGTAGGTGGGTTGCCCGAACCACTATATATTGTGCTAGTTTGCATTGATCTTTACTTGCTTGTTTACTTCTTAATTGTGCTTAGTTTATCATCCATAACATTCACTTTCAAAGAATTCAAGTTTGAGTTCTAAGTTGCTTAAAATCGAAAAGACTCGAATTGAACCTACAATTTGCCTACACACTATTCAACCCTCCTTCTAGTGTGGCTATTCGAACAACACCTCCTATGTGCATTATGAGATATCTGCAAATAATTTAGACACAAAGAAAATATGCAAAAAAAAGAGAGTAATATTATTTAATGATTGTTGTAATAGTACATCATGCCCTAGAACTGAGCTCGGCCTGTGCATAGTGATGCCTCGTTAAAACCTTTAAAGAGGAAAAACCAAGTGAGAGAAAACTGCCCCATGAAGGTAAAAGAGTACACTGACCACTTATAGTATAAGGGGGAAGCTTAGCTGTAGTAGGCCCGCAGGGAGGCCGCGTTCCATGACCGTGGGAGTTCTCATCGGGAGAGTTTTCCTTCTCTAGCTGGCTTCCTTTGGGGTTCAATCTATTCTACGAAGCTCCTTAGTTTGACATGCTTGTTGTACTCCCAAGCTATTTCTGAGCTTCATAGCCTCTTCTATAGGTAGTTCTGAGTTATTTTACTCCTCAAAGTTAGTTCTGATCACGACCGCTGCTCCATAAATGAGCTTGTAGGGAGTTTCCAGGGTAGAAGATTGAACAGTTGTGTTGTAACTTCATAGCACTTTAGGTAGTTCTTCGACCCCGTGCCCCTTAATTTGGTCGAGTTTCTTTCAGAGTCCCTCTAGGATGATATTGTTGGCTGCTTTGGCCAGACCATTTGTCTGCGGGTGTTCTACTGATGAGAAGAGCTGTCGAATACCGAGGTCTGAGCGAAATTATCGAAACTATCGGCCTGTGAATTGTGCCATGTTGTCGCTAACAAGTTCGTGAGGTATGCCGTACCTACAAATGATGTTCTTTCGTACAAACTTCTGGAACTTTTTAGTCATAATTGAGGATAGGGGTTCGACCTCTATCCATTTGGTGAAGTAGTCAATAGCTACTACGAAATATTTGATTTGTCCTGGTGCTCGAAGGAAAGGGCCGAGGAGGTCGATGCCCCACTCGTGGAATGGTTGTGAGACTTCGGAGAATCTCTGGCATTTGTCACACCTTTTGACATAAAGGTTGCGATCTGTCTTCATGGTTGGCTAAAAATACTGGGCCCGGAGGATCTTGGTAGCCAAAGATCTTCCTCCGATGTTATTGTCGCAAATACCGTCATGGACTTCAACCATTATAGTGTTCATTATGGGTTGGCCGATGCATTTGAGTAGCGGTTGAGAGTATCCTCTCTTGTAGAGTTGATCATCCAGGAGGGTATAATAACTCGTCATCCTTTTGAATTTGCTTTGGTTGGAGGTATGCTCCAGAATTTCCTCTCGCCTGAGGTAGGATGTGTATGGGGCCCTCCAGTCTGTCCTTATTTGATTGTTCAGATTTCGGTTGAGGTGTTGATCGATTGGATACTCGGTTGCCCGAGGATTGGTTGGATTATCGACCTGTTGGTTTGAGGTTTCCTAGTGCTTGCGAGCTTGGATAACACACCGGCTCAGGTATTTTTCTCCTGAGGTTTGTGCTGAATCACACAACTGTTAAAGTTATTTATTAAAGAGGTACTTTTCGAGGGAAGGGTCCCTTGCTTGGCAAGTGCCATTGACTTGTCCTACGGCGAGTTATGAGTCACTTTTAATGATCACATTCCGGGCTTTCACGTCTTGGGCATGCTTTAACCTGGCGATATGGGCTTCGTATTCGGCATGATTGTTACAGGCTTTGAATTAGAAATGAAGGGATTGCTCTAGGACGATTCCCTGGCCATTCTCCAAAATGATGCCAGCTCCACTTCCTTTTTCATTGGAGGTGCCGTCGACGAACAACTTCCAAGTATCGACTTGGTTGAGGATGCCTTCCAAGTCAATAAATTCGACGATGAAGTCTGTCAGTGCTTCGGCCTTGATGGGATCTTTGGATTGGTATTCGATCGATGTCGAACTTTGAGAGCTCCACTGACTAAGATATCATTCGTCCAGCGAGCTCGGGCTTGGCAAACACTTATTTGATTGGCTGCTTTGTGCATACCTGGATGTGGTGGCTTTGTAAACATAGCCTTAACCTTCTGGCCAAGATGACTAGGGCGAATGCGAGCTTCTCTAGCCTATGGTATCTAGTTTCAGGGGCCCTTGGAGGACCATGCTGACAAAGTAGATCGGTTTTTTATCCTTTCCATGTTCTCGGACCAACACCCGACCCGAGGGCAATTTTCATGACTATGAGGTAGAGGAAGAGTGTTTCTCCTGGCTGTGGTTTGTCCAAGACCGATGGGCTGGTGAGGAAGTGTTTGATCTCTTCAAAAGCTTGTTTGCACTTCTTGTCCAATTGAAAGTCTGTCTTCTTTCTCAGGATTTTGAAGAAAGGAGCGGCCTTGTCGAATGATCTGGATAGGAATCTGGACAAAGTAGTCATTCTAATAGTGAGTTATTGTACTTCCTTAATGTCGCGTGGGCTTCACATTTCTTGGATAGCTCGGCATTTTTTAGGGTTGGCTTCGATCCCTCGATTTGTGAGCATGAAGCCGAGGAATTTTCCAATGTGGACTCCGAAGGCACACTTCTTCGTGTTTAGCCTCATGTTGTAGAACTTGAGTTGGCTGAAGATCTCGATGAGATTTGTGCAGTGGTCTCCCGTGGCTGGTGTTTTGGCAACCATGTCATCCACGTAGACCTCCATATTCTGGCTGATATGTTGCTAGAAGACTTTGTTCATCTGCCGCTGACAGGTAGCTCTTGCATTTTTGAGCCTGAAGGGCATCACCTTACAACAGAAATTGGCGTATTCAGTGATGAAACTTGTCTTCTCTTCATCTTCCAGGTGCATCCGGATTTGGTTGTAGCCTGAATACGCATCCATAAAACTTAGGTATTGATACCTCGAGGAGCCGTCGATGATCTTGTCTATGCTCGGCAGTGGATATGTGTCCTTTGGGCAAGCTTTGTTGAGGTTGGTAAAGTCCATGCACATTCGCCATTTTTCTGAGTGATTTTAACCATAACTACATTTGTAAGCCATGTGGTGAATCTAATTTCTTTGATGAATCTTGCTTTCAGTAACTTTCCAATTTCTTCGAGGTATGCTCATTGGCGCTCGGTTCTGAGTTTTCTTTTCTTCTGGGCCACAATTTGACCCGGGGATGATGGTCAATCTGTGGCAAATGACCTGGGGATCTATCCATGACATGTTGGCTAGCATCCATGCAAAAAGGTTGGCATTGTCTCTAAACAAAGTGTCGAGTTGAGCTGTGAGCTCAGTGGGGAGGTGTGCTCCCATATAAGTTACTTGTTCGGGGGAGACCCCCGACCTGTATAGGTTCTAGATCATCGGTAGGCTGGGGCCGCTCTTGGACATCCCCTATGGGGTCTAACTCTGAAATTCGAGGCTGGTGTTATGTGCGAAGAGCTAGGATTTCTAGTGAGGATGGAATGTCTGGTGTTTTCTCTAGCTTGACTGGCCTAAGTTTTAGGCATTTATTGTAGCATACGCGAGCCACTTTTTGGTCTGCATGCACCACTTCTACCTCTGTCTCGGAGATATGAAATTTGGCGATCGGCCCAATATCATGCAATAGGGGCTTGAACATTAGACGATGAGGAATTGTACGTTTATTGACTTTGTTCTCGGTGGGGAGTAGAACGTTGTCACCAGCCATAAGTAGCCTTTGACGTTGACTCACTCTCTTGAAAAGTCGATGAGTTCTCCATGGTATGGATGGAGTGAATTTTTGCTAAAGTGCATCTTTTCGAGTATTGGATAGAACATGATGTCGATTGAGCTTCCTTGGTCTACCAGAACTTTCCTAACAAGGAAACCACCAATGATTACAAAAATAACAATAGGGCCATGTAAGTTTCTGTCAATTCCCTCGATGTTGGTATCATAAAAAGATATTACCGCAGTAGGCACGTACAACCTCTGTGGACGAGTTGCATCATTGTGGTTTCGTCGATCTCAGTTGCGGCTTCGTCTGCGACGGATGTAGTGGTCGAGGCAGCCTTCTTTAATCAGGCGCTCAATTTGATCTTGGAGTACCACACACTCCTAAGTGGTGTGTATATAAGTTCGATGGAATTCACATCTTTTTTCTCTTCTCCACATTGGACAAAGGTTTCAGCCTTTCTGGGCCGCTGGGAGGTCTAAGTAATTGTAGATGGTAGATCTCCTAGAGGATTGTCTCTCGTCTAGTGTTGAGGGGAGTGTACTTGTCGAATATGAGAATGGGCTTGGAGGGTGACCTCCCTAACCTGTTGTGGCCCTAGTCACGATGGTCTCTGTCCTCACCCGTTTTGTCGGTCCTCTTGCCCCTCTTGTCTTCGGTGACATCTTTGGCGATCTGCCTATCGATCTTTTTGGCCTATCGTAGTTCTTCCATCTCTATGTGGCTTGTTCTTTAAACTCGATCATATCCTTCGGCCTTGCCAAGGTGATCTAATCTGCGAAGTGTTCGGGGTTCAGCCCGTGCTTGATAGAAAATAATTAGACTCATGGGTCGAGATTCGAGATCTCCGCGGCCATGGCCTGGAATCTCTATATATAATCCCTCAAGGACTCATGTTGCCATTGCTTGATGTAATTGAGGATGTCCTCGATTTTGGAGTAGATTCAGGATGAGGAGAACCATTTAATGAAGGCGTAGGCGCGGGCGGCGGCTTTTGCCTGACTCTGGGTACCAACCATTATGGGGCAGGTAGAATTTACTCCGCCCACGGTGGGCTTCAAATATTTCTGCTTAAAGGTCAGAGCAGTGCGGTGCAGTCCAATGCGTCTCTTGGTCAGGTGTAACTTCGATGGGGGAACTTGTAAAAGACACTCTGACACTCATGTCAGAATATAATCGAGGTCGAGGTAATAGAAATTAGAATCTAGGTTACTTAAGACGTATCGTGTCTGTATATATTGCAGGATGATGTCGCCCAGTAATCTCATAGAGATGTTGCTCGGAATGGATCGAGGCTGATCCTAGATATTGTCAGGTGAATCCCTCGTAATTAATGAGGATGTGGATGTCCTTGTATGGCCGTGTGAAGCCCCTGAGCTTAGTCATTTAACTTGACTTGAGGCCGGTTCATTAGTGTAGGTGCTTCTGGGCCTAATCCGATCGGGCCCAAAGTACTACTCCAATCCAAATGGCTTAGGGGCCGCCGAAAGAAGGATGTGTCTCTTGTTGGAGCATCATGCAACGGTGATCTAGGCAGCAAGGTCGTCGAGAGGAGGTGGGCTGTGGGTGGAACCAAAGTGGAGGACAAGGAAGAGGGAAAAGGTCAAGGGAAGGGGAGGAAGGGGGTGGAGCAAGAGCCACCTTCAGCTTGTCTGGGTCCAGCTCGAATGATAAATACACACTGATCGTAAAAGTTTTGATGATGACAAAGAATCTCCTAATGATGATTTTAAGCATATTATTTCAAGTTGCATTTGACAAGCAAAAAGCACAGGTGATACGAAACAACAAATTCAAAAGCACGCGCAAGTGAGATTGACGTTAGAAACATGTAAAGAATTTTAAACTTATTGTGTATTTTTATTTATAGATGATATGTAAGTTGTTTGAACAAGCTTTTAGGACATTTGCACTTCACTCAATCAATTTCGATAGGGTTAATCACATGATATATCCCGAACTTTAGGAGTTTTTTCCAATTTTGTATCAACTTTTTATTTATATTAATTGTATACTCAAATTTTTATTTTGTATCAATTATATCCCGATGTCAACCAGCAATTAACTTTATCGTTAGAGCGCTAACGTGGTGTTGCTGACATGTATTAACAATATATATATATATATCAATGTCACATCATAAATTTGGTTAATTACATGGTATATCCTAAACTTTAAGGGTTTTTCCAATTGTATGTCAACTTTTTATTTGTATCGATTGTATACTTTAACTTTTATTTTCTATCAATTAAATCTCGATGTCAACAAATAGTTAGCTTTGCTATTAGAGCGATGATGTGTCATTTTTAACGTGTATCAACATAAAAAAGTGATGATGTAGACATTTTTATTAATCCAAATGAATATACCATGTCATTAATTATAAACAATATATGGTTAATTATAATCAAGTGTTGATTTTGGGTTTGTTAAGAAGTCGAGATATATAAACAAGGGTTAAGAAGTCGAGGTTCTTAAGTGCTCGAATGTTGGATTATGTTAGGTTATTAGGGGATAATAATTCGACTTCTTAAGTGCTAATGTGGACCCTTTTATTAATCAACATCAGCACTTAATTATAATATAAAATTGATGACATGACATTAACGATTTTATTTTATTTTTTGTCGATACACGTCAGCAACGTCATGTGAGCGCTCTAATGAAAAATAACTATTGATTGATGTCCGAATATAATTGATACAAAATAAAAGTTGGAGTATACAATTGATATAAATAAAAAAATTGGATAAAATAGAGAAAACCTTTAAAGTTTGGGATATACCATATGTAATTAACTAAATTGATGATGTGGCATTAATGATTTTTTTATTTTTGCTGGTATACGTTAGCAACGCCATGTCAGTGCTCTAGTAACAAAGTTAATTGTCGATTGACCTCGGGATATAATTGATACAAAATAAAAATATGAATATATAATTGATACAAATAAAAAGTTGATATATTATTGGAAAAACCTCTAAAGTTTTGGATATACCATGTAATTAACTCATTTTGATATTCGAAACTCGAGAAATCATAATCAAAATTGAACCTATACTAATTAGTGTTTCGACTGATCATTCGACCACAAAGTCTAAAATATTTTATAAAGAAAATTAATTTCACCAACTTGTATAAACGAAGTTACAAATAGATTTTTGAAGGTGCATGTAGAATTATCTTGTTAATCATGACTTGTAAATTTTTACATTGGACAACTCATATAAATAAATTCTTTCATTTTAGGGGAGTTTGGTTGGCGCGCAACGAGTAGGTTTACTTTTTGACTCTAATTGTAGCAAATATATCAACACATATTTTTAGTTGGCTGCAATTGAATTATTTGCAAGTAATATTCAAGAGCTGCAAACTTAATTGTAATTTTAAATTAAGCTGCAACTGAAATTTAGGCTGCAAGTAAGACATTATTTGCTTTCCTTCGCTTTGAAATGCAATGGTGGCCAACCAAATACTTGTAAATGTATGCTGCAAGTATACTCGTAGACAATTGTGGGCAACCAAATAAAAAATTACATTTATAATCTACAATATTTGTCATTATATGCAAATGCTATTTACAAATATTTTAATTTGTGAAAGGTCATTTCCTCCGACCTTAAAAGAACGAAACCGACTTAGAAGAAGGGAGTGGTGGGGAAATAGGAAGTCCCTAGACACTCGAGCAGGGGCGAAGCCAGAAAATTATTTTAGGAGAGGCAAAATATAAAATCGCATCTTATGAGGGCAATTACATGGTAAAAATATATTTTTAGAGGGGGCAAATATAATTAAATATTAATGTATATTATATATATAGTAATATATATGTAATGAGGGGATCAATGTGAGGGGGGGGCAATTGCCCCTCCTGCCAAAACATTGGCTCCGCCCCTGCACTCGAGTGAATATCCTCAATGTAAAAGTTGACTCGGGTGCAATGTTTCAACAAGACATCCATGATTTATAACAAGTAGTAGGTCCACCTTAATTTATTTTGCGTTGAAGTTTTTATAAATCATTAAGTATCAGGTCCACCTTTATTTGAAAATGATGTTGATTTGTAAAATCTGATATGACAATTGTGGTGTGCTATAGTGTCGTTTCCCGATCGATTTCTACCACCACTTGTCCACTTCTCAACATAATCTATCATAAGCCAATCAAGTGGGTCCCTTGCGGCTCCCACAATTTCTAGCAACGAATGACCAGGTTGAACTGTCGAAGTGTCGGCAGTATTTGTGCAGCGCAATAGCAGTTATACATGTGACATGATCACTGACCACAGTACTCATCTTCTCTTCCACCTTATCTCAAGGTATATTTTCTGCCCTTTCTCCGGCTGCTCTTCACTGACTTTTTCTTATGAAGCCATCCTCCTCGTCCAACAAGTAATCCAGACCGGCCTTCAATTATTGGCTGCTCACCAAAATATACACATAAAAAGACAAATTAACTTCATACACCCCAGAGGGAAACAAGAACTGATGCCATCATTCATCATTTGTAATTTCTGCATGAATATTTAGTAGATCCAAAAGGAGGATGATGCTTTCTTTCTTGTTTCCATGTTTTTTACTTCTACACTACCTCCACACCTGTATGATGCTTGGTTATTCTTTAGATTCTAATTGAGCCTATAAAGTTGCTCGCATTCTTGTCCCTTGAGTTGACTTCCTTCTGTGACACTGATTTACGCAGAAACCATGGAGGAGGATCCAGTGAACTTGAGAGAGTTTCAAGAGCTTGCCAAAAGAAAGCTGCCAAAGATGAGCTATGACTACATCAGTGGAGGAGCAGAGGATCAGTTCACCCTGAGGGAGAATGTAGAAGCATTTCAAAGAATTATGTAAATGTTCTATCTTTGCCGCCTGAACCTGTTGATTCTGCCCGCCCCCTTTTTGATTTTTTGTTCAACCATCTGATATTCTTGTTACATCAATGTTCAGGTTAAGGCCAAGAATTCTTGTAGATGTTAGCAAAATAGATACGTCAAGTACACTATTAGGGCACAAAATGTCTTCACCTATTTTGGTGGCACCCACAGGAAGTCAGCAATTAGCACATCCTGATGGTGTCGATTGATCTCACTCTGAGAATTATCAAGTAAAACTTGTGCTTTTGGTGTTCTATTTATCTGATTGGAGACTTTGTTTTCTTTAGGAGAATTGGCAACAGCGAGGGCCGCAGCTGCATGTAACACAATACAAGTAAAGGCGTACACATGGTTTAAGCCAATCAATTCTCTGCTCCTTTTGTTATGTTAAAAATTAAGTTTGGTTTCTGAAATAGGTGCTGTCATTCGCATCGGATTACACTCTTGAGGAGGTCGCCTCCTCTTGCGATGCTGTTCGCTTCTTCCAGTTATATGTATAAACTGGTTTTGATCTGTTTAACTATTAGCTGCCTTATTGCTTCATTAGCTTATCACTTGTAATTGTTCTTCTGAGCAAATTCTATCAGGTGTTCAAGGGACGAGATGTTGCGGCAGCAGTAGTACAAAGAGCCGAAAGAAATGGCTACAAGGCGATTGTTCTAACAGCCGATACCCCTAGGCTTGGAAGAAGAGAAGCAGATATCAAAAACAAGTAATTGTTTCACAAAATCTTCAAAACATATATCTGAGATTTATTTGCCTCAATATTTATATATCTCCAAGAACATGTTCAAGATATGATTTTTAAGGGTATCAACGGATATAATAATGAACGTTTATGGATTTGATTTCAAAACCTACATTTATGGAATTTGTCTGTTGACTTTAGCTTAGAATACATGTCAATAATTATTAGAATGACCATTTCAGGTTGATTATCCCAATGAATCGGAATGTTGAAGGTCTGATGTCAGTAGATATTCATACTGTGAGTACAATGTATATCTTATTCATCGATAGAAGTTTAGTCAGTTTGAGAAATGCCTTTGTGCACTGATAAATGTAATTCACAATGACACCAAATTGATGTCCAAGGATTTGGGCTAAACGACTAATATACAAGAAAGGTTGTAGTTCTGCAAGACTGCAACTGATGTACATTTGCAAATTGCAATTATGAATTGAATAATTTATGTGCAAGTACAAATAAATCTAGAAAAAACTGTTATTATATTGTGTTGAATTACGACAACAATTTCACAAAATGAATTTTCGGGTACTGACATGTTCGTTGGCTTTTATGTTTTTAAAAGCTTCAATTCAACTTCAATGGTCTGAACTTCCAACTAGTAATAAAAGCACAACATATCTGAGACATTTATCTTGGACCTGCTTGGTTGCCTGCAATTTGGCCAGCTGCAAATCTATTTGCAACTAATGGGTCACTTTCAGGTATTTTGTTGTCTGTGATTAACTTTGATCTTTATTTGTAATCATAGGCCAAAACCTTGTTGTGCAGGAGACTCAAACAAACAATCTCTTTCTGTCTTTTTACTAATAGGATAGAGTTTCTTTGAGTCCTTATTCTCAAGAAAAGGATCCTTGAGTCAACTCTTGTGTTTCCTAGATCACAACCTAAACTATGTTTACTGATACTTTAACTTCCATGTCATGTTCTGCAGCATTATCAGTAACTTCATGAATCCTGTTGAGATGAGAAGAATAGTTGATCTGCAACATTCTAATTATGATGCACAATCAGATATATTGTATCACATTCTCAATCATTCATTCTGTTTGCAGACAGGTGGCTCTGGACTTGAAGCTTTTGCATCTAAAACTCTGGATCCTTCTTTGAGTTGGAAGGTATTTGATGAACTTAGATCCTGTTTGCATTGGTTCAGAATACCTTAAGCTGACTGGTAAAAATGACATGCTTAGCAAGACATATTGCTTTAACAATCATGACATAATCATATTTCAGTACAAAACTGATGCTATATGAAGCAGATGTGCTTTGAAGGGAAAATTGTGGCTATGTTATTCATGATTGTCTAGAATAAATCATGGACATTATATCATCTGATCATGTGAATGCCGTTAAATTTGGCATATATTTATTTCATAATATGATAGCAATTATATTTGTAGTCTGTCAAAGTTGATGTAATCTTTCCCCAGTTAATTAGTGGTGAAATCAGAACTGACATGTGTGCATTTAAATTAATTTGTGAAAGAAATTCAAATGTTGATCAAGGTCATGTTACATGGCATACTAGTTTTACCACCCGGTCGTCCTATTCCATACCTCTGTTATAACTTGGATTCCTCTCCAAAATGGGATGATTGACTGAGGGAAGGTAGTTCGGGATAGGATTGAAACAAATAAGAGAATGCTCAAGGGAGCATTAAGAGTCTGGCCTTAATGCTTTGGCCTCCGTTTGGAAATGCTTTAGCTTTTTGCAAACTGCTACGGAGTATCAGCTTTGCAAAAAAACACTGCCTTACCTTCTTTTGAAAGCTACTTAGTTTAGCATGTTTTGTTGGGAATAGAACTAGCACAATAGACAAGAAACGAGAAGAAAATGAAAACACACACAAGAACTCTGTGTAGCGCAACATAAAAGGATTTGGGCAGATTAGTCGCCACACATCCCAACATGTATTACCAAACTTCATTTTTTTCTACAAAGTGTCTCTGGCCTTAGTACTTTTGGTAATACACTCACTCTCAAATGAAGCCTTATATACCCTCAGGGAACTTTAGCTCCATAATATCTATAGTCTTAACTCTAAGTAGTATTAATTCAGATTGCAGCATCATTGTATGAGATCAAGAACCAACTAAAGGTGACTACACTAGCAAAGAATTCCCATTTGAATAGCAATTGGTCTATAGTGGACCAAACTATACCACATGCATTATTTGAATCCATGAGTCTAAGAAAATATTCAAATTGTTGTCAAGGAATGCATGTAGAAAAATACAGATATATGATAAATCATCAGAGCAATGTCAAAGATATTCAAAGGTTATACTGGTTGAATTCATTTAATATGCACATTACTTAAGATGTTTCAAATAGTTTTCAACTTTATCTTACCTATCTATCTCTAATGGCCATATGTGCCTGTGTGGATTTAAACAGGATATTGAATGGTTAAAATCCATTACAAGATTGCCAATTATAGTAAAGGGTGTTCTCACTGCAGAAGATGGTGATAGCTAGTGGCTTTGCTTTATTTTTTTCCTGTGTTAAGACTACGACATATCTTAATCTACTTCAATCCAAAAATGAACAGCGATAAAAGCAGTAGAGGTCGGAGTATCTGGAATAATTGTATCAAACCATGGAGCTCGCCAACTGGACTATACACCAGCTACAATAACTGTTCTTGAAGAGGTAAATTCTTCAAACTAAAAATCATGTTTTATTCAAGTGACTCTCATCGAAGGGAGGCCAATTTGCAGCTTGGATTTAATCAAGACGCTTCACTAGTGATTGTACGTGTTTGTTCTGCTATATATAGGTGGTTAAAGCTGTTTCAGGGTCAGTTCCTGTGCTACTCGATGGAGGAGTTCGTCGTGGAACAGATGTATTCAAGGCTTTAGCCCTCGGTGCCAAAGCTGTAATGGTAAGTTTTTCTTCATTGAATCTCAATCATTCATCTACCAATCATCGTCATGTGTGAATTTAGTGAGCATAAATGTCAACCTAGCTTGTCCTTAAGCCAAAAGATATAGATCAAACATATATATAATGAATATCATTTCAATTCTCATTTTCCTTTCTTATACTTTCTTTTTTGTTCAACTTGCTAGATTGGAAGGCCAGTGGTTTATGGCCTTGCTGCAAAAGGGGAGGATGGAGTAAAAAGGGTCATCACAATGCTTCAAAAGGAGTTGGAACTCACAATGGCCCTTGCAGGTTGCCCTACTCTTAAGGACATAACTAGGAACCATGTCATGGTCCCTCATCAGAAGCCAAGATCCCTGCTATGAACTATACGTCATATGATTCCATCAAGGTAAAATAAATTTCTTCGTTGGTCGAAGAAAGCAATACTGTGTTAATGTCTCATATTGCAATCACAATTATTGATTCTGCTATCCCCAAAAGAGCACTTCTATGGATGCCTCAACTTCTGTTTGCCCATATATATGATTTTTTTTGTATCATTTGGCCACTTGTGATTTTCAGACTTTGCATAGTATCAACATTGTATATGTCACTTTCTACATTTGCTTGCCAATGAACTTTTATTCTATCACGTACTTTTGTCGACTTGGAGTTGCATTTTTATGGGTATAATCTTTTTTGGATAAATTACACGGAACCTCCCTCGACTATAGTCGATGTGCGCAAAGACTACCTAAATTACCAAGTGTGCACGGAATCTCCATCAATCACAGTTTTTGTTCAAATAATCCCCATCTGTTAACTCGCACGTTAGTAACTTAACGATAAAACTGTCACGTGCGCAGAACCCCCTCTTCCAATGTCACGTGGTAGCAATCTCCACCCTCCATCTCTTCCGACGGTCATCACTTATTCTACTCATTCCTCATCTACCTATACTCCTCCCCTTGCCCTAGACTCCGCCGCCGCCGGCGACCTCCTCCTCCTCAAGAATTCTCCCCCTTTAGAAGAAGTAGAAGAGGACTCCGGTGGCCTCCTCCTCCTCCGGCGGCGGTGGAGTCTAAGGCAAGGGGAGGAGTGTAGGTAGGTGAGAGATGGGTAGAAAAAGAAGTGATAACCGTCAGATGAGATGGATGGTGGAGATTACTACCACGTGACACTGAAGAGAGGGGGTTCTACGCACGTGACAGTTTTACCGTTAAGTTACTAACGGGCGAAGTAACAGAGAGGGGTTATTTGAACAAAAAGTGTAGTCAGATGAAAGTTTTGTGCACACTTGGTAGTATAAGTAGTTTTTGCACACATCAACTATAATCGATGGGATTCCGTGTAATTTACCCTTGTTAGGTAGAGCTTTGTCATTAAAAACAGAAGCAATGCTTCATTTTTCGTAGTTTTGGTCAAACTGAGAGTGATCGAAGAGTTGAAGGTGAGTGGTTTAGCTTTACTTAGCAGTCATAATCATGGATTAAAGTCAAAGAGAAGATAATAGAAACTTAATCTGACCACTAACTAGTGCTGTGTCCACTTCCAATCAAATGCTCATATAAGATGCGGTGATGAAATAAGATGAGTTACATGGATTCTTCAGCTGTAAGGCAACTAGTTTCCTCTTGCCTTAGTAAGATATAAAAAATCCAACTTTCTAAGGATTAGAAAAAATATATGTTCGAACAAAAGTGTAGCAAATCAAAGAATGGAATCTGATCAATATAATTAATAAATTTAGGTTCAATAAATTATAATAGAAGACTTGAGAGGGAGAGAGGGGAAAAATACTTTCGAGGAAGATGTTTTTTAGGGTAAATTATACTATTTTTTTTTTTTCATTTTATTCTTATTAAACTACCAGTATAAGGGCCTAAGGGGTAAACTACTCCTTTACCCTCAATTTTAGTGAACAACTTCATGTTATAAGGGGTACGGGGTAGTACAATTTTTTTAAAGGACAATACGAGTGCATTGAATCCGCAAGGCAACCATGTCGAGTTTCCTCTGGCCATTTCTTGCAAAGTTGTAGTTGATGAAAAGATGAGCAGTCATCTAAGGAGTCGCACGACAAATGTTGATATTGCCTTCACCAACTACGTTGATATTAGTTCTCATGAAAATTTGGCTGCTGACGTGGAATGCATCCTTCATTCAAATGGTGAAGATCCCATCTCTTGAAAATGGAGCAGTCATGGATCTTTCACCACAAGTTCATTATACAAACTTCTCACCTTCAGGGGTATCAATGACGCTGCAGCTAAATTTATTGGAATCCTAATGTCCCTAAAGCATTTCTGTCACCAACTCGCTTATCAACAAGATAAGGCTGCCAACCAAAGATCGCCATCATTAAAAGAAATATTCAAGCCCACCCCACGTGTTCTTTGCAACATGGAAGATGAATCACATGAACATTTATTTTCCAATTGCAACTACTCTATCCGGGGGTGGAATCTATTGCTGCACCTAAACAACATATCTCCTTTCCCGCTAGGATTTAAACCTCGGATATCCACAATAAATGACGATACAAGCTACACAAAACACAAGTACCTTTTCACCATGGCTTGGAACAGGAAGATTTGGCATGAAAGAAATAATCGATGCTTTGATGGAATTTGCATCGCTATTAAAGGAGCGAATTTGGTTAAATTTTGTTCCTAGGTTTGATTTATTTGTACATAGTTTTCATCCTCTCCTTGACTCTAATAATTTGTACTATCAAAGTTTCTTTTAATTAATACAAGTTTTCTATTATTTAAAAAAACGCTGCTATTAATATTTACAGCATTGAGGAAGGCCTTGAGCCTTAATCTATCTCTGAGCAAGATTCAGCTGAAGAGTTTGGTGACTAAGAGCGCTTTCGCATTTCATAATTCCTTTTAGTACCGGAAGATAACTCCGTGCACAATGTATAGTCGAGAAGGAGAGCGAGAGGAAGGAAGTAAGAGATAAATAAAAAACATAAAGTAACGGCCAAACACATGCACATTGAATAACAAAAAAGCTAAAATAGATATCAGGTGAAGCTAGACTAAGTTCATTGCTAAAAACGTTGATGGAAGCTTACAACAGAAATCAAAAGATAGAGACAGTTCTTTTACTTTTGATCGTCAAAACATCTTCAGTTTCTCTCATTATAGATGAATGTTCATCTCCATTCCAGGATGTTGCGCAACTGTCTTTTCTTAGTATCTCTTGTGATTTTTTTCATAAGTTTAAAATTCATAACAGTTTGTTATAATAAAAAAAAAAGAATAATATTTGCTGACGTTTTCATTTGTGTTCTTAGACATGTTTTGTAAAAGTTTTGATGATAACTTTTGAGAGTTTACTTAAATTGGGTCCAAATCGAATCCAACGATTCCGACTTGAATTAAATTGGAGTTTATTTGACCAAATAATTGTTAAACCAACTTCCAACATTATTGAACCATGCTGAACTGGTTTTTGATTTAAATTAACCCGACCTTTAACCTTAAGGCCTAATAAGTCTTGGCATGGTCTTATTATAACTGTGTCATTTATTTATTTATTTCCGAATTTAATATATATATAGGGCTATCTTGGAGTTTTTGATATTGAGGGACTTTTTTGTAAAATGATTGTGTCTCACTCGCTATAAATAATACCCCTCCGCTCAACCTAGTTTTGATGTCTTTGAGAACTGTGTTTTCAGATCGAGGCGACGAGTGACGAGCGGAGGTAGAGCGTGCGAAGGCGGAACGTGCGGAGTCCGAGGGATTTGTGTTTCGAGGTAGGATTTTTTTCCGTCTTGTTGGTCCTTATTGTAGGGTAAATAGGACGGTTAAGAGGATCTTGGTGTTATGTAATTTTTATTTTCAGATTTTGCTATTTACGGTAATATTTTTCAATGATCTGTGTTTTCCGACGAACCTATCTATTTTTAGAAACTTTGGTCGACAAAGTATTTTTGACCGGCCAGGTACCCCCGAGTTCGACGGCAATCACTGTGCCGCCGGAACATCTCGGATCAGGGCAGAAAATCCAAGCGGATGGGGCCCCAAGGAGGGCCGGTTGTAGCCCCGTCGACGACGACTGTAGCCCGCTGCGTCGGGGCTGGCCGCACCCCTACCTGGGCGACGCTGCCCGCCCAGGATGGGCGAAGCTGGCCGCCTACCCTTCGGGCGGCGATCGCCGCCTGAGGGAGCGGGAGAGGGCGGCGGCCTCTGCCGCCGCCGAGTCCCTTTGCCGACGGCTCAAGCATGAAGAGGGGGGGACCCTAACTTTTCCACCTTTAGATTGTAACATTGGTGTTTTGATTGTAACATTGGTTTAATATTTGTAATAGTGATATTCTATTATAACAGTGGTATCTGAGATTTATATCAATGTTTTAAGGATTATGTGTTATATTTAGTATAGCAGTATTTTTGATATTAAGTATGGGTGTTACATGTTTATAACATTATTATAAATTGTTATGAATAGAATGACAGTGTTATAACGAGTCTCTTGTAAATGATATTATATGAGATTTAGGAGTTTTTTTTTTCAGAAATTATTTTCAAGGGCTTCCCTATGTCGGATTTCGACATATTATATATGAATTTTCATGTAATCGATGTTCTGGATTCATCAATGAAGTCAGATTTTTCGAATGAGATATGTATCATGCGAACAGTATGGGTTTTAGTGCTTCATTTTCCGTGCTAAGTATATTTTAATAGTATTTTGAGATTAGAGCTTAAAGTTGTTAATTGTCGGTAGATCCTCTCATAGACTCCTATGGACCCTATAATATATGATATTTTTCTTTATTGTGATATTATTTATTGATGCTTGATTCAGTATTATCCTTTGTAATTCCTTGAATAATTTTTGGAACCATGACATGTAGTGCTCATTTAGATGATACAACTATGATAACATTGGTATTATTATGTTGATTATAATGGACATGTCATGTGCTAGAAATATGCCCATAGGATTATTATCATATGTGTTATTTATCTTACGCATTAGGTACAAGTGTTATAACAGTGTACTTTACGCTGACATATTATTATATTCATTAGTGCTCTAATCATTATGATGATCTATTTGCGGCTCGTTAGTCTCGTTCTTCGGGCGGGAAAACTTTTATGGCCCAATGGATCTAAGGGAGTCTATAGCCAAGAAATACCGGTATTTAATAGATGCACTGCGGCGTGGGGGCATTGCGCAGTGCTCGCGGACTATCCTTGGATAGTCGTTCTCCCTGTACGAGCGGACGGGGAGAACCACTCTCAGGTGCGAGAGTGCAGGGGGAAACCCACGGAGCTCTTGTCCATACCACTCTTGATTCACTATTAAAATGTATACATGTGACATTGATACATGTAGAGCTAAAAGAGTTAATTTTAGAGTTATACTTGCGTATATTAGAGTTCATGATATTTTAAGTTATTACATTGGTGCTTGTCATATTGATGTTGAATCCTACTTAGCCTTTTGCTGACTTTTCTCTTATTTTTGCCTCAAATCCACAAGTGTGACATGTTCGGAGTTAGCTATTTTAGAGTTAGAGTTAGTAGAGTGCTCTGATACAGGTCTCATATTGGAGCCTTAGGACCCATTTTTGAAGCTTGTTTCTATTTAGAGGAAATACTTTGCTATCATGTACCTTTCATTTAGAATGTTTTAATTGTAGTTGTTCTTCATTGTTGAACTTTAGATTTCCGCTGCATTTTGATTTATATAATTATGGGTTATTTTTGTTCCTATTATGTCATCCTAATCCCTGGTTACATTATCCTCTTGGGTGATGTATGCTTCCTAGCTAAATGAGACCCTAGGAGAGGCGTAATAGGCCTGGAATATATGGGCCTCGCAGCCCATGTTGTGTCACATAGGCCCTTAAGCCTTTTTCTTCTATGCAATTTGTCAAGGATCAAAGTGTAAATATTATGGGACTAGAATGTAAATAATATGTGATATATATAGTGGTAGGAGGGGACTGTCAAACTTGATTAATTCTTTCCCCTCTCTAATTTCTACATGGTATCAGAGTCGATGGAAATTCTTAATTTTTTTTATGTTCATCGCGCTGCTGATTCCGCCACTATTTTGATTCCACGCCGTTGATTCTATCGCGATGTTTGTGAGTAGGCGTCTACACTTAGATAACATTGGACGGAGCATTGATAAAAACATAGTACTTTAGAGATAAGGTATTGTAGCAAACATAATAAGATATAGGATATGAAGTGGAACACTTACGGATACCTTTCCTGAAAGCAATTGCAAGGTCAAGATCAGAAGGTGGGGAAGGATTTGGAACTGGTGAGGGATCATGTAGGACAACGGAGTCAGATGGGGGGAAGGTTGGAGTTGCCTCTAAAGGAGCACGACAAGTAAAGAACCGGGTGGGTTTCGGCCTGAGGGGCAGTGGATCCTCAACAGTCAGAGAAGATGCGACCTTAGTGACCTCAAGAATTGACAATGGAACCGGAATATGAAGGACCTCAGTAACCAATTCAGGTGTGGTAGACTGATTTAAGAAAAATTGTGTAGACTTAAAGAAAGTAATATCGGCAAAGACAAAGGCACATCGTAACTCAGGTGAGTAACAGTGATAACCTTTTTGCAAATGAGAATAACCAAGAAAAACACATTTAATGCATTTTGAAGATAACTTGTCTTTGCCCAAGGAAATATGATGAACAAAATAAGTACATCCAAACACATGAGGAGGAAGAGTGTATAGAGGACCACGAGAAAAGAGAATGGTAAAGAGAATTTGGTCATGAAGAACACAAGATGACATCATGTTAATAAGATTACAGGCCATGAGAATAGCATCATCCCATATTTGCAAGGGTGCATCCATGTGTAGTAGAAGGATACAAGCTGTCTCAGCTAAGTGACGGTTCTTCCGTTCAGTAATCTCATTCCGCTGAGGGACATGTGGACATGAGGACTAGTGAAGAAGACCCTGGGTAGAGAAAAAAGACTGAAAGACGTGTGAAAAATATTCTTTAGCATTATCACTACGCATGACACAAATGGAAACACCAAGCTGAGTTTTTATTTTAGCATAGAAAGTTGAGAATGCATGAAAGAGTTCAGACCTATCTTTCATTAGAAATAAGCGCGTCATACGAGTGTAGTCAACTATGAAAGTAACAAATATCTGATACCCAACTTAGAAGAAACATGACTATGACCCCAAATATCAGAATAAACAAGAGAAAATGGTGCCAATGCACGCTTATAGGACTACGAGGAAATGGAGACCGAGAATGTTTGCCCAGTTAACACGACTCAAATTCAAGATTAGAAAGGAAGGATAGACGAGGACACATCTTCTTTTGCTTCTACACATGAGGGGTGCCCCAACTGACTATGAAGCTGCAACGGAGATGAGTCAACCACCAATGCGGATGATGAAAGCACGATCAGCTGGTACAACCCCCGAGACTCATGCCTTGTGCCAATCATCTTGCCAGTCCAAGAATCTTGAATAGAAACAGAATCAGAGATAAATGTAACAGAATAATACAGACCTCGAGTGAGTTTGTTAATCGAAAGTAAACTCAAAGGAAACTGAGGTATATAAAGAACATATTTAAGTGGGAGGGAGGATGTGGGTGAGATGTGGCCAATGCCCTTAACTGATGAGAGTGACCCATCAACGACGAGAGTGACATTAGTGAAGGAGGTGGGGGTGTCTAGATTAGAGAAAGCAGAAATGTTACCAAACATGTTATCAGATGCTCTCGAGTCTAAACTCCAATGGTGTTTACAGAAGTATGCGACAGATATGCAGTAGGAGTACCTCTGTGAGTAGAAGAAGAGACTGGCTGCTGTGACTTTGAGTTCCGAGTAGACTGATTTTCTCCCAAATCTAAAATTCACTGATTTCTTCGCATATTGAAAATAGTGGATTCTTCAACTTGAAATATATTTTATAATCAATTCTTACTGTAACCTATTTCTGAAATTAATAAAAGCTCATCTTTCTCATCCTCGTGGACGTAGGAATGACTCATCGATGTCTTCAAACCATGTGAAAGCATTACCAAATGTTCATGTAAATGCACAATGATAGAAAAATAATCAATTTCAATAGATCTAATATGTACTTGTCCATTATTTTACTTGTCGATTTTAAATTTTTTTTATTTGTACCATGGAATTTAATTTTTTTAAATCAATTTTTGGCAGAAAATTAGCGAATAATTTCCTAATAAAAAGAAAAAGCCTTTTGAGTGGGTTTGTGATTTATGAAAAGTTTGCTTGTTTTTTTCTTCTTTTCTTAAGTTAATGTCAATCTACACTACACAATCAATCACCACCACGTTAATTCATTGTACTGTCTTTAGCAAAGTACAAAAGGCAAGTTTTGGTGCCCTTTCTCAACTTATATTTTTTTTAAAAAAAACAAACTCCCTTCCTCAACTTATATAAACATTGGATTTGGACACATTACTTATTATCTTTTATTTATTATTATTGATTTGAGTCATGTAATTTAATTATTCAGTCACAATTTACAAATTCATTCCAATGTGATCCTTACATTTTTCAATTCCACTCTAAGTTACTTCGAATGTCAACCATGATAGGTCATTTTGTATTTTTACCATTTAAGTTATATTATTTAAACTTCAATGTCTTTTTCTTTCTTGTAAACTCTTTTATTTTCTTGCAAATTCATTTTCATTGAAATGACTTGTAAGAGCTAATATTGAAAAGAAAATATAATCTATGAACCAAATTGAGACAGAAATAAACTAGAAAGTCAAATTAATAAAAAGCAATAATTAGAAGGATCTATATGTAATTAGCCCTTTGATATATAAATTTAAAATTATTCAAGTTGAATATCTTGGAAAGGACTGTTACTTATCTTCTTTTTTTCCAATTGTGACAACTGTCTCCATTAAAAATAGGTTGATATTGACTTTATGAATCCACATAATTAAAATCTTTTATTAAAGTTGAAAAGTATACGTCAAACTTTAGGACCTGTTTGGTTAGCGAAATTAAGTCTGTTTTCATGATTTTAGTTTCACTGAAACCAAAACTGCTTACGAAAACGTGTTTGGTTTAGTGTTTTCGTGAAACTGAATCGAAATCAGAATGAAAACGAAACCAGTTTTCTTAATAAAAATGAAAACAACAGAATGTTGTTTTCTATGGTTTCGAGACTGTCGATTTCGTTATCAAAATGCTGTGACAACTTTGTAATTATAAATATTTTTTTATAAAATTAATTAATTTAAAAATAAATCAAATTATATCGAATTTTTAAAAATAAAAATAAAAATCATCATTTTTAATTTAAACTTTTATCTTAAATTTATAAAATAATTAAACCAATTTATATCTAATTGATTCAAATCCAAATTTTAAATAATTCAATTTTCTTAAAGTTGGTCTATTTATAATTTAATCAAACCTAATTTTAGATCATTGGACTTGTTTTTTTTTTGAAATTTTATAATAACTATTAATTAATTTTTATATCTAATTGAATAAAAAAAATTTAAATTATCAATAACTTAATTAATTAAATCATTTAAATATTTTGTAACCATATTAATAAATATTTAATTTTGTTAACTAACTAAACATTTAATTATTACTAAAAATGTTTAAGGAAAATTAATATTATTTTTTATTATCAAATAAATATTTACTGGTTTCAACTAACTAAAACTGATGTTGTTTTTATTAACCAAACGCGTTTTCAGAAAACTGAAAACTAAAAACCAAAACCAAGTTTTCGAAACCAAATTTCCAGTTTCACTGAAATCAAACCAGAAAATAATTTTCGTTAACCAAACAGCACCTTATGTTTTGTTGTACTTTATTATTTGTTAATGTGGGTGATTGAAAACTTTATGAATAGATTAGGGCAATTTATAAAAACCTCCATCTGTTGGGGATTAATTATTTAGTTGATGAAGGTGTGGTATAGTTTTTGATAAAAATGAATGCTGTAGCTTTTGTTGGAGATTTTTTCATAAGGTGAACTTTGTAATCTTGATGTTATTTTATTGATTAAATCCTAAATCTAATTTATGAAATTAAGAGCATATTTATTTCATAGGATAAAAGGAGATAGAATAAAGGTTGAATTTATAAGGATAATTTGTTTAGTTTATGAATTAAAAGAATATAAAATTAATATTAAATCTAATGAATATTAGATTTAAAAATATAATTATGAAAAAATCATAAATACTTTATGATTTATTGACAAAATCATAAATACTTTATGATATTTGTCAAAATCATAATTTTTTTAATTATGTGCGCAAATTATCATCCAATTTCATTCATGAACTTAATTATATATGTATTACGGTATAGAAAATTTTAAATTTAACATATTTGTAAAGTTAATAAACCTAATAATCTATGATGAGATGTTAATTATAATAATATTGACGATTAAAAAATTTGGTGAAAAAATCTCTAATTGCTTTTATATACATGATATGATACTGCATACAAACTTTATATTTCACATATTTGTGATATTAACGTATCTAAAAACCTAGTGGCTTAAATTTTTATTTATTTGAAACTTAATAAGTTGTTTGTTCTACAATAGCTAGTGACTTTTTCATATTTAGTTTAGGGTTATTCATTGGGTTGGGTATACTCGTGTATGTTCGGGTAAAATCGATCAAATTTGATCATAATTGGGTCGATTATCGTGTTCTAAATTTTGAAACTCGATGACCTAATATTTTTTTTAAAATATTTTAAAATTTAAAATAATAAAGTTAAACCCTAAATATAATAAACAACAAGTTAAAATTTAAACTTAATAAACATCCACTACATAACCAAACCACAGCCAACACATTAAAATTTAAACCCTAACGAAAAAATGGTATTTTGAATTTGATTATAATCTGACCCAACACAATAAAGTATTTGAAGTCCTAAATTAATCCGACCCAATCCAAATCAATTACTTTTAATTGATTTAAGTTAATTATTTTTCTAAACCCAATTCGACCCAAGAACACCCCAACTTTTTTTTTTGCCATTCATTCAAATATTTAGATATTAGATCATATATTTTTTTTGATGAAACACTTGGACTCAATTGCTATGTTTAGAGCTAGTATAAGATTTTTTATATTATTTTTCATAAATTAATTTGATATTTAAGAATTTAATTCTTTTTTGAATTTTATTGGCAATCTTCTCTAATACATTTTCCTTGTAAATTTCCATCCAACCGAGACCTAATCGGGAGAAACTTTCTATCCAAGTCAACGTTCACTTCCTCCAATTGAACTAATCAAACCAATCAATTGGAGACACTTTTAATTATACCCAACTATTCTACTAATAACTCGTATTAAATTATGGCATGAAATTAAGAAGCATATTTTAGTCATGCGATTCACATGGTAGAAGTATTATAATATATATGGAGAAATGCAAGGCAATCTAAATACTAAATTAGTCTATTGGAAAGTCAACGAAAAGAAAAACCTATAAACTAAGTATGTAATCTTTGTTTGAGGAAAGCATAAGACTTAAATTAAAAGTATATTTTAATTGTCTAATTAGGTTTTCTTTTTATAATTTCTTAAGTCCATTTAAATGCTCAAGATGTAATTTTTAATTATGAAAGATTAAAATCAAGTAAAAATTGATTAATCAGAAAAATATTAAATTTCAAATTTTAATTTGATTTTAGAATTGGTGAAAAAGAAAAAGTGTAAAAAATTGCTAATTTGATAGTTGACTTATTCTTAGAAGGAAAAAGTCTTCATGCCTTGGGCATCAAGAAAACTCAAATAAGTGAATGGTGTGAATATGTAGCAAATATTATGTTGTTACAATGACAACATGTCAGCGAGAATCGAGAGAGGGATAGAATATAATCCTACCTCAACGTTATATAGAATATAAGATTAAGGGATGTGACTAAAATTTTATAAATCTAGGTTTTGGGCATTTGTTAAACCTTTAAAACTAATATTTACAACTATACTTTTATAATTTCAACGGTGGATAATATAATTGATGATGTCATATTATATATTGTTTAGAAATTTAAAATTCAAATCCTAATATGATAATCTATTGTAATTTTTTATCTTTCTTTTAAAAAATACACTTTTATAATTTAAAAAAAAGGCACTAATAAATTCAGATGCATGCAATGTTGATGCCAATTATAGCTTCAAAGTCAAGTCAAAGCTCAAATCATGTATTATTTATATGTCAATCTAAAGTTTATTTTGGACAGAAAAAAATAACTAGCTTTGATCTAAAATTAATAGAAATAGTACCATAATTAAGTCAAGCTTAACTTGTATCGCATTTATTACTTTGATTAGATTTCCCTACAAGAGAATAATGAGTCTTTTATTTCTCAAATCTCGAATCCGTATTTGGTTTTTCTCAAAACCAAAAAGTAACTAGCTTAATACACAAATTACCCTCTGTAATACCCCACTTTAGTCCCACATTAGGACTATATTGGATGTGATGTTGACTTATAAGGATTGATGGACATGCTACCATCAACTTCAGCTTAAGCATTTTAATTAGATCAATAGGTTGGCCTATGAAATTGATGGATCAGTTATCCTATCAAGCAGAGGTTGTAACAAATGGTATTAGAGCATAACATAGTTTTAGGCATATATGGTGAGGAAACCTGTGTGAGAAAGCGCTATCCAGATGATGGGGTGGAGCCGCTACTAGGCTAGGCCTCACATGTCGCTGACTTGGGTGTGATTCTGGGCTTTGTATTAGACTCGAGTTAGGTCTTGACGATGACGTCAAGACATAAGTGGGGGAGATAATAATACCTCAGTTTAGTCCTACGTACATAGGGAGTATGTTGAATGTGGTGTTGGCTTATAAGTCCTGATGAGTGTGCTACCATCAATTTCAGCTTGAACATTTTAATTAGGCTAATAGGTTAGCCTATGAAGTTGGTGGGTCAGTTATCCCATCAAGCGGGGGTCGCAACAAATGATATCAGAGCATAACCTAGTCTTCGGCATTGGTGAGAAAGGGCTGCCCAAGAGCTATGGTAGAGTCGTTACTAGGCTAGGCCTCACATGCCTTTGGCTTGAGTGTGATTTTGGGTTATGTGGTGTTAGACTCAAGTTGGATCTTGACGAGGATGTCAAGACATAACTGTGGGAGATTGTAATATCCTACTTTAGTCCCACATTGAGAGTATATTGGATATGGTGTTAGCTTATAATGCTTGATGGGTGTGCGCGCTACCATCAACTTCAGCTTAAACATTTTAATTAGGCCAATAGGTTGGTCTATGAAGTTGATGGGTCAGTTATTCCATCAAGCGGGTTATAACACCCTTAAGATGAATTGATCGAACATATTTAAAATGGGCCTAACTTGTTGAAAATGTTAAAAAATAATAATTTTCAATTCTAAAAAATTTATTTTACTGATACAAGTTATGGAAGTGATTTACCTACGAATAGTAAATTTTTTATGAATTTTTGGTGAATTTAGAATGGATTGTCCGAACCTGTTTAAAATGAGTCCAACCAGTTGAAGTATGAGGGTAATCTGGGTATTAAGCTGGTTACTTCTGGATTCGAGATTTGGAAAAAAAAGACTTCTTATTCTCTTCTAGGAAAATCATTGATTATATTAAACACTTTGGACATTTGATAGATGATAAAAATTAAATTAAATTTACAGTGAATTCAACTTTAACATAATTAAATAATTAATTTAAATTAGTCTAGTCAGACAATCTTTTGATTATCAACATATAAATTTGTTGCAAATGTAATTTGTAATATGAAAAATCCTTTATTACAAAACAAAAAGATGAAGATATATAGAACTATCTAAAAAATATAAATTTATGTTTAATATTAATTATTTATATCATATTATATAAATCAAATAGGGTCAGTTTGTAGTGGGGTCAGAAGGGTACAGAAAGAAAGATGCACTAGATTGGATGAAATAATTTATGCATGAGATTTAAAGATTTAAAGACTTTCGATCTAGCTATGCTTGGTAAGTAGGCTTTGAGGCTTATAACAAGGGAATACTTTCTGTTTCACATAATTTTCAAGAATAAGTATTTTCGTCATTGCTCTTTTTTAGATGCTACATTGGGTCATAATCCTTCTTGGGAATGGAGAAGTATTTTGGAAGGAAGGAGGATGATAGAAAGAGGTTTAAAATGATAGATTGGATCTGAGTCAGAAGTTCACATTAAGCATGATCCCTAGATTTTTCATTGTCACCATTTTACCATATCTCTTGAGGCTTGTCATAATCTTGGTCTTCTCTTGGTGAGACAGATTTTGAACAGGGATAGATCTTGGAATGAGGACTTGATCAAATTATCCTTTTCTCACTCAGTGGTTGAAGATATTCTTCAAATTATGCCTACCGCGCATGAGGATAGACTGATTTGGGCGATGGAAAGGAATGGTGTGTATACTACCGCATCATGCTATATATTATTTTTTAACCTGTTACATCCTCCTATAACTACATGCCCCCTATTTTGGCTAATAAATACCTGTGGCGCTCGGTCTAGGATCTTAAAGTACCATATAAAGTAAAGGTTATATTGTGGAAAGTTAATGCATGATGACATACTTGTTCGCCAAAAGTTGAGAGATCATTTTCCTCATGTAGTAGATGTATGCCCTCAGTGTGATAGGGTAGGGGAATATGTGGTGCACTATTTCTTGCTTTGCTCTCAAGTTTCACTCATTTGGCACAGGTTGGATTTCTTTAGACGAGATTGGGATCTTCCTTTGAACTCCTTTTGGAGATGATGGTCTGAATTGTATAGGATGTTGAAAGCAACAACCATCAACTTCAGTTTGAACATTTAATTAGGCTAATAGATTAGCCTATGAAGTTGGTGGGTTAGTTATCCTATCAAGCAGGGGTCGCAACAAATGGTATCAGAGCAGAACCTAGTCCTCGGCATGGTGAGGAAGCCTATGTGAGAAAGGGCTGTCCAGGAGCTATGGTGGAGCCGCTACTAGGCTAGGCCTCACATGCCTTTGACTTGGGTGTGATTTTGGGTTATGTGGTGTTAGACTCGAGTTGGGTCTTGACGAGGATGTTATGACATAAGTGGGGAAGATTGTAATATCCCACTTTAATCTTACATTGAGAGTATATTGGATGTGGTGTTGGCTTATAAGGTTTGATGGGTGTGCTACCATCAACTTCAGCTTAAGCATTTCAATTAGGTCAATAGATTGGTCTATGAAATTGATGTATCAGTTATTCCATCAAGCGGGTTATAACACCCTCAAGATGGATTGATTGAACATGTTTAAAATGGGCCCAACTTGTTGAAAATGGTAAAAAATAATTGGTTTTCAACTCTAAAAAACTTATTTTACTGATACAAGTTATAGAAGTGATTTACCTACGAATAGTAAATTTTTAATAATTTTTTTGGTGAATTTAGAATGGATTGACCGAACCTATTTAAAATAAGCCCAACCTGTTGAAGTATGAGGGTAATCTGGATATTAAACTAGTTACTGCTGGTTTTGGCAGAAAACCAAACATAGATTCGAGATTTGGGGAAAAAATGACTTCTTATTCCCTTCTAGGGAAATCGCTGATTATATTAAAGGCTTTAGACCTTTGGTAGATGATAAAAATTAAATTAAATTTACAATGAATCCAACTTTGACATAGTTAAATAATTAATTTAAATTAATCTACTCAGACAATTTTTTATTATCAACATATAAATTTTTTGCAAATGTATTTTGTAATATGAAAAATCCTTTATTACAAAACAAAAAAAATAAAGATAAATATAACTATAAAAAAAATATATAAATTTATATTTAATATTAATTATTTATATCATATTATATAAATCAAACATGATCAGATTCTAGTGGGGTCAGAAGGGTACAGAAAGAAAGATGCACTAGATTGGATGAAATATTTTATGCATGAGATTTAAAGATTTAAAGGCTTTCGATCTAGCTATATTTGGTAAGTAGACTTAGAGGCTTATAACATAGGAGCACTTTCTATTTCACAAAATTTTCAAAAATAAGTATTTCTGTCATTGCTCTTTTTTGGATACTACATTGGGTCATAATCCTTCTTAGGCATGGAGAAGTATTTTGGAAGGAAGAAGGGTGATAGAAAGAGGTTTAAAATGATAGATTGGATCTGAGTCAGAAGTTCGCATTAAGCATGATCCCTAGATTTCTCATTGTCACCCTTTTACCGTATCTCCCGAGGTTTGTCATAATCTCGGTCTTCTCTTGGTGAGACAGATTTTGAACAGGGATAGATCTTGGAATAAGGACTTGATCAGAGAGTCCTTTTCTCACTCAGTGGCTGAAGATATTCTTCAAATTGTGCCTACCGTGCATGATGATAGACCGCAGAAAGGAAGGGTGTGTATACCACTACATCAAGCTATATATTGCTTTTTAACCTGTTACATCCTCTTGTCACTGCGGGCCTCCTATTTTGGCTAATAAATACCTGTGGCGCTCGGTTTGGGATCTTAAAGTACCATCTAAAGTAAAGGTTTTGTTGTGGAAAGTTAATGCATGATGACATACTTGTTTGCCAAAAGTTGAGAGATCATTTTCCTCAAGTAGTAGATGTATGCCCTCGGTGTGATAGGGCAGGTATGTTGTGCACTATTTCTTGCTTTGCTCTCAAGTTTCACTCATTTGGCACATGTTGGATTTCTTTAGACGAGATTGGGATTTTCCTTTGGACTCCGTTTGGAGATGATCGTTAGAATTGTATAGGATGTTGAAAGCAACAACCAATTGTTATGAAACTATAACATTAATTGCTTTCATTCTTTGACGAATATGATTTACTAGAAATAATAAAGTGTTTGAAGCTAAAGATATAAGCCATTATGAAATATGGGTCATGGCTCAAACACTTGCTGATGAATTTGACCGACTCTGCACAAATATTTCATTCTTTTGTAAGAACATTTATTTGTAATTATGGTTTTGAAAATTCCCTCGATCTTTTTTGCTATTGATTTCTATTGGATCATTGTATTTGACCCTTCTAAGGGAGATCAATATATATATATATATATATATATTTGTAAAAAAAAATAGTGATATATATCTATTTATAGTCATTTAAGTAGTAGTTACTGTAACTCATGCAAGCATTAGAATTAATATTGTAATTTTAAACGATTTACAATTATAGGAAAATTAAATTAAAGAAATAAAAAACACACCTCCATTTGTTTGATAATTTCACTCCCATTATTTCTCTCTCGCACTCTATTGAAGAATAATAAAATAAAATGCCTTGAGCCGCGTTTCTTCTTCTTTATTCTATTAATTTTTCTTGTGGACTTCGGCAATAATAATAAATTTTTCTTGTGTATCTCATCATCTACATCTCTCCCCGCAATCTCCCCAGTTGATCAAAACTGAAAGATTGGCAATAGATAGATAGATAGATTGGGAAGAGACAAGGGGAAAAAAAGTCTTCTTTGATCATTTTTGTTGTAAGCTTTTACGAGCATTTAATTTTATCATTCTCTTGTTCTCTTTTGATTCGCTTTCCTCGTGCTTTGTGTCAAAAACATTTCTTCCGTGCTCTTTTCTGGAAAGATTACAAGCTGTTTGCCGAGAGATCTCTTTTGTTCCCTGCTATTTCTACTAGCTTTTTTGCCTCAAAATTCTTGCTTCTTGAAATGGAAGAGAGGGAGAGAAGACGGATTGGTGGATCATGGAAGAGGTGGGTGATGCGTGGGTGAGTCGCATCCCGGGCCTGAGAAGGGCTCCGGATAAGTGCACCGGATGGCGGCGGACAGGGAGACGGCATGTCAGGCGTCGGCCGGCACCGGAGCCGTCGACGGGAGTGGGTACCTCCAGAAGTTTAGGCTCTACCAGACTCCATCGGTAAGTCGAGATTTGTCAGAAAAAGATGAGATTTTTATGTGGGTTGTGTGATCTTTCTTACTGCTTGTACAATTTGATCAGTGCATGACTTGTTTGATCTTTGTTGCTGCTTGTTATATCTTGTGAATAAGTTTGCTTTTGTTTCGGAGCTTTTAGTCAACGATTAGTTCTTTTCCGCTTGCTTGACGGAGGTTAATTTATTGGGAGGGTATTATTGATGATTCTGATTTGTGGTTAGCCACTATGGCGTTTTATTCTTGATTGTTACATTTCGTCTATGATGATTAGCTTTCCTATGCTTGAATTATTCTTCATAATGAAGTTTGGTCTCTAGACTACTAGAAGCTCTTTGAACACTTTCTGGGCGCGTTCTTGTTATTTTATGTCATAAGATCCCCAGGAAGTGATCAAATTGGGGATGCCAATATAGCTAGAATGGTGGAATACTAAAGTCTAAATGGCTATATAGCTAGGAAGTGATGGATTCTCCAAAATGGAATATTTTTGGCATGTTTCAGCTACTTCTTATTGCAATGCAGTCTAGTGAGTGGTGTGTCTCTGTCAATTACCAGAAGCTTGTTGCCAATCTATTATTCTAGTTAACTTTTCAAGGATTTCATGCTTTGTTATGCTAGAGATACTTCAATTCTTCTCTGCACTTATATCTTAAATTTCTGTATTTTACTTATAGCTTTTTGCTTTTTAACAAGCTAAAATGGTACTTGTTTACTTTTGCATTGTCATGCTGCAGAAATTTTATATGGTTGGAACTGATAAGAATAGAACACAATGGAGGATGTTAACTATTGATAGGTTGGAGGCTTCTGAGCTGATCATTCATGAGGACCCAACAGTCTACTCTGAAAATGAATGTCATGACTTGCTGACACAAGCACATGAAGAGAACATTTTAGCTGGTGGATTGAGATTTGTGACTAAATGTTATGGCATTGCTGGTATGTGTAGCCTTGATTCATTTGAACAATAAGTTAAGTGCTTACAAGCACTCCCTCCCAAACATGTACACGAGTGATTTAGATGAAAATATACTTATCACAAACATGTTCCTTTTCAGGGTTTGTCAAGTTCCTGGGGCCGTACTACATGTTGCTCATTACTAAGAGAAGGAAAATTGGTACCATATGTGGTCACACAATATATGCTGTCTCCAAAAGTGAAATGATTGCAGTTCCAAATTCTGTTGTGCGATCCAGTATGACCTATTCTAAGGACGAGAACAGGTTATTGTTCATTCCGCATGTATAAGATATTTTGGCCTGCACATTTTACTTCTGTTGATCAACATAGTTGGTTTTTAGAAAGTCCTATCACAATGTACCTCGAATTCCTATTTTTGATATTTTAGTATTGTCATCTTAGAAAGTATGGTTGAAGGTTCCAGTGAATTCTGCTTCTCAATTTCTACCTTTTTGTTCTGTGGAGACCACCTGTATAGTGACAGTCCTTCAAGCTCTTATCATCTATATATTTGTAATCCACATCTCTGATCAACATCCTTTTACTTGCTTTTATATGTAGTAGCTTCATGTATTTTTTTTAGCCAAACATGTAGAACCAATATCCTCCATGTAAGGATGGAAAGACTCCTGGAATTAGCTTTCAGTTAAATTGAAAAAAATTTGTTAGCCAAATATGTAGAAGCAATATCCTCCATGTACGGATGGAAAGACTCCTGGAATTAGCTTTCAGTTAAATTGAAACTTTTATCATCTTGAATCATTACAGTTTCTTGGGGTGTAAGTGCCACATTGGTTATTTTTGTGCCAATGCAACTCCAAGTCTCCTATGCAGTATATGGATTCTCATAAAATTTCGATGACCGAGGTATTGGAGATAAGACATACAGTTTTCTTATACTAGTGGGAGAAAGTTTTTACCTTTTCATTAATTTTGTGGTTACGACTATGTTTGCTTGACTTATTTGCAGAGTGGTTAATGATTATGACTTTCTTGTTTATTTCGTAGATACAAGAGGCTGCTACACAGTGTGGATATTACGAAGGACTTCTTTTTCAGCTACTCATACAAAATCATGAGAAGCCTCCAAATGAACTTGTGTGACAATGAGACAGGGCCAGTTATTTATGAATCAATGTTTGTCTGGAATGAGTTTTTGACTCGTGGTATTCGTAATCTTCTCAAAAACACCACATGGACTGTGCCATTAGTTTATGGATTCTTTAAGCAGGTAAGATCTTCAGTGCTAATTTATGCTAGAATTATGTTCTGAATACAGCTGCTTAGAAATTGTCTTGTTCCAAATATCTGTAGATTTTTCCTGTTGCTTGCACAATTAGAATTAGAACCAAGTGGCATCGAATTGTAAGATATGTGTCAGAGTTCTTGGACTGAACTAGAGTTCTTGAACTGAGATCTTGAATGAAAGAAAAAAAGAAGAGAAGTAGAAGAAGAGCAGTAGTAGAGAACACAAGAAGAGAAGAAGATGAAGAGAGAAAGAAAAGAGATCTTTATTTGAATAGGATTCTTGTTTTTTTTTTTTACATGACTCTCCTTCATCTTATATACTTATTTCAGTTACTCTAAAACCACCCTTTAGTTACCCTAAAACCACCTTTCAGTTACATTCCGAAAATGACAATTAAACCCCTCAACAAAATGACTATTACACCCCTCACATTATCAGTTATTGCATCTCTACTTACAAAAGAGTAAAAAGTAAAAATGTAATAAGAAAGAAATGTATCTAGTAATGTAGATCCTTAACAATATGTTATGTGATGGTGTTTTGTTTAATTTACCTGCATCATATGTTGACACAAGCTAGAGCATAAACATAAGTAGAAGTCCACCAAGGTTTGAGCTGCAGCATTGTCAATACTGTTTCTTATCAGTATGTATATAACTACATGAAGAATTGTTAATGGCTTGATATGTATTTATACAATCCTATAAGTTAAAGTGAGTGTTTGATAGGGAATTATTGCTCAACAATTTACTGAAACTATTTATTCTTGTTTGAGTTTAGTTTTCTCAGTTGCAAATTATAACTGTCTTCTTAATCCACGACAACTTAGGCTGATGATTCGATTTTTAAGGGTATTGCTAATATTTCAGAATAGTGATCCCAGTAATAGTTTCCAGAATGTTTGTGTTAGGAACCAACCAATTTCAACCAACAGTCTATTTCTTCGTTACTTTCTTTCTTTACCTTTCTTGCATGGTTGTTGAGTCCAAAACTAAAAGGTAACAGTCGGGGGTAAAATAGTCATTGTATTGCATAGCTGTTGAGTACATAAGGTCCAGAACTGAAATGTAACAGTAGGCAAAAAAGTCTTATTCGAATAATACTCTATTCCTTTCTCTTTCTCTCTTCTTCTCTTTTTTTTTGTGCTTCTTTGGTTCGTGGATTCAATTTCCAGATACCATAGGAAAGAAGGCCAGGGACCTTCTTCTTCCCTTCTTCAGCTAAGTGCTGAGGAGGTATTTCATCTAGCACTGGAATCAGCCTATCAATAGGTTATGAATTAAGAAGCCAACCCAAAACATGCAAAAAGGTTATTTATATCAAGTTCTGTCGTAGTAACTTAACAATATAAATTTAGAAATTGTATTGGTCCTTATAAGAGACATTTTATAATTTCATTTCATAAATTCTAAGTGGCATTGGTCTTCTAGAGAGATTCTGCCACCTGTATAAGATGCCAATTATTCTGCCAATAGTACTACCAAAATACTCTAATTACTTCTTGGCTTGTATACCAATTTTGATGTTTGGTGATTTTTAGTATCTCTTTACTATAGCTACTACAGCTGGCAAGTGGCTGCTTGTACTTCTTATATAATGAATTTTACACTTTGAAATCTCACTCACTACTGTCATTCTCTGCTATGTCTTCAGGCTAAACTTTCACTTGCTGGTGAAAACTTTTGGTTGACACTCATTGCGAGGCGCTCTCGTCATTTTGCTGGGACTAGGTAATAAAAATACAAATTTCTTTTTTCCTTATCATATAGTTGTCACTTTGTCAGGTTAACAAATTCTCATTACTTGAACTACAACATGAGTGCATCCATTTCTTTGTTGACAATTTAATGGATCTTCTTTTTCTTGGCTAAGGTACCTAACACGTGGTATTAATGAGAAGGGTGAAGTAGCAAATGATGTTGAGATAGAACAAATTATATCTGAAGATGCTCCTGTAGGGATTCCTTCAGAAATAACTTCTGTTGTGCAGAATAGAGGCTCCATACCTCTCTTCTGGTCCCAGGAAACTTCAAAGTTTAATATTAGGCCCGATATTATCTGTAAGTTTCTGAAATCTTATACTACTTTTTAAAATACATTTGATTTTGTTTCTGTTAAATTTGATTAGATGGCCAATTTTCCTAAAGATCAAACTATTAGGAAAAATGACCAACTTATACATTTATTCTTAACAACTTCTAAAACATTCTTTTGCAGTGCACAAGAAGGACAAAAAGTTTGAAGCTACAAGTCTTCATTTTAAAAATCTTTTAACCAGATATGGCAGCCCAATAGTAATTTTAAATTTGGTTAAGGTGGGTATTTCTAGATATTCTGTTATTCTATTATCAAGACAGGCTATAGTAGTAATTTATCTTTTTCTTTTTCCTACATAGATGCCTAAAGGATACCAAAGTGTTTTGGATTCAAATGAACTTATGCTACATCTTTGAATGTTCTAATATTCCTTTTCTTTTTCCCCAAAAAACCAGTCACATGAGAAGAAGCCTCGAGAGTCTTTGCTTCGTGCAGAATTTGCTAATGCGATTGATTATATAAACAAAGAT
This sequence comes from Canna indica, assembly GCA_034359265.1. Classification (NCBI taxonomy): domain Eukaryota; kingdom Viridiplantae; phylum Streptophyta; class Magnoliopsida; order Zingiberales; family Cannaceae; genus Canna; species Canna indica. Next base: position 28,625,124 of record CP136891.1, read on the forward strand.
TTGTCAGAAGCGAAACACTTGAAATTCTTGCACTGGGACATTCAAAGAGATACTAGAAGGTATAGTTTCTTCTATCTGCCTTTCTCCTTGTTATTCTTCTGGAGTTCATCTTTTCAGCAAGAAATGGAATTTTAGTCTTTTTTTCTTGTTTCATGCTTGCATTTGTTTGCTTGTTATTATAACTTCTTCAAGTTTTTACTAATCATTAATTATCTTCTGTGTCCAGAAGAGGTGCAAATGTGCTAGAATTACTAGGAAAAGTTGCAACACGTGCCCTGGACATAACAGGCTTCTTCCATTTATGTATAACACCTTCCTTGAGAATTCAGGAAGATCTTATTCCAGACTCTGCAGATAAAACCTACAATGGAGACAAGCTTGCCAAACCACCTAAGTTCCAGAGAGGTGTACTTAGGACAAATTGCATAGACTGCTTGGACCGGACAAATCTTGCACAGTATGCATATGGTCTAGCTGCTCTTGGTCGTCAGCTTAATGCCTTGGGATTTATAGATGTCTTAGAAGTTGTTCCAGATTCACCTTTGGTTGATGATTTGATGGTTTTCTACGAGATAATGGGTGATAAACTTGCTCTACAATATGGTGGTTCTACTGCCCACAACAAGGTAGCAACATGTATCGCATAAATCAAGTTCCATTCATGTAAATATACTCTTTGAGGTTTCAATCCATGTGGTTAGTTTTGCAAGTGTCTTGGTTTGTCTGAATGTTTTAGTTCATTTAATTTATTGGTTGTTATTGCCTTTGAGACAAATGTTCTTCATATGACAAAGCTTGTATGTAGGTTTTTCCTTTGAATGCTTAATAGTTCTAAAGAAAACCTTTTGAGGGTGGCTTCCTGATTGCAAAAAATCTTATACACGGTTTAGTTGCTTGAAGCAATTTCTCTCTTTATTTGGAATAGGGATTTGGAAGTTGGAACCATCTTTAGATGGTTTACCTTAGACCACTTGTCACAGAACTAATGAGCCTTCTTCGTTCTATGTTTTGCTCTATAGCCAGCCTCTATTAATGATTATAGCTGAATAGGGATTTGGAACCATCTTTAGATGGTTTAACTTAGACCACTTGTCACAGAACTAATGAATCTTTTTCATTCTATGTTTTGCTCTATAGCCAGCCTATATTAATGATTATAGCTGAATAGGGATTTGGAACCATCTTTAGATGGTTTACCTTAGACCACTTGTCACAGAACTATTGAATCTTCTTCATTCTATGTTTTGCTCCATAGCCAGTCTATATTAATGATTATAGTGCTGAATGTATGACATTCTATGTTTTGCTCTATAGCCAGCCTATATTAATTATTATAGCTGAATGTATGACATTCTAGAACTTTGTTCTCATAATCCTTCAGAGAGAAGATAATTAGAAAGAATATTTCATGATTTGGCATTCTCTTAGTTTATTCTGGCTTTCTCCAGTAAAAATGAAGGGAAAATAATAATTTATTCCCTTTGTTCCATTTCTTCTAACTACAATCATTAACTGCTTTTCTTATTATGGTATTTAATGTTCCACCTATCACATACTGCATTGGGAAAAAACAATATTACAAAACATATGGATAAGGTTGCCTCTGAAACTACGAAAGATTTTCTCACCTCTAGTTTTCATATATTTTTGTCATACCATTATCAAAATGTTTGTTCAATTGTACAGTTGAATATGCCTCATTAGTGTTATTTAGACTCCTTTTGTATCCTAAAAGTTGTATTGACATTTATTACTAATGGACAAGAAGCAAACTTTTATATGCTTCTTGAATTGCTTCATTGATACTCAATACTTTTTTTGATAATTGGACACAGATATTTTCTGAAAGAAGAGGTCAATGGAAGGCGGCAACCCGGTCTCAGGAGTTGCTAAGGACCATCCAGCGCTACTACAGCAATGCTTACATGGATGCTGAAAAACAAGCCGGTATCAATATGTAGGTTTAACCTCTTACTGATGATTAAATTAAATCTTTATTCTTGATATGGATATCTGTTCTAAGTGACACTCATTTATTCCAATGATTATCATTGAAATATTAGATTCTTGGGACACTTCCAGCCCCATAAGGTTAAACCTGCACTTTGGGAGCAGGATACAAATCAACAATATGCCTTCAATGATGAAAATATGAGGTACTGATATTTAAGTTTGATTTTTCAGTTCAATATAATGTTGGGAATTTGGGATTTTTCTCTATTTGGTTTTATCTAATTTGGTCTGCACACTGATGACATGAGGTGGTGAACTTCAAGATGTCAACATTAAGATCTCTAGACTTTGTTGTTGCTTATTTTCAGCCAAATTGAAGAAAGTTCAATATTTTCTCAATCCCACAAACTGCAGAATGACTTAGTTGCACTTTACCTACGTATATGCAGATAAAATCATTCTAGTTTCTCATTCCCCTTCTGCAAATTGCCTAACAGTTCTTCCTTCTCATGTTAGGTGCATTCCAGAAAATTCCACAGAACATTTTTCAGCTAGTGAGCATATATGTTTCAGTGAGCATAGATATGACATCTCAGACTGTTCAAACTTCCTGGACTTTGATTTGCTTTCATCACTAGAGAACTCTTGTGAGGATGAAGGTTATGATAGGTAAATTTCTACTGGTGCTAATCCTGTAGAATATGTTTGTTGCTCTTAGTAAACTTTCAGGTTGGTGATCCATTTTTGTTTTCAAGATATATTGTGAAGAAATTTGACAAGCACAAATATAATACACACACACACACACACACACATATATATATGAAACTAGTTCCTTTTATGCAGGTTTATTTCATGTCTACAATATTTGGGACGAAAAGCTTTGTCCATCAGACAAGATGGCCCATCCTTGTAGATATATTTTTCTGCAAGAAAAATGTATCTCTTTTCATCCTCAAATGTCAGGATGGTAAGAACCAGTGCATGGACTTGACCCCTTAGCATTGTCACATTTCCATGTGCATGGAAATTGTGTAGAATCTAAATGTATAGATTGCGTTCCTCTCAAACAGCTTAAGGTTTTGGAAAAATTGGTCACTCAATCAAATTTAACATGGCAGGAGAGCATGAAGTCATCAATTATAATTCTTTGTTAAATTAAGTCAGTTCATGCGTTGAATTTAGACCAGCATAGTCCAGTTTTCCCATCCACATGTCAGGGGGAATGTTGCAAATATAAATGTATATATTGGATCCCTTTCTAACAACTTAAGCTTTTGAAAAAGTTGGTTATCTAATCAAATTTAACATAGACATAGAAAACTACAATTCTCCTTCTCCCTGCATTTGATGAATTTAAGTGTGCAGTAAAATTTATTGGACAAACTCTGGTGTATCTATGAAAAACTGACGTAATCAGCATCCACACATTTAACTCCAGTTTTTCAACTATGGAATTAGAAGAGTTATCTCAATGAGCAATTTGTGAAATTTATACATATCCTTATTTTAAAGTATTTTGATGTATTTCTTTCTGCAATAAAAATTTTCATTGAACATAACTGGTTTTAGTGAAAAATATTAATTGGACATATGTAGTTGAGTTAACCATAAATGAGCTTCCAATGCACGTAGTTCAAATATGCACATAGAACATATTGGGATTAATGTTCTCTAAGATATTCATTCCAGCCCCATGATTTAACATACTGAAATGTATTCTTACTTCTTGCGTGATTCCTTGTTGCATAGCAATGCTAATATGTGCTAGATTGTACACATTGGCTGGAGTATGTCGCCCTTTTCTCATGTATGTGCTTGATGATTTTATATGAGAACTCCACAGTTAGCATATATTAGTGAGCACTTGAGCTTCACCTGGGATGATGCACCAGTGAATGAGTGACTAAATTTCATGCAAACATAGCCCAAAGGTTAAATAAGAAAAGAAATTGTTATCCAATGTAACCTTAGAGAAGGTGCTCGAGCTTCTTCACTCAAATTGATGTAGTCTCTCATCCTTTCCGCCCTTCATTTTTCTTGCAGGTCTTCTCTTATTACTTCACCAATGAGGAATCATCCCACCAAGGATGACACTGATGGTGCCATTGGTGAAGAGATTACCATTTTGAGTGGGGGACATCCTAAAGTTAAGGTATGTTTCCTTTGTCATTGATCTTTGGAATTGGTTTTTTTGAAAAATCAACAGTGGTTTTCTTTTCCCTTGTAAACCTTCTATCTAGGTTTAGCTAAATTTATAAAGCCAAAAACTGGGTTTCTCTAAATTGTTCATTGGAGAATACACTGTAGTTACTAACAAAGATTATTAGTGTGGCAGAAAGTACTAATCAACTTGTGAGGTGGGAAAACTTTCCTTTTCATTTTGTGAAATTGACAACTGACGTTATCATGCAAGTCGTAGAATGTTTTCTTCTTCTTCTTTTTTTTTGTTATTAACCTAATGGAAAAGTTCGGAAAAGGCCTTGATGTACTCATCAAGGTTTTGTATAGGATTATTGTTTAGCACAACACAATCATGCCTGTACAACTCCAAAACTGACAATGAGGCAACAATCAACAAAGCTCCTTTCACCAAACATCAGGATATGACATAATTAAGCTGAGAAGCTTCATTGTTATTCTCATTTTCATTTTTTTTATGCATGGCGGTTCTCATTGGATGTAAATTATTTCTTGAATGTCAGAAGTTGATTGTGTTATTCACTTGCTTGGAGTTTGTAAATAATAGAGTGAACTTCAATGGGTCGAAATAATAATTGCATCTTTTATATTGAAAAAAAATATTTTGGCATGTCTGCCCTTCATTTATTCATTAATGTAGTAAATAATTAGGTAGATCAAAAGATTAGGATTAATGAACCATTTGATCCATGATCTACTTTCATTTTATTTTTTGACAATATAGTTTGGTTCAAGCTTAGAGAGGGTGGCTTGCGTATCGGTAAAGTTACCCACTTGTGACCTAGAGGTCTGTCTTCGAGCTATGCAAACAGCCTCTTTGTAAAAACTAAGGGGAAGGCTGCATACATCAATCACTTGGTCACCCTTTCTTTCTTTATAGATTGGTTCAAGTTTGGAACTTAACTACATAAGACACAAAAATTAGCCAGTTCCAAAATCACTTCTCATCTAGCTGAATCTAGTTATTGGAAATTACCTTTTATATTCTGAGTTGCATAAGATGTTACATATGCTACTTTTGACACAGGAAGTCGAAGCGAAGCAGAGAGAACCGTCTACTGGTACTGCAGAAAGCTCCAAGCGCAGTGAATTTTCAGACAGATTTGCGGATTGGGTTGCCTTTGGAGGACCTCTTTGCTACTGAAATCAAAGAACTCACATCCAACTTGGATGATTGTCAACTATTGTTCCTATGCTTTACGAATGTGATTTACCATATAGTTCCAATAGGATTCATGATGATATGTATAGATCAAACTGGGAGAAGGCGAAACGATACTCGAGAAGGTTTGATTGATACAACTCGTTCAGTTTCTAAAGGAGATAATATCATGGCAATTCTATCCGAGCCAAGCTCTGTTTTTCGTTTTCCATCTTTTTTTTTTCTCCGGTCCTACAGGAGCTGTATATAATAATGTCAATACACATTGAATCCAATAAGCCCAGTGTTCAAGATGTAATGTTAGAGGAGAATGTTAATGTCTTTTCCTGGGCATACCAATTGATTGTAGAAAAACAATGTAGAAGTAATTTCTCTCAATGTACATAAATTGCAAAACAAGGTCACTGCAACCAATGTGTTTTGAGGCTTTTCAAGCATTTTGGGAAATGTTACAGTTGCATTTGCTATATGTCACTAGTCTGATGCCCATTTTAATTAAAATGACTCGTAATGCTAAATCTTGTAGCAATAAATTTCAACATGTTACTCAATATTGGGACAGGAAAAGAATTAGGACGAGCTCTAGCTTGTGTAGGAGTGTCAATCTAATTCGTCCCGATATGCTCCCATTTCTGCTTGAAATTGCGTGATTTGCTTCAGGTCACTCCACCTTGTTTACGTAATAAAGTGGAGATAAGCTTACAGTTATAATCCGAATGCAAACTTAAAAACAATGCCAAAACATAAAAATGAAATCAAACAATCAATACTCATTTGGAAAAGTACTCAAAGGACTATAGAAGTAGCCACCATGCCGCTTAATCCTAGAGGTGACAATGGATCGTGCCCGGTCCGAAAAATTTCGGGCCAGGCCGGGCATAGCCCGTTTGTGCCCCAAGGGGTGGGCTGGGCTCACCCCCTTGGGCACGTGGGTCGTGCTCGGCACGGGCCCAGCCAGGCTTGGTTCTACGCCAGCAGGCTAGGCCTAGCGCCACCCAGGCCTAGCCTGATCCTTATAGATTTACTTTACTTACTATAAATATATAAAAGAAATACATATAAAGGCTTAGTGCAGTGGTTAGTGCATCTCAAATAATATTAGAGGTCGGTAGTTTGAGCCTCATTGCTGGCCATATATTACTCTATTTTTAATATTTTGAGCCGGCCCGAGCCCGAAGGGGCGGGCGTCTTCAGGCCTAGGCTAGGCCTCCCCTTTGAGCAGTGAATATTGGAGGTGGCCGAACCTGCCCAGGCCTAGGCCAGTCCAAGCAATGGGCCTGGCCCGAGCCCGAAGGGGCAAGCTCAAGCTCGGGTTGGGCATCCCTTTTGAGTAGTCGGGTCGTGCCAAGCATGACTCGGAGGTGGCCGGGTCTGGGTTGGCCCAGACACGGCCCATTGCCACCTTTACTTAATCGTTCAGTCATCTTAAATGATGTGTTAATGTTGTACTCGAAATGGTTAAGCGATGGTGAAGCGGAGATCCCCCTTATTAGTTGCAGATTTCCTCTCTCGTTCCCTCTATTTCTCTGGTGGTTCTAATGTTGCAACTCGGCACTACTGACTTCCAGTAGTTCCGACGAAATGAAATCTTCTTCCTTTTGTTTCTTGTCATTCTTCTCACGCAAGTTAATCAGCGCTGTTGTTCTGAAATTACTCTACTAATTCAGGTGATTGGGGTTGGTTCTCTTTCTTTAGTTCGTATTCTTTTCTTGGTTGGCGTGCTGCTGGTTCTTTATTTTTCTTCGAACTGGCGCTCTGTATTGATTGGGATTAGTTGAAATTCGATGCGTGCTTGGGTTCTGTTTGCTGTTTTGAGTAGGCGTGTTAGACTAAATTATTTTCAACTTGAATGGCCTTAGATTTTTCTTTCTGGAAAAGATAATTATCTTTGTTAATCAACCTGAGTTGGAAGTACCAAGATAAGAAAAAAGTCAACAGGGCAATGACTTTGGATGCATCTACTTAGAGGGAGAATGGATTGTACTGGCCAAGCTCCCAATTGTTGGCTCAACCTTAGTTTTAATCTCGGTTTTGATGATAATAAATATAAAACTAATATTTCATTGAGAAATCTTTCAGATTCCATATCGGTTAGCGTTCGATGTCCTCGATTGAATAAATCGGAAGAAATCAGAAAATCGGAAGGACATTGATCGTCGCGCTCGGGTTCGTCGCGAAAATTTCTCGAAGATCGACGTGTGCACCAAAGACGTCTTGGATAAGTCTAAAGAACACATGGAAAACTCTTCAAGATGACACACGTTGAAGGCCGGAACCCGAAAATAAAGCGTGCAAGAAAAAATGACTGAAAAATCAATATCAACCAATGTTCGATCGACCGAATAGGGTTTAAAAAAATGGCAGTAGCCATTTCGATCGACCGGTTGGTCGACCGAACAGTGACAAAAGTTGGCAGTGGCTACTTCGGTTGACCGGGCGGTCGACTGATTGAAGCCAAAAATTGGCAGAGGACGCATCGGTCGACCGGACTGCGGATCGCCAAAGCCGCAACACTGCGTCGATCGACCGATCGGTCGATCGAATTGCAGAACGCAAGAGTTGCATCTGGCAGTCGACCCGTCGGCCGACCGCCCAGAGATAATAGGCCTATGTGGCCTGTAATGGGCCTAAGCGACCTTGCGATTCTAAATCGTAGGCTAATTATGGCCTTTCGATTTTCAACCAATAGGAAGGGTTGAAGATCTTATTTATCAAAATTTATATTTTGAGATCTCTTGATTCATTTTGTTATCATGAATGATTTATATGAAAATGAATCCATGCTATTTAGTGAAGTTGAATTTGGAAAATGATACTTGGTTTTTCACTTCGCTATTTAGTTTGATAGCTTGCATGTAGATTTGGTTTCATTTTCTATTTATAAAGTATACTTGCAAGTTATTGGTAATTAAGAATGGAAGGCTATGTCAATGAAAAATGAAAAGTTTGGCTAAATCATCATGAATAAGGTATAACTTAGATAAATTCAAAATCTTAGTGTTATGCCTCAATGTTTAAGCTTAAATTATGTCTCTATACTCATGATTAGAATTGCATGTTAAACTCTTAAATTCTCATGAGTAGGTAGAATCTTAACACTGAGGCAAATTTTATTAAATGAAACTTGCTCTAGGTTGATATTTACTATTAGAGACATTCCTTTAAGTCCAAACTAGTTAAACATGTTTATGGACCTTATTCCTCAAATGCTTCACATCTTGAGATCCCTTAGATTCATTTTGATATCATGATAACCCCTTAAAATGAATCTATACTATCTAGCATAGGTTAAGTTTTTTTTAAAATGAAACTTTGCATTGAACCTTTGCTATTTAGTATGTTAGCTTGCTAGTTGGTATATAAATTCATTTTGATACTAATAAAGCCTATTTGCAAGTTAAGAAAATGGTAAACATTAAAGACTATGCTATCTAAAAGAAAATGAAAAGTAAATGACAAGTTTGGCAAAATTCGATTGAAAGAGGTATAAATTTGATTTTTGCAAAAATCTTAGTATAATTCTTGAATATTCATGCTTTAATGATGTCTCTATATACTCGTGATTGATTTTGCATGATAAAATTTGAATTTTCATGAGTAGGCAATTTCATGATAACTAGGCAATTTCATGATATTAATATTGAATGAAATTGGACTAGTTTGAAATTTCTTATTAGAGACCTCATTTTGAGTAAACACCTAATGAACATGTTTAGATACACATATAATATGATTCAAGGTGTTTAATCATAAAAATTCATGTGTAGATAAAAAATGTGATAACTAGATCATATTAGAGGACTTAACTTGAAAATTTTTGACCCAAGTCAACAAATCAACTTGGATACTTGAATTTAAGTTCAAACTTCATAAATATGTTTAGGAATTGGTATGACATATTTTCATGCACTTAGAATGAAAAATTCATATGGATATGGATAAAATGACATAGAGGTGGTTTCATGAAAACCTATTTTGAACCAAGTTGACCCAAGTCAATAAGTTGACTTAAATGTCTTATTTTTAATCCATATTTGAGAAACATGTTTAGAATTACTAATGAGAGATATTCATAGGTTTAAGTTTGAAAAATTATGAGTAAATGATAAGATTGATACTAAGCAAGTTTCATGACGACTAGCTTAGTTTTGAATGAAACCATGCTAAGTTGATATCTTGACTTAAGGATATAATTTTTATTTCAAACTTGACATACACTCTTTACATGATCATTTTATGATGTCATAAAAGTTTGAATAAAAATTGAACATATTTTAAGAATAACTGAAAATTATGAAAATGCCATTTCACCAACAATTGGTATGCATTTTCAGTTATTTCTAGAGAAATATAGAAAAATTCTTTTTAATTGATTCTTGAAACTGCACCATCACTGAAAAATCTAGGTTCTTCAGTAAATTTTTTGAAAAGTTTCATCAAGAATCTGATTTATAATGGAATTTCGAAGTTATATTTCGAAAACACAAAGTATCATCCTTCATGAAATATCAATCTTTCCGATACTTTGATTTTTCTTCAAAAACTTCAAATGAAAACTCATGTATACCAATTGGATTCCATTTCTAATATCATTCACATAATTTCTTGAGTAAAATTATTTCTAGGAATGATTTTGATAACTTGAATGATAGCTAGAAATATCCATTTGTTTATTAAAATCAATATAGGATGAAAAATGGACTTTGAAAATTCATTTTGAGTTCAAACTTGATACATGCATTTCAAATGACCATTCAACATTTGGTATCAAAAATCTTCGTCCAAAAATTGGTATCAAAAATTTTCGTCGAAAATATGATTTTGTATAGATTTAAAAGTTTGATTTCGAAAACTAGAAGTATAATTTGACCTAAGTCAACAACATAACTTAAAAATTTCATCTTAAGCCCAAACTTGATTCATAGACTTACATTCTCTAATGTTTGATGTGTAGATGCCTAAATATGAGAAAATATGAGTAGATAACCAAATTTGATACTTAGCATTTTTCATGATTTCAAGTATACTTTGAATGAAATCATGCTAAGTTCATATTTTGATTATATGACATTAGTTTCATTTCAAACTTGATATACATACTTCAAATGACTATATCTTTGTATTTTGAAAGTTTGAATGAAATCAAAAATGTCATGAAAAAGAAACAATATTCATACTTGAGTGCATACATGATTTAGGTTTGGATTCTATTTATCACTCTTTGCTATCATGTATGATTTAAGTTACATATTAAATATTTGTTTTCCATCCCTTTGGTTGAGATTGTCATGTTTCATGAAAAAAAAAACAACTTTAGAGTCCCAACTTCATGAAAAAATATTTATTTTTCATCCTTTTGACTAGATTAACCTTTCTTGCCCTTTTCGATTGATGTCAAAAAGGGGAGAAAATTATAAGTAAATGATGAGAAAATTATAGGTAAAGGGGGAGAAAATTATAGGCAAAGAAGAGGAAAATATAGGAAGACCATGCATATAGATAGGGGGAGTTTATTTTCATAAATATGCATGTTGATAGGGGGAGAAATCCCTTAGTTGATATCCTCTATGCTTTAATGATATATTTTCTTAAGGATGTTTGTCATCATCAAAAAGGGAGAGATTGTTGGCTTAAGATTTTCAACCTTAGTCTTAATCTCGATTTTGATGATAACAAATATGGAACTAATATTTCATTAAGAAATCTTTCGGATTCCGTATCGATTAGCGTTTGATGTCCTCGATCGAATAAATCAAAAGAAATCAAAAAATCGGAAAGACATTGATCGTCGCGCTCGGGTTCATCGCGAAAATTTCTCGAAGATCGACATGTGCAGCAAAGACGTCTTGGACAAGTCTAAAGAACACATGAAAAACTCTTCAAGATGACGCACGTTGAAGGCCGAAACCCAGAAATGAAGCGCGCAAGAAAAATGGCTGAAAAATCAATATCAGCCTATGTTCGGTTGACTGGCCGGTCGACCAAATGGGGTCAAAAAAATGGCAGTAGCCATTTTGGTCGACCGATTGATCGATCGAACAGTGCCAAAAATTGGCAGTGGCTACTTCGGTCGACCGGGCGGTCGACCGCACAGAGAGAATAGGCAGCGACCGCTCTAAGCGGTTGATCGGTCGGCCGACTGGCCAATCGACCGATCGGCTATAACGGCTAGATTTTAGCCTGTTGAGCTACTGTTTCTTTGAGAGGGTATAAATATACCTCATCTAACTCATTTAACCCACTTCTCCCACTCTTACAAATTTTATTGAGCATTCTAAAGGGAGTTTTGAGTTTTCTAATGATTGATTGAAGCACGCCGTTTTGAGTCTTCTACTTCTTGGCGAGTTGAAGACGTCGAAAGCTTGGAAAAGAGCATTTGATCTTGGTTTTATTCTAAGCTCTTTTCATTGTAATTTTAACTGTTTATTTGAACTTGTTTTTCTTGGATTTGAGATTGTAAAGACCTAGGCTGTTAGGATCTTGTGTGGAAGTGGTTACCTTGTTGTGAAGGTGTAAAGGCACTTGTGTAAACTTAGTTTTACTGGGATTAGTTGAGGTATCCCTTAGGGTTGAGGTGGAAGAGTGGTCTCGGCAAGAAGGCGAAGACTTTCGGTTGTGGAAGTGCCTTAGGTTGAGATTGCGACTCTTCGAGTCAAAGTCCTCATTGTATGGGAAACAAAAATTAATCTAGTAAACATAGTTTGGAAATCCTAAGCGGGGTGCTTAGGTAGTGGAGTAGGCATTGGGGCCGAACCACTATAAATTTATGTGTTAACATTGTTATCTATTATTGTTTGTGCTTAATTAGTTTATCTTGCTTTCGCATTTAAATCGTAAAATTGCAATGTGCCTAAACGATTTGAGAAACGAGTAAAATCAAATTTAGGCTAATTAATTAGATAACGCACTATTCATCCCCCCTCTAGTGTGACCATTTGTCCAACACCAGTGACTTGGGAGGTGAAAGAAATCATTAAGTGTTTTTGATATGTGTCTTCCTCTAGCTTTCCAGTTGGTTGACTAGCTTCTTGAAAGCGAATGAGATACCTATTTGGACATGGAATGACGAGGCTCCAAATGTTTACTGGGAAAGAAATACTGTTGAGTACTGAGTAGTATAAGACAAGAAGAATGTAGTCATTATCAGATTTATGTTTATAATGCTTTCAGCAATTTGTGAAAAGGCATTGAGTTCTTTAAGCAATTTGTCAAAAGTTATTATTATTCATTTCAGATAAATTTTAGACAAACCTTGTTGGTTATGTTAACATTCATGGTTCCTTTAAATTGTTTATGACCTCTTTCTCTAAAAAGTATTACCATGCTTTTTATTGTATACTTTGACATTATTTTGCAACTTAGTTCAAGCTGAAAATTTAATGCACATGTATTTTCTTTTGTTGATGCCAAGGAAGAAGATGTCAAGAACACATCCAAGAGAGAAAGCTAGATGCAGAAGCCAAACAATTCCATTGTTGACTTGAAAAGTTAAGGATGATATATGTGCTATATAATCCATACAAGTATTTGAAGTCCTCATGTAATCTTTTGATTTCTCTTGAGATATTCATTTTTGTATTATCGTGCAAACCAAAGAAGATGGTGATAGTTTCCAATGTAATATTTGTTTACAAGAATGAAAAAGAGTTTCCACTGTAAATACTCAAGAACAATACTTCTTCTCAATTGTTATCTGTTGATGTATGTTTGATTTACTTAATTTAAAATTTTGTGTACCAAATATATCACTACAAATATCAAATTGTTCTTTATTCTTAATTGAAAAAATACTTGTTATATATGCAAGATTTCAACATATATATTTAGATTGTATATGTGACTTGGTATTCCATTTTTGTATATTAATTGTGAAATATATAAAATTTAATTTGTCCATTAAAAATATAAAAGGGTAATTGTGTCATTTTGACTTGTACATGACTGTGTTATAGCGAAACAAACGTATTATAGAATTGGATACCGTGTCATGTTCTTGACGAAATAAATATGGCATAGCTATTATCCCAGGACACTTGGTGTCCTGTCCTTGTCCATGTCTGATGTCCTGTGACGAGCAATTTGCAAACCAAATAGGCCCTATAAATATCTTAAATATATTCATGATCCATGTTCTCAATATTATAAATGCTTATGTAGCATTTGATTAATTTAAATTTTGGTACTATATTTTTGACATGGGTTAATTACGCAAATGTTCCGTTAACTTTTACCAAATTGTAATTAGGTCCTAAACTTTAAAAATTGTTAATTGTATCCCCAAATTATTGAAGTGGTCTCAATTAGTTGATGTGGTCAATTTGTCTCAAATAGCCAAAAAAAAATGTTGAAAAATTATAGAAGTTCTTCACTATCCCACATCAATATCATCTTAATTATTCTAAAAACTGACATGTCAACAAATTAATTTTTTTTTTACTTTTGTTGGGTATTTTGACATATTAGAGGGATGATAAATAGTACGTGTAACAAACAATAAAACTAAATAACAATTAATTTAATATTATGTGTAAGTAATTAATGCAATTTAATCTCAAGTAATATGAGCAAGTAGATAAGCAATAAGATCGTACAATTTGAACAATGCTAACATACAAAAATAATAGTGGTTTAGCTCAAGCCAAATTTACATTCATGGTTTGGCTCAACCCAAGCTTACATTCACTACCTAAGCATCTTATTTAGAAAATCGACTAAATATATTAGATAAAGTTTTCCTTTAACAAAAATTACAACCGAGGCTTCCTCTCTCAATGTTGAGGGTACCTTAAACATCTCAAGATCAAGGAAAACAAATCTAACTAGATTTACACATGTTGATTAATTTATATCTCTATACCAAGGCCACCACTCATCTAAGACCTAACAATCCTAGGTCTAACAAATGAACAAATAATTTAAATAAATAAGACAAAATACAAGTAAAGAGGATTAGAATTAATGAATCAAACACGCTAATGAAATACTTCTTGATGTCTCCTAATCCTTTGTAGCATTGCGGATGATTTGATCAATGAAAGAAGGCTCCTCCAAAAAAAAATAGCACACGAAAAGTTTAACACAATGTATGAACCAAAATTTGACTTAATTTAGTGTGCTCCCATAACTATCAAAAAGTGCAAGGAATCAAATTGGAAGTATTTATAGGAGCTAGGGTTAAAAATCCCAAATCGGTGGCACTACAATAGCTAAAAAAACTAGTCTTAACAACGGTCGATTGAAGTTTGACTAATCAAACTTTGATCAAAATGCCCGCCGTAACATTTTGCAACAAGACACTAGCTAATATTAACATTTTGCAACTAAAAAACTAGTTAAGCTTATATTAATTTTTTTTTCTAAAAAATATATTATCTGCTACGGCATGCATTGCTACCGTTCTGCGATGGCCAAGTGCGGTAGTTGTGCATGGATTTCTACAACGAGACCTTTTGCAACTGATTTTTCCGACGAACATAGGTCGTCGCAGAAGGTCTTCTGCTATGGTTTCGCTACCGCGGTAGTCGTAACAGAAGACTATTTTTCTGATAATGTTATAGTCTCAACATATAAAGAAACTTTATCAACAACTTAGCTTGAATGATATGATCTAATTCATACTCGGTATGTGATTGGATGAGATCAGAAGTAAGAACGCAACTCCGAAATCCAAGAATTAACATAATTGACCTAAAATTTTCATTTTAAATAAATGCTAAAGAAATTATTTCAGCTAATTAATTAATGTAACTGTTCATCTCCAACTATCAGTGTATCATCAACATATAAAAGTAAAATAAATGCTACTTTAATTCTTACTGTAATGAAAGAAAATGCTATATCATGAGAGCTTTATTAGAAATGCAGATCAACGGATTTATAACAGAGAAAGAATCATGTGATTTTTTGTAATCAACATGAAACACCTTAATTATGTGCATATTTCAGAAGTAATTTTTTTTCATCCAAATGTAGTTTTTCATTCCAATGAAGGAAGAGTATATAGCATAATCACCTCAAGCTGAAGATGAATCGCTTGAGAGCAACACTCCAAGTTTAAAGGAGGAAAATTACATGAGTGGCAATGAAGACCAAAGGGAGAAAGCTTGATGGAGAATCATTTCAGCATTTCCTGAAAACCCCTTGAAGATGCAATTATTTCGGTGATTCCATATACTCCAGAGGAGACAAGAAACTAACTCTAAATCCATAGGTCTTTTTCGTAAAAATGATCTTGAAGCAGTCCACCAATCAGGAATGGAGGAGATGTTGTTTGTGTTCGGCAGTAGGATTCCAGAATTACACCAACTCTGAGCCGCAACATTGCAATGCATGAACACATGCGGTGCAGTTTCAGGATTAGACTTACACATCGGGCAGCCATCATCATTGAGCTCTACATTCCTCCTAAGAAGTCCTTCTTTTAATGGGAGACACCCATTCAACAAGCGCCATAGAAAAACCTTAAGCTTTGGTGGAATCTTTAGTTTCCAAATGCTTGTCCATCGGAAGGGAATCATGGACGAGTAAATAGGAGATTCTGATGTTGGCCATATGATGTCAATCTATAATTGGAGTCGACAGAATAGTTACCATTGTTGTTGAAATGCCGGACCCAAGAATCCCTCCCCTCTTTAATGTTCATTTGGAGAATTGTGTCAGCTACAGATTGAGGAAAAAGATTACGAACCTCCTAAACTTTCCACGTCCTGAGATCTTTGTCAAAAAACTCAGCTATTAAAACTGATTGTGAGGGATGCATGGCCGGACCATTTACACCGAAGAAAGGCTGCACCGGGATCCATTTGGTTCCGATGGCTGGAAGGATTGTGTTAGAGCCAATTTGGATTCGAATTCCCCTACTTAGAAGATTTTGACCTTTCAAAATACTCCTCCAACCCCATGAAGAGTTTGTCTTTGCTTCTGCTTTGAGAAAGGGTCGATGAATCATTGAAGTATTTGCTTTTAAGAGTTCTACTCAGTAATGAAGCCGGCTGGGCTAAGATTCTCCAACCAATTTTTGCAAGAAGTTCCAAGTTCATTCTCCTGCATTCCTTGAAACCCAAACCTCCATTCATGAATTCGGTGCATAGTTGGGACCATTTAGCCCAATGAATACCCTTGAGTTGAGGGTTGGAAGACCACCAAAAATTGCTACACAGGTTGTCAATCTGGTGGTAAAGAGAATCAGATATATAGAAGCATGACACGGTGTAATTTGCTATAGTTGCCAACACTGATTTAATTAGTGTCGTTTCCCCCGCCCTTGATAGGAATTGTGAAGACCAACTCTCCATCTTGCCCCTAATCTGAGAAAGAATGAAGTCAAAGGTTTCCTTCTTCGACTTGTTAATTAGGGAGGGGAGACCCAAGTATCTGTCGTGGCCACCAATGTGAGGGATGTTGAGTTTTTCTCCTATTTGGTTCTGCATCCGACGAGGAGTTCCTTGGGAGAAAAATATAGAAGACTTATTCGTATTAATTTGTTGCCCATTGATGCGCTCGAATTGTTTGAGAAGATCATTAAAGCAGCTCGCATGATGCAAGTCGGCTTTGCTAAAGAGCATTACATCATCGGCAAAAAATAGAGAGGCGATTTCAGGACCATGACGACCCAGTTTGATCCCTCTACAGTTATTTGAAGATAGCATCCGATGCATCATGAAATTAAATCCTTCCATGCAAAGGACAAACAAAAATCGAGAGAGTGGATCGCCTTGGTGTACATAGGCCACGCGATGGTTTGAAATATCCAAATTTGTTCCCTTCAACTGAAATTCAATATGATATTGTTGTTATGCATTGAG
Organism: Canna indica; assembly: GCA_034359265.1. Taxonomy (NCBI): domain Eukaryota; kingdom Viridiplantae; phylum Streptophyta; class Magnoliopsida; order Zingiberales; family Cannaceae; genus Canna; species Canna indica. Next base: position 28,642,245 of record CP136891.1, read on the forward strand.
AGATTATTTCGATGAATTTCGGATCAAAATTCATAGCTTTCATAATTGCTTTTAAGAAGGCCCATTCCACTCGATCATAGGCTCCGCTCATGTCTATTTTGATGGCCATTTCATGCGCCGATTGAGAATGATGTTTTGTTTTTAGATGATGGGTAACTTCATGAGCCAATATAATATTCTCCTATATTAGTCTCCCTTGGATGAAAGCACTTTGGTTTGCAGATATTAACTTGTTCATGATCCGTTGCATTCGTTTCACTAATATCTTTGAGCATATTTTATAGTAAACATTGCAAATGCTGATTGGCCTGATGTTTGACATATCCACTGTAGATTTGGACTTTGGTGTGAGAGCAATAATAGTGTCATTGAATGGCCGGAGAAGTTTTTTGCATCTGAAGAAAGAGGCCACTGCAGCTACCACATCTTGGTTAATTAAGCTCCAATAATGTCGAAAGAAAGCTCCTGTGAAGCCATCCGTACCCGGAGCACTCTCTGAGTTAATGCTAAATGTAGCTTCCTTAACCTCCTCGTACGATACTGGTCTCAACAACCAGTTATTGGCGCGTCTCGAAACCTTGTGGTTAATTCCTTGAAGATGAATGTCAATCTCAGCTGGTGTTGTGGATCAAAATTTGTTGCTCAGGAAATCAATAGCAGCTTTTGTCGCCTATTCTGGGCCTTCTACCCATTCATTGTTCTGATTTTTAATGCGGGGAATGCAATTGTAAGTGCGACGAGCTTTTGTGCTTGCATGAAAGAAGGAAGTGTTCCTATCTCCCTCCCGAAGCCACTTTACCCTTGATTTCTGCTTCCAGTATATTTCCTCGTCCTTTAAAGCCAATAGGAGATCATTTTCCAGAGTTTTCTTTTGAATGGAGAAATCTAAGGTGTTACTCAGAAATATTTGGTGAAGTTTCCTTTGGATTTCTTGTACACATGTAGCTTAGTTTTGATGGTTCTGTTTAAGCCACAATAAAATGCTTCTACGAACCAGTTTCAGTTTAGTAAATACCTTGAATTGATGCGTTCCTTCGATAGGCAAGTTCCAGGTCTTAGAAATGATCTCTGAGATATTAGTGTTCTCTGGCCACCTTTTGTCAAACTTGAAGGAATTTTTAGCTTTAAAAGAAGAGGATGTCTTCAGGAGTAAAGGCCGATGATCGCTACAAGTATCATCAAGATGTAGAACCATTCTTTGTTGACCGTTATCAAACCATTTGATTGTCCCAGAAATCTATCTAAAACTTTTAGAATTAAATGATCATTTTGGCATCTGTTACACCAAGTGAATGCATGACCAGATGTAGGGAATTCTAGAAGACTTGTATGATGAATAAGTTCTTGTAAATGAGAGCTCATTTGTGGATTATAGGGAGCTCCTCCCAATTTTTCCTCCGGCTTGAGAATAGAATTAAAGTCACCTCCTAACAAGATAGGAAGGTTGCATCCTCCAATTGTTTGGATGAGAATTTGAATATGTTGATCCCGAATTGAGGCGTCAAAGTGAAGATGAATACCAAAAAATATCCATTGACTTGAGTCATCTAGAGTTGAGCAGTGAGCTTGGATATAAAAGGAGTCTGTTGTTATCACCAAGATGGATACCGAGGATTTCCATGCTAAGATTAGACCACCCTTCTTGCCACAAGGATTAACATAATATAAATTTTCAAAGCCACAACGAGTTATCAGGTTTTTGAAGCGTAAACCTTCCTGCTTCACTTCCGACAAGAATAATACTTTAGGAGAATATTTAGAACATATGTTCATTAGGTGGAATGTTGAAGGGATTCCACAACCCTTGACAATTCCATACAAGAGTGTTCATTGGGGAGGGTGGGGCCATTTTGGGCTGGCTACCTCCACCAAGTCTGATAGCAGTTGAGCTTTCGAGTTTAATTTCATCTTTTTTTGGCTTGCAGTAGTGTTGTCCTCTGCTAATCTTTTCCTATCAGGAATTTTATCAGGAGCTGGATTCATAGAGTTTTGTTCAATAGTCAATTTGGTTGAACGAGCCCTTATTTTATTTCTTTTTGGTCCAATCTGGGAATGAGAAATATGAGATTCAGATATTGGAGTTGCTTATGTACTCTCCGATTGAGACTGCATCGGGTGGGAAGGTTTCAAGCTTGAGTTTCCATTATTGTTCTTTGGGAGTGACTTGTCAGGTTGCACTTTCAAAGAGGAAAGAAGATTGGAGATCTTCAAGCCCATAACAGATGTTGCCTTATTCGATAATGAGCCTTGTAAGGATGAACTTAGGGAACTACTATTGATTTCACGTCCAATATGTAAAGCACGCAACCAAGGACCAAGCTTATATTCCCTAACTTTATTTTGACTTTCATCAACAATGAGTCTATCATATTTTTTATCATCATGGCCAATGTATCCACAGTAATAGCAAAAAAGTGGTAATTTTTCATATCGGAAAGAAGCGCGAAAGTTCCCTAGTGAAGATGATTGAGTTCTTATTGTTGTTGTATTTATTGCTCCATTTATTATTATATTTTGTTGTTTATTTCTTTGTATTTGAGCTTGTAAGAAGACCTAGTGATAGATATTGTGATTGAGTGGTATCCTTGGTGTAGAAGGTGTAAAGCCGATTGTGTAAACATAGTTTACTAGGATTAGTTGAGTTGTCCCTTAGGGTTGAGGTGAAAGAGTGCTCTTGGTAAGAAGACGAAGACTTCCAGGTGTGGAAGAGCCTTAGGTTGAGAGTGTGACTCTTCGGGTCAAAGTCCTCATTGTAAGAAAAACAAGATTAATCTAGTAAAGCTAAGTTTGGAAATTCTAAGGGGGGTGCTTAGGTAGTGGAATAGGCATTGAGGCCGAACCACTATAAACAATTATGTTAGCATTGTTCTCTTTGTGTATCGCATTATTTATCTTCATTACTCGCTTTCGCATTTAATAGTTGAATTGTAAATTGCCTAAGTAGTTTAAGAAAACAATTAAAACCGAAATTAGGCGATAATATTAGTTAACACACTATTCAGCCCCCCTCTAGTGTATGTCATTTCATCCAACAATTGGTATCAGAGCGGGTCATAGATTGATATTTCACCATCTCCTCTACATCGTCTCTCGATCCGAAAAATGGCACTAAAGAGTTTAGCGTCTTCACCTCCTAGGTTCGATGCCTCAAACTTTGGTCTTTGGAAATATAGGATGTACACATATTTAAAGACTAAGGGTTTTGGTGTCCTTAACATGTTAAGACTAGAATTTATTGAACCTAAGGTTGACATACATGCTTGGAGTGAATTAGATAAGAAATGTTTAAATATAATGGAGATGCCATGAATTGTATTCTTTGCACCTTACCAAATGACATTCTAGAAAAAGTCATGCATTGCTCTTCGGCTTTTGATTTATGAGTCACTTTAAATATTTTATATGATCATGCTAAAACCGAAGAAATTTATTGAACCTAAGGTTGACATGCATGCTTGGAGTGAATTAGATAAGAAAATGTTTAAGTATAATGGAGATGCCATGAATTATATTCTTTGCACCTTACCAAATGGCATTCTAGAAAAAGCCATGCATTGCTCTTCGGCTTTTGATTTATGGATCACTTTAAATGTTTTATATGATCATGTCAAAATCGAAGAAATTGACACTTTTGATGAAGGTGGTGATGACAATGGTCACTCACCTACTACTAATCTCGATTTTGATGTCCATAGTGCTTCTAGTCAAAGGACCACCTCTAAGAGCCGAAAACGAAAGGTGATTTGTCATGTGTGTAAAGAAAAAGAGCATGTGAAGAAGAATTGCCCTACCATGATGAACAAAGCAAGGAAGAGGTCAAGTGCTTCCACCTTCACATCTCACTCATTTGAAGCATCCTCTACCCATGACTATGAAGCTACTTCCAAAATGAGCCTCAAAATTGCAAATAATGAGGTTCATTTAGTTATGATAATGATAATGATAGTATTAGCTCTTCTAGTTCACATGATATGCAATATGATGAGTTAGTAAGTGAATACAAGAAAATATATGTCTTGCTTGTTAAAAATGATAATAAAAATAAAAGATTAAAGAAAGATAATATAAGGTTTAACTCTCATGTGGATGAGTTAAAATTAGAAAATGAGAAAATGAAATCTAGTTCCTTTAATTCTTCCCATGATAGGTTGAAACTTGAGCTTAAGGACTTAAAGCTTGAGAATGAAAATTTAAAACTTGAGAATTCAAAAATTATAAGTGAAAATAATAATTTGAAATCTCAATCTAATGCCTTATATCAATCTCTTAACTCATTGAAAAATGAGGTTGTATCTTTAAATAAGAAAGTAAACGAATTGAAAAATATTTCATTTCTTAAGAACACTAGAAGTGCTTATGTAAAGAATGTCAATGTTCATTATCATTCTCATGCTATGCATTCTACCATTAGACCTCATAATCATAAGAAGAAGAATGATGTTTCTAAGAATACTCATACTCATCATGTTTCACATGTCAATCATTCTAATGATAGATCTAATGTCCATAACAAAAATGAAAAGAAATTCAATGGACATTGCTTTTGTTGTGGTATTTTTGGCCATGCTATTTATGATTGTGCATTCAAGAAAAATCAAAGTGTAGTTAGGACACTTTGGATTCCTAGACCATCTAACCGCCAAGGACCCAAAGCCATTTGGGTACCAAAAGTTTCTTGCTCTCTTGTAAGGGGAGCTATCACACAAGGGTAAAGAGAAATGGACTATTGAAGTTGACTTTGGATCCAAATGAGATATCTCCAAGAAGTTGCAACTTCAAGCTATTATGATGTCATAGGTAAAAATTGGCATCAAAGACTTTGGTATCATCTCCTATACTCACTTGCTTAAATTATAGTTGGAGTTTTGATATATGCTTAATATTAGTAGATTTTCCGCTCTTGATAAGTTTTAAAAATGTTTTTTGATTTTTTATTTCTGGTCTCTTCGGAGACCTATGTAGTCTATAACGGGCTCATGCGACCTTGCAGTTTTAAATCGTAGGCTCATTGTGGCCTTTCGATTTTCAACCAATATGAAGGGTTGGAGATTTTATGTTTTAAAATTTCATATTTTGATATCTCTCGATTCGTTTTGGTTTCATGACGATTTTACTTGAAACGAATCTTTCACTATCTAGCTTAGGTTGAAATTCTCAAATGAAGATTTCTATTTTCACCTTCGCTATTTAGTTTGATCGCTTGCATGTAGCTTTGGTTTCATTTTCTACTAATGAAATGTTAATGGAAGGTTATGCTATCATGAAGAAAATTGAAAAGTAAATGACAAGTTTGGCAAAATTCTATTGAAAGAGATATGAGTTTAATTTTGCAAAAATCTTTGTATAATAATTGAATGTTCATGTTTAATGATGTCTCTATACTCATGATTGATGTTGCATGTCAAATCTATGAAACTTCATGAGTAGGTAAAATTTTGATAACTTAGGCAATTTCATGATATCTTGATTGAATGAAACTTACTCTAGGTTAAAATTCATATTAGAGACCTCATTTTGAGTTAGTAGTTGGTAAACATGTTTAGATACACATATCACATGATTCTAGGTGTTTAAACTTGAAAATTCATGTATAGATGAACAAAGTGATAACTAATTCAATTTGGAAAAGTTTAACCCAAGTCAACAAATCAACTTGGACACTTCATTTTAAGTCCAAACGTCATAAACATGTTTAGGAATAGGTAGGACATATTTCCATGCATTTAAAGTGAAAAATTCATATGGATATGAATAAAATGATATAGAGGTCATTTCATGATAATCTCTTTTGAATCAAGTTGACCCAAGTCAACAAATTGACTTAAAGGTCTCGTTTTTAATTCATATTTGAGGAACATGTTTAAATTTACTCATGTTATGATACTTAGCAAGTTTCATGATAACTAGCTTAGTTTTGAATGAAATCATACTAGGTTGATATCTTGACTTAAGGACATAATTTTTATTTCATAAAAATTTGAATGAAAACTGAATACTTTTTGAAAATAACTGAAAATTACGAAAATGTCATTGAAAATTGAACATTTTTGGTTATTTCTAGAAAAATATAGAAAAATCATTTTTAGATGATTCTTGAAACTGCACTTTCACTGAAAAATCTAGTTTGTTGTGTAAAAATTTCATCAAGAATCTGATTTATAATGGAATTTTGAAATTGGATTTCGAAAACACAAAATATCACTTACTTGAAATACTCATTTTTCCGATAGTTTGATTTTTCTTCAAAAACTTCAAATGAAAACTCATATATACCATTTTGATTCCATTTCTAATAACATTCACACTATTGTTTGAGTAAAATCATTTTTATGAATGATTTTGATATCTTGAATGATAGCTAGAAATATCTATTTTTTCATTGAAATCAATATAGGATAAAAAATGAACTTAAACAATTCATCTTGAGCTCAAACTTGACACACACATCTTAAATGATCGTTTAGCGATATCTGAAAAGTTTGAAGAAAAATTGATAACTTTTGAAAAAATATCTAAAATTTACGAAAATACCCCCAAACTTTCAAGAATTTTATGAATTTAAAGGAAACTGATTTTTGACTGATTCTTGAACCTATAAATTCCTTTAAAAAACTAATTTCTGTGGTTAAAGTCTCAAAAATATTCATCAAGAAATATGATTTGATAGAAATTTAAGAATTTGATTTATGTCTACTTAAGTATCCCTTTGACTTAAATCAACAAAGTGACTTAGAAACCTCTTTTTAAGCCCAAACTTGACTCACACACTTAGATTCACTCATGTTAGATGCCTAAATGCCTAAGTTAGAGAAAACATGAGTAGATAGTAAAATTTGATACTTAGCCATTTTCATGCTTTCATATCTACTTTGAATGAAATTGTGCTAAGTTCATATTTTGATCAAATGACATTAGTTTCAAATGAAACTTGATATACATGCTTTAAATGACCATATCTTGGTATTTTGAAAAGTTTGAATGAAATCTAAAAATACCATGAAAAAGATATGATATTCACGAAAATATTCATACTTGAGTACATAAATGATTCTTAGTTTTGGATTCTATCTATCATTCTTTGCTATCATGTATTGATTAGTCTCAAAATTGATATAATATTTTCATCCCTTGACTTGGTTGACTTTGGCTTTCATGAAAAATGTCTTCTAGTCTCAACCATGATTTTAATTGTCTTTTCTAGCCCTTTTTTATTGATGTCAAAAAGGACAGAAAAATAAAGGTAAAGGGGAAGAAAATATATGAAAACCATGCATATAGATAAGTGGAGTTCTATTTCATAGATATGCATGTTGATATGGGAGAAATCACATGTTTTGTCATCATCAAAAAGGGGGAGATTGTTGTCCAATGGTTTTCTACCTTGGTCTTAATCTCGGTTTTGATAATAATAAACATGTAACTAATGTTTCATTCAGAAATCTTTCAGGTTCCAAGTCGGTTAGCGCACGATGTCCCCGATCGGAAAAATCGAAGAAATCGGCAAGGACGTTGGTTGACGCACTTGGATTCGTCGGGAAGATAGAATCTAGATTTAGGGTGTCTAGTTTATATTGTAAATCCTCATGATGATGCATAAGAATCCAAAAACTAAACCCGAACCCCAAAATATGAAAACCCGTAAACCATCCTAAAATTCACTAAGCCTAGGGAGCTCATTGGAGGGCTATATGACCTAGATATTTTCTTGACACACAAAAAATGGCGGTAAACGTTCCTTGGGTAGAAATTAGATAACGATGTATTTTTAAGAATTTTTTGGAAGCCTTTAGCCTACCCATATTTGACCCGGGAGATTAGAAAATTTACGTTTTTCAAAAATTTGTACTAGACCCCAAAAACTAGATTTTGATTCTTAAGGATTTTGATTTTTTAGATATTTTTATTGAATCCAAATGGGAGATAATCCTTATATAACATTTATATTTTAAAGTTATTAACTTAAAGTTAGTAAATGTTATATAAGTATACTTAGCGAAGACGGAACCCAAGCGAGCAGAAAAACTCAGCCAAACCAAGCAGTTTGCCTAGTTTCGGTCGATCGATCGGTCGACCGAATGCTGCCAAAAACTGGCAGTAGGCAAGTAGGTCGACCAAAGTGTGCCAGAAAAGGGCAGATTGCCTTTGGTCGCTTTGTCGATCGACCGATGATCGACCGGACAAGCGATCGACGATCTGTAACGGGCAAAAAATCGCCCGTTGAGAAGAGAGAACTCTCTCTTCTCTTCATGGCTCATAAATAGGAAGCCATGAGAGCCTTCCTACATACTTTTGATCACTTCTAACCTCCTTGAGTAATCCTTTGATCAATTATAAGCCTTCATTGAGTTAATCTTGTGAAAACCCTAGCTTGAACCTTTCGTCTCCTTGATTAAGCCTTTATTTCATTGCTTCATCATCAAAGGCACCAAGAGGATGCTAGGAATCTTGTTGTGGAGCTAAGTAATTTATTATTTGATTTATTGCTCCATTTATTATTGTATTTTGTTGTTTATTTCTTTGTATTTGAGCTTGTAAGAAGACCTAGTGATAGGTCTTGTGATTGAGTGGTACCCTTGGTGTAGAAGGTGTAAAGCCACTTGTGTAAATATAGTTTACTAGAATTAGTTGAGTTGTCCCTTAGGGTTGAGGTGGAAGAGTGCTCTCGGTAAGAAGACGGAGACTTCCGGGTGTGGAAGTGCCTTAGGTTGAGAGTGAGACTCTTCGGGTCAAAGTCCTCGTAAGGAAAATAAGATTAATCTAGTAAAGCTAAGTTTGGAAATCCTAAATGGAGTGCTTACGTAATGGAGTAGACATTGGGACCGAACCACTATAAACAATTGTGTTAGCATTGTGCTCTTTGTGTATCGCATTATTTATCTTCATTACTCGCTTTCACATTTAATCGTTGAATTGTAAATTGCCTAAGTAGTTTAAAAAAACAATTAAAACAAGAGGAAACTAGATAGACTGCTTGGTTTAGCTGAGTTTTTCTGCTCGTTTGGGTTTCGTCTTCGCTAAGTCTACTTATATAATATTTACTAATTTTAAGTTAATAATTTTAAAATATAAATGTTATAGAAGGATTATCCCCCATTTGGATTCAATAAAAATATCTAAAAAATCAAAATTCTTAAGAATCAAAATCTAGTTTTTGGGGTTTAGTACAAATTTTCGGAAAACGAAAATTTTCTAATCTCCCGGGTCAAATATGGGTAGGCTAAAGGCTTCAAAAAAATCCTTAAAACTACATCGTTATCTAGTTTCTACCCAAGGAACAATTACCACTATTTTTTGTGTCAAGAAAATGTCTAGGTCATATAACCCTCCAAGGATCTCCATAGGCTTAGTGAATTTTAGGACGGTTTCCGGATTTTCATATTTTGGGGTTCGAGTTTAGTTTTTGGATTCTTATGCATCATCATGAGAATTTATAATATAAACTAGACACCCTAAACCTAGACTCTATCTTCCCGACGAATCCAAGTGCGTCGACCAACGTCCTTGCCGATTTATCTGATTTCTTCGATTTTTCCGATCGGGGACGTCGTGCGCTAACCGACCTGGAACCTGAAAAAATTCTCGATAAAACATTAGTTTCATGTTTGTTATCATCAAAATCGAAATTAAGACCAAGATAAAAAATTTTAGGCCAACACGTATGTCTTCTCGGATTGGCTGTTCGACGTTGATAACAATCCTGGCTTTATAAATAAATCCCCGCGGATCACGCACTGAGTATAGACCCTCCTTCTCTATTGATCCCAGCCGACTGCATATTTTTCTGCCTGTTTCTAAGTTTCGGATTGGGCCTGGAATCCCCCAACACTGAACCAGAAAGGGACTCTATTGAATTCATAATCATTAAGATCTTTACCTCTCTCCCATCTTCTTAGGACTAGTAGTTGATTTTTGAAGAGCTATGGTTGGTTCCGAAGTATCTTCATCATCAAAGTAGAATTTGAAGAGTTTATCTTCGACTTCCTCACATCTAAACTCCGCAGGATTATTTCAGATCTGGGCGAGCACCATTTGTATGGTAGCAGGAATCAACGCTCCGACCAGATTTTGGCAAGTAAACAGTGGCTTGGTGCTGTAGTTTGGGGAGAGATAGTTTCGTCATCTAGAAATATGGTTTCTTCATTCTCTGGATTTTCCGCAGGGGTAGTAGATGACAATCCTACATGTTGTTGAGATGGCTCCATGAAGAACGCTTCCACTAGGGAATGATTCAACAAGGAAGGAAAAGAATCCGAACGACGTCGGAGAATGCTGCACGCTGAAGAGTCGCCCAGGAGAGACGCCTGGTAACTCAAACGAAAGAGTTAATTATCCATTTATGATATATTATTTCAGAAGTAATTATCCATAAAATTATGAATACTATGCATGTGCATGGGGAAGATAGAGAACGAAATAATTTATGGCAGTGGGAATTAGTTGTGATGCATTCAGATGTCCCTCCATGGCAGGCAACTGCAGACGGCCGTGACTTGGTTTCAATTGTCAACGTGCGTACTGTCGTACGTGCACATGCACGTGATCGATTTTTGTACGATATATGAAAAAAATCTACATTTCAATTTCTTAATGCGTTTTTTCCTAATCATTAAAAAGAAAAACTTAGATCGGATCAGCTAATTTTGAAAAACCGCATTTCCGATTGGATCCGACCCGTTTACATCCATACATAAAACAAAGGAGCGTTAGTTGGTCCATCCTGACCATGATGTGCTTCTCTCAGCAGCTCACTCACAGTGTACAACAAATTAACATTTCATCTTCCATGTAATTAACAACTTAATTATATATATAAGCAATTAATTAATGCTTCGAATTGATCCGGGTGGTTGGTCGATATACCAAAATCATGGGCCTCATTTACTTGTCGCATCGTAATTAGCCGGCTAATTAATCCACCAAACTTATTAATTAATTTAAGCTACCCCAACAGATGAGACAACATCCAACCCATTCTTATAATATCCAGTGACATAACTAGTTCATGTCTTGTTGCGAAAGATTTGTTCTCGTAATTTCAACTTAATTGAAGAACAAGGAAAACATGGGCCCACTTGGTATTATATATATATATATATATGACTAATTAATTAATTAATTAATTATGAGCAAGTGTAAGTCTCGGTCACATGAACAGCATTAGATTCTGGCGAGGGATTATTGATTAATTAATTCGGATCGGATCTCAAATCATTTGAATCAGTCAACATGCTTTCATCATTATAGTACTGGATAAGATGTAATTATACATGAATTAATTAAATAGTCACATTGTGGAGAGAAAGTTTTGTCCCCAGAAGAACAATTAATTAATTATGGATTATAAATCTTTGTCCCTGGAAGAAACTTTTGTGGATCGGATGGAGTACAAGAAAGTCACTCATCTTAAAATAGGCTTAATTATCATTAAATTAATGAGTAAATCGAATATGCTCACTGATCTAGTAAATTAATTTACTTCATACATAGAGAGTATAAATAATCACATGGTGAGTAAAAACTATCCATATAGAGAGTATATCAATCTGGTCACATATATAGTGAATATATATATTTGCTTTACTCTTTTTTTCATAGAAGTAGAGAATTCATTCCAATAAAGGAAGAAAATAATAATAATTGTTCACTGCCATGCGGCAACACCTTTGACAAGACTATCACGCTCGCAACATGAAGAAAGAAAGTAAATTACCATTAGGAAACACTGCGAGAAGACAACCACGGTTGAAAAGCATGTTGGAGAACCGAGTCCGCGATGCACTTGAGCAAAAATGATCGTTATTCCTCAAGTTCCATAGGCTCGATCCATAAGATGCACGATATGAGTTCGAAAGCATGGGACGAGTAGCGGAGTGATGAACGAGCTGATAACCACTAGTCCGAAACTAATGTTGGAACATGGAGGAAGGGTGAAGTCCAAAACGACCCCATGCAGTGTCGGAGAAGTGATATAGTAGGAACACATGAGAAGTAGATTCTGGGAAAGGAGAACACGTCAAGCAGAGATTGTCCTCTAATGGGGCATGGTGCCGGAGAAGTGTGTCCTTGAGGGGGAGGCATCCATGCATCAACCTCCATAGAAAAACTTTCACTTTTGGAGGGGTCTTTAACTTCCATATGTTGGTCCATGGAAAAGGTACATGGTAGCGATAGAGATGGAGCTTGTAGCTGATCCGCCAGTTTATACCCAAATGCCATTGAGAAAGCTCCAGAGTTATTGTAATGCCAAATCACTTATCCTTACCCGTCGGGATATTAATCTGAAGAATCATATCCGCTATCAAAGGGGGGAAGTTTGCCTGCATGATCGAGGTCTTCCATAGGCAAGTTTCTTTGTCAAAAAGATATGATATCAAGATCTAATTTGTGTATGCTTGCGAAGGTCCACAAATACTGAAGAATGCTTCTACCGAGATCCATGGGAAGCCGATGGCATGAGCAATAGACTCGAAACCCACCTGTGTTCGAAGACCAATCTGAAAAGCTCACGGCCTTTAATCATGCTTCTTCATCCCCAGGAGCAATTCTTCAACGACTCTGCATCGAGAAAAGTTGAGTAAGGAAAGTATTTTCCTTTTAAAGTTTGTCCAAGAAGCGATGAGGGCCGAGAGAGAAGCCGCCATCCATTTTTTGCCAGCAGAGCAAAGTTCATTTTTTGGCACTCCTTAAATCCCAAACTTCCAACATTAAAAGGCGCCAAACAAAGCTTAGACCACTTCATCCAATGAATGCCTCGCTTCCCAGGTGATGATGACCACCGAAAATTGTTGCACATCTTGTCAATTTGGCTATATAAGGAGTCTGAGATATAGAAGCAAGATATGACATAATTCGGTATGGTTGCGATTATCGATTTAATTAATGTTGCTTTGCCTACTCGGGACAAAAATTTAGTCGACCAGCTTTCCACTCTTTGCTTGATCCGAGATAAGATGAAGGTAAAAGTACTCTTCTTGGATCGGTTCATCATCGATTATTTATCTTGTCCTCCCTCATGGAGAATGACCAACAATTATGTTATTTCTAAGCCGATAAGGGGAGTTTTTGGAGAAGAATATGGATGATTTTTGCAGATTTATTTGTTGGCCGCTCAAGGATTCAAATTTCTCAAACCAAACTTTAATACAGTTGGCGTGATGGGCATCAACTCTTGCAAATATAATAGCATCATTTGTGAAGAATAAAGATGTAATTTTCGGGCAATGCCGCCCCAGAAATAAACCTCGGTAGGCCATGGATGAGAACACATGATGCATTAAGTGGGTGAAGCCTTCCATACAAATCACGAACATGAATGGGAAAGCGGATCACCTTGCCGGAGACCTCGAGAGGGTTGGAAGTATTCAAATTTAGAACCTCCACTGGTGATAGAATATGAAATTGTAGAGATGCATTGCATTATTAGACCATTGAAGTCCTTAGCGAAGCCCATCGATCTCATAATAGATGTCAAGAATGCCCATTCTACACGGTCAAAAGTGTTGCTCATGTCGATTTGTTTTGCTCATCGAAGGTTATCCTCCGGAGGCTAGGCTCTGCAATCTCTGTTGGGATTATGGCTTCGGCTTCAAAGACGAGACTATATGGAGTTTCCTGAGTAGACGACTAGCAGTCGTATTATAGTCACATGGCACCTCAAGCGGCTCTTTGGGCCAGTGTCCTTTAACTTGGTCAAGCTTCTTTCTGAGCCCTGTCAAGGCGATTTTGTTGGCTGTCTTTGCCGAGCCGTTGGTTAGGTAGGGGGTCCTGTAGTCGATTGTCTGCTCGACTGTTTGAACCTCGATCGGGGTGTCAGTCGGTTGGATGCTCGGATGGTTGTTTCGAGCATACAATCCTCGCTTAGCCTATGGAAGAGTAATCGCACCAAGGTGCTTCTACGCTTGGGAATTCTTCATCGCCATGGTCGTTGTTGCCACCGCAAGCATGGCCGACTTTGGGAGGATAACTTTTCGAGGGGGCAGATCCTCCTCCTCCAAAATGATGACACCTAGGGCCCTAGCCCTCCTCTTTCGCTTGAGAGGAGGAGGAGGAGAGGGAGACAGGGAAGACGAGGGGACCTTTGGTCTATCCGATCCCTTCTATTCAAAATACTAAACTCGGGTCCCGAGGTCCTTACTGGCTTCAGCAGAGGCGAAGGAGGTGAGATGTTGAACCCGGGTCCCGATATCCTTGCTGGCGCCTTCCCTTCTAGCTTCTTTAATTTGGACCAGAGAGCTGTCGGATTCATCTTCGGAGCCATGTTCCCTGCAAAGTACAGTTCACAATCAGTGTATTCAAGAAATGGAGATGACATACAAATACCCTACTGTTGTATGAAATCCGACGCTAGAAGAGGGGTTGAATAGTGTCTGTCCCTTTGAAATTTACTCAATTTTTCTTTTTACTCAATTTAACTTTAATCAAATGCAAATGTATCTTAACAATAGATGTGATCAAATATCAAGAACAATAATGAGCAAATATTGAAAGCAATACAAATAAGATCAATTATAGTGGTTCGGCCAACTGCCTACTCCACTACCTTGGCTCATCACCAAGGATTTCTAATCATTACTTTATAGAGCTTGTGTTTCCCTCTGAATACAATTGAGGACACTCTTCTCACCTCTTTGAGAACCCTTCAAACCTATTCACCTAGGCAAAACACAAATCTACAAAGTCTACCATAAGTGTTTCTCTAGCACACCTAGCAGACTATTACAGATGAAAACCAAGTTTGAAATAAATCTTCAAATGCAATAAATAGAGCTTAAGAATTGTAAGAAGGAACCACTGCTCTTTTCCCAAGCCTTCAAGCCTCCAACTTGCCAGAAGATGAACTTGAGTTGTAGCTTAGTTGAGGAAAACAGATGCTTTTTGAAAGATGTCGACGGACGAGTAGGGCGCAGCAAATCAATCTCTTTGAAGGCTCAAATTACTTCTTGAATGCTCAATTAATTTTCTAAGAAGATTAAAAGAAGTTAGGTGAGCGGAACTTATAACCCTTCAGCCGAACAGACCGTTCAACGAGCGAAAAACTAGTTGTTTCCGCTGTTCGGTCGCTTATCGATCGATCGTCGGTCGACTGACCGATCGACCGCCCAGTGACCGCTTGTATTTTTGCATTATTCGGTCGACCGACGGGTTGACCGAATGAGTCACAGCTTCCTCAATCCCAGATCCGATCGACCGATGCAGTGAAGCATAAACGCACGATCTTCAATTTGCAATCCAGTCGACTGACGTGCCTTCTACCAAATTTTAGCTTCGGTCGGTCGACTAACCGGTCGACCGATGTAGCCTTCCGTGATTTCTTCACCAACTTCGCTCGATCGACAGGTTGAATGAATGGCTACTGCCAATTTTTGGCATCATTCAGTCGACCGATCGGTCGATCGAATAGGCTACTGCTAAAATTCTGCCTTGTTCGGTCGACCGTACTTATGTTGAGGCTGATTTTTGCTTTGAATTTTTTACATGCTTTTTTTTTGGTTTAGTTACCAAGTTTCAACTTGGATAACTTTATAATTTGGCTTGGGATAAAATCATCCTAGGGTTATATTACATGATTTCTACTTGATTTAAACCCGAGCCTTTCTTTGACGTTTTCTTCTTTCATTTCTTCGACGGTCTTTTCTTTTGTTTCGTTTGAACGAACTTCGCATGCTTGTCGCAATCTCAACCTGAACTCAAAACATCACACATAGATTAAATACTTGTTTGTTATCATCAAAATAAAGATTGAGGCTTAAGAGAAACCCTTAAACCAACAATCTCTCCCTTTTTGATGATGACAAATATAACATGAAATTTTAAAAAATATATGCATATTTTTTTGTGAGTTTGAGTTAAGGCATTCATGAGTTAAGGCATGCAAGATATGTAACTCAACATATGCATTTAAATTACTTATAACTCAACATATTCTCCCCCTATCAATGTGCATATCATTTTTGTAACTTCCCCTAACTATATGCATCGTAAAAACCAAGTGTGACCTTACTTTTAACTACTAGGAAAAGTACAAATTCCTAATTGCATCCTAAAATTTGTAAAGCTTTCTTCAACCAAGGGTTTTGTAAATATATCGGCAAGTTGTTTGTCGATGGATACAAATTCTATCGATATATTTCTCTTAGTCACATTATCCCTAAGAAAATGGTGCCTTAAGTCAATATGCTTAGTTCTAGAGTGTAAAATAGGATTCTTTGTTAAATTTATTGCACTAGTATTATCACAATGAATAGATATGCAAGAATACTCAAGTCCATAGTCTAAAAAGATTTATTTCATCTAAAGGACTTGTGCACAACAACTAGCCGCAATGATGTATTCCGCTTCGGTAGTTGAAAGTGCAATTGAGTTTTGTTTCTTTGAAAACCAAGAAACAAGACTCGCTCTTAAGAATTGACAACACCCACTAGTGTTTTTTCTATCTACTTTATATCCGGCAAAATTCGCGTCCGAAAAATCGATTAAATCAAATGATGTATAACAGGGATACCATAGCCCTAAGTCAATCATGCCCTTTAAATATCTCAATATGCGTTTGACCGCACTTAAATGACACATTCTAGGGCAAGATTGAAACCTAGCACATACACAGACGCTAAACATGATATCAGATCTACTTGCGATTAAGTAAAGAAGGCTACCAATCATACATCGATATCGTTTTTCATCAACTTTGACACCCTCTTCATCTTTGTCAAGCTTGATGGATGTGCTCATTGGTGTAGAAGCTATCTTGGCTTCATTCATCCCAAATCTTTTGATGAGCTCCTTTGTGTACTTGGCTTGATTGATGAAGATTTCATTGTTGGTTTGCTTGATTTGGAGACCAAGCATGAAGGAGAGCTCTCCCATCATGCTTATCTCAAACTCATCTTGTATACACTTAGCAAACCACTTACAAAGAATTTCATTAGTAGCACCAAAAATTATGTCATCAACATAAATTTGAACTAATAACATATCATTTTCATGATGCTTAATAAAAAGTGAAATATCGGCTTTTCCAACATTAAAATCTTGTTCTATTAAAAAGTTTGAAAGCCTTTCATACCAAGTCCTAGGGGCTTGTTTTAAACCATATAATGTCTTTTTAAGTTTGAAAATATGGTTTGGAAACTCAAAACTTTCAAATCCGGAGGGTTGTTCAACATAAACTTCTTCACTAATGAAACCATTTAAAAATGTACTTTTAACACCCATTTGGAAAAGTTTAAAACCCTTAAAGCTAGCATATGCCAAAAGTATTCTAATTGCTTCTAATCTAGCTACGGGAGCATAAGTTTCATTATAATCTATCCATTCTTGTTGATTGTACCCTTGTGCCACTAACTTAGCTTTGTTTCTAATTACTAATCCTTCTTCATCTAGCTTATTTCTAAAGACCCATTTAGTCCCAATTATAGTTTGTTCACTAGGTCTAGGCACTAAGTCTCATACATCATTTCTAGCAAATTGGTTGAGTTCTTCTTGCATAGCTAGTACCCAAAACTCATCTTCTATTGCCTCCTTAATGTTCTTAGGCTCTACTTGAGATATAAAAGCTACATGTTGACAAATATTCTTGAGTTTAGAGTGCGTTACCACTCCCGTTGAAGGTTCTCCAATGACTTGATCCATTGGATGATCCTTTACCAATCGGTATCCTTTAGGGAGAGGCGGTAGAGCTTCTTCTTCATCATCTTCAACTTGAGGTAGATTCAAGGATGGTGGATCTTCATGTTGAGTTTCCTCATTATCTTTATCCTCCACCTCTTTGTCATGAAGTGTTAGATCCTCAAGTTCCTCGCCTACATTTACAATCTTCACATTTCTAGAAGAATAATTAGTTTCATTAAACGTAACATGCATAGATTCTTCAACAATCATGGTTCTACGATTGTAAACTCTATATGTCTTAGAATTCATGGAGTAACCTAGGAAAATTCCTTTATCGGATTTAGAATCAAAGTTTCCTAAATTCTCCTTAGTATTTAATATAAAACATTTACATCCAAAAACATGAAAATATTCCACATTGGGATTTTACCATTCCAAAACTCAAAAAGTATTTTCTTAATTTTAGGTCTTAATAAAACTCGATTAAGAACATAGCAAGGGGTATTTATGGCTTCGGCCCAAAAATACTTAGGCAAATTATTTTCATATAGCACGGTCCTAGCCATCTCTTGTAAGGTTCTATTCTTCCTCTCAACCACCCCATTTTGTTGAGGGATCCTAGGAGAAGAAAAGGTATGTTCAATACCCAAATCATCACAAAACTAGGAAATTTTTTCATTTTTAAACTCTCCTCCATTATCACTTCTAATTTTTAAAATTGAAACTCATTTTTCATTTGTAACTTTCTTTGAAAACTTTTTGAAAAACTCAAAAATTTCATTTTTCTTAGCTAAAAAGAAAACCTATGTAAATCTAGAAAAATCATCAATTAATACATAACAATATAGCTTTCCACGTAGACTAGCTATATCACATGGACCAAATAGATCCATGTGCACAAGCTCAAGAATTATAGATGTACTAACTTGATTAATCCTATGAAATGAGGATTTGACTTGCTTACCTAGTTGACATGCATCACAAAGTTTATCTTTTTCAAATTTTATCTTGGGTAATCCTTTAACTAATTCTTTCTTAGATATTTCTTGGATGAGGCTCATGCTAGCATATCCTAGCCTCCGATGCCACAACCAAGAGTCATTCTCCAAGGCAACTAAGCATCTAACATGGGGATTTGGCAAGACATTTAAATATAAGGTGTAGATATTTTCTTGCCTATTCCCAATAAACATGATATCATTTGATGGTGCACTCCTAATGATACATTTAGATGCTTCAAAAATAATTATGTATCCATTGTCACATAATTGCAATATGCTAATCAAGTTATGTTTTAACCCATATACTAATAGAACATTCTTAATGCATGGGTAAGAAAGTATACCTATATCACCAATGCCAACAATCTTTTCTTTAGCATTGTCTCCAAATGTGACATGTCCACCATCTTTGTTTGATAGGGTTGCGAATAAGTTGATGTCACTCGTCATGTGCTTTGAGCAACCACTATCCAATATCCAAGTACTTCTACTTGCTTGAGGATGTTTCTCCATCTACAAAAGGAGAAGAAACTATTTTAGGTATCCAAATTTTCTTGGGTCCTTGAGTGTTAGTCATTTTAGGAACCCATGTAAATCTTGCGTGTGGGTTCCTCCTCAAAGCACAATCCTTGGCCATATGGCCAAATATGCCATAAGAAAAATAATTTTCACTAAATTTTCTTCTAGTGTGTGTGTGAGCATGAGAGTGTGATGATTTCTTTTTATGGACAACCTTATGCATGACATTTTGTAAGATTGTCATCTTTTAATTAAGCATGCAAAGTTCCTTTTTCCAATGTTAGCATGCTATTATTTAAATGCTCTACTTGATCACTTAAATACTTGTTTTTATTTTCTAATTTTTGGTTGTCATTTTCTAAGTTCTTCTTAGCTTTCTTTAAGGTGTGTGTCTCTTCCTTAAGGGTGTCTACTTCTTTTCTTAAGGCATTGCATGTGAGTAATAAACTATCATTCTCAAGCTCTAAAGATTTATTGTCCTTTTTGAGGTTTTTAAATTTTCTCCTAATAGCATTAAAGTCATCATGCATTTGTTCAAATTCATTTTCTAGCTCTTTTTGAGTAAAGGAAACTTCACCAAAGGTAAATCTTACCTCATTATCATTTGTCATCAACCAAAGATTTGCCTTTTCACTCTTTGTGTCTTCTTCACTTGATGAGGCCTCGCTTTCATCCCATGTAGCCATCATTGTCTTCTTCTTCTTCTTCTTGTATTTTTCCTTTTTGTGAGGATTGGAGGTGGAAGACATCTTGAGAAGTGGGTAATCCCTCCTTAGATGCCCGGTCTTATTGCAATGGTAGCATGTGTAACCTCCTCTTCCCTTTCTCATGCCTCCCCTCATGAAACTCATAAATCTTCTTGCTAGCATCGTCATTTCTTCAAAATCATCCGTCTCTTCCTCGGATGATAACAACTCTTCTGCTCGATGTGATGCTTTTACGGCAATGGTCTTGCCTTTGGGGGCATCTTCCTCCTAATATTGCTTCACGTGGGTCTCATGTGTCATGAGAGACCCAATGAGCTCGGTGATCTTCAAGGTACTCAAGTCCTTAGCTTCCATGATTGCTGTGACCTTGGACTTCCAAGATTTTGGAAGGGCACGGAGGAGCTTCTTTACATTCTCCTCTTCCCTTACTTCTCTGCCAAGGTTAGCTAAGCCATTTGTAATATTTTGAAATCTAGCATGCATGACATCAATGGATTCATGTGATAACATTTTAAACATTTCATAGTCATGCATGAGTAGATTTATTTTGGATTCCTTTACTTGTGAAGTCCCTTCATGTGTAGTCTTTAGGATCTTCCATAATTCATATGCGGACTTACAAGTAGAAATTCTATTGAATTCATTAATTGACAGGTTGTAATATAATGCATTGACGGCCTTTGCATTTGCATTGAAGAGGTTAATCTCTTCTTGGTCCCATTGATCCATATCCTTATTAGGTTGCTTATACTATACTAAAATCATCCTTCATACATCCATGCCTAGAGATTGTAGAAAATCATTCATGTGGATCTTCCAGTAGGCATAGTTGTTTTCATCGAATAGTGGTGGAGTATGAGTAGAAGACCCTTGAGCTAATTGGATTTCACTAGACATCTTAATTTGTAGGGAAGACTGTTAAATCTTGACCTACGATCTTGCTCTGATACCAATTGTTGAATGAAATCCGACACTAGAATGGGGGGTTGAATAGTGTCTGTTCCTTTGAAATTTATTTAAATTTTCTTTTTACTCAATTTAACTTTAATCAAATGCAAATGTATCTTAACAATAGATGTGATCAAATATCAAAAATAATAATGAGCAATTATTGAAAGCAATGCAAATAAGATCAATTATAGTGGTTCGGTCAACTGCCTACTCCACTACCTTGGCTCATCACCAAGGATTTCTAATCACTACTTTATAGAGCTTGTGTTTATCTTTGAAAACAATTGAGGACACTCTTCTCACCTCTTTGAGAACTCCTCAAATCTATTCACCTAGGCAAAATATAAATCTACAAAGTCTACCCTAAGTGTTTCTCTAGCACACCTAGCAGACTATTACAAATGAAAACCAAGTTTGAAATAAATCTTCAAATACAATAAAAAGAGCTTAAGAATTGTAAGAAGGAACCGCTGCTCTTTTCTCAAGCCTTCAAGCCTCCAACTTGTCAGAAGATGAACTTGAGTTGTAGCAGAGTTGAGGAAAGCGGGCACTTTTTGAAAGATGTTGACAGACGAATAGGGCGCAGCAAATCAATCTCTTTGAAGGCTCAAATTACTTCTTGAATGCTCAATTAATTTTCTAAGAAGATTAAAAGAAGTTAGGTGAGGGGTATTTATAACCCCTCAGCCGAATAGACCATTCAACGGGCGGAAAACTAGTCGTTTTCGTCGTTCGGTCGCTTATCGATCGTTGGTCGACTGATCGATCGACCGCCCAACGACGCTGGTATTTTTGTGCTATTCGATCGACTGATGGGTCGACCGAATGAGTCGCAGCTTCCTCAATCCCAGATTCGGTCAACCGAATTAGTTGACCGATGCAGTGAAGCCTAGATACGTGATCTTCGATTTGTAATTTGATCGACCGATCGGTTGATCGACGCGCCTTTTGCCAAATTTTGGCTTCGATCGATCGATCGATCGACCGATGTAGCCTTTCGTGATTTCTTCACCAACTTCGGTTGATCGATAGGTCGACTGAATGGCTACTGCCATTTTTTGGCATCATTCAATCGACCGAATAAGCTACTGTCAAAATTCTGCCTTGTTCGTTGATCGATCGGTCGACCGAACTCAAGCCGAGGCTGATTTTTGCTTTGAATTTTTTACATATTTTTTTTTGGGTTTAGTTACCAAGTTTCAAATTGGATAACTTTACAATTTGACTTGGGATAAAATCATCATAGGGTTATGTTACATGATTTCTACTTGATCTAAATCCGAGCCTTTCTTTGACATTTTCTTCTTTCGTTTCTTCGACGGTCTTTTTTTCGTTTCGTTTGAACTAACTTCGCATGATTATTGCAATCTCAACCTGAACTCAAAACTTCTCACATAGATTAAATACTTGTTTGTTATCGTCAAAATAAAGATCGAGACTTAAGAGAAACCTTTTAAGCCAACACCTACAACCTCGGGCTTTCTTATGTAATCAATGACCGAGAACTTGTCCTAGTCCCACCTAAACAACTCTTTACATGAAAAAGAAGTGGAAGGCCCACATTGGTCAAAAAATTGTATTACTAGCCTCTTCTCGGGCATAATGGCCTCCTCCTCTAGTGTCAAAATGGTGGTTGGATTCCACTTCCAGAATAAGGGAAATTTCTTCGTAGGAGACACCTCGTCCAGGAAAAATTGCTAATCGCTTGACATTGACCTCACCTTGAAGATTTTTGTCTTGAAGTTCTTGTAAGAACTCTTGCATAAATCGAAGAGTTTCCTCCCCCGGGGTGCTGCTGAAGGACACCCACTGACCTTTCTATGTCCCTTTGGCTTGAAATAAAGAAAAGAATCTGCCAAGGCTCGACTCGACACCTAAGAACTCCATCAAGATCTCAAAACAATAGACAAATGCCCAATTGTTCTGGTGAAGCTGCGTGGGGGTGACATTCACATGAATCAACACCCCCGCATTCAAAATCGGTGAAGGGCAACTTGAAACCAAGACCCTCACACATGGTTCGGTACATGAAAATTAATAAATTCATTGACAGAATAAATATTGGACAATCACTCCATCAGCGACAGAAGCCAAACGCCTAAAAAATGAACGGCCAGATCTCTGTGCAATGGTTACTTCCTGCTAGAATTAAATGCTAGAAAAGCATGCACTAACAAGAGGCAGACACATGAAAAAGCACCCCTTCTTCCTGCAACCACCATATTGAGCGCATAAACTGAAAAGTGGCAAAATAAAGAAGCCAAGATACGATGAACTCACCTACCTTGGCGACTCGACTTCGGATAAAACTTTGCACGTGTCTTAATCCCAAATCGGTAAGCAATTAGATGCTTGACATATACAAAGAGCTCGACAGATAGAAAGAGGTCATCAGACGAAGTCTTTGGACTCCGACCAAGCTCGGGGACTGTGGACTGGACTGATTCTCCGAGCCCTATTGGATCGATCCCAAAAGCATCCTAACTCATGAACTAGCTACAACTTAGCCTGGAGGCTCCACCGGGCCAAACAAGGATTTTAACATCATACATTTATCACAAGGAATTTGATAGTAATAAATTCGTGGTCTAGGAGATAACAATCGACCAATTCAGAATATATCCCCATAAAATTCCAGGAGGCATCCTCACCGAATACCCATACCTACCTCATAAAATAGACACGATGCACAACAAGGTATACTCTATGTTCTAATTCTATACAGACCATTTGAAATCCTCTATCACTTGAGCATCAGAGTGTCTTTGCAGGTCACCACCAGAGTCGCGACGAACCATGAGACGCGGAGGTTTGCAACACCCCGGACTTATAGCGAGAACACTTACCTTTTAATGAAAATAAATTTTGGTAGTATATGTTGATGATATTGTGATTGCAAAAAATGATACATTGCGTATACAATTTGTGCTTAAGGCACATTTGCAAAAAGAATTTCAATCTTAAGACCTTGGAAATTCAAAGTATTTTCTCCCCATTGAAGTAGCACAGTCACAACGACAACATATATTCATTCGTCAAAGGAAACATACTCTTAATATTCTAATGGAGACAAGCTTTATGCATGACCTTGTGATACACCCATGGATCCCAATGTAAAACTAATTCAAGATAAAAGAGATATTATGCTTGATCCAAGAATATAGAAGAGTAGTTGGAACATTAAATTATTTTGACACTTTGAGTTACATGCTAGGATGTAATTGTTCGCTATATCCCAGGCTGAAGTTCCTTGACCCTAGGATTGGGGTGGACTTGTTTGTCATTTGGAAGGCTATTCTCGGTCTCTCGGATATTCTTGGGTCTTCCTTGGTCTTCTTTGCGGGGGCCACCTTGTCATTTGGAAGGCTATTCTGGCTGGATCCATGGGTTAATGGATCTCGTCTGCGAGATTCATTCCCCCTTCTTTTCTCTGCGGCTTGCAACCCTGATGCTACCATCGCGAAGGTTTCTTCTGAGAAAAGATGGAATGTATTTTTTTGCCATCAGGTCGCCTCACATATTTTATTGAATCTCGCGTTGGAGCTAGCGCCCCTCCTTCATCGTGTGGGTGTCGACTCGATTGGTTGGAAATGGACTAGTAGCGAAAATTATACCACAAGCTCCCTTTATCAGCTTCTGAATATCATCAGAGTTTTGGATGAGCCGCACTCTCACCTATTTTACGATTGTATCTACACTCGCAATGGCTGGTCTTTGTTCCTCAGGCTCTTCAGCTCTGCATTTTTTCCCTTGAACTTTCGCCCCTGGGACAAGAGCTCTTCTCAGCTCTCCGTGGATCCTTGGCTCTACCGGCTCGTTATGTTCTAAAGATCTTGGATTTGGTTTGAGAGAAACTTGTGGATCTTCAAAGGATGTACTCGCTCGGCCCCTGTGCTTGCGGCTGAGGCGGTAGCAGCCTACCTACTGCTCCCTTAGGTTCTTTTGTTTTTGCGTCCTGCTTCCTGGTTTATGTGAACCTCTATTGATCTTCGGTTTTTTTTACCTATCTCTCTCTCCCCTCTCCCCTCAACTTGTAATACTGTTCACCTCTCTTGAATAAAATATAAGTTTTTTTTTTCAAAAAAAAATATCTCATGTAGATTACTTTCTATAGGAGCTTAAAATCGAGATGAAATGGCCTATAGAGTAAATTTGTGACAATCAAATGACTTTACACATTATCTCTAATCTTATCTTTGAAAAGACAAAACATCTCTAAATCCATTATCACTTTGTAAGAGAAAAATTTATACTAAAATACCTACACCTAATTTGTTGGTTCAAATAATTATCTAGTGGATATTTTCATTAAGTCTCTTTTGTGGTTCTGGAGTCAATTATTATATTTGTAACAAGCCTGGAACTCATAATATATGTGCTCTAGTAATTAGGGGGTGTTTGAGGATCAATATATAATTTTTCCTAATTTGAGGGACCTTTTTGTATATTTTTATAAAATAATGTTTAACCCTTCATCTTCTCCAAAAATTAGAATTCTCTATCATTTATTTTATTCTCAAATGTATATAAAGAAAATTTCATATCACTTTATTTTCAAATGCTTTTGCTTATCTTCTTCTCCCTATTTTCCATCATCTTCCTTATTAATTAATTTCCTCCTTATAAACTAATAATGCAAAAGATCCCGATACAATAAACAATACCTATATAGAGAGAGAATAATAAAAGCGAAGGGGAAAAAGTTGGATCAGGTGGACACATCCAATGGTGGGCATTGCAAGTTGCAATGTGCCGCTTCTGACGTCGGCCCGCTCTATGAATCATTGCAAGCCCTTTCCGTGCAATTCCAGTAACATGGCGGGACCCAATCACGGTGGTCTCCCCTTGTTCTAGTTATATAGATTTTGGTTGTCACATCTCATGGTCCTCAGGTTCATCTCACCCACTTTTTCACCCTTCCCTCGTGTGGTGGCCCACATCCACCACTTGCAATAAATACTACTAATTCATGCCCATCCATTTCTTACTTTAGATGAAAGCTATAATTTTCACACATGGGATTGCTTAGAATTCAAGCTTTAGCTCAAGATTTTTGTGGCATTTCTCTTGTTGTTCTCCCATTATTAGGGAGACACACACACATTGGTTTCATCACCAACAAAAACTTATTCTTCCACTATTTAATACATGGAGTTGATAAGGACTTTGTGATGAGTATATTTTAATAAATTATCTGAAAAGAAAAATGAACGGTGGATATGTTTTGGGATTAAATAAATAAAATTATATTTGGAGCAACTTATCAATTGCTTAGATTTAAGCCGTTAATTTAGAGGGAAAAAGGGGAGTTGTTTGTCATGATTCATGCATTTGTTAAGGGTTTGTGGTGCATTCAAAGGAAAATTCAATCTTGGCCCTTGATTTTTTTGTGTTCTCAACTACTCCTTGGACAAAATCATCTTGATGTATGACAATGGAGCCCATACTAGACTGTCTTGTGTCCTGTCTTTTTCCTTGGGGTTTAGTAGAGGAAATGTGATGGGAATGGATAGGATCAAATTAACTACTTACTATTTTATGTTAATATCTTTAAATTTAGATCAAAATTTTAATTATGTAACTCCTTATAGTATAGTAATCAAATATATGCATATAGTAGTAGGGTCTTATCATTTTAAGTCAACTAAGATTTTTTTACACTTAATTTTTATTTTAAGGTTGGTTTATAGTGATAATTCATGATAATACTTAATCTTAATAATAATCATCTTGCTTAATTAAAAAGATAGGACCATCACTCTTTATCTCTCTTTATGTGTTAATTAATTTAAAAATCAATGATTATATATTTATATTTAATCATTAATGAATAACGAAATTAGGGTAATTAGTCAAGTCAATGAAAATATTTTCCACGTTGAGTGCAATGAATTAGATATAATGAAAATATTATATCATATGTATTTGTATCGTATTTCACATTCACACATTCATATTTGCACCACATATATAGTGGATATGAATACACAAATCTATGTATTCACGCCATTTAAAAATATAGGTATCCATATTAAGTCCGAATTTATATCGCATTTTAAAGATGTTCTTGACTGAAATCAGGATGATGCAGGCCTTCGCATCTCTTGGTCCAGTGCGGCTCCAAAAGGTGACCTCCAAAGATACTCCAACGCTCAAATAAGGAATCTCAAATAGTGGATATGAAATTAGAATTGAAAATATACCTTATATGTGTCGTGTCTGTTATATAGACATGTCAAGGAGTCGATGATGTCTCCTAAAATCTTGTGAGAATATACTCCGAATGGGTCGAAGTTTATCCCGAAGATGACATATTTATTATTCTTGAATATCTGATATATAATGAATGATGTCAATATCCTTGTGGAGCCCCTAGGTTAAGTTGTAATTTACTCGATCTGAATCTGATTCATAAGTGTGGGCACAATCGGACTTGATTTGGTCGGGCCCAATAAAACTAGCCCAGTCCAAAAATAATTAAAAAAACTTTAAAAAACTTTTATAAAAATTAGTAAAAATCATAAAAATAGTACTATTAAGTAATAATATATGAATTAATCACCTAAAATTATCAAAAATTTATAAATTATCTAAATATATAATATATATTATAACTTGTTGAGATATTACTATAATTATATATATATGGTGTTGATGCGAATCAGATGTGATGTGGATATATCGCCACATCCACATCCACATCCACATCCACACGTTCAAATTCATATTTATTTTTATGGTGTGTATACGAATCGAATACGATGCATATGCGATTTTTATTCGATGCATACAGATCAAATTGTCAACCATACAATTGAGCAACCTCAAAAATCAAAAATCAATTTCCTTCTTCTAATAGGCAGACTCTTCACCATCCACCTAATATTCTATCTAATCTCGGATAGTTTTTACTATAGTTTGGTAGAAGGTAGGAGTTACAAATAGCAAAATGCCCAAATATCAAATTATATAATACTTATAGATTATTATAAATTCACTTTAATAGAATTCAAGTTTGAGATAAGATAGTCCTAAGCATTTCTTTTTTTATTAATTGGTCCACAAAACAGCATCATATTTTCTAAAACAAGGTTTAATTATGATGGCAAATTTTGTTGCAATATCGTGATCATGATCATGATGTAATCAAGCACGCCAAAGTATATTTATACGCAATTAAATACCACTTTTTTTCTCTATTAATTAATCTACAAGTAGTTCATTGCCTTGGTTTAATCATCAACCACGCCGGATGCATTAAATTAAATCATTCTATTTTAAAGCTGGCTTAAAAGCAGAGACTTCGATCCAATTGGTAAAATTTCAGGTGCTTAAATGAAAATTTCCATCATCTACACGTTGTGATCTTAAAAATGTAATTGGGACCATCGGTTGATATGAGACGAGGCATTTATTTGCCTAATTGGTTCGATCCAATCCCAACTGAGCCGGTGGGTACATTTATTTATTTACCCGAGGCGTACATATTGGTGCGGTGGGACCCGCTTCTTTGTCCAATGAGGAATAGATAAAATAAAAAGTAAGCATCCAACCGGCGTCGGTGGCTCGCAAAAGCATTGCTGTATTCTTGCTGCTGCTTTTGTCAGCAGCGCGTATAAATTGAACCACGCACTTGGACCGATTGCATCACGTGCCGCACCTGTGACTGCACGCCAAACTCACGCGTCCTTTTCTTTCCTTTTTTTTTTCATTTTTATTATTTTTATTATTTTTGGATTTGGAGGAAAAAAAATCAAGAGAAAAAAAAAAGTATTTTAATATTCATAAAAAATATTTTAATCTACCTGTGTGGTGTTCACATCATCAATTATAATCATCGAGTTTCGTTATTCATTCATTAACATCATTTATTTATAAAAATATTTTTATATTTATTTTTAATAGTGTGAGAGGTATTTTTAATTAAAAAATATTAAAAATATTTTAGTTCCATAAATTAAAAATATTTTTATACATTTTTTTCAAAATCAATAAAATAAATAAATAATTAATACGTATTTCTGTGAATAGGAGAGGCGTGGGGCCACGCGCACGTCGGTCATGCGGGGTAACGCTAACTTGAGCCCCTCGGATCCGCCAACGGGTGGGGCCCACCTGAGCCGTGGGGAAACCGGGGTCCACCGGTTTACTCGAGTTGGTTGCCAGCTCAGCGCCCAGCGTAAGAAAAAACTTGCGGTTCCCGTATCCGGTATTTGACATGTACCGAGGAGACTCGAGATGGACTTGTTTGTGAATATAATGAACAATGGGCAGTAATGGTATTTGCATCCGAACTTTTTGGATCCGTTTTCTGGGGTCAAAATCCAATTGGCCGTACAGATACGACAAAAAAGTTACTATTACGAGGTTAATTTGTATTGAAATTGAGGCTGTTGAGGATAAGATCCAATTTCGGGTTCATTATTTTATTGGATTTCCCCCCCCCCCCCCCCCAAGTGTTGTCGGCCGCCAGTACAGTGTCCGTTTAACTCGCCGTTACATGCGAGGCTTTATTTATTTATTTATTTACTATTTAGAGATATAAAATGTTTTTCAAAAATATTATTTATTTTTATTACCTATTAATTTATATAATTATTGAATTTTAATTTATTTAAAAAATTATTTTTCACGCTGAAAACAATATAATTATACCAGAAGTTGTAAAAGATAATTACAGTAGTTATAAAAGTATGATCACGATCGAAGCTTTTTTTGGATAACTCCAGTTCGCATTGCAGCGCTACAAGATGTTATTTTTAAGAACATTCAGTATACAATTATTTTTGCTTAATATATGGTTTTATACCAAGAAAATAATACAAGGTGCAAGGAGGAAGCGAAACCAGAAACAGTAAGCCCACAGTGGAGGGTGGTATTGCTGAAGAAATCGAGAACAGAAGGAGACGACGCCCAACCATTTCTTTTCTTAAAGAAAGCTAATGGGGGGCCGCTTCTCGACTATAAAAAGGGGTGGAGAGCTGCGCTCTCATCACCGATCCATCCCAACTCCGTTCACTCCGTTTTCTCGATCCCCCCCCGCCCGTATTGTTTGTTTTCTCCTTCCATTCCAGCTCTCGCGCATTTGGCCTCTCTCTTGAGCTTCCGAGCTCGTTTGGCTCCTTTTTGAAGGTAAAGCTCTCTCTTTTTCTCTCTATCTCACACTCCCACCTTGTGCCTCCGGAGAGCAGATCTGCTTGTGACCCAGGGATGCTGCGGGAACTTTTTCCTTGCATAAAGCCCTGTTCTTGGCCAAATTTATGGCGGAAAAATATGACCCTTTTCGGACCGATCCTCTCTTTGTTTGTGGAGTTCTCTTGGTTGTAAAACTAAAATAGCATGAAAGTTTTAATTTTTGATCTTATTACTGGGAGTTCACGCGAGTGAACCGGCAAAAAGGGGTTTAAGTAGGGTTTTAACTCGATATAGGGTTCCTCAGAAAGAGAGTATAATGAAATTTTCTGATAAAATATAAAAAAAACTTGGCTCTTTTCTCACAATCCAGTTAGATCTTTTAGTTGGCTCTGTTATTGTTCCTTGACATCATGCACGGAAAACAGTTATCTATTTTCTTGGAAGTTTCAAATATTGGGAAGAAAACTGAGACTTTTGACAAAAAAAGCAGCAGGGAGGAATCTTGCTAAAAGTCTTATTTTGTGCTCCATTTTTCATATTTTTATGAAGAATATAAGGATAATAGAGAAGAAGATTGTTGTTTCTGCAAGTGTTTTTCCACCAAAGCTTATCTCTCGCTCACTTCATGCCTAATACTTTGACTTCCATGATCATTTTAGAAAATTCCCTCCTTCTAACAGCGTTTTCTGCAATTTTCCTATAAGAAGAAAACACAATATTTGAGAAAAAAGTCAACCTTTTTCACCATATAAGCTAGGAAAAAGTTGAAGTTTAGCCAAGATTTGTAGGATGTAACACGTTTTAAGTCTGAAAAAGAATTCGTTCTGCCAATCAATTTTTTTCAAAAGTATTTGACATAAAGTATATGACTATTAATGATCAAAGACAGGACATATATCTAAAAGATTTAGTTTCAAATTATTATTTCTACTTGCAATGTTTTTTTAATTTGAGATTTTGTTTTGTGATTTCTATTGAAGCTTGTGCTTTCCTCGAGATCTAAGTTTTTACCTTGTTATACACTTGCAGCTAAACTTTCGAACCTTCCACAAGTGAGGATTATTATTACTTTTAGTTTCTTAATTTTTTTCCTCTGTCATAGTTTTGGATATCCTTCAGTAGACTGCTTCTTCTTAAATCCTGATCTAGATATCTGGTTTTACACATGATTGCAAGTTCCTGATAAATAAGTTGAGTTGATTATGTTGGTAAAATGCTTATTTCTTCCTTTTACATCAAAAGTAAAAATTTTCTCCTTGCTTTTTTTGAACTTTTCATTGTTTTGTAAACTTCGTACGTTCTATTTTCCCCAAAAAAATAGATTCATATGTGCTTTTAGTTGATCTACATGCGGGTCTTTCTTAGATGTACTAGTGATCTCTCTCAGTAGGTTCTCTATATAATGCACTAGTTTTGATAAGTATCTTGATAAATTTCTCTGGTTAGGCTTTTGAAGCTTGAAGAGGAGCACCAGTGACAATGCCTCAACGCACCTTGATCCGTGCTCACAGTGTTCGGGAGCGCATCGGTGGCTCTCTTTCTTCCCATCCCAATGAATTGGTTGCTCTTTTCTCAAGGTTTGCAAGCATCTCAGATCTACACTTCACTAGCCTTTAAAGTTAAAAAATGAATAGTCCTTAATTTGAATCTGCCCATTCTTGCTTAGATTATTGAAAAGATCTAAACTTCACTTGGAAAACGAACATTGATCTTGTTTCAGGACTAGTTCATGGTTTATAAACTCATTTTCTTTCCTGCAAAATACATTTGAGAGGGCTGATCATTGCCACTATTGCAGCAAATAGGATACATGACTAATTGTGATAAATCATGACTGATTAAGCTTCATCTGGCAGATTTATTCATCAGGGAAAGGGAATGCTGCAGCCTCACCAGCTATTGGCTGAATATGAAGCTGCATTCTCTGAAGCAGACAAGGAAAAACTGAAGGATGGAGCCTTTGAGGATGTTATCAAGGCAGCACAGGTATAAGATGGAGAATAAAATTTTAATTTCCTGCCAAGAAGTGTTATATTAGAATTTTTTTTCATAACACTATATTGTCTTCAATGCAGGAAGCCATAGTTATTCCTCCATGGGTTGCTCTGGCTATTCGTCCGAGGCCTGGTGTCTGGGAATATGTCCGGGTCAATATCAGCGAGCTTGCTGTGGAGGAGTTGACTGTTCCTGAATACCTGCATTTCAAGGAAGAGCTTGTTGATGGGTATGTAATTCGGAGATTGGATGCCAGCAGAGTGTTTTAGTTTTTTTTGTGGTGTCAATTAATGTGTTCCTTTACCCTTTCAGCTCACAAAACAATAACTTCGTGCTGGAGTTGGATTTTGAGCCCTTCAATGCTTCTTTCCCTCGTCCTTCGCTATCGAAATCCATTGGTAACGGAGTGCAGTTCCTCAACCGTCATCTTTCTTCAAAGTTGTTCCAAGATAAGGAAAGCTTGTACCCCTTGCTCAATTTCCTCCGGAAGCATAACTATAAGGGCATGGTATACTCATTTCTTCTATAGCTCCTTATTTCACATTTTTTTCTCATAGTTATCTGGAGTAATTATGAATATGTTTTACCATTGTTAAAGATCTGATAGGAAATGTATAAATATCATATCACAAAACTCTGGATCTATATGGAGGAAGATCTATTTAAGCATCAAAATAATTTTGTAAAGAATCTTCAAAGAAAAAAAAGGAAGTAGATAGAGTTTCACTAGCATATAGCTTCTTTATGTGAATTTACCTACTGGAAAATTAGTTGACTGAGAATGAAAACCTTGCATTTCTGCAGTCAATGATGCTTAATGATAGAATCCAAAGCCTTAGTGCACTCCGAGGAGCATTGAGGAAGGCAGAGCAACATCTATTGAGTATCCCACAGGACACACCATACTCAGAATTCAACCACAAGTAATTGATAGCATTTTTTTCTCGCTTTATCTTCTCTGCATATTGAAATAATAGATTGAAAGGTCATTTTCTGATGCAAAGGTGACAATTCGTAAATGTAGTGTTGATCAATCATTTCCTACTTGAATGGCTTTAGATTTCAAGAACTTGGTCTGGAGAAGGGTTGGGGTGACATAGCTCAGCGTGTGTATGAAAACATTCATCTTCTACTAGATCTTCTTGAGGCCCCTGATCCGACCACCTTGGAGACCTTCCTTGGAACAATTCCTATGGTCTTCAATGTTGTGATCCTTTCTCCCCATGGCTACTTTGCACAGGCAAATGTGCTGGGTTATCCTGACACTGGTGGCCAGGTATGATTTATTCCTAAATGCTGATAAACTTGCATCAAATTAAATTTGTTTCTCACAAGAACTTTGTTTGCAGGTTGTCTACATTTTGGATCAAGTCCGTGCCTTGGAAAATGAGATGCTACTGAGGATCAAGCGCCAAGGGCTTGATATCACACCTAGAATTCTTATTGTAAGATTATGAATGAAACTAAATTAGCAAGTTCCGTATGTCATTTATACTAAGTTCCTCTTGGATCTTACATGTTTGGGATAATGCAGGTTAGCCGATTGCTCCCTGATGCAGTAGGCACTACTTGCGGGCAGAGATTAGAGAAGGTCCTTGGAACCGAGCATACTCACATTCTCCGAGTTCCATTCAGAACTGAGAATGGAATTGTCCGCAAATGGATCTCCCGTTTTGAAGTGTGGCCCTACCTAGAGACATACACCGAGGTAAACTCAAATTGCATCACCTTTGTTGAGTCTCTTAATTCCATAAGCAGGATCTGCTTTGTTAAATTTGTGCTGAAGATCTATGTCACTTTTCTGGTAGGATGTCGCAAATGAGTTGGCCGGAGAACTGCAGGCCACCCCTGATCTTATCATTGGAAACTACAGTGATGGGAATCTAGTGTCAACTTTGCTAGCACATAAGCTGGGAGTAACACAGGTTCCATATCTTTGTTTTTATGGTTTTTCAATAAAGCACACAAGATAAAGTTGTATCTTCCTAAACTGGCTCATTTTCTTTCACATGCAGTGCACCATCGCCCATGCATTGGAGAAAACAAAGTATCCCAACTCAGACATCTACTGGAAGAAATTTGAGAACCAGTACCACTTCTCTTGCCAATTCACAGCTGATCTTATTGCGATGAATCATGCTGATTTTATCATCACTAGCACCTTCCAGGAAATTGCCGGCAGGTAATATTCCGGTCGGCCAGACAACTTTTGCAATCCAATCCAATCCTATCTTTTCTTTCATATATGAAGTACTGAATTAAATTCTCTGATATTTACGATTTATATAAATATGATTTCAGCAAGGATACCGTGGGGCAGTACGAGTCTCACACTGCCTTTACTCTTCCTGGGCTCTACCGAGTTGTTCATGGAATTGATGTTTTTGACCCAAAATTCAACATTGTCTCTCCTGGTGCTGATATGTCCATTTACTTCCCATACACCGATAAGCACAAGAGACTCACTTCCCTGCACCCCGAGATTGAGGAGTTGCTCTTCAGTACTGAAGACAACACTGAGCACAAGTATGCGGACACCTATTGTTTTCTCTACATTGACTATTTCTTCATGTTTGTTGCAGAGATTGACTCTGATTTTGCAGGGGTGTGCTGAATGACCCCAAGAAACCCATCATTTTCTCCATGGCAAGGCTGGACCGAGTAAAGAATTTGACAGGTCTGGTCGAGTTCTATGGTCGTAACGAGCGCTTGAAGGAGCTGGCAAACCTTGTGGTGGTTTGCGGTGACCATGGGAAAGAATCAAAGGATATTGAGGAGCAGGCAGAGTTCAAGAAGATGTACGATCACATTGAAAAGTACAAGCTGCATGGGCACATTCGATGGATCTCTGCCCAAATGAACCGCGTTCGGAACGGCGAGCTCTACCGTTACATTGCCGACACCAAAGGAGTTTTTGTTCAAGTATGGCTCTTCATTGCCAAACAGTGACATTCTATGAACACTTAATATCCATTGAGTTGAAGTTTGACTAACCTGCTGTGTTTCTTTAGCCTGCCTTCTATGAAGCCTTTGGGCTCACCGTTGTCGAATCCATGACCTGCGGTCTGCCGACATTTGCAACCCTTCACGGAGGACCAGGTGAAATTATAGTGGATGGGGTTTCTGGCTTCCACATTGATCCATACCAGGGCGACAAAGCTGCTGAAATCGTGGTGAACTTCTTAGAGAAGTGCAAGGTAGACCCAACCTACTGGGACAAGATCTCCCAAGGAGGACTGCAGAGAATTGAAGAGAAGTAAGAGCCCTTCCTCTTTGTCATGCTTCCTTGTTATGAATCATGCCAAATGAACAAGAGGATTTTGCGACAAATTATTTAACTTACGCTCTGAATTCAAATAATTAGGTACACCTGGAAGATTTACTCTGAGAGACTGATGACACTCTCTGGAGTCTATGGCTTCTGGAAGTATGTCTCCAACTTGGACAGGCGCGAGACTCGTCGTTACATCGAGATGTTTTATGCCCTCAAATACCGCAATCTGGTATAATCCTCACACATATATTGGTTTATTTACTTGAGTAGTTCATCGTATCGATTGTACTTTTGCTAATATGTGTTGGCTCAATCTATAACTTCAGGCCAACTCTGTTCCCCTCGCCATTGAAGGAGAAGCTGCTCTCAATGGCAACAAGTAGATTTCAAGAACCAGTAGTTTCATCGGCGCGTTCGTCTGTTTGTTTGCATATCTGAGATTTAGAAGGAAGAGGCGCTCTTGTCACGATTTATTGTCTCAATTTCTGTGAGGGATGCTTTAAGAAAAAAAGTTCAGAAATCATTGTTGTCTTTGATGTTTTCTTCAGAGTGTTGTGGAGGCTGTCACGCCATGTTGTGCTGCAATAAAATTAGCTTCCTTTTCCCTTGCAAGATACTTGAGCAAAATATCCTTTTCATCTTTTCATCATTCTGAGAAAACAGGAATCACATGCATTTTCTATACTTGTTTTCAACTTCACAAAGCACAAAAGCAGAAAATTTGAAGTTGTTTTCTCAAACCAAATAGGAGCTTGCATCACTCCATTGACAAAAAAATATTGTCTTCTTCTAACATGGTTTTATATATATTACATTTGGGGCATCATTGTTAAGTGACATTTGACTTTTAGGTCTAAAATGATTCTTATCTAGATACAGTAGGGCATTATTTAAGTCCATCGCCCTTATCTGCTAAATAGTGGTAAATATTTTTATATTTTAGTCATCAAACAAAAGTTGTATCAGTCTTGGCAAGGCATTGACTGGCAGGTTCAATTATTGTCACAGTAAACATAATTTGACTTTGAAAAGATAGGGACGTGCAAAGATACCGAATAGACATAAAATCGATAAAAATCTATCCGATCGGATAGGTTTTGGATAAATCTGAATTAAATTTGAGTAGGATTCAGAATAAAAATTAAAGAACCGATTAAAATTAGTTCTGATTCTTAGTCTAACCCATTGGATATCCAGAATCAGAGTCAGAATCGGTACTCGAAATCTGTACATTGGAAGAACATATTCCAACAGGGTACTTGGAATTTATATCATGGAACCTATAAAGAATGTGTAAATGAATATGTTTCAACAAGGTACTCGAAACTTACTACACGACAGGTTCCAGGTAGTTGCGATTTTTGGTCATAACAAGATAGGGTTCGGGTCCAAACCCTAGGAATCGATACTATACAGAATAAGATTCGAGTATCATGAAAAATATAAGGTGCTGTTTGGTTAGCGAAAATTATTTTCTGGTTTGATTTCAGTGAAACTGAAAACTTGGTTTCGAAAACTTGGTTTTGGTTTTTAATTTTCAGTTTTCTGAAAACGCGTTTGGTTAATAAAAACAACATCAGTTTTAGTTAGTTGAAATCAGTAAATATTTATTTGATTATAAAAAATAATATTAATTTTCCTTGAACATTTTTAGTAGTAATTAAATGTTTAGTTAGTTTACAAAATTAAATATTTATTAATATGGTTACAAAATATTTAAATGATTTAATTAATTAAGTTATTGGTAATTTAAGATTTTTTTGTTCAATTAGATATAAAAATTAATTAATAGTTATTATAAAAATTTTAAAAAAAAACAAGTCCAATGATCTAAAATTAGGTTTGATTAAATTATAAATAGACCAACTTTAAGAAAATTGAGTTATTTAAAATTTGGGTTTGAGTCAATTAGATATAAATTGGTTTAATTATTTTATAAATTTAAGATAAAAGTTTGAGTTAAAAATGATGATTTTTATTTTTATTTTTAAAAATTCGATATAGTTTGATTTATTTTTAAATTAATTAATTTTATAAAAATATATTTATAATTACAAAGTTGTCACAGCATTTTGATAACGAAACCGACAGTCTCGAAACCACAGAAAACAACATTCTGTTATTTTCATTTTTATTAAGAAAACTTGTTTCGTTTTCATTCTGGTTTCGATTCAGTTTCACGAAAATACTAAACCAAACACGTTTTCGTAAGCAGTTTTGGTTTCAGTGAAACTGAAATCATGAAAACAGACTTGGTTTCGCTAACCAAACAGACCCTAATGTACCCGGACTCGTTCACCTCTCTCAAAAGATATATTTTTCAGGTTAAGAGTGATTTTTGCCCTCGAACTATTGAAAATAGGATAAAAATAATTCCAAACTCTTCTTTGGTTGATTTTTATCCTTAAAAAATGAAAACAGTTGAAAAATGCTCTCGAACTATTAGAAATTGATAAAAATATTCTTAAACTTTTTTTTTGATAATTTTTTTACCCTTAGACTAACGAAAATAATTAAAAAATATTAGTATTTTTATCTATGTCTAAAGTTAGAAAGGATTTTTTTTCCTTAGACATAGATAAAAATACTAATGTTTTTTAATTATTTTCATTTATCTAAGGGTAAAAAATCTATCAAAAAATAAGTTTAGGAGTATTTTTACTCATTTCTAATAGTTCGAGGGTATTTTTCAATTATTTTTATTCGTTTAAGGATAAAAATTAACTAAAGAAGAGTTTAAGATATGTCTGCCTCATTTTCAATAGTTCTCATATTTTTTGGTAAAAAATTAACTCATATTTTTTTTAAAAAAATATTATTTTAGTGGTAGTTCTCATATTTTATATATATATATATATATATATATATATATATATATATATATATATATATATATATATAGTAAAATGTCATGTTACTGCATTCCTGTTGCTCCCAGTGCTTTCTTTTTGGAAAAGGAGAATTATGATATTTTTTATGTATTGTGTACCTAAACAAGTAGTTGACTGTATTTTGGTAAAGGGCAAAGTTGAGTTTGGCCTTGCCCTAATGCCAAATTTAACATCCAAATCTGAAGATTCTATTTTTAATTTTATTTATAATTTTATTATTTTTATAAGTTATTTAAAATTCAAATAAAAAATATCACATTATATAGCAGAATATGGATTTACTCGTACAATCCATATCTAAAAACAATTGAATATTTTGAACTCTCTCTAGGTCAAAATAATGCTTGCACAAAAGTCTTGTGATGCTGCTGTGCTGGGATGCCACGTGTTCTAGCACAGATCTTGAAGTAGGCAACGTTGGTTTAAAAGGTAAAAAGTAAAGTTCCGGTCGGTTTGATAACTAAATTCTCTAGTTTTCGATCGACTAGACCAAACGTCCATTCTGCATAGGCATTGTCTATGTACTTTACTGTTAACATTATCTTTTTCGACAACTAGATTCTCTTATTTTCTGATCGACTAGACCAAATGAGGGAACTTGCACGAAACTATGTAAACATTGCCAATGCAGAATAAACACTTGGTCTATCCGATCGAAAATGAAAGAATTTAATCATTAAAAGAGGAAATCTGAGTAGTAAACTATGTACACTTAGATATATTATAACAAATTATGAAAAAAATAGTACTAATTTTACAGTAAAAATAGTACTTAAAGGCTTTGCATAGAAGTCTTTTATATATTTAGGTATACTCTAAAAAAATATTAAATGAAAACAGAATACAGAGAAAATTCTTTTATTTTAAGTACTTGACCAATTTGCATATTTAGATGCTTTTATGTAAAAGTTTTGGAGTATCATTTTTCTATAAAATGAACTAATATGTATCATAAAAATCATTAGACAAAATAAACTAAACACATAGGTAGTTAACGTACACTACAGGGAATATAAGTTTCACCGACGGTTAAATTCGTTGTTGAGCCGTCGATGAATCTTATCACAGGCAGTAAAAACTGTTGCAACACGTTGTCGCATCTATACACGTCGCTAATAATATGTGACGGCTGCGTCAGCCGTCACAAATAACATAGCAGCGACGATCGCTATAGTTGTCGCTGATATTTATTCATCAGCGACGGGCGCTATAACAGTCGTTGATATTTAATCGTCGTCAACAGCCCACAACGGTCACTGAATATTATTAGCAACCTATACTGGCTAGGACATCAGCCAATTATGATACGCTTGCAGCGGCAGCTGAGTGACGGCTAACCGTTGGTAAGTCGTCGATGACGTTTTATCCCGCAACTGAAAAAATAAAAAAAATTGAAAATTTTTGTATACATCCGGACTGGACTAGTACTATTGGGCTTGGTCGAATTAGACCCAACAATGCCCCACAATCCAACTCGAGCCGAACCAGACGATTTCGCCCAGGGGCTTCACCCGACCATATTCCCAAACCTGACTTGAGCTAGACCAGACGACTCTGCCTGGGAGCTCCACCCAGCCATACAAGGACATCAACATGCTTTCTTATCACGAGGGATACGCCATTATAGGCCCGCCATCCCCGGCATCAGCCTTGACCTATTATCCCCGCGAGATTGTCGGACGGTGTCATCACCTCCACCTGCAATAAATACAGACACGACACACCTCAGGTATCATAAGTTCCATTTTCTATACCTCCACCATGGAGTCCTACTAACTTAAGCGTTAGTGTGTCTTTTATAGGTCCCAGGTCCCCCCCTCCCCGCCGAAGATATCGAGCCAAACTGGACTACTCCGATCCTCAGGCTCCACTCAATACACACAATTTATTCTTTCACATAAACCATACAACATGCAAACACAAACAACCACACAATATATACAATATGAATTAATTTATACTTAAATGTTATATATCATCAATGTAATCAAAATACAAGTATCAAGTATCAAAACTAAAGTATATACAAATATCAAGTATAATGTAATCAAAATACACCACAACAAAATCTGACGGCTGTAGTGGAGGCGACGGAATCATGAGCAGTGTCAACTGGGTCGAGGAGGATGACTCGGACGTGGAGTTATCTGAATGCTAGACTGAGCTACAATGTACGTCAGGAGTGCTTGTCACTTGTCTCTGTACATCCATCATCCGTCTCTACTATGCGAGCTTTGTCTCCAAGGCTGCTATCTGATTGTATTCCCGCATTCTCGATGTGAAGGGTCGCTCACCCGCAACAGGAGGGGTCGATGCCCCAAGTAGCCCCAACACAACTTGCACATGGCCATTGTCTCCAGAGCCATAAGCACGGTCATGCTCCCAGTCACTTGCGACATCTATCCACGCTACAGGGTCAAAGTCACCCTACAGAGATCCTTGTGTAGGGTGACTGGATCTATCCACGCAAGCGATGGGTGATGGTCCTCGTGTATGTCTCCTACATGAGTTTGTTTTTTTGTTTCATTATTATTTTAGCTACATATATAAATTATAAATAAAAATTACGTAAATTAAGTATATATACTTACCACAATGACCACGACCCTCCTATCAACGTAGTCCCCTACCCCATGTCGCTGACGGTGAGTGCGCTTGAATACCTCCATCAGCGAGGGGCGGTGGACGGTGCCATCCTCCTCGACTCGCATCTAACATTAGAAAATAAATATATTAGTACAATTATAATATATAATTTAATTAAAAGTAAGGAAATAGTACATACCATACGACACTTGTGCACCATAAAAGAGACGAAGCCACCAGTGAATGAATTTACAAATGAATAAGCCAAAATTTATGGACATACGATTTCACAAGCCAAAATTTATGAATGAATAATGATAAAAAAAAAACTAAGTGCAATACAAATAACTATGTTCCCAAATTGTCCAATTAGGGATAATTCAAGGGTTGTACGTCGTATAAAAGATCATCTATTTCATTTACACGAACATACAACTTCCGAACGAATCTAAGGTTTTGCAAAATCATGTTCGACTCGTCGATGCGTACGCAAAACGTATCAACTCATCATGATTATTTTCTGAAATTATGGATGCTTGCGCGAGTGCACAGTGAACGATGTTGGCGCGAGTCCACAGTGAGCGTCGACGCGAGTCCTTAGGTTTCGGCTTCAACGTCGCCGACGCTAGCATCCATAATGTTGGTGAATGGTCACACTAGAGTGGGGTGGGTGTGGGTGTGAATAGTGTATTTTTTAAAATTTTCGCCTAATTTCAATTTTAATCATTTCTTAGATTACTTAGGCAATGCCTATTCCACTAGCTAAACACTCCACTTAGGATTTTCAAACTAAACTTTATTAGATTAATTATTTCCTTTACAACGAGGACGTTTTTACCGAAGAGTCTCCACTCTCACACCGAAGGCACTTCCAGGTCCCACACCCGAAAGTCTCCACCTTTCTACCGAGAACACTCTCCCACCTCAATCCTAAAGGACAACAATACTAATCCTAGTAAACTAAGTTTACACCGGTGGATTTAAACTTCAAACACCAATGCTACCATCCAATTTCAAGACCTACACTCTAGGTCTAACACAAACTCAAATACAAAAATATAAATAAGAAAATACAACACTAAATGGAACAATAAATCAAATAATAAAATACTTAACTCAAAAATAAGATTCCTAACTTTCTCTTGATACCTTTGATGGTTAAACAATGAAGGAATGAAGGCAAAATCAAGGTTTTTGGCTCAAGCTAGGGTTTTTGCAAAGAGTGGCTCAATAAGACTTGTGATTGATCAGAAGGATGTCTCAAAGATAGTAGAAGTAATCAAGATTGGGATGAAGACTCTCATGGTCTTGTATTTATAAGCCATGAAGAGAAGAGCAATACCTCTCTTCTCAACGAGCAAATTTTTGCTCGTTACCGACCGCCAGTCACTTGCCGGCCGATCGTCGATCAACCGACCAAGCGACCGAAGTGCTCTGCCATTTTTGGGCACCATTCAGTCGATCGAATACCCTACTGCCCATATTTGGCTTCTGCCGGTAGACCAGTCGATCGATCGAACCTGGGCACACTGCTTGGTTTGGCTGATTATTTTGCTTGTTTGTTTGTTTCTGGGTTCCGTCTTCGCTAAGTCTACTTATATAATATTTATTAAGTTTATAACTTTAAAATATAAATGTTATATAAGGATTACCCCCATTTGGATTCAATAAAAATATCTAAAAAATCAAAATCCTTACCTAAGGAACAATTACCGAAACTTTTGGTGCTAAGAAAATGTCTAGGTCATATAGCCCTCCAAGGAGCTCCCTAGGCTTAGTGAATTTCAGGGCTATTTTATAATTTGCCAATTTTTTATGTTTTGGGATTCGAGTTTGGTATTTTGGGTTCTATGCATCATTATGAGGATTTACAACACATGCTAGACACTCTAAACCTAAACTCTATCTTTTCGAAGAATCCCGAGCGTCGACAAACATCCTTGCCGATTTCTTCGATTTTTTCGATCGGGAACGTCGAGTGCTAACCGACTTGGAACCTGAAAATAACTCTTCATGAAATCATTAGTTCCATGTTTGTTATCATCAAACCGGGATTAAGACCTAGGTTGAAAACCTTAGTCAATCACATAATGGTTTAATTTTTTCCTCTAATAGAAGTAACTCGGTGCAATCGTCTTGAGTATTAGAATAACCCTAATTTTTTTCCTATAATTTTTTTCCTCTATTGTCCACGATGGTTTAACAAAAATGAACACTAATATATATAACATCAGTTAACTAAAATTAACATCTACATTAATATAACATCAATTTATCACTAAAATTCACTAGCATCAATTTATCCATTAACATCTAAAATTAACCAAAATTAATCATTTAACATCTAAATTATTTTTACAAACTAAATTAATTTACAAACTAAAATTAACATCTAAATTAATCACTAAAATCAAGCAATTAACATCTAATTAAATTAAAAATTAAACAAAATTTTAAAAAATAAATGTTGGCCAACCCCAGTTGGCAGGAGAGTGGGAGGGAGTGGAATACTTGAAGGGGAGATCGTCAATGGTGAGGGAGACTCGAAGATCGTCAGCGAGGGTGAAGGAGATGGTGGCGACGACAAGTCCACAGTGGATGCGACAGTGACGGGGAATAAATTTGGGGGCGAAGGGGACGGTGGCGACGACTACAAATCCTGACGACGGCGGTGAGGGAAACCCAGGGGCGAAGGAGACAGCGGCAACGATGAGAAATCCTGGCGATGACGACAGAGAAGAGAGAGGGGAGAGAGGGAGAAAGAAGATGGGCGAGCGCGAATGCAAATAAAAATATTTATCAGTGACGACCATGTTGGTGAAATGGCCACACTAGAAGGGGGGGTTGAATAGTGTGTATCTACTTTTATCATTAATTGAATTCTTTTCAATTTTAATCAACTCAATTACCCGATTCAAGTTACTTGATTTTTAGTGCGGCTAGATGCAATCACAATTATATTAAACACAAGTGAAAATCAAATTGAGCAATCAAGATAGCAATGCAAACACAAAATATACAGTGGTTCGGCCAACACCGCCTACTCCACTACCTTGGCTCCTCACCAAGGATTTCTAACCTTAATACTTTATAGATTGATAGTTTTTCTAAGAATACAATGAGGACTTATCCCTCAACCCTAGAGGCGAGCCTTAACACCTATTTTCTAGCAAAAATAATAATCTACAAGACA
Organism: Canna indica; assembly: GCA_034359265.1. Lineage (NCBI taxonomy): Eukaryota > Viridiplantae > Streptophyta > Magnoliopsida > Zingiberales > Cannaceae > Canna > Canna indica. Next base: position 28,686,104 of record CP136891.1, read on the forward strand.
CCAAAGTGTTTACACGCACACCTTGCAAGCTAGCCTAAAAATCGATACAAAGAAAGATGAAAACAATATAAATGAAGCTTAAATGTAAAACAATACTTGATGTAGCTCCAACGCGTCTCCTCCGAGCACTTCAAGGCTTCGAGTATGGGTTTCTCGGTGAAGACCAAGCTTGATGACGTGAGGAGGGATTGAGAGTGTGAAAACGAAGATTAGAACTTTAAATCAATTCCTTTAGGCTTGTAATATCTAAGGATATGCTCAATGAAGTTCTTAACAGCTGGGGAGGAGGTTTATGAGTGGTATTTATAACTCCTCACTCGGCTAGTGCACCCAATGGGCATTTTTTTGCCCGTTGGCGATGCCCGGTCGCTTGCCAATCGATTGTTGATCGATCGACCAATCGACCGCTGAGCGACCGAAGGTATTTTGCTGCTTTCGGGCCACATTCGATCGACTGGCTGGTCGACCGAATTGGCTACTGCCAATTTTTAGCTTCATTCAGTCGATCGAACTTGGGCTGAGGCTTATTTTTTGAGTCTTCTTCTTGCGCGCTTCGTTTTCGAGATCCGTTACCAAGTATGAACTTGGATAACATTACAATTTGGCTTGAGACATAATACTAGAGTCATATTACATGAAATCTATTCCTAACTCTAGATTTTCTACCCGATCGACGACGGAGCCATTTTCCCCGATTTTTGGACTTTCTCCGAAGGAAGTTCACGTGCTGACCAAGGTTGAAAACCTTAGGCCAACAATCTCTCCCTTTCTGATGATGATAAACTTCTCAATAATCGCATTAAGAAATGTATCAACAAACATAGCATTTCATCAAGTGAATGTATAATGCTCCCCCTATCAACATGCATATTTAGAATAAACTCCCGCTAACTATATGCATGTCTGTCTAGATTATTCTCCCCCTTTTGACATCAATCAAAAAGGACCTAAGTTAAACACTTCTAGACTTCCCTTAAATTACACAATGATTAGATTTAAGTATACATGTTATCAATGATGCTTTGAAATAATAAACACAAAGATAACACAAGCGTCAAGATATGTCAAGAGGGTTATACACACTCAATTATGGAATATCCGAAAGTCATTCGCTCGATAAAGACTAAGCTTCCAATTTTTGATAAAAATGTATCCAAAATAAAATCGAAATCTCAATGAAACTTTTTGCAACTTTTTCAGCGAAAACTAGATTTTTTAAGCAAAGTGCAGTAACAAAAAATTTTCGAAGATTAATTTTTTGCATTTTTTTAATAAACCGCTAAAATTTCAGATTTCATATTTTATCGAAAAATACTCATTTTTCATAATCAGTTCTAATTTTGATCAAACTTGTATATGACTAAGATATGATCATTCTTATCATGTATACGAAGTTTGAATTACTAGAAAGAATCCCAAAGATTACTCAAATGACTTATACAATTTCGATCAAGAATTAACATGGTATATCAAGAAATTATCTACAAGTCATTTTCCTAAATGCTCATGAATTTTCATATAGACAATCAAGTGTTTTATCAAGAGCAAAGTGCAAGAGTTTCTACATGCTTTATGAGGTATCATACTTCATAGTGCATAGGTGAAACTACTATCTCATATAATTTTCAAGTATTTAGCATGTGTTCTCTAAAAGAATTTACATCCTAATCAATGCTCAACTTGCAAGTAATTGAATCATAAATAGTACAAAAGACATTTTCTTAGCAAGTTTATAAACTAGATAGCAAAGGAAAGTCAAGATTGTTTCTCAAAAGTCAAGTTTTGCTAACTAGTGGAGATTCATTTTTTGAGATATAATCAAAAATGAAATCAAAATGAATCAAAGAGATCTCAAGAAGTGAAAATAGTTTAAAATCAAGATCTCAAATCCTTCATAATGTTGAAAACCAACACGGCCACAATTAGCCAAGGTTTCAATACCAAAGGTTGCATAAAATGGCCTCCGAGGAGACCGAAAATAAAATGAAAAATTGAAATTTAAAAACTTTATACCACAAGGATGTTAATCAAGGGTGAACATACGAATAATCAAGTATTAAGTGAGTATTAAATAAACCATATACACTAATTATCAAACTCCAATAATGATGTAAACAAGAGTAGAGTTAGGAGTTGATACCGATCACATTAGTCAAGAAGTTGCAGTAAAGTTAATTCCTCTTTCTTTACTTTCCAAGCAACTTCAAGCCATCAATGTGTCTTCATTTAAGTGTAGTGTCTCCCCTTATATTTAAGCATGAAGACTTTGGTACCCAAATTTCTTTGGGTCCTGAGGGGTTAGAGGCTTTTGGAATCCAAATTGATTTAGCATTGGGGTTTATTTTTAATACACAATCCCTAACCGTATGTCCATACATACTACAACAAAAATAATGACCTTCAAATTTAATAGAAGCATGATGATGGACATGAATGTGTGGATGAGCATGGGAAGATACTTTAGAAATTTTTGCATAAGAGACATGGGCATACATATTTTTTTCATTTTCTCATTTAATGAAAACAACTCATTTCTTAATGATAACATGTCATCATTCAAATTTTGTAGATCTACATTTTTCTTTTCTAAGTAATTTTTATCGTTTTCTAGAAGTTCAACCTTCATTCTTGACTCATTACAAGAAAGCAAAAGATCATCATTTTTTTGTTCTAGCATTTTATTTTCCTTTTAAAGTTCCTTGAATCTTTTTCTAACAATACTAAATTCTTCATATATATGCTCAATTTCATTTTCTAATTCTACTTGAGTAAAGATATTACCACCTATAGTAATAATGGGTACCTCATTATCCTTTGTCATGAAATAAAGGTTTGCATTCTCCCTTGAGCTTTCTTCCCCATTTGTAGGTGATGATGACTCGCTTACATCCCAAATAACCATTAATGCTTTCTTCTTCATCATTCTTCTTTTATCTTTCTTTGAGGATGATGAGGAGGTGAGCTGGTCTTAGGACAATTGCTCTCCAAGTGTCCGGGCTTGTTGCATTGGAAGCACATGATTCTATTTTTGCCATTCTTCTTCCTCTTGAGAGGCGTTCCCATTAGTTCCATCAACATCCGCCCAAGGTGAATCATATCTTCGTGGTACTTGGATTCTTCATTCTCCGATGATGATAATGATGATGAGGTCCAATCACCAAATGATGCTTTTAAGGCAATGTTCTTGCCTTTGGGGGCATCTTCCTTCTTTTTTTGTCTTCATATGGATCTCAAGGGTCATGAGAGATCCAATGAATTCGGTGAGCTTCATGGTGCCAAGATTCTTGGCCTCCATGATAGCAATTACCTTTGGCTCCTATGCTTTGAGAAGTGATCGAAGAAGCTTTCTTACTTTTTCTTCCTCTTATATGTCCCTTCCAAGGTTAGTTAAAGCATTTGCAATATTTTGAAAACGAGCATACATTTGATCTATTTTCTCATGAGTATGCATTTTAAATAGTTCATAATCATGCTTAAGCAAATTTATTTTGGACTCTTTAACTTGGGAAGTTCCCTCATGAGTAGTTTCTAAAACATGCCAAATATCAAAAGCATATTTACAACATGATATTCTATTGAACTCATTTATGGACAAACCACAATGTAATGCATTTACTGCTTTCGCATTCAAATTAAACAATTTGATCTCTTCTTGAGACCAATCATCCATGCTCTTGGAGGGTACCTCATAATTAATATGAATAGTTCTCCAAATATCTAATCCTAGGGATGAAAACCCTCGACCTAGTGTGATACTAGAATCCATGAGTGTAGGTTAGATGGTTAAACCTAAGCCTACAACCTTGCTCTGAGACTAGCTCCCAGAATCAGGCGTTACTAACTTTTCCCAAACCAATTGGTGAAAGGAAAGGGCGCTACCCTCATCTTATACTGTATAGGGACCGAGCACCCCCGGCGTTCGACTGTGACTCGGCCAAACTCGGCCTCTACCACGGGACAATTGCTGACACAACCCGGCCAACAATCTCCCCCTCAGTAATTACTCGCTGGGATTCGAACCCGGGACCCAGCTCTGATACCAGCTCCCAGAATCAATCGCTACCAACTTCCCCCAAACCAATTGGTGAAAGGAAAGGGCGCTACCCTCATCTTATACCGTATAGGGCCTGAGCGCCCCCGACGTTCAAATGTGACTTGGCCAAACCCGACCTCCACCACGGGACAATTGCTGACACAACCCAGCCAACAGACCACACCGATCGTTTCATTTCTGGCGCTGCGTACGCGCCATCTACCTATTAGAGACGACATCGAGCAACCGTTGCTGAACCGACATACATGTTTGTATAATGAGCGACGATTAACAAGGTCGTCGCTCAACCATCGCATATGTTCTATCAATAGCGACAGCCCCCGCGTCCCTAGGTACACCGAAGCCGTTAGCGACGATTACGTCGGCCGTGGCTGATACCCATAGCGATCGAACTATTTTTTAGTAGTGGTAAAAGAACAATTTATCATAATTACATATTTGTATATCATAAAAAATACTCACTACAACAAACCATCTAAATTTCAACGTCGAATCAAGAGTTAATTTCGATGTCTACATGAGTCAAAAAGTACATTTCGACGCTTGTAAAAGTGATGAAAGTGAGTGAAGGATGAAGGGAGCTGGAGTTGACGTATCAACGCCTTGTCAAGCGTCGAAATGTTACATATCGACGCTTGTGACAGCCATCGAAACAAGCGTCGAAAATATTAAACAAAAATTAAAAAAAATCCTTGTATATTGGTGCCTGTCAATGCCATTGGTATGCAATTATATATATATATATAAAAAATAGTCGAGGAATCCAAATTCCTCGACAGCGCCGCACGCGGAATTCGAATTTCGTGTGCGATATTCGAGCCACACATGCTCGAATACCACGTTGGTATTTGAGCAGACGTGGCTCGAATTCTGCGTGTGGTGTCAATATTCGAGCACACGCGGCTCGGATACCGCGTGCGCCTCACCCGATATTGGAGTCGCGGCTACTTGATTTCCAACACGCGACGGAAATCGAGCGATCGTTACAGCAGACACCACTCAATTTTCGCCGTGTGGCAAAAATCGAGCAAACATTTTGAATTTCGCGCTGCTAAATTCATTTTAAAATTATTAATTTTAATTAAATAATTAAATAATTAATTTATATAAATTGATAAATAATTTAATAACTCGAAATGAAAACAAAAAAACTATACATAAAAAAAATTAGAGTACTAACCTTTGAAATGAATGTGATGCCTTAAAAAATTCCGAAAATCTGAAAAATAAAGAAGAAAAATTAGAGTAGAAAAACAATTAAGAAGTAAAGAAAAAAATAGATGAAGAAAAAATGAAAAAGAAGAAAAAGAAGAACAGATGAGAAAGAAGAGGAGGAAAAGAAGACAAGAAAAAAGAAGAAGAAGAAAGAGGTATATTTATAGAAGAAAAAAAAAATAAAAAAATAAAAAAAAATTCTGGAGGCAAAAAATCTTCAGCTTTTCCTGGGTAAAGCACCCCTTGGCGAGCATGCCGAGGGGCTTTACTCGCGCGCGCCCGCTAACCCGCCCGGGTTAGCGGGTTTGAGCGCTCATTCGCCCGTTTGCACGCGTGGGTCGCGCTCTCGTGAGCCCGCGCCACCTGCAGGCAGGCGCCAAAATATTTCGGCGCCTGATGCCAAGGCGTCGAAATATTTTGGCGCTTGCTGCTGTAACCTCAAAAAATTTTCGACGTCTTCTGCAAACGTCGAAAATTTCTTTATTATATATTTTTTTCTTTAAACGTTTTGACATCGGTAAGAAAAGTCTAAAAAAATCCGTCAAAAATTTATGATTTTATATAAGTACTTATATATGACTAATTTAAATATATACTTAGAGGGTATTTTGGATATTCTAATGTTTTTATTACGACTTTGAAATAAATTTATCCATATTTTCCTTTTAAGAAAAAAATCAAAAATCTTATTTTGATTTTTGAAAAATTATTCTAAAAGGAAAACACGCACAAAACACATTGAGATTGTTGATATACTAATCAAAATTCAACATCGTTGATCAATTTCATAGTAGCCCCAGATGTGATAGCTTAGAATTCAAATTAATAGACATCTATCAAGAGACGAATGGAGACTATTCGTTCATGAGAATTTTTATGGACGAGTGAACAAGAGTTTTGACCGAATGAACAAGAACAATAAGAGAATAAATATAATTATCTTATCTAATAGAAGTTGCACTCTCCAAGAGCCACCTACAGTAACAGAGGTTGGCCACACCTTTAAAATGTGTTCCTTCAATGCCTTAAAAGGTCAAATGGCTGACAATGTTGAGTAAAAGTCAGCAACAAATCAGAGAGAGATTTGAGGCTCCACAAAGTTGAAAAAAATAAATGATTCTAATATCCACTTTCAGTATGTTCGACGTTAGGCATGATCAATTGTTCGGATAGTGGAATTTAATCAGTTTAACACTGTTTTAGCTAGAATTTGTGTAAATTCCTTGGATTCTTAATTTGACCTTATTTGAGTTTTCTAATAGATAAAAAATAATTGAGGTCCTACCAAATAGTTTGAGGTTATTATTAAAAGAATTATAATTATAATTATAGCTCTTAAAAGAAAGATAAATATCTACAAATCATTTATAATGTTTTCTTTATTTTTTAATTTTTCTAAAATATAACGTCAAATTTTGGTAGGAGGGAATCACAATAAGCTCCCAACTGAAAAATTAAAACTGAGCACAATAAGCTGCTAACTAAAAATTGAATACTAAACACAAGAATAAACCTGCAGACTGCAGTTGCTACACTAACAGATCTATAAAAACATCAAAAGATAGCAAAATTATACAGGTACATAAACTTAAGTAAATAAGACATAAAACATCAACGGATGATTGCAACTATTACACCAACTGATACATAAACTTAAGTAAAAATTATTAGATTAAAGGAATTAGAGAAAACAAATGTACACAAAAATTGATATATTCGACTCACAAAGGAATTTTCTCTTGCTAAATTAGTAGATTAAAGCATCAAAATATGATCCCAAAATTATATTTTGATGTACTTCTCTTCTTACCTTGCGACAGCGGCTTGATCACGATCTAGCGACGGATTGAGCTAGGATGGGATCCGGCGGACAGCTTCGGTCCGTCTCCTTCTTCCTCTGTTCGGAACAGGGTTTGCAGCGACTAGTGAATCGACACCCGGCTTTGCTCTCTGCACTCAATGTCGGAGGATCAGTCAAATATTATAAAACCTCAACCAGTCAAATACTGATCTAGCGCCGGCTTGATCTCCTTCTTCCTTTGTTCGGAATAGGGGAAGAGATCTATCTTCTCGTCGGAATCTGGTTCTTTAGGAGGAGTGGCTCGTCGGGCTTTGCTCTCTGCACTCAATGTCGGGGTGAGGATCGTCGCCGACTGAGATGGATCACTAGAGATGAGGAAAAGGGTATTTGGACGCGAGGAGGATGAAGGTTTTTGGACGTGAGGAGATCAGAAAGGCGGACGGCGAATAGAGATTTCTTAAGGGTTTTTGGGGCGGACGCGAATAGATCAGCGGATAGAGAGTAGCAGCGGACAGAGAGGTGACACGAAAAGGGATGGCGGACGCGAGAAGTAGCGGGAAAATGAAATGACGGACACGAGAAGCAGCGGGAAAATAAATAAATTAATTAAAAAAATTAATCGGCGACCTTCACTGGCGCCGATTATTAATCTAAGTAATTAAGCATTGCTTTAGATTAATAATCGGCGCCACATAAGGACGTTACTTTCTGCCGCTATTCACTACTTTTCCTGTAGTGTTCGATTAGTGGTATAAGGCTGGTTTTCTACTTGCTTGGACGACCATTATGTGCGACCTACCGAGGCCAAACTCTATAAAAGCCTTGTCCCGACCGACCTTACTAGATTGAGGATCGATGCTCCATGATATCATAATGTCATTCGTTTGTATCCTTAGTGCTTGAAAATGTGTAACCCTAGTAAAAACTCCACCATTAAGCCATTTTCTCATGACTCTTGAGATCCTTGTTCTAGAAGTGCAAATACTTCGAAAGGCTACACAAGCATTGCTAGGCAACAAGAAGAGACAGTCAGCAAAGTTACCTAACAAATTCTTCTCTTAACTTGTCATTTTATTGTATTTGTTTTTGTTTTTCTATTGTTACTTGTAATCTCTTATGAGACCTATGTTGGTCTTGTTTTGTTACCATATCTTTTATATATATATAATCCATTTTATACTAAAATATGCCAAATCTATAAGTGAAAGTGTCGTTTTTATATAATATATTATTATTATATAATTAACACTATTATAATTATAATAATATTAATATCTTATTTAGTGATGTTTTATGATAAAATAAATAAAGGACAACACAAAGGGTAACTTGTGTTGGTCTAAGGTTTTCAACCTTAGTCTTAATCTCGGTTTTGATGATAACAAATATGGAACTAATGATTTTATGGAGAAATATTTTCAGATTCCATATCGGTTAGCGTACGACATCTCTAATCAGAGAAATCGGCAAGCACTACTAGAAATTGAGTCTTCAGCAACGGCTATTAGCAACGGCCACTCAAGCCATTGCTATTTGCAACGGCATTCTTACGGCCGCTCAAGCCATTGTAGATATGTTGTATCTGCAACGGCTTTCTAACGGACACGCGAGCCGTTGCTGATGATTTTAATTATCAGCAACGGCTTTCTAACAGACAAGTGAGTCGTTGCTGATGATAACTTATTAGCAACAGCTTTCTAATGGGCGAGTGAGTCGTTGCTGATAAGTTTATATAGGTCGCAGATCGCGCCCGACCCTTCTTCCTCCCGCTGCTGCCGCTGCCGCCTCCTCCTCCCGCCTCTCACCGCCGCTGCCGACGCCGACGACGCCGAGCTGTCGCTGCTAGGGCTGGCAACGGAGCGGATACGGTGCGGATACTGGATTATTCGTATCTGCACCGCACCCCATATCCGCCCATCCGTATCCGCACCGTATCCGCTACGGATGTGAATATGGATATCCATATTCGCACCGTTTCAAATACGGATATCCGCACCGCATCCGTATCCGCACCGTATTTAATAAAAAAATATTAAAATTATATATTTAATTAAAAAAATCAATAAATTACCAATTCATTGATCCAAAATAAATATATAATATACTTCAAAATTCATCTTGACATGAAATTACCATAGAGCTCTTATATATATTAATAACTTATATGGGCAAAATAGTAATTCAGAGACGCGAATAGGCGATGCGGATACGGTGCAGATACGGTGCGGATCCACAGCCATATCCGTATCCGCATCATATCCGCGCGGATATAAGTTTTCTAAATCCATATCCGTATCCATATCCATTTTTACTTGCGGATATGGATCGAATACGGTGCGGATGCGGTTTTTAGTTAGCGGATGCGGATAAAATTGCCACCCCTAGTCGCTACCGACGTTGTCGTCCGTCCTCGACCGCCGATTTCAGGTATTGATCGCCGTCCGGCCGTCTCTTCCCGTTGCAGCCGGCGGGAAATCTGATCTTAACCCTATTTTTAGGGTTTTGGCCGGCGGTGGTCGGCCGATGGCCGTCGCCGGAGCTTGTACAGTGTCCGGACACACTGTCCGGACACTGTACGCCGGACTCCGGCGTCGGAAATAGTAGATTTATATTTTTTTATTTTTTTATTTATATGTTAATTAATTATTTAGATTAATTGTTTAATTTGTTAGATTAATTATTAGGGTTTAGATTAATTTCGACGAGTTGATATGTTTCACGTACGCATCGACGAGTCGGATATGATTTAGCAAAACCTTAGATCCGTTCGGGGATTATATGTTCGTGTAAAAGAAGTAGATGATCTTTTATACGACGTACAATTCTTGAATTGTCCCTGATTGGATAATTTGGGAATATAGTTATTTGTACTGCACTTATATTTTTATTTTAACTATTAACTAATTATTCTAAATTTCGGCAACATCTCTCTTGTTCTCCGATACGCGTCCAGATGATATGCGTATTCGAAGAACTGTAGGGAGATGCTGCCGAAATTTAGAGTGAAGTTAGCGGTTAAAATAAGTACTTAGTGCAATATAAATAACATAAATCCCGAATGGAAGAGGACAATCTCACCTAAAGACATTAACCAAAGAAATTGTCATTGATTGACAAAATCATGTCGGCTGATCGAAGTTGGATGTACCGACGTCTTGATCGTGGAGCTTTAACGAATGAGTTTCGATTAGGCGTAACGTACTTCCTAAATTTTGCCTATTCGAATCGGAATTTCGTTAGCATGGGTGATCAAATCCGATGTCCGTGCCGCATTTGTTCGAATGGATAATTTTTGGATCGGGAGACTGTCACTATGCATCTATATAGCAAAGGATTTGCACCAAGATATTTTCTATGGACTTGTCACGGGGAGTCACGCGAAGTCGGGACGTCGAGCAATCTTGTCGTTCAGACATATGGTGAATCTTCCTCTGTTGGTGCTTCTTCATCCAGTCAATTTAATCCCTATAGAACTATGATACTTGATAGTCTTGGGGGTCAATTCCACCTGAATGATAATGTTGATCGGCCAGTTCTTCAGATATCAGTCCCACCAGATACTACAACGGTTGATATCACAGAAGTACAAACTGCGGTAGAGATTGAATTACCGAATAAAGAAGCTGCAGAATTTTACGAGATGTTGAAAGCTGCTGATGAACCTTTGTATGAGAATTGTCCTAAATACACTAGGTTTTCAGCAATGACACAGCTCCTAAACATCAAGGCCGATTGTAATATTAGCGGAGTTGCGTATGATTGGATTGCGGGATTGATTAATGGAATGCTGCCCACTGATAACAAGTTTGAGCCTACTTTTTATAAAACTAAAAAGCTGATGAGAAAATTGGGGCTTGGGTACGAAAAAATACATGCATGCTAAAATAACTACATTTTATATTATAAAGAAAATATGCAGTTGGATAAATGCCCTGTATGTCAACATCCTCGTTACAAGGAGAAGAAATCGGCCCGACAGAAAAATATCTCGTTTAAGGTGCTTCGGTATTTTCCACTAACACCGAGGCTTCAAAGATTATTCATGTCGGAAAAGACAGCCCCCTACATGAGTTGGCATGCAAGAAGTCGTGATGATACAGTAATGACTCATCCATCTGACAGTGAAGCATGGAAACATTTGGATACATGTTATCCTTCATTTGCTAGGGATACTAGAAATATCAGATTGGGATTGTGCACAGATGGTTTTAATCCGTTTGGACATTCTGCAACTCCTTATTCAGTTTGGCCAGTGCTGTTGACAGTTTATAATTTTCCACCATCAATGTGTATAAAAGATGAATTTATTTATCTTTCAATGATTATTCCGGGTCCTAAGGGTCCGCGAAAAGAATTTGACATATTTCTCAGACCCTTGATAGATGAATTGAAAATATTGTGGACCGAGGGAGCTATCACTTATGATTGTCATCGGAAGCAAAACTTCAATTTAAAGGCCGTGGTCTTGTGGACATTCAATGATTTCCCGGCGTACGACATGTTGTCTGGTTGGAACACTCACGACCGACTCTCTTGTCCGTATTATATGGAACACTCTAAATCAATCAGTCTTCAGAACGGACAAAAAATCTCATTCTTTGATTGTCATCGTCGATTCCTACCGGTTAATCATCAGTATCGAAGGAATCGTAATAAATTTACTAAGGGCAAAGTCGAAAGAGATGGGCCACCATCGATGTTGTCTGGTGAACAAATATTAGCACGTGTTTCAGCACTTCCAGATATAGTATTTGATCGCAATGAAAGAGTGTCAGGTTTTGGCCAAATACATAACTGGGTGAAAAAAAGTATCTTTTGGGAATTGCCCTATTGGAGTTCATTATTGATTCGACATAATTTAGATGTCATGCACATTGAAAAAAATATGTTTGATAATATTTTCAACACTTTGATGGATATTTCCGGAAAAACTAAAGATAATGTCAAAGCCCGACATGATATGAAAATACTTTGTAAAAGACCAGAGTTGGAGTTACAAGAGGTCAACGGACGATATCTGAAACTGAAGGCCCTATATGTGTTAAATAAACAACAGATCAAAGATGTTTGTCAACACTTGACTGAATTAAGACGTTGACTGAATTAAGTATGTTTTTTAGAAACATTTGTGCAAATGTCCTTCGAGTCGAAGATATGTCAACACTTAAAAATAATATTGTTGAAATCATATGCAAGCTGGAGCAGTTTTTCCCTCCTGCATTTTTTAACTCAATGGAGCATCTACCGATACACTTGGCATACGAGGCACGAGTTGGTGGCCTCGTTCAATATCGGTGGATGTACTTATTTGAAAGATACATGAATCGTCTGAAGAAAAAAGTAAAGAACACCGCAGCTGTTGAAGGATCAATATCTGAATCGTATATCATCCAAGAAATTTCAACATTCTGCTCATTTTACTTTGAATCGACAGTACAGACAAGATTTGATCATCTTCCACGTAACGACGACGGGGGTGTTCGACATTCAGATGGACGTTTAAATATATTTTATCACTCTGGTCGTGCTTTTGGTTCTCGTCCATCTCGACACTTAAGCGAGGAAGAGTATTATTTGACACACTTGTATGTATTACTCAATTGTCCAGAGATTGAACAATTCATTGAAATATTTGACATTGAGATTGTGCAAAAATACTCTATTCACAACGATGAAGAATTGGAGAGATTACGAAATCGTGATTTCCCTACTTGGATTCAGACTTACAGCAAAGATCACAGAGCTGAAATAGATGAAAGAATATTTGAGTTTGTTAGTGGACCGTCGCGACTTGTGTCGTGCTATAGCGGATATTTTGTTAATGGGTATAAATTTCACACGGTTGAATATTCATTTACAAAGAAGACGATGAATGCTGGGGTCTGTGTGAAAGGGACAACCTATGTTGAATGTGATATGGATTTTTATGGACTGGTGGAAGAAGTGATAGAGTTGCACTACTTCGGCTTGAAATCAGTTATTCTATTTAGATGTCATTGGTTCGATACAACAGAAAGGGGCATGAAAGTTCATCCAAAATACAAATTTGCTGAGGTTAATTACAAATCTAAATTGGCAGCAAATGAGCCTTTTATATTGGCATCACAAGCCGAACAAGTATATTATGCGAAGTATCCGACTTGAAATAAAGATAGAGCAGATTGGCGTGTAGTCTGTAAGACAAAAGGTAGAGGAAAAATTGATCCGATAGTAGGAGAAAATGAGCTGATACCTGATATGACACATGGTTTCTATCAAGAAGATGATCCTCCCGTTGTAGATCGTATTATTCCAATACTCGAGGATGCAGACACAACGTCAATTCAATTAGAAGTTGAATATGCTGATGATGACGATCATGAAATTGAGGAAGCTGGAGATGAAGAAGATGAAGAAGAGGAAGAAGAGGAAGAAGAGGAAGAAGAGGAAGAATTCGAAGACTATTATTCAGATGATGATGAATAATTGTAAAGTATATATTTTATTAAATATATCTCTACTATTTATACAATAATCTGATTATAAGTCTATTCGACAGATATGTCTGGTCGTGGTTATCGTCGTAGGAGAGCTTCGGAGTCTCCGATCGGTGAGACTCCTACACTTACTCATGCTGCTGACCCTCATGCCGATGATACTACCGAGGCTAGTACATCCAGACGCAGGCGGCCACGCGGGCCGAACAGGTGGCAGCCTCCACCAGCCACAGAGTCACGTAGATTTATTAGCGTGATTGGGGAGCGGTAATATATCATGAATTATGAATCATTACAAATTCATTATATTATAATATAATATTAAAATTTATTTTTGTTGTGCAGGTTCGAGCAAGAAGAAGTGTCGAGGAGCATTTCTTCTACTATTCGACGATACATGCACGGGGCATGGCCTACGTGGTCACATGTCCCTAGCGAGCACGTCGACATGTTATGGCGCGAGTTTGAGGCATGTATTATTATTATTTTTACATGCATGATGATTAATATTGGTACTGATATTATTATTTTGCAGGCTCGCTTTACATGGGCCGAGGACCAGAGGCCATTCATTTACGCTGCCTGGGAGGCTATTTCCCGTGCGAGGTACAACGGGCAGTTGGGGCAGGCTCGGTCCCAAGCGATGGCCCGAGCTGGGACCACTAACATCGCGGAGACTCGGGGATACGGCCCCGATTGGATTACTCCGGATATAAGGGACCAGCTCATGGGAATATGGTCGACGGATCGATGGTAGGAGGTTTCTTGGAATGCGGCTAGAAATCGCATGTCGGGGGGAGCAGCGCGTCACACCGGCGGCTCTGTTGCATTTGCAGTTCACGTGAACCGTATGGTAAGTATACCTTTTAATTATATATTTTATTTGTTACTATGTGTACTAATTAATGTATTTGTTTTGTAAATGTAGACGACGGTGTCGGATGACGGGACTGTCCAACGACCCTCTCTGATGGCGGTGTTTGAGCGGACTCACCGTCGAGCACATGGGACGGGGGAGTACATCGACAACCGCGCTGCATACATTATGGTAACTATATATTTGTTTAAATTATTCATTATATATTTATAATTTAAGTTTTATGATAAATATTAAACAAAAAATCAAACTCGAGTAGGAGACCTACAGCCAGACAGTGATGCAGCGTGGGGGCACCCCTGAGGACTTTGACGCAGCAACGTGGGTCGAGGCCGCAGGTGGTTGGGACCATGGCCGTGTATATGGCTTTGCAGATAGTGGTCATGCGCGAGCCGTATTAGGGCCACTTGGGGCATCGACCCCTCCGGTCGCTGGTGAGCGGCCGTCCACCTCTAGATCCAGTTATGATCATAGTAGCAGAATAAGGACTCTAGAGGAGACGGTCGCGCGCTAGAGTCAGATGATGGCAGAGATGCATGCTATGCTACGCAACATGTCAGGTCATCCCGAAGCAGGCATCTCTTCGGCATCATCTAATCCATCGTCCTCGAGTCAGTCCACGCCGGTGTACACTCAAGCACTCCAGACCCCGCCATATGATCCAGACCATCCTCCATCGTCATCGTAAGATTTTTTTTATATTGACTTTGTTACTGAGATATTGGACTTGTTTAATTTATTTTGTTTGGATATTGATACTTCAATTTTGCATTTGAATAGTTTTTATACTATTGTGGATAATTATCAATATAAATATAATTGTTTTGATGTATATCTTGGTGTATTTGTGATGTGTGAATGAATGTGTGTATGAGTGTATGAGTGTGTGAGTTATGTATCAGATAATGTATCAATGTATCAATGGAAATTTGAAATTTGAATTTTTTTCGTTACCAGGTTCACATCATCAGCAACGGCTTTCCCACAGCCGTCCGTGGGAAAGCCGTTGCTAAAAGTGTATCGAAAGCTGTTGCTGATGACCTACAACAACGGCTTAGCGACGGGATTTTACTAACCGCGTTGCTACGGACTCAGCGGCCGTTGCTATTAATGTTATCCGCAACGGCTCCGGGTCCATGGCAAAACCGTTGCTGATAATATTTTTAGCAACGGCCCGAGCGGCCGTTGCTGATCCATTGCTAAGTTATCAGCAAGGCGACTTTCTGCCACGGCTCCATTGCAACGGCTCCGGCCGTTGCTGATGCTCTTCAGCAATGGCTCAGCAACGGCATCAGCCGTTGCTGATGCCCATGTTTCTAATAGTGAAGGACACTCGTTGATGCTTGGGACGCTTCGTGAATAATATAGTTTAGGTTTAGGATGTTTAGAATAATTGTATTAATCCTCATTATGATGCATATATCCCTAGGACATGAACCTAACCTATTACCAAGACTTTCCAAGTTATAAACAACAATTGAGGATGGAATGTTATAACATTCCCGGAATATCCCGGATGGGATATTGTAATATTCCGGATGGGATATTGTAATATTCCCGGAATATCTCAGATTATAATACCCGAGATTCCTAATATAATTTTTGTTTGGTTCAGCGAGCCGATTCAGGGACTAACTGAAAGGAACAATGCCCTTGAGCCAATCACTTGTCGATGTGTTTAGAGACTTACAAGGGTAATCAACTTAATAAGGCAACCTTTTCATCAATATGCTGCATCTTTATTAATAAAGATTGTGATGAACCCCATGAACCCGGGCAACTGATTCCGAGGCCATGATGAGTTCATACTAGTGAGACTTGGAATCCATATGCCCATGTTCTAAATGTTCCTAGTCGTAGGATCACCAATTAGGGGATTGATGATTCCGGATAGACTAGCGCACTTGGTACATGCCCTATACGATAAGGGGTAGCTGATCTCATAGTTACCTATGAGTCGTCATTAATGTACAAGTGCAGGTGCTCATTAGGGAATGAGTTCACTGAACGGACCTGCACGAGGAATACAAAATGGAATCCTTACATGAGTGCCAATAGGATATTCCTCGGGTAATAGTAGATGCAATCAGTCCATGGACTTAGGGTTGTCATGGTTACCTTGTGAGTGATGACCCATTGCCTTGGTTCTATCCCTATGTGGCCCTCAGCGTCATGTGCTGAGTATTACTGGGCATGGGGAAACATTCATGAAGGTAGGTGAGCAACCAACATGGAATCAATTACTCCTAGTGAGAGGAGATAATATCCTATGTGTCCTTACATGTATCGACTCGAAATCTCTTGCCATAATAGACATGAAAGTCAGGAAGATGTTTTTGACGTTTCATTATTGAGACGACATCTTAGCGGGTGGAATACATATGAATCGGTATTAGGGTTTGACACTTCTTTCATACCCTAGCCGACTTCGGGACATTGTAACTGAGGGACTTAGTTGCACGGTAACTAATCGCCGAAGGGCATTCGATCTGCTGTAGATTGAACCTCACACTATCCGGGTAGTCATGACACATTGCTAGACGTCAATCTTGACTTGTGAGTGGAGTCTCTCACGACCACACTAAAGGGGTTTTAGTGGTGGCTTGTAAGATTCGAATAGATGTTGTTCTATTGGATCCGACTCTCCGTTATGCACAACTCACACAACAGGTAGGGCTGAGCATTGGGCGGGTCGGGTCAATACCCAAAAAGTTCAAAAAAAAACCCTACCCGACTTGATTTTTTAATTGGGGCCCGACCCGAATAACCCAAAAAAATTGGGCCCTGATCTGTTTAGCCCGTTTAACCCGAAATATATCATCCCTTCACTATCATTCAAAGTTTCAACTCCATAATTCAACATACATAAATAAAATGAAAATTACACATACCATTACCACATAACTAAATGTCTAAAATTACCACAAAGACATCAACTTAATCACCAAACAATTAATCACAAACTTATATGTCTTAATTTCTTATATCCTATACTTAATGTCTTAATCTATACTTAAACAAATCTATAAGTATAACTAATCTATACTTAATATATACTTATCAATTATCATTATCAATTATACTTAATCTAATAATCTATAACTAATATATACTTAATCTATATCAATCAAAATTATAATCTGTGAAATCTATTTCATAGTGGGACAGTATTACATTATATCAACCTTAATCAAATCAAAATTATATCAAAATTAATCAAATCAATTATCAAATACATATCAAAATTAATCAAATCAAATACATTAACATTATTACCTATTTACCTTGAGCAGTTGAGCCTACGTCTTGGTCGGTCGGCACTCGATAGGACTGTTGGAGCAGACGGGCAATTGTTGCCGGATCGCCAGCGAGCAGCAGTGTCGGGATACTCAGAGTGTCGGGAGAAGGATCGCCGACACTTGGCAGGCAATTGTTGGTGAGGAAGAGTGGAAGACTGTAGCCTGTAGGCATGTCGAGACTTGGGAGCCGGGAGGGAGGATTGTCGCTTGTCGTTTGTCGGGCAGTAGTTGTTGGCGAGGAGGCTGGAGGATCGGCGTCGGCAACTCGGCGGGCCAGCGGGGTGGGGCAACTGGGTCCTCGGGGAGTCGGGATCGGGGATTAGGGCAGAATGTAGAGGGGAGTCACCGAGTCGGGGGTGGGCGTCGGGGTCCTTGGGGTCTCGAGGAATCAAGGATTAAATATTTGAGTCGGGGTCTGGGGGCGGGGAGTCGGGCTTGAGTCAATGGGTCATTGGATCGGGGCCGTCGGGCGACTGGGCGGGAATGCAGGTTTTTTTTTAAAGTTAAAATCAGGCGGGTTGGGTTAAACAGGGTTTTCACCCGAACCCGACCTGACACGAAAATTTATATGAAAATTTGAAAATTGTAACCGATCCGACCCGTTATACCCAAATAACGCGACCTGAATTGAATTTTTGAGTCAATTTTGTCAGGTTTTTCGGGTCGAATCGGGTTTTGCTCAGCCCTAACAATAGGCTAACCTCGTAACGGATCTTATGAGATAAAGTCTGTATGCGGCACTATATGTCTACTAGCATGGACATGCTGCAATACGATCATGGATCTCGTTTATGGACATGATAGCAAATTGGTTACTCTTCTTGGAGAAGGTTTAGGATTGCATTCTTGAGAGTCTTGTTGAAGAGAAAAGCTCCAAGAACTCATTTTCATCTCCTTGGGTGGCCGGCAATTTCCTCTTGGGTGTGTCATCTACTTCATCTTTTTGGACGAATCCAAGAAGGACAACGAGGTATTTCTTCATCTTCCTCGTCGTTTCGTGGTTTTCTTATCCCCTCTTCCTCCCTTTTGGTGCTTGCTTCTTTGTGGAAGGGCCGGTTTCACCTTGGTGCGTTTCGGGGTTGAGATTGTCTCTTCGTTGAGCCACAACTAGTCTCCGTGTTCGCTACCCCCTTGTTGCAAGGCTCTTGGTGTGTACTTTCCTTGGAGGATGTGCGCGTGTGCATCTTGAAACGAGGATAGGAGCAGCCATACCATATGTAGTATAAGATAAATCTTCTCCTTCTACTTGTTGATTGAATTTCTTAAAGATTGCTAAAGTTGATTGCTAGTTTAGGGATGTTTTGAATTTTTAAATCGCTTTTTCCATTGTGCTTCTTCTTCCCATCCCAACACTAACCGGGTTGAGTCACGAGATCGCTACGACTAGAAGGTATAGTCGGGTATACTTTAATTTGTATGGCTATGTAATTTATGCTCTTGTATTTTACAAATTGATATTAGGCTCAAGTCGGGTTAGAATCGGGTTCACGGGTCAAGTTGGAGATTAATTTGGATATGGGTTGAGTCAGTTTTGGGGTTAAGTTAACTAATGGCATTGTTGTAATTAAAATAAAAAAATAAAACCCCATCAGCCGCCGTACGGCTCAAGGGGAGCCGCAAGGAAATCGAGAGGGTGATTAAGGCGGTGGCACCGGAGCTCGTGGTTGTCGCCGGAGGTCGAAACATCGTCGATCTTTCTTCCCTTTTCCTTCCATTAAGTCTAAGGTGAGTGGAAGAACCTAGGCCGAAACATGATCGAGAGTAATTCTTGTAGTATTCGTGTGATTTCTTGATCCTTGATGATTCTTCTTGAAATCTACGTTGTTTCTACGATTTTATGCATCGATTTCTATGATTTTAGGGGTCAGCCAAATCAAGAAAAAAGGAAAAAGGTCATGTTGAAAATTTTCCCAATTTTCTCAAGTCGTAAAGGCTTGTAGATTGTAGTTCTTGCATGCTTAATTACGGTAGAGATTAAGGAGAAACATGTTTTTGAATGAGATATGATATCCTCCACCCCTAAGGGTTCGGCCGAACATGGTAAACCCATGTGTAGGGTTCGATCGAGTGGGGGAAAAAGGGGAATTGGGTTACAAAATATATTTCCCTTAGAGATTTATGAATGGCTTGATATATGGATGATGCATATGTTATAATACTTGTAGGGAAGTTTTTCTATGATTTCTCAATTGTAGGAAATTTGTTTTCATGATAGCTTAATTGTAGCATGATTATTTTGCATAGAACATCTACTTTGAGATATCCTACATTGATTTAATGATGCTGAAATTATATGTATAATAGCATAAAATGCTTATTTAATTGCTATGAAATTATGTGGATAATTATAGTAAATTTATTATGGAATTATCTCATGATTTATGCTATGTGATTAGGGGTGAGCAAACTTCCCCGATTCACCGAAACCGAACCGAAACCGATTTAACCGAACCGAATTAACCGAATTAATTTCGGTTCGGTTTTCGGTTAAAATTTTTTTTGGGTTCGGTTTTCGGTTCGGTTCGGTAAATTAACCGACGGTTCGGTAAATTAACCGACGGTTCGGTTAATTTACCGAATTAACCGAATATATATGTATATATATATGTATATGTATATATATATATATAATAACATATATTAGATATTGGTATTTGTCTTGGTGGTTAAGTGTTAGATATTGGCTTTCCGCCGTCCAGGTTCGAATCCCATATTGTGTAATAATATTTATTTAACATTCGGTATATATATATATAATAGGTGTAAGTTATATATAAATTGATAGTAATGTTTGCTGAGATGGTTAGAAAGGTTAAAATTAAAATCTAATTTCTCAGTGGGCTGAGTTCGAGTCCATTCTTTGAAATTTTTTTTTTTTTCCGGTTACCCGAGCCAAATTAACCGAACCGAACCGAAAATTCGGTTAACGGTTAAATTTTTTTCTTTGGTTCGGTTCGGTTAACCGAATTTTCGGTTCGGTTAAAAACCGAACCGAACCGATGCTCACCCCTATATGTGATTTATTAATTTTAGCAATTATCTTGTCAATGGCATGCTAATTCAAATAAAGGCATGTTGTATGAGACATTAGAAATTGATAGATGGAAAAATTAAACAAGATTGCCTAATTAATTTTGTGGACTTAAATATGAGAGGTGGAGCCTCTCTAGTTGACGACATAAATCATAAAAAATTTTACATGGACTTTGGACTTAGAAACATTAGGTGTTACATCTAGGGAAGTTAAACACCTAAGTGTTGTTTGTGAAGGCCCAGGATAGGGGCTGGTTGTGGGCGGAGGCCCGGAAAGTAGTTAAAAATTGTAGAATACCTTATATGTGTATTGCGTTTGAGATGGTCGGGCTGAGGAGTGTCTTTAGCCGGCACAGCTATTGCTCGACTCAGCAAGTGGATATAGGGTCTTGAGAATACACTAGTAGGCCAAGCTAGGTGTTAGACCCGAGTGGCAAGGGTCTTGAGATTGCGTCAGTGGGCCACGCTAACATTAGACACGAGTGTTTTGGGAGGGACAAGCTATCCCTAACCCGGTGGGGGGCTCTAGAAACTAGTTGGCCATCATAGTTGACGGACCCGATGATTGAATCAATCTATGCGGAATGTATGTGAAATATAATTTACAGTGGTTGTTTAATATTGTTTGATCGTGTGGGTCAGTTGGCCGAGTACTACCATGAAATGAGGGTCGGATATGGCCGAGACTACTTCATAGGGTAAGGCCCATATAGGGCGAGTGGTATCTGTAGTACCAAGTCATGATTGGCTGAGATAGTGCATTAACAGGGTGCGACCGATTGGCAGATTATATGATAAAACCAGTATGTTTATTCTGCATGATATGTTGCTTACAAATTACTATTATACTTGGGATTTAAGTGGAGGTTCGGTAGAACCACTCACTAAGTTTCTCGTGGACTCATGGTTTTATTTGTTTTTGTTCTGCAGAGCCTCACTAGTGAGGTGTGGCTGGTGGCTTGGCATAGTTGGTGGGCAAGTGGTGTCACTGATCTCGTAGCAGGTTGTTAGATAGTCGTAGTCATGTAGAGAGTTTTATTTCATGCATTGAGTTGAGTTACTTGGTCATTTGAGTTGTAAAACTAGTTTTGAACACTTATAAAAGTTTAGTGAACTTCATTTATGTTTTCATGTCAGCTTGATTGCATATTTCTATTGTGATGTAAAATGCATGTTTTAGACTTCGGGGTACAGACACCTACCCTGGCCTGTCACGCGACCCTGAGTTTGGGACGTGACAAAATGGTATCAGAGCATGTGGTTAGGTCTTGACTATGACTAGAGTCGGGGTACTGTTTGAGGCATAGCTAGCATGTCGACATACAGTGTGGTTATGTTACGAGATCAGGTGGCCACGTTTGCACCTCAGCGCGTCATGCGGTTAGTAAACTAAGAATTTTGAATAAGTTATTTGATATTGATGGTATATTTTTCTTGAATGCTAGTGTGATGGAGACTCATAATATTGTGTTGAGCGGCAGTGGCCGTAATTCCACGGTGCGTTAGGGACAAGGCCGAGGTAGGGATAGAGGCCGTGGGAGAGAGCAGGAGGAGGAGGTGGGACAGGATCCTATAGTTGCAGAGCTGCAGGCTCTAGTGGCCTAGTTGACTGAGGCGCTCCGTAGGGAGCAAGAGTTGAGGCAGCAGCAATCGTAGCCGGTACCGGTTGCACCGGAGGTGGCCAATCCAATCTAGCTACTAGAGCGAGTTCCTAGGGTGGCCACATACACTAGCTTCGTTAAATTGAGGCCGTCAGAGTTCATTGGGACAGATCAGCAAGTGGGGGTCACCAGTTTTCTTAGCGACTGCTATGAGTTATGTGAGGAGCTCGAGTGTTCCTCGGAGGCAGCTACTCGTATGGTCAGGCTACAAGGCTACTATTATGGAGCGGTATATACCGATGAGTGTCCATAATAGGCGAGCAATGGAGTTTGAGCTACTACGTCAAACTGGTGGCATGACGGTGCTGGACTACGAGATGGAGTTTACTCAGCTCTCGAAATACCACCTACCTTGATGGCGATTGAGACCTTCAAGGTCAAGAGATTTGTTGAGGGACTAAGAGTGTAGATCAGCAGGCTTATCCATTACACTGAGGACACCACATTCGCTCAGGTGGTGGATGAGGCACTCCAGAAGGAGGCATTAGTGCCATTCGAGAAACATGACGGGCCCCCAAATAAGAAGTTCCGGCCTCAGGGATCGAGAGGTCGGCCCTAGCATTCCGAGGGGACCATTACAGTGGCAGATCACTAGATGATTAGGGGGCACAACAGTACCAGGGGCCGTGGAGGCTCAAGATCAGGGGCGGCACGACAGGTAGGGTTCGGGAGTGCATCATAGAAGACTGAGATGTTGCAGTGTGGTCGTTATGGCAGGAGGGCACAAGAGAGCTTGCTATGGCTATACAGATGCATGCCTTGGGTGTGGATAGGTTGGTCACTTCAAGAAGAATTGTCCAGATAGGGGTAGCCAGAGAACTGAACAGTCTAGGGGGAAAGCGCTGATGTTAGTTGGTTTTGTGGCCCAAAAGGGTTAGGCGCAGGGCAGAGGACAACAGACCAGTCATTCTGAGAGACCTTCTGCGAGGGTCTATGCTATGAACTGTGATGGTGCTGAGGCGTCAAGGGTGGTAGTGACAAGTACTGTTATATTTGGTTCATTTGTTGCTTATGTGTTATTTGATCCGGGTGCTACACACTCTTTCGTATTTGCTATTTTTACTACTAGATTGTTTGAGAAGCCCTATCTGCTTGATGTGCCATATGTAGTGTCGACGCCTATGGGTGATGCTATGTTGGCTAATATGGTCTTTCGGGAATGCAAGGTGTTCATTTGTGGACACGTGTTGAAGGGAGAGTTAACACTTCTGTCGATGCTTGAGCTTGATCTCATACTTGGCATGGATTGGCTGGCGGATCATTTTGCATCAGTGGATTGTAGGGCTAAGACTGTCACTTTTAGCAAGCCTGGATTGCCACAGTTTACCTTACATGGAGATAGAAGGGGAGACCCTATGGGGGTCATCTCAACTCTGAAGGCTCGCAAATTGCTTTTGGGCGGCTGCTAGTCCTTCTTGGCCTTTATATTTGTGGCGGAGGAGGACAGAGGTACGACATGGGATGTCGGGGGAACACAAGTGGTTTGTGAGTTCCTTGATGTGTTCCCTGAGGAGTTGCCAGGTTTACTGCCAAGAAGAGAGATAGAATTTTGCATAGACTTGTAGCCTGGGGTGAAGCCGATTCCATTCCATCTTATTGGAAGGCACCAACTGAGCTCAGAGAATTGAAGGCACAATTGTAGGAGCTGCTCGACTTGGGTTTCATTCGCTTGAGCATTTCTCCATGGGGCACCCCGGTGCTCTTTGTGAAGAAGAAGGACAAGTCTATGAGCATGTGCATTGATTATTGGTAGCTTAACAAGGCGACAGTTAAAAATTGTTACTCATTGCCTAGGATCGATGACCTGTTTGATCAACTTCAAGGGGCGCAGTGGTTCTCTAACATTGATTTGAAATCCGGATACCATCAACTAAGAATCTAGGATTGTGATGTGCCCAAGACCGCTTTCAGGACTCGATATAGTCATTTTGAGTTCCTGGTGATGTCTTTTGGGTTGACTAATGTGTGTGCCCGTAGCCTTTATGGATCTTATGAACCGAGTGTTCAAGGAATACTTGGATAGATTTTTGATCGTCTTTATTGACGATATCATGGTTTACTCCAGGAGTAGGGAGGAGTACTCTGAGCATTTGAGGATGGTCTTGGAAATCCTCAGGGAGCATCGGTTGTATGCTAAGTTCGCCAAGTGCGCATTTTGATTGGACATAGTAGAGTTTCTAGACCATGTTGTGTCACTGGAAGGGGTGAGGGTGGACTCCTCAAAGGTGGAAGCAGTTCAAAACTGAAAGCGGTCGACAGTGTGACAGAGATCCGTAATTTTCAGGGGTTGACCGGCTATTATAGGAAGTTCGTAGAAAATTTCTCCAGGATTGCGGCACCATTGACTTGCTTGACCTAGAAGAAGGTCAAGTTTGTGTGAGATGACAAGTGTGAGGAGAGCTTTCAGAAACTGAAGGACTACTTGACGTCGGCGCTAGTTTTAGCAGTACCCTCGGGCTTGGGAGGGTTTGTGGTTTACTGTGATGCCTCTTGGATCAGTTTGGGTTGTGTTCTGATGCAGTACGTATGGTAGGGTGATAGCTTATGCATTCCTCAGTTGAAGGTTCATGAGAAGAACTATCTAATGCATGACCTAGACCTGGTAGCAGTGGTATTTGCTTTGAAGCCATGGCACCATTACTTGTATTACGAGGCCTGTGAGATTTACACTGATCATAAGAGCCTCCGGTACTTGCTTACCAAAAAGAAACTGAACATGAGGCAGAGAAGATGGATTGAGCTCCTGAAGGACTATGACTGCACCATTATGTACCATCGTGGGAAGACAAATGTGGTGGCAGATGCCTTGAGTAGAAAATACATGGGCAGTTTGGCCCACTTGGGGGTCGGGAGGAGGTCACTGGCTCGAGATTTGGCCCTGTGCTTAGAAGGCGGGACAGTTCCGATCGTGTTAGATTCTGGGGCTTTGGTGGCACACCTGTGAGTACAGTCCACCTTGGTAGATATGTTGCGCACAACGCACGAAGAGGATGCATTTTGTTACTTGACTAAGGGTCTGGTCAGGAGAGGCGACGCTGATGATGGTTACAGAGTCGAGTTTGTGGGTGTCCTGAGATTCAGAGATAGGATTGTGGTGCCTAACATAGCGGAGTTTTGCAGGCAGGTACTAGAGATGGGCCACTGTTCCACATACACGATGTATTAGGGGCCACAAAGATGTACCGAGATCTGAGGCAACATTACTGGTAGAAAGGGATGAAGAGAGAGGTAGTCGAGTTCGTGTCTAAGTGTTTGGTCTGCCAGCAGGTGAAGGCTGAGCACTTGAAGCCTCCAGGGTTGCTTTAGAACTTGGAGGTACCTAAGTGGAAATGGAAGAAGATCACCATGGACTTAGCGATCGGGCTACCGAGGTCTAGAGGGGACAACGACTCTATTTGGGTCATAGTGGTTCGGCTGACTAAGACCACACACATCATACCAGTCAAGATGACCTTTTCAGTTTAGCAGTATGCCAGATTATTTCTAGACCAGATTGTGGCATACCATGGTATTCCTATTATGATCATCTCGGATCGGGGTACCCAGTTCACAGCTCGGTTTTGGTAGTCTTTCTAGGAGGCCCTGGGTACTCAGGTGTGGTTTAGCACTGCATTTTATTCGCAGACTGACGAGCAGTCAGAGAGGACAATCCAACCCTTAGAGGATATGCTAAGAGCATGTGTACTGGACCTAAATGACGGTTGGGAGAAACACCTATGCTGATTGAGTTTGCCTACAACAATAGCTATCATAGTAGAATTGACATGGCTCCTTTCGAGGCCCTATATGGGCAAAGGTGCAGGTCGCCAGTACGTTGGTTTGAGGCAGGAGAGTCACTCATGGTGGGTCATGACCTGGTTGAGGAGGCGGTTGAGAAGGCGAAATTGATCAAAGAAAGGCTGTTGACGGCTCAGAGTCGCTAGAAAATGTATGTAGATGGAAAGGCCAAAGAGGTGGAGTTTGCTGAGGGTGACATGGTATTCCTGAAGGTTTCCCCTATGAAAGGGGTGGTGCAGTTTGGAAAGAAGGGAAAGCTAAGCCCTAGGTTCATCGGGTCGTTCCCTATTCTCAAATGGAGGGGCGCTGTGGCATATGAG
This sequence comes from Canna indica, assembly GCA_034359265.1. NCBI lineage: Eukaryota > Viridiplantae > Streptophyta > Magnoliopsida > Zingiberales > Cannaceae > Canna > Canna indica. Next base: position 28,712,617 of record CP136891.1, read on the forward strand.
CTGGCCTTACCTCCTACCATGGACAAAGTTTACCTTGTTTTCCATGTATCGATGCTCAAGAGATATGTCCGAGATGAGTCCCATGTGATTGAGCCTATTGCAGTTGAGGTGGATACAATTGTCTCATATGAGGAGAGGCTGGTATAAGTGCTTGATCGGCAGATCAGGAAGCTGAGGTCCAAGAAAATTCCCGTGGTAAAGGTCAGGCGGGAGCACCACACTGGATAGGAGGCTACTTGGGAGGTGGACCAGGACAGGAGAGAGTGTTACCTCTCTTTGTTTGAGGATTTGGTGAGTCCTTATACTTTACTAAAATTCGAGGATAAAATTTCCTTAAGCGGGGAAGATTGTAATACCCGAGATTTCTAATATAAATATTTGTTTAGTTCTGCGAGCCGGTTCGGGGGCTAGCCGGGTTGAGTCGCGAGATCGCTGCGACTAGAAGGTATAGTCGGTATACTTTAATTTGTATGGCTATGTAATTTATGCTCTTGTATTTTATAAATTGATATTAGGCTCAAGTCGGGTTAGAACCAAGTTCACGTGTCAAGTCGGGGCTTAATTCGGATACGGGTTGAGTCGGATTGGGGGTTAAGTTAACTAATGACATTATTGTAATTAAAAATATTTATAAAACCGCATCAGCCGCCGTATGGCTCAAGGGGAGCTGCACGGAAACTAAGAGGGCGATCAAGGGGGCGGCGCTAAAGCTCATGGTCATTGTCGGAGGCCGGAACATCGTTGATCTTTCTTCCCTTTTCCTTCTACTAAGGCTAAGGTGAGTGATAAAACCTAGGTTTAAAGAGAAAGCCCTAGCCAACCCTTGTAGTATTGTTTTTTGATGATCGAGAGTGATTCTTGTCGTATCTGTGTGATTTCTTGATCCTTGATGATTCTTCTTGAAATCTACGTTGTTTCTATGATTTTATGCATCGATTCTATGTTTTAGGGGCCAACCGAATCAAGGAAAAAGAGGAATGGTCGTGCCAAAATTTTTCCCAATTTTTTTGAGTCGTAAAGGCTTGTAGATTGTAGTTCTTGCATGCTTAATTAGGGTAGATATTAAGGATAAACATGTTTTTGAATGAGATATGATTTCCTCCACCCCTAAGGGTTCGGCCGAACATGATAAACCCATGTGTAGGGTTCGGACGAGTGGGGGAAAGAGGGGAATTGGGTTAGAAAATATATTTCCCTTAGAGATCTATGAATAGGGGCTTGATATACGGATGATTCACATGTTATAATACTTGTAGGGCAGTTTTTCTTTGATTTCTCAATTGTAGGAAATTTAATTGTTCTCATGATAGCTTAATTGTAGCATGATTATTTTGCATAGAACATCTACTTTGATATCTCCTACATTGATTTAATGATGCTTGCTGGAATTTAATTTAATTATGCTGAAATTATATGTATAATAGCATAAAATACTTATTTAATTGCTGAAATTATGTAGATAGTTATAGTAAATTTATTATGGAATTATCTCATGATTTATGCGCTATGATTTATTAATTTTAGTAATTATCTTGTCAATGACATTCTAATTCAAATAAAGGCATGTTGTATGAGACATTAGAAATTGATAGATGGAAAAATTAAACAAGATTGCCTAATTTTGTGGATTTAAATGTGAGAGGTGGTGCCTCTCTAGTTGACGACATAAACCATAAAAATTCCTACATAGACTTTGGACTTAGAAACATTAGGTGTTACACCTAGGGAAGTTAAACACCTAAGTATTATTTGCGAAGGCCAGGGATAGGGGCCGGATGCCGGCGGAGGCCCGGAAAGTGGTTAGAAATTGTATAATACCGTATATGTGTATTGTGTTTGAGATGGTCGGGCTGATGAGTGTCTTTAGCCGGCATTGCTATTGCTCGACTCAGCAAGTGGATATAGGGTCTTGAGAATGCACTAGTGGGCCACGCTAGGTATTAGACCCGAGTGGCAAGGGTCTTGAGATTGCGTTAGTGGGCCACGCTAACGTTAGACCCGTTTCTGGAGTTGTAAAACCCGTTTCGAACACTTATAAAAGTTTAGTGAACTTCATTTATGCTTCATGTCAGTTTGATTGCATATTTCTATTGTGATGTTCAATGCATGTGTTAGGCTTCGGGGTACAAGCACCTAGCCTAGCCGGTCACGTGACCTTGAGTTTGGGGCGTGACACACTTGGGATGTTGTAGCATTCCGGAACATCCTAGGATATCCCAAATGAGATATTGTAACATTCCAGAACATCCCAAAACATCTTGGAATATCCTGGAACATCCCGAAAAGGAAAATCCCGGATGGATATTCTGGAATAGCCCGGAATAGCCCAAAAAGTACCAGTACTTTTCTAGTCAAACTGTCCAGAATTCACAGATTGCCCCCAACGTACTGTTGGGTGGAATGGCCACACTAGAGGGGGGGTGAATAGTGTGTTAACTAATCTTATCGCCTAATTCCGGTTTTAATTGTTTACTTGATTACTTAGGCAATTCACAAATTCGAATAGCAAGCGGATGCAATAAATAAGACAATTAAGCAAACACAAGAAAGACAATGCTAACACAATGATTTATAGTGGTTCGGCCTCAATACCTACTCCACTACCTAAGCACCCCGCTTAGGATTTCCAACCTTAGCTTTACTAGATTATCTTGTTTTCCTTACACAGAGGACTTTGACCCGAAGAGTCTCACTCTCAACCAAAGACACTTCCACACCCGGAGGTCTCCGCCTTCTTACTGAGAGCACTCTTCCACCTCAACTCTAAGGGACAACTCAACTAATCCTAGTAAACTATGTTTACACAAGTGGCTTTACACCTTCTACACCAAGGTAACCACTTAGACACAAGACCTAACACTAGGTCTTCTTACAAGCTCAAATATAATGAAATAAACAACAAAATACAATAACAAATGGAGCAATAAATCAAACAATAAAGCACTTAGCTCCAAACAAAGTTTCCTTGCTTCCTCTTGATGCCTTTGATGGTGAATCAATGAACTTAAGCCTTATCCAAGAAGTTGAGAGATCAAAGCTAGGGATTTCAAGAATTGTGGCTAAATCAAGCTTTAGTATTGATCAAGGATGGCTCAATGAAGTGTAGGAGTGAAAAAAAGTTGCTAAGGAAGGCTTAGGCTTGGGTATTTATAGAGCCAAGAGGAAATGGAATGAAACACTAGCCGTTTCCGCCGTTCGGTCGCTTGCCGATCGATTGTCGGTCGATCAATGGATCGATCGCCCGAGTGACCGTGGCATTCCTGCCGCTTATGGGCACACTTCGGTCGATTGACTGGTCGACCGAATCGCTACTGCCTATTCTTCACCACATTCGGTCGACCGAATTGGCTACTGTCGAATTCTGGCAATGTTCGGTTGATCAAAATGTCTTCTCCTTTGGTCGATCGACTGAACCTGGGCCGGGTGCATTTCTTGGTTTTTTCTGCTTGTTTGCTCATTTTTTGATTCCGTTTTCATTAAGTCTACTTATATAATATTTATTAACTTTAAAATATAAATGTTATATAAGGATTACCCCCCATTTGGATTCAATAAAAATATCTAAAAAATCAAAATCTAGTTTTTGGGGTCTAGTACAAATTTTCGAAAAACAGAAATTTTCTAATCTTTCGAGTCAAGAATGAGTAGGCTAAAGGCTTTCTAAAAATTCTAAAAAATACCTCGTTATCTAGTTTTAACCCAAGGAAAAATTACCGCCATTTTTTATGTCAAGTAAATGTCTAGGTCATATAGCCCTTCAAGGAGCTCCCTAGGCTTAGTAAATTTCAAGGCGGTTTCTGGGTTTTCATGTTTGGGGTTTGGAATTAGTTTTAGGGTTTCCATGCATCATCATGATGATTTATAATTTATCTAGACACCCTAAACCTAATCTCTAACTTTCCAAAGAATTTGAGCGCGTCGACCAACGTCCTTCCGATTTCTCGATTTCTTCGATATTTATGATCGAGGACGTCGTGCGCTAACTGATATGGAACCAGAAAGAATTTCTCAATGAAACATTAGTTCCATGTTTGTTATCATCAAAACCGAGATTAAGACCAAGGTTAAAAACCTTAAGCCAACACGTACTGCTCTATTTTGAATTCTATCTGTTGAGCACGACCTCTACTTCATGTTCTGCCTATTTAACGTCCTTTTAAGCCTTCTTATCGCATCCAACACTTCCTTGAGCCATCTTTGATCAATCCTAAGATTTCATTGAGCCATCCTTTGCAAGAACCCTAACTAACTTTGATCTTCACATTCGTGATCTTGCCTTCAAGCTTTATTCGATTTATATTCAAGGCATCAATAGGAGCTAGGATTCGTGTTTGGAGCTAAGTATTTATAGTATTGTTTATTTGCTCCATTGTTTATGTATTTTATTGTTTATTTCTTTGTATTTGAGCTTATATAAACCTAGGTTAGTAGGTTTGTTAGATTGGGTGGTAGCCTTTAACTACTAGAATTGTGGTCATCAGCGACGGCTAAATCCGTGGCTGAACCATCGGTGATAGATATCACGGACGGCGCCAATCGTGGCAAACAGGCATCACTGATGCACGCGTCTCAGATAAGTTGTGATGGCCCAGCGCAACCATCACACGTAATCATCAGTGACAGCTGTGTGAGCTATCGCTGATTAAAAACATCAGTGATGGCTCGGGGCACTGTCACTGATACCAAACCATCAGCCACGACCATATCCCGTCGGTGATATTATTAGCAACCGTGATATTTGGTGCTACCCAGGCCATCCACCATTTATGATAAGCTTTCAACCACGGCTTAGTGACGGTGAATCGTGGGTAAGCCGTGGCTAAAGGTTGTATCCTGTAACTAAAAAAATTAAAAATTTTATAAATTCCTATATACAATGATATATCGACTATAACATATTTTCAATCACATATTACATTCAGAAAACATCATACACATGCATTTGAAACCAAACATACAAGTTCTACATAAATATCATCAATCTCAGCCTTAAATCGGAGACAAACAACTATCAAAATATTATCTATATATATACATCCAAGTACTAAAATATAAACAAAATACAATTAATCAAAAGCTCACGACTGCGGTGGAGTCGACAACGACTGGGTCGGGAGCGTCGATTGGGTCGAGGAGGATGATGGTTGCGACATCATCGGTAGAAGGCCAGAGTGAGACACAATCTGAGTGAGGAGTGTGTGCATGTTCTGGATTGTCTATCTCAACTCGTCATTCACCCGTCTTTGCTCCTGCATCTGCTCCTCCATCGCCAGCCTCTGCTCCTCCATCGCATGTCTCTGTTGGGTGAGCTCTGACTCCATGGCCGCTATCCGGCTCTGGTCCTGCGCTCGGGATGTCGAGGGCCGCTCACTCGCAGTCGGAGGGGTCGGTGCCCCAAGTGGCCCGAGCACGGTGCGTGTATGGCCACTGTCTGCAAAGCAATAAATACGACCGTGCTCCCAGCCACCTGCGACCTCCACCCAATCTCCTGATGCATGCATCTCAGATAAGTTATGGGGGGATGGTGTCCAGATCAGGTAGGGGAATGGTCGTTGGATCAGGTGGGGGAATGGTGGCTGGAGGTGGGGGGATGGTGGTGGAAGGCGAAGGGTTAGTGGGTACAGGTGGGGCGGGTGGTAATCGTCGGGTGGTCCTACGAGGAATTCCTCCTCGATAACTGATATCTCGAACCATAGCTGTAAAAATTTAATATAATTAGATTATATATAATACATTAATAGATATATTTAATAATTGAATATATACTTCACATTTATAATTATTCGTCATCGTCATTATCATCATCCTTGTAATACTCTTCTTCTTGTTCTTCTGTATCAGAATCTTAAAATTCTTCTTCATCTCCCTCATCATCATTCTGTGCTTCCTCAACTTCATTATCGTCATTATCAACGTATTCTATTTCCAATTGAACTAACTCTATGTTTTCATCCTCGAGTATTGGACTAACTCATTCCACTTCGGAAGGATCTTCTTCTTGATAGAAGTCATCTGCTGGCTCATTATCTCTAACTATCGGGTCAATTTTTCCTTTGTCTTTAGTCTTACAGACTACACGCCAATCTGCCCTATCTTTCTTTCAAGACAGATACTGCATATAATATACTTATTCAGCTTGAGATGCCAATTTAAATGGCTCATTTGAAGCCAATTTTGATTTGTAATTGACCTCGACCATCTGTTTATACTTTGGATGAACTCTCATGCCCCAATCGCTTGTAACGAACTAATGACATTTAAAAAGGGCAACTGATTTACATCCGAAAAATTGCAATTCAATGACTTCTTCCAGTAGTCCGTAAAAGTCAACATCACATTCAGCATACGTTGTCCTTTTGACGCAGACCCTGGCAATCATAGTCTTTTTTGTAGATGAATATTCAAGTGTGTAAAATTTATATCCATTGACAAAATAACCATTATAATACTGTACAAGTCTTGCCGGTCCACTAGTAAACTCAAATAGTTGGTTATCTATTTCGCCTATGTGTTCTGTGTTGTAAGCTTGATACCAGTTAGGGAACTCACGATTCCGTAATCTTTCTAATTCCTCATCGCTATAAATTGTGTATTTTGTCACCATCTCAATGTCAAATATTTCAATGAACTTCTCAATCTCTGGACAGTTTAGTAAAACGTACAAGTAGGCCAAATGATACTCTTCATCGTTTAAGAATCGAGACAGACGAGAACCTAAAGCACGACCGTGGTAACCAAAGATATTTAAACAACCATCTAATGGTCAAGCTCCCCCGTCCTCGTTTCGTGGAAGATGATTAAGTCTTGTCTTGATGGTTGATTCAAAATAAAATGAGCAGAATGTTGAAATTTGTTGAATTATATATGCTTATGATATGGAACCTTCAACTGCGGCGGTGTTCTTTACTTTTTTCTTCAGACAATTCATGTATCTTTCAAATAAGTACATCCACCGGTATTGAACAGGGCCACCAACTCGTGCCTCGTATGCCAAGTGTATCCATAGATGCTCCATCGAGTCAAAAAATGCAGGAGGGAAAAACTACTCCAGCTTGCATCTGATTTCAACAATATTATTTTCAAGTGTTGACATATCTTCGACTCGAAGTACATTTGCACAAATGTTTCTGAAAAACATACTTAATTCTTTCAACGGACCCCAAATCTTATCATGCAGATGTTCTCGAAACGCGATTGGAAGCAATCTCTGCATGAATACATGACAATCATGGCTCTTCATCCCTGATATTTTGCATTTATCGACGTTTACACATTGAGATAAGTTTGAGGCATATCCATCGAGTAGTCTGAGTTCTTTGATCCATTGATACACATCTTTCATATGTTGTTTATTTAACACATACGGTGCCTTTGGCTTACGAAGTCGTCCATTGACCTCTTGCAACTCTAACTCAGGTCTCTTACAAAGTATTTTTACATCATGTCGGGCCTTCACATTATCTTTAGTTTTGCTAGAAATATCCATAATTGTGTCAAAAATATTATCAAACACATTTTTTTCAATGTGCATGACGTCCAAATTATGCCGAATCAATAATAAACTTCAATGCGGCAATTCTCAAAAGATACTTTTTTTCACTCAATTATGTGTTTGACCAAAGCTTGAAATTCTTACATTCTGACCAAAAGTAATATCTGGAAGTAATTGAGCACGTTCTAACATCTGTTCACTAGACAACATCAGTGGTGCCTCATCTCTTTCGACTCTACCATTGATAAATTTATCACGATTCCTTTGATACTGATGGTTAGACGGTAGGAACCGGCGATGACAATCAAAGAAGGAAATTTTTTGACCTTTCTCAAGACTGAAGGATTTTGAGTGTTCCATGCAATACGGGTAAGAGAATTGCCCATGCGTGCTCCAACCAGACAACATGCCATAGGCCGAGAAATCATTGATTGTCCATAATATAGCAGCTCGTAAAGTAAAATTTTGCTTTCGGAGACAATCATAAGTGACAACTCCCTCAGCCCACAATGTTTTGAGTTCATCAATTAGGGGACGAAGAAACACGTCAATTTCTTTGCGAGGACCCCTAGGACCCAGAATATTCATCGAAAGATAGATAAATTCATCTTTTATACACATTGAGGGCGACAAATTATAAACTGTTAACAGCACTGGTCATACTGAATACGGAGTTGCCGAATTATCAAATAGATTAAAACCATCTATGCACAATCCCAACCTGATATTTTTAGTCTCCCCAGCAAATGAAGGATAACGCCTATCCAAATATTTCCATGCTTCACTGTCGGATGGATGAGTCATTATTGTATCATCATGACTTCTTGCATGACAACTCATATAGGGGGCAGTCTTTTCCGACATGAATAACCTTTGAAGTCTTGGTGTTAGTGGAAAATAACTAAGCACCTTAAAGGGGATATTTTCTTGTCGGATCGATTTTTTCTCCTTGTAACGAAGATGTTCACATACCGGGCATTGCTCTAACTGTGCATTTTCTTTATAATATAAAATATAGTTATTTGGGCATGCATGTATCTTTTCGTACCCAAGCCCTAATTTCCTCATCAACTTTTTTGTCTTATAAAATGTTGGCTCAAACTTGTTATTTGGAGGTAGCATACCATTGATAAAGCCTGCAATCCGATCAAACACAACCCCACTGATACAATCGGACTTGATGTTCAGGAGTTGTGTCATTACCGAAAATCTTGTATAATTAGGACAATTCTCATACAAAGGTTCATCGGCAGCTTTCAATATCTCGTAAAATTTTGCAGCCTCCTTATTCGACAATTCAATCTGTATCGCAGGTTGTTCTTCAGTGACTTCAACTATTGTAGTATCTGGTGGCACTACCGTCTCAGTAACTGACTCAATATTACCATTTAAATAGAATTGTCCTCCAAGACTATCCAGAATTATTGTTTTATAAGGATTAGATGGATTTGAAGAAGAAACACCAGCAGAAGAAGATTCACCATGAGTTTGGACAACAAGATTGCTCGACGTCCCGACTTGACGTGACTCCCCTTGACAATTCCATACAGTAGTGTGACAGTTTCTTGGTCCAAAAATCTTATGTACGAACATTTTCGGCACGGACATCGAATTTTATCACCACTAAGGAATTTTTCATTCGAGTAGGCGAAATTTAAGAAGTAAGTTACGCCTACTCAAAATTCGTCTGTTATAGCTCCACGACGAATTCATCGGTACATCCAACTTCGATCACCCGACATGTTATGTCAGCAAGTTTGCAATATCTTTAAGTAATGTCTTTAGGTGGGATGATCTTATTCCATTCGGGATTCATATTATTCATATTGTACTTAGTATTCCTTTTAGTCATTAACTTCATTCTAATATCATCTGGGCACGTATCGGAGGACAAGGGAGATACAAGCCAAAATTTAAAAATGAATAATGACTAAAAAAAATAAACTTAGTGCAATATAAATAACTATGTTTTCAAATTGTTCAATTAGGGACAATTCAAGGGTTGTACGTCGTATAGAAGATCATTTACTTCATTTACACGAACATACAATTAACCCTCGAGCGGATCTAAGGTTTTGCAAAATTAAAACTTGACTCGTCGATGCGTATGTGAAACATATCAACTTGTCGGTGCGAGTTCACAGCAACGAGTCCACCATGGCCGATTTGGCCGCGAGTCCACAATGGACGTTTTTGTACTAACTAACCTTTTAACTAATTATTTTAAATTTATCTACAAATTAATCTAAAAAATTAATCTAACAATTAATATAATAATTAATCTAAAAAATTAATCAACATTAATAATGAAAATTAACACTAGTATAAAAATTAACTTAATAATCCTCAATAATTAATCAATAAATTAAAAAACCTAAACTAAGCAACAATTAATCTAACTTAATTAACAAATTAAAAAAAAAACTACACTACAATCGGCCGGCTGTGGCCTAAACCTAGGGTTTCGACCACTGCCGGCTAGAGGGGGGAAGAAGAATTACCTGAATGGCGAGGAGATACCAGCGAGCGAAAGAAGTAGCGACCAACGGCAGCGATCAGGCGGAGAAGCGCGTAGAGTAGGCGTCGAACGTCGGGGTTCGAGGGTTCGAGCTAAGTCGAAGCCAGCGAGAGGCGGCGATGGAGGCGGTGAGGGTTCGAGCGCAGAAAGAAAGCGGGGGAAGAAGAGGGGTCGGGCGCGAACACAAATAAAAACCTTCTTTACCGATAACTCGGAAGTCGTCGGTAAGCCGTAGATCTTTATTTACTATATCACCAACGGCCAAAGGGGCCCTCTCTGAGCCATCCGTGATTTGTTTTTATTTTTATGCCGAGTGCGCGCCATCACTTTATCACTAATGGCCTCTCCTGGTCGTTGCTAATTATTAAATAATATCACCGACGGCTCCAATAGCCCTATCTAAGCCGTGGCTGATAAGGTTTTTCATTTCACGCGATGTGCGCTCCATCGGATATGAGCGACGGTCGGAGGCGACCGTATAAGAGCCGTTGCTGATGGTGTTATATCAGCCATGGCTTGTGCGACCGTCGGAGAATCGTGGATTCTTCTGACGACTGAGGCGACCTTCGGTGAGCCCTGTGGCTGATAGCCAATATTCTAGTAGTGTTTGTGCTTGAGGCATAAGCCCACCGGGTAGATTGATTTACTAGGATTAGTGATTATTGTACCTTAGGATTTGAGGTGGAAGAGTGCTCTCGGTAAGAAGGCAGAGACTTCTGGGGACGGAAGTGTCTTAGGTTGAGAGCAGAGACTCTTCGGTGTAAATTTCTCATTGTAAGGAAACACTCATAATCTAGTAAAGTCAAGTTTTGAAATCCTAAGCATGGTGCTTAGGTAGTGGAGTAGGCATTGGGGTCGAATCACTATAAATCTCTTTATTTGTATATATTGCTTACTTTGCATATTGATTAGTCAACTTGCTTATTCGCTTCCGCATTCATTTAATAGTTAAATTGTGCATTAAGCTAAGTAGTCGAGAAAATGATTGAAATCAGTATTAGGTTTAAGATTAGCAAATATACTATTCACCCCCCATCTAGTGTGACCATTTTACCAATATTTGGTATCAGAGTAGGTTGTGGATTGAGATTTCACCATCTCATTTACATCTAGCCTTGAACCTAGAATGACACTAGAGAGTATAGCGTTTTCACCACCTAGGTTTGATGAGGTAAATTTTGGTGTTTGGAAGATACATTTCTTAAAACACAAAGTTTAGATCTATGGTGCATGCTAAAGAATGAATATATTGAGCCCACCATTGACATTAATGATTGGACTCAAGAACAAGTTAAATTATTTGAATTGAATGCTAAAACAATGCATCTTCTATATTACTCATTTTCAAATGATATACTTGAAAAGATTATGCATTGTTGGAAGCATTTGATATTTGATCAACATTAAATATACTTTATGATTATGCCAAAACCGAAGAGATTGACACTTTTGATGAAGGTGGTGATGACAATGGTCACCCCCCTAGTACTAACCTTGGTTTTGATACCCAAAGCACTTCTAGCCAAAGGAGCACAAGCAAGAATTGGAAACGAAAACTTAGGTGCTTCCTTTGCCAAGAGACGGGACACAAGAAGATGAATTGTCCTCTCTTGAAGAAGAAATCCAAAAAGAAGAAGTGTGCTTCTCCATCCACATCTCAATCAAGTGAAGTCTCTTCTAGACATGACGATGAAGTTACATCGAACTTTTGCCTCTTGGGTCTTCGGAATGAGGTATATTTACCATCTTCTAGTCATGATAAAAATAGTGATTCTAGTAGCTCTAAATTCCTTGACATGTCTTATGAAGAACTACTAGAAGAATGTAAAAAGATGTATGACTTGCTCATGAAAAAGAATAAGAAAAATAGGAAAATTTAAGCCTTAGTTCTCATATGCATGAATTAGAAAATAAAAAATTGAATACTAGCCCTCTTGATTCTTGCCATGATGTTTTAAAACATAAAATTAAGGACTTGAAACATAGAAATGAAGAAATAGAAATTGAAAATGATGAGTTATTAATTAAGATTTCAAAAATTAGAAATGAAAATGAGAACATGAAAAATAATGTGAATCTTAATGGTAAGGATTGTACAAATAATTTCAAATTTGAGCATGATATTTTGAGAAATAAAAACTGCTTGTTGAAATCTCAAATACAAGCTCTACACAAATCCATTAATGACTTTAAAAATGAGATTATTTTCTTGAGTAGGAAAACTAATAATTTGTCACATGCTTCATCTTTTAGAAATCCTAGGAAGAAAAATGTTTCATTTAAAATTGCTCATGCTCATCATGTTTCTCATGCCAAGCATTCTAACATTAGACCTCGTATCATAAGAATGGTAGAAAGAAAGAATTCCATGGTCATTGCTTTTGTTGTGACATATATGAGCATGCAATTTATGATTGTACTTTCAAAATGAACCATAGCATTGCTAAGACACTTTGGGTACCTAAGCTTATTGACCCCCAAGGATCCAAAATCATTTCGGCACCAAAAGCATTATGTTCTCTTGTAGGGGGAGCTACCACACAAGGGCAAAGAGAAATAGAATATTGAAGTTGACCTTGGATTCAAATGAAAAATCTTCAAGATGTTGCAACTTCAAGTCATCGTAATGCCTAAGGTATGAAAAATGACATCTTAAATAATCGGGTATCATCTCCTTACCTTGCTTTGTTTCGTTCAAGTTGGAGTATATGATACTTGTTTAATTCGAGTTGATTTTATTCGCTCTTAATATGGTTTCATAAAATGACTTTTGATTTTGATTTCTCGGTCTCTTCGGAGACCTTAGTAGCCTATAATGGGCTCATGCGACCTTGCGGTCTAAATTATAGGCTCATTGTGGTCTTTCGATTTTCAACCAATATGAAGGGTTGGAGATCAATTTTTCATTAATATTACATTTGTGATCTTCAAAAATTCATTTTGGTATCATTTGAATTCTTTAAAAACGAATTTGAAGCTATTTAGCAAAGTAGACATTGATAACGATACTTGATTCTTCTCTTTGCTACTTAGTTTGATAACTTGCTAGTAGTCACATTTTCATTATGCTACTAATGATTATTGCTTGCAAGTTATTGGAATTCTAATGGAAGGCTATTAGGAAGAATTTGGGAAAGAAAGTGAAAATTTTGGAATTTCTCAAAAAATGAGGTATGAGTTTTATTTTCGCAAAATTCTTGCATAACACTTTAATTTTCTTGATAAAATGATTTCTCTATGCTCATGAATGATTTTGCATGATAACTGATTGAAATATTATGAGTAGATAAAATTTTGATACTTAGGCAATTTCATGATACCTTGATTGAATGAAATGTGCACTAGGTAGAAATCTATCTTAGAGACTTCATTTTAAGTTGAAACTTGATGAATATGTTTGAGTTACTTCCATGTGGTTAAAATTAAAAAATCATGTGTAAATGAAAAAATGATAACTAGCTCACCTTAGGAAACTCAAACTTGAAAAAGTTTGACCTAAGTCAACAAATTGACATAGACATTTCTTTTTGAGCTTGTTAGAAATAAACATTGCTTATATAAACTCTGTCCTTATTTGCTCTTTTATTTTATGTATTAGGTAGGATAGCTTATCTTATTCCTATGACACAACATACCTTGTACACAAATATATATTCTTGAGATAACTAATGATAGATGAGACTTTTCCTCTTCTTTCTCAACATAGTATCAGAGCGACCCACCTAGGGTTTCTCTCCTCTCCTCTCCTCTTCTTATTTCCACCGATCATCACAGATCTCTTCCTGCTGTCTTCTAGAATCCTATAGAACTCTTCTCGTCGTCTTCTTGCATTAGGCTACCTGCCTTTTTTGGTATTCTGCCTCCCTAGGTGGATATCCAGATCTCTCCAAGTCGGATCTTCTTCTCTAATCTCAAAGGTTCTTAGTTCAGCGGTCTACACCTGAAGAGGACTTTACATTGGTTGTTTTATTCTCTCCTAGGGCTGAAAATTGAAGGCCTGGATCTGTCTTAGGGTTTATCTCTCATCCCTCTCCTGGGACATCTCAGAACAACCCTATATCTCCACCGAACAGCAGCCTTATTCATCCCTTGTTTCTCTTCGAGGGTGTTATGACATCCCACCACACTCTCATGGTTCCTAAAATCACCTCCTTCAGCACTTCAATCAAACTCAATGGTGCAAATTATCTTCTTTGGGCTAGGGCTTTTCGACTCTTATGTGGATCACAAAAGAAAACACATCATCTCGAGGATGAACCCCCCGACGCCGCAAATATTGTTGAATATTCAAATTGGGAGGCTAATGATCGTGTGGTTCTATCTTGGATCCTAAACTGTGTGGAATCTCATATAGTCTCCACTATAGCCTTTCTTCCTACCACCAAGAGTATGTGGGAGGCCCTCAAGAAGACATATCATCAGGATACAAATGTATCAAAGATCTACTCATTATATTCAGATATGTTTAATTTGACGATGGAGGAAGGCGGCTCAGTTCAAGATTATTATGTCACTTTAAAGAGAAACACAGATGAACTGGGCGAATATCATCCGCTAGTTGTGAATGTTTTTGTTCTTAAGAAGTAGCGTGAAGAATTTCTTGTTGTTAAGTTTCTCTATGGCTTACCTCCGTCTCTTCAACATGTCAAGTCTCAACTTATGGCCGACAATGCTATTCCTGATCTTAGTAGTGCTATGGCCAGAGTGTTGAGGGTTACTGAGCTCAACCCTACACCTACTCATGTACCTGAAAACTCCGCCCTTGCTACTAGGGGCTGGGGTCGAGGTGGAGGTCGTTTTGGTGGTCATGGCCGTGGAAGGAATTCCTTTCCTCCCTGCACTCACTGCGGTCGATACAACCATTCTTTTGTTCATTGTTGGCAGAAGTTTTGTCACCCATCTCAGGCTCAGGCTACTACCTGCACCCAACCATCTCAGAGTACCTTGGGTAGTGAATCAATAAAAATTTCTAAGGCTGAATATGAGGATTTTTTACAAGCTAAGTCCTCCTCCACTGCTGCCATGTCTTCCACCTCTGGAGTCACTGCCAATGTCTTTGCTGGTATGTCTTGGATCCTTGACTCTGGAGCCCCTAATCATATGTCAGATAACCGTATTTTATTTTCCATATTTCACTCCACTCATAACCTTCCACTTATATTCCTTGCTGATGGCTCTACCTCTACTGTACATGGTTCTAGTTTCGTTAGAACTTCTAGTAATATAAATCTTGAAGGAGTTCATTATTTGCCTAAATTTCCTGTTAACTTTCTTTTCATTAGTCAACTCACAAAAAGTCTTCAATGTTGTGTAACCTTCTTTCCTTCTTACTGTGTCATACAGGATCTCAAGACGAGGAAGAAGATTTATGGGGGAACAGAGTCTGGAGGAATCTACTTGCTGTCCTCTATTGCCGCATATTATTCTTTTAGCTCCTATCAATGACATTGTCGTCTTGGCCACCTGTCTCTCAACAAACTCAGGTCAATCCTTCTTCCGTATGTGTCCTTTGTTCCTTTTCAGTGTGAAGCTTGTCAGTTGGGTAAGCACCACCGTGTGTCTTTTCCATTAAGCTCACATAGTCGTAGTTAGTCTTCATTTGCTTTAGTTCACTCTGATATCTGGGGTCCAAGTCCTGTTTCTAGTAGGTTAGGATACAAATATTTTGTTATATTTATTGATGATCACACTCGCATGACATGGTTATTCATGTTGAAGTATCGATCAGAAGTATTTCTTGTATTTCAAACCTTCTATTCTGAAATAAAAACATAGTTTGATGTCTCTATTAAGATCTTGCGTACTGATAATGCTCGTGAGTATCTTCATTCTGACTTCACCAAATTTTGTATCTCACATGGGATTATTCATGAAACTTCTTGTTCTTATACCTGTCAACAAAATGGTTCTGCAGAATGAAAAAATAGACGCTTATTGGACATTGCTAGGACCTTGATCTTTCATATGAACGTACCACGTTATCTTTGTGCAGATCCCATTCTAACCTCCACCTACCTCATTAATAGGGTCCCTTCCTCCGTGCTTGGGGGCCAATCCCCTCATTCCATTCTTTACCCCAAATAGCCTACTTTCAATCTACCTCCTAAAACTTTTGGGTGTTTATGTTTTGTTCACTCTCTTGGACCTGGTCATGACAAATTATCTCCTAGAGCAGTTCGTTGTGTATTTATTGGGTACTCACGAACTCAAAAAGGGTATTGATGTTATGATCATGTCTCTAAGTGATTGTTCACTTCTAGTGATGGTACTTTCTTTGAAGACACACCCTATTTTTCTTCCTCAGTTGTATCTACTTCATCTACACCCCTCCCTCCACCTTTACCTCCACCTGTCTCCCCATCCTCCACTATTCACAGTCCTGATGTTACCACGGTGGCACCTACTCCTCCTATTCTTGTTTACCAGAGACGACCTTGGACCACCACTATTCCTCCTCAGGACTCAGAACCTCGGCCGAGCTCTCCCCTGTCGATAGATCCTGCGATTGATTTGCCTATTGCACTACGAAAGGGTACACGCAGTTGTACTTCTCATCCCATTGGTAATTTTGTTTTTTTCAATCAATTGTCTCCCTCCTTTCGTGCATTTGCCTTGTCTTTGTCTTATGCTTCTATTCCTAGGATATACCAAGAGGCTCTTCATGATCCCAAGTGGAAGTAGGCCATGGATGAAGAAATGTCTGCACTTACTTCACGCCACACTTGGGATTTGGTCACTCCTCCTTCTGATGCTAAACTAGTCTCCTACAAATGGGTCTTCATAATCAAATATCAACCTGATGGGACCATTGACAAATACAAAGCTCGTCTTGTTGCAAAGGGTTCACTCAAGAGTATGGTGTATATTACTTTGACACTTTCTCTCTTGTAGCCCGGTTGAATTTTGTGAGAATTCTTGTCTCCCTTGCGGTCAATCTCAAGTGGAAAATGCATCAGATGGATGTTAAAAATGCTTTTCTGTATGGTGATTCCTCAAAGATGGTTTATATGGAGCAACCTCCTGGTTATGTTGCTCAGGGGGAGTATCAAGTGTGCAAGTTAAGAAAAGCAATATATGGTCTTAAACAAAGCCCAAGAGCTTGGTTTGGCAAGCATAGTCAAATTACTCAGAGCATTGGTCTTCAATGATGCAAAGTAGATCATTCTGTGTTTGTAAAGCATTCACCTACTGGGGTTGTCATTCTGGCCGTGTATGTTGATGATATTCTCCTTACTGGAAGTGATGAAAATTGCATCACTGAGGTTAAAGCTCATCTAAAGAATCACTTTGTAACAAAGGACTTAGGAAGATCCCGATACTTCTTCGGAATTGAATTTGCTTATAATACAATAGGGGTTGTCTTGTCACATAGAAAGTATGCCATTGGAACGTTGTGATGAGAATACTACAGTACATCGAGAAATCTCCTGAAAAAGGCTTGCACTATAAAGAAAATGGTCACATCAATGTGGAGGCTTACTCTGATGCTGATTATGCTGGTTCCACTCATGATAGGAGGTCTACCTCGAGTTATTGTACCTATATGGGGGAACTTAGTCACTTGGAGGAGTAAGAAACAAAATATGGTGGCTCGCTCGAGTGTTGAAGCTGAATACAGAGCCATGGCTCACACTACTTGTGAGTTGATGTGGATAAAGACTCTTTTTGAAGAACTTGGATTTATGTCTACTAAGCCTATGACTATGTATTGTGACAATAAATCTGTCATCTACATCGCCAACAATCCTATTTTTCACGAGAGAACTAAGCATATTGAGGTTGACTATCACTTCGTTCGAGCTGTTGTTCTATCCAAGAAAATTATTACTCATCACACCTCTTCAGAGGAACAAACAGCTAATGTACTAAGGCCCTTGGGTCTACCAGATTTAGTTATCTTTGTAACAAGTTGGGCATGATTGACATCTATGCTCCAACTTGAGGGAGAGTGTTAGAAATAAACGTTCCTTAGATAAACTTTCCTTATTTGCTTTTTTGTGCCATAGGAATAAGATAGCTTATCTTATTCCTATGGCACAACATACCTTATACACAAATATATATTCTTGAGATAACTAATGATAGATGAGACTTTTCCTCTTATTTCTCAACAGAGCTAGCTCAAACTTCACAAACATGTTTAGATTTACTCATGATAGGTATCTATATGTTTAAATTTAAAAAATAATGAGTAAAAGTTAAAATTTGATACTTAGCAATTTCATGATATCATGCTTGTTTTTGAATAAAATCATGTTAAGGTAAAATTTTGACCAAATGACATTATTTTTATCTCAAACTTGATAAACGTGTTTTAAATGATCATATCTTGGTAGTTTGAAAGTTTGAATGAAATCTAAAAATGTCATAAAAAATTCTTGTTATTTATTAAAATACTATTAGAACTCAATGAATTTTAGAAAAATGCAAAAAAATAATTTTTTGTTGGTTCTTGAATCTGCATCTTCCTTGAGAAGTCTAGTTTATGGCATACAAATTTTAAAAATCTTGAGTATGAATATGATTTGTTATGGGTTTTTGAAATTGAATTTCAAAATCTTGAAGTATCATTCTTCCTAAGTACTTATTTTTCGATACTTTGGATTTTCGTCAAAATTTTCAAATGAGACTTCAAGTATCTAACCATAATTCACTTTTGGTATCATTCTCTTTTCTCTTTGAGGAGAATCATTTCCAAAAATGATTTTTGTCATTTGATAGATACGTATAATATCGATACTTGAATTAGTACATGATTTCTAGTTTTAGATTATGTTTATCATTCTATGATATCATGTATTGATTAGTCTCATTTTTGTATATTCTTTTCATCCCTTGAGTTGGTTGTTTTGATTTTCATGAAAAATAAACTTTTGAAGTCCCAACTTTGTCTTTTAATTGATTGAATTTTCTTGCTCTTTTTGATTGATGTCAAAAGGGGGAAAAATATAAGTAAAAGGGAAGAAAATATAGAAAAATCATGAATCTAGATTGGGGGAGTACAATTACTTAGATATGCATGTTGATACGGGGAGTATAAGGTTGTTTGTCATCATAAAAAAGAGGGAGACTATTGGCCTAAGGTTTTCAACCTTAGTTTTAATCTCGATTTTGATGATAACAAATAAGGAACTAATGATTTTATGGAGAAATATTTTCAGGTTCTATATCGCTTAGCGCACGACGTCCCCAATCGAAGAAATCAGCAAGGATGCTCGTCGACGCTTGAGACTCTTCGTGAAGAATAGAGTTTAGGTTTAGGATGTCTAAAATAATTATATTAATCCTCATTATGATGCATATATCCCTAGGATATGAACCTAACATATTACCAAGAGTTTTCAAGTCATAAATAACATTTTGGATGGAATGTTGTAACATTCCCGGAATATCCCGGATGGGATGTTTTAACATTCCGGAACATCCCGAAATATCCCGGATGAGATATTGTAACATTCTGAAACATCCCAAAATATCCCGGAACATCCGGATGGATATTTCGGAATATCCTGAAATATCCCGAAACATCTTGAAACATCTCGAAACATCCTGAAACATCTCGGAACATCCCAGAACATCCCAAAACATCCCGGAACATCCCAGAACATTTTAAAATATCCCAGAACATCCCAGAACATCCCGGATGGATATTCCAGAATAGCCCAGAATATCCCGGATAGACATTTCGGAATAGCCCAGAATAGCTCGGAAAGTGTAAATACTTTCCTAGTCAAACTGTCAAGAATTTCCAGATTGCCCCTGACGGCTCTATTTTGAATGCTATGTGTAAGTTCTGTCTATTTAAAGGCCTTCTAATCCTTCCTATGCCATCGAACACTTCCTTGAGCCATCTTTGATCAGTCCTAAGGTTTCATTTAGTCATCATTTGCAAGAACCCTAGCTTTGATCTTCACATCCTTGATCTTGCCTTCAAGTTTTAATCGATTCATCTTCAAGGCATCAAGAGGAGCTAGGATTCGTGTTTGGAGCTAAGTAATTGTTGCATTATTTATTTGCTCCACTGTTTATATATTTTATTGTTTATTTCTTTGTATTCGAGCTTGTGTAAACCTAGATTGCTAGGTTTGTTAGATTGGGTGGTAATCTTTGTGTTTGAGGCATAAGTCCACTGGGTAGATTGATTTATTAGGATTAGTGATTGTTGTACCAAAGAGTTTGAGTTGGAAGAATGTTGTGGGTAAGAAGGCGGATACTTTCGGATGTCGAAGTGTCTTAGGTTGAGAGCAGAGACTTTTCTGTGTATATTCCTCATTGTAAGGAAACACTCATAATTTAGTAAAGTCAAGTTTGAAAATCCTGGACGGGGTGCTTAGGTAGTGGAGTAGACATTGAGGTCAAACCACTATAAATCTTTTTGTTTGCATTAATTACTTTTCGTATTGAATACTCGACTTGCTTATTCGCTTCCACATTCATTTCATAGTTAAATTGTGCATTAACTTAAGTAATCAAGAAAATGATTGAAATCGAAACTAGGTTTAAGATTAGCAAACACATTATTCAGCCCGCCCTCTAGTATGATCATTTCACCAACAACATGGTCAATTCGTCTTGTCTAAGTGCTATGATACACATAATAATACTAATTTTGTTATTAAGTATCGTGTGAAATGAACAAGAGAAGTTACAAGTTCTTATCTAGTGCTATTATGCCATGTTCAATCATAATTTATGCTGTTCACTTTGCAAATTGAATTGTTCTTATTATTTTTAGTAAAATTTTAGAGGAATGATCAATAAATATAATTAATTAAGGTTTGGATAGATTTGAAAATAAAAATAAAGGAACTAATTATTAAGGCTAAAGACATTGACTTTTAAGGCTAACAAAATTGTTAGGTAAGTTGTCGTCTAAGAGTTGGTTCATTTTAATATTTTTTGAGAGAATGGATTGAATAAGGTTTTTTTTTTGTGTTCGTTTGGAAAATCATCTCATATGACTGGACGAAAGGAGAATGGTGGACTAAAGACAAGAGATTGAGTGCACAACTTACACAAGAGGGAAAATGCCTCATATATACCTTTGAAATAAAATCTTTTCTTACATCGTATACTCTATTCTCGCATTCATGTTCCCTCCTCGCCATCACATTCTCCTTCTCATGTGGGACTCGTGGGAGCTCTCGTCGTCAACAAGAGGTACGTACCACCCATGGTGGATCTGATCTGCACTTGCACTCGCTCTTATGTAGGTTGTAGACGGCTGGATGCCCTCTTTGGCTACTAGGTAAGGGTACTTTTAATCTATATTGCAAAACTTAGCAATAATCTCATAAAAATGACAGCTTAAAATGTAGTTAACAAAATATTTGTTCATCACAAGGGCATAATTTACCTTGTGCTCCACCAGGGTACATTTATATTGTTGTGTTAATTGCTTGAATGGAGTAAAGAAACTAAACCTTTGTCCTACTTCAATAGAATGTAGGTTTATACTCGCTATTGACGTTGATAACATACATTACAGTATGACCATTTTTTTTCTCTCTTTTTGTTTTAATTGCAATATGTATAAAAGCAAACAAATTTTGATGTCCTAAATTATAAGCTCTTATCAGATTTTCTTTTATCAAACATAAGGAAGAATAGGATAAGAGATGCATTAATAACCCTTGTTTGTTTAGTACATGAATTAGAAAAAATATAAAATTAATATTATATCCAATGTACATCGAATTTAAAAAATACATATTCAATCTCCTCACATTTATTATCCAATCATATCCTATCCAACGAAAGAAACATAGTAATATAGTATTTGATTATGTTAAATGTTTTCCCTTGTTAAAGAATTGATCGAACATAATAACTAAATAATCAAATTCTTGCATATTTATCGATGGTCAATACTAGAAATCAAGGATCTCGTGAAGGAAGTTGGATTCCAAACTTTATATGTTATGATTCTAAAGATGCTAGACACCTTGGATAATCATAAAAATGAGGAAGCCAAGATGTCAAGCATGAAGAGTTGTTATCATTCCAGCAACAAGATGCATGGAATTCGTACATCGTTAGTTTAACAAACACTTAATTGTTTTCTAGTTATTACTCCTTGTGCTTTAATTTGTTGCTAGATTTTGATTCGCAAACGATCAAAAAAGTTCCATAAGGCTTCTTTTCTTACTAATAGAATGAAACTAGTTTTGAGTGTGTTAGATAAACTTTCACTCGACAATTTAGTGTAAAAATCTTATAGCCCTTTTCAAATGTGAAAATATGATTCTAGTTTTTACACAAACTAAGTAAATAAATAACCAACATATCCCCTCAACCACAACATGTCACGAGGCCTGCTCCTCTACCGCCACCAACCACGCTACACCACTCTGTACCTCTCTGATCTAACTCAGGTGTTGAAAAACAACAAAGATGAGGGATAAGTCCAACTAGAACTTAGTGAGTAGATAAGTCCTCATTCCACCATATCAACATCATGCATAATCAATAAAAGCAGACATATAATATAAGTAGTAAATGACAAAATAATATCATATGCTTATCCACTACCCTGCGAATAATAAAAGCATCCACCAACAGATGATAATCTCAAATGCAATAGCACAATCATATGAATGCTCACTGTAATCGTCGATCTCTCATAGCCACGTAGGGTAGGTAGACGGTGTGGCCGCCGAAGTACCACCCAGCTTAGTGTTGTCTCTTTGGGGCATGCACTCCCCTCATCGACATTGGCTCTTTTGATATGTCTCTTTGGGGTATACGTTCCCCTCACCGATCAGGTCTCTAGATTGTCTCTTTGGGGTATGATCTCCCATCACTAGTCGAACTTCCGGAATACGATCAGCGCTGTCTCTTTGGGGCATATCCTCCCCTCACCAGCGAGGCTACCGGGAAATGCAACAAGCATATTTAAGATTAATGAACATCATTATGATATATGCATATATGTGGTTGTGATGTATGGCATGAGGATGTGGAGGCTGAGGTATGTCCTTAACTTACCCTTATTTATCTGTTGTATAGCGCATCTTTAGTTATATAAATCATACCTAAAGATGCGTTATACAACAGATAAATAAGGGTAAGTTAAGGACATACCTCAGCCTCCATATCCTCATGCCATACATCACAACCACATATATGCATATATCATAATGATGTTCACAAATCTTAAATAAAGAGATATAATGCATCCAACAAAGTAGGAACATGCCAATCCAGCCAAAAACATACAACAAGTATAACACCCAAAGTATACATCATAACCTCATATGTAAGGAAAATGAAAAGCATGAATAACCCTAGAACAAGGTAACACCACTTAGTGTCCCTATGCAATCCTAGCCGTGCACCCTAGGGCCGGCCTACCTCCCTCACCCGAGTGCCCTAAAGGAAAGGAGGGTTCGGCCCCCTAGGGTTTCCTTATCGTGGCACTATGGTTGACGAAGACTCGAGGATACGGCCCCGGGTGGATTACTCTGAATGTATGGGATCATATTGTGGCGCTATGGTCGACGGAGCGATGGCCGGAGGTCTCCGAGACTGCGGCTAGAAAATGCATGTCCAGTGGGGAACACGCCACACTAGCGGGTCTACATCATTTGTAGTGCACGAGAGTCGAATGGTAAGTATTATACCTTAATTTTAATTATATATTGTATTTATTTCTCGGTGTACTAATTAATATTTTTGTTTTATAAATGTAGACGCAGGTGATGGCTGGTGCGAATGTCCAACAACCCACCCCGGTGGAGGTGTTCGAGCGGACACACCGTAGAGGACATGGGGCGGGAGAGTACATCGATACGCACGCTGCAATAATCATAGTAAGTATATTTGTTTCAAATATGCAATATTTATTTTATAATTTAAGTTTATAATTAGGAAGAATGTGAAACAAAAATACAAATTTATGTAGGAGACCTGCACTCGGATGGTGACGTGGCGCGGGGGCACCTCAGACGACTTTGACGTGCGAGTGTGGGTTGATGCTGCCAGTGGCTGGGAGCATGACTGAGTATGTGGTTTTGCGGACAGTGGTCATGCGCGAGTTGTGCTCAGGCCAGTTGGGGCACCGACCCCTCTAGTCGCCGGTGAGCGGCCCTCCACCTCCTGATCTCAGGATTAGAGTCGGATAGCAATGTTGGAGGAGCAGGTCGCACGTCAAAGTCGGATGTTGGAGGATGTGTATGTCATGTTGAGACATATAACATGTCAGTCCGGCGGTAGTATCCCACTGACACCAGAGCCATTGTCATCGATCCAGTGAACGCCAGTCTACACTCAGGCACTGCAGACCCTACTGTATGATCCTGACAATCCTCCACCGTCGCAGTGAGACTTTATTTGATACTGTTGACTTGACTTGTATATTTTGTTATGCATGACTTGACTTGTATTTTGATACTATTGACACATATACTTGACCTACGATAGTTTTGATCGTATTGTGTTGATACGATAATTTTCACTACTAGAAATTGAAACACTATTTTTATCGTATCATGGGAAATCCGACCGAAACACTATTTTTAGGGTTTCGGCCGGCAGCGGCCGGCCGATGGCCGCCGCCGGAGCTTGTACAGTGTCTGGACACTGTACGCCGGTGCCGGAGTCCACCAGACTCCGGCGCCGAAAATCGTAGTTTTAGATTTAATTATTTATTTATTTAATTGTTAATTAATTATTTAATTAATTGTTTAATTTGTTAGATTAATTTTTAGGGTTTAGATTAATTTTTAGAGTTTATATTAATTTTTAGTTTAATTTAGTTAAATTAATATTTAATAATGGTAGGTTAATTATTTAAATTAATGAAAATGATGTAGATTAGTATTAATTAATTAGTTAAAATATTGTTAATTAGTCCAAAGTTGTCCTCAGTGGACTCGCGCCGGAATCGTCCACTTCGGACGCGCGCCGGAATAGTTCATTTTGGACTCCCGCCGGAATCGTCTAATTTGGACTCGTGTCGGAATTGTCCAATATGGATTCGAACTTACTCGAAATATTTAGAAAATAATCATCCATCCGACGAGTTGATATGTTTCACGTACGCATCGACGAGTCGGATATGATTTAGCAAAACCTTAGATCCGTTCGGGGATTATATGTTCGTGTAAAAGAAGTAGAAGATCTTTTATACGACGTATAATTCTTGAATTTTCCCTGATTGGACAATTTGGTAATATAGTTATTCTTGGCATACGAGGCACGAGTTGGTGGCCCCGTTCAATATCGATGGATGTACTTATTTGAAAGATACATGAATCGTCTGAAGAAAAAAGTAAAGAACACCGCAGCTATTGAAGGATCAATATCTGAATCGTATATCATCCAAGAAATTTCAACATTCTTTGCCTTTACAAAGAAGATGATGAATGCCGGGGTCTGCGTGAAAGGGATAACCTATGTTGAATGTGATATGGATTTTTATGGACTGGCGGAAGAAGTGATAGAGTTGCACTATTTCAGCTTGAAATCAATGATCCTATTTAGATGTCATTGGTTCGATACAACAGAACGGGGCATGAAAGTTCATCCAAAATACAAACTTGTTGAGGTTAATTACAAATGTAAATTGGCAGCAAATGAGCCATTTATATTGGCATCACAAGCCTTGTTGAAGTATTCGGCTCGAAATAAAGATAGAGCAGATTGGCGTGTAGTCTGTAAGACTAAAGGTAGAGGAAAAATTGATCCGATAGTAGGAGAAAATGAGTTGATACCTGATATGACAGATGATTTCTATCAAGAAGATGATTCTCCTGCTGTAAATCGTATAATTCCAATACTCGAGGATGCAGACACAACGTCAATTCAATTAGAAGTTGAATATGCTGATGATGACGATCATGAAATTGAGGAAGCTGGAGATGAAGAAGATGAAGAAGAGGAAGAAGAGGAAGAATTCGAAGACTATTATTCAGATGACGAGGAATAATTGTAAAGTATATATTTTATTAAATATATCTCTACTATTTATACAATAATCTAATTATATGTCTATTCGACAGATATGTCTGGTCGTGGTTATCGTCGCAGGAGAGCTTCGGAGTCTCCGATCGGTGAGACTCCAGCACTTACTCATGCTGCTGATCCTCCTATTGTTGATCCTCATGCCGATGATACTGCCGAGGCTAGTACATCCAGACGCAGGCGATCACGCGGGCTGAACAGGTGGTAGCCTCCACCAACCACAGAGTCATATAGATTTATTAACGTGATTGGGGAGCGGTAATATATCATGAATTATGAATCATTACAAATTCTTTATATCAATAATATAATATTAAAATTTATTTTTGTTGTGCAGGTTCGAGCAAGAAGAAGTGCCGAGGAGAATTTCTTCTACTATTCGATGATACATGCACGGGGCATGGCCTACGTGGTCTCACGTGCCTAGCGAGCACGTCGACATGTTATGGCGCGAGTTTGAGGCATATATTATTTTTTTTTATACATGCATGATGATTAATATTGGTACTGATATTATTATTCTGCAGGCTCGCTAAACATGGGCTGAGGACTAGAGGCCCTTCATTTACGCTGCCTGGGAGGCTATTTCCCAGGCAAGGTACAACGGGCAGCTGGGGCAGGCCTGGTCCCAGGCGATGGCACGAGTTGGGAATACTAACATCGCGGAGACTCGGGGATACGGCCCCGATTGGATTACTCCGGATATATGGGACCAACTCATGGGAATATAGTCGACGGATCGATGGCAGGAGGTTTCTAGGAATGCGGCTAGAAATTGCTTGTCGGGGGGAGCAGCGCGTCACACCGGCGGCTCTATTGCATTTGCAGTGCACGCGGACAGTATGGTAAGTATACATTTTAATTATATATTTTATTTGTTACTATGTGTACTAATTAATGTATTATATTTTGTAAATGTAGACGATGGTGTCGGATGATGGGACTGTCCAGCGACCCTCCCCGATGGCGGTGTTTGAGCGGACTCACCGTCGAGCACATGGGACGGGGGAGTACATCGACAATCGCACTGCATACATTATGATAACTATATATTTGTTTAAATTATTTATTATATATTTATAATTTAAGTTTTATGATAAATATTAAACAAAAAATCAAACTCGAGTAGGAGACCTACAGCCAGAGGACTTTAACGCAGCAACGTGGGTCGAGGCCGCAGGTGGCTGGGACCATGGCCGCGTATATGGCTTTGCAGATAGTGGTCATGCGCGAGCCGTGCTAGGGCCACTTAGGGCACCGACCCCTTCGGTCACTGGTGAGCGACCGTCCACCTCCAGATCCAGTTATGATCATAGTAGCAGAATAAGGACTCTAGAGGACACGGTCGCACGTTAGACTGAGATGATGGAGTGCCAAAGTCAGATGATGGCGGAGATGCATGCTATGCTACGCAACATGTCAGGTCATCCCGAAGCAGGCATCTCTTTGGCATCATCTCATCCATCGTCCTCGAGTCAGTCCACGCCGGTGTACACTCAAGCACTCCAGACCCCGCCAAATGATCCAAGCCATCCTCCATCGTCATCGTGAGATTTTTTTTATATTGACTTTGTTACTGAGATATTATACTTGTTTAATTTATTTTGTTTGGATATTGATACTTCAATTTTGCATTTGAATAGTTTTTATACTATTGTGGATAATTATAAATATAAATATAATTGTTTTGATGTATATCTTGGTGTATTTGTGATGTGTGAATGAATGTGTGTATGAGTGTATGAGTGTGTGAGTTATGTATCAGATAATGTATCAATGTATCAATGGAAATTTGAAATTTTAATTTTTTTCGTTTCCAGGTTCACATCATCAGCAATGGCTTTCCCACGGCCGTCCGTGGGAAAGCCGTTGTTAAAAGTTTATCGAAAGCCATTGCTGATGACCTACAGCAACGGCTCCATGTCCATGGCAAAACCGTTGCTGATAATATTATTAGCAACGGCCCGAGCGGCCGTTGCTAAGTTATCAGCAATGCGCTTTTTTGCCATGGCTCCGTTGCAACGGGTAGGGCCGTTGCAAGCCGTTGCTGTTGGTTTTCAGCAATGGCCCAGCAACGGCTAGAGCCGTTGCCGATGCCTATTTTTCCAGTAGTGTTTGATTCATATAGTTTTTTATACGATTGTTGATAGTTATTATTATAAATATAATTATTTTGATGTATATTTGGGTGTTCTGTGATGTGAATGTATATGTATTGTGTGAATGGATGGATGTGTTTATAGGTGTGTGTGAGTTATGTATCAGGTTATAAATGTATCAATGGAAAATTTTAATTTTTTAGTTACAAGTTAACAGCATCATCGACGGCTCACCCACGGTCGCCCTTTTCAAAGTCGTCGCTGAAAGCTTATCGTAATTCCTGGGCCGCATCCTCAAAGCCGTTGTTGATAACCTACAGAAATTGCTTGACAACAGCCTTTCAACAACAGCTTTATCTCGGTCGGCAGGCTATCGTTGATATCAATATCTGCAAAGCAGCGGGCTGTTAGTGAACTGTGGCTGATAATGATTTCAGCAATAACTTTGGCCCGTTGTTGCCCCATGGCTAATAACCATTTTAGCAACGACAGGCATGGGCGTCGTTGTTGATATGTTAACATCAACGTCCACTTCTGATGATGCTAACTAATCAACGACACTGTTATCTGCCACGACGTTGTTGCAACGGGCCAACCGTTGGTGATGGTCTTCACCAACGGCTTGCTTACGGTTTCAACCGTCGATGAAGGTCGAAATTCTAGTAGTGTTATCTTAACTTGTCATTTTATTGTTATTGTTATTGTTTTTGCTATTGTTACTTGTAATCTCTTATAAGACCTATGTTGGTCTTGTTTTGTTACCATATCTTTTTATATTTATATATATAAGTAATTACCCGAAAATATAATATGGATCTGGAATTTTCTCATATTCATAATATGGATTTGAATTTTTTCGGATTCATAATTAAATACCAATACATTCAGATTTGCCCTTCATTTCAAAATATGATTCCCCTTTTACTTATCATAGACTTTTCTAAAAATATTTAATTGGCTCAAATAAAATATTTTTTATTATTCATAATATTTTTTTCAACAATTCATATTAATATTATAGTAGATAAAAATTTATTTTAGTGACTAATAATAATATTATTTTATTTTTGAAATATTTAAAACATTTTTTTAAATAAATGCTTAAATTGTACACTTGTAATGTTAAATGTAATATGAATTAATTTTTTAACAATCCTTGTAGTATTTTTCTTTTAGTGTCTAAAGAATTTATTAATAGCCAAAATTACTTATTTATTTATTTTTTATTGAAAAAGTCCTTAAGTACATAAATTTATTTTATAATTATAATAATATTAATATCTTAATTATTTAGTGATGTTTCGTGATAAAATAAATAAGGGACAACACAGAGGGTACCTTGATCAATTCGTCTTGGCATGTGCAATGATAATGATAATACTAAGTATTGCATGAAATCAACAAGACAGTTACAAGTTCTTATCTAGTGCTATTATGCCATGTTCAATCATATTTAATCCAGTTCACTTTGGGGGCGTTTGGTTGCCCGCAAGTGCAAACGCTGCAAAATCTATTTGCATGCAAAAGCAAATGCCTGCAAATAGATTTTGCAGCCTAGCGTTTGGTTGCCCGCAAGTAGAGCTGCAACTTCTATTTGCGGGCGTTTGGTTGACCGCAAATGGAGATTGCAACTACGCTTGTGACTTGCAACTTGCAACTTTTTTTTGTGTGTGTTTGGTTGGCCGCAAATAGAAATTGCAACTTGCATTAATATTTTGAAAAATAATAAATTAATATTAAAAACAAGACCTACAAAAGACTCTATCTAAATATTAAAGTAACATTTTGAATAAAAAAATAAAAAACATAAATATAAAAGAAGTCTTTAACAATAAATTCACATAAACAAGTTCATAAAAGTAACAATGAATTCATATCAATGTCTTTAGCATAAATCCCAAAGTTCATATCAAAGTCCTTAACAACATAAATCCCAAAGTTCATATCAAAGTCTTACAAGTTCATATCAAAGTTTTTTAAAGATGATAAGTTAATATCAAAATCACATGTTTAACATGTCACAAATCCAAAAGTAACGGTGATTAGTAGATGCAACCATGAAAGCTCTTGCCTCTCTTGTTGATGAACCGGCAAGCATATGAAAGGCACGACAAAGCTGACTCTCATCAAATTCAGGTATTGACATAACAGCTTCATACAACCCATCTATGGAAATCTCTGGCTCATTGTATTCTTTAATCGCCACTGCAAGTTCCTTAATATTATTTGCTACCATCGTCATAATATCTTCTTCATTTTTCCTATGTCGCTTTGATGATTTCTTTTTTGTTTTTCCCGAACTTGAAGAAGCTCCTTGAGTTGAATGCGCTTGTGCATGAATTGAATCAATTGAAACATCATTAGTATGGACATTAACTTCAGGATTTGCAAATTCAACGTTATCTTCAGATTTTGGCGCTCCCAAACTATCATTATCATCTTTACTCCATCTTCCTGTGGCTAGAGACCCTCCAAAGATGATAGATATTTGATCGTAAAAATCAATAGGCTTGTTGATTAATGCAACATCTTTAGGATGATTCTATTTCAGCAAAAATACACAAAATTTTATTAGTAGATAACTAAAACAATATAACATCTCATAAATATAACATAACTTACCTTTATATAGCTGAGATACTCATCTCTACCCATGACTATCCTTTTTTCATTTTCATCCCAACTCATTCCACTCTTCTCTTTCAACTTAACAATTTGTGACCATTTGTTCCTCCATCCTCGTAAATGATTGTAGACATTATTGTTTGTAACTTGAATGCCCATCTTCTCATTAAGGATCTTCACAACTTCAGATATTTGTGAGTCTTTGAAACCTTTTTCAAATCGATCTCCTGATTGTACTTGCTCTATCAAACAATCCAACAATACTGCAGATTCTGTTGATTTCCACTTAATATTGTATGTCTTTTTACCATGGGAACTACAAGCTTGATTGCTTTGACTATTTTCCATTGACTAATTTGATTGAATAATAAAAAAGAAACAACACAATTATTAGTAAATAATCATTTTCCAATTATTCCAAATTAGTAGAAAAAGTAAATAAATCATTTCAAATGAACAAACAAGTAGATATCATTTCAAATAGACAAAAAAAGTAGATATCATTTCAAATGATTCCAATTACATATTTAGTAGCTTCATTTCAAACAAGTAGATATCATTCCAAATACATGGTAGTAATCATTTTAAATGAACAAACCAAAGTAAATCTAACAACTAACTAAACTTATAAAATATGATCATCCCACATTTGAGTTGCAATATTATCTCGTATCGCCATCCACTCTCTAGATTCTTCACGTTGTACACGTTGCCTCGTACTTATAATGATATTACTTGCAATCCATTGTTCTTCATCAGGAATCAAATCATCGCCACCATTTGACATTATCCAATTATGCAAAATACAACAAGCGATGACAAAGTCCACTTGGGTTGGATATGGAAAGAAAGACCTTGACGTAAGAATCTTGAAGCGATTTTTTAGTGAACCAAACGCACGCTCGATAGAAGTTCGAAGAGAAGAATGTCGAAGGTTGAACAATTCCTTGGCATTTGAAGGACTACGGGAGGACTATTCTTTAAGGTGATATTTTACACCACGATATGGTGCAATAAAGCCTGGTCGAGTGGCATATCCCGCATCCACCAAATAAAATTTTCCTATATTATAAGTAAAGATATTAATTTTGGCTTAATATAAATAATTGAATGTATTATATAAAAACGTAATTATTTACCTTTAGGAACACGCAAACCATGTGGTCTTTCTAATGCATCTCATAATATGAGAGCATCATGTGCAGATCCTTCCCACCCAGCAAGAACATATGTAAATTTCAAATCAAAGTCAACAACGGCAAGTACATTCTGAGTCGGGTAAGGTTTTCTCCCTCTAAAGGCCGCTACATGTTCTATTGGTACAGAAGCATGAACATGAGTACCATCTAAAGCACCAATACAATCCTACATGTTAAACACAAAACACCAGTAACTATATATAGTTTCACTTAATTATAAAACTAAAAAAATAATTTGACTAATTTGTTCACCTTAAAGTATGGCATGAATCTACTACTCGATGTGATCCGAGAATGGGTATTGAGTGAAGGGCGCCTAATGAGCTCCCGACGAAGTTCGCCAATAGCACGTAGTACTTCATTGAAATATCGACTAACTGTCTCTCCAGAACGCATAAAATTATGTCCCACCACCCTATTTCTTACATTATGTCCGACGATATGCAAAAACACTGCTACTTGTTCCTCTAATGTAACATTAAGAGTGTCATGCAATAAATTTCTTTCCCTTAAGCAATCACACAACTTGAAAAATGTAACTCTCTTCATTCGTATCATGCTAATGCTACTAGTATCGGAACCATAGTATAACCTCGATAGATATTCATGTCTTTGTAAGTTTCTATGAATACGTGGAGCATATAAATTCCTAGAAATCTTTCTTCTTTTATACCGTTGTAATATCAAATATGCATATAGTCCTAGCAATCCCGCAAGCTTCACAATATCCAAGGGTAGAGATTTTTCATTTGTCATCTAATAAACAAAATAAAATAAAATAACATACTGATTTCAGGATTATGAAAACTTGAGAGTTGAGACATAAGACAACTTGTTAAGAAAATAAAAATCAAATAATATGCAAAAAGAATCTCAAACCATATTTATATAATCAACCCTACTATACTACAACTAGCAAGCATGATGCCACTTGAGTAATACAATTTGCAATCACTTGAAAACACATTTCTAAGCAAAACATTTTTAGAAACAACTCCAGTTAATTAGTCAAATTGTACTCCCTAATGCTATTTTAAGTACCTAACTGCACCAAGTCAATATTCAATTTAAACAGAAGATGGAGGAAACATTTTTTAGTACAATTAGACATCAAACCCTAAGTTGGCAGCACATGCTACACTTACATAACAAACTATCTTCATCAACCATTTCAGAATTGTTTTCTATATTATAAAAGAGATAATTAAAACATCAAATTTTTAATGCTAATATCAAATTTTTGTCAAATCAATAAAATAGTAAAACTGAACTAGGAGCGGCCTCTTGAGTAGAACAATATATTTGACGAAAGAGACGAGAGTTGCGTAGAAATAGAAAAGGAAAAAGAACAATATATCCTTTCTTATGTAAGTGTAGCATGTGCTGAGTAGAACAATATATCCTTTCTTATGGTATGTTCTTTATTATCCTCCTAGCATTGCTGAGTACTTTTTGCATAGAAATAGAAAAGGAAAAAGAACTCTCCAACTAGGGAACATAATGTATCTTGCCCTATCGATTATTTGTGTTAGATTTTGTGAAGTAGTAACATTGATTTGGATATGGCAGGGAAACTGGTGGAGTATGACAAGCCTTCGAGGCTAATTGAGAACCAGAGCTCAGCCTTCTCTAAGCTTGTGGCAGAGTACTGGTCCAACTGCAGAAGAGACTCATCTCATTCTCTTTGATCAAGCTATTAGGCAGACTTATCAGGGTAAAGAAAGACATGCATCAAATGCTGCACTGTGACAATATTGTGCTAGATGAAGTGGTGTGCAAGTTCAGGGTTTCATTACTGTGATCAAGTTCAATGATCTTGTGTTAAAAAGAAGGCTAATTCATTTGATTAAATTCCTCCATTACTGTGATCAAGTTCAATGATCTTGTGTTAAAAAGAAGGCTAATTCATTTGATTAAATTCCTCCAATTATCTGCGGTAACAAGATTACAAATGTATAATAGTAAGACTAATTCATTTGATCTTGTGTTAAAAAGAAGTTGGTTCTTAAACAAAATCAAAGAACTTGGTTCTTAAACAAAAGAGAAAGCGAGTTAACAGCAATACAACCTGGTTCTTAAACAAAATCAAAGAATAGGCAAACAAGAAGTTGCAGAAGGGACAAGAACAAACCTTGTGACTTGAGGAGCTCAGGGATCACTCACAACCTCACTGAAGAGTGGGAAGGGGAGGGATGAATGACGAGAGTCGACGGTAGAGCAGAAGGATAGTGTTCGGGGGCTGCAGGCAGGCGTCGCACGATGGCGAGACGGAAGAAGTCGGGGGCTGGCAAGCGTCGCTCAACGGCGGCGAGAGGGAAGAAGTCAGGGGCTGGCAAGCGTCGTTCGACGGCGGTGAGAGGGAAGAAGTCGGGGGCTGGCAAGCGTCGCTCAACAGCGAGGTGAAGAAGTTGGGCTACGTCGCGCGAGGGCTGGAGTTGGGAAGAAGTCTTCAGCTGCGTCGCGTGAGCGGGGAGAGTCGGGGTGTTAACCGTGCCCTTTTTCTTGCAGGCTGTAAACTAGTGTTGCAGGCCTTTGGGCTTGCAATCGGTTTTGCAGCGTGCAAATGCAGGCTGCAAACGTGAAATGCTGCATTTGGCTCAATTGCAGGCAACCAAACAAGCGATTGAGCCAAATGCTGCAAATGAGTTGCCTGCAAGTTCACTTGCAGGCAACCAAACAGCCTCTTTAAGAAATCCAACAACAAAAGCTAACTATGGGTAGAGATCTAGGGTTCAAATTCTAATATGATCATCTATTGTGATTTTTTATCTTTGTTAAAAAAAAACAACCAACAAAATGAAACCCAAATTAAAACTTAAATCTTTCTATAAACCATACAAGGATACATAAGTTAAGTTTGCCTAGAAACCAGAGCTTTAATTGTTTGTTTCATTCTTTTTGCAGCATGAAACAAATACTTGAAAAATACAGCGCTCATTCTAAGAACTTGGAGAAAGTAAAACATCCATCTATTGACCTAAATGTAACGTGTATATATCTTGCATATAAAGAAAAACATCCAGCATTCCTTAAATGGAAACTTCTCTAGTACTAATCAAGCACTTGGCAATTGACATCCAATCAGAGCGTGCCATTGACATTAAACTTCTCATTATACTGTTTCATTTACATTTCAACCGGTCGGTAAACCCAGAAGAGCAATAGTACTCATGTGGGTTGCTTACTATATTAATTAGTCTAACAATTTAGGCACATATGATATCACCATGGAAGCAATATAGTAGCTCTTGTCCTCACAGCACAAGTCGTGGATTCTTGGGTTGTTCATTGGGTCGACCCGAGCCAATGAACCCGAGAATCTGATCCGACCTATTTGGGTTGGGTCGGGTCGAGTACAATTTGACCAAACCCGACCATAATCGAGTCGGCTCTCGGATTTTAGAATTTGAAATATGATAACCTAAGATCCGACCCGATGACTCGATTATTTATTTATTTATTTTATTTTTAAAATATTTATATTAAAAATATATTTATTTTTAATTTTTTAAATTATTTTTAAAAAATATTATTAAAAACTCATTTTTTACCTAAATGAGTAAACCCGACTACCCGACCCAAACTAGGTCAGGTTGGGTCAAGTCGGATTTGAGAGGTGAAAAATTTTTAACCCGACCCGACCTGATTACACTTGGTCGGGTCGGATCGATTTTTTTTTAAAACCCAACCCGACCTGTGAACACTCCTACTGAATTCTACGAATCTGGACTGCACATTTGCTAGCATGCATATTAACTCCAACCGTACCAAATACAATTTATCTTACCAAATACAATAACTCACATAAGGGACACTATATATATATATATATGGTTTGTTTGAACTAATTTGGTACAAAACATTAGGGAAGCGCATAAATTGACATACAATAACACCATATATATATATATATATATCTATATATCTATCAGGAAAATGAACTGAAATTGAGGGACCAAATGCATCTTATAGAAACAGATTTTCTCCTAGGTTTTGAAGTAAAATAGGCAATTTAGGCATAGCAGTACGTGAAACTTATTATAAAGTAAAACTTTGAAGTAAAATAGGCAATTTAGTCATAGCAGTACTTGAAACTTATTATACAATAAAACTTATTATGCTGTAAATTGAAGTAAAATAGGCTAGCAGTAACATATGTGAGACAAGGAAATGAGATTTAGAACTTGAAAGCATGAACTGACCAAAGAATGTACTTGAAAGGAATTGTTTACAGATTGCCTAATATTATCATATTGATGCATTTATGCACTTCAGCATGTATATTGTATAGTACTAAAAAAGTGTTTGGATCTGTCCAGAATGTTGGATGCACTCTGTTACTACTATTGGTTTAATTTCTACCAAATCCTCCTAGCATATTGATATTCTATAACTTTAATTTTTTTTAATCTGCAGTCAAGTTGCCTGAATTACTTGCTTATGTCAACATGGAGGAGGAAGCACT
The DNA here is from genome assembly GCA_034359265.1 of Canna indica. Classification (NCBI taxonomy): domain Eukaryota; kingdom Viridiplantae; phylum Streptophyta; class Magnoliopsida; order Zingiberales; family Cannaceae; genus Canna; species Canna indica. Next base: position 28,748,978 of record CP136891.1, read on the forward strand.
AGCAAAATTACAGCAGAAACCGTTGGATATCCTTACATTCTTTCTTATTAACAAAGAAGGTAAGCTAGCTCTACTTGAAATCCTTTAACATATATAGAATGTGTAATTTTAATTTTAAACTTGGCCCTAGCTATGTAACACAGCTAGGAGTCCTAGAATGTAATAACACAGCTATGTAACAAACAATGAAATGTAATAACATATGTCCATAAGTTACCTAATTGCATTACAAGTAGGAGTTCTAGAATATGAGTTTAACAACTCAGCTGAATAAAAAAATTTATGGATATTCTTTTTACCTCAAGTTGCTCGTGAAGCTGCTTTTGTACTTTAACCTGGAGTTACAGTGCTTCAGTAAGGTCAAAACCCCTAACATGAAATAAAAGACAATATTATACATTTCAATCTGAGAGCAAAACAACTATACATTTCAATCTTGAAAGCAAAACACAAGAAGACTTGCTGAAGTCTTGGCTACTATCTCCAGCAGTCCTTATATTCCACTGAATGGCTGCAAATTATAACTCTATTTAGTTTTAGGAGTTCTCTACTAAATGGTACTATAGATTTAAAAGTTTGCTGCACTAGTTGCTGTGAAGGTTTAAAAGTTAGACATACAATTTTTGTATTCTAAACAGGTCTAACCTTAGCTAGTGTACAGGTGGATCTTCAAAAATTGGACTCTTAAGAAATTGGATTACTGTACAAGTGGATCTTCAGAATTTTTTTTTTCATGTTCAAAGATAGTGCATTTTTCTTCAGTTTATTCTTTTTTGTTTGAGACATGCATATTCATTTTTTATCTTTCAAAATCATGTTTGTGATAATTTTCACAAATTGCGGAGTTAATTGCCTTTATGGCATCGACAATGAATCATGCTTTGTTTTACCAACAACAGTGAACAGAAAAACTTTCAAATAATCATTTATGTCAAAATTAGTTTTAATGACTATGCTAACATAATTGAGCCTAGGGTTTCATAATGATCTAAATAGTCCATAACAGACCAAAAGAAGGAGAGGGCTGGATGACAACTTCCAACATTGGCCAAGCTAAAACAGAGAGGATACGACATGATTCAAACAAGGCAACAATTACGATGCAAAACAAATTATCTGTGGTGTTTATGTCTCAAAGAGCGCGCTTACATGATTGATACCAATGTTTCTGAACTAAATGCACACGAAAGAGGAAATTTATAACTGATCAACACATAACACACATTAAAGAAGAATCATGACACAAATCATTCCAATGTAAAAACTTGTACAAGACAGGGAGCGGGAGGAATAAGGAGCGCATCAATGAGTCGAATTGAAGATAAGAAAAATATTGATCATATGTAAGAAAGAAAAAATAAGCTTGCTCCGATTAGAAGTGAAGGCATTAGGGTGTTGGTGAAATGGCCACACTAGAGGGGGTGAATAGTGTGTTATCTAAATTTTTCGCCTAATTCCGATTTTAATCGTTTACTTGATTACTTAGACAAGTTGCAATTTATCAACTAAATGTGGAAGCAATAATAAAACAATTAAGCACAAACAAAATTAACAATGCTAACACAATGATTTATAGTGGTTCAGCCCCAATGCCTACTCCACTACCTAAGCACTCCGTTTAGGATTTTTAAACTAGTTTAACTAGATTAATTAGCTTCCTTACAATGAGGACTTTACACCGAAAAGTCTCTGCCCTCAAATCGAAGACACTTCCACACCCGAAAGTATCCCGCCATTCCTACCAAGAGCACTCTCCCACCTCAACCTAAGGACAACTCAACTAATCCTAGTAAACTACGTTTACACCGGTGGATTTAAACCACAAACACCAAGGCTACCACCAACTCAATCAACCTAGCACTCTAGGTTTACACAAACTCACATACAATGAAATAACAAGAAAATACAACACAAAATGGAGCAATAAATCAAACAATAAAGTACTTAGCTCCACAATTCCTTGCTTCCTCTTGATGCATTTGATGATGAAACAATGAAGGTAAGACTCAATCAAAGAGATGAAAGGTTCAAGCTAGGGTTTTCACAAGATTGGCTCAACGAGAGCTTAGGATTAATCAAAAGAATATCTCAAAGGTAGTAGAAGTGATCAAGATTGGGGAGGAAGGCTCTCATGGCCTTATATTTATAGGCCATGAAGAGAAGAGAAACACCTCTCTTCTCAACGGGCGAATTTTTGCCCGTTACCGACCGTCGATCACTTGTCCGATCGATCGTCGGTCGATCGACCGAGCGGCCGAAGGCAATCTGCCGCTTTTGGGCAATGTTCGGTCGACCGAATGCCTTCTCCTTCGATCGGTCGACCAGTCAATCGACCAAACCTGGGCAAGGCAGATTTCTTTGCTTGTTTGTTCATTTTCTGGTTCCGTCTTCGCTAAGTCTACTTATATAACTTTAAAATATAAATGTTATATAAGGATTACCCCCCCATTTGGATTCAATAAAAATATCTAAAAAATCAAAATCTAGTTTTTGGGGTCTAGTATAAATTTTCGAAAAATGAAAATTTTCATCCTCCCGGATCAAATATGGGTATGCTAAAGGCTTCCAAAAATTCCTCATAAATACCTTGTTATCTAATTTTTACCTAAGGAACAATTACTGTCATTGTTTGTGTCAAGAAAGTGTCTAGGTTATATAGCCCTTCAAGGAGCTCCCTAGGCTTAGTGAATTTTATGGCGGTTTTCGAGTTTTCATGTTTTGGGGTTCAGGTTTGGTGTTTGGGTTCTTATGCATCATCATGAGGATTTACAACACATGCTAGACAACCTAGACCTAAACTTCAACTTCCCGAAGAATCCCGAGTGTCAACGAGCGTCCTTGCCGATTTCTCCGATTTTTTCGATCGCGGATGTCGTGCGCTAACCGACTTGGAAACTAAAAGATTTCTCAATGAAACATTAGTTTCATGTTTGTTATCATCAAAACTGAGATTAAGACCAAGGTTGAAAACCTTAGGCCAATAATCTCTCCCTTTTTGATGATGACAAACACCCTTAAGAAAATATATTCATTAAAGTGCAAGGGATATCAATAATGGGATTTCTCCCCTATCAACATACATATCTATGAAAATAAACTCCCCCTATCTATATGCATGGTTTTCCTATATTTTCTTCCCTTTTACCTATATTTTTCTCCCCCTTTTAACATCAATCAAAAAAGGGCTAGAAAAGACAATTAAAATCAAGGTTGAGACTAGAAAACATTTTTCATGAAAACCAAAGTCAACCAAGTCAAGGGACGAAAACATTATATCAATTTTGGGACTAATCAATACATTATATCAAGGAATGATAGATAGAATCCAAAACTAAGAATCACGTATGTACTCAAGTATAGATATTTTCGTGAATATCATATCTTTTTCATGGCATTTTTAGATTTCATTCAAACTTTCAAAATGCCAAGATATGGTCATTTAAAGCATGTATATCAAGTTTGAGGTGAAACTAATGTCATTTGATCAAAATTTCAACTTAGTACGGTTTCATTCGAAATAAACATGAAAACATAAAAATGACTAAGTATCAAATTTTGCTATCTACTCATGTTTTCTCAAACTTAGGCACACAGACATCTAACATGAGTGAATCTAAGTATATGAGTCAAGTTTGGGCTGAAAATGAGGTTTCTAAGTCACTTTGTTGACTTAGGTCAAAGTATACTTCAAGTTTACAAAAATCAAACTTTTAAATCTATATAAAATCATATTCTTGACGAAATTTTTTGAAACTTTAACTGGACAAACTATATTTTTCAAGGAATCTACAAGTTCAAGAATCAGTTAAAAAGGATTTTTTTATATTTTTCTAGAAATAATTGAAAATGCTAAAATTTTAATGATATTTTCGTAATTTTCAGTCATTTTTCAAAACATGCTCAGTTTTTATTCAAATTTTTATGACACCATAAAATGATCATGTAAAAAATGTATGTTAAGTTTGAAATGAAAATTATGTCCTTAAGTCAAGATATCAACCTAGCATGATTTCATTCAAAACTAAACGAGTTATCATGAAACTTGCTAAGTATCAATCTTATCATTTACTCATGGTTTTTCAAACTTAAACCTATGGACACCTAACATGAGTAAATCTAAACATGTTCCTCAAATATGGAATGAAAATGAGACATCTAAGTCAATTTGTTGACTTGGATCAACTTGGTTCAAAAGAGGTTATCATGAAATGGCATCTATGTCATTTTATCCATATCTATATGAATTTTTCATTCTAAGTGCATGGAAACATGTCATACCTATTCCTAAACATGTTTATGATGTTTGGACTTAAAATGAAGTGTCCAAATCGATTTGTTGACTTGTGTCAAACTTTTCCAAGTTTAAGAACCCTAAAGTGAATTAGTTATCACTTTGTTCATCTAGACATGAATTTTCAAGTTTAAACATCTAGAATCATGTGATATGTGTATCTAAACATGTTTGTCAACCACTAACTCAAAATGAGGTATCTAATATGAATTTCAACCTAGAGCAAAATTCATTCAATCAAGATATAATGAAATTACCTAAGTTATCAAAATTTTACCTACTCATGAAATTTCATATATTTATCATGCAAAAATAATCATGAGTATAGAGACATCATTATATCATAAATATTCAAGTATTATACTAGGATTTTTGCAAAATCAAACTCATACCTCATTCCTGAAAATTTTCTCAAACTTTTCATTTCCTTTTCCATTTTCTTTTAGATAGCATAGCCTTCCATTAACATTTTCAACTTGCAAGTAGACTTCATTGGTATATAATGAAATTAAGGCTACTAGCAAGCTAACCAAACCAAATAGCAAAGAGAGATTCAAATATCATTTTCAAAATGAATCTTTGTTAGATAATTTGAAATTCATTTTAAATGAAATCGAGTGATACCAAAACGAACTTTAAGAGATCACAAAAATAATAAATATGAAAATATGATCTCCAACCCTTCCTATTGGTTGAAAACCGAAAGGCCACACAATGAGCCTACGATTTAGAACCGCAAGGTCGCATGAGCCCGTTATAGGCTACATAGGTCTCCGAAGAGACCGAAAATCAAAAGTCAAAAATATTTTTGGAACTTATCAAGAGCGGAAAATCTACTACTATTAAGCATATATCAAACTCCAACTATAATTTAAGCAAGAGGGTATGAGATAGTATCAAAGTCTTTGATGCCAATTTTCATACCTATGGCATCATGATAGCATGAAGTTGCAACCTCTTGGAATATTTCTCATTTGGATCCAAGGTCAACTTCAATATTTCATTTCTCATTCATCCTTGTGTGGTAGCTCCCCCTACAAAAGAGCATAAGATCTTTGGTACCCAAATGGCTTTGAGTCCTTGGGGGTTAGAGGGCTTAGGAACCCAAAGTGTCTTTGTCACACTTGGATTCATCTTAAAAGCGCAATCATAAATGGCATGCTCGTAAACACCACAACAAAAATAATGTCCATTAAAAATTTTATTTTCATTTTTCTTAACATGAGGTTTAAATGTGGAATGCCTAACATTTACTCTTGAGATGTGAGATTTATGGTTAGCATGAGCATTCTTGAAAGAAACACTTTTCTTTTTAAATTTCCTAGAAGAATAAACATCCTTAATTTCATTTACTCTTTTATTTAAAACTACAACCTCATTTTTTAAGGTATCAATAGATTTATGCAAAGCACACACTTGAGATTTCAATATGCAATTCTCATTTTTCAAATTCTCATTCTCAAGTTTGAAATTACTTTTCAAATCATTACTTCTAAGCTTCATTTTTTATTTCAAATCCTCATTTTCTTTTTTCAAATCAATATTCTCACTTTTTAAGTCTTCAATTTCAAGATTAAAATTGTCATGACAAGTATTAACAAAACTAGTATTCAATTTCTCTTTCTCTAATTCATGCACTTGTGAATCAAGCCTTAAATTTTCTTTTTTTAGTTTTCTATTTTCTTTGATCTTCTTATTCATAAGCAAGGCATACATCTTCTTAGATTCTTCTAATAGCTCATCATAAGTCATACCTAAAGAATTTGACCTACTATCATCATTATCACTATCAAGATTTCTTTCATGACTAGAAGTAGAAGATTTTACCTCATTCTGAAGACCCATGAGGCAAAATTGAGATATGACTTCTTGATCATGACAGGAAGATGCTTCTTGTGATTCGGTTGTGGAAGTTACGCACTTGTCTTCCTCTTGACATTTTTCTTTGGTGAAGGGCAATTTCTTTTAATGTGCCCCTTTTCCTTGCACAAGTAGTATATAATCTTTTTTTTTGGCTTTTTGATTTGCTTCTTTCACTAGAAACACTAAGAGCATCAAAATCGAGGTTAGCACTAGGGGGATGACCACTGTCATCACCACCCACAACAAGTGTATTAAGCTCTTCGGTTTTAGCAAAATCATATAACATATTTAATGTAGCCCATAAATCAAATGCTGATGTACAATGCATGACTTTATCAAGGATGCTATTAGGTAAGGTACAAAAAATGCAATACATAGCATCTCCATTAGATTGAAATATTTTCTTGTCATGTTCACTCCAATCATGCATGTCAACCTTAGGTTCAATGTATTCTAATTTAATCATGTTATAAACATCAAAACCTCTAGTCTTTAAGTAAGTGTACATCCTAGACTTCCAAAGACCAAAGTTAATTCACCGAACCTAGGAGGTGTGGAAACAATCGACTCTAGTGCCATTTCCGAATCGAAACAAAGTGTAGGAGAGATGGTGAAATCTCAATCTACGACCTACTCTAATACCAATTGTTGGTGAAATGGTCACACTAGAGGGGGTGAATAGTGTGTTATCTAAATCTTTCGCCTAATTCTGATTTTAATCGTTTACTTGATTACTTAGACAAGTTGCAATTTATCAACTAAATGCGGAAACAATAATAAACCAATTAAGCACAAACAAAAATAACAATGCTAACACAATAATTTATAGTGGTTCGGCCCCAATGCCTACTCCACTACCTAAGCACTCCGCTTAGGATTTCCAAACTAGTTTAACTAGATTAATTAGCTTTCTTACAATGACGACTTTATACCGAAAAGTCTCCGCTCTCAAACCGAAGGCACTTCCACACCCGGAAGTATCCCACCATTCCTACCAAGAGCACTCTCCCACCTCAACCTAAGGACAACTCAACTAATCCTAGTAAAATATGTTTACACCGGTGGATTTAAACCTCAAACACCAAGGCTACCACCAACTCAATCAACCTAGCACTCTAGGTTTACACAAACTCACATACAATGAAATAACAAGAAAATACAACACAAAATGGAGCAATAAATCAAACAATAAAGTACTTAGCTCTACAACAAGATTCCTTGCTTCCTCTTGATGCCTTTGATGATGAAACAATGAAGGTAAGAAAAGAGATGAAAGGTTCAAGCTAGGATTTTCACAAGATTGGCTTAATGAGGGCTTAGGATTGATCAAAAGAATGTCTCAAATGTAGTAGAAGTGATCAAGATTGGGGAGGAAGGCTCTCATGGCCTTATATTTATAGGCCATGAAGAGAAGAGAAGTACCTCTCTTCTCAACGGGCGAATTTTTGCCCGTTATCAACCGCTGGTCGCTTGTTCGGTCGACCGACCAAGCGACCGAAGGTAATATGCCGCTTTTGGGCAACGTTCGGTCGACCGAAATGCCTTCTCCTTTGGTCGGTCGACCGAACCTGGGTAGGGTAGATTTCTTTGCTTGTTTGTTCGTTTTCTGGTTCCATCTTCGCTAAGTCTACTTATATAATATTTCTAAATAACTTTAAAACATAAATATCATATAAGGATTACCCCCCATTTGGATTCAATAAAAATATCTAAAAAATTAAAATCCTTAAGAATCAAAATCTAGTTTTTGGGGTCTAGTACAAATTTTCGAAAAACAGAAATTTTCTAATCTCCCGTGTCAAATATGGGTATGTTAAAGGCTTCCAAAAATTCCTTTAAAATACCTTGTTATCTAGTTTTTACCCAAGAAATAATTACCGTCATTTTTTGAGTCAAGAAAATATCTAGGTCATATAGCCCTCCAAGGAGCTCCCTAGGCTTAGTGAATTTCAGGACGATTTTCGAATTTTCATATTTTGGGGTCCGGGTTTGGTTTTTGGGCTTTTATACATCATTGTGAGGATTTACAACACATGCTAGACACCCTAGACCTAACCTTCAACTTTCCGAAGAATCCCGAGCGTCGACGAGCGTCCTTGCCGATTTCTTCGATTTTTTCGATCGCGGACGTAGTGCACTAACCGACTTGGAACCTGAAAGATTTCTCAATGAATCATTAGTTCCATATTTTTTATCATCAAAACTGAAATTAAGACCAAGGTCAAAAACCTTAGGCCAACATAAGGTTCATCGAAGAAGGCAACCCGAGGCCGGAGAGAGAGACAGAAGGAGAGGGCACCGATCGAGAAGCAGAAGATGCGTGACGAGAGGCGGGCAACGAGCGGCGGGCACGCGGTAGAGAAATCGTAGAGAGAGCGAGGAAAATAGGGATCAGGGGATAAAAATTCCAATTTCACGACTTTGCAACGATGACTGCGGTCACAACACGATAGCCATGCCGTCACGGGTTTATTATTTCTGCGACGGCAACAACTGCGGTCGTGATTAGTGTCGAATCCACTAAAAATAAATACCTACTTCTTAAGATTTTGTAGTCGTGACAAGTATGGTCGAATCCATAGAGACTGGTTAGTTTCATATTCTCTAAAAACCAGAAATTATAAGAAATGAAAAAAAAAAGGGGGGTTTGATTAGATGCAAGAGTGTGTAAAAGAAAATAGTAATTAAAATTGAGGAGAAATCAATGAGAGAAAGATCTACCTAAATGTACGTTATTGGTTTCAGTTCGTAGGATTGATCATGGGCACGAGGATGAGTCCCTTTATTTCTAGCAAATCGATTTGGTAATAGACAAGTGCTAAGAACTGTGATCTTCTTTAAATCTATGATTAACCCAACAAGCGCTGCGATTATACTTTTATTGATTAGTATTCCTAGAGACACTCTATGATAGCTAAAGTTCTTGGGATCACCAATTTTAATCGACTAATATGAATTGAACAGTAATCTCATATGTCAAATTAATTCATAAATTTCCTTAGTATGGATTGAACAACAATCTCAACTAATTTGCCTCTAAATTCGGTATGGTACAACCATACCGAAAGACTAACTATTATCCTAATAACTTGGTAACAAACCAATAATTAAAAGGAACAATAGATAAATTTTTGCAGGAAATAAACGAATACTAAAAAGCAAAAGAGGTAAAACATAAAGACATCTCACAATCCGTAGAACCGAAATGTCAAATCATCCTTTAGCTAGAAATAAGTAAATTAGCCACACATCGTAAACACAAACATCTTCATTCTCCAAAATATCACTACTCAATTCAAACTTAATTCTAAACTGAAAATAAAAGACTAAAACAAAGCATGTTGTTCATTTACAACTTTTCTCCTCTTATAGGAGAATTCCAAACCTAACTAAAATAGAAATAAAAATCAAATCAACCCTACATGGTAATAAACTAACAACCAAATATCTTGGTTTAATATTTTAGACACAAAAGGATAGTCCAAATTCGTATGGAAACTTGGAAACAAAATTTTAGCCTTTAACATGGTAAATTTTGGATCTATCACATGCATCTTTACTAAGGCGTGGGCATGTCCGAGGCATGGCGACCAGGTCTAGCTTTCTTTCCAATTTCCAGCTTCCAAAAAACGTACAAGGAGATTCTTTTTTGTTTCTTTCCATCCTTTGTTGCTTAAAAATTAAATAAAACAATAAACACATTTTAAGAAGTATTTAATTCGAATTTAGCATGAAAATAAGCAACTAAAGATGAAAAATAAATATGTCATCAAATCTCCTCACACGATTCTTGTCCTTAAGCATAACTCACACAAAACAATCACTCTATTTTAAAATCCATCACACCCTATCGTTGCACGCATCATAAAGTCTCAATAACCCAAAAATAAAAGACAATAGTAAGTTAACTTTTCACAATGAAATCTCATCACTCCACATAGATTCATAACTACCTAGATGCACATTCAGAGTACAAGATGCAAGGGTTAAAAAGTTTTAAGCACACATGCAAATTTCAAAAAAAATCATCACACAAAAGAAACATCTATCAAGCAATGTCATAAGTCGAAAACTATGAGACTTTACTTATTGATTTAGCACCTTTTGATTTTTCTAGATCGTTTGCTCAATCTTTTGACACGATGACATACATTGGTGATGCATGCACCCGATTACTCAGTTGGCCTATTTGAATCTAAGTTCCTTGCCTAGAATGTTATACAATCTTTTGACGGGAGGACATACATTGGTGATGCATGTACCCAGTTACTTAGTTGATCACAATTCTAGGTGGCTACTAGCTCTACTCATGATCGATCTTTGGTGATCAACGAAGTAATGGTGCTATCTTTTTCTTCTCTCTTTTTTTTTTTGTTTTTTGTTTTTGTTTGTTTTTGTTTTTTTTTAATTCAACTTAAGGCATAACAAGGTAAAGTTCCTACTGTGCAAGACAAAATTAAGCATGCATAATGAAATGTCATTATTGCATCTTGAAATTTTGAGAGTTTATCAAGAGATGGTCATATATCACGTGGAGAGATGAGAAATGTCATGTTCAAGTCAGCTCCCTATTGTAATTTAGTTCAGGCATCAATACATAATGATTTGGGCTTTTCAATGATATAAATGAACCTTTCAAGATAATAATTGAAATGTATGAATTGGAAAAAAAATCTAGGACAAGATTTCAAAAGGACTTATCAAAAATGTGCAACACGAAAAATACCAAAGAAAAATGGCAACTAGCAACAAAATAGTGATTTCGATAAAAATTTCAGCTAACTACCAAATTTCAGCATTAAAAGTTCAATTCTTATGCAAGTTGATTTCAGAAAAGTCATATTTGAATAAAAACAGGTATCATGCAAAATAAAGTGATATTTATGCTCATATTTGAATACCTATACTAAAATAATTTCTCTATGCTCATGATTGATTATGTATGATATCATGATATTTATGAAATTGGACTAGGTTGAAATTTTTCTTTAGAGACTTCATTTTAAGTTAAAAATTGGATAAACATGATTAGGTGTGTTAATGATTAGTTGTCATGTGCTTAAGATTGAAAATTCATGTCTAGATGAATAAAGTGACAACTAATTCACCTTAGAGGACTTAAGCTTGAAAAGTTTGACCCAAGTCAATAAATCAACTTGGTCACTTTATTTTAAGTCCAAAACTCATAAACATGTTTAGGAATAGGTATGACATGTTTCCAAGCATTTAAAGTGAAAAATTCATATGTATATGGATAAAATGACAATAGATGTCAATTCATACTTACCTCTTTTGAACAAAATTGACTCAAGTCAAAAATTGACTTAGAGGTTTCATTTTCAATTCATATTTGAGGAACATGTTTAGATTTACTCTTGTTAGGTATCCATATGTCTAAGTTTAAAAAATCATGAGTAAATGATAAGATTGAAACTTAGCAAGTTTCATAGAAAAACTAGTGTAGTCTAGAATGAAACCATGCTAGGTTGATATCTTGACTTAGGACATAATTCTCATTTCAAACCTGACATATACTCTTTACATGACCATCATGTGGTGCCATGAAAGTTTGAATGAAAATTGAACAAGTCTTAAAAATAACTGAAAATTACAAAAATACTATTTCGACCTACAATTGGTATCAACTTCAGTTATTTCTAGAGAAATATAGAAAAATTCTTTTTAAATAATTATTGAAACTACACATTCACTAAAAAATTTAGTTTTATCAATAAAAATTTCAAAAAGTTCCATCAAGAATCTGATTTAAAATAAATTTTTGAAGTCGGATTTCGAAAACACAAAGTATCACTTGTTTGAAATATCAATCTTTCCGATACTTTGATATTTCTTCAAAAAAAACTTCAAATGAAAACTCATGTATACCATTTGAATTCCATTTCTAATGTCATTCACACAATTTCTTGAGTAAAATCATTTCTAGGAATGATTTTGATATCTTGGATGATAGCTAGAAATATCCATTTGTTTATTAAAATCAATATAGGATGAAAAATGGTCTTTGAAAATTCTTTTGAGTTCAAACTTTATTCATGCATTTCAAATGATCATTCAATATTTGGTATCAAAAATTTTCATCCAAAAATTGGTACCAAAGTTTTTCATCGAAAATATAATGTTGTATAGATTTAAAAGTTTGATTTTTTTTCAAATCTTGAAGTATAGGTTGACCTAAGTCAACAAAGCAACTTAAAAATTTCATCTTAAGCCCAAACTTGATTCATAGACTTACATTATCTAATTTTTGATGTCTAGATGCCTAAATATGAGAAAACATGAGTAGATAGCAAATTTTAATATTTAGCATTTTCATATTTTCATGCTTATTTCAAATGAAAATGTGCTAAGTTCATATTAAATATTTGTTTTCCATCCCTTTGGTTGAGATTTTCATGTTTCATGAAAAATAATCTTTAGAGTCTCAACTTCATTAAAAAAAAAATTGTTTTTCATCCCTTTGACTAGATTGACCTTTCTTGCCCTTTTGATTGATGTCAAAAGGGGGAGAAATGTATAAGAACAAGGGGGAGAAATGTATAGGTAAATTGGAGAGAAAATTATAGGTAAAGGGGAGAAAAATATAGGAAATCCATGCATATAGATAGGAGGAGTCTATTTCATAGATATGTATATTGATAGGGGGAGAAATCCCTTAGTTGATATCCTCTATGCTTTAATGTTATATTTTCTCAAGGTTGTTTGTCATCATCAAAAAGGGAGAGATTGTTGGCTTTAGGTTTTCAACCTTGGTCTTAATCTCTTAATCTCGGTTTTGATGATAACAAACATGGAACTAATATTTCGTCGAGAAATCTTTCAAGTTCCATATCGATTAGCGTTCGATGTCCTTGATCGAAAAAATCGAAAGAAATCGAAAAATCGGAAGGACATTGATTGTCGAGCTCGGGTTCATCACGAAAGTTCTCGAAGATCAACATGAGCACCAAAGTCATCTTGGACGAGCTCAAAGATCACATGAAAGCTCTCCAAGTTGATGATCGTTGATGGTCGTTTCCTCTTAATGGTTGAGATTAAAGGCCTTCTTATGAAATTAAATCAATGGCTGTGATTGATTCAATCTTATTTAATGTTGCAGCCCATTCATGGTTCTTTTTTTATGGTTGAGATTAAATGTTGCTTTTAATGGATGTGATTTAATTGTGAATGATTGAAGATTTAAAATTGAATTGGACGGTTGTGATTGAAATTGCTTTAAACACTTTCTTTTCAATTCAATCGTAGTCGGCTCAACCTCTTTAAAATTTAACCGGTCCAGTCTTTTATTTGAAGCTGGTTCAATTTAATTAAATCGGTTGATTGTTGAAATCAAATTGGTTTTATTTAATTGATTCCGATCCAGTTCATCCCAATTCAAAACCAGATTAGAATAATTTCAGTTGGTTCACAATCAATTCACCTTATTTTTCCACCGATTCATCAAATTTCTTGACTGTTTCAATTTAATTTATACCAGTTTAGTCTAAATTATGATTAATTTTGCTCAATTATATTTGGTTCATGCTTAATTGATCCTTTTATGATTGGCTCAACTTTGGTTCAATGTAATTTTACTTGGTTCATTATGTTTTTGATTAATTTACTTTAAAATTAGATCATGACATGATATTTTGAATACAACAGTATTCTACCCAACATACTCATGAGCTTATATGAACATAGTATCGATTAATTTATCATGCTATAATTAACCTTAATCTATTATTGTCAATTTTATTGTCATGCTACATCTATATCTATTGTATGTAGAATTCATGCGACTAATTAACTTATGCTATTTTTCTACATGTTGGCATAATTAATTCACGCAAATTTTATGAATGTCAATTTATTATTATACATAATGACATATTTTACCTTTTATTGGGTCATAAAATGTTGATTTATTATTGATTTATTATTTTGTCATTGTAGTTCATGTTATATTATATTTTGCTTCTTGCATAGCTAATATAATGTTGATACATTAGAGTATTATTGCTCTTTCTTCTTCTTTTTTCATGTGGCTATATTTGGGCCCAATAATGCTTGTGGGATATTTCTACTAAATGAGCTCACTGTTGATGAAAACGCTGGCCTTGGTTTTGGGGGCCGGCGTGTAAGACCCGGAAAAATTTTCTTATATAAAAATCTATTTTGGTGCAGTATGCCGGACCCGGGGGTAGTCGAGTCGAGCCTTGGGATCATTTCGAGTGAAAAGGTATGACTCGATTAATGATTCATGGAATCTATTTGGGTGATTAACTTTCCTTTTATGAAATCATATCTTAAATTAAGTTAACTCGAGTCATATTATGGCTTGAGTCGGAACCCAAGTTGAGTTTTCAGGTTTAGTCGAGATTTGAGTGCGAGTTAAGTGAGTCAAGAGGCCTCATTTGGAAAGCTAGATGAGGGATTAATTAAAACCCTCATCTTGCAGCCATGCGGCTCATCCATTGAGCCGCACAAGGCTGGCTAAGGGGAGAGAGGAAGAGGAGCAAGGTGAATCTTGGGGCTTGGATCGATCCGGGATTCGCGTCGTCGCCGAAAAAATTTCAAGTCGTCGTCACACGATCCTTGTTTCTCCGCAACCTATGTGAGTGGTTAAGTTTTGAAGCTTGGGGGAGGCGGGTGGCCGAACCCTAAATGAGATAGGTTGAGTTCTCACAATCTTTCCGACAAATCTTGATTTCTATGATGTGCGTTCACTGTTTTATGAAATTTCTTGTCGGAACTCACTGTTTCTTCGTCGATTTGCAAGTTTTTGGGGCTGCCGAGTCTTGGGGAAAGGGGAAAGATCATGCCAAAATTTTCTCCAATTCCCTTGACGGCAAGGAAGCCCTTAGATGACCTTAGATCAATGTTCGATGTAGTTCTACTTGTATATCTTTCGTATATTGAAGCATGTCTTCCCTAGGAGTTCCTTGAATGACCGAATGAACCTTACCACTCATGAAGAGGGTTCGGCCAAGGGTGGAAGGGTAAATTAGTTCATTGGCATTTAAGTTACATTCGGAATTGAAGAGGTAGAGGTATAGCTAGTCTCCTCCATCTTTTCCTACCACTAAAACCATGGCCGGGCAAGGTCTTCCTTGCTCATGGTTCGGCCAACGCTAGGGAGGGTAGAAGAGATTAGCTATAGATGGAAATTACATGACTATAAGGATCATACATAGAGATATGACAATACTTAGGAAGAACACCAAACATAGCAAGTAGCTTGATTGATTTGAAACTTTAGGAATGCTAGTCTTGTAACCATCCTTAGCATTAGATCTTTAAACTTGAATGTTGAAATTGTTGCTATGTTTTGTATTTCCTAGATGTCATTTGAATTCATTACCACCTTGCCATGCTAGATAGTTGTTTCTTATTGTGCTGAAATTCCTAAGGTAGTGTAAAGTTGCTATATATATACATTGTGGTTATATATGATGAATGATGCAATATTTGAATATTCTCCTTTAGATTATACATGCTGCCCTAAATGTTCTTAGGCGGGATTCCAAGGTTGACACACGAAATTCCCCACCCGAGGTAGTATAGAAGGTTGGTTAACATGTATGGCGTCACTAAACGTTCATAGCACTTATATGAAAACTTAGTTAGGAGACGATAACACTTCTATGACCTTTGGTACACTTTTGGAAACTTAGAACTCATAGTTGTTCATATCTTGAAAGGGTGGCATAAATTGTTGACCCTATAGCCGGATTTAGGCTAGATACGAGCAAAGGCTCGAAGTTTATATATGAAAACCCTAGGATATTGATTGTGTGATGTGTTTGAGATGGTCCGCCGAGGAGCGAGGAGGTCGAAAATGACCAATGCTCAGCTCGGCCAATATTGGGTCTAGAGGTGCGCCAGTGGGCCCGCTAGGTGCTAGACCCCAGTTGGGTGGGACTAGCTATCCTTACCCCGGACGGTGTCCGAAGACTAGTGGACCATCCTAGTCGACGGCGCGGGATTGTTTGTTTACATCTTGAGATATTGTGGCCTAGGGCCAGTGTGATACTACCGGATATGGTAGGGATGGTTGTAGCCGGGATATAATTCTATGAGTAGGCCCAAGGGCCGGAAGCCGAAGGTTAGATAAATCGAGATGGCAGGTTATCATGTTCAGTTGATGCGGACGAACCCGTTGGGGGTCAGTAATCGCATTAGAAATAAATTTTACCTCCTTGTACATTTCATTTATTGCCATGTATGATATATATATATATGACTGAGGCTTGTGTGGAGGTTCATTTGAGCCACTCACTGAGTCCCAAGTGGACTCACAGTTTCCTTCTATTTTGCAAAGCATGAGCAGTAGCTTGGTATGTCGACATGGTGCAGCTGGTGGGCGGGAGGCGGTGTCGTATCTCGTAACGACGTCCTTGAGTCTTAGACTAGTGCTTAGTTATGTTGGTTTTGTTTCTACGTTGACTTTTGAAATTGAAAAAGGATTGTAAAACTTGTTACTTGAACTTTTGGTTATTTGATGTTGATATTCCTACGTGTTTGGAAAAAAAAAACTTATAACTTGTGACTTGAAAACTTTTTATAAAGTATGTTGAGTTTTCTTTCATTCACTATGTCTTGATTTTCTTAATGTAAGTGTAGATAGTAGGCTACAGGGCAGGATGTAGGCCCTGACCGGTCACACTACCCTCAGTTGGGGTGTGACATGGCGCTTGGGCCCAATTGGCGGGCCCAATTTTGTAGGCTAGCCTATCGAGCCATTTCTTTTGGGCTCGAATTTTGTAGATAACCCTTCAAGTCCTTTCTGTTGCAATTTTTCTGTCTATATATAATAATAATAATAATAATAATAAATAAATAAATAAATAAATAAAATAAGGGTAAAATATTGGTATATATAAATTTCTGAACAAAATCATGAGATCTTTTTACACCTAATGATTGTGTACTCACCTATCGTGGGTCTAATTACGACGGTGTGTGTAGGTTGAAATCTCATAAGCTTGTTTAATGGATATACCCTATCAGTGTAACGTTAACAATATAATTTTGAATAATTTCAACATTATTAATAATCTTTGTAATTTTAATGTTTCTTGTATCCTATCGATGCAGAAACATTGATTATATTTATGGTGTAAAGAGAATTACCTTTCTCTCTCTTTATTATTTAATTAATTAGAGATCCTATTTAAACTCCTTTCTTGGTTGAAGATCTAATTAAAAACTTGACTCTAGATCTGTTAGTGGATTCCTTATTGGGTATTGCTGAAGATCAAGATGATGCAAAGTTTGTTGTCATACTCACTACTAGAGTCATCGAGTCCAATCAGACATTTTACTTTGAGGATGACTTGGATAGTGGGAGTCTTGTACTTAGGGTCATTGATCTTCGTAATGAAAGCACCCTCTTGTTTGTACCAATTCTGTCAGCTCCATCAGTTGATAGAAATGAGCTCATTGATGAGAATCCAATTGACGTTGAGACTCATTTGAGTCTTTAAGACCAAATGATGGTTTATTGGTAAAATTGAAAGATATAAAGCCAGACTCGTAGCTAAGGGCTACAATTAGAAAGAATGTATTGATTACATAGAAACCTTCTATCCGGTGTCTACTAAAGATGCCTTTAGAGTGGTCATGGCTCTTGCTGCATAACTCGATCTTGAACTTCACCAAATGGATGTCAAAATTGTTTTTCTGAATGGAGACTTATTTGAGGAAGTTTATATGGTTCAGCCTGATATTTTTTGTTAAATTTGTGAAGGAGCACCTGGGGTGCAAACTGAATAGATCTATACATGGGCTGAAGCAAGGTCCAAGACTGTGGTATCAGAAGTTTGATGAGGTTCTCTCTTTTGGGTTCATTATGGATGCTTCAGATTAGTGTATTTATTAAAAAATTTGATGGGAGCAATTTTGTGATTCATGTGCTTTACATCGATGACATCCTATTGGCCAACAATTCAATAAACCTTTTGAATGAGACAAAACACATACTTTCATGTGGTTTTGACATGAAAGATCTTAGTGATACCTCTTTTGTTCTTGGAATACAAATCAATCGTGACAGGTTTTTTGGAATCCTTGGTTTGTCTCTAGCAACCTATATTGATCGAGTGCTTAAAAGGTTTAACATTCACTCTGGCACTCCTTGTATGACACCTTTTCAGAAAGGTGAAAAGATTATCCAAATCACAGTGCCCTCAAAGTAATGTTGAGAGGGATGAGATGGATATAATCTCATATGCTTTCGTTGTTTGCAGTCTTATGTATGCCCTCGTCCGAATATACCTTTTGCTATAGGTGTGCTTAGTAGATTCTTGAGCGATCCTCACAAGGATCATTGGAGGACTACAAATAAAGTCATGAGATATCTATAGGATACTAACTTTATATGTTGACTTTCGGAAAATCTGACCCCTTTGAGATTGTGGGGTACACAGATTCAGATTATGCATGTTATGTGGATGATCGTAAATCCACTTCTGGATACATCTTTATGATGTCGGGAGGAGCTATTTTGTGGAAGAGTGTCAAGCTAACACTCACTCACAACTACCTTAACTATATAGACATAGTACATCGCATGTTATGAAGCCACTTCGGGGGCTATATGGTTGAGGAAATTGATATCTAGCATGCATCTTGTCGATTTTATATTGTAACCTCTAACCATCCATTGCGATAGTTCGTCTGCGGTGTACTTCTCTCAAAAATCATAGGAATTTTAGTTATACCAAACATTTTGATGTTAAGCTCCTGTTTGTTAAAGAGAAGATTGCTGAAACTCAGACTCATGTGGTTCACATTCGTGGTGAACATAAGCTTGCAGATTCGATGACTAAGGGTCTGCCCGTAGGAGTATTTCTAAATCATGTTACTCATATGTGTCTTGTTAAATTTTTGATGTAACCTTGGTCTAGTGGGAGTCTAAGTTGTGTCTTTAAGAGGCATTTGTAATGTAATTTTGGCATCATACCATTTATATGGTTCTATTCTATTCAGATATTAAAACTTTATATCATTTGTTTTCCTATCGGATTCAATGATATTGTGTTGTTTCATTTTTGAATCTTGTCTTGGATTGATGTATGCTGATCGCTTGACATTTGCATTGGTTAAATATCATTTATATAGTTTTGTTCTATTCAGATATTGAGACTTTATATCATTTGTTTCCCTATCGAATTCAATGATCTTGTGTTTTTTTATTTCTGAATCTTGTCTTGGATTGGTGTATACTAATCGCTTGACATTTGCATTGATTAAATTCCATTTATATGGTTTTGTTTTATTGAGATATTGAAATTTTATATCATTTGTTTCCCTATCGGATTCAATGATCTTGTGTTGTTTCATTTCTGAATCTTGTTATGTATTTGTGTATACTGATCACTTGACATTTGCTAAATTTTGTTATTATGCCATTTGTACTAATAATTGATTAATGCTATCCAAGTGAGAGATTGTTGGATTAATTTTATTAATCTTAGTGTGGATTAATATTAATTAATTATTAGGATATTAGTTATTATGTTTTAGCCCTTAATTGAAACCAGATTGTAACTAATTGGAACCTTATAACTGTGAGTGATCCATGATAGGTTGAATCACTCATAGGGCCCATTGGGGTAGAGGCACAACCTGCAGTCCATTTTGTGGTCAATTAGTTTTCTATCATGTTATTGACCTAATGGATTCCATGTATGATAACCAAGTTTGGACTTTGGTTGATGCACCTGAAGGGATAAAACTCACAGGGTGCAAGAGGATCTTCAAGAAAATGACCGACATGGAAGGTAATGTGATTACCTATAAGGCATGCCTTGTTGCAAAAAGTTATCATCAAAGACAAGGAATTGACTTTGATGAAACCTTTTCACCAATGGCCATGCTTAAATCCATAAGGATATTGCTTGTCATTGCCGCTCATTATGATTATAAGATTTGTCATATGGATGTGAAAACTGCTTTCCTTAATGGAAATTTGGTAGAGGAAGTGTATATGACACAACCTGAAGGATTCATATATGAAAATGGCAACAAAGTATGCAAGCTTTAGATATCCATTTATGGATTGAATCAAGCGTTTAGGAGATGGAATATCTGATTTGATGAGACAATCAAAGAGTTTGGTTTCTCGCAAAATATGGATGAACCTTGCGTGTACAAGAAGGTCAGTGGGAGTGCGATCATTTTTCTAGTATATGTTGATGACATACTCACTACAAGAAATGTCACTTTTGTGACTATTATTAATGGGGGTCGCACCCTAGCTCCCAGCAAAACATAGTTTTCCCGAGGGTAAGCATATGGCCCCCAGTAAAACATAGTTTTCCCGAGGGCCAATAGCTAACCCTAGTAAAATATAGTTTCCCCCGAGGGCATGTATTTGACCCTAGCAAAATATTATTTTTTCGAGGATTAGACAACTTTAAAGTCCTCCCCAAGAATATAATTTTCCTGAGAGATATTTTCGACCCCCAAGAAATTAAAAACAGCCCCCAAGAAAATAGCTTTCCTTGGGGGGCTATTTCCTAGGAGACGGAAATAGCCCCCATAATATCATTATTTCCTTTGGGCGCTATTTTTTGGGGGACGAAAATGACGCCCAAGAAATTAAAGATATTTTTTCAAAAAAATTGTTTTCCTGAAAGGTATTTTCGGCCCCCAAAAAATATTTTATTCCATGTTTAAAATGTGTCCCCCCCCCCCGTCATGGTGTCGGTGCCATCTATGGTCAGTGGCTACTCAAAAGACTCTAGGGTCATGCCAAGGGGCAAGAAGGACCTCTCGAATCGAGATAGTCAAGGAGCTCGACGAGTACTTCCTCAAGGCGTTCGAGGCCAGCAACCATGTCTCGTTTATGCTCGAAACCCTAAAGAGTGACTTCTCCTCAAACCATTCTCTTACAAGTGTGAGCATAGCTCCATTCATTTTTCGCTTTTTATATATTTCATCCTATTTTTCACCAATTGCATTCATATCGATAATTCATCTTTAATTTGAGTAAAATGTAGGAAAAATGAGCAGTTACAGCAAGAATTTGAATCCCTTGCATTGGTGGGGTAAGTGGAGAGGATATGATGAGGGGTGGAGGAGGAGTAGGTGGAGCTAGAGTTGGGAATGCGAGCCACTCCTCCACTGTCAAGAAGCTCTATGAAGCTGTATCTTGAAGTCAAGGTACTATTTTTCACCTGCAACTTTGGGTATTTCCATTGCTTTGCAGTACATTTCCTTCCTCACTACTTGTCCTGAGTTCTTGCTACATGTCAAGGAAAGGAAAATCCAACACATCTTTTAAATTGAACAACTTTGATTAAAGTGAACTGCTTTTCCCTTTTAATTCCTTACATTGTGGACTGTGTTATTATGGCTGTTATGAACTGGATTCCACAATCAATAAACTGAGTATGGTTGTTATACCCAGGTTGAGTCAGATATTTTTTGCCTACATGGTGGCTTATCTTCATCTATTGAGACTCTTGATGGCATAAGAAACTTTGATCGGGTTCAAGAAGTTCCTCATGAGGGGCCTATGTGTGATCTTCTGTGGTCTGATCCAGATGATAGATGTGGTTGGGGTATTTCTCCCCGTGGTGCTGGTTTTACACTTTTGGTCAAGTTTGTTGTTCTACTTTTGGCCACTATATGCTTGTCATGGATCTGTCTTCGCTAAACCATTCTAAATGTTTATTGAGGACATGTAGTCATACCAATCTAGATTTTACAAATCATTTTTATTTGTTCATTCTTTTCTAGGATCAAAATATGACTTGTGTTAAGTTAGTCTTTTTCAATAATGATAGGCCTGATGCAATTAAGTCTTTCCAAAATTCATAATAACTGTTTGGGCATAATAATTTTCCAAGAATTTTTTGCTTGATGTGATATTTCATGTGTGGACCCAACAAGAATTACCCAAGCACTGGATGGCATAATAAGCATTGATAAGCAGTAACTCAAGATACTACAGACTGATCAAATAGTTGCTGCAGGAGCTCATCAATCATCATTACCTCATCAATGTTGATATAATATCATTAATAATATAAACATATATACTGCTTATTAATGGTTTCTTTTGGAAAGTTAAGACAAGTTTGGCCTTGCACAGAGTTTAATGGTGGAAAATGTTGTAGTGAACCCCGATTAGATGAAGCTTTACAACTTCTTGTTTCTTCTCTGTATATTATCGGAGGCTAGTGCTGCCAATCATTATGTATTTTCCTGTTTATGGTTTGATTGAATGATTTCCCTCAATACTTTTGTTTTACTTTTTTTGTTTCAGGAATTTAATTAGGTATCTTAGGTTTTAAATCCAAGATATGATAACATTGACAAAGTTATAATATTTCCAAAGTTATAATTGGGAAATTAAAAACTCTCAATGCTTTATCTATATTAACTAGTAGCTTACAAGTAGCAATATATGAATTTTTTTTTATAAAAAAACTCATCTAAGGATGAGACAGTATTCAGGTGCCGGATAGTGAAGGCAGAGGACCAATGGTCGTGCACTCCACTCCAGAAACCTTAACACTACCATATTCCCTAAGAATGAGGTAATTATTATTAACAACAAAAGATGCCTCAGCCTTTTTACATATGCTACTGGTTGTTTTTTAGCCCTCCTTATATATGGAAGCTCCAAAACTTCTACTTACATCAGCAAAACTAGTGAAAAGATAATTTTCAACTAATGAAGGATTAAAAAACGCACAATTGGCGAGAAGCAAAGAAGAGCAATTCTCAAAAAAAACCTTTTTCAAGACAAAACCAATGATCTGGAAATATGGCAAGTGTTGTATCCCCCGAAAGACCAGTTTGAGCAATAAGATGAGCCTTTGTATTGCAATTCCTATTCACAAATAACCAACCCTCGACCATTACCTTCTCAGAAATTGACAAGATATCTTTTACCAGTGCTTTAGTATGCCAAGGACTCTTAAGCTGCTTATTCAGGATATCCACTGCTTGCTTGTAGTCAATTTTTTTTTTAAGATGCTTAATTTTCAGTTGATTGGCTTTTAGAAGGCAAAGCCAAATGGCTTTGAGTTCAGCAGCAAGTACATCAGTTGAAACAGTATTGCAAAAACCCATGAAGAGATCTTCATTGTTAGAGTTTGTGAAATGAAATCCCAGCCCAGTCTTACCATTTTAACCAATCCAAGATGCATCACAGAAACCCCAATATTTTGTACAAGGATCATTCTCCATAGCTCCTCGAATGTCAGTGATGTTTGAGCTTCTGGCAGGCTTACTAATATTGTTGAAATTGATATCAGTATCATTGTTCACCAAGTTCTGATTTTTCATCAGCTTACTACTTGTATCCTTGCTCAGTATCTTATCAGAGTTCAATCCCTTAGACATGTATTTATTAAGGGAAAAGAAGTTATCAACTTCTGCCAGGACCTTGAAAACACCAAAACCTTTTCCATTGAAACAAATGTTGTTCCTATTCTTCCAAAGGAACCAGAATCCTGCAGCAATTATACTCACAAGTTTCTTTCTATTTTTTTTCCCCAAGAGTTTGCCTTCTTTCAACCAATTCCCTCGAGCCCATTGGTTCCTGAATTCAAATTTAGTGTTGGAGATAGCTTCTATCATATCCCAAAAGTCCATAGTAAATTTGCATTCAAACAGTAAGGGGGCGTTTGGTTGCCCGCAAATGCAAATGCTGCAAAATCTATTTGCATATAAAAGCAAATGCTCGTAAATATATTTTGCAGCATATCGTTTGGTTGCCCGCAAGTAGAGTTGCAACTTCTATCTGCAAGCGTTTGGTTGGCCGCAAATGGAAGTTGCAATTACACTTGCAACATGTAACTTGCATCTTACGAATTTTTTCGAGCTAGGCCGAGCACAAATTTTTTCGGGACGAATCCAGCACGATTTTTATTGGGTCGGGCTGGGCCGGGCTGGGGCGGGATGGGCCGTGCACGAATTTTTCCAAGCAGGCCAAGAATTTTTTCGGGCTGGGCCGGACATGAATTTTTTCGGGCCGAGCCGGGCCGGGCACAAATTTTTTTGGGCCGAGTCGGGCATTAATTTTTTCGAGTCAGGTTGGGTCGTGCACAAACTTTTTCGGGTTGGGTCTAGCCAGGCACGAATTTTTTCGGGCCAGATCGGGCACGAATTTTTTTGGGTCGGGTCGAGTCGGACAGTGCACGAATTATTTTTGGGTCTTGCTGGGCCGAGCACGAAATTTTTGGGCCTAGTCGGGCCGGGCATGAATTTTTTTCGGGCCAAGCTAGGCTAGGCTAGGTCGTGCATGAATTTTATCGGGTCGGGCGGGGCACAAATCTTTTTCAGGTCGGGGCGGACACAAATTTTTCCGGGTCAGGCCGGGCATGAACTTTTTTTGGGCCGGGTCAGACACAAATTTTTTCGGGACTGGTCGAGCACAAATTTTTGTGGGCCAGGCCGAGCAAGGCGCGAATTTTTCCGGGTCAAGCTAGGCACGAAATTTTTCAGGCCGAGTCGGACCGGGCTATGCACTAATTTTTTTGCGACGAGCCGAGCTGGGTCGTTCCATGCGAGAATTATTATGGGCTAGGTTGGACACAAATATTTTCGGGTCGGGCCAGGCACGAATATTTTCGAGCCATGCCGGGGACAAATTTTTTGGCCGAGTCGGTCATGATTTTTTTTTGGTCGGGCTGAGCCGAGCCGTGCATGAATTTTTTTTGGCCGGGCTGGGCTGGGCACGAATATTTTTGGGTCGAGCCGGACATGAATTTTTTCGGGCCGAATTGTGCATGATTTTTTTCGGGTCAGGCCAAGCCGGGCTAGGCCGGGCACGAATTTTTTCGGGCTGGGCCTTGCACGAATTTTTTCGAGCCGAGCCTTGTACGAATTTTTTCAAGCTGGCCAAAAACTTAGGCCCGACACGATTTGCCAGACTTAGTTTGATAAATTAATAGTTTTAATTTTTGTTTAATATTGAAAATATATAATAAAAAAATTTATCAAACGACATCAGATGTAAATTTTGACACTACTATCGCGTTCAGCGCGCGAAAACCTACCACTTTGATATTTATCTCATCTCCATCCGACGACTCTAAGTCGCCCAAATTAATTATTTTTTAATACTTAAATTATTGCATTTGCAGCCCGCAATTTTGTCTTGTGGGTTTTTTAGGCTGCAATTCTATTTGCGGCCCGCAAATGATATTGATATTACAAGTTGCAACTAGTAAATGCTGCAAAATACTTTTGCGATCAACCAAACAAATTTATTTTCTAAATGCTGCAACTAGAGTTGCAGCATTTGTACTTGCGGGCAACCAAACGCCCCCTTTGCAAATTGAATGATTCTTATTATTTTTAGTAAAACTTTAGAAGAATTATCAATAAATAGAATTAATAAATGTTTGGATACATTTGAAAATAAAAATAAAGGCACTAATTATTAAGGCTCAATAAACAAAATAAATGAAAAGGAATGGTTGGCCGCATGTGAGGATGAACATAACATGTTGCCATTTTATGAGAGATTAAATTTTGTCTAAATAAATATTTTGTGAATACATTAGTAAATTTTTATTAATTATTTAAAAATAATAGTAAATTCAAAATATAAAACATCAAAATAGGTCCATATACAACAACACTAAAATTTTTTGCACCTAGTGAAATTATAATAAATCTATATAGATTTCAATAATCAATATATAATTACAAAAATAGTAATATTTAATGAAAAAAATCAAATATAATATAGATATAATATAATAAATTGAAACAAATTAGAAAATAAATAATTTATATGATTTTAAACTATATTAATTTATTTGATTTTGAAAAAAAAGTAAGAAATCTTAACAAGGAAGCTCCATTAAATTAAACTTCTCTAATTAAAGAGCGAGCATCATTTGGAATGTCAAAAGATTACCGATAATACACTAACAAAACCTCTGACAATATACATCTTCTTCTCCAACAAAAATAACAACAAAATCCGACAATACTAGCTCACCTCCAATGAATCAAGAAAGTTGAAATCGTCAATGTTCCACCAAAGATACTAAAAAAAGCGCTTGCAGAAATAAATTAAAAAATTACGGTTAATTAAAATTGCAATTCTTATATGTACCATAAATCTAGGCGCAATGATTTCTTCTAGAGGGTGGAGTACAAATTGAGAGAGAGAGAGACCAAAATTCATTTGGAATTTGCACAATCATAATAATTGAAAGATAATTGATTATATGATGCTGTTGTGTTTGATTTGTCATTTGCCTCTTCTTTGATATTTGAGTCTTCAACGAAGGGATGTATCTATTGAACACTACTAGAATAGACCACATCAGTCGCGGGAATCACCGACGGCCGCCTCAGCCATCAGAATCATTCACGGCATTTCGACGATCGCAGCGGTACTGGCTGATGTAAGCAAATCAACCGTGGCTCGCATACGGCTGTGGGCGAAATGGCGACACTAGAGGGGGGTAAATAGTGTGTTTACTATGTTATTCGTCTAATTTCTAATTTAATCGTTTTTTTAAATCGTTAGACAATTTGCAATTCGATGATTGATTGCGGAAGCGATAAATAATTAATCAATTAAGAACAAACAATCAATCAATGCAAACACAGAGATTTTATAGTGGTTCAGCCCAAATGCCTACTCTACCACCTAAGTACCCCGCTTAGGATTTTCAAACTAAGTTTTACTAGATTAATTAGTTTCTCTTACACACGAGGACTTTTCCCACCTCAACCTAAGGGACAACTAGAACTAATCCTAGTAAACACTAAGTTTACACAAGTGGTTTTACTCCTTTTCACCAAGGATACCACTTCATACAACAAAACCTAACACCAGGTCTTTGCACGCACAAATCAAACAGTTAAAATAACAATAAAATTACAAATGAAAAGAGCTTAAAATAAAACTAATATTTGCATGATCCTTTCACAGCCTTGGCACCTCCGACTCGCCGAGGGAATGAGCTCGAGTCAGTTTTCGAGTTGAGGCAGCAGCTGGAGCTTGAGAAGGTGTTCGCAGAAGGAGCAAAGTGCAAGCAATTTTTCTTTTGGAAGGCTCAAATATCTCTTCTTGATGGCTCAATAATTTATGTAAGAGTGTGAGAGAGATTAAAAGAAGTTATAACAGGTATATTTCTACCCTATGGAAGAAACGGTTGCTCAACGGATAGTTTTCTATATGTTGCAGAGCGCCGGTCTAATGGTCGATCAACCGGTTATTCGACCGCTTCTCTTTACTATGTGGTCAGTCGACCGACGGGTTGACCGCCAGACACAAATCGTGTGATCCATGATCTTCGGTCGACCCGTCGGTCGATCGACGAGATTGCATCTTAGGCTTATACGCAGGTCGATCAACCGCCAAGCCTACTGCCCATTTTGGGCTTCGGTCGATTGACCGAACCTGAGCTGAAGAAGGCAAACAACTTATGTTCTACCTGGTTCTTCTGGTTCCGTTTTCACCACTACATCTACTTATATAACATTTATTAATTTTAAGTTAAGATAACTTTAAAAGATAAATGTTATATAGGGATTATACCCCATTTGAGTTCAATAAAAATATCTAAAAAATCAATATCCCTAAGGATCAAAATCTAGTTCTTGGGATCTAGTATAAAACGGAAATTTCCTAATCTTTCGGGTCAAATAAGGATATGCAAAGGCTTCCAAAAAATCCTAAAAAATACATTGTTATCTAGTTTTGATCCAAGTAACAATTATCGCCATTTTTTATTTCAAGAAAAGGTTTGGATCATATAGCCCTCCAAGGAGCTCCCTAGTCTTAGTGAATTTCTTATGCATCATCATGAGGATTACATTAATTTCTAAACACCCTAAACCTAAACTCCCTTTCTTGAAGATTCCTGAGCGCCGACGAGCATCCTTGTCGATTTATCCGATTTCATCGATCGCGGACGTCGCGCATTAATCGATATGGAACCTGAAAGATATTCTCAATGAAATCATTAGTCTCATATTTGTTATCATCAAAATCAGCAAAACCGGGATTAAGGCTAAGGTTGAAAACCTAAAGCCAACAATCTCCCCCTTTTTGATGATGACAAACATCCATAAGAAACTATATCATTAAAGCATATGGATATCAACTAAGGGATTTCTCCCCCTATCAACATGCATATCTATAAGATAAACTCCCTCTATCTATATGCATGGATTTCCTATATTTTCCTCCCCTTTATCTATAGTTTTCTCCTTATTTTCTAATACTCTCCCCTTTTTACTTATATTCCTCTCCCACTTTTGACATCAATCAAAACGGGCAAGAGAGGTCTATCTAAGCAAAGGAATGAAGAACACATATTTACATGAGGTTGAGACTCTAAGGAGTATTTTTCATAAAACATGAAAATCTCAACCAAGGGATGGAAAACAATTTTTGATATGAACACACAATCATACATGAAAATAAATTGATATACAATTCAAATATGCATTCAAGTATGAATGTTGATTCTTTTTCATGATATTTTTAATTTCATTCAAACTCTCAACATATCAAGATGTGGTAATTTAGATCATGTTTATCAAGTTTGAAATAAAACTAATGTCATTTAATCTAAATATTATCTACTCATGTTTTCTCATAACTTAGGCATTAAGACATCAAACATGAGATAATGTAAGAGCATGAATCAAGTTGGGGCTTAAGATGAAATTTTTAATTCACTTTGTTGACTTAAGTCAACCTATACTTCTAGTTTTCAAAAATCACCCTTTTAAGTTTATACAAAATCATATTTTTGATAAAAATTTTGAAACCAATTTTTGGATGAAAATTTTTGGTACCAAATATTGAATGGTTATTTGAAATGCATGTATCAAGTTTGAACTCAAAATAAATTAAAAAAATCAAAGTCCATTTTTCATCCTACATTGATTTTAATGAAAACACTAGATATTTTTAGCTATCATTCAAGAATTCAAAATCATTTCTAGGAATGATTTTACTCAAGAAATTATGTGAATGATATTAGAAATGGAATTCAAATGATATTCATGAGTTTTCATTTGAAGTTTTTCAAGAAAAATCAAAATATCGGAAAGATTGATATTTTAAATAAGGATACTTTGTGTTTTGAAAATCCAACTTCAAAAATTCATATTAAATTAGATTCTTGATAAAACTTTATGAAATTTTTACTGATAAAACTAGATTTTTCAGTGAATGTGTAGTTTCAAGAATCATCTAAAAATATTTTTTTCTATATTTTTCTAGAAATAACTAAAATTTACTAACCGTAGTTTGAAATGATACTTTTGTAATTTTCAGTTATTCTACAAGACATGTTCAATTTTCATTCAAACTTTCATGACACCACATGATGGACATGTAAAGAGTATATGTCAAGTTTGAAATGAAAGTTATGTCCTTAAGTCAAGATATCAACCTAGCATGATTTCATTCAAAACTAAACTAGTTTTTATGAAACTTGCTAAGTTTCAATCTTAATATTTACTCATGATTTTTCAAATTTAAACATATGGATACCTAACATGTGTAAATCTAAACATGTTTCTCAAATATGGATAATAAATAAGACCTTCAAGTCAACTTGGTTCAAAAGAGGTCATGAATTCACCTCTATGTCATTTTATCCATATCCATATGAATTTTTCACTCTTAGTGCTTGGAAACATGTCATACCTATTTCTAAACATGTTTATGAAGTTTTGGACTTAAAATGAATGTCCAAGTCAATTTCTTGACTTGGGTCAAACTTTTCAAGCTTAAGTTCCCTAAAGTGATATAGATATCATATTGTTCATCTAGACATGAATTTTCATTTTGTAAACACCTAGACTCATGTGATATGTATATCTAAACATGTTTAACAATCACTAACTCAAGATGAGGTCTCTAATTTGAATTTTAACCTAGAGCAAATTTCATTCAATCAAGATATCATGAAATTGCCTAAGTTATTAAAATATTTTTCTACTCATGAAATTTCATATATTTGTCATACACAAACAATCATGAGAATAGAGACATCATTAAGCATGGATATTCAATTTTTATATTAAAGTTTTTGCAAAATTAAATTCATACCTTTTATTGAAAGTTTGCCCAACTTTTTCATTTCCTTTTTCATTTTCTTTTAGATAGCATAGTTTTTCAAATTCTTAACTTGCAAGTAGACTTCATTAGTATCATAATGAAATAATAAGACTACTAGCAAGCTAATTACTAAATAGCATGAGTTCAATACAAAGTTCTATTTAAAATATTAACTTATGTTAGATAGTTAAGATTCATTTAAAGAAAATTTTCATGATATCTAAATGAATCTAAGAGATCCTAAAATTGTGAAATATTTAAAGATTAAGATCTCTAGACGTGTTTAACTAGTTTGGACTTAATAGGAATATCTCTTATAGTAAGCTCAACCTAGAGCAAGTTTTATTAGATGAAATTTGCCTAAGTGCTAAGATTCTATCTACTCATGAAACTTCAAGGGTTTGACATGTAAATCTAATCATGAGTATAGAGACATAGTTTAAGTCTAAGCATTGAGGTATAACACTAAGATTTTGAAATAATAGAAGTTATACCTAATTCATGAAAGTTTAGCCAAACTAATCTATTCTATTCTAATTAGCCTTCCATTTTATCATAACTTGCAAGTATACGTTATAAATAGAACATGAAATCAAATCTACATGCAAGCTATTAAACTAAATAGTGAAGAGAGAAACCAAGTATCATTTATCAAATTCAACTTCACTAAATAGCATGGATTCATTTTCAAATAAATCTTCATGATAACAAAATGAATCAAGAGATCTGAAAATATGAAATTTTGAAAAATAAGATCTCCAACCTTTCCTATTGGTTGAAAACCGAAAGACCACAATGTGTCTACGATTTAGAACCGCAAGATCGCTTAGGCCCATTACAAGCCACCGGGGTTTCCGAAGAGACCGGGAAATGAAAAAATCAAAAATAATTTTGAAAGATGTTAAGAGCGAGGAAATCAACTAATATTAGGTACATATCAAACTCCAACTATAATGTTAAGCAATGGGATATAGGAGATGATACCAATGTGTTTGATGCCAACTTTACAATAGGCACAACCACATTCATCTCACCCTTGTGTGGTACCTCCCCCTACAAAAGAGCATGAAATTTTTGGTACCCAAATGGCTTTGGGTCCTTGGGGATTAGTGGGCTTAGGTACCCAAAGTGTCTTAACAACACTAGGGTTCATTTTAAAAGCACAATCAAATATGGCATGTCCATATATACCACAACAAAAGCAATATCCATGAAACTTTTTCTTTTCATTTTTAGCATGGACATGAATTTTAATTTTAGAATGCTTATCATGTGAAACATGATGAGTATGAGCATTCGTAGAGAAATCATTCCTCTTTTTATGATCATGAGGTTTAAGAGTAGAATGCATGGCATGAGGCATGATGAGCATGGGCATTCTTAGATAAAATATTTTTCTTTTGAGTATGAGGTTTAATGGTAGAATGTATAGCATATGATTTAACATAAGCATGAGCATTCTTTTTACTAGAATTCTTAAATGAAGAATTACTAGATACATTACTAACCTTCTTGTTCAGAAAAATAACCTCATTTTTCAAATCATTCATTGATTTATTTAATGCATGTAATTGAGATTTTAACATGCAATTCTCTTTTTCTAAATTGTTATTCTTGAGCTTCAAGTCCTTAAGCTCAAGTTCTACATTTTCATGGCATGAATCAAATGACCTAGATTTCAATTTTTCATTTTCTAGTTTGGATTCATGCAAATGAGAATTAAGCATTTCATTTTCTTTTTTCAACTTTTTATTTTCTTATCTTTTCTAACAAGCAAGGCATGCATTTTTTGACGTTCATCAACTAGTTCTTCATATGGCATATTGAATGAACTAGAAGAGCTAGTACTAATATTTTTATTATTATAACTAGAAGGAAAAGAGTGTACCTCGTCATCGGTACTCATGAGGCAACCTTTTGAAGTAGCTTCATAGTCATTGCTAGAGGGTGCTTCAAATGATCGAGTGAGAAGTGGAGGTAGAAGCACTTGACCTCTTCCTTGCTTTGTTCTTCATACTTGGCAATTTTTCTTCACATGCCCTTTTTCTTTGCAATCATGACATTTTACTTTTCGTTTTCGGCTTTTAGAATTGCTCCTTTGACTAGAAGCACTATGGGCATCAAAATTAAGATTAGTTATAGGTGAGTGACCATTGTCATCACCACCTTCATCAAAAGTGCCAATTTCTTCACTTTTGGCGTAATCATATAAGACATTTAACGAGGCCCATAAATCAAAAGCCGAAGAGCAATGCATGACTTTTTCTAATATATCATTTGGTAATGTGCAAAGTATGCAATTCATGGCATCTCCATTATACTTAAACATTTTCTTGTCCATTTCACTCCATGCATGCGTATCTACCTTAGGTTCAATAAATTCCCAACGTAACATGTTAAATACACCAAAACCTTTAGTCTTCAGAAATGTGTACATCTTAGATTTCCATAGACCAAAGTTTGATTCATCGAACCTATGGGGTGAAGACACTACACTCTCTAGAGCCATTTCTAGATCGAGACGAATTGTAGAAGGGATGGTGAGATCACAATCTACCACCCGCTCTGATACCAAATGTGGGCGAAATGGCGACACTAGAGGGGGGGCGGTGAATAGTGTGTTTACTATATTATTCGCCTAATTTCTGATTTAATCATTTTCTTAGATCATTAGGCAATTTGCAATTCGATGATTGATTGCGAAAGCGATAAATAATTAATCAATTAAGAACGAATAATCAATCAATGCAAACACAGAGATTTTATAGTGGTTCGACCCCAATGCCTACTCCACTACCTAAGCACCCCGCTTAGAATTTTCAAACTAAGTTTTACTAGATTAATTAGTTTCCCTTACACACGAGGACTTTTCCCCGAAAAGACTCCGCTCTCCAACTGAAAGCACTTCCACACTCGGAAGTATCCTGCATTCCTATTGAGAGCTCTTTCCCACCTCAACCTAAGGGACAACTAGAACTAATCCTAGTAAACACTAAGTTTACACAAGTGGCTTTACTCCTTTTCACCAAGGATATATACCACTTCACACAACATGACCTAACACCAGGTCTTTCAACGCACAAATCAAATAGTTAAAATAATAATAAAATTACAATTGAAAAGAGCTTAAAATAAAACCAATATTTGCAAGCTCCTTTCACAGCCTTGGCACCTCCAACTCGTCGAGGGAATGAGCTCGAGTCAGTTTTCGAGTTGAGGCAACAGCTGGCGCTTGAGAAGGTGTTCGCAGAAGGAGCAGATTAAAAGAAGAGTGTGAGAGAGATTAAAAGAAGTTATAACATGTATATTTATACCATACGGAAGAAACAGTTGTTCAACGAATAGTTTTCTATCCGTTGTAGAGCACCGGTCGAATGGTCGGTCGACCAGTTATTCGATCGCTTCTCTTTACTCTGTGGTTGGTCGACCGACGGGTCGACCACCAGACGCAAATCGTGCGATCCGCGATCTTTGGTCGATGAACGCGATTGCATCTTAGGCTTATACGCAGGTCGGTCGACCACCAAGCCTACTACCCATTTTGGGCTTCGGTCGGTCAACCGAACCTGAGCTGAAGAAGGTAGACAGCTTATGTTTTGCTTGGTTCTTCTGGTTTCGTTTTCACCACTACATCTACTTATATAATATTTATTAATTTCAAGTTAAGATAACTTTAAAACATAAATGTTATATAAGGATTATACCGCATTTGAGTTCAATAAAAATATCTAAAAAATCAAAATCCCTAAGAATCAAAATCTAGTTCTTGGGATCTAGTATAAAACGAAAATTTCCTAATCTTTCGGGTCAAATAAGGATATGCTAAAGGCTTCCAAAAAATCTTTAAAAATACATCGTTATCTAGTTTTGACCCAAGTAACAATTACCGCCATTTTTTATTTCAAGAAAATGTTTGGATCATATAGCCCTCCAAGGAGTTCCCTAGTCTTAGTGAATTTCAGGGCGATCCCGGAATTTCATGGTTTGGGATTCGGGATATATTTTTGGGTTTCTTATGCATCATCATGAGGATTACATTAATTTCTAGACACCCTAAACCTAAACTCCCTTTCTTGAAGATTTTCGAGCACCGACGAGCATCCTTGTCGATTTATCTGATTTCTCCGATTGCGGACATCATGCACTAACCGATATGGAACCTTAAAGATATTCTCAATGAAATCATTAGTCCCATGTTTGTTATCATCAAAATCATCAAAATCGAGATTAAGGCTAAGGTTGAAAACCTAAAACCAACAACGGCCGCCTAGGACCGTCGCTCATAGTTGATGACGCGCATGGGGCGTGAAATAAAATAATTTATTAGTCACAGCTTAGCGGGGGTGCGAGAGCCGTTGGTGATATGAATAAGTCATTAGCCATGGCTAGAAGCGGCCGTCGCTTATTAATTAATGGCATGAACACGGTGCGAAAATAAAACACTCTTCATCGACAACTTAGAAAGGGTGAACCATCGGTGATATTAAAATTACAAATCCACGACTTTTCGACGGTTGGCGAGCCATTAGTGAAAATTCTTTTTATTTGCATTCTCGCCTGACCCTTCGTCTTTCTTCCAATTCTTCCACTTTCTTCTCTGCTCCCAACGCTGCCGGTTGTTGCCACTGTCGTCCGTTGCTACCGGTTGTTGGCTTAAGATTTTCAACCTTGGTCTTAATCTCGGTTTTGATGATAACAAACATGGAACTAATGATTTCATAAAGAGTTATTTTTAGCTTTCATATCGGTTAGCGCACGACGTCCTCGATCAAAAATATCGAAGAAATTAGGAAATCAGAAGGACATTGGTCGTCGTGCTCGGATTCCTCGGGAAATTAGAGTTTAGGTTTAGGGTGTCTAGATATGTTGTAAATTCTCATGATGATGCATAAGAACCCAATAACCAATCCCGAACCCCAAAACATAAAAACCCAGAACCGTCCTGAAAATCACTAAGCCTAGGGAGCTCCTTGGAGGGCTATATGACCTAGATACTTTTTTGAGATAAAAAATGATGGTAATTATTTCTTGGGTTAAAATTAGATAATGAGATATTTTTAGAAGCCTTTAGCCTACCCTTATTTGACCCGAAAAATTAGAAAAGTTCTGTTTTCCAAAAATTTGTACTAGACCCCAAAAACTAGATTTTGATTCTAAAGGATTTTGATTTTTTAGATATTTTTATTGAATCCAAATGGGGGTAATCCTTATATAACATTTATGTTTTAAAGTTATTAACTATTATATAATTAGACTTAGTGAAGACGAAACCAGAAAACGAACAAACAAAACAAACTGCCCAGTCCAGTCCAGGTTCGATCGATCGGTCGGTCGACCGAATGCTGCCAAAAACTGGCAGTAGGCAATTCGGTCGATCGGTCAATCGACCGTAGTTTGCCAGAAAGCGGCTGTGCTTCGGTCGACCGATCGGTCGATCAGATTGCGGATCGCTGAAGTCGCAATTCATTCGATCGACCCGTCGGTAGATCGAACCACGTAATTAGTTCATAGAAAAGGTAGCGGTCGCCGGCGGTCGATCGGTCGGTCGATCGATGATCGATCGACAAGTGACCGAACGACTATAACGGCTAGTTTTTCGCCCGTTGAGCCGCCCGTGTCATTCCATTTCTTCTTGGGTCTATAAATACCCAAACCTAAACATTCCTTAAACAACTTTTGATCACTCTTAACCTTCATTGAGCCATCATTGATCAACTCTAAGCTTTCATTGAGCCATTTTTTAGAGAAATCCTAGTTTGAGCTTTCATTCCTAGAGTTTGCCTTCAAGTTTAATTTGATTCATCATCAAGGCATCAAGTGGAGCTAGGATTCATTGTGTTGGAGCTAAGTATTTGTATTGTTATATTTTTTGCTCCATTACTTGTATATATTCTTGTTTCCTTCATTATATTAAAACTTGTGTAAAGCTAGGTTGCTAGGTTTGATTTGGTTGGTGGTTGCCTTGGTGTTAAGACTTAATTCCACCGTTGTAAACGAAGTTTACTAGGATTAGTTGAGTTGTCCCTTAGGATTGAGGTGGAAGAGCGCTCTCGGTAAGAAGGCGGAGACTTTCGGGTGTGAAGTGCCTTAGGTTGAGAGTGTGACTATTTGAGTCAAAGTCCTCTGTGTAAGGGAAACTATTTAATCTAGTAAAGTTAGTTTGAAAATCCTAAGCGGGGTGCTAAGGTAGTGGAGTAGGCATTAGGGCCGAACCACTATAAATCTTTGTGTTATCATTGTTTTCTTTGTTTGTGCTTAATTGATTTATTTTTGCTTCCGCATCAAATCGAGTTAGATAACACACTATTCAACCCCCCCCCCCCTCTAGTGTGCCATTTCACCCAACACCGGTTGCCATCCGTCGTTGCATATTGATGCCGCTGTCAATCGCCACCGGTGTCCCTCTCCATATTGGTAAGCATCTCCTCCTCTCCCCATCTCCCTCTGTCTCCCTGCCCTTTCCGCACCGGCGTTGATCCGACCCTCTCCGCGTTGGCGTCTACACGCTGGCGCCATGATTTGGGGCCGATTACCATCGGCCCCAATGCAACAGTAGCCGATAGTGATGCTGGCTACTGTTAATGAGTAGGGTTTAATTAAACCCTATTATTTAAAAAAAAAATTATTGTTAATTATTATAAATTAATTCTTAATTAGGTAATTAGTTTGGTTAAGGTTAATTAGTTAGGTTAATGTTAATTAATGGTTAATGTTGATTAGAGTTTAATTATTTTTAGGTTATTAATGGAATCGTCCACTAAGGACTCGCGCCGAAATCGTCCACTGAGGACTTGAGCCGGAATCGTCCACTGTTGACTCACGGCCAAATCGTCCATGGTGGACTCGGTCCAAATTGTCCACTTTGGACTCGCGGCCAAATCATCCACGGTGGACTCGCGCTAGAATCGTCCACAATGGATGGACTCGTGCCAGAATCATCCACTTTGGACTCGTGCGAAATTGTCCATTGAGGACTCGCGCGGAATCGTCCACTATGAACTCGCACCGGGATCCACAAATTTAGAAAAAAATTAAGACGAGCTGATATGTTTCACGTATGCATCGACGAGTACTCAAGTTTTAATTTTGTAAAACCTTAGATCCGTTCGGGAGTTGTATGTTCGTGTAAATGAAGTAAATGATCATTTATACGACGTACAATCCTTGAATTATCCCTAATTGGATAATTTGGGAACATAGTTATTTATATTGCACTTAGTTTATTTCTTTTAATCATTATTCATTTTTAAATTTTGTCTTGTATCTCCCTTGTTATCTGATACGCGCCTAGATGATAACTATAGGGAGATGCTGCCGAAATTTAGAATGAAGTTAGTGACTAAAAGAAATTCTAAGTGCAATATAAAAACATGAATCCCGAATGGAATAGGACCATCCCACCTAAAGACATTACCTAAAGATATTGTCAACTTTTTGACATAACATGTCGGGCGATCGAAGTTGGATGTATCGACGAATTCATCGTGGAGCTATAACATATGAATTTCGAGTAGGCGTAACTTCTAAAATTTTGCCTACTCGGATCAAAAATTCCTTAGTGGTGATAAAATCCAATGTCCGTGCCAAAAATGTTCGAACATAAGATTTTTGGACCGAAATACTGTCATAATGCATCTGTATACAAAAGGATTCACACCAAGTTATTTTTTATGGAATTGTCACGGGTAGTCACGTCAAGTCGGGACGTCGAGCAATCCTGTTGTCCAAACTCATGGTGAATCTTCTTTTACTAGTCTTTCTTCTTCCAATCCACCTAATCCTAATAGAACAATGATTCTAGATAGTCTTGCAGGACAATTCCATTTAAATGATAATATTGAGTCAGTTACTGAGACGGTAGTGCCACCAGATACTACGACAGTTGAAGTGAATGAAGAACAACCTGCGATACAGATTGAATTGTCGAATAAGGAGGCTGCAGAATTTTATGAGATTTTGAAAGCTGCCGATGAACCTTTGTCTGAGAATTGTCCTAATTATATAAGATTTTTGGCAATGACGCAACTCCTCAACATCAAGTCCTGATTGTAATATCAGCGTAGCTGCGTTTGATCATATTGCAGGCTTTGTCAATGGTATGCTACCTCCAAATAACAAGTTTGAGACAACTTTTTATAAGACAAAATAGTTGATGAGGAAATTAGGGCTTGGGTACAAAAAGATACACGCGTGCCCAAATAATTGTATTTTATATTATAAAGAAAATGCACAGTTAGACCAATGCCCGATATGTGAACATCCTCGTTATAAGAATAAGAAATCAGTCCGACAAAAAAATATCCCCTTTAAGGTGCTTCGGTATTTTCCAATGACACCGAGGCTTCAAAGGTTATTCATGTCGAAAAAGATTGCCCCCTATATGAGTTGGCATGCAAGAAATCGTGATGATACAGTAATGACTCATCCATCCGACAGTAAAGCATGGAAACATTTGGATAGGTGTTATCCTTCATTTGCTAGGGATACTAGAAATATTAGGTTGGGATTGTGCACAGATGATTTTTATCCATTTGGTAATTTGGCAACTCCGTATTCAGTATGGCCAGTGTTGTTAACAGTTTATAATTTGCAGCCCTCAATGTGTATGAAAGATGAATTTATCTATCTTTCGATGATTATTCCGGATCCTAGCTGTCCTCGCAAAGAAATTGATGTATTTCTTCGACCCCTAATTGATGAAATGAAAACATTGTGGGTTGAGAGAGCTGCCACTTATGATTGTCACCGGAAGCAAAACTTCATTATACGAGCTGCTATATTGTGGATAATCAATGATTTTCCAGCCTATGACATGTTGTCTGGTTGGAGCACGCATGGGTGACTCTCTTGCCCGTATTGCATGGAACACTCAAAATCCTTCAGTCTTGAAAACAGACGAAAAATTTCTTTCTTTGATTGTCATTGCCAATTCTTACCATCTAACCATCAGTATCGAAGGAATCGTGACAAATTTACCAAGGGTAGAGTCGAAAGAGATGAGCCACCACTGATGTTATCTGGTGAACAGATGTTAGCACGTGTTCAATTGCTTCCAGAGACTACTTTTGGTCAGAATGTAAGAAATTAAGTCTTTGGTCAAACACATAACTAGGTGAAAAAAAGTATCTTTTGGGAATTGCCGTATTGGAGTTCATTATTGATTCGGCATAATTTGTACGTCATGCACATTGAAAAAAATATGTTTGATAATATTTTTAACACTACGATGGATATTTCTGGCAAAACTAAAGATAATGTGAAGGCCCAACATGATGTGAAAATACTTTGTAAGAGGCCCGAGTTAGAGTTGCAAGAGTTCAATGGACGACTTCATAAGCCATCGGCGATGTATGTGTTAAATAAACAACAAATGAAAGATGTGTATCAATGGATCAAAGAACTCAGATTACTTGATGGATATGCCTCAAACTTATCTCGATGTGTAAACGTCGATAAATGCAAAATATCGGGGATGAAGAGCTACGATTGTCATGTATTCATGCAGAGATTGCTTTCGGTCGTGTTTTGAGATCATTGTAATATCCTAAAAATTTTAATTATATGTTATGTTGCGTGATTGTTTAATTATGAGCATGTATTGGTTGATTATGTGGAAAGTAGGATTAATTAAGTTAATTTAAGTTAGCGGGTTCAGGTTCGGCTTGAGGCGGATGCGGGTCGGTTAAAAGGGTTTATAGGGGTTGGGGTCGAGGAGGGAATATAAAACCCCCTTCCCTTGGCTTATGGCTCCCTATTTGGAGCCACACAAAATTTTGAGAAGAGGAGCTAGCTGCCAGCCCCCCCCCCCCTTCCCTCTCCCTTGGAGCTGCCGCCGCCAAAAGCCTTCTTCCCTTCCCTCTCCCTCTCTCTTCCTTCCCTTTGGAGCCGAGCCGAGAGGAGCCAGGCTTTCTCTCTTCCTCTCTCTCCCTCTCTCCAAGCCAGCGGCTTGGATTGAGCCGTCGCCCCTCTTGTCCCCTCCCTTGAGTCGAGCCGCCATCTTTTGAAGCTGGATTCGGGGGCCATCATTCGGGATTCCTCCCTTATTCATCATTCCTAATTAGGTGAGTGGTTTTACCCTCCTCCTTTCGGGTTTCTTCGAGTTCTTGAAGCCAATCTTGAAGGCTATTGAAATCTTGATTTATTTTCTGATGATTCCTCGAATTCTCGACGTTCTTTTTGTGTGCCGTATTTGAGGATACCCTAAACCCTTCCCTATGGGGTTCGGCAGCCCTAGGACGGCCCTAGGGTTGCTCGGCCAAGGGTGGAATAAGGGTGCCCTCAATGTGTTCGATGGAATGCCTAAGTGAGAGATCTTGATTATCCTGTGGTTTATATCTCCAATTGATGTTTGAAATGAGTTCTTATATGTTCAAGCATGCTTAATATTAAATCTGTGAATTTAGATAAAAATCATGTTTAAGAAAATTTGAATCTTGAGGTTGATGCCAAGAGGGTTATTGAAAGAGGGGTTCTTGATCTTAATGCTTGTTCTTAATATTGTTAATTCTTATTAATCTTGATTAATAAGCATGAAATTTGTGAAATTAATCTTGAGATTAGTATTCTGTCCTAATGATAATTAAGAATTTGATTTCTGTTAATTTTCGGATTTAATTTCATGATATGCTAAAAATTGAATGTTGCTGAAATTTTATGCTGAGATGATGAATCTGTGCTGTTTTTAAATTGCTTGCTGTGGTGTGTGTATTACTCTGAATATAGTCATGTAACTCATCGTTTCGACCAAAAAATATAGTTTGGAAACATAGGACACACGTTGGAGACTTGATTCGAGTTAGATACATCAGTACTGGGCACAACAGTAAGCTAAAATAAAACCCTAAAATAAAACCTTAATCTTGGTAATTTATATTTTAATTGCATAATTAAAATTGGGTTAAGGGTCAACATAGTATGTTATGAACCAACACATAAAGTTTGCATGAAATAAAACCACACGGGTTCATGATATTACGGGTCTAGGAGTTGGGGTCGGGTTTTGGAGTGTTTAGACACTTTCCATTAGGATCACCCCTAAGACACCGTTGGAGAGTCATAACTTAGGTCATGGTGTGTCATATCTTTATGAATGGAGGAGAGGCTCGTAGAGTAACCGGGATGCAGGTTAAGCCCGGGAGATTGGATGACTAATTCCCAACCAGCAGAACAAGTTCGGAGGGCCTTTTCGGATTGTTCTGGTTTGGCCTCGTGGGATAAGTTCGGAGGTCCTACCCGATTATCCCCGAGGTGGTTTTAAGGAATAAGTTCGGAGTGCCTTTTATGATTATTCATGTGATATCTTTTAAGAGTAAGCTCGGAGGACCTACCTGATTACTCGATCTTATGATATATTAAGGGGCAAGTTCGGATGGGCGAATCCCGATTGTCCCTACGCGTCTCATGGAGCATGTTCAGATGGCATTTCCCGATTGCTCCCGAGTTTATTTATACTAGGATAAGTTCAGAGGGTCTTCCCGATTATCCTAGTATGTATTGTTGCCTTAGGGCTAGGTAGGCTTAGGCCTGTTGTTCTTCACCATTTGGGTATTGACTGCTTTCGGGCAGGTGGTGGCCGAATGGCCTGTTAGCAGGTCACTGCCTTGTGACTTCTTTCCTGCTTGAGTCAGGAATTTACCTTATGCATTCTATTATGTGATGTTTTTTTTGTGAGGGTTGGTAGAATCGCTCAGTGAGTTCTTTGAACTCACCCATTGTCATTGTTTTGTTTTGCAGAGCCTGACTGGTGAGGTGGGTGGAGTACTTGGCGCAGTTGGAGGGCAGAGGAGCCACATGATCTCATAGCATTCTTAGTTAGGGGTCGTAGTCGAGTCTGTAGTAGGTTGTCATGTACTTTTGTTTTGGTATTTGGAGTTGTAGTCCCGTAGGGACATTCATGTTTTATTGAGTTTTTATTTATTAAAAGAACTATTGCTCTTCGATTTATTTATTTCCGCGCTTGAGATATTTATTTAATACCTTGTTGTTTTGAAATGAAAATCTATGTTGGTTCTTTTTATTATTAAAAACTGTTGTTTATTCCGCTATCTTATGATGTTGGCATGTGCATGAGTTAGGCTGCGGGGTATATGCACATAAACCATGGCCAGTCACGTGACCCTGTATTTAGGGCGTGACAATCATCTACATGATAAGATTTGGGGTCCGTTGACAGAATTAAGTATGGTTTTCATAAATATTTGTGCAAATATACTTCGAGTCGAAGATATATCAGCATGAAAATAATATTGTTGAAATTATATGCAAGCTGGCGCAATTTTACCCTCCTCCATTTTTTGACTTGATGGAGCATCTACCGATACACTTGGCAAACGAGGCACGAGTTGGTGACCCCGTTTAATACCGGTTCATGTACTTATTTAAAAGATACATGAATCGTTTGAAGAAAAAAGTAAAGAATGCCGCCGCAGTTGAAGGTTCCATATCATAAGCATATATAATTCAAGAAATTTCAACATTTTGCTCATTTTATTTTGAATCAACCATCAAGACAAGACTTAATCGTCTTCCACGGAACGACGACGGGGGGCTCGACCATCATATGGTTGTTTAAATATCTTTTGTTACCCCGGTCGTGCTTTGGGTTCTCGTCTATCCCAATTCTTAAACGACGAAGAGTACCATTTGGCCTACTTGTACATTTTACTAAACTGTCCAGAGATCGAAAAGTTCATTGAAATATTTGACATTGAGATGGTAACAATAAACTCAATTTACAACGATGAGGAATTAGAATACAGAGGCGAAATAGATAACCAAATCTTTGAATTTACTAGCAAATCGGCACGACTTGTACAGTGTTATAACGGTTA
Source organism: Canna indica (assembly GCA_034359265.1). Classification (NCBI taxonomy): domain Eukaryota; kingdom Viridiplantae; phylum Streptophyta; class Magnoliopsida; order Zingiberales; family Cannaceae; genus Canna; species Canna indica. The sequence goes on from CP136891.1 coordinate 28,792,029, forward strand.
TTTAGTTAATGGATATAAATTTCACACACTTGAATATTCATCTACAAAAAAGACTACGAATATCAGAGTCTGCGTTAAAGGAACAACGTATGTTGAATGTGATGTTGACTTTTACGGACTATTGCAAAAAGTCATTGAATTGCAATTTTTCGAATGTAAATCAGTTGCCCTTTTTAAATGTCATTGGTTCGATACAAGCGATAGGGGCATAAGAGTTCATCCAAAGTATAAACAGCTGCTCGAGGTGAATTACAAATCAAAATTGGTTTCAAATGAGCCATTTATATTGGCATCTCAAGCTAAACAAGTATATTTTATGCAGTATTTATCTCGAAAGAAAGATATGACAGATTGGCATGTAGTCTGTAAGACTAAAGCCAGAGGAAAAATTGACCCAGTAGTTGGAGAGAATGAGCTAGCAGATGACTTCTATCATGAAGAGGATCCTTCCGAAGTGGAACGAGTTAGTCCAACACTCGAGGATAATGACATAGAGTTAGTCAAATGGAAATAGAATACGTTGATAACGACGATAATGAAGTTGAGGAAGGACAGAATGATGATGAGGGAGAAGAAGAAGAATTTCAAGATTCCGATACATAAGAACAAGAACAAGAGTATTACACAGATGATGATAATGACAATGACGGATAATTGTAAATGTGAATTATATATCCAATTATTAAATATATCTATTAATCTATTATATATAATCTAATTATATTAAATTTTTACAACTATGGTTCGAGATATCAGTTCCTGAGGAGGCATTCCTCGTATGACCCCCTGACAATTACCACCCGTCCCACTTGTACCCACTGACCCTTTGCCTTCCGGCCACCATCCCCCCCACCTCCGACAACCATCCCCCCCACCTGATCTGTCAACCGTTCCCTCACCTGATCTGGCCACCATCTCCTCACCTCTAGCTACCATCCCTCCGCCACCCTCCGCAGAACCAAGACCATCGTCTTCCAGAAGTAGGCCACGAGGACCATCATAATGGTAAGTATTTATGTCTATTTGATTTACACAATTTATATTTATAGTTTATATATATTTAAAATATAAAAACTTGTAGGAAACATACACGAGGACTGTGATCGAGCGTGGAGGCACACCGGAGGAGTTCGACGCATAAGCTTGGGTGCAGGCCGCGGGTGGCTGGGAGCACGGTCATATTTATGGCTTTGCAAACAGTGGCCATGCACGCGCCGTGCTCGAGCCACTTGGGGCACCGACCCCTCCGGCTGCGAGTGAGCGGCCCTCGACATCCCGTGTGCAGGACCAGAGCTGGATATCGGCCTTGGAGTCAGAGCTCACCCAGCAGCGACAGACGATGGGGGAGCATAGGCTGGCAATGGAGGAGCAGAGACATACGAATGAAGAGGTGAGATAGACGATGCAGAACATGCAGGCACTCCTCACACAGATTGTGTCTCACTCTGGCCTTCTACTGATGATGTCGCAGCCATCGTCCTCCTCGTCCCAATCGACGCTCCCTAGTCGTTGTAGACTCCACTACCTCCACCGCAACTATGAGATTTTGGTTTATTATATTTTGTTTATATTTTGATACTTGTTTGTATACTGATAGTTGTTTATATACTTATGGTTCTATATATATGATATTTTGATAATTGTTTGCCTCCGATTTGAGGCTTAAATTGATGATATTTATGTAAAACTTGTATGTTCGGTTTCAAATGCATGTGTATGATATTTTTTGGTTGTAATATGTGATTGAAAATAGATTGTAATCTATAAATATCATTGTGTTCGGAAATTTACAAAATTTTCATTTTTTAGTTATAGGATATACCTTTAGCCACGGCTTACCCACGGTCGACCATCACTAAGTAGTGGCTTAAAGCTTATCGTAAATGGCTGATGGACTGGGCAGCACCAAATATCACGGTTCACTACTAGAATTGTCGTCATCACCGACGGCTCAAGCCATGGATGAACCGTCAGTGATAGATATCACGGACAGCGTAAACCATGGCAAAAAGCCATCATTGATGAGCGCGTCTCAGATAAGTTGTGATGGTCGAGCGCGGCCGTCACACGTAATCATCAGAGACAGCCACGTACACTGTCGCTGATTAAAAAACATCAGTGACGGCTCCAGGAGCTGTCACTGATACCAACCATCAGCCATGGCCCAGTCCCGTCACTGATACCAACCATCAGCCATGGCCCAGTCCCATCAGTGATACTATTAGCAACCATGATATTTGGTGCTGCCCAAACCATTCGCGATTTACAATAAGCTTTCAGCCATGGCTTAGTGACGGTGAACCGTGGGTAAGCCGTGGCTAAAGGTGTATCCTGTAACTGAAAAAACTAAAAAAACTAAAAGTTTTGTAAATTCCTGTATACAATGATATATCGACTACAAACTATTTTCAATCACATATTAAAATCAGAAAACATCATACACATGCATTTGAAACCAAACATACAAGTTTTACATAAATATCATCAATATCAGCCTCAAACTGAAGGCAAACAATTATCAAAATATTATCTATATACAATCAAGTATCAAAATATAAACAAAATACAATTAATCAAAATCTCACGGCTGCGGTGGAGGCGGTGGAGTCGACAACGACTGGGTCGAGGAGGACGACGGCGGTGACATCATCGGTAGAATCCCAGCGTGAGACGCAATCTAAGTGAGGAGTGTCTGCATGTATTGGATTGTCTATCTCAACTTGTCTTTCGTCTGCCTCTTCTCCTGCATCTCCAGCCTCTGTTGGCTGAGCTCTGACTCCATGGCCGCTATCCGGCTCTGGTCCTGCACTCGGGATGTCGACGGTTGCTCACTTGCAGTCGGAGGGGTCGGTGCTCCAAGTGGCCCGAGCACGGCGCGTGCATGGCCACAATCTGTAAAGCCATAAACACGGCCAAGCTCCCAGCCACCTGCGGCCTCCACCTAAGCTCCTGTGTCGAACTCTGCCTGTGTCCCTCCACGCTCGATCACAGTGCTCGTGTATGTTTCCTACACGTGTTTATATTTTAAATATATATAAACTATAAATAAAAATTGTGTAAATCAAATAGACATATATAAATACTTACCATTATGATGGAGGCTCTGCTATCAACGTAGTCCCCCGCTCCTCATCGACGACGGTGGGTGCGCTCAAACACCTCCATCATCGACGGGCATTGGACGGTGCCATCCTCCGTTACGCGCATCTTACATTAGAAAACAAATACATTAGAAGCATTATACATAATATATAATTTAATTAAAAATAATTAAATTATACATACCATATGACGCTCATGAACCGCAAAAGAGATGGAGCCACCTGTGTGGCGCGCGCACGTGCCGTCCCCCCCGGACATGCGGTTTCTCGACGCAGTCCGGGAGACCTCCTACCACTCAGGTGTGACCCACTGCTCAACGAGCTGGTCCCACACAGGGCCAGGAATCCACTCGGGGGCGTGTCCCCGGACATGCAGCCTCCACAAATGTGGTCTGGTCCTCCGACCATGTATAATTAGCCTGCAAAAAAAAAATTATTACCGATGAATATTTAACATTAAAATTAATTTAATAAATATACTTACCGTGAACTCTCGCCACAATAAATCCATATGCTCACGGGGCACGTGAGACCATGTAGGCCATGCCCCGCGCATAAACTTCCGGATCATCCCCGCTATCGTGCGAGGGACGTTCTCCTGCTCAAATCTGCACAAAATATAAATTCATAATATGATATATTGAAATAAATAAATTATAAGAAATAATTGATGCATATACTTACCCTCTTCCGTGCACACTAACTACTATGCGCAGTGCTCCCTCGGGAGGCGGAGGGAGAATTATGTTAGGCCCTCATGGCCTACGTCTCGAAGACGACGGTCCTGGATCTATCGAGGGTGGCGGAGGGATGGTAGTCGAAGGTGAAGGGATGGTGGCCAGATCAGGTGAGAGAACGGAGGACAGATCAGGTGGGGGGATGGTGGCTGGAGGTGGGGGGATGGTGGCCGAAGGTGGGGGATGGTGGTGGAAGGCAAAGGGTCAGTGGGTACAGGTGGGGCGGGTGGTAATCGTCGGGGGGTCCTACGAGGAATGCATCCTCGAGAACTGATATCTCGAACCATAGATGTAAAAAATTAATATAATTAGATTATATATAATAGATTAATAGATATATTTAATAATTGAATATATACTTCACATTTACAATTATTCGTCATCGTCATTATCATCATCCGTATAATACTCTTCTTCTTGTTCTTCTGTATCGGAATCTTGAAATTCTTCTTCGTCTCCCTCATCATCATTCTTTCCTTCCTCTACTTCATTATCGTCGTCATCAACGTATTCTATTTCCAATTGAACTAACTCTGTGTCATCATCCTCGAGTATTGGACTAACTCGTTCCACTTCGGAAGGATCTTCTTCTTGATAGAAGTCATCTGCTGGCTCATTCCCTCCAACTATCGAGTTAATTTTTCCTCTGGCTTTAGTCTTACAAACTACACGCCAACACTACTAGAAACTTCGTCTTCAGCAACGGCTATCAGCGACGGCCGCTCAAGCCGTTATTATTTGCAACGGCATTCTTACGGCCGCCCGAGCCGTTGCAGAAAACTGTATCTGCAATGGCGTTCTAACGAAAACCCGAGCCGTTGCTGATTATTTTAATTATCAGCAACGGCTTTCTGACGGAAAGGCGAGCTGTTGCTGATTTTTTAATCTTAAGCAACGGCTTGCTAACGGATAAGTGAGCCGTTGCTGATGATAACTTATCAGCAACGGCGTTCTAACGGGCGAGTGAGCCGTTGCTGATAAGTTTATATAGGGCACGCTCTCGCGCCCGACTCTTCTTCCTCCCGCTGCTCGCTGCTGCCGCCGCCGCTCCTGCCGACGCCACTCGCCGCCGCTGCTGCCGACGCCGACCGCTGCTGCCGACTTGTTCAGGTAAGTCTCCCCTGCTACCGTCTCTTCCCTGCGGCCGGCGGAAATCACCCGACCGAAACCCTATTTCTAGGGTTTCGGCCGGCGGCGGTCGGCCGATGGCCGCCGCCGGACCTTCTGCAGTGGCCGGACATTGTGTCCGGCCACTGTACGCCGGCGTCGGAGGGTGGACTCCGACGCCGGAATTTAGTATATATATATATAGTTTATATTATTTTATATTTGTTAATTAATTATTTAATAATTATTAATTAATTGTTTAGATTAATTGTTTAATTTGTTAGATTAATTATTAGGGTTTAGATTAATTTCGGACGCGCGCCGGAATCGTCCACTTCGAACGCGCGCCGGAATCGTCCACTTCGGATGCGCGCCGGTATCGTCCAATTCAGACTCGCACCGGAATCGTCCACTTCGGAGTCGCGCCGGAATCATCCACTTCGGACGCGCGCCGAAATCGTCCAATATGGACTCGAACTATCTCGAAACATTTAGAAAATAATCATCCTCCGACGAGTTGATATGTTTCACGTACGCATCGACGATCGGATATGATTTAGCAAAACCTTAGATCCGTTCGGGAATTGTATGTTCGTGTAAAAGAAGTAGATGATCTTTTATACGACGTACAATTCTTGAATTGTCCCTGATTGGACAATTTGGGAATATAGTTATTTGTACTGCACTTACGTTTTTATTTTAACTGTTAACTAATTATTCTAAATTTCGGCAACATCTCTCTTGTTCTCCGATACGCGCCCAGATGATATGCGTATTCGGAGAACTGTAGGGAGATGCTGTCGAAATTTAGAATAATTAGTTAACAGTTAAAATAAAAACGTAAGTGCAGTACGAATAACATAAATCCCGAATGGAATAGGACAATCTCACCTAAAGACATTAACCAAAGAAATTGTCATTGATTGACAGAATCATGTCGGCTGATCGAAGTTGGATATTCATCTACAAAAAAGACGATGAATGCTGGGGTCTGCGTGAAAGGGACAACCTATGTTGAATGTGATATGGATTTCTATGGACTAGTGGAAGAAGTGATAGAGTTGCACTACTTCGGCTTGAAATCAGTGTTCCTATTTAGATGTCATTGGTTCGATACAACAGAAAGGGGCATGAAAGTTCATCAAAAATACAAACTTGTTGAGGTTAATTACAAATCGAAATTGGCAGCAAATGAGCCATTTATATTGGCATCACAAGCCGAACAAGTATATTACGCGAAGTATCCGGTTCGAAATAAAGATAGAGCAGATTGGCGTGTAGTCTGTAAGACAAAAGGTAGAGGAAAAATTGATCCGATAGTAGGAGAAAATGATCCTCCTGGTTTCTATCAAGAAGATGATCTTCCTGCTGTGGATCGTATTATTCCAATACTCGAGGATGCAGACACAACGTCAATTCAATTAGAAGTTGAATATGCTGATGATGACGATCATAAAATTGAGGAAGCTGGAGATGAAGAAGATGAAGAAGAGGAAGAAGAGGAAGAAGAGGAAGAATTCAAAGACTATTATTCAGATGATGAGGAATAATTGTAAAGTATATATTTTATTAAATATATCTCTACTATTTATACAATAATCTGATTATATGTCTGTTCGACAGATATGTCTGGTCGTGGTTATCGACGCAGGAGAGCTTCGGAGTCTCCGATCGGTGAGACTCCAGCACTTACTCATGCTGTTGATCCTCCTGTTGCTGATCCTCATGAGGATGATACTGCCGAGGCTAGTACATCCAGACGCAGGCGGCCACGCGGGCCGACCAGGTGGCAGCCTCCACCAGCCACAGAGTCACGTAGATTGATCAGCGTGATTGGGGAGCGGTAATATATCATGAATTATGAATCATTACAAATTCATTATATCATAATATAATATTAAAATTTATTTTTGTTGTGCAGGTTCAAGCAAGAAGAAGTGCCGAGGAGCATTTCTTCTACTATTCGACGATACATTCACGGGGCATGGCCTACGTGGTCTCACGTGCCTAGCGAGCACGTCGACATGTTATGGCGCGAGTTTGAGGCACGTATTATTTTTTTTTTTACATGCATGATGATATATTAAGAATTGGTACTGATATTATTATTTTGCAGGCTCGCTATACATGGGCCGAGGACCAGAGGTCCTTCATTTACGCTGCCTGGGAGTCTATTTCCCGGGCAAGGTACAACGGGCAGCTGGGGCAGGCTCGGTCCCGAGCGATAGCCCGAGCTGGGACCACTAACATCGCGGAGACTCGGGGATACGGCCCCAGTTGGATTACTCCGGATATATGGGATCAGCTCGTGGGGATATGGTCGACGGATCGATGGCAGGAGGTTTCTCAGAATGCGGCTAGAAATCGCATGTCGGGGGGAGCAGCGCGTCACACCGGCGGCTCTGTTGCATTTGCAGTGCACGCAAACCGTATGGTAATTATATCGTTTAATTATATATTTTATTTGTTATTATGTGTACTAATTAATGTATTTGTTTTGTAAATGTAGACGACGGTGTCGGATGACGGGACTGTCCAGCGACCCTCCCCGATGGCGGTGTTTGAGCGGACTCACCGTCGAGCACATGGGACGGGGGAGTACATCGACAACCGCGCTGCATACATTGTGGTAATTATATATTTGTTTAAATTATTCATTATATATTTATAATTTAAGTTTTATGATAAATATTAAACAAAAAATCAAACTCGAGTAGGAGACGTACAGCCGGAGGGTGGTGCAGCGCGGGGGTACCCCCGAGGACTTTGACGCAGCATCGTGGGTCGAGGCCGCAGGTGGCTGAGATCATGGCCGCGTATATGGCTTCGCAGATAGTGGTCATGCGCGAGCCATACTAGGGCCACTTGGGGCACCGACCCCTCCGGTCGCTGGTGAGCGGCCGTCCACCTCCAGATCCAGTTATGATCATAGTAATAGGATAAGGACACTAGAGGAGACGGTCGCGCGTCAGACTGAGTTGATGGAGCGCCAGAGTCAGACGATGGCGAATATAGAAGCTATGCTACGCAACTTGTCGGGTCATCCCGAAGCAGGCATCTCTTCGGCATCATCTAATCCATCATCCTCGAGTCAGTCCACGCCGGTGTACACTCAAGCACTCCAGACCCCGCCATATGATCCAGGCCATCCTCCATCGTCATCGTGAGATTTTGTTTATATTGACTTTGTTACTCAGATATTGAACTTGTTTAATTTATATTGACTATGTTATTGAGATGTTGATACTTCAATTTTACATTTGAATTGTGTTTATACTATCGTGGATAATTATGAATATAAATATAATTGTTTTGATGTATATCTTGGTGTGTTTGTGATGTGTGAATGAATGTGTATGAGATGTTTGTGATGTGTGAATGAATGTGTGTATGAGGGTATGGGTGTGTGAGTTATGTATCAGATAAATGTATCAATGTATCAATGGAAATTTGAAATTTTCAAATTTTTTGGTTGCAGGCATAGGTCATCAGCAACGGCTTTCCCACGGGCGTCCGTGGGAAAGCCGTTGCTAAAAGTGTATCGAGAGCCGTTGCTGATGACCTACAGCAACGGCTTAGCGACAGAGTTTTACTAACGGTGTTGCTACGGACTCAGCGGCCGTTGCTATTAATGGTATCAGCAACGGCTCCGGGTCTGTGGCAAAACCGTTGCTGATAATATTTTTAGCGACGGCCCATCGGCCGTTGCTGATAATGTTTTGAGCGACGGCCCGAGCGGCCGTTGCTGATCCGTTGCTAAGTCATCAGCAACGCGACTTTCTGTCACGGCGCTATTGCAACGGCTCAGCCGTTGCTGATGCTCTTCAGCAACGGCTCAGCAACGGCATCAACGGCATCAGCCGTTGCTGATGACCATTTTTCTAGTAGTGCAATCTACCCTATCTTTCTTTCGAGACGGATACTACATATAATATACTTATTCAGCTTGAGATGCCAATATAAATGGCTTATTTGAAGCCAATTTTGATTTGTAATTGACCTCGACCAGCTATTTATACTTTGGATGAACTCTCATGCCCCTATCGCTTGTATCGAACCAATGACATTTAAAAAGGGCAACTGATTTACATTCGAAAAATTGCAATTCAATGACTTCTTCCAATAGTCCGTAAAAGTCAACATCATATTCAGCATACATTGTCCCTTTGACGCAGACCCCGGCATTCATAGTCTTTTTTGTAGATGAATATTCAAGTGTGTGAAATTTATATCCATTGACAAAATAATCATTATAACACTGTACAAGTCGTGCCGGTCCACTAGCAAACTCAAATATTTGGTTATCTATTTCGCCGCTGTGTTCTGTGCTGTAAGCTTGAAACCAATTAGGGAACTCACGATAACGTAATCTTTCAAATTCCTCATTATTGTAAATTAAGTATTTTGTCACCATCTCAATGTCAAATATTTCAATGAACTTCTCAATCTCTGGACAGTTTAGTAAAACGTACAAGTAGGCCAAATGGTACTCTTCATCGTTTAAGAATCGAGACGGACGAGAACCCAAAGCACAACCGTGGTAACCAAAGATATTTAAACAACCATCTGATGGTTGAGCTCCCCCATCTTCATTCCGTGGAAGACGATTAAGTCTTGTCTTGATGGTCAATTCAAAATAAAATGAGCAGAATGTTGAAATTTATTGAACCTTTAATTGCGGCGGTGTTCTTTACTTTTTTCTTTAGACGATTCATGTATCTTTCAAATAAGTACATCCACCGGTATTGAACGGGGCCACCAACTCGTGCCTTGTATGTCAAGTGTAATTGTAGATGCTCCATCGAGTAAAAAAATGGAGGAGGGAAAAACTACTCCAGCTTGTATATGATTTCAATAATATTATTTTCAAGTGCTGACATATCTTCGACTCGAAGCACATTTGCACAAATGTTTCTGAAAAACATACTTAATTCTGTCAACGGACCCCAAATCTTATCATGTAGATGATCTCGAAACGCGACCGAAAGCAATTTCTGCATGAATACATGGCAATCGTGGCTCTTCATCCCCGATATTTTGCATTCATCGACGTTTACACATCGAGATAAGTTTGAGGCATATCCATCGAGTAATCTGAGTTCTTTGATCCATTGATACACATCTTTCATCCGTTGTTTATTTAACACATACGGTGCCTTTGGCTTATGATGTCGTCCGTTGACCTCTTGCAACTCTAACTCAAGTCTCTTACAAAGTATTTTTACATCATGTCGGGCCTTCACATTATCTTTAGTTTTGTCGGAAATATCCATAATTGTGTTAAATATATTATCAAACATATTTTTTTCAAAGTGCATGATGTCTAAATTATGTCGAATCAGTAATGAACTCCAATATGGCAATTCTCAAAAGATATTTTTTTTCACTCAGTTATGTGTTTGACCAAAGCCTGAAATTCTTACATTCCGACCAAAAGTAATCTTTGGAAACAATTGAATATGTGCTAACATCTGTTCACCAGATAACATCGGTGGTGGCTTATCTCTTTTGACTCTACCCTTGATAAATTTATCCTGATTCCTTCGATACTGATGGTTAGACGGTAGGAACCAACGATGACAATCAAAGAAGGAAATTTTTCGACCATGCTCAAGACTGAACGATTTTGAGTGTTCCATGCAAAACGGGCAGGAGAGTCGCCCATGCGTGCTCCAACCAGACAACATGCCATAGGCCGAGAAATCATTGATTGTCCATAATATAGCAGCTCGTAAAGTGAAGTTTTGCTTCCGGTGACAATCATAAGTGACAACTCTCTCAGCCCACAATGTTTTGAGTTCATCAATTAGGGTACGGAGAAACACATCAATTTCTTTGCTAGGACCCCTAGGACCCGGAATAATCATCGAAAGATAGATAAATTCATCTTTCATACACATTGAGGGCGGCAAATTATAAACTGTTAACAGCACTGGACATACTAAATACAGAGTTGCTGAATTACCAAACGGATTAAAACCATCTGTGCACAATCCGAAACTGATATTTCTAGTCTTCACAGCAAATGAAGGATAACATCAATCCAAATATTTCCATGCTTCACTGTCGGATGGATGAGTTATTATTGTATCATCACGACTTCTTGCAAGCCAACACATATAGGGGGCAATCTTTTCTGACATGAATAACCTTTGAAGTCTCGATGTTAGAGGAAAATACAGAAGCACCTTAAAGGGGGCTTTTTTTTGTCGGACTGATTTTTTCTCTTTGTAATGAGGATGTTCACATACCGGGTATTGCTCTAACTGTGCATTTTCTTTATAATATAAAATGCAGTTATTTGGGCACGCGTGTATCTTTTCGTACCCAAGCCCTAATTTTCTCATCAACTTTTTTATCTTATAAAAGGTTGACTCAAACTTGTTAGTTGGAGGTAGCATATCATTGATAAAGCCTGCAATCCGATCAAACGCAACCCCACTGATATTAAAATCGGACTTGATGTTTAGGAGTTGTGTCATTGCTGAAAATCTTGTATAATTAGGACAATTCTCATACAACGGTTCATCGACAGCTTTCAACATCTCGTAAAATTCTGCAGCCTCCTTATTCGACAATTCAATCTGTATCGCATGTTATTCTTCAGTGACTTCAACTGTCGTAGTATCTGGTGGCACACTCCTAGAAATCATGTTATCTGCGACGACCATTTTGCGACGACGCAGTTTGCGATCGCAGATGTGACAAGTTTGCGACCGCAACCAAAAGTGGTCGCATGTCATCAAATTTGCGACGGCCTTGCGACCGCCTACGTGTCCGTCGCAATTGTGCATCTTTGAGACCGCCCTTGCGATGACCACTTCTAGAAATTAGGGTACCTGCGACGGCCTTTTTGCGACCGCAGAACTGCCGTCGCAGAATGTGACATTTCCACGATCGCTGGCGTCAGGGTCGCAAATGTGAACCTTCTGTGACTGTACAATGACCGTTCAGCGACTGAAATTTTCGACCGCGTCTCGCGGTCGCAATACTGCTAGAGGGTAATTTTTATTCTCCTCGGCCTACCTCGGCCTATATTTCTCTTCCCCCGCTCGATCTCTCTCTCTCTCTCTCTCTCTCTCTCTCTCTCTCTCTCTCTCTCTCTCTCTCTCTCTCTCTCTCTCTCTGGCTGCCGAAGCCCTAGCCGCCGCTGGCTAGAGTTTGAGGCGACAAGTTTTCCCACCAAACCCTACTTGTCGATCTCACATTGCCGACTTCACCGAGATCTACTAAACTCAACATGATCTTCACCAACTAATCTTCACTTGCTTCCCAAGGTCTCCCCCCACTTCCTCTGTTTTGTCATCCTCAGGAACCAACCTAGGCACGACGAGTGTCATCGAGACAAAGCAAGTGGCAGAGTCTACCTCTCCCGACGTCGGTGGCTCCCCTCATCCTCCCAGGTTAGTCTAATGTTCTTGCTTCACCTTTTCAGGCTTAAATTACCCCTAGAATTTATTGTGCTAATGTTTCCTTTTCTTTCTCTTCTTTCTCTTCTTTCTCTTGACCTCCGGCATTTCTTTGAGTTATTGTTTCTAAATCCTACAAATTTTTTCCTGATCAATAGTTAATTTTCCGAGGAAAACACATTTATCTGATCCATGATTCCCTGTAAATGAAGGTGGAAGACATTGGATTTTGCATCTCTCAAGTGTTCTTCTGTTTCATTCTTTGATGTTGAGAAGCCAGAACCAGTAGTTTCTAAATGGGCAAGGGCAAAGAAAAGAGTTGCTAGGGAATTGGATTAATCTGTCATTAACTGAATGCTAATTTCCTGCCACCACCACCTTCATTTATCTACAAGAATTAAGCATTTGGTTATTGTTAGTTGATCTGGATCATAACATTTGGTCAACTCAACCCCTTATGATTTATTATAAGTTGTTAAAAGTTGACTGAATTAAATCCTGGTTGACCACATAAACAAGTCACATTTGGCTTTGTTTTAAATCCAAAGTTAAGGTGAAGGAAAGGAAACCACTTGGAATTTTGGAATAGCTTAGCTTCTAATGGACTGCACCAGATATGACCTTGAGTATACACGACTTCAGAGACCACATTCAGCTCGTTTTACAAACTCACGGTTACCAGGGCTGGCAAGGAGGAGAAAGTAACCTCCTACTATCAAGATCATTGATTGGAAGACTATCTAATAGCAGTCATACCAATTTCCGGTACAACGTCCAGCACGTTGCAGACCATTTGGCAAGTAGAGGCATTAGAGCAATTCCTGGGCAAATCAGATCTACGGCAAGTCTTCAAGGAAGACAATGGATTATAAGACCCGCAATTCTAGCTACTACACAGAATCCGCAGACATCGAGAATCAGGTCACGAACGGATGGAACTCTCACAGTCCAATTTGCTGATTATACGCTGACCACAGACACATCAAGAGCCGAGCAATCAAATAATGATGAGACGCTTGACCATGAGTTAGCTATGATGATGACCTGTGACTGGGATGATTCAGAAGAACTTCACAGTGATTCTGAAAAAGAGGATGAAGACTTGGAGGTCCTTAGACACCTCATGTCGCTACAGGTAGAAGAGGATCAGCCAATTGATCAACCAGTTGATTGGGATGATGAGTTCGACCCATCATCACTCCCAAAATGGGATACGTCCGAAGAGTCCGATGAAAATGGGTGGAACCCATTTTTCTTCCAGGAGGGAAGGGGGGGTGGTGAAGTATTCTCCCAAAATACTGATGAAAATGAATTTGAGGGGGAAGATGACGTATTCTCCCAAAATATTGAAGAAAACGAATTCGAGACAGCCTACACTGCAGAGATGGACTACCCCATAATCCGACAACTATCCAAGAAAATGGAGAAAGTGATAACGGAGTCAGCATTTTCAACAACTGAATCTTCGTTCACTAGACTGCCCAAAGAACCCATTATGGGGCCAGCACTTTACTCCCCTGGGTCTTCAAGCCAAAGGCAGCCCCCGTTAAGGGACATTCCTACAATACATTCAAGACTGAATAACCTGACAGGAGGTTACTCCAAACAACACAGTGAAAGATTTAATCTGCCATCAGCTCAATCAAACACAGGAGCGATATTAGTCCTGCCAGAAAGCATAGGACAGTACAGCGACATGATTTCCAGATGGGAATCCATAACATTGAATTTAATAAACGAGAAGAACTGGACAGACAATAAGTCCAAAATGTGTTACATAGAAAATCTACTTGGGGAGACGGAGAAGAAAACATGGATTCAATGGAGGATGGTCTTCCCGAATGAGTACGAAGAGCTAACCAACATAGCTGACGACCCCCAAAATGTTCTTTCTCAGATAAGAAGGATGTTTTTGTTGGAAGATCCAACAACAGGATCTACCGAAGAACAAAACAGGGCGTATGACGATCTTGAGAGGCTTTCATGTCATAACGTAAAGGACCTGTTTGAGTACATCAATGACTACAAAGTTCTAGCTGCCAAGTCAGGAAGGATGTACGTATCTCCTGAATTATCAGAAAAATTCTTTAGAAAGATGCCCCCTATTATAGGAAAAGAATTGGAATCGGCATTCGCAGAGAAGCACCCGGGAAATACTCTAGGAGTTTTCCCCAGGATTCATTTTACCTATCAATACCTGGAAGAGCAGTGCAAGAGGGCGGCCTTTCAAAGGAGTCTGAAAGATCTGACCATCTGTAAAAAGATACCCATACCCGGGTATTACAGAAAAGAAAAGAAATACGGTCTCAGAAAAGCTAAGACGTATAAAGAAAAACCACATGACACGCACGTCAGAATATTCAAGAGAAAACACTCTGACAAAGTAAGAAGATGCAAGTGCTTCATATGCGGAGAGGAAGGGCACTTTGCCAGAGAATACCGTAAAAAGCAAGTAAATATTGCAAGGGCGGCAATAGTAGAAAATCTAGAATTATCAGATAACTGGGATGTTGTCTCGGTTGAACAAGATGAGCCTGACAGTGACGCAATTTATTCCTTCTCGGAAGGAGAGGTAGGGATGGCGCAAACCCTTGCCGCAGAGTTAAGAGAAATGTCATATGAAACCGCACTCGTTATCATTACAGAAGAAAAATCGGAAGAAGAAAAGCCTAACACATGGAGAACGAAGGTAACACTGCCTGATAAAATGAACAACTGCGAGCATAAATGGGAGGACAACAATCCTGATATAACTAGGGGATGTGAAAGGTGCACATACTGCAAGGAACTTACTAACTCCAGAATGAGGTCACACTGCAGAAAATGCCTAATCACTGTATGTCCAATGTGCTCAAGATTCAATTTGGGCAAAAAAATCCTTATTAAGAAGGCAAAATTCCCGCCTTATGATGATAAGGACAGCCTCATTAAAGAGCTTCTTGACTACACAATATATCTTTTAGCCGAGAATCAAAGGCTAAAGGACGAAATTGAGGAATTAAGACTAAGTCAGGACATGGCTGACTTGGAAGGAGACTTTAGCAACCTAAAGCTCGACCAAGAGAAAGTAAACCAGAAAGGAAAATTCCCAGCAAGGGAGGAAGCAGTTTCCAAAGGGGAAAGAAAACAGACAGGGATAATCTTTAAAGAGACTGTAAATATCTTGTCAGAAGAAACAGATTTTCTTGATGAAGTTGAAGCACGCTCCCTGTTTCCCGATCCAAAAAGAGGAAGAAGGGTCTTGAATAGGTTATACAACATGGAGATCTTTATGGAAATACCGGGGATCAAAAGTTTTAAGGTCCAAGCTATCTTGGATACAGGAGCAACGGTATGTTGTATAGACCAGGACTCAATACCAGCAGAGGCACTTGAACCCAGTGCCTACCCAATCCTTATAAATGGGGTAAACTCTCAGCAAACATCAAGGCTGAGATGTATTGTAGGAATGTCCCTTAACGGGGGCTGCCTTTGGCTTGAAGACCCGGGGGGGGTAAAGTGCTGGCCCCATAATGGGTTCTTTGGGCAGTCTAGTGAACGAAGATTCAGCTGTTGAAAATGCTGACTCCGTTATCACTTTCTTCGTTTTCTTGGATAGTTGTCGGATCATGGGGTACTCCATCTCTGCAGTGTAGGCTGTCTCGAATTCGTTTTCTTCAATATTTTGGGAGAATACGTCATCATCCCCCTCAAATTCATTTTCATCAGTATTTTGGGACAATACTTCACCACCACCCCCCCCCCTTCCCTCCTGGAAGAAAAATGGGTTCCACCCATTTTCATCGGACTCTTCGGACGTATCCCATTTTGGGAGTGATGATGGGTCGAACTCATCATCCCAATCAACTGGTTGATCAATTGGCTGATCCTCTTCTACCTGTAGCGACATGGGGTGTCTAAGGACCTCCAAGTCTTCATCCTCTTCCTCAGAATCACTGTGAAGTTCTTCTGAATCATCCCAGTCACAGGTCATCATCATAGCTAACTCATGGTCAAGCGTCTCATCATTATGAATTTGTTGTCTCGGTTGAACAAGATGAGCCCGACAGTGACGCGATTTGTTCCTTCTCGGAAGGAGAGGTAGGGATGGCGCAAACTCTTGCCGCAGAGTTAAGAGAAATGCCATATGAAACCGCACTCGTTATCATTACAGAAGAAAAATCGGAAGAAGAAAAGCCTAACACATGGAGAACGAAGGTAACACTGCCTGATAAAATGAACAACTGCGAGCATAAATGGGAGGACAACAATCCTGATATAACCAGGGGATGTGAAAGGTGCACATACTGCAAGGAACTTACTAACTCCAGAATGAGGTCACACTGCAGAAAATGCCTAATCACTGTATGTCCAATGTGCTCAAGATTCAATTTGGGCAGAAAAATCCTTATTAAGAAGGCAAATTTCCCGCCTTATGATGATAAGGACAGCCTCATTAAAGAGCTTCTTGACTACACAATATATCTTTTAGCCGAGAATCAAAGGCTAAAGGACGAAATTGATGAATTAAGACTAAGTCAGGACATGGCTGACTTGGAAGGAGAGTTTAGCAACCTAAAGCTCGACCAGGAGAAAGTAAACCAGAAAGGAAAATTCCCAGCAAGGGAGGAAGCAGTTTCCAAAGGGGAAAGAAAACAGACAGGGATAATCTTTAAAGAGACTGTAAATATCTTGTCAGAAGAAACGGATTTTCTTGATGAAGTTGAAGCACGCTCCCTGTTTCCCGATCCAAAAAGAGGAAGAAGGGTCTTGAATAGGTTATACAACATGGAGATCTTTATGGAAATACCGGGGATCAAAAGTTTTAAGGTCCAAGCTATCTTGGATACAGGAGCAACGGTATGTTGTATAGACCAGAACTCAATACCAGCAGAGGCACTTGAACCCAGTGCCTACCCAATCCTTATAAATTGGGTAAACTCTCAGCAAACAGCAAGGCTGAGATTGAAAAATGGGCAGATGTCCATTGAGGACAACAAATTCAAAATCCTTGAATGTATTGTAGGAATTTCCCCCTGGGTCTTCCCCTCCCCCATCTCTTCAAGAAATTGGTATGACTGCTGTTAGATAGTCTTCCAATCAATGATCTTGATAGTAGGAGGTTACTTTCTCCTCCTTGCTAGCCCTGGTAATCGTGAGTTTGTAAAACGAGCTGAATGTGGTCTCTGAAGTGGTGTATACTCAAGGTCATATCTGGTGCAGTATAGGCCAGTTGTGTGCCAGTAGTTAGGTCTATTTCCATAGAGCTGATGACTGCTCTGTCATCTATCCACCTGGTGTCCCTAAGTAGGACCAGGGCATTAACGTCTGCACTTCTCCTGACGGAAATTGGTATGACTGTTGTTAGATAGTCTTCCAATCAATGATCTTGATAGTAGGAGGTTACTTTCTCCTCCTTGCCAGCCCTGGTAACCGTGAGTTTGTAAAACGAGCTGAATGTGGTCTCTGAAGTCGTGTATACTCAAGATCATATCTGGTGCAATATAGGCCAGTTGTGTGCCAGTAGTTAGGTCTATTTCCATAGAGTTGATGACTGCTCTGTCGTCTATCCACCTGGTGCTCCTTGGGTCATTCTTTCTGTGCTTCCATTTGCACACGCCACACCAACCTTCCATGCATCCATCAGTTTCAAGGATTATGTAAGAGTTTGGTGGGGGTAGTTCTAAGTCCGGAAGTTCTTGGACTAGTCTCTTGATCTTTTCGATCAGCTGCTGGTCTGGTTGCTTGATTCACTTGTCACCATGTGGGCTTAGTTTTGAATACAGCGGCCCTAGGAGAGTTCCCAGATTGGGAATATAGGACTTGGCATAGTTTAGTATGCCTAGCCAGGATCTCAATCCCGCCTTACTCCTTAGCTTCTGCTCATCAAAATTTATTATCTTCTTGATAATGTGCAGTTGGAGCCTAATTTTGCTGTCACCTATTATTGCTCCGAGAAACTCAATTTCTTTCATAGCGATTTTCATCTTTGTGGGGGACAAGACCAGTCCCCATTTCTCACATATACTTAGCATCGTTTCCAGGTGCTTAGCGTGCTGCTCTTCAGTTTCGGAGAACACTAGAATGTCATCAACGTAGACGGCAATGAATTCCTCTGTTCCCTGAAAGCATTGATCCATCTTCCTTTGAAATACTGCTGGTGCGTTCTTTAAGCCGAAAGGCATAACCAGCCATTCATATAATCCTCCCGGAACTATGAAAGCCGTCCAGGGTATGGAGTCTGGATCCATGGCGACTTGATGGAAGCCGCTCTTCAGGTCGAATTTAGAGAATATCTTGCTGTTGCCAATCCTCTTCAAAATTGTGTTTATACCCGACAGACTATATTGGTCTTTGTGGGTATTGTCATTAAGGGTCTTATAGTTGAATACCATTCTTTCTTTGCCCTTAATTTCTTTCTTGGATATCGGGTCTATACTGGTGCCCGAATTGACAATGATTGCCATGGTTCTATGGCGACTCGTGCTTGGTCTTATGGCTCCAATTTTTAACAAAGCCTTGATATGCCGTTCAAACTGATCCTTCATCATAGGGGTGACATGCTTCAGCGGCTTATCCTGAATGGTGAGATCACGATTGATAATATCAAGTCTGCAGGTCACTTGATTTCTGGCCCAGTGTTGGGTAGGGTTCTCTCCAATGAACCGAATTGACAATGATTGCCATGGTTCTATGGCGACTCGTGCTTGGTCTTATGGCTCCAATTTTTAACAAAGCCTTGATATGACGTTCAAACTGATCCTTCATCATAGGGGTGACATGCTTCAGCGGCTTATCCTGAATGGTGAGGTCAGGATTGATAATATCAAGTCTGCAGGTCACCTGATTTCTGGCCCAGTGTTGGGCAGGGTTCCCAGAGTAGGACGCGGAAAGCGTCTTCTCAATTCATCTGCTGGTCGCGAAGAACACGGAGATGATATGAGGAAAGCTTCATTAATATTTGAGGAAATATTACAAACGAAGAAAGAAAGAAGAGTAGAACTTCTCGTTAGTCGAGACTATGAGTCTCGAGGTGTCCGAGTCTGTTCTGCACCTTCACAACCGATGCATACTTATAGACTAAGGTTGCTTCCGAAGGAAGCTTATCTTTTGTGCGGGTGCTCATTGGGCCCCATCGTTCACTAAGAGATAGCTTTCCACATATTGGAAGTGACCTGACACAACAACTTGTGCAATAATTGCACGAAGAGAATCTAATAGTACAATAATTACTAAAGAGAATAAAGCACTTTGGGCAGATGTCGAGGTGCCCATGTGATTGGCGGGTCCCTTGTCTTTGCGTGAGGATCCTTGCCAGATCTTTTGTGCGAATAGTACTCATCCTCTTCTGCGTATGCCTGCTGCAGTTCTTCTCCGATCAGCGGAGGCATCTTCCTGAAGAACCGTAGAGAAATATAGAATTCTGAAATGAGAACCTTGAGTCGGTTCTTCATTTCCTGGTCTTCAGGGTCTTCAATGAGGGAGATCCTCCTCGGAACAATCTTTGTCTTTGGCTCGTCCGCAATTATGAAATTTTGAAATTTCGTCAGCCATCTGTTGTTGTCGACGGAATATATGGTCGGAATCACGGCGGACTCAGTCATTGGGAACACTGAATCGGTGAGGACCGTCTCTTCAGAGGATTTTGATAATTTCTCTTTAATCCCCTCACCTTCTTCAAAAAACAGATTAACTTGTTGATCTGTTTCATCTTCGTATGTGTCCCACACTGGAGGAGAGTCTTCTTGTTCTTCCTCCGACTGAAGCGGACAAAGATATTCGACGACCTCCATGTCGTCGTCTTCTTCAGGCTGAAGCGAATAAAAGTAGTCGACGACCTCTTCAGACTGAAGTGAAATAAAATGATGCAGGACTGCCATGTCTTCGTCTTCTTCATAGAGGCAGTTCATCATCTTTTTATGATTTGGACTCAGACGGGATCTACTCTTTTTAAGAATTTTTCCTCAAAAATACTAAATTTCTTAAAAATAATCATTCAGGTTATCTTAGCTTTAGATATTCTAGTTTTGCAGTTCTAGCTGCATCATTTCACTCTTGATTGATCTTTCAAATCTTAAGATCATTCACTCAGGTGCCTTATTAGGATTGCGAACGTAACGGTACTTTTTCCTCCTCTCGAGTACTTTTCCCTCTTTATCGTCTACCCTAAGTATACGTCTCCCAAGTGTTTGATCTTAGGTTTTACGAATCAAAATTCAGAATGAAAATGATTAGCTTTCACACTGCAAGCTAAGAATAATTCATAAATTTTGCTAAGAAATGAAGAAAAACCTGAATTTCCTAAGGATTTTAACCAAAAATTGGCTCTGATACCAGAATAGGACGCGGAAAGCGTCTTCTCAATTCATCTGCTGGTCGTGCAGAACACGGAGATGAAATGAGGAAAGCTTCATTAATATTTGAGGAAATATTACAAACGAAGAAAGAAAGAAGAGTAGAACTTCTCGTTAGTCGAGACTATGAGTCTCGAGGTGTCCGAGTCTGTTCTGCACCTTCACAACCGATGCATACTTATAGAGTAAGGTTGCTTCCGAAGGAAGCTTATCTTTTGTGCGGGTGCTCATTGGGCCCCATCGTTCATTAAGAGATACCTTTCCACATATTGGAAGTGACCTGACACAGCAACTTGTGCAATAATTGCACGAAGAGAATCTAATAGTACAATAATTACTAAAGAGAATAAAGCACTTTGCGCAGATGTCGAGGTGCCCATGTGATTGGCGGGTCCCTTGTCTTTGCGTGAGGATCCTCGCCAGATCTTTTGTGCGAATAGTACTCATCCTCTTCTGCGTATGCCTGCTGCAGTTCTTCTCCGATCAGCGGAGGCATCTTCCTGAAGAACTGTAGAGAAATATAGAATTCTGAAATGAGAACCTTGAGTCGGTTCTTCATTTCCTGGTCTTCAGGGTCTTCAATGAGGGAGATCCTCCTCGGAACAATCTTTGTCTTTGGCTCGTCCGCAATTATGAAATTTTGAAATTTCGTCAGCCATCTGTTGTTGTCGACGGAATATATGGTCGGAATCACGGCGGACTCAGTCATTGGGAACACTGAATCGGTGAGGACCGTCTCTTCAGAGGATTTTGATAATTTCTCTTTAATCCCCTCACCTTCTTCAAAAAACAGATTAACTTGTTGATCTGTTTCATCTTCGTATGTGTCCCACACTGGAGGAGAGTCTTCTTGTTCTTCCTCCGACTGAAGCGGACAAAGATATTCGACGACCTCCATGTCGTCGTCTTCTTCAGGCTGAAGCGAATAAAAGTAGTCGACGACCTCTTCAGACTGAAGTGAAATAAGATGATGCAGGACTGCCATGTCTTCGTCTTCTTCATAGAGGCAGTTCATCATCTTTTTATGATTTGGACTCAGACGGGATCTACTCTTTTTAAGAATTTTTCCTCAAAAATACTAAATTTCTTAAAAATAATCATTCAGGTTATCTTAGCTTTAGATATTCTAGTTTTGCAGTTCTAGCTGCATCATTTCACTCTTGATTGATCTTTCAAATCTTAAGATCATTCACTCGGGTGCCTTCTTAGGATTGCGAACGTAACGATACTTTTTCCTCCTCTCGAGTACTTTTCAAATCTTAAATCACATGTCATTCATTGGTATCTAGTGCTAATCCTTGACAAAGAGCTCAACTTTATGTTGAGATATTGTCTCATGCTTATGATCAAAGTTAAAGTGCTTAGATTTACCAAAAATTATATATTGTTTTTATTTTTCTTTGTGCATTCTACCTTTTTTGTGACTTACAGAAAATATTGAAAGTTCAAAAATTTAAAGGCCACCCATCAGGAAGCACTGTAACATGGAAAATCTCAGGATTCAAGAGAACAGTCTTCTCTGTTTTTATTGCCACTCTATTAATGTGTCTTGTTGAAATTTTCAATATTGTTAGTGGCTATAAGAGATGGATGAAAAATTAAAAGCACCCTTATGTCAGTCACATGGAATATGCTTTGGAACATAAAGAAACTAGTGAAGAACCTTCCTATATATTACTTGATAATTAATCTACCCACCTATCACCTCTAGGTTTCACTACCTTTGATTAAATTTCCAACCAATCTAGCTGGCCATGTATAAGAAGACCATAACCCTAAGGACACCAAAAAGGACATGACCTCAAGCCTCAAGGTGGGTGAAGATTAACTTTTTCTATAGAAACTAAAAAAAATAGTACATGATCATGTGTGACAATCTGGTTTGATGGTATATCACTTGGTATCATAAGTTGGTCCTGCCATGTTTTGCCAGCCCATGTTGATGTGGCCATGCATGCATCCGTCATTCTCATACCCTTAGTCAACATCACCTTTACCTGCAGCTCATCCACTTCACTATGATGTCTGGTTTGCAAGTGAGAGCACCCAATCATTTTTCTATTGGTAAGAATCAGGCAAAAGTGTAGTTCATAATTAATGTGAAGGCTGATTTGCTCTCTTTTTTTTCTTTTTTTTTCTCTAATTTCCCCTTCAATTTTTGCTGAATATGAAGGTTGGATATCGGAGATGGAAGAGAAATCAATCTTGATAAGTGCGCAAGATTCAAGCTTCAAAAGCAGTGCATCACCTATCTTGGTTCAGTAAGTAATGTTAACATATTTATGCATTTCCCCAATTTATGCACAAGCTATAGACTTAATTGGAAACATTGTGCAATTTTGAACATATGGCAAGAGTTTTGAAGAATCTCGGTGTCATCAAGTTAGTAAAATAATTTGTACTTTTACCGGTACGTAGTATATTTGATCCATTAGTGATGGTGAAAAAGCTAGTTCAGTGCCAAGCTTATTGCTGTTGTGCTAGATCCATTCATTTTATGTTGAATGAATTTATATTGTTTGATTTTTTTTTTAAAATATGCACTTCTACGACGGTATGTTTGATTTATATTGTGTCGTCGAAGATAATCTGGTCGCGTGTGGTCGCAACAGATACATCTTTGGCGACGGAGAGTTTGCGGTCGCAGTGTCGTCGCGGATATAACTGTTGCGACGGCAAACAAGCGTCGCAGATGCCACGCGACCACATTCTGCAACGGTTGTAAGCCGTCGCAGAACGATCGCAGAAAATGATTACTTGCGACCGCGGAGGTGGCAGTTGCAAACTTTCAGGGACTACCTCTTTTGCTACCATTGTTTGCGACTGTGCTTTTCCATCGCAAAATGTCTTTAGCAACCGTTTTGCGACGGCTGTGTCCGTCGCAGATGACCAATTTTTTAGTAGTGGCACTACCGTCTCAGTAACTGACTCAATATTATTATTTAAATGGAATTGTCCTCCAAGACTATCCAAAATCATTGTTCTATAAGGATTAGGTGGATTGGAAGAAGAAACAACAGCAGAAGAAGATTCACCATGAGTTTGGACAACAGGATTGCTCGACATCCCGACTTAACGTGACTCCTCGTGACAATTCCATATAAAATATCTTAGTGTGAATCCTTTTGTATACAGATGCAGTGTGACAGTTTCTCGGTCCAAAAATCTTATGTTCGAATATTTTCGGCACGGACATCGGATTTTATCACCACTAAAGAATTTTTCATTCGAGTAGGCGAAATTTAAGAAGTAAGTTACACCTACTCGAAATTCGTCTGTTATAGCTCTACGATGAATTCGTCGGTACATCCAACTTCGATCGCTCGACATGTTCTGTCAAAAAGTTTGCAATATCTTTAGGTAATGTCTTTAGGTGAGAAGGTCATATTCCATTCGGGATTTATATTATTCATATTGCACTTAGTATTTCTTTTAGTCATTAATTTCATTCTAAATTTCGGCAGCATCTCCCTACAGTTCTCCGAATACGCATTCATTCGGACGCGTATCGGAGAACAAGGGAGATACTAGCCAAAATTTAAAAATGAATAATGACTATAAAAAAAAAACTAAGTGCAATATAAATAACTATGTTTCCAAATTATCCAATTAGGGATAATTCAAGGGTTGTACGTCGTATAAAAGATCATTAACTTCTTTTATACGAACATACAACCCTCGAACGGATCTAAGGTTTTACAAAATTAAAATTTGACTCGTCGATCGTACGTGAAACGTATCAACTCGTCTTGATTTTTTTCCAAATTTATGGATGCCGGTGCGAGTCCAAAGTGGACGATTCCGGCACGAGTCCATCCATTGTGGACGATTTCGACACGCACAAGTCCATTCATTGTGGATGATTCCGGCGCGAGTCGACCATGGACGATTTGGCCGTGAGTCCAAAGTGGACGATTTGGCTACGAGTCCACACTGGACGATTCCGGCGCGAGTCCTCTTTGGACGATTTCGTGCGACTAATTAATTAATATTAAACTAATAATTAACCTAATTAACAATAAAAAATTTAAATAAAAAAAACCTAATCAAACTGTGATTACCCTAATCATAATTTGATTAGGGGGTTAATTACCCTAATCAAGTAAATGATTAGGGTAATTAACCCTAATCATGCAGTAGCCGGCCTCACTGTCGGCTACTGCTCGTCGAAGTATTGGGGCCGATGGTAATCGGCCCCAATGCGGCGTCGGTCGGGTTGAGGCCGGCGCGGAGATGAACGTTCGGGTCGACGCCATCGCGGAGAGGGCGGAGAGAGCGGCGCGGGCGGAGATAGAGGACGGCACACAGGGGAATGATAGGAGGAGGAGAGGTACCATACCGGAAGGGTGAGGTTCACCGGCGATGATTGATGGCGGTGGCAACAAGATTTTCACTGTCGGCTTTAGGTTCACCGTCGCGATAACTCGGCAGCGACGGACGGCGGCGAGCAGAGAAGAAAGAGGAAGGGTCGGGCGCGAACGCAAATAAAAAAGATTTTCACTGGCGGCTTTAGGGCCGTTGGAAAATTGTGGATCTGTAATTTTATTATCAATGACGGCTATACGAACCGTCGGTTAAGAGTTTTTAATATTCGCGCTATGTTCGTGGCATTAAACAATAAGCGACGGCCGCCTCCAGCCGTCACTACTAACTTATTTTATTTCGCGCCCCCGTGCGCACCATCAACTATGAGCGACGGCTGTATGCGAGTTGCGGCTGATTTGGTTACGCACATCACCAACGGCTTCAGAGCCCCCGCTAAGCCGTAGCTAACAACTTATTTTATTTTGCGCGCCCTGTGCGCAATGAACTACGAGTGACGGCTCTGTCTGGACGTATGCGAGCTGCGGCTGATTTGGTCACATCAGCCATGACCGTTGCGGTCGACGTAAAGCCGTGAATTTTTTTGACGGCCCTGGCGGCCGTCAGTGATCCTCGTGGCTGATGTGGTATATTCTAGTAGTGGTTGCTAATAGTATCACCGACAGCCCGAGACCGTGGCTGATATGTTGGTATCAATGACAGTCGCCTACAGTCGTTACTAATGTGTTTAAATCAGCGACAGCGCCCGCGGCTGTCACTGATGATTACTTGTGACAGCTGAGAGATGCTGTCACAACTTATATGAGACGCGCACATTAGTGACGGCATTTTGCCACGGCTAACGTCGTCCGTGATAGTTATCACTGATGGTTCATCCATGGCTTAAGCCGTCGGTGATGACGATAATTCTAGTAGTAGAATGAGCATGTTGACTTGCTAATGTGGCAGGAGTATGTGATGGACTAGAGAAAGAGATGGCAAAATTCATTTGGAATTTGCACTATCATAATAATTGAAAGATAATTAGATTACATGATATTGTTGTGTTTGATTACATGATGTTGTTGTGTTTGATTTGTCACATAAGCATGTGGTGTGTGTGAGAGAGAGAGTAGAAGCCAAAATTTATAGTATATTCATGCTATGAATCGAATTAATGTTTTGGAATTTGTACGAATAATTGATATGTTACCCAATCCATTTAATTATTCTTGCGTTTGATTTATCTTTTGCATCTTTTTGGTATTTGAGTCTCTAACGAGGGGAATGTATGCATTGAATGAGCACGTTGACTTGGCAGGAGCATGCGGTGGACTACTTTCGTCCACATCAATGGATAACAACCTTTTTTTTATTGTCTCATTAATTGTATTATTAATGAGTGGAGAATTATGTTTTTTTTCTCCTTTGGTTATCTTATTATATCATTTCTTAATGTTTTATTATTCATTTCACAATATATTGAGTCCTGGTTTATGATTCATCTTGTATATAAGACCGTGTGCCTCATGGAAATATACACATTATTCATGTATCCTAATACCATGCATATCCAATAGTTTCTAGAGATCCTAGAAATATTATAACTTTTATTTCCTCATCCTTCTTCCTCTTCTTCCCTGTGCTACCGAACAAATGGATCTCCAAGTTTTCTTTATCCAGGTTTTCTTGCCGTTCTTATTCACGTTGTTGCTACTAGTAGAACTGAAAAAGAGATCCACCTCCAAGAAGAACCAATCCCTCGAGCCTCCTCTCCCTCCTGGCCCATGGAGGTTACCTCTCGTTGGCCACCTCCACCACCTCGTCGGCAAGCTCGCTCATCGCGCGTTCTGTGATCTCGCCGCTAAGTATGGACCAGTCATGCTCGTAAAGATCGGCCAGGTCGACGTCGTCGTCATCTCCTCCCCTGAAGCCGCCGAAGAGGTCCTGACGACCCATGATCGCATCTTTGCGTACCGTCCAGAGATCAATACAATAAAGGTCATCAGCTACGACAACACTAACATAGCCTTCGCCCCATACGGAAGCTATTGGAAGCAAATGCGGAAGGCCTGCAACGTTGGAGTACTGGGTGTAAAGCGTGTCAAATCCTTAGCCGCCACAAGAGAGGAAGAGATCTTTAGCATGCTGAGGGAGATTGCGATGGCACCTCCAACCGTAGCAATCAACCTCAGCAAGAAGTTGGAGACACTGAGTTGTAACGTTATGTCTAGGGCAGTGGTTGGCAAAAAGTTCAAGAGCGATGAGGAAAGTTTCTTGCCAGTTATGAAGGAAGTGATGGAAACACTTTCTGGATTTAGCTTCAGCGACACATTTCCTTCTTTCAAGTTCATAGATGATCTCACTGGAACAAGCTCCTGGATGAAGAGAATTCGCCAAAAGTTTGACGAGATGTTGGACGAGATAATTAAGCAGCATCAGGTGAAGAAGGCTCTCCAATTAACATCAGCTGGAAACATGGATAATGCAGAAGAGGATTTGCTTGATTTGCTTCTTAGGATGAAAGAAGATGGAGACCTTGAAGTCCCTCTCACATTCGACAACATCAAGGCTGTCGTCTTGGTCAGATATATTCATTCTTCAGTATATAATGATTTTCTTCATATTTTCCTATCTCATGGTATAGCATGTACAGGATATGTTCCTTGGAGGGACAGATACTTCAGCAACTACTATGGAGTGGGCGATATCGGAGTTGATAAGGAACCCTGAGGTGATGAAGAAAGCACAGAATGAAGTGAGAGAAGCATTAAAAGGCCGGACTAAAGTGGAGGAAAGTGATGTTGAGGGGCTCAAGTATTTGAAACTGGTAATCAAGGAGGTACTAAGGCTCCATCCACCAGGACCATTTACGGTACCAAGAGTTGCTAAGGAGAGTTGCACTATACTTGGATTCAATATACCAAATGGAACTAGGGTCCTCATCAATGCATGGGCAATGGGGAGAGATCCAAGGTATTGGGACGATGCTGAGAGCTTCAAACCGGAGAGGTTCGATCAGAGTATGATCGAATTCAAAGGACGTGATCACTTTGAGTACATCCCCTTCGGCGGCGGAAGAAGGGTGTGCCCGGGCATGGATTTTGCCCTAGCAAAGGTGGGGCTTGTGTTGGCAAATCTTCTCTTCTACTTTGATTGGGGACTTCCTAATGGCATGAAACCAGAAAATTTGGACATGACTGAGAGAGTTGGGGGGGTAGCATCACGCGAAAATGAACTTTACTTGCTTGCTACTCCTTGCATTCGCTTGCCTTAATTTGTGAATTGCATGTTTAATGTTATCAGTTTACATCTTTGGATGCTAAGTTTCATGTCTGCAACTAGCTAGCGCATATAATAAAACATTAAAAATTTTGCTTTATTAGCGAATTTACTTTTGTAAGTATGTGTATGAGATGTCGTTGTCCCTTCTTCTCTCTACAAAATTTCTTTACTGCATCTTTTTACTGTTTTCATCCTTCTCTTTCAAGACCTAGCTATTCATATATTTCATTAAAATTATTCCAACATAACTGCGAATTTCAACATAACCGTGAAAGAGCTACTATAAAGTCAGTCGGTTCCATAGATTAATTTTTTATGAAGTCCGTACATGAGTGTACATGTATAGTGGACTGAAGTAGAACTATATATATAGGACCCGGTTGGATTAGATCTAGCAGTGCCCCACAACTCACATCGAGCCGAACCAGACGGCTTCGCCCGGGGGCTCACCCGTCCACACTCTTGGAATTGACTCAAGCGAGACCGTACGGCTCTGCTTGGGGTCTCCACCCGGTCATTCATGGATATCCACGTCCTTTCATTTCACGAGGAATACGCCATTATAGGCCAGCCATTACCAAGATCAATCTCGATCCATTCTGAGCAATATCCCCGCGAGATTTTCGGACGGCACTATCACCTCCACCTGCAATAAATATAGACACATCATGCCTCAGGTACCCTAGGTTTTTCGTTATCTCCACCTTGGAGCCCTACTACTTGAGCATCATATATAGTGTCTTTTGCACTTGTCCAGGAGAGACACCGAGCTGGACCAGACCACTCCGATCCTCAGGCAGGAATATTTAGTGCCCACTGTGGGGCCGAGTAAAGCTAATCTCTCCCACAATGGTTGGAACTCATAGCCAAGCGGTCGTCATTGCATGCCAATGACAATAATCCAACGGCGACGATCAACCGCAACATAGTGACGCCGAAACAGCAAGAAGCGACGCTCTAGCACCAGTCCACCCTCCCCATGAAGATCCCCACCATCGGATAAACGATTTAGAAAAGAAGAACCAATGGTTAGCAGCCAAGTCAAGATGCTGACACGGTCCCGGGGATAACTCACGGCTGAACATGGACGCCGCCGCTCAAAGCACGAAGAGAGAAATCACTCGAAAAGGAGGGGACCAGTTTTCGTCCCTCACTACGAGGTCTCTAGCACCCTTCATCGGGAAAAAGATGACTCCAAAGCCAAGAAGGTCGTGTCTCCCTTCCTCAACGCGGGACCTTTTGCTGAGCACATAATGGCAACCCGCCTCCCATCGAAGAGCAAGTTGCTTACCACTCAGGTGCCCTATGTACGATGGTACGAGCGATCCTACAATATACATGTCGACGCTCAAGACAATTATGCTCTATCATAGAGCAATCGATCTTGTTCTCTACAGAGCTTTTCCAACTTTCTTAGGAAAAACTGCTTTACTGTGGTTTGCTTCCCTCCCGCCGAGGTCCATTCATTCATTCGAGGATCTCTCCCACGTCTTCCTCAATCGGTTCACCACATCTCGGGTCTACCACAAAACGGAGGATCCCTTCCACTATGTCAGGCAGGGGCAACATGAGCCCCTAAGTAAATACATAAGCAAGTTTTAGGCTATAGCGGCCAAAATCTCCAACCTCGACCTCCGAGTCGAATTCTTCTCCATCAAATTCAGGTTGAAGCCCGAACACTTTGCCGATCATATCGCCCTAATGAAGCCCAAGAACATGGCTGAGTGTCCCGAGCCCCCTCTGAGTCACTAAATCCAATCATATTCCTTATAATTCCAATCATTAAATAAAACCATAATGATATATATATATATATATATATATATCTTATGAAGAGAATGCCACCATAATCATAATCTAGTAAATCATATGTCCATGTAGCTCATGCGATAAGAAAAATCCAAACCAATATAACAACCCAGTGCACATGCACCCAATCCATCCATATACAAGCAAAACATACATTAAGCAAGAATATGATTCGGTCACTAGGACGCGTTTGTTGGCGAAATGGCGACACTAGAGGGGGGGTGATCGAATAGTGTGTTTACTAAACGATTCGCCTAAATTCAATTTTAATCGTTTACTTAACTCGATTAGGCAAGATGCAATTATGCGAGGGAATGCGGAAGCAAGATATAGCAATTAAGCACACACAATTTAAAATAATGCAAACACGATATTTATAGTGGTTCGGCCCCAATGCCTACTCCACTACCTAAGCACCCCGCTTAGGATTTCCAATCTAAGTTTTACTAGATTAATTAGTTTCCCTTACAACGAGAACTTTTCCCCAGAAAGACTCTGCTCTCCAACCGAAGGCACTTCCACACCCGGAAGTATCCCGCCTTCCTACCGAGAGCACTTTCCCACCTCAACCTAAGGGACAACTAAAACTAATCCTAGTAAGCGCTAAGTTTACACAAGTGGATTTACTCCTTTTCACCAAGGATACCACTTCACACAACAAGACCTAGCACCCAGGTCTTCACAAACACAAATTTAAGAAACAATTAACAATTAAAAATACAATGGAAAGAGCTAAAAATGAAAGCAAGTGTTCGTGCTCTTTTCCAAGCCTTGAATCCTCTAACTCGTCAAGTCGTGAAGCTTGAACAATTTCCGAGTTGAGGCAACAACAGGCGGCACTTGAAGAAGAACTCGACAGAGGAATAGGGCGCGCTGCAATCATTTTTTGGAAGGCTCGAATCTTCCTTTTAGATGCTCAATAATCACTGTGGGAATCAAGGAAGAAAGAAACAAATGAATCATACCTGGGAGTATTTATACCCAGGTGAAGAAACGACGTTCAATGGATAGAAAACTATCCGTTACAGGCCGCCGGTAAAAGCATCGGTCAAAGCATCAATCGGCCGATCATTCGACCGCTTCTGTTTACCCTGTGGTTGGTCGATCGACTGGTCGACCGACGCGGTATTGCGTCGCGACTCATATGCAGGTCGGTCGACCGATTGGTCGACCACCAGCCTTGGCCTGATTCTTTGACCATTCGGTCGACCCGTCGGTCGACCGACGCGATCTTGCGTCGCGGGAATCAGCAGGTCGGTCGACCGACGGGTCGACCGCCCGAGCTACTGGCAATTTTGGGCTTACATCGGTCGATCGAAGTAGCTCTGCTACCTTTTTACCTTTGGTCGATCGACTGAACCTAGGCTGAATGTTATTTCTTCAGCCTATTTCTTCCGCGCTTCGTTTCCGGGTTCTGGCTTTCAACGAGCATCATCTTGGAGAGATTTTGACTTGATCTTTGGACTCGTCCAAGCGACTTTGGTGCACTCGTCGATCTTCGAGAAACTTCCGCGACGAACCCGAGTGCGACGATCAATGTTCTTCTGATTTCGCGATTTCTCTTATTTATCCAATCGAGGACATCGAACACTAGTCAATATGGAACCTGAAAGATATTCTTAATGAAGTTATTAGTTCCATGTTTGTTATCATCAAAACTATCAATATCGAGATTAAGGCTAACGTTGAAAACCTAAAGCCAACAATCTCCCCCTTTTTGATGATGACAAACATTCTTAAGAAAATATAACATTAAAGCATAAGGATATCAACTTAGAGATTTCTCCCCCTATCAACATGCATATCTATAAGATAAACTCTCCCTATCTATATGCATGTGTCTTCTAAATTCTCTTTTATCATTTTGTATCTTCTATATGAATGTATTCAATTATGCTACTTCTCTTATCAATATATTTACTCCCCCTATCAATGAGCATATATCCATGTACTCTCCCCCTTTTGTCATCCATCAAAAACAAATATAGCAAGCATAGCAAGATGAAAAATACATCACATAGTCAATCAAAGACAAAGTGTCAATACATCACAGTACCAATACATCAAAATGTCAATCAAAGACATGTCCATAGGATGAAAAATACCAATACATCATATGTTCTGTCAATACACCAGTACACCAAAATATCAATACTCATCCTCAGATGGTGGAGGAGGTGGTAGATATGACTGATAATACTGCCACATCTCATCCACTCTCCCATACATTTCATCAACTCGACGATCGTACTCGTCTATTTGCTGACCATACTGGTCAACACGTTGACCATACTCGTCAATGCGCCGGCCATGGTCACCGATCATGGTGCCAAACTCGTCCATCTGTCGATCGATCGCTTGCATGTGGGCTGATGATGTGTTGTTCCATTCCATCTGATTAATCTGAAACTGTGCAAAGCGATGCTCCAGATGACTTTGACTCGCACGGGAAGGGCCGGATGATGATCCTCCACCAGTTTCGTCCTCCTCCATCTCTGTCTCATGCTCCGCCTGGTCCATAGGATCTCCTCGCGTCCTTTTGTCGCGCTAATCATCAAGAATCTTCATACGGCTCAGGGAGGAAGAATCTATGGCTCTCGGAATAGGTTCTATCTCAAATCTAGATCTATCAACCTCAGCTTCATATATGAAATAAGAGATTATTGAGGCATAAGGAAGAGCTTGTTTTTTTAGGAGTGGACTTCAGCTATGTATCTAAGCATGAGGTCAGGGACATCTATAGGTATACTAGACATGGCACAGAAGGGTACCCTAGAACTCATGGAGGTGACCTCATCGTAATGTCCTGCTCTAGGAACAATGTTATATGCAATGATGAGGTGCACAATCCTAGCTATGGGTGAAAGCTTGATGCTTTGGGTAGGCATCACTCCCTCATAGTCCTCAGGGCATATGGCTGGTATAATTACATGAGGAGGGTAGTCCTCATAAAAATGGTTGGTGGACATCTTATAAATTCGTTTTCCCATTAGGGGAAACTCAAAGACATCTCTAATGAGGGATTCTGTGATGATTATGGGTTTTCCTGAAATTTCAGACCGTAGGACCACCAAGCCTTGCTTTCTCTATTACTAGATTAGAAAAAAAGGCTTTTACTAAGATGGGACAAACAGGTACTTGTTTTGCTAAAAATTCTACCCAACCCATGCTAGCAAGTTTCTCTCGGATATCAAATCTTTCTAAGTCATCGAAGTTTACTGGCCGAGTTTGCAGGATGACTCTATCTACAAACTTGGAGGCTTGTTTCTTTCCTAATTGGGTCAAGAGATTATTAGGTAAGGATAGGAATTTGGTTTTAGGTGTCATTCTGCAGAGCAATTTTGAAGATGATATAAGGGATTAGTCTTTAAATGAAAAATGCATGCTTTCTAATACAAAAGAAAAAGAGCAAAAATATTTAAAACTCGGTATAGGCTCATGCAACAAAGATTTCTCATTAAATCTCAAGATAAATAAAAAATAAAGATAAAATAAAATAAAATAGAAGGGTTAATCATGAAGATCCATATAAAAAATATTTTGGCCAAAAATAAAATTTTTCAAGACGACCTAAACTTAAAATTGAGCCAAAAACTCTTGCAAGCAAACAAGATAATTTTTGACTAACAATTTATGATCAACATAAAATTTCATTAAAGAACAAATGATGAATCATTTTAAGAACACATGAAATCCTTGATTTTTGTTGGAAGAAAAACTCTTTTTGAGGTAAACATGCTCAAGAGAAGTTATAAAAAAAATTGTATGAATGACATTTTGTGTGTGAATAATGATGCATTGAAAGAAGAAATCATGTTCTTGAAGACAACTTCATGAATGAAGGATGAAGAAAGCTTTTTACCTTGGAGAAAAAGCTTGGAGAGGAGGTAGAACCCTAAAAGATGGTAAGAGATGACTCAAGATGGGACACCCGGTTGAATGGGCAAGGAAGCCCTAGTTTCAGGCTTAAGTAAATAGATTGGATGACTAAGATTCAATCCGGGTGAAAAATCGGGCGATCTGGGCATTTTTTTTCGCCCGCCGATCGATCGGGCGGTCGAATGATTATTGACCGCTCGATCTGCTTTATCTTTTATTCCTATTTTTTTTTTTCGAGAGGGTGTGATCATCCTAATTTTGTGAAACTTTTTCTACATAAATTAGATCCTATGAGGATTCCAAAGAATCAAGAATCACTCAAAAAGGATATCCCTACAATTTTCTAAAAATCCTACAAGATCTCAATGGCATTTTTATAAATATGTGTTATTTAACCACCGATTTCTGATTTTGCTCAAATCTTCTAGATATCAAGATATGATCATTTAACACTTGTTTTATCAAATTTGAAGTGAAATTAATTAGTCATATTATGAGCCTAGCACAATTTTAATCAAAATAATCTTAAAGCCATGAAATACTAATAATCACATTTGGCTATCTACTTATATTTTCTCTAACAACTTAGACTCATGTGATATATGCATTCAAAACATGTTTGCCAATCATAGAAAATGAGGTCTCTAATGAAGATTCTAACATAGAGCAAATTTCATCCAATCAATATATGAAATTGCCTAAGTTATCAAATATTTATCAAGCAAAAGCAATCATGAGCATAGAGACTTCATTAATCATGAATAATCAATTATTATATAAATATTTTTGCGAAATTGAACTCATACCTCACCCTTGAGAATTTTCCAAAATTTTCATTTTCTTTTCAATTTGGCTCTACTAACTTTCCATCACATTTTTGATAACTTGCAAGTAATATTCATTAATAACATAATGGAAATGTAACTACTAACAAGCTATCGTACTAGATAGCAAAGAGAAAACCAAGTATCGATCTCAAGATTTACTTTGCTAAATAGTTTGAAATCTGTTTCAAAATATGTTGTCATGAATCCAAAACGAATTTTCAAGAGATCATAAATATAATATCGATGGAAACATGATCTCCAATCCTTCCTATTGGTTAAAAACCGAAAGACCACAATGAGCCTATGATTCGAAATCGCAAGGTTGCATGAGCCCATTACAGGCTACCGGGGTCTCCGAAGAGACCGGGAAATCAAAAATAAAAAATGTTTTTGAAACGAACTCTTTTGCAAGAGCGGGGAAAACAATCAATTTAAAGCATGTATCATGACTCTAACTTAAATAAAGCAAATCAAAGTAAGGAGATGATACCAAAGAGTTTGATGTCAAATTTACTATAGGTATCTAGTGTAGATGAAGACTTTGAAGTTGCAATCATGTAGGGATCATTCCTTTAACTCATTGGTCAACTTTAATTCTTCAGTTCTCTTTACCCTTGTGTGGTGACTCCCCCTATAAGAGAAGAAATTTTTTGTACCCAAATGGCTTTGGGTCCTTGGGGGTTAGTGGGCTTAGCTATTCAAAGTTAATGTATCATGGCTTTGTGAATAGCCTCATTTTTCAAATCACTCATGGATTTGTGATAGCATGTAATTGAGATTTCATCATACTATTTTCATTCTTTAAATTTTCATTTTTAAGTTTCAAGTCATTAACTTCTAGAGTTAATGTATCATGGCAAGGATCAATCATACTAGTTTTCAATTTTTCATTTTCACTCTTCAACTCATGCACATGATTTACAAGTTTCAAGTTTTCTTTCTTGATTTTTCCATTTTCTTGATTTTTTCTAACAAGCAAGGCATACATGCTTTTATATTCTTCCATTAATTCATCATAAAGAAAATCATGAGAATTAGATGAATTAGTACTACACTTTTTGTTATTACGACTAGAGGAAGAAGAGTGTACCTCATCATTAGTATTCATGAGACAATCTTTTGAATTTTCTTCATAGCCATGGGAAGAGGATGCTTCATTCGAGTATGATGATGATGTGCAAGCACTCGACCTCTTCTTTGCCTCGTTCTTCATGTTAGGGCAATTCTTCCTTACATGCCCTTTCTCTTGGCACACATGGCAAATCACCTTCCTTTTTTGATTTCTTGTGCTCTTATAACTAGAGACACTGCGGGCTTTAAAAACCATGTTAGTAGTGGGTGGATGACAATTGTCATCACTCCCCTCATCAAATGTTTTAAGCTTTTCGGTTTTTTCATAATTATAAAGCATATTTAAAATAGCCCAAATATCGAAAGCGAAAGTGCAATGCATGATCTTTTCAAAAATCTTATCATCCAAAGAACAATATAAGCAATTTGTAGCTTTAGCATTTAACTCAAACATGTTAATTTGTTCTTGGGTCCATGCATCCATTTTTTCCTTAGGTTTTATGTATTTTGATTTTAACATATTAAAAACACCTAAACCTTCAGTCTTTAAGAATGTATACATTTTTTCTTTCCAAAGACCAAAGTTTAACTCATCGAACCTAGGAGGTCTAGACGCCGTCGAATCTAGAGCCATTTCGAAATCGAGATAATGTGTAGAAGAGATGGTGAAATCTCAAGCTACGAACCCGCTCTGATACTAAATATTGGCGAAATGGCGACACTAGAGGGGGGTGAATAGTGTGTTTACTAAACAATTCGCCTAAATTTAATTTTAATCGTTTACTTAACTCGATTAGGCAAGATGCAATTATGCGATGGAATGCAGAAGCAAGATATATCAATTAAGCACACACAATTTAAAACAAAGCAAACACGATATTTATAATGGTTCAGCCCTAATGCCTACTCCACTACCTAAGCACCCCGCTTAGGATTTCTAAACTAGGTTTTACTAGATTAATTAGTTTCCCTTACAACGAGGACTTTTTCCCGGAAAGACTCTGCTCTCCAACCGAATGCACTTCCACACCCGAAAGTATCCCGCCTTCCTATCGAGAGCTCTTTCCCACCTCAACCTAAGGGACAACTAAAACTAATCCTAGTAAGCGCTAAGTTTACACAAGTGGCTTTACTCCTTTTCACCAAGGATACCACTTCACACAACAAGACCTAACACCTAGGTCTTCACAAACACAAATTTAAGAAACAATTAACAATTAAAAGTACAACGGAAAGAGCTAAAAATGAAACCAAGTGTTCGTGCTCTTTTCCAAGCCTTGAATCCACCAACTCGTCAAGTCGTGAAGCTTGAACAATTTTCGAGTTGAGGCAACAGCAGGCGGCGCTTGAAGAAGAACTCGACAGAGGAATAGGGCGCGCTGCAATCACTTTTTGGAAGGCTCGAATCTTCCTTTTAGATGCTCAATAATCACTGTGGGAATTAAGGAAGAAAGAAACAAATGAATCAAACCTAGGTGTATTTATACCCAAGTGAAGAAACGACGTTCAACGGATAGAAAACTATCTGTTACAGGCCACCGATCGAAGCGCCGATTGAAACATCAGTCGACCAGTCATTTGATCGCTTCTGTTTACCCTATGGTCGATCGATTGACTAGTCGACCGCGAGACGCAGATCGCACGATCCACGATCTTCGGTCGACCCGTCGATCGACCGATGCGGTATTGCGTCGCGGCTCATATGCAGGTCAGTCGACCGATTGGTCGACCGCCAGCCTCGGCCTGATTATTTCATCATTCGATCGATGGGTCGACCGCTCGAGCTACTGCCAGTTTTGGGCTTCCATCGGTCGACCGCTCTATCGACCGAAGTAGCTCTGCTACCTTTTTACCTTCGATCGGTCGACCGACCGATCGACCGAATCTAGACTGAATGTTATTTCTTCAGCCTATTTCTTTGGACTCGTTTGGTCGACCGATCGGGTTTCGACTTTCAACAAGCATCATCTTGGAGAGATTTTGACTTGATCTTTGGACTCGTCCAAGCGACTTTGGTGCACTCGTCGATCTTCGAGAAACTTCCGCGACGAACTCGAGCACGATGATCAATGTCCTTCTGATTTTGTGATTTCTCCGATTTATTCGATCAAGGACATCGAACGCTAGTCGATATCTAACCTGAAAGATATTCTTAATGAAATCATTAGTTCTATGTTTGTTATCATCAAAACTATCAATATCGAGATCAAGGCTAAGGTTGAAAACTTAAAGCCAACAGCGTCTAGAGAGCTTGCTGCCCATGGCTCCCTGAGCTAGGAAGGCCCTCTAGCCTCAGGTAACCCTAGTGGTTTGGAAAGCCCTCTAACCAATGTCACTCCAGGTTTGCCGTCAGCATGGCTCACTAACGTGTTTTTCGGCCCATAATCCACTCGTTGATCAGCCCGGTCACACTCTTGTCGATCTCAAGCACAAGCACAAGCACAAGCACAACCATGTCTATAATAATGTAAATAGACAACCATATATTTATTATATATATAAGTAAAAATTAGAAAATGAAATCCAGCATGTGCACATTAATATTTAAGTAAAAATCTCATATCACTAACAGAGCTTAACTCGGTTCTTACTACCATAATTTCAATATAAACTTCAAACCGGATTCATTCAAGACTTACACCAAGCATAGAATATTTTCACATGATATAAACTGAAATTAAACATTTAATAATTTAAAATTTAGCATGCTCCGAACTAGAAATCGAGATGTGCAAATATAGGATTTTCGCAAGCCAATAAACTCAATTCATAAGGGTCGGCCCTAACCATAGGGTTGGCCCTACCCCTTTATTACAAACATACCATTTTATTCCTAGGAATCTAGGGCTTTCCTGCTTCGAGACTAATCAAAATCAAAATATTAATCATCTCCTCTAATACTAAAAAATATATAACAGACCTATCAAACAACCTCTGATCAGAAATCGGACACAACCATCGTGTTCAGAACACGAAAACGTATAACTTTCATATTCACCTCAATCTCATTCGACTTCTCTAAGATCAATTTCAAAAATATCCTAATAATCTTCAAATACATCCATTTTTTATGATACAGTTCTCCTTTTTAATTAAATAATTATAAAATAAAAGAAATCACTTGTCACTCGTATCTCTTCCCCTTGCTCGAGCCCACTCTCTCGAGCGACGCCCTGCTCCCTGTCAGCTCATGCCTGGCGGTCCCCCAGGCCACCGATGACCACCCGCCGGCCTATCTGGCGGCCTATGGCGCCGGTGGGACACCAACCCATCGTCGGGAAATGCCCAGGCAGCAACCGCCATGCCGCGAGCGGTGGTCTGGCTACCACGGCCTAGCAGCCGTCGAGGCCGCGTGGCCTAACATCACCAGCAGTGGCAGGGCCGCTGCCCCCTTCCGGGCAACCCAGCCGACCTTTCCTATATCTTCACTCCATTCCTATCCACATTTGATTACCCTAAAATATGGAAAAAAACCATATTAAACCACTCACGCCTAGAGAAGAAGACGAGGAGGAAGATGACGCTCCACGACCTCGCATCGACGACCCCCGAC
Source organism: Canna indica (assembly GCA_034359265.1). Lineage (NCBI taxonomy): Eukaryota > Viridiplantae > Streptophyta > Magnoliopsida > Zingiberales > Cannaceae > Canna > Canna indica. The sequence goes on from CP136891.1 coordinate 28,831,442, forward strand.
GGCATCAATCTCCAGCCACCACCAATGCCTCTCCCTCGCCAATCGCCTCTTGGGTGCATGTGACTCTTTCCATAGAGCCGTACAATCCCAACATGTATTTTAATATAATATGTTTAATTACTAAATTACCAATATACTCATGACTTGAATTAAATCCCTTCATCCATTTAATTTGATCCAAACTCATCCAAATCAAGTTCCGATTGAACCCCCAAACTCGACTCGAGTTCAACTCTCATCCAAGGACCACAAGAACTTAAGTAAGAATAATTTACTCACGCATAAGGGCCATACCTTAACTCGCGCCTTTCGGCGATTCACTCGACCCCTTCCGACGCGCTTCCCGATTTATCCGCTGAAGCCAAATTAAATTAATTTAAAAAAATTGCGAGTATTACATTAGGTCCTTAATTTTGGATTGCTTTTATATGATGATAATATTGTATGATATACTATGATAGATTAGCTTTTATTTGTGAGATTTATTGAATATTTGGCTATGTAATGGAATGACATCTTATTTGTATACTTGCCTGCATATTTAATATTATTATATTCCACACCTTATCCATATGGTTGATGCTCTGAGGTTTCGATCGGTGACGAGGGATGCCCCGAAGAGACATCTCCGGAAGCCCATCCGGTGACGGGGAGTGCCCCGGAGAGATGACACTGGGCAATTGAGAAATCCGATCGGTGACGGGGAGTGCCCCAAAGAGACGGCTTCGGAGGTTCATCTAGTGACAGTGGAGGCCCCAAATAGATGGCTCTGGACTAGAGTATATGGCCACCTAGTGATTATGTTGGTCATCCGTAGATCGAGGTGTCATTGGGCCAGGCAGCTCGCTAAGAGGCCACCCTGACGACTAAAGGGGCAGGTAGCTGCTAGTGCGCGTGTCACGGGAAATGAGGCCATGATAGCCTATTGTATGTTTTTTGATGCAATGTTTACATTGTGATATGTGTTTGGTTGGAGGGATATCCCCCAACCATATCGGGTTGCGACTATTTTACATGCATGCCCCTAGAGAGGAGGATGTGATGACGTGTGATGTCATGTCGATATATATTATTTTGACAAACTTGTTATTATTGTTTGATGGCATGACCTAACTGGTTATATGCTAAGATCATTGTGATATGAGTTCACCTGTTATATGTTACTATTTTTATATATGGTTATATTGATTATATTTTAGAGGACTAGTGATACCATGTCGCTCGCTGAGTTATAAACTCATGCCCTCTTGCCTATGTGTGCAGATTTAGGTGCGGCACACTATGCTTGATGCAATTGGTGACGCAAGCTCAGCAGGGAGACTTCCTTAGTCGTAATTAGAGAGTCGAGTTTTATAGTTGCTTCTAAGTTGTGTTTGCTACTGTAGTCTCACGCGAGACATTTATTTTGTTTCATTTGAGTCGTGTTAGTTTGGGACCCAATTTTATGGATGTTTATCATTGTTGATGTATTCCTCTGCATTTCTTTTATTGTAGTCTTGTGTTACGCTTCGGTGTATGAGTGGTCTTCCCGATCGGTCACATGAGTACTTGAAAGTGTAATCCTAGTAAAAACTCATTCATTAAGCTATTTTCTCATACAAAGACTCTTGAAATCCTTGTTCTAGAAGTGCAAATACTTCGAAAGGCTACACAAGCATCATTAGGCAACAAGAAGAGACAATGAGCTAACAAATTCTTCTCTTAACTTGTCATTTCCTTTTTTTGCCATTGTTACTTGTAATCTCTTATGAAACCTATGTTGGTTTTGTTGTGTTATCATATCTTTTATATATATATATATATATACTAAAATATGCCGAATCTACAAGTGAAACTGTCCTTAATTTTATAAATTATTTAAAATTCAGTTAAAACACAAATAAAATAATATATTTAGGTCAAAAGTTACTTGTAGAGATAATTATTTTCGTACAACAATATGTACTACTACGTGTATTTGGACGTGATATGGCTAGATATATAGATTCATTAACTAGTGTGATATATAATGTATTTTTTTGTGATATATAATGTAATTACCCTAATCAAAATTAAAAAGGTTCTAGGCCTTTAAATGTCATGAGCATTATATTAAAATAATCATTATATGACAGACTTAGATATATTGTGATAGGTAAACCATTTGGATAATATGGCGAATGTGTTTTTTAATAAATAATCATTAAAAACAGTCTTTACTCATTTTTCATATTTCCACATGATTAGAAAGTATATTATAAAGATTTTAAGAAAACATTAGAATCGCATGTGGATAATTTTTTTTATTAATTTATTTTATTTAAAAATAGCATGTTTATAATGGCAATTAACAAAAATACTATTTGAATGGTACCTTACTGACGAAATTTAGTTGTTAGCAATTCAAAAATAAGTGTAAAATTTAAAAAATTAAAAATTAAATTCATGATAACTCCAAAAGTTCATGAGAAATTCATCTAATAGCCCTTGATATAATAACAACAGTGAATGTTTCATGCCAAACTCCAATCAAATTAAAAAGTCTGGATATCAATGTCAACGCACCATGCTTTTTTTAGAAAATTGTGGAAAATATAAAATTTTTGACAAAACTATCAAAACTATAAATACTTTTGGTGAATTGTTAAAACCATACATTTATGTGTAATGTCCCAAAATGCACATGATTCTAAATTTTTTCTGGGTAAATTATACGAAATCATTCTCGACTACAATCGATGTGTGCAAGACCTATCTATGCTACCAACTATGCATAGAACTCCCATCGACTACATTAGTTGTTCCAATAATTTCCCTCCGTTAGCGCTCCGTCAAAACAATACCACGTGGAAGCACTCTCCACCCTTCATCTCATTCGACGATCATCACTTCTTCTTCTATCCATCCCTCGCCTACCTACACTCCTCCCCTTGCCCTAGACTCCACCGCCGTCGCCATCGCCGTTATCGCCATCACCGCCGCCACCATCACTGCTGCCTCCTCCTCACTCCTCCCCGTCGTCATCGTTGCCGCCGCTCCTCCTCCTCTAGAAGAAGAGGAGGAGGTGGTGGATGAGAAGAAGAGGAGGTGGAGGAGGCGAAGGCGACGACAACGACGACGATGACGGCTAGATTTGGGGTCGGAGGGAGTTTTGCGCACGGGTGAGTTTTACCGTTAAGTTACTAATCGGCTCGCTAACAGATGGGGGTTATTGGAATAACGTATGTAGTCGAGGGGGGTTCTGTGCACAATTGGTAGTTTAGGTAGGTCTTGCACACATCGACTATAGTCGATGGAGGTTTCGTGTAATTTACCCATTTCTTATTGAACCAAATTTCAAATTGCTTAGTAAGAAATTTTGGACTCCAATTAGGGACTCTGATCCAATATCCCTAATAAGGATTTTATCTATGTTATGGCCTATAACTGTTCATATTTAAATTATTTATAAAGCATAATTACCTAATCAAATAGCGAGTCTTAGTTTCTATCATATGGGTAGTTAGGTCCAAACACTACTAAAATTTAGGGCATTTGCGACGGCAAGGAAAGCGGTCGTAGATGTGACGGTTCTGCGACCACTGACGAAAGCCGTCGCAGATTTGCCACCTACGTGATGCCTGTGCGACCGCGTTATTAGTCATCACAAATTAATCATCTCCACGACGGTTCAACGACGTCTAGCGACCGCATTTTGCGATCGTGTTCCGCCGTCGCAGAACTGTCGAGTATTCATCTCACTTTTAACCCATTATTCTGCATGTTACCCTCTAAACTCTAACCCGTATTCCGCCCACTTAAAGCCCTAAATCCCTAATCATTCCCCATTCTCGACTCGATCACCCGACTCCTCACTCCCCACTCGATCGGCGGCGACTTCAAATCCCAATCTCCCGATTGCAGCGCCATCTTCCCAACGTATTCTCATCATCGTCTTCCTGACTGCAAACTACATCTCCCCCCCCCCCCAATGCGCACCGTCGACTGCAATGCACTTACGAATACATTCCCGAGTCCCGACTGCAGTGCACCGTCTTCCCCCATCAGTGCATACTACATCTTCTTCCCCCCATTAGTGCTCTCCATCACTATCGTGTTTGCCTACACCATCTTCCCAGTTTCCTCCGCTGGTGCTCTGTCGAGGACTTTTAGTGAAGGAAAGAATTAATTCAACCAAAGAATTAATTCAAGCAGGTGAGAGATGGTTTATTGCATGCCATGCTATTAGTATTAGAGTAAATGTAGCAATGTAGATGATGCATGGACGAAAACAGCATGCCATAAATTGTCCTTTCCCCGCATCAATTTACTCTTGACATTAAGAAGGCCATTGTGCAACTGCGCATTGGAGAAGGAGATGGACCATTGCTTCAATGCTTGGCTCTTTACAAACATTAAAATAGAAAGCTGTATTAAAGTTATTTAGCAGAGAGCTTAGATATAGAGGGAGAGATAGCCTGCGTTGCAATAGAAACTCATTACCAGCTAGGGTCTGCCCCAACTTAATTATTATATATCATCATCTATATATATATATAAATACTCTAGCCTTTTTATCATGTCAAATATCATGATAAAAATTATATGATAATTTGTGCTCTTCATATTTAGCAATACAAAAGCATTAAATAGTACATTAGTAACAAAGAGAGAGAAAAAAGTGATATTTAATTAAAAGAAAGAAAGGATTTTTAAAATAAAAATAAAAATAAATTCAAAAATAGCAGCATACCTGATTAGGAGTACATTGATTAAAAATTAAATATCAAAAGAGAGATTAAAATTTAAGAAACAATTGTAGGGAGCAATTACTAAAGCTGATAAAAATATTATAGTAACATTTAGTCTAATAACTTACGTACGTATAGTAACTTTTTATTAAATTACGATAAAAATATTATTTTATCAAAATATGATTATATATAGTAACAAATACTTAAAACATATATTAATCATAAAAATAATTTTTCAACTACGCATATAATAATTAAGCATAAAAAATCGAATTGAATTTATAACATTATTTATGTAGTATTTTTTATAACAAAATTAAATTTGACATAGAAATATATCATTTTATAAACATAAGAATGATTTAATTGCGAAAAACTTATTGATATACATCATCAAACCTGAATATATTTTAGTTTCTCCTTATTCATAATATATCTTATGATGACATGATTACATTATTTCAAAAATATATTATTTTATAAAAAAAAACATAAATAATTTAATCACGTTTCTCTTTATTAAATTTATTAAAATGTGTGACATTTTATTTTATTATTTTTAATGCTTACATAATATATCCTAGAAAATACTGATAAATTGTCAAACAAATTTATTTTTAAAAAATATTATTAAAATATCATAAAAATATTGGTTCGCAAACTGCTCATCACAGGACACCAGACAGGGATAAGGACAGGACATCAGATGTCCTGAAACAATAGCTATACCGTGTTTGTTTCGTCAAGAACAGGACATGATATTTCGTTCTGTCATGCATTTGTTTCGCTATAACAAAGTATTATATATGACAAATGACTAAAATACCCTTGTAAATTAGTCTTAAAATTAATTAATATGTAAAAAAATATTAATATATAGTATCAAATACTTTAATACAATAAGAAGTTTTAGTTTAACTAATAAGTGTTCAACTAATTTTCAATTAACCTAAAAGTATAACAATAGGATAATACCGAAAAATATAAAAATTATACCAAACGATTTCCAATCTAAAATCTGATACCACCATCACATTCAGCACGTGAAAATTTACAACTTTGGTATTCACCTCGACTCGATCCGACAATTCTACGATTAAAGGAATGGGTAATTTTGACAATTGCAGCCCTTGTCCTCCGCCCGATTTCGGTGTACCGAGAAATTTCTCGGTACCCCAAAATGGGTGGAAATCCTGTCCCGGATAAGGAGAAGTCTTTGTCCCGAAGCTTCTTTTGCAAACCAAATGGGGCCATATATATATATATATATGACAAAGATAAAAAGTCTATTAAACATTGTCACACCCCAATTCTAGACTGGTGTGACCGGCCAGGGTATACAACCATACCCCGAAGCCTAACTCAAAATCACAAATCACATAGATAAACCAAACTTTTATTTTATTAAAACGCCAATGACTAATAAAATGATATAAACGAAACAATCCAATTCACTAGTAAAGAAAGTGCGAAAACATGATTATCCAACTGAAACAAACTTCAAAGAATGTTTTAAAACAATGAATAGAAAAGAGAAATAATAAATCTCACTACATGGCTCTCTCTAAACTTGACCACAACCCTAACTCTAACTCCGACTTGTCACGAGATCTGCCCTGAACCTGTTGCACCCAGTTGCGTTACCCAGTACTCCAGTATCGCTACTGGTTCTGACCTGGTGCTAAAAAAACAACAACAAAACAAAACGATAAGTCTACATTAGACTTAGTGAGTGGCTCGGTCTTGAGCCTACCACGGTCCACGGTTATACAAGAGTATAAAATGCATAATAACAACACAATAGATAATTTCTATAACATAATCCAACCAGTATCAAGGTACAATAATAACTTTTTTTAATCCAAAAATAATCATTTTATCTAGAAAATTCCAACGCAGTCCATATATAACTCATAAAGAAAAGAAACCACACATTCACACAAACATATTTCCAAACAATACGAGTCGGTCACTAGGACATGCCCAGTGAGCTTCCCGCCCATGGTTCTTGAGCTAGGCAGGCCCTCTAGCCTCAGTAACTCCCAATTGGTTGGGGAAACCCTCCAACCAGTGCCACTCCGGGTCGATCGTCAATGTGGCTCGCTGACGAGCTTCCTGGTCCACACCTCCTCCACTGAGATCAGCCCAATCGGACTCCCATCTCATCCACAAACACAAGCACATTACAAATAAAAATAATGAACGCACCAATACCATAAGCATTTAATATAAATCAGTATCCCTGCACCATTTAATACCAAGTGCATGTATCATACAAGAGTGTAGTTTAAAATTTCCAAACTGAATGAAATATCTAAATTTAGAAATTTCTACATGAAAGTCTAAAATTTTTAAATAACACCCATGATACAACCCCCTCCCTACACAAGTAATCCACACACACAAAAACATACAAAAGAATGTGTAATTGTTAAACTGTAAGAGTATACTAGAGCTTAAGGCATACTTTAATCTTTTCCATACAAATACAAACACACCAACAGTGGATGCTAATCAAAGATAACATAAATGAAAAAAGTTAAGATTAAAGCCTTGATACCCCCCCCCCCCTTTGGCTGCCGCACAACCCTTCTTCTTCTTTATTCCTTCATCCAAATCAATTCCCAATCACCCACTGCTACCACTCAATCAACTCACTACTTATCTGATTTCATATTTGCATTTACCATCTACCTATACTATGCAGCCACAAGAAGAAAGAAAACCCGCAGTACACTACTTTAGAAGCATGTGGCACTTCAAAACAATTCCTCAAATTCTTCGTTTGCTAACACCTCCACACATACCAATTACTCAAAGATTAACATCTACCTGCTAAAAATGCTATTCATACAATCAAGAAAACAATCCAATTAAAATAAACCCAAATGGCAGCAGGCGATCACCACAAAAAAAATTGACTTTCCACTGCTTAATAATTATATATTGAACCCCAAATTTAACATAGGAATTTACACAAAAATCCATCATCAAATTCCATTGAAGAGGGAACTAAAATCATCAAGAAATCAACAAGTTCTTCAAGACATGGGGCGGCAAGGGAAGGGAAGAAATCATGAGTTTTGGGCAATGATTTAGCCACTCACCGGCAAGGGAAAGCAAAGTAGAAGACGCCCTTAACGTTCCTTGTGTCGATGCTCGCCAGCGTCCGCAACTGGTCCGGCGGCAACCACTCCCGTCGCCTCCTGCGTCGCCCCCTTGTCGAGTATCGAGTTTCTTGGATGCGATGCGTGCGGCCCTAGCAACCGCACCATCCAATAACCCCTCTTTTATTATATATATATTTTTTTCATTTTTACATTTCTACCCCTAACTTAACCCAACCCCGATTTATACTTAACCAAAACTTGTCCGAATTGGGTTCCGATCGAATCATCGGACTCGACTCGACTCAATTAATGCCCAAAACATAAAATAAAATACTAAACACGCACAAAGACCTCACCTTAAATCATATTATTCGGCACTTCCTCCGACCCGCTCCGATGCGCATCCATATTTTCCCGCTGTAAACATTTCAATTAAATTAGAAAAAATTACGGGTATCACAATCATACTAGGGTTTGAGCTCTAGACCTCTAGGAAACATACAAGATGTTACCTATATATATTATAGATAATATATATCTTATGAAAATATTATTAAATTATCATAAAAATATTATTTTATAAAAATATAAAATAATTAATTATTTATCTATTTATTGTATTACTTAATTTATTTTAAATTTCAGTTAAATATTTGTTAATATATACACAATATATAGGTGTAGATGTAGCTGATCAAATTCTAATTCTAATATTTGTTTGCTACATTATTATTATCAAACTCGATGTCTAGACTAAAATTCATTTGGGAGGATACTTGGAAATTATTAACTGAAGACATACATTATTTGATAAAACAAATGTTACAACGGAAGGTACGAAAGCTATATCTCTGTTATATATATTTATTATGATTAGTATGTTTCAATGTATTATTTTTTCTTACCAATTAATATATTAAATTTATATATTTTGAATTTCAGATGTTGTCATTACTGATGATGAACTCAAAGATGATTATTTGAAGAAAATTGATTTAATTCTACAAGCATGTGGCAAAAGTCTGGATGACTTCCCTACAATGTCAAACTCATCTTCTAGGAGCATCTACAAACATTAACAATCGCTTAATTGCTGGGGAGTCACGCTACAATCAGAGGAGATTGACAAAGGAAAATCAAGAAGAAGTTCACCATCTAACGTCAGAACATAGACAAGTTTATGATAAAATATTGGATCATGTTAAAAGAAAAAAGGGAGGTGTTTTTTTGTCTACGGTTATGGTGGAACCATAAAGATATTTATTTGGTAACTCTTGCATATGCACTTAGGTCCGAAGGGGAAATTATTTTAATAGTTGCATCCTGTGGAATAACATCTTTACTATTATATGGTGGAAGAACAACACATTTTCGATTTGCAATCCCTTTTAATCTGGATGAGAATTATACTTGCAATATTAAACAAGGTTCTCCGCTGTCTGATTTATTGATCAGAACAAGTTTAATTATTTGGGATGAAGCTCCAATGATGAATAGGTATTATGTGTATAAAATTTTATAGAAACATAGCATGATCCAATACATGATATAATGAAATCATAAATAGAGCATGCATAAATCTATAAACATGGTAGAATTGCGGAAGCGTCGGATACTAACCTCCGGCCATTGATATCGTATTGTTGTTTCGCTACGCTTCTCTGATTCTGTTTGCTCCTATTCTCATTCCTCAATAAGCCTTCCAGTACTCTCTTCTAAACTCTCAATAGATGATGTAGAAATATAGAAATGAGTATGGTGACCTATGAGTATCGCGGCTTATTTATATACGCACCTTGCCATCAAAGGTGGAAAGATAGGCTCGAACCGAGTTTGAGATAGACATGGGTAAAAGGGTAAAACATAAAATATGTGGACCACATAAGGATAGACACGTGAACATATGTGGTTTACATCAGATGATGATATGGACCATGCATTTATAAATGTCACGTCCAACATTCTCCCACTTGGTCTATATATTAAAATATCAAAAAACCATATCTACTTTAGATGGAATAAAACACACGAATCATAGCGACAAGTCCTCTTTGAGCGAGTATTATCTTCTATGTATCACGATGCATTTCAATCCAAAATAACTTTATGAATAAACCCTAAGTTTATTCTAGGTCCAACATAAATTGTTATTATCGAACTATATATGTACACCATAAAATGAGAAATAACAAAACTGAATAGGAGCTTTATTAAAGACAAAAACGTCTTTATAATAATTACATGATGGGACCAAGTCCCATTCGGTCTACATGATCCTTGAAATCCTTTGGCGGCATGCCCTTTGTCAAAGAATCGATGATCATCAATTCAGCATGAACATGTTCAATGACCACTTAATTTTCTTTAATACGTCCTCTTTTGGCTAAATACTTTATGTCGATGTGCTTGATTCGACTTCTACTTTTAGCCAAACGTGTTGGCTTTAGGTTTTCAACCTTAGGCTTAATCTCGGTTTCGATGATACAAACATAGGACTAATGATTTCATTGAGAATATATTTCAGGTTCCATATCAATTAGCATTCGATGTCCTCGATCAAAAATATCGGAAGAAATCAGAAATCGGAAGGACATTGATCGTCGCGCTCGAGTTCGTCGCGAAAACTTCTCGAAGAGCGACGCGTACACCAAAGACGTATTGGATGGACTCAAAGATCACATGAAAGCTCTCCAAGTTGATGGTCATTGAAAGCTAGAACTCGGAAATGAAGCACGAAAGAAAATCGGCTGAAAAAGAAATCTCAGCCTAAATTTGGTCGATCGGACGGTCAACCAAATAGGGTAAGAAAGAGGCAGTAGCCTTGTCGGTCGACCGGTCGATCGATCGAACACTTCTTAAAATAGGCTACTTCGGTCGACCGATCGGTCGATCGACAGAGGCCTGATTTGGGCAGTAGCCCTAGCGGTCGACCAGATAAAAAAGGATGCGATCTCGCATCTGGGCGATAGACCCGTCGGTTCACCAACCTGTAGATAGCCGTGAACGCAGACTTGCGTCGATCGACCGATGCGTCGATCGATCGACAGGTCGACCGAATGCGGGATCGATATTTTTGCGTCTGGGCGATCGACCCGTCGGTCGACCGACCACAAAGAGAAAGCGGCGGTTGATGTGAGCGGTCGATCAGTCGGTCGACCAACCAATCGACCGGTGGTCTGCAATGGATAGAAAACTATCCGTTCAGCTACCGTTTCTTCAGAAGGGTATAAATACACCCTCATATAATTCATTGAACCTTCTTCCCTGATTCTTACAGGCATTATTGAGCACTCAAACGGGAGAATTGAGCCTTCAAAGATCGATCAAGCGGCGCTCTATTCTTCCGCGAACATTCTCGCAAGTGCCTAGCTTTCTTTCTCAACTCAGGATCTAATACAAGTTCTACCTCCTGACGAGTTGAAGGCGCCAAAGGCTTGCAAAGGAGCATTAATCTTTGGTTTAATCTTTTAGCTCTTTTGATTGTCTATTATTGTTTATTTGAAACGTTTTGTTTGATTTGTGCGTGTAAGAAGACCTAGGTTGTTAGGTCTTGAAATTGGGTGAAGTGGTATCCTTGGTCTAGAAGGAGTAAAGTCACTTGTGTAAACTTAGTGTTTACTAGGATTAGTTTAGTTGTCCCTTAGGGTTGAGGTGGAAGAGTGCTCTCGATAAGAAGGCGGACACTTCCGGGTGTGGAAGTAACTTAGGTCGAGAGTGAGACTCTTCAAGTCAAAGTCCTCTGTGTAAGGGAAATAAATTAATCTAGTAAAACTTAGTTTGGAAATCTTAAGCGGGGTGCTTAGGTAGTGGAGTAGGCATTGGGGCCAAACCACTATAAATCACTTGTGTTTGCATTGATTTTTATTTGTGCTTAATTATTTATTATTGCTTCCGCATTTAAATCGCATAATTGTAATTCATCTAACTAATCAAGAAAATGATTAAAACCAAAATTTAGGCTAATCAATTTGAGTAAATACACTATTCACCCCCCTTTAGTGTCGCCATTTCGCTTTCAAAACGAATCACAGCTGAATTGTCATAGTATACCCTCATGGGTCTAGTAATGGAATCCACAATTCCAAGACCCGAAATGAAGCTCCTTAACCACACACCATGTGAGATAGCCTCAAAACAATGTATGAACTGGGTCAAATTATCAGTTCGTCTATACATGAGCATGATATCGGTAGTACCTTTAAGGTACTTCATCACTTTATTTGCAATATTCCAGTGGTCTATTTCTGAATTACTCTAAAATTTGCTTAGCATTCCAACAACAAATGTTATGTCGGACCTTGTACAAACCTGAGCATGCATAATGCTATCGACAGCCGAAGCATATGGAATGTTCTGCATATGTTCTCTTTTCAAAACATTTTTAGGACACTAGTTAAGACTAAACTTGTCACCTTTCACAATGGGTGCTACATACGGTTAACAATCTTTTATCCGAAATCTCTTTTAGACTTTATTGATATAGATCTTCGGAGATAGACCTAAAATGCCTCGAGGTTTATCCCTATGGATCTTAAATGTCAATGACATAAGACGCCTCACTCATATCAAAATTCTTAGAGAGAAAATTATTCCACCTCATATAGCAACCCCTTTATCATTGGTTGCAAGTAAAATATTGTCCACATATAGGATAAGAAAACAAAACTTACTCCCACTGATCAAGTGATATATGCACTAATCCATGATGTTCTCGACAAAACTGAATGAAGAGATCACCTCATGGAACTATAAGTACCACTAACGGGAGGCTTGTTTCAATCTATATATGGACTTCTTGAGCTTGCACACCAAGTGTTCACTGTCATTAGAGGAGAATCCTTTAGATTATTTCATATAAACCTTTCTCCTCTATGTATCCATCAAGGAATGTCATTTTCACGTCCATTTGACGCAATTCTAAGTCAAATTCTATGACGACACGGAAAGAATCTTTCTTAGATACAGGAGAAAAAGATCCCCGTGTAGTCAATTTCCTCTATCTAAGTGAATCCTTTGGCCACCAGTCTAGCCTTATATCTTTCGATGTTGCCTAGGAAAATCTGTTTGATTTAAAAGACTCATCTACAACCAGTGGCCTTTAAACCTTAAGGCAACTCGACAAGATTCTAGACCCCGTTTGATGTCATTGAACTCATCTCTTTCTTCATAGCATTGTGTCATAACTCAGATTGACCACAACTCATGGTTTTGTGAAAAATGTCTTTAAATTATTTTCAGCCCAAGATTGTAGTTAGACTCTTGTAGATTTACTACATAGTCACTAGGAATAGCTAACTTCCTTATCCTAGTAGATTTTCTTAATGTTGTGTCATCAAGCTCTTGAGGAGCTTGTTCCATAATTGGTTACTCAACATTGTATGGTAATTGTTGAGTACTAGGATCTACTTGGTCATTATCAACTATTTGTGGATTCTCAATGATCGATTGTTGAACACCTAGAAGAGGTGCATTGAGAATAACAATCAATCTTAATTTCACTTGAGTCAGGAGTGGACTCCTCCAAATGATCTTTCTCAAAAATTAAATTCTGAAATTAATCGCTCCCACTAATCAAGTTATTTTTAAGAAATTTTCGTTTCTTGACTCCACAAACCTAGTGGTATGAGATGGACAATAGAATTTATATCCCTCTAGACCTTTTGGTATATCCAACGAAATACCTATAGATAGTCCTTGGGTCTAGCTTCTTCTCTTGCGGATGTAAACCCTTATTTCAGACGGACAACCTCATACGCGCATATGTTGCAAACTCGATTTTCAATCTTTCCATAACATAACAAGAATGGAGTTTTAGGAACAATCTGGGTTGGAACTCGGTTTAATATATACACAACCGCCTTAAGGGCTTCAAACCACAAAGATCTAGGAAGCTTGGAGCTGCTAAGCATGCTCCGCCCCATGTCTATAATATTTGGTCCCTTCTTTCTGCAACATCATTTTGATATAGAGATCCCGGCATGGTGTATTGGGCAATTATCCTATGCTCTTGAAAGGATTTTACAAATACACTAAGGTGCTTATCCATCCTCAGTTTATCGTCCAAAATACTCACCTCCCTTATCTAATCTCACAAACTTTATTTGCTTCTCGCACTTCTGCCTTGAAAACCTTAAAGGCATCGAGTGCTTCATTCCTCCTATGAAGCAAATAGATATACATGTAGCGTGAGTGATCATCTATGAAGGAGACGAAATACTTCTAACCATATGAGTCTATCTCTCGACTACAAATATCTATATGTATAATATCTAATATGTTTGAGCTCCTATTAGCACCTTTGTTTGACATGTTAGTCTACTTTCTCTTTATGCAGTCTATACACGTCTCAGAGTCAGTAAAATCCAAAGTACTAAGTACTCCTTCATTTACCAACTCTTTTATTCTCTTAATGGATGTAAGTCCTAACCTTTGGTGCTATAACCTAAAAGAGCTTTTATCTATAACACATCTTTTAATACCCCCCACTTTTTTGAACATGCAATGCATTATAAGTGAAATTATCTTGCAACTAAATAAGGGTTTTTTTTAATACAAAATAAAATCAGAACTTTAAAATAAGCCTGCATGTTCCAATGGCTTCCACATGTAAGCGCACTCTATTTCGTATATAGATGCAATGCTCACTTCCCACTGACTTTATGTGGTTTTGACAGCCTTGCAAGATATTGGAAATATGGATTGTATAACCCGAATCAATCCACCAAGTGTTATAACAAATATTAATTATACTAGATTCATAACAAACCAAAAAGATTGAATGTGCACTTTCTCTCATTTCAACGAGCAGCTTTCCATCTTATTGCACACACATAACCAAAAGTTCATTAATTGATCATTTCTCTTTATGTGTCTTTTAAGAGATTTTAAAGGCTCTCTATTGCTGATAAGGAGTTCAAAAATGAAATGCACTTGAAAGGACTCAAACATATCAATCTCTAATTTTAAGTTGGGTCGTTATATTCCTCATCTACATGATGTGCTCATGCACACCTCTAATCCTAGTGAGTCTTAATGATGATCGTTTAGTCCTTAAGGTGCTGACAAGGACCTTATATGAAGATTCAAAACTGTTCATTTATAGCCTTCAGTAGATTCCTTACATTATTACGCTATCAAATAGAACCACGAATATTAGCAAGAATGTATGGTTTTTATGTACATCACACTGAGGTGATGGGATTGCTCTCATTGTTCATAAAGCACGACCTCAACCGTAGTGCTAATATCTATAGAAGTAGATGGTTCATCTTTCCTTATAGTGTAATATATGTTCATGCACCCTAAATGAAAGAGAATTCTTTCCCTTTAGATTCTATAATTATCCCTAGTTAGTTCGGAAAAATAGTCTTAAAGTTAGATTAGTTAAAAAATTAAATTGTTGCATATTCAAACCATATATTAATGCTCATAATCTAAATAGAGGCATGTAAGATTCTAGTTTTACCAATGTAAACAAGAAATAAAAATAACATAGGTCAATACAACAAAAATTGTCTGTGGGCTAAGCTTTTATTTTATGACTCATGTTAGACTTTATGTGAAACTAACAAACTATATACATTTTCCTAAAATCTGTGGGCTAATTAGGAAAAATAATCTATTATTTTACACTAATTAACTATACAAAAATTCATGTGGGATGAGATTTATCATACTCCAAATAGTTAATTACAATTTGATGTCATATATATCTATATGTGACCAAAAAATTTGTCAATTATATAATTTTAACATAACTAAAGATGTTGTGGCTACTCATTAATTAGTTAAAATTACATGGTCAATTACCTAATATATAATTTAACATAACTAAGGATATTGTGGCTACTCCTCAATTAGTCAAATTCTATGGGTCATATGACATCATAATGTTGCATAGATGATTACATGAAATAATATAACAAATACACATCACAATTAATCTAACGCAATTTAATTAATTATTGAAAAATACACTATATAATAAATAGGTGCATACTCATGTTCATCAAAGCAACAAATGGGGCAGTAAATAATTATATTCATATACTGCTAAATGAATTCAATCATAGATAGATTCAATATTAATTCTTCTAGTTCATAAAGTTTTAGATTGGGTTCGTTTATGCAATTTCAAAAGAAATTAAATTTAAAACCAAAATTAGATTTAAGTTTACCCAACCAACATTGAACCAACTTTAAACCAATGAGAAATTTCAAATGAACCAAAATTAAATCAAATTAGTCCTGATTTTAATTTATTTGAACAAGACCAGAAGATTTATTTAAACCATATATGAACCAGAATAAATCAAACCAAAAATTGAAATCAATCCAAAACAAAGAGATTGAACCAAGTTCAATTGATTTGAACCAGACCAATATCATGATTTAATTTCAAAGGTGAACCATTTTCAATCGAACCAGAATTTGAAATAAACCCTAATCCCATGAACCGAACCAAATCACATAAGTTGTGGGTCGGGTGGAAAAGGGCAATGGATCCAGATTTAAATTAGACGTGATGTAGATCTAATTAGCTTAAACAATTAAGAAAACATGTATAAAAGAAATGGATCCAATATCACTTAAAATAACTATCCATTATGATTAAAAGAATGGATGCTTTAATGGGTCAAAGATCCATTAAATTGGATCCAAACCCATTAATCTCCTCCTTCCCTCACGAAGAGCATGCAAAATTAAAAGAAAACCCTAGTTTTCTTAAGCCGCCGCCACCCTTCATCTTCATTGCCACAATTGCTTCCGGCCAATTTGCCTTCTTTAAATACAGATGTCGTCACCATTCTTGAGTTAGTGGCAATTATGGAGTCGGCGACAGGCGATGACGGGCAGGAAAGGCTGGTACAAACAGTAAGGTAAGATGGCGTTTCTTTGATGCCCTCGACGACGGAAAAAGAGAGAAGATGCAACTTTGATTTCTCTCTCATTGTTTTGACAAGAGAACTATACCGCCTTCTCTTCTTCTACTAGATCAACATCCAACCTGCACCGAAAAGTTGGAGATGATCTGCGATGTGCAATGTCTTGCACCGGCGACTGCATGGAGAAAAATTCCTCCACAAGCAGATACCGAGAAGAGTATAACTACCCATTTGCCGACGACATCAGGAACTTGAGACGTCGGTGATGAAGAGAAATCGGTCGGTGTTATAAACAACAACGTTACCTTCTTCCCTCTGTCGGCAGTGTGCATGACGAGGGAAAGGAAACATGCTCATCATCACATGACGACAACTAGCACGAACGAATGAGAAAAAGTATGGAAAAGGAAATGAAATAAATCGGAAACAGGAAATCACGACATAATCAAGGCGGAGAAAAATCGCTCTGATACCACATGTATAAAATTTTATAGAAACATAGCATGATCCAATATATGATATAATGAAATCATAAATAGTGCATGCATAAATCTATAAACATGGTAGAATTGCGGAAGCGTCGGATACTAACCTCCGGCCATTGATATCGTATTGTTGTTTCGCTGCGCTTCTATGATTTCATTTGCTCCTGTGCTCCTTCCTCAATAGGCCTTCCAGTACTCTCTTCTGAACCCTCAATAGATGATATAGAAAGGTAGGAATGAGTATGGGGACCTATGAGTATCCCGGCCTATTTATATACGCACATTGTCATTAAATGTGGAAAGATAGGCTTGAACCGGGTTTGAGATAAATATGGGTAAAACGGTAAAATATAAAATATGTGGACCACATAAGGATAGACACGTGAACATATGTGGTTCACATCAGATGATGATGTGGACCATGCATTTATAAATACCACGTCCAACATTATGCAGTTATCTGTTTAATTTATATGTTTATTAAATTTCATTAAATACAAATCTAATGGTCTGATTCTGTTAATTTTAGATATTATTTTGAAGCACTTGATAGAACATTGCGTGATGTTATGCATTTTAAAAATCCAAACAACAATGATAATTTTTTTAGATGTAAGATTGTAGTATTTTGGGGAGACTTCAGATAAATTTTATCTGTCATTCCTAAGGAAAGTAGATAAAATATTATCAATACTACACTTAATTCGTCTTACTTATGGGACGACTATGAAGTTTTGGAGCTAACGAAAAATATGTGTTCCACTGTAAACAACTCCAATGACAATACAGATGATTTGAAAAGTTTTTCGGATTGGATATTGTCGATTGGTGACGAAAAAGTAGGTGATCTTGGTGATGATTATGGGGTAGTCCGAATTTCGGATGGTAACTTGACTTTGGATGCAAGCATGATCATATTGTTGCGATTGTTGATGCAATTTATCTTAAACTTATAACAAATGTCAATATTTGCAACAAATAACTATATTAGCTCCCACTATGAATATGATTGAAACGATTAATAACTCCATGCATGGTATCTTTAAATAAAAAAGAGTCAACGATATTTTTTAGCTCAAATAGCACATGCTTATCAAATTCTAGATGGAGTTTGTTGGATCAGATCCATATACCAGACTTTGATTTGTAATTCAGAAGATCATATTGAAAAAAATACAAATGTTGTATACCAAGAAATTTTCCGTAAATTCTAAAAAAATATTTTTTATATTATTTTTTATTTCTACACAATATTATTTTTTAAATAAGATCATCGCGCATCGCGCGGGTAATTAAAGGGGGAGTTTGGTTACCCGCAAGTGTAAATGCTGCAAAATCTATTTGCATGCAAAAGCAAATGCCCGCAAATAGATTTTGCAGCCTACCGTTTGGTTGCCCGCAAGTAGAGTTGCAACTTCTATTTGCAAGCATTTGGTTGGCCGCAAATGGAAGTTGTAATTACACTTGCAACTTGCAACGTGCAACTTGCATCTTACGAAATTTTTCGGGTCGGGTCGGGCACGAATTTTCTCAAGTCGGGCTGAGCCGGGCCGGGACGGGACGGACCAAGCATGCATGAATTTATCCGGGCCGGGTACAAACTTTTTCGGGCAGGGCCGGGCACGAACTTTTCGGGTCGGATCGTGCACAAATCTTTTTGGGCCGGGCCGGACACGAATTTTTTCGAGTCGGCCCGAGCCAGACCAGGACAGGTTGGGCAGTGCACGAATTTTTTCGGGCAAGGCTGGGGCGAATACAATTTTTTTTTCGGGCTGGGCACGAATTTTTTTTCTGGCAAGCCGGGCCGGGGATGAATTTTTTTGAGCTGGGCCAGGAAACGAATTTTTTCAGGCCGGGTCGGGCAGGAATTTTTTCGGGCCGGGCCAAGCACGAAATTTTTTTGGCCGGGAACGAATTTTCTCATGCGGGGTCGGGCATAAATTTTTTGGGCCAAGCCGAGTCAAGATGGGCAGTGCACGAATTTTTTCGGGCAAGGTTGGGCCCGATGCGAATATTTCGGACTGGGCATGAAATTTTTCGGGTCGGGTCGGGACACGAATTTTTTTGGGCAGGGCTGACCACGAATTTTTTCGGGCAGGGTCAGGCAAGAATTTTTTCGGTCCAGACCGGGCACGAATTTTTTTGGGGCAAGCCGAGCACAAAATATTTTGGGCCGGGTTGGGCACGAATTTTTTGGGGTTGGGCCGTGCACGAATAATTTTGGGTCGGGCAAGGCACGAATTTTTTCGGGTCGGCACGAGTCGGGCAGTGCATAAATTTTTTCGGGCAGGGCTGGGTTGGGCACGAATTTTTTTGGGTCGGGCATGAATTTTTTCGGGCCGGGCCGAGGTACAAATTTTTTTTGGGCAGGGTCGGGCCGACAGTGAATTTTTTCGAGCCAGGCTGAGCACGAATTTTTTCGGGCCTGGCCGAGCACAATTTTTTTCGGGCTAGGCCAAGCACGAAATTTTTGAGTCGGGCTGGGCACGAAATTTTTCAAGCCGGGTTGGGCACGAATTTTTTCGGACCGAGCCGTGCTGGGACGGGCCGTGTAGTGCACGAATTTTTTGGGTCGGGTCGGACACAAATTTTTTCGGGGCGGGACGGACACGAATTTTTTCGGGCCGGGCCGGGCACAAATTTTTTCGGGCCAGGCTGGACACGAACTTTTTTGGACCGGGTCGGGCATAAATTTTTTGGGTCGAGCCTGGGACAAATTTTTTCAGGCCAGGCTAAAAACTTAGGCCCGACACGATTTGTCTGACAAATTAATAATTTTTAATTTTTGTATAATACTAAAAATATATTAAAAAATCTATCAAATGACATCAGATGTAAAATCTGACACTACCATCAGGTTCAGCACGCAAAAACCTACAACTTTGATATTTATCTCGTCTTCATCCGACAACTCTACGTCGTCAAAATTAATTATTTTTCAATACTTAAATTATTGCATTTGCAGCCCGCAATCTTGTATTGCGAGCTTTTTGGGCTGCAATTCCACTTGCGGCCCGCAAATGATATTTGAAATACAAGTTGCAACTAATAAATGCTGCAAAATGATTTTGCAGCCAATCAAACAAATTTGTTATCTAAATGCTGCAACTAGAGTTGCAGCATTTGTACAACCAAACGCCCCCAAACTAGTAAATATATAATATCACGCTCAACTTGATTTTATTGAGTTAATTGCAACTTAAATCTTTTTCCTCGCTTAAGTCTTGACATGGAGAGGAAACTTACTGCTTAGAATCAATCAAACATTGTATTGTTTACGGAACCTATAGTGCTTGATTATAGATTCAGGAACCTCTTTCTCCGTGGTGGTATTATTATTTTAAAGCTTTGATAAGGAAAGATGCAGATTTGTGCCAAAGCACACACAGTGGAGGTCACAGAAAAATAAATTGGGTGCTTTGAGAGGTATAATTACTGTTTCTTTTTTTTATTTACTTACATGCTTATAGTGTGAAAATATTAAAATATTATGGATTATAATTATTATACTACTCTATCAGGTATATAAAATATGCATTGAGGTCAGTGTTATTAAGATAAAAACTAAGTATTAGGTATTCAACAGCTTTCCAATCAAAGTTGTTTCCCTTTGCACATCATAACTTGCCGTGGATCACGAAGCTATGTCATTGCTTTATTAACTTAATCCTGATTATGATCTTAATCAATTTTGTCTGGTACTGATAAACTATGACCTTTAGATTTGCTTGCACCTGGAGCTCAGGATCTAAGACTTCATTTAAATAATCTTATTATTGGTTTCTTTCTCAGCTCCCAGATTGTTGCTACGTAAATGATTTTTTTTGTTGAGGAAAAGGCCTCAGCAATGAACTCCATTTCAAAAGTCTTGAAAGGATAACTAGAGTCACTACTTAAGAGATTAAGGGTAATACAATTAACAAAGCAAAACTTGGTAAGCAACAGAGAGTGAATGTCAATGTCCTTTTTTTATTGGTGAAGAGACAGCAAGAATTCTTCATTCAGAGGAAAAATATGGTGACATGATTAATCAAGATTAGTGTAGTGCAACTTAAAGGTAAAGCCATTATTTTTTTATTATATTTTGTTATCTTTGTCTTGAATTTTGGTGTATCCGAATTATAACTCGACCCGAAAAGCTCGCGGTGCGACTTAAATTGGAAGAAAAAAGGAGATCGAGGGTGCGGGGGGCGAAGCCCCCCGCGGTATGGATATGTTATATTATTCTATATGTGAGGCCCATTTGGTCCACTCGCAGTTTGTTGATTGAATTGTTTGAAGAGTGATATAATTAGATTAGTTCTCAATTAGCTTCATTTACCATTTGAATAAACTTGTACAGAGTATGTTTCTTGTTAAATAATTGTCATGTAATAGACTACACGTGTATGTGTGTGTAGCTGCTGAGTCACAAGGGTATTTTATACATTTTACTTGTTCTATTTCAGCTGATATAAAAGTTGCCTCCGTAAAACTTTGGGAGTAACTTTTGAATAATATTTTCTCCCTCTTTTCCTTCATTCGCAAGTAGCTCAATCTGGTTTTTGGGAACTCATGTATTGAGTTCAAAATTTAATATGGTATCAGAGTAGGTTGAGTTGATTAGTCTGTTTGCGATCTGAAGAAAGGTGATCGAGATCTGGAGGTCGAGGTGATCTGCTTGCGAAGATGGCCAGAAATCGCCGATCGAATGGTGCGAGGTCAGCAACTGCAGATTCACAAAATGTCTCAGAAAGCGGATCGTCATCTGAGAGGATCGAGATCGACGACAGCTCGTACACACTCATGGGGAACGACCATCCTGGTCTGAGTCTTATTTCTGTTCAACTTTCAGGGCATGAAAACTATCTGCCCTGGAAGAGATCAATGCTTATATCCCTATCCGCGAAGGACAAAATTGGGTTTATCAATGGAACCCTAGCTACTCCAGATGAAGATTCACCCAATTTCAGGCTGTGGAATCGATGCAATGATATGGTCTGTACGTTCGTGGATCTTATAATCCATATCACCGAGTCTCAGCACAAGTGTGATGTATGCCAAAACTGCAGCTCAGATGTGGAATGAGCTAGAAATCAGATTCGGCAGGAGCAGTGAACCGAGGATCTTTGAGCTCCGAATGCTTGTCAGCTCAATTAGACAATGAAGCATGATGATTGCCGATTATTTCACCAAACTGAAGGGATTATGGGATGAGTTAGACGCCCTAGAAGCGAGTTCATTCTGTAATTGCGCCACAGGGAAGAAGAACATGGAAAACTGGAGGTTAAGTCAATTTATGATGGGATTAAATGAATCCTATGTTGGAATTAGAGGTCAGATCTTGCTTATGAAGCCATTGCCCGACATCAATCAAGTGTACTCCTTATTGGAGCAAGAAGAAAGTCAACGTCAAGTAGGAGTTCAAACTAATTCAGGCATGGACAGTGTAGCCTTGAACAATGTACATCAATACACAGCAGGGAATAAGTTCAACAAAAACAAGGGACCTTATGCAACAAAGAAATTTTGCGACTACTGTCAAAAACTAGGTCATACCAGAGATGTATGTTACAAATTGCACGGATACCCACCAGGACATCCAGCTAACAAGCAATTCAAAGGGAAACAAAGGTTTGGCAAGGGTAGTAGCAATGAGAAGCAGGCATACAGTGCACAAACTGAGAAATTGAACAATGTTGAAGATGACAAAGATGACACAGGAAGCTCTCTCAAGCATGAACTTCCAAGTAGGGCATTCACTGATGAGCAAATTGGCATTCTGATGAAGCTAATTGAACGCAAATGCACCACACAACACCAAGTCAACATGGCAAGTATGCCTACATGTTCAATTGCTAATTCAACTCATAAATGTTGGATTTTAGACGGCGGAGCCACTGATCATATAGCATCCAATCATATAGCTTTAGAAAACCCATCCAAACCTAGTTTCAATGACAAAATTGCTTTACCAAATGGATCAATGACACCAATTACACATATAGGAACAGCCTACATAAATAGAAACATCAAACTACCCAACACCTTGTATGTACCTTCTTTCAAATTCAATTTGATGTCAGTTAGCAAGCTAACTAAAGAATTGAATTGCTCCATAACATTTGATCCCTCACACTTTGTAATCCAGGACCTAGCTACGAAGAAGGTACTTGGGAGTGGTAAAGAAGAAAAAAGATTGTACTTGTTAGCTAGAGCCTCACTTGTGAGCAATTATAAAGAGAGTACACCTCAAGCTTTGAATACTTGTTTAAATAAAACTTCTCTTTGGCACCTCAGATTAGGACATATGTCATTTCATAGAATGAAATTGCTTTCTTATGCAATTCCTGAGTTGAACAATAGCTCAAATTTCTTTTGTAACATTTGCCCCAAAGCCAAACAATGTGCTTTACCTTTTTAGAAAAGCATGAATAAAAGTTCCTTAGCATTTGAAATTCTTTATTGTGATGTATAAGGACCTCATAAAGTCCCTACTTATGATGGTTGTACTTATTTTCTGACTTTAGTGGATGATTTTACAAGAACTTGTTGGACTCTTTTGTTTGCCACCAAAAGCCAAGTTCCAAACCTTCTCATAAACTTCATTAGAATGATCCAAAATCAGTTCTCAAAAACTCTCAAATCAATTAGAACAGACAATGGGAGTGAATTCTTCAATTCTACTTTGTGCACATCCCTTTCTAGGCAAGGGATTAGCCACCAAAGCTCATGCGTTGAAACACCACAACAAAACTCTATTGTTGAAAGAAAACATAGACACCTTTTGGTGATTGCTAGAGGTCTTAGGTTCCAATCAGAACTACCTCTCAAATTTTAGGGTGATTGCATCTTGACTGCCACCTATCTTATAAATAGGATGCCTAGTCCCATCCTTGAAAACCAAAGCTCCTATGAACTCCTATACAATGAGCTATCAAAATACAACCACCTCAAGCCTTTCGGTTGTCTTTGTTATGCAAATACCCTTAAACAAGGGAGAACCAAATTTGAAGCAAGAGCAAGTGAATGTGTGTTTATAGGATACCCCATGGCAAGAAAGGGTACAAATTGTATGATTTGAAAAATCACTCCATCATTGTCACTAGGAATGCCACTTTTACTGAGCATATCTTCCCATTTCGAAAGGAAGAAACTCAAAAAACAATCTTTCCACTCCCACAACCTGAAAACCAGTTCAATGATGAACAAATTCCTTTGAACCACCCAATTCTCCACAAGCCTGCTGAAAATGTACGAACATCCACTGAAATCAGGGAACAAAGTGACAAGCAAGGTAATGTAGAGTTTCAGTTAGAACAAAGTGAAGAGTTTGAGAGTGAAAAAGATGCCTTTGTTGAGAGCCAGAGCAGTCCACCACAAGTAAGAAAAAGTATGAGAGAAAAAAAAAACCTGTGAGGCTCCTAGACTACAAGTGCAACACTGTTTCACAAAAAGACACTCTCAAAACCATCCCTTATCCTATTGAGAAATACCTTGACATGTCAAAAATCCCAAACCACCACAAGGCATTCCTTGCTACAATTGAAACCCATCAAGACCCCAAATCTTATGAAATGGTTGATAAGAATCCAGTGTGGGTTGAATCTATGCAAAATGAACTTAAGGCATTTGAAACTAATGAAACCTGGAGTTTATGTGATCTACCACCAGGTAAAAGAGCAATCGGGTGCAAATGGGTCTTTAGAACAAAGTTCAAACCAGATGGTGAAATAGAAAAGTATAAATCAAGACTTGTAGCCAAAGGATTCACTCAAATTGAAGGCATAGATTATCATGAGACATATGCTCTTGTTTCAAAAATGGCAACAGTGAAGATATTGTTAGCAGCAGCTGCTGCATCAAATTGGCCCTTACATCAATTAGATATTAACAACGCATACCTACATGGAGAGTTAAATGAAGAAATCTACATGCACAAGCCTCCTGGTTATGGAAATCCTAGTGATAACAAAGTGTGCAAACTATCGAAGTCCCTATATGGTTTGAAACAAGCTAGTAGGCAATGGTATTCCAAATTGTCTACCAGCATTGTATCACAAGGATATGTCCTATGCACATCAGATGTGTGCATGTTTGTGAAGAGAAGAAATGAGCTCATAACAGTTGTCCTAATCTATGTATATAGATGATATCATAGTGACTGGGATTGATGAAAAAGGAATTGAAAATTTGAAGAAATTCCTAGATGAGCAGTTTAAAATCAAAGACATGGGCAGTCTCAAATATTTCCTTGGACTAGAAATACAAAGAACAAAAGGAGGACGACATGTGTGCCAAAGAAAATACATCATTGATCTACTTACTGAACTTAACATGAGGGATTGCAAGCCCAAGGATACCCTCATGCAAACAAACAGTAAGCTAGACGACATTGTCACTGACACATATCCTTTGATGGATGACTATACAACATACAAAAGGCTCATTGGGAAGTTGTTGTACATAACCATTACTAGACCTGACATATCTTATAGTGTCCATACTCTAAGTCAGTTTGCTCAAAGCCCAAAGAAATCACATTATCAAGCAGCAATTAGAATACTCAAGTACCTGAAAAAGGAGCCTGGACTTGGACTGTCCTATGCAGCAAACAACTTGCCCTCAATATCAGGATATTGTGATGCTGATTGGGGAAGTTGTAGCATGTCAAGAAGGTTAGTTTCTGGTTATCTAGTCAAGTTTGATTCAGCCTTAGTCACTTGGAAATGCAAAAAACAACCCACTGTCAGCAAGTCGAGTGCTGAGAGTGAGTTGAGGGCCTTATCTAGTGTCACAGCTGAACTCATCTGGGTTGCAAAAGTCCTATCAGAAATAGGCTTGGAATACTCATTACCCATGCCAATACATTGTGACAACCAAAGTGCTTTACACATTATTGCTAACCCAGTTTTCCATAAAAGAACAAAGCATTTGGAGGTAGATTGTTACTTTGTTAGGGAGAAGTATCAACTTGGATTAGTGCAGCCAACATACATATCAAGCATTGATCAAACAACAGATATTTTGACAAAGTCTTTGCCAAAACTGCAGCATCAGAAACTATTGTTCAAGTTGGGTTTGGAAAATCCATTCTCCAATTCCAACTTGCGAGGGTGTGTTGATTGAATTGTTTGAA
The DNA here is from genome assembly GCA_034359265.1 of Canna indica. Taxonomy (NCBI): domain Eukaryota; kingdom Viridiplantae; phylum Streptophyta; class Magnoliopsida; order Zingiberales; family Cannaceae; genus Canna; species Canna indica. The sequence continues at coordinate 28,857,752 of CP136891.1, forward strand.
GAGTGATGTAATTAGATTAGTTCTCAATTAGCTTCATTTACCATTTGAATAAACTTGTACGGAGTATGTTTCCTGTTAAATAAGTGTCATGTAATAGACTACACGTGTATGTGTGTGTAGCTGCTGAGTCACAAGGGTGTTTTAGACATTTTATTTGTTCTGTTTCAGCTGATATAAAAGCTGCCTCGGTAAAACTTTGGGAGTAACTTTTGAATAATATTTTCTCCCTCTTTTCCTTCATTCGCAAGTAGCTCAATCTGGTTTTTGGGAACTCATGTATTGAGTTCAAAATGCAATACAGTTTAGGGTTTCACAAGAAATTTCTTTTGGTTTTGTAATGAACCGAATCTGTACATGCTTTTCTGAGATAGTGAAAACACGCTCTGTTGTTGCCCCGAGGAAGTAGGCATCTCCGGCCGAACCTCGTTAAATCTCTTGTGTTCTTATCTCTCCTATCTCTTCTTTGCATGTGATTGTGTGTATGCTCATTAAAATATTCTAACATAGTTAAATATCAAAGATATCAGAGATGAACAGATGAACAGGAGACATGATAGTATGTCACAGAGCAATTTGTTTTGTAAATGGGGCAATACAGATAAGACTGGGCAATTAAGATGAATTTTCACGTGCTGATGGAGGAAATGAAGAATCTGATACTAACATGTTTTTATTAATTATATGATAAATGTAAATTCCACCTAAGCAAAATTCAAACAAACAAAAAAATCATATACAGATTCTGATATCATATCATGTTTGTTTATTCTTGATTGTTCATGCATGCTTGTTGCTCTCTAATCTTTGAGTCACAGATCAAAGTTACATACGAAAAATATTTTTTTCCTTAATATTAGTTCTCTTTTACATAGTAAATTATGTGCACGTGTATTACTGCTGCAGTCCTGTACACATTCAATGTTTGATTGGTTATAAGCACCAAAGATTGATTGGTTCTAAGCACCAAAGATGACTATATATTTGTTTACATGCAAGTATGCACTTGTTCTGGTCTTCTATTTGTTTACTTGCTCTATATTATTTGCATTTTTCTATGCATTTTCATCAAATAATGATGTTAAATATTAAATCAACCGAACCAAATAATCTTTCTTTAGTATATATATATATATATATATATATATATATATATATATATCCATGTTATTATTTTGTAGGTATTTTTCTTGTTGTGTTTGAGAATGAGAAATTCTAATATGAAATTTCTAATCCAATGACCATTTGCCCATTTGCTTTATAACATACCGAATTTTGGAGTTATTTTACTTGAGGCTAACACCAACTTCTAGCAAATTTATAGGTATTATTTTTGCAGGATTAAAGTTTATGTTTATGTTTAGTTTATGTTCAATTTATATATAATTTTGATGGAATGAAGTCATGAACTGTGAACAATGTATATTCATTAATATTTATATGTAATTTATATATTGAATGAGCAGTGTTCAATATATTGAAATTAATTTTGCTATATACTATAGTGTTTTGTTTTAGTATTCAATAATATTAGTGTATATGGCATGAGCTAAAATTAGTTAATATTAGTGTATCATTTGACATAAGTTAGCTTGTACCATAGATACTTATTCTTGACTTTGGTATTTATCTATGGGTGCTATGGCATGAGCTCCAACTCAAAGAAAGACGGTTTTAAAACATGGGCTTGTTTAATGACAAGATAATTCACAAACTTGGAGAGATAATAGTCTGTTTTTGAGGAATGATAGTTGATGTTTCTTTCCATTTCATTTATGCTATTTATAATTGAAAATTGTGTATAATTTTATGTTGGTGAGCTTGAAATTGAAAAAATAATATTATGATTCACGAGTTGATAAAGTGACACAAATTTATCGACCGCTAGATCATAATTTTTTTTACAATACCTTAGATCCGTTCGGAGATCGTACCGTTGTCTATAAGAAGTACAAAACTTATAGATTCTTTATGATTTCTAAATTTTCCGAGATCGGACAGTTTGGGATCAAAATTATTCTACTTGCAGTTGACTATTTTTTTTAACATTTATTTCAGTTTGAAATTCTAGCAGATATCCCTTGTTCTCCAAGTATACGCCCAAATTATATGCATACTTGGAGAACTGTAGGAAAATATTGTCGTAATTTCGACTGAAATTTAATGTTAAAAAGAATATTTAAATGCAAGTAGAATAATTTGATTCCCGAATAGAATAGGACATCACATGCGGGCCAGGATCGATTTGCAGCCTTAGAGGCTTCGCACGCAGAATTACAGACTTCTCATGCACGCCTCATTAGTTAGGTGGCCGTTACGAGGGAGTACATGGCACATATTGCTTCTTCCATGCCTGGTGCTCCGGCCCCTCCGCCTCCCCCGTCATTCGATGCGACGCCAGCTGATGCCCTCCCGATGCAGCCCCTCTCCTCGCCGCATCCGTCACCGCCACATGATGCGTTTCATGATTGATGTATACTTTATTTTCTATTTCATATTTTGATACGATGTAATATGCTTTGATACGATGTAAACATTACATTTTGATATAAATATGATGGTTTATATTATAGTTTGATATATTGTTTGATATATTATAGGCATTTAGTTAAATACTATAAACAGACACTTTAATCAAACATTATTAAATTATTTTAAAAAAAAAAAATACATATTTGCGACGGCACTACGACTGCGACGCCGTCACAAAATATGTATCGAACTGGTCGTTAAAAGTGGTCGCAATAGTAATTGCGACCGCGACGCCGTCATAAAATATGTATCGAATTGGTCGTTAAAAGCGGTCGCAATATTAATTGCGACCGTTCTGCGAAGGCCAAAGTGATCACAAAGCCATCGAGGAACTAAATTTTACAACGGCTTATATATGCGGTCGCAGAGTCGTCGTAGAACTAAATTTTGCAACAGCCTATGCGGTCGCAGAGATAATTATTGCGATGGCAAAGTGAAGGTCGCAGATGTTGCGCGACCATATTCTGCGACCGCCTACACCGTCGCAAAACTATCGCATGATATTTTTATTTGCGACCACCGCAGCCGCAGTTGCAAATTTTCTGCGACAAGCGCTTTAGGTACCGACATTTGCGACTGCCCACGCCATCACAGAAGGTCTTTAGCGACTATTTTGCGACGGCTTCTTCCGTCGCAGATGACCAATTTTTTAGTAGTGAAAATCTCTGATTATATATCCATATGATGAAACTAAATCTCATTATCTAATCATTGGGTAATAGTTAATCAATTATATTTCATTAATTGTATATCATAACACAAATGTAATTCAAGTTAGGGATTTTAGTCCAAATTAAGTCCCTATCTGTACATATGATAGAAAGACTCACTGTTTGATCATAGATAAATACAATTAAAAAATAATCTTAATATGAAAAGTTACATGTCATAAAATGACTGGACTAGCACTTTATATCCGGTTGAATTAGGCTCAAAAACCTCTACACACGAACACACGAACCCCGACTCAAGTCAACACTTCTAGGATTGTGGTCATCAGCGACGGCTATATCCGTGGCTGAACCGTCGGTGATAGATATCACGGATGGCGTCAATCGTGGCAAACAGCCGTCAATGATGAGCGCGTCTCAGATAAGTTGTGACGGCCTAGCGCGATCGTCACACGTAATCATCAGCGACAGCCTCATGCGCTGTCGCTGATTAAAAAACATCAGTGACGGCTAGGGACGTTGTCACTGTTACCAATCCATCAGCCACGATCATCTCCCGTCAGTGATATTATTAGCAACCATGATATTTGGTGCTGCCCAGGCCATCCACCATTTATGATAGCTTTCAGCCACGGCTTAGTGACGGTAAATCATGGGTAAGCCATGGCTAAAGGTGTATCCTGTAACTGAAAAAACTAAAAAATTTATAAATTCCTGTGTACAATGATATATCGACTACAAACTATTTTCAATCACATATTACAATCAAAAAACATCATACACATGCATTAGAAATTAAACATACAAGTTTTACATAAATATCATCAATATCAGCCTCAAACCGGAGGCAAACAATTATCAAAATATCAACTCGTGTATCCAAGTACCAAAATATAAATAAAATACAATTAATCAAAATCTCACGGCTGCGGTGGAGGCGGTGGAATCGACAACGACTAGGTTGGGAGCGTCGATTGGGTCGAGAAGGACGACGGCTGCGACATCATCAGTAGAAGGCTAGAGTGAGACACAATCTCGGTGAGGAGTGTCTGCATGTTCTGGATCATCTGTCTCAACTCGTCATTCGCCCGTCTCTGCTCCTGCATCTGCTCCTCCATCGCCAGCCTCTGCCCCTCCATCGTCTGCCTCTGCTCCTCCATCGCATGTCTCTATTGGTTGAGCTCTGACTCCATGGTCGCGATCCAGCTCTGGTCCTGCGCTCGGGATTTCGAGGGACGCTCACCCACGGTCGGAGGGTCGGTGCCCCAAGTGGCCCGAGCACGACGCGTGCATGGCTAGTGTCTGCAAAGCCATAAACACGGTCGTGCTCCCAGCCACCTGCAGCCTCCATCCAAGCTCCTGTGTCGAACTCCTCCGGTGTCCCTCCACGCTCGATCACAGTCCTCGTGTAAGTTTCATACACGTGTTTATATTTTAAATATATATAAACTATAAATAAAAATTGTGTAAATCAAATAGACATATATAAATACTTACCATTATGATAGAGGCTCTGCTATCAACGTAGTCCCCGCTCCTCGTCAACGATGGTGGGTGCGCTCAAACACCTCCATCATCGATGGGCATTAGACGGTGTCGTCCTCCGTCACACGCGTCTTACATTAGAAAACAAATACATTAGTATTATTATACACAATATATAATTTAATTAAAAATAATTAAATTATACATACCATACGACGCTCATGGACGCAAAAGAGATGGATCCACCTGTGTGGCGCACGCTCATGCCGTCCCCCCCGGACATGTGGTTTCTCGACGCAGTCCGGGAGACCTCCTGCCACTCAGGTGTGGCCCACCGCTCAACGAACTGGTCCCACACAGGGCCAGGAATCCACTCGGGGGCGTGTTCCCGAGTCTGCCCTATCTGTGTGGCCCCCAGCCGTATCATCGCGATCTGACGGGCCTGCTGAAGCAGCCCGTTATAGCGAGCACGGGCAACACGCTCACATGTAGCCTCCACAAAAGTGGTCTGGTCCTCCGGCCATGTATAATGAGCCTGCAAAAAAAAATTATTATTACCGATGAATATTTAACATTAACATTAATTTAATAAATATACTTACCGTGAACTCTTGCCACAATAAATCAATATGCTCATGGGGCACATGAGACCATGTAGGCCACGCCGCGTGCCTAAACTTTCGGATCGTCCCCGCTATCGTGCGGGGGACGTCCTCCTGCTCAAATCGGCACCAAATATAAATTCATATTATGATATTTTGAATTATAAATAAATTATAAGAAATAATTAATGCATATACTTACCTTCTTCTGCGCACACTAACTGCTCTGCGCAGTTATCCCTCGGGTGGCGGAGGGAGAATTCTATTAGGCCCTTGTGGCCTACGTCTCGATGTCAACGGGCCTGGATCGGCTGAAGGGATGGTGGCTGGAGGTGGGGGGATGGTGACCAGATCAGCAGGGGGAATGGTGGATGGATCAGGTGGGGGAATGGTGGCTGGAGGTGGGGGGATGGTGGCCGGAGGTGGGGGGATGGTGGTGGAAGGCGAAGGGTCAGTGGATACAGGTGGGACGGGTGGTAATCGTCGGGGGGTCCTACGAGGAATGCATCCTCGAGAACTGATATCTCGAACCATAACTATAAAAAATTAATATAATTAGATTATATATAATAGATTAATAGATATATTTAATAATTGAATATATACTTCACATTTACAATTATTCATCATCGCCATTATCATCATCTGTGTAATACTCTTCTTCTTGTTCTTTTGTATCGGAATCTTAAAATTCTTCTTCGTCTCCCTCATCATCATTCTGTCCTTTCTCAACTTTATTATCGTCGTCATCAACGTATTCTATTTCCAATTGAACTAACTCTGTGTTATTATCCTCGAGTATTGGACTAACTCGTTCCACTTCGGAATGATCTTCTTCTTGATAGAAGTCATCTGCTGGCTCATTCTCTCCAACTATCGGGTTAATTTTTCCTCTGGCTTTAGTCTTACAGACTACATGCCAATCTGCCTTATCTTTATTTTGAGATGGATACTGCATATAATATACTTGTTCAGCTTGAGATGCCAATATAAATGGCTCATTTGAAGCTAATTTTGATTTATAATTAACCTCGACAAGCTATTTTTACTTTGGATGAACTCTCATGCCCCTATCGCTTGTATCGAACCAATGACATTTAAAAAGGGCAACTGATTTACATCCGAAAAATTACAATTCAATGACTTCTTCCAATAGTCCGTAAAAGTCAACATCAAATTCAGCATACGTTGTCCCTTTGACGCATACCTCGGCATTCATCGTCTTTTTTGTAGATGAATATTCAAGTAGATGCTCCATCGGTAGATGCTCCATCGGTAGATGCTCCATCGGTAGATGCTCCATCGGTAGATGCTCCATCGAGTCAAAAAATGCATGAGTGAAAAACTGCTCCAGCTTGCATATGATTTCAAATAATATTATTTTCAAATATTGACATATCTTCGACTTGAAGTACATTTGCACAAATGTTTATGTAAAACATACTTAATTCTGTCAACAGACCCCAATTATTATCATGTAGATGATCTCGAAATGCGAAACCGGGAGCAATCTCTGCACGAATACATGACAATCGTGGTTCTTCATCCCCGATATTTTGCATTCATCGATGTTTACACATCGAGATAAGTTTGAGGCATATCCATCGGATAATCTGAGTTCTTTGATCCATTGATACACATCTTTCATCTATTATTTATTTAACACATATGGTGTCTTTGGCTTATGAATTCGTCTGTTGACCTCTTGCAACTCTAACTCAGGTCTCTTACAGAGTATTTTTAAATCATGTCGGACTTTCACATTATCTTTAGTTTTGCCAGAAATATCCATAACTGTGTTAAAAATATTATCAAACACATTTTTTTCAATATGCATGACGTCCAAATTATGTCGAATCAGTAATGAACTCCAATACGACAATTCCCAAAATATACTTTTTTTCACCCAGTTATGTGTTTGACCAAAGTCTGAAATTCTTACATTCCAACCAAAAGTAATATTTGAAAGTAATTGAACACGTGCTAACATTTGTTCACCATATATCATCGTGAAGTTTGTCCACGATATAGCATCTTATAAAGTGAAGTTTTGCTTCCAGTGACAATCATAAATGACAACTCCCTCGGCCCACAATGTTTTGAGTTCATCACTTAGGGGACGGAGAAACACGTCAATTTCTTTGCGAGGACCCCTAGGATCCGGAATAATCATCGAAAGATAGATAAATACATCTTTCATACACATTGAGGGTAGCAAATTATAAACTGTTAACATCACTGGTCATACTGAATACGGAGTTGTCGAATTACCAAATGGATTAAAACCATCTGTGCACAATCCCAACCTGATATTTCTAGTCTCCCCAGCAAATGAAGGATACCATCTATCCAAATGTTTCCATGCTTCACTGTCGAATGGATGAGTCATTATTGTATCATCACGACTTCTTACATGCCAACTCATATAGGGGGCAGTCTTTTCCGACATGAATAACCTTTGAAGTCTCGGTGTTAGTGGAAAATATCGAAGCACCTTAAAGAGGATATTTTTCTTCTCCTTGTATCGGGCATTGCTCTAATTGTGCATTTTCTTTATAATATAAAATGTAGTTATTTGGGCACGCGTGTATTTTTTCGTACCCAAGACCCCCTTATTTCCTCATCAACTTTTTAATCTTATAAAAGGTTGGCTCAAACTTGTTATTTGGAGGTAGAATACTATTGATAAAGTCTACAATCCAATCAAACGCAACCCCGCCGATATTACAATCGGACTTGATGTTCAGGAGTTATGTCATTGCTGAAAATCTTGTATAATTAGGACAATTCTCATACAAAGGTTCATCAGCAGCTTTTAACGTATCGTAAAATTCTGCATCCTCCTTATTTGGCAATTCAATCTGTATCGCAGGTTTTTCTTCGGTGACTTCAACTGTCGTAGTATCTAGTAGCACTACCGTCTCAGTAACTGACTCAATATTATCATTGAAATGGAATTGTCCTCCAAGACTATCCAGAATCATTGTTCTATAAGGATTAGGTGGACTAGAAACACCAGTAGAAGAAGATTCACCATGAGTTTGGACAACAGAATTGCTCAACGTCCCGACTTGACGTGACTCCCCGTGACAATTTCATAGAAAATATCTTGGTGTGAATCCTTTTGTATACAGATGCATTGTGACAGTTTCTCGGTCCAAAAATCTTATATTCGAACATTTCCGGCACGGACATCGAATTTTATCACCACTAAGGAATTTTTCATTCGAGTAGGCGAAATTTAAGAAGTAAGTTACACCTACTCGAAATTCGTCCGTTATAGCTCCACGATGAATTCGTCGGTACATCCAACTTCGATCACCCGACATGTTCTGTCAAAAAGTCTGTAATATCTTTAGGTAATGTCTTTAGGTGGGATGGTCATATTCCATTCAGGATTCATGTTATTCATATTGCACTTAGTATTTCTTTTAGTCATTAATTTCATTCTAAATTTCAGCGGCATCTCCCTACAGTTCTCCGAATACGCATATCATCTAGGCGCGTATCGAAGAACAAGGGAGATACAAGCCAAAATTAAAAAATGAATAATGACTATAAAATAATAAACTAAGTGGAATATAAATAACTATATTCCCAAATTGTCCAATTAGGGATAATTCAATGGTTGTACGTCGTATAAAAGATCATTAACTTCGTTTACACGAACATACAACCCCCGAACGGATTTAAAATTTTGCAAAATTAAAACTTGACTCGTCGATCGTACGTGAAACATATCAACTCGTCCTAATTTTTTTTTCTAAATTTATGGATGTCGGTGTGAGTCCATAGTGGACGGTTCCGCGCGAGTCCAAAGTGGATGATTTCGGCACGAGTCCATCCATTATGGACGATTCCGATGCAAGTCCACCATGGACGATTTGACCACGAGTCCAAAGTGGACGATTTGGCCGCGAGTCCATAGTGGATGATTCTGGCGCGAGTCCTCAATGGACGATTCTGCGCTACTAATTAATTAATATTAAACTAATAATTAACATAATTAATAATTAATTTATAATAATTAATAATTAATTCCTAATAATTAATAATAAAAAATTAAAAGAAAACCCTAATCAAACTATGATTACCATAATCGCAATTTGATTAGGGGTTAATTACCCTAATCAAGTAATTGATTAGGGGTTAATTACCCTAATCAAGTAGTAGCCGGCATCACTATCGGCTACTGCTCGTCGAGGTATTGGGGCCGATGGTAATCGGCCCCAATGCGGCGCCGGCCGGGTTGAGGCCGACGTGGAGATGAATGGCCCGGCTGGGTCGATGCCGGCGCAGAGAGGGTGGCGCGAGCAGAGAGGGCGGTGCACAGGGGAATGAAAGGAGGAGAAGACAGGTAGCATATCGGAAGGGAGAGGTTCACAGGCGGCAATTGACGGCGGCTGCAACAGGCAATGACTCCGTGGCAACTCGGCAGCGACGGACGGTGGCGAGCAGAGAAGAAAGTGGAAGAAAGAGGAAGGGTCGGGCGCGAACGCAAATAAAAAGGATTTTCACCGACGGCCCGAGAGCCTTCGAAAAACCGTGGATCTATAATTTTATTATCACCGACGGCTACCAGAGTCGCCGTCGGTTAAGAGTGTTTATTATTCGCGCTGCGTTCGTGGCATTAAACAATAAGCGACGGTCGCCTCCCGCCGTCGCTAATAACTTATTTTATTTCGCGCCCCCGTGCGCACCATCAACTATGAGCGACGGTTGTATGCGAGCCGCAACTAATTTGGTTACTCACATCACCAACGGCTCCAGAGCGCCCGCTAAGCCATGGCTAATAACTTATTTTATTTTGTGCGCCTTGCGCGCCATGAACTATGAGCGACGGCTTTGGCCGGCCGTATGCGAGCCGCGGCTGATTTGGTAATATCAGCCACGGCCGCTGCGATCGACGCAAAGCTGTGAATGATTCTGACAGCCCTGACAGCCGTAGATGATCCCTGTGGCTGATGTGGTATATTCTAGTAGTCCAAACCAGAAGCAACTTAGCTCGGGGGACTCCACCCGACCATACAAGGACACTACGTCTAAATACGATAGATTCGACAATTACAAGCTCGACATCTTTAGGATCAACCTTCGACCTATTCTAAAAAATATTCCTACGAGATTATCAGGCGGCATCATCGCTAGACAACCATCATCATGGACTATATACAGATATGATGCTCCTCAAGTACATCGAGATTCCAATTTTTATTATCCTCACTCGGAATTCATTTCTTACTTGAGTGTCGGGGTGTCTTTTGCAGGTCCCTCCTCCTCCCCTTCGGAGTCACACCTGACCAAGATATGTGTCGGACTGCATCACCCCGGTTTCAAATAAAAAAATTATGTAATTTTGTTAATTTTCTTTATCTTTTTTTTTTAAATTAATTTAATTCTATTCTATTCAGATAGAAAATGATTGGACGAACACGTTGCAGCGCACCGCGTACCGCAACCGTCACCAACAATTAAAAGCGCTTCACTTTCTTCCCCCTTTCAAACCTCTTTTTTTAAGACGTTTACTTCCGCTGAAAGCTGTCCGCTGCGTGCTGTCAAATTGCTTTGTCGTGGTAAGTCATTGCACGGTCAACAAGCGGTGCTCCGCTGCACTGCTCAGATGCTTTATGTCCCTGCAATCCCGAAACGATCGCTGTCACGACCACGACACCAGATGCTTTTTCACCCTCGCTGGACGTACGACAGGTGGGATATTTACTTTTCATTTGATTCCGCAGGAATCACGAGCTCACCATTAGCAACAGTAAAAAAAACAAATCCAGCTAAAAATACGCACTTATTTTAACATATGTTAATTTACATACAGAGGAAGAAGACGATGAGGAGTCTCCCATGTTCCAGAAAACACGTCTTGTCTCGTTGCCTGATCACGAGAAGTTAGTAGCCAAATTGAACTCTTCCTGCTGTTTGTGGTTTTCATTTGTTTGCTTCTGATCCCAAACAGTATTGATTAGTGGTAATTAAAGTTGCATTTAATACTTTTGAGAGCATTGATTTATAATGTGATATCCCTTCAACATTGCTCTGCAAATTTGGATGAAACATGTGAAATATACTACATCGATGAAATTAATTGGGGAAAAAAAGATGCTCTGCTTGCAAACTACAGTCAGCAACTCAGCATCAAAATTCAAAATCCCTGGATTTAACAGCTATTTGTACAAATCTAATGGAAACCTCGAAGCTAAATCTTCGTCAGCTTCTTCCATGAAGAAAGCAGCCATTTTACGAGCTCGTCGGTGCTTTCGAGGCCACGAAGAAGCCCTGCTCAACGTCGCATCCTCGAGGACTACCGGACGCACGTATCAGAAGCCTCCGCAGTGACCTCAGCGCCGCCGCCGCCGGCGACCGCGCGACCGCTTCCTCTAACGGCACGCTCGCCGGCAATGGCGAACTCGGAGCTTCCACCTCGATCCCCGCAGAAGATGAACTCGAGCTACCTTCTTCTGCTGCGCGAGCTGGCAGCCCATCGGCAGGTATCTGCGGAGAAGGCTCCTCCGGGTGGGCCGCGGAGCAGGCGTCCTCGGGAGGCTTCTCGGCGACCACCGCGCTCCGGCAGAGCGGGCAGGTGGAGTGGGAGGAGAACCACGTGTCGATGCAGCCGAGGTGGAAGGCGTGGCCGCACCGGGGGAGCAGCCGCGCCGCCTCGCCCTCGGCCAGCTCGCAGAGGCAGACGGCGCAGTCGTCGTTGGTGCCCTCCCCGCGGTCAGCGGCGTGGACCACCACCCAAGGGAGCGCCGTGACGGCGGCCGCGTCGAGGCCGCGCGGCTGCGCGGCGGGCGCCGGCCCGGTGGGGCCGGGCGGGACGGAGACCGAGATGGCGCCCCAGTAGCGCTTGGCGCGCAGGAAGAGGTAGAAGATGAGGATAAAGAGCGCGAAGGAGGTTATCACGCCGGCGATCATGATCCCCGTGCTCGCCGTCAGGGTCGCCCTCCCGGCGCCGGCCATGGCTTGCTCTGTTCCCGACATGTCTACCAATCTCTTTGAATTCGAGAGAGAGAGAGAGAGAGGTCGCTTTGACAGTGGCAAGAGGTGGAGATGCGAAGGAGATGACATAAAGTGGTTGGGGAGGAGTCCTTGTCGAAATTGTACAAGTCCGTAGTGGGTTGTCGAACAAGTACGAATGCGGCCGTGTTGGTGTAATCAACGGTGTCGGTGAGTGGGTGTGATCATCAGGAGGATGGAGGGTGGGGATTAATTAGAATTTTTAATGTAATTTGGTTGGTTGGACAACTTAATTAAGTTTGGATTTGATGATGATTAGGTTAATTCTGTCTGCGGCTTTGAACACGTGTCGTGAGTTGAATGTTTCGTGACCCTGAGCACTGATATTTTTGGGCTTTTCCTTGCGGGCAGGACAAAAAGTATGTGTTGTGACTTGTGAGTCATTTCATGAGGTGGTCATGAGCAATTGATTACAAAATGAAAACTGAAAATTGAAAACCTGCTATTAGAATACGACAATTACAAATGTAGTACAAATGAGGCGTTGATGAACTCAGCACATGTTTGCGTTGCATGGTCATTAAAGTGATGGTGTAAACATAAGCGGATCGAGACTATAATCTAGAGAGACAAGCTCGAAACTCTGAACTTTTTTTAGCTTATAGTAGTTGAGACATTGAAAGATTAGGAGGTTGCTAGAGAGGAACCTGATACTGTGTTTGATCTTCTGTAAACTTTTCTTAGTTCATTAATTGTACTGGTTTAGATATTTCAAATTTTGTTTGTAAGGGTATAGGTGACACATCTTATTTTTGTTGTTTAGCTTATTTTTCTTGTATTTGTGATAGAGACACCTTTTATGTACATGGACAAGGCCTTCGTGTACCCTTTTTAAGATAAATAAGTTATCTAGTGAATTTGGTTATCTAGAGAATTTGGTGTGAAAATATGTGTGTGTTTGGTTGTATGAAATAAAATATCATAAGAAATATAAGTTAACAAGAAATATAAATAGACAATGAATAGTATTATATTGTTTAGTTGATATTAGAAATAGATAAATAATAGTAATACTTTATTTGCTAAGCATAAGGAATTGAAAAAGAATTGAAAAAAAAATGACTAAAATACTTTTTTAAAATATGATAAATTATATTCTAATGTATTCTAATTAATAACAGCATAATAAAAATATGAATTAATGTAAAATAATTTATTATTTTAAAATATATAATATTATTTATTTTATTTTCATAAAAAGTAATTGAATATTTATAAAATAAAATAAAAAATATCTAAATAAAAATAATAATTATCTATTTAAGATATGTGATTATAAAAAATAATCTAATAATTTAATTTTTATATTATGTAATATTAGAAATATTGAAAGAAAATATTGAAAAATGTCAATGAGGATATATTCCTTGGGTTGAGGTAAGAAATAATATTCTATCTATTCTTTATGACTCACTTATTCTTTGTTAACAAATTACAATCAAAGAAGAGAATAAGTAGGTCATAAGAAATAATATTTTATTTTTCATCTATTCCATCCAACCAAGCACTCCCTTATGACTTATTTGAATTGTGGAATAGGGAGGGATAGGGAAGGGAGAGATTAAGTTTTCATGCTTGACTTTAAATTTAGGAGGAGGGAGGGATTTGGAGGTGTTAGAAACCCCTTCATACCTCACCAAATCATTCAAATCTTTATTCCACCCCTCCTTAATCTTCCCCTCCCTTCCTCACTCCTCTTTATCCCTCCCCTCTCCACCGCTCCCCATCCTTCCTCCCCTTTGTATCCAAACAAGGGTGGGGAGGGGAAGAATAAAGAGAGGTGGGGAAGATATGAATGGGAAAGATAGTTAATCTCATGTTTAGATAGGGTAATTAAAAGGTGGGTGGGGAAGGATATGATAATATTTATCTCCTTGTTTGGGTAGATATTTTAAATTGTGGGATGAAGAAAAATAATTTTAATGAAAAGATCATTTTAGTCATCCATGCATATTTACCTATAAAAAGTTAACTTGTTTATATTATTTAATGTTGTTAAAAAATTAATTAAAATAAAAAACAAATTTTAATACCCGAACTTAGAAAAAAAACAAGAAATATTTAAAATTGAAAAAAATAAAACGTGAAAGATAAATCCGATAATTTGTGTCGGGTCGAAGTTATTGGGTCGGCCTGGCCCAAGCCGAACAAAAGTCGTGTCTGGCCCGTCTTGGCCCAATAGAAGTTCGGGCACGACACGACATGAACAATAAATGGGTTGGGCATGTTAGCATGATAACAAAAATTAAGAATCAAGGCTATCGGGTCTGGATCATGCTATCAGTCTCGAACTAGGCTATTAGACCTAGATCCTTGGGCCCAAATCAGGCTATCAAGCCGGGTCGGGCCTACACCGCCTGGCCCAATATTTGTTCAGGCCGGCCTGATAACGGCTTGGGTATGGTAAGAAATCGACCCAAGCTCGATTTTATCGTGCTGGGCCAAGGCCGGACTGGCCGGACTATTATGCCTTTTTATTATGATGATATTAAAAATATTCCAAATTTATTATGCCTTCTTATTCCGCAGGTTGGGCAAAAATTTGTCAGCTCTTGTGAAAAATAACTATACAAATTAAATAATTAAAAAAAAAAATTGATATCATAGAGGCCAAAATGATATAAATTTTGATGATATTAAAAATATTTTAAATTTGTTATGCCTTCTTATTCCACCATTTTGAGGGGTTTGATGAGATTTAGAGGTGTTAGAAACCCTTGCAAATCTCTTCCCCTCCTTCTAAAATTGAAAGTCAAACATGAGATAATTAATTCCTCTTTTCTCATCTCATTTTATCCCTCTCTATTTCACAATCCAAACAAGCCTTTATAGTATCGAGCCAAGATAATACGTAGCAGATGTATGTAAGTTTGTGAAACCATTATAAGTCTCTTATTTGCATTGTGATTATTTTGTAACTTGAGTCATGCTTACTACATGATTCATCTATGCTAATACTTTAGTCGGTAAGCATTTTGATTACAATATCACTACTGAGCTAAATATCACAATCACACTTAGCCAAACTTATGAAAAGTTGTGCTTAGCATCACACACATGCACCATCTATAAAATGGAAGAAAAAGTTGTTTACTTGAAGTAGAAAATAAAAGAATATTTTATTTTATTACACGATCACATCTGCATCAAGTCATCATTGCGACGACAATTGTTAAGTGCGTGGTGTCAAGTTTGTTTTTTAGGAGGATAACAAAACATACATGTACGATGTGGCAAAATAATTTTTGACTTAAAAATATTATTTCAATATTTATGTTTTAACCTATATCTCCACCCATGTGTATCGTGACGTGGCTTTTTTCGTATGAAAATGTGTATGTCACATCATTACTTACTTAACACCCAACTAATAGATTTGTTGTGAAATTAAATGGATGCAGGTGAAATTAGTAATCAGTTACTAATAAGAATCCACTCATTAGTTGTTTCAGCTGCCGGAGAGCATGGCCAATTCCAACCTTGCACATATATGTCCACTGTCCCACCGAGTTAACGGCAATCTTTCTGCAAGTGCTCGAGCTTGTTGCATTGGAAACACATGTATTCTGTTGCGGACGAAGCTGACGTGGCTCGTAACAACTATGAGGAAGCTGTTGAGGACGTAGCCGATGTGGCTCGTAACAAATCCAATGAACGAGTGCACGTGGAGAGACGTCATGTAAGACAAATCTTAATCAAGTATTTCATGAATATAAGAATGTCATAAATAAATTAGTAAGATAAGATCTTACTTGATGACGACATATTTGCAGTGGAATAAACTTCTGGATCTCCAAGGAAAGTCGGGTCTTCCTCCACAACACCGTCTCAAATGCTCTGCTTTTGATGGGGAAAGCAACTATGAGCTAGGGTTTTTCCACACGGTGTATAGAGGGGATCTAGCCTCTATTTATAACTGATTATATGGGCTCGTCCATCACGGGCTTCATTAATCGGGCCTACACTTGATTAATCACACCAATCATGATTAAGTGTTTCAAGCTCGAATCACATGGATCAAGATCACATGAGCTAACAGGCATCTCAATAATGGATCATAAGATCAAACCTGCTTTTATTAAATCAAAACATTACAATTGATTGTAGCCCACATATGAAAAATGAAAATATAGAATATTTAAAAAAATATTCTAACATTCTCCTACTTGGGCAAGATCAATTGTAAAATTTTATTTTTTTGAAAAAATTTTAAAAACGACACTCGGGTTTAATCACATATTTCAAAAAATGTGGCCACAAAATAAAATAAAAATAAAATAAAAAATGATCCAAGATACAACACTTATTATGACTCATATCAACAACCAATGATATCGACAACCACTGACATTGCTGACAATTGTCATTGGTGTGGAGTGTAGCATGAAAATAACACTCAAAATGATCCGATAAGAACAGTGTTATTTTCATTGTCAGTCATCATACTTTCTCTTCTAGATATACCTTTCGGCAGGAGAAAGCGTATGATTTTTAAAAAACCATCAAGTCCCTAGACTCAAAATTGGCATCAATCAATGGGCAACATGATTCACATGACACCGAGCCTTTAAACAAAAACATGATGTCTCTAGACTTAAATATGGTATCAATCAAGAGACATTCTGATTCAAATGATACCGAGTCTTAAATAATTATTGAACACATATATTAAATATGACAATATAATCTCAAAGGAAAAAGAGTTTATTATTGAACATGCGGTAACATAAACCTAACAAGCACGTATCAAAGTGCTCAAAACAAAAGGAAAAATAACTCCCACTAACCAAGCACATCAAAAGAACTCAGAATGCCCATATTTTCAACATGTCTTTTAAAGACTATGGGTCTGAGTCCCTTGGTTAAGGGATCAGCAAGCATCAGATCTGTCTCTATGTGTTCAACTAGAATATCTCTTTTCTTTACAAGATCTCTAACAGTCAAAAATTTGATTCTAAATGTATGGAGTCTTGTAATGAGATCTACAATGTGAAGTCATATATTAATATTTTTAGGTCAGGTAGCTTGATATTCAGCTAGTTACTAATAGAAAAAATATTTTCCTCCCACTGACCTTCACATTTATATATTAATCAATTATTTTCTTCACATCCTATTAGTGTCGCTATCTTATCAACAAGTGATCGATTTATGAATCAGTTAATCAATGAGACAACATTAGTTTTCAAGAACATGTCCCCTTTGGGGAGAGATTTTCTAGACCAACGCACGCTCTAATAACTTCATCACAATATAATTAGAATGTGTTAGATTAAATTATAGGGCATATAATAAAATTGAAATTGAGGCTAACCAAATATTACATATTTACCTTTGGGCAGAACATGCAATCACGAAATAAAGCCTCGATGAGTTAAATAATGAGACACTGATTTTCGAAAACCTATCACCTTTGGGCAGACAGATTTCTAGACCAATGCACACTCTTCTAACTCCATTACAAAACTTCCAATTAAAACATCCAATAATTATCCTTTGGGAAAAAACTATTGAATGAATTAATCTTTAGTATTCCTCATATGATGAGAAAATACACCACTCATTATAAGTAATCCCACTTTGGTGGTAATTACAAATAATAACTAGTGAAAAAACTCATCAGGAATCAATTGCCCACATGTCAAATATTCAAATCCAATATATATTGCAAAATTGGTACAAGAATAAAGTATCATGGTTAATAATGAATTTAAATCAATGACCATTTCAAATTATTATTTATGTTTATGTGGTTATAAATTATGTCAATATCCCCACCTAATTGTAGCTATATTAGGTTTCAAATATATATAAAAAATTGGCAGCATTATTTACAATAATGAATTAATATTTTAAGTAATCCACATAACATAAAATGAATAATAATATTATCACGTAAATAATAAATCACATGTATTCTACATCAAGCTAAATGTAGCAAAATTTGAATCATGATAATAAAATTTGCAATAAAGAATCATGAAACGAATCATGCTGATAAAATTATGATAATAAATCAGCTATACTGTGTCAATTATGCAGTATTATTATAATATCAGGATAATAATGCTGCATTATGCCTAAATTAAGCAGAAAAATAAGTCTATTTATTATGCGCAGAACTTTTATAAGCAGCAGACTGAAAAATTGGAGAAAGACCATTAATAGCATTAGGTCCATATTCAAGACCCAATAGCCCAGTTCAGTTACAGCACAAGATATGAAAGATTTTGCAGTCACATTAAAAATTTAAAATACTACAATATAATAAAATCGACGACAATAATCACGTGATCAATTATAGCATGATATTTAATATGATAAATCACATGACACATATTGGGATCAAAAGTCTAATCCATAAATACACAAGGCTCCTAAAAATTAAATACAATGAGAAAGAATTTCAACACAATTTAAATATTGTAAAAGCACTTTCATGAATAGTAGATTTATTTAGAAAAATGACCCACAAATATTACTGGGTCCAAATACATCCAATATGTATTAAAATAAGCAATATACTATCATGTGCATTATATCAGCTATGCATGAAGTAAAATATAGCATATCATGAAATACAATGATAAAATAATTTATCAATAATAAATCAAGCCCCCACATGAAGCAAAATATGTCATGAAGTATAATAATAAATTGACATTCATAAAATTTGCATGAATTAAAAAAGTAAATAATTATGTCAACATCAACATATAGAAAAATAGCATAAATTAATTAGCCATATTTCTACGTACAACATATATACCATGACAATGACAACAAAATTGACAATAATAAAATATTAAGGTCAATTATAACATATGAGCAAAATTAGCATGGTAAATTAATCTATACTACAATCATATAGGCTCATGAGTGGATAGACAATAACGTTGTATTCAAAATTTCATGTTATGATCTAATTCTAAAATAAATTGGTCAAAAATATAGTGAATCAATCAAAATTACATTGAATCAAAATTGAACCAATCATAAAAGGATCAATTAATCATGAACTACATGAATTGAGTTGAACCAGTCAAGAAACCTATTGAACTGCTTAAAAGAGCACTGAACTAGCCTAAATTGACATGAACCGGTGTTGAACCAGTGAAATTTGACCTAATCCAGTGTTGAACCGGATCTAATTTCACTGAACCGGACCTAATTTCAGTGACCCAGACCCTAATTTGAGTGAATCGGACCCAAACTAGATAAACCAAATATCAATTAATTAAACCAAACCAAATTAAATTCAAGAGAACCGGATGAACCAAAAATTGAACCGGGTCCAATTGAGATGAATCGGCTAACAATTGGGTTAAACCGGATCCAATTAAACCGGTTTAATTTATCTCAACTAACGAGTTGGGTTGGGTTTTATTTTAATAATGGGTTGGGTTTAATACTTAATGGATCGGATTTCAACTTAATATTGGATCAGATTTATCATATTTATCCTTGCTTAACCAGGATCCGACCCAACTTATTAAACCCTAACTTCTAACTTAAACCCTAACTCCTCTCTAACCCCTCTACACGACACAGCCGCCGCCTCCCTCTTCTCACCTCAGTCGAAAGCCGATCTCTCCCCTTCGACACCGACACCGCCTGCTCTGAGACGCCGGCGAGAGGGGCGGCGATAGAAGGAGTAAGTCCATCCGCCCTCATGCGGTGGCGACAACAACGCCGACGCCGTCAGTAGGCGGCAAAAAAAAAAAAGACTCGGGCGGGCTTGGAGATCGCCGCGGAAGACACCCGAAGCTGCCTTCCCCTCCGCGATCACAGCCGCCCGATCTGCTCCGATTCCCCTTCAATACCGGCGCCGCCCGCCCTGAGACACCGGCAACAACTGTGCTGGCGCTGGGCGGAGATCCGAAGGTCAGAGATGATGGGGAAGATGCGGATCCGTAGGCCGTCTACACCAGAACCTATCGCCCTCCGCACGGCCAGAGCCGTGTTCCTCATGAGGGGAAAGAGAAGGCTGGTTGTATCCGCTGATGACACCCAAATGTGACGGGAGCAGTCACGTTTGCTTGCGAAATGATGCCGACGATCTCCGTTTAACGGAGATTGCTCTTGATGCCGCCTGCGGCAATCGTAGCATGAGGAAGAAGGAGGATAGCGGATGCATCCTTCGGCAGTTCGGCACAAACTGCCGCATCTCTTTTTTTTTATGCTAAGGTACATAATCAAAATCATATACACAGCGGATTTGATTTACCTTATAAGATCCACTCCAAATAAAATTACGCAGCAGGGAAAAAACCAACGGATAAAAACATGATTCATCAAAAATATATAATATTCAGACGATAATAAATTAATCCAAACAGAAAAAATTGATTTTAATACAAAAAACGATGAATCAAAATTTAAATAGATTATTCATCGTATTAAAATCATCCTATAATTATCATAAACGAATTCTTAAATTCATGAAAAAATGGCTTTGATACCAATTGTAAGACAAATCTTAATCAAGTATTTCATGAATATAAGAATGTCATAAATAAATTAGTAAGATAAGATCTTACTTGATGACGACATATTTGCAGCGGAATAAACTTCTGGATCTCCAAGGAAAGCCGGGTCTTCCTCCACAACACCGTCTCAAATGCTCTGCTTTTGATGGGGAAAGCAACTATGAGCTAGGGTTTTTCCACACGGTGTATAGAGGGGACCTAGCCTCTATTTATAACTGATTATATAGGCTCGTCCATCACGGGCTTCATTAATCGGGCCTACACTTGATTAATCACACCAATCATGGTTAAGTGTTTCAAGCTCGAATCACATGGATCAAGATCACATGAGCTAACAGGCATCTCAATAATGGATCATAAGATCAAACCCGCTTTTATTAAATCAAAATATTACAATTGATTGTAGCCCACATATGATAAATGAAAATATAGAATATTTAAAAAAATATTCTAACACGTCAATCACATCAAAAACAACATACGCGATCGGTGCGCAATCGCAGGAAGCCACGTCATCTTAAGAATTACGAACCGTAAATAAAACATAGTATAAATAGAGAGAGAGGGAGCTGTAACGAGATAACAATTCAGCTAATAGAATCTGGTTTCTTTCTTGAATTCTTTCTCTTCCTTAATTCCTCTCATTTTCTTCTTCTTTCTTCCACTCACTTTCTGTGAATTGAGTTCACTCTTTTCTCTGCTTCGAATACAATTTCGGATGGCAAGAATGGCTACATGCGAATATTCTATGGCTGAGAAGGAGCTGAAAGTTCGACGGAGTTAGATCGCGACTCTAACATTGGTGCTTTCATTTCGTCTCCGATTACCAATGGAGACAAGAGCTCAAGCCCTCACGGAAGCCATTAAAGGCTTGCAAGAGACGACTCAAAAGCATGATCATCTATTAGAGACATTTCAGACAAGTTTGGAGACGCAACAGCAAAACATGGAAGCCCAGCAGAAGATTTTACAGACGATGTCATCCCAGATTGGATTACCTAACTCTCAGATGGTCCAACTCTCAAAAAACATGGCAGAACAAGTTGGAACTAGTGGAGGAAATGGTGATATTAATGGTCGTCGAAGAGCAATATGGCGAGGTGAAACTAGAGAAGATGACGACTTTCCTTTTCGCCCTAAGCCACCATTGGTTGAATTACCAATCTTCAACAAGGCAATGCAGAAGATTGGATAGCGTCGGCAGAAGACTTCTTTGATTTTTACGCAATCGATGACCAACATCTAGTGACGATGGCCTCTTTTTGAATGGAGGGGATGGCGAAGAAGTGGTTTCGTTGGATGCAGCGGCGGAAGCAGTTGGCGGGATGGCATCACTTGGTCGAAGATATATGGCGGCGTTTTGAGCCGACGGACCTCGAACACCCAGAAGGGCAGCTCACCAAGCTGGTTCAGACGGCCAAAGTGGACGAATTCGAAGGAAGGTTTGAAGATCTTGCATTGCGAACCACAAATCTCTCGGAATCTTTTCTTGTAAATTGCTTTGTCTCGGGATTAAGGTCCGACATTAAGATGGAGGTCTTGGCGGCACAACCAGCAACCATGCATGAAGCAGTCACCTTGGCCAAGTGAATGGAAGCTAAGATGGTGGTGAGTCGGCAGGTTACGGGTGCAAATTATGGATTAAGGAAAGAAATAAGTGCGGCTAATATTCAAAGGAATGGGCTATTACCCCTACCTTTAAACACTGCCAAGTCATCATCTTCGGTGGGGAGCACAGTGAAAACACAAGAGCGGTGACGTCTGCCAATACTAAAGGGAATTGGTGGAAGATATTGCCGGCTGAAGTGCAAAAACACCGCGAACAGGGCCTTTGTTACTACTGTGACGAGAAATTTGTATGGGGGCACAAATGTAAGATGCCGCAGATGTTCATGATGGAAGAAGAAAATGAGAGGAAGGAAGAGAAAGAATTCAAGAAAGAAACCAGATTCTATTAGCTGAATTGTTATCCTGTTACAGCTCCATCTCTCTCTATTTATACTATGTTTTATTTACAGTTCGTAATCGTTAAGATGACGTGGCTTCCTGTGATTCTGCACCGATCACGTATGTTGTTCCTGATGTGATTGACGTCTCTCCCACGGTCCATCGTCAGCGATCGGGACAACATCTTCCTAAGCGATCGGGACAACATCGTCTGCCCTAGGCACGTACAACCAATTTCCTTTAGTGAAGATGAGTCTGTCTCGGGCCCAAAACTTCCTTATCTTCCCATCTTTAATTAGCTTGAACGGTGCCTCCGCTTGGGTGTCTTTGAGCAAGCCCATGCTTATCTTCCCACAGAAGTTGGATTGCACTTGACTCACACTGCTCCCAGCTTCTCCCCGCACGGCTGCAACCCGTTCTATCTTGCGGCTCAGTGCGTCTGCCACCACGTTGGAGCATCCCGGCTTGTACTCCAACATCATGTCGAACTCCGCTAGGAAATCTTGCCATCGAGCTTGCTTCGGCGAGAGTTTCTTTTGAGTTTGGAAATAACTCAACGCTATATTGTCCGTCTTCACAACAAAGCGTGATGTGAGCAAGTAGTGCCTCCACACACGGAGATAGTGCACTATTGCAGTCATTTCTTTCTCATGTGCAGGATATCGTCGCTCCGTGTCGTTCAACTTATGACTCTCAAAGGCGACGGGGTGTCCCTCCTGCATAAGAACACCTCTAATGGCATAGTCTGAGGCATCGGTGTGGACTTCAAATGGCTGCCCAAAGTCAGGAAGCTTGAGAACTGATTCCTCGACCACCGCTCGCTTCAGATCTTCAAACGCTTCAATGCATGGTTGGGACCAATGCCATGCCTTTTCCTTCTTGAGCAAGTCCGTCAGTGGAGTTGCTCGCCTTGAGTATCCAGCGATGAATCTTCGGTAGTAATTCACAAAACCAAGGAATGACCTGAGTTCTGTGACCTTTGTTGGTGGCTGTCATTCCACTACGGCGTAGACCTTTACATTGTCCATTCGAATCTTTCTGCCCCCAACCCGGTGTCCCAGAAAGTCGATCTCTTCTTGGGCGAAGTAGCACTTCTCCTGTTTCACGAACAAAGTGTTCTCTCGGAGGATTTTGAAGATGATCTTTAAATGTTGCAAGTGCTCCTCCAAGGTTCGGCTGTAGACCATGATATCGTCTAAGTACACCACAACGAATTTGTCTAAGTGCTCATGGAATAGTTGATTCATCATGGTGCTGAACGTAGCGGGAGCATTCGTGAGGCCGAACGGCATCACCAAGAATTCATAAGCTCCATAGCGTGTTACACAAGTGGTCTTTCCTTCGTCCCCTTTGGCAATCCGCACTTGCCAATAGCCCGATCTCAGGTCCAGCTTGGAAAAGTACCTCGCTTGGCCAAGTTGGTCAAACAAGTCCATGATGAGCGGAATGGGGTACTTGTTCTTCACGGTCACTTTGTTCAAGGCTCGGTAGTCCACACAGAGGCGGAGACTCTCGTCCTTCTTCTTCTGGAACAGCACAGGGGCTCCGAATGGAGCTTTGGAGCTACGGATCAATCCTCCGTCGAGCAGTTCCTTTAGTTGCTTCCGTAATTCTGCCAACTCTGGTGGCGTCATACGGTAAGGCGGTCGGTATGGGGCCTTAGTCCCCGGCTCCAGCTCAATTCGATGATCCACCCCCCTCTTTGGCGGTAGGGCCTTTGGTAGTTCGGGTGGCATCACGTCTTCGAACTCATTGAGTACTCTAGAGACTGCTGCAGGTTCTCGTTCTGCTCCACCGAGTGATCCTTCCAGCTTCATTACAGCCACCATTGTGAGTTCGCCTCGTCGAACTCCTTTCTTCACTTGTAGGGCGGAGAGGAGTTGATTTTCGCTCCCTGGTGTCGGACGCACCGTGGGAACAATGCTGGGATTGTTCTCCCCCATCAAGCATAAAGTGTCAAGGAAGGGCATGGGTACCACCTTCGCCGACTTGAGGAACTCCATTCCCAAAATAACTTGGTAGTCGTCGAGAGGTATTGCCATCGAGTTGGTTTGACCCTTCCATCTTCCAATCTTCAACGGGACATCCCGAGCGATGCCGTTGATTTCTTGTGCCTCGGAGTTCACCGCCTTGACATGACTCGAGCTCCTTTCTAGCTTGAGCCCTAGTCGCTTTGCTTCTCCTTTGGCAATGAAGTTATGAGTTGCTCCCGAGTCGACCATTGCTCGGGTATTCTTGCAATTGAGCTCGATGTCAATGAACATCAGCTCGTGTGCCGCCTTGGTGGCTCCCTTCTTTGGACCTTGCTCCCCCACTTGAGTCTTGAGAGCGTTGAGGAGACGCATTGCTCCCATGTTAGGCCTTCCAGTGTCTTCGTCCTCGCTAGAGTAGTTCTCCACGTCGGGGACTGCGGGAGACTTGCCCTTCTCCTTCTTGGCGGTGATGTTGGCTATGTTCTCCGCCACGGACTCTGCTATGATGGTGTTCAATGCTTGCCGTTGAGGATATTCTCGGACCACATGGGGTCCTCGGCACAAGAAGCAAATTGGCGCGGATCTCTGTTGGTTCCCCCTCGGAGGGTAATCCCTTTGAGGAGGTCCTTTTGGATGGTGTTCTCTTTATGGTTGATCCCTCCATCTCGTATCACCTACGGTGCCTTTGCCCTTGTAGTTGTCAGGCTTCTGGAATTTTGGCTTGTAGGGTGCCGCCTTTGTCGGATTTTCTTCCGAACTATAGTCAGTGAGTCGCTCTGCGGTGATCTTCGCTTCCGACAAGGACTTGACATTCCTCCTTGCGAGTTCTTGTCGCGCCCACGGCTTTAGCCCTTCAAGGAAGGTGAATAGTTGATCGGTCTCGGCCATGTCCGGAACATCCAACATAATGGTTGAGAATTCCTTCACGTACTACCGAATTGAATTGTTGTGACGGAGTTGTCGTAACTTCCATCGAGCAATGAATTCCACATTCTCGGGGAAGAATTGAGCTTTGAGTTCTCGCTTGAGATCGTCCCAAGTGTCGATCTTGGCATGGACCTTCTGAATTTCATCATATTTGGTCCGCCACCAGAGTTTTGCATCCTCAGACAGATACATGGTTGCAACGGACACTTTCATATCATCGTTAGTTGTCCTCGTGACCTTGAAATACTGCTCCAAGTCGAAGAGGAAGTTCTCCACCGCTTTGGCATCTCGAGCCCCATTGTAGGGCTTTGGTTCGGGTGCTTTAAGGTGGTGTTGTGTCATTTCGTGTTGGCGGGAGTTGCCCCCACCCTTGTGGATCTCTCGTACAAGGAATGAGATTGTAGCCCTTAGTTCTTCAATCTCCCCTTGAAGTTGCTTGATCGCTTCTTGTGTGTCGTCCTGGAGTCCATCTATTCTTGCCTCCAGAACTTCTTGCATGTCGGCTAGCTTGCCGACCTGTGGCCCCATGCCGTTCTCAAGGACGTTTTATGGCTACGTCGTGAGCGGCCACCATCGTTTCCAAATCTCCAAGCCGTTGGATGGTGCGACTTACCGTCCTAGCTTGTTGAGCTTGAGCTTGTGTTGGGTCCTCTCCCAACGGTTCTTCCGGAATGGTCACCACCACTTGGGCGACGCCACTCGTTTCGTCGACTCCTTTGCGAGCCATGCTTGTGAAAATCTCTCCTACGAGATTGTCGAGTGCCCCAACATCATTTGTCTCCAACGACGAAGGCACGAGCTTGTTGACGATTTGTGTCGGTTGCTTACGCCAAAGCTTTGCGAGCTTGCCTCGCTCTGTCACAGACCAACTTGTTTGGGCGGAAAATGTCTGTGCGGCTCCCTTGCCAACGCAAGGGATAAGCCTTGGGCAAGGATTGCCTTGACAATGTTCGAAAGTCGCGGGCTCCCGGACTCGCCCGCGTTCGAACCTCGTTGCATTTGGACGCAAAAATGTTTGGGCCAGTGGCCGTTTGTATGAAAAGTGCTTACAATGCTTGAACGGATGCTTGTGTGAATGCTTGTACGAATGAACTAGAGAGATGTTTGCCCGAGGGCAATATAGTTGTGGAGCCTAACCCCCAAGTGCCACCCCCAAGGTTCCCAAGAGCACGAGGAGCATGACAAAATTTCCTATGGCCCAACACCCCCACCGGTCATGCCATGGCTAGGAAACGAGGGGCGTTACCTAGTCGTGCGCGAGAGCGGTGGACGGTGCGCGAGCGCTTTTACAATGCATAATTACATGATCCGCACACCCCACCGGCCCATGCCACGGCTAGCAAACGAGGGTCGTTTCCTAGTCGTGGGCAAGAGCGGTGGGTGGTGCGCGAACGTTTTACATAAATGCGAAAGATGCAATATTTACAAATATTTACAATGCACGTTAGGGACCGTCATGACACGTACAGGACTTGACAAACCCGAGGGTCCCTAACAAATGTTTACCCTTGTGTGGTTCCTCCCCCTACAAAAGAGCATGATACCTTTGGTACCCAGATAGCTTTGGGTCCTTGGGGGTTAGAGGGCTTAGGAATCCAAAGTGTCATAGCAACACTTGGATTTCTCGTTAATGCGCAATCATGGATGGCATGCCCAAATACATCACAACAAAAGCACTGCCCAAATTCAACTTCAAAATCTCATTATAAATTAGATTCTTGACAAAACTTTTTGAAATTTTTACACATAAAACTAGATTTTTCAGTGAATGTGTAGTTTTAAGAATCATCTGAAAATAATTTTTCTATATTTCTCTAGAAATAACTGAAATTGGTGATATCAATTGTTGAACACATGGCAATTCCATAATTTTTCAGTTATTTTCAAAGAATGCTTGGTTTTCATTCAAACTTTTATGACACCACATAATGGTCATGTAAAGAGTGTATGTCAAGTTTGAGATGAAAATTATATTCTTAAATCAAGATATCAACCTAGCATGGTTTCATTCAAAACTAAGCTAGTTATCATGAAACTTGCTAAGTTTCAATCTTAACATTTACTCATGATTTTTCAAACTTAAACCTATGGATACTTAACATGAGTAAATCTAAACATGTTTCTCCACCTTGGACGAGCACCCCTAGGGCCACCCTAGGGTTGCTGAGCCCAATAGGGGAGGGTTTAGGGCCTCCTCAAACACGGCACATAAAAAGAATGATGAGAATTCGAGAGATCGTCGGAAATAAATCAAAATCAACATAGTCTTCAAGAACAACTTCAAGAACTCGAAGAAACCCAAGAAAGAGGGGTAAAACTATTGTTGAAATGGTCACACTAGAGGGAGGGTGAATAGTATGTTATATAAACTTGTCGCTTAATTCCGATTTTAATCGTTTACTTGATTACTTAGGCAAATTGCAATTTATTGAATAAATGCGGAAGCAATAATAAACCAATTAAACACAAACAAAGATAACAATGCTAACACAATGATTTATAGTGGTTCAGCCCCAATGCCTACTCCACTACTTAAGCACTCTGCTTAGGATTTCCTAAGTAAATTTTACTAGATTAATCTTGCTTCCCTTACAACGAGTACTTTGACCTGAAGAGTCTCGCTCTCAACATAAGGCACTTCCTGTAATACCCAAAATCTTAATAATAATATTTTATTCTTGAGCGGGGGATCATGGGCCCTAGTTAGCACGGATTGGCAGGAAGCTTTGGGATTAGACCCGAGTAAGCATTTTATGTAGAAAAATTAAGGAAAATTTTATTTGCCTTATCTTTGTAGTTCAGCATGCTAGGATGATAGAGGATCTCGAGGCGAATTTAACGGTGCAATTGGATCTCAAATCGGAGTTAGATCGGGTGAGTTGTGGGTTGTTTAAATCAGATAGCTTAGGTAGGGGTATTTTGATCATTTGGACCCAATCGGTGTCTATAAATTAGACCTTGGGGTGTGCAGCCAGGGGTTTTTAGCCGCACGCCACCCCAAGGCAAAGGAGAGAGGAGAGAGAGGGTGCCATTGAGGAGGAGGAGCCGTAGGAGACAAATTTTCGCGAGTTTGTCGACGTCGATCGGGGGAAGATCCAGCGCGTCTTTTCCTTCCATTTTCTCTCTATCGGTGAGTGGATTTAGGCCTTCTTTTCTTATATCATGTCGCTGTTATTATGTTTTGGGGTTTTTCATTGATTTTTGACGTGTTTTTTTATATCGGATCAGAAGTAAAAATTGTTGTCCTTCCTCTTATTGATATATATATATAAAGAATTTTGTTTGGCCTTGAGTAGCCGTCGTCAGCACTGCCGCCGCTAGGGGCGGCCGCTGCCAGGCGATGGTGGGTCAGGCCGGCGATGGCGCCGCCGGGCGCGATCCGCGGCTGGGCTAGGCGGTTGCCCGCCCCTTGGGGCAACCGGCCTACCCGCCTCCATTGGGGCCGTCGTCGGACGACGGGGGACCCGGCAGGGACCCGTCCAACCGAACCCCGTCGGTGAGCGGCGGCTGGGGAAAGGGTGGCGGCTGGTTGGGGGAGGAGTAGATGAAATGGAGGGCTGAGTTTGATTTGGGTGAGATGAACGGCTAGGTTGAATTGGTTGAGATGAAAGGCATGGATTTGATCTTGTGTAGATGTAAGGCTTAGATTGCATCATGTAGATGGAGGGATGAGATTGCATCTTGATAGAAGTAAGGTTATGATTGCATCATGTAGATGGAGAGCTGTTATTGCATCTAGTTAGATGTAAGACTGTGATTGCATCATGTAGATGGAGAGCTATGATTGCATCTGGTTAGATGTAAGGTTATGATTGTATCATATAGATGGAGAGTCGTGATTGCATCTGGTTAGATGTAAGGCTGTGATTGCATCATGTAGATGGACGGCTGTGATTGCATTTGGTTAGATGTAAGGCTGAGATTGCAACATGTTAAGTAGAGGACTGTGATTGCATCATATTAGATGGAAGGTTGTGATTTGATCCTGTTTAAATGAAGGGCTGACATTTCATTATCGAGTTATTGATTGTAACACCGTTATATTCGTTCGTAACAATGATTTATTAAATAAATTAAGACATTTCTTTTATTATTCTAAATAATTATTTTGAGACCTTAAAATTAGCAAAAATATTCTTGTTATATATGAATTTTCACCTAATCGACGTTCTGGTTTCATTGGCAAGGTCTGTTTCACCATCAGACCTTCGTATTTGAAAATAGTAGCTGGCATTGCCTCATTTTGCGTGCCAAGTTGAAAAATCATATTTTATATATTTTTACGATTCAATCTGAGATGATTCATGAATATAATAGTTAATGAGGTGAATTTTATCCAAGATCAGAGATTTCTATGACGAGTTATTTTATCATGTTTGAGTCCATTAATTTATAGTTGGAGTTTTCTTTTGCACTACTTTCATGATACATGTGCATCTTTTCTTACAGTGCTATAGTTTTATTTTATGGTTGTTTAATTATGCTGAGCATTCATGATTTATGAGCACTATTTCTACATATATGTCTGTATGTGATTGTGATGTATGGAAGGAGGAGGTGGAGGATGAGGTATGCACTTGACATATCCTTTATTACTTGTTGATAGCACATCTTGTTTATACTTATATACTTGCGTGTGTGGTGTTGTGATGTGCTTGTTGCATTTCTTGAAAGTCTTGCTGGTGAGGGGAGATTATACCCCAAAGAGACCATTCGGAGACCCGAGCAGGTGAGGGGAACGTATGCCCCAACAGGCTAGCTCGGAAGAACCAATGCTGGTGAGGGGAGTGCATTCCGTAAAGAGACGGCACTGACCTGGGTGGTAGTTCGGTGGCCAACCGTCTGCCTACCTTATGTTGCTATGTGGGACCGACGGGTCTGGGGAGCATGCATATGATTGAGGTGTTGCATTGCATGCATATGATTGAGGCATTGCATTCATCCTATTTTATTATTGTGGATATGTTTATGCTTATTGATGGATGTTTATACTTATTGTTGTGGATATGAGTAGGGTAGTAGATGTGTTACTGATGCTTGTTACGTCATTTTTAAAGATATTTTATACTTGTTGACGGATGTTGATTTCATGCATAGAGCTATGGATATATTATTGCTGATTTCTTCTGACGTTGCTGTTATGTTATTTATATTGGCTATTTGTATTTTTATGCATTATGATTGATTTGGTGAATTGATGACTGATCTGCTCACTAAGTCCTAGTTGGACTTACTCCTCATTACTATTGACTTATAGCACCTGAGCTAGATCAGAGAGATACCGGGGTGCAGTAGCACGGCTGGTGGCGGTAGGGCAGTGTGTCTCGTGACATGTCGTGATCGAGGAGGATACCTGAGTCATTTTAGTGTCTCTTTGAGTTGTTCAGTCATGTTGACTCGGGTTGTGGTTTCCGCATTTATTTTTATTTTAGGAGTCTTGTTTATTTATTTTAACTCTGTTTTAATAACTTGTTCAGTGTATCCATATTGAGTTTTGGTTCGGTTTGGTTCATGATGTCATGTCTATTCTTTTAAATAAAAAAAAATCCCACTGTTCAAGTTATTATTTTTGTGTTTGAGTTGGGTTAGGCTTCGGGGTACATGGCGTATCCTGGCCGGTCATACCGGGTTTGGGGTGTGACACTTCCACACCCGGAAGTCTCCATCTTCTTACCGAGAGCACTCTTCCACCTCAACCCTAAGGGACAACTCAAATAATCCTAGTAAACTATGTTTACACCAGTGGAATTAAGCCTCAAACACAAAGGCAACCACCCAATTTCAAGACCTAACAACCTAAGTCTTCACAAGCTCAAATACACTGAAATAAATAAGAAAATACACAACTTAATGGAGCAATAAATCAAACAACTTATACTTAGCTCCAAACAAAGTTTTCTAGCTTCCTCTTGATGACTTTGATGGTGAATCAATGAAGTCAAGGCTTATTCAAGGAGTTGAGAGATCAAAGCTAGGGTTTTCAAGAATTGTGGCTCAATCAAGCTCAAGGATCATCAAAATATGGTCAAGGTATGTTAGATGAAGGGTGGAAGGCTTGCTAAGGCTTCTATTTATAAGCCTTGAGGAGTTGGCATGAAACAACCAACTTAACGGCTGGAAAACTAGCTGTTTCCGTCGTCCGATCGTAGGCCGGTTGATCTTCGGTCGATCGACCGAGCGACCAAATGGCTTCTTCCCATTTTGGGCGTCATTCGGTCGATCAACCGGTCGACCGAAATTGGAAAAATTTGCCCAGTTTGCTATTTTCTGCTCGTTTTCTGGGTTCGGTCTTCGCTAAGTCTACTTATATAACATTTCTTAACTTTAAAACATAAATGTTATATAAGGATTACCCCCATTTGGGTTCAATAAAAATATCTAAAAAATCAAAATCCTTAAGAATCAAAATCTAACTTTTGGGGTCTAGTACAAATTTCCGAAAAACAAAAATTTTCTAATTTTTCGGGTCAAGTATGGGTAGGATGAAGACTTCCAAAAAATTCTTAAAAATATCTCATTTACTAGTTTTTACCTAAGGAATAATTACCGGCATTGGTGCCAAGAAAATGTCTAGGTCATATAACCCTCCAAGGAGCTCCTAGGCTTAGTGAATTCTAGGGTCATTTTCTAATTTACCGATTTTTCATATTTTGGGATTCGGGTTTGGTTTTTGGGTTCTTATGCATCATCATGAGGATTTACAACATAAACTAGACACCTTAAACCTAGACTCTATCTTCCAAACGAATCCGAGCGCGTCGACCAACGTCCTTCTGATTTTCTAATTTCTTCGATATTTTCGATCGAGGGTGTCGTGCGCAAACCGATGGAACCTGAAAGAATTTCTCAATGAAACATTAGTTCTATGTTTGTTATCATCAAAACCGAGATTAAGACCAAGGTAGAAAACCTTAAGCCAACAAAAAGAACTCACCCGAATAGGAAGGATGATGAGAGGAGAAATCCCGAACAACGGCCCTCGAAATCGGCTTCAAAAGATGGCGGCTCGACTCAAGACGGGGAAGAGGGGGCGGTGGCTTCTCCTCAAGCCGCCGGCTTGAAGAAAGAGGAAGAGAGGGAAAAGAGGGGCTGTCTCGGCGGCTCCTCTTGGCTCAGCTCCAAAGGGAAGGAAGGAGGAGAGGAAGGAGAAGGGAAGGACTCGACGACTGGCTCCAGGCGGCTGGGCTTGGTGGTTCCAAGAAAGAGGAAGGGAGGGGCAGCGGGTGGCTCCTCTCTTTTCCTCAATTAGCTTGTGCGGCTCCAATAGGGAGCCGCAAGCCCTAAGGGGGAATTTATAACTCTTCCCACCTCTTTTAACCCACATCCGCCTCAACCTGGATCCAATACTCACTAACTTCTCGACTCGCTAACCCACTAAGCTTAATTAAACCCCAATTAATCCCATGCTCCACATAAACATCCAACACATACACACTCATATGTGACATAATTAAACAATCATGCATACAAAATTAAATAAATTTATCTACGCAAGCAAAAATTTCTATAACACATATTTCTACTTACCCGAGCTCGCAAGCTCGCACCGGACCATGAGTTGACTCAGCTCGATCTCAAACTAGTCTGCTAGGCTGGCGCACACACACAATAAATGAAAATTAGATTTAATATCTAGGATATTACACAAACGCTACCCCCTCCAATGTAATATTTGTTTCTCTAAAATAAATTCTCTTATATTATTGTATTTATAATTCTAAAACTAATAACTAATTGCTTTGAGCTTCTTTTTTTGAAATAGTTAATAGATTATAAGGTAGTTCTTCTAGAATATAATTTTATTAAGACAAGGGAGTTAGTCTTTGAGCAACATTTATATCTTTCCATATTATTTGTACGATTTTATATTTTCAACATTCTCTTTTTTTATAATTTGGAAGACCCTCAGCAGCTTACATTGACCAGAAGTTCAGATCATATATCATTGACACTTTGTAAGAGCTGCTAGATCAAACCAGGTGCAAACTGCAAAACAAATTAGAAATTGAGTTTGTCGGGAGTCGAACCCAGATCTATTGGTTGGAACGCAATTATCCTAACTGTTGGACTATGAATGCTGCAGCCCCCAAATGTAATATTTATTCCTCTGAAATAAATTCTCTTATATTATTGTTTTAAGGGAAAAGGTCTAAAATGGTCCCTAAACTATTTCAGAATTTTCACATTAGTCCCATAACTTTTTTTCGACTCAATTGGGTTCCTAAATATTTGTAATTGTTACTTTGGTCCCTGGTCGTGACCCTGCCGTTAAAATAATACCTACGTGGCTAACGTTCCCATGACGTGGCATCAGACATTAGTTGACTTTGCTTACGTGTATTAACAGGTGCCTACATGGCCTACTTTATCATTTATAAATGGGTCCCATTTTTTCTCTCTCTTCCTTCCATCATTGTCCACCGTCGCCGCCTCCTCTTCCTCTTCCCTGCCTCCTCCTCATTCTCTTCCCTCCTCCTCCTCCTCCTCCTCCTCATCCGCTGTCGACGCCGTCGCCTCCTCCTCTGTCGTCGTCGTCGCCTCCTCCCCCCCCCCCCCCCTCCTCCTCCTCCTTCGTCTCCTCCTCCGCTGTCGTCGTCGCGTCCTCCTCGTCCTCTTCAATCCCATATTTCTAGATGGGGTGACACCCCCTTCATCAGCATTGTTTCCAAAACCTTGAGAGCCTCCTATGTCTACCCCATGGGGTGCCAACCACTTTGGTCTGCCGCCGTCACCTCCTTTTCTCTCCTCCTCCTCCACCGATGGTGATAAAGTCGCATCGTTGAGGTGTGGAAGAGCTGAAGAGGATCACCTGGTTCCCCTCCTCGGCTTCTGTGTTGTCGAGGATGAGCGACAGTTTGTGCTAATACTTGATCATACAACAACAATAGATCAAATCTATATAAGGTCTTCAAAATCATAGCAAGGATAGATCTACCACCCAACTGAAGCTATACCATTTTGTGGATGAAGACTTTCATGAGATATCCATGAAGTTTATCCAAAGGCAAACACCAGTAGCCAAACGTCTTCTGCAATTACAGAGTATCTGTCTCATCCTTCCCATAAACTAGTGGAAACTTTGTACATAGAAGGCCACTCCTTTGGTGAGGCAACAACACGGCTAGAAGCAATCTTCAAGATCTACATAATCTCATTATCCTTGCCATTTCCCTAGAGTGAAATGTCAATAGCCTCACGAGCTCTACCAATAACAAAAAATCGATTCACCCAGTCCACCAGGCTCCCCTTAAACCCTTCTCCTACTGCATCACTTCTTATCTCAGTCGCCCTTTGCGCTGTAACGAGCTCCATCAAAACGATTCCAAATGCGTACACACCCCCCTTGGTGGTCGGATCAACGTTAGTAGCATAATCTGGAGCAATATATCCAAACTCCCCAAAATCTCCATTCAAAAATGGGTTCGTATCAGCTCCATCCCCAGCTGAAGTCCTCATGAGCCATGTGAGTCCAAAGTCAGTGATCCTTGCCTCATAGTCCTCATCGAGGAGGATGGCCTTCGAGCTCAAGTTTTGGTGGAGGACCGGTACCTGGAAGCCATGGTGGAGCCAGGCGAGACCACGAGCAATGTCGATCCCTATCCTAGCCCTAGCTGGCCAATCAAGTGCATCTTCGGGTGACTCAAGTGCCGACAAGAGAGCGTCGTTTGGCATGTGCTTGTACACGAGAAGCTGCTTGTCCTCAACGGGGCAGAAGCCGAGGAGGGGAACCAGGTGATCCTCTCCACACTCTTCCACCACCTCAACGATGGAAACTTCATCAACATCGGTGGAGGAGGAGGATGAGGTGGCCGCCGCAGGCGGCAACAACGGCGATGGCGGAGGAGGAGAAGGAGGGAAGAGGATGAGGAGGCGGCGGCGGCGGCGGACGCGAAGGGAGTAGGAGAAGAGAAGAAGATGGCAGGGGAGGGAGAGAGAGAAAAAAAAAGTTA
This sequence comes from Canna indica, assembly GCA_034359265.1. Lineage (NCBI taxonomy): Eukaryota > Viridiplantae > Streptophyta > Magnoliopsida > Zingiberales > Cannaceae > Canna > Canna indica. The sequence continues at coordinate 28,893,351 of CP136891.1, forward strand.
ACCCTTTTAAATTTATAAATTATAAAATTAGTCACGTAAGAAAATTCAACTAAACCCCGATGCCACGTCATGGGAACGTTAGCCACATAGGTATTTTTTTAATGGCATGGTCACAACCAGGGACCAAAGTGACAATTACAAATCTTTAGGGACCCGATTGAGTCAAAAAAAATTTGTGGGACCAATGTTAAAATTCTGAAATAGTTTAAGGACCATTTTAGACCATTTCCCTTGTTTTTATAATTCAAAAACTAATAACTAATTGCTTTGAGCTATTTTTTTTTTTAAATTGTTAATAGATTATAAGATAGTTCTTCTAGAAGATAATTTTATTGAGATAAGGGAGTTAGTCTTTGAGTAACAGTTATATCTTTCCATATTATTTGTACAATTTTATATTTTCAACATTCTCTTTTTTTATAATTTGGAAGACCCTCAGCAACTTACATCGACCAGAAGTTCGGTTCATATATCATCGACACTTTGTAACAGCTGCTAGATCAAACCAGGTGCAAACTGCAAAACAAATTAGAAACTGCGTTTGCTGAAAGTCGATCCCGAGTCTATTGCTTGGAAGGCAATTATCCTAACCGTTGGACAACAAATGTTGCCCCCTCCGATGTAATATTTGTTCCTCTAAAATAAATTCCCTTATATTATTGTTTTTATAATTCAAAAACTAATAACTAATTGCTTTGAGCTACTTTTTTTGAAATTGTTAATAGATTATAAGGTAGTTCTTCTAGAAGATAATTTTATTGAGATAAGGGAGTTAGTCTTTGAGCAACGGTTATATCTTTTCACATTATTTGTGCGATTTGATATTTTCAACATTCTCTTTTTTTATATATAATTTCGAAGATCCTCAATAGCTTACATCGACCAGAAGTCCGGTTTATATATCATTGACACTTTGTAACAGCTCCTAGATCAAACCAGGTGCAAATTTCAAAAATAAATTAAAAATTGCATTTACCGATAGTTGAATCATTGTTCTATAAGGATTAGGTGGATTGGAAGAAGAAACACTAGTAGAAGAAGATTCACCATGAGTTTGGACAACAAGATTGCTCGGCGTCCCAACTTACGTGACTCCTCATGATAATTCCATAGAAAATATCTTGGTGTGAATCCTTTTGTATACAGATGCATTGTGACAGTTTCTCGGTCCAAAAATCTTATGTTCGAACATTTCCAGCACGGACATCGAATTTTATCACCACTAAGGAATTTTTCATTCGAGTAGGCAAAATTTAAGAAGTAAGTTACGCCTACTCGAAATTCGTCTGTTATAGCTCCACGATGAATTCGTCAGTACATCCAACTTCGATCACCCGACATGTTCTGTCAAAAAGTGAGCAATATCTTTAGGTAATGTCTTTAGGTGGGATGGTCCTATTCCATTCGGGATTCATGTTATTCATATTGTACTTAGTATTTCTTTTAGTCATTAACTTCATTCTAAATTTTGGCAGCATCTCCCTATAGTTCTCCGAACGCATATCATCTTTTGCAAAATTAAAACTTGACTCGTCGATGTGTACGTGAAACGTATCAACTCGTCTTGATTCTTTTCTAAATTTGTGGATGCCGGTGCGAGTCCACAGCAGACGATTCTGCGTGAGTCGAAAGTACGTGGACGATTCTGACGCGCGAGTCCAAGGTGAACGATTTCGGTGCGAGTCCAAAGTGGACAACCCCGACACGCGTCGAAAGTACGTGGATGATTCCGACGCGCGATACCAAAGTGAATGATTCCACACGAGTCCAAAGTGGATGATTCCAGCACGCGCGAGTTCAAAGTGGATGATTTTAAAATTGTAATTACACCCAACTAAAATTAACCCTAGCATTTATTCTACCCTTGATTAACTAACCCTAACATTAAAACTAACCTAAATTTAATTAATCTAACAGCAAAAAAAACTTAATTAATCTACAGTTAACACATAATAAATCTACAATTAACAGATAATTAATCTAAAATTAATCTACATTTAACTCATAAATTCTATAAATAAAAAATAATAAATCAATAAAAAAAATTAAAACCTAAGATTAGGGGTTAAACCCCTAATCAAACAGTAGCCGGCAGATTCATCTGGTTAGGGCCGAGGGATTCGGCCCCAAACTCGATAGAGAACTCACGTCGGAGCACCGGCGTCTACACGTCGGCACCATTCACCAGTGTCGGCGTCCGACGTGTAAACGCCGACAGTGGTGGCGACGAAAAAAGGGGGCGCACAGTGGAGGGAGGCGAAGAATACCTCATGGAGAAAAAGGTGCAACGGGCCAACTGTGGAGGGTCAGAATCGACAGCGTGCGGCAACGGACGGCGAGGGCAGCGGCGAGGGAGATTGGGGTCGGCCGGTGCACGGCGCGTGGAGAAAGATTGGGGCTTGATCGGCGAATGCGAGGGCGACGTCTTCATCAACGGTGGCTCAGCAGTGAACTTAACGGCGAGAAGGTAAAGTCGACGGCACACAAAGTCAGCGGCGACAACGGTGACAACTCGGTCGGCAGCGGAGAGAGAAGACAGCGGGGGAAAGAGGAAGGGTCGGGCGCGAATGCAAATAAAAAGGATTTTCACCGACGGCTCCCCAGCTGTCGAAAAACCATGGAATTGCACTTTTATTATCACCGACGGCTCACTCAACCATCGGTGAAGAGTGTTTTAATTTTTGTGCTGCATTCGCGCCATTAATTAATAAGCGACGGTCACTTCCAACCGTGGCTAATGACTTAATCATATCACCAACGGCTCTAGTGCCCCCGCTAAGCCATGGCTAATAACTTATTTTATTTTGCGCCCCGTGTGAGCCATCAACTATGAGCGACGGCCTAGGCGGCTGTATGCGAGCCGCGGCTGATTTGGTTACATGAGCCACGGCCGCTACGGCCGTCGCGAAGCCGTGAATTATTCTGACAGTCGAGGCGGTCGTCGGTGATTCCCGTGGCTGATGTGGTATATTCTAGTAGTGTATTAGAGCAGGTCGTAGATTGAGATTTCACCGTCTCCTCTACATCTAGTCTTGCACTACTAGAAAAATGGGCATCAGCAATGACATCAGCCGTTGCTGAGCCTTTGCTGAAGAGCATCAGCAACGGCCGAGCCGTTGCAATAGAGTCATGGCAGAAAATCGCGTTGCTGATAACTTAGCAACGGCTCCGCAACGGCCGCTCGGGCCGTTGCTAAAAATATTGTCAGCAATGGTTTTGCCACGGACCCGGAGCCGTTGCGGATAACATTAATAGCAACGGCCGCTGAGTCCGTAGCAATGTCGTTAGTAAAATCCCGTCGCTAAGCCATTGCTGTAGGTCATCAGCAACGGCTTTCGATACACTTTTAGCAACGGCTTTCGATACACTTTTAGCAACGGCTTTCCCACGGATGGCCGTGGGAAAGCCGTTGCTGATGATGTGAACCTGGTAACGAAAAAATTTCAAATTTCAAATTTCCATTGATACATTGATACATTATCTGATACATAACTCACACACCCATACACTCATACATACATTCATTCACACATCACAAATACACCAAGATATACATCAAAACAATTATATTTATATTGATAATTATCCACAATAGTATAAAAACTATTCAAATGCAAAATTGAAGTATCAATATCCAAACAAAATAAATTAAACAAGTCCAATATCTCAGTAACAAAGTCAATATAAAAAAAATCTCACGATGACGATGGAGGATGGTCTGGATCATATGGCGGGGTCTGGAGTGCTTGAGTGTACACCGGCGTGGACTGACTCGAGGACGATGGATTAGATGATGCCGAAGAGACGCCTGCTTTGGGATGACCTGACATGTTGCGTAGCATAGCTTGTATATCCGCCATCATCTGACTCTGGCGCTCCATTATCTCAGTCTGACGCGCGACCGTGTCCTCTAGAGTCCTTATTCTGCTACTATGATCATAACTGGATCTAGAGGTGGACGGCCGCTCACCAGCGACCGGAGGGGTCGGTGCCCCAAGTGGCCCTAGTACGGCTCGCGCATGACCACTATCTGCGAAGCTATATACGCGGCCATGGTCCCAGCCACCTGCGGCCTCAACCCACGTTGCTGCTTCAAAGTCCTCGGGGGGTACCCGCGCTGCACCACCGTCTGGCTGTAGGTCTCCTACTCGAGTTTGATTTTTTGTTTAATATTGATCATAAAACTTAAATTATAAATATATAATGAATAATTTAAACAAATATATAGTTACCATAATGTATGCAGCGCGGTTGTCGATGTACTCCCCCGTCCCATGTGCTCGATGGTGAGTCCGCTCAAACACCGCCATCGGGGAGGGTCGCTGGACAGTCCCGTCATCCGACACCGTCGTCTACATTTATAAAACAAATACATTAATTAGTACACATAGTAACAAATAAAATATATAATTAAAAGATATACTTACCATACGGTTCGCGTGCACTGCAAATGCAACAGAGCCGCCGGTGTGACGCGCTGCTCCCCCCGACATGCGATTTCTAGCCGCATTCCGAGAAACCTCCTGCCATCGATCCATCGACCATATTCCCACGAGCTGGTCCAATATATCCGGAGTAATCCAATCGGGGCCGTATCCTCGAGTCTCCGCGATGTTACTGGTCCCAGCTCGGGCCATCGCCTGGGATCGAGCCTGCCCCAGCTGCCCGTTGTACCTTGCTCAGAAAATAGCCTCCCAGGCAGCGTAAATGAAGGGTCTTTGGTCCTCGGCCCATGTATAACGAGCCTGCAAATTAATAATATCAGTACCAATATTAATCATCATGCATGTAAAAATAATAATAATACGTGCCTCAAACTCGCGCCATAACATGTCGACGTGCTCGCTAGGCACGTGAGACCACATAGGCCATGCCCCGTGCATGTATCATCGAATAGTAGAAGAAATGCTCCTCGGCACTTCTTCTTGCTCGAGCCTGCACAACAAAAATAAATTTTAATATTATATTATGATATAATGAATTTGTAATGATTCATAATTCATGATATATTATCGCTCCCCAATCACGCTAATCAATCTACGTGACTCTGTGGCTGGTGGAGACTGCCACCTGTTCGGCCCGCGTGGCCGCCTGCGTCTGGATGTACTAGCCTCGGCAGTATCATCGGCATGAGGGTCAGCAACAGGAGGATCAGCAGCATGAGTAAGTGTAGGAGTCTCACCGATCGAAGACTCCGAAGCTCTCCTGCGTCGATAACCACGACCAGACATATCTGTCGAACAGACATATAATCAGATTATTATATAAATAGTAGAGATATATTTAATAAAATATATACTTTACAATTATTCCTCATCATCTGAATAATAGTCTTCAAATTCTTCCTCTTCTTCCTCTTCTTCCTCTTCTTCATCTTCTTCATCTCCAGCTTCCTCAATTTCATGATCGTCATCATCAGCATATTCAACTTCTAATTGAATTGACGTTGTGTTTGCATCCTCGAGTATTGGAATAATACGATCTACAGCAGGAGGATCATCTTCTTGATAGAAACCATATTCATCTTCTTGATTTCGGCAAGAGTCCGAAGTGGACGATTCCGGCGCGCGTCCGAAGTGGACGACTCCGGCGCGCGTCCGAAGTGGATAATTCTGAAATTAATCTAAACTCTAAAAATTAATCTAAACCCTAATAATTAATCTAACAAATTAAACAATTAATCTAAATAATTAATTAACATATATAAAAATAATAAAAAATCTAAATCTGCAATTTCCGGCGCCGGAGTCCGGTGGACTCCGGCGGCGGCCATTGGCCGATCGCCGCCGGCCGAAACCCTATAAATAGGGTTTTGATCGGATTTCCCGTCGGCCGCAACGGGGAGAGATGGCCGGACGGCGATGATTACCTGAAATCGGCGGTCGAGGATGGACGGCAGCGTCGGCAGCGGCAGCTCGGCGTCGTCGGCGTCGTCAGCGTCGGCAGCGGCGGCGAGAGGCGGGAGGAGGAGGCGGCGGTGGCAGCAGCGGGAGGAAAAAGGGTCGGGCGCGATCTGCGACCTATATAAACTTATCAACAACGGCTCACTTGCCCGTTAGAAAGCCATTGCTAATAAGTTATCGTCAGCAATGGCTCACTTGTCCGTTAGAAAGCCGTTGCTGATAATTAAAATATCAGCAACGGCTCGCGTGTCCGTTAGAAAGCCGTTGCAGATACAACATATCTGCAACGGCTTGAGCGGCCGTAAGAATGCCGTTGCAAATAGCAACGGCTTGAGCGGTCGTTGCTGATAGCCATTGCTGAAGACTCAATTTCTAGTAGTGTTGATCCAAAAAATGGCACTATAGTTGGTAGCGTTTGTACCACCTAGGTTTGATGAGTCAAACTTTGGTCTTTGGAAATGAAGAATGTATACATTCTTAAAGACTCAAGGTATAGGTGTGTTTAACATGGTAAAGTCAAAATACATAGAGCCTAAGGAAAATATGGATGCATAGACCCAAGAACAAATTAATAGGTTTGAGTTAAATGACAAGGCAATAAATTGCATATATTATTCTCTGAAAAATAATATTTTTGAAAAAGTCATGCATTGTACTTCGGCATATGATATTTGGGCTACTTTGAACATGCTTTATGATTATGCTAAAACTGAAGAACTTGTTACCCTAACTAAAGGAGATGATGGCAATTGTCATACTCCTATATCTAATGAAGTTCTTGAAGTAAATAGTGTATCTAGCCAAAGAAGTACAAAGAGTCGAAAAGAAAGGTGATATGTCACCTATGCAATAAGAAAGGGCACGTGAAGAAGAATTGCCCTAGTATGAATAACAAGGCAAAACGGAGGTCAAATGCTTCCACTCACTCACATGCATCAAGTGAAGCTTCCTCACACCCTGATCACAAAGCTAAACATCATGAACGTCAATAAGGAGGTATGCTCTTCTTCTAGCCATGATAATCATAATCATAGATCAAATTCATCTAGTTCTTCGGATCTTCTTTATGATGAATTATTAGACGAATGTAAAATTATGTATGCCTTGATCATTAAAAAGGATAAAGAAAATAAAAAAATAAAAGAAGAAAATTTGACACTTAGTTCTCATTTACATGAAGTAAAACTAGAAAATGATAAACTAAAAATTAGTATCACTAATTCCTATCATGATATCTTAGACATTGACACTAAGGATTTGAAAAACAGAAATGACATTTTGAAAAAGGAAAATAGCTTGTTAAAAACTCAATTGCATGCATTGCATAAATCTATGAATGATTTAAAAAATGAGATGTTGATTTTGAATAGGAAGATTAATGATTCCTCTCTTAAAAGTTCTAGAAATCGAAATGATTCATCTAGGAAACCCCAAAACAAAAATGTTTTTTTCTAAGAATGCTCATGTTTATCATAACTCACATGTTAAGCATTCCAATGCTAGATCCCATGTCCATAGTATGAATAAAAAGAAATTTAATGGACATTATTTTTGTTGTAGTATTTTTTGTCATGCCATTAATGATTGTGCTTTCAAGAAAAATCCAAGTGTAGCTAGGGCAATTTGGATTCCTAGATCATCTAACCCCCAAGGATCCAAAGTCATTTGGGTACCAAAAGTTTCTTATTCTTTTGTAGGGGGAGTTACCGCACAAGGGTGAATGACAAATGAAATATTGAAGTTGACCTTGGATTCGGATGAAAAAATATTCATGAGGTTTCAACTTCAAGTCATCATGATGCCTTAGTAAGGTTGGCATCAAAAATACATCGGTATCATTCCTATCACTTAATTCCTATAGTATAGTTAGAATTCTGATACATAAATAACTTTGATTGATTTCCGTGCTCTTGTTATATTTCTCGAAAAACATTTTTTATTTTTTATTTTCCGGTCTCTTTAGAGAGCTTAGTAGACTATAACGGGCTCATGCGACCTTGCGGTTCTAAATCGTAGGCTCATTGTGGCCTTTCGATTTTCAACCAAGAGGAAGGGTTGGAGATCTTATTTTTCAAAATTTTACATTTTGAGATCTCTTTGATTCATTTTGATATCACTTTGATTTATTTGTAAATGAATCTCTACTACTTAGCAAAGTAGGTATTTTGAACATGATACTTGATCCTTATCTTTGTTGTTTAGCACGATAACTTGCTAGTAGATATGGTTTGATTACTATTGATGAAGTATACTAGCAAGTTATTGAAAATGAAAGGCTATCGTCAAGAAAATGGGGAAAGAAAATAAAATCTATGGAATTCTTCAAGAAATGAGGTATGGGCGTTAATTTGGTAAAAATTCTTGCATGACACCTCTTTTCTCTTGATTAAATGGATTTCATATGCTTATGAAAGATCCTGCATGTTGTTTGAGTAAAATAGAACAAATAAGAAATTTAGAATATAAAGTAACTCCAAAATCTTGACTGTCTTTATGATTAGATCTTAAGTTTGGAACCTTCTATCTTGATTGACAAATTTGTCATGAGCATAAATTGCAAAATAATTATACTTAAACAAGTATCTTGATGAATACATAAAATTTCATATTTCAGGCAAATAAAAATGTGATGAGTGAATGTATTGAAAAAATTTTGGTATTTAATATTAAAATTATAATGCTTTTCTCTCAAGAAGAAACATAGGAAAAGGATTCTTGTAAAAATTCATGTTGATATTAAAAGTGTCCCTTCTCTTTGGTTTAGGTGCATACATTACCCATCAAAGCTAATTATATGCACATTATCTTAGTTGTCTTGCAGATGGCACCCAAGACAAAGCTTCCATGTTTGCTCGATAATCTCCTAACCTCCATAGGCAAGACTCAAGCCCCTAGGTTCAAAGCTTCCATGTTTGCTATAATCTCCTAACCTCCATAGGCAAGACTCAAGCCCCTAGGTTCGTAGACAGAACCATCTTACAAACTTGTCCAGTGAACCTAGAAGACCTAGAAAAGTATGACATTAGAAGCAGGCTTGCAGCCCTGGGAAGGGTAGAATACATAGGGAGAGAAGTAACGGTGTGTCCTATATTGGTGAAGTCATTCTTCTCTAACCTAGTTATAGATAAGGCTAGACTAGGTGACTCACTAGTCCTTAGATCTGAAATCCTAGGTGAACCCATAGTCATCACTGAAACAGCCATTAGAGATGCCTTTGGGTTCCCTCTACTAGGAAGATCAATATATAACATGTCCACACACCACTTTCATGAGGATTTTCCTAGTTCTGAGGTTGTGTCGGTCATTTGTCCTGAAGGTTGCCAAGGGATACTTCCTACTCAAAGCATCAAACTGTCAACTACTGCTAGGATTATGCATCTTATCATTGCTTATAATATACTTCCTAGAGCAGGACACTATGATGAGGTAATCAACACGAGCACTAGAGTGCTCTTTTATGCTATGACCCGTAGACCTATAAACGTTCTTGATTTTATGCTTCGTTACATAGCGAATATTCATGCCTCTAGAAAGCAAGCCCTACCCTATGCCACAATAATATCTCATTTCATCTACGATGCTGGGGCAAATAGGTCCAAATTTGAGATAGAGTTTGTGCCCAAAGCAATAGACACCTATATCCTAAATCGGATGAAAATACTTGAAAACTAGCTTGGTAAAAGGGTACGAGGGGCACCTGAGGTGCACAGCAATGATGATGAGGACAGGGATGAGGCGAATGGTGGTGGAAGCTCGTCAGCTGCTACTCATATTGAGCGTTTGGGAGAGCTAGAGCATCGGTTTGCTCAATTTCATATTGACCAACTGGAATGGAACAGAGGTACGACATGGCGTCTAGACGAGTACAGCCGACGCATCGATCAGTATGGTCAGATAATCGATGAGTACGGTCGCCGCATTAATGTGTATGGTCAACGCATAGATCAGTAGGGTCGGAGAGATGATGAGTATGGTCATCGCGTTGATGAGATGTATGGTCGGGTGGATGAGATGTGGCAATACTATTAGACGCATCTGCCACCTCCACCACCTGACGATGATTAGTCTCACTGTTGCATGATGTCATTCATTCTATGGACTTATATTAATACTATACTTTGCTTAGACTATTTTGTATTTATATCTGAGACTGTTTGCCTTTATATTTATGTGGCTACGTTGAACATATTATTGTTGCACTTAATTATGTGAGGATTGCATGATGTTGCACTTAATCATATGACTTATCATTAACATGAATGACTCATATTTTTCCCTTTTTTTTTAAGTACCCTTTTTGATCAATGACAAAAGGGGGAGAAGAGTGTTCATCATTACGAGTTAACATGTTTCAAATTAGGCATGATGATAGGGGGAGAGTTAAAGATATGCATATTGATAGCGGGGGCACTAAATATAATATGTGTTGTATTCATCAACTTTTAATGCTCTCAAATATGCACTTATAAACTCATGCTTCACACTAATTGATTAATACACTACAAATATATTTTATGTTCTTTATCATCAATGGTTTGTCATCATCAAAAAGGGGGAGATTGTTAGCCGAAAGCTTTTTTCCTTCGTGCTCTACTCTCTTCATGATTATTTTGATGATAACAAACCAAGTCTATCTAACCGAGTTCTTGAAGCATGAAGGTCGCAGGTTCGATAAAAGACAAAAGTTGGTTTCACAGATTGCGACATCGGTCTCGATACGACATACATTTACGATGACTCACAGGAGTTCGACGCATGCACCAAAGACGTCTTGGACGAGTCTAGAGAACATCTGGAAAGATCTCTAAGTTTCCCGCCCAGGTTGGGTCGACCGAATAGTGCCGAATGTGGTAAAAAATTGGCAGTAGCCAATTCGGTCGACCAGTCGGTCGACCGAAGTGTGCCTAAAAGCCACAGATTTCCACGGTCGCTTGGGCAGTCGATCAGTCGGTCGACCGACGATCGATCGGCAAGCGACCGGGCATCGCCAACGGGCAAAAAAATGCCCGTTGATAGGGGTGGCAAAACGGGCCGGCCCGCAGTTAACGGGCCGGGCCGGCCCGGCACGATAAGGTGGCGTGCTGGCCCAACCCGGCCCGCTAACTCAGTGGGCCGGGAATTCTCGGCCCGGCCCGGCCCGTAATATTTTGCGGGCCGCCCGGCACGGCCCGCGAGCCCTCTTATTAACTAAAAAATTTCTTAAAAAATTGTAAAAAAAATAATTTAAAATATTTAAGAGACTAAATAAGCATCAAATATGACATTTCACATAAAAAACTCCATAGATTAACTTCACATTCAATTTTAAAGCACTAAACCAGCCCTAATCTAGACTTAATTTTTTATATATATGTTTAGCGGGCCAAACGGGCCGGCCCGGCCCGATAAGAGCCGGCCCGCGTCGGCCCGCAATGTCCCGGGCCGATAAGCTTATCGGGCCAAATTTTTTGGCCCGGCCCGCAGTTATCGTGTCGTGCTCGTGCCGTGCCTATTTTTGCCGCCCCTACCCGTTGACGACACCTTGAGTTTGGGGGGTTATAAATACCCACCCAAAACTCTCTCCCAGCTAGTGGTTGATGCCTCTACGTCTAAAAGAGTGATCCTAAGCATCTTCTAAGCTCTTTCTTGATCAAATCGTCAAAACCTAGCCCTTGATCCCTCAATCTCAAGTGTTCATCATTGGAGGGTCCTTCAGTTTACTAGGCTCCACAAGAAGAGGTGATCCTATTGTGATAAGTCCTCATTTCTCTCTTCTTGTGATTAAAGTATTTTTAGTTTGTTTTTCATTGTATTGACTTGATTGCATAATAGACCTTGTGTAGGGTCTAGCTAGTTTGTGGTAACCTTGGTGTTTAAGGTGTAAAGTCACTTGTGTAAAACTAGATTATGAGTTGTTCTTATGAATTGAGGTGGGAGAGCTCACTCGGTGTAAAGGTGGATACTTCCGAGTGTGGAAGTGCCTTCGAAGAGAGTGTAGGGTATTTCCTGTGTAAAGTCCTCAATTGTAAGTCACTCTTAATTTAGTGCATTTGTGTGTGAAATCCTAAGCACAGGTCTTAGGTAGTGGAGTACGCGGTTAGCCGAACCACTATAAATTCCTTTGTGTTAGCATTGTTCTTCTTGTGTTTGTTTAACTATTTTATTTTATCGCTTCCTTATTTAATCATCTAATTGTGAATTGCCTAAGTTGTAAGAAAAGGATTAAACTTGAAAAACCGAAATTAGGCAAAAAGATTTAGATAACACACTATTTACCCCCCCCCCCTTCTCTAGTGTGGCCATTTCTCCAACAACTGTTCGAGGGCAAATGTGACACGACCATGACATTGTCGGCGGGTTGTCGGGTTCCTCGCTCAGTTCAGCAACTTGAGGTCTCACAGCGGCTTATGGAGGCAGTGCAGGTTTGCGAGCGGTCACTATTGTTGGCTTAAGGTTTTCAACTTTGGTCTTAATTTTAGTTTTGATGATAACAAACATGGAATTAATGATTTCATGAAGAGTTATTTTCAGGTTCCATATCGGTTAGTGCACAACGTCCGCGATCGAAAAAATCAGAGAAATCGGAAAATCGAAAGGATGTTGGTCGATGCGCTCGGATTCGTCGGGAAGTTAGAGTTTAGGTTTAGGGTGTCTAGTCTATATTGTAATCCTCATGATGATGCACAAGAACCCAAAAACCAATCCCGAACCCCAAATCATGAAATCCCGGGACCGCCCTGAAATCCTCTAAGCCTAGGGAGCTCCTTGGAGGGCTATATCACCTAGATATTATCTTGACATAAAAAATGGCGGTAATTGTTCCTTGGGTAGAAACTAGATAACGATGTATTTTTAAGGATTTTTTAAAAGTCTTTAGTCTACCCATACTTGACCCGGGAAATTAGAAAAGTTATGTTTTCTGAAAATTTGTACTATACCCCAAGAACTAGATTTTGATTTTTAAGGTTTTTGATTTTTTAGATATTTTTATTGAATCCAAATGGGGGATAATCCTTATATAATATTTATATTTTAAAGTTATTAACTTAAAGTTAATAAATGTAAGTAGACTTAGCGAAGACCGATTGGTCGATCGATCGAAGGAGAAGGCAATTCAGTCAACCGATCGGTCGACCGAACGTCGCCAAAATGGGCAGTAGCTGCATCGGTCAACCGATCAGTCGACCAGATTATAGATCACAAGTCGTGACCCTGGCATCTCTACTTTGGTCGACCGATCGGTCAACCGGATTATGGATTGACGATGTCGTGACTCATTTGGTCTACCCGTCGATCAACCGAACAGCGCGAATAACTTACAGAAAGCCAGCGGTCGATCGGTCGGTCGATCGTCGATCGACCGGACCATCGACTAGGTGTCAGCAACGATCAAAAATATACTCGTTGACTCCCTATTTCAGCTGGGGGGTTATAAATACCCATCCCAATCCTTCTTCAAGCCTTCTAACAATGTTTCCAAGCCTAAAAGAGTGATCCTAAGCATTTCTTCAAGCCTTCATTGAGCAATTCTTTCAAGAACCCTAGCTTTGATCTACACACCTTGATTTAGCCTTCAAGATTTACCGATTCATCATCTCAAGGCATCAAGAGGACTAGGGAGTGTCTTTTGGAGTTAAGTTCTTAGGGTTTGATTTATTGCTCCAATTATTATTGTATTTTATTGTTTATTTCATTGAAATTGAACTTGTGTAAACCTAGGTTCCTAGGTTTAATTAAGTTGGTGGTTGCCTTAGTGTTAAGGCTTAAACCCACCATTGTAAAAGTAGTTTACTATGATTAGTTCTAGTTGTCCCTTAGGTTGAGGTGGGAGAGTGCTCTCGATAGGAAGGCGGGATACTTTCGGGTGTGGAAGTGCCTTCGGTTGGAGAGCGGAGACTTTCCGGTGAGTCCTCATTGTAAGGGAAACTCGATATAATCTAGTAAAGCTAAGTTTGGAAATCCTAAGCAGAGTGCTTAGGTAGTGGAGTAGGCATTGGGGCCGAACCACTATAAATCAGTGTGTTTGCATTGATACTTGTTTGTTTTAATTGCTTTATCATTTATCGCTTCTGCATTTAGTCATAAAATTGCAATTTGCCTAAATAACTTAAGAAATGATTAAAACCGGAATTAAGCGAAAGATTTAGATAACACACTATTCACCCCCCTCTAGTGTGCTATTTTATATAATATTTGGTATCAGAGTTGGTCGTAGATTGTGATTTCACCATCCCTTCTACAATTTATCTCGATCCTAAAATGGCTCTAGAGTTGGTAGCATCTTCACCTCCTAGGTTCAATGAATCGAACTTTGGTCTTTGGAAGTCTAGGATATACACTTACTTAAAGAATAGATGTCTGGATGTTTATAACATGATTAAACTAGAATACATTGAAACTAAGGTTGACATGCATGATTGGAGTGAACATGATAAGAAAATATTTTAATTTAATGGAGATGCTATGTACAGCATTTTTTGTACCTTATCTAATAGCATCCTTGAAAAAGTCATGCATTGCACTTCGACTTTTGATATTTGAGCAACATTAAATATGTTATATGATTATGCCAAAATCGAAGAGCTTAATACTTTTGTTGAGGGTGGTGATGACAATGGTCATCCCCCTAGTATTAATCTCAGTTTTGATGCCCAAAGCACTTCTAGCCAAAGAAGCACAAGCAAGAATCGGAAATGAAAACTTAGGTGCTTCCATTGCCAAGAGACGGGACACAAGAAGATGAATTGTCCTCTCTTGAAGAAGAAATCCAAAAAGAAGAAGTGTGCTTCTCCATCCACATCTCAATCAAGTGAAGCCTCTTCTAGACATGACGATGAAGCTACATTGAACTTTTGCCTCATGGGTCTTCGGAATGAGGTATATTTACCGTCTTCTAGTCATGATCAAAATAGTGATTCTAGTAGCACTAAATCCCTTGACATGTCCTATGAAGAACTATTAGAAGAATCTAAAAAGATGTATGCATTGCTTATGAATAAGATCAAAGAAAATAGAAAACTAAAAAAGGAAAATTTAAGACTTGATTCACAAGTGCATGAATTAGAGAAAGATAAATTGAATACTAGTGTTGTTAATTCTTGCCATGACAATTCTCAGCTTGAAATTGAAGAACTAAAAAATGAGAATATTGATTTAAAAAGGGAAAATGAGGATTTGAAATCAAAAATGAAGCTTTGATGTAATGATTTAAAAAGTAATTTCAAACTTGAGAATGAGAATTTGAAAAATGAGAATTGCATATTGAAATCTCAAATGTGTGCTTTGCATAAATCCATTGATACCTTAAAAAATGAGGTTGTAGTTTTAAATAAAAGAGTAAATGAAATTAAAGATGCTTACTCTTCTAGGAAATTTGAAAAGAAAAGTGTTTCTTTCAAGAATGCTCATGCTAACCATAAACCTCACATCTCAAGAGTTAATGTTAGGCATTCCACATTTAAACCTCATGTTAAGAAAAATGAAAATAAAAAATTTCATGGTCATTGCTTTTGTTGTGGTGTTTATGGTCATGCTATCCATGAGTGTACTTTTAAAAGAAATCCAAGTGTTGCTAGGACACTTTGGATTCCTAGGTCATCTAACCCCCAAGGACCCAAACCCATTTGGGTACCAAAAGTTTCATGTTCTTTTGTAGGGGGGCCACCACACGAGGGTAATGCAACTTCGAAGTCTTCACTTAGACTAGATGCCTTAGGTTTAAGAATTGGCATCTAAATCACTTTGTATCATCACCTTTTCCTTACTTGTATGTTTGAAGTTGGTGTTTATGATACATGCTTAAAATTGATTGATTTTCCCCGCTCTTAATATATTTCAAATGATTTTTGATTTTTTTGATTTCCGGTCTCTTCAGAGACCTATGTAGCCTGTAATGGGCTCATGCAACCTTACAGTCTTAAATCGTAGGCTCATTGTGGCCTTTCGATTTTCAACCAATAGGAAGGGTTGGAGATCTTATGTTTCAAATTTTCATATGTTGAGATCTCTCGATTCGTTTTGGTTTCATGAGGATTTTACTTAAAACGAATTTTTAACTATCTAGCTTGGGTTGAAAGTCTCAAATGAAGATTTTTTATTTTCACCTTGCTATTTAGTATGATAACTAGCTAGTAGATATGGTTTAATTACTATTAATGAAGTATCCTTGCAAGTTATTGTAAATGGATGGCTACTATGAAGAAAATTGAAAAGTAAATGACAAGTTTGGCAAAATTCTATTGAAGGATGTATGAGTTTATTTTTACAAAAATCTTAGTATAGTAGTTGAATACACATGCTTTAACGATGTCTTTATATACTCATGATTGATTTTGCATGATAAATGTTTGAATTTTCATGAGTAGAAAAAATCATGATAACTAGGCAATTTCATGATATTGATATTGAATGAAATTGGAATAGGTTGAAATTCCTAATTAGAGACCTCATTTTGAGTAATCAACCAATAAACATGTTTAGATACACACATAACATGATTCTAGGTGTTTAAACTTGAAAATTCATGTGTAGATGAAAAATATGATAACTAGATCACATTAGGGGACTTAAGCATGAAAAGTTTGACCCAAGTCAATAAATCAACTTGGACACTTCATTTTAAGTCCAAACCTCATAAACATGTTTAGGAATAGGTATGACATGTTTCCATGCCTTTAGAATGAAAAATTCATATGGATATGGATAAAATGACATAGAGGTGGTTCCATGAAAATCTCTTTTGAACCAAGTTGACTCAAGTCAACAAATTGACTTAAAGGTCTCATTTTCAATTCATATTTGGGAAATATGTTTAGATTTACTCATGTTAGGTATCCATAAGTTTAAATTTGAAAAACCATGAGTAAATTAATGATAACTAGTTTAGTTTTGAATGAAACAATGCTAGGTTGATATCTTGACCTAAGGACATAATTTTCATTCCAAACTTGACATACACTCTTTACATGACCATTATGTGGTGTCATAAAAGTTTGAATGAAAACCGAGCACTTTTTGAAAATAATTGAAAATTACGGAAATACCACTGAAAATTGAGCATTTTCAGTTATTTCTAGAAAAATGTAGAAAAAATATTTTTAATTAATTCTTGAAACTGAACTTTTATTGAAAAATCTAGTTTTTTGTGTAAAAATTTTAAAAAATTTCATCAAGAATCTGATTTATAATGGAATTTTGAAGTTGGATTTCGAAAACACAAAGTGAAACACTCATTTTTCCGATACTTTGATTTTTCTTCAAAAACTTCAAATGAAAACTCATGTATATCATTTTAATTGCATTTCTAATATCATTCACACCATTGCTTGAGCAAAATCATTCCTAGGAATGATTTTGATAATTTGAATGATAGCTAGAAATATTCACTTTTTCATTGAAAATAATATATGATGAAAAATAAACTTAGATAATTCATTTTGAGCTCAAACTTGACACATGCATTTCAAATGACCATTCAGCGATGTATGGAAAGTTTGAAGCAAAATTGACAACTTTTGAAAATATACCTGAAATTTACGAAAATGCCCCTGGAATTTCAGGAATTTTATGAATTTATAGAAAACTGATTTTTGATTGATTCCTGAACCTGTAGATTCCCTAAAAAATCTAGTTTGTCCAGTTAAACTATCAAAAATTTTCTTCAAGAATATGATTTTGTATGGATTTAAAAGTTTAATTTTTAAAACTTGAAGTATACTTTGACCTAAGTCAAAAAATGACTTAGAGACCTCATTTTTAGCTCAAACTTGATTCATATACTTAGATTCACTCATGTTAGATATACAAGTGTCTAAGTTTGAGAAAACATGAGTAGATAGCAAAAAGTTGATACTTAGCCATTTTGATACTTTCATGCTTACTTTGAATGAAATTGTGCTAAGTTCATATTTTGATCAAATGACATTAGTTTCACCTCAAACTTGATATACATGTTTTACATAACCATATATTTATATTTTGAAAGTTTGAATGATTTATGAAAATATCATAAAAATCTCATTTATTTACGAAAATGTCACTAAAGTATCACTCTTCTCAAGTTGCCCATTTTTTTCGATACTTTAAATTTTCATTAGATTTTTTCAAATGAGACTTGAAGTATGATATTTTAAATTCACTTATGGTATCGTTCTACTCAATTGATGAGAAAAATTATTTCAAATATGATTTTTGATTATTTGACCGATACTTGAAAATATATATACTTAAGTTACTACATGATTCTTGATTTTGGATTTCATTTATTGTTTGACCGATATCATTTATGACTTAGTCTCTTATTCGATGTTTGGCTTTCATCCCTTTAGTCGAGACTTTCACGGTTTTGAAAAACCTTTTAGAGTTTCAACTTTGACTTTTTGATTGAATTTTCTTGCCCTTTTTTATTGATGTCAAAAGGGGGAGAAAAATATAGGTAAAAAGGGAAGAAAATATAGGTTAACCATGCATATAGATAGGGGGAGTTCCATTATGTAGATATGCATGTTGATAGGGGGAGAAATGCCATAGTTGATATCCTTTGTGCTTTAATATATATATAATTTCTTAAGGATGTTTGTCATCATCAAAAAGGGGGAGATTGTTGGCTTAAGGTTTTCAACATTGGTCTTAATCTTGGTTTTGATGATAACAAACATGGAACTAAATATTTCATGAAGAGTTATTTTCAGGTTCCATATCGGTTAGCGCACGACGTCCTCGATTGAAAAAATCAGAGAAATCAGAAAATCAAAAGGACGTTGGTCGATGCGCTCGGATTCGTCGGGAAGTTAGAGTTTAGGTTTAGGATGTCTAGTCTATATTGTAAATCCTCATGATGATGCACAAGAACCCAAAAACCAATCCCGAATCCCAAATCATGAAATCCCGGGACCGCCCTGAAATCCTCTAAGCTTAGGGAGCTCCTTGGAGGACAATATCACCTAGACATTATCTTGACATAAAAAATGGCGGTAATTGTTCCTTGGGTAGAAACTAGATAACGATGTATTTTTAAGGATTTTTTGGAAGCCTTTAGCCTACCCATACTTGACCCGGGAAATTAGAAAAGTTATGTTTTCTAAAAATTTGCACTAGACCCCAAGAACTAGATTTTGATTCTTAAGGTTTTTGATTTTTTAGATATTTTTATTGAATCCAAATGGGGGTTAATCCTTATATAACATTTATGTTTCAAAGTTATTAACTTAAAGTTAATAAATGTAAGTAGATTTAGCGAAGACGGAACAAGAAAATGAACCAAGCAAAGAAAACTGCCCTGCTGCCCTGCCCAAGTTCGGTCGACCGACCAAAGGAGAAGGCAATTCGATCGACCGATCAGTCGATCGAACGTCGCCAAAAATGGGCAGTAGTGCATCGGTCGACCGGATTGTAGATCGCAAGTCGCGACCGTGGCATCTCTACTTCGGTCGATCGATCGATCGATCGATCGGATTGTGGATTGACGATGTCACGACTCATTCGGTCGACCCATCGGTCGACCGAATAGCGCGAATAACTTACAAAAAGCCAGCGGTCAATCTATCAGTCGATCGGACCATCGACCGGGCGTCGACAACGGTCAAAATTATACTCGTTGACGCCCTATTTCAGCTAGGGTTTATAAATACCCATCCCAATCTTCTTCAAGCCTTCTAACAATGTTTCCAAGCCTAAAAGAGTGATCCTAAGCATTTCTTCAAGCCTTCATTGAGCAATTCTTTCAAGAACCCTAGCTTTGATCTACACACCTTGATTTAGCCTTCAAGATTTACCGATTCATCATCTCAAGGCATCAAGAGGACTAGGGAGTGTCTTTTGGAGTTAAGTTATTAGTGTTTGATTTATTGCTCCAATTATTATTGTATTTTATTGTTTATTTCATTGAAATTGAACTTGTGTAAACCTAGGTTCCTAGGTTTAATTGAGTTGGTGGTTGCCTTAGTGTTAAGGCTTAAACCCACTGTTGTAAAAGTAGTTTACTAGGATTAGTTCTAGTTGTCCCTTAGGTTGAGGTGGGAGAGTGCTCTCGATAGGAAGGCGGGATACTTTCAGGTGTGGAAGTGCCTTCGGTTGGAGAGCGGATACTTTTCGGTGAGTCCTCGTTGTAAGGGAAACTCGATATAATCTAGTAAAGCTAAGTTTGAAAATCCTAAGTGGAGTGCTTAGGCAGTAGAGTAGGCATTGGGTCCGAACCACTATAAATCAGTGTGTTTGCATTGATACTTGTTTATTTTAATTGCTTTATCATTTATCGCTTCTGCATTTAGTCGTAAAATTGCAATTTGCCTAAATAACTTAAGAAACGATAAAAACCGGAATTAGGCGAAAGATTTAGATAACACACTATTCACCCCCCCCCCCCCCCCCACCCCACCCCTCTAGTGTGCCATTTTATACAACAACTACCTCATCTCCACCCCACCTTTGGATGACTTCCATTTCAAACGACGCCTGCTCTTGGTCGGCAAACTAAGGTGGAAACACCTATTGCTTAATGTTTGTGATTGGAGCAAGGATGAGGTCTTCTCCAGCATTTCCCCATCAGTCATACGTGTCGGTCTTGAACTCATGGGCTTACACTTGGTTTTATGGAACGTCGATTGCCTTGCCTCACTTGTCGGTCACAAATGCTTTTGGCCATAATGACAAGAATGGCGATGACCATGATGATCCAGATTATGATCTGGTGGAGGAGGACGAAGCGGACGTTGTTGCTCATGATGTTTCGAACCTTGGAGGAGAACCTATGAAGACTGCTCTTGCACTTGGTATCCCGCCTCATCCAAGTCAAGTGCCCTCTCGGCCATCCCCTCCACGTCTCAGCGTCAGATATCTCCCTACGGTCTATGTTCTCTCGGCTATGGTTCGATTTGAGGGCCGCCAACGCTGGCGCCATCGCCGTTGACATATGCCCGATGTTGTTGGCTCATGGGCCTAGTCAAGCCTCTACTACTCTAGAGACAAAGGAAGTGGGTACACTTTGTCGTGTTCTGACACCTCTTCTGGTTGGGGGCAAATTGTCAAGTCTGTCCTCTTCACATGTCTCTTCCCCCTTAGAGATTTTGTTTCATTGGGTGGCAACCATCGTGGGCCTCTAGGCCCATCTTGGTTGGCTCTTCATCTGGCCCCTTGGCTGAGCTGGGCTCGGCGGCATGGATTGTGGACTCACAAGCTGACTTGGAATCAATCCATGCCCAGCGACTTGATGATGAACTGGAGGCAACTACTGAGGCTCTTATCTCCCCCTCCCAACACCCCCCCCCCCCCCCAGGCCCATGCCCTTTCCCATCTAGACCGAGCCATGGCTTCCATGCCTTCGGGCCTATTCAGCCCATCGCAAAATCTACTGGGTGTCAGCCTCCTTCCTCCCGCAATCCCTTTCGAATGCCGATTCGACGTAGTTGCCGCCTTCTTACTAAAGGCACCATCCCTATGAGCAAACGGGATGAGATCCGCAAGGATGTTGTGACCAATCGGACTCCGACTAATAAACATTCACTTTTGGCTTCTTCGCATGGTTTGGGCTCGATTGAGTGGCTCTGACAAACAAGCTGGATGCTAACATACTTCAATTCAACAAATCTTGGACCTGGGTTTCACCTTCTCGAGGGACCCATGTGAGGTGCTTTGGGTTGTCGTAGCTGCTTGAGTCGATCAGATGTTTCGTTGTGTGCAACTCCTGTGGTTTTTTTTACTTCGACGATCGATGCTATCATGTCACGACTCTTTAATGATTTCTGCAAGCATTAATGTTTTGTTTTAGAATGTTTGTGGTTTAAACTATTAGTCAAAACGATATATAGTCCAACATGTTGTTAGAGATCACAATTATAGTGTTCTTTTCCTATTTGAAACTAAGTTGGAACAATCATCCAGAAGAATTGTTAAGCAAGTTTCTGGTTTTTGATCCATTTCTACACCCTGCTTTCATGCCTTTGACGTTGTGGGATTCGTATGAGGCATTGTTGGAGTTTGGAACCCAAAGATTTGGGATTGCCTCGCGGCTCAAACACATTGATGTTGCCTTTTGCTTCATTTGCGACACAAAACATCGCATACCAGCCTCCAATTCTTTGGGGTTTATGGGCCCCCTACTCGTCACTGAAGGGCGAGGATTTTGCGTGAGCTCCGACAAGCACTGAGTGACTGCTCTGACCCTCTTATCATTAGAGGCGATTTCAATATGACTAAGAATGTTGGAGAATGAGTCAATGTGTTGGAAACAACCATGATTCACATTGTTTTTCAAACCTTATTGTTGGAAACAACCAAGCTTGCCCTCCTCTGGCTAAACTGGACTGTATCTTGATTAACTCTCAACTTGCAGCTCTTCTACCAAATCTACAAGTAGTCGATTTGCCTAGGCTCCTCTTCAATCAAAATCTTCTTCTGGCGAAGCACGTCTGGACAGCCCAACGAACTAACAGGCCATTTAGAATCGAGTTGAGTTGGTTGGAACTAGTGGATTTCTCTACAATTATTAAAGCATGTCTTATTTCGGCCCTCCAGGGACGTGAGGCCAGGGTCTCTCGTTGCTAGGTTAGTGCCTGGAAGCGTCTGAAATCCATTTTACGTGATTGGGCGAATAACAAAAGAAAAGAATGGGTTGCGCGCCGGAAAAATTTGGAGAACAAACTCCAGGACCTCTCCAATTTAGTTGACTGTGAAGTCTCTTCGAGAATGACATGAATCAATTTAAGACCGCAAAGGGGGAACTGGACAAACTGAATCATTTGGAGGACCTTCACTGGAGACAACGGGCAAAGAGGAGATGGATCAAGGGGGGAGACTACAATACTCGATATTTTTACATTTGTGCCTTGATGAGACGGGATCAGAATTGGATACCTGGAGTTACAACTACTCTTGGAGCTGTCATAGATGTGCAACAGATAGCAGAAACTTTCAGGACCTTCTATGTTAACTTGTTGGGGACCCGCCGGCCTCCCCTATAGAATCTAAGATGGCATACGTTTTATATGCCTGAGATCTCTTCTTTGACCCAACTTGATACCCCCTTTTCTCATGACGAAGTTCATCTTGTGGTGAGGCAATTCAAAAATTACAAGTGACCTGGTCTGGATGGAATCCCCATGGAGTTCTTTAAGAGTTTCTAGAACATTATTGGCGACAACCTGGTGCAAATCCTCAATGAGCTACAACAACACCCAAATGACCTGCAATGTGTAAATCAAGCCTTAATCACTCTTATACTCAGAAAGGAGGGTGCTGGTAATCCTTGTGAACCAATCAGCTTGGAAAACTGCATCATCAAAATCTTCTCTAAGATTCTGGCTAACAGACTAGCCATGTTGATGCCTCGCCTTATTAATCGATCACAGGGAGCTTCTACTTCTGGACGAAGCAGCTTGGATTGTTTCATGACAGTCAATGAAACAGTTTGTGCCTGCAATAACAGAAGGGATAACATATGTCAGATCAAAGTCGACTTTGAGAAAGCTTTTGATTTAGTGGATTGGGAATTCTTATTAGACCTCCTGGCAGCGCGCGACTTTCCACCAAAATGGTCTCTCTGTATTCAACATCTCTTACTTCTCAACCTCCTCCATTTTAGTCGATGGCAGCGTCGGGATTCCTGTGTGCGAGATTCCTTTTGCACATAAAAGAGGCCTAAGACAGGGTAATCTACTCTCTCCACTATTGTTCAATCTAGTCATTCACTCTTTATCCAAAGTACTTGACCATGCTACTAGCATTGGCCTTATCAAAGGCGCCTTAGCAAATCTATTACCATGGGGTATCTCTCACACCCTCTTCGCCGGTGATCTAGTCATCCTCTGTGAGACCTCCCTTCAACAATTCGAGTCTTTTAGAGTGCTCCTGAGGTGCTTCTCCCTCTACTCAGATCTGAAGATTAATCCTGCCAAAATCAAAGTGCTACATATTCTTGATGACCAGCAGTCAACCACGGGACTTGCATGCCTTCTGTTATTCCTCAAGTACTTCTTCGATTAATTATTTGGGGTTGCCCCTTCGGAACGGGCAACTTAGTAAGACTGATTGGTCCAAAGTTACAACTCGATTTGACAGAGTGTTGGCTTCCTGGCAAGGTTCACTGATCTCTCAAGTTGGCCGGTGCACTCTCATTAATAGTGTCCTCACCAGCCAGACTTCTTACATTTTCTCCATATTTGATAGGGGTGAGCATGGACCGGTTACCGGTCCATTAACTTCGGTTTTTCAAAATCATTAATCGTAAACCGGTCCATAAACTTCGGTTAACCGCTATTTCGGTTTCGGTTTTTTCGATTCGATTAACCGATAATTTTTGGTTAACCAATAAATTTTTTTAACCTACAAACATAATAATATTATGCAAATCATGGAGAAAAATCTAAATAAATAGCAAATTCTCATTGAGAAAAAAGAAAAAAAAAAGTGAAACCATTGAACCAAGATAATGTTTTAAAAAAACTAATATTTTTATTTTTATTTTTTAAAAAAAAATTTTGATTTTTTTAAATATTTTAAATATTTTTTTGACTTTTTTAATTTTTTTAATATTTTTTAAATTTTTTAAATTTTTTAAATTTTTTTATAATTTTTTATAATTTTCTGTATTTTTTTATAATTTTTCATAATTTATAAATTATTATTATTATTATTATTTTATATATATATAATTAAAAATTAATAAATTATATCCAACTGGTCGGTTAACCGAAATCGGTGGACTTTTTACCTCTCGGACCGAAACCGAAACCGAAAACAATTTTTCCAAAAAAAAAAAACCGAAACCGAAAAAACCGGTTCGGTTTCGGACCGGTTTTCCGGTTAACCGGAAAATCGGTTTTTTTTTTCTCACCCCTAATATTTGAGGCACCAGCTTGGGCTCTTCGGGATATTGACATACGCCGACGAAAAATTTTTTGGACAGGCAGGCAAGGGGTTCAGGGAATATGCAAGGCATATGTTTAGTCAACTAGGACACCATCACAGGACGAGTCAAGGAGGGTGGCCTAGGTATGCTCAACTTACCCAACCATAATCTTGCCAGACTGGGAAAATAGCTCTGGAAACTTCTTCAACAATTTTATTTGCCTTGGGTCGATCTGCTTTTATCTCTCTACTCTGAGGTGGCCAGTCTTTGTAGTGAATCATCATGAAATTAGCAGAGTTCTTTGGGACCTCAATCTCCTTTAAGATTGGAGCATATCATAATACACGTTTATGGCTTGACCACTGGTTACAAGGACAATGATCCAAAGACATCTTTTCCAACCTCTACTCAATTGTAGAAAATCCCAATGCACTAATTGTCGATTGCAAAGGGTACTCGAAGGTGGGAGACACTGGGGTGAGCATGGACCAATTAATCGGTCCATTGGCAAATTTATTAATCGGTCCATTAACTTCGGTTTTTCAAAATCATTAATCGTAAATTGGTACATTAACTTTGATTAACCATCATTTCAATTCCAATTTTTTCGGATCAATTAATCGATAATTTCCGATTAACCAATAAAAAATTTTAACCTACAAACATAATAATATTATGCAAATCACATATGGAGAAAAATTTAAATAAATACCGAATTCTCATTGAGAAAAAAGAAAAAAAAAAGTGAAACCATTTGAATCAAAATAATGTGCTGCAAAAACTTTTTTTTATTTTTTTTTTATTTTTTTAATCTTTTTTATTTTTTTATATTTTGTATACTATTTACATTTTTATGTCTTATATTTTTTATAATTTTTTTATATCTTTTTTATTTTTTTATTTTTTTTATTTTTTTATTTTTTTATTTTTTTATAACTTTTTATAACTTTTTATAACTTTTTATATTTTTTTATAATTTATAAATTATTATTTAATAAATTAAATAATTATTTTTTATATATAATTAAAAAAATTATATTGAACCGGTCGGTTAACCGAAATCGGTGGACTTTTTACATCTCGGACCGAAACCGAAAAAACTACTTCGGTTTCGAACCGATTTTTTGATTAACCGAAAAACTTTTTTTTTTTCTCACCCCTAAGAGACACATGGATGGAATATTACTTTCACTAAACTAGTTCCACTCGATAAGGTCACTCTGCTAGCTCACACTATCAATCATTTACTCTTTAGCGGAGGGGAGGACACTATCTCCTAGAAATGCACCATGCATGGTCAATTCATGCTACAATATCCTCACCTATCAAGGAGTAAGAGACCCCTTTGCCGATTTTATTTGGAGCCAAAAATGCCCTAAATCTATCACAATCCAAAATTGGCTTCTTAATCGAAGTAGATTGTTCACTAAAGATAAATTGATGATTAAGAGTGATTTTTGCCCTCAAACTATTGAAAATTGAGTAAAAATACTCCTAAACTCTTCTTTGGTTGATTTTTATCCTTAAACAAATGAAAACAGATGAAAAAACTCTCGAACTATTAGAAATGCGTAAAATACCCCTAAATTTGTTTTTGATAGATTTTTTACCATTAGATAAACAAAAATAGTTAAAAAATACTAATATTTTTTCTTTATTTCTAAGAAAAAATATTTTTTCTACCTTTAGACATGAGTAAAAATACTGATATTTTTTAATTATTTTTGTTTGTCTAAGAATAAAAAATTTATCAAAAAAATATTTAAGAGTATTTTTATTCATTTCTAATAGTTCGATAGCATTTTTTATTATTTTTATTTATTTAAAAATAAAAATCAATCAAAAAAAATTTAGATATATTTTTATCTTATTTTTAATAATTCTAAGATAAAAAACACTCTTAGACCTAAATTGATCTAAAGAAGTATGCATGTTACTCCCACGATAAGACACGTGCACTTATTTGGCACTTGTAGCTTCTCTGGGAGAGGCTGAAGGCACATTATGCGACTCAACAATCTCCCCACCCGCTTAACTTCCAACCCTGAAATTCCGACGCCCAAGGTGAAGTACGTTTCTCGAAAATAAATTACAAGAAATGAAAGATTTGGCAAGAAAAAAAAATAGATGCTTCAACAATAAGTTCAAATCATTTTGGGAGCTTTGATTAGGAGTTGAATTGTTTAAACTCACTTGTACTATTTAATGCAGTGGTCTTTTTTTTATTTTGCTACGTTGGTAAGTCTCTATTTCCCGTGCCCGCCTCCACCCCAATACTTGTATTTCTCAACATTTTTGATAAATACAAAACTTTTTTTCTAAAAAAAAAAATCTCATAGTCTATGACAGCTTGAAATGCTTCTCGAACTAAACACCTGGCCTGGAATGAAAAAGATACACCACATACCAAGCATTTTTCATGTTTGAATTATATATGTTAATTGAAAGAGGAATGAAAAGTGCTGCCTCGTCTCATCATATTCATCAAAAAAACAATTACATCAAACTAATTCAACTGGGCTTAAACAAACCTGTAATACCAATATCAACATGAGGAATATATGATATCAGGACGGTAGCTTGAAAGAATAATAAGAAAATTTACGTATGGAATTTGAGAATTTCCCGCATAACATTAAAACAAATTTTTAAAAAACAAAAATCCAGACAATTAACCCCTTCACAGTTTTTGCTATCAAGAGGCATCAAAAGCCATCATTAGTGGCTTACGAAAATTATAAAATGTGAGTAGCTCATTTACAGGAACATGCAATATTCCATTTTTGAACATATTTTTTAAATATAATCCGACATCAAACTGTTGTCGTATTAGCAATATAAACACCATCCAAATATTTGAGGCGCCTTAGCGATTTACCACTTAAACGAGGAGTCAAAACAGCTTCAGAAATGCCAATGGCATTATCACCAGGCACATCAGTTTCACCGCAGATAGAGTTGAGGGCGACATTTAAGCCTACTGACAAAGGCTCGGTATTGAAGCTGAGAAAGAATCACCAAAGTTAAGTACTTAAATCCTATCAGTGACGTTTGTATGCACCATAAAATTTGTTAATTATCAAATATAATAGCCAGAAAAGGTGATAAAGGATTCTTAACATACTTGGACTCGAAGCTTCTCCCATCAGAACTCATTGCTGCACAGATACCACAAACAACCCAAGGTGGAAGAACCGTGTCTTTCACTTCAATACTGTAACAAAAACTGCCCACTGATGAACCAGAAATAGTTTCAATATCTTTCATTTCTGACTCACTCGAAGAGGGAAAGACCATGTCAGCTTTCCTCATCTCCCGACATCTTACCTGAGAGATTATACCAGTAAGTTTCTAGGAACAAGATAAATATCAAGCACATTATAAAGTCTTTCACAGCTGTCATTTTCTAATGGTAACTACATGCACGCACCTCTGGAGCATGCGATGATGCATTTCGGAATGGGACAGGTGCATATAATACTGGAACATCCGAACTAGTAAGGGATTTCAGTAATAACCTAAATAGCAGGTGGTAAGTAAAATCACAGATAATTGAATACAGAATAACAACCCTATTTTAAACAATAAAACCTTTTAGCTGTACCTATAATTTACCAAGAAATTGTATAAAGTATGAACCTCCTCATTCCCACTAAACAAGAGAAGTGATTGAGGAGTGTTATCCACGTCCGATAAAGATTCTAGATGAAATGCCTGAACAAGAGAATGACAAATCAGCACATGGAGATTGAACACCAAGATAAAAACATCTTTACAAAAAGAAGGTACTCTTCAAACCTTGCCCAGATTTCGCTTCTCAATTTCTACTAGTTCAACCATATCATCCTCATTAGCTTGTTCTGCTTCAGCATGGCAAAGTGGCATAGCAAAACTTACATTCTGATTTAACAATTATAAATAGTAGAAGATGGTTAGTAAAACAATCTACATACAAGTCATTGTTTGCCTAAAGTTTTTCAACCTATCTTACAATTTTGGTTTTGATGATAACAAATAATATATTGATGATTCTGTTCAGAAAATATTTTAGGTTTGATGATGATATGCTTGAAAAGTTCCTGATCAGAAACAATAGCTAAATGAAAAAGGGTGAAATGCAATTTGAAGCATTGGCATGTCAAATGCAAGAGTTAGAGCTAAGATTTCTAAATGTTATCTTTGGGTGTGTCAAGTTAACTCTAATTGTTCCCAGAACCTTAAAACTCTATTTGGACCTAAAACGATCATTTTAGCAAATATGAACAATAGCTTGTTCGGCCTAAGTCCAACTTAAGGTCAATTGACTAAACATCAACAGACTTTGGTTGTCCTAAAAATTGAACAATAGCCTTTCTCTCAAAGTCCGGCTAAAGGTCGATCAATCAAGCATCGACTAAACATCGATTGACTACGTAATGTCTAGTTTTCTAATCATTATAAGCCACCTATCCACTGTTATCCAACTTCATCTATAAAACCCCATGAGCTCATTCTACAACACCTCTAGGCACTTTATAAAGTTATCTTAAGGAAAATTGAGATAGATTTCTTGATTATCCACTTCTTAACCCTCAACTGAAATCTTTTGCCCTAAAATTCTTATTAAAGCCTACTTGAACTCAAAGAATCATCATCTTAAGGCATTGAAGGACTACATAGGCTATTAAAAAGAGCTTGAGTCTCTTGACATTGAGCTTGATCTTCTCCAAAGTTGTCAGGGGCGAAAAACACAACGACGCGCAAAGGTCCCCTAGAGCTATAGCGCATAGCGCAGCGTGCACTTTATTGAAATAAAGCACAAAATAAAAACATAGATATATATTTTATGTATACACCAAAAATACCAATAGATTTCAATTATGATAAAGAATAACAACTAAATATTCAAAAATGATGAAGACCAAATGTATTAAAAGAAACCATGTTTATAAGATAAGATAAACCAAGCAAAACATCATAAATCAACCATAAAGGATAAGTCTAAAAGTTAACAAAATAAAGTTATAAAACCTAGAATTCAAATTTCAAGCTCCAAAATTTCCCCAAGATCTCAACTTTATTCGTCATCGTCGAGATTTTCATCCTCAAGGTTAATCATGATCTCATCACCCACGTCGAGACCATGAGAGCCTTCACTGTCCTTCTCCTCTTCCTTGTCCGTATCAGTTTGGTTGGCTCTACATTCTTCCTCTTTATCATTTTCTAGAATTTCTATCAACTTGCCTTACAAAAAAACACTTGTCCTTCCAAAAAAAAAAGTTGAAGCTGGAAAAACAAAATGCCTTCAGCGTACTTTAGTGTAGTGCGCTTTTGCTGCGTTGCGCTATGCGCTATAGCACTAATAGCATCATGTAGCGCGCTACGCTGAAATCTATTGCACATAGCGCAGTGAAATCTTGAGCGCACTCAAGACGCAAGTTTGTCAAAAGTGTGAGGCGCACTCAAGACACAAGTTTGTCAAAAGTGTGAGGCGCACTCAAGACGCAAAGGTCCCATGTCGCTTGAGGCACAAGGGGCAAAAAAAGCACGCGTCTGACTGAAGCAAGGCACAACTTTTTAAAAACATTATTTATGCTATTGTCAAACAATAAAAAATGTGGTATGCGATATAAGAATTAGATTACATGCACCATTGCACCTATAACATCAGCAAATCCAAAAGAGAATCAAAATATCGCATATCATGAATCTAATGAAAGAGACAAACAACAAAATCTTTTTAAAACTAAGAGTTTTTCATAATCCATCAAACTAGGTAATTCAAATCAACATGTAAAGCACCAAAGCTTTTAAGTTGTAACCAAGTTTGTAACCCTATTCGTTCCTACTCCCTAAAGATCATCCCCGGAGTCTCCATTACTAAAACTATTATCCTCATCTGACTTGTATCCTTCAACATCAACTTATGTGTCATACGAATTCGCCTCACTCGCTTCAAAGTCACACTCAGTCGAGCCTTTTGAACTACCACCACTAGGGCTTGATTTTCCACAAGCTAACTTGGCTTGCTTCCTAATGAATCTAGTGGGTTCTCTAACCCTAATGTCTTTTTTTTAATAATTTTTATGTTATAATAAGTGATGGTCCCCTCACTAATAAAGAAAAAAAACCAATTTGGATAAGGCGCAACAAGCACACACCTCGATCTTCAAAAAAAAGTGCCCAAGTGCGCGCGCCTTTCAAGAGCCTCACTGAAGGCGCTACTCCACCTTGGCTTGGCCAAGGCACATAGGTCATTTGGCATTACACCTTGAGCACCTAGGCACACGCCTTTGACAACATTGAGTGGATATAGGCTTGGGTTGGGCCAAACCACTATAAATCATCTCACTAATGCAAGTATAGATTGAAATATAATAGTGCATTGTGTAAAATCAGAATTTAAGCCAACAACAAATTATGCAGCCCCCGTAGTGTGCCAAAACACCTTTCAGTGATGTCTTGTATATCAAAGAAAAATTTACACCATGATCCCTAAAGTGTTTCAACAACTCTCCAACATAAAATGCAAAAACAAGAATGTTGCCAATAGGTTGTTGTATTTGCCTCAAAAAGCTCCATGTGCATCTACGAATGCTTTGTTATTTTTAAGAAATTAGTGGGTCTAATTCGCCCCAAAAGCTAGTTCAAGGGGAGAGGATTGCCCGAACTATTTAAAAGCTACTTGGTCATATTTTTAACCAATGTGGGACTTTAACACACACCCCTCACGCCCAGGATTGGACATCTGGAGCGTGGAGTTTTGTAGGACTAGACATCTACGGTTGGCACAATATCAACCACACAATTGGCTCTGATACCATGTTAAGAAATTAGTGGGCCTAACTCACCACAAAAGCTAGCTCAATGGGAGAGGATTGCCCAAACTATTTAAAAGCTACTTGGCCATATTTTTAACCAATGTGAGACTTTAACAGTTATATCTAACCTAAATAGGTTAAGAATTATATAACACTAAATCAATATTTTTGCTAATGACAATAAACCTAGAATCTTTAACATGCTATAAATGGTTTTTTCTATTAACTTTTATTATAGAGAGAAATACATGCAAAAATGAGTAATTAACAAATATTAATAACCAAGGTTCTCTTCGAGGTACCATAGTGGAAATGTAAACTTACATGTTTCTTTAGCAAGGATCGCAATCCACGTGTAGATTGCGACAAATAAGCATTACATGAGTGCTTATCTTTTCCCCCAAAATTGCCACCAATGAACAAAACCACAAATTGCTCAGCATAAACTGTGATTGCACAAAAATGAAATGCTCAATAGAAAAATAAGAAATTAGTTAAGAATAATGCATTGCAAAAGTCAATATAAAGACCTAAACATAATTTAGCATAACATGAGTCATACAATTTGATGCTGGAATCCATTTTGTATTTCATAACTCAAGATTTTTTTATAAACAGACAAAACTTGACATATGCAAGTACTAGTACACTATAACTATGTAATAATGCCTACTCTATCTAATACTAATCCTTCTACAAAATAATATTATCGTGGTTAAAGTCTAGTAGAAAGCAAAATAGGTCACAGATGCCTTAAATACTCCAAATTATGAGTTTCCCATTTAATTAACCAAGGGTACAACTGCATGAGTATCCTCGGATACCCTGAATTGATTACCGATCTAGCTCAACAATAGGACTATAGGACTTAGTCCCTGCCCCCACTCATATAATCAGATAATCTAAGTTGATAAAGAAATAGATTGATTTCCTTTTACAATGAAGGAGATGCTCCCTGGAAAACAATGCTAAGTTGGCACAGAAAAGGATGGTAAGAAATCCTGAAGATGGATCATTCAAGTTTTAGCAAAATACCATAAAAAATACTACACAGATTCTTTCTGAACATGTAGTAAAGGTCTCGAAATGAATCCTCCCAGTCCTCCTGTCTTTTCAGTAAAAAATCTGCTTCTGAAATTGTTATATTGATAGGAAATAAACCATTATATATTGGAAAACAAACCATAGATCAGAAAATAGCTCATGGAAAAATAATTAGTTAAATGGACAGACCTCCCTTTGCAGATGTCGAGGACAAAATTGCTATAACAGAAGCAGGCAGAGAAGATTGAGGATATACCCAAGAGTGTAGTGATTTAGAGTAAAGGCCACTTGCACTGTGTATTGATGTGCAGCCTAAGTTGTGACCGTCTTTGTGAGGGAACAAAGAATACAAGCTTATATTAGCAGGAGTAGCACCTAATCTATGGAACCTGCAAAACATAACTAGCAGTTTTAAATATTTTTCCTAAAGAAAATGTAAGGTCCTACAATCAACAATATTAACTTTTAGCACAATATACTATATAGTATAATTGCTGGATTCAATATCTTCAAGAAACTTGTAAATTTGAATAGCCTTCACTACTACATCCCAATAAAACTGATACATTCAGGTCAAGCAATGAAGAAAATTATGACAAACAAAAAATTTAAAGAAATTGAAGTACCATAGCTTTCAAGTTCATCATTAATGATTAAGGATGACTAAGTAATCAAATTGAAGCCTCGGACAACAGTAGCTTTTACTAAAAATGAAAAAGGAAGACAGGTCTACAGTACTCACCATTTAACTGAGGAGGATGAGACCATCTGCAAAGTGGTTTTTAAGGTAAAATCTAGAGGAACCCTAGGACCTGGCATCTCAAATTCACTGCAAGTGTTGCTTGAAGAGATGGGAGGACTATCTCCTATTTTTCCAGAAGAGACGGGCAATGAAACTGTGGCAGGAATACTAAACCCTTTAAGTGCTTTTTCCTACAAAACAAAATTTAACAACCCATCAGCACTTCCAAGTCTTGTGTCACACAATCGTAATCAAAGTTAGAGAAGATCTACCATATCAATTTTTGTAGAATTGACAAAATTTTCATCTCCCAAATGAAGCTCAACAACATTGCGCAAAACATTTTGGCTACACTTTTCAATCTTTCTGAAACCTTGATCACTTGTATCTTTGGAAATTTGCTCAGATGCTTCAGGTTTCTTAAAGGTGTTAGCATTTCCACTACAATTTTAAGAAGTAATTCATGCCACTTGTAAACCAGTTATATAACAGTGAGGATAAAAATGTGTAGAACATTTGAGGCTCAAGTAGATCAACACAATACCTCGATATTGGAACTTGCCCAACAGTTGGTAATGGAGCAGCAGAAGTATTAGGGAAATCATTAGTAAGCACATTGATAGTGGAGGGCTCCTGCATTGAAGAGGAAAAGAAAGCAAAATACTTGTCAGAAGAGCCCTCGTAGTGAAATATTAGAAAAATAATGTATGAAAAAAACATTTCAGTGATAAATCTGAACCTTGGCCTTCTCATCTCCATATAGTGCTCTGCATCTCTCAGCTGATTTCTTAACAGGGTAGATTTCATTAACACGTTGATTAATATATTTTGGGATCTTTAGTTGCTGGGTTCTCCTGATCTCATTATTCTTTACACTACAATACAAACAGTAAACAGTCAGCAAACAAATGTTCTTTTAAGGAAAATCAAACAAATGTAGTCATATAATATCATCATTTGTGGATTAGTGTACCCATCTGAACCCAGCAAAGGAGGCAACGCTCTTTCAGGTTGGGCACACCTTCGCTTCCGCTGTTCACCCTACCAAATATGCATGGACATTAATGCCAGTGAAGCAATTCAATTCCATATCAGTTTAGAGTTGACACTCTGACCATGTAATACCAGTGTAAACAATGACACAACTGTCATTTCATTACTTTCTTAGAGACAAGAATTAGAAAAACTGGAGAATGCCTTTAACTTAATAATGAAGATTCTTCCCCCCAAATAACTTGTTAAGTTCTGTCCAATAACTCGTTAAGTTCTGTCCAATTGATATTTGCAAAATTTAAATACAGATGGTCCTACTCTAATACCTTTGTCCAATTTGATTGAGTGACTAATCTTCCAAAAGAAGCTTAAATTATTAGGTAAGATTCAATCTGTATTTTTTTATTTAACAAAATTATGCAATTCTAAGATCAAAACCAAACAAATCTATGGTCAAGGATTACCCTAAGTTCTGAGGGGGTCTTCCTTTTTGTCGTCATACTGGACTTTGCTGCTCCAAATGTCGTCAAGGAATTGGAAGTTGAATTGATAAGAGCAACTTCAGCCATTACTCTATACTTTAGTACGCCATGTTGATTAGCAAAAGTTTTGCCCTACAAGAAGATATAGAAATTGGATCAGGAATTCTGACCAAAGGGCAGTTACGCATCACTTGGAATTAAGGGATTCCGAGTGAGAAATAATCGAATCGGCATCAATAAAACACTACCCTCCACTTTCACAACAGCGTGACTCTTCTAGCACAAACACCTCACCTGTTAGGAAAAATGATCAATATCGGACCTGAAATTTTCTTCCTTATGGTACGCAAAAGAGACATCCGTGCACAGTAGATAGTGTAACCATAGCAAGGCACCTCGTTTTAGAGAAAGGGTTTTCAAACTCAAGAACGATCCTGTCATGCCCAAACCCTAACATGCAGAAACCCTAAGCGCGAACCTACGAGATCGAAATCAAGTTGGTAGATGACTCCGAAAGCAATTACCTGCGAAAGTGATAGCTCGAATGATGACAGATCGAGGTGAGGAGCTGATGGAGCGGCGCGGAGATCCCGCACCGGAGAAAATAACTCTGCCAAGCGAAAGAGCGGAGCGGGAAGAGAAGGAGAGAGGCGGCGGTTTTGAAAAAAAAGAGGGGAAAGAAAGATAAATAATGAAATAGAATGCGGGCGAAGGGGGGAAAGACGAAAGTTTTAGGCAAGTTTTGTCCAGTTTGAAATTGGGCCTCGTGGCATTATGAAATGTCATTTTATTAGTTGAATTTTTGTTCACTCGTTTGTGATGTACACATTCATACTCCGAAGTGGATGGTTGGAAGCGCGTAGGACCTACTGGCCACATCCAATTGGGTGCTCGTGTTAAAAGAGAAAACTATCAGTTTCGTAATTTGAGTTTATCATCCGTTTAACTGACGGAAAAATAGACGTGCTCGGTTGAGATGGTTGCGTTAACTCAAACCAAACTTTCTATGCGGACCGAGTTTGGGTTCAAGGTTGGGCGCACTAAGAGGCTATGTCTATGCGCCCCTATGTGATTTAAGTCTTGTGTTCCATAATCCATGGTCTGCCTAGAGAGACCGTTTGGTTACCTCCAGGTGTAAATAATGCGAAATCAAATACTCATGAATAAAATTTGCGATCTATTATTTGATTACCACTAGGATTATAATTTTTATTTGCAAGTGTTTGGTTGACCACAAATAAAAGTTGTAATTTCACTTGCAACTATCATCTGCATATCTAGGTCTAGTAATTTTGGCTCGGTCCAATAGCCCGACACGATAAAATCATGCTCGAACCGCCCGTTATCGTGCCCGGACTGTTACCGAGCTGGCCCGATAAGACCCGAACAAATATCAAGCCAACTCGATAAGGCCCGAACAAAAATCAAGTCGAATCGAGCCTACACATTGTAGGCCTAGCCCGGCCCCATAGCCCGATAATAATTTTATTCACTATTGAGAAATCGGGCTATCGGGTCTGAATTGGCCAATAGCTCGATTTAGGCCCGATAGTCTAGTTCTGGCCAGATTCGAGACTAATAGCCTGATTTTGATTTTGATTTTTTTTGTTATCGTACTAACGGACCGGGTTGGCCCATTTACCATTCATGTCATGCGGGGATGGGGGTCCCGAGCCTGAACTTTTATCGAGTCGAGCACAATTTTTGTTCGGGTCGAGCTGGCTCGACCCGATATCTCTGGTTCGGCACGAATTGTCATGTCCAATAAGAGTTCAATGGAATTTAAAAACAATAACAAGCAAATGAAGACAAAAGGATAAATCTATCATTTTACCCAATAATAATTCATCAACTACAATGAAATCAGTCAACCAAGAATAACATTATTTTATACTCTAAATCACAATTTCGTTTAGTACAATATTTTTTATTATTTTTTATTATTTATCAAAATAAATTAATAATTTTATTATTGTATAATATTGAAAAATATAAAAAATCTACCAAACGACATTAAATATAAAATCTAACACTCAATCACGTTCAGCACGCGAAAATCTATAACTTTGATATTTATCTCGTATTCATCCGACGACTCTAAGTCGTCCAAATTAATTATTTTTAAATATTTAAATTATTATATTTGCATCTCGTAATTTTGTATTGCAGGCTTTTAGGGTTACAATTGCTTTTTGCAACATGCAAATAATATTAGACACACAACTTATAAATAATAAATATTGAAAAAAAAAATTGCAGTCAACACCAAATAAATTGATTTGTCAATTTGTTACAAGTAAAGTTAAGCTTTTTATTTATTATTTGTGCTTGGTGCATCTTGAGTCTAATAACAAAAGTTAAAAAATTATTTAATTCCTTCGTTCTACACCACAAAATTGTTTCACTCTAATATAGTAAAATTATTTATCCTTAAAATCATTTTAGTGCACAATTAAATTAATTAGGTAATAATTATGTCAGTATACATTTATTTCACATGATATAAAACATAAATAGGATGTGTCAAATCCTATCTGTCATTTATTTCGGTTCGAGCGTTAGTAGGGTCTAACCCATACTATGGCCAAGGGGCGCATTGGCCTCCTAAAAGTTTTTCAAAAAAAATAAATATTAAAGATAATTTGATAATTTTAAAAAAAAAATGATCAAATTGTAAATATATTATTAAGTTCAAACACTTCTAATTAATTTATTCATACCCTAGTGGTTAGTATTAGTGTGTTTTTCTTATAGGTTTTTGGTTCAAATATCTTTACTTTTTATGTGCATTATTTTTATTTTTCATAATGATTTAATATAAAGTTGTTTTAAAAAAACTCCAAATCATTCTCTATTAATTTTTCAACTTAAGCCCAAAATATTCTCTATTAATTTATATGCTAAGTCCAAATTTTTTTCCTTTATTTTTTTTTGTTCTCTAAAACTCTCGTGTTGATTTCATTCTTAATGCATTTTTGTATGTTATCATCCATACTTATATTATTTTTGTATGAACTTTTATAGATGAATTATTTAATATATGATTGAATAATTAGTTTACTCATTAAGTACTCAACAAAAAATTTATAAAATGAATAAAAGAAATATACTTCATTCATGATTGTAAATTTTATTTTAATTAAGAACCTGAATTCAAAAATAATGAATTTTATTAATCATCCATATCAATTATATAATAAATGTTCATGATGAATAATATTTATTTTTGTAACATAAATTATGCATTCAAGTTGGTTTTTTTTACTTTTGGTATAACATCGAGTATAATGCACTCAAGAGCAATTATTTGTTTGTATGTATTTGTAATTTCGTCAATCTTTTATTAGTTTCTTAGTTTTCTTCACATAGTATATTTCATAAAGCTGGTCCTCAATGCAAGCAAGACGACACTTACATTGCAGTATAATGTGCTTTGGGTAATTGAGATGAAAGACATAAAGTATTCTCTTTTAAAAGTGCAATAACATAATTATTTTTATTTTGAAGACTTTAGTAGTATTTTCAAAATATGGACATAGATAAACAAAAAAATTTACTAGTCATAAGTTATGATTTTAATACCCTCATCTTAACCCCAACGGTGCAAACCTACGACGATTATTAATCTACTCACTACTAGCCCAAGACTTATCCCAGAGGAACGGTGATCTCTCATACTTCCCACTTCATGGCAAAAATTCATGTATGTAATGCATGGGGGCTTTTATAGGCCCGGGCAGACACGTTTCCTCTAACGATCGTTCGCTATTTTCCCCATTAACAGGGCCACATCCGTAGTCAACAGCCGGCAACCAATTGCCTTGAAAGTTACCAATTGAATCTCCAATCATAATTACCTTTTGTCGGAATTAATAACTACATATGCAGTTGGCACACAAAAATGTGTCTCTCCGTGCAACCACTGCATTTACTACAAAAGTTGAAAGGTCACAAAGTAATGCTCGTCGATTCGTCAAAGTCTCCTTACAACACATCAGCTGAAGAATCACCCGATGTTCGTCTACTAGACCGAGATTATAGGCCGACATACTACTAGATTTCGATACGAAGTTCTCGGACTTCGACCAAGATCGGGGGCTGTGGACTGAACTAGCATTTTGGGTCCGATTGGATTGGGCCCATAAGTGCCCACACTCATGAACAGACTCAATTCAAGCCACACACGACTTAGCCCGAGGGCTCCACCCGGCTATACAAGGACATTTACTTTCTCATTAATTATGAGGGATCCATCAATTACGAGCCCGACATCTTCGGGATCAACCTCGACCCATTCTGAGCACATCCCTACAAGATTACCGAGAAGTATCATCGCTGGACATCCATCATCCTGCATTATATACCTAAATTGGATGAATAACCTAGGAAAATGGTTTCATCTATTTTAGAATCAAATTTACCTAAAATTTCCTTAGTATTCAAAATCAAACATTTACACCCAAAAACTCTAAAGTAACTAGCATTAGGTGCTCTACCATGCCAAAATTCAAAAGGTGTTTTCTTGATATTTGACCTTAACAAAATACAGTTTAAAACATAACTTTCAACCACCCCATTTTGTTTGAGGGTTCTAGGAGAAGAAAAAGTATGCTAAATCCCAAAATTTTTACAAAACTCATTTTTTTTTAATTTTCAAATTCTCCACCATTATTACTTCCAATTTTCGAAATGTAAAATCCTTTTCATTCACAACTTCTTCTTGCAAACATTTTTTAAAAAAAATCAAAAATTTCACTCTTATTTGGCTAAGAAGAAAACTCATGTGAAACGAGAAAAATCATCAACCAAAACATAAATATAAAGTTTGCCACCAAGATTTGCAACTAGGGATGACAACGAACGATTAATCGTATTTTTATGGATAATCGAAATTGAAACTGTTTACAAAACCTCTATCCAAAATTGAAACCAAAATCAATAGATTTTTAATATTGCTATTTGAAACTGAAATTGCTTAACCGTCGAAAATTCGACGATTAACAGAACCAGCTTAAACAGTTTGGATAGATACAATTAACTGGTTATTAAATAGTTAACTGATTGCTAAGCAGATAACCATTACTAAAAAATAAAACATTTATAATTACACATACATATATATAATCAGTTTCAGTTATCGATTATCCACGAACCGATAATCGAAATCGAATGATTGGTAACCGAAACCAAACCAAATTAAACTAATTATTTGAATTCATTAATCGAAATTGAAACTAAACCGTGAAATCACTATCCAAAATTGAGTTTTGTGGTTCGATTAATAGGTTAACCGCAAAGAACCGGTTCCAATTGTCATCCCTACTTGCAACATCACAAAGACCAACCAAAATCCATGTGAACAAGTTTCAAAATCCTTGAAGTGGTTGTTGGCTTTAGGTTTTCAACCTTGGTCTTAATCTCGATTTTGATGATAACAAACATGGAACTAATATTTCACTAAGAAATCTTTCAGATTTCATATCAGTTAGCGTTCGATGTCCTCGATCGAAAATATCGAAAGAAATCAAAAAATCGGAAGGACATTGATAGTCGCGCTCGGGTTCGTCACGGAAATTTCTCAAAGCTCGA
The DNA here is from genome assembly GCA_034359265.1 of Canna indica. Taxonomy (NCBI): domain Eukaryota; kingdom Viridiplantae; phylum Streptophyta; class Magnoliopsida; order Zingiberales; family Cannaceae; genus Canna; species Canna indica. The sequence goes on from CP136891.1 coordinate 28,933,724, forward strand.
CGAGTGCACCAAAGTCGCATTGGACGAGTCTAAAGATCAAATGAAAAGCTCTCCAAGTTTATGCTCGTTGAAAGCCGAAACCCGAAAATGAAGCATGCAAGAGAAAATGCTGAAAAATCAATATCAGCCTATGTTCGGTCGACCGGTCGGTCGACCGAAAAGTGTAAGAGAAAAGGCAGTAGCCCTTTCGGTCGATCGGTCGGTTGACCAAATAGTGCCAAAAATTGGAAGTGGCTACTTCGGTCGACCGGGCGATTGACCAATAGAGGCCGAAACCTAGCAGAGGACACGTCGGTCGACCGGACTGCAGATCGCCAAAGTCGCAATCTGTGTCGATCGATCGGGCGGTCGACTAGATTGCGGGAATGCAAATTTGCGTTTGGCGGTCGACCCGTCGGTCGACCGCACAGAGAGAATTAGCAGCGGTCGCTCTAAGCGATCGATCGGTCGGTCGACTGGCCAATCGACCGAGCGGCTGTAATGGCTAGATTTTAGCCCATTGAGCTATTGTTTATTTGAGAGGGTATAAATATACCTCATATAACTTATTTAATCTCTCTCCTCTCATTGTTACAGATTTAATTGAGCATTCAAAGGAGATTTTTAAGCCTTCCAAAAGATTAAGTGCTTGCGCTCGGTCCTTCCGCCGACAACTTCTTCAAACGCACACTCTGTCTCAACTCGGGAATTGATTCGAGCTCTACGACTCGGCGAGTTAGAGGTTCCAAGGCTTGGAAGAGAGCATTTATTATTGGTTTTATTCTAAGCTTTTTTTCATTGTAATTTTAACTGTTTATTTGAACTTATTTTTTCTTGGATTTGAGATTGTGAAGACCTATGCTGTTAGGTCTTGTGTGGAAGTGTTTACCCTATTGTGAAGGTGTAAAGCCACTTGTGTAAATATAATTTAATAGGATTAGTCGAGTTGTCCCTTAGGGTTGAGGTGGAAGAGTGCTCTAGGTAAGAATGCAGTGACTTTCGGGTGTGGAAGTGCCTTAGGTCGAGAGTGCGACTCTTCGAGTCAAAGTCCTCATTGTAAGGGAAACAAGAATTAATCTAGTAAACCTAGTTTAGAAATCCTAAGCGGAGTAGGCATTGGGGTCGAACCACTATAAATTTGTGTGTTTGCATTGATACTCTATTTGTGCTTAATTGTTTATCTTGCTTCCGCATCCACTCGTAAAATTACAATTTACCTAAGCAATTTGAGAAATGATTAAAATTGGATTTATGCTAATTAATTTAGTAAACACACTATTAATCCCCCTCTAGTGCTGCCATTTCGACTATAGTGGTAACTTGATTAATGATATGTAAAGAAGATTTGGCTTATTTTCTATGTTGACATGAATCATAAAGCCTATCTTTTTAAATTTAATTTTTAAAATTCCTCTAATAAGTTAGTTTTTTTTAGAAATCTCTTGAATGAGTCTCATTCTAGAATGCCCTAGTCTATGATGTCATATATGTAAATTATGTTGCCTACGATATTTGTTGGCAATTGATGTTTTTGGTTCTGTCCATTTACACTTTTCTTACTCAAATATTTGTGTCTTATTATTATACATTCTATGTACAAGTTATTATTTCTAGTGATGCATGCAACTTATATTATCTATGATATTTCACTACTGTAATTAATAACGATCTTCACCGACGGCTAGTTCTATTGGTAAACTGTTGTTGAAGACCTTATATCACCAACGGCGAGCAATGGTAGGGCCCGTTGCAACTACGTCGTGGTAGAAAAATGTGTCGCTGATAACTTAGCAACGTATCCGCAACGGCCATGTCAGTCATTGCTAATATGATATCAGCCACGGCTCAGCAATGACCCACTTCTGTTGCTGATATCATTATCAGCCACGACTCAACAACGACCCACTTTAGTTGCTGATATTATTATCAGCCACGGTTCCGCAATGGCAGCTCTGTTGTTGCGGATATTGATATCAGCAATGGGTCGTCATCCAAAGTAATGTTGTTGCTGAAAGTCGATTACTAAGCCGTTGCTGAAAGTCAGTTGCTAAGCCATTGTTGTAGGCCATCAACAACGGCTTTGAGGTTGCGAACCAAGAATTACGATATGACTTTGAAACGGACGACCGTGGGAAAGCCGTCACTGATGTTGTTAACCTATAATTGAAAAAATTGAAAGTTAGAAATTTACATTGATACATTTTTTTAACCTGATACATAACTCACACACCCAAACGTACACACATCCATCCATTCACATACACATACACATACATTCATAACATCACAGATACACCCAGATATACATCAAAATAATTATATTTATAATTATAATTATCCACAATCGTATAAAAAGTATACGAAATCAAAACTATCGTAAGTGAACAATATCAAAACTATCGTAAGTTATGCATAACAAAAATATCCAAGTCATAACAAGTCAAGTCATAAAACAAGATAAAATCTCACTACGACGTTGGATGATGGTCGGGATCATGCGGCGGGGTCTGTAGTGCCTGAGTGTAGACTGGAGTGGACTGAATTGAGGACAATGGATCTGGTGTCAAAGGCATGCCAACTCCGGTATGAGCTGAGATATTGTGTAACATAACATGCATCTCCGCTATCATCTGACTCTGACGCTCCATCATCTCACTCTGACGCGCGATCGACTCCTCCAATGTCACTATTCGGCTTTGATCCTGAACTCGGGAGATGGAGGGCCGCTCACCGACAATCGAAGGGGTCGGTGGCCCGAGCACGGCTCGCGCATGACCACTGTCTGCAAAACAAATATACGTGGCCGTGGTCCTAGCCACCAGCGGCATCGACCCACGCTCGCGCGTAAAAGTCATCGGGGTGCCCCCGTATTGCATCACCGTCAAATCGAAACTCATTTGTTAGAGCTCCACAATCAAAATGTCGATACATCCAACTTCGATCGCCCGACATGATTCTATCAATAAATGACTATATCTTCAATTAATGTCTTTAGGTGATATGATCCTATTCCATTCTGAATTAATGTTATTCATATTGCACTAAGTATTTTTTTTAACCGTTAACTTCATTCTAAATTTTGGCAGCATCTCCCTACAGTTCTCCGAATACGCATATCATTTGGGCGCGTATTAAAGAACAAGGGAGATACAATAGTCAAAAATTATGAATGAGTATCCGTTAAAAGAAATAACTAAGTGCAATACAAATAATTGTGTTATCAAATTCTTCAATTAGGGACAATTCAAGGGTTGTATGTCGTATAAAAGATCATCTACTTTATTTACACGAACATACAACCTCCAAATGGATCTAAGGTTTTGCAAAATCATATCTGACTCGTCGATGCGTACGTGAAACATATCAACTAGTCGGATTGATGATTATTTTTTAAGTTTGTGGATGTCATCGCGAGTCCACAATGGTGCGAGTCCTTAGGTTCCGACCCCAACACCGGTGACAACGTCCACAATGGTTTAATTTTATCGGCTCGAGTATTAATTAACAGAAATAATTAACACTAATTAATAGAAATAATTAACACCAAATAATTAACACTAATTAACACTAACAATTAACCAAAATAAATAAATTAGGGTTTGATTAAACCCCAATCAAACTATGATTAGGTTCCCTAATCACATTTTAATTAGGGTTTAATTAAACCCTAATCATGTTTGATTAGGGTTTAATTAAACCCTAATTAAAAACCTAACAGTGTGCTAACAGTGGACGCCCACCGTTAGCACATTATTTTGGCGTCGGCGTCTAGTGTCCCATGTCGGACACTAGACAAGGGTCCGACGACCGGAGGTCGGCTGAAACCCTAAGGTTTCGATCGGCCCTAATGATGGAGAAGAGGCCGACGAGATTACCTGGAGGCGCGTGCGACAATAGCGGCAGGAGTTGGCGGGCGCAGCGACGGTGTTGGCGGGCGGCGGCGAGCAGCGACAGCGGCAGATCGAGTGGCGAGCAACGGTGCCGGCGTGGAGGAGAAGGAAGCAGGAGAAGAAAGGAGGCAGGCGCTATCGCATAGTTAAATATACTTATCAATAGATAAATAATGCAACGGCCGACACGGCCTCCGTTAAGTCGTTGGTGATAAGTATTTTATTTTTGCACCGCGAGCGCGCCATCAACTAACGAACGACGGATACACAAGACGTACGTAAGCTGTTGCCAATGTAATAATATCATCATCAATAGTCGACGCGGCCTCCTCTAAGATGTTGCTGATAAGTTATTTTATTTGTGTGTCGTGTTCGCGCCATCGACTTGTAAGCAACAACTGCAGCGGTTGTAAGGAAGTCGTTGCAGATATAGCACATCTGCAATGGCCCGAGCGGCCGTAGGAACGTCGTGGGTCATTTCCAACTATTTGGGCGGCCGTGGGTGATGGTCGTCGATGATTCTAAAATTTTTAGTAATGTTTGTTGGCAATTGATGTTTTTGGTTATGTCCATTTATAATTTTTTTACTCAAATATTGAAGTTGGTACAAGCCAACGAGAAGATGTGTTGGAAACATTTGAAAATAGGTTGGCAAATTTTTTTTGTCATTGACACGGGCATGTTTTCTCAATGTAAATGTAAGTGATAATTCTTTGATCTGACTGCATTTTTGTTTAGAATAAAATGAACCTAGGAAGGCAATATATTAACAACGATTCCAAACTATAATGATTCATGTACATAGAAAGGTTCATTATGACATTGAACAACAAGTGATATATACCACTTGGCTGTAATTGGAAAAATTGTTCATTATTAGTTGTATATGTTCCCTTGGAAGGCATGCCACTGATAGATTTTATAATGATCCATGCACATAGAAAGGCTCACTGTGACATTGAACAACAAGTGATATATACCACTTGGCTGTCATTATGAGTTGTATATGTACCCTTGGAAGGCATGCAACTGATAGATTTTTATTCTTAAATCATTTTTTAGAAAACAGATTTACAATTTTGATGATAGTTTAGACTGCGTAGTATCATTGTAAGGGTAATATGTAAGAATAATTGCATATTTTTTCTTTTTATTTATTTTCTCCATCTTCTATCCGAACACTCCGAAGAAAATATACGATGGACTTCCAATAATAATGTATTGGACACTAGGATATAATCATCAATCAGTCGGTCTCACGTATATATCCACGAGTAATAAAAGAGGCAGGATTTAAGAGTAATCAAATTCACATTTTTTGCATACCCTTACTTGGCATCCTTCTTTATCCAAAGTAAAGGTAGCAATGGGCTAAGTTGACACATGAGCGGTACAAGCCTCGCTTGAAATAGGTTATCCTAGGTTCGGTTCGACAAAAAATTAATTTGAATTGAACCCATACAAGACTGTGCCCAAAGAACATGCTAGACTCGTCCCTGGGGCACGCGTGGGTCATTTTGTGCGAGGCACATAGCTTGGGACCCAGACCATTTGGCGGCAAGCGCAGACCTAGACTTTGTAGGATGACAAGCGTATACCTGCATTTAAGCCTACACACTTTTCCAATGTTGGGAAGACGTGCAAGGTTGAGAAGGTGGGCGGGTGGCACAATTTTACTACAATGTATAGTGTACTATTTAATTATAGGGAAAATGCGTAATTTAATCACTCAATTATCTCAGTTTTTTCACTTTGGTCCCTTAATTAAAAATACGGTCACATGAATCCTAATTTTATTCTCTGTTTTCGGTTAAGTCCATACCCAATTACAGCATTAAAAATAATCTATGTGGCAAACATTTTTGATGGTGTGACCTATTTTTTAAAACAACATGGCTTACGTGCATGAGAAGAGGGTTTATAAATTGAAAGTAACATGAAAAAAAAAACTAATTTCGTCCCTCAACTATCTCGTTATTTTCACTTTGGTCTCTCAAACAAACAAAATGCAAAACAACTTCACAATATAAGTAGCTTCATTACATTAAGCAAAACATGTACAATTTGGTTCATATCTTGTCCAACAAACCATTAGAAGAAAAAACAACTACCCTAACAATATTAATAGATTGTTAGATCCAAGATAATTACTTGAATATATCAATTTTGACATCTCCAAATTGCATCCTCAACTATCACATTTGTATCAATTGCATCCCTCCGTCAAAAATTCGTCAGCTACCCCGTTAACCTTGTGACATGGCATGCACACGTGTATTAAAAAATAATTTTTTATTCGAAACTGATTTTAAAAAATTGTTTTTTCAAAACATTTTTGATCTCCGGCGCTGCCATGAATTAGATTCAGCTATTGTATATAGAAAGTAGGAACATAGAGCTTGTCCACGTGTGCTTCACACGTGAACAAGTCAGAATAGTTATATAAAAAATAATTTTTTATTCATATTACTTTTTAAAAAATATAATTTTTTAATCCACGTGTACAACACACATGGACATCAAAAAGATTTTAGAATAATAATAATATTTTAATCAATTTCGAATAATTTTTTTTAATACACATGTGCATGTCACGTCACAAGGTTAATAGGATAGCTAATAGAATTTTGACGGAGGAATGCAATTGATACAAATGTGATAGTTGAGGATGTAATTTGAAGAAGTCAAAGTTCAGAATATATTCAAGTAATTACCCTTAGATCTATTAATTTCATAAGTATGTCAAATCTAAAAAAAATTCTGTAATAAAATGCATATATAAGTATAAGTCGTTAGGAACTTTGATCAAACTCATGAACATGCCTATACCCCGCAGCCTAACTCATGCACATGCCAACTCATGAAAATATAGCGGAAAGAAATAACAGTTTTATTATAAAAGAGAAACCAAAGCAGTAAAGTTTTTAACAAAAAGTCCAAGTGCGGAATTAAATAAATCAAAGTCCATTAGTTCTTTTAACAAGTAAAAATTGAAATGAAAGACATGAACGTCCCCAATGGACTACAACTCCAAAAACACAAAATCACAAGTGCATGACAAAACTACTACAGACTCAACTATGATCCATAACTAGGACTGCTATGAGATCAGTGTAGCTCCTCTGCCCTCCAATCGCGCCAAGTGCTCTAGTCCACCTCACCGGTCATGCTCGGCAAAACAAAAACAAATGACAACATATGACTTCAAAGAACTCAGTGAGCGATTCTACCAACCCCCACGAAAAACCAAACACAGATATGAAGTATAAAGCAAAACTTTTGACTCAAGCAGGAAAGGTCACAAGGGAGTAACTAGCTAACAGGTCATTTGGCCACCACATGCCCAAAAGCATCCAACACTCTAGTAGTGAAGTGCATCAGGCCTAAGCCTATCATGCCCTAAGGCAACAACACATACTAGGATAATCGAGATTGACCCATCCGAACTTATCCTAATATAAAGAATCTCGGGAGCAATCGAGATTGGCCCGTCCGAACTTGCTCTACGAGACGCGAAGGAACAATCGGGAATCGCCCGTCCAAACTTGCCCCTTTAAGATATCACAGGAATAATCGAGATTTGCCTGTCCAAACTTATTCCTTAAAAGCAACTCGAGAATAATCGAGATTTGCCCGTCTGAACTTATTCCACTAGGCAATTAAAATTTTAATCACCAAGATTAGGATTTTATTTTAGGGTTTTATTTTAGCTTACTGTTGTGTCCGAAACTAATGTATCTAACCCGAATCGGGTCTCCAGAGTATGTCATATGTTTCTAAACTATGTTTTTTGGTCAAAAAGATAGATTACACGGCTATGTTCAGAAAACTACACACACCACAACAAATATTTCAAAAATAACACAGATTCATCATCTCAGCATGAAATTCCAGCAAGATTGATTTTTCAGCATGACATGGAAATAAATCCAAAATTTACAAAAATTAGATCTCTAATTATCACCAAAATAGAATACAAATCTTGAGATAATCTAATAATTTTTTTATGCATTAAACAAGGCAAACAAGCATCAATCATCATCTTTAACAAGAATCGAGTATCATTATCAAGAACTTATCTCAAGATCACACATGGCATCAACATCAAGATCTTAACTTGTAACACATGAGTTCATCCCAAAAATCATAGGTTTATTGCAAGACATGCTTTGGCATATAAGAACCTAAATTAACAAGCGATTTAAGGCATAGGTCTCAAGAACACACAAAAATCTTCTCTTAAGCATTTTATCAAACACCTAGAGGGCAACCTCACCTTCACCTTGGCTGAGCACCCCTAGGATCATCCTAGGGTTGTCAAGCCCCATAAGGGAGAGTTTAGGGCCTCCTCAAGCACGATAAAAAAAAAGAGCGGCGAGAATTTGAGAGATGGTCGGAAAACAAATCAAGAACATCTTTGTCTTCAAGAACGGCTTCAAGAACTTGAAGAAACTCGAGAAGAAGGAGCGGTAAAACCACTCACCAAAAATAGGAAGGAGGATTAGAGGAGAAATCCCGATCGACGGCCTCTGAATCCGGCTCCAAGAGATGGCGGCTCAGCTCCACCAAGGGGGAAGAGGGGGCGGCGGCTCTCCTCAAGCCGACGGCTCCAAGAAGTGGAAAAGGAGGGGCGACTCCTCCTCAAGCCAACGACTTGACTTCCAAGGGAAAGAGAAGATAGGGGGATGGCTTGGCGACTAGGCTTGAGGGCGGCGGCTCCAAGGAAGAGGAAGAGGGGAGAGGGGCAACTTGGCTTGGCTTGGCTGGGCGATTCGTCTCTCCACACGGCTTGTGCGGCTCTAATAGGGAGACACAAGGCAAGGGGGGGGGGGTTATAATTCCCTCCTCAAACCTAATTTCACTAACCCTCTTAGCAAACCTGCATCCGCCTCGAACCGAATCCAAACCCGCTAATCCGACTAAACTTAATTAACTCACTCTAACCCCATGAATAAATACAAGAAACAAACACATGCACATCCACATGTAGCATAATCAAATCAATTAGCTATATGATTATAATTCATAATTCAACTTACCCGAGCTCGGAAGCTCGCATGGGACCATGAGTCGACTCCTCTCAACCTCGAACTAGCCCGCTAGACTGGCAAACACAAACAATAAAAGAAAATAAATAAATAAATAATATCTAGGATATTATAATCCTCCCTCTTTAAAGAAATTTCATCTTTGAATTTTGGAAAAAGAAACTCAAGGACTCACCGGATCATTAAACAATGAAGGATAACGCTCCCTCATATCATGCTCCACTTCCTAGGTGGCGTCCTACCTAGAATGGTGCTCCCACCTGACCTTAACCAAGGGAATCTCGTTGGACCTCAATTTCCTGATCTGACGGTCTAGCACCTCAACTGGTCGCTCATCAAAAGAGACTGCTGAATCCACCTCCACTGCGGTAGGCTCAATCATATGGGACTCATCCCGAACATACTTCTTCAGCATGGATATATGAAACACTCGATGCACCCGGTCCATACTGGGAGGTAAGGCCAACTCATATGCCACAGCTCCCCTACGTTTAAGAATAGGAAACAACCCAATGAACTTAGGGCTTAGTTTTCATTTCTTACCAAATCTCACCACCCCGTTCATAGGGGACACCTTGAGGAACACAATGTCCCCCTCAGCAAACTCTACCTCCTTGACATTTTCATCTGCATATATCTTCTGACGACTCTGAGCTGCCAACAACCTTTCCCTGATTAGCTTCATCTTTTCTACCGCCTCCTCAACCAAGTCAGGTCCCATCATAAGGGAATCCCCTGCCTCAAACTAACCTATAGGCGACCTGCATCTCCGCCCATATAATGCCTCAAATGGGGCCATCCCGATGCTGTTGTGATAGCTGTTATTGTAGGCAAACTCAATTAGGGGTAAATGCCTCTCCCAACCACTCTCCAAATCTAGGACACATGCTTTTGGTATATCCTCCAACGTCTGAATGGTCCACTCCGACTGACTATTTGTTTGGGGGTGAAATACAGTGCTGAACCGAACCTAAGTGCCCAATGCCTCCTGGAAAGACTGCCAAAATCGAGCTGTGAACTGAGTATCCCGATCTGAGATGATCATAACCAGAACACCATGATAAGTGATGATTCGATCTAAGAACAACCTCGCATACTGCTCGGCTGAAAAGGTCATCCTGATTGGTATAAAATATGACATCTTGGTTAGGCGATCCACCACTACCCATATAGAATCATTGTCATTCCCAGACTTTGGCAATCCCGTCATAAAATCCATGGTTATCTTCTCCCATTTCCACTTTGGTACTTCTAGGTTCTGGAGCAACCCTGCCGACTTCAAATGTTTAGCCTTAACCCGCTGACACACCAGGCACTTAGACACGAACTCGGCCACCTCTCTTTTTATGCATTTCCATCAATAATTCTGCCTTAGATCTCGATACATCTTTGTGGCTCTCGGATGCATAATGTATGTGGATCGATGAGCTATCTCTAACACTTGCTTGCGAACCTCGGCCATATCTGGCACCACTATCTTGTTCTTAAATCTCAGGACACCCTCTGAGTCAATAACAAAACCATTATCGGCATCGCCTCTCCTGGCCAAATCCTTAGTGAGTGCACAGAAAGTATCCTCCTCCTGTACTGTCTGCAGCATGTCTACCAATTTGGACTGCACCCTCAAGTGAGCCACCAGCGCACCAGAAGTTGATACTGACAAGACTGCCCCGCCATCCAAACACATGACCAAAACCTGAGCCAACGGCCTCCTCCTGATTGCCAAATGCGCCAGACTCCCCATAGACTTCTTGCTCAAAGCATCAACCACCACATTTGCCTTTCCCGGATGGTACATGATCGTGCAGTCATAGTCCTTCAAGAGTTCAAGCCATCTTCTCTGCCTTAGGTTCAACTCCTTTTGGGTGAGTAAATACTGGAGGCTCTTATGATCAGTGTATATCTCGCAAGCCTCGCCAAAAAGGTAGTGACACCACAACTTCAATGTGAACACTACTGTTGCTAGCTCAAGATCATTAGTCGGGTAATTCTTCTCATGGACCTTCAACTGCCTTGAGGCATAAGCTATCACCCTGCCATTCTGCATCAACACACAATCCAAGCCAACTCGTGAGGCATCACAGTAAACAATAAATCCTCCCGAGCTTGAGGGTACTGCCAGAACAGGTGCCGACGTTAAGCGGTCCTTGAGCTTCAGAAAGCTCTCCTCGCACTTACTGTCCCATTCGAACTTGATCTTCTTCTGAGTCAGGCGGGTCAATGGCGCTGCAATCCTGGAGAAATTCTCCATAAATTTCCTATAGTAACCTGTCAACCCCAGAAAGCTACGAATCTCTACGACATTAATCGACCTCATCCAATTCTAAACTATTTCTATCTTTGCGGGGGTCCACCTTTACCCCTTCCCTAGACACCACATGGCCAAGGAACCTCACACTCTTTAGCTAGAACTCCCACTTGGAGAATTTGGCATGCAAGTGGTGCTTCCGAAGAGTCTCTAGAACCATCTACAAGTGCTCATCATGCTCCTCTGTACTCCTGGAATATATCAAGATATCATCAATGAACACTATCACAAATTTATCCAAGTATTCCCTGAACACTCGGTTCATCAGGTCCATAAATGTTGTAGGTGCATTAGTTAGCCCGAAGGAAATCACCAGGAACTCAAAGTGCCCATACCTTGACCTAAAAGCAGTCTTAGGGACGTCATTATCCCGGATTCTCAACTGATGATACCCTGACCGCAAGTCAATCTTAGAGAACCACTGAGCTCTCTGAAGCTGATCAAATAAATCATCGATCCTGGGTAGCGGGTACCGATTCTTCACCGTCACCTTATTAAGCTGTCAGTAATCAATGCATATCATCATGGATTCATCCTTCTTTTTCACAAAGAGCACTAGAGCACCCCAAGGAGAAACACTTGGACGAATGAAGCCCAACTCAAGTAGCTCCTGCAACTGGGATTTCAACTCCATCAACTCAACTGGTGCCATCCGGTATGGCGAAATGGAGATCGGCTTCACATCAGGCTGCAAATTAATGCAAAACTCAATCTCCCTCTCTGGAGGCAACCCTGGCAACTCCTCCGAAAAAACATAAGAGAATCAACATACCACGGGCGTCCCCTCGATATCTCTAGCCGCATCTCCACCTCTCTCTGCCACCGATACAAAAGCCAAGAAGGACTGACATCCACCCATAAGTAGCTTTCGGGCCTTGAGAGCCAAGATGGCTGCCAACGAGTCCCCCCTTCCCTCACCCTGGAAGGAAAACTAGGGCAATTCGGGCTTATTGAAGGTCACAGTCTTAGCCCTACAATCGACTGAAGCGAAATGATCCGCCAACCAGTTGTTGGGTTAAATGGCCACACTGGAGGGGGGTGAATAGTATGTTAACTAATAAATTAGCCTAAATTTGATTTTTAATCGTTTCTTAAATTATTTAGGCAGTTCACAATTAAACGACTAAATGCGGAAGCGGATAATAAAGAAAACAATGCTAACACAAGTACTTATAGTGGTTCGGCCTCAATGTCTACTCCACTACCTAAGCACCCCGCTTAGGATTTCCAAACTAAGCTTTACTAGATTAATTTTGTTTCCCTTACAATGAGGACTTTGACCCGAAGAGTCTCGCTCTCAACCTAAGACGCTTCCACACTCGGAAGTCTCCGCCTTCTTACCAAGAGCACTCTTCCACCTCAACCCTAAGGGATAACTCAACTAATCCTAGTAAACTACGTTTACACCGGTGGATTTAAACCTCAAACACCAAGGCTATCACCCAATTTTAAGACCTAACAATCCTAGGTCTTCACAAGCACAAATCCAAAGAAAACAATGTTCAAATAACAATTAAAATTACAACAAAAAGAGCTTAAAGAGTAAACCAAGGTTAAATGCTCTTTTCCAAACCTTCAAGCCTTCAACTTGCCAGTAAATGAGCTTGAGTCGTAGCAGAGTTGAGGAGTAGTTGGCGCTTGAAGAAGAACGTTGACGAAAGAGCAGAGCGCACTGCAATCGATCTCTTTGATGGCTTAAATCACTTCTTAAAATGCTCAATTAAATCTATAAGAGAGGTTAAAGGAGTTAAATAAGGGATATTTATAACCTCTCAAAGAAACAACAGCTCAACAGGCGAAAACTAGCCATTGCCGTCGTTCGGTCGCATGCCGGTCTATCATCGGTCGATCGATCGATCGACTGCTCGAGTGACCGCTGGCTCAACCTCTCTGTGCAGTCGACCGATCGGTTGACCGATGCTTGTTCTGCCAAATTTTGGCATTAGTCGGTCGACCGCCCGATCAACCGAAGTAGCCACTGCCAATTTTTGGCACTATTCAGTCTACCGATCGGTCGACCGAAATGGCTACTGCCATTTTTTTAACCCTATTCGGTCGATCGATCGATCGACCGAACCTAGGCTGAACTTGATTTCTTCAGCCTTCTTCTTGCGCGCTTCGTTTTTGGGTTCCGACTTTTAACGAGCATCAACTTGGAGAGCTTTTTATGTGATCTTTGGACTCGTCCAATACATATTTGGTGCATACGTCGAACTTTGAGATATTCCACGATGAACCCGAGCACGACGATCAATGTCCTTTCGATTTTCCAATTTCTTTCGATATTTTCGATCGAGGATATCGAACGTAATCGAAATGGAACCTGAAAGATTTTCTTAGTGAAACATTAGTTCCATATTTGTTATCATCAAAACTAATATTAAGACCAAGGTTGAAAACCTTAGGCCAACACCAGTCCATGCCCAAAATTACATCAAGCTCCAGCATCGGCGGGAGTGTCAATTCAGCCATCAGCACGTGCCCACAAATGACCACCTCGCAGTGAAGTGCATCAGGTCTAAGCCTATCATGCCCTAAGGCAACAACACATATTAGGATAATCGAGATTGGCCCATCCAAACTTATCATAATATAAAGAAACTCGGGAGCAATCGAGATTGGCCCATCCGAACTTGCTCCACGAGACGTGAAGGAACAATCATGAATCGCCCATCCAAACTTGCCCCTTTAAGATATCACATGAATAATCGAGATTTGCCCGTCTAAACTTATTCCTTAAAAACAACTCGAGAATAATTGGGATTTGTCCGTCCGAACTTATTCCACGAGGCCACACAGGAATAATCGGGATTACCCATCCGAACTTGTCCCAAAAGATAACATAGGAATAATCAGGATTCGCTCATTCGAAATTATTCCTTTAAATATAGAATCTTGGGAACAATCGGGATTTGTCCATCCGAACTTGTTCTACAAGATACGCAGGAATAATCGGGATTTGCCCATCCGAACTTGTTCCACAGGTTGGGAATTAACCATCCACCTTTCGGGCCTAGCCCGCAAATTGGGTCCTAACCGAGCCTCTTCGCCATTCATAAAGATATGTCGCAACATGACCTAAGTCAAAAGTCTACTACGGGGTCTTAGGGATGCATCAATTGGGAAGACTCTACAATACCCAATACCCGATCCCAACTCCTAGACCCGTAATGTCATAAACCCGTGAGATTTTATTTCATGCCTAGACTTTATATGTTGGTTCATAATAGATTATACTGCCCCCTTCCTCAATTTTAATTACCAAGATTAGAGTTTTGTTTTAGGGGTTTGTTTTAGGGTTTTGTTTTAGCTTACTATTGTGCCCAAAACTAATGTATCTAATCCGAATCGGATCTCCAGAGTGTATCCTATGTTTCCAAACTATGTTTTCTGGTCAAAACGATAGGTTACACGGCTATGTTCAGAAAACTACACACACCACAACAAGTATTTAAAAAATAACACAGATTCATCATCTCAGCATGAAATTTCAGCAAGATTGATTTTTCAGCATGACATGAAAATAAATCCGAAATTTACAAAAATTAGATATCTAATTATCACCAAAACAAAATACAAATCTTGATATAATCTAACAATTTTTCTATGCATTAAACAAGACAAACAAGCATCAATCATCATCTTTAAACAAGAATCAAGTATTATTATCAAGAACTTATCTCAAGATCACACATGACATCAACATCAAGATCTTAACTTGTAACACATGAGTTCACCCCAAAAATCACAGATTTATTGCAAGACATGCTTTGGCATATAAGAACCTAAATTAATAAGCGATTTAAGGCATAGGTCTCAAGAACATACAAAAACCTTCTCTTAATCATTTTATCAAACACCTAGGGGCACCCTCACCTTCACCTTGGCCGAGCACCCCTAGGATCATCCTAGGATTGCCGAGCCCCATAGGGGAGAGTTTAGGGCCTCCTTAAGCACAACAAACAAAAAGAATTGCGAGAATTCGAGAGATCGTCGGAAAACAAATCAAGAACATCTTTGCCTTCAAGAACGGCTTCAAGAACTCGAAGAAACTTGAGAAGAAGGAGAGGTAAAACCACTCATCAAAAATAAGAAGGAAGATTGGAGGAGAAATCTCGATCGACGACCTCTGAATCCGGTTCCAAGAGGTGGCGGCTCGGCTCCACCAAGGGGGAAGAGGGGGGCGACGGCTCTCCTCGAGCCGACAGCTCCAAGAAGAGGAAAAGGAGGGGCGGCGGCGGCTCCTCCTCAAGCCAATGGCTTGGCTTCCAAGGGAAAGAGAAGAGAGAGAAGAAGAGAGGGGTATGGCTCGGCGGCTGGGCTTGAGGGCGGCGGCTCCAAGGAAGAGAAAGAGGGGAGAGGGGCAGCTCGACTTGGCTAAGCGGCTCCTCTCTCTACGCGGCTTGTGCGACTCCAATAGGGAGCCGCGAGCCAAAGGGGGGGATTTTATAATCCTCTCCTCAAACCTAATTCCACTAACCCTTTTAGCAAACCCGCATCCGTCTCGAACTGAATCCAAACCCGCTAACCCGGCTAAACTTAATTAACTCACTCTAACCCCATGAATAAATACAAGAAACAAACACATGTGCATCCATATGTAACATAATCAAATCAATTAGCTATATGATTATAATTCATAATTCAACTTACCCGAGCTCGTAAGCTCGCACCGGACTATGAGTCGATTCGACTCGACCTCGAACTAGCCCGCTAGGCTGGCAAACATAAATAATAAAAAGAAATAAATAAATAAATAAAATCTATGATATTACATTGTAGAGGCATAAGCCCACCAGTGTACTTGTAATATAGGATTAGAGTGTCCTTGGGGGATAGTGAGGTGAGAGAATGCTCTTTGTGCGTGAAGACAGAGACTTCCGGGTGTGGAAGTGTCATCGGTGTGAGAACAAAGATTCTCCGGTGTAAAGTCCTCATTCTCTATACCTAGTGGATTGTGTGTGAAATTCTAAGCGGGAGTGCTTAGGTATGAAGTAGGCATTGAGATCGGACCACTATAAATTATAGTATTTGCATTGCTCTCTTGATTGTGTGTTGAATTGCCATATTTATTTCTTCCGCTATTTGCATGAATTTGTCATTTGCCTAAGTAACCTAAGAATTGATTAAAATTAAAATTAGACTAAAGATTTAGTAAATATACTATTCACCCACCCTCTAGTGTAGGCCATTCGACTTATAAATTGTACCAGTTTTTGCTTAATGTAATGAAGTTACTTATGTTGTGAAGCTATTTTGCATTTTGTTTGTTTGAGAGACCAAAGTGAAAATAATTAATGAGCTAGTTGAGGGACGCGATTAGGTGTTTTTTCCACGTTACTTTCAATTTATTAACTCTCTCCTCATACATGTAAGCCATGTTGTTTTTTTTAAAATAACACATCATCGAAAACATTTGCCATATAGATTATTTTTAACACCGTAGTTGGGGTAGATGCTTAATTGGAAACGAAGAATAAAATTAGGAATTTATGTGACCAAACTTTTAGTTGAGGGGCTAAAGTGAAAAAACCGAAATAGTTGAGGGACGAAATTAGACCTTTATAATCTTTGTATGGGTCGCCCAGAGCATAACATGAATTCAACCCGAGCTAGAAGGAGCAGGTCATGCACTGTGCTGGGTTGCCCCTTAAAGGTTTGTTTGGATACAGTTCATTAAGAGGAATAGGATAAAAATTAACCTTGTTTGAATGTACGTTATAAGAGGAATGAAAAAGTCTTTTATTTAATAGATAATTATAACCTTTTTTTTGTTAAGACTTTATATATACCATTTCTATTCCTACAGATATTAAGACATTTTTTTCTTTGGCCGACTACAAATATTAGGATTAGACATGACAAGACTTCACAGTATCTCTCTTTTCTATTTTGTCATTTGTCACTACAACACAATTGACCTATAGAGACACAAAATTAGAGATAAATTATATTTTTATTTCTAAATCTTCACATTTAGAGACTAATAGACACAAAATTTGTTCATAATTAGCCTCTAAAGATCTATAGAAATAACAACAACATAGTCACTTAATTGATTTGACTCTAAGCTATAGAAACACCAACAACAGAATCATTTAATTGATCTGACTCTAAAGCTATTTTTAAAGGCTAATTAGGAACACATTTTGTGTTTATTAGTCTCTAAATGTGAAAATTTAGAAATAAAAATCTAGTTTGTCTCTAATTATATGTCTCTATAAGCCAGTTGTATTGTAGTGTGTATTCAATAGGGATGAGAAGATGCCGCTAGGGTTTAATAAAATCTTATAAATTTATTAAAATAATAAGAGTAATTTTATAAACTTATTTTGAATAATTTTTTAAAATATAATTTTATTCACCCCATTCAATCCTAGATCAGAGTTGAAAGAAAATTAGGATTTGAAGGGAACCAAGGTAAATAATTTCCCTCAATCTCTTTCCTCTTCATTAAAATCACAAAACCAAATAAGATGAATTATTTCTCTTTTCCTCCTTTAATTCTAATCCAAACAGGTCTTAAGGACGCGTTTGTTTGCAAAAAAAAAATCGTCTTTTCGTTTCGCGAAAATCGAAATGGATTTTTGAGTTTCGAATTTTTGGTTTCAATTTTTTTTGTTGCAAAAATACGTTTGTTTGATATGTTCAAATTTCATGTTTCGCGAAATAAAAATAATGAAAACTTATTTGTTTTGTGTTGATTTCAATGACTTGTTTTCGAGATGAAAAGTGAAACTATGGTTGTTTATCAAAAACTAACTTAGTTTCAATATATTATTTTATATTATTTTATCTATGAACATTATTAA
Source organism: Canna indica (assembly GCA_034359265.1). Taxonomy (NCBI): domain Eukaryota; kingdom Viridiplantae; phylum Streptophyta; class Magnoliopsida; order Zingiberales; family Cannaceae; genus Canna; species Canna indica. The sequence continues at coordinate 28,951,761 of CP136891.1, forward strand.
ATTAATTTTTATTAAGTAATAAATTTATTTATTACAACTATTTGAGTTAAAAATATTCAACTAATAAACAACAACAATTTAATTTCAATATTATTAATTAATTATTATTTATATTATTACAATAATATATTAATAAATAAAAAATTGTCAAAATAAAATATTGAACATAAAAATATTAATTAAGAATGAATTTATATTATTTGATTTATATATTAAGTAATTAATGATGTATTGACTTAGTACGAACTAAGTGTGAAATGGTTTGTTATTAAAAAAATATGAAATAAGTATTAGCATGAGTTGTCAATGCTTAGTTTAAGTATGAACTAAGTAAATATTTGATTAATTAATGACTTAGTTATGTAACTTGATTCCTTTTATATAATTCGTCCCTCGATTCTTTTACGCTAAGTTAATAATTTTATTGCATTAGTTGAGAAGTTGTGTGTAAATAATCTATTATATAAAGTTGAAGTTATCGATTCCTTTTTGATATAAGTTGTTGATATAATTGATATAATATAAAGCTGAAGTTATATAAACACATTCATTATTAATCGAACTCAAATTTCAAATAAACATAATACCCCAAAAGGGAAGATGCATTATTACAAAAACTACATTAATTATGGTTAACTCATCAAATCTAGCGTCCAGCTTGTCCAACTCATCAAATCAGAAGGTTGCATATTTGAAACTACAATTAACTCATCAAATCTAGCTTCCAGCTTGTCCAACTTGTGCACCAATAGGGCAATTCAGCTTGTATTCTCACTGCTCAACAATAATAACTCATAGAATAATTTTTTAAATGTCGGATTATTTGAAGGTTGCATATCTTCTATAATAGAAGATTGTCATCCAATTTCAAACCCCAAAGGTAAACTTGATATAGGGCCAAATTTTCAAAAAAAAATTTAATAACACAGTAGCATAACTAGACTGAAAGCATATTTAAACCACATGGAAAGCATAATCTGAAGCATGATATTGATACATAACACAGTAGCATAACCAGACTGAAACCATACTGAAAGCAGCAATACTGAAACTATATTGAAACTAGGATGAAACCAATCAATTACTAGCCATAACCATGAGATCAAAAAAAATATGGCCCAATGAAATCAAAGCGGCAAGACAAATTAAATAGACAGTCAACATACTGAAATGAGATTGAAAGCAGCAAAATATTAATACATAAAATCATACTGAAAACCATACTGAAACCACCTCGAAACGAAACTGAAATGAGACTTAAAACAGTTTGAATGCAGACACCAATAGATAATACATCACCAACAACCCATATCAATCGAACAACAGAAATGAATGTAAGACTATGAAGGAAAATGTGTATCACCGTTAGTTGATGATCGCCTCCAATTCATAGTCCACCAAAATAGTTTGTCCATTATCTCAAAACAACCAAAGTATAAAATCACAACCACACATTTATATAATCACAACCAAATAATAAAATATATAAGCACAACCACGCATTTATATAAAGGGTAATTACCTGAATATATTATGAACTATGGACTTTGTCTCAAATGCATCATGAATTTTGATTTCTCCAAATTGCATCCTGAACTATCACATTTGTATCAATTGCATTCCTCCGTCAAAATTCCGTCACCTACTCCGTTAACCGTGCGACGTGGCATGCACACGTGGATTACAAATCAAATTAAAAAATATTTTATTTTCAAACCTTATATGATATCCACCTGTACTGCACATTTGGAATAAAAAAAATATTTTTTTGATTATATTGTATTTATTAAAATGCTGACATGGCTCTCTCCTCCCTCCTTCTCTCCTCCGCCACCGCCCCTCCCCCGTCGTCGCTGACATTTCATCCACTACTCAAATGAGGTTGAAGAAATTACAGGAAGCACATGTGTTGTTCTTCCCATTCTCGCTGCTGGGCCATGTCAACTGCATGCGCAAGCTGGCCGAGCTGTTCTCGCTCGCCGACCTTCACGCTACCTTCCTTAACAGCCACCACAACCATCGCCTCTTCGCTCGCAACTCCGGCGCTTACCCCCGCCTCGTCCGAAGACCAACCTTTCGCTTCCTCTCCATCATCGGCGCCTATGCCCGCCTCGCGGTTGCTGGACCTGGTCGCATCACTTCATACCAAGTCGGCAAGCCCCTTCGAGGATCTTCTCCTCGATCTCCGCCGCGATGGTGGCCAAGGATGGCCGGCCTTGACCTGCATCATAGCCGATGGGCTCATGAGCTTTCTGATTGGCTCATGGCTCGGTGCGTCTTGAGGTCGCACTTGGCATCGCTAATGATCAAGAGCTCGCGTACTTCTCCCTGGCCTTATCTAGCAGCCAGTATCATAGGAGTGTAACCTTCTCCGTCAAAGGAGTTGACGTCGCACCCCCTTTTCGTCAAGAGACGCACGACGACCATGTCGCCCCTCCGAGATTACCTTGGATGACCTTCGCGCGGAAGACCTCTTCACTCATTCATTGGACGATGTAGAAAAAATGTGGATTTTCAATCAGTCAAAAAGCTTATTTTTATGATTATTAGTCAAATAATCATTAAAAAATTAAATTCATATTTCTTCTGGAATAACTATTGTCAAAAAGCTTATTAAATCTCTTCTGGAATAATTATGACAACATGCAGGCTGGAAAATATATTTCATAGAAAGAATCAACAAAAGTTGACGCTCCAATGGTTGGAAGATGAGACCTTTTGCAGCAGAGATGACGGCCGAGCTCACCAAGCCAAGATCAGCACCAACGGAAACGATTAGAATTCTCAAGCAGTCATCGCGCTTGTACCGTGCATAAAGCATCAACGTCGTCCCTCTGATCTCGGTTCTCGAATTTAGATTGCAGCCTTTGTCGATCAAGCTCTGCAGGATGGGGGCCAGGCCGAGTGGAGCGGCCAAGTGGATCAATCGAAACTTGATCTTCCGGCCTTTCTTGATGGGGAGCTCGAGATCCGCGCCGCAAGCCAAGAGGGTGTCAACAGCTCGAGGATTTTACAACATAATTTAAAAAAATATTTTTTTTATTCTACATGTGTAGTACAAGTAGACATCATATAAGATTTGAAAAAAAAAAAATTTAAAATCAAATTTGAATTAAAAAATAATTTTTTAATCCACGTGTGCAGCCCACGTCACACTGTTAACACAGAGGTGATGAAATTTTGATGGAGGGATATAATTGATACAAATATGATAGTTCAGGATGCAATTTGGAGAAATCAAAGTCCGGGATACATTTAAGACAAAGTCTAAAGTTCAGGATATATTCAAGTAATTACCCTTATATAAAAGCATAACCATACACAGATAAAAAGCATAACATAATAATAGGCAACATTACTTTACAATTTTAGGAGAAAAATGCGCATAATCATTGTTAGTTTTATTGCCTCGTCGATATAAAACTAAGTTAATCCATTCTAAAAAAATAAAGGCATCCAATTACATTAGTAGTCAAACACGAATTTAGGTTTACATCATTCAAGTTATCCAACCTATTTAAACAAAAAAATAAGAGCAATGAAAACAAGTACTATCAATCCCTTGCAACCCATGTCAAGGAGCTTGTCCATTTTGACCTCTAGTGAAGGGAGGTCTCTACTTGTTTGGTTCACTTCTTCTTTCCCATCGTGTATCGTCGTTGTAATGGGAGTGATCCATCAGAAGAATTGACAACCTTTGGGATTATTTGTGCAAGCCACATATAATCGGCCGGGGTTTTTCGCACTTTCACTTATCCTTATTGTGGCTCGCAAATCGCAAAAATAGTCTCTATTTTGATATCTCAAATATGTTGTATTTTCACTTATTCAGGATGAAGAAGCTGTCATTCTATTTTATAAAACCAAAATTAGTATATTGTTGGTACCATACACTATCAAAATTAAATCTAATTAAAAATTAATTGTATTACAAGTCCAAAACATATAATTCTATTACAAAGGCAATCAGCGTCGATGTTTCCAAAGTTGATTTGCAATCTCCTCCGGAATGTCATGCATAATATTTTGAGTTGAAGAAGATTCACCAACTGATGATTGAATATGGGATGAAGATTGATCTCCATCATCAATAATAATTTCTTCATTGTTCCAAATATCGATTAATTCATCCGAATTACGATATTTAATAATGTAGTTATGAATTGTACAACACGTCAATACGATATTGTTTTGTCTTGCAAGCGGATAATTTGACATCATCTTTAATATCGAAAAATATGCTTTCAATAGTCCAAAGCATCGTTCGATGATGTTCCAAATGGAGGAATGTCGTTAGTTGAACAATTCTCTTTTTGTTGAGGGGTCTCGCATACGATAATATAATCTATGGTACCTTTCACCACGATAAGGTGTCAAAAATCCAAATACGTTTGGATATCCCGCATCAACCATGTAGAATTCATCTACTAATTCGAAAGAAAAAATTCTATTAAAACTAAATCAACACTAAGGAAGTGATTACACTGAGTTAAATTTACCTCCTACTGGCATAGGAAAGTCTGAGTTGGAAGAATAAATAGTGTGGTTGAAAATACGCCCGTCATTTGCGCTTCCCTCCCAACCAATCTTTACGTAGGTGAATAGCATGTTGTGAGCGCATGCTGCCATTATATTTTGTGTAATAGTTCTCTTACGGCCCCCGATATAAAGATGCATTATTTGCAGGAACAAAATGCCGAGACATGTGTCCCATCTATCGCCCATATGTAATTCTACAAAAGGATTGTTCAAATGTTAGACAACCCCTATGCAATTATACATAAGGATTATGAAAGGATTTTACCTCAAAATAAGGGAACCCCTTAGGATGCCCTTCAATTTCAGGTTGAACAGTCCTTGGTTCTCGGGGTTTGATAATTGTAGTCATCAACATAAGAACCGTTGTAAGTGTCGACTTGAACCATTTATGGCATGTTTGAGTTGAGTGTTGATACTGCTCCGCAACAACTTGAACTCGTTCATTATGACATAGTATATATAAGAACATTGCAACTGCTTCCTCTACATGTAAATTTTGGTCTTCTCCAAATCTCCTAAGATCGGTGCATAATCAAAGGAATAGACTTGGCTCCATAAGCAAGTTCTCGTAGCATCGTACAATATTATGTATTAACTCATGCACATAGTCCGCACCTCTCAAAATTGAAGTACGCACTGCTCTTCTTGGGTTGGGTTTTCTAATTCATCCAACTTATCCAATATATCTAACATGAGTAATAATACCAAGTCATTGAAAATTTATTCATTGCTATAAGATGTATGTGAAGGTTGATGACTCATTCTACGATAATTAAAAAATAATTAATGCATATTTTAAAGCATAGTGAATAAATATTTTAAAGCATAGTGAATAAACTAAAAATATAATGCATGAAGATAAACAAACTATAAATACATTGTTCAATAACCAAAGCATGAAAGGCAGGAAAATAAAGTATCGTTACACACATAGTTCAATATCTAATTGACATCATAAAAAATAAAACAATGTGTCAACCATGTAAACTTTTCATCCATTTCTTGAGTTGTTCGTCATTCAATGACATAACAAGTGGTCGAGCATTTGGATGCTCGACCAAGTAAGTCATTGTCTTAAACAAATGATCTTCAGGTAGTCCTTTCACACTAGTAATACGACCAACACAATTTGGGACGCTATATGGATTCGGGGGTGATGTGTAGATTGAAACTGCATCACTTCGACGGGTTGCATAGTGATTTGAAATAAGTTCATATAACTTTTTCTTCTCCTATTCTACCGTTCATCTCATCGATGATTTACCTCTTTTCTTATCGCATGAGGAAATAGATGGACGTCTATCTACCTCCTCAACACTATCATCATTGTCATCTTCCACCACTAAGGGCTCCTTCCCACGTACATTCGGATCCAAATATTCCTTCTTTAACATACGTTATTCATCCGAATTCAATGGGGGCCGTGTTAATGATCGGGCCATCTCACCAGTCGCGGAATGATTTTGAAATATCAATTCCATCAAATTATAGTGTAGTGGTGGCCCGTTCTTAAAGTGTTTGAAATATTTTTTTGTCGTTCCTTTCTGCACACATGAAAATAATAATTCTAAATCCAACAACTTAAACCCCAATGATTAAATACAAAAAGACATATCGATGAGTTCCACACTGTTTCATCGACATCAATCTTCCCCGTGTTAAGATTCCATGTGACCCCTATGTGGTTAATCAACTCTTGGAAATGTTTAAATAATTAATTCAAGTGATTTTTTTTGGACTTATATTTCTCCACCCCGTAATTAGTCTCACACTTCTCCTCCATTTTTTTACTAATATATTCTCATACAGTCTTATCAAAATTGAGATTGCCTAATTCAGCCTGTCTATTATACAAGAGGTAAAAAAATTCTTCTGTGGTATTCTTTGGCCATGCCTCCGACTTTTCCCTTGGATTCCGATGACAACCCATATGTTCAACTTATTATATCTACTTGAAAATATATTTGTAAGTTACTGATAAATATGAAAACTGATAACTTTAACTATGATATATATGAATGACTTAAAACTGATACATGCATAATACAAACTGATACAAATACAAATTGAATAATAACTGATACTAACTGAATAATACACAATTTATACACATGAATAATACAAACTGATACTAACTAATAATAACTGATACTAACTGATGGAATAAAACAAACTGATATACTAATTGATACACATGAATAGAGTTGATCAATAACACATGAATAATACAAACTGATACTAATCGATACACACGAATAAAGTTGATCAATAGCACATGAATAACACACTTATCAATATTTATACACATTAATAATACAAGCTGATACTAATTGATACACATGAATATAGTTGATCAATAACACATGAATAACACACATATCATCATTTATACACATGAATAATACAAACTAACTAACTGATACACGTGAATACAATTGATCAATAATACATGAATAACACATAGATCAAACTATATAATAGAACAACTTGAAATTGATTTCTCCATCAGAGCTTGAAATTAACACATGATAACTGATAACATATCATCAAAGAACTGATAAAAGTAAAAAGAATTGATTTCTCCTTACAGAACAATAATATAACATAACAAAAATATATAACAAAATAGAAATATATATATATAACAGAACAGAACAACATATAACAAAAGAGAAACATATATCCCCCCTCCCCCCGACATTGGCCCCCCATTGAATATATACTACTATATAATATATATACTAGTATTTTAGCTATATTCCCCTCCCCCCTCAAAATATTTATTTGCTATGTAATTGTCCCCATGATGTGTGGTTTTATATTTTGCCTCTCCTGAGATGATTTCTTGGCTTCGCCCCTGTATATAAGAATAGAAACATATATAACAGAATGGAAATAGAAGGGATGCAGGGAGAGGTGTCGAGGACTTGTCCTAACCCGTGCAATCACAGGTTTTGTTGCTTTTCGCGAAATTGGCGAAAGACTTGCAATTATTTACAAGTCTGCCACCGCCTGTTTCGGGTGATTTTCGTGAAAACTAGAATTCTACTCGTATTCTAGTTCATGTACAAATGTGTGTTTCGCGAAAAACTCCGACCTATTTTCATCAACAAAACAGGTTTTTAGGATCACATTTTGGTTTCAAACGAAATTAAAATGCGAAAATACCCCTAACAAATAAGCTCTAAGAAACTCGACATAGGGCAATGGGCCTGCCCTATCCCGTCCGGGTCATTGCTAGGGATGACAAAATTACCCATTTAAGTGGGTACCCGCGGGTATTTACCCGTTTATGACGGGGTATGAGGGGTAGTTTTTTACCCGCGGGGATTTCGCGGGTAATTTTTCTTACCCATTTATTATATGGGACGGATACGGGTATTATAGTACCCGTACCCGCGGGTACTCGTTACCTGTGAAAATTAGTAAATTACAATATTATCATCGGTACATATACTAAAAAATCCCTAACATAATTCAATACTCATATACTTTATGTTTTGAAAACTTATGATAATGTTGTTATCGTATTGTGTGTTTACCAAAATAAAATTGTTATCAAAATACTTGAAGAGTTAAAGTGTTATTAAAATATTATAATTTATATATTTTTAAAATGTCATGGGTACCCGTCAATACCCGTGGATATCCGTCCCCCCGCGAGTAATTAAATAAGTATCCATTTTTGATACCTATGGGGAATAAACAGGTAGCAGATACTTATTTATTTTGCGAGACGAGTAATGAATAGGCACCCCTATATCCGTCCCGCCCCGTTGACGTTCCTATCCCCGGTCATTGCTATGTCTAGTTGGCATATTTATTAATATTTGTCGGCTTTTTTATTTTTTTATTTGTTCTCCTCTCTTCGTCAATAATTTTAACTTCTCGTTTACCCGTTTAACCTTTCCCTTTCTCATCTCTTCTTTCGAGGATCGGAGAAGAGACCAAGGTCAGATCCATGGCGGAAACGCCCCCTCCTTTTCAGGAGGCATCTCGGTGCGACGTCTGCAACTGCAGCTTCACCGCCTTCCGCCGCAGGGTACCTCCTCCCGCCCCACTCCGCATTGGGAGAAATTTCTCCCCTCTTTAATGATCTCTGCCTCCTTTGTTTAACTAATCTTGATGCTTAAGTTTAATACTTGAGCTAGACTGATGCAATTTTGCTCGTACGAGGTCGATATGGCATCGAGAATAATCGCTAAATCTTTTCTAGCCCGAAAATTTTGAGGGTTGATTTGGTCGGGGTTGGTGACCACACTAAGAACTAATGAAGTCCCTAATGATCCTATTATCTATTAATTTTGATTGTTGATAAACTTCTAATTTCATTATTGTTATTCTTGTTTTGCTTCCCTCGATCTTGGTGTCCTCATTCAAATCTTGTTTAGCCAATTAGCTTCTTAGCTATACTATTGTCTCTTTTACCTTTTTAGATCAAAAAGCGATGACCGTCATGAACATATGCAACTTTATTTTTGCCATTCACATAATCAGTTGTCAAGGGTTGATATAGAGAGGAAAAAGAGAGCCAATCTTAAATTTATAGAAACATGCCCCCCATCTACCTTTTCTTTTGTTTTTCTTTTTTGATCTCTCATCTCGAGGGTACATATTTGATTATTAGATGTGCTTATGCTAGTTGTTAGTGTTACATATATGTATAGTTTTCATAAGATCTTAATAATCGTTTGTTGAGTAGCAACCATATGTTTATGTCGATGTGGTTCTTAGATATCTTCGTAAGATAATTGTCAAGTGAGGCTTGTCCAAGTGCTACATCAGATTTAAGAGTGGGTATGGAGGGGAGAAATTAATCAGTTGGAAGTTACATTGATATGGAAAGGGGAAATAAACTGACATGAAGTTGTCAGTATCCCTCATCTCTTTGTCTTCTATTTAGTCCTCTCCCAGAAGCACATCTTACAGAACTGTGAAATAGAACTGAGACCTGATTGATTAATCAATTATCAGCTAGCTGCATGTAGTCTAAGAACCACATCTATCCATTCTTTGATGTTATCTTTGAAATCTACAAGTATTATTTAGTGTACTGAGGAATGATTATAGGAATTCATTTTTATCTAAGCAATTAATGTAGCTACAGAACTGTGCCATAAAGGCCATCTTACTTATTTTGGATATGAAATTTGAACTTGTATTGGCTTTTACATTTGTGTCTCACTAGACATGAGTTGATTACTTGGGCTTAATCACAGTATTAGATGAAAGTCAACGCCTTTCTAAATTCTAAGACATGGATCTGCTCTTATATTCCTACAATGACATGCATTCTTTACCCTCATACTAAATATTCCTAATGAGTTCCAACACTTCAAAGAGAACAGGTATTCAAGATAGTTAAACAAACCTAATTCTTCCCGCCTAATTTCCTTCCATGGATTGCTTGCAAACAAAAAATTATGCATCAACTTTGATGTTCTAATTAACAAATAACTTGTGATTACACCAAAAGAACTCTTCTTTATAGACATTCTATTATGTATCATCTAGTGTCGCTTTCTTAACAAGCTGAAATATGGTTTAGTAACCTTAGGCATGGGTATATGGACTTATGATAATGTTTTGCATATTACTTCCAGGTATATGGTTTATTTTAACTGGCCCTATTTGCTTCAAGTTCTACAAATTTCATGCATAGTTTGATTATTCTGTTCTACATTTTAAAGATATGCATGCCGCTTATTTGGCTATTTTCATGGACAGCATCATTGCCGATGTTGTGGCAGAACATTATGTAATGAACATTCATCAAATTACATGGTATTTTCTATTACCTATCTTGGTTATAACTTAAATACACTAGTCAAGTCTGAAACCTAAAACAGTCGCTAAGATGCTTGTTATTTTTTCAGGCTTTACCACAATTTGGCATATACACTGATGTCCGAGTATGTTTTGACTGTCTTAACAACTCTTCTGGGTAAATATTTCACCTCCCTTAGATGTTGTTCATAAATGGATCCAATTATTTTTCCCACTTTATTCTGACTATTTCTCTTAATGAGCAATTGTCTTAGTTGTTCAGTTTTCCCCCTCACAATTATACCTTTAAGTTTTAACTTGATGTGTTAGATCCATATTTCTTTAGTCAAAAACACAAAATTAGTTTTACTAACTTTTTTTTGGCTTTCTTGGCACTTACATTATATCTAGTTGTCGGATCGGTAATGGTTGCTAACTTGCTGCTCTTCTTTGTCACAAATGGAACTTGTGAAGTGAAGGCCTATTACTATTGTTGTTGTTGCTTGTAGTTTATGTTTTCTATAAACTATAATGGCTTACTTAAGCTTAGGGATAGAAATACTGTGGATTTCATGGTGAGATCTGTACCTTTACAGGTAAAGAGAGTGATCTTAAACACTGAAGTCAAACTGATCAACCTGATTTTTTTAGCCTTACATACCAAGATAATGGATCTCAACTTGACCCATTGCATAGAGGTTTCCACAGTGATGAGTTGTTGTTGTGTTGGTTTGGCTCAGTGTTGAGTTTTGTTAATATATTGGCTATGCCTTTAACTTTACTTTCCACTTTTTCTTGTTTGCTATTCAGTTAATAGACCATTTTAACAAGAATCTAGCAGGACTTTACTCCACTCATGCACATTGATCTGCTTCAACCTACCTTATGGCATATTCCTTTCCTAAGCCTATGTTTGGTAGGGAAAATCCACTGAGCTCACATTTACCAGTTTTAGGACTTTGTTAGCAGAAGGTGATCTAGTCTTCAAGATTTTGTTTGCTATTCAGTTAAATAGGTTGTTTTTGCATGTTTTGAAAATCTCACACATGGCATCCTTATTACAGAAACGAATATAAACTTATGGCACAGATAGATTTCTATATGATGTGCTATAGTGAAGCCTAGCATTTGGTTGAGCCATTGAGGATTGGAAGAACGATTATTGATCCTGCACCTTTTGTTATTGCAAACATCATGTTATGCTTTTGCAGTTTTTTCTAATTAATTTGAATGAACTGTAGAGTCTAACCTAAGCCAAAGCATCACTGGGCAGTATACTGTATACCAATATATTGCAGTCTGTCATCTTGACAGCTGTTAGAAACTGTCATGGTGCAGCAATCTGATCCATATATTATTCACCAAGCGACTGATCATCAAGCATGGAATAATCTTCTTGAGGAACAAAGGTAGCTCTTGAAGTTGAAGAGATGTACAGGAAGCTGATATCAGATTTTAGAATTTTCCAGAACTTCCAAGTAAACTTGACTTGGTTGTGTTGCGGCATTTATTATGAATAATACCAGCTATGTTCTCCAAATCCAAAATCAATCGTGCTAATCCTGGTAACCAACAATACTTGTCTTCGTCTTATTCCTTCTATAGAGACTAGAGAGATCAACTGGGAATTCAAGCACCCATCTCCACTCAAATAAATCAAAGCTCTTTGTAGAAAGTTGTTAGGAGGGAAAAATGAGAAACATCTCGAAGGTAGTCTCCTCTATTTTGCATATATGGATGGATAAGAAGTACATTTAGAACTATGGCCCTTACAATATAAGTAGGTCCTTAACGCTCCCTCAAGATCAAGCATATAAATTACCCCAGCTTGTTATAGATATACTCAATTTTAGGGTTCCTTAAGGACTTAGTTAAAAGCATAGTTTTAAATGGCGCGCCATGGCGCAGCCCCTACACCATTTAGCCCTTGAGGCGATCCCATATCGCCTCAAGGGATAAGGCGCGTGCCTCGGCTCGGGCGCAAGCCGCCACCTCTCTTCCTCAGCCACCACTTCTCTTTTTCTTCATTCTTTAGTTTTGGCTTCCGGCCAGTCCTCCATCGGGTTTCAGTTTTGGCCAGCCCTCCATCAAATTTCAGCTCTGGCTGCGTCTAGTCCTCCATCAAGTTTTGGTGGCTAGTCCTCCATCAAGTTATTCTTTTTTATTCTCTCCTCTCCTTTCTACTCAGCAGCCCTCCTTTCCTTTCTCCTTTCTACTTGGCAGTCGCTGTTCACCTTTCTCCTCGGCAACAGCGGCACGCCGGCAGCCCTCATCTCCTTTTTTTTCCTCTTCTTTTCTAGTGGAATCATACACATCCTCATCTTGTTTCTTCCTCTTGTTTTCTTCTTCTCATTTTTCAGCCTTTAAAGTTTAAATTATGGAATCTTTTTAAATGATGTTGAAATTGATGAGTACTTATTTAGTCGTCCTTTAAGAATAAATTTGACTTATTATCTTTATTTAAATGGATGCTAAATTAGACTTATTTTCTTTATTTCATTAGATGCTAATTAGGTGATTTGTTTTAGATATATATATTTTTATGTACAAAATATATTTCATAAATTTATTTTATTTTTGCGCCTCGCCTCAATATGGCACTCCCCGTAACCTTGCACCTTGCGACATGGCTCCACGAGCCTTTTGCGCCTTGGTGCGCCTCGCGCCATTTACAACTATGGTTAAAAGATTGACTAACTAATCATTAGAGCTAACAAGTAACATGACAATATCTTTGGATATCACATTCTCTATGACAAAATGACAATTGGTCTATGTGCTTTGTTCTCTCATGTAAGATTGGATCAGAGGGGATATGCATGATCACAATATAGCTTCGTAGGTTTAGTGTGACTGAATTCTAACTTTGTCATCAATTGCTTAAGCCAAACCAGCTCACAAGTCAGTAGTGCCATAGTCTTATATTCTACCTTTGCATTGTATCTCATTACTACACTTTGCCTTTTTGTTTATTCAAGATATCAAATTATCTCAAAGTAGTATACAGTATCTTGATATAGATCATCCATCAATAGGTCCACTTGCCTAGTTAGCATTCATATACCATATCACATTAAGGATAACTTCATTATCTCAAGTTTGCCCTAGGCAAAAGGCTCCTTAGTCTAAAATTGTTGATGCAAATATGTCTTCAATGTTTATATCCCCTTGGTGTTAACAGTGCAATAATTATATCATTAACATAGACAATAAGAAGTATTTGCCTCTATAGAGTGGTTCAACATGCTCTGGTCTAAGGATTAAAATCCCGGTACCGTATTGACACATGGTACAGTCCGGTACCAGAATTGCTGCAGCAACATGGAGCAGCACAACATGGTGGTGCTAGCTGCAGTATGGTGCTGCTTCCATATCGGGCTGTACCACCCAGTATGGGTTAGTGTACCGCTTTAACCCATGCTCTGCTCATGCCAAACTGAAAGAGAGAGCAAAGCTAAATTTCCTAAATCATGCTTAATGAGTCTACTTCACATCTTTCTAAGGGCATAATAAACACTTCATTTTGCAAGGGATACAACTAGGACCAAAACATCATAGTGAACTAAGGAAGAAGGTGTTTGAGCACGATTATTGATTAGGAAATGAAGACCTAGAATGTTTTTCCAATTATAGGATTCACACTCAATAATCTGAAGAGTGAAGACTAGAAAGAGCGAGAACTATTTGCCAAAGACTCTACATATTAGGATAACCCAAATGACTATGAATTTGAAGAGATGACTTAACCACTAACGCAGAAAGAGATGTTACAACTAGCTAGTACACCACTTGAGACTCATGATTGGTGCCAATCACCCTTCTAGTCATGGTTGGAAAAGCAGTTAACAATTAAGTAAGCTTGCTCCACAATTTAGTAAGCTTGCTCATAGATTGCAAATTTAAAGGGAACTCAAGAATATTAAAAATTGATGACAAAGGCAATGAGGGTGTGAGTGTAACAATCTCAATGTCGTTAAGTGGCTAGTGAGAGCCATCAATAATGGTAACACAAATGGGATGTGATGGGGTTTGATAAGAGATGATGCTCATAAGCTCTTGATTTCAAATTTCTAAGGGCTAAGCTAAGAAGGATGTATCATGCAGTAGAAGTATCTCAATAAGCAAATGAGGTAGAGGGCTAAAAAGGTAATGAGTTTGAGCAAACTGAAATTAAAAGAAGTGTATATACTCCTCAGCAGGGATATTGGCATAGGGCTTGGTGCTTGAATGCTGTGTACTCGAGATGCCTCCCTGAGATGCCTAATTTAATTGTGCTACATCAGCAATATCATATGTATACGATGACTTGCAGGATACCCATGTACCCTGATGTGTCCGAACTTGCTTCAAAAAGGAATATGGAGGACAACCACATCCTCAACCAAGACCTCCATGATTGTGGACACCTTTGCCATGCCTGCCCCTGTTTTAGAGGTAGGCTATGCCACAAGGGAAGAACAATAAGCAACAAGCTCTTGTGGAGCGATAGTAGAGGCAGAGGCACATGACATCCTTGTTTAGGTGTCTAATAAAAGTGATATTGAAGTAGCCCCTAAAATCTTAGTTGTGGCATAGGAACATAATAACAAGAAATTTGTCAAAGTGCTCCTGTATAGTCTAAATTAGAAGGAGAAGGGAGAAGATCTTGGAGATCAGTAGCTAACAGTTGGAATCTACCAATATGTGTAGTCATCTTAATATTGACCTCTTGAAGCTGAAAAAGGTTCCCAATAGGCATGGGAGTTATCGCTAGTGTTTAAGGCGTGACTTGCTTCCCAGTCTCATATAGGGGTGAGCAGAATTCCCCGATTCACCGAAACCGAACCAAAACCGACCGAACCGAAACCGATTTAACCGAACCAAATTAATTTCGGTTCGGTTTTCGGTTAAAAAAAATTTGGATTTTGGTTTTCGGTTCGGTTCGGTAAATTAACCGAATATATATATATATATTGAATAAAAGTTATATCATATATTGGTATTTGCCTTGGTGGTTAAGTAACTTTAAGCCTCCCGCCTGCCCAGGTTCGAATCCTAGTGTATGCGTAATATTATTTATTTTATATTCGACTATATATATAATATGGGTTAGTTAGAAATAAATTGATAATGGAGTTTGCTAAGATGGTTAGAGAGGTATGAAGTTAGAGTTCCGTTGCCTACTTGCCTGGGTTCGAGTCTTAGCAAATGTGTTTTTTTATAATTTTTTTTTGATTATTAATCTTTTTGGTTAACCGAACCGAATTAACCGAATTTTTTCGGTTCGGTAAACGGTTAAAAAATTTCTTGTTCGGTTCGGTTATTAACCGAACCGAATCGATGCTCACCCCTAGTCTCATAGCATGTGAAGAAGCATCCAAAAATATAAGCAATGGATGAATAGGTTGCCAAAGAAGAGCCAAGAGTTATGCATCAAGCTTCTCATGCCAACCTATTTGCTCCAGGTAAGGATGGGGCTTGTGTGGTAAGGTGCTCTTCTCACCCTTGAATCATGAAAGCAAATTTTAATGGCAATAGCCTAGGAGGCATAGTTGTTACCTTTTATTTTTTTGAAGTGATAGTCATGGAGCTCAGAAGGGAGGATGAGATAGTTGGTGTTGATGACGTGACCGAGGATGAAGATGACATGATGGAAGAATTGGGGCTCAAAAGGAAGAAAAAACTTTGATAATACTTGTTACTCTTGCCCTTGGCAGAGAAAGGAGGGGCAAGAGCCCCATTGTTGCAAATTGGTGTACGGAAGGAAAGAAGGCAACCCTTTTTGCTCCTGTTGTAGCTGGTGGGAGGAGGAAAAGAGAGGGGTCTTGCCCTCCTGTCCCCATGATGAACTATAGTTATTGGTGCATCCTAATTTTGATATAATCAATATTTTTTCTTTCTTCTTTGTTATATATTCTTTCATTTTTTTTTCTTTAAATTTATATTTATAAAGTATATACTTATTTATTTAAAATATATGAGTGAGACACAATATACTAATCTACTAAATTATATCAAATTTAGATGTTATGATATACCATAGTTAGTGGTGTGCATGGGTACTAGGTAGATCCGGAACCGGTTGGAACCTATCCGATTGAGTAGGTTTCGGGTAAACCCGAATTAAATTCGGGTAGGGTCCGGGACTAAGGAACTGGTTAAAACTTGTTGGAACCCGTTCCGGAACCCGTTGGAATTGTTTTGGAACCTGTTTACAAGTTCCAACAGGGTATCCGGAACTGGAACCAAAACATGTGATTCCGGGTAGGGTCCAGTTCCAAGTTCCAACAGGGTAGGGTCCGGTTCCAAAACCTAGGAACCGGTCCTATACAGGGTAGGATTTGGGTATCATGAAAAATACAGGGTACCCGGACCCGTTCACCCCTAATCATAGTCTCATCTAGTAGTATGTATAATACCATGGAGCCAATGAAATTATTTTGGTAAAATTCAATTTTCTAAATTCCCAAGTGATTGCACCAAATACTCGAGTTCCTTTTGGATTTCCTTCTTGATCAATGACAATTGCAAATTTGTCATCATATTGTATTATCATACCATTTTCACGTTTGAGTTCTTTACAAGAACGTACAATTACAAATCTAGTTACTTCTGAACTTTCTAGTGGCATATTGGGCACTGATTCTTTGATTACAACAACAGTAATGTTACAAGTATGAGCATATTGATGATTACTAGCTCAATTTGAATAAACATCAATGCTTGAGCATTCGAATAAACATCAATTCTTGAGCTCCAGCATTATCTGCTACATTCAAAAGAAAAATAATTTGGTGGAGAGTAAAATTGGGGTTATGGTTTCTCACTTTAGATGGATGTAATCCTCCTCTACCTTGCATATATAATTATATATAGATGGATAACAAAAGTACACTTACAATTTACAACTAACTTTACCAGAAAATATAATTACAAGTGGGTATTCAATGCAACTAAAATAAGTGCAATTGCTAGTTTTGTTCCTCTATCATGACATTATTCTCCTGGAAATTTTCACAAGCCTATTTGGTGGCAAATTACTTATCCTGTCATTGCCTATCCAACTAATATATATTTGGAATTTCAACATGCTTTTTTAGTGTGTGGTTGAGTAATAAATAATATTGAAAATGAAGTACGAGGAGCTGCCAATTTACTATGTTTTGATTCCAATGTTATCCATATCCCTGATTCCTCTATGTTCTTTTTCTTCTTGTGTACTCAAACTTCCAACATGCCTGCTAATATAAAACTATATTCTTATCCATGCAGAAATACTTAGCTATCACTATAGACCAATAACCTTATAAATTTGTAGAGTTATCTGAGTAAGAAAACTATAATTTGGACTAGTTTGTCACCAGTCAGAATATGTTCTGATGCTGCGGCAATATATAATGAGTACAGTGCCTTGAATAAATGAACTTATGTGAAAGGTGAATAGTTGATCTGAATTTATCAAAATAGAGAAGTTCTTTATAAACTATGTGTAAAGCAACTTTTTCTGTTATTTTGGTAAAATGTTTAGTTATTACTAACTTTGGGCATACTGTTCCTATTATTTCATGTGTAAGAAATGAGAAAACTTAGCATTTATCTGAACCTTATTATGGTTATGCATGCACAGATATGTAGCATAAAGTATATTCTATATGTCCTGTACAACCATGCTCTCCTATGTCTTTCAAAACAGTGTGGCTTTAACCACTCATTTGAATGAGTTATCTTTATATAAATTTCTCAAGAGGATCATGCATAGCTGTTATGAATGATTTTTACTGTTTTGTTACTTTAGGTCCAAAAAGGATGATAAACAGACTTTTCCAGTTGCTTCTCACATAGCAGAAGACTCACTTTCCAGATTAACAATTGATGACAGTACAGTTTCAACAGCTAAAACAACATCAGGAGAATTTGCAGTAGGTATTCCTGAGTGCAAGTGTGGGATGCCTTTATGCATATGCGTAGTTCCAACACCAGAACCAGCTCCCACACAGGTAAGTTTAAACTTCTCTGAATCCAGCTTAGTTGCTTCAGTTCTTAGTAGTTTATATGCATGTGTAGATAAAGAACACCACCATCTCAAGCGTACAGTCCAACCCAAAACCAAAGAAGACTAGTAGCAGCCAGCAATTGGCAGAATCCACTTCAAGGAAGCAAGCTGCTGCTTCATCTAGCAACCCAAGGTTACCTGTCTGTTTCTTCCAAATTTTCTAGCATAAGAACTATGCCCCAAGTTTAGCATTTTGTATCTTGAAACTGATTCAGAAAGTTTGGGTCTTTGGACAGTGACATTATTGATTTCCTGCCAATTGACTATTGCTTTCTCAAAGCTTTGATGCTTTTCATGATAACAGTTGCTTTTTTGTCTTTTCAGAGACATATATTAGATTGATAGTTGATGCATAGACTTGATTTCTTTATGACTGAAATACATATATTTGCAGCTCATTTTTTCATGTTGGTCAAGCAAGCAACAATACCATAGATAAAGCTCGCTCAAATTATGAAGTCAGTGGAGAGGTAAATACCCTAAATATAGGAACATTTAACAGATTTTTGGTTCATGGTTTGCATGCCATTGGATTTTAGAAATTTGAGATATTTATACTGATTCTTTTTTTCAGGGCATAAGAGAAGCAATTAAGAATAGTGATGCTACAGCTGTCATAGAACTTCTTAGTAAGGTATATATTTTTAACCATCATTTTATCTGCTTGTCCTACATCTAGATCTGACTTTTTGTTTCTTGAACAGGGAGTGGATCCAAACTACTGCGACAAGAAAGGCTTAACATTGCTACATCTTGTATGTCTTCCGTTTGATAAGTTGGAAATGGCTTGAATCGTATAACTGTGGTTATTGACATATACATAATAGTAACCCCGAAGTCATATAATTTGACCGGTTCATTTTTACATTTAACTTAGGAGGCATTTGGTATGAGGCAATCCATTTAGATTGCTGGCAATCTTGTTTTTAAATTACCTGGACCCCACACATTACCTTGTTTGGCGTCTCACTTGTGCAGGTAATGTGGATTGCCTTGGTAATCTAGATTGCCATCAAAGTGGTAATCTTGAATTAATCTTAATGGAGAGGTGTCTATGTGGATTACCTCTGAAGTGGTAATCTTGAATTAATTTTTAGGACAAAATTGCCCTCCTTAAACTCTAGCTTTTTTACAAGTTCTTTGCTCCTCCCAGGACTTCTCCCACGACATAATATTATAATAATATTATAATATAATATTACAATATTATATTATATTATGTATATTATATTATATTATATATATTTTTTATATTATATTATATTATATTACATTATTTTAATATTATGTAATATAATATAATATAATAATATAATGTTATATTATAATAAATATAATGTTATATAATAATAATAATATAATAATATTATACTATAATATTATATTATATATATTATATTATATATATTATATTATATATATTATATTATATTATATATATTATATTATATATATTATATTATATTATATATATTATATTATATTATATATATTATATTATATATTTTATTATGTTATATTATATAATATTATATTATATAATATGATTAATTATAATATTATAATATATTTGTGAAAAGGGTATTTCCGGAAAGTATATCTCATTACTTGGTAATGTATTTGTTATACCAAACATGTCTATGTGAATTCTAGCAATCTTATCGTAACATTACTTGTGCATACCAAACACTATATTCTACCTTACCGGCAATCTTTTTAGTGACAATCTATTTGAAAGGTAATCTAGATTGCTTGGTAATCTAAAAAGTAATGCACCAAATGCCACCTTATGGATTTTGCAAGCATGGTTTTTGTGCTTTGAAAATTTCAAGACTCATTGCGCCTACTTAAATACGAACTTTATGATATTCTTTGAACTCATCATCTGATCTATGCTTCTTGTATAAATCTATTAGCTGGTTATTCTACTATATGAAAAGATATTATTTCTGTTGTATTCATAAAAAAAACAAGTGTTATATAACAATGACCTATTTAGTAACAGATATGAGATATTTTTTCCTTCAATCTAGGCAGTTACTTAAGTCGCTTGAGATCATGTCTTATGTCATTTCTTGTTTTATATGTGAGTTTAATGTCCCACAATGCATTAATTGACTAATCTTACAAGTAACATTAGATATGAATATATACATGTTTCGGTTTCACACACTGATGGAAACTTTGTTGGAGTGCAGGCTGCAGTTTTTAATCAGACTGAAATAGTTTTCATTCTCATGGATCATGGAGCAAGTACAGAATCCAAAAATGCACAAGGTGATTATTATTTTACCAGCCAGTCAATTAGTGAAACAAAATACTTTAGCTTCCAACAAAGCTTTTCTTGGTTGAACTGATTGCAAAAATTTATTATGTTTTTATTGAAGTTATATGCACTTATTTAAGTTCATTCCTCAATGTTGAAGTATCCTGTTTTCTTGATATAAGAATTGTAAAAGTTTTTTTCAATCAAATCAAGCTATATTAATAAACTATCTTGATTTTGAAACATAATCAAAAGAAAAGGGCAATAACCAGTTTAAGATGGTTACTAATAATTGCTTACTCCAGTTTAAGGGGATGGTCTCCACTTCTTTTCTAATATTGCTCACTCCCGCCTATAAATTTGTAATAGGGTAAATTGACGGGTTGGGTTCAGGTTCTTGTGTGTTACTAGGTAGCTATATTTGTAGTCCTGTTGCCTCACAAGGTGTTGTTAGAGTGCAAGACTTGTTAAACTTATCCAAGCTGAGAACCTACAGAAAATAATTATACACAATAGCAACCAGAAAATATGCAATTTTAACATTCTCGAAAACACAACAAAGAACATGAAGATAGCTCGAACAACATTATACAAAAATCAAGAAGGCGCAATCCTTTTTGCCTGTGTTCAAGGAGCTTCTACTGTAGAAGTCATGTTTTAAAGAAGGGTAAATTAATGAATATATCACGACTTTTACCGAAATTCTCAAATCTGTCATGATTTTTCATTTGTTTCAAATGCAGGCATCAACTCCAGATTCGTTTAAATTATATCACACCGTCAGAATTGGGTTAACTGTCCTGTTAAAAAGCTGACGTGGCATCGATGACGTGTCATTAGCTATTTATTTAATATAAAAAATAAAGAGTAGCCGACGTGGCATCGATGACCGATGACACGTCAGCTAGTCTTTATTTTTTATATTAAATAAATAGCTGATGACACGTCATCGATGCCACGTCAGCTACTCTTTATTTTTTATATTAAATAAATAGCTAATGACACGTCATTGATGCCACATCAGTTTTTTAATGGGACAGTTAACCCAATTCTGACCGTGTGATATAATTGAAACGAATCATGAGTTGATGCATGCATTTGAAACAAATGAAAAGTCGTGATAGATTTGAGAATTTCGGTAAAAGTCGTGATATATTCATTAATTTACCCTTTAAAGAATGGCTACTGAGTTTTTTTAGTTTTTTTTTTTAATAGTGTTTTGTGCAGTGAATCTAGGAAATCTTGCTGATTAACTCTTAGCAATGATGTATATTCTTTTAATCAGGTGAAACACCTTTGGAGTGTGCTCCCACCATGTTGCAGTACAAAATGCGCAAGAAGATGGAAGAACTTGCTGCCATTTCACAAGCATGAAATAATGCTGTAGATTTTCTGATGTTTATCATTTGAGAAGCGATGCTTTCTTCAAGCTTCCTGTTTCCATTCGGTCAGGAGGCCTGGAACATGATTCATTACTATCCGGGTCCTGATAGATGTCCTGGGTTGTAAGAAATCAGCTTTTTTAATTGTGATTGGCCAAGTAATGAACTTCAGCATTAGTTTTGCATGTATTCGTTGGTGCTTCACTAGATATTATCGATAATGTACCATGTTGGTTCTTCACTAGTTTTGCTTTTATATTGCATTCTATGTTGTTGCATGATTCTTTTGTACCTACATCCTCCTGAAAAAGGGTTAAGGAAAAGATGGAATCGACTGGGTAGGTGGAAGTTTTATCCTATTTTAAGTGTATGAGGATTCATTTTCACTAGAATTTTTAGCTGTTTAATCATAAGACATTTCATCATAAAAAACAAACAACACGATCAACTTGAAGATTAAGTATCATCAACTATTATCATGCACGAATTTTAAAACTGAACAAATGATTAAAAATATAAGGTGGAAATAAATTTGCATTCATTTGAGTGATACGATTTATACATTGAAAATATATTATAGGATTAATTACATGATTGGTTCTCAAACTATCACTTTATTTCAGTTTCCTCCTTGAATTTAAAAATGAAGAAATTTAATCTGTTTTAAATTGGTCCTATTTTATCTGCCATAGCATATTGTTGTGCTAACTATCAAACTGATGATTGGGTATGCACAACCGACACCAACATAAGTTAAAAAACTTTTGCTAAAATTTATTGACATCAATATACTCTTATAATCCCTTCCATGAAAATATGAAAATTTGTTTAAGGATTATAATGCTAGATGAGCATTAATAAAGTTTAAGGAGAGTTTCATTTTTTTCCTTCATTTATTTTGGTGTTGAATGTGTATATCAAGTCGTCAATCCATCAACTAATGTTTGGACAAATAACAACATGACTTGAGAGATGATAGTTTAGGACCCATCGCATAATTAGCCATATATATATATATATATATATATATATTAATGGCGTCTTGGCTATGCAAATTTATATTTTTTGAAAAAGTTTCAACAAGCTTAAAATTATACATATTTTCAAGGAAAAAGACTAAAATTTTAAAATTATATAATCATGAGCAAAACGAATCTCAAATATGAATTGAAAAAAAATGCCTCTTCATCGAAATTGATTTAGTTTTTAATTTCATTCCTTTTCGTAAGGAATAAAACTTTGTATGCTTCATCGAGTGTGGCCTTTGCGACCTAACACACTCTGCCGGGTCCTCCTGATGAGTTCTCTCAAACTACAAATAGAGCGTGACTCAAAACCCTTCTGTGCACATTAATCAATGATCAAGCAAACCCCAACCGCCAAATGAGTCAACTTTAGATGGAAATCCTTCTGGCCAATCTTTGAAGAAAGTTTCATGGGCACAAGTACTTAAAGGTTATGATCCTTGTCACCCCTTCAATGTGGGTTGTTCTACATTTGCATAATATAATCACAAGTAGATGCTCTTCGCAGAGCAATTGCATGCTTGGATTATGGTCTGGTCTTGATTTTTTGACGGCTCTAGTCTTATTGGGAAATTCGTTGCTAAGACCCCTCCCCTTCCTTTGATTTAGCAATGAGTTGAAAGATTATGGATTGGTCTTGGTTTTTTGACGGCTTTAGATGTTAAAGAAATATTTTTTGGGGGCTATGGTATTCTTAGATTGAAAACACTACGATTGTTCTTAATTGGAGGTTCCTAGTCGATTAGGAGCGATATCTTTAGATTAATTCCTTAGAAGCCTTTCTTCTGCCCTTGGAATGAATCTATTTCATTTTCTCCTGTTTGCGTTTAGGTACATGGACTACCCCTAGAATTTTGGAATCATGAATTATCTAGTTGCAAGTAGTATTGGAAAAGTTCTAAAATTGATGATTATTTTTTCTCTCTTGATCAAGGTCAGTATGTGCGATTCTATATTCAAATCAATTGGTCTTCTCCTCTATATCAAGGAATTTGAATGGGAGAAGAAAACTCCACCATGTTTAAACAAATTTCTCACAAAAATCTTCCATGAATTTGTTTTGGGTGTGGATTAATTAGTCATCTTCGACCACTGTCCTAAAAATGCTTCTTCCTTAAATATTGGTGTTTCATCGATGAACAAAAATAATCCCTAGGTTTCAATTCAGATGTTAATGTAATGAATCCATCTAGAGGTGTTTCTCAATAGAATGTTTCTTTGCCCGATGGTAATGTTTTGGGGCACAATGGTCTCGCCTCATGTTCCACTAGTCTTGTGATGGTTGTCAGAACCCATATGTGGACTGTGGATTTAGGTCTAGCATCAACGATAGTTTCGTCAATCACGGCTGGGCTTGTGTCTGCGCCTTGCCTCTTGGGAGGGCTTTGTCCGAGTACATGGTGGATTTGGCACACGTGGCCTAGTTGTGGACGCCACGGGTGTTGCACATTAAGAATCAATTCCCGAGCGCAATGTTGGATTTCTCTTATATTCGATCATCTAATGTGAAACGACCACCCTTTCTAAAGTCCACCCTCATTCCTTGTCTTTTGTGTGCCCTTTGTCGCGACCTTACTCAAATTATAATAAGCTTTTTACCGAACCTGGAAGGTTGGAACTATAATTTTCAAAATGACAAAATTGAATCTGTAGAAAAATTTACCAAAATTGGAACTACTTTTGATAGTGTACCCTTAATGCCCTTGTATATTGTTTTAACAAAACAGAATATTTGGTGAAACAACATACTGACCATATTTTTTTTTTATCATCTGTACTTGGACTATGTCGACATCCACCTCTTAACATCTTATTCTTTTTCCTCCTTGTCGATTGTCAACCAATCAGAGTCGAAATGAAACTCCAAAATATTTCTTCAATATTTTCCTCTTCTCTCCTCTCCCTTCTTCCTTCTCCAAACCCTAACCTCCATAGATTCCTAAGACTTTACCTAGGATCTTATAGGGTGGAGGAAAGAAAATTCGAAGGTCCCCAATGCGAGTAAAGTATCCACACTAGAGGTGTGTGTGTGTAGGGGGGGGGGGGGGTTAATAGTGTGTACGATAATTCCTATGTTCAATTCGATTCTTTTCGATTTAAGTGAGCAATGAGACAATTATGAACTAGTTTGAGTTAAGTTGCCGAAACATGCAAACACAATAAATTTGAGCACAAGTATGAGTAAATGAGCAACAATGGAACAATTCTAACAAATCGATGTATAGTGGTTCAGGACTCTTTCCCACTACACTACCTTGGCTACCCACCAAAGATTTTTAACCTTAACACTTTATAGATTACTTGTTTTTCTAAATAATACAATGAGAAATTATCCATCAACACTAGAGGAGGCCTCAACACGTATCCTAAAGCAAAAACAATAATCTTAAAGTCACTTAGGTGTATCAACAAGACCTTACAATCAACACTTAAGAATTCAATCAAAACAATTAAAAGAGCTACAAAATTAGATCAAACTTAAATAAGCTCCTTCCAACAGCCTCCTAGCACTCCAATCCCTCAAGAAGATGATGAACTTTAGCTCGAAAGGCTTGAAATGTAATGGCCAGCCTTTGAGAGATGAGAACTAGGGTTTTGCACTTTGGAATCACTCTTTGATGCACCAAGACTTGTAGAATTTATCAATGAACAATAATGAGCCTCAACCACTTGCAAACATGACCTTTGATAGTGGTGGTGGAGGTATGGGTCAGTTTATAGCCGTTCAACGGATCTAAAAAGATCCGTTGGGCATTTCGGTCGATTGCCGACCGAGTCTCGATCAATCGAGATTCGGCCGAAAAGCTACTGGAATTCCCAGTAACATTTTGGTCGATCGAGGATTAGCCGAACTTCGATCGATAACTTAGAAATGAGCTGAATAATTTTTTTTGCTAATTTATAGAACTCGGTTTCGGGTCTCGTTTTGGATTTTGATTTGAGAAATAAGCTAGGTTAGGCTTATTTGAGGTCCTAGGGGTATATTATGTTATTTTCTACGCCTAGACCTAATTTTTGACTTGATTGCCTCCAAAGTCGTCACACGACTTGATTTCATGCGATTTTTGTGATGAACTTCGTAGGCGTATCGTTCTACCAACCTGAACTCAAAACTTGACAAATGAGTTAGTTTCATATTTGTAATCATCAAAATTGAGAATGAGGCCCTAAGTTGAACCCTTGGGTCAACACCTAAGGCACTAGCGATTACGAAAAATAAGAGATGAGGGGTGGGTGTTCCTGTTCTTTGAGGTTGGTGGCGAGGCATTGACAACGGTGGGGAAGAAGAAAGGAGAGAAGAGAAAGGGGCTAAAAAAATTTGTTTGTGTTCAGTATGCAGTATGATGTTTCACCAAAATAGAATATTGAATTGTGTTTTGTTAAAATAATATACAAAGACATTAAAGGTATACTGTCAAAATCTACCGTCCTAATTTTTATCATTTGGAACTTATGGTTTCGGGTTTAGTAAAAAGTTGGATCATATCCCGTACCTCATAATTCAAACCTTAACACTGTGAAGCTGGATCGTACCCCCTACCTCATAATTCAAACCTTAACATTGTGTTGATGCATAGGTCTTCCCATGATGATGACACTTAACACTAATCTAAATTAAGTCTCGCTCGGCACTATGTAATTCTTTTTCCGACTTAGACTTATCTTTGTATCCCTGGATAATTAGTGGTTATTTTACTCTTTATGCTGAAGATAAAAAGGTGGTCTTCCATTCTAAGTTAACTCTTATGTTCATGAATTTAGAGACTTTATCGCAAATTCATGTTTAATTGATATGGGTTTCCATGTTGTTCCCTATACCTGGTGTATTAACAGAATTGGTTTATCTAGAATAAACATTCGTCTTGACAAGGTCTTCTCAGATGCTCACTTCTTACACTTCTATGTCACTGTCAGGGTTACTCATCTGAATAGGGGCATTTCTGACCACTACCCTCGCTTATCCGCCTTACTAAAAATAATTAAAAAGATAAACTTTTTAAATTCCAAAATTTCTGGACCGAATACTTGGACTCCTATGAGGTTGTTGTCAAGGCTTGGAATGAACCTATTCAACACTAGACTCAAATACACTAAGAAAGCTCTCTCATCTTGGAACAAAAACACTATTGGAAACTTAGAAACAAACCTTGAGGATACACTCCACCATGTATCTACCCTTGAACACACTAATGCTCACCTTGGCCTCTCCCTTGATCAGGAGCTCCAACTTAGAAGCTTACATAACAAAGTCTCTCCCTCAAATGGTGGGCCAAATTCAAAACTAAATGGATGGCAGAGGGTGATGCATACACAACCTTTTTTCATAGGGCTATTACCTCTAGGAGGAGACTAGATTACATTCATACTATCGAGTTTCCCTCTGGAACCTATATTCACTCTAACAAAAAATTCCTGAAGAGATCGTACACTTCTATATGTGCCTCTGGTCGCCCAATTCTCACGTGACTCCAAGCTCATCTGCTTATTGGCCATCTTTCACTATACTTCACCCTTCATCATGGGGTGACCTCATCAATCACTTCACACTTGAAGAAGTGCTCTAAACCATCAAAACTCAAAAGCCTAGCAAATGGAAAACATCATGATATTGATGGCTTTACTTCTGAATTTTATAAATAAAAAATTCCTGAAGAGATCGTACACTTCTATATGTGCCTCTGGTCGCCCAATTCTCACGTGACTCCAAGCTCATCTGCTTATTGGCCATCTTTCACTATACTTCACCCTTCATCATGGGGTGACCTCATCAATCACTTCACACTTGAAGAAGTGCTCTAAACCATCAAAACTCAAAAGCCTAGCAAATGGAAAACATCATGATATTGATGGCTTTACTTCTGAATTTTATAAATATTACTGGGACACCATCTCTAAGAATTACATGGATTGCATTAACCAATTTCATTCACATAACACCCTTCCTCTAGACTGAAATACAACTATTCTCAATTTCATACCCAAGTGTAAAAATCCTTGCCTTGTGCAATCTCTTCTACATAATTCTCTCCAAAATGTTGGCAAATAGACTCAAAAATACATGTCGTCCCTGATATCCTTTGAGCAATCCGCCTTTATTAAGGGCTGCAGCATCCACGATAATATTTTACTTGCACCGAAGATTGCTCATTCCATGCATACATCCAAAGGTAAAACACCTTACATTATGATCAAAATCGACTTAGAAAGAGCTTTTGACATACTTTCATGGTTTGCTATTAGACATGTCTTAAATTTTGCAAATTTTCCTAAAAAAATCACTAATTGGATCCTTACTTGCATATCCACTACCACTCTTGGTTTCCTGGATACCTTCCCCTAGTCGCTCCATTAGAATTAATTGTGATAGTTCTTGGGATTCAAATTCGACTGGTTATAGCTTTATTATCAGAAATCATGACAGTTTTATTTACAGGATGAAGCTATTCATTATTCTGCAGTTTTTGCTCAATTTTGAGAAGCCACACAACTATATATTATAGTATCTATATTGCCAAAAGATTTCATGCTTCAAATGTCATTATTGAGACTGATTGCAAAATTGTAATTGATTGCCTCTCTTCCCATGAAGATCCTCCTTGGCATCTGATCTCAAATTTTCTTGATATTACTAATGTTTTAAACTCTTGTAATTGTAATATCAATTTTTCTTTTGTTATCGTGAATATAATCAAATTTTCTTGATATTACTAATGTTTTAAACTCTTGTAATTGTAATATCAATTTTTCTTTTGTTATTGTGAATATAATCAAGCCGTCCATTGGGCGGCAAATTGATCTCCTACCCCCAAGCATTTGGGTTTTTGGTCTTCTATCAGGCCACCCAAACTAGACTCTTCCCTTATTTGCGACCTTCATCGTCCCCCTTAGTTGTTTAATATTATAGTAGGAGCCCATTCCGATATTTTTCGATAAACATGCAGTCAAACTAGTTGACCTACTAGTTCAATGAACCAATGATCAGTGGACCTGAGCTCAACTGGATCAGTGCCCAGTCGGGTTCGCTTAACTATGCTTGGATCTCTTTTGGCTCAAGAAGCAAGAGAACAAGTTCACTTTTTCTGTAATGAGATATAAATCTAATCAATGCATCATTCTTTTCTGGACTGAGAAGATACAACAAATCAGAAGAATAACTGATTTACTTCCCTCAATGAATAGTTACATTTACCATCTTGATAGATCAAACTATTTTGCTGATTATAATGTTCATCCATGAACAATTGGCAATTGGGATAGGTCCCACTGTAGGGTTGTTTGCAAAGCTACAATCAGACAAGTCCCTATTTCCTCACTTAGTATTCAGGCTTTTAAGGTGACAAATACTATCATCTTAATTTTATACTTCTATAACAAAATTACAGTGAAATGAGCACCAATAATTAACTCCATCAAAACAATCCTTATCGACGAATCTGTAATTTATGCAGCAACTGCCATAGGCCTTTTGCTAGTTTTTATGCCTCTTATTGCTGCAAGACAAAAAAAAACATTCACTGAGTAAAACAGAAGGGTACATTATTCTTCCATGAGTAAACTTTTTGCATCATTCATAACTGGATTAATATACTTTCAGGAGTAATAACTAAAAGTAATCAAAAAAGAAAATTCAAGTCCTTGCCTTCTGCATAATCTTTAGCACCAAAGACTGCAGAACCTGCAACTATAGCATTAGCACCAGCTTCAATAACCTGCAATACAGAAAAATAAATAAGAATCCCTACCTTGACAATGGAAAGGCTTGCTAGATACATTCATTCATCTTACAGCACAAAAGACAATAAAAGTGCCAATAAGCATTCATGACATTTCCATACTGTTAAATAACAAAGTTCTACATGATGTGTTCAGGCTACATTCATGTTTGACTACTCATGACATTTCCAATAGTGATTCTCAAAATCAACATTATTCATTCAAGATCATAATTATCAGAGTTCTCATAAAAGACAAATCATATTCCCTTTCATGCTTTAACCAACTCTAATGGATGTCAACTAAGATTTGAGAAAGGCACCTTATATGCATTTGAAGGACCAACTCCACCATCTACTTCAATCCATGGATTCACACCCTGTATTCCAGAAACTGTTATTGGTCTCTTTTTCCCACAAGCTGGATTGTAAAAAGAAATTATGTAGTCAAGGTGTACCTTCTCAGCACATAATCTCCTCAACTCTGAAATTTTCTTCACCTGACTTTCAATAAAACTTTGTCCACCAAAGCCAGGATTAACTGACATGATCAAAACCAGATCCACCACTGTCCATTGTAAGGGTAGAAAATTTTCTCAGGGATTATAAAGTTGACATAAGATGTATCATAGAAAAGAAGTTCATTTAGATTAACTTAGAAAATTCTTCTTATACTACATGAAAAAAGATAAAAAAAGAAAAAAGAAAATGTGAAGAATCATATGGATAATCATTTGAACTTAGTGGGCCAGCTTGTAGAATATTACATTAGTAAAAGTACGACATTTCTTTTCATTCATTCAAACAACAAGCAAAGGAACTATTTCTACGAGAAATTTTCTTCACTCTTCTATAATAAGTGAAATAATCAGATAAGAAATCTTACCATCTAGCACATATTCTATGGCACTTAATGGGGTTGCAGGGTTCAAAACAACTCCTGCTTTTGCTCCCAGACTCTTTACCTGAAAAATAAGGTGTTAAATAGGTTAAATACACAATTACCTCTTGTTAATCTAGTTAAAACTGAAAAAAAGACTATCAATAAGCATCATATTGTGACATGAGAAAATTACGACAACCATCACAGATGTGTTACTCATGTCATCTGGGAGCAAGCTTCAAAAATATGACTTATATGATCTTGATCATCTTCTGAAAGTGAAAAATAATCATTACCTCCTATATGAGGTTGATACAGCATGTTAAGTCACAGTGGTGAAGTTATGAATTTCGTCTTGAATAATTATCTTAGTACTGTGAAAGCATATACAGAGTGGAATCTAGCAAGAGAAGATTGATAAAAGATAAGGAATATGCATATCTCTACTACTGAAAAAAAAAAACCATTTACCCGGGAAAGGTGTAGAAATTAGTTGACAAGTTGCAAGGAAAATATTATGTTGTTTTACTGTGACAGAATGGCTTGTAATCAAAGACAATTCATACAACTAGTAATCAAACGTGAACTAGAAACCTATATACTACATTTCTTTAATCAATCTCGCCATAGTCAATTTAAATAACAACTGCACTAAGAAAATATTGCCTAGAAGATGCATAACATCAAAATAACAAGAAATATAATAAATTATTTAAGCACTGACCATTGATTTAATCTTTTATGTAAAATTCCAGATCAAGAAGATGGAAATTCCATTATGAGCAACTTCATAGTCTATCCAATATCAAATTGGAAAATTATTGTATAAAAGCTGGAAATAAAATTTCATAATGGGGAAATTGATATTAATAATTAAATATTTCATAAGGAAGATTGAAAGGAAACAATTTCACATCTTCTGTTTACGTGTTTGAGGGAAAAAAAATTAGTATTGTATCACAGGCTGTGACCATCGCTTAGTAATCTGATTCAAATCAAAGAACATTCATGATTCTAATTTCTAAAAATTACCTGATTAACTGTCCTATGCAAATGAATTGTAGATGATTGTTCACAATGAACACTAACAATGTCCGCACCAGCCTTGATAAAATCTGGAACTCGCTGCTCAGGTTCCACAATCATCTGGAAGTTGGACAAGAGAGAAAACTTATAATGTGGTATTGTGGTGAGAAAACCTGGATACATGATTATTGATCAAATATAAGTTTATGGTTCAAAATATATGTACAAATTTGTATCAGAAACTAAATGTCTTAAAAGATTAATGTTCAGAACTCAGAAGCAATACCAAATGCACATCCAATGGAAGATCAGTGACCGGGCGTAAAGCATCAACGACAAGAGGTCCTATGGTGATATTTGGCACAAATCGACCGTCCATCACATCAACATGAATCCAGTCACATCCTGCAACTTCAACAGCTTTAACCTGTACGAATAACATGAATAAATTTCATCAATGACAATGCTATCTTGCTGGTTTTTTCAAAATTGGAGCAACATGATAAAGTTCAACAAATATTTATCTAAAGGATAATCAGTAACAATTAATAGCAGCAGCAAAAACAGCAACAGTGTCTTTGGCTCTATGTACCACTACCAAATGCTGAGTTCAACACCAAAATCATTGTCCCTCTTTTACATTTTATGGTTCATTAAACTAATAAATGAAACTTTATAGAACAAGAAAACTGAAATCTTTATGAACTAATTTTATAGTGCAGTTACTTTATCCTTTTTATAATTTTTTATCCTCTGAAACTACTTCTTATTAATTTAAGGAAAATTATTTGTTTCTTACTGAAAGCTTCCAAACAGTATCTCAATGAACACCAAATTGTAGCATAGATATGATCCAAGACCAAGAGCATTGAATTGCAACATAGATATGACAGCAATAAAGGTATGGACTAAGGCTATAGTTGAAACTTGAGAGCTAACCTGCTCCCCCAACTTTGCAAAATTAGCAGAGAGAATAGAGGGTGAAACAATAATGTCACTCTTTGAGTACTTATCCACTTGAGCTGATGCCTTGACCACAGGTAGGAAGTTCCTCCTGAAAGTTAACATGAGAAGAGTAAAATCATAGAAGCTGTGTACCACGGGATATAAAAACCTGTTGCTTCCTTATGAAAACATATAAGCACATTAAAAAGTGGGAAAAAATAAGGATTTAGGTCATCTACCATGTAGTAGAAAGTGAAAAATTGGAAGAAGAAGAAGAAGAAGAAGAAGAAGAAGAAGAACAAGAAGAAGAAGAAGAAGAAGAAGAAAGAACTTAAGAATTATGGCTGCAGATGCTGTAAGAAAATCCAATCTTTCGCCGAGTGAGAAACAAAAATACGAAGATATCATAAATTGGTTTTGCAATGACCGAACAGATACTCGCGTCGATTTCAGATAGTGTTTCTGAAACATGAACTAGAGTAATCAAACAGACTATCGTATCCAAGATCTGTCTTGAGAATTCCCATATTCTATGGGCAGGAGGAAACTTAAACGATAAAAATGTAAGTCAGATAAACTATATCCAATCCAAGATTTGATTTTGCGAACTCAAACAGGAACCTAGACAATTGCAAGGCAAAGGGAACCAAAAAAGAAAAAGGAGCAGTGAAACCTGAAGGAGATATTGTTGGTACCCGACGGGAGGGGGAATTTGCGTAGGCTTCCGCCGCGGGGGACGGCAATCGCCACCAACGACGAAGAGGTGGCGGTCGCAGCGGTGGTCATGGCTGCTCGTCTTCTTCGCCTAACATATAAGGCTTCAAAATGAAAGGAAAGAAAATTTTCTCTCTAAATATATATATAAATATATTATCAGTCGCAGCCTCGAAGGCGCTTTATCCGCTTGAGTGGGTTTGGATTGGGGACGAATCGAGAAACTAAAGGCGGAGAAAACTCTAACTTTTGCATACAAATAGCAGATGATGTCTCACGGCGCAAGGCTCGTTGAAGGTAGAAAGAAATTAAAACTTGGCTTTTTGTCACCTTGGGAAGGTACTGAAACCGTATTGGTCAATGGACCCATATAGCAGACATGGATTGCTTCTCGCGGTCAATCACCGCTAGATTTCCCCTTTCGTCTAAATGACCCTGACGGCAGTGGCCGCCCTTCTTAGGCCGGCTCTCCAGCCGACGGTCACTAATTCCTCGTTGAGAAATGGCAACATCGTCCTCTCGCCGTCGATGATTGACTAATGCACGGGAGAAGAAGAAGAATTCTGCTGCACGAAGAATGACAAGGAAAACAAAAAAAATTGGAGATAAATTTCCATAGCATAGTTCTGGCTCATATCAGACTATAGAGCCGATTCAGATTCGATAGCGTGATATTTTTTAATTAATAAAAAAATGTATCAGGTTATCGGACCGGGTTGAGCCTATACCGTATAGTTTGATTTAGCCTGATATTTTTCGAGTCTTATCGGGCTGGCCTGATAATGATCGAGCACGGTAAGAATCAGTCTGAGCCCAATTTTATCTTTTCGAATCGAGCCGGGTCGAACCAAATATTACCTGATCTACTTGAAGCATGTGTAAACTCTTGATATAACTGTTTGAACTGAATCTGTAAAACATTTCACATGACAACTTTATGGGCCGTTCATTTCGTCAAAAAAAAATGCGGGACTAGATTTGCTCAGAACAGGACAAATCCTGAATTTTTTGTCAAGGAGCTCAAAAGAGAAGTGAAGGACTTCACTGATTCACGAGGAGCTCAATTAAAGCAGTTTACCAGAAATAATAATAGCTAGTGTAGTATCACATTAGGCTTTGATGGGTAAAATGGTATTTTCTTAGGTAACTGCTATTGCCAGTGTTAAGTAGTTAATAGCAAGTACTTCCGGGGATACAGAGGGGAAATTAGATCAGAAATTTGTATTTGAATGAATAAGTGAGATCTTTGTGTAAGACAATTCTTCAATCAAATATTTTATTAATTTAAAAATATCGTAAATAAATTAGCAAGATAAGATCTTACTTGATGATGACATATTTGCAGCGGAATAAACTTCTGGATCTCCAAAGAAAGTCAGGTCTTTCTCCACAACACTGTCTCAAACGTTCTGCTTTTGATGGGGAAAGCAACTATGAGCTATGATTTTTTCACCCGGTGTGTAGAAGAGACATAGCCTCTATTTATAATTGATTAAATGAGTGCGTCGGCTTCATTAATTGGGCCTACACTTGATTAATCACACCAATCATGATTAAGTGTTTCAAGCTTGAATCACATGGATCAAGATCACATGAGCTAATAGACATCTCAATATTGGATCATAAAATTAAACCCGCTTTTATTAAATTAAAATATTACAATTGATTGTAACCCACATATGAAAAATAAAAATATACAATATTTAAAAAATATTCTAATATTTTCCCACTTGGGCAAGATCAATTGTAAAATTTTATTTTTGAAAAAAATTATTTAAAAAATGACACTCGGGTTAATCACATATTTCAAAAAATATGGCCACAAAATAAATAAATAAAATAAAAAATGATCTAAGATGTAACACTTATTATGACTCATATCAACAAACAAATGATATCGAATCATGACAGTCATTATGTCAATTCTGGACATAAGACTTTTCATGGTTACGAATACCACTGACATTGTTGATAATTGTTATTGGTGTGGAGTGTAGCATGAAAACAATACTAAAAAATGATCCGATAAGAACAGTGTTATTTTCATTGTTAGTCCTCATACTTTCTCTTCTATATATACCTTTCGGCAAGAGAAAGCGTATGATTTTAAAAAAACCATCAAGTCCCTAGACTCAAAATTGGCATCAATAAGTGGGTAACATGATTCACATGACACCGAGCCTTTAAACAAAATCATGATGTCTCTAGACTCAAATATAATATCAATCAAGAGACATTCTGATTCATATGATACTGAGTCTTAAATAATTATTGAACACATATATTAAATATGACAATATGATCTCAAAGGAAAAAGAGTTTATTATTGAATATGCGATAACATAAACCTAACAATCATGTATCAAAGTGCTCAAAACAAAAGGAAAAATAACTCCCACTAACCAAGCGCATCAAAAGAACTCAGAATGCTCATATTTTCAACATGTCTTTTAAAGACTATGAGTCTGAGTCCCTTGGTTAAGGGATCAGCAAACATCAGATCTGTCTCTATGTGTTCAACTAAAATATCTCTTTTCTTTACAAGATATCTAACAATCAAATATTTCAACTCTAAATGTTTGGAGCCACTAGAGGTTTTATTGTTTTTCGTGAAGAACACAACAACACTGTTATCACAATAAATAGTAAGAGGCCTAGAAATAGAATTAACAAGATGAAATCCAGAATTAAGATTCTTAAGCTAGACAGCTTGAGAGGCCGCAGCATAACAGGCAACAAATTCTGCATGCATAGTAGAAAAAACAACTAGAGTCTGCTTCTTACTTTTCCAAGAGATGGCTCCACCAGCTAACATGAAAATATATCCAGATGTAGATTTTCTATCATCAAGGCACCCAGCGAGATCTGAGTTAGAATAGCCTACAATCTCTAAATTTTCCACTCTTTTATACACAAGCATGTGTTCTTTAGTCCTCTG
The DNA here is from genome assembly GCA_034359265.1 of Canna indica. Lineage (NCBI taxonomy): Eukaryota > Viridiplantae > Streptophyta > Magnoliopsida > Zingiberales > Cannaceae > Canna > Canna indica. The sequence goes on from CP136891.1 coordinate 28,987,990, forward strand.
CAGGTATCTCATAACTTTCTTAGCTGCTACCCAATGATCATAACCAGAATTAGACTGATATCTGCCCAAGACTCCAACAATAAAAGCAATGTCCGGTCTAGTGCAAACCTGTGCATACATCAGGCTCCCCAGTGCACTATCAAATGGCTTGTCATTCATTTGTCCCTTCTCTAATGCATTTTTAGGACATTGATTTTTGCTAAATTTATCGCCTTTAATGACAGGCACGTCACCAGGTTTTGCAGTCTAGCATATTAAATCTTTCTAAAATGCGATTAACATAAGCTTTCTGAGATAATCCAAGCAAACAACGGGTTCTATCCCTATGGATTTCAATTCCCAGTACAAAGGAAGCTTCACCAAGATCCTTCATATCGAAAGATTTAGTCAACATGAGTTTAGTTTCATGAAGGAGAGCAAGGTCATTTGAAGCCAACAGAATGTCATCCACATATAATATAAGAAAAATTATTTTGCTCCCATTGACCTTGATATATATGCAATGATCAACTTTATTTTCCTTAAAACCCATGAAAGTCACAATCATATCAAATTTCAAATACCACTATCTAGAAGCCTATTTCAAACCATAAATGATCTTCTTCAATTTGCATACTAAATGCTCACTGCCAAATTTTTGATAACCCTCAGGTTGCTTCATATAAATCTTTTCATAGAGATCACCATTTAAAAATATTGTTTTAACATTCATCTGATGTAACTCTAAGTCAAAATGAGCTACAAGGGCCATAATAATTTTGAAAGAATCTTTAGAAGAAACAGGTGAGAAAGTTTCAATGTAGTCAATGCTCTCTTTCTGGGTAAAACCCTTTGCAACAAGTCGGGCTTTGAGCCTCTCAACTTTACCTTTGGAGTCATTCTTTGTTTTAAAAATCCATTTACAACCAATAGGTATGTAATTTTCAGGTAATTCAACCAAATCCCAAACATTATTATCAGCCATAGAAAGCATTTCCTCATTCATAGCACATATCCATTTACATGACTGTGCACAAGAAATGGCTTGATTATAGTCACTAGGATTAAGGACATCCCCAACATCATAATCGTTTTCATTTAGATATACCAAATAATCATCAGGGATTGCAGATTGCCTTTCTCTAGTAGATCTTCTCACCGGCACAGGTAAAGCAGGTTCAGCAGGAATCGTATCAACAACAGGAGTGGGAGGATTAACAGCTAAAGGATTGTCCGAAGGAACATGAGAATGAGAAATATTATCATCATGACTAGCAACAGAATCACTTGGAACAAATGACCTAAGATAATTGATAATAGAAAGAGGTACTGATACATTAGTGACAGGTTCAGAATGAAGAGGATCAGGCTCAGCTACATCAAGTTCTAAAAACTTTGCTGTCAAGGACTCCATAATTTTAGTGCATATGCTCAGACAATAGAAACGATAGTCTTTTGAATGATATGAATATCTAATGAAAAAACAACGACTGGTTCTAGGATCAAGCTTTTTCTCTAAGGGGTTATAGATTCTCACTTCAGCAGGACATCCCCAAATACGAAAATGATTTAAACTAGGTTTTCTACATGTCCACAGTTCAAAAGGGGTTTTGGGAACAAATTTACTGGAGACACGGTTAAGAATGTAGAGAGAGATTTTAATGGCTTCACCCCACAGAAATTCTGGCAAATTTGACCTACTCATCATGCTCCTCATCATATCCTTAAGAGTACGGTTACACCTTTCAGCTACACCATTTTATTCAGGACTACCTAGCATGATATATTGAGGAACAATTCCACATTCTTGCAAGTATGAAACAAATTAAAGGTCCTACATGCTGACCAACAACACCATGTCTACCATAATACTCTCATCCACGATCAGATCTCACTATCTTGATGACCGTTCCCAACTGATTTTTAACTTCGGTCTTAAACACTTTGAATTTATCAAGCGCTTCAGACTTTTCTTTAATTAAATAAATATAGCCATATCGGGAAAAATCATCAATAAAAGTGATAAAGTATTTATGACCACAAATAGTAGGGGAGTAAGGTCCATTAATATCCGAATGAATGATTTCCAATAGATTTGAACTTCTAGAATCACCAATTTTTCTTGGTTTTGGTCAATTTACCCCTAATACAATCAACACAAGTCTCCATATCACCAAAAATCTAAGATAGATAAAATATCAATTTTAACAAGTCTTTCAATCCTTTCTTTAGAAATATGACCTAAACGCTTATGCCACAAAAGAAAAGACTTATCTATGATCCTTGATCTTTTAGCAACTTTATTTTCAATGTTTAAAGATGTAGATGGACAATTAGGAGCTAAGGACAACATATATAAACCATTAAACAAAGATCCATTTCCAATAATTTGAGAATTCAAAATAACATTCATATTGCCATTTCCAAAACTAAAATGAAATCCAAGTTTATCTAAACAAGAAATAGAAATCAAATTTCTTCTAAATGAAGGTACATATAAGGTGTCCTTCAGAACAAGTTCAAATCCTGACTCTAAAAATAATCTAACATCTCATACGGACTCCACAGTCACTTCAAGATCATTTTCTACTCTCAGTTTGCTTTGCCTCTGACTTGGTTTCCTCAGGTTTGCAAAAGCCTGCATAGAAATAGCAACATGGGTTGTGGATCCGCTATCAAACCACCAAGAATTAATAGGGACATCAACTAGATTAGACTCAAAACAAACAAGGGCTAAGGGGTTACCTCCAGCTTTTTGCTTCTTTTCTAACCAGGCCTTAAACTTTGTACATTCAAACTTTTTGTATCCTTTCTTTTTGCAAAAGAGTCATCTAATAGATTTCTTAGTAGGAGCAGGCTTAGGACCTTCATTGGGGTTATTCTGACCACTACCTTGTCCTTTATGAGATTTCTTTGGAGCAGCAGGTGAGAAATGCTTAAATTTCTTATGAGGCTTGCTAGAATGGGGTTTAGGATGAACAGTTAGAAGGGCTAGATCACTCTTTTCTTTCTTAAGTTTTTCTTCCTCAGCAACACATTTAGTGATGAGATCATTCGGAGTCTATTTCTCATTATGGGTAATATAAGCAGTCTTAATTTGACTGAACTCAGCAGGAAGAGAATTCAGGGCATGAGGAACAAGGAAGAGGGAGTCATCTAGTTCAACTTTCAAGGCTCTAAGCTAGGTTTGAAGTATAACCATTTTCAAAATGAACTCTCTTACACCCCCAGAGTTATCATAAACCATACTCGTCAATTCTTTCATTAGATATGCAGACTCAACATTATCAGCCACTTGAAATCTTTTTCCAATAGCATTAAGGAACTCTTTGGCATTTGCAGTATCAGGCAATCCACTCATTAAATGTTCAGGAATAACCCTTTTAATGGCAAGCAAGCTTAATCTGTTGGATCTCTCCCACTTAGCTAATAGGTCTTTTTGTTTAGGAGTGGCGGCTTGACCTTCAGGAATCATCGGCTTGTCTTCATGAATAGCCATGTCAAGATCAGCCATGCCTAGAGAGAATTCTATGTCGTATTTTTACTTCTTAAAGTTTGAACCAGTCAATATTTCAATTGAGGCATTGCAGTTGTTCACGCTAAAAGTAACCGAGACAAATAATTGAAATACATTAGATTAAATTACAGGGCATGTAATATCATTAAAATTGAGGCTAACCAAATATTACATATTCATCTTTGGGCAGAATATGCAATCACAAAATAAAGCCTCACTGAGTTAAAGTATGAGAATACACTGATTTTCGAAAATCTATCACCTTTGGGCAGACAGATCTCTAGAGAATGCACACCCTAATAACTCCATTTAACAAGACCTTCAATTAAAACACCCAATAATCCTCCTTTGGGAAAAACTATTGAATGAATTAATCTTCAGTATTCCTCATATAATAAGAAAATACACCAGTCATTATAAGTAACCCACTTTGGTGATAATTACAAATAATAACCAATGAAAAACCTTATCATGAATCAATATTATGCCCTTTATGTCAATAATTTCAATTCATACTATAGTGCAAAATTGATATAAAATTAAAATACATCAACTATTATGAATCTATATTTTTAAGTATTCCCTAAATCATTTATGTTTATCTAGTCATAAATTATATCAATCTCTGTACCTAATTGTCACAATATTAGGTTTGAGGTTTCATAAAAAACAACATAATTTACATCAATAAATTGACATGTATGAAATTTGCATAAATAAAAAAATAAATAATTATGCAAAAATATAACATGAATTAGAATCAAATCATAGAATTTAATTGCAACAATAATACATAAATCAAGCCAATTGAAGCATGAATAAATCTAAATATTGGCATTCATAATGTTCAAAATTTGAATCATTATAGCATGAAAAACTCAAATATATGTATTAAATGCAGAAGAAATAATTCTGGTCTTAGATTTTATTGAACAGACTTCTAGGCCACACAAGTTTTGTAGAGCTGGACCTGTGCTGTTGGCCCCATCGAGCTGGGCCCAACGCATGACCCAGTAGACCAGTGCCTCCCTCTAGGGTACAGCCCGAGGGCCAATGGGATGATCGCTCGCCGCACGCAGGGCAGCAGCTCCCGCTCGCGTCGCGAACAGCGCTTTATGCGCGGCGAGGAAAGAGCAGGTGACGTCATGCCCGTTAGGGCACGGCTGACGCGGTTGGCCTCGTCGAGCGCGCCATTGACGTGGGCGGCATCTGCAGGCCTCGACGGGCACACCACTGACGTGGCAGTTAGCATAACCAGGACGCGAGCGCATCGCGCTCGCTCGCCTTGTGCAGCGCGGTCGCCGAAAAAACAACCTGCCGTGGCACGATTGCCGAGGCAAAAAAGAAAGTTGATGCGGCGAAAAAGAGAGGTAATAAATCTCTTTACAGGTAGATCAATTAAATATTAAATCAAGCTTTTCAATAAAGATCAGCGGGTAATAAAATTACACAAAAGATGAAGAAAAAAGAGCCAGCAGATAAAAGCACGATTCAACAGAAAATATATAATATCCGGAGGATAATAAATTGATTCGAATAGAACAAGCGATTTCAATATACAAACATGATGAATCAAAATTTAAATACATTATTCATCATATTAAATCACCCAAAATTACCATAACTGAGAAACATCATCTTAAAAGGAAAACGAATTCTTAAATTCATGAAAAAGTGGCTCTGATATCAATTGTAAGATAAATCTTCAATCAAATATTTCATGAATTTAAGAATATCATAAATAAATGAGCAAGATAAGATCTTACTTGATGATGACATACTTGCAGCGGAATAAACTTCTGGATCTCCAAGGAAAGTCGGATCTTTCCCCACGACACCGTCTCAAACGCTCTGCTTTTGATGGGGAAAACAACTATGAGCTAGGGTTTTTCCACTCGGTGTGTAGAAGGGACCTAGCCTCTATTTATAATTGATTAAATGAGCCCGTCCATCACGAGCTTCATTAATCGGACCTACACTTGATTAATCACACCAATCATGGTTAAGTGTTTCAAGCTCGAATCACATGGATCAAGATCACATGAGCTAATAGGCATCTCAATATTGGATCATAAGATTAAACCCATATTTATGAAATCAAAATATTACAATTGATTGTAGCCTACATATGAAAAATAAAAATATAGAATATTTAAAAAATATTCTAACACTTTAATCTTTTCCCTCTCGATGAATAAATGAAAACTTCACGTGGAGTTATGTAGATTTCTTCTTCATCCTTCGCATGCCAATCTTCGACATAGTATGAGAGCCAATCCGGTGGAGCATTCCGATCCAACAATAGAAAACAATAATTGAGATTCAAATCCCAAATTCAATCGCTTAGATGGCAAGAAATCAACGTTCAACTGCGATGAGATTAGTGATTGAGGAATCACATACCGAAGTGGAGAATGGGGCGTCACCGGAAGCGAATGAAATGAAAGACAACCCGTTTATTCTCCATGAAAATGATAAACCACAATCGAATATCAACACCTCCAAATATTATGAAATAAATCAAAATAGTAACCACAGTTGAATATCCAAAACGGAGAGCGCAAAACACATATACATATGCTATTGACTTAAAAAAACTATATAGTAAGTATCAAGTATAATATATCAAAAGAATAGGACGAGGCACAAAACCAAAACTATGATGGCAGTCATATTCGCCATAGGATCTCCTCCTCAAAACTTTAGCAATCATGGACTCCATCTAGCTATCATACCTGCAGATATGAGGCAAAACAACAATAAAGTCAGCGAAAAACTGAGTATGATTTCTCAATATGACCAATAAAAGATAAATAATACCATTATGCCATGAATACCATGCTATCATATTCAAGTATGAATAACATCCAATAATTCATCAATAGATGAATAATTCATCCCTATATATACATGAATAACAAACCCAATCAAGAGCGTAATAAAACAATGGGTTTCCCCAGCACTCCCGCAATTCAAGAATGACACGTAAAGTCCGCTCCAGCAAGAGGTATGACTACCCTAAAAGAGTAGCCCACAGGCGCCGCGTCCAACGCCCCCACATTCGCACACGAGTGTATCCAAATAACCATAATTGACAATGCCCGTATTTAACAAGCCCAATAATAGTATCAACAACCTGAAGCCCCTAGTACACCCTGTCACGCCCCGAAAATCGAGTCAAGCGACCGGCCAGAGTGCAGACAGGCACCCCGAAGCCTAAACCATACATGTAATTCAAGCATCATATCCAAAAATAAATTGCTATGACATAAACATGAACATTCTAGTAGCTGCTCAATAACAAGTTAGGAAGAACTACATGACAAGCACACTAGTATATAAGTTTAGACGATAAACAACTACAAATCCAAACACGCTAAATGTCTTTAATAGACTCAAATTCAACATGACTCGACTCGACTACATCAACTGGTTTCACGAGATTGCCATTGGAGTTTGTCACCATCAGTCGTGCCATACCTCGGTGATCACGCTCTGCAAAATAACATACATAAAAGAGGGTGAGTTCAAGAACTCATTGAGTGGTCACCCGGCATCACCAAGTGGAATCGTGATAGATAAGTAATGCAATAGATAAATTTTGAGTTTAGATAATAGAATAAAAGAATATGTAACACATTCTGATCCGACCCAATTGGAGTTTGTCCTCTTGTTCATCCCGTATGGAGTGAGTACCTACTAGGCTGATCGCCCCCAGCTAGACTCCCAACTCGAGCTCACTGATCTAGGAAGGCTGATGTAATCAGCAATCCAAATCCAGCTAAGGATTCACACAAAAGACACCAGTGGCTGCAAATTGAGACTTCTATTTCATTTCTTATCTCCAAGTACAAAATGAACAGTGGAATTCAATTTGGAAAAAAATAATATTATATCTTTCAAAATGAGACAACGGGTATTTATACACACCCTGCGTAAAGATGAATTAACTGTGGTCCATAGATAAGTCCATGTGTCGACTAATTACACACTCACTTAAAGCAAAGAGAAACAAACACATTTAAATGAAACAGAATGCAAATCAATTAAGAAATTGACTTAAGGAATTATTATAGGATTACTCGTTGATGAACCATCCTTCATCAGCTCCTTCCCACCATTAGAGAACTCGTCCTCGAGTTCAGAATATTGAACATGCGCTGCATCTGGAGGAACAAAGGGAAATAGGTTTGAAACATTAAAGAGATGAGAGATTTTCAAATTATCAGGTAGGGCAATGAGATAAGCATTGTCTCCCAAGACCTGAGTTACCAAAAATGGTCCAATTTTCCTTGGCTGTAATTTATTGTAAGTCCCTCAAGGAAAATAATCTCTCCTCAAGTGAACCATTACCAACTCACCAACTTGGTAAGTCTTGAATCTTCTCCATTTTATACTTAGCATTAGCTACCTCAATTGCCTCCTTCACTCTCTGGTGTTGTTCCACATAGTTATTTGCAAAATTGGTAGCAGTTCGATTATTCACATATGTCAATGATACCAAATCCATAGTGTGATTAGGAATTTTTGTATATACAATAGCAAAAGGAGTTTGACTAGCCGATCTATTCACCATACTGTTATAAGCAAACTCAGCCTGGGGCAACACAGTATCCCACTGTTTCTGCTTATCCATTTCTAGGCTCCTCAACATAATGCCCAAAGTTCTATTTACCACCTCAGTCTGGCCATCAGTTTAAGGGTGGTATGGGTACTAAATTTCAGCTGGGTACCAAACTTTTGCCATAAGATCTTCTAGAAGTGACTGATAAAATTCACATCCTTGTCTGAAGTAATTGTTTTTGGGACTCCATGTAGTCTCACTATTCCTCTAAAAAATGAATTTGTAATATTGCTAGCATTAGTTGTTTTCTTACAAGGTAAGAAATGAGCCATTTTGGAAAATCTATCCACTACAATAAAAATAGAATCCATTTTCGTCATTGTCATTGGCAGGCCTAGTATAAAATTCCATTTATAGATCCTCCCATATTATAGTAGGACTGGTAAAGGGATGTAGAGTCAAGTGTTTTGACATTGACCCTTGGCTCTTTGATAGGTCATACACCTCTCCACAGCTGAGATGATTTCCTTTGTCATTTTTGGCCAAAAATACATGTCAGTAATGAGTTTCAATGTTTTGTCCCTACCCAAATGTGCTACCAGACCCAGCATGTAATTCTTCGATTAGGTAGCTTCGAAGTGAAGTATTGGGAGATGTTCTTAAACAAATAACCATTTGATATGTGGAAGTCCTCACTTGGTTCTGGTTGTTTGCATTTCCTCCAAACAAGTTGAAAGTCCTCATTAGTAGGATATAATTCTTTTAAATGTTCAAAATCAGCTATTCCTACTTGAAGAGTTGTTATCAAACATGTTTTGTTGCTTAAAGCATCGGCTAGCTACCTTATTGTTTTTATGCTTTCTTACTTAAAGCATCAGCTACCTTATTGTTTTTACCATTCCTGAACTGAAAAGTATACTAAAATTTTTGTAAGAATTCGAGCCATCTTGCATGAAGTGAGTTGAGTTTCTTTTGTGATGTTAAATACTTCAAAGGTTGGTGATCACTGTGCAGAATCAAGTCCTTCTGAACCAGATAATGTGTCTAGTGATCAAAAGCTCTTACAACAACATACAATTCCAACTCATATGTTGACCATTTTTGCCAGACTTCACTCAGTTTCTCACTGAAGTATGCTATTGGCTTGCCCTCCATCAAAACTGCTTCAATCCTAGTTTTTGATGCATTAGTTTCCAATTCAAAAGTCTTGTCAAAATTAGGTAATGTTAACACAGGAGCTTGAGTCAAGCCTAGAAAACTTTTTAGTTCTGTAATATTAGCTGGAGATTGCCACTCTACAATTGCTTTAACCTTCCTTGGATTAGTGTGGATGCCTTCATGACTAATAATAAACACAAGGAAAAGTAGTTTATATGTGAGAAACTCACATTTATGGATGCTTAGGAAAGTTTGCTCTCTCTTAGTACTTGGAAGATTATTTCCAATTGTCTTTTGTGCTCATGTTCTTCCCTGCTATATATTAATATATCATCAAAATAGACTACCAAGAACTTTCCAATGAATGGCTTTAGGACTTGGTTCATTAACCTCATAAAGGTACATGGTGCATTACACAAGCCAAAGGGAATTACCAGCCACTCATAGAGGTCTTCCCTGATTTTGAAAAAGTCTTCCACTCATCACCTTGCCTAATTTTGATTTGGTGGTAGCCACTTTTGAAAAAAATTCTTGAACCTTCTAGCTTATCCAACATGTCTTCTAGTCTAGGTATTGGAAACCTATATTTGACAGTTATTTTGTTGATAGCCCTGCTATCAATGCACATCCTCCATGTATTATCTTTCTTGTGCACTAATAAGGCTGGTACTGCACAAGGGATTGTGCTTTGTCCGATCAATTTCTTGCCAAGTACGTCATCAACAATACTTTGTAGAATTTCATGCTCCTTGGGCTCATCCTATAGTGAGGTAAGTTGGGTAAAGTTGCTCCAGGCAAGAAGTCTATGCATTGTTGTATATTCCTCATGGGAGGCAATTCAGTTGGTAATTCTTCTGGATGTAAGTCAGAGTACTTGTCTAACAAGGGTTGAACCACCGAGGGAACTGAGGGTGTGTTATGCCAACAAGGCTGCCACATCACCACTCGCCGCTACATCATCAAGATGAATTCACATCACCAACCAATCAAAAAGAAATATCAAATGCAAGATGGAAATATACATATCAACGCCGCACTAAGAAGTAGAAGACTTTATTTATAGAAGAAGTAGAAGACACTATTTATAAAAGAACTATAGTTTTGGTCACAACTCTTGTGAAGAGTCAAACACCTATTGCGAAGAGTCATAACTCTTGGAAATAGTCACAACTCTTTGAGAAGAGTCATACCTATTTGCAATTGTAATATATAAATAGACATGAAACAAGAGGAATGAAGACAAGTTGATTTTTGACTCCAATTATATCTCCTCATTCTCTGTCTCTCCTCCTCCTCTCCCTCTCTCTTCTTTTTCTTCTTCTTTCCCTTATTCTCAACCAACCACTCCACCTCTACGTTCCAGCAAGATCAATCAAGTAATAAGAAGATAGGTGACAAGATTAACCCCCACCGCCCTCAAACAAGGGCCTATACTAAGGCACATAACAACTTGGTATCAGAGCCAAAAATGGGGGAATCATTTCAAGAACAAGTTCTTGCCTTTATGCGAGAAGTCAAGGCATCCCAAGCACAAGAACGTGTCGAAAGAGAAAAGGATCACATAGAACGGGAACAAATAATGAACCAACTTATAGAATTCTCCAAAAATATGGAAGCACTCAAAACACTATCAGCAATGAGTGAGGGCAGTCCCTCTGCTCGTGTCAACCAAGTACCACGACACATTGTTGACGGTAGCGGGATACTTGGCAGCATGCCCCGACGACAAGGCAACTTGAGAGGACCTTCTCCGCATGAAGAAACTGGGTTGATCCAACGTTCACCGCGCTTTAAATTTCCTTGATATGACGGATCAGTTGATCCGCTTCCTTGGCTTGCCAGATGTGAGCAATACTTTCTTTTTCACCGCATCCATGAAGAATCAAAAGTGGCCATTGTGGCATACCACATGACGGATGATGCCCAATTTTGGGTCCTTATACTAATGAGCGACATTCCGATGATATCTTGGGATGAATTCCAAGATCACTGTCATCGTCGCTTTGGACCACCCAATCACGGCAACAAATTGGGAGAACTCGCCAGCCTCCACCAAGATCGTTCGGTGGTGGAATACCAGCGAGCTTTCCAGCGGCTACTGGCCCGCGCAGGCTAACTCTCACTGGAGCAGGAAGTGGAAATCTTTCTTCGGGGACTCAACTCAAATATGCAAGTCATGGTGGAGGCCCTCAACCCAACTGATCTCACCGAGGCTATGCGTCTGGCTCGCCTCTATGAAAGGGAAACTTGGAACCAGTCCTTTAGCACTGGTCGACGCACCTTTGGGTTCCAACCATGGACACTAAGCCAAGCACCCTTCACATTCCCACCTGACCGTGGAAGTGAGGGGCGGAACATCTCCTCTATTCCACGTCCCTTGAACAGAGGAGGCGAGCGTCCGCAACAAACACGTCGCCTCTCTCAGGCGGAAGCGACTGAACGGCGGCAACACGGACTCTGCTTCCATTGCGACACTGATTGGGTGCCGGGACATCGATGCAAAAAACTCTTCATGCTGGAGATCACTCCCGATGAAGAAGTCGAAACTGAAATCAGCATGCTCTCCGAGATGAACAATGGAACTAATGCAGATCTTCACAAATTGGAGAAAAACAATCCTGAAGTCTCCCTCATGGCTCTACAAGGGACGCCGCATGCTCAAACAATGCAGGTCACAGGCACCATCGATGGCCTACCAATACGGCTACTTCTTGACTCAGGTAGCACTCATAATTTTTTGAGCACAGGTAGCACTCAGTTGCCACACGCCTCAAAAATCCTCTTCAACCAGATGTGGGTCTCACAGTGGCAGTGGCTGATGGGGCTCGCCTTCAATGCCAAGGGAAGTACACAACAAAGATACAAGTGGGTAACGAAAATATAATTGCTTCATTCATTGTTATTGAATTGAGAGGATTTATGCTGTCATGGGCATTCAATGGCTGCAAACCCTAGGACCAACAACATGGGATTTCAAAAAATTGCAGCTACAATATTCCGACCAAGGACGAACTGTCACCTTACATGGAATTAAAATTCAGCATCCCACAGAACTAAAGATAACATCATTGGAGAAGATGGACAACATCCAATATGTCCTAATCAGATTTGAAAGCATTTTTTCTGAACCACAAGGGCTTCCCCCTTGTCGATCCAAAGATAACCGCATTAGGCTCCTACCCCACTCTGAACCAGTAACAGCTCGGCCATATCGGTATCCTTATCACCAAAAAGATGAGATAGAAAGACAGTGTCAAAAGCTTCTTGAACAAGGCATTATTCGGACTAGTAATTCACCATTTTCTGCCCCGACACTCCTCGTCAAAAAGAAAGATGATACATGGCGCCTTTGCGTGGATTATCGCGCATTAAACGCCATCACCATCAAGGATAAATATCCAATACCAGTTATTGATGAACTATTAGACGAGTTACATGGATCTTGTATTTTTTCCAAGCTTGATTTACGTTCAGGTTACCATCAAATAAAAATGCATGAGGAAGATGTGGAGAAGACAACATTCCGTACTCACCATGGTCACTTTGAATACTTGGTCATGCCATTTGGGTTATCCAACGCTCCCTCCAATTTTCAAGCCATTATGAACGACATATTTCGGTCAATGCTACGTAAGTATGTGCTAGTGTTTTTTGATGATATCCTCATTTACAGCTCTTCACTGTCGGAACATCTCCAACATCTCTCCAATGTACTTGCGACACTAAGACAACACCAGCTTTTTCTTAAGAAGTCTAAATGCACCTTTGCCGCCTCAAATGTGACATATTTGGGTCACATAATTTCTGCCGAAGGAGTCCAAGCTGACCCGCAAAAAATTTCAGCAATCCAGTCTTGGCCGCAACCCACTACTCCTACTGAGCTGCGTGGTTTCCTTGGTCTTGTCAGGTACTACCGCAAATTCATCCGCAACTTTGGCGTCATAGCTGCTCCTCTCACTAAATTACTCCATAAGAATAACTTTCAATGGTCAGAACCAGCAACTAAAGCATTTGAATCACTCAAAACTGCACTTATTTCAGCCCCGACATTAGCTCTTCTTGATTTTTCACAACCTTTCATTGTGGAATGTGATGCGGCCAGTGGCGGAATAGGAGCAGTCCTTCTTCAACAAAGTCATCCAATTGCTTACTACAGCCGACCATTTCCAATTCATATGCAGAAGTTGGCAGCATACGAAAAGGAACTTGTCGGGCTCGCTCGAGCAATCAAACATTGGAACTCATACCTGGGTGGTCGTCCATTTGTGATCCGCACTGACCACTATAGTTTAAAGTACCTCCTGGAGCAGCGTTTGATCACTAATCCACAACATCACTGGGTCTCCAAACTATTGGGTTATGATTTCAGTATTGAGTACAAGGCGGACAAACTAAACATATTGGCCGATGCACTATCTCGTCGTCCTTCCCAGCAAGGTATAATCAATGTCATTTCTTCACCTCAACCGACATTTCTATTACAGTTAAAAGAAGAACTCCAGTCAACGCCCATCCTTCAAAGCAAACTGCTGGACATTCCTACCTTGCCGCAACCATCACTATGGGCAGTTCGTGACGGCTTAATTCTGTTTAAAAATAGAATTTTTATCCCTGCCAACTCACCATTATGACAAGTCATCATCACTGCCATTCATGACTCCTCTCACGAAGGATATCAACGCACCCTCCAAAGAGTACGCACTGAATTCTTTTGGGAGCATCTTCGCCATGACGTGAGAGAGTACATTCGAACTTGCATGGTGTGCCAACGCAATAAAACAGAAACATTACAGCCGGCAGGCCTCCTTCAACCACTACCAATTCCCCAACAAGTGTGGGCTGAACTTTCCATGGACTTCATCGAAGGTCTTCCCTCGTCAGGAGGGAAAACAACTATACTAGTAGTGGTGGACCGTCTCTCCAAATATGGTCATTTTATCTCCCTACGTCATCCATACACCGCCCCCACCATAGCTCGCATATTCTTCGACAACATCGTCTGTCTCTATGGAATACCAGAGTCCATTGTTTCAGATCGGGACGTCACATTCACAAGTAAATTTTGGCGTGAATTGTTCACCCTCTCTAGTACTCAACTCCGCTTTACTTCCTCCTATCATCCCCAAGCTGATGGCCAAACCGAAGTAGTCAACCATGGCATAGAAATTTATCTCCGTTGCTTCACAAGTGACAGGCCTAAACAATGGGCAAGATGGCTGCCTTGGGTGGAGTATTGCTACAACACCACATTCCATACCTCCTTGCGCACCACCCCTTTTGAAGTAGTGTATGGTCGGCCACCTCCCCGTCTTCTTCCTTATACCGCAGGGGTATCTCAACTTGATGACTTAGATCACTCCTTACGTGAACGAGATCAACATCTACTGTTCATCCGTTCAAGACTCCATCAAGCACAACAAATCATGAAAACAGCTTATGATCGCAAGCACCGTGATGTCACCTTCAAGGAAAATGAACTTGTATTACTCAAGTTGCAGCCGTATCGCCACAAAACTCTCGCCAAACGGACTTCCAACAAATTGTCTCCCCGCTTTTATGGGACTTTTCGCATTATTCACAAAATTGGGACAGTTGCCTACGCACTAGATCTTCCTCTTGACACCAAGTTTCACAATGTATTCCATGTTTCCTTTCTCAAAAAATTTCACGGAAGCATTGCAACAGTTCAACCTACGCTGCCACCTACACTTCCGGACAACATCAAGGCCACACCCCATTCCATTCTCGCCAAGCGCATGAACAACGGTGCTGAAGAATTCCTAGTTCAATGGATTGATATGACTAAAACTGAAGCTACATGGGAGAATTCTAACAACTGCAGAATGACTATCCTGAATTCATGCTTGAGGTCAAGCATGGCTCTCATGGGGGAGGAATTGTTATGCCAACAAGGCTGCCACATCACCACTCGCCGCCACATCATCAAGATGAATTCACATCACCAATCAATCAAAAAGAAATATCAAATGCAAGATGGAAATATACATATCAACGCCGTACTAAGAAGTAGAAGACTTTATTTATAGAAGAAGTAGAAGACACTATTTATAAAAGAACTATAGTTTTGGTCACAACTCTTGTGAAGAGTCAAACACCTATTGCGAAGAGTCACAACTCTTTGAGAAGAGTCATACCTATTTGCAATTGTAATATATAAATAGACATGAAACAAAAGGAATGAAGACAAGTTGATTTTTGACTCCAATTATATCTCCTCATTCTCTGTCTCTCCTCCTCCTCCTCCTCCTCCTCCTCCTCTCCCTCTCTCTTTTTCTTCTTCTTCTTCTTCCCCTTATTCTCAACCAACCACTCCACCTCTACGTTCCAGCAAGATCAATCAAGTAATAAGAAGATAAGTGACAAGATTAACCCCCACCGCCCTCAAACAAAGGCCTATACTAAGGCACATAACAGGGTGTCTCTACAGGCTCAGGGTTCTTTAACACTAAAGCCATGATAATATCTTTGGATTTGGTAATTGCTTCTGAATGTTGACCAGCCAGTGTATCTTTAGTAGTAACACACTTATTTTTGTTGCTCACTGCAGCTTTAACAGGAGTTGAAATTGAGCTAGACTTTGGCTCGGCCATAGGTAACAATGTGAGCTTCTTGGGGTTCCAAGTAAAAGAATAAGTATTCTGTTTACGATTGTGAAACACATCTCTGTCAAACATCCAAGGCCTGCCTAATAGGATATGGCAAGCATCCATTTCAAGGATATCACACAGTATGTCATCCTTGTACATTGCACCTATAGAAATGGGCACCAAATTCTGATGTTTGACTGTTATATCAACTCCCTTCTTTACCCACCCTATGTTGTATGGGTTGGGATGAGGAGTACTGTTCAGTTGCAAAGCATTGACCATGGCTTTAGAAACTACATTCTCACTACTTCCTCCATCAATGATCAAGTCACATACTTTGCCAAGGACAGTGCATTTAGTCCTAAATATTTCATTTCTTTGAGTACCACATGATGCTTTTCATTATCAGAAGTTTCTGCAATATACACATTAATAGTTCTCCCTCATCTCCCTCTAAATGAGTTTCTTCTTCACATATTTTCTCTCCAAGGTCTAGCGAATGTTCATTATCCTCCTCTAATTGTTTAGTTAGTTGCAAGACCTTTCTTCTAGGACAATCACTGGACTTATGCCCCACTGTGTTGCACTTGTAACACTTCAAAGGAAAAGGTCTCTGATAGGGGTTCTGAGTCCTTTGAGTATGGTGAGTAGGCCTATCAATATTTGCAATTTCAGCATCTGGCTTAAGAGAAGTAGTTGACTTCAAATTAGGGACATGGGAGGAACTAGCAAATTGGGAAGGTTGGTTATAAGAAGTATTCAGAACTGTCATGTGTTGCTTGCCTTTCTCAGCATAACAATCAGTTAATGGCCTCCATTTGGTGTTCAGCGTACTAGCCACTCGAAAGAGTTGTTTTTCCACCCTTAGCCAAATTTACTGCTTCATTCAATGTCCATACACCATTGAGTTCTAGCTTTTCCTGAATGGGTAAACTCAGTCCACTGATGACCTTGCCACCTGTTGGGCATCAGACTCCAACATATTATTTCTCGAGCTTAATCTGTAAAATTCCTCAGTGTAATATATGACACTTCTGCCTCTCTGGTGACAATGATGATACTACTGGTATAATATCTACTCGAAATTGGCAGGTAAAAACCTCAACTTCATAAGTTGCTTCATCCTGGACCAGGTCTTAACCTTGTCCTTACCCTCTCTCAGCCGATTCTGTTGGTATTGATCCCACCACGTAGAGGCTCCTCCTCTTAGTTGGTAAGATACCAATTTAACTTGCTAATGTTCTGGAATATTCATGTAGTCAAGGAAAGTCTCGACACTATACAACCAATCCAAAAATTTTCTATGTGCAGTTGGTCGTCAAAAAATGGTATGTCCATTTTGATTTTGTATTCAGAGATATAGGCATTCGAAGAATACCTTCCAGATTGTGCGAACTGCGGTGGATTCTTACATTGCTGATGTTGTGGGGACCGCCGGAGGGGAGGACCAGAAAGTGTAGCTTCGAGCTCATTGCCGGAATCCAATTCTAGCGAAACCAGGTTCATCCTGAAGTGACAGGAATAATGCTCTTCGGGATTGAAACATCCTGGTTAGTGATGGGCGATTAGACATGAAGCAGATGCTCTGGGGAAAGAAGATCGGATCGGATCTCGCGCCCTAACTCGTGATGGAACACAATTGGCATCGGCGATCATTGATGGCCGGCCCATAGCTTGTCGCACTTCAATCGTCAACTCATCCAGCTTGCGATTCATCTCCTGGATCTCTCGCTAGAGGAAATCCAGAGTGATCGCTGATTTGGGGGAATGACTCCTCTCGTCGTCAGGATTGGTGATCGAGCTCGGCAACATCCTTGCTCTGATACCAATTGATGTAATCAGCAATCCAAATCTAGCTAAGGATTCACACAGAAGACACCAATCGCTGAAAGTTCTAAGTTCTAAGTTCACTATTGTTCAGCAATCCATTGTACTAATACCTCAAACAGCAATCCAAATCAACAATCCAAATCCAGCTAAGGATTCCTACTCGTACACTATTGTTTAGGTCACCGAAGTAATTTCTAAGTTCGTAGAGCATAGTGTACATAAAGATCGATAGGTCATATCGGTATTTTATACATTGTACTAATACCTCAAACAGCATAATCATCTCAGCTTGCATTAAACGAAACTTCAGCAAACCAAATTAAATTTCAGCATATGTTGATTAACTTTACTTAACATCTAGTTTACCGCATAAAGGCAACACAATCATGAAATTAAAGCTTATCAATTTGCCCTTAAGGGTGCCCTACACCCTTAGGGTTACTCGGCCACATTAGGCCATAGTAATATTAGGTTTAAGCATGATATATTACCTACAATTCTCGAAATTAAACAGTAATAAAATCAAAATAAATAGCAAACATCATATATGAGTTTCCCCTAATAGAGCCGGCCATCCCTGGGGTTTAGGGGCATGCCATATGGCTGTCACACCTTCCTAAACCCCAAAGGGTGCCCCACAATTCACAATCGACACACATAAGCATGATACACATATAACTCGCAAGAAACAACGAAATCTCAGCCTCGATTCCAAGAAAAATCACTCGGCAGCCCCTAACATGAAATCTGGGGATTTTAGGGAGAAGCCACTCACCGGAGAAGAAGATCGAAGAGGAAGAAGAGTCGTGAGGGCCTCGTGGTACTCGAATTCGGCGAACTCGCGAACTCCGGCCGGTAGAATCCCCTCTCCTCCATTGTTTGGTCGCCGCCCCTTCTCCCTCAATCGCCTTGGGTTCCGTGCGGCTACTGTAGCCGTATGGTCCCAGGTGATTTTCCTCTTTATTTTATTTTTTTTCAGCCAAATTACTAAATTGCCCTCCCTCCTTAAGTGGCTCACTAAACTAGCTCTAACTTGCTCGATTTTAGTCCGAATCAAGTTCCGGTTGGACCGACGAACTCCACTTGAAACCCACTTTAGTCCCAAAATGCTTAAATTTAGCATATCAAATAACTCATATTTAAGAAAAATTCCAAAGTACATGGGTCTCACCTCAAGATAGGCGCTACCGCTAAATTCCGCATGCGCTGTTGCACGTCACGCTCAACCTGCTGAAATCAATATACACGTGAAAATATTATTAAATTATTAACGAGTATTACACACCCATACTTAACGAGCCCAATAATGATTATCATAAGTCAAAGCTTCCAATAATTTGGGCTGAAGCCAAGAACAACTCATGCATCATCCTATCTAGATGTGCACCTATGATTTATTCAATGCAAGCCGAATATAACAATGCGATCAACAATAATACGAATGTATAGTACCAACAAACTGTACCATATAATAAACATCATAATCATGCAATTTATCAAACGATATCAACTTATCACAAGTCTAAATATATGACATGCCAAATAATCATATGTAATAAGAATCCAATGGAATTAGAAGCAATAACAAGCAAATAGAGGCAAAAAATAAATTTGCCATTTTACCCAACAGTAATGCATAGGCTAAAATGGAATAAATCCGCAGGTCTAGACCGACCATTTATATCCCAAGTCACTATTTAATTTAATCTAATATATTTTTCTTATTATTTAACTATTTATCAAATTAAATTAATAATTTCCTAATTATGGTATAATATTGAAAATATGAAAACTGATACCAAATGATCTTGATCAGAAGTCCGACACCACCATAGCGTTCAACATGTGAAAACCTACAACTTTGGTATTTATTCTGCCTCCATCTGACGATTCTAAGTTGCCCAAACAATTTATTTTATAATATCCACCAAATATATATATTATTAATTAATTAATACTTAACACAATAATTAATCATCTAATTAAAAATAAATCTACGAAACATCTTCTCCCATTCTCCCCTACTTCCGCACCCGCCCAACAAATACGTCGTCGCCTTGCCCTATTGCTGACGGCGGTGACCTACCCCGGCAGCCTCATCACCTCCTCTGCCAGCCTCTGGCCCTCAATAGACCTCTGTGCATCGCTGAGAGGTGTGGCAGTAGCACGCTGCGCTCAATCGAACCACACCCTAAGTGTCCTCTAGACTCAACTCAAACCAGAATTTAAAATTCATACTTGATTATGATCAATTTTTGCACACAGGAGTGGTACCTCCGATTGCATTCTCAATCTCTGGCAATCTCCTAGACTCGCTCTGATGCGCAATCCGAGTCTCTGGCTGAAACCAAAATTAAAACATTGGTATTGCACGAGCCGTCGTGCCTTATTTCATCATGAACCCAAGAATATGGTTCGACGGCTCCGTCCGACCTATCTAGTATGTCTTTACCTCTATCATCGTCCTTCCCCATACTTTGATTAGACTAGAACCCTAAGTAAACGAGGGACGAGTCAGTACAAGCTATCAACCTAAGGCTGACCTCGACAAAACATAAGTAAAAGGATGAAGTCATGAGTAAAACTCACTGGAAACGGACGGAGGTGAATGAAACGACGAACGGAACAAGAACTTTGTCGACGAAGATCTTGGGAGCAAGAAGCAGGAAAGAAGAAATCAAACGAGAACTCAAAACACGAGAAAAGTTGAAATGAGGAGAAGGAGGGAGTTTTAAAGCCTAGAGCGCGTCGACCCCTTTTTAATCCAACAACTGACATTCATCAATGAGTGCAGAAATGAATCTCGTTCGAGCATCCCATCAACGGTGGAAGTTCAATCGACTCAAAACAAACAGCCAGATCCACGTATCATGATTACCCTTTGCCAAATTAAATGCTATGGAAAGTGAAACAAATGGCGAACTGACACGTGGACAAGGCGCCTCTTCCCGCAGCCACGATATATATATGTACTGCACGGAAGCCCAAACGCCATGATATGTCAGAGGAATGGTGTGTTAAACTCATCCACGATTAAAGTTTCGGCTCTAAATGGGAATCAACACATCACGACAAAACAACATGCAGGTAGAGGCCCAACCTGGACCCAAATGTTAGTTGAGATAAGGTGCTTAGCACATACAAGAAGCTCAACAGACAAATGGAGGCTTGACACATACAAGAAGCTCTTCAAACAGATGAAGGTCAACATATTACTAAAGCTCAACACGAAGTCCTTGGACTGGACCGACCCTACAGGCAACTTGACTTGTGAGCCAGACCCAAATCGAACCAACTACAACTCAACCCTGTGGCTCCACTCGATCATTTAAGAATATCCTCATCCTTCATTTATCATCAATGATTCAACCGTAATGATACCGCAATTTGAGTGATAGCAATCGACCTATTCAGGGCATATCCCCCGTGGAATTTCAAGAGAAATCCTCACTGAATACATCGACTTGCTCTAGAAAACAAACACAACAAACATAAGTATACTCTCGATTCCAATTCCATAGACACCAACAAAAAACTCTCTCTTACTTAAGCGTTCGAGTGTCTTTGCATGTCGTCACTAGAGTCACACCTAACAAGGAGCCCAGGGCACTTGCAACACCAACGATCCCAGGCAAGAACATATCCCATTGTTTATGCTTATTGATTTATCATTTGCTTCTGCTTGCATTAAGTTATTTAATTGTCATTGCACTTAAGAATCAATCAATTAAAAATTTTAGGCTAATATACACTATTCACTCTCCTCAGGTGTAATATTATTTATTTTATATTCGACTATATATAGTTAGAAATACATTGGTAATAGAGTTTGCTAAGATGGTTAGAGACTTGTGAAGTTAAAGTTCAGTGGCTTATTTGCTTCGGTTTGAGTTTTAGCAAATGCGTTTTTTTGATTATTTTTTCAATATTTTCGATTAACCGAGCCAAATTAATCAAACCGAACCAAAAATTCGGTTAACCAAACCGAATTAATCAAATTTTTTTAGTTCGGTAAACGATTAAAATATTTCTTTTGGTTCAGTTCGATTAGTCAATGATTCGGTTAGGTTATTAATCGAACCGAACCGATGCTCACCCCTTATTGGCAATGAAGTTCCCAAGGGCTTCATGCCATCACCGCATGGTTGGGCACATTTGATCTTAGCTTATAGAGAGGATAACCATGTTATATTTATAGACTATTAAATCACCTTTAGTGAATCAATCATAGCATCTAAAAATAACCTAAAGACTATTAATTCCTAAGAAAGAGGCATGAAAAAATCGATCCTAAAATCTCTTAGGATACTAATTATATGTATCTTAAAATCTCTTAGAATACATATAGTTAAGATCCTATATGTATCACAATTATATATATATATGAATAATTATTATGATACATATTTCTATAAAATATTATAATATTTGTATATAATTAACTTATTATTGATAATTTCATATTAAAATAATATATATATTTTTATTTATGAATATTATATTTAATTTGTATTTCTTATTTCAAGTATTTTCAACAATTAAAATGAACCAAATCGCAAAAACAAAAATCAAAATGTCCATTAACGGAAGTTAACTGAGTACTTTATAATAAGTGATTTTGAAAAATCGATTTTAATGAATCGATTTAAAATATTATTAATGGACCAATAAACCATGCTCACCTCGATTCCTCATTCCCTTACCCCACGATATCATCATATCTGAAGTCTCCAAACGTGAGATCATCTTAGTTGAGAGCTCTTACCGATTTATTGATATCCAATATTAATAATTATGTGACAGAACATTTTGGATCATTTTATATGGTGCTTGTTTCATGATCATTATTTATATGCACGACATAGAAACTAGTTACTTTATCAAGAACCACAACAGTAAAATTTCTGATCTCAACGTTCACACCTCTATAACCATAACAAGATGGCTTCCAAGGACCATATCAAGCATGCAACAGTGAACATAATAACAAGTCACCTCACTTTTTCCCATCAATTGATTGCACAATAACTATGAAATAATTGACCACCTAATAGTAGAGATAATCATATCAAAATATTAATGCTAACTGATTGAGCCATAACTTAACTTCCATACAGTGAAATTATTTAAGCAAAATTTCATCTTGATATCTAGAAAACGTGAATATGCAATAGTTTAATCTGCACAAACCCTAGGTTTTTCTTCCTTCTAAATATGGGCTACTCGGAGTCAGAATCTGTTGATAACAACTGATAAGCGTCCTTGGGTTCTTCATCAGTGATTGACGGAGGAATATCATGACTTGAGCTTGTTGCCCTCTGATTTTTATTTCTGGCCCTCGAGCTTCTTGTCCTCTCATCTCTGTTTGTGGTACTTGAACTGTTTGTCGTATTACTCTGCAAAGGAATACCAAAAACTTCTTAAAGGCAACATTACAACAATAGCAACATGAACAACTCTTCATCTTTTATAGTAATCCCATTATCCCACTAATCCATGTCAATATTTTTTTTCATTATACTAATCTTTTGTTTATGTTGCTTCTTAAGTGCCCAACATTCGGATCCACAAAGAATAGTTGGTCTTACAACTGTCATATACTTTTTTTTTTCTTTTAATCTGAACATGATGATTACACTACTCCTGAAGCTCCACTTCACTTCATCCAGCTTCTATTATAAGTTTAGAATTGATTCCAACTAATCTTCATTGTGTAAGCCTCATTATATAATTCCAATTAATCTTCGCTGACTCGCAAGAACCTGGATGATAGAGCTAGGCAAAACTTGCTTTATATTTTGCACAGAATGTGCTGAAACAAAATGCAGCCATGAAAAATAATGATTCTAAATGAGTCTCTAAGCAGATAAACTAGCACAGTAAAATATTTGTGGGGGTCGTTCCCAAGGTGATATTTGCAAAGCAAAACAACATTCCAATTATTCTATCATTTGTGGGGCATATGTTATCTCATCGTGGCATGTACTTCCAAATGTGGTTTAAAATCAGCCAAATGCTGATCTGGTTTGGTGTCAAGTCCTGAGTTTGCATTCCAACTGTAGTTTACTGTTTACCCACCTTTGGCAAAAAAGTAATACTCATGGGATATCATAACTTTTTCAACAATGCAAATATGCAATTCCATCCAAAAGCATTTAAATGAGTTATAGCCCATTCATATATATTCTTTAAGTCCTAATCTGTGTTCAGCAAACTAAACTAGCTTAAGCCCAGTATTTCCAAATTAGCCGCCTATCTCCTCCAAACGAACCAAAGTACTGGTAAGTACAGTGTAGAACATACAGAACAAACAATATGTGTATGTTCAAAACTTCAAACAAGATTCCAACTAGAGATCTTTTAAATTTCACTTATGCCTGATTAAAAGAGTGACCAAGAACTTGTCGTACGGACTTAAAATTTACGTAATTTTTCCTTCTGCAATAGAAAACTTGTGAATTTGTTGGACAGATTTCTACTTTCTCCAAATCTCATGGCTGCTTGGTGAGATATTTTGATTCTTTCGGTGCAACCTTTGTACTTATCGTCAAGTATGAAAAGGATCAAAGAGGACCTATGAACAATCTAAAAAAATGAAAATTTTCCCTATATTCACATTGCCTCACAATTCACTAAGAGCAAGAAATAAATATATGCATGGAAGAGATGTACACTGACGACATGATTTAGGTGGCTTACTGGTATAGTAGACTTTCTCCTGTTACTTTGCAACCAAATGGTTCCAAATAAAACGCATGCACCTAAAAGCAAGCTTGGACCTATCCTTGGATCTGCCGTCAAATCATTCATATAGAATAAAATTTTTTTGAGCTTGTCTTTTATAGCTTTCCTGAAAGATAGAATGCCTTGCGATCTCTTTGAATCTGTATCCTCAGGAACAAGCTCTGGATTTCTAAATGTCTGCATTGTCAACCAAAGTTAATTATAAGCATCTGCAGCACAAATTTCCCTCATTTTTTTCTCAATTAACAACACTTCCAGAAAAAACCTATAAATCAAATGCAAAAAAAAGAATACATAGAACAGAGGCCACACCAGAGAAGACTTCAAGAAACAAAACTGAAATACTAAGAAGGCTTTAATTGTAAACATCTAAACATCTATTCTGTCAGGCATTTGACCATCCACATAGTCCAATAATCATCAATAGAATTCTAATAGCAATTTTTCTTTTCAATTGATACCAACATTTTTATGTCTAAAATTGTGACCATGAAAACTAAATACTGTCATGGACTCATGGCATTAAATAATACTAGTATCACAGGCCAACCAAGCAGAACCTTGTAAATTCATATTAAGATTTAAACATGAATTGCAAAACCAGAATTGAGAAAAAAAAAAAAATTCCCCCAAAGAAACCATTATGTTAAGAAATTAGTGGGCCTAACTCACCCCAAAAGCTAGCTCATGAGGAGAGGATTGCCCAAACTATTTAAAGGCTATCTTGACTATATTTTTAACCAATGTGAGACTTTAACACACCCCCTCACACCCAGGATTGGACATCTACGGGTGGCACAACATAAGGCTCTGATACCATGTTAAGAAATTAGTAGGCCTAACTCCACCCCAAAAGCTAGTTCTCTTGACCAATTGGTGTTGGGAAAAATGGTAGCGCCTGAGATCCTAAATTGGTATCAGAGCTAGCTTTTAGGGTGAGTTAGGCCTACTAATTTCTTAACACATTAGAATAGTCAGGATTTTTGGTTGTTAGGACTCTACAGGATGAGAACGTACCAGTTGGCATAGTAGCTGTTACTGCTTGGTACGCACAGGACCAACCGTAACAAAGTATGATATTAGTACTAGAAAGCTATCAGTAGAATAAATCTTGACCTGTACTGCTTGGTGTGGCATGAGATTTCAAACCATGACGCCGAACCTAGAGGAAGTATGTATATCCAATACTTGTGAACCACAGACATGCATTTTTATATTTGTATTATATGGTGCATAATATCTCAACATGCCTTCTACTATAAAGAGGAGCTATAAAGAATGGTAAAATATTTTGTTTGCACCTAATTAATATGTTAACTAGCTTTGGAAGCGATTTTGGACTGCACATGGAGCGCTGTGGTATGGTACCATACCAAATACCAAACCCGTAAAATGAACAAAAACAAGTGAAACATCTTTGGATCAAAATTATTTTAAAAGTATTTAAAAGAAAAAAACCAGTGCAACTATGTTATATTTGATGTTTAATACTGTTTTACAAATAAAAAATATCACATAATGCTTAGTAGATGTACCAGTCAGTATCCCCCTCCACAAGAAAGAATGTATCAGTTCCCACACTGTACCAGGTGGCAGTACCCTCCAACACTGCCCAATGTGGAGCAGTACTACAATAATTGATGTTAACTTTATGTTCTGATAATGTCATAGTTATCATCTACCACTGAGTGGTTATGATTGCAAAGTATCATGTGTCAACATTACAAGCAAGTGGATCAAATGGAAATATCTATGAAATATCGGTGGAACAGAGAAAAAGAGAGTAGCTAGAGCCATGGTTTAAAATCTCGGTACCGGTACCGGTTTCGGTCACCGGCCGGTACCAGTATATACCGGTACCGTACCGTACCGACACACGGTACGGACCGGTATGAAAATGCATACCAGCGGTTTTTTTTTTTTTTTCGTGACATACTGCCATATACCGCCCATACCGAGCGGTATGAGCCATATACCGTCCGGTATACACAATATACCCGGTTTTTTCAAATACCGGGTATATCGTATACCGGAAACCTAAAAAACCGGTAAATACCGGACTTACCGTACCATACCGACCGAGATTTTAAACCATAGCTAGAGCACATAATATATATACAGTATCTATTATCAGTGTACAAGTATGAAAACTGAAAAGATCAATCAGGCAGATACAAAAAACAAGCTTGCCATCATTCTGATGCATTTGAATCATTCAAGAAATTTAAATGCTTCAAAGAGAAGATTGCAGCAGAAGATTGCACATCTTATACATTTATAAATTACTTCAAAAGTCATCATGAGAGGACCAACTTACAAAAGAAGGATATTCTCGGGTGTCCCCACGCTCAACAATATGTGATATCCATTGAATTATCTGCCATAACAAAACCATAACAGACGCGAATAATTAAATCATGCATACCTAAAAATCAGTTCAATCCTAGTATTCTTGAATTATTTTCAAATTCTTTACTGCACAAAGCACTGGCTACATGTTAAATGGATATCACATCTACTTGTAATATGACTAATTCATTGCAATTCGAGAAAATATGACATCTTGACTATAGTATCATTAGCCAAGCAATTGGAATTTACACAATTACAAATAGAAGGCCTCCCCAAACCTTGCATTAGCAGAAGCCTGGTTAAATGAGCTACTTACTATAAATAGAAGACCTCATAAGCAACAAATTTAATTACTTCAAGCATCTTTTAAGTGACAGTCATGATCCTGAGATCACCAATCTAGATAGTTTCATGTTAAACAAGCTCACCGAAGAAGCATATTGGACAGCATGATATGTTTCTCAATGTACATACCTCTCCACCATCCACGGAACCAGGATATCTAGCCATAAGCTGGGAAGCAACATTAGAGTCCATTGCCAGTTGCTGGTTCAGATAGTTCTTCCACTTATCATTCTTCACCTTACCCTCTGTAGAGTTTCTTAAATAACGTATAATGAATATTTGAGGCACATCAATATCATCTTCATAACTTTGGGATCCACAACATTTAGAGTGGTACTCTGGAGGGATATAAAACTGGCAATATTTCTGCATGGAATTTAAAGAAAGAAGAAATTATCAAATTAGAATAAATAATTTAAAAAGTGTAAAATTATGGCTAAATATTAACAGAGATTAATATTTTTTTAAATGTACTAATCACTCCATGTACTATGAGAGGTGATGACGTACGAGCTCGACCTCTCGAACAACGCCAAAATGCACAAGGTATTTCATGTCTCTTTCCTCAAAATTTCAGTCCTCTGAACTACCATCTTAGTCGTCCCTGCCACCTCCAACTGGCGAACAGGTGCGACCCACCTCGTGCTATTCTCAACTATCACACCCAACAAGGTGTTCCGTAGAAATTACATCATGTGAGTTGTGACCATCCAGGATGAGGGGAGATGCATGGTAGAGGTAGATGGGAGGTTGATGAAAAGAAACAAACGCAAAGAGAGGAGAGGTGCAAGAGAATAGAGGAAGATGGAAAGGGAGTTAGTGTAACTTTGACCTTGAGTTTGCTTTTGGGCTAGCTGCGCTAGTGCAGCATGGTGTTGGCTTCATATAATGCAGGTGAAGGAAGAAAAGAGGGTAAGGGATACAGGCAACAACATGGAATTTGGTAGGGAAAGAGGAAAAAGCTACTGTATCCCCAGTCTATTCCTAATATGATAATATTAACTGATTTGGTTGTACAATTTTCCAATTAATAGGATTCCCTACTTATTTGGTTTCAAAAGAAACCAGAGAACATACTCAAAAGTTGAAGCCAATAAAACTCAATACAGAAGATCCTACTAAATCTACCAGATCTGATGATGACTCTCAAAGTAATCTTTTCCAAACTTTCATCAATCCTATAAATTTCTAACAAAATTTATTGGCCATTAATATCCATTGTTTGTTTAGCACATGGATTAAAAGAATTTGGGAATAGAAGAATATAAATTTGATATTATATCCAATGTACACCGGATTTAAAAAATTCATATCCAATCCTCCCTCATTTATTATCAAATCTAATACAATCCTATCCAATGAAGCAAACATACCAAAAGAGATTGGGCTTCCTACTCAGACCCCACAATTATTTCCTTCCATCTCACATAAGTTTAGCTATACCACATAAGAGTATAAAACTGATATGATCAGAAACCAAATCTAAAATCTAGATAGCCATTCTTATAAAGTTTCCAGACCCTATTATTTCAAACTTACTCATTCAAGGCTACAAAAAAAACAAAAATTAACAAAGTAATAAGCTTGAAAATTTAACTAGAGTATGAATGCATTTGTGAGGTCTTAATGTGAGTTTAGCTGGATTTCATTCTTACACCTTTAATATAAGCTTGAATTTTAGCATTTGCCAATGATATGTTTAAGGATATGTGTTTAATTTCCCTTCTGGTAGGATATAGTGTAAACATATTTGTAATATATGTATAAAAAGATGACATGTGGCTCACCTGCTGAACATCTCCATCAAGCCATGTAAATGTTAGACGATCCTCATTCAAAGCAGTAGCAACTCTTGCAAGAACTAAAGCATTAACATTTCTGGCATAATCTGAATCATCACCAGTCATCAGGGTGTCTCTGATCCTGCGCATGGTCTATAATAGTTTCAGGTGCATGTGATTTGCAACAAGGAAAATGTACAAAAGCAAGTGATTATAATTAAAAGCAATCATTCAAACACATAAATTCCAATATTAATTCGAAGATCATAAGCAATAGACTGATAAAAAATTTCTATGAAAACTGACCTCACGTGTCTGAGTCAATGCTCGGCCTGCACGCCCAACAACAATGAGGCAATACCAGGTTAAAGTGTCATTCCCTGCACGAGAGTAGCCTTTTGCATCACAACCTAGCTCCATAGATGTTACACTCCGTAGTTGTGGAAGTTCTGCACCAAAATAATTGTCGTCAATTCCCTTTTCTTTTGCACTAGAAATACCATGACAATATTAAGAAGTACCACTTCATGGTGTTCAATAAAGAATGTATTTCAATGTCAGCCATTAACTTGAAATTCCAATTTGTAACAGAAAAAAAAAACAATAGAAGAGATATAAAAAAAAACACAATACAGAACTTTTTAAATATTTGATGTTTGTTCATATCCTTTTTATCTTTTTTACTTCTTCCTAGAATGATTCTATTATGGTTGCAATGTTGCATTAACATAATCTCCAAATCTGTTTCCTTAAGTAGTTCAACAAGCCTTTTTTACCTGCACGGCTCCATGACTCTATGTTTGAACAGTTCCATGTTCCAACACTTGGACAATGCACCTACCAGTTGTTGAATGTTTTATCTCAATTCTCAAATGGAAAATGCATTAATACAGTGAAATTCATCCTGTGTAATATAGATTAATGGTCTGACCACAAACATATGAAAGTGTTCCAAAATGGATGTTTACATCATCATGACAATATGCCAGCCTATAATAACCACTTTTCATTGGAAGTTCCTATTGAATGGAACTTAAACCAAGAAGATATTATCTTTCTTCTAAAAAGATTATAGTTACAATCACGGGAATCAATAAACAAAAGGTATAACCAAAATCATGAAGGGAAAACTATACTTAACAGAAAGAAGGAACAGGAACCAGAAACAAAACTGATAAAATATCCTATTTATCAGTAAGTTGTAACTTGTAAGTTGCCAATGAATGCAATTTCATATAAAAAGCATAAGCCCTTGGATCATGGATGAAACATGATTTGTACATTTATATTCTTAAGTCTTAACACTGACCCTTAAATTTGGGTGCCAACAGGACTGCAAGTCCAACATGTGGACTTGAACTAATGCTTTGCCTGGACAAGATTCACCCACAGTACCTCCAGATCACTGTGATATTGTTAAGTTTTATCAATATCATTCCATATGTAATTTTAAGCTTTTAGATGAGACATGATCTATTCATTTGTATTCTTAAAGTAACAAGAAGAACGGAAATTTCATACATAAATACTGAATTCGAAAAAGACCTACAAAATGGTCAAAAAAAAATTTAAAAAGAATAATTTACGAAATAATGAAAAAGGAAGCCAAATAGTGTTTAAGAAGAAGATTTGGGAAGAGAGAGTTGGTGAGATATGATACAGAAGCTAATGTAGACTCCTTATGAGAGGAGATGGTGAATCGCATAAAAGGTATCCAAGTAGTCTACACCGTACCGCTGTGTGTATCATTTGGCTACCAACCGAGCCTTAAGTCGATCAATAGAACCATCAGGAGTCGTCTTGAGTGTGAAGATCCACTTGCAGCCAATAGTGGGGATTTCCCAGAAGGAAGAGGAACGAGCTCCCACATGCCATTAGACTGCAATGTAGTCTTCTCATCAATCATGAGTACGAGAACATGAGGACTGGTGGAGAAGACCCTGTGTAGAGAAGAAGATTGGAAGGCATTTAAAAATTATTCTTCAGCATTATCACTACGCAGGACACGAATGGAAACACCAAATTTAGTTTTTATTTCAACGTAGAAAGTGAAAAATACACGAAAGAGTTCGGACCTATCTTTCATAGACCTATCTTTCATAGGAAATAACTACGTCATACGAGAGTAGCCATCTATGAAAGTAACAAAATATCTGAAGCCCAACTTAGAAGAAACACGACTAGGACCCCAAATATCAAAATGAACAAGAGAAAAGGATGCCAAGGCACGATTATTAGGACTACGTGGAAAGGAAGACCAGAAATGTTTTTCTGGTTGACAAGACTCACACTCCACACTCGAAATGAAAGAGAGTTGATGACACAACTACTTAAGTTTCTGCAAATGAGGATGTCCCAATTGGCTATGAATCTCCAATGGAGAGGAGTCAACCACCAAGGCAGATGAGGAAGGCATGACCAGTTAGTACAACCCCCGAGACTCATGCCCTGTGCAAATCACCTTAACAAATACGCCTTTCGATGTGCGCGAATCAGCAAAGAAAGAAGGGCTCGAATCTGAGTTCGGCAAGGACGGCGTTGGCAGATCCACTCATCGTCCCTCGCCGGAGGAGCGTGCAAAGCACGGACAGGAATCAGATGCAAAAGATTGAGAAGTCCGATCAGCAATCGGCAGATGAACCCGAGATTAATTCAACGCGTGAACAGGGGTCTGGCAGAATCACCAGATCGGGTGTTAGAGATCACGGTGTTGTCGAGGCCGTGAGGAAGAAAACACTGATCTGCTGGGGATCATGGCAGTGTTGGCGAGATCACGGCTCACGAGATCTAAAACAGGGGACAAGATCGTGTTGACACGATCTGGGGAGCCGTAAGCCGGAGACGAAATCATGTGAGGAGACCGAACAGAGAAGCGCGAATTGAAGCCAGCTACACGCGATTTGGCGTGGATTGAAGCACCCCTCGCGTGAATAGAGAAGACCAATGTTCATGTGAGGGATGATTGTGAACAATGATCGATAGTTTTTTTTTTTGGGTATTCAAAAACATGGCTTTGATACCATGTGGAAATTGGGGAGGAAAAAGATGGTGTAGTAGTCCAATGTTATAATAGTATTTACACTTTGGTCCTTCAACAAGAGTAAACCATAAATTAGAGGTCGGGGAAACATCATTGTAATTTTAGTCTAAGTAAGAGGGATGGAGGGGATATGAGTTTAGATGGTGTAGTAGTGCCTAAGTGTAGTCATTTTAAATATCTAGGGCTATTTTCCAAAATAATAGAATGATAGATGATGTAACTCATCGAATCAAAGTAGGATGGTTGAAATGGAGAAGTGTCACATGCGAGCTATGTCACAAGAAGATACCTAACAAAGTGAAGAGAAAGTATTATAGAACAACAGTCAGACCCGCCATGCTATACGAGAGCGAGTATTGGGCAACAAAAGCTCAACATATAAATATATTGGAGACAAATTAAGAAGTCGTTTAAGATGGTTTGGATATGTGCTACGGAGACCTCAAGTGCCCCGATTGGAAAATGTGATAGCTTAGTAGTAGAAGGTAGGAAGAAGGGTACAGGTAGGCCTAAGATTACGTGGAAATAAATAGTGTCTAAGGATTTAAAGTTACTAGATATTGAGACGAATCTAGCCTTGGACACATGGATATGGATACAGATAATCCATTGAGCCGACCCCATCTTGTATGAGATTGAGGCTTAGTAGTTGTTGTATTGAAAAAGGAAACTAGATAAGATGAAAGTCCAATCAGCAATAGAACGTGCACTAGGATTATATCATTATAGATTTGCCTTTTTCAACAATTCTTGTAACAATAAGATGAACAAAGCTTGAAAATTAGTTTTGACAAAAAATACAACATAGACACATCTAGAAATTAGTACCGTTCTGCTTATAATCTTCCATCATCTTCTGAAACTGTGAGCTGTTGAAGTTTCCTGCAATAGAAGGAATTCACTAACCACAAACCAAACCATCAAGCTTGACTATAGATGGGGGAACCCAGGTAGCAGCGTACCATTGTAGGTAATAGGTTTTGAATATATATCCTTCAGAAATATAACAGCAGGTGCCGAGTCCACACCAAACCTATTGTAAGGAAAAAATGTCAGTTGCGCTTAGTTGCATAATAGAACAACAAATAGAAGGGTAAGATATTGTTTTGGGGTAATTTACCTAAACCACAACTCAGTGCACAGTAATTACAGAAACTAGATTTACTTATCGATCACTTATCAAAATTACCATAACCAAAATCCATCTTTTTTTTCTCCCCAATTGCCTTTCTTATTGAATATTCTCTCTTGCTAAACTGACAGTTCATTATAATATTTTAGTAAAACAGTAGAATGAGCTATATATCGTGAGACTAATAGTTCTGAACTGATGTTTCATTGTTAATACAGCCACATTATATCTTAACATATATCAACTTAATCATGTTATCAAAGATCATCCAAAACTTTATAGTTCATTGTTTTACACTTTGTTTTGTTGGGGTTTATTGGAGGACATAGAAGGGGGGAGAGTTTGATACTGTTTCTTGTTTGATTGGAGGGACAGGAGAGAAGAGAGTGGAGGCAAAATAACAAAAACTTGTTACATCCAAGAGTGGAAGGATTTGGAGGCAGAAGAGGCCATAGAAAATTTTATGAGTTTTGGTCAATTTACCCCTTATTATTATTGAATGCATAAAATTACTCCCCTCCCCTCATGTCCAACTCCCCAACCAAACAAGACGGAGCAAAATATTTCGCCCCTCCGGCCCTCCCCTTGTACATTGTTGAATCAAACATATATACTTCCTTCCCCACCCCTCACCTCACCTCAAGGAAAATTCCTCCCCTCTTTGAACCAAACATAGTAAAATAGTGCAATGAACTATACACATTGACACTACTAGTTTCTAGCTGATGTTTCACAGTTAATATAGTCATATAGGTTATATATCTTTCCATGTATAAAGTTATTAAACATCACCAGGAACTTTACAAATCATTATAATGTTCTAATAAACAGTATAATAAAATATATATCATCATGCCCTGGGACAGAAAGATGTACTGAAGGGAAAAATTAATCTGAGTTATCAGTGAGGTCAGTTTATGCAATTTGAAATCCTGAATCCTGATCCCACCTATCCTGCTCAATTGAACTTATCCAGCCTATCTTTCATAAAAATTATCTCAATAACTGCCTCACAAGTAGAAATAAGAGTAGAAAATAAAAATAAGTGAAGGAAAAAATATATGAAGAGGAGAAAAAAGAAAGGTGAGAAAACATGAAAGAAGAATGGGAAAAAGATAAAATGGTAGCATAGTATAAAAGTTTACATATGCTTATATGCATATATGATACTTCTTGCTTTAAAAAAATAAATGAAAAAGTACTGGAGGTGAAAAGAATGTCAGAATGTTGAGGAGAAATATATGAAAACCATCTAAGACATTGCCATTTGATAGTCTTCTGATTAGGTATGCAGCGAATTGTTCAAATTAAGCACAGGTTTTAAAAGTTGACATATGTTATTGATCAAACACAATAGAAAAAAAGAATAGGTCAGCTGAACAATGAGAACAAGAAACAAACAAAACACATTGCCCGAATGAAGAACTTTTTATCAGACTATTTGGATATATATTACATAAGCTGTCAATAATGTAAATGAATAGATTGATCTCTTTCCTAACAGCTTAAGCTTTTGGAAAAGTTGGTCAAAATCCTCCTAGCGTCAATATTAAAAAAAAATATCTCCCACCTTAATTAAGTAAATTCACTTGATGGGCTTCTTAAGTTCACCCACCCACAAGTGAGGGGGAGTGTTAAGAATATAAATGAACAGATTGGTCTTTTTCCTTAATCCTAACAACTTAAGCTTTTGGGAAAGTTGATCAGCCAATCAAATTTAACATAAGCAACCGAAAAAGTGAATTTAACTGGGGATGGCACATTTAGGCCCTTTTTGGATAGGAAAGTGAAGAGAGTTGAAGAGAAAAGTCTAGTTTCCCTTTTAATAAACATTTGAAGTTTCGAGTAGTATCATTGTTCTCATTCATCATAATGGTTGGCTTATAAAAAGCTTAATTTGATGAAATATATTATATAGGTCTAATTTGTTTACAAATTATTGTCATCATAATTTTGGTAAATATATTTTATAAATGGCCTAATATAATTTAATATTCTCAATATTATATACACTTAGTGTCCGTTTGTTTCATTAGATAGGATAACAAATAAGTGAAAAATTGGATAGGATTTTTTTATCTGGCGTACACACGGGATAACATCAATTTTATATTCTTCTAACCTAAGCATCAAACAAATAAGGGATTAAAATCCTTGTCCAATCATCCTTTATTTCATGAAACAAACATGTCATTATTGCTTTAAAATAAATTTTATAGATGTATACAATGTTCTCAGTATTAATTATAGTGGAAAACATTAACTTCATAAATTATGTGCCCATTGATTTGTTACATTAATGTATTCTACTTAAAAATATAACTAACAATTATAAGGGTATTCTCACTTTTATTTGTTCTAAATAAACAAGGGAATTGTCTTTCCATTGTTTTCCTTTCTCTCATGTCCAATCAAGAGAAGAGAAGCCATCATTCTCTTCTCTTCCCCCTCCTTTTTTCTCATCTCTTTCATTCCCTTCTCTTCTTTTCCCTTCTATGTTTCATATCCAAACAAGGCCTAGTTACAAACATCTTATTGCAAACTATTCATATTCAAGAGTAGGGAACAAAATTAATAGGAACATACATGTTCCACCAAAAAGAGATATCCTGCTCTCTCCACAAGACAAATGCAAAAGATGCTTCATCCCAATAATCTCTGGCAGCTTGGCGTAGGAACGGAGCTGCACGTTCTCCAGTTTCTGAGAAGTAAATGACTTTGACCTGTGAGTCACATGTGGTTAGATATATCCGGCATGAGGTCATTTAATCCTTTGCAAGAGACTGACAGTTTATTCCTTTAAATGTGTTGAGGATCATAAATTCATGATAGGAAGAGAATAACCAAGAAAACTAAATTCTAGAAACACTAAATTTAACAGCATTTGCCTACCCTTTTACTGCAGAATTGCTTATAAGAGTTTGTCTTTTATTTATTCATTAATCTTGTCTTCCCAAAAAAAACAAAAAAACAAAAACATATCATGGTAAACATCAACATGTTTGTTTTACCACACAATAAATAACCTAAAGTAAATTATTAGATTACGATTGCCAAATGACTAGTGCAGGCTTTAGAACCAACTAATTATATGAATTTATATACAAAGAGTTATTTTGACAGAAATAAGATTGAACAAGTACATGGGGTTAAGGTACATGTGACCGGAGCCACTGCATATCTAAGAGAAACTTCTCATCTCTCTGATTCAAGAAATTAATCTTGGGTTTTAAGTTTTGGCCTCTCAAAACCACTCAATTGGTACACTAGCATACTGAAATATATTATTTTAAAAAAAATTAAAAATGTCAATAGTACTACTTTGATTTTTTTGGCCTACTGTCTTCAAGTAAGATGTCAGACTTGTGTTGTCGAGTAGCAGTGCCCATGGACCATGGATATTATGAAAGTAGATTTAAAAAAGGCCTAGAAAACACAATTAGGATAATCATTTTGAATAAGCTGCCAGATGAATTAACTGCATGATCAGATTGCAGATAGCTTTTAGATTAACACAAACGATCAGATTATGAGAAGAACATATGAGAAGCACAGTAACAATGACACTAACACTGCTTTTTTTATGATTTCTAAATGTATAAGCTGTCGCATTAGTCTCAGTAATTCCTAGGAATAACATTAAGCATACAGTAACAGCTATAGCATTTTAAGAAAATAGTCAAATTCCCTCAAGTATTAAGCAGCTAAGTACCGACCTTATGGCGACCACTAGTTGCAATGAACTTCGCCTGAAATTAACAAATAACACCATATTATAACATGCTCACATTGTCAAAAACAAACATTCCTATCAAATCATGCAATACATGAAGTTGAAGCAAGATTCATTGGTGGCATGTCCATTTAGTACATGCGGCCACGGTTTAAAAAAACCGTACCATGCCATCCGGTACGGGCAGTACTTACCGATTTTTTGAGAAAATCGATATCCGGCACACCCAGTACCAGTCAGTACCGGGTGTATTGATACAAACCAAGCGTGCAACACGGTATTCCATAATACCGCCTGATATGGGCAGTATATTGGGCGGTGTGTAGCTGAACCATACTGTCTACAGTTCAGTATGGTGATGCTGCACCATACTTTCGATACCAAAAATGACACAGGACCGTACCATGTGTCCGTACAGTACTAGTACGTACCGGTACCGTTCAAACACCGGTACTGAAATTTTAGACCTTGCATGCGGCATGATAAAAAAGTGGAGAAGAGGTTGGGATTGGGAACTCGACCTAGAGTAAGCTCAAATGGAATTGGAAGTCTCACAACTTGGTAAAAAGAAAGTGGGCTAAGATTAAAATAATTAGTGGAATGAATATATGGATTTAATGGAGATAAAAGACAGAAATGTATAAATGAATTTTTTTTTCTCGGGAAACCAATACAGATAAATTGAAAAGAAAACTTAAGAAAGTTGCACTAACCAACATTAACATAATATTAAAACCATATCATAATTCTAAGGGTCTGTTTGTTTAAATGGAATAACGACGGTGGAATGGGACTGAGGGAATTGGAAAAGGTATGGAGGATTGCCATTTCTTTATATGGCACATTTAATCATCTAAAATGAGGATAAAAATGATTAATGTTAGTCCTTTATTTAGTAATTGTTTAGAATGTGAATGGTAATAAATTGTGAAATATTAAGCACAAGCTACAATCAATCAAAACAATATTGTTATAAAACTAAACAAATAAATAAATATTTTTAGAGGAAATATTTTTTAGAAAAATAATTTATTTTGTGTGGTTCGGCATCTAAAAATATTTTTTTTGCAAAGGATGGCTTTGGTGTTACGCTAAAGTTACCCCACTTGTGACCTGTAGGTCAAGGCTTCGAGCCACGGAAATAGTCTCTCCGCAAAAAGCAAGGGGAAAGCTACATACTGCATACATCAACCCTCCCCGGAGCCCACAAAAGTCGCACTGGGTCACCCTCTGTGTGGTTGGGCATTTAAAAATGAGTTGAAAATTATTTTATTATATTTGAAAATCGAAAGAATCAAGGTTGAATATTTGTAAATATCTATGTTGAAATGTTCTATAGACAAAAAATTATATTTTAAAAAATAATCTTCAATATTATCATATTGTAACATTAATGATTTTATTTTAATTTAAAAGAATTACAATATTTTAAAAATAAATTTATATAGATAGTAAAATATACAATATGTCTTCATAATATAAACATATTATTTTATATAAAAGTAGAGAGCACATAGTAGGTATAAGTCATTCCTAATATTTTATCTACTCCCATTCCCACTAGCCACTTTTCTTATAACCAAACAGCCAAAAAATACAAATGTCATTCCAATTCCTATTCTACCCACTTCATTCCAAGTAACCAAATGGACTGTAAAACACTTCAAGAGATTGCACAATAGTTCAGCACTGAATTTAGCCTAGAGGTAAAAGCATTTCATAATTCTATTGACATTACCAGGGACTCTTTTGAATAGTAAAGAATGCGAGGTAAACCAAGAATATCTGTTGCCACCCAATCAACAATTGCATCAATGGAGAACTCTCCATGATACCTACAAATGGGAATTGTAAAGTTTCAAGAATAAGATGCCAAAAACATTTCAACAATCAACATCATGTAAGATCTAAAATATTAGGAATTGGTTAGGCCAGTATTAATGTTAATGAATAACTGAACTAACCTCTCACAGCAATGAGCATTTGTACAATTAGGAGGGAATGCAATAAGTGCAGGTAGACCTGTATGGATAATGGATGGGAATATCAAAAACCACGTATGTTGATTCCATGAAAAAGTATCAATATCAATGTGTTCAACTTTCTGCTGATTGAAACTACTGCTACATCAAAAAGAGTGTAACATGGACAATGACAAACAAGTCTGCGAAGTACACAGTTAAACAGCATGTCATTTTCAAATACATAGTAACACATCATGACTATGTAGTTGTATTTAGACCAGTTAAACTCACTACTAGGATAGACGATTCACATACTCAAGCAAATTTTAGGCTTCTAGCCAACAAGACAATTCACCCATCATTATGAAATAAGATTAAGTACTTCAATTAAGACTCTTAATTTAAGAGGATATTTACAAATGCTGAGCCCCCTTACATAGCGAATGGGTTTACTGATACGAAAATAAAACTTCATTAGGACAGAAATTCTTGAGTCTAATTAATAAAACCTATGTTACAGATTGCATAGCATGCCTACTTATAGGCCCCTCCAACCTAAAACAGCGCTAACCTACTTCACATAGGACTGTACAAGCCTTGTGCAATCCCTTTGCGATTCGAACTAGGAAAAGAAGAGACATCTATTTGCTATCTACCAAAACTATTCACTTGTGTGACACTTGGTCGTTCCTCTAATAAATCCCAAAATTCTATGTTGACATCTCCATCAGCAACATAAAGTCAATCTTGCCAGTCTGTGTCAAGTAATGACTTCTGTAATCCAAATCTGATTAGAATAAAAGTGAGTCTAAATTGGTGGTGAGCTGACAAATCAGCTGATGGAGAGCTGACAAGGTACTTCTAGTGACCTGAATATGGTATCGATGAAAGACTCGGGGTTATTTGGGATTGGTGATGTGGCACATGGATTTCATGCCTAGTTATCCATGCAGCAAGGACATCCAAGACAGCAAACCTTGGCTTGTATTACAAATGAATAAAGTGGAAATGGATGTTTTTTCCCACTTTTTGAGAGTGCATGGACTGAAGAACAGGACATTAAACTATATAAGTGGATGTCTTAATCTCAAAAGAAATGGTATGGTGGAAGTGGATAACCACCTCAAGAAAACAAGGTTGATAGAATCATGTGGAACCGTAGGCAGGCTCATATGGTCCTAAGACTCAAAGTAAGCTAGGCTGGTTGGATCCCATGCTGGAATGTTTTTTCACTGAACTAATAAGAGTCAACTCCTGAACTCGATCACTCGGCCAAGTCCAACTGAGTCACCAGTCAAAAAATAATAAAAGCACCGCATAAAAAAAGGAAAGGTGCAATATTGGGTCTTGGGACTAATAAGTATATTAATACCCCACAAGACGGCAATATCGAATAACATCCTCAAAAGAATCTCTATATCAGAAACAGAAAGAGAATGAGAATGAGAATCCATAGAGAGTATCTACGAGCTTACAACCTAGAAGACCACTTTCTTCAAGTAATCTGTGGAATACTTTCTCTGGAATAAAAACATTTCTTGAGATCGATAAGCAACTTCAATGCCATGAAAATAAATTGCTCATGTGATGCACGGGTTTTTCGAATGGATACAATATATATAATACGAAAATTGATATAAAAAATTGAATAAACTTAAGTTGCATATATATAGTAATGAACATTAATATATTCATATATATTACATAAAATAGACAAAAGAGAAAATGCTAAAAATAATTATCATTCATAACATTTGATTCTACAAAAGTTCAAAATTACATATAATAAAAAAGAAAAAACGATAATCCAAAATTGCAAATGAAAAAATTTAATACAATAATGTTAAAAAAAATGTGAGGAAACAATGTAATAAAAAAAAATAACTCTACATATTCATTGCTTTCTTCTTTCACTTCCCTACTTATCCTCGTGCATATCATTAAAAATTTCAAAATATGGGGCAAGCAGAATGAATTAACGATATACATCAATATGAAGTACTTGAGTGTTCCGTTTAAAGAACAGTCGGAACTCATGTGTTGTTGGTTTGAATTTCATAGTATTCAAAGCAACAAAAAGGTTGGAAAGAAGATAAACATCTCCTTCGTGAAGAACATCTTCATACAAATACACATGACAGCTGTTGATGGAACATTGAATTCGATCACGCTACATAAATAATCAATAATATAATATTAGAATAAAATAATAATATTACGTATTTATCAAATCATTTAAAAATCACGAAAAAATATAAAAAATAATATGCAAAATCTTACATTTCCATCAATAACACCATTTCAATAAAATTCTTTGAATTTGAACCCTTGAAATTGGGCACTCTCCACAACCTTATGATCCTCACTTTGATCATTTATGCTGAGAGTCTGCATTGATATCTTTCACTAAGTCATAGCGGATCACCATTTTAGTAGGAAAGTGTAAGAAAAAAAACAAAGAACAATTGAAGACTAATAGAAGAGGGAACCTAAATATACAACTAATAACCACGGAGCTAATCTTATACAGACATTTGAGAATTTAAAATTTTTGAAAATTTAGAAATTAATATCCAATTATTAATAAGATTAGAAATTAATAATTTCGAAATTAATATACAAGAAATTTAATTAATTTCATAGACATAATATTTCCAAATTCAAAATTTAGAAAATCAAACATTAAACATGACTTAAATAGAGTCAAAATTTTGAAAATTAAGTCTACTTATATTTGTTTTATATAAGATATATGATACGAAAAACTTAATTCCCAATTAAGAAGAATTAATTTCCAAATTAATTTTTTGTAAAACTGTGTTTAATTAAGCAGACTTAATTTACTATTAAGAATAATTAATTTCCAAATTTTCGACTCTATTTAAGTCATGTTTAATGTTTAATTTCCAAAATTTTGAATTTGAAAATATTATGTCTATGAAATTAATTAAATTTCGAATTGTATATTAATTTCTAATCTTATTAATTGTTGGAAATTAATTTCCAAAATTTCCAAATTTCCAAATTGTCAAATGTCTATATAAGATTAGCTTCATGGTTATTGATTGTATATTTATGTTCCTTCTTCTATTAGTCTTTTAGTTGTTGTTCATTGTTTTATTCTTTCACTTCCCTACTAAAATGATGATCCGTTATGACTTAATGAAGGATATCAATGCTGACTCTCGGCATAAGATATAAAAGATCAAGGTGCCCAATTTCAAGGATTCAAATTCAAAGAATTTTATTGAAATGGTTGTTATAGATGGAAATGTAAGATTTTGCATATTATTTCTTATATTTTTTTGTGTTTTTTAAATTATTTGATAAATACGTAATATTATTCATTTAATTCTAATATTATATCCATCAACAGCTGCCATGTGTATTTGTATGAAGATGTTCTTCACGAATGAGATGTTTATCTTCTTTCCAACCTTTCTGTTGCTTTGAATACTATGAAATTCAAACCAACATCACATGAGTTGCGACTGTTCTTTAAACGAAACACTCAAGTACATCATTTTGATGTATATGTCATTCCCGTTAATTCATTCTATTTGCCCCATATCCTGAAATTTTTAATGATATGCACGAGGACAAGTAGGGAAGTGAAAAAAAAAATCAATGAATATGTAAAGTTAATATTTTTTATTTTTATTACATTGTTTCCTCACTTTTTTTCTAACATTATTGTATTAATTTTTTTAACTGCAGGACATTTGTAATTCTGGATTATCATTTCTTTCTTTTTTATTATATTTAATTTTGAACTTTTGTAGAATCAAATGTTATGAATGATAATTATTTTTAGCATTTTCTCTTTTGTCTATTTTATGTAATATATATGAATATATTAATGTTCATTACTCTATATATGCAACTTAAGTTTATTCAATTTTTTATATCAGTTTTTCGTACCATATATATTGTATCCATTCGAAAAACCCGTACATTTCTTGCACACGTGAGTCTCCACCTAAGCAACATACCTTATGCTCCATATAAAGCTTCAAACAACATAACCAAGTGGCGTGCATTACACTGAAGGCGAAAGGTAGGAGATATGGGAAGGATATCTTTCATGCGAGTAAGTGGAGGATGGTCTAGCCAACAATGTCACTTATAAATGGAGATGGACAATGGATGATAGGTGGAGAAAGGGAAGGCAATCCTATCAACGAGAGAGTAAACCCCGCCATCTTCAAAACAGCCACCAATTGCCTTTCTCGTCTTGGAGTCTTGAAAAAAAGAGCAAGTAAGATAAAAGGTGACAAAACAGTTATATGATTGTGTGAGGCTATTAATAGACAAGAGATTAAGAGGAAACTTGGAAATAGAGTACATTAGGGAGAGCAATGGAAGATGAATGGATAAACAAACCCTTTCCCCTCAAGAAGAGATAGAGCCGATAGCCACATTGACAAGTGATAGTAGAGTGATATCAAGGGATGAAAATAATTGCCCAGGAAGCACAAGAGTTTAGAATCCAAGGCATACCAAGATGTGCATCAGTAGTAGAACCAGTGGTGGTGACAATATGTGAGGTAGAATCGGAAATAGAAGCCTGAGTAGATTGGATTAGTTGATCAATATCATCCTGGCTAAGAGTATAAGTAACAGGTGATACACGAAAGGCATACTTCTAGTAACATCTTTCTTCAGGATGATTAGTATGCTTGCAATGAGGGCAAGGAGGATAACTATTTCTACCACGGCCAGCGCCACTAGAATAACATCCACGTTTTACCAATTAGACCACCTCCACCTAGGCCACTAGAAAAAGGACCAATAACAAGAGAAGACGGTATAGTAGACAAGGTAATAGCACAAAGAGGCAAGAAAGGAAGGTGGAGATATCAGTTACTAAGTAACTGTGACATCAGCCATCAACTGGTCTTAAGGACGCAAGCTAGATAAAAACTGACAGCTATAAAACCATTATTCTGTTGTTGCCAACTATATAAGCAGTAGGATAAGAGTGATACTGGAGAATTTCATCCCACTTACCTTTAACAAATGTCTCACGAAGTATTACTGCTATAAAATCTCCTTAACAAATCTCCTTGTTGCATAGCAAAAGGCTCCAAATAAAGAGAATAAATATAAGTATTACTGGTATAAAAATATGTCTCACGAAGAAAACCCCATGTTTCTTTGATGATATCCTGATGGAGAACAATAGAGGCAATAGTCAGCTCCAAACTATTCAGCATCCATGTGAGTACAGTGCAATCATCAGCCTTCCAATTTTTTTATAATAGATATGTCTCATTTGGTGGATATTTATCAAAGTGTTAAGTCTTCTTATGAGATTCCACATGTAATTGAAGTGCGGGAGTCGAGAGAAGAGAATTGGTACCATTAAATTTGATGGTGGTACCACGCAGAGCAGTTTTCGAGTCGTTAGGAAGAGAGGATATCATGATCAAGTGGATCCAAGAAAAATAAATAAGAGAAATTTTCAAGAAGGGTTGGTTATCTGAAAAGACCAGTGGCTAATAGAAAAGGAAGAAAAAATTAAGAGGCTACTCAAATTTGGAACTCTGTTATTTTGGATTCTAGAATTCTGGATTTTGGAATTTTAGAATTCCAGAATTTTGAATTCTGAAATTTCTGAAATTCCTAGAATTCTGGAATTTCTCAAATGGAATTTGTATAATTCTGGAATTTCTAGAATCTGAAATTTTATCTCTTGTTGCTGAAATAGGAGCTACAGGTGGCTAAAAGGTGGTTGCCCTAAGGAAATACCCTATATGGTGATGGGGAGAAGGATAGAGGTGACACTTGAGAGAGAGGAACCTAGGAATCCTCTGTAGTAATACCAAGTTGAGAGAAAAAAAACTAAAATCCTTGATATTATTGAGTACCACACCCCTTATATTATAAATACGATAATGAGAAAAAATAACATGAAGAAAAAATAACCTAAAATAAACTCCTACGAAGTAAAGCCTA
Organism: Canna indica; assembly: GCA_034359265.1. NCBI lineage: Eukaryota > Viridiplantae > Streptophyta > Magnoliopsida > Zingiberales > Cannaceae > Canna > Canna indica. Next base: position 29,032,695 of record CP136891.1, read on the forward strand.
AATAAATTCCTAATAAATAGGAGAGCTAACAAACATGTAGAGAAACAAAACGGAAAATAAATTAAGATATATTCTAACAGCCAGCAAGTAGCTATCTTGGCAAACAAAAAAGCAATTAGAATATCTAAAAGGGTAGTGGAATAGCAATTAGCATGTGACTCATGGTTCCACTAGTCAGTCAGATTGTATTATTGTATATATAAGGTCTTACGAGGAACATACCAAATAGCTTGGTACTGATTGCTATTCATTCTTTTTATTACTTTATTTCTGTGATGTGGAGCAGATAGGCTAAATATTGAATTGCATACTGGTAGCAGCAGGACGCTTTTCGCCAATGTTATGCAATGGTAAATTATTGCTGGAACTTCCTTTCATATATCCCCGTTTTGGGTAAATATTTATTAATTGTATAAATGAAAACTTAAAAAGTAAAAATTTTCCTCAGAATGTTACAACAGTACCCTACAAAGGTTGAGATAAAGCCATAATATTGCAAATCTAATCTAGGAAATCCTGTTATTCTCAGGAAGGTACTATGAGTCCAAAGTTGACCACCGAAATCAATTAGAAAGCTCTTACTTCCTTGAAAATTTTTTGCCAGAAATTAGTTAATCAAATAAAAGGTTGCAAATCCATACCATTTCGATAATGTGGCTGCCCTGTGAACTTTGTCTCGGCAAGGTAAGAAGACAATTGAACATCACCAAGTTCAACCATACCAGTTGCTGCAACACCCTCCATTAAACTTTCTAGCTTGCACAAATAAACAAAAAGAACATTAGAAATATAGAATCAATATAGAATCAAATACCTCAGAATCAGGTATAGTTGTGATACGTTGAAAGATGCACTTTTGAAGAAACTTGATGCCATTACGAAATGAAAAATTAGAAGACTTTGCAGTCTACTGTTTGGCTTTGTAATCTACTGTTCAAAACCAATCTAAGGAAGTGAAGTGAGTGCATGGACTGGTTCAAGCATGCAGTTAGCATCAGAAATAAAGCAGTAAGCACAGTGAATGGCATGGTATTCATCTGGACCTGATATTGGTAATTGGGCATACCGGTGAAATGGACCCATAAAATGCCGGCAGATACATATCAAGAACATCATGCTAAACCCTTATTGTAAAGGACCTTATCAATGGATAGCCTGTCTTATTCTGAAGCAATTTTTTCAATGAAAAATACATGAAGGGGAAACCTACACACCACAGATAACATACATGATACACCTTAGAAAATGCAGGTTTCTTTCAACTGCTGATTAGCTAAAATTCTAATGAATTACCTACGTATAGAATTATCTTCTCTAGATAATGATGACAGAGTTCAAGATGTGACAGCATATAAATTATTATGAATCTTATTGAAAGTCAAGACCATACCTATCCTCTTCCAAGCACTGATGAATTGAGCACAACGAGGACTTCCAGCAGAATAAACCTTACGAATGAAAAAAAGTAATCATGTTGATGTAATAATCTTGTTCTACTTGCATAGTTTGATCATAATAATAATATTTTATTGTCAATCAACTAATGTTCGTTGCAAACAGATGAAACTAGTCTAAAAAACACATAGTAACAGTAGTTCTTAGGGTAAAACTCCCCAAAATCACCTCATTAGTAAGTCTTCTTCCAAGTATATAAGTGGAGAGAATTAATACAGGTGCTGTTCTAGCATTACTCACGCCAAAGAAAGATAGAAGTAGGCGAATGTGTGTACACAGTCGTGCCATCAACAAGATCACAATTGCTTATAGGTTTCTCATTCCTTGTCTGGATGATATGTTGGATCAATTACATGGTCCAAGCCTCCAAGGTATTTTCCAAACGCTACGCAATGGGTATCATCAGTATCGGGCCTAGGGATGAATAGATTCAATAGAAGACTGTTTTCAAGACGAAGGATGGATTATTTGAATGGTGAGTGATGCCATTCGGATTGTCAAACGCTCCTAGCACATTCACGCGATTAATGAACCAGGTTTTGCATCCATTCATTAATAAGTTTGTGGTTGTGTATTTTGATGACTTTCTGATTTATAGCAAAACCGAAGGGGAGCATGTTAGTCATTTGAGATAGGTTTTAGAGGTGCTAGCGGAGAACAAGTTGTATGTAAATATGAAGGTGTACATTTATGTCCGAGAAGTTGTTTTTCTTGGTTATGTTGTTGGTTCTAATGGCATCCATGTTGACGAGGAAAAGGTTCATGCCATATGAGATTGGCCAACTCCCAAGAATGTGACAGAAGTGAGGAGTTTTCATGGTTTAGCCACCTTTTGTAGGAGGTTTATCCGTAACTTCTCTTTTATAGGAAGGGGCTATGGAGAAGAGTGGTTTTGAAGAAACCATGGTTTTAAATCTCGTACCGTACCGGACGGTAAGCTCGGTATATACCGGTTTTTGAAAAAACCGGTATACGAGATACCCGGTATGGGTAAATACCGGGTATCTCGGTAAATACCGCCCGGTATGCCCGGTATTTATGAAATACCGGGCGGTATTTGCTATCATACCGGGCTATACCGCCCGATATGACATTGTGTACTGTTGCAACATACCGGGTATTGGAAAATACCGATATCTCGGTAAATACCGCCCGGTATGCTCTAGTATTTAGCAAATACCGGGCGGTATTTGCTGTCATACCGGGCGATACCGCCCGGTATGATCCAACATCTCTTAAAAAGAGCCGTTGGGTATTGTTCGATACTGTATTAGGGTTTTTCATAGATATAAGAGAATCATTACATTAGAATTTATATAGGCCGACACTGGCCCACAACCCAAAGGGCCCAAAAAATCTTACCGGGACCGCCGAAAACTCTGCGTAGCGCAACATAAGACGCTTAGGGCAAATCAGTCGCTACACATCCCAACATACGGTGTTGATCTTAGTCCGTCGTACTCGTACATATCTTGGGGATATACACGACTATATAAACTTCAATGTAATGATTCTCTTGTATCTATGAAAAACCCTAATACAATATCAAAACAGTACCCAACGGCTATTTAAACATTGCATTCATGTATTTGACATTTGAATATTAATTTTAAGTATTTCTTGATCAATGATGTATTATTGGAGTTATTTTTAACAGCAAAATTAAATTAAAAAAAAAAGGACCGGTATGCAATTTCCGTACCGGACCGTACCGTGTGTCGGTACGGTACGGTATCGGTACGTACCGATACCGGTCATCCACTGAGATGATGACCGGTATGGGTATTTTAAACCTTGGAAGAAACCCTAAACTGCTTCCAGCAGTTGAGAGAAAGTAGTTGAGAGAATGATGACAGTCCACTTGTAAAGTTGTTGTCCTCTTTTGGGCTGACAACAGCAGGGCCTTTTAGGGCCGCGGTTGTGGCTGCTGCCTTCTTTTTGCTGCTCTTCTGGAGAGGAAAGGGCTGTTATTGTCTAGACAAAGAGAAGAAGAAAGAAAGGGAGGCTCCTGCCCCCTTTCTTTACAAACTTTGGTGCAGAGAGGAAAGGATTGTTATTGTCTAGACAAAGAGAAAGGGAGGCTCCTGCCCCCTTTTTTTAGCCACCAGTCGGGAGAGGCAGCCGTATACTGTAGCTGCTGGTTTAGGCAGCCTAGTAGGAGGTGGCGACTGCTGTTGCCGCGGGGTCTGGCACCAGCAGTGGCTGCCAACCGCACTTTTTCCTTACTTTGAGGTAGGCAGCTGCTGCCTTGGTTGGCAACAACAGCAGTGAACAAGGAGAACAACGAGTGCAGGGAGAGATGAGAGAAGAGAAGAGGGAAGGAGAAAGGAGGGAATAGAAGATAAGGGAGGCCCTAACTCTAGTTACTTTGTTACCATGTTAGGGTAAAACTTTCCAAAATCACCTCACTAGTAAAGTCTCCTCCCAAGTATATAAGGGGAGAGAAATAAAGAAAATAGAATCTCATGAGGAATAACTTAAGTTAAACTACACGAACAAGAGACCAATTACAACTGACTCTAACAGTAGTAAAAAAAATACAAAAACTTACTTGTATGAGAAATGGCTTTGATTTCCTGATAGTAGAAATGAACTCCTCCGGTGTGAGTTTATTAGTTGCATCATTAAACAAACCTATATATTCCACAATATTGTATTCCAAAAGGGGTTTAGGAAGGCTTAACTCATTACATATGCAAGTTTGCTGAAAACATAAATAAATATGATGGTCAACATACCAAGTAAAGATGCATTAATCAGTGGGAGTTCAATCTTTGAGAAGGGCTCTCCGTCATATTGATCTGTGACATTCTTAATGACATGCTAAAGCCAAAGTACAAACTCTCAAACCCTCATATCATAATCATTTTCAGTGAAAAAAACTGGAATCTAAATAAGTTTTACAATGATACAAACAATGGAGCTCACCGACTGTTCATCAATGCCAAAAAGGTCATAATCTCTCTTCCATAAAGGATTTGTCAAAAGCTCAAATGCATAACGAAACTGCAGGAATAGTACAGTGCATGATTACATATTTTTAAATGCCACAAAATAACATTTCTCAAACTAAATAGTGTTCCTTAAATGGATAGCTCAGCAATCCAATATAACATCATGCAAACTAAAGGTATATAAAACCATCTCATTTTGACCTTTTCAGTTTTATTGAATACCAATAAACAAGTAAAACCATGGCATTGTCCTTTTGCAATCAGATTAGCATTAAAGCTATAGCTTACATTAGAGTTTTGGTAAATGTTCATGCCCAAAAGACATAACTACATCTAACCTTATATAAGAACGCTTATCATTGTTTTAGCTAGGTAGCAGCGCCAAACCTACAAGAACTAGCCAGAATTCAATTTTTTTTATAAACAATTTTGAACCATGGTTTTTTTTCTAAAATAATAAGTATATTAACCATTAGGCCATACAACCGTTTTTATAGTGATAGTATTTTCTTGTCCACTTTTTAAAAAAAATTAACATTGTCAAACAATTTGGCCCACCCAAAAATATGATCCGTGCTTGCCACTAGTTATGAGAGGAAAGGGAGAAAAGATATGGCACAACAGGAAATGTGCACATGATTCTGTATGTCAAATGAAGATTTCAACCTTTTCTTCTTAATAAGGAATATCAATCCTCCATTAAATCTAAAATGTACCTCTACCAATGGTTTCAGGTTTAGATTGTTATTATCAATGCAACCTTGATGAATTAGAACATATGAAAATATAGAACTATATATAGAAACAAAACAGAAAGGGTTAATTGCTTCAACCACCCCTTTGTTTTACCTAAATTCATTGGAGATCCTTCATAGTTTAAAAATGTATTGAACCACCTCCCCATGTCCAGTCAGCACCCGCTGCTGCATTTAAATAATTTTTCCAATTAAAATATATTTTTCCGCTGCATCCCATCAGCTACTTACTACTTAGCGACACATCATCAGTTTTCACTGTTTCCCATTCTATATTGGTATAATATTACATTTCAAATGGTACAATATTAGATTTCAAATAACATCAACTGTAGGGGTGTAATCGAGCCGAGCTTGGCTCGGCTCAAGCTCGGCTCGTTTGGAAAATAACGAGCTCGAGCTACATTCAAGCCACTCGAGCTTGGCTCGGCTCGGCTCGGGAAAAAAATCAAGCCGCACGAGCCGAGCTCGAGCTCGACTAAGCTCGGGTTCTTTTTAGAGGGTAACGGGTTCATAAAATTTAAAAATTAAACCCGGTATATAATATATATAGAAGGCTCGATTAGGCTCGATTAGGCTCGTGAGCCGCTCGAGCCGAGTATAGGTTAGCTCGAACTCGGCTCACTTGCATGTCTGGCTCGGCTCGGCTCGGCTCGAGCTCGATAAGTTCAAGTCGAGTTCGAATTTTTACCGAATCGATCTCACCCCTAATCAACTGGTATAATATTAGAAACTTCTATATGGTGGAAATAGGTGAAAGTACCACTGGCATGTCACATGTAAGTTACTAATTAGATGCATTGGAAAATACTATTTTAATCAAAAAAAATCTAAATGCTGCAAGGAAGTCCTAACTGTATATGGAAGGATGGTACTATACAGTTTTTAACTATAAGGGGAAATCTGATGAATTCAGGTAAAACACAAGGGTTATTCAAGCAATTAACTCAAAAAGGAAAGGCAATAAGAAGTTGTGTTACACTAAACAAAGAAAAAAAAAATGAATTGTCATTATAAGAAAACTGTATTTAGGCAATCTTAGAACCTTCAAATTAAAAGAATAAAAGAACAAAGAGCAACTAACCTTAATGAGTTCAGTTGTGATTGGAGGATCCAATTCTGAGAACCTGAAATAATCATCAAATTAAATTATTCAATAAGTGCTAATGAGTAAGGATAATAGACAAATATAGTGGCAAAAAGAAGAAAAGCTTTCCAACATTATATAAAACTATAAAAGTTTCAACAAATAAGAGGTTAGCTTAAGTTCAGCATAGATATGCAAGTATGTGATTTGAAAATTTTGTATCAACACTTCATAGGCAAGACACTTGTAGTAAAGTCAATAGAAGGATACAAAAGTTAATTCTTTAAAATGTAGTGTTTAGTAGCAAACAAAAGCCCATAAATTATTAAGACTAGATAGGCAAAATTTCAGTTTATTCACTATATTTTCCTGGTGTAAGGAAAAAGTTGTATTGCAGATAAATCATTAAAAAAACAAAAATGAGTCAATTTATACACATTTCCTTGTGAAGCAAAACTTACTACAATTTACAGCTACTTAACAAGCAAGTAAATTTAATTGTATTTTCTTTACTCTTGCAAATTCAATATATGTAGGTTGATTACATACTCTATCTTAGTAGTATCCAAGGTTTTAAAAAAGCGGCAAAACAAGTGGTTCACCCCGAACCAAACGGAGCCAGTAGCAAACCAGTTCCAGTTTAAGAGTTTAAGGGTCAACTAGTAGATTCACCCAAAAAGGTGTTTCGATGTAATTACTGGTCCAATTTGATGGATTTTGAATTTGTACTCATGAAAAATCTCCTCAAATATAGTTTAGTTTGGGGGTGCTGCCCCCTACAACCCCCGAGCACATGCACAAAATACGGCATAGCACAACATACTAGCATAGCACGAGAATGATTACCCATTGAACAAAAGAACCAAACACTCATGAAAAAGTAACAACTAGTACGTGTTTACATAGATTGTATCTAAGATTCCAAATGTTGTATCTAATCCCTCATACATTGTATCTCCTCCTTCAAACATTATACCTCTTTCCCATCTTGCATCCATGTTTTAGAAGATGAAAGAATGAAAATTACTTCGGGAAAATTATATGAAGCTACAGATTCCTCTCTTCACTAATATGAAGAAAGCGACACCATCCAAAGAGGAGGAAGATCTAGGATGATGTCATTCAGATTCCTTGAACTTTTCTTCCCGTAATACCCCAATTTAGTCACTTGATGGGTGTGCCACCATCAACTTCAGCTTGAGCATTTTAATTAGGCCAATAGGTTGGCCTATGAAGTTGATGGGTCAATTATCCCATCGAGCAGGTCGTAACACTTCCAATGGAGGAAGGAAGAAACACCACTATTTTTGAAGCCATTGAAATTGAAGTTAAAGTCAATCCCCTAACTTTTCTCGCCTTTTCCTCATCACAACTCAGTGAGAAGTTCATCTTGAATAAAATTGTTTGATGTACTATTATCTTTTGACGAGACACTTGTATCACAAGTTGAGAATGGGATTGCGACTTTGCGAGTTGAGGTTGGGAGTTGCAAAACATGAGACAGTGACAACAAATGGAGGAAAGAGCAAGTTTTATAGGTTTTGAAAATAAAATTTTCATAAAAATCCCAAACATACAAGGAATTTACTATTTGTTATGGAATATTCTTCTTATGAATAAATTTGTCATATGGTGTCCTAAAAGGACAATGTTCTCATTCTTTTCAGATCTAACAAAAGGAAAAAAAAGAAGATTCTAGGTTAAATCTTTTTTTCCTTCATGTTGCCAAATCTTTCAACATAAAATGACTGAGAATCTTGTCCTTGACAACAAATATGGTCCTTGACCGAGAATCTCATTTTATTTAGCAAGATTTGACAAGAATTCCATCTTTTTGGACAAGCTTTGGTCGAGACAAGATTTGATCAAGAATCTTATCCTTTTGAACAAGATTTGACCGAGAATCTCATTCAAAATTTGCCCTTTTGGACAAGTCTTGACGAGGAACCTCATCCTTTTTGGAAAAGATTTGACTGGGACAATATCTCAATTATCTTTCAACATCAATGCTATGATAAAACTACACTTCTCGAATGCATACATATAAATTATATGAATTTAAAATTGTCTCGACTCTCTACTGCCCAGTGCCCCTCCTACTCTTCTTTCATCACCTCTCCCTGTGTTGCACTTAAGCCACACCAAAGTTTAAAATCTCAGTACCGGTGCTTAGCCGGTGCTTGGCCGGTTACCGTACCGTACCGACACTCAGTACGACTCGGTGCCGGAAATAGTACCGAGTGAAAAAAAATTATTTTTTTTATTATTTTTTATTGTATTGTTTTGACAGCGCGGTGCTGTTTTGACAACGCAGTTCTATTTTGATAGCGCATTTCTGTTTTGACAGCACAGTGGCAAGCTCTTATATCGGGCGATTACCGCCCGGTATTTGATAAATCCTGCCCGTACCGGGCGACTTATATCGATACACCCGGTACCAACAGGTACCGGATGTACCGTATATCAGTTTTCTCAAAAATTGGTAAATACCGACCGTACCGCCCAGTACGGTATTTGAAACCATGAGCCACATGGTCGTGCGTATTAATCCAGATTAACTTGATTCAATTTAATATTTACTAAGAACTTAGGGAAAGACACAAGTAATACACACAACTAAAGGATTTAAAGACATTAAAGGACATCTGAAGGCAAAAAAGAATATAACAAAACTCCAGGATACATGCTAATTTATTATTATATAAGAAAAAGCATTATCATTACTTTGCTTTACCAAACACCAATTTATAAATAAGTTAATATTTCGCCAACAGCAAGAAATGACACGTAGAAAGAAAAAATCTCTTCTTACTATCCAATTCATTTCAAACGATGTTTTTTAGACAGGAGGATTGAAATACAAACAGAATGCTTTAGGATAATCAACAAATTTTCTAGCAGTTGACAGCCATGTTTTGAGAAATATGATGATAGAAGTACTTCCAGACTTCTCAGAATATTTTCCTTCTTATTTCTTTTCTGGTACATATATTTAAACTTTAAAAAAAATCACTTCACAACCCCATCTTTTTGTCTAAGAGTTAACTAAATTAGGCAACGGTGAAATCAGAAAATAAGAAGTATTCTACTATCTTGGGCAACCAAACGGAGCATCAGACATTTACACAGGCAAAAGAGATGGGCAACATAAGGAACCCTTAACCAGAGGTATTCCAAGAATCCTCGTATAAACCAAAGACAATTTGCTTTAAATAAGGAGAACATGCGAGGAGCATATAGGTGTTTCTATCACCATATAATGAAAGGAAAAGAATTGTCTCATTCTTGGCTATAACTCGAAAAGCAGCCAAAAATTCATCAACTCGAACACCAACAAAGAAAGGGAAAGCATCTTTTTTCTAGAAATCGTAATCGTGATTTGTCCAAAAGAATAACAAAAATCTTGTAAATAAGTAAAAGGCAGAGAATTACAAGTTCGCCGTCAGATTCTCATACGCGAAAGTGACTTCCTCAATGGATGCATTCCTCTTTACACCGAGTACTGGCCATGGTTATCATGAATCAATTAGGAAGAACGGTAAGCCATCAACAAAATAATCGCAAAAAGAAGGGCATGGAATCCAGGATTTCAACAGGAAATTCCGGATTACGCACCGTCGTAGTGAGTAGGGGGAAAGGAGCGAGGGAGGAGGACGAGCTGGAAGAAAAAGCCAAGGGCGAACAAGATTGTGGGAAGCGAGTACCGCTTAGCGGCGACCAGAACCGCCGTCGCCATCACAAAAACAACAGAGGAGCGAGCGAAACCCTGGGGAAAGCGGTAGAACTGGAGGAACCGAGGAACAAGGAAAGTATATATATTCTCTAAATTCTATTAATTCGAAATCGAATCAGATTGGAAATTTTCGTTGTTTACTATTTTGTTTACTATATATATATTTCTCCTATTGTATTAATTTGATATTCGAATCAGATAGGAAATTTTCGTTGTTTGTTATGCCAGGCATTGCGTAATTACAGATATAATTTTGTTTAAATAAGTATAATTAATAATATAAAATTAATAATTTTAAAAAATAAAAATAAATTGTGTAAATAGTATTATATATTTATATTCAAACATATAATATGATTATAAATTAAATATTAAAAAACATAAGCATGAAAAGTTAAATTTTTTTATCAATTTTTCTATTAAAAGATTATTGTCATTAGTATTTACTGATGTGATAATTGCATAGAATAGTTTAAAGTCAATATTGTTATGTACATTATAAAAAAGAATGAAATTTTATTTTGCGGTAACATTATTTTCTATGTATGTCACTGTTTTTGTAAGGAAAATAATTTAGAATAGGTAGTAAATTATATGTGTCTACCTATAATAGTAGGTTGCATTATAATTAAATCTCAGGAAAACTATACTTTTGGTCTCCATAATTTTCTTCAATTTTAATTTTGAACCCTATAATTTTAAAATTTTAGTTTTAGTCCCCACACTTTACTTCCGTTTGGAATTTGGTCTCTATCGCTAAATAAGGTTTAAACGGTGCTGACATGAATAACATGTGCTGACTCGACAATACTGACGTGGAGCCTGCAAGGACCAACTTGGTAGACTATAGGGACTAAAATCAAAATTTTATAAATTATGAAGACCAAAATCAAAATTTTATAAACTATAGGGACTAAAATCAAATTTTAAGTAATTATTTTTTCTAATAAATATAAAAAATTATATGATATTACCTAGCCCCGCTCAGTTTGGCCCGAAAAAAATCGTGCTCGACCCCGGCCCAAAAAAATTCATTCCCGACCCGACCCGACCTGAAAAAATTCGTGCCCGACCCGGCCCGATCGGGCACGAATTTTTTCGGGCCGGGTCGGGCATGAATTTTTTCAAGCCGGGTCGTGCACGAATTTTTTCGAGCCGGGTCGAGCACATATTTTTTCAGGACGGGTCGGGCACAAATTTTTTTGGGCCGGGTCGGGCACGTATTTTTTTGGGCCGAGTCGAGCACGAACTTTTTCGGGTCGGGTCGGGCACGAATTTTTTCGGGCCAGGTCCGGCACGTATTTTTTCGGGCTGGGTCGGGCATGTATTTTTTCGGGCCGGATCGGGCACAGATTTTTTTGGGTCGAGTCGGGCACGAATTTTTTCAGGTCGGGCCGGGTCGGGCACGAATTTTTTCGGGCCAGGCTGAATCGAGCCAGGTAATATCATATAATTTTTTATATTTATTAGGAAAAATAATTACTTAAAATTTGATTTTAGTCCCTATAGTTTACAAAATTTTGATTTTAATCCTCATAGTTTATAAAATTTTAGTTTTAGTCTCTATAGTTTACCAAGTTGGTCTCTGCAGACTCCACGTCAGCATTATCCAGTCAACACATGTTATCCACGTCAGCATCGTTTAAACCTTATTTAACGGTAGAGACCAAATTCTAAACGGAAGTAAAGTATGAGGACTAAAGTAAAATTTGGAAATTATAGGGACCAAAACCAAAATTAGAGAAAACTACGGGACTAAAAGTATAGTTTTCCCTAAATTTTAACATATGACAAATGATACGATAAAAATTAAGCAATTGATAAACCACCACTCGCAAATTAAAAAAAGTGAATTTTCAACTTGCAATAAAAAATATTATTTAAATATTTAAATAAAGTTTATACATATTAAAGGGGAGAGTTGCAAATTTTGTCCTATAAATTTTTAACTTCTTAAACATTAGTCATATAAAATTCATTTTGGTATTTTCAGTCATATAAATGTGCTCCGTAATACAGATTTGGTCATATTCGTGACGGTCAGTTAACTCTCCGTCAATGTGGGTTAACGTCGTTCATACATGTTGATAGATTTGATCAGATAAGTTTTATTTCAAAATTTTTAGTCTTATATGTTTGTCAACACATATTTAGTCTTATATATTTGCCCCGTGACATAATTTTGATCCAATATATTTGACTCATAGCACCAAATTTGATCATATTTGTGATGGTTCGTTAACTCTCCGTCCACAAAAAAAATAGACGATATTATGTCTATGTTGACAGAGTTAACGTCATAAATAGGACCAAATCTCTGTTACGAAGCAAACTTACATATGTTACGGAGCAAATTGATGTTATAGAATTAACATATCAACTTGTCTATATGTCGATCCGTCATATAGATTTGGTCATATCTACGACGGTCTGTTAACTCTGTCAACATGGACATAACGTCGTTTATTTTTTTATGGACGAATAATTAACGGACCATCGCAGATAAGATCAAATATGTGCTACAGGACAAATATATAGGATAAAATCTGTGATACAGAATAAATATATATGACTGAAAATTTTAAAATGGAACTTATGGAACTAAATCCGTCAATATATATGAACGGCGTTAGCTCACATTAACAGAGAGTTAACGGACCGTCATAGATAGGACAAAACCTATGCTATGGAGCAAACTTATAAAACTGAAAATATTAAAATGAAACTTATATGACCAAAGTCAAAAAAAATAAAAATTTATAGAACTAAATCTGCACTTCTCCCCGAATTAAAATAAGAGGTACGTAAATCTTTGGTATTTATAAATCAAGAATGAAAAAAGTAATTTATATTTAATACTACTTGATTATTCTTAAATGAGTAAAATATAGAAATTATCATCTCTATCGTAACATATCATGCTTATCTTCTTTTTCTTGGTGTTCCTTTATAGATGGATGAACTAATAGTCTAATACTTTCGTCATTGATATTGGAGGACATGTTCGTTATGTTCAATCTTATCAATGATAATAGTTTTGGAAGAAGAAAGACTCATGATTCATGAAGTATCGTCATCTTTAATATCCTATTGCTGAGAATAAAAGGTAATCAATATTTAAAAATTATGAATTTTCATTTATATTTAAGTTTACCTTATATTCTTCATGAGGTTCCTACTAAGATTCATTCTCAACTTCTATCTTGGTAGTGAGTTTTTTTTTTTTTTCTTGTATAATTACTATGGAAGAAAAATATCAAACTAAAATATAAAAATAAAAATTTACATAAGATTATTAACTTGTACATTTTTATTGAATGTATGTTTCCCTTTGAATACACTTGAGGACATCCTTCTCCCTCACTTGGAGAACACCTCAATCCTATTCATCTAGGCAAAACACACTTCTACAAAGTTGACCCTAAGTATTTCCTAGCACACATAGCAAGCTATCAACTTGAAAATAAGATACAACAAAAATCAAATATAAGGAAAGAGCTAGATAATGAAAGATTGAACCAAGCTTCTTTCCACCACCTTCTCGTCTTCAACTTGCAACCGAAAGATGACTCGATGGATGCAGCAAGGTTGAAGCAGAAAGAGAAGCAGCGCCTGAAGGAAGTTGAGACTGGGAGCAGAGATGCGCGCGTAGATGTAACTCATATGAAGGCTTTAAGGCTCACTTTGAATGCTCAATTAAGCTTGCAAAAAGTGTCTAATGAAGTTTGGTGAGGGGTATTTATAACCCCTCGGCTGAACGGCCATTCAATGGGTAAAAAATCGATCGTTGCAGCCGTTCGGTCGCAAGGCCGGTCGATCAGTCGATCAACCAGTCGGTCGATCGACGGATCGACCGCCAGTGCGACTGCTCGCAGCTAAGAGAGGCCGGTCAACCGATGGGTCGACCGCCAACAATTCTTCTGACATTTGGTCGACCGAATGGCTGCAACGAGTCACACTTTTGAGGCTAAGTCATGATCGGTCGACCGATTGGTCGATCGCTACTTTCGGGCGGCTTTTCGGCTCTGTCAGTCGATCGACACAACCCAGCAAATCTACCTTCGCCAACTTCGATCGACCGACTGGTCGACCGAATGCTTCAGCCAATTTCTAGCGATCTTCGGTTGACCAGTCGGTCGACCGAATAGGCTGCTGCCCATTCTAAAGCCTCGTTCGGTCGACCGACCGGTCGACCGAACCCAGGCTGAGGATATTTAGTTTCTTACATTTTTACATGCTATTTCTAAGGGTTTGGCTACCAAGTTTCAACTTGGATAACCTTACATTTTAGGTTTGGGATAAACTCTCCTAAGGACATATTACATTGAATCTGCTTGACTTAATCCCCGAGCCTTGGCATGCGAATCGCAACCTCAACCTGTACTCAAAACTTCACACTTGGATTAAATACATATTTGTTATCATCAAAATAAAGATCGAGGCTTAAAAGAGACCCTTAAGCCAACATACTCATCCCAATCCTTCTTCAAGCCTTCTAGCAATGCTTTCAAGCCTAAAATAGTGATCCTCAGCATTTCTACAAGCCTTCGTTGAGCAATCCTTTCAAGAACCCTAGCTTTGATCTACACACATTGATTTAGCCTTTAAGATTTACCGATTCATCATCTCAAGACATCAAGAGGACTAGGGAGTGTCTTTTGGAGCTAAGTTCTTAGTGTTTGATTTATTGTTCCATTTGTTATTGTATTTTATTATTTATTTCATTGAAATTGAACTTGTGTAAACCTAGGTTGCTAGGTTTAATTAAGTTGGTAGTTGCCTTGGTGTTAAGGCTTAAACCCACCGTTGTAAGCATAGTTTACTAGGATTAGTTCTAGTTGTCCCTTAGGGTTGAGGTGGAAGAGTGCTCTCGATAAGAAGACAGAGACTTCCGGGTGTGGAAGTGCCTTAGGTTGAGAGTGAGATTCTTCGAGTCAAAATCCTCTGTGTAACGAAAACTATTTAATCTAGTAAACCTAGTTTGAAAATCCTAAGCGGGGTGCTTAGGTAGTGGAGTAGGCATTGGGGCCGAACCACTATAAATACTCGTGTTAGCATTATTTTCTTTATGTATCGTATTGCTTATCTTTATCACTCGCTTCTGCATTTAGTCGATAAATCACAATTTGCCTAAATAATTTAAGAAATGATTAAAATTGGAATTATGCAATAAATTTAGATAACATACTATTCACCCCCCCTCTAGTGTGTCATTTCGTCCAACATATGAGTTCTACAATGTCTATGCAAAAAAAGTTGGATTTGGCATTCGCAAGTCTCATGTTAAACGTAGGAAGGATGGTAGTTTAAGAATTCGAAAATTTGTATGCATTAATCAAGGTGAAAGAGACGTACATCGTACACATGTGACAAAAAATCCAAAACCTATAGAAAGAACCAATTGCATGGCTCAGATTGAATTCAAGATAGACATCAACAATATTTGGACCGTATCAAAAGTAGAATTGAACCATAACCATGAGTTGACTAGTCCAAATAAAGTTCATATGCTTCGATCCCATCAAAATATTCTACCATTCTAGAAAAGAATGATTGATGAAATGGATAAGGCTGGACTAAAACCTCATCAAATATATAATTTATTTGAATCTACGGTCGGTAAACCAAAACTTATTGGATTCATACGAAAAGATAACAACAACTATATCAATCAACAAAGAAGAAAACGATTGGGAGCAAATGAAATTCAATCTTTATTGCAATATTTGAAGGATAAGCAAGCAGAGGATCCATCATTCTTTTATGCTATACAAATTTCATGAGTCAGGAGAAGTTTGTAATTTCTTTTGGGCTGATGGACGAGCAATTATAGATTACGCATATTTTGGTGATGTGGTTTCTTTTGATACTACATTTCAGACAAATCAATATGAAATGTCATTTGCACCTTTATTTGGAATGAATCACCACAAACAAACTGTTGTATTTGGTGCAGCATTGTTATTTGATGAAACAACTGAGTCATTTGTTTGGCTATTAGAAACATTTATGATTGTGATGTCAAAAAAGCAACCGTGTACTATTTTTACTTATCAATCAATTGCTATCTCCAATGCGATCAAGCTTGTCCTACTAGATACGTGTCACCGGTTATGCTTGTGGCATATATTTCAAAATGCTGCTACTCATCTATCACAAGTGATTCATACTCATCCGAAATTTGTACATGATTTCAAGTCCTGTATATATGATTCTTCTTCTATGAAAATTTTTCTTGATAAATGGAATAAGTTGATGGTGACTTACAACTTGTTTGATAATAGTTGGTTACAAAAAAAATTTAAGCTTAGGGAGAAATGGGCAACAATTTATCATCGAGAATCATTTTGTGCTTATATGACTACTATGCAAAGAAGTGAGAGTATGAATGCACAATTCAAAAGATTTTTCAAAAAGAAACTCTCTATTTCAGAGTTCATTGGTCAATATCATCAAGCCCTTGAGTTATTTCGTAAAAAAGAAGTATATGAGGATTTTAAATCAAGACAAACAAAGCCGGTTGGAAGACCATGGATCTTAGCTATGCTTAAAGATGCTGCCGATGTATATACTAGAGTAATATACAAAGAATTTGAAGAGGAGTTTCATAAGCAACTTTCTTATTTTTGTGAAATTATAAGTTCAAGTGAGACAATTTGTTATGCCCCGCCCAGGTTTATCCCTAAAACAGGGACCTCACCTAGGAGGAGCGCAACCTAAAACTAAACCACAAAAATACACCAGAATATCTCAACAGGAACAACTGAAATCATCATTTCAACTAAGAGTTTTCTACATAAAGCTCCACATCAATATAAAAACAACTAAGAAACATCTAAGCAGCTGATGATGCCTCCTCCTCCAGGACTCTAGCTACCTAACTTCAACTACCGACATACCTGCAAAACTGAGGCAATAACAAACAACATCAGCGAAAAGCTGAGTAGGAGAATCAATATGTCAACAATAAGGACAACAATCATGATGCAATGACACTACCAAATATAACAACAACATATGACTCTGCAATAAAGTGCAACATGGCAACAACCAGACACCTTTTCACCTATCAACTAATGCAACTCATACCAATCAAGAGCGTAGTGGACAAGTGGATTTCCCCCGCACTCTCGCACCTCGAGAGTGGCACCTCAAGCCCGCTCCAGCTAGAGATGCGACTATCTAAAAGATAGTCCGCTGACGTCTAACACCTCGACGCCGCACACGAGCCCGCCAACGTCTAACAGCGTGACACCGCACCTCATGTGAAAATTTCGTGATCACCGGTGTCACCGCCCATACACCATGGGCAATAAATCAACTGTGTCCAGGCTTGCGCCCACAATGGTTATAATGCAGTATGCCATCAACAACTGACCTACGATACTAACAACAATAATTGATACAACAATAAGCAGCATGATAGCTAGACCTCACCACATGACACACCACAACTGATATACCATGCTAACAACAATAAATGCCACAACTATCAACTGAAGATGCAATCAGAGTAATTCATGTTAGCAAGTACAACTTATGACAACACTAACATGCCTAGCATAATATCATGCTCAATAATCATTAATGAATAACTGCTAATCAGACCCATGCATTTATCAACATGACATATTCAACAACATAATGCAACAGGAGATCAACAGATTTCAGAAACAAATCAAGCAAATAGAGGCAAGGGGTAAAATCATCAATTTACCAATTTAACATTCATCGGCTACAGCAGGAGTCAACTCGCACCCAATACAACTATCTACCACCTAACATAGAATACCACTATTCTATATTATTTAATTATTTATCAACTGAATTAATAACTCACATCTATTAAATAACACCGAAACATAGAAAAGACCTACCAAAAGACCTCTGATCAGAAATCCAACACCACCATCGCGTTTAGAATGCAAAAACCTACAACTTTGATATTCACCTCGACTCGATCCGATGATCCTACGATCAAATCTAAAAATACCCTAATATTCTACAAATTAATCTCATTTCATCCAATACAGCTCTCTTCTTTAATTAACCTATATATTAAATTAAATTAAAGCTTACCTCCCTCACTCGTCTCCTACCTGACGCCCGCCCGAGCGCCGCTCCACTGCTTCGCTCGAACCCACACCGGCAGCCCCCCTCTCGGCCAACGACAACCACCCTCGCCGGCCTCTCCTCTAACGCCGGCGGGTACCAGCTTGGGAGGCCACGGCGGCCTCCCCTCCCCGACGCCGCCTCCTCTCCACCCTGCTTGACCCACGCTGGGCGGCCCTCCCGGCCACCGGCGACCATCCGCCGCCTCCCCTCCGGCCTTCCACGGCCTCCAGCGCCGACGATCCATTGAGTCATGGCTGGGAGGCCACGTCGGCCTCCCCTGCAACTGCCAAGATGCGGGCAGCAATGGCCGCTGCCCTGGCTAGGTCCGACGTTGCGGACAGCAACACTGCTGCCGCGACCGCCGCATCCCCTGCGGCCCACTCCCGACTCCTCCCTCCTTCCCTCATCCGACATCTTGCCGATACTACCTCCTCCAACCCCTCCGCTGTCGCCGATGAACGAAAGAATGGAAACGACGATAACAACGGAGACGGAAACAACAAGAAGAGAAGAAGAAAACTCCTACCTCAAAACTCCTCCAAACTCCGGTCTTCACCGGAGTCTTCTCACCGCCGACGCCTCACCGCTGCCGCCGAACGCCTGCTGCCACTACAACGATCAAGAGAGAGAGAGCGAAAAAAGGTTAGAGAGAGGATTAGGGCTAATTAAATAGGATTAGCACTTTTGCAAAAACACCCTTCTAAGAAAAATATTTACAATTAAGTCCTCCATTTGCAGGTTATAACACAATTTCTACATTTAAAGTGTCGTCGAATGGTTTTATATCACCTGAAGGTATTGTCACATTTTCCTTGGGGGATATAACGGTTGAGTGCTCGTGCCGAAAATTTGAATCTGAAGGAATATTATATATGCATGCTATAAAAGTTCTTGTACATAATAATATCCTGCACTTGCCAAAGTAGTATATGATGAAAATATGGACAAAATATTCTAAAGATGAGGTTGGATCAAATGTGCAACATCCAACACTTGATGATAGTGGGAAAGAAGAAATAAAATCTTTGTATGCACGTACATGTCAAAAAGTTTTTACATTGACTATTAAAAGTGCAAGTTGTAGAGTTGCACTTGAATATTTGGACAAGACCTTTGATAAGGCGATTGAAGAAGTGGAAGAGCTTCTGCGGAATTTCATAATTGAAGATGTTGATAGTGAGGTAACTCATGAGTCTTGCACAAAAGCAACTAACACTGTGGTTGTGTATGCTGAAAATATTAGAATTAAGCCACCGCCTATTAAAAAATGATCAAAAACAAAGAGGATCAAAAGTGTGTTTGAAATAAAGAAAAGAAAATCCAAAAAGAGCAAAGATGTCAATCCAACAAGTACGTAAGCATAATTTGTTTACACTTGCTCGTTTTCAGAAAGACTTTCAATAACTTATTTTCCTTTTCCTTGTAGGTCAAGATCAAGTAAGACAATTTTGTTGCTGAGCCTAGTTCATTATTACAAGAATCTCATATATGTTTTCAGCATTTGAACCTATGTATTTGAATTAATTGTCCAATATCTAATAGTTTATAATTTTTTATTATCAGGAACCCATGCATATAATTGAAGAACCTTTCCCTACTCAAAATTCGTTTACAGGTTTGCTATAGTGGCAAAGTGCAGCTCGACGATTGGATTTTGATGGAAGACAAGATGTAGATAAATTTATCTAGCGTATATAAGTGACATGGTTTGTTGCTCCATGATTATACTGAACCTTTTTTGAACCTGCATTGAATCTGGGTGAATCTAGAGTGGGTTTGAGTGAACCTGTACTAAATCTTTTTTGAACTTGTATTAAATCTGGGTAAATATACATTGAACCTTGTTGAACTTGTACATAATCTGGGTGAATGTACAATGAAGTCTTTTGAATTAGCATTGAATCTGTGTGAATTTAGAGTGCATCTGTGTGAACATGTGGATAAATGTACATTGAACCTTGTTAAACCTGTATTGAATCTAGGTAAATCTACATTGAAACTTGTTGAATCTGGGTGAATCTAAAGTGCATCTAGTTTGTGAATCTACCAATGAATCTGGGGTGATTGACTGTGAATCTAGTTTGTGTAACACTGAACCTAGAAACAACAATGATGAACCTAATATTTTTTTTCTTGAAACCGAAACTAGACAGAAGGTGAACACCCTCGTATGCATGAATCTAAAATTTTTGTTAGTGAATCTGGGTTTCCTACCAATGAACCTGAGGTGACCGACCGTGAATCTAGTATGTGTAACACTGAACCTAGAAACAACAATGATGAACCTAATATTTTTTTTCTTGAAATCGAAACTAGACAGAAGGTGAACACTCTCATACGCATGAATCTAGAATTTTTGTTACTAAATCTGGGCTTCTTACCAATGAACCTGGGGTGACTGATTGTGAATCTATTCTGTGTAACACTGAACCTAGGAACAACAATGGTGAACTTAATATTTTTTTCTTGAAACCAAACTAGACAAAAGGTTAACACTCTTATACGCATGAATCTGAAATTTTTGTTACTAAATCTGGGCTTTCTACCAATGAACCTGGGGTGACTAATTGTGAATTTAGTATGTGTAACACTGAACCTAGGAACAACAATGGTGAACCTAATATTTTTTTTCTTGAAACCAAAACTAAACAGAAGGTGAACACTCTTATACGCATGAATCTGAAATTTTTGTTACTGAATCTTGGCTTCCTACCAATGAACCTAGGGTGACTGATTGTGAATCTAGTCTGTGTAACACTGAAGCTAGGAACAATAATGGTGAACCTAATATTTTTTTTCTTGAAACCAAAACTAGATAGAAGGTGAACACTCTTATACGCATGAATCTGAACTTTTTGTTACTGAATTTGGGCTTCCTACCAATGAATCTGGGGTGATTGACCGTGAATCTAGTCTGTGTAACACTGAACCTAGGAACAACAATGGTGAACCTAATATTTTTTTTCTTGAAAGATGAACACTCTTATACGCATGACTCTGAAATTTTTGTTACTAAATCTAGGCTTCCTACCAATGAACCTGAAGTGACTGATTGTGAATCTAGTCTGTGTAACACTGAACCTAGGAATAACAATGATGAACCTAATATTTTTTTCTTGAAACCGAAATTAGACAGAAGGTAAACACCTCTGTATGCATGAATATGACAATTTTTGTTAGTGAATCTGGGCTTAGCACAAATGAACCTGAGCTGATTAACTTTGAACATGATTAATACAGAATCTGGGTTTAATAATGAATCTAGAAACTAGTCAGCGATATACTCCTTGCATCATTTTCATTTTTTTGAATAATTAATAGCTACTTTTTGGCTACTAATTATATTTATCATTCAATCAGCTGTCACCTAAATTGTCACCTTATCCATTTACTTAGTTTACTTAAAAATTAAACTAAATAGTGTACGAGGGCCATTGTAAATAGGGTTATAGTTTACGGTACTTAATTCATGATTTTGTGATGCAAATAATTAATTGAAAAGAAGAAACTAAGACAGCTGAGATCAGCATGAGTCACATCTAAATTGATATTAAACTCAAAAAAATTCATTTACAATTGCATCCATCCAAAAAGTTTGCAATTGCATACATCCAAAAAAGTACAATTTACAATTTACCCTAGTATGAGTCATTCATTCAACCAAAAAATTTACAATTGCATCCATCCAAAAACAAAAGTACAATTTCATCAAGTCATTCATCAAACTATATTACATTGTTCATCATTGTCCTTGTTTCAATTCATCACATTAAGTAATTGTCCATCTATCAATTCACTTGCAACTAAACTCCGAAATAAATCCATATCACTTTGTGTGAACTTCATTTCACGTTGGCTAGATATGTAATCAATAAATTTCATTACAGATATGGCACAATCAACGCTGCACATCAAAACTTGTGTTAATGTGAAAGTTCGATTTATATACTTGAAATAATAATAAATTTAAAACATAATCACCTAGCATTTTGTTGTGGGCATTTCACATTAAAATCGATCTTCCATTTACTTGTATCAATGTCGACCGTAACTTCTAGATGAGCCGATAGCAATCCAACCTGACAATTAAAATAATAAGTGTAAACCAACATAATGAAAATAATAAGTATATATAGAACCTTAATGAACTTACAAAGTCATTAGCATATGCCATTTCGATATGACTCATTCCCAAAGAGTTGTACCATAATATTTGTTGCTTCTTCAAGTTCATACACATTAAAAACCAGTGCTTCTTCAAGTTCAATGGTGCCAGGATCAATTCATGATTTTGTACTATTTCTTTGTTAACATACTTTAGATATTCCATTGCCGCAAGAAATGCAGAAGACCTATACAAGTTCTAATATATAAAAAAATTTGATTAATGTTCATGAGCAGCAAAAGAATAATACATATAAATTGAATCATGAATTAATCACCATGTAATTTGAAGAAATATAAATGAATCTTCTAAATGTGTCAGGAGAATCATTTGCTCTTTTGACTAAAAGCATTGCATATGCATCTATTATCTACGTAGGAAATTAAATTAAAATAGTTAGTGATACCAATCATGAAAAAGAAACAAAGCAATATAATAAAGCATGATGTTAAACTTACATCATCATGCACTAAAGAGCTGAACAATAAATTATATAGGTGATCAAACTTGAATTCCCAAGATTTGCCATGATGTATCATCTCAGATCTGCATTTCAAAAATAAAATAAGAATAATGCTCAAGCATGAAATAATACATATATAAGTATACCTTTGCCTTGCACTACTAAAAAATAGGATATATGCGACGGACTGTACCGTCGCAAAATGGTCGCCAAAGACCTTTTGCGACGGCACTATGCAGTCGCAAAGGGCGATAGCAAAAGATCTTGTCGCAAAAAATATACGACGACAGAAGCAGCAGTCGCAAATGATAATATTCTGCGATCGCTATGCGACAGTACAAAGTGGTCACAAAATGTGGTTGCGTGACATCTGCGATCTTCTTTGACCGTCGCAAATATTATATTGGCGATGACATTACGACCGCTGTAACCGTCGCAAATATGATATATGCGACGGTTGTGCGACCGCGTTGCCGTCGCATAACGGTCGCAATTGTAACTGCGACCTCTTTGGCGACTAGTTCGATATACCTTTTGCGACGGCTAGCGGTCGCACAGCTATCGCAAATGTGTATTTTTTTTAAAAAAAATAATTTATAATAATATTTTTTTTAAAAAAATGCCTATTTACAATATTTAACATCAAATTATATCAAAATCCAATGCCACAATAAGAGAATATATATACAAGATATCAAATTATATCAAAATGGTGCCACAACGAGAGAATATTCAAGACTTACATCAAATTATAATGTTTATACATATTTATATCAAAATATAATATTTACATCAGTCAACTTGTCATGTCCACAAAAATATAACAAAAAGAATTGAATCTTGCTTTTTTGCTCATCGGTCAACTTGTCATTTCCACAAAAATCAGTGCGAGTCATGGGGGACGATATCTACAAATAAATGATAAATGCATTTTCATACTAAATATGAAATAAATAATAATTAGTATTAATACTACTTACTTTTTCAGGACAAACAGGGGACTTCGAGACATCAATGACCTATTGAGTATTATACAAGTGTCAAAAAAGAAGATGAAAAATAAAAAATAAGTGCATTTTCATACTAAATATGAAAAAACTTAACAATCAAATTACCATGTCATGTTGACTTTTTTGAATTCTTTTTCCTTTTTTCTTCGTATTGAGTTGAATATAAGGACTTAGCAATTTTCCTTTAACTCGATTACGTTGTCGAATTGACGTACTCAATCATAGTATTTAATGTAGTCTCGGCCTCAATGTCTTGCATGTCCTTTGCACCTTCATCTCTAACTTCATCAATATATTCATTGGGCATTTGACTAGGGACCTCAATGTCAGTATCAATATCAAAAAATTGTTAAAGATGTGTTCTTCCAATATTTTATTTTGAGCTATAAGTTGATCCACCTTCATCTCCAAATCAACTTTCATTCTTTTTAATTTTTTCCTAAATTTTAACTTTTGCACCCTCATTTTTTTCTTCATCATCTTCAATTCCTTGTATATCTAAAACATGTGCATAAATAATCATCTAAAATTATTTTTCACAATATTAAATGGAGTACTTCGAATAAGAAATATACTGTGGCGCTTGAAGTTGTACAATCATTTTCTTCCAATAAACGCATCTCAACTTAAGTTGCATTTAGTACCTCCAATATCTACAAATTGACAACAATCATAATAGACATTATTTATGCTATTAGATTAAAGGGTAATTACCTGAATATATCCTGAACTTTGGACTTTTTCTCAAATATATCTTGAACTTTGACTTCTCCAAATTGCATCCTTAACTATCATATTTGTATCAATTGCATCCCTCTGTCAAAATTTCGTCACCTACTCTGTTAACTGTGTGACGTGGGCTGCACACGTGGATTAAAAAATAATAATTTAAAAATCAAAATAGAAAATTATTATTTAAATCTTTATTTTTTATTTTTTTTCAACACTTCTCCTTCTCCTCCTCCTGCCTCCGCCCCCCGCCGTCATCGCCGCTGTTGCCGCCTCCTCCTCCTCCCTGCCTCCGTCGCCATCGTCGTCGCCATCACCGTCGTCGTCGCCGCTGCCGTCGTCGTCGTCGCCGCCGTCGTCATCGCTGCCTCCTCCTCCTCCCTGCGTCCACCCCCGCCGTCGCCTCCTCCTCCTCCTCCTCCTCCTCCTCCTCCTCCTCCTCCTCCCGTATTCAATGTCTCTAGCCGCCCCTACCCGCGCTTGGCCTGCCACTTCGACCCCTTCTCCCTCATCTTCACCTGTTCTCCCCTTCCTCGCCAGCCCACCTAGTGTCGCCACAAGCCAATTCACGGTCATCGAGTCCAGCCCCGATGCCAGCTCGTCGAGCAGCAGTAGGCTCGGGTTCACCAGCATCTCGTGCCCGATGTTGACCAGCACTACTAAAAAAATGGTCATCAGCAACGGCTGATGCCGTTGCTGAAGAGAATCAGCAACGGCCGCGCCGTTGCAATAGAGCCGTGACAAAAAGTCGCGTTGCTGATGACTTAGCAACGGATCAGCAACGGCCGCTCGGGCCGTCGCTCAAAACATTATCAGCAACGGCCGCTCGGGCCGTCGCTAAAAACATTATCAGCAACGGTTTTGCCACAGACCCGGAGCCGTTGCTGATAACATTAATAGCAACGGCCGCTGAGTCCGTAGCAACGCCGTTAGTAAAACCCTGTCGCTAAGCCGTTGCTGTAGGTCATCAGCAACGGCTTTCGATACACTTTTAGCAACGGCTTTCCCACGGACGGCCGTGAGAAAGCCGTTGCTGATGACGCATACCTGGGAACAGAAAAATTAAAATTTTCAAATTTCCATTGATACATTGATACATTATCTGATACATAACTCACACACCCATACCCTCATACACACATTCATTCACACATCACAAACACACAAAGATATACATCAAAACAATTATATTTATATTGATAATTATCCACGATAGTATAAAAACAATTCAAATGCAAAATTGAAGTATCAATATCCAAACAAAATAAGTTAAACAAGTTCAATATCTCAGTAACAAGTTCAATATCCAAACAAAAAATCTCACGATCACGATGGAGGATGGTCTGGATCATATGGCGGGGTCTGGAGTGCTTGAGTGTACACCGGCGTGGACTGACTCGAGGACGATGGATTAGATGATGCCGAAGAGATGTCTGCTTCAGGATGACCTGACATGTTGCGTAGCATAGCTTGTATATCCGCCATCATCTGACTCTGGCGCTCCATTATCTCAGTCTGACGCGCGACCGTGTCCTCTAGAGTCCTTATTCTGCTACTATGATCATAACTGGATCTAGAGGTGGACGACCGCTCACCAGCGACCGGAGGGGTCGGTGCCCCAAGTGGCCCTAGCACGGCTCGCGCATGACCACTATCTGCGAAGCCATATACATGGCCATGGTCCCAGCCACCTGCGGCCTCGACCCACGATGCTGCGTCAAAGTCCTCGGGGGTACCCCCGCGCTGCACCACCGTCTGGTTGTACGTCTCCTACTCGAGTTTGATTTTTTGTTAAATATTTATCATAAAACTTAAATTATAAATATATAATGAATAATTTAAACAAATATATAATTACCATAATGTGTGCAGCGCGGTTGTCGATGTACTCCCCCGTCCCATGTGCTTGACGGTGAGTCCGCTCAAACACCGCCATTGGGGAGGGTCGCTGGACACTCCCGTCATCCGACACCGTCGTCTACATTTACAAAACAAATACATTAATTAGTACACATAGTAACAAATAAAATATATAATTAAAAGATATACTTACCATACGGTTCGCGTGCACTGCAAATGCAACAGAGCCGCCGGTGTGACGCACTACTCCCCCCGACATGCAATTTCTAGCCGCATTCCGAGAAACCTCCTGCCATCGATCCGTCGACCATATCCCCACGAGCTGGTCCCATATATCCGGAGTAATCCAACCGGGGCCGTATCCCCGAGTCTCCGCGATGTTAGTGGTCCCAGCTCGGGCCATCGCTTGGGACCGAGCCTACCCCAGCTGCCCGTTGTACCTTGCCCGGGAAATAGCCTCCCAAGCAGCGTAAATGAAGGGCCTCTGGTCCTCGGCCCATGTATAGCGAGCCTGCAAAATAATAATATCAGTACCAATATTAATATATCATCATGCATGTAAAAAATAATAATAATACGTGCCTCAAACTCGCGCCATAATATATCGACGTGCTCGCTAGGCACGTGAGACCACGTAGGCCATGCCCCGTGCATGTATCGTCGAATAGTAGAAGAAATGCTCCTCGGCACTTCTTCTTGCTCGAACCTGCACAACAAAAATAAATTTTAATATTATATTATGATATAATGAATTTGTAATGATTCATAATTCATGATATATTACCGCTCCCCGATCACGCTAATCAATCTACGTGACTCTGTGGCTGGTGGAGGCTGCCACCTGTTCGGCCCGCGTGGCCGCCTGCGTCTGGATGTACTAGCCTCGGCAGTATCATCCTCATGAGGATCAGCAACAGGAGGATCAGCAGCATGAGTAAGTGCTGGAGTCTCACCGATCGGAGACTCCGAAGCTCTCCTGCGTCGATAACCACGACCAGACATATCTGTCGAACAGACATATAATCAGATTATTGTATAAATAGTAGAGATATATTTAATAAAATATATATACTTTACAATTATTCCTCATCATCTGAATAATAGTCTTCGAATTCTTCTTCTTCTTCCTCTTCTTCACCTTCTTCATCTCCAGCTTCCTCAATTTCATGATCGTCATCATCAGCATATTCAACTTCTAATTGAATTGACGTTGTGTCTGCATCCTCGAGTATTGGAATAATACGATCCACAGCAGGAAGATCATCTTCTTGATAGAAACCAGGAGGATCATTTTCTCCTACTATCGGATCAATTTTTCCTCTATCTTTTGTCTTACAGACTACACGCCAATCTGCTCTATCTTTATTTCGAGCCGGATACTTCGCGTAATATACTTGTTCGGCTTGTGATGCCAATATAAAAGGCTCATTTGCTGCCAATTTCGATTTGTAATTAACCTCAACAAGTTATAAACTGTCATCTTTCATGCACATTGACGGTGGCAAATTATAAACTGTCAGCAGCACTGGCCAAACTGAATAAGGAGTTGCAGAATGTCCAAACAGATTAAAACCATCTGTGCACAATCCCAATCTGATATTTCTAGTATCCCTAGCAAATGAAGGATAACATGTATCCAAATGTTTCCATGCTTCACTGTCAGATGGATGAGTCATTACTGTATCATCACGACTTCTTGCATGCCAACTCATGTAGGGGGCTGTCTTTTCCGACATGAATAACCTTTGAAGCCTCGGTGTTAGTGGAAAATACCGAAGCACCTTAAACGAGATATTTTTCTATCGGACCGATTTCTTCTCCTTGTAACGAGGGTGTTGACATACAGGGCATTTATCCAACTGCACATTTTCTTTATAATATAAAATGCAGTTATTTTGGCACGCGTGTATTTTTTCGTACCCAAGCCCCAATTTTCTCATTTTCTTTACGCCTAATCGAAACTCATTCGTTAAAGCTCCACGATCAAGACGTCGGTACATCCAACTTCGATCAGCCGACATGATTCTGTCAATCAATGACAATTTCTTTGGTTAATGCATGTCTTTAGGTGAGATTGTCCTATTCTATTCGGGATTTATGTTATTCGTACTGCACTTACGTTTTTATTTTAACTGTGAACTAATTATTCTAAATTTCGGCAGCATCTCCCTACAGTTCTCCGAATACGCATATCATCTGGGCGCGTATCGGAGAACAAGAAAGATGTTGCCAAAATTTAGAATAATTAGTTAACAGTTAAAATAAAAACGTAAGTGCAGTACAAATAACTATATTCCCAAATTATCCAATCAGGGACAATTCAAGAATTGTACGTCGTATAAAAGATCATCTACTTTTTTTACACGAACATACAATCCCCGAACGGATCTAAGGTTTTGCTAAATCATATCCGACTCGTCGATGCGTACGTGAAACATATCAACTCGTCGGATGGATGATTATTTTCTAAATATTTTGAGACAGTTCGAGTCCATATTGGACGATTTCGGCGCGCGTCCGAAGTGGACGATTCCTGCGTGCGTCCGAAGTGGACGATTCCGGCGCGCGTCCGAAGTGGATGATTCCGGCGTGAGTCCGAATTGGACGATTCCGGCGCGCGTCCGAAGTGGACGATTCCGGCGCGCATCCGAAGTGGACGATTCCGGCGCGCGTCCAAAATTAATCTAAACCCTAATAATTAATCTAACAAATTAAACAATTAATTAACAATTATAAAACAATTAATTAACAATTATAAAATAATAAAAAATTATATATATATATTTATAAATTTCGGCGCCAGAGTACAGTGGCCGGACACACTGTCCGGCCACTGTACAAGGTCCGGCGGCGGCCATCGGCCGACCGCCGCCAGTCGAAACCCTAGAAATAGGGTTTCGGTTGGATTGATTCCCGCCGGCCGCAACGGGAAGAGACGGTCGGCCGGCGAGGCATACCTGGACAAGTCGGCAGCAGCGGGAGGAGGAAGAGGCGTCGTCGGCGTCGGCAGCAGCGACAGCGGCGGCGAGAGGCGTCGGCAGGAGCGGCGTCGGCAGCAGCGGGAGGAAGAAGGGTCGGGCGCGAGAGCGTGCCCTATATAAACTTATCAGCAACGGCTCACTCGCCCGTTAGAAAGCCGTTGCTGATAAGTTATCATCAGCAACGGCTCACTTATCCGTTAGAAAGCCGTTGCTGATAATTAAAATATCAGCAACGGCTCGCCTTTCCGTCAGAAAGCCGTTGCTGATAATTAAAATAATCCGCAACGGCTCGGGTATCCGTTAGAACGCCGTTGCAGATACAAATATCTGCAACGGCTCGGGCGGCCGTAAGAATGCCGTTGCAAATAGCAACGGCTTGAGCAGTCGTTGCTGATAGTCGTTGCTGAAGACCAAGTTTCTAGTAGTGCAGCTTGCGTAGTTGCACTCCCCGCCAGAGATCCCTAGCACGAAGGGCCCGCCCACGACGGTGTCCGCGCACTTGCACAACCCCAGCTCCGCCATCACTGCCTCCACTGCCGCCACCTTATCCTCCTGTGCCACCATCCTCGGCAGCCGAAGCATGGCCAGAACACCAACGTCTCCCTCACTCTCAAATACGAGCACAACACCTCATCCTGCGTCACGAAGCCGGTCCGCCGCAGGACCAACTTCTTGAGTCGTTGGCCGTTGGCGAGGACATTGCCGGAGTGCTTCCCTTGGAGCCGCCCGGTGAGGATGCTCAAGAGAGTGGATTTTTCTACTACTGGAGAGGGACAGGGCATCCGGGGAGGGAAAGGAGGCGGGAGCCGATGAGAAGGAATCGGAGAGAAGGGACATCTTGAGCGCTTTGGTGACGGCGTCGTTCTCGCGGGCGAAGGCGGTCTCGGAGATGCGACCGTACATCCAGGCATAGAGATCGGGGCAGTTCTCCGCCATGGCAATCCACGTGTGCAGTCCACGTATGCAATCCACGTTACACAATTAACGAGATAGGTGACAGAATTTTGATGGAGGGATGCAATTGATACAAATGTGATAGTTGAGGATGCAATTTGGAGAAGTCAAAGTGCAGGATACATTTGAGAAAAAGTTCAAAGTTCAGAATATATTCAGGTAATAACCCTAGATTAAATTTAATCTTTGATAAGCAAATCACCTCGTGGTCTTTCAATTTTTCCATTACTTTTAAATGTGATTTCTTTATCTTATATGACATTGCACACCAACGAAATAATCTTGGTCCATCACAATCTTCATCAATGTGTTTTTCATGCAATGATCGTGTATGCTTATAAAATCATACATATCAAACAAAAGTCAATTATAAAATTATTGTGTCATATATAATGTTTAGAAGACTATAAAACACATAGAATCTCTTAAAGAAAAAAAACTAAACTCATATTGATGATAATTGTGCATCCGTCGATTAATACAATTGTTGAGGTCTTTGAGTCCCTCATTTGCTTGCAAGCAAAATTGATTTGCTTGAGAAGAAAAGTATGGATAGCTTGAGCCCAATTATAATCATCCAATAAATCCATATTTTCTACATATTTGACCAAACCTTGTGGTACCGTATAATTCTTTTGGGGAAAGAAAATTGTGGCAAACAAATATAAGATAATCATTTGTATGAAAACGTTAATAGTCACACTCCCCGCTTCCACACCTTGAAGTTCTAAATTTCTTTTCTCCAATGCGAACTTTGTAACTTGTGTACCACCAAAGTAGTCCTTTTGCAATACACTCTTGTCTTCATATCTAGAAAATTTTACTATTCTCCCAAATATTTTCATTCCTAATATAAGACCTACATCCTTGATTGTGAATGAAATCCATTTATCTCTAATTAAAAAGGCCATTTTCTTGTCATCCCATCTCTCCAGTAAATATGCTAATAATGAAGCATCATTTGTAATTGATGAGACTCTTACGTAATGAAAAAATGATGTCACTTTTAGAAGACTGAAGTGAACATCATTGAAAATAACATTGTCTTTAAAGAACTGATGAACACGGCTTATGATGCATCTAGTTGTTATTCTTTTTCCTGTACTTTGCATTGTGCCATCTTGGCCTATATATACAAACATCAAATAGTTACGACTTTGAGACAATGAAAATAATCAAGTAAATATTTGCGATAATAAGCAGAATAAGAATGAACAATTTTGAATCAATATACATTATTAATTGGAGAAAACACAAAACCTGTGCTCGGCAAAGAAAAAAGCTCATTTTTGTCAATATTTGGTTTGGTAGAGGAAGAGACTGGCCCACGTCAATGTTGGGTTGGTTGTTTAGGTTTGGTGGATTGTCGTCGTCGTTGTTTCATTGGAGTAGCTTGGTTGAACATAAACGAGGTTACTTGTGTCAATTGACTAATTTATATAAGACCGAGTACTATTCCAATTTTTCCAAATATATAATACTGGCTTGCTTTTCATTAGTTAAGAATATATGATGAGCTATTGTAGGTACCAGAAAAAAGAAAGAAAATAAATGTCAAGAAAAAATAGTAAAATTTAAATACTCATATAAGCATTGCTTGTTGTCAACATAAGATATGCTATATAAAAATATGAACTAGATAAATCTAAGATTATATCCAGATACCATCTCTATTATTTTGAGAAAATGAATGCACCTCATTATCCAGTTCTACCTTACAACTAATTAGTGTTATTGGACATAGATTGACACAAAAAACCACTAATTAGTGGTAGTATGGCAAAAAAAATAGCATGTCCAGGGACATAGATTCTATAGTTTTCCATATAACTAATTAGTGTTATTGGTTGTCGGTCCATGATAAGTATATACTATATAATTCACTCATTAATTATTTCAAGCATATTAATTAGTAACAAATTAATATGTATTGTATATAATACTTGTAGATGAGGTATGTTCAAGAGGTACTTGTAGTACTGCAATTGCTTCCTGCAGGGAACTAAAATATCGCAACCAAGGCTGTCACTATATGCCAGTCCAGGGATATGTCAAGACCCCAATTCTGATTCATACATTTCATTCCAATTCACCTGAAGCCTTATATTACACACTCTCTACCAAATCATCCATGTGAACTCATACTGAAATTAATTGACCGGGTTTTCTTTTTTAGATATCAATATATTTTTTGGGACGATCTACATATACGAACTCATAGGCTGCCATAAAATGCAGGGAACAACTCATTAACTAATCTAACATATTGTAAATACATTCCAAACCTTACCACATGCACTGGGAGGAGAATGATTCATACCCAAATGGAGAAGTTGTCCGCCGCTGAGAAGAAGAACCCAAGATCAATGAGCTTTCCGTCGCTGAGAATGACAGAGTGTTGGAGAGAGATGACGGAGACGAGGAAAGCGGCCTTCTCCAACCTGGCTCCGGCCTCGAGAGGTGTTTGGTGGAAGCTCGATGGTGTGGCGGCGGAGAGAGGAGGACGATGGAGAAATCTTTTAAGCCGGAGGAGATGGAGAGGAAAGCGGCCTTCTCCAACCTGGCTCCGACCTCGAGAGGTGTTTGGTGGATGCTCGATGGTGTGGCGGCGGAGAGAGGAGGACGACAGAGAAATCTTTATGCTGGAGGAGATGGAGAGATGAGACGGGCCGGGGATGGAGCGGAACCTGCGCGCGTTGCTGGTGGAGGTCGATGATTTGGCGAAGAAGATTGAGAGATGAGATGGGCCGGAGATGGAGAACAGAGTGGGATGGTGGAGGAAGAAGCGGGTGTAAGGTGCAATTGATTATGATGTGACGTGAGAATGTGAAAAGTCATCGTGTTAAAAATTTAAAAATAAAAGCTACTTTAAGATTCGTGTCTCACCATCGGAGCCAGGCTCCATAAGCATCTCTATGGAGCCAGGCTCCATACTAGTTTTATTCCTTCTTATTTATTATTTTATATTTATTTTGGTTACTCGATCATTGTAATTTTTGTGAGCTCTACGTTGGTTTTGTATTTATGCTTGATTGTCAGTTGGCACATATGTTAACTACAATTTTTGTCAATATTATCTTTGACCCTATAATTTATAAAATTAAGTTAATTTGATCTTTTTTCCACAAATCGATTACAAGACTAGTTCAACCGTAAAATTCCGCTCACTTGCCCCTCACGTGTCCAAAATAGGTCATTTTAACGGTTGTTAACTTGTTATGAGAAGAGTATAGATTAGAAATGGATAACTTAACTCGATTTTGAAAATAATAGGGATCAAATTGATGTTTAGTTAAGTCTTATGTGCCAAATTGATAAAAACTAAAATTATAGGGACCAAACTGAAATGAACCTTAATTAGAAAAAAATAAAAAGAAATTTCTTTCTCACGCGAGTTCATCCTCAAAAAAAGGTCTGCACGAGCGGCGGCGCTCCCTCCCGTCACTTCCGGCGTGCCGACCTGTGCCAGGCTCTGCCCCTTCTTCCTGGATCCCTCAAACCTCATCTCTGCCGGAGGCGGCCGGGCCTTCGCTGGTACGTCCGCAGCTATCCTTCATCCGGCGACCCCTGCACCTCTGACAATTCTGCCGACATCTTTCAAGTCCCCCGCACTCAGGTTTTGCCGTTTGATTTTTTAGTCTCAGGTAGATCAGTGTGCCATTTTGATTTCCTCTTCGTTTACCCTTATGAGAGAATGATTCGCAGACTTTCGACAAAAATGTTGAACGTCTGCGTGGCTTCCCTTTGTAAAGTTCATAACTTGGACAAAGCCGAGGCGGTCATCATTGATGGAATCAGACTAGGTTGCCTCCCTGATGTTGTGACCTATAACACATTGATCAATGCATATTGTCGTCTGGTTGGGATAGACGAAGCATACTTGATCATTCGCAGAATGAGGGAAGCAGGAATAAAACCTGATGTTATCACTTACAATTCTTTGATCGCCGGGGCTACTCGGTGTTGCCTCCCGTCACGCTCGCTGGATCTTTTCGAAGAAATGCTGCAGAATGGACTCGTGCCAGATGATTGGAGTTATAACACTTTGATCCATTGCTTGTTCAAGTGTGGACACCCAGAAGACGCCTATAAAATTTATATGGATATGATATCAAAAAATGTTGCCCCAACATCAACCACATATAACACCTTAATAAATGGTATGTGTAAGTCTGGGAATGCAATGTTTGGCCTTAGGTTATTTAGGTACTTGGAAATGATAGGTTTTTCTGCAGAACTGGTGACATACAATACGATTATTGATGGCCTGTGTAAATCTGGTCGAATAGGTGAAGCAAGAAAGATTCTTAGGGAGCTAGGTAAATCTAACTTTGTCCCAAATGCTGTAACTTATACGACAGTTATGAAATGTTGCTTTAGGAGTGGTAGATTTGAGCAAGGAATTCAGATATTTGACACAATGATGAATAAAGGATACACTGCAGATATCTTTGCATATTGTGCAGCAATAAGTGCATTGATCAAGAAGGGTTATCTCGAAGAAGCTAATTCTTGTGTAGAGCAAATGCTAAGAAATGGTGTCGGTCTGGATAGAGCATGTTATAATACTATAATTTATCTACAATGCAGAGAAGGTAAGCTAGACTATGCATTCCAGTTGGTCAATGAGATGGAAGAAAAAGCTGGCTTCGGGAGTGATCAGTATACGTACACCATACTTATAGATGCTTTGTGCAAAATGGGGTACATTGATGCTGCCAACAAGCACCTACATATGATGGAGATGAGGGGGTTCCACTCAAACTTGGTGGCTTATAATTGTCTGATTGATGGGTTGTGCAAGCTTGGAGAAGTGGATTTAGCCCTCAAGATATTCAATGATATCAAATCTAAGGATGACTTTTCATACACATCAATTGTGCATGGACTATGTAGGAAAAGTAGATTCCGCATTGCATCCAAGATATTGCTGAATTGCTTGAAGGAGGGCAGTAGTGTGCTCACCTCTGCCCACCGTGCTGTTATAGCTGGTCTTCGAAGTGCAGGTTTTAAAAGGGATGCAAGGAAATTGAGAGAAGCTTTGCGTGTTTCTCGGCTTCTGCGGTACTAAATTGAAGAAAAACAAGTGAAACTATGTTGGATATGTAACTTCAGCGGCTTACCAATTTTTAAGGCCTGAACATGACTCATGCTTCCTTCCAAGACTAAGTGTCACATGAATGTCTGCTATACTCTAAGTATGACTTATGCTTCTGTGCAAATTTCTTCATGATATCTTTTTGACCTCTGGAGGAGTATAAGGATCCCCAAAGTTTTTGTTTTTGACTTATGGAGCAAATCTTATTTATTGGTTCCTATCTTCAATTTTTTTACTGTAGGGGATGCCATCATTCCCCAATATTTCTTCCTCTCGGAAATCAGAATCAGCATTACTGGCTTGTGAATGTTGACTGTGGAAACCAAGATCCGCTAGCCAATGGTGATTGTAGAAACCAACTACTTCTGGCTAGGTAAACATATTTCATGTCTTTGATTTGGATTTCTTTGGATATTCTTATTTCCTAGTTTTGATTCCTTGAAATATTCATGTGCTTCATTCATTGATTTGGAACCCAGGTGACAGTTATTTTTACAACATAGAAAGTTATTACCTATTGCATTAGGCACACACATAGGAATCCCAGGAAAAGATAAAACATGCGATTTTATGATCAAAACCAAAAATGAGGACCCTTTTAAGATAAATTTCCCTATAATATCGCACCTTGCATGAACCTTCTTATTTTTCCAATAGACTACTTATGTTGCTCCTCAATAATTATGCACTTCCTGCTTGAAGTATTTTGTTACATTATGAAATCTTGGAGTCACCCTTGTGCAACCTACCCACTATATTATTTCTTTGTTTTTCTGCAAAATGCCTACTGGTTCTTCTTATTTACTTGGCAGTAATAAAGAAAGAAATAGTAGGCAGGTTGCACAAGGGTAACTCCTAGATTGTATGCGGTGACAAAAATGATTCAGGGTCAGGCCGTAAGAATTGAGAAGCAACAGTCTATATTAGAGATCCAACATATTCAGAATCATGGGTTCTCATCCTCGGGTTATTTTCATCATTTATTTATTGAAAGAGAATAGAGTAGCCTGAGAGCATTCAGGTTCTGTTACAATGGTAAACATCTCGTATTATGTTTTACATTTAATCTAGATTGTTATAATCATTTTTTACATTGCTAAACATTGTAGAGCATTCATGTCTTGAGAGCATTTACTTATGCCTTTGCCTTTTACTCTTGAATATAATTTATTATTCCATTTAATTATGTAATATGTGAGGCACCATTTGCAACCTTTGTACTTTTGGGCCTTGTTTAGATTAAGGATAATTTTTTCCCGTATGATTTATCTAAGGATAATTCATCCTAGATTATACAAAATTCATGTTTTCTTACTGATAAGAAAATGGTAAAAAGTCTAGATACAATTACCATAATATCCTTATTATATTTATCACATTTTTAACTATATGACTTAGTATTACAAAATTATAGCTAATATTTTAATATAATATTATTTAATAATGGCAATGTTTTAATATTATTATATCTAGTTTTAAGTATTATATATTATAATATATATTTTAGAGAGAGAAATAGCTTGCTGTGAATTCATAAGGAGAATCTTATGATATTACTCCATTTTTGTAAGGGGTAATAATATTCATTAGGAATATAATAGTCATTTCATTTTATCATTCCATGGGAAAATTTGACATCCTATCTCTCTCGTAGGAAGAATTATCCCACCCAAATCCCATCAAATGAGACAATTTATTCCATTGAGTGGGAACAAAAATTTTCAATCCCAATATGAGATTTTATAATACCATCAATATCCCATAAGATGGGAAATGTTTTCCCTCAATCCAAACAAGGCCTTAGGTCTCGTTTGGTTGACATGGGAACTAACTTTCTACATGAAATTGTACTTCTCATGAATTCACTTCTCACATGCATTTCCTGGGGAAGTACAAAAAAGTGTTTAGTTGACAAGAAGTTAACTCATAAGAAGTTCCCAGGACATATTTGGTTGACATGGATCTTTCCCACGAAGTACAATATTAGTATATATGAAAAAATTAGTTTTATTTGTAGTTTAACATTTTAATATATGTATGTAAAAATATAATATAATTTTTCATTTATAATTAATATAATCTATAGTTTAGTATATATGAAAAATTAATTTTTATTTGTAATTAATTAAAAAATTACATATTTTGTCCCAAAAATTGAAATAAAATAAATAGATTAAAAATTCATAAATTATTTAATATCATAATATTGACAACATAAAATATAAATTCAACATTAAGTGCAAATATAAGGATGGAATTATCTTTTTATTCAAATACAATACAGGAAGTGCAACATATCTAGGTTCTCCTAGGTATCTTGTGTTCTGCATGAAGTTGCATTTCTCGAGGAAGTTGTACTTCCTCCATAATGTAGGAAGCATGTCAACCAAACAAGGTTATTTTATTTACTTCCTGGGAAGTACTATAGTATAATCATAATATCCTCATATGGAAGCGAAGATGACAGTTAACAATCTCTGAGGGTGAGTCAAATTATAGTCAATGATCGTGCTAAAGAAGTGTATATATGAAGAACAAGAAAAAAGGAGTGTGTATATATCCAAATGCCTATATCTTCTCATATAATGCTTGATGAAACTTGCATAATGAATTAGACAAGCTACATAAATTATAAATATTTAACAGAGGTGAGGTATATTTCTGGCATGTATTTTTTAAGCTTGAGGCTTTTTTATTACAAGTATAACAGCTTCTGGCTACTAAGAAATGAGGCGTTTTGAAAATATTGGAGCCCACTTGGTGGTAATGTTTTCCCTTTATACATTCAGTTGTTGTTCAATCTTTCTTGTCTAAATGTGGAAGTGATTGGCAGGGTGATATGTTTTTTCATTGATGGCCTGCATCTTGCCTTCTTTACTATATTCACTCTCATAATTCTTGCAGAACTACCACATTTTTGTACAATGCTGGATCCTGTAATAGTCATGAGAAAGTTATTGGCATCACTCAACCTCCACGAGTTGCTGCTGTCACTGTAGCACAAATGTGTAGCTGAAGAATGCACTCTCAAGGTAGATTAAAAAGTTGGGTATTCCATTATATTTGATGACAGATGGTTTTCTTCTTAGGCCAGTATATTTTAGGGTGGTTATTGGATACACTGGTTTCTAAATTTATATTTCAAATTGATTCATGCACTCCACTCCGCTTAGACGCCACATGCCAACCATATTGAAAGAATTCTATGCCTTTGGAGAAACCTGTGCTTTTGTTGTAGAAAGCATTTTGGCTTTTAAAAATTTTTCAACATGCAATAAATTGATATTTTTTTTCATAAATAATCCTGCATATATTTTCTCACTTCTGAGTTTGAGTTCAAAATCTCTCATTCCTTAGTTAAATATTGAGATTGATTGGCGTCTTTTCCAATGTGAAAGTCACAAGCTTAGTTTGTTCTTAACTGATCTGAATTTATTCACTACTCCATGATGATTCTTGAAGATGGTTTAACTGCTCATGCAGCAACCTAGTTATTTGTTGTAGTCATGCCAAATTGCCAATCAAGTCCATAACAAATAAATACTTACCAGAAGAAGTTCAAGCTCTTATAGATTGTGAATGTCATTTCTACTGACAAATAAAGTTGATCTTTTATCTACAGGGAAGCTTTGTTGGATCCCTTTTATCTAGATATATTGCTGATGAAGCTTGCGAAAGAAGACCCCATGCAAATGTGCTACTAGGTTTACTAGGTTGTTGAAGAAATACCAAGCAGCATTATTTTATTAAGGAGATTGCTAATGACACTAGAAGTTTCCAAGCTTCTCTGACTACTTAGGTGGCATGAAAACTGTTCATGTTCAAGGGCCCTGATTCCCAATAGAAGTACTCGCCGGAGTGAGCCAGCTTACCTTGATGTTTTCCTGATTACCATTTTCAGGTAGGTGATGTTTTAGAATAATATCAGTTTTTGAAGATTTGGAAATTTAACACTGCATACTTGGCCAACTCACACCTACATTGTTATGACTTAAATGTAGTCACTAGCCTCACCTTTGGCATCTCTCTCCTTGCAGCTAAGGTAACGATGTCAAGCATTGCTAGCTCCCATAATGTGATGGGCAGTGTGTAATTCACCTTTGTATGGCTGATCAGCAAGTACTAGCAATTCCAACTTCATGCAAATGAGTTGCAACCTGGAGTCTTCCGCTTTCTTTGTCTATGCCTATAATCTCCCTGATTGATTCAATTTTCTCTCAATCCTATGTCTGATAGATACATTTGGAAGCGGCAAGTGGTTATATTCTTAGAGTGATTGATTGATTGATTTATTTTGCTTAGCCATGGCATATTAATCACGATCTTGTTGTCTCCTATTGAATTGTATTGTTTGGACATTATGTACATTGCACAAGTAATTTAACTTTAAGTTATCATCATTAATTGTGAGTAAACCATTTTTTCAACGTCACTAAGAGATAATTCTCATCTCTTAATCTTTTCGGATTCCCTATTTTTCTTTTGCTGTTCTTGTTATTCCTGGATTGTGTGCTGAAATTATTGGCTGTTAAAATTAAGGTCTTTGCTTATGAAATGCATGTAAATCTCATTGATCACAGATTCACAGTGGATGGACATGATGCTGAAATTTAGCTTATGCGCATTTGTTAACTAGTCTCTTTCTTTGCATATTAATATCTGGATTTTACTTCTCCGGGAAACTGAGATAAATGTTAATTTGTGAGGATTAAGTGGAAATCAATTCAAAAGTCCAAAAATCTATTTACAGTAACTAAAACATAGGTGCATATCAGTTTTTGCCGTATAATATTGAATTTGAATCAAAACTCAACTCGACCTTACTTGTGTGTTATCACAAATTATTGAAGTATGTTAACGTACAGCTTGTTAAACCTGGATCAACTACTGATATATTTTAAAAGGCATCTATAAACTAGAATTTATTGATCGATCATACAAATTATGGACACTGTATACATGGATCCTGACATTTCAAATATTACACTTATTGAACTCTCGAAGATCACAACTCTTGTTCCTTGATATAAAATTCTTATCTTTACTTTGAATCTCATAAGGAAGTAGACGAACGAGAAAAGTTGATAAATTCTCCTGAGATTAGGGAGAGAGAAAGAAGAAAAGAGGGAGGAGGAAGGATTCAGTACGAGATTAGGTGAAATAATCCTTACACAATCACACCATGTCATCTTCTTTCTTACTCCAAACTTAGGATATTAGTTTGTAGTAAATCTTATCGTCAAAAACAAAACTAGCTGATTTACTTCCAATAACAATATATAGGTTAAAACCAATCTTAATTTACTTATTTTGGGTTCAGTGGAAATAGACAATTTTGGCTCAAAATGAGTCGAATCTATCCAAACCCATTCAAAAAAATTACCTAAAATGATATTAAAAATATAGCTAGGGCTAAGGAATCACCGAAACAAATCTTGGTAGCAAATTGAGGATCATACCAATTTCATCCCTAGAAATACTCCCTCGAAATGGATAGTTGCAAATTCTTTTTATTTGAAAAATACTAATTTTATAAGTTAAAATTATAATTTATCAAAGATAAATCGAATTTAAATGTCTTTATGATATTATATTATTACTTTGGTTATCATGATTAAAATAATACTTGTGATTTATACATGGATGCTAACCAAAATAAATATTTTTTGTGAAGTGTGTAATATAAGAATAATCAACGATATGAAATTAGTTACAAAAACATCAGACTAATTTAGTTCACACAATATCCCACAAAAAAATTATACTTTGCAAAAAGTAGGCATAATATACATTGTTTGATTAACACACTTTTTGTATTTGAAATAAAAAGATAATTTTGTTCTTGTATTTACACTTAATGCTAAATTGATACACATATATGTTGTCTAGAGATCTAGAGTTCGATCCCTAGTATGATCATCTATTATGACTTTCTGTATTTGTTAAAAAAAAATGCTAAATTTATACTTAGAACTATTTAATCTCATAATATTGAATAAGTATTTATTTAATTATAATTTGATTTTGGGATAAAAGATGTATTTTTCATATTAATTATAAATATTTTTTTATTTATACAAATTTATATATATTACATATATAAAAAACTATAATACACTTTTACACATATATATATATATGTTAAAATATTAATTTACGTATAAAATTTAAAATGTCCTTTTATACTAAATATATATGGAAACATAAAATATTAATTTACAAAAGAAATATATATCAATTAGTTAATATGTACTAGGGGTGTGCATGGGTACCAAATAGACCCGGAACCGATTGCAACCTACCCGATCGAATAGATATCGGGTATACCCGAACTAAATTCGAGTAGGATTCGGGATAAAAAATAAAGAACCGATTAAAACCGATTCCAAGTCCAACACATCGATTACCCGGACCCGGAACCGATACCCAAAACTTATTCTGGAACTTGTTGGAACCTATTCTAGAACCAATTCTGGAACTTGTAAATGAATAAGTTCCAATAGGGTACTTAGAACCAGAACTTGTGATTCTGAGTAAGGTTCGATTCCAGATTCCAACAGGATAAGGTCCATGTATCATAAAAAATACAAAGTACCCAAACTTGCTCACCCCTAATATGTACTTCCTAAAAAGTACATTAGTCAACCAAACTTATATGAGAATTTAATTCATGAAAAGTTTATTTCCTATAAATTTTTAAAAATAAAAATATTTCCCATGAATAAACATCATATCAACCAAATACTTTTTAAAAAATATTTCTTAAGAAATAAACTTGGGAGGTTAACTCACATAAAGTTATTTTTCCTGTCAACCAAAATGCCAATTTTTTATCTCCCAACAAATTAACAGAACGAGATTAAAAAATAAAATCCAACCAACCCAATATTAACCAAACCAAATTGCTTAAGAAAAAAAAACCCAACGCAAATGAAATAATAAGATCTAACTTATGCTGGTCCACAAGACATATATAGATACCCTTTGTCTCCTAACAATGATACAGTAGAAGCTTCCCCAACAAAGCAATTCATCCTATTAACCATGAAAAGATATAAAGAGAAAAAACATCATTTTTCTTACCAAGGCCCATATTCCAATCAAGAAGTTCCACAACACAAACTCACTCTAATAAATTCATTGACTACATAATTGAAACAATTGCAACCAGTTGAAAATTAGTGACCCGAAACTTCATAGTGTTACTCTGGGCAAACCATAATCTTCTGATCATTCGCTACGACTTGAATTTAACTTCATATAGTATACATCTATCCATGCGTAATTACAAAATTTCCAAGCTAAAAACATTTTGCATTTATTTTCATTTGCTGGAGAAGTTGCAATCTTTTTGAACTGCTTTAACATAAGGTCATGTTATATCAGCTTGGGGCAGAAGCAGCTTCCTTCAAGCACGACCTCATAATCTCAGCAAGCTTAGAGCAAGCATCAAGACAAAGCTCCATTGCCTGTTTAGGAGGCAGGATGATGTGTTAATTTTCATTGAATAAACTGAGATCAATGTTTCCCCCTCTAGCATTAAATACCTCATTAATTTTGGCAGTTGACCATTCCCCTGTAAGGGTAACCTGAGTAACTTCATTGCGGGCAGGCATGCATGTAATCATGAGGTTCCCATCTTGGCAGGCTTCCTCTTCTGACGTGGGGTCAATGACGATGTTTCTCCCAAAACAAGACTGGGGAAAGAGGAGCCAAGAAGAGAACAAATTTAGCTATGTGCAAGCAAGGTATTCATTGGCAAGGTTGATTTAACAAAGTGATCAAGTGTGAAGGTTGATAATGATATAAATATATAAAGGATAAGAGTGCAACCTCTAAGAATCCATGATCAATGCAAGAT
Organism: Canna indica; assembly: GCA_034359265.1. Lineage (NCBI taxonomy): Eukaryota > Viridiplantae > Streptophyta > Magnoliopsida > Zingiberales > Cannaceae > Canna > Canna indica. The sequence goes on from CP136891.1 coordinate 29,075,915, forward strand.
ACGTGCATGCTTCATGATTATACTCAGCAAGCAAACTAGCAAAGGTTTTTAATGCAATCTAAAGAAACAGAGACCAATAATTAAACCATATGAAACTTCTGACAAATCTAGGTAACAAGGTTGAATATTCAAAGAATAAAGATGGCCCGCATAACTCGCCACTTGATCAAACTTAACCCCAAAATTGATGATACATAAAAACTGTATACTTCTGAATATTCAAAGAATATATGATGTGAGAGAATTTACAAAGTAAGCATATTCAGATAAAAATGTTCGTGCACTCAAATCACAAAACAGAAACAATGATGTACAGAAAACCTGTACTGATTAACTGCATGCACGATAGAAATGTACATTACCACAGAAACTGATGAAACAAGGTCATACATCATAATTCCAGCATCTGCCAGTGCAAGACTTGCACAAGTAATAATCACTGGAAGGTCTCCTACAAAAGAAGAAAATGAATAAAATTATATGGTTGAAATCTGATTTGTGCAGGAAAAATAAGATCACAGAATATCCCATTAGAGAAAAGTTGAAATCTACAGCATTGGTTCACCGAGGAGAAATAGAACATGACTTTTGCTAAATATTTTAGATTTGGAATCTAAGTTAAATAAAAAAGATATTCACCCACAAGTTTTATAAACCAAATGATAGCCTGCACCAGTCTATATATGGGAAGAGTTGCATCTTTCAATGCCTGTAGCTATACTAAATAGTTCTTCTATTTCAACTAGTTTTTAAAATTATATTATATAAAAATTGTCCTACAGAACATCATCAAAGCTTACAGAATAAACACCATTAACCAAAGTTATTGATTGCTTTGATTAACAATGACTCCTTAATAATAAACATTTTCTAAAAAATTGAAAACAACACATCAGTGCATCATAATTTTTTAAAAATAATAATTCTCTTGCTGAGAAAATGTTTATGAAAATGGCCACAAAAAAATATGTACCAGTTACTCACCACCACCAGATTCTACAACCAAAGCAAAAACATCAACTGTAGTCTTCGGGAAGGTTTCTAGAATGATTGCTCCCTCCAAGGCTTTATGAAGCATTGATGAATACTCTTTGTGGTCTGATGACTGAAAGGTGTGAATAGAAGATGAGACAGAATGATAAATAGAACTTATTCTTTTCTAGAAGCAGAAAGTAAAGATCAGGATGAAAAAAACCTGCCCGCGGATTGAAGTTGAAAAAGCTGTGTAACTGACGTTGCAATTTAATCTCCCAGTACTACTGTACAGCATAGCTTTCTTGCTCTCCCTTGGACCAAACCTGAACAAAACAATTATCAGTCGCATCATCAACATCAGATCAACTAAAGACTATCACGTAAAGAACCCATATGAAAGCCTATTTAGTGTCAATTACACCAGTGTCAAGGTTAATCCAAATTTTTTTGCATGTGGAGACAAATAGAAATCATTTGCCAATTATTGCCCTTCAATTTTAAATAATGAAAATTTGTACTAACAAGAACAACTGAATCCCCAGTGTTTGTAAACTCATACAGTTCTACTACACCCTAACAACACACAGCTTCTTCACTTTCTATAAGATAGGTTCAACTAATTGCTTTAGTTTTACGACATAATCAATTTGAAACACGTTGCAAATGAAAATTTAAATATTAGTTATAAAATTACTAAGATTTCACAATTCTGCCAATTCAGAACTGCAATTTACAGCCAGAAATACATTGCAAATGGAGATAAAAAAACATCAGTTAAACATTTACAACTAAGCTCTCATAATTCAATACTTAGAAGTAAAATAGTGCAGGGTGATCATTGGTAGCCAAATCATAGGGCCTCTTTGATATGCTATAATAAAATTTGGTTGTAAAGAAATGAACTTTGTAATGCAATGGACTCTGCAATCAATTACACTGTTTGATATACTTTGTAATCAACTAAGAATGAAATTTTGATTCATATTGTTCATTCTATTCATGTGTTGGGTATGACACAAGTATTACAAATAAGAATGAAATCAAAATGTGTCCGAAGTTTAAAATATCCCCTTTTTTACATGTGATCACATATTATTAAAAATTCACATAATAAAATTAAAAATATTACTATTTGAGAACGAAAATTCACATGGATCTAAAATATTAATAATTGACATAAAAACACTATTGATAATCTTCATCGTCGAGAAGGAAGCAACCTAGATCACCAGCTAATGCTCCTAAATGATCGCTCAGTGATAAAGGAGGAAGGGGTGCAATGACAGTTGGGAGGTTTACGTAGAAGTAGCCACCCTCCAAAAAGTGCATAATAGCTCACCGAAGATAATGCAAAACATACAATTTTCAATAGTTTTTATTAACTTATTTCCAATTTATTATTTTTAAAATATATAATCTTTAATTGGTAAAGGACTTAAATGCAAATAATACAGTATTCACTAATTTTTTAAATTAATTATAACTGTTTATTTTAAAATATAAAATTTATTAATTAAAGGAATTGAATGCAAATTATAATATTTAAAAAAATTTATGAACTTAATTTTAATTTATTATTTGAACGATATGTAATTTTATTATAAATGGATAAAATATAAATTTAAAAAATAAAAAAGGACTTAGATGCAAAAAATATTAATTCCTATACTTTTTATTTACTTAACTTTGATTTCTTATTTTTAATATATGCAATTTTTAATTGGTGAAAGACTAAAAATTTAAAATTTATGATGTAGAAGACTTAGACGTAAATTATATTATTTTAGTAATTTTTAATTAATATTATTTTAAATTATGTAATTTTATAAAGTACTTAAATATAAAACTATACAAATAAAGGACTTAATTATGAAATATTCAATCAAAATTTTCTCCTTACTAGCATTAATATATTTTTATCATTAAAATAATTTTTAAAAATATATAATTAATGGTTTGGGGTTTTATGAATTAAATGAAACAATTGTAATGTAGTTGATGGTAGTTTGGTGATAAAAAATATACTTTAATTTCTTTAGGGTGCATAATGGCTCATTCCTCCAAATATTAGATGTAATAAAAATGGGAATTTTCATTATACTGTAATGGATCTTTTTAACATTATAATCACCTTTATCTAGTGTTTAAGCATACTAAAACGACGTAATTCATTAGATAACATAACTGCCATTTCATTATGAGGGCATTACAGCGTACCAAACGTATCTGCAGTATTCCATTCAAAAAATTATAAGAAGCCAGCATATGTAAATTGTAAGCATGGCATATGAGACACTAATGAGGTTCAAGGCTGTTGTGCTAATATATCTTATTCTAAGCATTATAGGCCACCTGCTTTGTTCCTTGGTTCTACCACGAAAGGCATTCCTAGCTCATAAGCATATCTATATAATCAATCTACTTATTAAACCTTTTAGAGTACAAGAACTTACTAGTAATTGTGAGGAATATAACTTTAATGAAAAGAAGGTAGCTAAAAAAAATCCAAAACAATCCACAAGTATTTGAGAATACTGGATCATTGTTGGCTTCTGAATGTCAAAACAACCTTGGACTCATTTAGGTCATTGTAAATTGAGGACACAAGCATATAAACTCAGGTGCACATAAAAAATTATCACGAACAGTCATCATTAAGAGAAAAATCATATAAACAGAAATAACAACTGTCTTCCTCATGGAAAATAATAATAGCATCAAAATGATCATTGAAAAGAGACCAGAAAAGAAGATTAAAATAGGAACAAGATGAGCATGGTAGAGAGATGTTATTTTATCTGGTTTTAACTACTTGAGAATTGAGATTGACTCCAAAATAGATTTTCTGGGAAAACAAATATTACAAATAAAATCCTTTAGTATTACAAAACCATCTTAGTTCTCAAACTTGAAACTAACTATTAATATAATGACTTTAACATTCTTCTTCGTCAAAGAAACAAGTTACCTATTAAAAAAACTCACAAATAATACCTAAAAGAAAGTGAAAACAAGATCCAACCCACTATAATACTATACTGAATCTACTTAAAGTTACATAAACTCACTAACTACTGCAGCACTCAGTTCCTTCGTCCACCGTATTCAATTTCTTTATAAAACACCAACTACCTTTTAGAAATAGTGACCCTCTAATGTTCCAAGTTCAACTTCCCATATTATCAATCAAAAATAAAAAGACAGAATTCATGTAGCATTTATCATAAATACATTTTGGTGCTGACAGATTTACTTACACAGATACAATGACCTTGGTCGCTCCAAACGCCGCGAAAGCGGATCCTGAGGCCGCACTAGCAGCACCTGTCTTGAGAACTGCATAGCACAAAGCCAAGTGAGACCATGATCCGAACTTATTCCCATAGCTATACTACTATAACTTAGGAGTTCTTTACTTCACAGGCAAAACAACAAACACCTCGCGGGCGAAAATTAAACTAACAGAAAAATAGCAGCTCTATGCATATTAACAAGAAACAGGGATAAGGAACGTACATGCAGGTCTGCACTGCTGAAAGCCGCGCCCATCGAATCGGGTCCAGTCGGTTTCCTGGAACAGTCTTCGTCTCTGCTGCTGCAGCTGTTTCCTCTCGGAGCTCTGAGACGGAGAGTAGGTAGACGGGTTCGTTGCCATGCCCCCTCTCTTTCTCTCTCGCTTACGGCTCCGGGTTCTTCGCTTCTTCTGCGCGGTGCGGCGGTCCGGGGGTCCGGGCAAAACCGGAGGGTGAGAAGGGCTACTACTGGGTACAGAGTACTAGACTTGCAACGGGTTCAAATTGGTATCCGCACGGATAAAGGGTGCGGGTCCGACTCGAATTAGTGGAAAATAAAGTAACATTATATTATATTTTAACTAATTTAATTATATTGATATTATCTACGTACAATTAATTTTACAATTGTACTACCGTGAAAAGTACTATTAGGGATGAGCCTAAACGATTAATCGATTTATTAGAAATTTTATTAATTAGTTCATTAACTTTAATTTTTCAAAATCATTAATCGTAAATCGGTTCATTAATTTCAGTTAACCGTCACTTCGATTTTGATTTTTTCAATTCAATTAACTGATAATTTTTGATTAACCAATAAAATTCTTTAACCTATAAACATAGTAATATTATACTTCAAATAAATATCGATTTTTCATTGAGAAAAAGAAAAAAAGTCAAACCACTCGAGCCAAGATAATGTGATGCAAAAATTAATAATTTTTTAATTTTTTAGTTTTTAGTTTTTCCTTTTTTAATTTATAAATTATTATATATATATATATATTATTCCTTAGCAGGAGACCGTGGGCCCGAGTTAGCGCGAATTGGCGTAGACTCGTGGAATTTAATTCGGCTAAGCTTTTTATATGATTTTTTTTTAAAAAATATATTTATTTTAGGAAAAATTATACTTTTGGTCCCCATAGTTTCCTCCAATTTTGATTTTGATCCCAATAGTTTCAAAATTTTGGTTTTAGTCCTCACACTTTACTTCCGTTTACGATTTGGTCCCTAACGTTAAATAAAGTTTAAACGGTGCCGACGTGGATAATATGTGCTGACTGAACAATGCTGACGTGGAGCCTGCAGGGACCAACTTGGTAAACTATAGAGACTAAAACCAAAATTTTATAAACTATAAGGACTAAAACTAACATTTTGTAAACTATAGTAGGGATGACAACGGTTCGGTTAACCGCATTTTTGGGGGTTAACCGAAACCAAAACAAATTTCCAAACCCGCTAACCGAAACTGATACCGAAATCGGCTCGATTTGGATAGAACCGATTATCCGTTTACTAATCGATTAACCGGTAGTAAACAGATAACCGATTCAAAGATTAATAACAAAATTAGTTTTGGATACCGATTAATCGTAAAAAATCGATAGTAAACGGATAACTGGTTCAAAGATTAATAACAAAACCAATTTTGGATATCGATTAACCGCAAAAAACCGGTAATCGAAACTGAATATATAACCGGTTTCGGTTATCGATTAACCGCGACCCGATAATCGAAACTGAACCAATTTTAAACGGTTTTTGATTTTTACTATCTGAAATTGAAACCGAACCGCAAATCCACTATCCAAAACCGGATTTTGCGATTCGGTTAACCGGTTTGAATTGCCATCCCTAAACTATAGGGACTAAAACCAAAATTTAAGTAATTATTTTCCCTAATAACTGTAAAAAATTATATGATATTACTTGGCCCGGCTCAGCCTGGCCCTAAAAAATTCATGCCCGACCCAGCCCGAAAAATTTCGTGCCCGACCCAGCCCGAAAAATTTCGTGCCCGACCTGGCCAGGCCCGAAAAAATTCGTGCCCGACCCGGCCCAAAAAAATTAGTGCACAACCCGGCCCGTAAAAATTCGTGCCCGACCCAGCTCGCAAAAATTCGTGCCCGACCCGGCCCGAAAAAATTCGTGCCCGATTGGGCCGAGTCGGGCATGCGGGTTGGGCACGAATTTTTTGGGCCGGCTCGGGCACGAATTTTTTACGGGCCGGGTCAGGTACACAGGTTGGGCAAGAACTTTTTCGGGTTGGGTCAGGCAGGCGGGTCGGGCATGAATTTTTTTGGGCGAGGTCGGGTCGGGCACGAATTTTTTCGGGCCAGGCTGAGTGGGGCCAAGTAATATCATATAACTTTTTATAGTTATTAGAAAAAATAATTACTTAAATTTTGGTTTTAGTCCTTATAGTTTACAAAATTTTAATTTTAGTTCTCATAGTTTATAAAATTTTGATTTTAGTCCCTATAGTTTACCAAGTTGGTCCCTACATGCTCCACGTCAGCATTGTCCAGTCAGCACATGTTATCCACATTAGCACCGTTTAAATTTTATTTAACGGTAGGGATCAAATCCTAAATGGAAGTAAAGTGTGGGGACTAAAATCAAAAATTTGAAATTATAGGGAGCAAAACCAAAATTGGAGGAAACTATATGGATCAAAAGTATAGTTTTCCCTTTATTTTACTTCTATAATTTAGCATGCTAGGATGATACAAGGTCTCGAGACGAATTTAGTGGTTCAATCGAAACCCGAATCAGAGTTAGAATGAATTAGTAGTGGATTTTAGAAATCGAACGAATAAGTGAGGGCTTTTTGATAATTTGGGCCAGCCGGGGCCCATAAATAACCAAAGGGGGGCATACGACTGATGTTTCCAGCTGCATGCCACCCAAGAGAGAGAGAGAGAGAGAGAGAGAGAGGGAGGGAGAGGAGGCGACACCAAGAGGAGGGGGAGCCGCCGGAGTCGGGATTTTGCCAGATCGTCGGCGTTCAACAAGGGAAAATCCTCTGTTTCTTCTTCCTTCCCGATTTCTCCAGAAAGGTGAGTGGTTCTAGCCATCTTTCACCCAATTTCCTCATATATGCTGCCGCCCCTATGTCACGGGGATTTCACCGTTTTCGTTGGGTTTTTCGTGAATCAAATTGGATAATCGAATCGAGATTTCTATCGTGAATGCAACGATTCTATCAGATTGATTTTTGAGTGATTTACCGCCCCTTTTCCTTGCTGTGCCTCCCCCCTCCCCCATTGTTTTCTTGATGATTTCTTGTGAATTCTTGATGGTTGTTGGGGTTTCTTGGTGCTTGTTTGAGATCTTGAGGAAAGAAGGAAGATAGGGTGGAATTAGGGTGTGCTGCCCCCCTTTAGAGGGTCCTTAAGAACCCAAGGTTGGCTGGCCACCCCAAAGATGATATTTTTATGAATTTAGACATGTTTTCACACATAGGAAATATACTTTGGGGTATATTGGATGGATTCCTAATAGTATAATCATTGTAGGGACCTATACTTAGAGAATTGAAACCCTAGGGACACCTAGAGACGCTAGGACCTAAACTTAACTATCGGAAGGGCCGACCCTAACAACACCTAAGGGGGGCGAACCCTCCTAGCCCTTAGGGCACTCGGGTGGGGAAGGTAGGTTGGCCTAGGGTAATCGGTTAGGGTCTTCAAGGGAGGGTTACATTGTATAGAATTGCTAGGTGGTGATACCCTATCTTTTTAGGGCTTCCTATATGTGTTTTCCCTTCTTATTATTCTATGCTTTAGATGTGTTACATATTTATTCCTTGCTGTCCCTTTCTTGTCATATGCTTATATTTACATGCGTGGTTGTGAATTATGACTTGTGAAGGTAGAGGATAAGGTATGTTCTAACATACTCTTATTTACGTGTTGATAGCACATTATAACTATGTTCTTATAACTGTGTGTGTGATGATGTGATGTGCTTGTTGCATTTCTTGAAAGTCTCGCTGGTGAGGGGAAGATATGCCCCAAAGAGACAATGTTGGCCTTATTTCGAAAGTCTGGCTAATGAGGGGAGGTCATACCCCCAAAGAGATAGTCCGGAGACTCGACCAGTGAGGGGAACGTATGCCCTAAAGAGACGGATCGAAAGAGTTGTGTCGATGAGGGGAGAGCATACCCCAAAGAGACGACACTAGCTAGGTGGTAGATTGGAGGCCGCACCGACTACCTACCCTATGTGGCGATGAGGAACGACGAGTCCGGTTTAGCATGTGGATGGTTGCATTGTGCATAATATATGTGGTGGCATTTTCTTGCAGGTTTGACGAGGATAATTGTGTTGCTAAAAATAATGCTCAAAATAAAATTGTGCTTCATATTCTTATGCTTACTTATATGCTTTTGATTATGCATGATGATGATGTTGTGGTGAAATTGATGACTGATCTACTCACTAAGTCCCAATTGGACTTACCCCTCACATCTGTTGTTTTGCAGTACTTGAGCTCTAACAATGCCGACCACCCCTGTTTGGTTACATCAGGTAGATTTGAATATTGTTCTTGAATTCCTCTGGTTAATTGGACACCCTAGTTTAGAGGACACCGACGACTCGAATAGATGGAGATGGACTAGCAACAGGTTGTTTTCAATGATGTTGCTTTACAAAATATTGAAGAACAACAGAGTTAGAAACATGGCGGCTAAGGCACTTTGGAGGACTAAGTGCCCATAAAGATTCGTGTCCACATGTGGATTCAGATGAAAGGACGTCTTTTCACAAAGGACATACTTATTAAATTTGGCATCAACGTCGAAAATCCCTTATGTCCTTTCTGTAAAGAGGTACCAGAGTCAACTGCGCAAGTTTTTTGCGAGTGTAGTATCACGATGGAAGCACGACAGATGTTTACCTCCTTTGGTAATTTTCCTCGGGCCCATGCCCCAACCTGCTCTGAAATAGATTTTGCTCAAGCAGGAAAAGCTTCAAGGTTATGCTCAATCATTTGGTGCTGGGTACTATGACAGACTCGGAATAGCTCTATTTCCAAGAACAAAGAAGAACCAATGGTGAAAATTGTAGACGCCTCGGCTACTTTCTTGTTTTGGTTGGCCGGCAACCTGGAAGGGGAGTGATTGTATCTCATTGTCTTCGTTTACCTTTCTCGATTTTTTTGGTTCCCTAAAGCTAATGCTTCTTAAGGAAACTGTTAGTTCTCTCGCATCTTTGTAACTGTATTCATTTCCAATCTTATGAAATGAAACGGGTGTGGCATGGTCCTCACTCTTATCTTTTCAAAAAAATATATGAGTGAGTGAATATAAAAGATAAATGACAATATAGTTAGTGAATGAGTGAATATAAATAATGAATAAGTGAATATGACTTGTGTTCACTCACTTTTCTCATATTCATTTACTCATTTTTCATATTCGTTCATGCAGTACTACTCATGTTGACTCGCTCATCTGCCGTGGTGGATCCCTTTATTACCCCTTTAAATACATTAATTGCATGATGTATAATTATATTTAAAAATTAAAAGGACCTTTGGTTTTTGTAGGTTTAGTTAGGTTTCGATTTCGATACTGCTTAGTCCTCGTACTCATGGACTTGAGTCATGTTTAGGTCGCGAGTTGATTTCATGTAGAAATTTTAGGTAGATCCATAGTTCACCGGATTCAAATTTGGGTACAAATACTTGAGCCACTGCCTCAAAAATGAGGCAAGAAGACACGAATTGACGACTCAAGAATGATTTTTTTGATCATTATGGACAGTGTAAGCTTGTGCATTGTTTTTTGGTGGTTGATTAATTTGTACTAGGAAACCATCTTCCATGTCCCTCCTCAAGTACTAAATATCGCACCGACAACACGAGTTACTTTGAACTTTAAACTAACTAGCTAGTCTTTTATTTATTTGCAATAGTCTCAAGGAGCTTTTTGCATGTTTCTTCGTTCTCTTGTACTCTTAAGGTATTTATTATCCAAGTAAATTTTGTAAGCCCTCTCGATCATTCTTGTTAATTTCATTTATTTCTTAATTAACACAATTCATTTAATTTGAAAAAAAACCTGATACTTTAAGAATTAATTTTATGCCAGGTACGAGTTCGAATTGAACTCATACCCCCATGATGTGTCTATCTCTCTCTAACTTTAATGAAGAGATTGAAAGAGATAAACACATGCTGAGGTGTGAGTCTAGCCGACCCGAGTCCAACATAGAATAAACCTAATTCAAGATGGGTGCCCCGTCTATATATTTCATTAAATCGATTGTTAATTTGATCGGTTCAATCAATTCAATCGAGTTGAAAAATTAAATAAAATATTTAACGATTACAATAAGAATTCTAACTAAAGTCAATGGTCAATTATGCAAAGTAAAATGGAGTCAATTGATTCCTATAAAAACACTTGATTGCAACCCCCGGCCAAGCGAATACCCTGAAGATAGTAGTGCAACATTATACTATAATACTAAGCCATATAATAAGCATGTTAGTATCAAAATATATAATAAGCATATTAGTATCAAAATATATAATAAGCAAGTTAATCATGATAAAATTTAATTAATTTAATTTAATCTAGATTTAATCCAAGTAGGTTAATTTAATTTAACATATAATAAAAATAAAAATAAATTGTTTGAATAATCAAAATTTAATCTAAGTAATTAATTTAAGTAAAACAATAGATGAATTAGAATTCATTCAAAATAGATAAATAAAAGAGAATAATTCATTAAAATCTATTGTAATTAACAAAGTACCAATTAATTAAAGCCTACACATATTGTACTATATATAAAGAAAATAAGGGCACATGTATGCATGCAATGATGCAAAATATTTATTAAGCGGCGACACAACAGCTTGTTAATTTTGGCTTTTTTTGACCATTAGTTTAGGCCTATTGATCATACAATATTTAACAAGTATTTTTTAATTCAATAAAAATAATATATAAATTAAAATAGGTTGATAAAAGTAAAAACATAGGTGCAACAGTATTTATGAATTGGTGTCTAACATTATAACAAATCAACTAAATTTCGACGCCAAATCAATAGTAAATTTCGACGCCTATGTCAATCGAAACGTACGTATAGACGTATGCAAAAGCGACAAAAGTGAGTGAAAGATGAAGATAGCCGGATTTGATGTATCGACGCATGACGAGGCGTCGAAATGTTAGATATCACAGGCGTCGAGACGGACGTCGAAATCTTTTTTAAAAAATTAATTTCTGCGCTTGTCAGAGGCGTCGATATGCAATTTTTTAATTTTTTAAAAAAGAAACAGACCGAGAAATTTGAATTCCTCGACAGGCGCCGCACACAGAATTCGAATTCCGCCTGCGGTGCGTATGCGGTATTCGAATTTCGCGTGTGGCGCGTACGCGGTATTCGAATTTCGCGCGCGGCGGGTACGCAGTATTTGAGCCGCGCCTGCTCGAATACCACGTCGATATTTGAGTAGGCGCGACTCGAATATCGCGTGCGGTGTTGGTATTCATGCTGCAACTGCTCGATTTCCGCCTTGTGATGGAAATCGAGCAGGCGTGGTTCCGCGTGCTTGCTCAAATTCGGTAGCGCAGAATTAATTTCTGAATTTTGCGTTGCTGAATCCATTTTAAAATAATTAATTTTAATTAAATATAATTAAACATTAAATTTATTTAAATAGATAAATTAATTAAATAATTTGATAACTCGAAATAAAATAGAAATAAATTATACATAAAAAAATTTATATACTAACATTTAAAATGAATGTGATGACTTGATGAATTACGGTAATATAAAAAATAAAGAAGAAATATTAGATTAGAAAAATAAATAAGAAGTGAAAAAAAAAACTGATGAAGAAAAAAATGAAGAAGAAATAGAGAAATAGATAACAAAGAAGAGAAGGATGGAAAGAAAAGAGGAAAAAAAAATGCAGAAGGAAAGGTGTATCTATAGAAGTAAAAAAAACAAAAAAACAAAAACAAAAACAAAAACAAAAAATTCGGGAGGTGAGAAATCTCCCGCCTCCTAGGCAAGCGCCCCTCGGCGAGCGTACTGAAGGGACTTGCTCGCGTGCGCATGCCTATCCGCCCGTGCGGGTTAGCTGGCGTGTGCCCGCGAACCCGCATTGGCGGATGCTCGGACGTGCGGTCCTGCGCCGCACGGATACCGGCACTGAAACTTTTCGGCGCCTGGTAGCAAGCATCGAAATTTTTTCGACGCCTGCGATGGGCATTGAAATATTTGATATTAGATTTTTTTTTATTTTTACGTTTTGATGCCTGCTGCCGGTGTCAAAAATTTTCCGTCAAAAAATACATATTTTGTTGTAGTGCAACCAACATCACACATAGTATATATGAATGTTAAATTTCACGGGTGATGGCAACCAACATTAGTTGTTGATTAAACATTATAAAGAAAATAAAAAAATGAATTCAACATAAAATTAATCTCATATTTAAATCTCAACTCGTTCCAACGAAAACTATTTTCTGAACTAAATGAGTCGAATGTGAATCAATCAGCTGTCTAAATTGACTGACATATTGTTTCTTTTTCTTAATTAATATTTTTTTACTTTTTCTTTTTGGAGGAAAATGGATGAATTTATCACAAACTACGAAATAATTAATTAATCTCTCTCTCATTTTTAATTATTTACACATAATTTATTTTAAATTTTTGAATTCATATCAATTATATATATTCATCAAATGTCTATTAGTGTAACTATTAACAATATATATTCATCAAATGTCTATTAGTGTAACTATTAGTTGTTAACGTACTAGTCGGCATAAATAATATATTTTTTTTATTAAAATTTGCCACATGATCAAATGTCAACGTATATTAAAAGAAATAAAAAATACTCTAAAAACACTCTTCCCCTTCCCACCTGACGTTGCATTCCTATATACTAAGGTTTATATATTAAGTTTTTTTCATTACTATATGTTGGCATTTGCTAACGTGGCAACTTTAATTAAAAAAATATATTTTTGACGCTGATAAGATTGCCATGTAGATAAATAATAGTTACACAAACATACATTTAATGATGGAATATAATTGATATAATTTGAAAGTTTTGGATAGATTAGAAGTAAATAAAAAGTTGAGATAAATTTATTAATTGATCTATAGTTTGAAATAAATTCATCAAATTTTTATTTTATTGGGAAGTAACAAGTGAGCAAGTGAGTTCAAAATCTTACCGCCAAAGTAGATGGTTATGTCATACTAATACACGTCAATGTGTTGGTTATATCTTTCATTGATTTCCTATTCATTTTCATTCATTTATAGGTTGTCTTCATAAGTTCTACTTGTTGGCCGTAGGTTTTTTCTTTCATGCTCTATTCTATTCATGACTATTTTGATGATAACAAATCAAATCTATTTAACAAAATTCTTGAAGTGTTCAACGCGCAAGATCGATAAATGACAAGTCAAGTTTCACGTTTTGCGATCGATCTTGAAATAAACCAATGCGTGCACCAGAGATGGCTTAGACAAATCAAAAGAAAACATGAAAAGTCCAAGTTAAAGCACGCTGAAGAATGAAACCAGAAAACAAAGCGCGCAACGAGAAGATCAAAAAGAAAAATTTCCAGCCCAAGTTCAGTCGATTGGTCGGTCGACCGAATGGTGTTAAAAATTGGCAGTAGCCATTTCGATCGACGCAGTAGCCAATTCGGTCGACCAGTCGGTCGATCGAAGATGGTTAAAAATCGGCAGAGGCTACTTCGGTCGATCGACCGAGGCCAAAAACTGGCAGTGTCTGCTTCGGTCGACCGATCGATCGACTGGATAGTAGAGGAGCAGAATCGCGACTTAGTCGGTTGACCCTCTGGTCAATCGGACAGAGCGGCAGAAGCAAGAATTGCTAGCAGTCGCTGGGCGATCGATCGGTCGATCGACCGACAAGCGACCGAACGACGTCCAACGGGCGAAAAAACGCCCATTGAGCAGCCGTTCCGTTGAGGGGTTATAAATACCACTCACCCAACTTCTTTAATCTCTCTCCTAGGTATTTTGTGATGCAAATAACCTTCAAAGAGTAATCTCTAGCATCCTCCAAGCTCTTTCATTGATCAAATTCGTCAAACCTAGCTCTTGATCCCTCACCTTCAAAGAGTTCTTCATCAAAGGGTTCATCAAGGGTGCTAGGCTCGAAAAGAAAAGGTGTTTACATTGTGATAAGTTCTTTTCTCCCTCTTCTTGTAATAGACTTATTTTTAATTTGTTTTCACTTCATTGTATTTGAGCTTGTAAGAAGACCTAGTGTTAGGTCTTGTATGTAAGTGATTACCTTGGTGTAGAAGGTGTAAAACCACTTGTGTAAACATAGTTTACTAAGATTAGTTGAGTTATCCCTTAGGGTTGAGGTAGAAGAGTGCTCTCAGTAAGAATGCGGAGACTTATGGGTGTGGAAGTGCCTTAGGTTGAGAGTGAGACTCTTCGGGTCAAAGTCCTCTGTGTAAGGGAAACGATTTAATCTTGTAAACTTAGTTTGGAAATCCTAAGCGAGGTGCTTAGGTAGTGGAGTAGGCATTGGGGCCGAACCACTATAAATCTCTGTGTTAGCATTGTTATCTTTGTTTGTGTTTAATTGGTTTATTTTTGCTTTAGCATCTAGTCGATAAATTACAATTTTGCCTAATGATTTAAGAAATGATTAAAACCAGAATTAGGCGACAAGTTTAGATAACACACTATTCACCCCCCCTCTAGTGTGCCATTTCACCCAACAATTGATATCAGAGCAAGGTTCGTAGCTTGATATTTCATCATCTCTTCTACACCTTTTCTCGATCCGAGAATGGTACTAGAGTTGGTAGCATCTTCACCTCCTAGGTTCGATGAGTCTAACTTTGGTCTTTGGAAGAGTAGAATGTATACTTTCTTAAAAACTCAAGGTTTAGGTATTTTTAACATGATAAAAATCAAATATATTGAACCTAAGGAAAACATGGATGCATGGACCCAAGAACAAATTAATAGGTTTGAATTAAATGCTAAGGCAACAAATTGCATGTATTATTCTTGTGAGAATAATATCTTTGAAAAGATCATGCATTGTACTTCGACTTTGATATTTGGGCAACTCTAAACATGTTATATGATTATGCTAAGACCGAAGAGATTGATACTTCTAATAAGGTAGTGATGACAATGGTCATTCACCTACCACTAATCTTGGTTTTGATGCCCATAGCTCTTTTAGTCAAAGAAGTAGCTCCAAGAGCCGAAAAAGAAAGGTAGTGTGCTATGCATGCAAGGAAAAGAGGCATGTGAAGAAAAATTACCCTTCCATGAAGAACAAGGCAAAGAAGAGGTCGAATGCTTCCACATCCCCATTCTAGTTGAGTGAAGTGTCCTCATGCCATGATTATGAAACCACATCAAAAGGTTGCCTCATGAATGATAACAATGAGGTACACTATTCTCCTTCAAGTCATGTTAATGAAAATGATAGCATTAACTCATCTAGCTCTCATGATTTACTTTATGATGAACTAATGGATGAGTACAAAAATATGTATGCCTTGTTAATCAAAAAGGATAAAGAGAATAAAATATTAAAGAAAAAAAATATAAGGCTTAATTCTCATTTGCATGAATGCAAATTAGAAAATGAGAAAATGAAATCTAGTTCTTTTAATTCTTGCCATGATGATATGGAATTTGAGACTAAGGACTTGAAACATAAAAATGATAATTTAAAGAATGAAAATAACATGTTAAAAACTCAATTGCATGCTATTCAAAAATCCATGAATGATTTGAAAGGTGAGATTATCTTCTTGAATAAGAAAGTAAATGAATTAAAAAATACTTCATCTCCTAATAACACTAGAATGAAAAATGCTTATGTAAAGAATGTCAATGTTTGTCCTAATTCTCATGTTAGGCATTTCTCATTTAAACCTCATGTTCAAAAGAAGCATGTTTCACTTAAGAATGCTCATGTCCATCATCATTCTTATGTCAAACATTCTAACATTAAATCTCATGTCCATAATGAAAAAAAGAAATTTAATGAATATTATTTTTGTTGTGGTGTTTATGGGCATGCCATCTATGATTGTGCGTTTAAAATGAACCCAAGTGTTGTGAAGACACTTTGGGTACCTAAGCTCACTAACCCCCTAGGACCCAAAGGTATTTGGGTACCAAAGGTTTCTTGTTCTCTTGTAGGGGGAGCTACCACATAAGGGTGAGATGAAGTTGGTTGATTGAAGTTGCTTGAAGGATACACCACTTCAAGGTTGCAACTTCAAGTCATCATGATGCCTTAGGAATGAAAATTGGCATCTAAGTAAATTTGGTATCATCTCCTTTACTTTATTTGAATTCATCCAAGTTGGAGTTTATGATACTTGTTCAATTTGAGTTGTTTTTTCATTCCCGCTCTTGATAAGAGTCTTTTGAAAAATGATTTTGATTTTTGATTTCTCGATCTCTTCGGAGACGTATGTGGCATGTAATGGGGCCTAAGCGACTTTGCGGTTCTAAATCGTAGGCTAATTGTGGCCTTTCGATTTTCAACCAATAGGAAAGATTGTAGATCATATTTTCATCTATATTTCACTTGTGATCTCTTTAAATTCGTTTTGATATCACTCGATTTTATTTTGAAATGGATTTCAAACTATTTAGCAAAGTGAATTTTGAATATGATACTTGATTCTTCTCTTTGCTATTTGATTTGGGTTGCTTGCTAGTAGCTTTGTTTTCATGAAATTTACTAATGAAGTCTACTTGCAAGTTGTGAATGTTAATGGAAGGATAAACTGTCATGTAGAAAATTGAAAAGTAAATGACAAGTTTGACAAAATTCCAAGAATGAGGTATGAGTTTGAATTTGGCAAAATCTTTGTATAATATTGAATATTCATACTCTAATGATGTCTCTATACTCATGATTATTTTTAAATGTCAAATCTATGAAATTACATGGGTAGGTAAAATTCTGATATCTTAAGAAATTTCATGAAACCTTGTTTAAATGAAATGAGCTCTAAGTATAATTTCATCTTAGAGACTCCACTTTGAAGTTGAAACTTGGTAAACATGTTTAGATTTACTCATGTTAGGTATTCATGTGTGTATTCTTGAAAACCCATGAGTATAAGTTAAAGATTGATAATTAGCAACTTTATGTTAATATGCTTGTCTTTGAACTAAATGATGATGAGATAGAATTTTGACCAAATGACACTATCTGTGTCTCAAACTCAATATACATGATTTAAATGATCATATTTTGATATCTAGAAAGTTTGGGCAAAATTTGAAAACATTTGACAAATGACTCATATTTACAAGAATGCCACTAACAACTTGTAGATTTTCTAGAAAATTGTAGAAATATCACTTTTGAGTGATTCTTGATTCTTTGGAATCCTCATGAAGCCTAGTTCATGTGAAAATTTTTTCATAAAGTTTCAATATATATATAGATCTCTCAAAAATAATTCTTTTGGGGGGTTAAAAACTCATGGTAGCTCGAGCGGTCGATCGACATGCGACCGCCCGATCGACCAACAGACGAAAAATCATCTTGTCCGCCCATTTAACTGCCAGTTTTGATCCCAGCCCTTCAACCCAAGTTCTTAATCCCGAATTTAGGGCTTCCTTGACCATTCAATCGACCACTCAACCTCTCTTCTCTTGGTTCTAAGGTTTCTACTCCTTCTCCAAGGTAAAATACTCAATCTTTAGCTATCATTCATGAGTTAATACACAATGTAGAGTGGATTCTTCATCCATTCTTCTCTCAATGTCTTGATTTATTCATAAAACTCATGATTCATATTTCTTTTTCTTGGGTGATGATTTTCTTTGGTATTCTCACCTCAAAAATAAGTTTTAGGGAAGGAACATCAAATTTCTCATTTTTTTTTGTTGTGTAAGAAAAAGTTTGCTTTCTTTCATGAGTTATCCTTAACATTTGATTTGTCTTTCTTAAAAGGATTTTTTTTTTTTACTTTTGGTTAATTAAAAATTTCTCATCCTCATCTAGCCAAAACAAAAGTTTTTCTCTGGAGAATATAAATAATTCAAATATATGTTTGCTCTTTTATTTGTGACCTATTTGGATCCTATCTTTTATTTTTATTATTTATTATTTATATTTATTTTTGGACTCGCACATTGAGATTTAATGTTAAAATCAAATTTTTTAAAGGAGTCCTTGCATGAATTTATGTCGATCTTAAAAGTGTTTCCTCCTTGCTTTAAGAGCATGCATTACTCATCAAAGCTAATTATCTACACATCATCCTAATTGTTTTGCAGAATGACACCCAAGACAAAGCTCTCAAGTTTGCCCGATAACCTTTTGACCTCTATAGGCAAGACTTAAGCTCCTAGGTTTGTAGACATGGCCATTCTATAGACTCGTCCAGTTAATTTAGGTGATCTAGAACAGTATGACATTAGAGGTAAACTTGCAAGCATGAGTTGGGTAGAGTTCATAGGAAAGCAAGTACCAATATGTCACATCCTGATAAAAGCCTTTTTCTCCAACCTCGTGATAGATAAGGCAAGATTAGGTGATGGACTAGTTCTCAGATCTGAAATTTTGGGCAAATCCATAGTCATCACCGAATCAGAGATTAGAGATGCATTTGGGTTTCCTCTACTAGGAAGATCAATTTATAAGATGTTCACACACCTCTTTCATGAGGATTTTCCTACTCATGAAGTTATATCAGCCATCTATCCTGAGGACTATCAGGGGATGCTTCATACCCAAAGCATCAAACTATCAACCTTAGCTAGGATTATGCACCTTATCATTGCATATAATAATCTTCCTAGAGCAGGTCACTATGATGAAGTAACCACTATGAGTACTAGAGTACTCTTCTTTGCTATGTCCCGTATTCCCATAGACGTTCCTGATCTCATGCTTCGCTACATAGCAGAAGTACATGCCTCAAAGAAGCAAGCCCTACCATATGCCTCAGTGATTCCTCACTTTATATATGCTGCTGGGGTAAATAAATCTAGATTTGAAATAGAACCTGTACCCAAAGCCATAGATTCATCCTTTCTTAACCGCATGAAAATCCTTGAAAATCAGCATGGTAAGAGAGTACGGGGGGCTCCTGAGGAACTCACTGATCATGACATACTCATGGAGGCAGGAGATGCTGGTGGAAGCTCATCATCCGACACTCCCATTGCGCATCTAGGTGATCTGGAGCATCGCTTTGCTCAGTTTCATATCGACCAGGTGGAATGGAACAGAGGCACAAGAGAACGCCTAGACGAGTACGACCGACAGATCGATGAGTTTGGTCAGATGATCGATGAGCATGGCCGGCGTATGGATGAATATGGTCAACGTGTTGACCAGTACGATCAACAAGTGGATGAGTACGATCATCGGTTTGATGAGATGTATGGTCGGGTGGATGAGATGTGGCAATACTATTAGTCGCATCTACCACCTCCCCCACTTGAGGATGATTAGTATTATTTGATGTTTGATGTTATCCAGTTTATGGACTTGTATTAACACTACACTTTGCTTGATCGACTTTATATTTGTATTTGAAACTCCTTGTCATGATCGACTATGGTTTGATGATTAGTAATGTAAGTGTTATTTGATGATTGAATGACATGTTACTGTTTGAAACATGGTAATGTAGTGTTTGCACTTTGCTTGCTATTTTTTTTGATCGATGACAAAAGGGGGAGAGTTATCATATATAGGATGGCATGATGATAGGAGGAGAGTTAAAAATAGGGAAATTACCTAAATATATCATGTACTTGGGGTTTTTTCGCATTTGTGGTATGTACTTTTATTTGTCTCAATTTAATCATGTACTTTCGAATTTGTTCTAATTAAATCCTACCGTCTAATTACCGTCAGCAGCTCCGTTAAACTAGTGACGTGGCATGCTAACGTGTTTAAAAAATAATATTTTATTCATTTTTTTTACCCGAAGTTCCAACTTATCACCCATCATTTATTATTTATTTATTAATTAATTTTTTTATTAAACAACGTCCCGTCACCTGTCCCCTCTTCTTGTTTATACACCGAGGGCTCGGGAAGCTGCTCGTGCATCACAACCTCCACTAGGCCTATCCATTCGGTTCGAACCGAACCGAACCGAACAAGCCCAAACCGAATTTTTTTTAAACCCAATATTCAACCCGAACCCGAACCGAACAATTTCTAACCCGATTTAACCCGAACCGAAATTGTTCGGTTCGGTTCGGTTTCAACCCAAAAAAACCGAATTTACAATCAACTATAATAATGTTGTTATCCTGTTGAAAAATCTGGAATGTTTCATATTTTTGGATCGATTGGAATTGAGGTGTACCATGATGAGCTTTCACTATAAAAATATAAACACTAAGAAGAAAGCTTGCTTGAATCTTTGTTACTCTATGCATAAAATGGAAAGGGAAGAAACAAAGAAAGAAAACAAGTAGAGAGTGGAAAAGGAGAAAAAAAATGAGAGGAGGAGGTGGAAACGAACATGATCAAGTGATCAACTCATTCACAGTGGCTTTATCCTGTAGTGTAAAAAAATTGAACATGAATACATGATAGAAAATTAGAAACATGATAGAACATGTAAAAAATTGAAATTAAACTTGAATACATAAAAAATTGAACATGATAAATTCTGTACATGCAATGATAGAACCTGATTATAGAACCTACACATGCACATTTACACTTTAAGGCAATAATATTATCAACTTATCAAGTAGCAACTAGCATCAATTATCTATACTAAATACCAATACTTAATTACTTATTACAAACATTATCAACCATTATCTCAACTATCAAGTAGCAAAATATTATATCAACTATCAAGTATTCAAGTATCAACTAGACAACCACTAAGGCACTAAGTCACTACTCACTAGTCACTAATCAAGTTCAAAACACTTAGACACCAACATTATAAAGTAGCAAAACATTACCAGCCAACAAACCAAATAAAATTCAACAAAACAAAACCATCATTGCTCCTTGCTATGAAGATGACCGAATCAATTAGGAATGTCGATGATAGGCGGTGCAAAATCGATCTTCGTAAACTCTACAATAAAATAAGAAATCATCAATACGGTATAAACTATAAACAATAAAACAAGTCCAATATAATTAAAACTTAAAAGAACTTATTAGTCCAAAATATACCTTCTTGTAATTTTTCAACCTCTTCCAAATCGTCTACCACTTGCTTTCCTTTTCTGAGTCGAATCCAATCTTGAAGACAAATAAGTCCTTCCACCATAGAAGGAGCCAATGAACTCCGAAACTCATCGAGAACTCGACCTCCCGTGCTAAAAGTAGATTCAGATGCCACGGTGGATATAGGAATTGCAAGTATTTCTCGTGACATCGAAGCTAGAATAGGATACCTCCCACTATTGACACTCCACCATTTTAGAACATCAACATCATCAACTTCAGGATCCTCATCCCAATATCGGTCTAACTATGTCTTGCTTTCAACACCAAGTATCTGCTTCTTCTGCTTATATTTTTCAATTGTTCTTCTTGTTCCAAAAGTGACATCCACAACTGGTGCTCGTGGTAGACTTGTTGGTTGCATGCTAGAAGCATGAGAACTAGAAGAGTCTGAAATCTCAGAAGGAATCCTCCTTAATTGCCCATTATTAAACCTCTCGGAATATTCATTAAAGAGTTCAAAAAACTTATCCTTCATCTTCCTCGAAATAATTTTAGTTTTCTCCTCCCCAAACATCTCTTCAAGTGCAAACTTGGCCAAACCAAACTTACATCGAGGATCAAGGATCATGGCAAAAAATATCAGGAACTTTAATTTATCTGGATTTCCCCAATACTTATCCCATTTCTCTTTCATCTTCACTACCATCTCCCGAAACTCAGGATAGGGAGATCGATCAGACACCCATTCCTTTAGAAGAGCTGCAATCTCGCTAATGTCATGCAAATAGACATTAGAAGTGGCAGATATCGTTCTAGATACAGTCAAAGTGACTCGATAAAAAATCTGAAGCATCTGAACCAAACCCTTTAGAATTACCCAATCAAAATCCATAGGCCGCCCCCCACCATCCCCCTCGAGAAGATCCCTTTCAAAACAAGGATCCTCTTCATGATACCTCTCAAAGGCCCTTTCGAACCTCAAAGCAACCTCCAACATTTGATAGGTTGAATTCCACCTCGTGGGGACATCAAGCCGCAAAAGAGCTTTACTTTCAATTTTCTCTTTCTCAACACATGTCTTAAATCTCTGAAGCCTAGCTGGTGATTGTCGAATGTATCTGATGGCCTCCAGAACACGAGTGAGCGACATATTAGATAACTTCAAACTATCCTGAACTACCAAATTCATGCAATGAGCAAAGCATCGCATATGCAAGAACTCACCATTCATGACACATCCATCAAGCCAATTTTTCATTTTCTTCTTCAAAAAAGCAATAGCAGTGTCATTTGAGCTTGCATTATCAACCGTTATAGTCATGACCTTATCAATTCCCCAATCATTCAAACACTTCTCAATTGCCTTTCCAATGTTCTCACCTCTATGGCTACTAATTGGACAGAAGTTCAGAATTTTCTTTTGCACCTTCCACTTCCGATCAATAAAATGAGCTGTAATGCACATATAATTGATTCTTTGAATAGAAGTCCACGTATCTGTAGTCAAACAAACACGTTGACACTCCAACTGCAAAAGCTTCTTCATTTTCAACCTCTCTGCCACATACAACTCATAACAATCTCTATTCACAGTTTGCCTAGAAGGAATTTGAAACCTAGGCATTCCAGTTGCACAGAAATCCCTAAATCCTTCACCATCAACACATGAAAAGGGATATTCATCCTTAACAATCATCCGTGCAAGTGATTTTCTAGTTGCAACTTGATCAAACCTCTATGTGCTCATTATGTTCGACCCAGGACCTGATTCAGACAAGTTCGATGTATAACCAATTTCTGTTTGCTTCTTTTGTTGCTTTTCCTTATTAGGAGGATATTCAAAGCATTTCACTAAGTGTGCCTTAAGTGTACTAGTACCGCACTGCTTCGTGTCGCACGCATACTCTTGCTCACAATAGTTACACTTACACTTCAACTTTCCATCCTTATTGCTAAATTTCGTGTAGTGATTCCACACATCAGCTCGTGGTTTCATAGTTTTTTTTTTCTTTGATGGTGGTCCTAAACCCGAACCTGAACTCTCAATGAGATTATTAGAGTTCTCGAGGACTTCGACACCAATATCAACATTAGGGGATATTTCTTCTGCCATCTATGCAAAATAAAGTTACATATTAATCTTAGTAATTGCAACAAACACATAAAGGAATAGTTATGCTAAATGCTATCATTAAGGTATAGTTTATTTCTAATTGCTAAAACAGAATCACATAACTGTAATAGTTCTCTAAATCCTCTTTGTTCTTCTATAACTAGAATCTAGTTTTTTTAGCTAATGTAGTTTGATTTCCTCCTATTTAGGCTACATTAAGTCTAGGTTTTAAGTAAAACTACAACATTGTATGATTATTAAGGAAAATAATCATATGACAGTAAAACTACAATATTGGATCCGTGGATATATCATATATGATATATGGATCAGGCATCACTACATCGGGGATACAAAAGAGATGGTAGTTGATATATGGATCACAGATCCGATGCTACAATATGAGGGCGCATCATTTCAGTCTGATATAATATTTTTAACTATCAACTATCAACTATCAACTATCAAGTATCAACTATCAACTATCAATAGACAAGTAGACAACCACTAAAATTTTCAGAAGCACCATAATTCCATAAACACGATGGAAGAGGAAAATGTGCCCCATTCTTCCAAAGAATCAACAGGACAATAGGGAATCAACAGGGAATCAATGGAAAGATTGGAAGGTGGATTCGACAGAGACTTACAAGTCGAGAGATCGATTGAGACGCTGGGCCGTCAGTCGGAGTGGAGGAAGTCGGAAGGCGCCGGAGTGGAGGGTCGGGACTCGGGAAGGCGTCAGAGTGGAGGGTTGGGACTCGGGAAGGCGTCGAAGTGGAGGGTCAGGACTCGTGAAGGCGTCGGAGTGGAGGGTCGGGACTCGGGAAGGCGCCGGAATAGAGGATCTGGACTCGAGAAGGCGCCGTAGTGGGAGATCGACGAAGATGACCTAGGCGGCGGCGTGTCGACTATCGACTGTCGAGGACTCGAGGGTTGGGACTCGGGAGAGATGAGTAGGGCGGGCGAGTGGGCAACTCGAGTACTCGAGTCTCGAGTAGGTTAAAAAATAAAAAAAGTAATATATATTTTTATTTATTTCGGTTTTCGGTTCGGGTCGGTTCCCGAATTTCGGGAACCGCATCCGAACCGAACCCCATATTTCGGTTCGATTCGGGACCTGAACCGAACCTACAATCTCTAAACCTGAATCGAACCGAAAAATTCGGTTCGGTTTTTCGGTTCGGTTCGGTGTAATCCGAATTTTGGACAGCCCTAACCTCCACGTCAATGTCATCACCGCCAAGCGCTACTTCAACGATGGCCAAGACCGGCTCGTTCTACTCGACGCCGATGACATCCTTGGAGGCAAGCTGGAATGGCTAGTGTAGCAGAACCTCTTCCAGGTGCAAACGACTTTCTGGCAGTCGATAATGAGCACGGAGAACTTCCTGTGCAGTAGAACTTCCGCGGCCACATCACTGAGTTCGACGACATCGATTGGAAGAGGCAACATGCCTGCCAGGTTAGAGATCGAGCAATCGAGGAGTGTGTGCGCGGATCATCGGGGAGCGTCAACGTTGGCGCCGACATCGTCGACCAAGAGACGAATGGTGTCAGGTGCTTTGGAGACGTGACTGCCACTAGCATGTAGGCATGCTTAGCGAACATGGTGAACGCGAGCAGGAGGAAGGCGCACACGACGCAGGCGAGCGGCGTCCGACCACTGCTGGTGAAGACGCAAGCGTTGCTCTTGTTGCCGTCGCCACTATAATATTTTTGACCTACAGGAACGGTCAAAAAGTGTTCCCAAAATATACAAAACCATTGCCATAGACCTATGGGAACGGTTTCCTCATGTGTACTAAAATCTGCCGTTCCGCTAGGCTATAGGAACGATTTTTCTACCCATGGCCACACTATCAAAAAAACCATTCCCATAGACCAAACCTATAGGAACGGTTCCAAAAAGTGTTCCTATAGGACAAGCTTATAGGAACGGTTTTCAAACTGTTCTTATAAGCGTATAGGAATAGTTCCCAAACTGTTCCTATAGGTTTGGCCTACAGGAACAGTTCCCAAATCGTTCCTATATGTTTGGCCTACATGAACAATTTGGGAACCGTTCCTATAGGCCAAAGTTATAGGAACGATTTGAAAACCGTTCATATAGTTGGCGCTTATGGGAACAATATGTAAAATCGTGTTCATGTTAGAAACATTGTAGAACCATAAAATTTCATAAACGTAAATTCCATTTATAAATAATTTTGTAAACATAAATTTCAAAATACAAATTTCATTCATAAACAATTTCATAAACTTAAATTCCAAAACATAAATTTCATTTATAAATATAAAATATAATTGTTGACTCAAAAAAATAAAGTTCACTATTACATGTGGAATTAGTCTATCAAGCGTAGTCTTCCCCTTCCAAATTAGCCAAGTCCTCTTGATGATCATCTCCTTCGTGAAATTCATTTTTCATCACTGGAATCACCATTTTCCTACACAAATCAATTAATAAATAAAAATGATCAAAAGACTCAATAATCATATATTAAACTAAAATTACCTGATTTTATGGATGATGTGTGTTAGTGGAAGAACCAAAGATTCTATTGGCATCCCTTGGAGTAGTTGATGGTGCCAATAAAGCTGCTATAGCCTACATGTCCAAATTTGAATTCGTTTGTGTAATAAAGGTTCTCAAAAGAGATTGCATTACTTGTATTTGGTGTTGCATCTGGTTCTGCCTCTCTACCATTATTGCATGTTGCTCCTTCAATGACTTCATCTTCTCATTCCAAATTAGCTAAGTTCTCTTGATGATCATCTCCTCCGTGAAGTTTATCTTCATCTCTCAAATCATCATTTTCCTGCACAATTCAAATCAATTAATAATTAAAAATGATCAAAAATTTAATATGACAAATTAAAATTGAGACACTTCAAATTATATTGGTTTAGTCTCTTACTAATGACTATAAAATGCAAGAGTTAAGTAAAAACTTTATCAAATTAAGTGAAGTAAAATTTCCCATGTGGAGTACAAAACTACCTACACATTCTTATGTTGGAAAACTTCAAATCGTCCATTCTTATAGAAGAGAAGCTCATATAATCATCAATAGAAAGATGTATGTCATTCAATCACAATGACCATGTCAAAAATCATCACTGTAACATTTGAAGATCTAGTGAAGTTCAGAGAAAGAAGCTCAGACTTAGCAATGTCACTAGAAAAGAAAACTAAAGTGTTGAACTGAGTTTCAAGTAATTGATAGTTGATACAAATAACATTTGTGCAGTTATTATGCATTTCAAAATAAACATTTCTATTACACTTTAAGCTATTTCAATTCAAAATTCCATGCAAGAGATTGGTACCTTCCCACAAAATTCACAAAGGTACTTCACATGCCGAGAAACTTTCATTTTCTTAATTTGCTTCCGCAAACTTCCACCATATTTGGTACCTGAAGTAGAAAATGTAGAATTAGAAGCGTCTAAATAACCAACAATAGTTCATGCATTGGTTTGGGTAGTCAGCTAGTTTAAATTGAACTACTGAATACCATATTTAAGAGCCTTCTGGTATAGCTGTTGCAATCCATATATTTAGACACATTTGGGAGATCGAGAAGTCGTGTCATGTGAGGATGATGAAGCCCGGGCTCTAATGGCAGCATCTCTCAAGTCATGTGAGGATGCGATGTTCGGCTTGCAAGAACAACAGAACAAATTAATGGAGGAAGAAATAATAGAGATGGAGAGAATTAAGGCTTCTAAAGAGAAATTGTTAGCATTTTTTGTTAATGATGAGAGATGCTACTTTAGGATTTTGAACCTCATTCTTGTCCTATTTTTTTAAGGGAGGGAGAAGGTGAAAAGTCAAAGAATGCATAGAGGGGAAACATAACATATACTAAATTGAATATACTAGGTGGAAGGAGAAACTTCACACTTATCCACAAAGGGTGCATTAACATATTAAAGAGAGACAATTAACCCTTCCCACCAAAGAAAAAGAGAGAGGCAATTAACTCATTTTAAAAAAAAGAATCTAAAAGTTGATTCTTAGAGCATTAACATGCAGGAAATAGTCTCTATCATTATAAAGCTTGACTCAGTTCATAGACAAACAAAACTAGGATTTTATTTAATGTTCAATGAAACTTGATGAGCATCCTCATCTAGAGGAAGTCCAC
Organism: Canna indica; assembly: GCA_034359265.1. Lineage (NCBI taxonomy): Eukaryota > Viridiplantae > Streptophyta > Magnoliopsida > Zingiberales > Cannaceae > Canna > Canna indica. Next base: position 29,103,662 of record CP136891.1, read on the forward strand.
TTTAGTTGATGCTTATGTCCTATACAAGTTAACTTAAGAGTTAAGACATGAAGCTACCATAAAATTTGAAATTGATAGTAGGAAGCACTACATGTTGGTATGCAATGTTACGTCATGCAACCAAGTAACCAACAAACATGGGAATAGTCTATTTTAATTTCTTGAAATAAGTTTGCCATTGACTGATGATCGAGGTAGGACTTTAAAACAATGGAATGATTAGTATCATTAAAAGTAGGACTAGAAAAGACGATTGATCAATGCATAATTTGCTTGCTTTTTCTCTGAACACATCTGGTTGCAGTACTGTGTAGTGTGTAGGACTCAATGCATTATATTTTATTATTTTCCAAGCTCTCTTAGTTTTTAATCTTCCAGATGATCTACTATGATAAAACATTTAGAACAAAATACCCATTTTCAAACACTTAGAACAAAGTACGAGAAAAATCAAAGTGAATATAATTGTCCTATGCTGAAAGTGAACTTTATTGCACCTCATAAGTGAAAGTGAATGTGATTGTCATTCTTTTACTTCAACTCATTAGTGAAATTATGAGGTGCTATACTCACCCAATGGTGGATGTGTCCCGTTCCTTCTTCGACAAAGTTACACCTATCACATAGAGATGTATGGTAGTCTCAAGCCTGAAAAAAATAAATAAATGAGCATTTCCAGAACTTCTCTCAATTAACTTATAGTCATCAAATGAAATTTATGGGAGGAAAGTACGTTAACTAGTAACTTGCTGGTTTTGTAAATAGATTAATCTTCCTTAGAGAACATAAAAGAACATAATAAAAGAAGCTACATAAAAGAACATAATAATGGGAGGGAAGTACATTAACAAGTAACAAGCTAGATAAAAGAACATAATAATGTATAAGCAATATGTACAAAACAAGATTACATACAATTATTCCAAGTAACTGATTTTAATTAAAATGAATGGGGATAGAGCAATTGAATCGAGCAAATAAATGAAATGCCATTTACTAGCCACTGCCTCTAAAGCTACTGCCTTAGAGAACCTTTAATAAAATGGTTATGTTGTGAATTAAACAAGGCCTCTAAAGCCACTGCCTCTAAAGCTAAATTGGACAGAAATAGGTAAGCCAAGTTTGTTTCTTTATCAAACAAGGCATGGCAGAAAGCAACTCATTCTTTGCGCTCAAATATATTTAGACAATCACAATAGTATTATACTTTAAATAGCAGCATGTTAGGATAAGAGTTCGACAAATTTAAACTCTGTCCTTGTTGTGAGTGCAAGGTGGGGGGCTCTGCTTTGAAGTTTAGCAGTAGAGAAGCCCCTGGTTTTCAAGGGTGAGTTCATTGTTTTTGGAACTGGAAGTGGTCCAGCTCCTTAATGCATGCATGTTCACAGACGGGGGTGTTAGATTTAAAATACCCATCATAAAAGGCAGAAATCTTTCCCTTATTTTTAACAAAGTTGGATGTTTATGTTCAACCTCTTGCCTTAGGCATATAATTTGAGATGTAAAGGCTATAAAATACTTTTCTAATTCTATTCTAGGTTTTGTTATCAGAAAAGAAAGAGATGCATACTAAGTATTTGCTAAATTGAAGCAATGAAGTTGAGAATAAGAAAAAGGATCCATTAATTGTTCACGTCGCAATTTGATGCCTTAAGCTCCAAGACTCCAAGAATCCATTCCTTGGCTTCTTTGCGAAGTCTTTGGGCTTCTAGGCTCGGGGTGGCGTGTGCGTATCACCTTGGCTTTGTCGCCTGTCATGCTTGCGTGTGGCAACGTCGATATCCCGAGGCTGATCGGGTTGGTGTGTGCTAATAGCATGCTCTCGATGTTTCTTTATTAGGGTTCATTTTGTTCTGCTGTCGAGTTGCTCTCATCCGCCGCTAGGGTTCTCCCCTCTCGGAGCTGTCCGAGATGGGGAGTCCTAAGGTAAAAATAAAGCCAGATTTGGTGATCAAGCGTGGATTTGCAGGTAAGAATGCTTCTACTCTGTCTTTTCTTTCTCCTAATCTCTCGACTCCGACAGGATCTGTCCTCAATCAACGGGCTCTCCAACTTGGAGACGAGAATATTTTGGCAAAACCTGGCGTGAAGGTGACTTTGGGGTCTGCTAATGGTAAAAGCCCTTTGGTTCAAGGTCAGGCTATGTTAAACCCTAAATCTCCAGTGCTTATCGATCAGAAACAATTGCTTCTAGTAAACTCTAAACCTTCTCAGAATGTTTCATGGGCTTCGCTGTTTAAAGCAAATAAATCTGATGTTAAGTCATTTTCGTCATTTGAGCTTTTGTCCTCGATTAAGTCTTCTTCGTCGGATTTTGTTGAATTTAATGAGTCTGAGCTTCAAGATCTTCGTCAGCCTTGGTTTTCCTCTTTGATTGGTCGATTTGTTCGTAGATCTCTGCCTCATTTTCATGTCCATGATTGGGCTATGGCTATTTGGTCTATGTTTAATCTTGCGAATGTTATAGATATGCAAAATGGTTTTTTCTTGTTTCATTTTTTCTCCGAAGAGGACGCAGTTAAAGTGCTTACCAATGGTCCGTGGGATTTTAGGGGTGACTTGATTAATCTTCGTCCTTGGAAGCCAGACTTTAAGGCTTTAACTGAAGAGATCTCGTCGGCCCCTGTTTGGATTCAATTTCCTGACTTGCCAATGGAATATTGGCATGATTCTAGTCTTTTTAAGATTGCTTCTGCGGTTGGCAAACCTATTAAAGTAGATGATAATTCTTTTAATTGGCAGAGGGGCAAATTTGTGCATGTCTGTGTAGAATTAGACTTCAATAAGCCTTTAAAGCAGGGTATTTGGATTGGTAAACCTAATATTGGTTTATTTCAAGCTATTCGCTATGAAAGATTGCTTGTGTTTTGCTTCAAATGTGGTATTATTGATCATCATATTAAAGATTGTATTGCTAAATCTGCTTCTCTTTCTGATTTAGAGAAGAATGATAGAAATAATACTTCTACTGAGCAGGGTAGTTCGGGTGATAGTGCTAAATTAGTTGATAATCCGCTTGCTAAAATAAGTTCCAGTGATACTAGCATTTATGGGCCTTGGATTAAAGTTGGTAGAAAGGGCAGGAGTATAAATAGACCTAGGTTTGTTGATCCTGATGATAAACCTGCCTCCCTTATGCCTTCAATCCCAGATTATGGTAGAAATAGTCATGTTATGTCTGAACTTAGCAGGAAAATGAGGAAAATACTTCTAATGTCCCTTTAAGTAAGGCTGAGGATAATATGCAAATCTCTTATGTGAGCCAACCCATCACTCATAATAGAGATTTCCCAAGGTTCTAGCCTTGTTAATGTTCCAATTAAGGTTGCTAATTCCAAGGACCTTCATCTAAAAGGTTTGGAGGAGTCTTCTGAGACTGGGTTTGCCAATGCCATTCTGACCAATCCTGATAAGCCTAAGGCTTCCTCTTCTTTTGGTAGTCTGGTTAATCAGGTTTCTGCTAATCTGATGGGTGTTAAGTAGTCCTATAATTGAGTAACCTGTTAGTAGTATTCCTTTAGAAGGCTCTAAGAAATTCAAATTGCAGCCTAGGAAGAGTAGGTTTGCGAAGACTGAGATTTCTAAAAATTTAGCTAAGTTGGATAATATCATGCAAACTAAAAAGAAGAAGAAAAGTAGGAAAGATAATGTTCAACTTAAATCTGAACTTGATTTGCTTGTTAATGCAATTCGTATTAAATTTGGTGTATATGCCCCTATAGATAGTTCTAATTCCATGCATCCTAGTGCTTCTGAAACTGTTAATATTGTTACTCATATGCATGTTGCTAAATCTGATTTGAATAGGAATAATATCCATATTAATGATCATGAAGATTCTTAGTTGGAACTGTAGGGGCCTTAGAAGGAGACCTGTAAAGGATTTTATTAGGTCTCAAATTAGATCAGGTTATATTAATTGTTTTTTCCTGCAAGAAACTCATCTTCATGAGAATATTGCCTTAGAGTTTGTTTCTTCCTTGGGTAACAGTTGGCATGGTTCTGCTGTTAGTTCTATTGGGGCTTCTGGTGGCTTATTATTGGCCTGGAAGTTCCCCGCAGTTAATGTTCAAGTTGTTTCAAAGTCAAAAAATTTGATGAATGCTGTCATTCAAAGTTGTAATGATAAACCTTGATTATTTTCTGGTTTATATGCTGATACTAATCATGTGAATAGGAATTCTCTTTGGAATTGTATGAGTAAGTTTGATTTTGCTAATATTCCCTAGCTTCTTGTTGGAGATTTCAATTGTATTATCAATGCATCTGATAAATGTGGGGGTTCCCCTTTTTATGAAAATAATAATGTTCTTTGTCTTAGGAAATGTATTAATGATTGTGATCTAACTAATTTAGGGTTTATTGGTGCTAAATATACTTGGTGTAATAATAGGAAGAATGGTCAAAGAATTTTAGCTAGATTAGACAGAGCTTTTGCTAATTCTGTTTGGCTGGATCTTTTTAGTAATTCTTCTGTTTCTCATTTAAATAGATCAATTTCTGACCATTGCCCTGTTTGTTTGAGCATTATGGACTCTGATTTTAAAAGTTCTTTCAAATTTCGGTTTCAAAATTTTTGGACTTGTTATCCTCAAGTGGCTGACATTGTTGAGGAAAATTGGAATAAAAATATTGATAGTGTATCTGCTCTAGTTTATATTCCTAAAGCTTTAGCCTTGCTCAGAAGTAGGATTTCTTATTGGAATAAATATCATCTAGGTGATTTGGAGCTTAGTTTAAGTAAGGTCCAATGCTCATATAGATGATTTTGAGTATAGAGATTCTTCCCTTTCTCTTTCTGATCTTGAGATCAATTTCTTGACCGGTTTATATAATAAAGCTAAAGCTCTTAGGAGACAAATTAACTTAAAATGGTGGGCTATGTCTAAAGAAAAATGGTTTAGAGATGGAGACCTTAATGCAAAATTTTACCATAGAATTGTTATTAAGAACAAAAGAAAGAACCGGATTTCTTTCATTAATTCTAATAATGATAGGATTACAGATTCTTCTGAAATTTGTAATTAGTTTGCAGATTATTATATTCATCTTTGGTCTTATAGTAATAATAGTGCATTCAATTCATTTGGTATTCCTGATATGAACAAAATAAATTTAGATGACCATGATGCTTTAATTAAGCCCTTTAATCTTGATGAAATCACCAGTGCTGTTAAATCCCTGGGTCAAGGCAAAAGCCCTGGTCCAGATGGTTATACTGGGGAATTTTATAAGGCTTATTGGAATATCTTGTCTAAATCTTTTATGCATGCTTTTAAGGAATTTCATGAGGGCTCTGGTTTGCCTGATGGCTGAAATAATACAGAGTTGATCTTTATTCCAAAATCTAATTCTCCTTCTTCTATTAAAGACTATAGGCATATTTCTCTTTGTAATGTTAATTATAGGATTTTATCTAAAGTTTTGGCTAATAGAATGAAACCTTTTTTGAATGATATTATTTCCATGAATCAATCTGCTTTTGTGAGTAATAGATCTATTCATGACAATATTATTGTTGCTTAAGAAGTCTTACATTCATTCTATAATTCTAAAGAGAAAAATCCTTATATTGTGATGAAATTAGATCTTGAAAAAGCCTATGATAAGATTTCATGGAATTCTATCTATGACATGCTTGGTCATCTAAACTTTCCTGTTAAGTTCATAAACTGGATAAGAAGCTGTATTAGTTCTAATTCTTTTCAGTGCTGCTTGAATAATTGTAATTCCAAATCTTTTCATAGCCAATGTGGTATTAGGCAAGGGGATCCCATTTCCCCTTACCTTTATATTGTGGTTAGTAATTTGCTTTCCTCTCTTTTAAATAAGGCTATGCATAAAGGTAAGATTACTCCGGTCAATATTAAGAATTCATTTAAAATTTATCATTTGATGTATGCAGATGACATTTTGCTGTTCTTTAGAGCAAATGACAAGTCGGTGAGAAATGTTAAGAATTTTTTTGATGCTTATGGTAAGATTACTAACCAATTGATTAATGTTAATAAATCTGAAATCTATTTTCCATGCATAAGCTTAGAGATTGTAATTATATTATTGATAAGGTTTCATGTAGACTTAACAATTGGAATATGGGTAATATTTCTCAAGCTGCCCGAATTGTTTTAATAAATTCTGTGTTGAACTCCATTCCTGTACACATCTTATGTGTTACATGGTTGCCTGAGAAAATACTGAATAAAATTAATTCTATCATTAGGAATTTTTTATGGTCCTCTAAAGAAGATAATAAAGGATTGCATCTAATTGCTTGGGAAGAAATTATTAAACCTAAGCATTTGGGTGGTCTTGGCATAAAAGATCTAAAGATAATGAGTTCTTCTTTGAATGCAAAAAGAGTTGCTCAGTTAATTTTTAAATATGATTCTATTTTTACTAACATTGTCAAAGAAAAATACTGTTTTGATTCTCCTTGGAATCTAAAACATAAGTTTAGTTGTAGTAATGCGTGGAGGCTTATTAATTCTGCTATTATCTCTCTTCGTTCTAGTTTTAAGAAAGTTATTGGTAGTGGCATAAATACTCATATCTTGTTTGATTGTTGGCTGTTTGACATTCCTCTATACTTAAAATCATCATTTATCAATGTGTCTTTGTATAATTTAAATTGTAACATGGACTGTTTGTTGGATGATAACACTTGGGATTTGGAATTGCTAAATGAATACTTTGGTAAAAATTTGGTGGAGGCTATTTCCGATTTGACCCTTCCTTATCAGCCTTATGAGGACAAATGGGTGTGGTGCCCAGATAAGCATGGGATTATTAGTGCTAAACCAGCCTATTCTTTTATATTCAATAATAAATATTCCAATCTTCCTAGCCTTAATCAGTGGAAGGAATTGTGGAAGTGTCGGGTTGCGCCTAGGGTAAAGATTTTTATGTGGAAGGCTTTACACAATAAACTTCCCACTGCTGAAATGCTATTTAGGTTTGGGATAGTCGATTCCCATTGCTGCGCCCTTTGCAGCAGCCATCAAGAATCCATATTACATATTTTCTTTGATTGTGAGGTAGCTAGGGCCCTCTGGGAATTGATTGAGGGGCGGTTTGTCGGAATTAAAGCGGTTTTGAAAATACTTGGTTTTAGCACTGTGTCGAGTACTGGGACGCTTAAGTTTCATCCCGCTGCTCTGGCGTTATGCTTAAATACCTTGTATTCTCTTTGGTTGGCCAGAAATAAGTCTATTTTCAGTAATATTAATCCCTGCTTGGATCAGCTATTCGCTAATACTCTGGCCATGACCGTACATTATGCTGATCTTCCCGGTACTGAGGGCACTTCTAATAATACTAATAAGGAAGAGTTAAATTGGAATCTGCCTCCACCCAACTGGATTAAATTTTAAACAGATAGTGCTTGATGTCCTTCAAATTGTGGCTCTTTTGCTTTTATAGGCAGAAATAGTAATGGCTTATGTTTAGTTGCTGCAGGTTTTTTTCATCATAATAATTCTATCCTTGAAAATGAAGCTTTGGCTATTAAGCATGCTTTAATATATGGGGTTAATGGTAATCTTGATAATGTCATTATTGAAAGTGATTCAAACATTGTAATTGATTCAATTAAAGATAAAATGAAATGTTTTTGGAATATCCAACGTATAATTTCTGATATCAAATTGCTTGAAGATAAGTTTGGAAACATTAAATTCAAATTTATTAAAAGAGAAGGCAATGGAGCGGCAGATGGCTCGCAAGACATGCAAAGCTCAAGGAGCAAAATTTTGTTTGGAATAAAGACTAGCCTCCTGATTTAGTTAAATTGATGTAATTTTAGTTTGTTCTGTATTTGAACTTTCGTTGTAAAAAAAAAAAAAGTTGAGAACAAGAAGCAATTCAAAATCAAGTTGGCAACACAAGTAACTCTAACAATTGAAATTTTAGGTGGCAAAATTTACATTGTGGAGTTCTGATAGATATGTAGAAACATAATAGTTCTATGACTGCAAGCACATACTCAGCAAATAGAAAGATAGGAATTAATCAATGGAGCTTCACACAGTAACGTGAGAAAAGAAGATCAAGAAAGCTTAAATAGTGCAATAACGATCACTATGGTGAAATTCTACATCACTCCTTGCTCAAGAGTCATTAAGCTTTCTTCCTGTTGATTGCTCCCAACTGAATGAACGAGGAGAAAATTTAAAGTTACTGGCACGAGATTGAAGATAACTGCAAAAATATTTGAATAAATGGAAAGTCTGCTTACTGATGATACAAAAGCACCCCCACCTTCACCGTGTGAACAGCGAAACAAGCACCAATAGTTAAATCTCGGAAGCCCAATATCCCAAACTCAAGAGCAAACGCTAAGAGAGAGAGAGAGAGAGAGAGAGAGAGAGAGAGAGAGAGAGAGAGAGATGAACCTGGTAAGGTGAGCAGTGACGGGATTTTTGTCGACAGCAAGGGCAGACAGCGGAGGAATACCAGCGGCGGGATTTTTGTCGGCAGCAAGGGCGGGCAGGATTTCTGTCGAGAGAGGGAAAAAAAGGGGAGCGAGCGGGATTTTTGTCGAGTGAGGGAAATAAAAGGGAGCGGGATTTTTGTTGGAGAGAAACTTTAGGTAGAGACTTTAGGGAACAGTTTATAGGTGTATATATATTAAGTCTAATTTAAAATATATATTAAATTAGACCGATTTTACTGAAAGCTTAAGGGAAAATATATTAAATATATATTAAGTCTCTTTGGTTAGCATCCTGATGCAGAAAAAGAGAGAGCGATATATCATCAGGGAAAATGAGTATGGGGGGTTTATGTTTTTATTGAAGACGTCTGATTATATTTAATTGATTGGATAATTAAAAATAAATAAAGCAATTACCTTGACTTAATATTTTTAAACATAAATAAATATTAAACATAAATTTTGGAACAATTTTAGGTATTAGATTTAGGAACAGTTTTTTTATTGTTCTGATTTTAAACATATAGGAATGGTTTTGGGGTATTTAATAGGAACGGTTCTTTTTTATTCCAATAGTATACTGGCTAAGGGAATAGTCTTTAAAATCGTTCCTATATATTGGCTACGGGAACAGTTTTTTTTGTGTTCCCATAGTATATTTGTTAAGGGAACGGTTTCCAAAACTATTTCTATAAGTGATGTATGGGAACACTTTTTTAACCGTTCCCAAAAGTGGCGTGGTCATAGAGCTAAAATGTAGTAGTGCGCCCCGATTGCTCATTAGATACCATGTCGCCTGCGAGCGTCGTGAATCATATGCAATGTAAGCAAAATCGATCTAAAGCTTTAATGGAGATCGATCTGTAGCAATGAATCAGGTTAATCAATTACCTCAGAGTGCGAGGCCTCGGCGGCGAGGTAGAGGACGAAACTAATGAGGCCACATAGGATGGAGAGGAAGACGAGGAAGAGAGTGAGGCAACTGCCGACGTCGCGGTGCCAGTGTTGAGTCCTCATGGAGAGGTCATCGTGCGTGATGGCCATGGCGGGCGATCGATCGAGTATGTACTTGTGGTATGAAAAGAGGAGCGGATGCAAGGAGGAAATATAGAGCTCTGCGGGAACCTTGGCGGCATCGAAGTGGGAATGAGAAAGCTTGGGAGGGGAGAAGAAGGGAGGAATCCAAGCACACATGGCTTTGCTTCATGCTTCAATTCAGGTGGTTGTGTTTGCTTGGTTTGCGGAGATGCCCAAGAGGCCGAGAACTTCCTGCTTCAGTTCAGGTGGCTGGCCCTTCCGCCTCCACCGCCGCCGTTTGGAAGAGCTTCCTGCTTCAGTTTGCACTTGGAAGAGGTTCTGCTACACTGGCTGTTCTAGCTTGCCTTCGAGGATGCCGTCGGCGTCGAGCAGAACGAGTCGATCTTGGCCATCGTTGAAGTAGCGCTCGGCGGTGATGACGTTGACGTGGAGGCTGTGCTGCATGAGTAGCTTCCCGAGCTTCCCGAGCCCTCGGTGTATAAACAAGAAGATGGGGCAGGTGACGTGGATGTTGTTTAATAAAAATTAATTAATAAATAATGGGTGGTAAGCTAGAACTTTGGGTAAAAAATGAATAAAATATTATTTTTTAAAACACGTCGGCACGCCACGTCACTGGTTTAACGGAGCTATTGACGATAACTGGATGGTAGGATTAAATTGGAATAAATTCGAAAGTACATTATTCAATTGAGACGAATAAAAGTACATGCCACAAATGTGAAAAATTCCAAAGTACATGATATATTTAGACAATTTCCCTTAAAAATATATACATAATGATAGGGGGAGCACTAAATACAAAACAAAATGTATACATCATTCTTTTTAATGTTCTCATATATCATGCTCTCATATATCCATCTATAAACTCATGCTTCATACTAATTGACAAATACATTACTTTCTGTTGCTCTTTATCGTCAATGGTTTGTCATCATCAAAAAGGGGGAGATTGTTGGCTAAAGGTTTCTTCCTCCATGCTCTATTCTCTTCATGACTATTTTGATGATAACAAATCAAATCTATTTAACAAAATTCTTGAAGTGTTCAACGCGCAGGATCGATAAAGGACAAGTCAAGTTTCACGTCTTGCGATTGATCTTGAAACAAACCAATGCGTGCACCAGAGATGGCTTAGACAAATCAAAAGAAAACATGGAAAGTCCCTCAAGTTAAAGCACGCTGAAGAACGGAATCAGAAAACAAAGCGCGCAACGAGAAGATCAAAAAGAAAAATTTCCAACCCAGGTTCGGTCGACCAGTCGGTTGATCAAAGATGGTTAAAAATCGGCAGAGGCTACTTCGATCGACCGATCGAGATAAAAACTGGCAGTGCCTGCTTCCGACTTAGATTTGTTGTGCACGTCTTAGATTTAAATATGTGATTTTTGGATATGGAGCAGATTTTGTAAAAATAATATTTGATTTTGAAGCCTTGAGTGTTCTTGATATGAGATTCTTGAACATGTAAATTGATTCTTGTTTGGAGAATTCTTGGTTCATGCTACTCTTGGTTAAACAATCATGACTTGATTCTTGAGAAGTTTTGCCTAAATGATACAACTATGTTAAGTTGATAATTAATGAATTTATTTCTGTAATTTCGGATTTATTTACCTTGAGATGCTGAAAGCTCAATTAGGCTGAAAACTGTATGCTGAATTGTTGGTTTAGGGCTGATTTTGAAATCCTGTTTGTGATGTGCATAGTTTATGGAACATAGTCGTGTAATCTATCATTTTGACCAGAAAACATAGTTTGGAAATATAGGACACACTCTGGAAACCAGATTCGGATTAAATACATCAGTATCGGGCACAACAGTAAGCTATAACAAAATCCTAAAACAAAACCTTAATCTTGGTGATCTAAATTTTAATTTGATAATTAAAATTGAGCAATGGGTCAGAATAATCTGTTATGAACTAACAAATAAAGTTATGCATGAAATAAAACCTCACGGGTTAATGACATTATGGGCCTAGGAATTGGGGTCGGGTATTGGAGTGTTGAGACACTTCCAATAAGATTGACACCCCTAAGACATCATAGGAGAGACTTGACTTAGGTCATGATGCGCCATACCTTTATGAATGGCGGAGAGGCTCATTGAGGAGCCGGCCTGCGGGCTAGGCATAGAAGGTTGGATGACTAATTCCCAACCCGTGAAACAAGTTCGGATGGGCAAATCTCGATTGTTCTGGTTAGCCTCGTGAATAAGTTCGGAGAGCCTATCCAATTATTCCCGAGATGCTTTAAAGGAATAAGTTCGGAGGGCCTACCCCATTATTCTTGTGATATCTTAAAGGGGCAAGTTTGGATGGGCGATTTCCGATTGTTCCTTCGCGTCTTGTGGAGCAAGTTCGAAGGGCATTCCCGATTGCTCCCGAGTTTCTTTATATTAGGATAAGTTCGGAGGGCCTTCCCGATTATCCTAGTATGTTTTGTTGCCTTAGGGCATGGTAGGCTTAGGCCTGTTGATCTTCACCGTTTGGGTGTTGGATGCCTCCGGGCAGGTGGTGGCCAGATGGCCTGTTAGCTTGTCACTCCCTTGTGACATTTTCTTGCTTGACTCAGGAGTTTTGTTTTATGCATCGTATCTGTGTTGTTGTATTCTCGTGAAGGTTGGTAGAACCGCTCACTGAGTTCTTTCGAACTCACCCATTGTCGTTTATTTTTGTTTTGTAGAGCCTGACCCGTGAGGTGGGCTGGAGCACTTGGCGCGGCTGGAGGGCAGAGGAGCTACATTGATCTCATAGCACTCCTAGTTAGGGGTCGTAATCGAGTCTGTAGTAATTTGTCATGCAATGTGTTTTGGCATTTCGGAGTTTTAGTTCATTGGGGACGTTTATGTCATTTATTTCGGATTCATTATTGGTGGTCTATTGGACTTGATTTATTATTTTCGCACTTTGTACTTTGCTAACTTACTTATAATGAATTCTGTTTGGTTTTCCATTTGAAATAAAATTTGTTTATTTCTTTTCACTATGTTTTATTGTTGAGTTGACATGTGCATGGTTTAGGCTGTGGGGTATAGGCACGTATACCCTGGCCGGTCACATGACCCTGAGTTGGGGCGTGACAAGTCAATAGGGAGATCCAAGTCAAGAAAGGGAATTACTTGCTTATCATTGTGGCAAGCTAGAGCATGTTAAAAGATTTTGCAAGCAATTGTTATACTCCGAAAATTTGAATAATTATTTTTCTGAATTTTTGAAGAATTTTCAAAATTTTATTATGATTGAGGGGTATTTTGGTAAATTGTTGCGATCGAAGGGCTTTTTTTTTGTAAAATATCCAAATCGGATTAAAACCTAGATTGATTAGTTCTTTTCTTAGGGAGGGGGCAGCCGTCGTGAGAAGAGAAGGTCAGGCTATCGGAGGGATGATCAGAGAGATTCGAGGTAGGATTCTTTCCTTGATTCATTGTTCTTCGTTTAGGGTGTTGAATCTGTTGGGATGAGATCGCGATCGAGTATTCCTGTCGTGGTTTTGAATCAGATCTGTGCTGTGATTTATTTTGGAGTTTTTTTGTATATTTCTAGGATGAGATTCTGCGTTGATGTCATGTCGATTCGTAGATCGGAAATTTCATGTATTTTTCTCGAGTTTTGATGTGTTTTTTATGCGTTCTTGCTTATTGAAATTTTTGAATCTGAGATGTTATTGTCGAATCGAGTTGTTTTTGTTGTTGTCTCCGTCGACGGACTGCTTGCGGTTCGAGTAGCCGGTGGATAGGGGATTTGGAGATCCGATCGGCTCCTTTAACCCTTGACAGAGTTGGATCGCGCTCGATTGAGCATTGTTCGTGCGATTGGCGGCCGCACGATAGTAACGCCCACTATCGCCGAGTGCGACATCGCCGTCGGACACGTCGATGGCGGCGGACGCAGTAGTCGCCAGGCGGGGTGTTGCCTGACGGTCGTGCGAGGGATGAAATCGCCAAAAGTAGGCGACTGACGCCCCTGCTTCTTTCGTCGCCGCTTGTCCACTATAGCGACGACGAAGATGGGTGGCGTCGGTCGGTGAACCACCATCGCCGACCAAGCGCTGTCCATCTCGTCATTCGATCGGGTCGAGTCGGTGGCGAAGGTGAAGGAGATGCTGGGAAACTTAGGTATGAGGAGATGAATAGGTTTGAATATATCAGTGTTATATTCTTGGTAAAAGTGTTATGTTCATAATAGCAGTGTTACATTAATTAAGTTGTAGCGTGTTATTATTTAAGTTATGGCAGAGTTATATTCCATATGTATCAGTGTTAGATTGTGCTTGAGTTGGTATCGGTTGTAGACATTTATAACACTGATATATCCTTTCGTAACATTGATTCAATGGGTAATAATTAAACTATCCTACTATTGTTTTAGATAGTTAGTTGGGGGCTTTGCAGTGAGTAAAATTATTCATAGTATATATGAAATTGTATCTACTTGACGCCCCGAATTTATTGGTGATGTTTGTTTCTCCAAAAGATGATCAGATTTCGAAAATAGTATTTGGTGGATTGCCTCGATTTGCGTGCCGAGCCTTAAATAATATTTTAAGCATTTTATAAAGATGGTACAATTGGGTATGGTTTTAAAGGTAATTTATTCTTGTTGACTCTCGTTGGTTCTCATTCTGACACATGTTGAATTACCCTAAACTGAAGTATTTATCTTGTTGTTCCTTCCGTTGATCTGATATTTGTTATTGTTGAAATTTTTGTTGCATGTTGTTGGCTTATTATATACATGTTGATATCATACTATATTGCATGAATTGCATCTGTAGTGATTATGATGATTAGGAAGCATGTGTAGGTATTAATGAGTTGCATAATGTTAGATTCAGATTGTTGGTTGGTCGCATTATTGATGTAGTTGTTATCGTATGTATTATATTGTTGACATCAGGCTGATAGCATTTTATGCATGTTGCTTCTATAGTTGTGAGAGTATATTGGCATGTTGTGCATTATGATGTTGTGCATTATGACCTGTTGTTGGGCGCAAGCCCAGACACTGTTGATTTATTGTCCGAGGTGTATGGGCAAGTGACACCGGTGATCACCAAATATCCACACAGGTGCGTGTGCGGCGTCGCGATGTTAGACATTGGCGGGCTATCTTTTAGATAGTCGCATCTTTAGTTGGAGTGGGCTTGAGGTGCCACTCTCGAGGTGCGAGAGTGCAGGGGAAACCCAATTGTCCACTACGCTCTTGATTGGGTGATTATTATGCATGTACGCATTGCCGGTAGGATATGTATGATTTGACGTTGTGCTACTTAACATGAGTAAATAATAATAGTTATGAGGTGCATACATTATTATACATCTGTATAGTGGTTGGTAGATGCATAAGTGTTTATCTAAGAATGAGATCACATTAATTTGTATGAGTATATAATATTAGTTGTGGTATGCACATAGTCGAATACCATGTCATCATGACATCATGGATGGTCATCTTTACCTCTTGACATATTGTGATATCCTACTTAGCTTTCCACTGATTTTTGTTATTTTTGCCTCAGATCTGCAGGTTCGAGTGGTAGCTGAAAAGGTCTAGTTAGATAGAGTAGAGAAGGCAGACTCTGACATCGATTTTCGTAGAGATGTATAAAGTTTCTTGAATAACATTTCATTATTGTAATAGATATTATTCTAATGCAAGTGGTTGAGGTTCATGTTGCAAGTTGTTCATGAAGGTTTTGGTGTGTTGGTTGATTGCTGGTTGTGCTTCTCCTAGGTGGTGTCCCTTATGAGGATTGAACCTAGGCGGGGCGTAACAAGCAATTGAAAAAGGAGCATGACATTCGCTTGGAGAAGACAATTCCAAAAATACCTCAACAAAATAGAGTTGAGAGGATGAACAAAACCATTGTGGAGAGGATTCAATGTATGCTCTCTCATGCTAAACTTCATAAATCCTTTTGGGGTGAAGTAATGAGAACGACAGTTGACTTAATCAACTTTTGTCCTTCAGCTCCTCTTGATGAAGATATTCTAGGAAGGGTGTGGATAGGGAACGATATCTCATATGATCATTTGGACATGTTTGGATGCAGGGCATTTGTTCACAAGAGGTCCAAGCTTGACGCTAAGGCTAAACAGTGCATTTTCTTAGGTTATGCACATGAAGAGTTGGGGTACAGACTATGAGATCCTATTGACAAGAAGGTTATCAGAAGCAGGGATGTAATGTTCTTTGAAAATCAAACCATTGAAGATCTTGAGAATCCCAAACCTGCTAAGGAAAAGGTGTCAGATTTCTCTTCAGAATCTTCTAGTTCTGAGAAAAGTGACACATAATGATGAGCCCATTCCTGATGATGCTAATGAAACTAATGAGCCATGAATGATCATGATGAACAACCCTCTTCTACATCACCAGATTGAGAAGATCCATCAAAAATAGAGTTTACCTTCTTAGAGATACTCTCCTAATATGTAATGCTCACTAACGGGGGAGAACATAAAAGCTATGAATAGACTGTATCAAATTAACAAAAAAAATGAGTGGTTGAAAACTATGCAAGCTGAGATGAAATCTTTGCATGAGAACCACACTTATGAATTGATGAAGCTTCCTAAGGGAAAGAAAGCATCGAAGAACAAATATGTTTTAAGATTGAAGACCGAGAACAACAATTCACAGCCAAGGTACAATGCAAGGTTGATTGTGAAGGGTTTTGGGCAGAAAAAGGGAATTTACTTTGAAGAGATTTTCTCACTTGTGGTCAAGATATCTTCTATCAGAATTGTTTTGCGTTTAGCAGCTAGCTAGAATATGGAGGATTGCTTTTCAACATGGTGATTTGGAGGAGAAAATTTACATGGAGCAACTAGATGGGTTCAAAGCTAAAGGCAATGATAATTTGGTATGCATGTTGAAGAAGAGCTTGTACGGACTGAAGTAGACACCAAGGTAGTGGTACAAGAAATTATAGTCTTTTATGACAGGTATGACAAGACGTACGTTTGCTGATCATTATGTGTTTATGAAGAAATTCTCTAATGGTGATTTTATCTTCTAATTGCTTTATGAGGATGGTATGCTCATTGTTCGTCATGATGATGGAAAGATTAGTTCTTTGAAGAAAGAGCTTGACAAGTTCTTTCCAATGAAGGACTTGCGTTCAGCTAAGCAGATCACTCCGGATAAAAAGAGTGGAAACATGTGGCTATTTCAAGAGAAATACATTGAGAAGGTTCTTGATATGTTCAACATGAGCAAGGCAAAACAACTGTTCTCCACTTGTAGGTCACTTCAAGTTAAGCTCTAAACATTGTCCTTCAAGTGAGAATGATAAAGAAGAAAGGAAGAAAGTGCCTTATGCATATATATGTCATGGTATGTACAAGGCCAGATATTGTTCATGCTGTTGGAGTTGTGACTAGATTTCTTTCAAATTCTAGCAAAGAACATACATTGGCTAGCAGTGAAATCGATACTTAGGTATCTTAGAGGCACCTCTAGAGTTTATCTATGCTTTGATGAAGGGAAACCTGTGTTGGTACATAGATGCAGATATGGCTGGTTATCTGATGATATTTACTCTAGGAAATCTACTTCCAGATACTTAATTACCTTTGCAGGGGAGCAGTGTCTTAACAATCAAAGTTACAAAAATGCATTGCCCTATCCACCACTAAGGCCGAGTATATTGCAGTTACTGAAGCAGGCAAAGAGCTATTGTGGATTAAGAAATTTCTACAAGAGTTGGATTTTAAGCAAGAGAAGTATGTATTGTACTGCGACAATCAAAGTGCCATCCATCTCAGTAAGAACTCGACTTCCACTCATGACTAAAACATATTGATGTGAGATATCACTGGATTAGAAATGCACCGAAGATGAAGCAATTTCAGTTGGAGAAGATTCATACAAATGACAATGGCTCTGACATGATGACAAAGGCTCTACCCATGGAGAAGTTTGTTGCTTTTAGAGAGGTGTCCGATATGTCAGTCTCACCCACTTAAGTGTAAGGGGAAGATTTATTGTGGTGTCTCACTTAAGTGGTGTGGGATGGGACCCACATGGTTAATTAAAAAAGAAACTGCCCACATATTTGGTCTCCCTTCCCCTATTCAAAACAAAGGAAGATACGCACCACCATCTTTTCTAGGAATTGGATTTGCAAAGATTGGATGGTTGTTTCTTCTCCGTTTTGATGATATTTGATATGTTCTTCTCACGAGCTCTACAATCTCAACGTTGTTGATCATTGAAAGGCTTCCATTCTTGTGTCTTTCTTGTAACCCATCTTGGTGAGATCATTTCATCTTTTTAATATATTGTTGCGTACCACTTTGGATGTACCCATTAATTTTATTAGTGGAAGATTTTGATTGGACTAGGTTCCATAGTTTTTTTCTTCCAATCAAAGAGTTCTCCACGTAAAATTCTAGTGTTATTGTGGTTGTGATTCGCTATTTGATTGCCCATTTTAATTTTTTCACTAAAGGGAGAAAGGTTTAGTCACTGTCTTATGGTTACCCGTGAGCCTGTGTTGATTGCTTGTGAGGCTCCCTTTTTGCCAACATTGCAGGACTCAAATATTAATAAGATGCGGATGCTTAAATATATTTAAATTTTAATGCATAGTCATCATTGTAATTCTAAAACTACATGTCACTATAAAATTAAAATACTACTTCATAAATAATATGTTCCACCAATTTTATTATTATTTATATGGTACTTCCATTAATGTTTTTGAACTTGGGTCAAAACATTGTACCAGTTGGAGCACTAGTTCATTAATTTGATCTTTTTTTTAAAAGAAGTTCATTAATTTGATCTATTCGACCATTTTAACTAATTAATCTAAATAAAAAATACAAGAAAATTTATTCAATTAAGCCATATTTGATCCATCCATCGATTTTCATTTTAACTATGAAATTTATGCTAATGATATTGACTAATGATGAATGTCCCACCTAAACTAAGTTTAGCTGATAAGAGTTTTTTTTTGGTTGTAGTACATATCTTGGGATCAAATTCCATCTTCATCACTTATTTGATGAAAAAATTCAACCAACAGTGATTAACTAGATACTGCATTTTTTCTATTTTCTTTTAGTAACATTAAACTCTTAGTTAGACTGAAAAATAGTAAATTAATACTTCTATAATATTATATCTGACATGCTAATCATATATAGATATTTTCTCATGTAATATTTTGTCCTTTATTTATGACTTTATAATTCTTTTGTCCTTTATCTAGAAGTGGGGAAGGAAAATATATGGTCCCAAATCATTTGGACTTTAGGGGTGCATCTTTTTCTTTTAATCTTTGGTGGTTCTTCTTTCCCTTAGTGCTTAATTTCTTACTCCCAACTAAAATTCACACAAGTAAAATATTTCATTCTGCAAAAGGTGAAGTAGTTAAACTGAGGATTGAAATAAGTAATTCAAATTCAATGAGATCAAATAAGCACAAGAAAAAGAAAAATATTCAGATACACAAACAGGTGTTTGAAACTGTACAAAGAAAATTGCAGATCTGGCAATCTCCCCTTCACATCTCAGAATAGTTTCTTTTCTGAACTTGAGAATCTTTAGACTGTGATGTAAAACACTTCCCAATCCTGCAGTTGTTGCAGCTAATTAATTAAAATCTAAATTGCATAAGTCTTCCTCTTATACCACATGGAATTAAAGAAAGTGCTGCATAGCAGTCTGATGAAGCAAAAGAATCAGTTGGATACTGATATACTGAGATTTTGCAGCAAAGCAGTTGCAGAGAAAAGACAGTTTGGAATAAATTATTCACAGTAGGATTTATTTATTGATTGACACTTCAATCCAGATCCCAAGATTGGAGATTTTTTTACATTTTATCTCAAGTGTGTACATACAATTCTCCATTTATTTTACATTCTATCTTAAGACTATCCCTTCTTTTTTTTTTTTCTTAAAATAAATCTTAAGACTATCTAACAATTCTTACCACTATACTGAAATTTTCAGGATTTATCTTCTCCTATGTTCTCCTATCTTTATGCCTTTAATCCTCTCCTATCTTGTACTTAGCTCAGAGCATGAAGGGCCCATGCACATGACTCTTTATATCTCTGCCTCTCTCACCCTATCAGCAATGATCACATTCCTTGGATCCATTAAAATTTCACTCTCACAAGTGCAACATAAAAAAGACCACATGCTTTTCTTAAACTAAAAACCTTTTATGAGATCACAAAGGCTTCTTTATACTGCATAACTCACTATTACATGTCCTTTTGGTACTGAAGTGCTAAATTACAGTCAATATCACTCAGTTAGGTGAAACCAAGACTCTATTTATACCTACCTATCTCCCTCCCTTTCCCCTCGAACAAATCAAGACCTTCTCTTCTTATCCTCCCCCTACTCACACTCTGTGGCTTCAATGTAATCATTCTTCTTCTGTGATTTGCTCATCTTCATTTTCATGTATCAGCCTATCAGGTTGGAGTAAATGACTAAACATCTCTAATTGTGCAGGGGAATGGCTCTACTTGAGATTCTTCTGCTTGCTCTTGCCTCATTACTCTCATCAGTGGATGCATACCGCGGAGGATGGATTAGAGCTCATGCCACCTTTTATGGAGGAAGCGATGCTTCAGGGACAATGGGTATGAACATGTTCTTGAACATCTTTACTCAGATTGTGCATTGAGCTTTTGAGATAAATAATCACTGGAACTCTGACATTGCAGGAGGAGCTTGTGGGTACGGAAACTTGTACAGCCAAGGATATGGAACGAACACCGCAGCCCTGAGCACCGCCCTCTTCAACAGCGGCCTCAGCTGCGGCGCTTGCTACCAAATCATGTGCGTGAACGAGCGTCGCAATTGCTTGCGAGGATCCATCGTGGTGACGGCGACCAACTTCTGCCCGCCAAACAATGCTCTGCCCAACGACAATGGCGGGTGGTGTAATCCGCCGCTGCATCACTTTGACCTCTCGCAGCCGGTCTTCCTCCACATCGCACGGTACAGCGCTGGAATCGTGCCGGTCGCATATCGCAGGTGGGTGGTCCATCAAAAAATGATGCATTTTTTCCGCTTTCTTTGTTCTTATCTTTCGGTATAATTTACTTTTGTCTGGTAATACTTCTTGTTCTTGTTCGAAGTCATGAGCATAAAACACTTTCTTATACTTTTGAGACCATAACATGTCACTTTCTTTTGGATGTTGATGCTCTCAGTGGAAGCAAATCCCTGAAAGCTGGTAATTTTTGCTGCATTCATGCATCAAGAATTGTCCTGTTCTTCATGCATAAGTTGGTGCTCAGTTTGATATACCAATCGAATTAATGTTCTTTGGATATGAATTGATTGACACATTGTTGCAAGATATGATTCTACTTCTAGTAGGCACTTTTTGTAACTTGTAAAAACATAGACAAGGAGATGATGAGATAGACTAGTACTGCAGTAAGTCAATCTGATTCTCCTCTTCTTGTTGCAGCACCTCTTACTTTCCCCCCCAGCACATGCAATGTCTTGTTCTCTTCTTTTTCCTTACTCCACTCCATCTGTCTCTTTCCACTGCTCTAAAAAAATCAAATCAAATTAAGATCTCCTATCTTTCTTCGTCTTCTTCATGAACTTATTGGAATGGTGCTGCAGGGTGCCATGCAGGAAGAGAGGGGGCATCAGGTTCACCATCAATGGACACTCCTACTTCAACCTGGTGCTCATCACCAATGTCGGGGGAGCTGGAGACGTGCATGCGGTGTATGTTAAGGGATCCAGAACCAGGTGGCAGTCCATGTCGAGGAACTGGGGACAGAACTGGCAGAGCAACACCTTCCTCAATGGCCAAGCCCTCTCCTTCAAGGTCACCACAAGTGATGGCAGATCTGTGCTCTCCTACAATGTAGCTCCCTCAACCTGGTCTTTTGGCCAAACCTTCACCGGCGGCCAATTCCGCTAATTAATTCACATATATATAGAAGTATTAGTGTCGCTCAACAGCGAAGAAGATTCATGGAGCCGATCGATCTCAGATGGATGATGAGACTTCTTGTTGTAGTGGTGGATTGATATGTAGAAGGGCTTAATTATTTTACGTAGTAGGGCTTTCATAATATGAAGTATTGGATTTGTGTAGGCCTTCCAAGTTTAGAGGGAACTACTTCTCTCTTTAAGGTGTTAGAATCGTGTAGGAAATTAAGGAGCTTCTGAACTCTGAAGAGAGAGCTCCTTTGTTGGTCATTGAATTCATGTTATTTCTGAATTGGCCATATATATATATATATACATGTTAAACATTACATGTGAGCTTTCTTGTGATGGAGTTAATTTTAATGATATATCATTCAGTTCTACCTTATGCTTTTTATTTGATATGCTTGGAATTGTACGCATAACGAAGATTAGGAATGTTAGTGAACTCACTATAACACAATCGGCTTATAGAGAAACAAATTTAGAGACGAATTAGATTTTTATTTTTAAATCTTCACATTTAGAAATTAATAAATATAAAATTTATTCCAAATGAGTATCAAAAGATCTATCTAAACAGATTAATTAAGTGAGACTCTATTATTATTGTTTCAGATCAATTAAGTACTCTATTGCTGCTGCTTCTATAGATCTTTAGAGATTAATTTAGAATAAAATTTGTGTGTATTAGTTTCTAAATGTGAAAATTTAAAAATAAAATTTTAATTTGTCTTTAATTTTGTGTCGCCGTAGGCCGGTTGTGTTGCAGTGATTGAATTATAAATTTGATTACTTGGTGTAATTTTAGCTAGGTAGTGATCATGATCCCCTTTACTCAAAGAAAAGTCAAATGTGGTTAGTATTAATACTATATTAATCACTGTAATTAAGAGATTATGGAAACACTAGCATTGCTCTCTGTTAAATGACAAATTAAATAAAAGGATCCTAGTGTATAGTTGGTTTTCTCAATGTGAATTCACCCATTGCTTGTCAAGCCGTGCTAGGCACGATCCATATTTTCAAATGGACACGACCCATTGCTTGGAAATGAACACAATATGATATCTTCAGTATAAAATCTCTTTATGACTTTTAAATTTCAAAGGGCTTCTTGACCACAAAGCTAAATATATCTAGCAACCTAATTGTTCGTCGGTTTTCTCCTTGCATAGTTGGTTGGTGGAGAGGAAATGACTTGTAACAAAAGATTGCCTTCTCGCTCGGAACATTCAAACTTCTCCATTGTGTATTCTATGCAATCTACAAGACGAATCACATCCACACCTATTTGAAGCTTGTAAGTACACTTCGGATGGGTGGAAGAAATTTTTGGAAATGCTTCACTTACCTATCTTTCCGTTGGAGTTCAAGCCATGGGAAACTAACCCATCAACTTCTTCAAATAGAATTGCTGAGCCTTTCCGTTCTTTTCGACTTGTGATGATTTGGAGGTTAAAAATTTGGCACAAGTGAAATCTAAGAATATATGAGAACAAAAGTCGCACACACCTGGGACTTGCTTCTGAGACTGCTGCCTTTGTTCCCCTCCTCCCCTGATATCTCACTATTGAGTTGTTGTATTTTTTCTCTATCTTTGAACACTCTTCCCTCCTCCCACTTGTATTCTCTTCATAACTACTCTTGAATTGCAATACAATTCAAGTTCTTTGTTCAAAAAAAAAAAAGGGCAGCCCAGCCCGACACGAGACCTACCTCTTCGAGCTTGAGCCAGCCTAGCGCCAAGCCTAACCTATGCTAATGCCGACCTCCCGTGACGAGCTCGACACGCGTGCTGTGCCTGGAGCTCGAAATTTTTCAAATAGGGCCAAGAACGATCCTTTTTGCACTGGGTCCGTGCCACCCATGGTCGGACCCGACCCATTGAGGAGCACTACAAAAATTTAACTATAAATGAAAAATCGACACTTGACAAATGCCGAAAGTTAACTCTCAACGCTTTTGAATACGACTAAATGGAAGCCAAAAACAATGTACTAATAAATTTAGAGTAATGATTTCAATTATTGACACAGATATTTAAGTATATATCTGCGTCTTTTTCACAAGCGCTGGTAACTTATATTTCACATATTTCGTTCTTTTAATTTTATTTTAACTGATGTAGGATTAAATGCTAATGTTTAAGCAAAAAGAAATTTATTTAATGTTATTGTGAATTAAACATATGAACTAATAAAAAACAAGTGATAATTTTTAAAAAGTTGATCGTGTTTTTTTAAAAAAATATATATATTTACAATATAATATTATAATTACAAAAAATTAAAAACTACCTAGCACCATAAATCCCTCTTTCAAACTGGCACCCGTGATTTCAAACAATCATTTCTCTCACTTTGATAGTGAAAAATCTCACCTAAAAGGAAAAGTGATGTGGCCCCACCATATTAACATTCTCAAACCACCTACCCAAACGTCAACAAAAAGATCATTATGACATCATCTGAGAATTGAGTTTTGATAGGAAGGGGGAGGGGTGAGGAAAAAAAACTAAAAATTTGATTAATCAAAAAATTAGTACGAAACCGAGTAGAAGTTTTTGGTTAACCGATCTAATTAATGGTTTCGATTTCTATTTTTTATTTTTTAAATTTTTGATTTTGGTTTTTAAGTATCGGTTAATCATTAGTTCACGATTAACCATTTCATATATATATATAATATTTTAATTTTTACATCTTTAATTTTTTTATATATTTTTCTCTCTAAAATTTATATACATTAAAGTATATTTAAATTATATTTCATTAAAGTATAAAGTAAAAATATATATTTGATATATATTTAAATTTATATAGAATTATATATATTTTAATTATGAATAAGTATTAGGAGAGACAAGTTTCTAAAATACTATAATACAACCTATTTTTACTAAACAGAGAATTGAATTTCATATTAAACATATTCAATTCTTGCAATTGTTTATGAGGATGTTATTCTTTTGACTTTTTATTTATGAATATTATGTTTGGTTAAGTATTTTCAACAATTGAAATGAGTTTTAAAATTTGTATAATTTTATTATTTTTATATGTTAAAATTTTTATTGATTAATAAAAAATTATTGGTTAATCGAATCGCAAAATTGAAATCGAAGTATGGATGAACCGAAGTTAACAGATCGATTTATCATTAAAGATGTTGAAAAACCGATATTAATGGATGGATTTAAAAAATTATTAATGGATTAATTAACCGATCATGCTCACTCCTAGGAAGTGGAAGGGAAGGACCTAATTAGCTTTGGAATGCTAATGTCCCGTTGTAATTTTTTTAAACAAAGATAAAAAATCACAATAGGTGACCATACTAGGATTTGAATCTTAAATTTCTAAAAAATAATACAAGATGTTATCATTAACTGTGCTACTCGACGATGCTCAGTTGTAGTTACGTTATTATCCTGATTGCTTGAATCATTATAGAGTTTGATTTTGAGAGCTGCTTCCGCCTCAACCAAAATGATATTACGCTAAATGTGCTTTATAGATCAATTTTTTAATATTTTCAAATCTATCAAAATCTTTACTATAACTTAATTATTTCATCGATGTTTAATTGTCTTTCTTACACAGAGATAGCAACAAAAGAGGGATGATCGAAGGCAAAGATTAATTATCTAACTCTCTCATTCCTATCTTATCTTAGTGAGGAAAATAGCAAAGTAAGAGGAAAACCAACAACACATTACCAGTAGCAACCTCCTCCCATCTTTGTAAAGTGGTTTCCCAATTGTTGTTACTCCAGCATCTTTGCAGGCATTGGGAAGTGCAAGTTTTTCGTCTCTTCTCAAAGCATCTTGATTTTTGCTAATCATTGAACCTAGGGATGTGATCGTGTCTAGGGATGTCGGGACGGGGCGGATACGGGAATACCTACCTGCTATTTGCCCCACGAAATAAACGAATACCCGCTATCGGTACTCCAAATTTTTACTAATCATTGAATTTGGAGGATGATGCACCTAAACCTCTAATTGTCATTCCTAGAGTTTTAAAGAATAATGTCATTTGATCATTTATGTAAATTTAGATAATAAGTTACATACAGTAAATGGTGATATCCCCATCAAATATACTTGTGGCAGTTGAACCAATTTGTGGGGCAAAATATTTATCAAATCCTAATGAATTAAATACTGCTTCCATGAATAAAGCAATTTGTGGGGCTAATAAAATCAAATAATCAATTCCACTTCCCCAACTAGAACCAATTTGTGGCAGTTGAACCGTCTGCTTCTGTGCACCCATTTTTGGGGCTAATAAAATCAGAGAACTCTGAAAAAGGCAATGGTTTTAATGAGGCCCATCTGGCCATTTCTCTGGTCCTTGCAATCATAGTAATTGTGAATTGACAACATTTCTTGATTAGGCCAAACTATATATTTATTTGACAAGAGGAAAACCCAACTTAGCTGTGCACACTGCAGTTTCTGGATTCAGAATGCACTGTGAATCAACAACATTTCTTGATTCGGCCAAACTATATACAACAAGAAAACAAAGCTGAGCTGTACACTGTAGGTTATGGATTCAGAATACTATTTGAGGGGAGACATGACGTTCTTCTCAAACACTCTCATTTAGTGGCACTTGGCTGCAGGCTCCACAGATCATGAAGAGAAGAAAGAGTACATGAACTATCATTTAGTAGGATTTCTCTGCATGTTATTCAGTAGGATTTGTAATGGAAGAAAAACTGAGGTATTGATTCTCTTATTGAGGAACTACATACAAAATGAGCAGGCAAGAAAATTATAAACTGTCATTCAAGAAAAATATATATATATATATATATATATATATATGTTTCGTATTCGCGAAGCCTACTAACCAAGGATAGATTGCTCTGTCGGAGAATTTTTGTTGATAACCAGTGTGTTCTATGTAATGCCAATGCCGAAAACCATCGGCACCACTTCCTCAATTGCACCTACACCATGTTGGGTTGGTGTTTGCTAAACGAATACTCCATCCCCCTAGACTTCACGCCGTGAAACCTGTTCCGACCACTCTCTTATACTCGGAACTTTGGTTCTGACTTATTTGGTTAGAACAAAACCGAGGGATCTTCCAACAAGAAAATCAAAGTGCACACAAGCTCATAACTACAGCGGCATGCATGATTCTTAGCATCCCTCATGCAACGCTCTTAACGCCCCCTTATTATGTCTTTTTCCTCCTGACAGATGAAGCCTTAGCCTCCTTATGCGTCCACTGTCTAGTTTTTAATTTTCATATATTTTATGTTTCTTTCTCCCCCTCCCCCCTTATATATTTTATGCTTTCAATCAAAAATATATATATTAAGTTTGATAGGATCATCCTCATAGTTATCAAACCTAGAGGTGGACCAAGTGATCCGAACGGGTTGGAACGGACCCAGCTGCCTTTTCGGTCAGGGTCGATCTTTAAATCCGATTGCAATCAGATGTGAATTGGTTGGTTTTTTGCAGAACTGAGTGACCCAACTAGTCTGATTGAAATCGACTATAACACTGTTGAGTTTTATATATTTGGGTAAAAACATGTATATAGCTCTACTTCTTGGTTCAAACTGTAGACTTACAACCAAAAATAGCTTTGTACCAATATGCTATTATTATTTTATTGACATTAATTAAGCATCATTATATAAAATATATTAAAACACTAGAATGAGGTTTAATGATTAGAACTAATTGATCAACAATATAATAATGTTATTTGCTAAGTGCATGTTTTAGATCAAAAGTAATTTTTATTATCTAGGTTTTTTATTTTTATATATTTTCAATTAGTATTTTTATTTCTTTCCCTTATTTTTACATATTATATTGTTAAAATATTATTTAAAAACATGCGATCATACTAGTGTTCGACTGATCCAACCAATAAACCAGTGACCGAATAGCTTGGTCAGGTCAACGTCCAGTCTAGTTGCAACAACTTATGAAGTGATTTGATCTAGATTTTCTATCATTTCCTCTCACATGTGAATCCTAATCGAACTAAAGTTGACCAAAGCTGGGGGTCTGAATTACTTGATTTTAGGATGTTAATTTTTCTAATATTAACACTAGTTTATGCCATACAAAGTTCGGTAAGGAACTTAAGCTAATAGAGAAAGGTTCAGTATGAACTTTTCATATTCTATATAAAGGAAGAAAACAAGAAATCTTTGACTTCGAGCTTTCATTCCTCAATCCATTTGTTCGTTCTACCTGCACCCTTGTGCTTTAGATTATCAGAATGATAATGCTATACCTCGTATCATATATAGCTAACTCCTTAAAATCCTTTTCCCAAAACAAGCTAACCTCTACCAGGAAATCAAATGATGATGCTATACCTCGTATTCCAAGTAGAAGCATAAATTGCCAATTAGTTATCAGAATGGAAATTTAATGTGCAATACAATAATTATAATCCCCTGATAATGGAAATGTAATGGAAATTGCTGATTTGTTTATATATTTAATAAATCATGCAGCAACTGTGTTCCGTATTTATTAAATCTAGTAATGGTGCTGAGTTGAACATATCTTGTCCTGAGCACAAGCAGAAAGTTATCTTAAGTCCTCACACTGTGATGCATATGCATTCTCCAACTCTTGTCTTGTCAGCAACTTGGTGGAACCCAGTAAAGTGCTAGAAGGGATAGCGATTTCATCTGGCCGAAAAGGTCTAACTGAAAAGTAGCTTCCAAGAGATTTTATGGTTCTTTCAACAAAAGTTGATCTTGATGGTATATAATCTTTCATTCGGCATAGAAATTCAACATGCGAACGTGCCTGAATAAAGAAATCAGTGAGTTAGAAGATATTAGCATTTAGATATCTACATTCACTTATCTGAATTAAATCTAAAAATTCAAGTCATTACTTAAGTAGAACTAAATTCACAGTTGTTTAATGCAGAAAAGGTATAACAGAGTGGGGTAAGGTTTTGTTAGCTGTGCGTGCAAATGTTGGGTAGAGTGTAAGTTTTCCTTGTACATGTCTTGTAAATTCTTTTTGTACAGCTAACCATTCTAATACTGTTTTCAAGGAACGTGTTCCCCTCTTTTCTCAAAAAAAGAAGAGCTACTACAGAAACAAAAGGCAGAAGTACAACCAAGAGAAACAAAATGATGGTAGCAAAAATACTTTAGTAGGTTTCTTAAAAAAAACTTCAGTAGGAACTAAAGAAATAATATATGGCTATGGAATGGAAATAACTGCCAGAGATTGTAAGATTATGAATCAAACTTATGTTGCTATTAATTGATGTTGAATTTGATTGGGTGACCTCTTTTCACAAAAGTGTGCCATCAGAAAATCATCACATCTATACATTTATGATTTATGTGTTAATGCTTCCTCTCATGTGTGGACAACTAAGCTGTATGAGAATGATCCAATCTATAAGTTTATGTTCTCAACACTTCGACTAAACTACCTAAGCACAACATGTGCACTGTCTTAACTGGGGAATTTGTTTTTTTTTTAATTATCGACATTAGCAGGATCTAACTATGCTACATTGTGCTTTGAAACCATGTCAAATTTGATTGCTTAAGCCCAAAAGCTTGAGCTATTATAAATGAGCTCAATCTATACAATTATATATTTCTAACAATTAATAGTAACTGTGGTCACTAACACATGACATAAAATGTTAAGAAAGTTTTGGCAAAATCATAAACACGAGAAATTGGCAAAACCATAAATATGATTGAGTATTTAGCAAAATCATAACTTTTTTGACATTTACCCAAATTACCCCTAAGAACCCAACCCCTTCACTAGTTTGACCCATTCTTTTGAACCGGATTTTAAGGACTTAAAAAGTCCCCAAGTGATCTAAAATTGGTAGTTAGACACTTTTCATCTAAGTCCCTAAGTACGCCATTTGGATGTTAAATTGAGACATTGATATCAAAATGATGATAAACATATTTTCTATTGGAATTAATCGCCAAAATAACTATTTACAAAACAAAAAAATAATATAATTTCTTATCAAATGTTTTAGCAGTAGTAGTTTTTGTTTCCCTTTTTCCGTGGTCTGTTGGATGATAATGCCTCAAGAGAGTTTGACTCTAAGGAGGGCGTAAGACACTAGCACTCCAAGGGTAAATTCTTTTACCTTATAGAAAATAAGATATGAATCCTTTTTTATCATGGTTATGTTTGGAAATTATAGTTGTGGAAAATATTTCTTCCAAAAATCTTTATAACAAAGAAGAGTATAATGAAAAGCTAAAAAAATGATATTACAACTTAGAGAGATGGCATCTCTTTTTGCTAATGGCTCAAAATAAAAAGGCAAAAAACAAACATAAAGCAAAACATACCCTCAATTTATCATATCAAACTTGTTACATAAGACATGTGAGAAACAATGATAGTGCATCAAATAAATAGGAAATCCATTATTTGAACTATTCTACTTGAATTTTTTTTAAAAAGACTCCAATAAAACTAAAATGTCAAGTGATTTAATGTGATAACCAAAATTTGATTAAATTTATTTTGGTTTTATAGCAGGAAAGCGTGGACTTAAGTTAAACGAGTTAGCGGAGTTTTCGGGTCTAATTTGGGTAAGCTTTTGACGTAGAAAGTTTTGAGAAATTTTATTTATGTTATCTCTGTAATTTAGCATGCCATGGTGAGAGTAAACCTCGAGACAAACTCACCAGTTCGATCGGAACTCGAATCGGACTTAAAATGGATTTATAAATTTTCTAGTCGAGTTAAAAGTGGGGGAGGGGGGGGGGTAAAATAGTAATTCGGCGTATCAATTAACCCCTAGAATCTATTTATCACCTGGGTTGTACAACTGGGGCGCCGCACAGCACCCGAGGTACCAAGGAAGAGGCGTCGGCAGTAGGAGGGAGGCGCGAGTCGGGGCCGGTTTTCGCGAGTCCGCCGGACTAGATCGTCGGGAAACCTCGTCTTTCTTCTTCCTCCTTGTTTCCTCAAGCCGGTGAGTGGTTTAATTCCCCTCCTCCCTTATTCATGGATCCATGCCCGCCCCCCCCCCCCCCTCCTCTAATTTTCGTCAAGGATTTTCACATCGTATATTCTAGGTTCTTGGTAAATTAGGAGCTTTCTTGTTGATGTGTAAGATTCACATCCCTTTATCTATTCTCTTCTATCAATTTCCCAAAAATTTCTGTATAGAGAGAGAGAGAGAGAGTTAAAGGATGGAAAAGGAGATATTGTACGGGAGAAAAAAAAGGTGATGACGTACGAGAGAGAGGAGGAAGAAAGGAAGGGAGAAAAAGAGAAGAAGAGAAGAAGAATTTTTTTTTGATTTTTGATTTCTGAAATTAATTAATAAATAAGAATAGAAAGTTTATTTATTTGGATTATCTAGAATCGTCGGATAAAGTTGAGATGAATATGAAAGTTATAGGATTTCGTGTTCTGAACGCGATGGTGGTGGTCTGATTTATGATCAGAGGTCGTTTGATAGGTCTTTTGAATATTTTCAGTATTAATTGAGATGGTTAATATATTAATTTTGGCTAATTTCGATGTATGAGATAGTTGTTATTGATCATATAGTTAACTGGTTTAAACATAGTAAAAATTAAGGTGTTGTTTGGTTAGCGAAAACTATTTTCTGGTTTGGTTTCAATGAAACTGAAAACTTAGTTTCGGTTTCTAGTTTTCAATTTTCTGAAAACGCGTTTGGTTAATGAAAACAATATCAGTTTTAGTTAGTTGAAACCCGTGAATATTTATTTGGTTATAAAAAATAATATTAATTTTCCTTGAACATTTTTAGTAGTAGTTAAATGTATAGTTAGTTTACAAAATTAAATGTTTGTTAATATGGTTACAAAATATTTATATGATTTAATTAATTAAGTTATTGGTAATTTAAGATTTTTTTGTTCAATTAGATATAAAAATTAATTAATAGTTATTATAAAATTTCAAAAAAAATAAGTCCAATGATCTAAAATTAGGTTTGATTAAATTATAAATAGACCAACTTTAAGAAAATTGAGTTATTTAAAATTTGGGTTTGAGTCAATTAGATATAAATTGGTTTAATTAATTTATAAATTTAAGATAAAAGTTAGAGTTGAAAATGATGATTTTTTTTTAAAATTAGACATAGTTTGATTTATTTTTAAATTAATTAATTTTATAAAAAAAAATATTTACAATTACAAAGTTGTCACTGCATTTTGATAACGAAACCAACAATTTCGAAACCACAGAAAACAACATTTTGGTGTTTTCATTTTTATTAAAAAAACTGGTTTCGTTTTCATTCTGCTTTCGATTCAGTTTCATGAAAACACTGAACCAAACACGTTTTCGTAAGCAGTTTTGGTTTCAGTGAAACTGAAACTATGAAAACAGACTTGGTTTCGCTAACCAAACAGGCCCTAATACTCTCAAGTGCACAGGTTGTATGAGTTCTAGTTTCCTTTTTGAATTGAATGCTCACTTTAATTGTTTAAGCACATGCCGCCCCATGTGGCTCATTGTGTCCTCCCTTAGCTGGACAAATTAGGCCTTCACTTGATTTGATATCATCACATTTAGATTCTATTTAAGTTAGTTGATTCTCTCCTCAAATTGTAGTACTTAATTCCAAGTTCCAACTATTACATTTATGGAAATTAAATCTTATGAAGTTCTGAAAATATTTGATATGAATTATTTTATTCTGTACAAGCACTGGTTGAAACTAAATCTCATGAAGTTCCTTAATATGAGTTGCTTTCCTGTGCATGTACTGTTGTAAATAACCTCATGGGGATCTCTTTAATACAAATTGCTTTTACTGTTTGAAGATGAGATAAATCTTTAGCATGAACCATATGTGAACATTGAGGGTCCTCGGGTGTTAATGAGGCATGGGGATGCTATATTTACTTTCTTTTACTGCTATATAAAAATGGTTGGTTGATTTATGTATGTTTGGGTTGGCTTGCAATTGTGGACCGAGAAGCTCGTCAGTCGCCACACTGGCGA
This sequence comes from Canna indica, assembly GCA_034359265.1. Classification (NCBI taxonomy): domain Eukaryota; kingdom Viridiplantae; phylum Streptophyta; class Magnoliopsida; order Zingiberales; family Cannaceae; genus Canna; species Canna indica. The sequence goes on from CP136891.1 coordinate 29,136,063, forward strand.
CCGACTCGGGTGGCGTGAGCGGGAAGTACGCTGAGACAGAACAGTAATCAGCGCCCGACTCGTAGGACCAACAGGTCCCTAGATTATTGGACTGACGGGTCCCTAGACCGGGAAGCTCGTCAACACCACCACACTGACGACCGACCCGAGTGGCTTGCTTGGATGGTTGGATATTTACATCATGTTTATATTTCATTGTACTTTTGGATATGCTCATTATGATTATAAATGGATGGTTGGATATTTGCATCATTATACTTGATGATATTTACATCTCACAAGAGTGGTGATTATTAGGGCTGAAAATCGAGTCGAACCAGTCGGGATCGACTCGGAAATTGGTGAGCAGGACTCGAATTCGATGTTGGTTAGAGCCGAATCCGATCCTAGTATAAGGTTCGACCATTTACTCGAGCCGAATATGAGCAAGGGTGAGTTCGGCTCGATAACCCCATCAAACTACTCGTCTTCTTCCCGAACCCTTCGCAAAGTATTCACTCGAAGTCGCTCGAGCTGTTCGGGAAGAGCTCGACTACTTCGATCAGCTGATACTGTCGATGTATCATGCTGCTTCATGCAAAGGGTTCGCCGGTTCAGATCTGCCATTACTTCTGTTCCATTCTCAATAAATCCTTTGCCCTAATTTTTCTAGAGAAGTTCAAGCGCCGATCGGCGAATTTGGAGTTGATCAGAAATCATTCTTCATCTTCGTGGAGTCCAAATCACTAGCCGATGAAGAAGTTGAAGAGTATTTCTCGATTCCAAGAAGATCTACTCCTGTAATCGTGTAAGTTTCAACTTTGAAAATTCAAAGCAAATGTTTCGCACGATTGTAATCTGAATCTCTATAAATAGTTGGCCATTTGGCCTCCAGTTCTCGCAATCTCCCATTCTCCCTTATGTTCGGTTGGTTAACCTAATTTAGGGTCCCTAAACTATTGTCGGGCAACATCCTCCTTCCATTTCTTCACTCTGTAATCACTAAGCAGTGAGGCAGTGAGCAAAATTTTCTCCATTTGCAACATGCCTAACTCAGATAATGGTAAACAGTGATACTAAATTTTTGTTTTGTTATACTGTAAATTATAACTGTTATATTGTGATTAAATTACAGTATGTAATCATTTTTACTATTTTGTTATTTTGTTTTTGAGGTGTTGCGTTGCTTGGGGATAATCTAAACATGACACCGGGACTACAATATGAAGCTGGTGAAAATTCTGCCATTGCCAATTCAAGCCAAGAGGCTCCAAACACGACTCCAGGACCACAATCCGAAACTGGGAATGACGATACTGCTACTCCGGAAAAGAAAACGAAAAACATCTAAAGTTTGGAATGAATTCACTGTAGTCTCGATGAAGGATGGTACCAAAAAAACCAATGCAACTATTGTCGGGCTCGTCTAGCTTATCAAAACACTAGCTCAACAACACATCTAAACAAACACATGCTCACTTGTGGAGTTCGCTTGGCTACTATTCAGGAAAAAGTCAGTAGGTCTCAGCACTCCCTACTATGGAACCTGATGGAAAAATAGGTAACTTGACATCATTTAGATACGATAAGGAAAAAGTTAAGAGACATAATTGCAAAATTGATAATTGTCCATGAGTATCCCTTTAGGATGGTTGAGCATGCATTCTTTCTACCAATGAAAACTTTGAATCGTAAATTTGAAAGCATGTCAAGATTGACTATTAGGGCTGACTGCATGAAGATATATGCTTTAGAGAAGAAAAAAATCAAAGTTTTGCTTGGTAGTGTTGATAGGATAAGTCTTACTTCTGACTTGTGGACTTCTAACCAAATTATTGGTTACATGTGCTTGACTGCCCATTTTTTAGACAATGATTGGAACCTCCAGAAAAGAGTATTGAATTTTATTAGCATGCCACCCCTCATACTGGTCTCATGATTAGTGATAGTATTTTCTCTTGTCTAAATGATTGGGGCATCGAAAATAAAATTTCAACAATCACTCTTGACAATGCTTCTTCAAATGATTCAGCAGTTAGACATTTAAAAGATAGTTTTACTTTGAAGAAAAATCTATTTTTTGGTGGAAAAATATTCCATGTGAGGTGTTGTGCTCACATCCTCAACATCATGGTTCAAGATGGATTGATTATAATTCATGACATTATTTCTAAAGTTCGTGAAAGTGTTAAATATATTAAGGGGTCACCTGCTAAACTTCACAAGTTTAATGAAATTGCGAGATAATTACAACTGTCCAAGCTTTGATATGCACTGGAGATTGGCTGAAAAATGATTGCAAAATTATCAACTCTACTTCTTATATGGTAAATTTAGAATATTTAGTTAATAATTTTTTATGTTGTTTCTATTATTATCTTTTTAATTATTATGACTAATGTATGCTACTGTTATTGATAGGGCAAAGAAGAAAACCTGGAGACTTGAGTGTTGTCTTGGATACTTCTTTTAAGAGACTACTGATATTATGACTAATGTATCTTTTAATTATTATGACTAAACTCTACTTCCTTTAACTCTACTTCTAATGTATGTTTTATTTTGGAGACTTTAGTTTTAGAGACTGTTTTGGAGAAGACTTTATTTTTATCTACAGTTGTTGTTTACTGTTTATTGTTTACTGTTTAGTTTTAAACTGAGAAAAGGATGTTTAGTTTTAAACTGATGTTTTAAACTGAGACTTTAGTTGCTGCATGCTCAACAAGACATGAGTATGACTGTTCACTGTTCAAGTAAACTCAATATGATGTTTAGTTTACTTTATTTTAGTTTAGTTTGCTTTAGTTTTATGTTCAGGTAAACTCAACATTCAGTGTTCAGGTAAAACTCAATTTATAAATTGAATTTATGATGTTCAGTTTAGTCAGTTTAGAATTGTTTGAGAGTTCAGTTTATTTAATTTTTTCTGCTGCAGTGATGAACTGATGCTTGTTAAGTTGTTCAGGACTTCAGGAAGTGATGAATGATGATTGATGAACTGCTTGTTTCAGCCTTTCAGATAGTGATGAACTGCTTGTTTAGTTTGTTTGATTGTTGCAACTCTGATACATTCTGAATGAGCTGATACAGGAGTAAACTGCTGTATTGTTTCAAGAGAATAAACTGATCATTTGAGTAAACTGAAACTGCAGCAGTTCAATTTGAGTTCATCAAACTGCAGTTTCAGTTATTGAATCAATTCATGTAATGATGTATTGCTTATATTCACATCAACTGAGTTACTCAATCAGTGAACTACTGCACCTGCAATTCTGATACATTCTGCTGTAGCTTGTTCAGTGTTCACTTTGCTTGTTTCAATCAGTGATTCTGTATTATTGAATCAATTCTGTACTGGTCTGCAATTCTGTATTGTTTCAGTTATTATTGAATCAATTCATGTAATTGAGTAACTGACAATGTTCCATTTTTACAGAACATAGGAATCCATTCATGTAATTGATTTGAGAGTCTTCTGTTTTTTACCGTGTATGATTCATGTAATATTAATTATGTTATAATTGTTAATTTGTTATTAATGAATGATGAATTCAGTTGTTGATTCAATGGTCTAATCATCTGCATAGTGTTTGTCTGTTTGATGATTCAATGGTCTAATCTTATTCAGCTACAAAATTTTTAGTAATTGCTGCTGCAAATTTGTTTGTGTTTATCTTCGATCAGTATTCGAATTCGAGTACTTGGACAATCGAACAGTTTGATTGTAAACCAGTCGAGTAATAACAAACTCGAGTACTCGGATATTCGAATCGAGCCGAATACAATCACCATGTATAGCAATTGCTTCGAATTCGAATCGAATTCGAGTTTGTATTATGTTATACCGAGCCGAACATGAGCGGACCAGTACTCGCTTGTGTTCGGCTTGTTTTCAGCCCTAGTGGTTATGTATACTTATTTCTGCGCATGGTATATGCTTATTGGATTTGGTGGCAGAGGATTATGCCACTCACTAAGTCCTAGTTGGACTTCCTCTTTATATGTTGTATCTTTCAGCACCTGGACGTGAGCAAATAGGTACCGTGATGCAGTAGCGCAGCTGATGACGTCAGGGAGGGCGGATCTCGCGACACGTCGTGGTCGGGGGATGTATACCCAAGTCTATAGGGTCTTTGATGTTTTTTCTTTAGCTATGGGTCAGTGTTAGATTTGTTTCCGCTTTTAAATAAAAATAACTATGTTCTTGTTTATTTGGATTGTTTAAAGGAGTTTTGGACATTTATTGGCTTGGGCTACTATTTGGGTTTTTGTTTGATTACAATTAATGCTAGGAAGTCGGTTTCTATTTTTATAAAAAATTTCAGGATTTCTGTTTTGTTATTCTCTTGGTTGGGTTAAGCTTCGGGGTACGTGGAGTACTCTGGCCGGTCATATCTAGAAAACTATGGCATATCTCAAACATAGGGAATAGACGACTGTTTTGGAGATGTTTGGAGGACACCTGTTATTGTCAATTGTCATACTTATATTTGATTTAATCCATGGGGGGGATTGTTTTATCACAGGTAAGGTGGAAAACCATTCAAGCTACACTTATAGCCTCTATGTCGTCTCAACCATCTAGTTGTGAGTAGTCTAGGGTTAAATTCCCCTTGGTTCAATTGAAAGAGATAGGGAATACCAATTCCTGAAATGTTTTAATCTCTAGAGAATTGCTTCTGATCAAATTGATAAAATTGCTAACCTGTATTGAACATTCTGGAAGAATTATTCGCTTAAAGTGATAGTTGAGCGAGACCCAGAGCGGTCCAGCTTGAGACTGACTTTGATCCGGGAGTCGTCGTCGTGCGTACACATCAGAGTTCTCATGCTTTAGAATCTCATATAAGGGTGAATGGGTTTTGAACCCAAGCCTTGATTTATTTCCCTTGTTTTGGCCGAATACCCTAGGGGAGGTGTTGCGGAAAATTTCTCCGTTTTATTGTCTCAAGTTGATGTTTCTTTGATTCTGGGATTTCTGTTTTGTTATTCTCTTGGATGGTTAGGCTTCAGGGTACGTGGAGTACTCTGGCCGGTCATACTCGGGTTTTGGGGTGCAACATTTAATTAATGCAGAATTGATGCCTTGATCATAAATGTCTATGAAACCTAGAAAAATCCCTTACATAAGCATAATGCAGCAACAACCTGTTATGGGCATACTATTAGTAATAATTATCAATAGTTGTTTAATCAAGAAGTATAGTTTGTTTGGGTTATTTGGGTTGTCATTGGATTAATGGTTTGTTGGATAGTTATTGGGTGTTAGTGAGTTATTATTAAGTTGAGTAGTTCTCCTCTAGAATATTAATCTAAGGTATTCTAGAAAATCGTACTTTTAGTCTTTTGTTCTACTTTGTAACTCTATATTAAGAGATAATGAATGTGTAATGGAATGGATATCAATGACCTTTCCCAACTAGAGTGCTTCCCCTACGAGGTTCAGGCTCCCTTATAAAATTAGAGTTCTCTTAAATTGAGCTCATCCCTATCCCTCATCCACCCTTCCATCTACCTATCACCATTTCCTATTTCCCTCTTGCGCTCTGGTAATCACCAAAGGATCCTAGGTTCATAAAACAACCAGATCATGAGTTATTACACAGTTTTACAATTGTTTATTGTCTTAAATCTTCCAGGATGACTTTCTAATTTACTCAATATGTGCACTCAAAATATATTGGAACTTGGAAGAATATCAATAGGGCATTTAAATAGGAGAATATAAAAAATTAAAAATTATTCAAGCAATCTAATGAGCTAATCATTCAAATACTATCAAATCCCAGACATTTAAATAGGAGAATATCAGTGGCAGAAAGGCAAAATCCAAAATGGTCATATTTCCAAGATATATTAAAGGCTTTTGAAGAGCTATACCGATCGATATCTAGGAGCACGGGCAGGCAACTTCAAGTATTCCATATTCTTCACATCATAATCCCACAAAAATGATGTGTGATGGATCCACCGCTCTTTAATTATGGATTGTGCATTTCCACCAAATTTACGACTATTAAATGCATAATCTGAAAAAAAAACAAATGAAAGAATATTCAGAACAACTTATATAAATTAAATGATGGATAGATTTATGGAGCAAGGTGTTTTGCATGTATAAACAATACAATTTAGATAAACATTCAACATAGGTAAAAAGTTGAATGATTATAAAAGAAACTAAAATTTTGATATGATCTTGGTAATAATTCATTCTCCATTTCCAAATTGCACAAAAGAAAGGAAAGAGGAAAAAGGAAAGGGGGGAAGGGAATTCTAATAATGCAAACAAGACAGATATCAAAAAACCATCTAAAGGGTATATGTAGGCTTTTGTAACATAAATAACCAAATGTATTATAGATCAATATAAATTACGAAAGAAAAGGATTTATCTAATACTTAATTGTATGCTTGAATAGTAAGGTCATCCCTACTCATTGGTTAGTCAATTTTGAAACACAAAAGCACAAGAATACAATAGGCTGAAAGGTTCCATCAAAAGGAGCTTCCTGTTGCCATATACACTGTGTTCGAGGACAGGATTAAGGTGAATCTAGTTCTTCATAGTCTTGAAAAATTTAAGCATGCGATATGCAGTTGGTCCCTTGCATATTGTATAGGTGATATGCCGGTGTATATGAAGATGGATGTGCAATCTATATCTAAAAAATAATATATTAATAAAACATGAAATAAACTATTATTAATAACTTAATCAACATAATCCAAAAAACAAAACTATTAGACTATGGTGATCTATCATGATTTAGTATTTGATTATTGTAACTTATAAGACAAGTCAAAATGAAGATATAATAAGATATATCAACATAATTTGTGAACAATGATTACTTCCAATCAGGAGGGCTGAGGAGAAAGTAAAGGGTCAAGCAATAGAAATCTAAAGTGAGGCCTTGCTTGACAATTGAGTTTAAAATCCCAAGAAGGTTAATCCTAGGATACAAACCCCCAAAAGTTTTTTCCTAGGATAAAAAAAATCCTAATGATTTTTTTCTAAAAATCATATTTCGTATCCACTAGAAAATGAAGAAGATTTTAAGCAAAAATACTTTGATACCCTTCTCACACTTATAAATTAATAAGAATAAATTGATGAATATATCCTGACCATTGACCTTTGACACGACACCAGGGCCGTTAGAATAGAATAGACTGTTCAAAAATATCTTGTATATCTTTGGATGTTGATGATGAATATATCCTGATCCATCACAATGGTGTGATGTTGATGACGTGGATCAGTAATCCAATGTGCATTCCCAAATAATATCTTTTATATCTGATTAGGTCAAGACTCAAACTAGAATATAATGTTCAAAACATACAAATAACTAACAGGATGTAAAATATTCTCGACTATTCGGATATAAAAAAATATGGTTTAAAATACCATACTGTACTGGACGATATGCTTGGTATTTATTAGTTTTCTCAAAAATTGATATCGGTACACCCCAATACAAAGTCTGTATTGCTACTTTTCCAATCCTTGGGCTTAGTTTGTACCGCTAGTTTTCCAGCCATTGTAGTCAGTTTTTAATGATTTTGGGGGAGCTATATACGGCCCTTAAATCCTCTCATGTACTCCATCCTCACGCTCTATCTCTCATATTCTCTCAAATTTCTCTCATTCTCTTCATTTTCATAATGTTCATCACTTCATCCCAAAAATCTATTGAAATTAGGCAATTACATTGCTCGTGGTGGAGGGATCAACTGATTGAAACAACATTTGATCGAAGGATATCGCGACATGTCCAAATGTCTGAAAGCACCAACAATAATCCAAAAAACTTTTTGAGGAGTTTCTCAACAACAAACAAGAGTAACGAGTTTGAGATAAGCAAAGTTCAATCGAAGAGCTACTAAGGATGTGCACTACAACTAATTCTAAGGTCATGGTGAAGATGTCTAAGAGGAGCTAGCTTGTAGCTGTCATTCATGCTTCTTTAGAGTAGGTGGCATTCGAGTAAGATCATTGGTACTATATGAGATCTCATTTTAAGTATAACAGCTATAGGAACAAAGGCGGCTGATCACCGGCTGCTCCAACAATGAACCAAAGTCATTCTATTCCCTCTAGTCTTCCTATTGCCCCTCCAACCCCATATAAAATTCCAGGTCCATGTTGAGATTGACGACATTCGACAATGGATTTGAGAGTTTCAATAGGCAATGGTAGCAATCTACGGTTGCACCTTGATGTGCGATAGCTGGACCAGGCCATCCCAAATGAGATTTATCCGAGGGAAGAAGTCATCAGGGTCTTGAAGGAGTATAACAAATATAAGCCCTTTATTGATATCATGAGATACTTAAATGGGTCTAACATACACCGAGCAAGTAATAATTTATTATTTTATTTACTTATTTGTTCATTTATTTTCAAATTATTTAATTGTTATTTTTAAGTTACTTTTTTCTTTTAGGTATTATTTAAATCCAGATATAGTACCGATACACAATTGATACAACGGATGAGATCCTATTGTATGCTCTTGGTAAGGTTATCGTGCATATGCTGGCGACAAATACAGAAGCTTCCGATACCATTTTGGAAATAAGACATCTTCAAGATGCATATGGCATCTTCAACAATTCGTTCACAATCAATTGCCAATATACCATGGATCTAGATATACAAAATTTTATTATCTTATTCTTTTCAAAATTATCTATTGGTTCAAAATCTAATTTAATTTTTATATGTACAATTAAATGGTGGTTGCAATTCAGCTCTGATGCTCCAAATCTTCGATGGATTGTCGTACGAGTTTTCTCCCAAACTACTTTGTCAAGTGAATGCAAGAGAGATTGGTTCACCTTCTCGCTCATACATATGAAGCCCCGTAACCATCAACTATACACCCTCTTAGAGAAGTTGGTGTATGTCCACTATAACTTACAACTTTGAATGTGGGCTTTTTAAATTAAAGGCAAGAAGAAAATTTAAAGATGGATATATTTGATATTGATCTTGTCCAACGCAATGATGAATTGGCGATGGATTAGTGGAGCGCAATGGAAAATAATCAATCACTTTTAGACGAAGCAAACAATCTACCTTGACCTTCAATATTTTTGTCTCAAGAAATCGAGTCAAACCAAAGAAGTTATACAAGAAAAAACAGAGCGAAAGATTTGAGAGAGAAATGAGCCATGTTCCCTCATAACAGGCGCATTCTTAGTCGAGAGCCCAATCTGACTTGTTGTCATCCCAAACTAAATCTTAATCCTAACCAAGCAAGCAGAAGTTTGCACATCACCATGAAAGACTACAAAAGCAAAGGGAAAAGACGAGCCATAGATCATCTTGATGTAATTATTGAAGAAGCAGCCTTCATCGATAGGAGCAATAGCACATAAGATGGCAGATATGGCGATTGTGGAGGTGATGCAATCTATGGAGGAAAAGTTGTACTTCCATCAACATCAAGCATTAGCACCTCCAAATTTTTTGACAAATGAGCTATACTTAGATCATTGCATGTAAGATGAAGAACACGGCGGTTGGAGTAAGACAAGTGTATAAAAAAAATGAAAGACAAGTAGAAATTCGAAGAACCAATGACATTGGAGGACTACCATCACAATATGACAAGTAGCTTATACGAGGTCGAGTACGACTTACACTAGTGGTACCTCCTACTCTTAGGACTATACTAATTCAAGGATTAGTGCTTAGACTCACACAAAAGAAAGTATGATACCAATGTGGTATTCAGTATATCATAAACATTATGAACATTATGACTTAGGATAATTTTCAAAAGTGGGCTTAACGGACCTATAGAATTGACCTTACTCGTGCTGGGCCCGTTGAGATGTCTACCTTCTTTGACGAGCGCCACTCTTTTGTATTTTAGGTATAAATTTATATTTTTCTCATTCTAACTTATTGGCCAATTTATACAATACAGTATCAGCCCATTAGTGCAATTGCTACAAATACAAAATTTTAAACCATGTAAAAAATTATTAGTTGGGTATGTTAACTAGATTAGTGAGCTATGTCAAAGGAATAGTGCCCTCAAGTTAATCACATGTCAATGTATTGAGTGACTATTCAAGGGTAATGAAAAAATGAGGCAACTTTTCATCATATGCTACATCTATAACTCAACCAGTCTAAGGTTCAGCCACTGATTTGGGTTAGACCTGACCACATTTTGATGTGGTCCGTTGAGTCATTTTGGTGGAAGGGAAATGGCCGACCACATCCAAAAGAGGGGAGACCAAGCCTGATTGGGCTTGGTCAAACCAATCGGCTGAGACTCCCTAAGAGTTAGGGAGTCGGTTTTTCACTCACTAACTAATAGGGAGTTAGTTCTTTGACTCCTCAAATGTTGGGGAGTCGGTTTGGAGAGAAGAGGCTGGAATTTAAATTCCAATCCTCATCTAAACCAGGGTCGGCTACTAGCCGACCCTTGGATTTGGTCTAGGCCGGCTACACCTAGCCGACCTAGGTGGTTGGTGAACCACCTACAAAAGGGGAGGCTTTGGTGGCCGAACCCCCTAACCTTTTGGCCAACTTCAACCCCTGTTATACACCAGCCAAACCCCTCTATTTTACCTCTCCCATAACTAGGGATGTCAACGGGGCGGGGCGGGTACGGGGGGTGCCTACCCACTACCCGCCCCGCGAAATAAACGGGTACCACTACCCGTTTATTCCCCGCGGGTATTAAAAATGGGTACCCATTTAATTACCCGCGGGGGGACGGATACCCACGGGTATTGACGAGTACCCATGACAGTTTAAAAAAAATGTAAACTTTGACATTTTGATAAGAATTTCAAATATAAACTCTCTTCAAATAAACACACAATATTTTGATGACAACTTCAAATATAAACAATTAAACACACTTCAATGGGTAGGTAGTGGATAAAGGGTATTGACTATTGAATTAAGTTAGGAACTTATGATTTTTTAGTATATGTATTGAGGGTAAAATAGTAATTTACTAATTCTCACGGGTAACGAGTACCCGCGGGTACGGGTACTATGATACCCGTACCCGCCCCGTTTAATAAACGGGTATGAAAAATTACCCGCGAAATACCCACGGGTAGAAAACTACCCCCCATACCCGTCATAAACGGGTAAATATCTGCGGGTACCCGCCTAAATGGGTTTTTTTGCCATCCCTACCCACAACCGCAAGCCTCAAGGAGTTTTGACGGTGGTTCGTTGCCGAGTTGAATTTTTTGAGTTCAAAAATCCCAACAAGGTACACATCTCATGTGTGAATTTGTTCGTGGTTTCACCATTTCTCTCCCCCTTTTGCTGTTCGATTGCTTAGTGGAAGGGTCGGCCCTCTTTTAGTGAAAATCGAATATTGAGAAGCTCGTTCGTTGAGCCGCGATGAGCCTCGTGTGATCGCTGCCTGGGAAAGATGTTTCCCGAAGTTGCGAGGCTGCTTGGTGTGGACTATCATTGGACGACGTGTATATGTGCATCTCGGAGCTTGGGATCAGAGCAACTCTTTTTCCTTTCTAGCTAAGGTATAAAATTGCTCCTTACTCCTATCGAATTCCTCTACGTTGCTAAAGTAGATCGCTGTTTTGCGAGGTGCTTTTAAGATTTTTGAAATTTGTTTTTCCTCTGTGTTTTCTCTCCTCCCCAACAACATGTCATCTTCACGATTTTGTTGATGGATAATTAACCAGAGGATAGAATTGATGTAAATGTGATTATACAAGTATAGATTTAATACAAATCAAAAGTTGAGATAGATTTATACAAAGGCCAAAGGTCAAGATGTATTCATCAATTTACCCAATTAATAGAAAAATGATTGTAATAATAATATTATATGCATATAATTTTATAATAATACAATAACATTAATACATTTGTTATTGTTACTATTAAATTTAATATGTAAGAATTATATATAATTTTATGTAATGTTAATAATATATTACATAAAATGTTTAATAATATTAATAACAATATCAATAATAATGTTATGTTACCTATTATTATTATAATAAACTTTCTTTATTTTAATTTCCTAATACATTACTTTTGAGGACATAATAGTAATAATATTTAGAAGATGGAAAATATGCAAATCTCATTTGCTATGTGGATTTTGTGATCATACGTGTCATGGGTTGTGTAGTCCTTAGTGGCAACCAAACATGGGTTTCTATGACTCCCATGTAAATCTCATGCACAGGAAAGGATACTCATACCAAACGAAGCCTGAGATGTAAAAATGGCATAGGGAATGAACAATCTTTGGTTTTTAACTCCATATTTCACATTAATAAATGTTTATTTTCTAGCCTATTAACAAGTTTGGTTTGAGAGTTGATTCAAGACAAAACATTGATAGCGTTGAACTACACATATGGGTTGCATATGAGAGGATACAAGCTGTCATATGTGTTACATGGCCGCATGAGAAGCACCACTACATATTGCAAGTTATGATTATATACCTTATATAGTTATATGTGATGCGGTAAGGGGTTATATACACATATATGGCTGCATAAACTATTTTGAAATAACGGTTCTCTTGAATGTAAGTGTTGCATCACTCCTATTGAAAGTATCAGGATCACTTATCCCATTTAAATAGGGCAGATGTTCGAAAAATTCAGTGCAGATTATGTAGAAGTATCTCACTAGAATAGCAAGAAAAAGAAAGAAAGTGTTCGTACATGAAGGCAATGTTAAATACCAACTATGTCTAAACATACATTACGTACCATTTTCACGAAGATGGAAGTCACCAAATCCACTTAGCACGTCACTATACAATTGAGCAGACCAGGACATGATAGGGTGAGGATATGGTTGCAGCCCCGGAATAGCATTTTTATTGCAAATAAAGGAGACAAAGATTGTGCCGCCATCAACAATAACTGTACCTCCTCCAGTAAATCTTCTTATTATAGGAATTTGATCACGAAGCACAGACTTCAATTCAATTAGTTCTGAAGGTCTCCTGATGTTATAGTTTCATGCTGATGATCAGTCTTTTATTAAAAGCCTCAAATACAATCCTTGAGTGCCCAAATCATGCAAGGAGAGATATAAACAATTATAGCTATTCCTGAAAGATACAAGACTAAAACAAGAAATATATACATATATTCTGAAAATGCATATTTACCCAGAGATTCCCATGACTATAGTAGGATGATTTGTCCCATGATTAACAATGCACCAATTTTCTGCTGAGGTTCTGAGCAGCTTTTCCTCCAAATATAGTTGCTCTAGAATTGGGACAGCTGTCATTCTAATAAGGTTCATGCAGGGAAGGCTGGCATTTCTAACTTGTGCTAAAGTCATTTTCAAATTCAAAGTTCCAACAAAACTTCTCTTTTTGTCCTCCAAATCATAACACGCAGCCACTTGATATCTTCCAAGCTACATCAAAACAATACCCCTGTTCTGAATAAAAACTTCTTGTGGCAGTTAAAATTTCTCATGCGAATCATAAAAGCTGATAACACTCAAAAGTAGGCAAAGCAATTAGAACCTTGAACATATATGTCATAACTCATAAGTGTCCAATAATCTTCTCAACATCAGCATCATTGGATCTTAATAAGAGAAGATTAGATATTCTACAAGATTTTACCTCAATAGTTAATTTATATAAGTTTCTAGTTGTCAAAGAAAAAGGCAAAAAGGATATAAAAGTAATGTTAGACATAATAATCCATGAGTACTGAGTGTCTCATGATCTCTTGCAATAGTTGCATCCACCTCAGTTTCTTAAATGCTAAAGCTTATCTAATATTTTGCCCAAAAGATCCTAGTTTGCTGCCTCAGTCCCTTAAGAGAATTCAGGATCATATCACATTAAGAACTTCATGAGCAAATGCCAAAATAATTGGAAGTTTAAAGGTCTAAGAACCAATATTTTGCCCAATAGTAGATAAAATCAATCAGATAAAGTATGGAATTAAAAGAAAAAAGAAATGTAAACTGGTAGATGCAGGTATCCAACTCAGATGAACAATATGCGAAGAGGAAAGGTCATGCATTACTTATTTAATATCTGACTGCATTGAGGGCAGCTACTTATCCAAACAACAAAGCTTGAACTCTATGAAAGGAATTGTGCAAAAGACTACTGTGACGGAAATAACTATGAGATGCAGAACAGTACAATAAAATGAATCAAAACTTGAACTCTATGATATGTAATCTCAGTTATGGAAGTATAGCAAATAATATATAGAAAATAGTTGAAGACTTGTAAAAGACAAGTGAGTGGTAATCTAAGGATGCAAGTAAAAGCAAACTTTCTATTGAATGCGATGTCTTCCAATTAGCAACAAATAATTTTGGAGGGGTGGGTTCACTGTTGCAGGTGGTGAATTTGTCTATTTTATCTCAGCAGAATATGTAGAAACATGGGGAATTTGGACTAAACTGAAGGTAGCAAGAAGAAAAGTAATGAACAAAAGTCCAGCAAATTATCTAATCCAAGTAATGCCACATGATGTAATTAACCACTGATGGCCTGTGTGCTGGAACCTGCAGGTGCAAGCGGCCTGCTGCAGAGAGAGGGAGAAGGAGAGAAAGGAGAAAAGGAGAGGAAGATAGAGAGGGAGCTGCACACGCCTGCAGCTATGGATGGCCCATGCATGGTGATGCATTGCTACAGAGAGTGAGACTTACTGAGACACTTCGGCCAGCAAGTGTGTGCAGAGGTGAGGAGTCCAACTGTCTGAACCTTTGCTGGCAGGTCTGCACAGAGAGGAGAGGGAGCAATTGGTTGTTGGCTGGGAAGGATGAGGAAGGGAGTAGTATCGAGGGTATCCCTAGGAGATTTTATATAGTTAATAATCCATGAATGAATACTTACTATCGACCATATGGCAGAAAACTATCGCAAAATAGCAAGCAAACTTGAATTTTATAATCCAAACTTCCACAGTGATCTAATTCTCCAATAAGTGAGAATCCAAGAACCCATCTAATTCTCAATACCTGAAAGTATCAAAATTACAATGAAGATAGACTCAACTAAAAAGACATTGTTACCAGCCTTCGACAACTCAAAATTTTTGCCCATTAGTTTTTACAAGTCTAATAGCCAATCATGGCGAGCTTCTATTGCAGGAATAAAATTGTAATGCAGCACAGTCATCTACGAAACTTCAAAGCAATCAAATCAAACTTCCACGAATAATCGATGCATCAGATTCATCTATGAAATTGTAATGCAGTGAAATCTCCAAACTTCTGCATAGGAAGAAAAAACATAACAGAACACAGCCTAAACCTACCTTTGTGATACAAGAGGTTGTCAAGGGATGGGGCGTGGTAACAACATGATGACTGCACAATGAGTCAAAGAAGGGGGACGAGGAAGCGCCTGCGACACACTCCTGGTGGTAGGAAATGCTTGAGAGGGAGGTGGCTGTGCGGGGAAGCGGGTGAAACGAGGTGACTCCGGATTTTGGAAGAGATGAAGGGTGGCAGCTGTGAGAAGAAATGAGAGATAGGGGGTCACCGGAGAGAGAATTTGTGAATGACAGACGAAGCAAGGCACCAGGTGAGGCAGCAGCGATGGGGCTGTGGGGAGAGGCGGCTATGAGGTGATAGATGGGAGATGCATGATGGTCGAGAGAGAAGATAGGTCGGGAGGCGGGCATGCTCCGTGCATGGAGAGAGGATATGGGGATCTAAGTGGAAACCATGTCTTTCTACCTCCCGAAGTCTAGGGTTGTAAACTAGTGTTCGAACTAGTGTCGAACTCGATTCGGGTTTTCTACCTCTTGTTCCAACTCGGCTCGTTGGTTTTTGAAGATGTTCGAGCTTGATTCTAACTCGGCTCGTTAAAGTTAACGAGCTTGTAAACGAACACATAAACGAGTATTTAAACGAACACATAGACGAAGCTTTAAACAAACACATAAACGAGTCTTTAAACGAACACGTAAACATGTATTTAAACGAACATGTAAACGAGTATTTAAACAAACATAAGTAAGCCTTTAAACGAACAAGTACACGAGCCTTTAAACAAACATAAACAAGCTTTTAAACAAACAAACAAATAAAAGATACACAATTATCATACAATGATACCAATCCATCATAGTGTAACTAAAAATTTACATTTAAATGACAAATTGCAAACTTCATAATTCCTAAAGATTTGAAGAAAATTAATTCAAGAAAATTAATTCAAAATGCTAAATGCCTTATCGCTATCTGCAAAATAATTAATTTGGAGCATTGCAGCTCCATCCAGATAAAAATAAGCATACCAAGGCCGATGTTGCATTCAAGATTGTCTCCAAGGCAATCTATATTAATATTTATCAATGCAAATTTTTCTCGTCATATATAATACGATGATAGTGATACTCATACTTACTATACTTATTTTTCTCCTTAATTAATTAATTAGAGTTTCATCAGCCAAACAATTTATACCTATCTCACCTTAATATTATCTCTGCAAAATAATATACATTTGCAATTCAACTTAGGTACGGATTTTTAATTCATATAGTTTCTTCAAAAGCAATCAGATGAAAACATATTTATGCAAAATTAACTTTTGGATTTAAATGAAGGTTTTCGAAGGAAGATGGAGAATAGTTTTATTTGCATCACATGTCAGAAAGTCTTGTCATTTAGGCTATCTAATCTTTACTTATTTTCTAAGTAACTACAGTGAATTTGATGGAAACAAATTATCAAATGTTTTTAGAACTTGGATGAATTTGGAATCACATTTAAGCTATATAATGTATGATATATAAATTATAATTAAAAGAAAAAATGGACCAAATGATTCTAACAAAATTCCATTTGAATTCAGTTCATATTAAATTTTATATCAAAATCGAATTGGTATAAAACTTATATTATGCTTCTTTAAAGGAAAAAAGTTTATCCTAAACTTGATAGATCCCAAAAGTTGCGATAAAGCAATTGAAAGCATCAAAGCAGTATGTTTGTAGCATCTTTCTCTACCCTCAAAGAATAATTATATACATTTTGCAGACATATGCATGTCTTTCTGACAAAGCCAAGAGGAAAGCATTCAATTTGGAGAGGGAGATCAACTTTTGCAAAGAATGCTACAACACCTTCCAGAGCTGCTAAAAATTTATAAAGGGGCAGCGAGAGTACCCAAAATAGCTTGTCTCGGCGGCGAGATGTGGTTAGATGCGCCGGGCAGCGAGATGCGGCGAGATGCGGCAAGGGGCAGTACGGAACGGTGAGGAGGAGCGAAATCCAGCGAGAGGCGATGAGAAGCAGCGGGATCGGGCGAGAGGCGGCGAGGAGCAGCGAGATGCGTCGGGCGAGACAGAGGGGAGATGTAGGAGAGTGGTGCGGTCGTGCGGGTGGAGTACAGGAGAGATGGAGAGAGGCGATGGGTAATGGGTAAGTGGAAGGGGTTAATGTTTAATTTTAGGGTTTATTTTCATTAATAACTAGTCGAAAACCTAAATACTTTTAAAATTTATGATAAAAACTATTTAAATTATACTTTAAATAATAATATTTATACTAAATGATTAATAATAATAATAAATATCATATATATGTAAAAAATTATAAACATGGAGCAAAATAATAAATATTAATTTAATTTAATTTCTATAATTATAAAATCAAAATATAGTCATCTTTTTAAAATATAATTTATATTTTTTATTATAAAATAAAACAAAAAATTAATCAAATACATCAATATATACGTAAAATATAAAAAATATCTAAATTAAACTCATCATAATATTGGTAGTTGAACAATTAATTGTATAAATCAATATATTTTTTCATGCTTATAATACATTTCTTTCTGACATTAACTCGGATTTAATTAAGTTCTCGAGGTAAAGTTATAAAGCAAGAGCAAAAGTTTTTAAACTAACTTAATCAATAAAAATCTAGTAACATATATTTTCTTATTGTGATGCCCAGTATTTAATTTTGATAATAAAAAATTCAATATCAAATAATTAATTATTTATGTGATGTATTTTATATTTTGTCTCGTTATAAATCAGATGATATTTTCTAATTTATATGAATTATTAAATTAATTAATTATTCAAAAAAGGAAGATTCCTAAAATGCTATAAGTTGAAATATTCATATTTCACACACAAATTATGGGCAAAATTTAAATTGTGTGATTCTATTATAGGGGGGAATTCATATTTCAATCACCAATTACTTGTATTATTTTTATTTTTATCATATTTAGAGCATTTTTAAATATTCAAAAAAATACTAATTAATTTTTTAATAAAAAGCCATAAATATTTCAAAATAAATAATAATTTAAAATAAACACATATAAAAATAAACACATTAAATTTACATAAATATAAATAACTAATCCAAAAATAAAAAAATATAAATGATATAAGTGTTACCATACAAAAATCATATTTCCCACAAAACTTATATTAAAAAAATTCTAGCAAATATTTTAAGCAATTATTAAGTAAACATGTAATTTATAGAGAAAAAATATATGATAAAGTAAAATTTATAATCATAAAGAAGTAAAATATTAATAAAAATATAAATATAATTGATTTTTTTTTAATTGTAATTAATTAATGTCGCATCATCTTATATAAAATAGATTTAAATGTGAGATGTAATCAAAATGATGCCACGTGAAAAGCAAATGGAAGAGAGAGAACAACATAATTAATTAATACTTGTTGTAAGAGAGAGTAAAACGTAATTGATATTAATTAAAAATTGAACTTAATTAAAAATAAATTCAATCATTAAGTAAGCAATGAAAAAATTAATTAAATATATATATATATAAAAGTAGATTTTAAAAATTCAATCCGAAGCATTATTGATTTAAATAGGTAACATATTTAATACAATTTATAGATAAGAATTAATACAATTAATAATGTATATATATATATATATAGTTAATACAATTAATACTAATTAAAGTAGTCAATGTCATTAATACAATTTAAATGGGCAACTTAAAATTGCTTAAGTAGAAAATTTTGATATTATATAATTTAAAATACATTATAAATTTAAGTAGGCAACTTAAATAAATACAATTTATATTTACAACGTAAATTTAAGTAGGCAACATAATTAAATGTAACTAACAAATAATAATTTAAAATATAAAAATATAAAAAAAATATTCATTAAATTTACATAAATATAAATAACTGACTAAAAATAAAAATATATATAAATTATATAAAATTTATATAAAAAACATATTTCAAAAGCACAAAAGTAATTTAAAAATTAATTTTAACATTAAAAAATATTTTAAGCAATTTGTTAGTAAATCTATAATTTAAATAGAAAAAAATATAAGATAAAGTAAAATTTATAATCATAAAAAAGTAAAATATTAAATAAAAAATAAATATGAAATATGTGCATAATTAATCAATTATCACGAAAGTAATCAATTAAATCTTTCAAATGTTTAAGAAAAAATATTTATCAAAATAAAAACAAAATCATTGCACACTGCATAAAAGAATCCTTTAAGTTTCTTTAATCTTTGGAATTTTTAAGTACCCAATCACTAAGCCAAATAGAAACATTCCTTGTGTCATAAAAAAGAACAACAAGTTCGACTCCAGCAAAAGACAAAAGAGCAACGCTTTAGAGTACGATTAATAAAAAGAGAAACATAATAAATTAGAAATCATTCATTCATAACCATCAATATGCAGAATCATTAATTAAAAATTATGCCAAAATCATTAAAGAAACTTACACTTTTTGTCGCTTCTCAATCGCCAAGATCAATCTGCAGAAGTTTCAACCATAAAAATTTAATCTAACTATAAAAATTATATCTCAATAATAACTTTCAGCCATTAAAAGCGATATTCATAAAAAATTACTCCGGGAAATTTTTTTTTGAGATATGTAAAAAGTATGTAAAACTTTTCAAAATCTAATTGTAAATATTTTAAAACTAAAACAACTTAAATCAAAATTAAAAAGAACTATAAAAATTAAATCCAATTACAACTTAAATCAAAATAATAAAAAACTTACCTATGGAAGGAAAAAAAATTTCTAACACTTCTTTTCTCAACTGTTCTTCTCAATACGTGGAAAATTTGCAAATTAATTTTTTTTTCTTTTTAAATTGCATGCATTAGCAATAAATTTCATGCAGAAGTGATTTAATGCAGCATTTGGGGAAAAAAAATATCAAACAACTATAACTTCAAATTGCTAGAAGAAAAAATTTGAGAATAATAATTTAAAATTATGACAGAATCAAACTTACTTTTTTTGTCGCTTCTCAATCTTGAAGATCAATATGCAGAAGTTTTAACAATCAAAATTAAATCCAACTATAAAAATTACTCATCCATTAGAAGCAATATTCATTAAAAAAATACTCTAGGAAAGGAAAATTTTGAGATATGTAAAAAGTATGTTAAAATTTTGAGATATTCCAAATATAATTGTAAAACAACTTAAATCAAAATAAAAAAGAACTATTAAAATTAAATCCAATTGCAATTTAAATCAAAATAAGAAAAACTTACCCATCGAAGGAAAACCTTTTTGCTAATGCTTCTTTGCAAATATGATTTCTGTTCTTCTTTGCAATAAAAACTTACAAATAAGAACTGTTCTTCTCGATTTCTGGAAAATTTGCAAATTAAATCTATTTTTTTTTCCTTAAATTACATGCATTAGCAATAAATTTCATGCAGGAGTGATTTAATGCAGCATTTAAAATATGATTGCATTGACAGCAGTTACTAGGGTTGAGCAAAATTCGATCCAACCCAAAAAATTTGAAAAAACCTATCCGAATATTTATTTCGGGTCGGGTTATTCAGGTATATCGGGTCGGGTCAAGTTATATTTTTAAAATTTTCATCTACTATTTCGGGTCAGGTCGGGTTCGGGTGAAAACCCTATTTAACCCGACTCGACCGGATTTTAAGTTTAATACATATTTATGTTATATATATTGATAAAAGATAGTGTTGGTTTTATGGTTAGAATGGTGGAGGTAAAGTTTAGGAGTTCATGGGTTCAAGTTCTATTTGAGTTATAATTTTAATACAATTATTCATCTTTTTAATCACCATTTTCAAGATATTTTTTTTTTTCATAAACCAAATTCGGGTTATTCAGGTTATTCGGGTTAATTGGATCGGGGACGATTTTTTTGGGTTATTCGGGTCGGGCTCGATTAAAAAATCGAGTCGGGTCAGACATATTTTTTTAAAAGTTTCGAGTTAATACCCGATCGGGTCGAGTCTCGATGCTCAGCCCTAGCAGTTACAATTCGAAATAATGCAAATTGATTTTAAAATACAATTGAAATGAATGCTGCAATTATCGATTGAAAGAAATTTTTTGTTTTAACAATGATTTAAATCGACGGTCATTAATTAAATCAATTAGCATTTAATTACATTATTTTGGAGGAATTGCCTATGCATTAAAAAAACTCATTCAATGTCATTTTCCTTCCCTGTATCCGTAAATGAAGAAATAAAGACGGTTGCCTTTTGGAAAAAATTTTATTCTCAAAATCCGATTTGGGTAAATTGTTGAAGAACTTTTTCCATGCTATGGTTGGAATGGAGTGAAATTCCATTATGAATTTCTCTAGTGAATTAGAAAAATCATATTATTAACGTGATTATTAATTACGTCATTCCATGGTGTATGTATTATAGTTGAGCCAGCTGTGGCGATTCTTGTTTTTTCCCTTTGGATGCGCCGGTTTCTTTGGCTTGGCCTTTGCTCGTGTGACTCAGTTCTCTCCTGTGGGCGTTTTGTCTCCGTCGAATTGCCTTCGTATGCTCTTGGGCATCATCAAGGCGGTGCTTGGTCGACAGCTGTGAGACACTGAGGGCATTTTTGTCTTCTCCCCGTCAAGAAACCCTACTTCTTTAGGTTTCTTGAAGGGAGTCCTCACTCTTGTCGGCGCTATTTTTCTTGTCGACGATGCTGGCCGCCATCTTGAAGGTAGATCGGATGGTTTTCACCATCCATCATCCATAAAGCCTCTTGTTCCTCAGGATCCGGCTCGACATGAAAGGAGTATGGGTAAGGATCAACCTGCTGTTTTACAACTCGTAATGGTGTAGCTTTGGCTTTTCGTGACGAAGGTAACCTCTCTGCGGTGACTCCTGCTTTACCTATTCCGAGATCTAGGGTTTTAAGTTCGGGAGTTTTTTCGGAATCGATTTCTTGGGCAAATCTTTTCAAAAATAAGGGGAATACTTATAATGGTTTTTCATCGTTTGAAACCCTCTCGAAAATCAAAGCTTCGTCGGTAGATTTTATGGAATTTGATGAATCCGAGCTTTTTGAGTACCGAAAATCGTGATTTTCATCTCTAATCGACTATTTTCCTAGGAAACCCTCTTTGCATTTTCATCTTCGTGAATGGGCTTTTACTGTGTGGCGTTCTTTTAACATTCAACATGTTATTGATTTAGAAAATGGGTATTTTCTCTTTCGTTTTGATTCTGAAGCAAATGCTTTGTCGATGATTTCGGAGGATCCTTGGTCTTTTCGGGGTGAGCTGCTAATCTTGAGGCCCTGGCGTCCAGATTTTCAAGCTCTAACTGAAGAGCTTACCTCCGCGTCTGTTTGGGTTCAATTGTCTGATCTTTCGCTTGAATATTGGAATAAAAATTGTTTGTTTAAGATTGCTTGCCAAATTGGTAGACCTCTCAAGATTGATGAAAATTCCTTTGCATGGGAGCGTGGTAAGTTCGTTCGCATTTGTATTGAGTTGGATTTTTCTATGCCTATAAAATAGGGTATATGGATAGGTAAGCTAGGGAAAGATTTATTTCAATGTATTAGATATGAGAGATTACCTGCTTTCTGTTTTCATTGTGGTTGTTTGGGTCATCAGTCTTCTTCTTGTCCACTGAAGGAAAGGAATGAAGCTGGTAATATTTCTGCTTTACATTCTGCATCTGTTGATGATACGTTAAATGCTACTCTTAAATCTACTAGTGATAAACCTGATGCAATTGTTATGAATGTTGATGGTACAAATACTTCAGTTGCTCCTATCTATGGTCCTTGGATTAGGGTGAAGAGAAGAAACAGAAAACCTAGGATTTTTACGGAAAATGTAGATGAGGAGACACCTATTGATAGGGATGATGGGGATGTTCCTATTGGGGGTGAAAGTGAGGATAATAATAATGTGGAGCTTGCCGGGGTTAGCATCACTGAGAACCTTAAGGAGTTTCACTTAGGTGAAAACTTGAATAGTGGCTGCTATACTAGCCCTATTATTTCCTCTAGGGGAGAAGGTATGGTTAATGTTCCAATTCAAATTTTAAATCAGCTTGTTGGTCCTTCAAATCCCATTGGTAATAATAATGGTGGTCAATTTGATGCCCTGGTTAATAAGGTTTCCCTTTCACTTGCTGGTATTGACTTGAAGGGGAAGGCTGTTATGGTTGCCAATGTGGATGAAAACCTTAGGAAAGGGTCTAAGGGTAGAGGCAGTAAGTCCAAAATTACTAAATCTGAATTTTCTAAAAATCAGTTAAAGGTAGATAGTATGATGAACACTAAGAAGAGGAAACCTAGGAAAGATGAGCTCAAGAAAAATCTGTATGCTTTTCTAAATGCTTCTCCTTCATCTTCTTTATCCTTAGAATTTCATGTCCCCTCTTAGTGAACCTAGAGAGGATGTAGCACCTAATCATAGTAGGGATGCCTTGTTTATTTCTAATGGTAAGAGGGATAGTTTAGACAGTAATAATGATGAGAATTCTTAGTTGGAATTGTAGGGGCCTGAATAGGTGGGAAGTTAAAAGTTTCATTAAAATGAATATTAGATCTAATAAGTTAGATATTATCTTCTTACAGGAGACTCATATTTCTGATGTTGGTGCTTTTAACTATGTTATGTGTTTTGGTAAGCATTGGGCTTCTTTCTGTTTTCGTGCTGATGGTAGTTCAGGGGGTCTTTTATTATTTTGGAATACTTTAACCATTAAATTGCAACCTGTTAGTAGTACTAAACATTGTCTTAGTGCTATTGTTTCTTTGTAAGGATAATTTTCCTTAGTTTTTTACTGGGATTTATGCTGATAATAATCCTTCTGTTAGATTTAAATTTTGGAATGAACTAAGTGGTCTAGGGTTTCATGATATTCCTTGGTTAATGTGTGGGGATTTTAATTGTGTACTGAATAAGGAGGACAAATTGGGGGGCAGACCTTTTAGTCTCACTAAGAATATTTTAGCTCTTAGGGAATGCCTTGATAATTGTGGTTTGGTTGATCTGGGTTTTAAAGGTCCCAGATATATATGGTGTAATAATAGGTCTAGTGGTAGGATCTTAGTAAGGTTGGACAGAGTTTTTGCTAATGCCATGTGGCTTGGCAATTTTAGGAATATTAAGGTCACCCACCTTGATAGAGCAATCTCTGATCATTGTCCTTTGTTGATACTGGTTGAGGGTAATAAACAAAACCAAATCAGGAATTTTACTTTTCAAAATTTCTGGACATGTTATCCTGAGGTGGAGGATATTGTTAGAGAATTTTGGGATAATAGCCTTTCCTCTTTTCCCTCTCCTATGGCTCTGTTTTCAAATAATATTAGGATTCTTAGAAGCAAGTTGTCTTTCTGGAATAAACACATTTTTGGTAAATTGGAAGATAATCTCTCTAAAGTCATTTCTGAAATTAAAAATCTAGAAAATCAAGAATGTAATTATGGGCTTGCTGAAGCTGAGCTACTATATCTAGCAGATTTATATAAAAAGTCAAATGAGATTCGATCTCAAATCTGTCAGAGATGGAGTGCTTTAGCTAAAGTTAAGTGGATTAAGGATTGTGAAAAGAATACTATGTATTACCATAATTTAGTTGTTGCTAGAAGGAGAAATATTTGTATTTCTGTTATTAAGGTTAATGACCTTTGCTTTTTTGAAAATAATGAGATCGTTAATTGTTTTGCTGAATTTTATAAAGCTTTATGGAATTTTGATGACCAAAATCATATTATGAGATATAGACTTCTTGATTTGGGTACAATTGATGTTTCTTATCATGAATCTTTGACTACTGTTTTTCTGTGGAGGAAGTTTATGGAGTTGTAAAGTCTCTGGGTATGGGTAAGAGCCCAGGCCCTGATGGGTTTACTGGTGAATTTTTCAAAAAATATTGGGGTAACATTTCTGATTCTGTCATAAATACTTTTAGGTATTTTCAAGATCATGTTGTTATGCCATCTGATTGGAATGAAACTCATTTAGTTTTTATTCCTAAAATTGATAGTCCTAGGTATATTAAAGATTTTAGACCAATTTCTATGTGTAATGTGGTTTACAGAATTCTCGCAAAGACATTAGCTAATAGAATCAAACCTCTTTTATGCAATTTAATTTTCAAGAATCAATCTGTATTCATTTCTGGAAGATCTATACATGACAATATGCTAGTTGCGTACGAAGTTATTCATCATTCATATAATACTAGAGGTAAAAATCCTATTGTAATGATTAAAATTGATTTAGAGAAAGTTTATGATAAGATTTCTTGGAGTGCTATTTGTCATATTATGAAAGTTCTAAATTTCCCTATCAAATTTATTAAGTGGGTGATGGCTTGTGTCTCTACTACTTCTTTTAAGTGTAATATAAATGGTGTTTTCTCTTCTAATTTCAATTCTTCTTGTGGAATAAGACAAGGGGACTCATTATCCCCTTATCTTTACATTATGGTTAGTCATTTCTTGTCTTGTATGCTTAATGATGCTGCTACCTTAGGTAATATTTTTGCTGTTAATATTAAAAATGGTTGTAGGATAAATCATCTTATGTATGCAGATGATATCCTTCTATTTTTTAGGGCAAATGACAAATCTATTAATATTGTGCTTAAGATTTTTGATGCTTATGCTGAAATTTCAAACCAAAGGATAAACTTTCTTAAATTTGAAGTTTTCTTCCTTAGGAAAACTACTGCTGAAATTAGACATCATATATGTAATAAATTTGGAATGAGGCATGAAAATTCCCAACTAAATACCTTGGAACTTTGATTGTTCCTAGACAGCATGCTGCTAATGAACTTAACTTCATGATTGATAAGGTTCAGAGTAAACTAAATAATCGAAATAGAGTTGCTCTATCTCAGAATGGCAAAGTTACCTCAATAAATTCTATTTTGAATTCTGTACCCTTGCATGCTTTGGCTGTTACTTGGTTTCCTAAGAGTTTGATTCTTAAAATTAAATCTATTATTATGAATTTTTTATTGAGTTCAAATAAGGATAAAAAAGTTTGCATCTTATATCTTGGGAGAATATTACTTTACCTAAAAAGTTTGGGAGACTTAGAATTAGAGATTTAACTATTATGCAATCTGCTTTGACTGCTGAAAGAGTGTATAGTCTGCTTGATGGAAATCTTTCTATTTGGGGTGATTTAGTGATTGCCAAGTATGGTTATTTTAATATTTGGTCTTCTAGTTTACCAAGTAAATCCAGTCAATGCTGGAAGCTGTTGTATGTTGCTGCTAATCTCATTAAATGTGGCTTCAAGAAGAATGTCTCTTCTGGTTTAAATACTATGATTTTTTCTGATCCTTGGTGTTTATATATTCCAATTGATTTCAAACCTACATTTGTGAATGTTTCTATGATTGATATGAATATGCGTGTGGTTGATCTTATGCATAATAATGATTGAAATTTGGAATTGCTTTATAGAATGTTTGATCCGGATTTGGCCCTAAGTGTTTCCAAGATTAATTTGGCTTTAAAACCCGACGATGACAAATGGGTTTGGGTCCTAGAAAATAATGGTTTAGTTAGTTGTAAATCTGCCTACAGATACATCATTTGTTCTTATGCCCCTGGCCGAGACAATCCTCCTAAGTGGAGTGCTATATGGAAACTTCCAATTGGGCCCAGAGTCAAACATTTCACTTGGAAGGTTTTTCATGAAAAGCTACCCACTGCGGATAGATTGTTTAGGTTCAACATTGTTAACTCTCCAATATGCTCCCGTTGCGGCAGCCAGCCTGAGAGTGTTTTTCATGCACTTCAGGATTGTGAGGTTGCTCGGGAGATTTGAAAAGTTATCAATGGTCGGTTCTCGGTTGCCCCTGCCATGTTGAACACTATGTATTCAGATCATAGCCTTGGGGTCCCTTATTTAAATGTTGCCTCAGATATAGAATTGGCGCTATGTTTGAATACATTGTATTGCATTTGACATTCTCGGAATCAGGCAGTTTTTAAACGATCCAAAACCAATATTTTCTCGACGGTTGCTAAGATTCTTGCTATTGCAGTTAATTATGCTGAATCACCTTTAGTTGAGGGAAATTCATCCAAAAATAACCCTGGAAACACATGGGTGCCTCCTCCTATGGGCTATTTTAAAATTAATATTGATAGTGCATACAATGAGAACAATAATTCTTATGCCACAAGTCTTATTTGTAGAGATTATATTGGAAAAATCATGGCTACTAATGCTGCTATTCTTAGCCATGGGTCTGTATTGATTTGTGAGGCAATTACTGTTAAAAGTGCTGTGAGTTTTGCTTTTGATCATAAACATAAAAATATTATTATTGAATCTGATGCTAAGCTTATGGTAGATATGTGTAATCGTTGTATTGCTCTTTTTGGTCAATTAGGAATATAATTAGTGACATTTTTTTTTCTCGCAGACTCGGAAAAATCATCATTGAAGATGAATGTCAAGTTTCAACACGCTAAACGAGATGGAAACAGAGCGGCCGATTGGATTGCAAAACATGCTTTAAAATGTAATTTCTCTTTTAATTGTGCTGATGAATGGCCCAGACTTGATTAATTGTGTGTAATGACCTTCTAGGTGGTGGTTAGTTTTAATAATATTTTTTTTGGGATAAAAAAAAAGACGGTTGCCTTTTTGATTTCCATCAAACAAGGAGGCAGTCATAAATTAAAGCATTCAACAATTAATTATATTAATATGCAGCCAATTACAATAAATTAATCACTATTGCCGAGTATTGACTTGTTTGAAGTTGACTTATTTATTTCCAATCATGTTCGAGCTCGATTCGAACTCGATTCAGGTTTTCGATCTTTTGTTCAAACTTGCTCGTTTGTTTTTGAAGATGTTCAATATCAATTCAAAATAATTAATAGTCATTATTTTTATTATTAATAGAGAACAAAAATTTAATATAGAACAAAACTTTATTATTAATAGAGAATAAAATTTTAATCTATCATTATTTTGAAGTCATTAATAAAACTAGTTGAAGAATTTCTAGACATCTACCCACAATTCATGATAATACATTTTTATATTACATTTTTATATCATACATTGTTTAATTTAAAAAATGTAAAGTATACGTAATAAAATTTTAACTATTTATTATTTATGTTAATATAATATTCATCATTTTATTATTTTTTGTTTTAAAATTAAAAAATATATTATAATTATTTAAGTGTCGTTCTTACCTGAAGTCAGGGTGATGCATTCCGACGTGTTTCTTGATCAGGTGCAACTCCACCAGAAGAAACATGCAAAAAAAAACACTTTAAGCGTTCGAGTAAGAATGAGTTTGATGTAAGAATAATAACACGTGTCAAACTAAATGAGAAAATGCTTTCAATTCATCAAATGGTTTTGTGAACCCTTCATCAAAAAGCTCATATTCCTCCAACTGCATAACAAGTAGCAAGCAACGTCAAATCGTTGTGCTTGCTTTCTTTCATTTATAGTGCAGTTGCTTCATTGGAGACCACGCTGCTTCTTCATTTACACCGAAAACATCTTGAATGAGAAAACAACTAGTCGCTACTGCTACTAAAGACTTTGTGCTATATCACAGCTCTGCTAACTGCGCCACTTATTCATTCAACATCTGCAAACTATTAACTAGGTTCTGAAGTCACTACTTTCACTCTCTTTGCGCTAATAACCGAGCTAATAGTTGGGGATGGCATAGCAGTCCATTGGCTTAATTAGGTCGGTCAGTCTCAAAGAACCATGCATTTGCCTCCCTCCCAAGAAGATGCTGCCACATGACCTTTGCTCTCGAACAATCCCTCAAGACTCTAGCCCAACAAACCATTTACAATCGCTATTAGCAACAAGATGCACTCCTCCTACCCGAGCTAATAGCTATTAGTTACCAATACATCGTTCATTACAGGTAGGGGCGGAGCTGTTCATGATCGAGCCCCTCCCATTTTAAAACAAATTCACTTATACGCCTGCGTATAGGCGTTAGTAGGCGTCGATATGTTGAACATTTCGACATCTACTCAGGCGTCAAAAGATTTTTTTTTTAAGTATTTTTTTTAACATATCGGCGCCTATTAGAGGCGTCGGTATATAATTCTCGAATTTCGCTGCAAATGCAGCGGAATTCGAGGAGCCGCAGCACGCGGAATTGGAATTCCGCTGCATGCGGAATTCCAATTCCGCGTGCAGCGGAATAAGGGCAGGCACTCTCCGCGACCGCTCGATTTCCGCTGCGTGGCGGAGATTGAGCAGACGCGATTCCGCGCTGCTCGATTTCCGCCGCATGGCGGACATCGAGCGGCAGTGTATTCACGTCCGCTCGATTTCTACCACATGGCGAAAATCGAGTGGCGCGAATTTGTGCCTGCTCAAAAATAATTTTTTTTAAAAAATAGTAATAAATTTTAAAAATTTTAATATAAATAAAAGTTAAATAAAATTACCAACTTTGTAAAAAATTTGATATCTTGAATGAATGTGATAACCTGTAAAAAAGAGAGAAGAAAATGTTAACGGAAAAAAAAGAGTAAGAATAGAAAAGTAATAAAAGAAAAGAAGAAGAAGAGAGGAGAGAAGAAAGAAGAGATGAGGAAGAAGAGGATAGAAAAGTAATAAAAGAAAAAAAAGAAGAGAGGATAGAAGAAAGAAGAGATGAGTAAGAAGAAGAGGATAGAAGAAAGAAGAGATGAGAAGAAGAAGAGGAAGAGAAAAAAATGAAGGAAGAAGTATAAATAGAAAAAATACATTAATAAAATAAAATTTTAATTTTTTTTATTAAAAAAACTACATGAGGCGGGAGATTTTCCGCCTCCTTCCTAGGTGAGTGCGCCAGCACGAGCGCGCTCGCCAGTTGGCGGGGCCATGTAATACCCAAAAATTTTAATTTTAACTTTTGTTTGATTTAGCGGGCCGATTCGGAGACGCGCCGAGATGAGTCGCGAGATCACCGCAATTAGAAGGTATGACCGGATATTTAATTAATTGCAAGGCTCTAAATTTTGTACTATTATTAATTTATTTGGATGTTGAGTTCATACCGGGGTAGAACCGAGTTCGCATGTTCAATCGAGGCTCGATTCAGATGCGGGTTGAGTCAGTTAGAGGATTTTAAGTGAGAGGGGCAACTTTGGAAAAATAACAATAATAATATATACCCCTACCGCAGCCGTCGTACGGCTCAAGAAGAGCAGCACGCGCATCGAGGTGGGAGAGAGGAGGGAATAAAGGGGAGGGCGGTGTTGGAGCTAGGAGTCGTCGCCGATGTTCAGCGTCGTCTTCATCTTGTCTTCTTCCCTTCCGATTAGAGGTGAGTGGTTGAACCTTAGGTGTAGGGTAAGGCCCTTGGCCGAACCCTAGAATTTGTGATTGTGTTGGTTTTCTTGACGATTCTTGACGAATCTCGTGGCTTCTTGTTCTTGAATCTCCCTCATGATGTTGATGTGTTTTCTTGAGATTTTTTTTGTGGTGTTTCTTTGAATATTGTGGCCAACCGAATAGAGGAAAAAGATGAAAGGTCATGCCAATTTTTTCCCTAAATCCTCTAGTGCTTAGAACATGTAGAATTAAATTGTATTATGTGTATAAACACCTTAGGGATCAAGAAGAACTTAGAATAAGGGAAAGATTTATTTTCCTAAACCCCTAAGGGTCGGCCGCATGGTGTTTTCCCTAATACTAGGATTCGGCCGAGTGGGGGAGGAGGAAACTTAGATTAGGAAATATGTTTCCTAGGTAAACAACATGTAGAGTGAACTCAATGTGTTGATTGAAGAGAAACCATGGTGTGATGAAGTAAGTAGGCTCGACTGAATGCCCTACAAGGGATAATTGATGTTAGGGTCTGCCGTGGTGTGGTAGCGACACTTATTTCATTGTATGGTTGATAACATGAAGTAGGAAATGTAGTGTCACGCCCCAACTCAGGGTCACGTGATCGGCCAGGGTATACATGCCTATACTCCGCAGCCTAAATCATGCACATGTCAACTGAACAATAAAACATAGCGGAAAAGAAATAACGAGTTTTATTTCAAATGGAAAATCAAACTAGAAATCATTATACGTAAGTTTAGCAAAATAATAAAGTGCGGAAATAATAAATCAGGTTCAACTTGTTTAATTACAATGAAATATGAAATAAAGACATGAATGTCCCCAAGGGACTACAACTCCAAAACACTGAAATACAAGTGCATGACTAACTACCAAAAACTCGACTATGACCCCTAATTAAGACTGCTATGAGATCAATGTAGCTCCTCTGCCCTCTAGCCGTGCCAAGTGCTCCTACCCACCTCACCGGTCAGGCTCTGTAAAAATAAAACAACGACAACGAGTGAGTTCAAAAGAACTCAGTGAGCAATTCTACCAACCCCCACGAAAACAAACAAACACATATATGATGCTTAAAGCAAAACTCCTGACTCGAGCAGGAAAAGGTCACAAGGGAGTGATCAGCTAACAGGCCATCTGACCACCACCTGCCTGAAGACATCCAACACCCAAACGGTGAAAATCAACAGTCCTAAGCCTACGACCATGCCCTAAGACAAAAAAACATACTAGGATAATCGGGAAGGCCCTCCGAACTTGCTCCACGAGACGTGAAGGAACAATCAGGAATCGCCATCCGAACTTGCCCCTTTAAGATATCACAGGAATAATCGGGTAGGCCCTCCGAACTTATCCCTTAAAAGCACATCGAAAATAATCGGGTAGACCCTCCGAACTTATTCCACGAGGCTAATCAAGACAATTAGGATTTGCCCATCCGAACTTGTTCCACAGGTTGGGAATTAGCCATCCAACCTTCCGGGCCGAGCCCGCAGTCCGGCTCCTTAACGAGCCTCTCCACCATTCATAAATGTATGACACAATATGACCTAAATCAAGTCTCTCCTATGGTGTCTTAGGGGTGTCAATCTTATTGGGAAGCGTCTCAATACTCACATACCCGACCCTAACTCCTAGACCAGTAATGTCACAAACCCGTGTGGTTTTATTTCATGCATAAACTTTGTTTGTTGGTTCATAATAGATTATGCTGACCCTTTGCCCAATTTTAATTATGCAATTAAAATTAGATCACCAAGATTAGGGTTTTATTTTAGGATTTTGTTTTGGCTTACTGTTGTGCCCGAAACTGATATATCTAACCCGAATTTAGTCTTCAGAGTGTGTCCTATATTTCCAAACTATGTTTTTTGGTTGAAACGATAGGTTACATGACTATGTTCAAAGAAATACACACATCATAGCAAGTATTTTAAAAATAGCACAGATTCATCATCTCAGCATGAAATTCCAGCAACATTGAGTTTTTCAACATATCATGAAAATAAATCCAAAATTAACAGAAATTAGATCCTTAATTATTATTAAAATGGAATACTAATCTTGAGATAATTTTCTCAAATTTCATGCTTATTAAACAAGACTAACAAGTATCAACAACACCTTAATCAATAAACAAGCATCATGATCAAGAACCTTCATGGCATCAATATCAAGATCTTCATTTTATAAACATGATTTCTATCCAAAAATCACAGATTAATTACAAGGCATATTTGAACATGTAGGAACTCAATTTAATAAACAATTTAAGGCATGGATCTTAAGAACACCAAAAATACTCACTTAGGCATTTCACCGAACACCTTGAGGGCACCCTCGTCTCCACCTTGGCCGAGCACCCCTAGGGTCATCCTAGGGCTGCTGAACCCCATAGGGGAGAGTTTAGGACCTCCTCCAAACATGACAATAAAAAAGAACGGTGAAAATTTGATAGATCGACGAAAAATAAATCAACACATCCTAGCCTTCAAGAACGGCTTCAAGAATTCGAAGAAACCCGAAAAGAAGGAGGGTAAAACCACTCACCCGAATAGGAAGGATGACGAGAGAAGAAATCCTGGACAACGATCCTCGAATTCAACTTCAAGAATTGGTGGCTCGACTCAAGAAGGGAGAAAAAAAGGGGGCGGCGGCTCACTTCAAGCCGTCGGCTTGAAGAGAGGGAAAGAGGGAGAGAGAGGGGCTGGCTTGGCTTCAGGCGGCTCCTCTCGGCTCGGCTCCAAAGGGAAGGAAGAAGAGGAAGAAGAGGAAGAAGAGGGGAAGGGGCTCAGCGGCTGGCTGGCTCCTCTTCTCAATCGGCTTGTGCGGCTCCAATAGGGAGCCGCAAGCCAAGGAGAGGGGGTTTTATACTCCCTCCTCAATCCTAACTCCCTTATACCCTTTATCAAACCCGCATCCGCCTCAAGCCGAACCCAAACCCGCTAACTTAATTATCTTATTCTAATCCCATGCTAAATTACAAGCAACAAACGTACGCACATCCACATGCAACATATATAATTAAACAATCGTGCATACACAACATAAAATTAAATAAATTTATCTATGCAAGTAAAATTTTCATAACTCATATTCCTACTTATCCGAGCTCGCAAGCTCGCATCGGACCATGAGTTGACTCGGCTCGACCTCGAACTAGTCCGCTAGGCTGGCAACACAAACCATAAAGGAAAAATATAATTAAAATATCTAGGATATTACATGTAGGTTGAGATATATCAATGAATGGAATTTTATTTCGCTTGTAGATTATTTTTCATGCATAGTAGACATGCTTATTTGGGTTCCTATATTTTTATGCTCTTGTTAAATTTAGCATGCTGAAATTAAATATTTAAATGCAAAAATTGAATGTTTAATTGCTGGAAATAAATAGATAATTGTTGTGATTATATTGCTAAGTTGTCCTATTTTTAGTATGTTGTGATTTAATTATTTAATGTTGTAATTATCTTTGAGTATGCTAAAGATAGATGTGTGGATGCTATATTTATCGTGGACCATTGTAGATAAATATTAGAGGAAATTGTTTGGCAAGACGAGCATAAAAGTGTGGTATGATACTCTACTAGTAGATGACAAAATTGTTCAAAATTAAATATCAAATTTCTGAATATAGAGACTATGAAATCTAGCTCACTAGAAACATTGTAAGTAGAGGAACAGAACCATGTTAGGTGGTGAAGATGGTTAACCGAAATCACGATTGCTACACTTTAGTGACCTTGGGAAGGGTAACACTTAGATGTCAAAGTGACAAAGCCCAGGGTAGGGCTGGGTACGGGCACATGCCCGGATGGTGCTTGATAACTAGTGGAACCTGGCATGTGTACTTTGTACCGTGGTTGTGATGGCTGGGCTGATGAGCGTCTCTAGCTGGAATGGGTATTTTCCGACTCAGCAAGTGGTTGCAGGGTCTTAAGATTACACCAGTGAGCCACGCTGGTGTTAGACCTGAGTGGCGGGCGTCTTGAGATTGCGTCAGTGGGCCATGCTGACGTTAGACCCGAGTGGATTTGGTTTTGATGAGCCATTCCCAACCCGATGGGGTACCAAAAACTAGCTAGCCATCCTAGTTGACGGACCCGGAGATTTTGATCGCTTTATGCGGAACGCAGTGAAATTTGCATATTATGATTATATGAATTTATATGACTGTGTTAGGTCAGTTATGGCTGAGTGTTGTCATGTTGTGAAGGCCGATTATGGACGAGTGTTGTCATGTTGTGAAGGTCGAGTGTGGCCGATAAGTACTTGTGCTGTGCAGGGCCAATAGTAGCTGATTGATATATATATTGTGGTAGGATAGGTATGGTCGAATGTTTTTGTTGGGTGAAATGACAACACTAGAGGGGGGGGTTGAATAGTATGTTTACTAAATCTATTTGCCTAAATTCGATTTTAAACTTTTCTTAAACTACTTAGGCAATTCACAATTGACGACTAAATGCGGAAGTGAGTAATAAGGATAAACAATGCAATATATAAAGAAAACAATGCTAACACAAGTGTTTATAGTGGTTCGGCCCCAATGCCTACTCCACTACCTAAGCACCCTGCTTAGGATTTCCAAACTTAGCTTTACTAGATTATATCGTTTCCCTTACAAAGAGGACTTTACACCGAAAAGTTTCCGCTCTCAAACCGAAGGCACTTCCACACCCGAAAGTATCCCGCCTTCCTATCGAGAGCACTCTCCCACCTCAACCTAAGGGACAACTCAACTAATCATAGTAAACTAAGTTTACACCGATAGAATTAAGCCTCAAACACAAAGGCAACCACCAACTCAATCAACCTAGCGCTCTAGGGTTACACAAATGGAAATACAATGAAATAAATATCAAAATACAACAATAATGAGAGCAAATAATAAACAATGTAAACTTAGCTCTCAAACACAATGTCCTAGCTCATCTTGATGACTTGAAGATGAATCAAGGCAAGCTCAAAGTCAATCTTAAGGTTCTTAGGCTCAAAGCTAGGGTTCTTTGCAAAGATGGCTCAAGGATTCTTGTAGAGATGCAAGGAATGGCTCTTTGAGGCTTAGAAGCATCAATAATAGGCTAGAAGAAAGATTATGATGGGTATTTATAACCCCCCATAAGAAACGGCTCATCAACGGGCGCATTTTTGCCCGTTGGCGATGCCCGATCGATTGTCCGGTCGATCGTCGGTCGATCGACCGAAAGAAAACTACCATTTTCTGGCACACTTCGGTCGACCGAATTGTCTACTGCCATTTTTTGGCAATATTCGATCGATCGATCGATCGATCGACCGAAACTAAGCAGACTGCACTGCACTGCTTGGTTTGGCTGAGTTTTTATGCTCGTTTTGGTTTCGTCTTCGCTAAGTCTACTTATATAATATTTATTATAACTTTAAAACATAAATGTTATATAAGGATTAACCCCCATTTGGATTCAATAAAAATATCTAAAAAATCAAAATTCTTAAGAATCAAAATCTAGTTTTTGGGGTCTAGTACAAATTTTTGGAAAATGAAAATTTTCTAATTTCACGGGTCAAGTATGGGTAGGCTAAAGGCTTCCAAAAAATCCTTTAAAATACCTCGTTATCTACTTTCTACCCAAGGAATAATTACCGCCATTTTTTGTGTCAAGAAAATGTCTAGGTCATATAGCCCTCCAAGGAGCTCCCTAGTCTTAGTGAATTTTAGGGTGATTTTTGGGATTTCATATTTTGGGGTTCGGGTTTGATTTTAGGGTTCTTTGCATCATAAAAAAAATTACATTACATTCTAGATACCCTAAACCTAAACTCTAACTTCCCGAAGAATCCCGAGCGTCGACGAGCGTCCTTGTCGATTTCTTCGATTTTTCTGATCGGGGACGTCGAATGCTAACCGACTTGGAACCTAAAAGATTTCTCAATGAAATATTAGTTCCATATTTGTTATAATCAAAACCTAGATTAAGACCAAGGTAGAAAATCTTAGGCCAACAATCTCTCCCTTTTTTATGATGACAAACATCCTTAAGAAAATATCTACAATTAAGCATAGAGGATATCAATCATAGGATTTCTCCCCCTATCAACATGCATATCTACATAATGGAACTCCCTCTATCTATATGCATGGTTAACCTATATTTTCTTCCTTTTTTACCTATATTTTTCTCCCCATTTTGACATCAATCAAAAAGGACAAGAAAAATCAACCTATAGTCAAAGTTGAGACTCTAAAACTATTTTCCATGAAACATGAAAATCTCAACTAAAGGGATGAAAAATCAAATATGAGACTAAATCATACATGATAGCAAAGAGTGATAGATAGAGTCCAAAACTAGAATCATGTATGGACTCAAGTATGGATATTTTCGTGAATATTGATTATTTTTTATGACATTTTTAGATTTCATTCAAACTTTCAAAATACCAAGATATGGTCATTTAAAGCATGTATATCAAGTTTGAAGTAAAACTAATGTCATTTAATTAAGATATGAACTTAGCATGATTTCATTCAAAATAGGCTTGAAAATATGAAAATACTAAGTATCAAATTTTGCTATCTACTCATATTTTCTCTAACTTAGGCACTTGGACATCTAACATGAGTGAATCTAAGTGTACGAGTCAAGGTTGGGTTGAAAATGAGGTATCTAAGTTACTTTTTGACTTAGGTCAAAGTATACTTCAAGTTTTCAAAAATCAAATTTTTAAATCCAAACAAAATCATATTCTTGACGAAAATTTTTGAAACTTTAACTGGACAAACTAGATGTTTCAGGGAATCTACATGTTCAAGAATCAGTCAAAAATCAGTTTTCTATAAATTCATAAAATTCCTGAAAGTCCAGGGGCATTTTCGTAAATTATAGATATTTTTTTTCAAAAGTTGTAAATTTTGCTTCAAACTTTTTGGACATCGCCGAATGATCATTTAAGATGTGTGTGTTAAGTTTGAGCTCAAAATGAATTGTCTAAGTTCATTTTTCATCCTATATTGATTTCAACCAAAAACTCATTTTTAGGATATCGCTCAAGATATCAAAATTATTTTTAGAAATGATTTCACTCAAAGAATAGTGAGAATGATATTAGAAATTGAATCAAAATAGTATGCACAAAGTTTCATTTGAAGTTTTCGATGAAAAATTAAAGTATCAAAAAGATTGATATTTCAAGAGGATGATACTTTGTATTTTTGAAATCCAACTTCAAAATTCTATTATAAATCCGATTCTTGATAAAAAATTTCTGAAATTTTTACTGAATAAATTAGGTTTTTCAATGAATATGCAGTTTTAAGAACCAGTCAAATATAATTTTTTTACATTTTTTTAGAAATAACTGAAAATGCTTAATTTTCAATGGCATTTCCGTAATTTTCAGTTATTTTCAAAAGTGCTTAATTTTCATTCAAACTTTTATGACACCACATAATGGTCATGTAAAGAGTGTATGTCAAATTTGGAATGAAAATTATGTCCTTAACTCAAGATATCAACCTAGCATGATTTCATTCAAAACTAAACTAGTTATCACGAAACTTGTTAAGTGTCAATCTTATCATTTACTCATGGTTTTTCAAATTTTAACTTATGGACATCTAATATGAGTAAATCTAATCATGTTCATCAAATATGGATGGAAAATGAGTCCTCAAAGTCAATTTGTTGATTTGGATCAACTTGGTTCAAAAGAGGTTATCATGAAATTGCCTCTATGTCATTTTATCCATATCCATATGAATTTCTCATTCTAAGTGCATGGAAATATGTCATATCTATTCCTAAACATATTTATGAAGTTTGGACTCAAAATGATATTTCTAAGTCAAATTATTGACTTACGTCAAACTTTTTCAAGTTTGAGTCCCATAAGGTGAGCTAGTTATCATTTTTCCCATTTACACATGATTTTTCAATGTTTAAATGCCTAGAATCATGTGATATATGTATGCAAACATGTTTACCAACTACTAACTCAAGATGAGGTCTCTAATATGAATTTTAACCTAGAGCAAGTTTCATTCAATCAAGATATCATGAAATTGCCTAAGTTATCAAAATTTTACCTACTCATGAAATTTCATAGATTTATCATGCAAAATCGATCATGAGTATAGAGACATCATTAATGCATGAATATTCAAGTATTGTAATAAGATTTTGCAAAACCAAAACCATACCTCATTCTAGAAAATTGCCAAACTTGTCATTTTCTTTCCAAATTCAATCTACTAGCATTCCATCAATATTTTTAACTTGCAAGTAGACTCCATTAGTAGATTTAATGATAATAAAGCTACTAGCAAGCAACCCAATCAAATAGCAAAGAGAAGAATCAAGTATCATTTTCAAAGTCCACTTTGCTAAATAGTTTGAAATCCATTTCAAAATATATTATCATGAATCCGAAACGAATCAAGATATCTCAAAATATGAAATATTTGAAAAGTAAGATCTCCAACCCTTCCTATTGGTTGAAAACCGAAAGGCCACAATGAGCCTATGATTTAGAATCGCAAGGTCGCATGAGCCCGTTATAGGCTACATAGGTCTCCGAAGAGACCGAGAAATCAAAAACAAAAATCATTTTTCAAGTCATATCGTGAGCGGGCAAAACCAACTCAAATTTAACTAGTATCATAACTCCAACTTTAAGATGACAAGAAATATAAAGGAGGGTGATACTAAACATACCTAGATGCCAATTTTCATACCTACGATATCATGATGACTTGAAGATGCAACCAAAGATGAATTCTTCATTGAAGTCCATGGTCAACTTCAGTTCTTCAATTTCCTTTATCCTTGTGTGGTTGCTCCCCCTACATAAGAGCATGAGACATTTGATACCCAAATGGCTTTGGGTCCTTGGGGGTTAGAAGACTTAGCTACCCAAGGTGTCTTAACACCACTTGGGTTCATCTTAAATGCAAAATCATATATAGCATGCCCGTAAATACCACAACAAAAATAATTTCCATTAAACTTTTTTGTTTTCATTTATCTTTTGAACATGAGGCTTAAAAGTAGAATGTCTAACATGAGATTTAACATTAGCATGAACATTCTTTTTTGAAAAATCATTTCTACTAAAATTCTTAAATGTGGAAATATTTTTCATTTCATTCACTTTCTTGTTTAGGTTTAAAATCTCATTTTTCAAATCAATCA
Source organism: Canna indica (assembly GCA_034359265.1). Taxonomy (NCBI): domain Eukaryota; kingdom Viridiplantae; phylum Streptophyta; class Magnoliopsida; order Zingiberales; family Cannaceae; genus Canna; species Canna indica. The sequence goes on from CP136891.1 coordinate 29,175,823, forward strand.
TGGAGTTATGTAAAGCATGCATTTGAGATTTCAACATAATTTTCCTTTTTGATTTTTGAGTTTTCATTTTTCAAATTCTCATTCTTAATTTTGAAACCATTTTTCAAATTTTTGTTTTCAAACTTTAAGTCATTAAGCTCAAGTTTCAGCGTATCATGACTAGGATCAAATGAGCTAGATTTTAATTTCTCATTTTTTAATTCTAGATCATGAAAATGACACTAAGACTAGAGTTCTCCTTTTTAATCTTCTTGTTTTCGTTATCCTTTTTCAAAAGCAAGACATACATGTTTTTATACTCATCCATCAATTCATCAAAATCACGAGAGCTAGATGAGTTAATACTATCATTATTATTAACATGACTAGAAGGAGAAGAGTGTACCTCATTGTTATCATTCATGATGCATTCTTTTGAGATGGCTTCATAGTCATGGCAAGAGGATGCTTCACTTGAGTAGAATGAGGATTTGGAAGCATTCGACCTCTTATTTGCCTTGTTGTTCATGGTAGGACAATTCCTCTTCACATGCCCTTTTTCTTTACACACATGGCAAATCACTTTCCTTTTCTGATTTTTAGTGCTCCTATGACTGGAGGCACTATGGGCTTCAAAAACCATATTAGTATTGTGTGGATGACAATTGTCATCACTCCCCTCATCAAATGTATTGAGCTATTCGATTTTTGCATAATTATAAAACATGTTTAAGGTAGCCCAAATATCGAATGCGGAAGTACAATGCATGATCTTTTCAAAGATATTATTTTCCAAAGAATAAAATATGAAATTTGTAGCTTTAGCATTTGATTCAAACATATCAATTTATTCTTGGGTCCATGCATTCATGTCTTCCTTAGGTTCAATATATTTAATTTTTACCATGTTAAAAATACCTAAACCTTGAGTCTTTAAGAAGGTGTACATCTTAGACTTCCAAAGACCAAAGTTCGAGGCATCGAACCTAGGAGGTGAAGATGCTAAACACTCTAGTGCCATTTTCCAGATCGAGAGATAATGTAGAGGAGATGGTGAAATCTCAATCTACGACCCGCTCTGATACCAATTGTTGGGTGAAATGACAACACTAGAGAGGGGGGGGTGAATAGTGTGTTTACTAAATCTATTTGCCTAAATTCGATTTTAAACATTTCTTAAACTACTTAGGCAATTCACAATTGACAACTAAATGTGGAAGCGAGTAATAAGGATAAGCAGTGCAATATATAAAGAAAAAAATGCTAACGCAAGTGTTTATATATAGTGGTTCGGCCCCAATGCCTACTCCACTACCTAAGCACCCCGCTTAGGATTTCCAAACTTAGATTTACTAGATTTATCGTTTCCCTTACAAAGAGGACTTTACACCAGAAAGTCTCCGCTCTCAAACCGAAGGCACTTCCACACCCGGAAGTATCCCGCCTTCCTACCAAGAGCACTCTCCCACCTCAACCTAAGGGACAACTCAACTAATCCTAGTAAACTAAGTTTACACCGGTAGAATTAAGCCTCAAACACAAAGGCAATCACCAACTCAATCAATCTAGCACTCTAGGTTTACACAAATGGAAACACAATGAAATAAACACCAAAATACAATAATAATGAGAGCAAATAATAAACAATGTAAACTTAGCTCTCAAACACAATGTCTTAGCTCATCTTGATGACTTGAAGATGAATCAAGGCAAGCTCAAAGTCAATCTTAAGGTTCTTAGGCTCAAAGCTAGGGTTCTTTGCAAAGATGGCTCAAGGATTCTTGTAGAGATGCAAGGAATGACTCTTTGAGGCTTAGAAGCATCAATAATAGGCTAGAAGAAAGATTGGGATGGGTATTTATAACCCCCCATAAGAAACAAATTATCAACGGGTGCATTTTTGCTCGTTGGAGACGCCCGATCGATTGTCCGGTCGATCGTCGGTTGACCGCTCGATCGACCGAAAGAAAACTGCAATTTTCTGGCACACTTCGGTCGACCGACCGGTCGACCAAAACTAGGCAGACTGCACTGCACCACTTGGTTTGGCCGAGTTTTTATGCTCGTTTTGGTTCTGTCTTCGCTAAGTCTACTTATATAATATTTATTATAACTTTAAAACATAAATGTTATATAAGGATTAACCCCCATTTGGATTTAATAAAAATATCTAAAAAATTAAAATCTTTAAGAATCAAAATCTAGTTTTTGGGGTCTAGTACAAATTTTCGGAAAATAAAAATTTTCTAATTTCACGGGTCAAGTATGGGTAGGCTAAAGGCTTCCAAAAAATCCTTAAAAATACCTCGTTATCTAGTTTCTACCCAAGGAATAATTACCGCCATTTTTTGTGTCAAGAAAATATCTAGGTCATATAGCCCTCCAAGAAGCTTCCTAGGCTTAGTGAATTTCAGGGCGGTTTCCGGGATTTCATATTTTGGGGTTCGGTTTTGGTTTTAGGGTTCTTTGCATCATAAATCTAAACTCTAACTTCCCGAAGAATCCCGAGCGTCGACGAGCGTCCTTGTCGATTTCTCTGATTTCTTCGATTTTTTTGATCGGGGACGTTGAACGCTAACCGACTTGGAACTTGGAAGATTTCTCAATGAAATATTAGTTCCATATTTGTTATCATCAAGACCGAGATTAAGACCAAGGTAGAAAACCTTAGGCCAATAGTTTTATTGTATACAGGTTGGCCAATTGGCCAGGTGATGTGCTAAATCCCTAAGTATTCATCTGAGCATTTATTTCATGTTATACATGTTGGCTTTAAGTTTTCAACCTTGGTCTTAATCTCTTAATCTCGGTTTTGATGATAACAAACATGGAACTAATATTTCATCGAGAAATCTTTCACGTTCCATATCGATTAGCATTTGATGTTCTCAATCGAAAAAATTGGAAAATTGGAAGGACATTGATCGTCGCGCTCGGGTTCATCGCGAAACATCTCAAAGATCAATGAGTGCACCAAAGTCGCATTGGACGAGTCCAAAGATCAAATGAAAAGCTCTCCAAGTTGATGCTCGTTGAAAGCCGGAACTCGGAAATGAAGCGCGCAAGAAAAAGGGCTGAAAAATCAATATCAGCCTATGTTCGGTCGACCGGTTGGTCGACCGAACACTGCTAAAAACTGGTAGTGACTACTTCGGTCGACCGACAGAGGTCAGAAATGGGCAGTAGTCGACCGATCGGTTGACCGAATTGAGGATCGCGTAGTCGCGCGACCCTGGCTTCCTTACGTCGGTCGACCGAATGTGCGATCGGGTGTTTTGCGTCTAGCGGTCGACCCGTCGATCGACCGCACAGAGAGAAGATGTAGCGGTCGGTGCGAGCGATCGATTGATTGGTCGACCGACCAATCGACCGAGCCTCTGCAATGAATAATTTTCTATCCTTTGAGCTGCCGTTTCTTCGAGAGGGTATAAATATATCTCATCTAACTCTTTTAATCTCTCTCACAGATTTAATTGAGTAATTTAGAAGTGATTTGAGCCTTCCAATGATTGATTAAGATCGATTGCAGTGATCTGCTCTTCCGTCGAGTTCTTCTTCAAAGCGCCAACTGCTCCTCAACTCGGGTTTCAATTCGATCTCTACGACTGGGCGAGTTGGAGGTTCTGAAGGATTGAAAAGAGCATTTAATCTTGGTTTTATTTCGAAGCTCTTTTCATTGTAATTTTTATATGTTATTTGAACTATTTTTCTTTGATTTGGGTTTGTACGAAGACCGTGTGTTAGGTCTTCTTGTGTGAAAGTGGTTACCTTGTTGTGAAGGTGTAAAGCCACTTGTGTAAACTTAGTTTTTACTAGGATTAGTTTAGTTGTCCCTTAGGGTTGAGGTGGAAGAGGGCTCTCGGTAAGAAGGCGGAGACTTCCGGGTGTGGAAGTGCCTTAGGTCGAGAGTGCGACTCTTCGAGTCAAAGTCCTCTATGTAAGGGAAACCGAATTAATCTAGTAAACCTAGTTTGGAAATCCTAAGCGGGGTGCTTAGGTAGTGAAGTAGGCATTGGGGCCGAACCACTATAAATTCTCGTGTTTGCATTGATAACTTGTGTGTATTTATTATTTTATCATTTATCGTTTCCGAATCTAATCATCGAATTGTAAATTGCCTAAACAATCTAAGTAAACGATTAAAATTGAATTTAGGCTAATTAAATTAGTAAACATACTATTCACCCCTCTCTAGTGTTGCCATTTCGACTACATTTGGTATCAGAGTGGGTCGTGGATTGATATTTCACCATCTCGTCTACATCTTGCCTCGATCCAAAAAATGGCACTAGAGAGTATAACATTTGCACTACCTAGGTTTGATGAAGAAAACTTTGGTGTTTGGAAGAGTAGGATGTATACCATTCTTAAAATACAAAGTTTAGATCTATTGTGCATGCTAAAGAATGAGTATCACTACAAGAAAACAAGGCTTCACTGATGGATGTATTACCAACCGATACTTTTTGTTGGTATTACCAACAAAATCACCAACAGATACATATATCTGTTGGTAAAATTTAGAAAACCCTAAATTTGTCCATTCCCTCTTATTTTTTCAGCCGACCAGCTTTTTCCTCTCCCCCAGCCGACAAAAACTTGCGCCTTATTTTTCTTATCACTCGACAAAAAGCTTCTTCATCCCCCAGCGACAAAAACTCACGCGACAAAAGTTTCCCTCTCCCCTTTGTGTCGTGCGATTCTTCTCCAGCCGTGATCCACTTCTTCATCCGACGCTCGCAGGCTCCTTTCTTCCAATTTCTCCAAATTTCTGCTGATTTGAGGTAAATTTCTTTAATATTTAAATTTCTCCAGATTTCATAGTTTGTTCTTAGAGAGTTGTTATTGATTTCATCTGACGCCATGTTCTTATAGTGTGTAAATTATAATTTAAACTGAAGAGTTGTTAGCTGATTTCTTAGAGAGTTGTTATTGATTTCTTAGCATGTAAATTATAGTGTGTTTGGATTATAATTTAAACTGATGCTCAAATATGTTACTTTATCTTGTTTTATTTGGTATAAGTCTCAAAAAATGTTTTATTTGGTATTCAAATGGATTAGATATACGGTCTTCATATGTAGGCTCCAGTAAAAATTATCATCACTTCATTGTTCCATTTGAATATTATGCATCCAGAAACAAATCATCTAAAACATAGGCAAAAAAAAGTCATCACATGTGAGTTCAGTAGGAATACTTTTAGCATGATTAGATGCATATAGAGAGGAGAGCATGAAGTCCAGTAAATTGCAGTACTGGCTATCAGTTGGTGATAGGGAGATGTGTTAATACCTTAGATGGGTGAAACGCTGAAACAAGCCCCATATACAAGACAAAGGTTGTGTCTTAGAGATTAATTAGTTCCTTCAGAATAAAATTAATTTATCTTCAAGCTGTATATAAATGAAATAAGTGAAGCTCAAATTGTTCTCAAACTTATTCAGCTCAAGTGGAGGGAAGTAAAGAACATAATTATTAGCATTATAATGATAAATGCCAATTCAAAAATCAAAAGTTTAGGAAAACCCACTGTAGTAATTCTATAAATTTATACTCTACTACTCCTTTGCAAACTCGGGGAAGATAAAAATAGATACAATTCATCTTCTCCAGATACCAGACTATCTTTGCTTTCAGATCTGCAGCATGCAGTGACCATGCATGACCAAGTTAAGATCAGTGTTCTATGTGTCTAAGATTCAACTGCAGGCTGAGCAACACCTTTAGCTTTAGCTGCTGCAACAACCGCAGATGCAGCAACAGAGGGAGGTATTGTTGGCACCGATGGAGTATTTGCCTGAGGAGCTGCAACCACCTGGGGGTTGCTCCTCCTCCTACTGCTGCTGGCCATTTACTTGAGCAAGCAAGTTCTTGATCTGTGCACCCGTGAGAGTTTCATGCTCAAGAAGTGCATTGGCAAGGGCATGCAGCTCTCTGTTATGGGTTGTCAAAATAGTTTTTGCATTATTATAAGCTATTTCCAGAAAATCCTTCATCTCCTTCTCTATAAGTAGCCTTGTTTTGATGTTCATGCTATTACCATCGTCACCATGGTTGTGAGAAACAAGACCAACCTGCTTGCTCATTCCATACTTTGTGACCATTGCTCTTGCAAGATTAGTTGCCTGATCAATATCTGATGAAGCACCCGAAGTCACTTCATTCTCTCCAAATATCAGCTCTTCAGCTACACGGTCACCCATGCACACATCAAGTCTTGCCAGCATTTGTTTCTTAGAGATGCTAGTCTCATCCTTCACAGGCAATTGCATAACCATGCCAAGGGCCATACCTAGGGGTACAATAGTAGCTTTATGGACGGGATGGGCACCCTCAGTGTGAATGGCAACAAGAGCATGACCTCTTTCATGGTAAGCTGTTAACCTCCTGGATTCTTTAGAGATCACTGTTGATTTTCGTTCACTGCCCATCATGATCTTATCCTTTGTGTTCTCTAAATCATCCACTATAACAGCTTTTGCTCCATCCATAGCAACCTTGATTGCGGCAACATTAACCAAATTTGCTAGATCAGCACCAGAGAATCCTGGTGTACCCCTGGCAATGATCCTCAAATCCACATCTTCTGCCTTTGAAACCTACACCAGAATGGAACTAAATGGATTAGATATACGACCTTCATATGTAGGCTCCAGTAAAAATTATCATCACTTCATTGTTCCATTTGAATATTATGTATCCAGAAACAAATAATCTAAAACATAGAGAATATTAAGTCATCACAGGTGAGTTGAAGTTTCCCAGTCAACAATAGGAATACTTTTAGCATGAAGTCCAGTAAATTGTAGTACTGGCTATTAGTTGGTGATAGGGAGATGTGTTAATACCTTAGATGGGTGAACACAATGTGTGAGAGGGGGAAAAAACCAAATGCTTTTAGTCTAAAGATGAAGTGCAAAAAGTTAATTGAAGCTTTGTAAAAATTGACCTAATTCATGTAGCAATACTTTTATGAATTTTTTACTCTTTACTAACATTATGTTGTATAATAATTTGATGCTAATAATCTTTGGGATGTGAGCTTCCATACTTAGATGCATTACAAAGTATTTATGGCAAAGATAAAACTATTGCCCAAGATGTTGAAGATTATAATTATCCAGTTAAAAATATGCAAGTGGAGGTCAATGCACAATATGTTGACAAAGAGACTATTAACTTGGATGATGCTGATGATGAAGATGGAATTTCAGTGACAACCTCCATGACCTACTGAGATCTAAGACTAATACAATAGACACATCAACTTCTAGTCAACTTCTAGGAAGCAAAATAAGAACACACCTTTGACAAAGAAGGAATCAAAGAGAGGATGAAGCAAGTTGCTAACAAGTCTAGAAAGATAATTTGAGGGTATGAAAGACCAATAAGTTTGATTAGTCATTGATGGCGTTACCACTTACTTTTCTACAACAACAACAAGAAAGAAATGAATAATGGTCTGAAGCTTTGGCCTCATCAACACCTTTTACATCACTGAATCTTGTACTAGAATCCATGATTGGTTGAACCTCCTCATGTAGACCTAGGCCTGCTGAGATTTATGGCCCAGAAGAGAAGTTTAATCCATTTGACTGAAACATAAGCTTTCCAGATAATAAAATAACTTCTTTAAATTAAAAGTACCCAAACCTTTACTAAGCTTTCCAGATTTATCAATCCTTCTCCAAATGACCCAATAAATGTCATCAATGTGTTGTCAAACCTACTTCATATGTATGATCCTTTGTATGAAAGGAAATCAGCTACTTCAAAGTGCTGCATTCACCAGGCTTTTCCATTGTGTTCTCTGGGCCACATTCTTATTGCTTTCTTCTCAACATACATCTCCCACTTGCTCTCCTCTTTCTCACACATATTTATTTGACTTGATACATCAAATTCAAATATGTATTCAGTATTTGAAATATATTCATTTTTTTATTGGTACCTTGCCTCGCTCATTATACCATTTTGTAGGATTCTCTCTCAATGCATCTTTTTGCAAGGCCTCATCTCTCATTGCACCTGTACCGGTTCTTGTCAAGCATAGCAGATAGGGAAACCAATTCCCATATAAGAATTAGACCATCTAAAGAAGAAGAAGCAAACAGTGCTTTAGTAGAAGATACCATCAAGCCATTTAGACATGTAACACATTTCTTGTGCATTTCTGGTACTTGTAAAACACTTCTCCACTAAACCAACAACAACCACAAAAGTAGAAACATGTAAAGATGTGATAAAATAATATGAAACCAACAATAATTAAACTAAATCAGAAAAATAAAGTACTAGGTAACTATAATTGAAAGAAAAACAATGTAGTTAAAAGTTTAATTGAAAACAATTCCAAGTAGAAGCTATAAGATATTTAAATACTCTTGTCACCTAGATAACTGGGTTTGTTAACCATCTTTTTCCTTCGTCCCCCTTTCTCTTCCCACCCCTTCTTTTGCTTAACTCAACTCCCAAACAAACCAAGGTACCACTTCGATAGCTGATTTTTTTAAATATCATCTAAATAACATGATAGCTGATTTTTTTTAAAAAAAATTGTGTTCTAATTAATGTGCTTAATATTATTTCTAGGTTGAAAAAGTTAATCAAAATATCTACGGATCGTAGTTGGATGAAATGTCGAATAATTAGAGGAGTTTTGACTGATGAATTTATTCAAGGAGTCGAGGGATTTCTTGATTTTGCATACTCCAAAACTCAATATGTTTTTGGTGACAAAATTAGGTGCCCATGTCGACAATGTATTAATCATCATTATCATTATCGAGATGATGTGGCATATCACTTATGTTCGAAGGGATTTATGCCTCGCTACACACATTGGATTGCACATGGGGAGTTGACAAGTGAAGAAGTTGGTGAATCCTCAACCATTCCTCAATCAGAAAGCACCACTCAAAATCCCTATAGAACTATGGCGGTGGATGCAATTGGTATTGACTCATTAAATGTAGAAGAAAGACCAAATGAAGAAGCTGCCAAATTTTTTGAATTATTGAATTACGCAGATGAGCCATTATGGAGTGGTTGTAAGAGTCAAAGTAGGTTATCAGCCATGTCACAGTTACTCAATTGCAAATATGAGTTTAACATGAGCGAAGCTTGCTATGACCGGCTGATGTCAATAATCAAAGATATGTTACCAGAAGATGCGAATTTGAAAGAAAATTTTTATAAAACAAAGAAGATGATGAAGAAACTAGGACTTGGATACGAAAAGATAGATGCATGTCAGAATAATTGCATGTTGTTTTATAAAGAAACAACAAATTTGATGCAGTGCTCAGTGTGTGGACATCCTAGATATAAGCCAACACCATTAAATAATGGTAGGAGAAAAAAAATATCGTGTAAGGTCTTACGGTATCTTCCGATAACACCAAGACTTCAAAGGTTTTTTATGTCTGAAAAAACTGCCGAGTATATGATTTGGCATGCAAAGAATCGTAGTTCAGATGTTATTGCACATCCTGCAGATAGTGAAGCATGGAAATAGTTTGATGTTCACCATCCTTCATTTGCTTCTGATCCAAGGAATGTCAGATTAGGATTGTGCACCGATGGCTTTAATCCATTTGGGCATTCTTCTATTCCATATTCAGTTTGGCCTGTGCTCATTACTGTATACAATTTGCCGCCATCTATGTGTTTGAAAGATCAATTTATATTCTTAAGTTTGATAATTCCTGGACCAAAGAGCCCACGTAAAGAACTTGACATATTTTTGAGGCCATTGATTGATGAACTGAACATGTTATGGTCTGATGGGATTATGACATATGATGTGTTAGAAAACAAAATTTTCAAATGAGAGCAGCACTTATGTGGACTATCAGCGACTTCCCTGCATATACTATGTTATCAAGATGGAGCACACACGGGAGGTTAGCTTTTCCATATTGTTTAGAGCATAACAAATCTTTTATTCTTGAAAATGGGAGAAAGACATCATTTTTTGATTGCCATCGTCAGTTTCTCCCTCTTGATCATCCATATCGAAGGCAAAGAGATAAATTTATGAAGGGCCAAATTGAAAGAGATGTTCCACCTCCACGATTATCGGGTGATGAAATGAAGGCACGTATTGATAAATTACCTGGTATTCAATTTGGAAATCAATGTGTTGTTAGAATTTCAAGATTTGGGCAACAACACAATTGGGTTAAAAAAAGTATCTTTTGGACTTTACCATATTGGCATACAAATTTAATTTGACACAACTTAGATGTGATGCATATTGAATGAAATGTGTTTGAAAATATATTCAATACGGTAATGGACATCAAGGGAAAAACAAAAGACAATGTCAAGGCTAGAGCTGATTTGCCTAAGTATTGCAAGCGCCCTGAATTAGAATTACAGAATGTCAATGAAAAACTGTTGAAGCTGAGAGCCTCATTTATGTTGAACAAAGAACAAATCAAAGCAGTATGTCATTGGGTCAAAGAATTGAAATTTCCTGATGGTTATGCTTCAAACATAAGTCGATGTGCAAATATAGATGATTGCAAATTTTATGGAATAAAAAGTCATGATTGTCATGTTTTCATGCAAAGGCTTATTCTAATTGCATTTTGTGATTTGTTACCTGATCCAGTATGGGATACATTAACTGAGCTGAGTTTATTCTTTCAGGACTTGTGTTCAAGTGTGTTGCGAATTAAGGAGGTCAAAAGACTTGAGTTAAACATTGTTGAGATACTATGCAAGCTTGAGAAAATATTTCCACCAAGTTTTTTCGACTCTATGGAGCATCTCCCTATTCATTTACCTTATGAGGCTAAAGTTGGCGGTCTTGTACAATATAGATGGATGTACAGATTCGAAAGGTAACACATATGCCTTTTGATTCTTCATTCAATTTCTAATTTTTTTAAACGTCTTAATTTATAAGAATATTTCAGGTATATGCTTCAATTGAAAAAAAATATGAAGAATCGAGCATATGTTGAAGGATCAATTTGTGAAGCATATATCATACAAGAAATTTCTACTTTTTGTTCTTTCTACTTTGAACCAAAGGTAAACACAAGGTTGAATCAAGTGCCTTGAAATGATGATGGTGGAGTTCCAACTACCATGGGACGTCTATCTATCTTTACCTTCCCTGGTCGACCTTGTGGGGCCATTGGGCATTATAGGATGGTTGTTGACGAAGTTGAGTATAAAGCAATGGAGCTTTACGTACTTATGAATTGTCAAGAAATCTCTCCTTTTATCAAGTACGTAGTAGTAGGGGTGTAATCGAGCCGAGCCGAGCCGAGCTTGGCTTGGCTCGAGCTCGATCGAGCCTTGGTCTATTGGCTCAAGCTCGGCAAGAGCTACATTCAAGCCACTCGAGCTCGGCTCGGCTCAGCTCGGGAAAAAAATCAAGCCGCACGAGTCGAGCCGCATGAGCAGAGCTTGTTTGCAAGCTCGATCGAGCTCGAGCTCGACTAAGCTCGGGTTCTTTTTAGAGGGTAACGGGTTCATAAAATTTAAAAATCAAACCCGGTATATAATATATATAGAAGGCTCGATTAGGCTCGCGAGCCGCTCGAGCCGAGTATAGGTTAGCTCGAACTCGGCTCGCTCGTATGTCTGGCTCGGCTCGGCTCGGCTCAGCTCGAGCTCGATAAGTTCGAGTTGAGTTCGAGTTTTTACCGAATCGATCTCGAGTAGCTCGTGAGCGGCTTGGCTCGCTTACACCCCTACGTAGTAGTATTAACATCAACTTTTCGTTAATTATTTCATATATTCAAATTATGTTAATGTAAACCTTATTATTTTTAGTGAGTTTAATGATATCGTTAGGCAAAGAGAACCACACTTAATTGACACAGAGCTAGAGAAGTTACGAGACAGAGAATTTCCAAAATGGTTGAGAGATTATGTAAGTTGAACAATTATTCTTGTGTCAATGTCAATGTGAATAATCTTGATTATTTCATTTTTCTTTTTTTTGATAGGTTAATCATAACATTGACATGGTTGATAATCGAATACTTGCCATTGCACAAGGCCCACAAAGATTGGTTCGTTCCATGAAGGGTTATTTTGTGAATGGATATAAGTTTCACACCAAAGAATTTTCACATTGAAAGAAAACAATTAACAGTGGTGTTTGTGTCAATGGTAGTTGCTACAATGACTTTGAATCTGATTACTATGACATTTTGATTGATATTGTGGAGGTAGAATACTTTGGTGGAAATAATGTGGTGTTATTTAAATGTGAGTGGTTTGATACCGAAAAAGGAGCTAGAGTACATCCTCGCCATGGACTTGTTGAAATCAATCACAAGTTGAGACTTTATCATGATGCTCCTTTTGTGTTGGCAGAGCAAGCTCAACAAGTTTATTACACTAGTTATCCCTCAAAGAAAAAAGGAAGAAGTGATTGGTGGTCTGTATGCAAAATTAAAGCAAGAAATAGATTTGATGTTTTAGAGGTTGAAGAAACAGACGATAACATCCCTCCACAGACCGATGATTTTTTTCAAGAGGATGAGGTTGAAACAATACAACCTATTATGCCTACAACTGAGTTGGATTTGTTAAATGTATTAGTTGATAACGATGGTGTAGTTGATGTAGTAGATCAACATGAAGAATTTTTCTTAAGAACTCGAAGACAAGCCATTGAGGAGGATGAAGAAGAAGCAGACACTATAGACATGGAAGAAAGTGAAGATGATGAAGTTGACGAGTATTTGTCAAATGAGGAGAATGATGATTGAAACATTTTTTGTATAAGTTTACTTTTGATGATCACTTATAAAATCATTGTGAACATGATGACAAACTCTCATTTGTTTGTAATTGATTTTTTAAAAAAAATTCATGTGTCTTGAATTATTAACTATTCTTAATGCACTTTTAGTAAATAATGGTGTCACGAGGGCGAGGACGAGGCCGAGGACGAGGTCGAGGGCATCCTCCTTTGATTGAAATACCTTTTGCGACCTCATCATCATCTGAAGCTATAGTTGGAGCCACGACCTCTACACCTTGTACTCCTATTGTACCTGTTACTGTTCCACTAGAAACACCTTCTACTCCTACACCTTCGACATCATCAGCACCAGCACCAACACCAACACCGTCACCATCTTTAGTCCATTTGCATTTGATGCCATCAGCTCCTCTTGTGCCATCTACATCTGCTGCTACACACAGTGATGATACTTCACGTCGAAGAGGACCAAATCAACCTTCATAACCGTCAGAGACACCAGATGATAGCCGCCTATTAATTATTGATAAGAAAAGGTAGATCAATATATTTTGCATTATATTCTTTCAGTTACTATTTGGGTAACTAGCCTATTCTGCAATATGTTTCATATATTTGGAAATAGAATATTTACCTCTACAAAATGTAATAGTGCATGTATTCTTTTAAATACAATATTTTTTCATATATGCCAAATAATTAATCCTAACAAACCATGGTTACCCGTAGATGATTTGGCTTGCTTAAACATATTAAATCATTAAATACCTAATACTTTTTTTCTAATACTATATATTATTTATTTATGATGGAGATGAATCTCTTAAGGCTAATTAGCAAGACATTGATCAAGCATGAGAATGTGATGGAATCAAGTGTCACGCTCAAGATCAGCCAAATTTTGTTTTTTGCAATGATGGAACGAGAAGTGGGCACTGCCATCATCCTTGCTTCATAGCCAAGGAATTAAACAGCTCGATTTGAGCACTCACATGGCGAACCACGACTACTGCTCCTAATTCACATGTTGGTCCTTGACCCACATTATATCACCTCACCTGATATATGAGAACCTCGACCACACACTACTGACCAATTACCTATCTAGCTTATATGCACCACATCCTCCCTTATGTATGCACCTACTTCTACAATAAATAGAGATCTCCACCCCCATTTCTTCAAGCAACTCAGGACTACTTCAACAATTCTGGCATTCGTGCTTGAGAACAAGTATTTTTTCAAGGGTAGGGGACTTAATATGGACCTAACATGCCACATCATCCATATCATTATCATCAAGGGATTTATGTTCTTAATTAGTTTTATAATGGGTTGTTAGTGGGCTGTTTAGATTGTTAGTTGAGATCATGAGGTCTAATGGTTTGTTCATTGTTATCTTCTAGAGTCATCTTAAGGGTGTTGCCTTTTGCTTTTATCTTGTACATCTACAAAAAGAGAATGTAACGAATGATGGGGATCAAGAAACGAAATCAATTTTCTTTCCTCCATTCTCTCTACAAGGTGTCCAACTCACTTCCCCCAATGAGTTCAAGGAGATGGTGCTCTCTCCTAACTTGAACCCTAGTTATTCATTCTCATTTCCATTTCCCTCTTTCTCCCTGTTATTCAATCTTCACCCATGCTGGATCCTAGATTTGTATTAGTGAGTACTATTGAGCTCATTTTCTTTCTTTTTATTAGTGAGTTCAGCATTCTTGCCTTGTAAATATCAGCCTTTGGTGAACATATTGTTTGCATATAGCCTTGGGCTACAAGTCTTGCCTTTAACTTTGTAATCACCCCATCATCATTCTTCTTTGCCTTGTAAGATGTCAGCTACACTTCTAAAGCCTTTAGGTGGTGGTGAAGAATCATTATTGCTCTCACTCTGAACATTTTCATTTATAGTGTGTCCAGACACAAAGTTTTCATTCGGCTCATCACTCAATAAGTTCTCTTCTTTAGCTTCTAAATCATGGACTTGCACACCATGATTTGAACTACACCTCAAATAAGTAGAGTTTTCTTTACTCTTTCCTTTAAAATCATCTACACCAAGATGCTCTTCATCAAAGGTTACATCCCTATTTATTATCAATTCTTGCCTTTCAGGATCAAACAACCTGTAACCCTTGGTTTCTGAACTGTACCCAACAAGTATAGTTCTTCTGCTTGTATCATCCAATTTCCTTCTGATTTGTTTTTGGAGTATGACAATAAGCTATGCAGCCAAAAATCCTCAAGTGACTCACATTAGGTTTTCTGTTAAACCACATTTCATATGGTGTTTTATCCGACAAAGCTTTAGTGGTACATTTATTGATGATATATGCTGAGGTATTCAATGCTTCAGCCCACAAGTTCTTAGGTAAACTGCTCCCCCTCAGCAAGCATCTAGTCATTTCCACTAAAACCCTGTTCTTCCTCTCAGCTACCCCATTCTGTTGGGGTGTGTAGCTGGCTATTAGCTGATGTTTAATTCCCGTTTCAATGCAGAATTTATCAAAAGCCTTTGAGGTGAATTCTCCACCTCTATCTGTTCTCAAGACTTTTATCCTTGAGTTAACTTCATTCTCAACTGTTGATTTAAACTTCTTGAACAGATTCAGAGTTTCAGGTTTCTACTTCAAGAAATACACCCACACCATCCTGCTCCAATCATCCACAAACACTGCAACATATTTACATCCATAGTAAGAATCTACTTCCATAGGTCCACACAGGTCAGCATGTATCAGCCCTAACACTTCAGTAGCTCTAGTAGTTGTATTTTTAGGAAATGGCAATCTGCATTGCTTTCCCAGTTCACAAGTATTACACACACATTTGCTTCCTATCTGTTTCAACTTTGGAATACCTTCAATCATATGTTTAGTGGTCATATCAATAAGTGATTGTTCATTGACATGTCCCATGCGTTTATGCCATAGACTTAAAATCAGTTTCAACTCCACTTTAAACCCTTAATGAAAAATTAAAACTACTTAACTTGAACAAGTTATTCTTAGCCATACTCATAGTGCATACAATCTTGTCAGGTTGAGTACTTGAGTATATATTGCACAATTTCTCATTGAATACAACCTTGTATCCATCTCTCAACAGTTGTCCAATGCTTAACAAGTTAGACTCCAAGTCTGGTACAAACAGTACCTTCCTGATCACCATTAAACCTTGATCAGGATTCAGTTGTAGGTCACCCTGTCCTCATGCTAGTTTCACTGAGCCATATCCAATTTCACTCCAAACCTAGATTTGCACATAATCAGCTCCATCACAGAAGAAGAACAAATAAAAGGAAAAGGTTGAAATCTCAGATTCAGATCGAATGAATTCAAATGTTTACAAAATACAGTATTTATAGTTCAGTTAGTACTGAACTCTATTTCAAAGGAAAGACACGTGTACAACCTATATAAAATCCTATACATAAGCTATTTGAAATGTATCTTACAATTACAGATTAATGACAAATATTTGAGCTATTTCTTATTACATTTTAACAAGTTTCTGGATCACTGCTTGCTGCGTTCAAGAACTTCTCTAGGCCCTCCCGAGTTCCATTGTCCACTATTAACAAAAAAAATCATGGAAATCAAAAGATTTGAACTATAGACTGACTGTACCACACTATATAATAAGACTTGAGTACTTGTGATCTAGTTTACTTCAACATTAATATTACTTAGTTACTTCAGCATTAATTTTCCAACAAAGTTTATTTTAGTAGTGTTAATTACAGACTTAGCACAATTGACCATAAAGTTCATTTGTGATCTAGTTTTATTATTTTTGTAGCTTCCCCAAGACAGAAGTGGTTAGAGACATTTCATCAATTATTAAGAGAAATTTCACGACTGTATGGCCATATTGGTCTGAAGTGCCATCACATCTGAAGGAGTTACTCTGGGACAAATTTAAGGTATTTTATTTTAAAATTTTGATTATGATAATTATATGTTGCTGATATATAAACTCCTAAAATTGAAATTTTTATCTCCACTATTGTGTATTTGGGTTTTTTAGGCAGTTTATCGTTGGGATCCTTCTCAGACCGATGAGGTTCGAGAAATATGGGACAAGACAGCTTGTCGACGCTTCTCTGATAATATGTGTGATGCTAGAAATTATGCAAAAAGAAAGGCTAACACCGATGATATCCGCCGAACTAGCGGTTTTGGCCCTCCGTGGATACCTCCAAATATTTGGAATCAACTTATTATTGAGCATTGGGATACAGATAAGTGGAGACAAAAATCAGAAGTCGGCCGTCTCAATCGCAAGAAGGAGGTAGATGGTGACATTACACTTCATACATGTGGATCTATTTCATTTGTTGCTCATCGAAAAAAACTGGTATGATATTGATAATATTGTTGTCATACAAAATTTATGTTAATATTGTCAACTAAATATTATTTATCTTTTTTGTAGGAAGAAAAGTTGAATCTACCACCTACACATCTTGAGTTGTTTAAACACACCCATAAGCGAAATAGTGGTGAGGGTGACTATGTCGACGACCAATCACAAAAAGTTGTGGTATATACTTGATTTAACTAATAATTAACTAAATTTTGAAATATGATAATTAACTATTTTAAAAAAAATTATACAGGAGACTTATGAGGCATCAATTATAGAGAAGTATGGCACAGATGCATCATTACACCCGAATTTTGATCCCGAAGAATGGATTAATGCCTCTGGACCCCCATCTCATAATCAGGTTTATGGTTTTGGATGTCGAGAGGGTGTTAAATCTGTTATTGGGAGTTCAAGCTCTCAAGGAAGTACATCCTCAAGTTATGGGCATCGTCAGACACATGATGAGTGGAACAATATGCAGATGGAGGTGGCATTCATGCGAGAGCACATTACCCACTTGGAGACATCGATGCAATCACAAGTGGAGGCTCAAGTGCGCTTGCTATTGACACAGCTTGGTATTCCTATCAATCCTTCGAAATCAACAAATTCTCCATCGAGTTCCACCGCACCACCTCCACCACCTCCACCTCCACCTCCATCAGCTGGGTAAAGAAATAGGTTAGTAAATTAAACTATTCCATTCTTAATTCAATTATAAGCATGCTATAGAATTCTCAGCATGCTCTGCATCGCAATTCTCAGCATGCTGAGTGAATTCTCAGCATGCTCTGCATCACAATGAGGAACTTGCTGAGAATTCTCAGCATGTTGAGAATCTAAAGCAATGCTCAGCATGCTGAGTGAATTCTTAGCATGCTCTGCATCACAATGAGGAACTTGCTGAAAATTCTCAGCAATTCTTAGCATGCTGAGAATCTAAAGCAATTCTCAGCATGCTGAGTGAATTCTCAGCATGCTCTGCATCACAATGAGGAACTTGATTATAACTTTAGAGGATGGTCTAATCATAACCTGCCACTTGCCACTCTTCTCGGCATTATACATGCTCTTGAGAGCATCATTCAAAACACTAACCCTCACCATCTTTACCAAGCCTGCATGAGGAACAAGTAATTACATATGTGAAGTTCCAATCTAAGAGAGTCTAACATAAAGAAAGAGGTGAGCTACTGTCAGGCCCTAGAGTAAACTTGAATTAGTAATCAGTATGCCCCGCTCACTTACAATTCTAGGATTAGTAATTAGAGAGCATGGAATTCCCAGCATGCTCTCACAGCATGCTGAGTGAATTCTCAGCATATTCAGCATGCTATCTCAGCTCTCTCAACATGCTGAGTGTGCTGTGGAATTCTCAGTATGCTCTCATAGCATGTTGAGTGAATTCTCAGCGTGCTATCTCAGCTCTCTCAGCATGCGAAGAATAATTCTCAGCATGTTGTTAAATTCTCATCATGCTATTGTTACAATTCAACATGCTGCATTAAAATTAAACTTGAACTTGTTGTTTTTATGCACATTAAACTTGGTAAATTAAACTTGTTGAGAATGAACATGTTGGGAATTCATTCTCAGAATCTCAGCATGCTGAGTGAATTCCAATTCTCAGCTGTGAATTCAGCATGCTGAGTCAATTCTCAGCATGCGTGAATTCTCAACATGTTATTTATACAATTCAGCATGCTGCATTGTTACGTATTCCTCATTTCATTGAGTTACAAACTTTATTTGCAACTTCAGAGTGTCAGTTTATTATTTTGCATTGAGTTACAAACATGGTATTCCTCATTTCATTGCCTCATTATTTTTTTTGTTTCTACATGCAGGTAAAAGAATGAAGTGCAAGGATCAGCTTTTTGGAAAAACTTATATTATGTATTTGAAACTTTGTAAATATTTGAATAACACAATGTATTTCGAAATTACTGGTACACAATGGTTTCTTATGTGTGTGGATTTTAATAATGTGTGATTCAAAAATTATTTTTCAGATTTCGTGTGATCAAATTATCTTATATGTGATTTCATTATTTGAGGATTGATCAGGTACACAATAATGAGCAATTGGTAGATTCTGTTGGTAATTCCAACGAATTTACCAATAAATAATTTTTGTTGTTGGTATTACCGACAGATACATATATCTGTTGGTATTACCAACAGATATTTATTTATTGGTATTACCAACAGATTTATCCGTTGGTATTACCAAAAGATAGGTTTTCGTTGGTATTACCAATAGATATTTTATTTTATTGGTAATACCAACGGATATATGGTATTACCAACGGATAAATATCCGCCAGTAATACCAACGGATATATGTATCCGTTGGTATTACCAACAAAATAAAATATTTGTTGGTAATACCGACAGATTAATTAAAATCCGTCGGTATTACCGAGGAGCCTTTTACTACGGATTATACCGACAGACACTCCGTCAGTAACAATATTACTGACAGATTTTTGGATATTACCGACGGATTTGGTCCGTTGGTAATACCCTATTTTCTTGTAGTGTATGTTGAGCCCACCATTGACATAAATGATTAGACTCAAGAACAAGTTAGATTATTTGAATTGAATGCCAAAACAATGCATCTCCTATATTGCTCATTTTCAAATGAAATACTTGAAAATATTATGCATTGTTCTTCCGCTTTTGATATTTGGGTAACATTAAATATGTTATACGATTATGCTAAAACCGAAGAGCTTAATACTTTTGTTGAGGGTGGTGATGACAATGGTCATCTCCTTAGTACTAACCTCGGTTTTGATGCTCAAAATACTTCCAGCCAAAGAAGCACAAGCAAGAATCGGAAACGAAAACTTATGTGCTTTCTTTGCCAAGAGACAGGACACAAGAAGATGAATTGTCCTCTCTTGAAGAAGAAATCCAAAAAGAAGAAGTGTGCTTCTCCATTCACTTCCAAATCAAGTGAAGCCTCTTCTAGACATGATGATGAAGCTACATCAAACTTTTGCCTCATGGGTCTTCGAGATGAGGTATATTCTCCATCTTCTAGTCATGTTCAAAATGTTAATGATAATGATTTTAGTAGCTCAAAATCTCTTGATATGTCATATGAAGAACTACTAGAAGAATGTAAAAAGATGTATGAATTGCTCATGAAAAAGAATAAAGAAATTAAGAAATTAAGAAATTAAAGAAAGAAAATATAAGGCTTAACTCTCATGTGGATGAATTAAAACTAAAAAATGAGAAAATGAAATCTAGTTCTTTTGATTCTTCCCAAGATAGGTTGAAACTTGAGCTTAAGGACTTAAAGCTCAAGAATGAAAATTTAAAACTTGAGAATTCAAAAATTATAAGTGAAAACAACAATTTGAAATCTCAATCTAATACCTTATATAAATCCCTTGAGTTATTGAAAAATGAGGTTGTGTCCTTAAAAAAGAAAGTAAACGAATTGAAAAATGTTTCATATCTTGAGAACACTAGAAATGCTCATGTAAAGAATGCCAATGCTTATCATCATTCTCATGCTATGCATTCTACCATTAGACGTCATGATCATAAGAAGAAGAATGATGTTTTTAAGAATGCTCATACTCATCATGTTTCACATGACAAGCATTCCAAAAATAAATCTCATGTCCATAACAAAAATAAAAAAAAATTTAATGGACATTACTTTTGTTGTGGTATTTACGGGCATGCTATATATGATTGTGCATTAAAAATGAACCCAAGTAGTGTTAAGACACTTTGGGTAGCAAAGCCCTCTAACCCCCAAGGATCCAAAGCCATTTGGGTACCAAAGGTCTCATGTTTTTTTGTAGGAAGAGCAACCACACAAGGGTAAAGAAAATTGAAGAATTGAAGTTGACCATGGACTTTAATGAAGAATCCATCTTTGGTTGCAACTTCAAGTTATCTTGATGCCTTAGCAAGGTTGGCATCAAAAAGTACTTTGGTATCATCTCCTTCACTTACTTGTTTTAAATTAGAGTTGGAGTTTTGATATATGCTATATGAGTAGATTCCCCGCTCTTAATAAGAGTTTTCTTTAAAAAGATTTTTGTTTTTGATTTTTGGTCTCCTCGGAGACCTATGTAGCCTGTAATGGGCTCATGCGACCTTGCGGTTTTAAATCGTAGGCTAATTGTGGCTTTCGATTTTGAACCAATAGGAAGGGTTGGAGGTCATGTTTTCATTAATATTACATTTGTGACCTCTTAAAATTCGTTTTGGTTTTATGACGATTTTACTTAAAACGAATTTGTTCACTATCTAGCTTAGGTTGAAATACCCAAATGAAGATTTCTATTTCACCTTGATATTTAGTATGATAACTTGCTAGTAGATAAGATTTGATTAACATTAATAAAGTATACTTGCAAGTAATTGAAAATGGAAGGCTAATTAGGAAGAAAAAGATTAGTTTGGCAAATTATCATGAATAAGGTATAACTTTGATAAATTCAAAATCTTAGTGTTATACCTCAATGTTTAAGCTTAAATTATGTCTCTATACTCATGATTAGAATTGCATGTTAAAACCCTTGAATTCTCATGAGTAGGTAGGATTTTAGTACTAGATAAATTTCATTGAATGAAACTTGCTCTAGGTTGATACTTACTATTATAGACATTCCTTTAAGTCCAAACTAGTTAAACATGTTTAGAGATTCTATTCATCAAATATTTCATATTTTAAGATCACTTTGATTCATTTTGATATCATGATAATTCATTTAAAATGAATCTCTACTATCTAGCATAGGTTAAGGTTTTAAATGAAACTTTGCATTAAACCTTTGCTATTTAGTATGTTTGCTTGCTAGTAGTTTTATTTTCATGAAATCTACTAATGAAATTTACTTGCAAATTGTGAATGTTAATGGAAAGCTATGCTATCTAAAAGAAAATGAAATAGGAAATGAAAAGTTGGGCAAAATTTCTAAGAATAAGGTATGAATTTAATTTTGCAAAAACCTTAGTATGATACTTGAACACTTATGCTTAAGTGATTTCTCTATGCTCATGATTGATTATGCATGATAAATATTTGAATTTTCATGAATAGGAAAATCTTGATAACTTAGCTCATTTCATGATATCATGATATTTATGAAATCGAACTAGGTTAAAATTATTCTTTAGAGATTCCATTTTAAGTTAAAAATTTGATGAACATGTTTATGTGTGTTAATGATTAGTTGTCATTTGCTTAAAATTAAAAATTCATAAGAGATTGAGCAAATTGAAAACTAGTTCAATTTAGAGGACTTAAGCTCGAAAAAGTTTGACCCAAGTCAACAAATTGACTTGGACACTTGATTTTAAGTCCAAACTTCATAAACATATTTAGGAATATGTATGTCATGTTTCCATGCACTTAGAATGAAAAATTCATATAGATATGGATAAAATGACATAGAGGTGGTTTCATGAAAACCTCTTCTGAACCAAGTTGACCCAAGTCAACAAGTTGACTTAAAGGTCTCATTTTCAATTCATATTTGAGGAACATGTTTAGATTTACTCATGTTAGGTATCCATAGGTTTAAGTTTGAAAAATCATGAGTAAATGTTAAGATTGAAACTTAGAAGTTTCATGATAACTAGTTTAGTTTTGAATGAAACCATGCTAGGTTAATATCTTGACTCAATGACATAATTTTCATTTCAAACTTGACATATACTCTTTAGATGACCATCGTGTGGTGTCATGAAAGTTTGAATGAAAATTGAACATATTCAAAATTTTTTTTGAAAATTACAAAAATATCATTTCGACCTACAATTGGTATCATTTTCAGTTATTTCTAAAAAAATATAGAACAATCATTTTCAGATGATTCTTGAAACTGCACATTCACTGAAAAATGTAGTTTTATCAGTAAAAATTTCAAAACATTTCATCACGAATATGATTTATAGTGAATTTTTGAAGTTGGATTTCAAAAATACAAAGTATCATTCTTGAAATATCAATCTTTCTGATACTTTGATTTTTCTTCAAAAACTTCAAATGAAAACTCATGTGTACCATTTGGATTCCATTTCTAATATCATTCATATAATTTCTTGAGTAAAATCATTTCTAAGAATGATTTTGATATCTTGGATGATAGCTAGAAATATCAATTTGTTTATTAAAATCAGTATAGGATGAAAAATAAACTTAGAAAATTCATTTTGAGTTCAAAACTTGATACATGCATTTCAAATAACAATTCATCAATTGGTATCAAAAATTTTCGTCCAAAAATTGGTTCAAAAATATTTTTCAAATATATGATTTTGAATGGATTTCAAAGTTTGATTTTTCAAATCTTGAAGTATAGTTTGACCTAAATCAACAAAGTAACTTAGAAATTTCATCTTAAGTCCAAACTTGATTCATAGACTTACATTCTCTCATGTTTAATGTCTAGATGCTTAAGTTAGAGAAAACATGAGTAGATAGCAAAACTTGATACTTAGCATTTTTATGTTTTCATGCTTATTTCAAATGGAAACGTGCTAAGTTCATATTTGGATCAAATGACATTCTTTTCACTTCAAACTTGATATATATATTTTACATGACTATATCTTGATATTTTGAAAGTTTGAATGAAATCTAAAAATGTCATGAAAAAAATATGAGTACATTCATACTTGAGTGCATACATGATTTAGTTTTAAATTGTATCTATCACTCTCTTCTATCATGTATGATTTTATTTCATATCAAATATTCTTTTCCATCCCTTTGGTTGAGATTTTCATATTTCATGAAAAACATTTTTAAAGTCTCAACCTCATGAAAAATATTTGTTTTTTCATCCCTTTGACTAAATTGACCTTTCTTGCCCTTTTTGATTGATGTCAAAAGGGGGAGAAAACTATGGAGAAAAGTATAGATAAAAGGGGAGAAAAGTATAGGGTAAATGGGGAGAAAATTATAGGCAAAGAGGACGAAAATATAGGAAATTCATGCATATAGATAGGCGGAGTTTATTTCATAGATATGCATGTTGATAGGGGGAGAAATCCCTTAGTTGATACCCTATATGCTTTAATGAATATATTTTCTTAAGGATGTTTGTCATCATCAAAAAGGGGGAGATTGTTGGTTTTAGGTTTTTAACCTTGGTCTTAATCTTTTAATCTCAGTTTTGATGATAACAAACATGGAACTAATATTTCGTCGAGAAATCTTTCAGGTTCCATATCGATTAGCGTTTGATGTCCTCGATCGGAAAAATTGGAAGAAATCGGAAAATTGGAAGGACATTTGTTGGCTTTAGGTTTTCAACCCTAGCCTTAATCTCAATATTGATAGTTTTAATGATAACAAACATGGAACTAATGATTTCATTAAGAATATCTTTCAGGTTCCATATCGACTAGCGTTCGATGTCCTCGATCGGATAAATTGGAGAAATTGTGAAATCAGAAGGACATTGATCATCGCGCTCGGGTTCATCATGGAAGTTTCTCGAAGATCGACGAGTGCACCAAAGTCACTTGGATGAGTCCAAAGATCAAGTCAAAACCTCTCCAAGATGATGCTCGTTGAAAGCCGGAACCCGAAAACGAAACGCGAAAGACATAGGCTGAAGAAATAACATTCAGCCTAGGTTCGGTCGACCGGTCGGTCGACCGACCGAAGGTAAAAAGGTAGCAGAGCTACTTCGGTCGACCGATGGAAGTCTAAAATGGGCAGTAGCTCGGGCAGTCGACCCGTCAATCGACCGACCTGCTGATTCCCGTGATGCAAGATCGCATTGGTCGACCGACGGGTCGATCGAAGATCGTGGATCGCGTGATCTGCGTCTGGCGGTCGACCAGTCGGTCGACCAACCACAGGGTAAACAAAAGCAGTCGAATGACCAGTCGACCGATGCTTCGACCGGCGGCCTGTAATGGATAGTTTTCTATCTGTTTAACATCGTTTCTTCACCTGGATATAAATACACCCAGGTATGATTCATTTGATCTACTTCCCTTCATGTTACTGAAATTATTGAGCATTTAAAGAGGGATTTAAAGCCTTCCAAATGATCAATCGCGCGCGCTCTGCTTCTTCCGCGAACATCATTCTTCAAGCGCCAACTGATTCCTCAACTCGGGAATTAATTCGAGCACCACGACTTTGCGAGTTGGAGGTTCCAAGGCTGTAAAAGGAGCTTGCAAACATTGGTTTTATCACTTAGCTCTTTTGATTGTATTTTACTTGTTATTCTAACTGTTTATTTGATTTGGATTTGTGAAGACCTTGTGTTAGGTCTTGTGTAAAGTGGTATCCTTGGTGTAGGAGTAAAACCACTTGTGTAAACTTAGAGATTACTAGGATTAGTTCTAGTTGTCCCTTAGGTAGAGGTGGGAAAGTGCTCTCGGTAGGAAGGCGGGATACTTTCGGGTGTGGAAGTGTCTTCGGTTGGAGAGCGGAGACTTTTCGGTGTAAAGTCCTCGTTGTAAGGGAAACTCGATATAATCTAGTAAAGACTAAGTTTGGAAATCCTAAGCGGGGTACTTAGGTAGTGGAGTAGGCATTGGGGCCGAACCACTATAAATTGCGTATTTGCATTGCCTTATTGTTTTGTGTTAATAGTTTTATCTTTATATCGCTTCCGCATTCATTCATCGAATTGCAAATCGCCTAAGTTAATCTAAGAAAAAGGATTAAAAGTGAAATTAGGCGAATCGATTTAGTAAACACACTATTCATCCCCCCTCTAGTGTAGGCTATTTCGCCCATAATTGGTATCAGAGCAAGGTTCGTAGCTTGAGATTTCACCATCTCGTCTACACCTAGTCTCGATCTTGAAATGGCTCTAGAGTCGGTAGCGTCTAAACCTCCTAGGTTCGATGAGTTAAACTTTAGTTTTTAGAAAGGAAGAATGTATACATTCTTAAAGACTCAAGGTTTAGGTGTTTTTAATATGATAAAATCAAAATACATAGAACCTAAGGAAAAAATAGATGCATGGACCCAAGAACAAATTAGCATGTTTGAGTTAAATGCTAAAGCTACAAATTATTTATTTTGTTCTTTGGATGATAATATTTTTGAAAAGATCATGCATTGCACTTCCACTTTCGATATTTGGGCTACTTTAAATATTCTTTATAATTATGCAAAAACCGAAGAGCTCAAAACATTTGATGAGGGGAGTGATGACAATTGTCATCCACCCACTACTAACATGGTTTTTAAAACCCACAATGTCTCTAGTTATAAGAGCACAAGAAATCGGAAAAGGAAGGTGATTTGCCATGTGTGCCAAGAGAAAGAGCATGTAAGGAAGAATTGCCCTAACATGAAGAACGAGGCAAAGAAGAGGTCAAGCGCTTCCACATCATCATCATACTCGAATGAAGCATCCTCTTCCCATGGTTGTGAAGAAAATTCAAAAGATTGCCTCATGAATACTAATGATGAGGTACACTCTTCTTCCTCTAGTCATAATAACAAAAAGTGTAGTACTAATTCATCTAATTCTCATGATTTTCTTTATGATGAATTAATGGAAGAATATAAAAGCATGTATGCCTTGCTTGTTAGAAAAAATAAAGAAAATAGAAAAATCAAGAAAGAAAACTTGAAGCTTGTAAATCATGTGCATGAGTTGAAGAGTGAAAATGAAAAATTGAAAACTAGCATGATTGATCTTTGCCATGATACATTAACTCTAGAAGTTAATGACTTGAAACTTAAAAATGAAAATTTAAAGAATGAAAAAAGTACGATGAAATCTCAATTGCATGTTATTCACAAATCCATGAGTTATTTGAAAAATGAGATTGTATTCTTAAATAGGAAAATAAATGATTTATCAAATGCATCTTCCTTTAAGAACTCTAGAAATAAAAATGCTTGTGTAAAGAATGCTAATATTCATCATCATTCTCATGTCAAGCATTCCTCATTTAAACCTCATATTCAAAAGAAGAATGTATCTTTTAAGAATGCTCATGCTCAATCTAGTTCAAATGACAAGCATTCTAAAGATAAATCTCATGTCCATAATAAAAACAAATTTTTTTTTAATAGACATTGTTTTTGTTGTGGTGTTTATGGGCATGCTATACATGAGTGTGCCTTTAAAATGAACCCAAGTGTTGTGAAAATACTTTGGGTAGCTAAGCCCACTAACCCCCAAGGACCCAAAGCCATTTGGGTACCAAAAATTTCTTCTCTTATAGGGGGAGTCACCACACAAGGGTAAAGAGAATTGAAGAATTGAATTTGACCAATGAGTTGAAGGAATGATCCCTACATGGTTGCAACTTCAAAGTCTTCATCTACACTAAATGCCTATGGTAAATTTGGCATCAAACTCTTTGGTATCATCTCCTTACTTTGATTTGCTTTATTTAAGTTGGAGTCATGATACATGCTTTAAATTGATTGTTTTCCCCGCTCTTGCAAAAGAGTCCATTTCAAAAACGTTTTTGATTTTTGATTTTTCGGTCTCTTCGGAGACCCCGATAGCCTGTAATGGGATCATGCGACCTTGCGGTTTTGAATCGTAGGCTCATTGTGGCCTTTCGGTTTTTAACCAATAGGAAGAGTTGGAGATCATGTTTTCATCAATATTATATTTATGATCTCTTGAAAATTCGTTTTGGATTCATGACAACATATTTTAAAACGAATTTCAAACTATTTAGCAAAGTAAATCTTGAGATCGATACTTGGTTTTCTCTTTGCTATCTAGTACGATAACTTGTTAGTAGTTACATTTTCATTATGTTAGTAATGAATATTGCTTGCAAGTTATCAAACATGTGATGGAAAGTTAGTAGAGCCAAATTGAAAAGGAAATGAAAATTTTGGAAAATTCTCAAGGGTGAGGTACGAGTTCAATTTCGCAAAAATATTTATATAATAATTAATTATTCATGATTAATGAAGTCTCTATGCTCATGATTGCTTTTGCTTGATAAATGTTTGATAACTTAGGCAATTTCATATGTTGATTAGATGAAATTTGCTCTAGGTTAGAATCTTCATTAGAGACCTCATTTTCTATGATTGGCAAACATGTTTTGAATGCATATATCACATGAGTCTAGGTTGTTAGAGAAAATATGAGTAGATAGCCAAATGTGATTATTAGCACTTTCATGGCTTCAAGCTTATTTTGATTAAAATTGTGCTAAGCTCATAACATGACTAATTAATTTAAATTTCACTTCAAATTTGATAAAACAAGTGTTAAATGATCATATCTTGATATCTAGAAGATTTGAGCAAAATTAGAAATCGGTGGTTAAGTAACACATATTTACAAAAATGCCACTGAGATCTTGTAGGATTTTTAGAAAATTGTAGGGATATTCTTTTTGAGTGATTCTTGATTCTTTGGAATCCTCATAGGGTCTAATTTATGTAGAAAAAGTTTCACAAAATTCGGATGAGCACACCCTCTCGAAAAAAAAATTAGGAATAAAAGATAAAGCAGATTGAGCGGTCGATAGACATTCGACCGCCCGATCGACCGGCGGGCGAAAAAATATCCAGATCACCCGATTTTTCACCCAGATTGAATCTTAGCCGTCCAATCTATTTACTTAAGCCCGAAACTAGAGCTTCCTTGCCCATTCAACCGGGTGTCCCATCTTGAGTCCTCTCTTACCATCTTTTAGGGTTTTACCTCCTCTCCAAGCTTCTTCTCCAAGGTAAAAAGCTTTCTTCATCCTTCATTCATGAAGTTGTCTTCAAGAACATGATTTCTTCTTTCAATGCATCATTATTCACACACAAAATGTCATTCATACAATTTTTTTTTATAACTTCTCTTGAGCATGTTTACCTTTAAAAGAGTTTTTCTTCCAACAAAAATCAAGGATTTCATGTGTTCTTAAAATGATTCATCATTTGTTCTTTAATGAAATTTTATGTTGATCATAAATTGTTAGTCAAAAATCTTCTTGTTTGCTTGCAAGAGTTTTTGGCTCAATTTTAAGTTTAGGTCGTCTTGAAAAATTTTATTTTTGGCCATAACATTTTTTTATATGGATCTTCATGATTAACCCTTCTATTTTATTTTATTTTATCTTTATTTTTTATTTATCTTGAGATTTAATGAGAAATCTTTGTTGCATGAGCCTATACCGAGTTTTAAACCTTTTTGCTCTTTTTCTTTTGCATTAGAAAGCATGCATTTTTCATTTAAAGACTAATCCCTTATATCATCTTCAAAATTGTTCTGCAGAATGGCACCTAAAACCAAACTCCCATCCTTACCTAATAATCTCTTGACCCAATTAGGAAAGAAACAAGCCTCCAAGTTTGTAGATAGAGCCATCCTGCAAACTCGGCCAGTAAACTTAGATGACTTAGAAAGATTTGATATCCGAGAGAAACTTGCTAGCATGGGTTGGGTAGAATTTTTAGCAAAACAAGTACTGGTTTGTCCCATCTTAGTAAAAGCCTTTTTTTCTAATCTAGTAATAGAGAAGGCAAGGCTTGGTGATGGCTTAGTCCTACGATCTGAAATTTCAGGAAAACCAATAGTTATCACAGAATCCCTCATTAGAGATGTTTTTGAGTTTCCCTTAATGGGAAAACGAATTTATAAGATGTCCTCCAACCATTTTTATGAGGAGTACCCTCCTCATGTAATTATACCAGCCATATGCCCTGAGGACTATGAGGGAGTGATGCCTACCCAAAGCATTAAGCTTTCACCCATAGCTAGGATTGTGCACCTCATCATTGCATATAACATTCTTCCCAGAGCAGGACATTACGATGAGGTCACCTCCATGAGTTCTAGGGTACTCTTCTGTGCCATGTCTAGTATACCTATAGATGTCCCTGACCTCATGCTTAGATACATAGCTGAAGTCAACTCCTCAAAAAAACAAGCTCTTCCTTATGCCTCAGTAATCTCTTATTTCATATATGAAGCTGGGGTTGATAGATCTAGATTTGATATAGAACCTATTCTGAGAGCCATAGACTCTTCCTCCCTGAGCCGCATGAAGATTCTTGAACATCAGCGCGGCAAAAGGACGCGAGAAGATCCTATGGACCAGGCGAAGCATGAGACAGAGATGGAGGAGGACGAAACTGGTGGAGGATCATCATTCGGCCCTTCCCGTATGAGTCAAAGTGATCTGGAGCATCGCTTTGCACAGTTTCAGATTAATTAGATGGAATGTAACAACACATCATCAGCCCACATGCAAGCGATCGATCGACAGATGGACGAGTTTGGCACCATGATCGATGACCATGGCCGGCGCATCGACGAGTATGGTCAACATGTTGACCAGTATGGTCAGCAAATAGATGAGTACGGTCGTTGAGTTGATGAAATGTATGGGAGAGTGGATGAGATGTGATAGTATTATCAATCGCATCTACCACCTCCTCCACCACCTGAGGATGAGTATTGATATTTTGGTGTACTGGTGTATTGACAGAACATATGATGTATTGGTATTTTTCATCCTATGGACATGTCTTTGATTGACACTTTGATGTATTGGTATTGTGATGTATTGACACTTTGTCTTTGATTGACTATGTGATGTATTTTTCATCTTGCTATGCTTGCTATATTTGTTTTTGATGGATGACAAAAGGGGGAGAGTACATGGATATATGCTCATTGATAGGGGGAGTAAATATATTGATAAGAGAAGTAGCATAATTGAATACATTCATATAGAAGATACATGCATATAGATAGGGGGAGTTTATCTTATAGATATGCAAGTTGATAGGGGGAGAAATCCCTAAGTTGATATCCTTATGCTTTAATGTTATATTTTCTTAAGGATGTTTGTCATCATCAAAAAGGGGGAGATTGTTGGCTTTAGGTTTTCAACCTTAGCCTTAATCTCGATATTGATAGTTTTGATGATAACAAACATGGAACTAATGATTTCATTAAGAATATCTTTCAGATTCCATATCGACTAGCGTTCGATGTCCTCGATCAGATAAACCGGAGAAATCTCGAAATCAGAAGGACATTGATCGTCGCGCTCGGGTTTGTCGCGAAAGTTTCTCGAAGATCGACGAGTGCACCAAAGTCGCTTGGACGAGTCCAAAGATCAAGTCAAAACCTCTCCAAGATGATGCTCGTTGAAAGCCGGAATCCGGAAATGAAGCGCAGAAGAAATAGGCTGAAGAAATAACATTCAGCTTAGGTTCAGTCAACCGATCGGTCGACCGACCGAAGGTAAAAAGGTAGCAGAACTACTTCGATCGACCGAGCGGTCAACCGATGGAAGCCCAAAATGGGCAGTAGCTCGGGCGGTCGACCCGTCGGTCGACCGACCTGCTGATTCCCGTGACGCAAGATCGCATCGGTCGATCGACGGGTCGATCGAATGGTGAAAGAATCGGGCCGAGGCTGGCGGTCGACCAATCGATCGACCGACCTGCATATGAGCCACAACGCAATACCATGTCGGTCGACCGATGGGTCGACCGAAGACCGCGGATCGCGTGATCTACGTCTGGTGGTTGACCAGTCCGATGCTTCGACCGGCGCTTCGACCGGCGGCCTATAACGGTTAGTTTTCTATCCGTTCAACGCCGTTTCTTCACTTGGGTATAAATACACCTAGGTATGATTCATTTGATCTACTTCCCTTCATGTTATAGAAATTATTGAGCATTTAAAGTGGGATTTAAAGCCTTCCAAACGATCAATCGCGCGCGCTTTGCTTCTTCCGCGAACATCATTCTTCAAGCGCCAACTGATTCCTCAACTCGGGAATTAATTCGAGCACCACGACTTTGCGAGTTGGATGTTCCAAGGCTGTAAAACGAGCTTGCAAACATTGGTTTTATCACTTAGCTCTTTTGATTATATTTTACTTGTTATTCTAACAATTTATTTGATTTGGGTTTGTGAAGACCTTGTGTGAAGTGGTATCCTTGGTGTAGGAGTAAAGCCACTTGTGTAAGCTTAGAGATTACTAGGATTAGTTCCAGTTGTCCCTTAGGTAGAGGTGGGAAAGTGCTCTCAGTAGGAAGGCGGGATACTTTCGGGTGTGGAAGTGCCTTCGGTTGGAGAGCGGAGACTTTTTGGTGTAAAGTCCTTGTTGTAAGGGAAACTCGATATAATCTAGTAAAGACTAAGTTTGGAAATCCTAAACGGGGTGCTTAGGTAGTGGAGTAGGCATTGGGGCCGAACCACTATAAATTACGTATTTGCATTGCCTTATTGTTTTGTGTTAATTGCTTTATCTTTATATCGCTTCCGCATTCATTCATTGAATTGCAAATCGCCTAAGTTAATCTAAGAAAAAGGATTAAAAGTGAAATTAGGCGAATCAATTTAGTAAACATACTATTCACCCCCCTCTAGTGTAGGTCATTTCGCCCACAACATTGATCGTCGCGCTCGGGTTCATCGCAAAACATCTCGAAGATCGACGAGTGCACCAAAGTCGTATTGGACGAGTCCAAAGATCAAATGAAAAGCACTCCAAGTTGATGCTCGTTGAAAGTCGGAACCCGAAAATGAAGCGCGCAAGAAAAATGGCTAAAAAATCAATATCAGCCTTTGTTCGGTCGACCGAAGAGTGTAAGAAATTGGCAGTAGCCAATTCGGTCGACCGGTCGGTCGATCGAACACTGCCAAAAATTGGCAGTGGCTACTTCGGTCGACTGACAGAGGCCAAAAATGGGCAGTAGCCCTAGCGATCGACCGATCGATAGACAAGATTGAGGATCGCGCAGTCGCGCGACCCTGGCTTCCTTGCGTCGGTCGACCGAATATGGGATTGGGTGTTTTGCGTCTGGCGGTCGACCCATCGGTCGATCGCACAAAGAGAAGATGCAGCGGTCGGTGTGAGCGATCGATCGGTCGGTCGACCGACCAATCGATCGAGCGTCTGTAATAGATAGTTTTCTATCCGTTGAGCCGTCGTTTCTTCGAGAGGGTATAAATATATCTCATCTAACTCTTTTAATCTCTCTCACAAATTTAATTGAGTAATTTAGAAGTGATTTGAGCCTTCCAAAGCTTGATTAAGATCGATTGAAGCGCGCTTTGCTCTTCCGTCGAGTTCTTCTTCAAAGCGCCAACTGCTTCTCAACTCGGGTTTCAATTCGAGCTATACGACTGGGCGAGTTGGAGGTTCTGAAGGATTGAAAAGAGCATTTAATCTTGGTTTTATTCCTAAGCTCTTTTCATTGTAATTTTTATCTGTTATTTGAACTATTTTTCTTTGATTTGGGTTTGTACGAAGACCGTGTGTTAGGTCTTCTTGTGTGAAAGTGGTTACCTTGTTGTGAAGGTGTAAAGCCACTTGTGTAAATTTAGTTTTTACTAGGATTAGTTTAGTTGTCCCTTAGGGTTGAGGTGGAAGAGGGCTCTCGGTAAGAAGGCGGAGACTTCCGGGTGTAGAAGTGCCTTAGGTCGAGAGTGCGACTCTTCGAGTCAAAGTCCTCTGTGTAAGGGAAACCGAATTAATCTAGTAAACCTAGTTTAGAAATCCTAAGCGGGGTGCTTAGGTAGTGGGTAGACATTGGAGCCGAACCACTATAAATTCTCGTGTTTGCATTGATAACTTGTGTATTTATTGCTTTATCATTTATCGCTTTCGAATCTAATCATCGAATTGTAAATTGCCTAAACAATATAAGTAAACGATTGAATTTAAGCTAATTAAATTAGTAAACATATTATTCACCCCTCATCTAGTGTTGTCATTTCGACTACAATACATGTTTATATACTTGGAATTTAGGTGGAGGTTCGGTAGAACCACTCACTGAGTTTGTTTTGCAGAGTCTGACTAGTGAGGTATTGGCTAGTTGGGCATGGCGCATTTGGAGGGGTAAACGACACCATTTATCTCGTAGCAGGCTGAGTTAGAGAGTCATAGTCATGTAGTGACTTCTTTTCATGCATTGAGTTACGTTGTTAGTGACATTGGAGTCTGTAATCCTTTGAACAGAGTATTTATTTCATTTCAGTGGACTTATTTCCTTTACATGTTCAGTCTCATTGTCATAAACTATCTGCGTGGTTTGAATGCATGGGTCTCATTGTCATATATTGACACATATCTTGGCCGGTCACTTGACCTTGAGTTGGGGCATGACAAGCCAACCCGTGGATACCGGCGCCAGTAACGCCGGTATCCAGGCGCCGAAATGTTTCGGCACCTCCTGACAGTAGGCGTCGAAAAAATTTCAACGCCTACAACAGACGTCGAAAAAATTTTGACGCCTACAACAGACGTCGAAATTTATTGTATTAAAGTTTTTTAATAGTTTTACATCTCGACACTTATAGTAAACGTCAAAAATTTGATGCCGATATATGACGATTTTGTTGTAGTGGTAGGACGACAACCTCGTGCATTGTTCTTGCCGTGCAATACATCGCACCGCCACTGATTATAGGCCAACCATAGGAAACTCCTAACTTGTTGAAAGCCTTTCCAATGCTAGATCTATGACCAAATTTTCTCCTCGCATTCGAATAGTTTGCTAAACAAGTGTGTTTTGAGTTACCTTGCATAGTATTATTGAAGTCGTGCAATTTTCTAATACCTAGACCACTCATCAATTCTGGATTAGTCATGGTCTCCCACTTCGCAAGGTGCCCTTTGTGGTGAAACCTTCTTTTTTGTTTAGCGTCACACTTCGCACAAACTCAAAAAACATTGTTTTCTCCAAAATCATGTTAAGTTGGCCTACCATTTTTCCGTTAGTGCATTCAATGATGATAGCACTACCACATCCATCTCGGGTCATCATCTGTAAATTAAAACAAGCTACATAGGTTATCAAACCCTACATGTGTCTCATGGATCATTTAGTACCCGTGGAGTATGACCACATCTTGTGTTGCTTGTCAATGGTGTAAGGTAGGGATGAATTCGGGCTGGGACGAGCTGAGATTTGGTATCTCCTCGTCTCGTTCCGTTTTGATTTTGAGTCGAAACACAAATATGCGTTTCGGTCCTGGTCCTGAATATGAAGCATTCTGATTTTGTCTCGTTTCAAATTTTTTGAGATGGGACCAGGACGTACAGGACTGAGACGTCCCGAATTTGTTAATGTTGTTTTTCTTACAAAATAAAAATAGTATCTATATTAAATAATTAATAGTGCATTGTATTACAACGTCCCCAAAAAATAATATTAAATAATCAATATTACTTATATGATCATAAACCGGGTTGAGCGGGGACAATCCCGATTTTTTTATGTCGTCCTGATCTCGTCCTAATTTTTAATTGGGACGAACATATTTCTCCCGGTCCCATCCTGATTTTGAACCCGGACGGAATTTTTCCTGAACTTTCGAGTCAGGCCGAACCGGGACGGTCAGGACGTCCCGACCCATGCTCACCCCTAGTGTAAGGCAAAGGTTTTGGGGTTGAAAAAACATCTCATTTTAATTACTTGGTGTTTAACCCTTACAACTTAATATCCCCAAAAAAAAGCATATGGTCGATTTGCTTCATTGCATATGATAACATATGTTAGAATAATAAATAAGGGGAAGAATTTTATAAAAAAATTTATTCGGTTTACACCGTATATAAATTTATTTTTATATTTTTCTAATCTAAGCATCAAACAAATATGAGATTAAAATCTATCCGTATGATATCCTTCTTTGTCTCATGAAATAAAGACTTATAACTTAATCCTTTGGTTTTAAAAACATTTTAAATTAATGAAGATTAAAATCAAAGGATTTAAGGTTCAATTAAGGTCCCATCATTTATGTTGATTTAATTTAATTTTATCGTCAATTGTGAGTTGCAACATCTTATATGTTGTCTAAATATATATCTAGAGTTTAAATTATAGTATGATCATATATAATAATTTTTTATCTTTATTAAAAACATCCCATCACATTCAAATTAGAGATGAACTTTATGGACAATGGCACTGCCCTTGAGCCAAAAGGACACTATGGTGAAGAGATTACAACCACACAATAAAACTAATTTTATACAATCAAAAACCCTATTTCACGTGGGGTCTTCGAGAGGCCTTTTCTTGAGTCCACCATGCTAAGAAAACTCCTCTTATCGCAAATGCAAATATTGTAAAAATTATTTGTATGTAAAAATAAATATCTACGGATAAAATTTGTAGTTTATTATTTGATTGTCCCGCAAGTAGAGTTGCAATTTCTATTTGCAAGCATTTGATTGACCGCAAATGAAAATTACAAGTACACTTGCATTTTCATATCTAGGCCGGCCTCACAATTTTCGTTCCAACTCGGTAGCCTGACATAGATCTCACACGATAAATCATGATCGGACTGCCTATTATCGTGTCGGGCCAACCCAATAAGGTCTGAACACTACTGTAATAACAAGCATCAACAACGGCTCCATCTGTTGCTGAGCTGTTGCTGAAAGCCATCAACAACGGTCCAGCCCGTTGCAACGCAACTGTGGTAGAAAATCGCATTGCTGATAACTTAGCAATGGATCAGCAACGGCCGCAGCTAATAGCATTATCAGCAACGGTTCTGCCACGGCCACGGGGCCGTTGTAGATATGTACATCAGCAATGGCCCTGTGGCCGTGGTAAGGCCGTTAGTAAAAGCTCATTGCTAAGCCGTTGTTGTAGGTCATCAGTAACGGCTTTGAGGTTGCGGCCCAGAAAACACGATACACTTTCAGTAACGGCTTTCCCACGGACAACCGTGGGAAAGCCGTTGCTGATAATGTTAATCTGTAACTGGAAAGTTTTAAAATTTTTAATTTCCATTAATACATTGATACATTTAACTTGATACATAACTCACACACCCATTAATACATTAATACACCCATACATAATATACACATCACAGATACACCGAGGTATACATCAAAATAATTATACTTATATTTATAATTATTCATAATCATATAAAAACTATTCAAATTCAAAACTATCGTATCAATATTTAAACAAAATAAGTCAATCAAGTAGTATCCAAATAACAAAGTCAATATCCAAAGAAAATAATAAACCGCACGACGACGATGGAGGAAGGTCGGGATCATAATATGGTAGGATCGAACAACTATCGGGTCATGCCAGACCAAGGGATGTAGGCCCGACATGGTAGCTTGATAACCCGAGTCAAGAAAGGGGCAGTCCGTTTAGTTTTTGTTATTTTTTTAAAAAAAACTAAGATTAATTGAGATTTAATTATTTTTCGTTATCGTGCTAACGGGTCGGGTCATGTCGACACGTTTAGTTTTGTGTCGGGCTGATCCAGGATCCCAAACTTGAATTTTTATTGGGTCGGGTCAGGACGTCACAAGATGGGCCACCCCAATAAGGATTGACGACGCCCGAAATTGCTCGACACAGTAGACAAGCCTAGATTTATCGCTTCAAGTGGCGATGACCGATCGTATGGATATTTGAAAAGTGCGATCCATAATCTGTCTCAAGCATAAATCAATCCATGAATCACCGAAGGAGCAAGCAAGGGCCGCTAAGCGCTAGAAAAATTCGTGATCTAGTTAAAGATAAGTCAAAAAAATAGCCTAAATGGATCCAACAATAATATGAATATGAGTTCAACAAAATTTAGAAGCAATAACAAGCAAATAGAGACAAAAAAAGTAAATACGTCATTTTACCACAATAATGATTCATCGGCTACAATGGAATTGATTGGACTCGGATATTTATACAAAAAACCACCATTTAATTTAGTATAATATTTAATTATTTATCAAAATAAATTAATAATTTTTAATTACTATATAATACTGAAAAATATATAAATATATAAAAACGACCTTAGATCTAAAATCTGACACCACCATCGTGTTCAACATACAAAAATCTACAACTTTAGTATTTATTTCGTCTCCATCCGTCGACTTTAAGATCATCCAAATAAATTATTTTCTAATACTTAATTAAATTAGATCCTACAAATTAATTTAGTCACGGGCTGTAAATATGATTTGCGATCTTTTTGGGTTACAACTTAATTTGCAACATATAATTAAATCTTGCAAATAACCTAATTATAGCCAATCATATACCTAAATTAACTAAATGTTGTAATTACAAATATTGAAAGCATATTGTTGCCCTTAATTACATAATTAAATTTGAGGGGTAGAATAATAACCACGTAAAAGAAGTAGAAAAAGACACATCACCTTTTTTTATATATAACAAAAATAAAAAATCATAATAAATAATCATATTAAAAATCAAATTCTAAATATTTAAATAATATATAATATATTATCACCAATTATACTATCTATAATTGGCAAAGGATACATCACCTACGTCATCTTTGAACAGCACGTATCCTAATTATTCATAATTCATCCATAAAAGAAATTACATCACAAAATGTCACATCTCATAGCCACTCGTGATCACACCATAGAAACAAATTGAATTGTAACCCATATAACCTTTACCTTAGTCAGGAAGAGATATATGGCACAAGCTAATTTGATTAGGAATTTGTCAAAATTAATTCATCACTATAAAGGGCTCCGCCAATTCTCCCAAAACTATTTTTTCTCTACTAATTAAAGTCTTACTCGAGAGGAAAACTGAGAATGCAATAAGGAGTTAATTAGTGGAGGCAGAGAAGAGGAAAACAAGAAATTATAAAGGGGCGTTTGGTTGTCCATAAGTGTAAATACTGTAATTTTAGTTACGATAAAATAACAAATTTATTTGGTTGATTGCCAAAAATATTTTGCAGTTATATTTCTAATATTATTTGTGCCCAAAAAGCCCACAATTATATCTCAAATGGAACTTATTTAAGAAGTTTTAATATCACACGCATGTGTCACTCGGGGAAGGATGTCCGCTCCCCCCCCCCTACACCGCTCCCATCGCCCTCGCTCCCGTCAACCACCCCTCTGCCCACCCTTCTGTCCACCCCCCCCCCCTCCCTCCTCTGTCCGCGTCCACCCCTCCTCCGGTCCCAGTCTCCCGCCTTGGCCCCTGTGGCTCGTCCTCTGCATCGTGGTCTTCTCCCTCCTTCGATCGATGATGAGGGATGGACCCGTGTAGTGTCGAGACGTCGGCATCGGCTTCCCTCCCCTGCTCATGTTCGATCCGAGTGGCGTCCTCGATCTCTTCGCCATGGCCCCCCCCCTCTTGTCCGACGTCGTCCTTCCTGCAGTGGCCGTGCAATGGAGCGCAGGCACTTGAGTGACTCGCGAAGTCTCTGTTCCCGCATGCACCTTCCCCTGCATGGTCCTTCCCTTCCTTCGCGTCAGGGAAAGGGGGTCTGGAGGCTATCTCTGTCGCGATTTCGTGATGTAGCCTCCTCTTATGCTGACATCCTGCAGCACTGTCCAAGTCGGGTAAGGGAGTCATTTTGATTGCCTTCCGTCCCTTTCCTTCGACACGATCGTTGTTGCTTCAATTGTTTTGGTCATCGGCATGGGTTCCGTGTCTGCCAACTGCCGATTTCTTGCTTCCTCTGCAAGTCTCCAGGACATGTAGCCTGCTTCTGCGTATCCTCCTCCCCCCCCCCCCCCCCGTCACCTCTCCCCCCTGCTTCCTTTATAGTTCCCAAGCCGCCTCCCGACCCTTTCACCCTTCCGCCTCTACTTGACACCCTTTCTTCCTCCCCGCCTATCATTTTGGAGTCGACTATGGA
Organism: Canna indica; assembly: GCA_034359265.1. Lineage (NCBI taxonomy): Eukaryota > Viridiplantae > Streptophyta > Magnoliopsida > Zingiberales > Cannaceae > Canna > Canna indica. Next base: position 29,215,507 of record CP136891.1, read on the forward strand.
GTCTGCGAGACCTCTGCGCGATCGTGTGTTCATCCCTTTGACCCCCGCCACCCATGAAGGGATGAATCTTCTCCGGCGCAAGGAGCCGAGGGTCTTCATCTCTGGTGCTTGTTGCTCGGCTGAAAGTGTTGTCCGACACCTTGTCGCTTCCTTCGATGGCCAAGACGGTGATATGAGATATTGGAAATCTAAGCCGCTTGATGACGGCTGTTTGCTTCTGTTGTGCCCTTCGGCAGCCGTTAAATGGGACCTAATGGATTGGAAGTTCGTCCGCCTGCAGTCGGCGGTGCTTGAGTTCACAGAATAGGACTTCGCCGCAAACTCCATCGCTGTTTCGCCTTAGTTCAACGCGGGTTTGCATCTTCGCGGGCTTCCTTTGGAGTTCTGGAACCACACGGATCTTACGACGATGTGTGGTTCTTTTGGTTTCCTGGTTAGCGTCGAGAGGAGTTCTGCTTAGTGGGACGCTATTCAGGATTGTTTTATCCAAATCGCGTGTCACCAAATCGACACCATCCCATAGTTTATCGAGGTTCACGCCGGCGGCCGAGCTTATGTGGTTCGCATTGACGTCTGCTGGAGCAGCAGGATTGGAGAGCAAGCGGGGGCTCATCGCCGGGTTGAGGGTGATGATGGAGCTCGCCAGCCGCTGCCTTCGCCGGCAAATGGGTTCCAGAATGATGACATTGCCCCAGGTGGAGGAAATGCGGGCCCGATTCTAGGTCAGTGGGGCAACTCTGTAGGATCTTCGAGCTCGTCGGCTTCTGGATCGTCGTCCGCGGTGAGTGTGGCTAGCGCGTCCTCCTCCGTCAACTCGGTTGTGGAAACGACGATCATGCAGACCGACACTGCCTTGGTGGATTTGCCGGCGACTCTTGTCACGGTGGTCGTTGTCTCCCCGACTGCTGCTGCCCCCCCCCCTCGTCGGGGTATGGGTCGCGGTAACGCACGCATGTCCGTGCGCCACTTTGCCCATGCCGCTTTTGAGCCGTTGGAAGAGACTGTGCTCAAGGAGATGTTTGATTTGAGCCCGCTCAACCACGATGAGGTGGACTTTTGCACTGTTGCCCATTTGAACATTCGCCTGGGGCCCACTCCCATCCGCTCGTTGTTTAGTGGGGTGGGACCGAATTTTGGAGGACTGGTTCTTGCTCAATCCCAATTGGAGCCCCTTGATGGTGAATCTATGAGCCATGTGGGAGGCCCTTCTTCTCATGAAGGTGGGCTTATGGGCCAAGACCCTTCTTCAAATGTGGGTGGGCTTATGGGCCTATGGGCCTGGGCCCTTCTTCTCTCGTGGGTGGGTCATTGGGCCTGTCAGAGAGCCAAGGTGGCCTCTTGGTTGGGGCATGTGGGTCTGACCCTCCGTCTCAACCTCCCCCTCCGCGGGTCCCGCCCGTTCAAAGCTTAGAGGCCTCGCCGCATCAGAAATCTTTGGATACCGAGGTGCGCCATAGTGCCCGATTACGCGAAAAAGACGTCGATTCAGGAGGGATTCTGAAAAGGGATATGAGAAGGAAAGCAGGTGTTATTCAAAGTGGGCCTCCTTCATGAGCCGTCGGGGTGCGATGCCGGGAGGATCGGCCCAAAGCGCCATGGAGCTGGGCCTTAGTGGGGAGGGGGTTCACGAGGTGGTTTGCGGGAGTCAAGATTCAGAGGCTCAGGCAGAGGGAGCTGTGTTCTCAGACTTGGGCCAGGAGGGAGGCATTGCAAGGATGTCGACAATTGGTGACGAGGACCTGAATTCGAGACTCCAAGGCTTTGGCTTTGCCCCTGCTAGCCCTGCTATGTGCGATCTGTTGCGGGAGGAGGACCCTATGTAGATTGGAGTGGCATAAGTACTTCTGGGTCAGGGAAGTTTGTCTTTTGGTAAAAGTATCTTAAAAATCACTTTTTGGAACGTAAGGGGTGCGTGTCGCGCTAGTAAGCATATGATGATAAAAAATCTTCTAAAGTCCTGTAATAGTAACATTTTGTGTATTCATGAGTCAAAAATAAAGGATTTTAATGGAATTTGGCTTAGGAGGCTCACAAGGTCTTCAAAATTTAAGTGTTCCTTTCGCAACTCTGTGGGTCTCTCGGGGGGTTTAATCACGGCTTGGAACCCAAATTTTTGGGATCCAATCTTTTCTTATGCGGGACCTTCTCACCTTGGGTGCTCTCTCTCGCATCGCCCCTCTGGGAAGGAAATTCGAATTTTCAATGTGTATGGGCCGCCTCATAGAAGAGGTCGATTGGATTTTCGGGAGGAGCTCGGTCGGATTTTCCAAGACTCTGAAGTCGCTACGGTGGTTGGGGGGGACTTCAACGTTACTCGGGGGCCTGATGAAAGATTAAACTGTCGTGGTATCCCTGCGGATGATGTATGCTTCTTGGGTATTATCGCAGACTCTTCATTCTTGGATCTTCCTCTTACGGGTCGCCGCTTCACTTGGTGTAACAATCATCAATCACAAGGTATGGCTCGATTGGATCAGATCTTAATTAATGATGCTCTTAATTCTTGGGCTCCATCTTGGCTCGTCAATGTGGGGAGTCCGGGCCTCTCGGACCATGCCCCCCTTTCTTTGGTAGGTTCTCATCCTAAGTCTGCTCAACTTTTTCATATGGAGCATTTTTGGCTTGGGCACCCGTCTTTTGCGAACGTAGTTCGTGAATCCTGGTAGGACGAGGGGCTGTCGGTGGCCTCTTCTCCAACTGACATCTGGCTTATTAAGATGCGTAAGTTGAGAGTGACACTTCACAAATGGAGCAAAAGTCTGTGGCTTGCCTCCCAACAAACCATTGACAGACTAGAGCAGGAAATCGCAGACAACCTGAATGCGGCTAATACTTCTGACTCGTCAGAGTCCCAGTGTATGAGAGAAATCAGGAAATAACTAGATAAATGCTACCAAGCTCAGCATGTGTACTGGCGTCAGAGAGCAAAAGTGTGATGGCTAAGGGATGGGGATAGGAATTCAAAATTCTTCCATAGGGTGGCCACGTCCCATCGACAAAAAAAATTTGGATTTCATCTCTTAGCTATGGGGAGATTCATGCTCAGAATCCGGATCAGATCGCTTTGCTTTGCCTCAATTTTTTACGAGATCATTTGGGTGTGGCGCACTCCTCGTCTCTTGCTCTAGATTGGGACACCCTGTTGGGGGGCGACAATGCACTGCCTGATTCGCTCTTTGCGGGCCTGTCTTGTGGGGTTTCGGAGTCTAAGGTTCTAAATTCTGTCAAATCTCTGGGTAAAGATAAGGCCCCAAGCCCAGACGACCTTACAACGGAGTTTTTCATTGCTTGTTGGAGTATTATAGGAGCATATTTTTTAGCGCTCCTGGAAGACCTTCTATTTGGAAATGGGGAGTGGGCGAGATTAAATAAGGGTTTCATCGCGCTCGTCCCAAAAGTTGAGGGAGCTGAGGAGATCAGTCAGTTCAGGCCTATTTCTTTAATCTCAAGATCAGTAAGGATTATCTTGAAGGTCTTGGCGCTCAGGATGAAACCGCTTATGTCATTGTTGGTGGGTGATACGCAAAGTGCTTTCCTAAAGGGTCGTTCGACCCATGATAGTTTCATGGCGGCAAATGAGCTTATTCACCACTGTAAATGTTCCGGTTTGGACGCCCTCTTAATTAAGCTAGACATGACAAAAGCTTTTGACTCCATTAGTTGGGAGTTTTTGTTGGAGATTCTTCGTAGGAGGGGTTTCCCGGATATGTGGGTGTCTTGGATCCAAAAGCTTCTGTGCTCAGGGGAATCGGCGGTCCTTTTGAATGGTTCACCGGGGAAATTGTTTCGTCACAAAAGGGCCTCCGACAAGGGGATTCACTCTCTCCCTACCTGTTTCTACTAGTGGCGGACATTTTCTCTAGGATGATGAAAAGGGCTAACTCTGTGAGGCTTATTTCAAGGATTAATATGAGAGGGGGAAGGGAGATTACAAATTTAGAATTTGCAGATGATTTTATCATCTTCACTCGTGGCGTTGGGAAAGACCTGAGGAATATAAAGCTGCTGCTGAGGGCTTTTGGGTTCTTGATTGGTCTTCGGGTTAACCTTAGTAAAATCGCAGTGACTCATATCCTTGATGATCTTGAGAAGGCACCCAGAGCTACTTCTTTCTTGGGTTGTCAAGCTGATTGCTTCCCTATTAAATACCTCGGCCTTCCCTTACGGAATGGGAGGCTTAAGCGGGAGGATTGGTGTCATGTCATCGAAAAAATGGATTGGTGTCATGTCATCGAAAAAACGGATCGGAAGCTGGCATCGTGGCAAGGGCGATTGTTTTCCCGCGGGGGAAGATTGACTCTGATCAACAGTGTTTTGAGCGGTCTGTGTGGCCATTATCTGGCTATCTTCCGAGCCCCTAAATGGGTGCTAAATCAGATTGACAAAAGATGCAGAAATTTTCTCTGGAATGGGGGACCGGGGGGGGGGGCACTCGAAGGCCCTGGTTTGTTGGGATGATGTCATTGCGCCAAAGTGAAATGGGGGGCTCGGTGTCATTGACCTAGACATGTATAACCTGGCTAGGCTTGGAACATGGTGGTGGGGGGTGGCGAAGGGGAATAAAATTCTATGAGTTCACATAGTGCAGCAGTCTTACTTTGGTAGAAAAGTTTGGCAGGCAAACCATAATTCGGTCTATTGGTCTCCGGTTTGGAATGGTATCTATGCGGCTAAAAATTTTTTTGCCATGGGGTTGGAGTCCTCTGTGGGGAATGGGAGATCTACTTTATTTTGGACTGATAGATGGAAGCTGAATACAAGGCTGACTGACTCCTTTCCCCAATTATTTACCCGCTCTCGACGAAGACAAGGCCGTATTTGTGAATTCATAAATGGACATCGAAATCAATGGCGTTTCAATTGGAGGGATGGGGTGAATGAGAGCGAGGTGGCTAGACTGCTGGAGTTCATTCAGGAGCCGAATTTGTCTTCAGACACTGACTCTATATTTTGGCGTTGGCATCCGATTGGATCCTTTTCTACGGCGTCGATGTACTCCATCCTGGCGGAAAGAGGGGTTCGTGATTAGCGAGCGGACCGTGTTTGGAAGTGCAAAGGACCACTAAAAATGAAGCTGGTTCTCTGGCTCGTCTTGAAGAAGTGATTACGGACAAAGGATCGGCTTCTCAATCATGGAGTGATGGAGATGGACCCTCGGTGTGTGTTTTGTAATGATGAGTTGGAAACGGTCGAACATCTGTTCACTAGATGCAAGGTTTGTTGTATTGGCTGAAATATTTTCCTATCGAAAATTGGGGAGGGAGGGTTCGTAGCTATACTGAAGGAGGAGGAAATGTCGAGGGTCCGATCTCGGAAGCAAGTTATGTTGGCCATGCTCTGGTGTTGGAGTGTGTGGATGATTCAGAACCACTCGATCTTTAAGAACGGCCAAGCAGGATGGGAGAACGTGGTCCGTTTGGGATTTATCCTTCTGGTCTAGATTAAATAAGCAAACATCTTAGTTTGAGTCGGGTTATTTCGCTCTCTTATTTGTCTAGCTGCTTTTTTCTTTTGCTTTCTTGGCTACTTGTATCTCTCGGGATTTTGTCATGAGGTGACTACTTCGTGATAAAATTCAATGTATATTTTAATTAAATGCTCTGTGTGGCCTGTGTCACTCATTAGGAATCCTTGGATGGATCGAATGATATCATTTGCCTTTTTTTTGGAGGACACAGGTCATTTGTCAAAGGATTTTTAGGTAAATTGGATGGTAAGGATGGTATACATTTTTAATTCTTTATGGGTGGACACATATTATTCATCAGAGGCTTCCTAGTAAAAATGGATAATGAGAATGTCATCCACCTTTGTACATGGACCAATATCTATTAGCTTTTAACAACCAATTTGTGCATTTACAATGATTAAACGATGTAGTCACTAATTAATAATATTTTTTCTTGTATTGTCATGCTTTCATCTAGGGGTGAGAGAATTCAGATACTATTTTTCATGATATCTGAATCCTATCCTGTATAGACTAGTTCCTAGATTTTGAACACGGTCCCTACCTTGTTGGGACTTGAAATCGGATTCTACTCGGAACTTATGGTGTAATACAAGTTTCGGGTACCTTGTTGGAACTTATAAATGACAAATTTCGAACTACAAGTTCTACGTACCATGTTGGAACCTGTAGTGTACAAGTTCATTGTACCCTATTGGAACCTGTATCTTGGACATGTAAATGAATAGATTCCAGGGTACATGTTCCGGGTACCGGTTCCGATTCTGATACCCGATGTGTTGGATCCTTAATCAGAACCAATTTTAATTGGTTTCTTACGTTTTGTCTGGGATCCTACTCGAATTTAATTGGGTCTACTTGAAACCAACCCGATCAGGTAGGTTCCAACCGGCTCCGAATCTACCCGATATTCATGCACACCCCTACTTTGAACAGATGAACTTTGGAAGTACCAAACTTAACCTAATTCACTTTGGTCTTTGGAAGTGCCAAACTTAACCTAGTCCTGCTATCTTTGTTAGAGATCTCGAGTAGGAAAGAATTATTTTTGCACAAGCGGTCACCATAGGGTCCTTTAGTTGTTGTGAATTGTTAGTTGAACTTGGATTTATGTGGTGTTAGAACTCAGACAAAGTCACAAAATTAGGGACGAGGAGAGAGAGAATATCACTATTTAAGATTGCACAAAAGAAGGATCATAAACAACATCATCTTCTTAAAAATGATAGTGCCCACCCTTATATGAGACAGAAGTTAGGGCAAACAACACCTGTTGCCTGTTGGAGCAAATTTGCCTAAGACAAAAATGCTCTTGACTATGGCTTCCAAGTTCCTTATCTATTAGGGTTGCCTAAATATAATGTTTTCATTTAGTTCCACACTAAAAGTTGAGCAAGTTATATAGGGCAGGCAGAGAGAGAGAGACCATGACCATGACAACTTGTTGTCTTTAGAAAAAGAGTCAATACGAACATATTACTACTAAAACATCAATGATGTGCTAAACTTAATTAAATATAATGCTTCTTGTAATCTTCTTGTACGCAACTTAATTAAATATAATGCCCCTTTTTTTTCCTTTTCTTTTTCTTTAAGTGACATGCAGCACTGTGAGTGAGAATGAATCTATATCCAAGTGTGAGATATTTTTCTTGCAACCATCACATATTTCAGAACTCCCACTCTTACCTAGGAATCTGTCAACCATCAAGAAGAGCTAAAATTTCTTTTGAAAAATAAAACAAATAAAAAAATTAAGAAAGGGAATAACAAGACCACACATATATTATATGTGTACTTTAATTCCTTTCTATACATTGAACACAAATAGGACAATACAGCTGATTTTTTAAATTGGCCCTGACTACTTCAATTTGAAGGTTCTTCAAACAACTACTCACTCATATGCTAATACAGTGTAAAAGGTGATCTAAAAAAAATAAACACAAACCACTAAGTTTCCTCAGCAATAGTCACACAATTAAATGAGCAAGGTATATCTCACATGATCACCATAAAACCAACTATAAGACTGTAGAGAGAGGCTAAGAACTTGAAGGTGAGGGTGGAGGAGCCAAGCCACCTCTAGGGTTGGTGTTGGCTCCAGGCTCCTTGTAGTCCATAGTCATCTCCACCATCCCCCTTCCTTCCCATCCCCCTTCCTGAAACAAGCAATTTGCAGCACTCATTCAGCCACAAATTAGGGAAACAGGGAAGAACTAATTAGCCAGAAGGCTCACCTCAATTTCAGATGCAGATCTCACAGCAGTCATCCTTCTTCCATGTCCTTAAAACCAAGTAATCAGTAGTTATTAATTGGGATCAGCCACCACAAAGCCTTCAGCATAGAGAGGAGTTGAAAAGAACTCAAGGGTTACCTTGGGGGATGATGGAGAGGGAGAAGAGAGCAGATATGATGAGCAGTGTCAAGAACCAAGACTTGGCCATTATTATGCCTTCCAATTCCTCAATCTGTAGTTATCCTCATTGTGAGCATGGTGGGTGGGGATGATGGAATTATAGAAGCTCTCCTAGTCATTGTACACTTCACGTGGCCTCCAACATTTGTTCTCAATGATATCACATGACTTGACAAATTAAATTAAAGGCTCTACGCAAAGGAATAATTAAGATGGTGAAGTAAGGGCCATATTAGTGTTTGATGTGATCTCTTAACCTAGGGGTTTGGCAGAATTGTTGTTTGGTGTCTTGACATGGGTTGAAGACTTGAGGAGAGAAGTGTTCAATTTGGAGACAATCTTTTGGCAAGATTGGAATGTGGCTTTTGGACTGAAGCTTGAAATTGCTGCCATTCTGTGGGCACTCTTGGCACTGTTCAGAACAGCTATATAATTCATAAATGCTTTTATATTACCTCAAGAAGACAAAATTGTCAACTTTATCCTTCTTTTAAAAAATATGAATACCAAAGAAATTTTTAGTTTTCATTTTTTTTTACTGTAGCGAGTAGGTGAGTCTATCAATGGGAATGAGTAGGCTACTTGAGTTATTCACCGTATCTATACTCTATTCAATTGATTTAACTCTTTATATATCTTATTAGAATAAGAGTCATGTATCAAGTTCACCGTGAGCAAAATTTATGGATTAATCGATTAAATCGAAATTAAATTAACTAAATTGATTTGTCCAATTAATTTTTGATTTGGTTAACAATTAAAAACTTTAAATTTTTCGATTTGGTTCGGTAAATTAATCGACGGTTCGATTAATTTATCGAGTTAACCGAATTCTAATTTAAGTCAAGTAAAATAAAAGTTTATATTATATAATATGATTTGCCTAATTCGTTAAGATGAGATGCTATTAATCTAGTGACCCAAGTTCGAATTTTGGTAAGTATTAATTGTTATTTTATAATTATAGATATATATTAGAAGTTAGTAAGATTTATATCAAATAAAATATTTTGCTAAAGTGATTAAGGTGATTTATATGCATTTGAGAGATTGAGAGTTCAAATCTTGGTGATGTATGTTTATATAATTTTTTTTCGGCGAATTCGGTAGATTAACCGAATCGAATTAACCAAAAAAATTTAGTTCGGTAAATGGTTAATAGATGATTTTCATTTTAATTCGGTTAACCGATTTAATCGGGTTGGGTAGAGTAAATACCCATCACTACCCTTAGTTGAGCCCGAGCACAAAAATAAGTTTGTTCTATTGTAATTTGAAAGATCAAAACCTGAGCTAAAGAAAATATTTTTTTGCCATAAAAAATATAAAACTCCATACGTGAACGTTGCTAATAACCCACGTGGGCTGGAGCCTTGTATATTAGAGCATATTTGGTTGGTAGAATAGATAAGGAGACAAGATGAATAAGAATAGAAGAGGAATAAAATAATTATTCTCATGTTTGGTTGACTTCATGGATAGATCAACTATTTTCTTATTTGGTTAGCATAAGAAATAAACTAGGAATAAAGATAAAATAACAAAATGAAATAACTATTCATTTCAGTTTGATTAACTGATTTAATCGGATTGGTAGAGAGAATACCTATCACTACCCTTAGTTGAGCCCGAGCATAAAAATAAGTTTGTTCTATTGTAATTTGAAAGATCAAAGCCTGAGCTAAAGAAAATATTTTTTTTGCTATAAAAATATAAAACTCTATACGTGAATGTTGCTATTAACCCACGTGGGCTAGAGCCTCGTATATTAGAGCATATTTGGTTGGAAGAATAGATGAGGAGATAGAAGAATTAATAAGAATAGAGGAGGAATGAAATAACTATTCTCATGTTTGGTTGACATCACGAGTATATCAGCTATTTTCTTGTTTGGTTAACATAAGCAATAAACTAGGAATAGAGACAAAATAACAAAATATCCAAGGGCGACCCAAGAGATATTGTAGCATAAGACGAAATCTTAAGACGATGTCTTTTGGACCTAATGGATGGATCGCTCTTATGCCGTTAGTCTTAATTGAAGATGACATGAGCGTTGCCACTTAATTGAAAATTTACATATATAGTTGCTAATTGATTTTTCTTTTCTTTTCTCAATTGATGAAAGTAACAATATGTCAAAATTTAAATGTCTATTTAATTTGTTTGACTAGAAGATGCGTGCATGTGTTTGTTCTGCCTAATTAGCTTTAACTGATAGTTATGTTCAATTAGTTAAGAGATTTTTTTTCGATAAAATTAATCAAGGGAATTAATTAGGATTATTTTTTAGTTGATAGATGGAGTAATGAGGTATTACGAAAATGTGAGAAAAAATTAAATTGATCGAGAGAAAATATAGGAAATTAAGTAGGAAATTGATAAAATAATAGTGGACTAATTAATGAAAATGAGAGAGAGAAATAATTATAGAAGATTAAATAATTTATTTGAGGCATTAATTTATAATAAAATAAATATAATATTCAGCAATGAACCTAAGTACTTGGATGCCTATAATTTTTGGGGGCCTAAGATCATGGTCTTTTTGGCCTAATGGATGGGTTCGTCCTGAAAATATCTTTATTAATAATATTAAATATTTATACTAATTTATAATTTATTCAAACATTATATTTTATTCATAAAAAATAATAAAGATGCATCTTTGTAGTTTCTTTTAAAAATTAAAATATTAATTTTTAAAATAAATTTTTTTTAATTAGTTAAAGAGTTTATTGTGTAATTTAAAAATATAATACATGTGTATAATGTAATTTACATTGTGCAACTAAGACTAATTATAATAGAAAAATTAGAAAATATTAACAGGAATAGAGTGAATTATCTTAAGATAAGAAATAACTATTTCACATCAAAATAGATGGGAAATAAAAATCGCTATTTTTTATCTTTAAAATTCAATCAAACAAGATATTAAGAATAGACGAGGAATTTGACAATACATGCCTTTAGAGTATAAAAAAATAATCTAAATTATTTAAAGTAGTATTTCTTCGACAATTATTTTTAAAAAAAAATATGCATTATTTTTTAGAATAGTTTATATTTTCGGAGTATATTTGCACATATTTTCATCGCATAATGAAGTGATAATATTTTTTTAGTTTGTCCATTATTATTTATCTTATAGTTTTATATTTCTTTATATTGGAAGTTTTTATAGTGAAGAACAAAATAATAATAAAAGAAAAATAACGATAATTGTATTTCTTTATTCATTATATGTTTTGGTATACAACAATCTATCTATATTGCTTTTAATTTCTCAAAGTCTATTCTCATATTTGGTTCGAGCACTTTACTGTAATCTAGATTGTCTCAATAATCCACATTACCACTTGGTGGTGGTAATGTGGATAGTCTCCATGGGATATAGGTACGTAGATCACCATCCAATAGTAATATTAATATTATCTTTTTTTTTCATACATTATTCTTTATGCAGGACACCATCAAATTTTGACAATGAGTTTTTTAATAATATTTTGTGAAGTTAAAATATACAAAATTAGATTGTCATCTATATTACCAAATATGTCAAATAAAATAATATTATATTATCGATAAATTAAAAATAAAAATCTATCTTGTGATAATATGAATTATCATATAATATTATCAAATAATGTACCAAATGCAATAAAGAGAAGACTGTTTGTGAAAACATTTTGAAAACATACGCAGAACATGTTTTATTGGCAAATGAATGTGTCCCTTTGAATCTTTTTGACCACTTACTATCTTTTCTTGTGATATCTATCAATTGAATTCTCATGCATTTTTAATTGAACATTTTGTTTCCATGTTTAATACTTTAATCGTAAAGAACAGTGGTCAAACCCCACAAATGGCTCTGAGAGTGACTTCAACTTGTTGGGTAGGTAAAACATGACAAAGTCACTTTTTTAAAACTAATTGTTTACATAGAAACATATTTAAAAGTTGATTTGACTTTTTATTTTCTTATAGAAGTAAATATAAAAAAACACAACTTCACTTTTTTCTGAGATAAATATACCCCTGAAGGTTCCATTTACTTTGACAAGATTCTGAGAAAAATATGTCCTAGGTTTTGCTTGCTCCTTGTTTCAAAAGTTTTTCAATCTTTATTCTTGGGTGATGTTGATTACATATTCTTCCTTGCCTCTTATTACCTTTTGGATAAACTTAACCATTCAATGAGAAGTCATAATACAAAAATATAACTAAAAATCAAATGGATAAACATAAGCAAAGCAAAGCTTGTCATATTGCCCAATCTAACAATATAGGTCATCTTTACTTTACTTTTGTGTTCATTTTTACACCTCAGGAAATTAAAGTAAAATTCAAAGAGCATGTATCCTCTTCAATCCTACATGCTCTGTGTTCTCTTTGTCATGGTATAATAAGTTCCCACTCCACTATCTTCATAGTGAGGTCATTTGGGCCATGCTTGCAACTTTTTTCCAAGCTTTGATGGCAAAATTCACTAGTGCTTAGCCAAAGTGGTCTACTTTTGAGGTTGAGACTTGAGTGCCTCAGCTACTCAGACACCAAACTCCAATTACTTGATGACAGGGAGCTTCCCATAAGCTAAACTCATAAATTCAAAAGAGGCTGACCTCATTGATGGATGAGCTACAACAGTATATAATATGCTTAAACAGGGATGCCATGCTTCATTAAATTATTAGTGGTCCTATTTAGGGGAATGGCTTGTTCACATTCACCAACTTCATTAAATTATTATTTGTAGCTATGCATTGATGGAATAATGATAAAATAGTTCCATCATATCATCTCTGAAAATTTCTGTAAATAAAGATTCAAAGATCTTGTCACTGATAGTTGAAGCACAAATTAACAGGTGAATCCTTTCCAAAAAAAATAAAAAAGAAATGAATCAACAGGTGGCATACAGTGACTACAACTGTTCCATTACTTCATTACTTTTTCTCATTCTCATCATATGTTAAATGAATCCAAGGTTGACTTTTGGCTTTTCTTTCTGTATTCTTCATGGAATCCACTAACCAGTGGTCAAATATGTGGCTCAGGCTATAGATTTCTTTTCACCTCACTATGAACTTGTTTGACCAATGATCCAAATGTAAGAGGAGATGACTGAAATAATCTAGTGGATGCTTTACATCAAAATATTGAGAAAATTCTTCCAGAGTCAAACAGAATGACTTGAGTCAGATTACTCAACCAGTAGATAAATGGGCAATGATATAGGTCAGCTTCCAAAATGGAGCTAAAGTGAGTGGGATCCAGGAGAAGTTTAGCATAATTGACTTAATTAATCTCAAGTGGTGGTTGAATGTTTCATGTGATGAGTTATTTAATTCAACCCTTTGACTGATCAGGATTCTTCATAAAGAAAAAAACAAGTGTTGTTGGAAAGATGGTGCTTGGTTTTGGAGATACCAAGTTTTGTAATTTCTCAAGTGATCTGCTGCCAAGTTGTTATGTTACTGAAAATTTCCATCTTCATCTTCCTGATTTCTTTTTCCACCTTGTGGCAGGAGTCACTTGGGTCATGGCCTTTGAAAACGAAAGATGCTTGGCTGTTTGTGGTAGGAGTTCTGCTCTCATCCTTAATGGAGAAGAGGTGGGCCAAGGGGGAACTTTACTATCTTTTTTCTTGAACCTTTTCCACACCCTATATATATATATATATATATATATATATATATTCCCAGCAGTGCTTTGTATAATTGCAAGCAGAACTTTCAGGTGTTGCTTTTGCCATCCTGTCTCTTCCCTACCTTGGCACAACCAAACAATAAAGGCTATCAAGCTATCTAAGCTCTTGGAGCTATGTGTATTTGCTCTACTTTTAGCATCCAAAAATTTTCATAGCTAGGCTTATCTAACTAGATATATGGATTTGAAGGACATCTGGCTCGATAGACAATCTTGGCAAACATTTTTCAGTCTGACTCAAATAAGTTTGACTGATGACTTAACACCTACAACCGCCAGTGATGCAGAATCCTTGTTCCAAATTCAAAAAAGTTGACCAACATTGACTTATTATGACTGCTTTCAATCAAGTTGACAAAGTTATTTATGCACAAACCAAAACCCCTCAGCTTACATCTGCCTCCTCTCACTTCTCACCTATTGGCTATTGAGATGCATCAACTTGTCTAACTCAAGATTACTACCCAACTCCTACTGTTAGATTATCAGCCGCACACAGTGAAGAGCTCCTCATCTTCTTTCTTCTTCCAAAACTGTAGTCTCTACTCTCTACTGATCCATCTCTCCAAAACCTCTGCATTCTTCACTCGCCTAGGAGCTCTCCTGGAAGTTCAGAGACCGCGAGAGCGCCGCCGGGTTGGAATGCAGCAGAAATGGCGCCTCCAGCACATGACTCTTGGTGCAATCTCCCTTGGGCTGAAAGGCCTTGAGAAGCCCTCCCCCGGCGACTGCGCCGCCCTTGATGCCCACTATTGCCCATATGGAGTTCTTCGCGGCCTCTTCAGGGTCTTCAATCCTCATTGTCTTTGGATTCACCAAAATGCGCGCTTCTTGATTCATCTCCTTCTCATCATCATCGTCTCTGGAGTGCTTCCGCAATGCTGGAGAACACGATGCTGCTCCAGGATTGGGAGAGGATGAAGCTAATGGCGATAGCCACGGGAGGCTCCAAGCTCCAGGTGGAACGCTGCAACCCCAGTAAGCAGTAGCAGGATAGAACGGAATTGGAAAGCTTGAAGCGTAAAGAGGAGCTAAAGCCCAAGTAGGTTGAGAAGGGAATCCATTTGAATTCTCGTCGCCATTGTGGTTGTTCTTGTTGAAGCTGTTCATCTTTTCGAAGTTAAGCACGGTGCCACCGCCGGTGGGCTTCAGAGAAGGGAAACCGGCTTGTTCTTGGGCGGCGCTGGACCGGAGAGCGAGGAGAGAGGACTCGGAAACGGCGATGTGCCGGTAGTGGGACGAGCTCATGCTCTTGCGGCGACCGGCGCCGACGGGGACGTTCCGCATGGAGCCGCCGGCGGTCCAGTACCGCTGGCAGTTCTTGCAGAAGTGCCGCGGCTGGTTCACGTTGTAGTTGTTGTAGTAGCAGAACTTGGTGTCCGGGCTCTTGCAGCGGGGACAAGACAGGATCTTCTCCGGCTTCTTGACCGAGTTCTTCGCTGAAGCGTGCTCTTGATCTGGTGATGTTGGTTTCTGAATCTCGCTCGTGGATGAAGAAGATTCGTGCTTTCGATCTCCCAAGTATTGGTCGTGGGAATTCGCACTCGTTTCTTCCTGTTGAAGCACAAATTTAATGTAAATTTAAGATGAATTTGGAGAATTACATACCATAAACATAATAATTTATATACTAATCACTGGGTGAAAACCTTTATATGATCTCAATAATATCCAGTTATTTGATCTCAAATAAGTTGTTGGGCAAAGTCAAAACACGATTGCCCTAAAATAGAAAGAAAATATTGGACAAAATACAAAATTTTCCATTATTTTAACTATCTTTTGATCTTATCCTTAAAAATCCTCAAAAACTATCTTTTGCTCAGGAGAACACAAGTATCAGTCCTAACCTCCAGTAGTTCTTTTTCCTAAGCAAGAATCAAGTTGAACACTTAACATATTGCATCAAATTTTAGCAGAATTCATACTAATAAATTCTCTCCTCAAATTAAGAAAAAAGCATGAAAAATGTAGAAACAGAGGAGAAGTCCGATCATGTTAACTACTCAAAGTCAACAAGAAATAGGTGCAAATTCTACTACCTGAAACTTCAGTATGAGAGAAGAAAACAAACTTTTCGAATCCAAACAATCTAAACACAGACAAAAACTTGAATCTTTCCGGCGCTCTGCGATACAATTCAAAATTCATCCTCGAAGCAATAAATTCTAGAACCAGTATAATCATACCTTCCCACTGTCTTTGCCGGCCTCCCCGCCACCATCTCCTGGATGCAGGGGTATCGTCTTGCCAAAGAGCTTGATTGCCGTTTCTCCGTTCTCTGACATCTCCTGCTATGTTTCAAGATCACCTCCCTTCTTCTTTCTGCTTCAAGTTAGTCTTCTTCTGAGCTGAGTAGGGGTTTAACAGAGGAGGTGGAAGGCCACGTGAGCAAGGGAGAGGGGATTCTGAACCACAAGTTCCTTTGTGGCCTTGGGGCGGCGTTACTCTTTTATTGTATTGGGGAGTTTTTCTTGAAATGAGACGAAGATTATTATGGACAAATACTAAACTCTTCGCACGTTTAGGCTTCATATTGTTCCTTTTAAGGGAATAGATAGAAGAGTAAGTGCTTCAATTTCTTTCACAACAATAAGAAGATAAAATACTCAATTCCCTGGATTATTTTATTATTTTTTTAAAACGATGCATGACTGGCCGTCACTACTAGAAATTAGGTCTTCAGCAACGGCTATCAGCAACGGCCGCTCGAGCCGTTGCTATTTGCAACGGCATTCTTACGGCCGCCCGAGCCGTTGCAGATATTTGTATCTGCAACGGCGTTCTAACGGAAACCCGAGCCGTTGCTGATTATTTTAATTATCAGCAATGACTTTCTGACGGAAAGGCGAGCCGTTGCTGATATTTTAATTATCAGCAACGGCTTGCTAACGGACAAGTGAGCCGTTGCTGATGATAACTTATTAGCAACGGCTTTTTAACGGACGAGTGAGCCGTTGCTGATAAGTTTATATAGGGCACACTCTCGCGCCCGACCCTTCTTCCTCCCGCTGCTGCCGCCGCCGCTCCTGCCGACGCCTCTCGCCGCCGCTGCTGCTGACGCCGACGACGCCTCTTCCTCCTCCCGCTGCTGCCGACTTGTTCAGGTATGTTGATCGGCCGGTCGTCTCTTCCCTGCGACTGGCGGGAATCAATCCGACCGAAATCCTATTTATAGGGTTTCGGCCGGTGGCGGGCGGCCGATGGCCGCCGCCGGACCTTCTACAGTGGCCGGACAGTGTGTCCAGCCACTGTACGCCGGCGCCGGAGGGTGGACTCCGGCGCCGAAATTTATAATTATATATATTTTTTATTTTGTTTGATAATTGTTAATTAATTGTTTTATAATTGTTAATTAATTGTTTAGATTAATTATTTAATTTGTTAGATTAATTATTAGGGTTTAGATTAATTTCGAACGCGCGCCGAAATCGTCCACTTCGGACGCGCGCCAGAATCGTCCAATTCGGACTCGTGCCGGAATCGTCCACTTCAGACGCGCGCCGGAATCGTCCAATTCGGACTCGCGCCGGAATCGTCCACTTCGGACTCGCGCCGGAATCGTCCACTTCGGACGCGCGCCGAAATTGTCCAATATGGACTCGAACTGTCTCGAAACATTTAGAAAATAATCATCCATCCGACGAGTTGATATGTTTCACGTACGCATCGACGAATCGGATATGATTTAGCAAAACCTTAGATCCGTTCGGGAATTGTATGTTCGTGTAAAAGAAGTATATGATCTTTTATACGATGTACAATTCTTGAATTGTCCCTGATTGAACAATTTGGGAATATAGTTATTTGTACTGCACTTACGTTTTTATTTTAACTGTTAACTAATTATTCTAAAATTCGGCAACATCTCTCTTGTTCTCCGATACGCGCCCAGATGATATGCGTATTCGGAGAACTGTAGGGAGATGCTGTCGAAATTTAGAATAATTAGTTAACAGTTAAAATAAAAACGTAAGTGCAGTACAAATAACATAAATCCCGAATGGAATAAGACAATCTCACCTAAAGACATTAACCAAAGAAATTGTCATTGATTGATAGAATCATGTCGGCTGATCGAAGTTGGATGTACCGACGTCTTGATCGTGGAGCTTTAACGAATGAGTTTCGATTAGGCGTAACGTACTTCCTAAATTTCGCCTATTCGAATCAGAATTTCGTTAGCATGGGTGATCAAATCCGATGTCCGTGCCGCATTTGTTCAAATGGACGATATTTGGATCGGGAGACTGTCACTCTGCATCTATATACCAAAGGATTTGCACCAAGATATTTTCTATGGACTTGTCACGGGGAGTCACGCGAAGTCGGGACGTCGAGCAATCCTGTCGTTCAGACATATGGTGAATCTTCCTCTGCTGGTGCTTCTTCATCCAGTCAATGTAATCCCTATAGAACTATGATACTTGATAGTCTTGGGGGTCAATTCCACCTGAATGATAATGTTGATCGGCCAGATCTTCAGACATCAGTCCCACCAGATACTACAGCGGTTGATATCACAGAAGTAGGGGCTGCGGTAGAGATTGAATTACCGAATAAAGAAGCTGCAGAATTTTACGAGATGTTGAAAGCTGCCGATAAACCTTTGTATGAGAATTGTCCTAAATACACTAGGTTTTCAGCAATGACACGGCTCTTAAACATCAAGGCCGATTGTAATATCAGCGGAGTTGCGTATGATCGGATTGTTGGATTGATTAATGGAATGCTGCATACTGATAACAAGTTTGAGCCTACTTTTTATAAAACTAAAAAACTAATGAGAAAATTAGGGCTTGGGTACGAAAAAATACACGCGTGCCAAAATAACTGCATTTTATATTATAAAGAAAATGTGCAGTTGGATAAATGCCCTGTATGTCAACACCCTCGTTACAAGGAGAAGAAATCGGTCTGACAGAAAAATATCCCGTTTAAGGTGCTTCGGTATTTTCCACTAACACCGAGGCTTCAAAGATTATTCATGTCGAAAAAGACAGCCCCCTACATGAGTTGGCATGCAAGAAGTCGTGATGATACAGTAATGACTCATCCATCTGACAGTGAAGCATGGAAACATTTGGATACATGTTATCCTTCATTTGCTATGGATACTAGAAATATCAGATTGGGATTGTGCACAGATGGTTTTAATTCGTTTGGACATTCTGCAACTCCTTATTCAGTTTGGCCAGTGCTGCTGACAGTTTATAATTTGCCACCGTCAATGTGCATGAAAGATGAATTTATTTATCTTTCGATGATTATTCCGGGTCCTAAGGGTCCGCGAAAAGAAATTGACATATTTCTCAGACCCTTGATAGATGAATTGAAAACATTGTGGACTGAGGGAGCTGTCACTTATGATTGTCATCGGAAGCAAAACTTCAATTTAAAGGCCGCGGTCTTGTGGACAATCATAAGGTTTCTCGAAATGCGGCTAGAAATCGCATGTTGGGGGGAGCAGCGCGTCACACCGGCGGCTCTGTTGCATTTGCAGTGCACGCGAACCGTATGGTAAGTATATCTTTTAATTATATATTTTATTTGTTACTATGTGTACTAATTAATGTAATTGTTTTGTAAATGTAGACGACGGTGTCGGATGACGGGAGTGTCCAGCGACCCTCCCCGATGGCGGTGTTTGAGCGGACTCACCGTCGAGCACATGGGACGGGGGAGTACATCGACAACCGCGCTGCACACATTATGGTAATTATATATTTGTTTAAATTATTCATTATATATTTATAATTTAAGTTTTATGATAAATATTAAACAAAAAATCAAACTCGAGTAGGAGACCTACAGCCAGACGGTGGTGCAGCGCGGGGGTACCCCCGAGGACTTTGACGCAGCATCGTGGGTCGAGGCCGCAGGTGGCTGGGACCATGGCCGCGTATATGGCTTCGCAGATAGTGGTCATGCGCGAGCCATTCTAGGGCCACTTGGGGCACCGACCCCTCCGGTCGCTGGTGAGCGGCTGTCCACCTCTAGATCCAGTTATGATCATAGTAGCAGAATAAGGACTCTAGAGGACACGGTCGCGCGTCAGACTGAGATAATGGAGCGCCAGAGTCAGATGATGGCGGATATACAAGCTATGCTACGCAACATGTCAGGTCATCCTGAAGCAGGCATCTCTTCGGCATCATCTAATCCATCGTCCTCGAGTCAGTCCACGCCGGTGTACACTCAAGCACTCCAGACCCCGCCATATGATCCAGACCATCCTCCATCGTGGTCGTGAGATTTTTTGTTTGGATATTGAACTTGTTACTGAGATATTGAACTTGTTTAACTTATTTTGTTTGGATATTGATACTTCAATTTTGCATTTGAATTGTTTTTATACTATCGTGGATAATTATCAATATAAATATAATTGTTTTGATGTATATCTTGGTGTGTTTGTGATGTGTGAATGAATGTGTGTATGAGGGTATGGGTGTGTGAGTTATGTATCAGATAATGTATCAATGTATCAATGGAAATTTGAAATTTTTAATTTTTCTATTCCCAGGTATGCGTCATCAGCAACGGCTTTCTCACGGCCGTCCGGGTGATGACCATTTTTCTAGTAGTGCGTGTCCGGGTGTGTCCAAGCCATGTTAGGGCGTATCCAGATCGTGTCCGGGCAAAAAAAAAACTTTGACTGGTCAAGACACTCTTGGACACATGGGACACGTGTGTCGGACAAGTGTCTTCATGTGTCGATGTTCGCGGCGTGTTGGACACGCGGACACGACAGTCCCACGGAGTGTTCGTGCTTCTTAGTTTAGCACCAACACTTTGAACCAATGGAAGAACGCTTGGCACTAAAAACATTACATTTGCTCAATGTTTTTACCAATGACAAAAATGGAAATAAAAATGTTATATCTTCGTAATCGATATGCTTAATAATCCTTCTAATACTTACGTTTAATAAATGACTCATGATTGTGGATGAAATTACAATTCAAACCATTGTGAATGATTAATAAAATTATTAGGCATATTTTTAGGAGGATATAAAAACACTCAAATGGAAAGAAGAAAATATTGGGCTATTTTTTTTACCTTTAATCCTACTCGGCATCCATTATCTTCTTGCTTTTGATTCTCACTATTTGTCTTTTGGGTTAATTAATGTATCTAGTTTAAATTATGATCATTTTCACAAATCTAGTCAAATTTTTAATTTGTATCAATTATTTCCTAAACTATCAAATTGATATCAATTCTAACCTGACGTCAAATGCCCGTTAATGCAACCGTTAGGTGCTGACGTGACATCTGACTCAACAAATAAAAATATTTTTTTATTATCACTTGTGTTATATCAGCATATAATAAAAAAATATTATAATATTATATAAATAAGGAAAATTAATATATCTATCCCAAACTTTGACTCTTGTAATAAATCTATCATAACATTTAATATTTCTCTCTAATCTATCACAAATTTTGGGATTGACAACAATTGTCTCATTTGAAATTGAACTTGAAATTTAAATTACATTACAATTATAATCAATCCAAAAATTTGAATTACATTTCTCTATTTTTTATAAAACTCATATTTTTTTGGTCTATTCTTATTATTTATTAAATTTTTAAAAATTTGAAAATAATTTTATAATTATCAATTGTATTTTAAAAAATTTGATTCAAAATTTAATTTTTTATTAATTTTTATTTAATTATATTATTGCATTTTAAAAAAAAATAAAATGCCCAAATTAAATCAATAATTTTCTATATAATATTATTATTTACCAAAATTTTATTTTTTATTTTTTTATTCAATTTGACTATTGCATTTTATAAAAAAAATTAAAACTTTCAATCCAGACTTTTTTACTTATATTATTGATTAAATATTTAACACTATGATTATTTGTTCGTGTCTAACAAAATTTGGCATTTTAAATTTGATTATATAGTTTTGTGTTGATTTTTTAGTCCATTCGATTATAGTATTTTAGAAAAGAAATTAAAAATTTGAACTAAATTAGATAATAATATTATATATCATAAATTTAATATTATTCATATTTAATTTAATTTGGTTTAGTATTTAATTTTCTTAATAAAATTTCTTTATTTACTATAATTTTTTATTTTAAAAAATACAAAATCTGAAATGAAATTTATATATAACGACTATAAATTAATTTTGGTGAAGTGGGAGTTTTGATGTATTTTAAAAAATTATTTATCTTCAAGAATTATAATTGTTGTCAATCGTAAAATTTGGGATAGATTAGAAATAAAAATTAAATGTTGTAATAGATTTGTTAAAATGATCAAATTTTGGGATATATACATTAATTTTTCTTATTTATATAATATTATAAGAGTTTTTTATTACATGCTGATGTGGCACAAGTGATAATAAAAAAATATTTTTTATTTACTGAGTCAGATGCCACATCAATAGCTAACGATTGCATTGACGGACATCTGACGTCGGGCTAGAATTGATATCAATCTGATAGTTCTGGATGTAATTGATATAAATTAAAGATCAAACTAAATTTGTAAAAAGGATTATTGTTTAGACTAAATACATTAATTAACCCTTATATTTTTACTGATTTTATGTTCTCTTCATTTGCCAAAGTTTATCATTTGAGTTGCCTTTTTTAGGAGTATTTTTTTTCTTTTTGAGACTAGTAATTTCTATTTTATTTTCCAGAGAGTTATGCATTTATTTGATAGAATTATTTGATTTAAGAGTTCCTCAAGTAACAATTTATCCACATAAATAGCAGTAAAAGCTATTAATTTGATAAACATAATAAACACAAAGGGCCTTGTATGGTTAAACACAATGATTCCTTAGATTCTAAACAGAGTAAAAGACATTTAAATAGAGAGCTCTTCGGATTAAAAAATTGGCACCTAAAATATTACTATTAGTAAACACTTTGTTAGACGCCAAATTATCTAAAACGGAACGAATCCCATGAATCGAGTCTCAATTAGTTCTGGAAGTGCTTAAGCTACCTCACAATCCACACGAACATAACTAATGTTCCCGGGATGGCCGTCAAATAAGGGACAATTCAATGAATTAATCATACCAAGCATGGTCAATCTACCTGCAAAAGGCATTTTTTTAAGGTAAAAGTTTCCAATCAAAATTATGTACTTGAGGGCCTTTTCCAAATCTCTACCCACTTTTCTAGATTAACCAATTCAATTAATGAAATTATAGGATGATTTAAAGTTTACAAGACCGTTCTGATTCAACCACCAAATTTGTTTATCCTCGTTAAGTCATGAAGGAAGATTATTCACACTATTATGTAAGCAATACATTACCAAATATACGAGAGGCATGATGATTTTTCCAGCAACCATTATTGATAAAAGATCAACGGTCACGCTCCAAAACTAGAGTCACGTGATTGCCCAGGATACAGACCCGTACCCCAAAGCCTACCACAACATGCATACGACAATATAGAAAGGAAGTGTTTAATGGTAAATGCATAAATCAAAGTACAAGTGTCATGACACAATAACATAGAATATTCGACTCCAAAGACTACATAGACAAGATGCAAGAAACAATCCGACTCTCTATGACTATGACGCGGGACAGCTTGATGAGCTTGCATTCCCAACTGCAAAATCCAGGTACGAGCGTACCTCTACTGGTCAGAGCCTACAATAAAATAAGAAGAGAGTGGCGAGTTCATTAGAACTCAACGAGTGGCCCGTACTGAGCCCTCACTAAGCCAAACCATTAAGTTCAACGTAAAAGTAAACCAACATGAATATATACATAACCAAGCATCTATCTCATATGCACCCACACACACACCAGCTAACATCATCCATATCACAAGGAGCATGTAGTAAGCAATCAAATGGGTCGATCACTAGGATGACTCCCTAGCGAGCTTCCCGCCCAAGGGCCCTCCGAGCTAGGATGGCCGACTAGCCTCGCTGCCCAATCTGGTTGGGAGTATCCCTCCAAACAATGCCACTCTGGGTCTGTTGTCAGTGTGGTTCTCTGACAAGCTTCTCGGACCAAAATCATACTCGCCAAGTCGGGCATCCACCAAGCATAAACACAACCACAATAGATGAAATATAAATGCATGCTCACCATCGGCATAAGTTAGCCCTCACTCGGCCTCTATGGTCGCTTGCTCCAACTCCGCCTCTACGGTCGCTTGCTCCAACTCGGCCTCTATGGTCGCTTGCTCCACTCGGCCTCTACGGTCGCTTGCTCCAACTCGGCCTCTACGGCCGCTTGCTCCACTCGGCCTCTACGGTCGCTTGCTCCAACTCGGCCTCTATGGTGGCTTGCTCCAACTAGGCATTTATGGTCGCTTGCTCTAGCTCGGCCTCTATGATCGCCTGCTCCAGCTCGGCCTCTATGGTTATCTACTCTAGCTTGGCCTCTATGCTCACTCAACATAACTCGGCCTCTATGACGGCTAGACACAACACAGTAAAATATTTCCAGAAATTCCTCAAGGTCGTAGAAAAACCGAAGTCGGGAAGTTAACTCTACTTAAATCTCGACACACAGTCCTCCAAACTCCGACCGAGCTCGGGGATGTGGATTGGACTAGTACTATTGGACCCAGTCAGGTTAAAACCACCAGCGCCCTACACTCTTAAACTCAATTCGAGCCAGACTAGACGGCTTCACCTGGGGGCTCCACCCAGCCACACTCCTGAACCTGACTCGAGCCAAATCGAATGGCTCTGCTCGGGGTTCCACCTGGCCATACATGGACATCCACGTCCTTCCTTATCATGAGGGATACACCATTATAGGCCTGCTATCTTCGGGATCAGTCTCGATCCATTCTGAGCAATATTCCCGCGAGATTGCCGAGTGGTGTTATCACCTCCACGTGAAAAAAATACAGACACGACACACATAGGGTAATTGAAGTTCCATTTCATTACCTCCACCTTGGAGTCTACTAACTCGAGCATCGGAGTGTCTTTTGCAGGTCCTTCCACCGCCGGAGTTGTACCTGACCAGGAGGGACACCGAGCCGGACTGGACTACTTCGATCCTCAGGCAGGAATAGTTTGCATTATTGGTAGGCTTCGGGGTACATATCCGTATCTTGGCTAGTCATGTGACCCTGGTTTTAGAGTGTGACAATACTAAACTTTTCAAATTTCTTCAATTTTAGTATTCCAATAAACTTTTCATAACTTGCAAAGATTATTACTAGCACAATCAAATAATAACTACAAGTAAGTTAACCATACTAAATAGCAAAACAAAACTTCAAGTATTGCAATCAAAAACTATTTTCTAAATAGTCTAAAATTCATTTTAAAATGGTACGAAATGATACCATAAGATCTTATGATGTAAAAAACATTGAAAATACTAATATCCTCATAACCCTTTCTAAGGTTGGAAATCGAAAGGCCCCGCGAATAAGTCGCATAGATCGATTGTAGGTGGCAAAGGCCTCCAAAGAGACCGAACAATCAA
Organism: Canna indica; assembly: GCA_034359265.1. Taxonomy (NCBI): domain Eukaryota; kingdom Viridiplantae; phylum Streptophyta; class Magnoliopsida; order Zingiberales; family Cannaceae; genus Canna; species Canna indica. Next base: position 29,240,585 of record CP136891.1, read on the forward strand.
AAATTAAAAACCAAATATAAGATCATCAAGAGCGGCCAAAATCGACTAATATTAATCATGTATTACTAAACACCAATCGTAATGAAACTAATAAGCTGTAGGTGATTGTACCAAAATGTCTCAGATGCCAAATTCATTATCCTACGCATCTTGGTGAGATGAAGTTACAAAAATAGAATTGTGTATCTTTTGTGTCCTCAACCAAATTCAACCAATTATCTTTTCATCCTTGTGTAGTGACTCGCCTTCCAATAGAGAAAGAAAATTTTGATATCCAAATAACTATGGGTCCTTCAATATTAATAGCCCTAGAATTCAAAGTGTCTTAACAATGTTTGGATTCTTTTTGAACGCACAATCATAAATTAATTTATTATAAATATCATAGTAAAAATAATGTCTATGAAATTTTTAAGTTCATTCTTATGCACATGAGATCTAATAGTAGAATGTTTAATTTTTACATTCATTCTTATGCACATAAGATCACGAGCATTGTCAAAAGAAATATTTTTCAAATCATTCGCTCTCTTATTTAGAATCAAGTTCTCATTTTCAGAACCTTATTTGATTTATTTAAAGTCTGTAATAGAGATTTTAAATTTTTCTATTTTTAAAATTTTAAATTTTAACTTTTCATTCTCAAATTTATAATCAGCTTTCAAATCACCATTTTTGAGTTTCAATTTATTTTTTCAATTTTTAAATCCTTATTTCTAGTTTATAAGTCCTTAATCTCAAGTATAAAATAATCACGACAAACGTGGTTTGAATATTTTAAATTTGTTTTTAATTTTTAATTTTTCGATTATAAATCAAGTAAATTCCTAAGAAGTTTAGAATTTTCATTTATAATCTTATTTTATCTATTTGTTTTCATGAGTGGATTACTATCACTATGAACTCTTATTTTAATCTTATTTTCATTTAGAATTTTCTTGTTCTTCTATAAACTCTTCGTATGACATACCATTATAACTAGAATTACTATCACTATCAAAAATTTTAACATGTTTAGAACGGTAAGAGTATACCTCATCACGAACACTCATAAAATAAACATTTGAAGTAGCTTCATCATCATCCAATAAAACACTTCATTTGATTTGGAGGTGGATGCGGAAGTGTTTTTCTTTTTTGACTTTTTTAAAAGAAATTTAAGATAATTATTTTTTGTGTTTTTTTTTTGGCAAAAAAAGTTCTTGACTTCTCTTTTCGGCTTTTACTTGTGCCCATTTGACTATAAATGCTATGGACACCACAATAATGATTATGAGTGGCCAGACGATCATTATCATCACCACCTTCAACGAAAGTTGTCAACTCTTCCATTTTAGCATAATTGTAGATCATATTTGTTAGGAAATTTGAGGTAATTTCTTGCATGATCTACAAAATTCGAACCCGGCGAGAAAAACGGAAAACCAAATCCGATAATAATAATGCATAAAAATAAAAGACACAAGGGGGTTAATTTGGTTCGGACTCGGCGGGTGCCGATCCTACGTCCACAGGGAGAAGAGGAGACTGCTTTATTAAATCCAAAAAAGAACTTTTACAATAAGAGTGCAATAATCTAAATCTCCTTCAGAATACAGTAAACTGTCTTAAATTAATTGAACCTGAAACTGGTACAGAGTAGAGGCACTGTCTCTGTAAGATCTGCCTTGAAACTGAACTCCTGTTGCTGTATGTCGGAAAATGAGAAGTGGCACTCTTTAGAAAAAGGGTCGTAATGGCACTCTTAATTTTTTGAATCTCTGAAACTCTCACATGGGGATTATCTCTTGGTGTAGGATTATCTTAGAACTGCATATTAGGCCCCTATTTATAATAGAGGGGGAGAGCCGATTCATGCCTACTTAAGTGGAGAAAAAATCTCCAAGGAATTTGCTGCTTCGTCTGATTTAACCGGATGACTGAAATGCTTCTTTTGACCAAAGAAACTTTCAAAATGCTTGGTGGCTTCACGTGATGCATCCACCTTTTTCTCCCTTTGACTAGTCAAAAGCAATATTTGATTTCCACATCATCAATTTGAAAACTTCTGAAGTTATCATCAATTTGAAAACTTTTACGTGTGCCGCTGCAACATTGACATGAGTATCTTGAGAAGATGGTGGGCTGGGCTCCCAGACCCATGATTATAAAATCATAGTTTATTTTGATCGAGTCTGGTTCAACATGGTTCAATCAAATTGGCAAATTGGTTCAAGCATATCTTGATCAAATCAACTCCGATTTGGATCTGGTCGAACTCGTTGGATTCGATTCGGACCCAATTTGAGTCAATCTCTAACAATATTTAATGTAGCCCAAATCTCAAAAGCTGAAGTGCAATGCATAATCTTTTCAAATATCTTAATATTTAAAAAGGAAAAATACATAGTTCATTGCTTTTACATTTAAATCAAATAATTTAATTTGCTATTGAGTTGATGGATTCAAGTCATTGGTGGGTTGAAATGCATTCCTATTTTAACAAGCATCAAACATTAATGTCTTATGTTTTCAAAATTGTTTGCATTTTACTATTTAAAAACACTGAAATTAGTCTCATCAAACCTAGGTGGTGCAATGGTGAAAGTATGTGCGGGACCCTCTAACACCTCAAGCTACAAGGAAATCAATCATAAGCTAATAAACCAAGTAGATTTATACCTATATACCAAGACAACCACTCAACCATATACTTATAACCATAGGTCAAATAAGTTTTAAATCACAAAAAAAACAAGCTAAAGTTATAAACAAATGAAAGCAATTAACGAAATAAATTTAGCTTAGTTACTTTTGACTAAATCCTAACTCATGTCTTTAATGATGAATCATAAAAGAACAAGACTAAATCAAGAAAGTTAACTTCAAACTAGAGTTTTCTCAAGCAATGGCTCAACAACGGCTTATAAGTCATTGTAAAATAGCTCAATGAGTTTCTAACTGATTAAGGCATACAAGGCATATATATATATATATAGAGAGAGAGAGAGAGAGTTGTATAAGAAAAGAGCTTAGGAAAAGCAAGAAACAATACCTGAAAAAATAATCGTTGCAACCGGCAGTCACACAGTCGATCGAAGGTCAAAAAATTGACCTCTCGACCGAACCATCAACCTAAACTATCTTAATTGGTAGTTTTCGAATTGGTTTTAGTTCGATTTGGATTACGAAGCTTTGGGTTAGGTGTTCAACATCATCATCATCAAACATATAAAGGATTACAACATGATTCTAGATCCAAAATACATATTCGATGAATTTTGTTTTTTGAGCAATGCCTCGCAATTTTTGGTGTAGACGTTGGAAAAAGTAATCGTGCCGCCCAGTGGATTGTCGACAGAAGAGACAAGCTCTAAATAGTTCGAGCAATTGAGTAAGTCTCACACGATAAAAAGTGAAGGCAAAATGAGAAAAAAAATCAAGTAAACATGATTAAAATAGGACAATAAAATGACTAATTTGCCATTGTTATTTTTGCCTTTGCAATCATGTGAGCATGCGATTAAACCTTCATCTTATTTAAAAAGTGTTCGATGTTTTTTAACTTTTGGGAGAACGACGAAATCAAAATAAACTATAGACGTCAAAATGAAACTTTGAGGGCAAAGTGAAATGTTCCGTCATTACTTATTAATTTAATCCCCTTAAATTAAGATTTTTATTCAATTATTCCGAATTCTTTTAATTCTTCGATGTTCTCTACGATCTTAATTTTTGAATGAAAACTATAACTTGTACATAATTAGTTCATGAAGTTAAATATATCAAAATAAACCTCAAACATAACAAAATTGAGCTCAAATATTTGAAAAAGATTTTAACATTGCTTGAACTCAATTCACATGAAATTTAAATTCTCTTTCAGATTCAATTTACCAAACCCAATTTACTAAACCCAGAACTATATAAGTTTCAAATTGACAAAAATCAAAACTGTAAAAAAATACCTGAGGCACTCCAAGGTGGGATTCTGACGCTCAAGTCAGTGGGACTCCAAAATAGAAATAATAAAAATTGGAATTAGTGTTACTTGGGGCGTGCCATGACTGTATTTATTGTAGGTGGAGATGATGACATCGCCCGATAATCTTGCGGGGATGTTGCCCAGAATGGGTCGAAGGACGTGAATGTCCTTGTATGATTGAGAAGGATGTGATGACGTCTGGTCTAGCTCGAATCTCATTTTAGGGATGTGACCGGGTGGAACCCCAGGCAGAGCCATTTGATTTGGTTCGGGACATACAAATTCTGGGGCGTTGCTAGGTAAAATTCGACCGTACCCAATAATTTTAGTCTGATCCACTATATACCCAAGACCTCGTTGAGAGCGGAAAAGGAATTCTGAAGGTCCTCAAGCACTACCAACGACGACAGGAAACAATAGAGGAGGGTTGGTTGTTTCTATCCGTCGAGGTCTGTGCCAATAGTGTGCTCACAAGGCACAAATGACAACAAAGAATAAGAAAGGAGATAGGCACAAATGACAACAAAGAATAAGAAAGGAGACAGAAAGAGATTGAAGTTCTTTTGTTAAATATGTTATTTCACCAAAAACATAATATTGAATAATATTCTATTTTCATCCAGCAACATTGGGAGGCATTTAGGATATGCTATCAACAATTGTTTTGATTTTAATTTTTTTTTTTACGGTTCTAATTTTTGTCCATTTAAAACTTATTGTTTAGGGTTTGAAAAATTGTTGTATAAAATTTCAATATATTTTCCAACATATTTGACCGCGTAGACTAATCATGTGCAATGTCACATGACAGATTTGGTCAAAATTCTAAACTATATCAGAAATGAGAGAATTTGGACCTAATCAAAATAAAACACATACATAAATTGAGTTCTTTTGAACAATGGAAGCACTAAATTATAGCCAATACTAACTGTTTCATTTGCCGAAAAGAAAATGTTTGCCACTATGAACAACCCTTGGAATTATTCCTATCATCACTAGATATTTATTCATGATTCCATGAAGAAAAGAAAAATATGATCACTTACCTTGAAAGGGATTTCTGTCTCAATGAACAATAATTTTCACTTTTATTCTCTGATCAATTACAACAGTAAAAGAGACAATTCCACCCCAGTAAAAGAATTAGTTTGGATCAATGTCACGTAATATAATGAATAGTTAAATTAAAGGAGTTCTAGGAACATGTCCCAACATAGCCAAAACCTATGACAATGAATGCAAAAGCTTGTAGGTAGATGTACACATAGTAGTGGTTTTCTCCATACGCAATGTTGTAGGATGCACAACATAGGAGGAAGGCCGCCAACCCAAGCTGTGAGAAGCTCACCCTGATATTCAAAAGATACTGAGATGAGTAGTATACATGCTACTCTATTGACATTCCGGAAAAACTGAGGGTTAAACCAGCAAATTATCTAGCCTAATCTTTCACCATTTTACCAAATCTAAATAAACTTTTCTTTTGTAGGTACCCACCAAATCAAGTTTATGACATTGATCACTCAGTCAACATCATTTAATAGTCAACATGTTTCTTACGGTACTTGACAATGCAAAATGTATCTATCCAAGCATTTTTTTTAACTCCTAGCTCAATCTAAAAAAAATCCTAACTCATAGCATGTATTAAGTTTTTTTTTAAAAAAAAGGAAAAAATTAGCAAAGTCAGATCCTTGGTACAATAACAAAATTGCACAGATGCATTTTGGTCTTGAAAGCAGCTTCTTTGTTAAGAAAGGTTAAGTACTCTCCGGAATCAGTTTTGAGGGGGACCTTCATGGATTGGGATCACCCTTAGCTACCATAGCTAGGTGATTAGTTAAATGATTCTAGTTGTGCTGATGGAGAAACTGACAGGAACCTGACAGATGAATAGATCTATTGCAAGCCCCATGAATAGTGCATATATTAGTTACAAATGGAGGTCTATGATATGTTGAAATGGTGAAAGATTAGGCAACATTCATCAATTGACAGAAAATGTAATTTTAGATTAGGGCGTCCAACTGACCAGGACATATAGTGTATGAAACGATACCTTAAATGATGCTATTAAGTACACTTACTTGTCTCTTAATGTTTTGATACTGATTGATTCTGCCACATTGGGTTCAGTAGTTTCAGTGAGGGTTTCTCCTAGCTTCTCTGTTACAACCCATTCATTGAAATTTGCTGTCTCAAATAGGCCAATTAGGGCAGCTTTCATTCGATGCAATGACATGACATTTTCAAACAAAATCCAGAATGGCATTATATGAAGAGAGCTGTGAGAAAAGAACATGCAGATGTCAATGTCTCAAAGCCTTATTTAGCAACGAAACATATGATACGCAGGATTGATAGCATTCATACCTGGGATTTCGGATGGCATTGAGAAGTGTAATTGTTGTAGGGATGTAGAACACCCCCCATATGGGAATGCTTACTTCTGGAACTAAGACTGATATTGGAATCACAATGCAGTAGAATACAAATGTGATAATTGGAGCCACAACCCTTCGAACAAAGAAAAAGTTGTAGATCAAATGAATTTTCTTGCACAGGGATACCTCCTGCTCCAGGAAATTAGATGAGAATATTAGTATCACTATAAGGAACTAAAATATCAGTAATGGACAATTTGTGATCAGCTACAAAATGGAAATTTTTTGATAGATAAGTGATTGACAGCCCAACTTAATTGACAATTCCCACTAATTGGGATTATTTGGTCAAGGAATTATTTTTAGAATGTCTTCAGTCAAGGTTTAGAATCTTAGCACCGAGATCCCTATGGGCCTTTTGTTGGACTTCTATGATACCATAACATTTTTTATCATGCTAGTCGTCAACAATGACAAAAGAAGAGAAAAAGTTGATGAATGTAGTCTTCAAAAGGAGGTGATGGTCCATCCCTCTCCAGAAGGAGGTCGACTTCAATTTTGACCTAAGTTACACAGGAAATGCCAAAAACCATTCTTAGGTAATAGTAAAAGCTTCAGAGGGTCTTTCTATATGTTAACAACCAACTTTCTTAAAAGCTTAAGCTATTAAGAAGAAGCCCAATCGATACATTTATATTCTTAAGACTCTGCCTCATGTGTGGATGAGCAAACTTCATTGGACTAACCCAAGTCCAACATGTGGACTGACTTAACAAAACTAGGGAGAACTTAGGACCTACTGCTGCTCTAATACCATATTAAATTTTATTGGATGACCTTTTTCAAAAGCTTAAGCTATCAGGAAGAGGCACAATCTATACATTTATATTCTTTAACACAATCTGTGTACAGCTAGTGAGCTAGTCTGCATCTCATCAAATTTATCTATTTCACTGAGCCTTTTCTCAAAGAGTGCTCTGATTCTTCTAGTGGGAACTTACCTGACAAAGAATTTTGCTACCTATTCTTTGTCACCTTAGGACAATCATAATTATGACTGCTGTTCACTGGCCCCTGCCATAAGTAGGGTGAGCAAAATTAACCGATTAACCAAAAAAACTAATTAACCGATGGAACCCAATTAACCGAACCGATTTGTCCGATTGATTTTTGGTTCAGTTAATGGTTAAACATTTTGAAAATTTTGGTTTTCAGTTCGGTTCGGTAAATTAACAGAATGGTTCGGTTAATTTACCAAATTAACCGAAATTCAATTTAAGTTAAAGAAAATACAAGTCTGATACCAAAAAATATGGTTTGCTTGAGTGGTTAAGATGATATTTTTCTTCCTAATTGGCCCAAGTTTGAATCCTAGTTAGGTATAATAATTGTTTTATTTTATAATTTATACATAAAGTTTAGGTTAGTAAGAAATTCGGTTAGGTTTATAATAAATAATATGGTTTGTCGGAGTGGTATGATGATATATTTATTCTTTGGTAGTTTAGGTTCGAAACTTGGCAAGATATTATGGTTATTATATTTTTTATAAATCATAGTTAGTAAAAAAATTGGTTGAGCGGTTAATTAACCGAACCGAACCAAATTTTTTCAGTTAATTCGGTCGGTTAACCGAAAAATTCGGTTCGGTAAACGTTTAACGGATAAATACATGTTTCGGTTCGATTATAACCGAAAATTAGGTTCGGTTAATTTACCGAACCGATTGATGCTCATCCCTACCATCAGAGGATTGTTATAATTAGCACTTACACAGATTGCTTCAGTGTGCACAAAGGCTATAATTTGTGTCTACATTAGACAAAAGCTACGGATATGCAGCTGTAGTATGGAGCATACAGAAAGTTGCAACATGGCAACAAAATTTTGTACTCATCTTCTCTTTTGTGTGTGTTTCTTTCTCCCTTTTTTTAGAAAAATTCTTATTCTTTCCCTTTTACAGAGAAAAAAGACAAAATAATTAAACCATTCTACTCATTTTGAATCAATCTGAAGGACCAGTACATGCTGATCGAGTCAATCTTTGGATCGAATTCTGCTTCTAGCAGCAGACCCCATTAACAAAAATTTCTGTGACAATTTTTTTCTTGTGACATACTGCTCCATCACTAGTTCCATGTTTTCTGGTTATGAATCAATACATCCTCTCTAAGGTTATTTACTTGTAGAATGCTTACCTTTGTAATTAAAATATCCCATGCCATTTTTCTAAATAGGTTGGCAGCACCGCAAGTCCACCGATGCTGCTGTTTACAGTAGGTCTTGAAGGTACTTGGAAGCTCACTTCTAACCTGCATTATGTTAGCACCTTTAGATATTGATCTTCTAGTTCCCTTAATACCATATCCCAGAATTAGAACACAATTGATTACCTTGATGTCACCCACATACAAAAATTTCCAGCCCCTAAGAGTTGCTCGAACAGCCAAGTCCATATCCTCTACTGTCGTTCGATCCTTCCAACCACCCGCTTCATTGATAGCAGATATTCGCCATACACCAGCAGTTCCTGTCAATGTGAAAGGTGTGAAGGAAGATAATAGTAGAATGCATACTTTGATCCTCATATAACTATGCAAGTCTAGAACATAGCTTCTACATCTAATATTCTCTTGAATGAGTTCAGTAAATTCATGCATCTCTAATCCCACTATGGTATATATTAACTTGACTGTTTTTTCTTCTGAGCAGCTCTTACTCAATTGAAAATAATGCATCTTAAAATTGCTAGAACTGTTGATTGGAAGCATTATTTTTTGTTTACCATTGAAACCAAAGAAATCATATGAAGATGATCCTGACTCTTGCTCTACTTTGAAGTGGTAATCGAGTGAGATCTTCTGTATCCTGGTCATCAGGCACTTGTTATAATTCACTGCAAAACCGCCCGGCAAATGCCGTGTCAGCGACCTCCTGTCAATTTGAGAAGTACATAAATCAGAACGAACAAAAGCATTTGCCATTTTACGCTAAAATGACTTAGGGACTATTACAAAGACACTATGGGTATACTTATCCTATCTCTGAATTACCTAGTGCTTTTCTTATAGGTCTATCACTTTATAATTTCCTTACTGCTATGGTGCACTAAATTTGTTTGTAGAATTAAAGACTTGAGCTATAGTTAAATTTTGGCTGGTTTAGATAAGTATAAAAATGATTGTGGACTGAAGAGAGAATGAGATAAGAGAGTAGGAAAGGTGGATAGAATCTTAGAGCGTCAAGAACACTCAGCCAGGAGCTAATTTTTTAGAAGGCCAAACTAGTGGTTGATTACCTCAGTTCACTTTGATAACCAATATTTAGTTTCATAGCAGATCCTTTAGTTATCTTCCCAATTTGGTGAAGGAAAGTTCTGTCAAAAGGAAAGGGAAAAGGTTAACCATTACTATGTCTATTTTGTTGTTTGTAGTTACACCATAGTCACCTTAGTTGCCATAGCTTATATGTCATATATTAACCACTATAGTAGAGGCTAAGCTTCATTTTGGGAAGCCAAATTACATTCAATGAATTGAATCTTCTTCAACAATCAAAATACTAAATTTAAAGTATTATATAGTAAATATTCCACCAGATCAGTTGTAATCAGAAGTCCAGTTAAATATAAATTCATCAATTGGTGGCTAAACTACTTCAATTATCTTCTGCAAAATTCAATTAAGCTGGATCTTTTATGAACCTTACAATAAATTGAAGCTATATTACGTTTAGCTGTTTAGCTGTTTAGCATATCTGCATATAGATAGGAAGAACTTGATGTGCTCACCAAAATCCCACCGCGCTTGAACAAGTGCAATTTTTTGGTTGTATATGAGGAATGGGACTGTTCTCAAGAGAAAGTCAGAATCTGGTTGGAAATCAGCATCAAAGATAGCAACAAAATCACATTGTTGGACATAAGTATGTTCCATTCCTTTCTTTAGTGCTCCTGCTTTATATCCCTTCCTGTTTTCTCTGATCTCATAGGCTATGTTGATGCCTTTGCTTGCCCAAGCTCTGCATTCAAGCTCCACCAAGTTCTACAGGAAAAGCAGTGACAAAACCTATAAATGGTAAAATAATACATTTTTTTTATTTTACACCACAAACTAAATTTTTTATTCTAGTTAATTATATCTCTTTTGCAAGTGGTAACTGATCTTTGGATGACTATATGACCATTGGAAGATTTCTTGTTTTTTTTTCTGCACATTTATGTCATGAAAGCATATTCTATGAAACAAGAAAACAAGCATAATTGGACACTTCAACTACTCAAGAAGCTGACAAGCATTCAGCTTACGTGAGAACCTTAATCATCTAAGCCCACATCATATTGGTTTAATAGGATGCACTCAAGATCCCCTAGAAACCAACGTTTGACTAAATAAGGGAAGGGAAATTAGGGTTGGATTCCCACATTATGACAGAACATGCCATGTCTTCTAACAGTTGGGTTCACTTCCAAGTCAACTTCTTACTAGCAGGGAATCTTGAGCTGATCAGCCTGATCTGCCCCTATTCTCATCCATAGTTGTCCCAAAACATAAAAAAATAAAAGTATATAAACAAAGAACTTTAGGGTCAAAAAAAGAGAGAGAAGCATCACCATATCTCAATGCATCAATAAATGTAGCAGTGTTTTGTCCAATGAATTTAATATTTCCTAAGCAAACGGCAAGTGAAGCATACTATATCATTAAAAACTACACAAAAAATACTTGAGACTTGAAAGGAGTGGAGACCCACATACCAAAGCAGGTATACCATTGTTTCTTGTGTCGATAAGGCTCAAAAAAGCTCAAGATCATCAAGTGATCCTAAGCATAAAGCATATGCCCTGGTGGGGCTGCCCAACACAACCAATCTCTATATTCCTCTCAAAGAAAGAAAAGGTTTTGCTGTGTGCCCACTACCAGTGTGAACTTATCTTGTTCAAATCTTATTAAAGTTTTGGGTTTCGAAGAAAGCAATCGGGTCTTATTCCCTCCTTCCTTGTACAAATAGATTTGTGGATCTGATAGAGACCTCAGTTCTCAGCTGAGCATAAATACAAACATCTGGTACGCATAAAGCATCAACCTAAAGCATGTAGAAGAAGAACCCTGCGATGGGGATTTGATGAAGTTTACCTTAATCACAGGGTCTGTGGAATCATCAAGAACTTGGATTATGATCCTATCCGGAGGCCATGTGAGAGCACAAGCTGCTCCAATAGATAGCTTGTATACCTAAATCGCCACACAGTAGAAATTAAATCCCACGGAAGGAACCAAAAGAACAATCGATCACAAAGAGCAACTACCTCTCTCTCATTGTACATGGGTATTTGGACCAACACCATGGGGAAAGCCATGCTTCCGAGCTCCTCATCGTCGCCGGCGATGGCCTCCCACCTGTAGCGCTTCTCCGGCGAGCGGCGGAGCAGCTTCACCCCGAGGCTGACGGCGCTCATGAACATAGCCTCCAGCACCAGCATCACCGACATGATCAAGCACAGAACCACCGCGACCCACAGAACCGGCGCGATCAACTTCGCCCGCACTTTCACCCAGAGGACGTAGATCTCCTCCGGCGGGAAGTCGCTCGCGGAATCATACGCAGAGGCGAAGAGCGCCAAGATCGAGGAACGCAGAGAGGCAGGCAACTTGACTGCATTGCGTTGAACCCAACCCATTGAGAGGCACATATAACAACAATGAGAAGATCGGATCAAGTCAACATTTGCGCATACCTTTGTCAAGAGCTGCGGCGAGGAGAGTTGAGGTTTGGTTAACGAGAGTGGTGAAGTAGACATGGGAGCTGGCAGTGGCAGGAGAGGGGAAGGAGGTGGTGATGGCCAGAAGAGCGAGGAGAATGGGTGTCATCGCCATGAGAGTTGGCGCAAGCTCTGTCTTCCAATGAGGGAATGAATAATGCGCGCAGAAGGCAGTGGGACATTACAATTACAATATATAATTCTATGCGGACTTATATCTTATCATCAACATCGTCATCATCATGATATATGTTGTATTACATGTGAGCTTGTCAGAAGAAGGTCCCTCGTACTGGAGGTATAAATTTGTGTTAAGCAGTAAGGATCCTCCATCAAAGGCAAATTGTTTGTTGGCTGTCTCTTGTTACCTTCAAAGCAATTGCTAACTTTACTCAAATAATGATAATGATGATAATAGTAGACATAAAACTATCTTGGGATGTGTGATTCATGTGAGATTTTTAAATAGTAGACCTAAAATTATCTTGCTAACTTTTTATTTTTATTTTTTTTTATTTTTTTATTACGGTGCTCGATAGTATTTGATGATATTTTTGACACGGGAGGTATTTGATATTTTAGCATAGTATTATATTTTTAATAGTATATTTTTGATAATGTATATTTTAATATAGTATGATGTTTTAATATTTTTGATGGTACATGTGATGTTATCGTATTGAAGTGTTCTTTTTTTTTTGATATTACTGATATTAGTATAATGTGTGTGTGGTGTACATATCAGTGTGCACTGTGATATTTGATAATACATATATACCAGTCTGATATTTGATGGTACATATATATCAATGTGTAGTGTGGTATTTGATGGTACATATATATGATGTCATTATTGGAATAAATGTTAAATTTCTTATATATAATTGAGATCAATCAAAGGATTGATCAAAATTGAGAAATTCGTGAAAGTTGGGATCATTTTCGTTTAATAATTTTTAAATCTATGTGAATCACTTTTGACGTGATGATATTTACAAATTATCTTCGGATCACCACGTACGTCAGCAAATTAACGGGTGACATCATGGTTAGCTGACGGGGAATCATTATTTGAACCAATGTTAAATTTCTTATATATAATTGAGACCAATCAAAGAATTAATCAAAATTAAAAAATTCGTAAAAATTGAGATCATTTTGTTATATAGAAGCGTCAATACAATTCAGTATTTTTTTATTTTTTTTATTTAGAATTTTAAAACCGTTAAAATGGATTTTGATTATTTTTGAGGTCCCTATGTAATATTATATAAAAGTAAAAAAATCAAAAAATGCTTGTTGATAAATTGCCATTGTTTTTATTAATATTTTGATAAATATATTATTCTCAGAGAGATTCTTCATTATTATTATTATTATTATTATTATTATTACAAACAAATTAAGATTTTAATCTTAGGCAAGCAATAATGACCGAATATAATAGGATAGAAGAAAAATTCAAAAGTCAATTGATCAAAAATAGGATATTATTTTCCCTTTTCTATTATACTAGTATTAGACTTCACTATTTTTATATGATATCATAAATACTTTATATTCTCTCAACATTAAATCATTTTCCTAATTCTGTCATCAAGAAACTTACAATTTGAGCATGATGCAATTTTTATACATTCTATGAATCTTGTTGTACGTAGGTAATAGTAATATTTCTCATTTTTAATGATTAACTTTAATTTTTGTTTAGTTAATTAGAAAAGATTATAATTTTGATAAGATATTTATGTCAAATAGCATTTTAAGTAATTTGAATACAGGAAATGAATTCCTCAAATGTGATACTGATAATTTTTTAGTAATATAGTAATGGAGAATTCACAAATGAGAATCGGAATGCAATTAGTATTTATTATTGCTTCTAGTTTTATGTTATCAACATATTGTTAATATTTTAATATATTTATATTGATTTAGTTTTAAATCATTCTAGATATTTTAAGTTGAGATAAAACCATTAGAATAATTATAAATTTATAAATAATTAAATATTAATATATTTTATAATATTTTTAAATAATTTAGCGTGATTTAAAAATTTTCTTATTTGATTATCTTATTTTGGAAGTATAAACATAAGAAGCAATTCCTTAATTCTTTTGTCTTATAAATATATATATATATATATTTTGCAAAAAACAAAACTAGTAACTAAACAGTAGCGAGAGCATCAATCTCCAAGTTTACAATATTTTTAAGATCAGAGACCAATCATGATCTCAATTAAAATATCTTTCAATCTTCCTAGCTAGCAATCTGCAGTTTTGTTGCCATCTCTACCAATATTGATAGTAATTAGCTCAAATTTTTATGCATCAATAATGATGTCATTAATAATATTTTGAATATGCCAATCAGAATGAATAAGTTTATTACACATATCAACAATAGATTTTTGAATCGGACTCAATATGAATTTTCTTATGATTGAGGAGCATTGCTTTATCAATAGCGAGTCTAATAGCTAAAGCTTTATTTTTCAAAATCGACTTATTTTGATTGAAGTAAGCAGAAGCATAAACCAAATTCTCCTTGTAATCTCTACAAATAGTAGCAAAAGACCGAGCGATACCTTCCTTAGAGACAGAAGCATCAGTATTTCATTTAAAAACATTAAAGACAGAAGGATGCCAGCTATATCCAGAATTAGGCGCAATCTTATTTTTCTCAGACGAAGGGTTATATGCATAGTCAATTGTTAATGCATGCAATGACTTTAACAATCATCAAGTAAATCGTCTGTTCAAAAACCACTCTATTCCGAGCCAATCAGATGGAATAAAACGAGTTAAAACAGAGAGCCACCAGAATTGGGGAATAATCCTGGTTACCAACTCTATTTAAACTCAAATTCCGAGCCAAATTAACAATACTCTTAAACCGTCGTTCCATTATTTTCCACAGGGTCCTAACTACTAAGATTGTCCATTCGATTCAAATCGAACCGAATCGAACCAATTTAGATTAAACCAATTTTTTTTTCTTACTCAAATTTCAATTCGAATCCGAACCGAATAGTTCCTAAACTGATTTAATCCGAACCAAAATTGTTCGATTTGATTTGGTTCGATTTCAAATCGAAAAAAACTAAAATTTAATGCATTCAATAGAGCAGATTCTTTATGATCAAAAATTTACTATTGTAAAAAATTGATACTTGTAAATCGAATCGAAATAATTGATACTTATTTGATCCACCAGATACATCCATCGACACGTTAAAAAATAAAATAATTACACAAGGAATGCTAAGATAGAATGAAAGTCAACATATAGTCAATCCTCTTCGTGCTAGAATAGTAGAATCTATTTAATTAAGGTTTAAGCTCCTCTTCATGCTAATTGCTGATTGTCTGCTACTGCTGCATAAAGGATTGGCTCCTCTTCATGCAATCACGTTTACTATCTGCTACATGTTAGAATCTATTGAGTATTGAGTATATATTGACTATTTATGCAATGATGCACATAGATCTATAGAAGAAATAAAATTTTTAGTATACTATACAATTAGGGCTGGCAACGGATCGGATACGGTGCGGATAGTACATTATCCGCATCCGCATCCGCACCTCATATCCGTATATCCATATCCGCACCGTATCCGCCACGGATATGAATATGAATATCCATATCCGCACCGCTTCAAATACGGATATCCGTACCGTATCCATATCCGCATCCGTATTTAAAAAAAATATTAAAATAATATATTTAATCTAAAAATCAATAAATACCATGTTTATTGATCCAAAATAAGTATGTAATATATTTTAAACTACTCAACCACAATTTATAATTTAACCACCATCAACCATAATATGTACATTAAATCAAATTGAAACAAACAACATTAAGATACATAAATCATCTAAGATTCTAAATAGCAATCTGATACTAGCTAAAAAAATTTATAATATGAGTAATTACTAGCATCTAAAATTCTAAATAGCTACAACATACACCACCATCAATTTATAATTTGAACAAACCATAAGTCCATAATACTTCAAATCATTTGAGAAATTTAAAATTAGCTACAACAATACAACATACAACAATTCAACCACCATAGTTTTAGGCTTTTAGCAGCCATAAATCCCAGCCACAAACAAGAGTCCTAATTTGAAACAAGTTACATCAAATCAACCACCATAGTTTTAGCAGCCATAAATCCCATAATACATCTAGCTACAACATATATAAATCAGAATTCAACAACAATTCAATAAAGTACTTCAAAATTCAATAAATGCTCTTCCAAAGTTCTCACTGCTCAAGGTCCTCTGGACCTCTTCATTCTAGCTAGAAACCTAACAGGGACTGTGAGTCTTCATGCAACTTAACATGAAGGTAGTTTTCAAAGCTTAACATTTCAATTCAATAACATGAAGGAAATAACTTAACATGCAATTCAATAACATGAATACATGATATTTGGATTCAACTCACTTAACATGCGGCTGTCGGCTGTCGGCAGAGAAGGGAGACGAGTGACGAACTCGTGCTGCGGGCCTGCGGCTGTCGGCTACGTGCAGAGAAGGGAGACGCCGAGTCGCCGAGTCGCCGAGTGATGCACTAGGGCAGATATGGTGCGGGCGTGCGGCGATCGGCGTGAAAGGGGCGAGCAGTGATGAAGCGGACTGCGGACTGTCGCCGAGTCGCCGAGTGATGCACTAGGGCAGATATGGTGCGGGCGTGCGGCGATCGGCGTGAAAGGGGCGAGCAGTGATGAAGCGGACTGCGGACTGTCGCCGAGTCGCCGAGTCGCCGTGTGCCCGTGTGTGTCGGAGTGTCGGTGCCTCGGTGCCTCGGTGGACGGTGGTGTGTCTTCGTGAAAGCAGCGGGCGAATCAGCTAATGGATGAAGCCATGAAGCGGCGGGTCACGGCCTCACGGGTGAAAGATTTAGGGCAAGTGGAAGAGAAGGGGCGAAGGGCAGATGCTAAATGTTTGATATGATATATATATATATTAGATATAAAATTACAATATCGCCCTTGGCCCCTTAATATGTATTATATATATATAGGTAAAATAGTAATTAAAATGAGGCGGATAGGCGGTGCGGATACGGTGCGGATACGGTGCGGATACACAGACAAATCCATATCCGCACCGTATCCGCGCGGATATGAAATTTTCAGATCCATATTTGTATCCATATTTGTTTTTACTTGCGGATACGGATTGGATACAGTACGGATGCAGTTTTTAGTTGGCGGATACGGATAAAATTGCCAGCCCTATATACAATTCATATCGACTATCTAAATAATTTATTCGGTTTAGACTAAGTTCACTGCAGAGGAGCCATGATAAAAATTTAATGGGAAAATATATAAAAATACTTCTAATATTTCTTCACGGGTATTAAAATACTCATAAGTTTTTTTTTGAATAAAAAATATCCCTTATATTATGGAATTGAGTACAAAAATATCTCTATAGGTAAACGACGTTAATTGAGAGATAACGGAGTTGACGTGGTTGATGATTGTGCCTGATGACATGGACATGTGGCGCGCATGTAGGTCAAGACGTTTTCTCACATGTACTAAAATGCCCCTGACATTTTCTCATAGGTACTAAAATGCCCCTAACATTTTTTTACGGGTACAAAAATACCTCTAATATTTTCTCACGGGTATTAAAATACCCCTAATATTTATTTTAGAGCTAAAATACCCCTGATGTTATTGAAAATGATATAAAAATAATATCATGTTAACTTTTGTTAGGTGAGACTTAACGGAGATGTACGTTGTGGATGTTGACAAATATATTGACTTTACATGTGGCGCATATGCAGAGAGCAACTTGCCACGTAAGTGACACGTAAGAAATCGAAAACTGAAAATTTAGAAAATAAAAATAAAAATTGAAACCATCAAATCGGTTAATCGAAAAATTTGGTTCGATTTCAAACAGATTTTTAATTAACCAAATATTCAATTTTTTTGCTCATCCCTTCGGTTGCGTGGCAAGTTGCTCTCTGCATATGCACCACGTGTATAGTCAACATTTCTATCAGTATCCACGACATCTCCGTTAAGTCTCACCTAACAAAAATTAGTCTGGTGTCATTTTTGTACCATTTTCAATAATCTCAGGGGTATTTTAGGTTCAAAATAAACGTTAGGGTATTTTAGTACTTGTGAGAAAATGTTATGAGTATTTTTGTACATATGAGAAAATGTTATGGGCATTTTAGTAATCGTGAGAAAACGTCTTAGCCTGCATTCGCGCCATATATCCACATCATCAATCTCAGTTATCAGTCATGTCAGTTCTATTATCTCTCAATTAACGTCGTTTACCTATAGGGGTATTTTTGTACCTAATTCCATAACATAAAGGGTATTTTTGATCCGAAAAAACCTTAGGAGTATTTTAATACCCGTGAGGAAACGTTAAGAATATTTTTATACCTTTTCCCAAATTTAATTAACAATCCATATCACTTTTAGTATACTACACAATTAATTAGCCTAGACAAAAATTTAATTAACAATCCATAGCAAACTACAATTCATATCAAACTGTTCAAATCAAAAGGGGAAGGCAGGATTGAAATTTCAAATTTAAAATTACCTAGATGGCTATTCTACTTTGACTGCAGGATTGTAATTTCAAATTAATT
This sequence comes from Canna indica, assembly GCA_034359265.1. Lineage (NCBI taxonomy): Eukaryota > Viridiplantae > Streptophyta > Magnoliopsida > Zingiberales > Cannaceae > Canna > Canna indica. Next base: position 29,259,360 of record CP136891.1, read on the forward strand.
TGAACTTAATCCACAGAGAAATGAAGAATAGCTAGAAGGCAAGATTAAGTTCATTACCTAGATGGCTAGATCCGAGGTGCCAAGGAGCGAGAAAGCAGGAAGGAGAGGAATAGAGGCAGCGGCGCCGATCGCCGGAGAGTACCGCGAGGTGCCAAGTAGCGGGAAAGCGGTGGCAACTTGGCAAGCCGCAAGCGGCAGCACAACGGAGTTGGGACTGGGGAGACCGTAGGAAGCCCAGAATGGGGGAGACCACATGGTGTGCCGGAGGGGCGGAAGCACCGGAGTGGATGTCGGGAGTCTCAGACGGACGATGCGCTTGGCGGCGGTGCTCGCTTACTGAGGGATGTCGCCATGTCGGGCTCGATGAGTCGTCGGCTCGTTTTGTTGGGGAGGGATTGAGAGAGAGAGATCCAAAAATTAACCCTAACACCCACTTACTCTATCTAACTCCCCGACCCGAACCCAAAATCTGGAAAAAAATAATTAATATTTTTAGTTATTCGGTTTTCGATTCGGGTCGGTTCCTGAATTCCGAAAATCGGATCCGAATCGAATAGCACTGTTCGAGTTCAGTTCGGGTCAAGAATCGAACCCCACAACGTTGAAACTGAATCAAACCAAATAATTCGGTTCGATTTGGTGTGAACTGAATAATGGATAGGCCTATTAGTTATCTCACACTCCATGAAGATATGATTAATATCTTTCGGAAGGCTGCTGCAAAGGACACAACTGGGAGAATAAATATATAAAAAGTCATTTTCAAATGCACAATGGGAAAACACAAGAAAACTAAATATTATTCTGAAAATTATTTCTTTAAAAATGTTTTTTTATGAAGTATCATTTTAACCATTTATTTCTTAGATTTTTCTTATAAAAGGCCCACCCCAACATCTAATATGTATTTATGTTCTTTTTTTTTACAAAAAAAATATATATTATTGCGCAACTAATGCCTAATGTCAGCACCAAAAGACTCAGTCAACAAAATATCTTCCATCTCAAGAGGTCGGATAATGAACCAGATCAATTCATCCTTACAAATCCGAACTCAATTTAATATTGCACAATGGGCAGCTTCGTTATCCTCTCGATAGCAAAATAGGAAACTAAGACAATTACATTGATCCCTTAGGAGCAAAATATTAGAGATTAGAGAGTCAATTTCCCATGAATGGGACATTTCAGCGTTAAGTGCTAAAATCGAAATATTCGAATATGATTCAACGACGAATTGTGGCAAGGCATGCTGGATAGCATAGAATAGATTTTTCCGAATTGCTAGGGCTTCCAACACCAGCAAGGAGTCGCCATGGAAGAAAAAGGAACGTGCTCCAAGACAGGAGTACGTCATCTGAAGAGCGAATGACAAACCTAACACCTTTGTAGAATCAGCAAACGAAGCATCATAATTAATTTATATTAGGTATCGACGAAATCCATCTAATAAGTGTATAGGAAGTAATGCTTTCCTTTAATATATTTACAAAAATATTACTATGTATATAAGTTGAAAAATACTATCCAATTTTTTCCTTTGCTTTCGAATCCCATATCATTAGTATTCTTTTCGTATATTTAGTACATTAGTTGCATTGTTATTTTTTCAGGAATTTCTCAAAAATTAAATTTTGGAAGAGGAAAATTCTCAGATTCGAATTTTAGGGGGTCAAAATTTTCAAAACCGAAACCTAGTGCTTTGTATACCTATTTTACCCTTGGGTATAAAAATTTTAAAAAAATAATTTTAATTTATGAAATATTTTTTAGGGTTAATTATATGATATATCCTGAACTTTAGCGATTTTCCCAATTTTGTCCCAACTTTTTATTTGTACCAATTGTATACTCAAACTTTTATTTTGTATCAATTATATCCCAACGTTAATCAACAGTTAACTTTATCGTTAGAGCTCTAATGTGACGTTGCTGACGTGTATCATCAAAAATAAAAATTTGTTAATGCCACGTAATCAACTTAGTTAATTGCATGGTATATTCCAAACTTTTGAGGTTTTTCCAAATGTATCCCAACTTTTTTATTTATATCAATTGTATACTCTAATTTTTATTTTGTATCAATTATATCACGACATCAACCAATAGTTAACTTTGTCATTACATCGATAACGTTGTGTTGCCACGTGTACCGACAAAAAATAAAAAATATTAATTCTACATCATCAATTTTATATTAAAACCAAGTGCTGATGTGGATTAATAAATGGTCAACATCAGCATTTAAGAAGTCGAATTATTATCCCCTAATAACATGACACAACCCAACATTCAAGCACTTAAGAAATCTAACTTCTTAACCCTTATTTATATTCCTCGACTTGAAGTAACTCAACACCAGCACTTGATTATAATTAACCATTGTTTATAATTAATTACATGATATATTCATGTAGATTTTTTTAAAAACAAAATCTACATCATCACTTAAGAAGTCAGATTTCTTAAGTGCTGAGATATCGGGTTAATTATTAGGGGATAATAATCCAATTTTTTAAGTGCTGATGTGGACTCGTTTATTAATCCACATCAGCACTTGATTATAGTATAAAATTGATAATATAATATATTTTTATTTTTATTTTTGTTGATATACATTAACAACGCAATCAACGCTCTAATGACAAAGTTAACTATTAATTGACATCGAAATATAATTGATACAAAATAAAAATTAGAATATACAATTGATATAAATAAAAAAAAGTTGAAATATATTTGGAAAAATCTCCAAAGTTTGGGATATACCATGTAATTAACCATATTGATGATGTCGCATTAACAATTTTTTTATTTTTGTTGGTACACGTCAGCAACGTCACGTCAGCAACGTCACGTCAGCGCTTTAACGACAACATTAACTGTTGATTGACGTTGGAATATAATTGATACAAAATAAAGATTCGAGTATACAATTGGTATAAATAAAAAGTTGGAACAAAATTGGGAAAACCTCTAAAATTTAAGATATATCATGTAATTAACCCTATTTTTTATAATAAAAATGAGATGTTATAGTCTAAAAAATATATTTTCAATCTCTCTAATGCATTAGAGACTTTTGCACAAAGTCTATAAAACTAAATTAAAATTAAAATTTATGAAATATTTTGATGAAAAATATTTTTTTTGAATCACAACACCTCTTTTGTATTTTTAAAAAATATTTTATTAATTAAAATTATTTTTTTGAATTATAAAACTATTATAGACATGGGCAAAAGTCTCTAATGCATTAGAGACTTTTGCCCAAAGTCTATAAAATTTAATTTAAAATAAAAATATTGAAATTTTTTTGTCCAAAATATTTTTTTATAGACATTATCTGTAATGCCCAAAATTCTAATAATAATATTTTATCCTTAACCAGGGGATCGTGGGCTCGAGTTAGCACGGATTGACGTAGAGCTTCGGGATTGAACCCGGGTAAGTAATTTATGTAGAAAAAAATTAAGAAAATTTTATTTACTATGCTTTTGTGATTTAGAATATTAGGGTGATAGAGGGTCTTGAGTCGAATCTAACGGTCCAATCGGAACTCGAATCGGAGTTAGAACGAGTTAGATATTGATTTTAGAAGTCGAGTCGTTTAAGTGAGGACATTTTGGTAATTTGAGCCAACCAGTGCCCACAAAAAGCATTGAGGGGCGCACGGCTGCAGGTTTAGCCGCACGCCACCCAAGAGAGAGAGAGAGAGGGAGAGAGAGGGGGTGACACCAAGGAGGAGGAGGAATCGTCGGAGCCGAAATTCCGCGAGTTCGTCGGCACCGATTGAAGGAGGATCCCTAGCGTCTTCTACCGTTTTGTTTTCTCCAAAGAGGTGAATGAATTAAGCCCTTATTTTCCCATTTTCTTCCTCATGCCACCGCCCCTATGTCATGGGGTTTTCTTCGATTTTTGATGGATTTCTCTTGTATCGGATTTGATATTCGGATTGAGAATTTTCTTGTTGTCATTGTGAATTTGTCAGATAAATTTTAAGAGCTTGGCCGCCCCACTTCTTCATTGAGCCGCCCCTTCCTTCTTTGATTTCTTGATGAAATCTTTGGTTTTTCGTGATGGTAGTTTAGGATCTTGATGCTTGGCTTGGTGTCTTGATAGAAGAAGGAAGAATAGGGAGGATAGGGTTTGCTGCCCCCTCTTAGGTGGTTCCTTAAGAATCCTAAGGGTGGCTGAGCATGTTGGGATTATTTTAGAGGGCCCAGATGAAATTTCACACATAGGGAAGATACACTTAGAAATTTATGAATTAGATTTATTTTATTTAGGTGTTGCAAAAATTGTTGAGACCTACAATTAGGAAAATAAAGACCTAGGGACACATAGAGAACATTGGAACCCTAGGATGATATGGGGGGGGGGGCTCGAGTACATGGTTAGGAGTCATAAAGGTGGGTTAAAATCAGGCTTGCTAAGGAGTATTGCCTTGTTCTAGAATTATTTATGCTCATTATTCTCATCACCTACATGATTATGTTGGATATTGCAATATTACGTGTGTTCATTATGTTTAGCCGGTTGGCATATTCCTAGCATGTGAATGTGAAGTATTTCCTTATTTATGACTAATTTATTATGTTGAATGATCATGATATATGTGCTTATTTATTATATGCATACGAGTGTGATGTATGGCTTGGGGATGAGGAGGGCGAGGTATGTCCTTAATATATCTATGATATTTCTGCTATGTTATGCATTTTCCTTATATATGTGTTTTGCTATATGCGTGTGGGATGTGTTTGTTGCATTTTTCTTGGAAGCCTTGTTGGTGAGGGGAGGGTATGCCCCAAAGAGACAGTGATGGCATTATTTCGGAAGTTCGGTTGGTGATGGGAGATCATACCCCAAAGAGACAGTCTGGAGACCCGACCGATGAGGGATGTGGGTGAAATGGCAACACTAGAGGGGGGGGGGGTGAATAGTGTGTTTACTATATTATTCGCCTAATTTCTAATTTAATCATTTTCTTAAATCGTTAGGCAATTTGCAATTCGATGATTGATTGCGGAAGCGATAAATAATTAATCAATTAAAAATGAACAATCAAGCAATGCAAACACAGATATTTTATAGTGGTTCGGCCCCAATGCCTACTCCACTACCTAAGCACCCCGCTTAGGATTTCCAAACTAGTTTTACTAAATTAGTTTTCGTTTCCCTTACACCCGAGGACTTTTCATCGAAGAGACGCACTCTCGACCTAAGACACTTCCACACCCGGAAGTCACCGCCTTCTTATCGAGAGTCCTCTTCCACCTCAACCCTAAGGGACAACTAAACTAATCATAGTAACAACTACGTTTACACACACAAGTGGCTTTACACCTTGCAAGGTAACCACTTACACAACAAGACCTAACACAAGGTCTTCACACACAAATCCAAATAAAACGTTAAATAACAGGTAAAAATTACAATCCAAGGAGCTTAGAATAAAACCAATAGTACAAGCTCCTTAGCAAGCCTTTGGCACCTTCAACTCTTCAGGAGGTAGAACTCGATCGAAACCCGAGTTGAGCCAAGCTTGTGCACTTGAAGAAGATGTTCGCAGAAGAAGCAGAGCGCGCTTTAGATCTTTTAGAAGGCTTCAAATCTTCCTCTTAGAATGCTCAATGAAGGCTGTAGAAGATGAGGAAGAGAGTTAAATAAAGTATATGAGGGTGTATTTATACCATCGTGAAGAAATGACTATTCAACAGATAGAAAACTATTCGTTACAGACCGTCGGTCGAATAGTCGGTCGACCAACTGGTCGACCGGTCCTTCGACCGCTTGACGCAAAAATTACGATCCCGATCTTCGGTCGACCCATCGGTCGACCGACGTGATCTGCATCTTCGGCTATTCGTAGGTCGGTCAACCGACTGGTCGACCGCCAAGCCTACTACCCTTTTTGGGCTTCGGTGGATCGACCGGGCCGGTCGACCGACAGATGCAAGAAGCTTATGATTTCTCTTTCGATCGATCAACGCAAGCTGCGTCTGCAGCTAGCCTCAGTCCGGTCGACCGATCGGTCGACCGCTAGGGCTACTGCCCATTTCTTACCCAATTCGGTCGATCGCTCGATCGACCGAATTTAGGCTGAGATTGTTTTCTTCAGTCTTTTTCTTTCATGCTTCGTTTTTGAGTTTTGGCTTTCAACGAGCATCATGATGGAGAGCTTTCCATGTGATCTTTGAGCTCGTTCGATGCGACTTTGGTGCACCCGTCGATCTTCGGGAAGTTTTACGACGAACCCGAGAGCAACGATCAATGTCCTTCCGATTTTGTGATTTCTCCGATTTATCCGATCGAGGATATCGAACGCTAGTCGATATGGAACCTGAAAAATATTCTCAATGAAATTATTAGTTTCATATTTGTTATCATCAAAATCATCAAAACCGAGATTAAGACTAAGGTTGAAAACCTAAAGCCAACAAGGGAAACATATGCCCCAAGGAGACAGTTCAGAAGAGCCAGTGTCGATGAGGGGAGTGCATGCCCCAAAGAGACAACACTGAGCTGGGTGGTAGTTCGGAGGCCACATGGTCTACCTACCATACGTGGCTATGAGAGACCGACGGGTCTGGTGATATATCATTCATGCAATTGTGCTATTGCATTATGTGATTATTTATCTATTGGTGGATGTTTATTCATGCGCAAGCTAGTGTATAAGCTTATGATAATATCTTGTCATTTACTGCTTATATTTTATGCATACTTTTATTTGATTATGCATGATGTTGATACGGTGAAATGAGGACTGATCTACTCACTAAGTCCTAGTTGGACTTACCCATCATCTTTGTTGTTTTTCAGCACCTGAGTGAGATCAGAGGGGTACCGGAGTGCAGTAGCATGGTTGGTGGCGGCAGTGCAACGGGTCTCATGACATGTCATGGTCGAGGGGGATACTGAGTCGAGTCATGTTACTTTTCGTGTCGTTTGAGTCATGTAGACTCGATTTATTATGTTTCCGCACTTTTGTTATTTTGAGGTGTCTTTGCCTAGTAATTAAATTTTTGAAATCGATTTGAACATTTAGCTATTTATTAAGTTGGTGGTTGGGGTTTTTGAAAATAAATGTCTTTTATAAATTTTTGAAATTTTATTAAATGTTCAGGTCTGGTTTAATTGTATATGTGATTTGATTTGGGTTAGGCTTCGAGGTACGTGGCGTACCTTGGTTGATCATACCGGATTTGGGGTATGATAATGTGGTATCCGAGCCAGGTTCGACAATAGGATAGTGGGTATCATATGAGGGCATTGCTAGCTTGTTCACATATGATATGTCCTAGTCACGAGATCGACAGCTGAACCTGAGCACCAGCGACGGTAAGTATTTTTTATTAAGTTGTTTGTTCATATATTAAATTGTGTAGTATTTGTTTTCTTATTAATAGAAATGGAGGCACGTGATGTTGTCGTGATGAGTGAAAGCAAAAGTAACTCCGCTGGCAAACGAGACCGAGGCCGAGGTCGTGGCCAAGGCAGAGACCGTGCTACCAGCCAGGTGGTTCAGGAGGAGGCAGTGCGAGATCCCAGAGTTGTATTGCTAGAGATCCAGGTGACGGAGTTGACGACTCAGTTTATTATGTTTCTGCACTTTTGTTATTTTGAGGTGTCTTTGCATAGTAATCAAAGTTTTGAAATCAATTTGAACATTTAGCTATTTATTGAATTGGTGTTTGAGATTTTTGAAAATAAATATCTTTTATAAATTTTAAAAAATTTATTAAATGTTCAGGCATTGTTTAATTGTATATGTGGTTTGATTTAGGTTAGGCTTCGAGACACATGACGTATCCTGGCCGGTCATACCGGGTTTGGAGTATGACACTATTAGCTTTTTTATATCACATATATATTTTATGAATTAAATAAAACTTTTTAAATAAACTCTATATATATATTTTTAATTTTTGATCAAAAACTTTTGTCAAGGTAAAACAAAAATATGGAACTTTAGATTTTGAATTTAGAAAGTTTAAATCTCTAAATTTGGATCTTAGAATTTTCTCTTCTCAAAATTCAAATTTAAAAAATTACTGTTATATTTTTATATTATACATTATGTTATTTGAAAAAAATTAGTTCTTGTGGGACCTGCATAGGGGCGAGAGGGTATTGGCTCCCTCGTCGTCCTCTTGCCATTCCTTGAGATCTCATACCTAATAAGAAATGAGGTGGAGTTGTTAATACTTGGAATAAATTATTACCTAATATGTCACGTTCCTCCTCACGTTACTCCCACCGAGGAACATTGCCCACGAGAGAATGCGGCAAGAACAACAACAACGAAGCATAAGAATCTAAAGATCAAGTAAACACTTACAACGAAAAAGAATATATTTTTTTATTTTAAAAAATAATGTGAATGAAAAGAAACTAGAGATGAGGGGGTCCGAGTATCATATATTTTTTAAGATATTCAGACTCTACCTAGTACACCACTACCAAAAAAATGATCTTCTGCGACGGTCGCAACGGTAGCAAACCATCGCAGAAGACGATATGCAACGGCAACTGATCGTCACTAACCTCCGTCGCAAATGACTTTATAGCAAATAATATGCGATCGTGATTCTCGTCTTCATAACTGCGACCGCGAAAAACCGTCACAGATAAATTTAACTGCGGCCGCTTTGCGACCGCAAATACCATTGCAGAAAACCTTAACTGTGATCGCTACTAGCCATCGCAGAGCTATGGCTTCGTCGTCCCAATACCATAGCAGAGAGTAATTTTATTTTTTTAAAATTAAAAATTTCTGTTTATAGCTATATTTAAAATTCTAGCTAACACTAGCTACAAATAATTAAGAAATATAATCATTTAAATTTATTTAGAAAGATATATACCATAAAAGGGTTGGCATTAAAAGGATGTGAACCTCACATGTACAAGACCAATTCTTAGGTTTTGGACTCGGATCCAAATTTTGTTGGGATCTAGAATCAGAACCTACCCAGAATCTGTGGTGTTATAGGTTCCGACTACCTTGTTGGAACCTGTAAATGTTAGGTTCCAAGGTATAAGTTTCGGGTACCCTGTTGAAACTTATTCATTTACAAGTTTCAGGGTACAGATTCCAACAGGGTACCTTGAACTTGTACCCTAGAACCTGTAAATGAACATGTTTACAAATTTCAGGATACATGCGGTTTTGATTCCGATTTTGGGTACCTGATGTGTTGAACCTTACCCGAATTTAATTCAAGTCTAACTAACCGATTTCTTAAGTTTTCTCCCGAACCCTACCTGAATTTAATTCGAGTCTACTGGAACCTATTCGATTGGGTAAGTTCCAATCAATTTCGGATCTACTCAGTACCCACGTGCACACCCCTATAAGAAACTATCAAATACTAGTGAACAAAAACCAATGTTAGAGTATCTTCTCTACTCTAACTAACTAGTTCTCTACAAATATTAACTCATGCCTGAAAAAACAAAACATACTTTAGGAAATCCCTGATGGTTCAATGATAACACTATTAAAGAAACTCTAAGTCATAATATAGCTCTACATGTTTTCTACTAATCCCCCAAACATAAGGAAATCAAAGTTTGAGAAGGATAATGTAAGTAGTAAGATATAGCTCAATATGTCATGATTATTTAGTGTGCATATCATCCTACTAGCTTCTAACTTTGCTGGTTCAATGATAACACTATTAAAGAAGCTCTAAGTCATAATATAGCTCTACATGTTTTCTATTATATAATACCCCAAACACTTACTTATAATATTATCACTATAATTCATTCCATGCATTAAAAAAGGTGTATATACGAACTCTAATTTATGAAGTCTTTGACACTTCTACCAATAAGGAGCAAAAGTGGTAAATAGCTCAATGAATTTTCCTCTACACTCCCAAGCAATCTATGAATGTGCTCTCATGCCATAGCACATTCATGGATTATCAGTATTCTCACCCAAGAACTCCTTAAGGTTCAGTTAATGAGTCGTAAAGTGTCTTTGCATAATAGCTCATATAACACTGATATAACAACACAGGTAAGAATTTGACTATTGCAAGCTCTCGAAATAATTAAAAAGAAAACTCTAATATGCTCATTTAAAATAGATAATTAGAAGACAAATATAACAATGTTACAGATAAAATAACACTAGTTTCTAATAAATAATTAAAATAAATATAATGCGATTGCATGAGTTTACAACACTATTATAAACAAAAGTACTCTTACTAACTCGTAGCACTGGTACGTTCAAAGTAATACTAGTACACATTAAATAATTGTTACAAACAATATAATACTATTATAATCAATAAAACACCATTATAAACATCAATGTTATAAAGCAACTTTTTACAAAAAGAACCCTCAAGTTCCGTATTTACATTAAAGTACAATAACACCAGTTATATGCTAAAAATATAGCTATTTTAATCATATTTGCACACCTTAAAGAAAACAATAAAATTCATTGACATATCTCCCCCATACCTACCAAAACAAGGGAGGGGGCTACCAAAACAAGGGAGGGGGCCTCTGTCGCCCATCCAACTTAGTCGGTGGTTGTCGATCGGCCCAAGAGTCATTACTAGAAGACTGGTTAAGTCGCTCCCTCTTTTCCAGCATCCTTGCAAGGCAATGACGCCCAACCACCTAGGGTCGGCAACGGACCGAATACGGTGCAGATACTGGATTATACGTATCCGCACCACACCCCATATCCACACATCCGTATTCGCACCGTATCCGCTACGGATGTGAATATGAATATTATTATATGAAAATCGACACTAGAAGGGGGGGTTGAATAGTGTCTGTCCCCCTTTTTAAATTTACTTAATTTATCTTTTTACTCAATTTGACTTTAATTAAATACAAATGTATCTTAACAATAGATGTGATCAAATATTAAAAACAATAATAGGCAAATAAGAAAGCAATGCAGACAAGAGTAATTATAGTGGTTCGGTCAACTGCCTACTCCACTACCTTGGCTCCTCACCAAGGATTTTTAACCACTACTTTATAGAACTAGTGTTTCCCTTTGAATACAATTGATGACACTCTTCTCACATCTTTGAGAATCCCGAAAACCTATTCACCTAGGCAAAACACAACTCTACAAAGTTTTTCCTAAGTGTTTCTTTAGCACACATAGCAGTTATTACAGATTGAAAATAAGTCTGAAATAAAACTTCAAATACAATGCAAAAGAGCTTAAGAATAGAGAGAGAAACCACAGCTCTTTTCCCAAGCCTTCACGCCTTCAACTTGCTAGAAGATAGACTCAAGTTGTAGCAGAGTTGAAGGAAGCAGGCGCTTGAAGAAGATTTTGACGAAAGATTAGGGCGCATCAAATCGATCACTTTGAAGGCTTTTAATCACTTCTTGAATGCTTAAATAATTCTCTAAGAAGATTTTAAGAAGGTAAGTGAAGGGTATTTATAACCCCTCAACTGAATGGCGATTCAACGAGTAGAAAAGTAGTCGTTATAGTCGTTCGGTCGATCGTCGGTCCACCGATCGATCGATCGCTACCCTTTCTGTGTGTTTTTAGTGCTGACGGGTCGACCGAATGAGTCGCATCTTCCTCAATCCCAGATTCGGTCGATCGAATCGGTCGACCGATGCAGGGAAGCCAGATGCGCGATCTGCAATCTTCAATCCGGTCGACTGATCGGTTGATCGATGTGCCTTCTGCTAAATTTTGGCTTCGGTCGATCGACCGACGTAGCCTTCCGCCAATGCTTCACCAACTTTGGTCGACCTGTCGCTACTGCCATTTTTTGGCATCATTCGGTCGACCGACCGGTTGATCGAATAGGCTACTGCCAAACTTCTGCCTTGTTCGATCGACCGAACTCAAGCTGAGGCTGATTTTTACTTTGAATTTTTTACATACTTTTTTATGGGTTTAGTTACCAAGCTTCAACTTGGATAATTTTACAATTTAGCTTGGGATAAGATCATCCTAAGGATATATTACATGATTTCTACTTGATCTAAATCCGAGCCTCTCTTTAACGTTTTCTTCTTTCGTTTCTCCGACCATCTTTTCTTTCGTTTCGTTTGAACGAACTTCGCATGTTTATCGCAACATCAACCTGAACTCAAAACTACACACATAGATTAAATACTTGTTTGTTATCATCAAAATAAAGATCGAGGCTTAAGAGAAACTCTTAAGCCAACAATCTCCCCTTTTTTGATGATGACAAACATAACATGAAATTTTAAGAAACATATGCATATCTTTGTGAGTTTGAGTTAAGGCATTCATGAGTTAAGGTATACAAGATATAAAACTCAACATATGCATTTAAATACTTATAACTCACCCTATGCTCCCCCTATCAATGTGCATATCATTTTTGTAACTCCCCCTAACTATATGCATCATAAAAACCAAGTGTGACATTACTTTTTCTCCCCCTTTTGACATCAATAAAAAAGATAAGAATTAAGGTACAATTAATGAGTTTCATCATAAAAATCAAGAAAGCCATAAAACCAAGTATCATCTACCACTATAGTCCTTCTTATTAATGTAAGCCTATAGAAGGCAAACATCAATAAGTCGCAAAGCCCCACTACAGAGCATTACATAAGTGTGATGATACTTTGATAGAATGCAAGTTTCGAAACCCATATGAGTTTTAAGGAAGAACATTTTAACTAGGAAAAACACAAATTCCTAATTGCATCCTAAAATTTGTAAAACTTTCTTCAACCAAGGGTTTTGTAAATATATCGGCAAGTTGTTTGTCGATGGATACAAATTCTATCGATATATTTCCCTTAGTCACATTATCCCTAAGAAAATGGTGCCTTAAGTCAATATGCTTAGTTCTAGAGTGTAAAATAGGATACTTTGTTAAATTTATTGCACTAGTATTATCACAATGAATAGGTATGCAAGAATACTCAAGTCCATAGTCTAAAAGGGTTTGTTTCATCTAAAGGACTTGTGCACAACAACTAGCCGCAGCGATGTATTCCGCTTCAGTAGTTAAAAGTGCAATTGAGTTTTGTTTCTTTGAGAACCAAGAAACAAGACTCGCTCATAAGAATTGACAACACCCACTAGTGCTTTTTCTATCTACTTTACACCCGGCAAAATCCGCATCCGAAAAACCGATTAAATCAAATGATGTATGACATGGATACCATAGCCCTAAGTCAACCGTGCCCTTTAAATATCTCAATATGCGTTTGACCGCACTTAAATGAGACATTCTAGGGCAAGATTGAAACCTAGCACATACACAGATGCTAAACATGATATCGGGTCTACTTGCGGTTAAGTAAATAAAGCTACCAATCATACATTGATATCATTTTTCGTCAACTTTGACACCCTCTTCATCTTTGTCAAGCTTGATGGATTGTGCTCCTTGGTGTAGAAGCTATCTTGGCTTCATTCATCCCAAATCTTTTGATGAGCTCCTTTGTGTACTTGGCTTGATTGATGAAAATTCCTTTGTTGGTTTGCTTGATTTGGAGACCAAGCATGAAGGAGAGCTCTCCCATCATGCTCATCTCAACTCATCTTGCATACACTTAGCAAATCACTTACAAAGAATTTCATTAGTAGCACCAGAAATTATGTCATAAACATAAATTTGAACTAATAACATATCATTTTCATGATGCTTAATAAATAGTGAAACATCGGCTTTTCCAACATTAAAACATTGTTCTATTAAAAAGTTTGAAAGTCTTTTATACCAAGCCCTAGGGCTTGTTTTAAACCATATAATGCATTTTTATATTTGAAAACATGATTTGAAAACTCAAAACTTTTAAATCCGATGGGTTGTTCAACATAAACTTCTTCACTAATGAAACCATTTAAAAATGCACTTTTTAACATTTATTTGGAAAAGTTTAAAACCGTTAAAGCTAGCATATGCCAAAAGCATTCTAATTGCTTCTAATCTAGCTACGGGAGCATAAGTTTCATTATAATTTATCCCTTCTTGTTGATTGTACCATTGTGTCACTAACCTAGCTTTGTTTCTAATGACTAATCCTTCTTCATCTAGCTTATTTCTAAAAACTCATTTAGTACCAATTATAATTTGTTCACTAGGTCTAGGAATTAAGTCTCATACATTATTTCTAGCAAATTGGTTGAGTTTTTCTTGCATAGCTAGTACCCAAAACTCATCTTCTATTGCTTCCTTAATGTTCTTAGTCTCTACTTGAGATACAAAAGCTACATATTGACAAACATTCTTGAGTTTAGAGCACGTTACCACTCCCGTTGAAGTTTCTCCAATGACTTGATCCATTGGATGATCCATCACCAACCGATATCCTTTAGGGAGAGGCGGTAGAGCTTCTTCTTCATCATCTTCAACTTGAGGTAGATTCGAGGATGGTGGATCTTCATGTTGAGTTTTCTCATTATCTTCATCCCCCACCTCTTTGTCATGAAGTGTGAGATCCTCAAGTTCCTCACCTATATTCACAATCTTCACATTTCTAGAAGAATCATTAGTTTCATTAAACGTGACATGCATAGATTCTTCAACAATCATAGTTCTACGATTGCAAACTCTATATGCCTTAAGAATTAATGGAGTAACATAGGAAAATCCCTTCATCAGATTTAGAATCAAAATTTCCTAAATTCTTCTTAGTATTTAATATAAAATATTTGCATCCAAAAACATGAAAATATCCCACATTTGGGATTTTACCATTCCAAAGCTCAAAATGTGTTTTCTTAATTTTAGGTCTTAATAAAACTCGATTAAGAACATAGCAAGAGGTATTTATGGCTTCGGCCCAAAGATACTTAGGCAAATTATTTTCGCATAGCATGGTCCTAGACATCTCTTATAAGGTTCTATTCTTCCTCTCAACCACCCCATTTTGTTGAGGGGTCCGAGGGGAAGAAAAGGTATGTTCAATACCCAAATCATCACAAAACTCTGAATTTTTTTCATTTTTAAACTCCCATCCATTATCACTTCTAATTTTTAAAATTGAAACTCCTTTTTCATTTGTAACTTTCTTTGTAAACTTTTTGAAAAAGTCAAAGGTTTTATTTTTCTTGGCCAAAAAGAAAACTCACGTAAATCTAGAAAAATCATCAACTAATACGTAACAATATAGCTTTCCACGTAGACTAGCTACATCACATGGACCAAAAAGATCCATGTGCACAAGCTCAAGAATTCTAGATGTACTAACTTGATTAATGCTATGAAATGAGGATTTGACTTGCTTACCTAGTTGACATGCATCATAAAGTTTGTCTTTTTCAAATTTTATCTTGGGTAATCCTTTAACTAATTCTTTCTTAGATATTTCTTGGATGAGGCTCATGCTAGCATGTCCTAGCCTCCTATGCCACAACCAAGAGTCATTCTCCATGACAACTAAGCATCTAACATGGGGATTTGTCAAGACATTCAAATCTAAGGTGTAGACATTTTCTTGTCTATTTCCAATAAACATGATATCATTTGATGGTGCACTCCTAATGATATATTTAAATGCTTCAAAAATAATTATGTATCCATTCTCACATAATTGCGATATGCTAATCAAGTTATGTTTTAACCCATCAACTAATAGAACATTCTTAATGCATGGGTAAGAAAGTATACCTATATCACCAATGCCAATAATCTTACCTTTGGCATTGTCTTCAAATGTGACATGTCCACCATCTTTGCTTGATAGGGTTGCAAATAAGTTGATGTCACCCGTCATGTGCTTTGAGCAACCGCTATCCAAAATCCAAGTGCTTATACTTGCCCGAGGATGCTTCTCCATCTACAAAAGGAGAAGAATCCATTTTAAGTACCCAAAATTTCTTGGGTCCATGAGTGTTAGTCAATTTGGGAACCCATGTAAATCTTGCATGTGTGTTCCTCCTCAAAGCACAATCCTTGGCCATATGACCAAATATGCCACAAGAAAAATAATTTCTATTAAATTTTCTTCTAGTGTGTGTGTGAGCATGAGAGTGTAATGATTTCTTTTTATGGACAACCTTATGTATGTCATTTTGTAATGTTGTCATCTTTTTATTGAGCATGCAAAGTTTCCTTTTTAATGTTAGCATGCTATTATTCAAGTGCTCTACTTGATCACTTAAATACTTATTTTCATCTTCTAATTTTTTGTTGTCATTTTTTAAGTCCTTCTTAGCTTTCTCTGGGGGGTGTGTCTCCTCCTTAAGGGTGTCTACTTCTTTTCTTAAGACATTGCATGTGAGTAATAAACTATCATTCTCAAGCTCTAAAGATTTATTGTCCTTTTTAAGGTCTCTAAATTTTCTCCTAATAGCATTAAATTCATCATGCATTTGTTCAAATTCACTTTCTAGTTCTTCTTGAGTAAAAGAAATTTCACCGAAAGTAAATCTTACCTCATCATCATTTGTCATCAAGCAAAGATTTGCCTTTTCACTATGTGTCTTCTTCGCTTGATGAATCCTCACTTTCATCCCATGTAGCCATCATTGCCTTCTTCTTCTTCTTCTTGTATTTTTTCTTCTTGTGAGGGTTGGAGGTGGAAGCTATCTTGAGAAGTGGGCAATCCCTCCTTAGATGTCCGGTCTTGTTGCAATGGTAGCATGTGTAGCCTCTTCTTCCCTCCCTCATGCCCCCTCTCATGAAACTCATAAATCTTCTTGCTAACATCGCCATTTCTTCAAGATCATCCGTCTCTTCCTCGAATGATGACGACTCTTTTGCTCGATGTGATGCTTTTAAGGCAATGGTCTTGCCTTTGGGTGCATCTTCCTCCTGATATTACATCATGTGGGTCTCATGTGTCATGAGAGACCCAATGAGCTCGATGATCTTCAAGGTACTCAAGTCCTTAGCTTCCATGATTGCTGTAACCTTGGGATCCCAAGATTTTGGAAGGGAACGAAGGAGCTTCCTTACCTTCTCATCTTCCTTTACTTCTCTGCCAAGGTTAGCTAAGCCATTTGTAATATTTTGAAATCTAGCATGCATGGCATCAATGGATTCATGTGATAACATTTTAAATATTTCATAGTCATGCATGAGTAGATTTATTTTGGATTCCTTTACTTGTGAAGTCCTTTCATGTGTGGTCTCTACGACCTTCCATAATTCATATGCGGACTTATAGGTAGAAATCCTATTGAGTTCATTAATTGATAGGATAATGCATTGACGACCTTTGTATTTGCATTGAAGAGTCTAATATCTTCTTGGTCCCATTTATCCATATTCTTATTGAGTTGCTTATACTCTACTAAAATCATCCTCCATACGTCCATGCCTAGAGATTGTAGGAAGCCATTCATGCTGATCTTCAATTCCAGTAGGCATAGTTGTTTCCATCAAATAGTGGTGGAGTATGAGCAGAGGACCCTTGAGCTAATTGGATTTCACTAGACATCTTAATTTGTAGAGAAGATGGTTAAATCTTGACCTACGACCTTGCTCTGATACCAATTGTTGTATGAAATCCGTCACTAGAAAGGGGGGTTGAATAGTATTTGTCCCCTTTTTAAGTTTACTCAATTTTTCTTTTTACTCAATTTGACTTTAATCGAATGCAAATATATCTTAACAATAGATGTGATCAAATATTAAGAACAATAATAGGCAAATAAGAAAGCAATGCAGACAAGAGTAATTATAGTGGTTCGGCCAACTGCCTACTCCACTACCTTGGCTCCTCACCAAGGATTTCTAACAACTACTTTATAGAACTAGTGTTTCCCTTTGAATACAATTGAGGACACTCTTCTCACCTCTTTGAGAATCCCTCAAACCTATTCACCTAGGCAAAACACAACTCCACAAAGTTTTCCCTAAGTGTTTCTCTAGCACACCTAGCAACTATTACAGATTGAAAATAAGTCTGAAATAAAACTTCAAATACAATGCAAAAGAGCTTAAGAATAGAGAGAGAAACCACAATTCTTTTCCCAAGCCTTCACGCCTTCAACTTGCCAGAAGATAGACTCGAGTTGCAGCAGAGTTGAGGGAAGTAGGTGCTTGAAGAAAATTTTGATGAAAGATTAGTGCACAACAAATCGATCACTTTGAAGGCTTTTAATCACTTCTTCAATGCTCAAATAATTCTCTAAGAAGATTTTAAGAATGTAGGTGAGGGGTATTTATAACCCCTCAATTGAACGACGATTCAACGAGTAGAAAACTAGCCGTTACAATCGTTCGGTCGATCGTCGGTCGACCGACCGATGATCCGCTACCCTTTCTATGTATTTTTAGCGTTGTTCAATCGACCGTCGGGTCGACCGAATGAGTCGCAGCTTCCTCAATCCCAGATTCGGTCGACCGAATCGATCGACCGATGCAGGGAAGCCAGACGCGCGATCTGCAATCTTCAATTCGGTCGATCGATGCGCCTTCTGCCAAATTTTGGCTTCGGTCGGTCGACCGACGTAGACTTTTGCCAATGCTTCACCAACTTCGGTTGATCGACAGGTCAACCGAATGTCTACTGCCATTTTTTGGCATCATTTGGTCGATCGACCGATCGATCGAATAGGCTACTACCAAACTTCTGCCTTGTTTGGTCGACCGATTGGTCGATCGAACTCAGACTGAGGCTAATTTTTACTTTGAATTTTTTACATGCTTTTTTATGGGTTTAGTTACCAAGTTTCAACTTGGATAACTTTACAATTTGGCTTGGGATAAGATCATCCTAAGGGTATATTACATGATTTCTACTTGATTTAAACCTGAGCCTTTCTTTGACGTTTTCTTCTTTTGTTTCTTCGACGGTCTTTTCTTTCGTTTCGTTTGAATGAACTTCGCATGCTTATCGCAATATCAACCTGAACTCAAAACTTTACACATAGATTAAATACTTGTTTGTTATCATCAAAATAAAGATCGAGGCTTAAGAGAAACCCTTAAGCCAACAGATATTCATATCCGCACTACTTCAAATGCGGATATCCGCACCGCATCCGTATCTGCACCATATTTAATAAAAAAATATTAAAATAATATATTTAATTAAAAAAATCAATAAATTACCAATTCATTGATCCAAAATAAATATATAATATACTTCAAATTTTATCTTGTCATGAAATTACCAAAGAACTTTTATATATATTAATAACTTATATGAGCAAAATAGTAATTCAAAGACGCGGATAGGCGGTGCGGATCCACAGTCATATTCGTATCCGCACCGTATCCACGCGGATATAAGTTTTCTAAATTTGTATCCGTATCTATATCCGTTTTTACTTGCGGATATGATTTGAATACAGTGCAGATACAATTTTTAGTTAGCGGATACGAATAAAATTGCCACCCCTACAACCACCACTGCACACGCTTGTGTTGTTTGCTTGCCTACTACTACCTACTACCCAAAGTAGCAATCGAGCAGTGGTGGCAAGCGAGTTTGTCATAACCAAGAATAGCACGAATACAGATCGACAAAATACAAATTGACATCATGACAAAAATATAATAAAAACACAATTGACACACCATCTCTAAACACCTATAAATCGATAAAATACAAATACAATGCCACAAATTCTAAAAGTCTCCTATCATAGTGATTACCACCACCCATAATATAGTGTCTACATAACTAAAACATGACAATAATGAACTAAAAATAATCATAACTCGATTTCAATGATAATTAACCTTTCTTCCTCAATCACTCGATCGTCCCTCCTCCCTCATCTATGGAGGCTACGATAATCCCCAGTTAGAGAACGATTAGGGTTTAGAATATTATAAACCTAGGTTTAGGTAATTTTACAAAAATCTCTTCAAAAATTTATTTTCACAAATACGCTCATGCTTCTTCAATAAATTTTGAAAAATTAAAAAATCCAAAAAAATAAAAACAAATATTCAAGGTTTAGGGCATAATTATCCTCCCCACAATTAAAGAATTTAATTCCCAAATTCAATGGCAGATATATGGTGGGGCAATGGGGCAGCGGTTCCCACTAATTAACACCCCCATTGAAATAAAATACAATGTGTATATATATTACATGCAACGACAGATTTATAGTGGGGTCATTGCCCCAAATGACCCACTATAGTATAATGCAACATGTAATTTACATGTTAACCGTGCAAATGTGCAATTAATGCCTCCAGGCCTCACGAGACTTAACCATGCTGGAAACGTCTCTTGGATACGCAACCGCTCGGCTTCCATTTCCATCTTCACATCTGCAACTATACTTCCTTATTTGAGTACCACAATTTCGACTTCCAAGCGGTCTACTCACGAAGGCGCGTCTTCCTCTCGCGAAGATAGAAAGCCAGGTCGCAGGTGTTCTCGCGAAGGCACGTCTTCCTCTCGTAGTCCCGAGCGGCGCCGTCGCCGGCGTGTGTTCCACCCGCGCGGATCGGCGTAGTGTCGTTGCGTGACGACTAACATGCGTCTACATCTCGCGAGTGGCGAAGCGCGGCATCTTCCTCCCACGTGGTGCATCTCTCTCAAGTCGTGAAGTGCGACGTTATATATAGTGAGACAAATAATTTTATCTCTAATCTTAGCAAATAATTTTAAACCCAACATCTATTAACAAAAAATTTATGAAACAAATAATTATATAATTAAGAGAAGTCCACTAATTTCAGTATGTGTATATATAATTAAGAGAGTTCAATAGGTGTATGTTGTATGGCCTAATCGGCTGAATGACTAATAAAAAATAAATAAATAATATTATTGGTATTTTTTACTTTTTGATTCGGGTTGGTTCCCAAATTCTAGGAACCAAAGCCGAATCAAATACCAAAAATCGGGTTTGGTTCGGTTCAAAAATTGAACATGTGGGGTCGAACTCGAACCGAATAGAATATTTCGGTTCAATTTTTCGATTCGATTTTGTGTGATCCGAACAGTGGACAACCCTAATACCAGTATATATATTCCTACTATTTTAATAATTTAATATATATATATATATTTTATATACTTTTATAATTTAAATAAAAAATATATTATATATTTGAAAAAAAATATTTTTTTTAAAAAAACCATGTTCTTCGTACGAAATTATTTAACAGCCAAACAATTTTAAAAAATAATGGACTAATGAAAAAAATCATAAAAATAGACAAAACTAATTGAGCAATTTTCCAAATCCACAGTATGAATTCAAAATTTTCCGAATCTATAATGACTTTTCATAATACCTATAATGCCCTTATCTTTTAGTTTTCCTTCAAATATTGAGCCAATAATAACAATCTCGCACAAATCAAAACTCAACTTAACATGAATATGTTTTAGTAGCAAACTCAAAAAAGTCAACCCAAATTGAAATTCCACTAGACCTGATTTGATTTTTACTATACTCTAGTTTCATACTTTTTCAAAAATTTGAAACATTATAAACCAATAACATTTAGTTCCTTTTAAGCGCAACACACGATTAAAACACATAATATTAGATAAACCCAATTCAATTATATCTTAAAGATGTGATATATTTTATAGAGTAAATACAGAAAAAAAGAACTTTGGATATTTTCTCATTTTTTGCATAAACTTTTTTCATTAGCAAAAAAATACACGAACTTTGATTTCGTTACGCCGTTTAGCACACACCGTCATTTCTGATGATTTTTACTGACATGACCATTCATGGCAACGACGTAGCAAGTTACTTTGCCAACGTGACATATATTTTCACTGGCTGAGTAAAGGTTAACATAAAATTATGAAATTATCCATCCCCGAAGCTAATATTTTTTGAATCGGGGACGGGCAAAATGGTAATTTGCTCGTCGTCTTCAAGTTGGGCGCGCTCGATGCCCTAGTTCTTATTTTACCTGCTCGAACACTGCGAAAAGGGCGATTGTTGTCGCCATTGTCGTCGGATTAGGGTACGAAGGGACAATCATGCTAGGAAGGAAAATCATGGGACGAATGGAGGAATCTTTAGTGAATTTATCACAGGTTGTTGCTCCACACTGCTGCCATAACGTTCGAGCTGTTCTGTTCACCGCATGGAGCTAAAGAAATCTCAGAAGAAGATTTTGGGGATGCAGACATTGGAATGTATGATCCCTTGTAATCACCTTACTCCAAAGTCCTATATCTTTATTGTAATCACTTACTCCTATCTTTTGACAGGAAAATGATTGTCACTTCTTGTGTGGCATGATCCTGAGGATCACTGCCACACAAAGGATATTCTGTGAGGTTTGATTGATGAAAAAAAAAATCTTCTCGAGAAGCTGAAGCTAATGGAAGAAAAGATATAATAAAGCAAGATGAAAGAAAAGACCTTTCAAGAAAGAATGACAACACTTGAAGATAAGATAGCTCAACTGAGGAATGGAAACAAATCAATTTAAGGAAGGATAGTGTGTGTATGGTATTTTTTGTTGTATGTATCATATTTTCTAGTATGTTATTTGGGGGTGGGAATAAAGACAATAGCCTAAACTACTATCATGAAGTAGTTTGATTTATGTATTTTGATGTTACTTTCTTATGTGTATTTGAAGATAATATATTTTGGCATGTTTCAATCCGTTAGCAGTGAACTGTGCACAAAAAAATATGAACTTTCACATATTTGCGAGAAAAAAACATGAACTTTGCCACTTTAACTTAAAAATACATGAACTTTGCCATTTTTAACCTAAAAATACATGAACGTTGCCACTTTTAACCTAAAAATACATAAACTTTGCCAATTTAACCTAAAAATACATAAACTTTGTCTTTATAGCACAATCATTTATAGCACAGTACGCAATTCAACTACTACACATCATTTCACATACATAAAACTTATAATGACACATAATCCAAACAAAATCAAGTAATTTAACTACAGATAATCCACATCAATCCACATCAATACACATAAATACACATCAATTCACATACATCCATAGTCAATCCACATAAATCCAAATACATCCATAGTCAATCCACATCAATCCATATCAATCCTATGTTATGCATTAGGCATAAAAAAGCCCTAACTGCATTTTGAAGACCCTACAAGAGACAAACAAACATAAGTAGTGTCTACGTGATACAAAAAAACAATCATAAGTAGACAAAAAATAAATTTATTACCTTCTACTGATCACTTATAGTTGTCAATCCAAAACCATCTGCAATGACTAAGTGTTCAATTAATCTTATAAAAAATCACCATCATGAGTCTTCATTTTCACCTTCAACCACAGCCCAACATATTGGAAACATCTGGTTGTTTCCATCCCTACCAACTGTAGACAGTAGTTGGCCACCAACTTCTGACTTCAAAAAATACTTATCCAATGAAATCACAGGCCTACAACCATCCCATGTTTGTACACCTTCTTCAGTTCTACTACATAAGATGACAGCATCTTATAATGCTTAGCCAATGAGCCTGATAAAACTTTCAATGCCATTGCTCTGGCACTATAACATACATTCTTACTGGTTGATATGATTTTTTTTTTGTCAATATCCCTTTGCATTTCAAGTACATTCCAGTTTAGTTTTTCCCTAAAAGTTTTCATGTAATGCCTTGCAAGCCATTTAGATGAGGCTTGCTTGTTTCTTGCTGGTCTAGAGCATTTATGCTCTGAATCATAAATCTTAATCACAAATGCTTCATTCATTTGTGTTAAGCTTTCATAAATCCTTCAAGGACATTTGACACTACACCTAGCCTCTATATTTTTCTCACCAGACCTATTAAACTTAATAGTCTTCTCATTCTTCAAAGCATATTCTTGAACAGCTTGCCTGAATTATCCTACTGACTCAAACCTCATGTTAAGGCAAAATTCATCAGATTCTTTGCCCCTAAATCACTTACCCTTCTGTTTTCTAAATTTTTTTATATCTTCATCATCACTACTGTTAGGTGTCTGGACTGATTCAGTTGATGTAGCATTATCACCTGAAGTATCACTTGATGATTCATCAGAACTTGATGAATCATTGCTCCCACCCTCAGCTTTCATGTTCTCATCTCCTCCACCACTAGTACCCTGCTCATCTTTCCTGTGCTCACCTTCATTTTGCAAATTAAAAATTCTTTTCTTTCTCATCACTATTCTATATTCCTCACCATCCTTATCACTTGTGTCATCATCTCTATCAAAATCAGAATGATGAGTCTCATCAAGTTTCTCAATTTTGACAACTGTAGGGTCGGCTCCTTCATGATCAAGCTCCACATTCTCATCCTGGTTCTGAGTTTTGAGTGCTTGATCTAGCTTATTTTTCATCAATAGTTCATAGTCTCTAACTCCTTCTGAATAGAAGTGTATACACTCATAATTTATCCCCAATTGAACTATCTTCTTAACTTCAATTTTTGTCTTTATCTCCACCAGTCAAGAAGATAAAAGTTTCCTAGGGTCTTTATACCATAATTTGCTAGGTCGAGAGTAACCTAATGTTGCTACCAAGACTCTCATGTCAGACAATTAACTGTATTTGAAATCATATCATCCTCTCCCACTAAAAGTAGTTCACCCCCCACATAGCGTACACGAGGTTTAAAAATTATGTGACCATCGTGATGGACTACAATCTCAAACTTTGTCATCCTACATAAAATAGTGAAAAAACATGCAAATACGATAGAAGGCAAACAGTGAAAAAATAGTGAAAAAATTGGATTCACATAATTCGGCGACAAAAATTTTGGGACCACAACACTCACATAAAAAGATGGCTACATGCGAACGAAACCAAAAATATACATACTATTTTTGGGACCACAGCTTCGCAATGTCTCCACCGCTCGTCCCTTCATGCCCTAATCCGGCGACAAAGACTCCAGAAGGCGTGTCCTAATTCGGCGACAAAGGCGACAATAATCTTCATTTTCGCAGTGTTCGAGCAGGTAACATAAGAACTAGGGTATCGAGCACGCCCAACTTGAAGACGACGGGCAAATTACCATTTTGCCCATATCCAATTCAAAAAACATTAGCTTCGGAGATGGGTAGTTTCATAATTTTATGTTAACATTTATTCGGTCGGTGAAAATATATGTCACGTTGGCAAAGTAACTTGTCACATCGTCGCCGTTAATGATCATGTTAATAAAATCGTGAGAAATGACGGTGCATGTCAAACGAGATAATATAATTAAAATTCGTGTATTTTTTTATTAATAAAAAAAAGTTTATAACACGTGCGTAGAATGCAAAAGTAGCCAATCATATGGGTAAAGTGCAATATGTCTTCAAAATAATAGGTGTGATGTACCCAACAATTTGGCAGCCTTATAATAATTGCAGCAATAAAAACTGTAAAAGAACACTGACAATTAGACAATAATTTGATAGGAATGTGACAGGCTAGTTTGTAACTTTATGGTTGTAGATTGTCTCGTTGGGAACACTTTGCATTATTGTTCAACGAGATTGCCGTGATAACATTTGTAACACCCGTTTATAACAAGCTTAAATAAATGCTATTTGTCGGTTCTGACGCAGATATGGAGCTAATTATAAAAGCGTTCAAATTAATTTTTTATTTTGTAAAATATCAACCAATTTTTTTAAAAATAAATGGTATTAATTATAAAATAATTACAATGAGGTATTGAATCAAGGACTGAGAGGATACTCAATGTCTACCCACTGAACTACTAATAGATTAATAAAATCAACCAAATTTGAAATATCTGCTATTTGACAAAAAAGAATTTTGAATATTTTAAAATTTATGAACCTTTCTTAATTTTTTTTCCTATGATTATTTTATTTTACCTTATACTAAAATATATGATAGGATAAAAAAAATTTGAATAATTTTTTTATTCTATAGATACTAGATGTAATATCATTTTTGTTTTTTTAATTATATATCCTTTTAATTAAAGCACCAAATCTACGAGAATTATAATTCGTCCTTTATGGTGTCTTTTTATTTCATCAAATGAATATGCCTATAAATTATTTTAGACCAATAATAGGTTCCGCATAATCATACGAGTCGAATTGACCCTTACACATGTCAATCACAAACTTTGCATCAAATTCTATAATTATCTTTTCAAAACCAAGTTTAACAACATTAATAACAGGCAGACTTAATTGCCAATGCCTCATCTATTGAATATGACTTTGATTTAGAACCTCACTTTAGCGAGTGACACTCTCTAGAGGTGTTTCTACACACAAATGCAATCATTACTAGAATATTAGCTATCAGCCACGGAGCTCACCGACGACCGCCTCAGCCATCAGAAGTATCCACAGTTCGCCGACGGCCGCACAAGCCGTGACTGATATAACACCATCATCTACGACTCTCATACGGCCGCCTCCGACTGTCGCTTATATCCGATAGCGCGCACGACGCACGAAATGAAAAATCTTATCAGCCACGGCTTAGATAGGACTATTGCATGTGTTGGCCTAAGGTTTTCTATCTTGGTCTTAATCTCGGCTTTGATGATAACAAATATGGAACTAATGTTTCATTGAGAAATATTTTCAGATTCCATATCGGTTAGCGCACGACGTCCCCGATCGAAAAAATCGGAGAAATCGGTAAGGATGCTTGTCGATGCTCGAGATTCTTCGAGAAGTTAAAGTTTAGGTCTAGGGTGTTTAGTTTATGTTGTAAAATCTCATGATGATGCATAGGAATCCAAAAACCAAACCCGAACCCCAAAATATGAAAAATCGGCAAATTAGAAAATGACCATGGAATTCACTAAGCCTAGGGAGCTCCTTAGAGGGCTATATGACCTAGATATTTTCTTGACATAAAAAATGCCGATAATTATTTCTTGGGTAAAACACTACTAAAGAACTAGATATATGCGATGGACAATGCCGTCGCAAAACGGTCGCTAAGGACCTTCTGCGACGGCAGGGCGTGGTCGCAAAGGATGGTAGCAAAAGAGCTTGTCGCATAAACTTTACGACCGCAACAGTAGCGGTCGCAAATAAAAAGATTATGCGACCGTTATGCGATGGTAGCTAGCGGTCGCAGAATGTGGTCGCGTAACATCTACGACCATCTTCGGTCGTTGCAAATACTAATTCGGCGACGACATTGCGACAGTGGACACCGTCGCAAATGTTATCTCCGCGACGGTTCTACGACCGCGTTTGTCGTCGCAGAACGATCACAATTACAACTGTGACAGCTTTTGGCGACTAGTTCGATATATCGTTTGCGACGGCGAGCGGTCGCATAGCCGTTGCAAATGTGTATTTTCTTTAAAAAATAATTTATAATAATATTTTTTAAATAAATGTCTGTTTACATTATTTGACATCAAATTATATCAAAATACAATGCCACAACGAGGGAATATACAAGACATCAAATTATATCAAAATGCAATGCCACAACGAGGGAATATACAAGACATCAAATTATAATGTTTATACATATTTATATCAAAATATAATGTTTACATCGTATCACCGCTCTTGAATTCTTCAAGTAAACCTCCACGGTACATCCGACGGTACATCCAACTATGATCTTCCGTCATGATTCTGTACGTGATATATCACAATAATTTCTTCTTTAGAAATCTTCTTAGGTGGGATGGTCCTATTCCATTCGGGAATCAAATTATTCTACTTGCATTTAAATATTCTTTTTAACATTCAATTTCAGTCGAAATTTCGACATCATTTCCCTACAGTTCTCCAAGTATGCATATCATTTGGGCGCATACTTGGAGAACAAGGGATATCTGCTAGAATTTCAAACTGAAATGAATGTTAAAATAAATATTTAACTGCAAGTAGAATAATTTTGATCCCAAACTGTCCGATCAAGGATAATTCAGAAATCGTAAAGAATCTATAAGTTTTGTACTTCTTATAGACAACGATACGATCTCCGAACGGATCTAAGGGATGGTAAAAAAAAATATGATCCAACGATCGATAAGTTTGTGTCACTTTATTAACTAATGAATCATAACATTATTTTTTCAGTTTCAAGCTCACCAACATAAAATTATGCACCCATAGATAAATACCAAAGTAAAAAATAAATAATAATGATGTGCAAAGGGAAATAACTTTGATTGGGAAAGCTACTGAATACCTAATACTTAGTTTTTATCTAATCTGATACAAGTAATATAATACCAGTAATATAATATTCTCCAATCAATTTGGAGAGAGAAAATATGATACAAGTAATATAATATTCTCTAATCTGTTATAAATTTGGAGGGAGAAAATAGAAAGATAATGAGAAGTTAAAGAACCATATTTGAACATAGAGAGCATTCAGTGTCTGAAATTGAACAAAAAAATATGATTAGGAAAAAGAACTTTAAAACAATAACAAGCGAAGTCTGTCCCAAAAATAAAAAAAGTTTCTTGAAAGCCCTACCATAGTAACTTGCTTCTAATTTTCTATTAGACTATGATTGATTAAGAGAACAAGATAATATCAGTATCTAGTATCATAATAAGATATCCTGTCTAATATTATCATGAAGCATACTACAAATAATATATTTATGGGATAAATCTGTGTCAAAACCAGAAAAACTCTTTATTCTAGGGGAAAATGATACATCTACGAGATGTTCTTTAAGCAAGAGCCAAACTTAAGCAAAATTGAAGAATTGATAGTAGGGAACAAGAGTGTTGCCCGAAAATATCAATTTTCAAGAGCTTTAAGACCTCTCTGTTCAGCAAAAAAGGCCCTCTTTTCCCTGTGAATGTATGATCTTCTCCAATCCGATTGGATCTTGCCAGGTATTTATCGACAAAACTCATGACATTTCTATACACTGGAAGTAATATGTCAGTCTCTTCATGATACACCTACAATCCTCTCTTCATAGTTTTGTAAAGCCGCTTGTTAAATATATTATTCACGGTATTAATATTCTTAAATATATTACTATTAATGAATAGAATATTTTAGCTAGAATTAATTTTTACTATATATGCGAATCAGATTCCAATCCATTAGTAGATAGCCAACTAAAGCCAACCAGATAAATTCAATTACTCTAAAAAAAATCTCTCAACCCATTACCATTCCTAGCACTAGGTTCAAAGATTAATTAATGGAAACAACTAGCAGAGGCAGAGCCAGGGATTCTTGATGTCGGATGTGAGGAAGCCAACATCAACATGTTTCTACTTCCTTCGCAGGCATATGCGGTAGCCACAATTCTACATGTTGCATTGCTAGCTACCAGATGTCTCCATTCTAGCTGCTTTTATATATGTGATTAATTGATCCTACTTTATTTTAATCTGGCCTGCCCATAGTTGGCAATATAACATCATGTTGCACTGGATCAATTAAGACTTAAGAGCATCCCCATATGGACACATGACATTCCTGTCATCAATCTTGGAGCAAATTTAGCTCTCTTTTTTTCAAATATATATTCTAATAAACATGTACCAATTCATGTACTTCTCTTATTCTCTATATCATTATGCACTTGCCAGTACTCGAAGAATCTTATCTCATGAATCATCATATATAATATAAAGAAGAGAGATTGCAATGATGCAGTAGGTAAGATAAGAAAGGAAGAAATCAAGACTCACCGGTTGTATTGATTTGATTTATTGGGCAAGAACTAAAGATAAAATGGTAATTAAATAAAGGTGGAGAGAGAGAGAGAGAGAGAGAGAGAGAGAGAGAGAGAGAGAGAGAGAGAGAGAGAGAGAGAGAGAGAGAGAGAGTACCGGCGGCACAGATTGAACACGTTTGACGAGTGGCCTGCTTGCGGCTGGCAACGAGCCAGGTGGCGGTTGGTGTGCGGCGTGCGGCAGCAGAGAGAACGAGTGAGAGATCGAGTTGAGCAGGGGAAGTGAAAAAAAAAGAGATTGGGCGAAGAATTTAATAACATTTTGTGACGGTCTGGACGGTCGCAAATAGGCGGTCGCAATGTGACGATCGCAAGTGGTTGCCAATCTATCGCCGGGTCACCAAAATTGCGACGGCGGACATGGCGGTCGCAGAACCGTCGCATTTGCGACCGCCCCCAGTGCCGTCGCAAAAGGCTTAATTTTTAGTAATGAAAACTAGATAACGAGGTATTTTTAAGGATTTTTTAGAAGTCTTTAGCATACCCATATTTGACCCGGGGGATTAGAAAATTTTTGTTTTCCAAAAATTTGTACTAGACCCTAAAAATTAGATTTTGATTCTTAAGGATTTTGATTTTTTAGATATGGGGGGTAATCTTTATATAACATTTATGTTTTAAAGTTATTAACTTAAAGTTAGTAAATGTTATATAAGAGGACTAAGCAAAGAACGAACCCAGAAACAAGTAAACGAGCAGAAAAATCAGCAAACTGGGTTGATTTTTCCTGTTTCGATCAACGGTCGGTTGACCGAATGGCGCCCGAAATGGGCAGAAGCCATTCGGTTGTTCAACGATCACTCGGTCGGTCGATCGACGATCGATCGGACCTGCGATCGAACGAAACAGCTAGTTTTCTAGCCGTTGAGTTGGCTATTTCATGCCAACTCTCCATGGCTTATAAATAGAAGCATTAGCAAGCCTTCCACCCATCATCCAAGCTTCCATTGAGCCATATTTGATCATCTCTAAAGGATTTCTTGAGCCATCTCTTTGCAATCCCTAGTTTCCATGATGAAACTTTGATCTAGCCTTTGAACATTCAAGATTCATCTTCTCAAGGCATCAAGAGGAATAGAGAGTTTCTTTTGGAGCTAAGTATAGTTTGATTTATTTATTGCTCCAATTGTTATTGTATTTTCTTGGTTATTTTCATTGTATACCATTTGTGTAAACCTAGGTTGCTAGGTTTGATTGAGTTGGTGGTTGCCTTGGTGTTAAGGCTTAAACTCACCATTGTAAACTTAGTTTACTAGGATTACTTGAGTTGTCCCTTAGGTTGAGGTGGGAGAGTGCTCTCGGTAGGAAGACGGGATACTTCCGGGTGTGGAAGTGCCTTCGGTTTGAGAGCGGAGACTTTCCGATGTAAAGTTCTCTTTGTAAGGAAAACAATTAATCTAATAAAGTTTAGTTTGAAAATCCTAAGCATGGTGCTTAGGTAGTGGAGTAGGCATTAGGGCCGAACCACTATAAATAATTGAGTTAACATTGATACTTTGTGTGTTTAATTGCTTCATATTTATTGCTTCCGCTTGCTATTAATATCGTGCTTAGCCTAACTAATCAAGAAACGATTAAAATCAGAATTAGGCGATAAGATTAGTTAACATACTATTCACCCCCCCTCTAGTGTGGCCATTTCACCAATATTTGGTATCAGAGCGGGTCGTAGATTGAGATTTCACCATCTCATCTACATTGTATCTCGATCCGAAAAATGACATTAGAGAGTTTAGCGTCTTCACCTCCTAGGTTTGATGCCTCAAGCTTTGGTCTTTGGAAATATAGGATGTACACATATTTAAAGACTAAAGGTTTTGATGTCCTTAATATTTTAAGACTAGAATTCATTGAGCCTAAGGTTGACATGCATACTTGAAGTGAATTAGATAAAAAAATGTTTAAGTATAATGGAAATACCATGAATTGTATCCTTTGCATCTTACCAAATGACATTCTTGAAAAAATCATGCATTGCTCTACGACTTTTGATTTATGGGCTAGTTTGAATATTTTATACGATCATGCTAAAACCAAAGAAATTGGTACATTTAATGAAGGTAGTGATGACAATGGTCATTCACCTATCCCTAATCTTGGTTTTGATGCCCATAGCTCTTCTAGTCAAAGAAGTAGCTCCAAGCGCCGAAAAAGAAAGATAATTTGTCATGCTTGCAAAGAAAATGGGTATGTGAAAAAAAATTGCCCAAGCATGAAGAACAAAGCAAGGAAGAGGTCAAGTGCTTCCACGTCCACCTCTCACTCACTTGAAGCACCCTTTAGCCATGACTATGAAGCCACATCCAAACTTAGCCTCATGGATGCTAATGATGATGTACACTCTCCTTCATCTAGTCATGATAATGAAAATGACAATGCTAGTTCTACTAGTTCTCATGACATGTCATATGATGAGTTAGTAGATGAGTGTAGAAAGATGTATGCCTTGCTTGTTAGAAAAGATAATAAAAATAAGATACTAAAGAAAGAAAATGTGATGCTTAATTCTCATGTGCATGAATTGAAACAAGAAAATGAGAAATTGAAATCTAGTTCATTTGATTTATGCCATGATAGATTGAAACTTGAGCTTAAGGACTTAAAGCTTGAAAATGAAAATTTATAATTTGAGAATTCAAAAATCTAAGTGAGAATAATATTTTGAAATCTCAACTATATGCCATGCATAAGTCAATTGAAGTTTTAAAAGATGAGATTTTGGTCTTGAACAAGGAAGTACATAATTTGAAAAACTCAACATCCTTCAAGAAAATTGGAAAGAAAAACATTTCTTTCAAAAAAGCGTATGTTCATCATAAATCTCATGCTATGCATTCTAATGCAAAATCTCATGCTAATTAAGAAAAATGACAACAAAAAGTTTTATGGTCATTATTTTTGTTGTGGTGTCTATGGGCATGCTATATATGATTGTGCATTTAAGATGAACCCAAGTGGAGTTAAGACCCTTTGGGTAGCTAAGCCCTCTAACCTCCAAGGACCCAAAATTATTTGGGTACCAAAAATCTCATGCTCTTTTATAGGGGGAGCTACCACACAAGGGTGAAAGATTGATGGTGTGTTGAAGTTGACCAAAGAGTTGAATGAAGGATCCTTATATGGTTACAACTTCAAGCTTTCATCTAGATGTCTTGGGTAAAATTGGCATCAAATATTTTGGTATCATCTTCTATCTAAGTTTGATCCATTTTAGTTGAAGTTTATGATACTATGCATAATTCGATTGAGTTTTGTCCATTTTCGATATGATTTCAAAAATGTTTTTGATTCTGATTTCCGGTCTCTTCGGAGACCTATGTAGCCTATAACGAGCTCATGTGACCTTGCGGTTCTAAATCGTAGGCTAATTGTGGCCTTTCGGTTTTCAACCAATAGGAAGGGTTGGAGATCATGTTTTTATTTATATTTTACTTGTGATCTCTTAAAATTCGTTTTGGTATCACTTGATTTTATTTAAAACGGATTTCAAACCATTTAGCAAAGTGAACTTTGATAATAATACTTGATGCTTCTCTTTGTTTTTTGGTTGGGTTAGCTTGCTAAGTAGCTATATTTTCTCTAAAATATTAGTGTAGCTTACTTGCAAGTTATAAGTATTTTAGGAAGGCTAATAACTAGAAAGAAAAAGGTAAGTTTGATAAATTATCATGAATAAGGTATAACTTCGATTAATTCAAAATCTTAGTATTATACATCAATGTTTAAGCTTAAATTATGTCTCTATACTCATGATTAGAATTGCATGTTAAACCCTTGAATTCTCATGAGTAGGTAGAATTTTAGTACTTAGACAAATTTCATTGAATGAAACTTGCTCTAGGTTGATGACCTTCTTTTAAGTCCAAACTAGTTAAACATGTTTAGAGATCTTATTCTTCAAATATTTCATATCTTAAGATCTATTGACTCATTTTGATATCATGATAACTCCTTTAAATCGAATCTTTATTATCTAGCATAGGTTAAGACTTTTAAATGAAACTTTGGATTGAACCTTTGTTATTTAGTATGTTAGCTTGCTAGTTGGTATATGATTTCATTATGATGCTAATGAAGTC
Organism: Canna indica; assembly: GCA_034359265.1. Classification (NCBI taxonomy): domain Eukaryota; kingdom Viridiplantae; phylum Streptophyta; class Magnoliopsida; order Zingiberales; family Cannaceae; genus Canna; species Canna indica. The sequence goes on from CP136891.1 coordinate 29,292,987, forward strand.
TACTTGCAAGTTGAGAAAATAGTAAATTTGGAAGGCTAAAGGAAAATGGAAAGAAAGTGAAAATTTTGGAATTTCTCAAGAAATGAGGTATGAGTTTCATTTTGGTAAAATTCTTGCATAACACCTCAATTCTCTTGATTAAATGATTTCTCTATGCTCATGAATGATCTTGCATGATAATTGATTGAAATATCATGAGTAGATAAAATTTTGATACTTAGGCAATTTCATGAAACCTTGTTTGAATGAAATTAGCTCTAGGTAGAATTTCATCTTAGAGACTTAAATAAAGTTAAAATTTGATAAATATGTTTGAGCTTACTCATGATTTAAATCCATGTGGTTAAAATTGAAAAATCATATGTAAATGGATAAAATGACAACTAGCTCACCTTAGGAGACTCAAAATTGAAAAAGTTTGACCTAAGTCAATAATTTGACTTAAAAATTTCTTTTCAAGCTCAAACTTCACAAACATATTTAGATTTACTCATGTTAGGTGTTCATGTGTCTATGTTTGAAAAACCATGAGTATAGGTTAAAGATTGATACTTAGCAATTTCATGTTAACATGCTTATTTTTAAATGAAATCATGCTAAGGTAAAATTTTGACCAAATAACATTATTTTTATTTCAAACTTGATAAACATGCTTTAAATGATTAGATCTTGATATCTGAAAAGGTTGAATGAAACTGAGAACTTTTGAAAAATAGCTAATATTTATGAAAATACCACTAGATTTTAGTTATTTTTAGAAAAATGCAGAAAATTGATTTTTCAATGATTCTTGAAACTGCATGTTCTTTGAAAAATCTAGTTTCTTCAGTAAAAAATTTAAAAATTTTCAGTAAGAATATGATTTGATATGAGTTTTTGAAATTTGATTTCAAAACTTTAAAGTATCGTTCTTTCCAAATGTTCATTTTTCAAATACTTTGATTTTTTGTCCAATGTTCGAATGAGACTTCAAGTATGATATTTTGATTTCACTTTTGGTATCGTTCGAATATTTTAGAGAGAAAAATTATTTCTAAAATAATTTTTGACTCATTGACCGATACTTGAAAATATCGATACTTGAGTTAGTATATGATTCCTAGTTTTTGACTTTTGTATTTCGATTATCTTTTAATGATATCATGTATTACTTAGTCTCTCATTCGATATGTTATTTTCGTCCCTTGGGTTGGTTGACTTCGTTTTCATGAAAACTAGTTTTCAAGTCACAACTTTGACCATAGTTAACTTTCCTAGCCCTTTTTGATTGATGTTAAAAGGGGGAGAAAAATATAGGTAAAAAGGAAAGAAAATATAAGAAAATCATGCATATAGATAGAGGGAATTCAATTATATAGATATGCATGTTGATAGAGGGAGAAATCCCATGTTTGATTTCCTTTGTGCTTGAATGATATATTTTCTTAAGGATGTTTGTCATCATAAAAAATTGGGAGATTTTGGCCTAAGGTTTTCTACCTTGGTCTTAATCTCAGTTTTAATGATAACAAACATGTAACTAATGTTTCATTAAGAAATATTTTCACGTTCCATATCGGTTAGTGCACCACGTCCCCGATCGAAAAAATCAAAGAAATCGGTAAGGACGCTCGTCGACGCTCGGGATTCTTCGGGAAGTTAAAGTTTAGGTCTAGGGTGTCTAATTTATGTTGTAAATTCTCATGATGATGAATAAGAATCCAAAAACTAAACCTGAACCCCAAAACATGAAAAACCAGCAAATTAGAAAATGACCATGGAATTCACTAAGCTTAGGGAGCTCCTTGGAGGGCTATATGACCTAGACATTTTCTTGACACAAAAAATGCCGGCAATTGTTCCTTGGGTAAAAACTAGATAACGAGGTATTTTAAAGGATTCTTTGGAAGTATTTAGCATACCCATATTTGACCTGGGAGATTAGAAAATTTCTATTTTCCGAAAATTTGTACTAGACCCCAAAAATATAATTTTAATTTTTTAGATATTTTTATTGAATCCAAATGGGGGGTAATCCTTATATAAAATTTATGTTTTAAATTTAACATTTATGGTTAGTCGATCGAATGACGCCCGAAATGGGCAGAAGCCATTCGGTCGGTCGATCGACGATCGACCGGACCTACGATCGGACGGCAGAAACGACTAGTTTTCTAGCTGTTGAGTTGGCTGTTTCATGCCAACTCTCCATGGCTTATAAATAGAAGCCTTAGCAAGCCTTCCACCCATCATCCAAGTTTCCATTGAGCCATATTTGATCATCTCTAAAGGATTTCTTGAGCCATCTCTTTGCAATCCCTAGTTTCCATGATAAAACCTTGATCTAGCCTTTGAACCTTCAAGATTCATCTTCTCAAGGCATCAAGAGGAATATAGAGCTTTTTTTGGAGCTAAGTATAGTTTGATTTGTTTATTGCTCCAATTGTTATTGTATTTTATTGGTTATTTTCATTGTATACCATTTGTGTAAACCTAGGTTGCTAGATTTGATTGAGTTGGTGGTTGCCTTGGTGTTAAGGCTTAAACCCACCATTGTAAACTTAGTTTACTAGGCTTATTTGAGTTGTCCCTTAGGTTGAGGTTGGAGAGTGCTTTCGGTAGGAAGGCGGGATACTTCCGGGTGTGGAAGTGCCTTCGGTTTTAGAGCGGAGACTTTCCGGTGTAAAGTTCTCTTTGTAAGAGAAACAATTAATCTAGTAAAGTTTAGTTTGGAAATTAATCCTAAGAGGGGTGCTTAGGTAGTGGAGTAGGCATTGGGGCCGAACCACTATAAATAATTGAGTTAGTATTGATACTTTGTGTATTGAATTGCTTCATATTTATTGCTTCCGTTTGCTATTAATATCGTGCTTAGCCTAACTAATCAAGAAACAATTAAAACCAAAATTAGACGATAAGATTAGTTAACACACTATTCACCCCCCCTCTAGTGTGGCCATTTCACCAATATTTGGTATCAGAGCGGGTCGTAGATTGAGATTTCACCATCTCATATTGTATCCGTCGGTGATATTATTTAGTAATTAGCAACGATCAGGAGAGGCTGTCTATGAAAAAGTGATGGTGCGCACTTGGCGTAAAAATAAAAACAAATCACTGACGGCTCATAGAGGGCCGCTTTGGCCATCGGTGATATGGTAAATAAAGATCTACGGTTTACCGGCGGCTGCCGAGCCGTCGGCGAAGAAGGTTTTTTATTTGCTTTTGCGTCCGACCCCTTCTCTTCCCATGCTTTCTTTCTACGCTCGAACCCTCGCCGTCTGACTTCGCCGCCTCTCGCTGCCCTCGAACCCTCGTACTCTGAACCCTTGCTGCCTATGGACTTTGCCCGACGCCCGACGCTCGACGCCTGCTCTGACGCCTGCTCTGCTTGATCGCCGCCGCCATCCACTGCTTCTCTGCTCGTCGATGCCTCCTCGCCATTCAGGTAATTCTTCTTCCCCCCCTCCGACCAATAGTGGTCAAAACCCTAGGTTTAGGCCACTATCGACCGGTTGTAGTGTAGGTTTTTTTTAAAATTTGTATTAAGTTAGATTAATTATTGATTAATTGTTGATTAATTATTGATTAGCTTAGGTTTTTTAATTGATTGATTAATTGTTTGGTTAATTTTTATATTAGTGTGAATTTTGATTATTTATTTTGTAGATTAATTGTTAGATATATTAATGTTAGATTAATTTTTTAGATTAATTTAGATTAATTTGTAGATAAATTTTGAATAATTAGTTAAAAGATTAGTTAGTACAGAATCGTCCATTGTGGACTCGCGGCCAAATCATCCACGGTGGACTCGCATCGGAATCGTTCACTTTGGACTCATGTCGGAATCGTCCACTTTGAACTCACGCAGAATCATCTACTGTGAACTTGCACCGGCATCCACAAATTTAGAAAATAATCAAGACGAGTTGATACGTTTTACGTACGCATCGACGAGTCAAGTTTTAATTTTGCAAAACCTTAGATCTGTTCGACGGTTGTATGTTCGTGTAAATGAAGTAAATGATCTTTTATATGACGTACAACCCTTGAATTATCCCTAATTGGACAATTTGGAAACATAGTTATTTATATTGCACTTACTTTATTTCTTTTAGTCATTTTTCATTTTTAAATTTTGGCTTGTATCTCCCTTGTTCTCCAATACGCGCCTAGACGATATGTGTATTCGGAGAACTGTAGGGAGATGCTATCAAAATTTAGAATGAAGTTAATGACTAAAAGAAATTCTAAGTGCAATATAAATAACATGAATCCCGAATGGAATAAGACCATCCCACCTAAAGACATTACCTAAAGATATTGCCAACTTTTTGACAGAACATGTCGGGCGATCGAAGTTGGATGTACGGACGAATTCATCGTGGAGCTATAACAGACGAATTTCGATTTAGGCGTAACTTACTTCTTAAATTTTGCCTACTCGAATAAAAAATTCCTTAGTGGTAATAAAATCCAATGTTTGTGCCGGAAATGTTCGAGTATAAGATTTTTGGATCGGGAAACTGTCACAATGCATCTGTATACAAAAGGATTCACACCAAGATATTTTGTATGTAATTATCACGGGGAGTCACGTCAAATCAAGATGTCGAGCAATCCTATTGTCCAACTCATGGTGAATCCTCTTCTGTGGTTGTTTCTTCTTCCAATCCACCTAATCCCTGAAGAACAATGATTCTGGATAGTCTTGGCGTACAATTCCATTTAAATGACAATGTTGAGTTAGTGACTGAGACGATACAACTACCAGATACTACGACAGTTGAAGTCACTGAAGAATAACTCACGATACAGATTGAATTACCGAATAAGGAGGCTGCATAATTTTACGAGATGTTGAAAGTTGCCGATGAACCTTTGTTATGAGAATTATCCTAAATATACAAGATTTTTGGCAATGACATAACTCCTGAACATTAAGTCCGATTGTAATATCAGTGATGTTGTGTTTGATCGGATTGTAGGCTTTATCAATGATATGCTACCTCTATACAATAAGTTTGAGCCAACTTTTTATAAGACAAAAAAGTTGATGAGGAAATTTGGGCTTGGGTACGAAAAGATACATGCCTGCCCAAATAACTGCATTTTATATTATAAAAAAAATGCACAGCTGGAGCATTTCCAGTGTCTGTGAATGCCGATTATTTTGTTAATGGATATAAATTTCACACACTTGAATATTCATCTACAAAGAAAACTATGAATGCTGGTGTTTGCGTCAAAGGGACAACATATGTTGAATGTGATGTTGACTTTTACATACTATTGGAAGAAGTCATAGAATTGCAATTTTTCGGATGGAAATCAGTTGCCATTTTTAAATGTCAGTGGTTCGATACAAGTGATAGGGGCATGAGAGTTCATCCAAAGTATAAACTTGTTGAGGTCAATTACAAATCAAAATTGGCTTCAAATGAGGCATTTATATTGACATCTCAAGCTGAACAAGTATATTATATGCAGTATCTGTCTCGTTAGAAAGATATGGCAGATTGACGTGTAGTCTGTAATACTAAAGCCAGAGGAAAAATTGATCCGGTAGTTGGAGAGAATGAACCAACATATGACTTTTATCAAGAAGAGGATCATGCCGAAGTGGAGCGAGTTAGTCCAATACTCGAGGATGATGATACATAGTTAGTTCAATTGGAAGTAGAATATGTTGATGACGACGATAATCGTCTTGAGGAAGGACAGAATGATGATGAGGGAGAAGAAGAAGAAAAATTTGAAGATTCCGATACAGAAGTACAAGAAGAAGAGTATTACACGGATGATGATAGTGACAATGACGAATAATTTGTAAATGTGCAGTATATATCTTCAATTATTAAATGTATATATTAATCTATTATATATATACTAATTATATTTATATTTGACAGCTATGGTTCGAGAAGTGTGTGCTCGAGGAGGCATTCCTCGTAGGACTACCCCCCGACGATTACCACTTGACACCCCTGTACCCACCATCCCCCCACCTTCGGCCACCATCCCGCCACCTAATCCAGCCACCATTCCCCCACCTAATCCAGCCACCATTCTCCCACCTGATCCATCCATCATTCCTTTAGTCGATCCAGGCCCGTCAACATCGAGACGTAGACGACGAGGGCCTAATAGAATTCTGCCTCCGCCAGCCGAGGGAGAGTCGCGCAGATTGGTTAGTTTGTGTGGTAGAAGGTAAGTAAATGCATTAATTATTCCTTATAATTTATTTATAATTCAGTATATCATAATATAGAACTGTAGTATATTTGGTGCAGGTTTGAGCAGGAGGACGTCCCACGCACGATAGCGGGGACGATTCGGAATTTTATGCACGGGACGTGGCCTACATGGTCTCACGTGCCCTGTGAGCATATGAATTTTTGATGGCGAGAGTTCTCGAAGTATATTGATTAAATTAATGTTAATGTTAAATATTGATTGGTAATAATAAATTTATTTTTTTGCAGGCTCATTATACATGGCCAGAGGATCAGACTCCTTTTGTGGAGAGTGCGTGGGAGCGCGTTGCCCATGCTCGCTATAACGGGCTGCTTTAGCAGGCCCGTAAGACCGTGATGAGATAGTTGGGGGCCACGTAGAGTAGGCAAACTCGGGGACACGCCCCCAAGTGGATTCCTGGACCTATGTGGGACCAGCTTGTTGAACGGTGGGACACACCTGAGTGGCAAGAGGTCTCCCGGACAGCTTTGAAAAACCGCATGTCTGGGGTGGGGATGGCACGGGGGCGCGCCACACTGGTCGCTCCGTGTCTTTTGCGGTGCATGAGCGTCGTATGGTATGTATAATTTTCTTACTTTTAATTAAAATATTATATATTCTGTATAATGATACTAATGTATTTATTTTCTAATGTAAGATGCAAGTTGCGGAGGATGGCACCGTCCAACGCCCCTCGCTGATGCAGGTTTTTGAGCGCACTCATTATCGACGACGAGGAGCGGGGGACTACGTCGATAACGGGGCCTCGATCATCATGGTAAGTATTTATGTCTATTTGATTTACACAATTTTTATTTATAGTATATATATATATATATATATATATATTATTTAAAGTATAAACGCGTGTAAGAGACCTACACAAGAACTGTGATCGAGTGTGGAGGCATGCCAGATGAGTTTGACGTGGGTGTATGGGTCGAGGCCGCAGGTGGCTGGGAGCACGGCTGTGTTTATGGCTTTGCAGACAGTGGCCATGCACGCGTCGTCTTAGGGCCACTTGGGGCACTGATGTGTTTAAATCAGCTACAGGCGCCGAGTGCCATCACTGATGTGTTTAAATCAGCGACAACACATGCACTATCGCTGATGATTACTTATGACGGTAGAGTTCGGCCGTCACAACTTATCTGAGACGCGCACATCAGTTGACGACATTTTGCCACAGTCTGCACCGTCCGTGATAGTCGTCACTGATGGTTCAGCCACGGCCTGAGTCGTCGGTGACAACGACAATTCTAATAGTGAATGGATCGATAACCAATGAGGTAATTATAAGACTCATTAGTATTGAATTTAACCCAATCAACAAGAGGTTTTTCCAATTTTGACTAAAAATTATGTCATCACAATCATTTCCCTCGTACATTTTCTTTTCCACTTGGTTAGTAGTTTGGATAAACATTTGAAAAGAAGAAGTTTTGACGTGTTTAAAAATAGCTTAATTTTGAAAATGCCATAGAGAATAAATGGTGATTAAATAGATCGCTTTTTGGATAAAGGTATACTTGCCGAAAAGACACCATCATTAAGCAATCCATAACCCAGTCATTGGAAACCGAACAAGTCCCCCACAAAATTGTTGCAAATCTTCTAAAGAGTTGTCGTACAAGACACAATTGGATGAAGGAATCACACAAAATTTGACCTAATCCTCTGTATCGGGCTATCAACTTGAACTCAAAATTTTACGAATAAATTAATTTCATATTTATTATCATCAAAATAAAAAATAAGACCTAGGAACAACCTTGGGCCAACAATCTTCCACTTTTTGATGATGACAAGCAAAACATGAAAAATAAACAATATGTGAGACTTGATGCATGCTCATTTGTGAGTTCTTGATAAAACCAATAAGAAACTAACATATGCTCCCTCTATTAATATGCATATCTAACTTATGACCCCCCTATCTATATGCATCATAAAACAAATATTACCAAGTATTTTTTTTTTCATTTTGACATCAATCAAAAAGGGTAAGAACACAAGGTACTATTAATGAGTTTATCATGAAAACTTCGAAATCCATAAAATCAAATATCATCTACCACTATAGTCTTCCCTACCAATGTGAGCCTATGTAAGGTAAATATCGATAAGTCACAAAGCCCCATTACAATTTTATCCGCATCCGCTAACTAAAAACTGCATCTGCACCGTATCTGATCCATATCCACAAGTAAAAACGGATATGAATATGAATATGAATTTAGAAAATTTATATCCGCGCGGATACGGATATGACTGTGGATCCACACCGTATCCGCACCGCCTATCCGCGTCTTTGAATTACTATTTTGCCTATATAAGTTATTAATATATATATAAGGGCTCTACGGTAATTTCATATTAAGATGAATTTTAAAATATATTATATACTTATTTTGGATCAATAAATTGATAATTTATTGATTTTTAAATTAAATATATTATTTTAATATTTTTATTAAATACAGTGTGGATATCCGCATTTGAAGCGGTGCGAATATGGATATCCATATTCATATCCGTAGCGGATACGGTGCAGATACAGAAGTGCAGATATGGGGTGCGGTGCGAATACGGATAATCCAGTGTTCGCATCGTATCCGATCCGTTGCCAGCCCCAATGATACTACGAAAATCAATTTTTCAAAGAGACATGCAATTTTTTTGAAAACTTAAACATGTGGAAGATTGTAAATTCCTAGTTGGATCCTTAAGTTGCTAAAACTTTTGTCATGCCCCAACTCAGGATCACGTGACCGACCAGGGTATACATGCTTATACCCCGCAGCCTAAACTATGCACATGCCAACTCAACAATAACACACAGCGAAAAGAAATAAACAAGTTTTATTTCAAATGGAAAATCATACAACACTCATTATAAGTAAGATTAGCAAAAGTACAAAGTGCAGAATAATAAATCAAGTCCAATAGACCACCAATAATGAAATCCGAAATAAATGACATAAACGTCCCCAAGGGACTACAACTCTGAAATGCCAAAACACAGTGCATGACAAACTACTACAAACTCGACTACGACCCCTAACTAGGACTGCTATGAGATCTATGTAGCTCATCTGGCCTAAGCCTATCGTGCCCTAAGGCAACAACACATACTAGGATAATCGGGAAGGCCCTCCGAACTTATCCTAGTATAAAGAAACTCGGGAGCAATCGAGAAGGCCCTTCGAATTTGCTTCACGAGACGCGAAGGAACAATCAGGAATTGTCCATCCGAACTTGTCCCTTTAAGATATCACTGGAGTAATCAAGTAGGCCCTCCGAACTTACACCTTTAAAATATCAAAGAAATAATCGGGTAGGCCCTCCGAACTAATTCCTTTTTAAAAAACACCCCGGGGATAATCAGATAGGCCCTCCGAATTTATCCCACGAGGCTAAATCGGAACAATCGGGATTTGCCCATTCGAACTTGTTCCACATATTGGGAATTAGCCATCCAACCTAGGGGTGACAATTCGGGCCAGGTCGGTGTTATTGGGCAGGGCTGGCCCAAAATTTTTGTGTGCATGGCCCGGCCCGACTGGATAAAAATTCGGGTCTGGAATCTTCGGCCCCGCCCAGCACGAAATATTAACGGGCCGGCACGGCCCGTTAGCCCGATAATACAAAGATGAAAATGGAGTTATCAGTCCTAAATAGTTTATCGGGCCAAAATCGTGCCATCGGGCCAAAATCCTGCCAAGATAATTGGGTTATCAGGCCCGTATCGGGCTATCAAGCCCACATCGGGCCATCGGGCTAATTCGAGCTCGGTAGCCCGATATTTTCGATAATGCTCAGATTCTTATCGGGCTATCGGGTCGGGCCGGGCCTAAACCGCCTAGTCCGGCCCGATAACGGCCCGAGCACGATAAGAACCGACCTGAACCCGATATTTTTTCGGGCTATCGGGCCGGCCGATATTTTGCCAGCTCTAATCCAACCTCCCGGGCCTAGCCCGCAATCTGGCTCCTCAACGAGCCTCTCCGCCATTCATAAAGATATGACGCAAAACGACCTAAGTCAAGTCTCTCCTACGGTGTCTTTGGGGTGTCAACCTTATTGGGAAGCGTCTTAACACTCCAATACCCGACCCGAACTCCTAGACCCGTAATGTCATAAACCCATGAGGTTTTATTTCATGAATAACTTTATTTATTGGTTCATAACAGATTATGCTGACCCCTTGCTCAATTTTAATTATGCAATTAAAATTTAGATCACCAAGATTAGGATTTTGTTATAGCTTACTGTTGTTCCCGAAACTAATGTATTTAAGCCAAATCTGATCTCCAGAGTGTATCCTATATTTCCAAACTATATTTTCTGGTCAAAACGATAGGTTACATGATAATGTTCAGTAAACTATATACACCACAACAAACATATCAAAAATAACACAGATTCATCATCATAGCATGAAATTCTAGCAACATTGAATTTTCAGCATATCTTGAAAATAAATCTGAAAATTCATAGAAATTAACTCCCACCATTTCTATCACACCAGATTCATAATCATTAAAATAAATCCTACAAAAACCATATTTAATATGCAAGAACAACAAGCATCACAACCCTCTTTACCTAAGAACCAACCTTTATACTCAAGAATTTATTTCAGGAAACCTCATGCCTTCAAGATCAAACCCATCGTTGAAACACATGATATATTTTCAAAAATCACAGATTTAATATCAAGCATGCATTTAAATTATAAGCATCAAGATGGATGAACAAATTGAAATCATAGAATGCAAGAAAAATCTACACCCTTCTCATCGGCAATTCATTGAACACTTGGAGGGGACCCCTTTTCTCCACCTTGGCCGAGCACCCCTGGGGAAATCCTAGGGCTGCCGAGCCTCATAGGGGAAGGTTTAGGGCCTCCTCAAACACGGCACACAAAAGATTAACGATAATTCGAGAGATCATCGGAAAACAAATCAAAATCATCCTAGTCTTCAAGAACGGCTTAGAGAACTCGAAGAAACCCAAGAAGGAGGGGTAAAACCACTCACTCGAATATGACGAATGATGAGAGGATAAATCCCGGACAACGACCATCGAGATCGGCTTCAAAAGATGGCGGTTCAACTCAAGAAGGGAAAGAGGTGGCGGCGGCTCCTCCTCAAGCTGCCGGCTTGAAGAGAGAGAAAGATAGGGAAAGAGAGGGGCTGGCTCGACGGCTCCTCTCGGTTCGGCTCCAAAGGGATGGAAGAAGGAGAGGGGCGGTTGGCTGGCTGGCGGCTCCTCTTCTTTATGCAAGCAAAAATTTCTGTAACTCATATTCCTACTTACCCAAGCTCGCAAGCTCGCACCGGACCATGAGTCGACTCAGCTCGACCTTGAACTAGTCCGCTAGGCTGGCCAACACACATAATAAATGGAAATTAGAATTAATATCTAGGATATTACAATCCACCCTCCTTAAAGAAAATTCGTCCTCGAATTTCGGAAAAAGAAAATTAAGGACTCACCAAATCATCAAACAATGAAGGATAACACTTCCTCATATCTTGCTCCACTTCCCAAGTGGCCTCCTGCCAGGAATGGTGCTTCCACCTGACCTTAACTAAGGGAATCTCCTTGGACCTTAATTTTTTGATCTGCCAGTCTAGCACCTCAACTGGCCGCTCCTCATAGGAAACTGCTGAATCCACCTCCACTGCGGTAGGCTCAATCACATGAGACTCATCCCGAATGTACTTCTTCAGCATTGATATATGGAACACTGGATGTACTCGGTCCATACTAGGAGGTAAGACCAACTCATAGGCCACAGCTCCCCTCTGCCTGAGAATAGGAAACAACCCAATGAACCTAGGGCTTAGCTTTTCTTTTTAACCAAATCTCACCACCCCTTTCATAGGGGACACCTTGAGGAACACCATGTCCCCCTCAGCAAACTCTACTTCCCTGCCCTTTCCATCCACATACATCTTATGATGACTCTGAGCTGCCAACAGTCTCTCCCTAATTAGCTTCACCTTTTCTACTGCCTCCTCCACCAGGTCAGGTCCCATCATGAGGGAATCCCCTGCCTCAAACCAGCCTATGGGCGACCTGCATCTTCGCCCATACAATGCCTCAAATGGGGCCATCCCGATGAGGCAAACTCAATTAGGGCTAAGTGCCTTTCCCAACTGCCCTTTAAATCTAGGACACATGCTCTCAGCATATCGTCCAACGTCTGAATAGTTCGATGATTCGATCCAAGAACAACATCTCATACTGCTGGCTGAAAAGATCATCCTGACTGGTATAAAATGCGAAGTCTTGGTTAGATGATCCACCACTACCCAGATAGAATCATTGTCGTTCCCAGACTTTGGCAACCTTGTCATAAAATCCATGGTTATCTTCTCTAATTTCCACTCTGGTACTTCTTGGTTCTGGAGCAACCCTGTCGGCTTCAAATGCTCAGCCTTAACCTGCTGACACACCAGACACTTAGACATGAACTCGGCCACTTCTATTATCATTCCTTTCCACCAATAATTCTGCCTTAGGTCATGGTACATCTTCGTGGTTCCCGGATGCATAGTGTATATGGACCGATGAGCCATCTCTAGCACTTGCCGGCGAATCTCGACCATATTTGGCACCACTATCCTGTTCTCAAACCTCATAACGCCCTTCAAGTCAATATTGAAACCATTATCGGCATCACCTCTCCTGGCCAGATCCTTAGTGAGAGCACAGAAAACATCCTCCTCCTGCGCTGCTCGCAACATATCAATTAACGTGGACTGCACCCTCAGGTGAGCCACCAGTGCACCAAAAGCTAACACTGTCAAGACTGCCCCGCCATCCAAAGATATGGCCAAATCTTGAGTCAACGGCCTCCTCTGGACTGCCAAATGCGCCAGACTGCCCATAGACTTTCTGCTCAAAGCATCAGCTACCACATTAGCCTTCCTCGCATAGTACATGATCGTGCAGTCATAGTCCATCAAAAGCTCAAGCCATCTTCTCTACCTCAAGTTCAACTCCTTTTGGGTGAGCAAATACTGGAGGCTCTTAAGATCAGTGTATATCTCACAAGCCTCGCCATAAAGGTAGTGACGCCATAGCTTCAATGCGAACACCACTGCTGCCAGCTCAAGATCATGAGTTGGATAATTCTTCTCATGAACCTTTAACTGCCTGGAGGCATAAGCTATTATCCTGTCATTCTGCATCAACACACAACCTAAGCCGACCCGGGAGGCATCACAGTAAACAACAAATCCTCCCGAGCCCGAGGGTACTGCTAGAACTGGTGCTGACGCCAAGAGGTCCTTGAGCTTTAGAAATCTCTCCTCGCACTTACTGTCCCATTCGAACTTGATCTTCTTCTGAGTTAGGCGGCTCAACGGCGTTGCAATACTGGAAAAATTCTCCACAAATTTTTTGTAATAGCCTACCAACCCCAGGAAACTACGGATCTCAGTGATATTAGTCGGCCTCTTCCAATTTTGAACTGCTTCTATCTTTGCGGGGTCCACCTTTACCCCTTTCCTGGACACCACATGGACAATGAACCCCACACTCTCCAGCCAGAACTCGCACTTGGAGAATTTGGCATACAAGCGGTTCTCCCGGAGAGTCTCTAGAACCACCTGCAAGTGCTCAGCATGCTCCTCCCTACTCCTGTAATATATCAAGATATCATCAATGAACACTATCATAAATTTATCCAGGTATTCCCTCAACACCTGGTTCATTAGGTCAATAAATACTGCAGGTGCATTAGTCAGCCCGAAGGACATCACCAGGAATTCAAAGTGCCCATACCTCGACCTGAAAGCAGACTTAGGGACGTCACTGTCCCGGATCCTCAACTGATGATACCCTGAGCGCAGGTCAATCTTGGAGAACCACTGAGCCCCTTGAAGCTGATCAAATAAGTCATCGATCTTGGGCAGCGAGTATCAATTCTTGACTGTCACCTAATTAACCTGTCGAAAATCAATGCACATCTGCATGAACCTATATTTCTTTTTCACAAATAGCACTAGAGCACCCCAAGGCGAAACACTAGGGCGAATGAAGCCCAACTCAAGTAGCTCCTGCAACTGGGACTTCAACTCCCTCAATTCAGTTGGTGCCATCCGATACGATGGAATGAAGATCGGCTTCATCCCTGGCTGCAAGTCAATGCAGAACTCGATCTCTCTTTTTGGAGGCAACCCTGGCAACTCCTCTGGGAACACATCAGAGAACCCGCATACCACAGACGTTCCTCCGATGTCACTAGCCACACCTCCGTCTCCCTCTGCCACAGACACAAAGGCCAAGAAGGACTAACATCCATCCAGAAGTAGCTTCCGAGCCTTGAGAGCTGAAATTGCCATCAACGGCTCTCCCCTTCCCTCACCTTGGAAGATAAACTGGGGTAATCCGGGTTTACTGAAGGTCACAGTCTTAGCCCTACAATCAACTGAGGCGAAATGGTCTGCCAACAAGTCCATGCCCAAAATAACATCAAGCTCCAGCATCGGCAGGAGTGTCAATTCGGCCACCAACGCATGCCCACAAATGACAACCTCGCAGCCCCGTAAGACTATCTCTACCATCACAGAAATGCCCGTAGGCGTAGACACCACAAGAGGCAAATCAAGCACAGAAGGTTTCCCTAACAACTTAGCAGCAAATAAAGCAGACACAAAAGAGTGCGTAGCACCCGGATCAAACAAGACATATGCAATAGCAGAACTAATAGTAAGGTTACCTGACACTACTGCCCTAGACGCCTCAGTGCCCTCTTGGTTCATAGCAAACACTCGTGCAGCAGGCCTCTCTGAACCACCAGCTCGCTGACCTCCTCCCTGAGTCTGACCCCTCTGAGCTACGGAATCCACTGACATTGGTGCCTTTCCTCTAGTCTGATCAGGCTGCTGACTGCCCTTGCTAGGACAATCATTTTTGTAATGCCCAGTCTGCCAACAACTGAAATATACCTCTGATCGTCCCCAGCAAGCCCCCCAGTGCCTCTTGTGACATTGATTACACTGCTGCGGCCCAGATCTCCACCGTGAACCTTTAGATGACGCCCCTGGTCCTGAACCCATGTGACCTCTAGAACTATTATGACCTCCACCCGGCGGTGGATCTGCTGACTTGAAAGTCCCCTCTGAGTGAGCTGGCCGACCCTCCGAAGGCTGGGGCCGAAACTTTTTTTTCTGGGGACCATCATGCCTGTTTGTCGGTACCAGTGCCTCCTTTTAGAGCGCCTCATTTATAACCCGAGCAAAGGTAGTGTCATATGTGTAATGGATCAGTTTGGCGATCTGCGGTCTCAACCCCTCGACAAACACTTCTTGATCCTGGCGGTCTCTGTGGCTATCAAGGTGGGATGGTACTTCGAGAGTCGAGTGAACTCCATCTCATAATTTGTCATCGACATACTACCCATCTGACGCAATAGCTCGAACTCTTTCGTACGCCTGTCCCGGACGCTCATCGGCAGTTACTTCTCCACCATAGCAGCTCTAAACTCCTCCTAGGTAGGGGGTGGTGCATCTGCTGCTCTGCGCTCCCTTCAGGTGTGAAGCTAATCCTTGGCTGGACCTATCAGCTGTAGCCCAATCAGTCGAGCGGTCATCTTAGAAGAACAACCAAGCTCCATTCACAACTCATAGCAATCTCCTAGGAAACTGGTGACGTCCACCCGTTGATCTGTCCCTGTATACTTCGGTGGCTTGAATGCAACAAAATCTGCATATGAAGGTGCTCTGGGGGCTCTGACCACCGGTGCTACTGGCTGGACCACCTCTGGTGCTGCGGGTACTCCCACGACCCCAGCCCCGGCCTCGGCCTTGACCTCGATGCTCAGTAGAGTTGCTGTCACTACCGCTCCTTGCGGCATCAAAAGTCTCCATCGATCTGGAATCACTAGAAAGAAAATATCAAAATTCAAATAATTTAATTCACCCTAAGTCGTTAAGTAATTAAATCACAAGTCGCGCTGAGGTGCAGACTTAGCCCATTGATCTCATAACATACCACTACCGTATACTAACACACTAGCAATGCCCTATATGGTGACAACTCTAGGTCATAGTCAGACCGAACCACATGCTCTGATACCATATTGTCATGCCCCAACTCAAGGTTATGTGACCGGCTAGGGTATACGTGCCTATACCCCGCAGCCTAAACTATACACATGCCAACTCAACAATAAAACATAGCGAAAAGAAAGAAATAAGTTTTATTTCAAATGGAAAACCATACATAATTCATTATAAGTAAGATTAGCAAAAGTACAAAGTGCGGAATAATAAATCAAGTCCAATAGACCACCAATAATGAAATTCAAAATAAATAACATAAACGTCCCCAAGGGACTACAACACCGAAATGCCAAAACACAGTGCATGACAAACTACAACAGACTCGACTACGACCCCTAACTAGGACTGCTATGACATCAATGTAGCTCCTCTGTCCTCCGGCCGCACCAAGTGCTCCAGCCCACCTCACCGATCAGGCTCTGCAAAATAAAACAACGACAAAGGGTGAGTTCAAAGAACTCAGTGAGCGGTTCTACCAACCCCCATGAAAAACCAAACACAAATATGATGCAATAAGCAAAACTCTTGACTCAAGCAGGAAATGTCACAAGGGGGTGAACAGCTAACAGGCTATCTGGCCACCACCTGCCCGAAGGCATCCAACACCCAAACGGTGAAGATCAATATGCCTAAGCCTACCGTTCCCTAAGGCAACAACACATACTAGGATAATCGGGAAGGCCCTCCGAACTTATCCTAGTATAAAGAAACTCGGAAGCAATCGGGAAGGCCCTCCGAACTTGCTCCACGAGACGCGAAGGAACAATCGGAAATCGCCCATCCGAACTTGCCCTTTAAGATATCATAGGAGTAATCGGGTAGGCCCTCCGAACTTACCCCTTTAAGATGTCACACCCCAATTTAGGGTCGTGTGACCGGCCAGGGTCTATGACCTACCATGAAGCCTACTACATTCACCGACTAACAGAAACACATAATGAAAACAATGATGCAACTTTATTCAAATCTTTAAAGAAGGTTCACAATTTTTGCTTTAAAACATGAAGAGTTTTGAAACATCAATCACCATAGAAAAACAACTCATGTTTAAAACTGAGTACATGTTTTCAAATAAACATTCTGAGTGTATGAAAAGAACAACTGCCCTAGACCTCTAGACTAAGACTAGTGGACGATGCTACGAGATCTACGCCACCGCCTGCCTCCAGCTGCACCATGACTCCAAGCCTCCTCTCACTGATCGGGCTCTGCAAAACAAGGAAATAAATCGTGAGTCCACATGGGACTCAGTGAGCGGTTCTTCCGAACCACCACATAAATCCCCAATAATCATTAGTAATTATATAAGGCAATAAAACATATAGCTAGGGATATACTTTGCTTCTGGTATGACCACCGACCCAAAGGTCGTCCTGTATAGGCCATACATCCATGAAACCAACCATAACTGCCTAACTAAATCATATGACCCCCGACCCTTAGGGCCTACTCATGATCTTGTGGTTCGGCTACAACCAACCCTACCACCCAAAATAGTAACACACTGGCTATTCGGCCATATAGCACATTAGTGTATCAATGTAAAATCCCAGGCTGTCGACTAGGATGGTCTGCTAGTCTTCGAACACCGTCTGGGGTAAGGATAGCTAGTCCCACCCAACTGGGGTCTAACACCTAGCGGGCTCGCTGGTGCAATCTCAAGACCCAATCACCGGCCGAGTCAAGCATTAGTCATTTCGACTATCCATGCTTCTCGGCTGACCATCACAATCACATCACACAAACGAGTGTCCTAGAGTTTCCTTGTTTAAAATCTCGGGCATCCGCCCGTGTTCAGCCCTTTATTTCTGGGTCGAAACATGCGTGCACTATTGCTCGCTAATTATTTCTTAGGTGTGAAACCTAACTAGTCTACCTTTGAGTTTCCATAAATAGCACACACCTCAAATTTTTCATGTTAATCATCTAGCGTCATATACTATCCTTGCTAATGTGAAATACATATCATAAACTTGAAAATGTACCCAATAACAAAACGGGATAGCATATAAGCTATAAATGAATTTCTTCACGTCACATACTATGTATAGCCACATGATTCAATAATAAAGAATTTAATTTCTGCATTAGACCATAAACTCAGCAAGAGATTAAATTATCTAACATGGTAGTAATATCACAAATTTTCAAAATTTAAATAGGGAAGATCTAAGATGGTTACTATTATACCATTCTACTAATTACTTGCACCAATGTAGTAGCCTTCCTAGGTTAGAGTCTTACCTAATGTCATCACGTTTCTAATTGCAGCACTAATAGACCATAACAGCTTGTAAACAATAATTTCAGCAATTAAGTAAATATTTACAGCAAGTAATTATTTAATCTCAGCATATAAAAAGAAAATTTCAGCAACATGAACATGTAGAAAGTATTCTAATACATCTCAAAGCGGGAAACAATTTACCATTAAAGCACATCAATTATCTTTTAAACTTCATCAATTCGCTGCTTAATTTCAGCACGTTAAACTGAATCACAGCAAGATCAAGTTAAGGTAGAAACCAAAATGTAGGTGTTCTACACAAGATAATAGCCTATAAACAAAATATTCTTCTACCCTTACATGATGATCACTTGAGAAATTTACTTCCAAAAACTCAAACCCTCTTCCATGACGATCAAGTTAAGGTAGAACCCTAACTCAAGGGCTTTCATCAATCGGCCGGCCCTAGGGGTTAGGAAGATGAGTACTCTTCCATGTTATAAGTTTTCTTGATCTATATGCACATATAACATATACAAAGATTCAAATCTACACGATTAAATCACACGAGAACTTTGGGGAAAAATTCAAAACCACAAGGGTTCGGCTAGGACCTTCCCTCAAGTCCTAGGTTCTACCACTCACCTTGATCAAGGAGGAAGAAGAGGTGGATGTATGCGATCTTGATCCTTCCGGCAGCGACACGACTTCCGACGCCGACCCACGCTCCTCTCCTCCTCTCCCTCTTGCTCGGCTGTGTGCGGCTCAATGATGAGCCGCCCATCTTGTAGATGAGGATTTTATTCCCTCATCTACAATGACTTTTATGCCCCCCTAACTTAACTTAGTTCTCACTCAACTCAGCCCGCGTCCGGTTCAGGCTCCGGTTCTATCCGCATGCACGAGTCGAACTCGACTCCAATGAGACATTTAATGCATAATAAGGAAATATTCACCTAACCCATTTAAACTTCATAAGCCGAGTTATACCTTCAACTCGAGGCGATTCCATGGTTCGACTCGACTAACTCCTGATCCGGTGCGCTGCACCAAAAAAATTGATTTTTATATTAGGCAATTTTTCGAGTCTTACATAAGATATCACAAGAATAATCGGGTAGGCCCTCCAAACTTATTCCTTAAAAAAAACACCTCGGGGATAATCGGGTAGGCCCTCCAAACTTATCCCACGAGGTCAAACCGGAATAATCGGGATTTGCTCATCCGAACTTGTTCCACAGGTTGGGAATTAGACATCCAACCTCCTGAGCCTAGCCCATAATCCAGCTCCTCAACGAGCCTCTCCGCCATTCATAAAGATATGACGCAATATGACCTAAGTCAAGTCTCTCCTACGGTGTCTTAGGGGTGTCAACCTTATTAGGAAGCGTCTTAACACTCTAATACCCGACCCCAACTCATGGACCCGTAATGTCATAAACCCGTGAGATTTTATTTCATGCATAACTTTATTTGTTGGTTCATAACAGATTATGCTGGCCTCTTGCTACATAATTAAAATTGAAATCACCAAGATTAGGGTTTTGTTTAGGAATTTATTATAGCTTATTGTTGCACCCGAAACTGATGTATCTAACCCGAATCTAGTCTCTAGAGTGTGCCCTTTGTTTCCAAACTATATTTTCTGATCAAAATGATAGGTTACACGACTATGTTCAGTAAACTAAATACACCACAATAAACATTTCAAAAACAACACAGATTCATCATCACGTCATGAAATTCCAGCAATATTGAATTTTCAGCATATCTTGAAAATAAATTCAAAAATTCACAGAAATTAACTCCCACCATTTCCATCACACCAGATTCATAATCATTAAAATAAATCTTATAAAAACCATATTTAATATGCAAGAACAACAAGCATCACAACCCTCTTTACCCAAGAACCAACCTTTATACTCAAGAATTTATTTCAAGAAACCTCATCCCTTCAAGATCAAACCCATCTTTGAAACAGATGATATATTTTCAAACATCACAGATTTAATATCAAGTATGCATTTAAATTATAAGCATCAAGATGGATGAACAAATTGAAATCATAGAAGGCAAGAAAAATCTACACCCTTCACTTAGGCAATTCATCGAATACTTGGAGGGCACCCCCTTTCTCCACCTTGGCCGAGCACCCCTAGGGTCATCCTAGGGCTGCCGAGCCCCATAGGGAAGGTTTAGGGCCTTCTCTAACACAACACACAAAATATCAACGATAATTCGAGAGATCATCGAAAAATAAATCAAAATCATCATAGCCTTCAAGAATGGCTTCAAGAACTCGAAGAAACCCGAGAAGGAGGGGTAAAACCACTCACCCGAATAGAAAGAATGATGAGAGGAGAAATCCTGGACAACGACCCTCGAAATCGGCTTCAAAAGATGGCGGCTCGACTCAAGAAGGGAAAGAGGGGGGGGGCGGCTCCTCTAGCCGCCGACTAGAAGAGAGAGGAAGAGAGGGGAAGAGAGGGGCTGGCTCGGCGTCTCCTCTTGGCTCTGCTCGAAAGGGAAGGAAGGAGGAGAAGGGCGGCTGGCTGGCTGGCGGTTCCTCTTCTTCAATTAGCTTGTGCGGCTCCAATGGGGAGCCGCAAGCCAAGGGGAGGGGTTTTTATACTCCTTCCTCAATTCTAACTCCACTAAACCCTTTATCAAACCCGCATCCACCTTAAGCCGAACCTGAACCCGCTAACTTAATTAATCATATTCTAATCCCATGCTAAATTACAAGAAACCAACATACGCACATCCACTTGCAACATAATTAAACAATCATGCATACACCACATAGAATTAAATAAATTTATCTATGCAAGCAAAAATTTCTATAACTCATATTCCTACTTACTCGAGCTCGCAAGCTCGCACCGGACCATGAGTCGACTCGGCTCGACCTCGAACTAGTCCGCTAGGTTGGCCAACACACACAATAAATGGAAATTAGAATTAATATCTAGGATATTACAAATTTCATCATTCAAGGGTTTAGTAAATATGTCCGCAAATTGTTTGTTGGTGGGCACAAATTCTACAGAGATATTACCCTTAGCTACATTGTCTAAGAAAGTGATGCCTTAGGTCTCTGTGTTTAGTCCTAGAGTGTAATACCAGAGTTTTAGTTAAGTTAATTGCACTAGTGTTATCAGAATGAATGGGTATGCATGAATAGCTACGTCCATAATCCATAAGGATTTGTTTCATCCAGAGGACTTGTGCACAACAACTAGCCGTGGCGATGTATTCTGCTTCGGTAGTTGAAAGTACAATTGAGTTTTATTTCTTAGAAAACCAAGAAACAAGACTCATCCCTAGGAATTGACAACACCCAACAGTGCTTTTTCTATCTACTTTACAACTGGTAAAATCGGCATCGTAAAAACTAATCAATTCAAAAGATGCATCATTAGGGTACCCTAAACCTAACTCAATTGTACCTTTTAGATATCTCAATATGCGTTTGATCGCACTTAAATGAGACATCTTGGGGCAAGATTGAAACCTAATACATGCACATACACTAAACATGATATCCGGTCTACTTGCGGTTAAGTAAAGGATACTACCATTCATACCTCAGTATCGCTTTTCATCTACCTTTACACTGTCTTCATCTTTATCAAGCTTGATGGATGTGCTCATTGGAATTGAAGCAATCTTGGCTTCGTTCATCCTAAATCTTTTGATAAGCTAATTGGTGTACTTTGCTTGATTGATGAAGATGCATTTGTTGGTTTGCTTGGTTTGGAGTCCAAGCATGAAGGAGAGTTCTCCTATCATGCTCATCGCAAACTTCTCTTGCATACATTTGGCAAACCACTCACATAACAATTCATTAGTAGCACCAAACAATTATGTCATCCACATAAATTTGCACAAGTAGGATATCATTTTTAATGAAAAGAGACACATTGACTTTTCCAACGCTAGTCTTGTTCAATCAAAAAGTTGGAAAGCCTTTCATACGAAGCCCTAGGGCTTTGTTTTAAACCATACAAAGTCTTTTTAAGTTTAAAAACATGATTTGGAAATTCAAAGTTTTCGAAACTGAGGGGTTGTTCAACATACACTACTAAAAAATGGTTTTTTGCAACGGCTCATTTGCGACGGCATTGTATGCGGTCGCAGATGCGACGGTTCTACGACCGCCATCCATTGGGGTCGCGGAGTGGCCAGTTTGGCGACGACACTACGATCACCACAAAGTGCCGTCGCAACATAGCGACGGTTAGCGTCCGCCCTCAAGTGCAGTCGCAACATAGCGACGGTTTGGCGATTGCATTTTTGCGATGATTGGGGCGATTGCCGAGCCGTCAGAGTTAATTAGTAATACTTAACACCCATTCACGCCCAAATCTCAGTCTCGCGCTCTATCTCTCGATCTCGCTCTCTCGCGTCGACACCAACGCCAACGCCGACTCTCTCTCTCTCTGGCCAAAGCCCTAGCCACCAGCTACGATTTCGATTGGGATTATAGGGGAGGGCTGCGGCAGGCGGTGCTTGTCGTCGACTTGTGCAGGGTTTAAGGTTTAGCAGTTTATCCTGGAAATGCTAAACCCTAAATCCATGCTAAACCCTAAACGCTGAATCCATTTTATCATGAGAAGACAACTTGTTTACATTTTGTTGTTCTAAAACAATATGCTCTTTTGGCACATCAAGATTTATAGTAGTATTCGTGTGACTAGAGATATCTTCCGTTACTCTTGTTATCATTTTTTCTAATTTCTTAATTCACAGAGAGATCAAGGTTGCACATTTCATAGTTGCGCAGGTTTAAAAACTTTCCATACTTGTGCATTTTTTTTAAATTTCTTAATTCATAAAGAGATCGTTTTTAGGTATGGTAATTTACCGCTACTATCCAATTCTTCTTCATCTCATCATGTATCTCTCATCCTGTATCTTTCCATCTATCAATGCAAATGATCCCAGGGAATAAGCATCCTTTTTCATAAGACTTTGATTTTTCAATTATAAAAAAATAATGGAGGAAATAGAGAAAATATCAATGATAGTAGAAGAGGAATGGGGAAATAATTTAGATTATGACATTCTAGGAAAAAGAAAAATAAGAGAGACGACAAATAAAGGTTGACAAAAATTAGGGAGATGAAAGTATTTATGAATAACAACAATGTTGTTACTTTGAAAGCTAAGGAATAACTTTAAAGTATCATTTATTGAAGTATAAAATTGGCAGACCTTCTGGAAAAGTCAGTAGTATGCTTGAAAGAGAGTAGAATGATATGTTATCTATTCTAGGCTTTATAGTGCATAATGAACTAGAAATATTTTATTCAAGTTTAAATTTTATTTGAAAAATTGGATCTTTTCACTGTGATGTTTAGTTCTGAAAACATCTTCTTCTTATGTTTGTTTGTTAGTGTCGTGCTTTCTTTCCTTTGATTGTATGTTTTTTTAATATTGTTTTTGTTATGATGTTTATTTCTAGAGTTACTTATGACAAGCAACACTTTTTTGATTCTTTGATGCACTAGTCCTCTTTGATCTGATGCATTGTTGCAATTACATGTCTTTCATAAAGCTCATTTCAAGTACTAGAATTTATTGGGGAGTATAGGAATCTCAAAAGATGTAAAATTAGTCCAATAAAAAACATAAACAATAATTTGGATCTACTTAACTATGATGCTGCTATAATAATTCAATATTTTTATTATAGCTTGTTAGCAGATCCATACATCTTAGAGTAGTCAATTAATATCCAATGAAGATCCATGTTAAAAAATTACTTTTAACATTTGCACTTTTAGCTACAAATATTTAGTTTGAACTAAAAAAATTATCAGATATAAGATATACTTCACTTACTGTTAACTATAATATAATGGTTGATTAACCAACATTAATTACAAACCTATAGATTTTTTTTTTTTTCTAAGTCATCCCAATTTTTTACTTGTAGAAAAACACATTTCATAAAAGACCAGTCTTTATATATGTTTACATTGGGGCTAAAGTTTTATTAGATTGGTCCCAATAATACCAACCATTTCAATCATAACATTGCCACTCTTTTAATCTTTCTATTGCTAAATATACTAATAACATGACATAGTAACTGTAAAAATGACCAGTTGAAGCATTGAAAGATATCTAGTCACATAACACAATAACTCTAATTAGCTATATTAGACAAGTGCCAACCTATATATACACAGCTGAAAGTTCACCTAAATATTGGGCTTCTCTGATAGGTTGGAATGATCTATAAAAGCCCTAGATCCATGCATTGGATAAACAAGATTCAACCTTTGATGGAATCCTACAAAGCCAAATAGGTAATTAAAGACTAAGCAATACCATCATTAACTACTTGCATCACAAATTAACTTGATGTTGAAGGTAGTTTTTAGGCCAAATATCATTGTAGAAAAAGTTGTAGTTGATTTATTCATTTCAAATTTTCAACTGATAGGCTGAATCAGGAATTTTTGTTGCCTACTCTAAGATGCATGGATCTGCTCAAATAATCCAAGTCAAGGACTAAGTTTGGGATTGACTACTCAAATAATCCATGCATCTTAGATCTGCTATAATAATTCAAATAATCATGATGCAAACTCTATTATAGCTTGTTTCAAGATAAATCAGATTTTTTATTTACTATTTTCCAATAGAGGTTTTGTCCTGGTCACATTAAGAGTAGTATGCTTAATTTTAATAATCCATGCATCACTGAGAGTAGTATGCTTTTAATAATATATATTCTATTTAAATATACTTGGATCATATTTACAATACTACTAGTGCTTTGGGTTTTTTTTCTTGCTATTACATAATTCTAGTAGTATGCTTAATTTTAAATTTTTTTTGATGTCTCTTCAAGTCTTTTGATATGGATCTATCACTCTATAATGGAAAAAGCAGGTTGAGTGAAAGCTGAGAGCATTAAAGTAGAAGCTACTTTGGTGGACCTGAACAACTGCAAAACACTATCAATATTTGTGATATTTTATTTGGCACTTTATCGTAGAGGTAAAAACTTCTACACCGAATTGTCTCAGTTTATTTTGAAAAAAATTATTTGTTGAGGCACTAATAGATAGTATTATTCTGTTTACGTGAATGTTGAGGCACTAGATATAAATTTAATTTGTATACAAATTTTTTGTTTCAGTTTATTTTGAAAAGATATAAACTGAAAATTGGTTGAATTGATTAAAGAGATGATAATTTCAAGACCATATTGAATATTGTTCGGTGTTTATTGAGGCTGAAATCTATGTCATTTGTGCATGCAAATATACTTCATTTTCCTTTTAACTTGTCCATATAATTTGTCCATATAAGAAATATACATGCTGCTATCATATTTCCACTTAGGTGAAATCTCAGTTTATTTTGTATGCGTGTTTCTTTACTTCTATTTTTGTTCTGCATAAACTAAAATAAATAATCAAAAATTTATTTCTGACTCCTCTATAAATACTAACTGTTACTGTTTATTTCAACTTAATGAATGATTTTGAATATTGTGCATAATTTTATGTTGGTGAGCTTGAAACTAAAAAAATAATGTTATGATTCACGAGTTGATAAAGTGACACGAACTTATCGACTGTTGGATCATAATTTTTTTTACAATACCTAGATACGTTCGGAGATCGTATCGCCGTCTATAAGGAGTACAAACCTTATAGATTCTTTACGATTTCTGAATTATCCTTGATCGGACAATTTGGGATCAAAATTTTCTACTTGCAGTTAATTTTTTTTTTAACATCCATTTCAGTTAGAAATTCTAGCAGATATCCCTTGTTCTCCAAGTATGCGCCTAGATGATATGCATAGTTGGAGAACTGTAGGGAAATGTTGTCAGAATTTTGACTGAAATTGAATGTTAAAAAAATATTTAAATGCAAGTAGGATAATTTGATTTCCGAATGAAATAGGACTACCCCACCTATGAAGATTTCTAAAGAAGTGATTGTTGTGATATATCACGTACAAAATCATGACGGAAGATCGTAGTTGGATGTACCGTCGAATGTACCATGGAGGTTTACTTCAAGAATTCAAGAGGGGTGTTCAGGAATTTTTGAACTTCGCATATTCAAATCCGCAATTTGTCAGTGTTGACAAAATCAGATGTCTGTGTCGTCGGTGTGTCAACTTGTTTTTCCTAGACCGACAGACAGTGACATTGCACCTATACAGCAATGGTTTTATGAATTGTTACTATCGATGGATTTCACATGGGGAGTCATTCATAGGCATGTCATCATATGAATTAGGAGGTCAGTCGTCTAATATTGGATCTTCGTTCACAACTCATACGACATCTGTTGAGCAGTCGTATCGAAATATGGTCTTGGATGCTCTGGGTAGTCATGAATTCCAAAGGTTGCGATTGTATGAAGGCTGCAGATGAACCATTTTTACGATTTACTGAAAGCTACAGATGAACCATTGTATGAAGGCTGTGATGAATATTCAAAATTGTCAATAATGACTCAAATGTTAAATATTAAGTCTGACTGCAACGTAACCGAGATAGCATGTAATCGTTTTTTCGAGTTTTTTCACAAAGCGTTGGCTAAAGATAACAAATTGGAGGACAATTTCTATAAGACAAAAAAGATGAGGAAGAGACTTGATCTAGGGTATCAGAAAATTCATGCATGTTAGAACAACTGCATTCTCTATTATCGTGAATACGCAGACTTGACCTAGTGTCCAACATGTGAGCATCCACGGTACAAAGAGAAATCTTCGAGTAGGTAGAAAGATATACCGTTTAAGATTCTTCAGTATTTCCCTATAATTCCCAGATTGAAGCGGTTGTTCATGTCTGAAAAAATAGCCCAACATATGATATGACATGCTAAGAGTCGTGACCCGAATGTTATGACTCACGGGTCTGAGAGTGAAGCATGGAAACATCTTGATCGATGTTATCCATCGTTTGCAAGTGATCCTAGAAATGTCAGACTAGGGTTATGTACTGATTGGTTCAATCCATTCGGTCAATCATCCACTTCATATTATGTTTGGCCGGTGCTCCTCACAGTCTACAATTTATCACCGTCCATGTGCATGAAAGATGATATCATATTTTTGAGTATGGTAATCCCAGGACCAAGGGGACCAAGAAAAGAATTGGATGTGTTCCTTCGACCGTTAATTGATTATTTAAGGAACTTGTGGGACGACGGAGTCATCACTTATGATATTCATCAAAAAAGGAATTTCAACTTGAGGGCTGCATTGTTGTGGACAATTAGTGACTTCCCGACATATGCTATGTTGTCTGATTGGAGCACACACGGGAGGCTTGGTTGTCCATATTGTATGGAACGAACAAAAGCATTCATGTTTGTCATGGACGAAAGATTTCATACTTTGACTGTCATGGTCAATTTTTGCCACTTGATCATCCATACTAGAGAAATAGAGATAAATTCATCATGAGCAGAGTGGAAAAAGATGGACCACCTCCGCGTTTATTTGGTAATCAAATGTTAGCTCGGGTTTCTGTGTTACCGGACATCACATTCGGAGAGGTTGACAGAATTAGTGGTTTTGGAGAAAGTCACAATTGAGTCAAAAAAAGTATATTCTGGGACCTGCCTTACTGGAGCTCATTACTAGTTCGATACAATTTGGATGTGATGCACATTGAAAAGAATGTGTTCGAGAAGATTTTTAATACAATGATGGATTTTGCAGGAAAAACAAAAGATAATGTGAAGGCAAGAATGAACTTAAAAGTATATTGCAAACGTTCAGATTTAGATCTATAGGAGGTGAACGACAAACAAGTGAAACCGAAAGCCTCTTATGTTCTCAATAAGCAACAACAGAAAGATGTTTGCTAGTGGATAAAAGATCTCAAATTACCAGATTACCATATGACTATGCATCTAATTTAGTTCCATACGTCAATGTAAACAAAGGTAAAATATCAGGAATGAAAAGTCATGATTGTCATGTGTTCATGCAGAGACTATTCCCTATTGCATTTCACGATATTTTACCAAACAAAATTTGGGGTCCATTAACCAAGCTTAGTTTGTTCTTTTGAGATATCTGCGCTAATGCCCTCCGTATCGAAGATATGGAAAAACTAGAGAAAAACATCATAGAAATTATTTGCAAATTAGAGCAGATATTTCCACCTGGATTTTTTGACTCGATAGAGCATCTACCGGTTCACTTAGCATACGAGGCAAGAGTTGGTGGTCTGCTTCAATATCGATGGATGTATTCATTCGAGAGGTATATGTAGAGGTTAAAAAGGAAAATAAAAAATACAGTTGCGGTAGAAGGTTCAATAAGTTAAGTGTATATAATTCAGGAGATATCAATTTTTTGTTCTTTCTATTTCGAGTCCAATGTGCACACAAAGTTGACTCGTCTTCCCCGAAATGATGATGGGGGAAATGTGAACACTGTAGATTGTCTACCAATATTTTGTTTTCCTGGTTGTAGTTTGGGCTCATGTCCACCAAGATATTTAACTGAAGATGAGTACGATCTTGCACAATTATATGTACTGATGAATTGCCCCAAGGTTGATCCTTTCATTCAAAAATTTAACATAGAAGTTCGTACACAGACACCGAATATATCCGTGTGATGACATGTTTATTTTCCATCTTTTGTTGCTTATTTTCATGCTAAATTCGAATTAAATACTTCCTAAAATCTGTTTATTATTTTGTTTAAGTTTTAGGCAACAAATGATGGAAAGAAATAAAAAAAGAATCTCCTTGCACGTTTTAAAGAAAGCTAAAAATTGGAAAGACAGCTAGACCTGGTCGCACTACCTTGGACGTTCCCACGCCTTAGTAAAGATGCATGTGACAAATCCAGAATTTACCATGTTAAAGGCTGAAATTTTGTTTCAAGTTTCCATTCGAATTTGGACTATTCTTTTGTGTCTAAAATATTAAACCAAGATATTTGGTTGTTAGTTTATTGCGATGTAGGGTTGATTTGATTTTTATTTCTATTTTAGTTAAGTTTGGAATTCTCCTATATGAGGAGAAAAATTGTACTGAAGAAGGCCGACAGTTTTTTAGCTTTAGCCTTCTTTTTAGTTTTACTCTTTTCAGTTTAGAATTAAGTTTGAATTCAACAGTGATTTTTGGAAAATGAAAATGTTTGTGTTTGCGATATGTGGCTAATTCACTTCTTTCTAGCTAAAGGACGATTCGACATTTTAGTTCTACGGGTTGTGA
Organism: Canna indica; assembly: GCA_034359265.1. Lineage (NCBI taxonomy): Eukaryota > Viridiplantae > Streptophyta > Magnoliopsida > Zingiberales > Cannaceae > Canna > Canna indica. The sequence continues at coordinate 29,322,740 of CP136891.1, forward strand.
GATTCCTTTGTGCTTAACATCTTTTACTTTCTAGTATTCATTTATTTCCTGCAAAAATTATTCTATTGTTCCTTTTTAATTATTGGTCTGTTATCAGATTATTTGGATAATAGTTAGTTTTCCGGTATGGTTGTTCCATGCCGAATTTAGAGACAAATTAGTCGAGATTGCTGTTCAATCCGTACTAATGGAATTCTTGAATTAATTTGACATGTGAGATTACTGTTCAATTCACATAGTCTATTAAATTTGCTAGAAATAAAAGAACTCATCATTTGTGTCTATGATCAATCCTACGAACCGGAATCGAGAACGTACCTTTAGCTAGACATTTCTCTCATTGATTTCTCCTCAATTTTTAATTACTATTTTTAATTACTGCTTTTATTTACGTCTTCTTGTATCTAATCAAAACCCCCTCTTTTTTCCTTTCTTTTAATTCTTGATTTTGAAAGAATTTTAAACTAACCAGTCTCTGTGGATTCGACCCTACTTGTCATGACTACAAAATCTCAAGAAGTAGGAATTTATTTCTGGTGGATTCGACACTCATCAAATTTTGGCGCCGTTGCCGGGGATTGGTAATAATCGGTTTTAATTCTTTTGTTAACCAGTTTTGACTGTGCAGGAAAATTCCAAATAGGTTAGACGTGGGCGCGTCTTAACATTGATGGTCAGATCTGATCGCACAGGAGAACTCATATACGATCCTCAGATTGAAAAGACTGCTAGAAGTCTTAGAAAGGTGACCTAACAGCGAGGCAAACACGTTTCAACACCCTCATCTTCAACAGCATATGAGACGTGGGCACGCCTTAACTCTGAGACAGAAGCAGAACCAGAAACATAAATGGCTAAAAATAATTGACTTTGCGCGAACGGGCCGCTGCGCCTTTTAACCAACCATCATTATGCATCACTTACCCAGAATTAGAGGTAGATTTTGAATTAAAATCTGGACTAATACATCTCTTGCCTATTTTTCGAGGACTTGAAAACGAAGATCCTCACAATCACTTGAAGGAATTCCACGTTGTATGCTCAATAATGAAACCACACGGGATATCCGATGAGCAAATTAAACTGCGAGCCTTCCCTTTTTCCTTAGCAGATGCAACCAAGGAGTGGTTGTTCTACCTTCCTCCTGGATCAATCAACGCATGGACAGATTTGCTAAGGCTGTTCTTGGACAAATTCTTTTCAGCTTCACGAGCCGCTAGAATTAGGAGGGAAATCTACGGAGTTAAACAAAAAAACACGGAGACTCTACATGAATATTGGGAAAGATTCAAACGGTTATGTGCAAGTTGCCATCAACATGGTATTTCTGAATAATTACTAATCCAATATTTTTATGAAGGTTTTCTACCCATGGAAAGGAGGATGATGGATGCAACAAGTGGTGGGGCTATAGTGAACAAAACTCCTCAAGCCGCTAGAGAATTAATCTCCATAATGGTTGCTAATTCACAACAATTTGGGTTGCGACAAGACTCCAAGGGGAGTAAATGAGATAAATGTGTCCTCCCTTGAATCTAAAATTACTCATCTAACTACTATGATTCAGAATTTGGTTGTAGGAAACACATCACAAGTTAAAGTGTGTCCTCCATAAAGAAAACCTAATCCCTATTCAAACACCTACAATCCAGGTTGGAGGAATCATCCAAACTTAAGTTGCAGGAAAAGGCAACCAAATTTTCAGCAACAAAATTTCCAACAACAAAATTTTCAGCAATTTCAGCACAAACCTCTTGTCTCGCCACAACAATTCCCTTCAAACTCAGGTACATTTCTTGAAGACATTGTTAAATCTCTTGCAATTAACACACAACAATTCCAACAGGAAATGAAGGCGAGCATAATGGAAACAAAAGCAAGCATTCAAATTTTGAAGAATCAAATAGGTCAATTGGTGTCATCTCTAAGCAAGCTGGAATCACAAGGCAAATTGTCATCAACCCAAAACAGAATGCTAGCGCAATAACTCTGAGAAGTGGGAAAGAGTTACCAGAACTCAGTCTGTCAAGATGTGGGTACGCCTTAGAGATAGAAACTGAAACTAAAGTTACTGCTAACCAGAAACAAAAAGAACCAGAATAGCCGAGAACATTGACGATCAAGCCTCCCTTCCCAAGAAGATTGGCCAAGTCTAAGAAGGAAGATGAAGAAAAAGAGATTCTTGAAACTTTTCGCAAGGTTGAAATAAATATCCTCTTACTTGACGCCATTAAGCAAATACCTCGGTATGCTAAATTCTCAAGGAATTGTGCACCAACAAGAAAAAGCTGATTGGTAATGAAAAGGTAAGTGTGGGAGGAAATGTTTGCGTTGTACTTCAAAGAAAATTACCTCACAAATGCATAGATCAAGGTATATTCGCTACTTCTTGCAACATAGGCGACATTGGTATAAAAAGGGCTATGTGTGACTTAGGAGCATCTATAAATGCCATGCCATTGTCTATATATTCATCTTTAAATTCTGGTCAATTGAAAAAGATAGGTGTGGTCATTTAATTAGCTGACAGGTCGGTCGTTTACCCCGAAGGGGTGTTGGAGGATGTCTTAGTTCAAGTGAACAACTTAGTTTTTTCCTGCAGATTTCTTTGTGCTTAACATGGAAGAAGATACTTCTTCCAACTCATCTGAAAATTTTACTTGGGAGACCCTTCCTTAGCACAGCTAGGACAAAAATAGATGTACATGATGGTACGCTCTCTATGGAATTTGATGGAGAAGTCATCAAATTCAATATTTATGATGCCATGAAATTTCCTAAAGAAGAACTTTGTGTTAACAGTGTTGATATTATAGACTTCTCAATTCAAGAAACCTTTAATTTGAGCATTATGGATATGAATCTAAATCTGGATAGATTTGAATAAATGCTAAAAATAAATTACAGGATGAATTGCAGGCGATTGAAACCACAGAAAAAAATGCTCCTTACCTAGAATCTTGTAATTCTCACACTAAACTTCTACCTTCTATTATGCAGGCACCCCAAGTGGAGTTAAAGCCGCTGCCCGACCACTTGAAATACACTTTCTCGGGAGAAGGAGAAACCCTTCCAGTAATAATCTCTAACAAACTTAGCACTCAAGAAGAACAGAAATTGGACCAAGTGCTTAAGGAACATAAAGAATCTATTGGCTGGACCATAGCCGACATTAAGGGATTAAGCCCTTCCACATGCATGCACAAGATACTACTAGAAGAAAACAACAAACCTTGTAGAGAAGCTCAGCGACGTTTGAACCCGCCTATGATGGAGGTGGTGAAAAAAGAAATACTGAAACTTTTAGATGCTGATGTGATTTATCCAATATTAGATAGCAAATGGATAAGTCCAGTGCAGGTTGTTCCCAAGAAAATAGGTATAACCATGGTTAAAAATATTGACGGTGAGTTAATACTCACTCGAGCTCAAAATGGATTGAGAGTTTGCATAGATTACAGGAAATTAAACGCAGTGACTAGGAAGGATCATTTTCCACTTCTATTCATTGATTAAATGCTTGAACGTTTAGCTAATAAAACTCACTATTGTTGTCTTGATGGATACTCAGGTTTTTACAAAATTCTAGTTTTCCCTGAAGATCAAGAGAAAACAACTTTTACATGCCCTTTCGGCACATTTGCATACCAAAGGATGTCATTCGGACTTTGCAATGCTCCAGCCACATTCCAAAGATGTATGGTCAATATATTTTCGGAATATGTGAAAAATATCATAGAAGTATATCTGGATGATTTCACTATCTATGGTAATTCTTTTGATGAATGTTTGAAAAATCTAACAATGGTGCTCAAGAGATGTTTAGAATCAAATCTGGTTTTAAATTATGAGAAATGTCATTTCATGGTTAGTCAAGGCTTAATTTTGTAATACTCGGGGTTTCCTAACATAAAATTTTTCGTGGTGTAGCCCATCGAGTCGGGAGCTAGCCGGGCCGAGTCACGAGATCGCAGGTATAATTAATTTAAGTTATAGCCTAATGTTGGTAATTGGGTGGATGAGTATATTGGTTGACTCAAGTTGGGTTGAGATTGGGTTCGCAGATTGAGTCGGGACTCGATCTGGGTTTGGTGGAGTCGGATGAGGAGGTAAGTAAGTGATTGGGGGCATTTAAGTCAATAGATGAGGGGAATAAAACCCCTCACCCAAGCCAGCCGTACGGCTCAAGGGGAGAGCCGTATGCAGCCCAAGAGGAAGGGGGAGCGAGAGGGATTTTGTTCGGCGCCGAGTCCGCGTCGACGCTCGAGGAAATCGGAGCTCGTCTTCATCAAGGTTACCTTGTGATCCGATCAAGGTGAGTGGTTAGGGTGATTGTGAAGGGAGACAGGTAGCCGACCATAGAAGTCTTTGGAATCGGGTAGCTTTCGTGAGTTTCTTGTCGATCAATGTGTTTTCTCATGTTGGAACTCTAAACGATTTGTGTACCTGTGATCTTATATTTTAAATCATATTTATTTTGCATTTTATAGGTTGGCCGAGTGGAGGAAAAAGGGGAAAGGTCATGCTGAAATTTTCCCCAATTTCCTCGATCGTCTTTCAACTCGTGGATCATTTTATATTTGTTAAATGTAGATCTTTGGGTTGATGCTTACGTAGTTGTCGCAATCATGCCCACCTTTCCCTAGAGGGCTTGGCCGAGCAAGGTATTACCTTGTTTGAGTCGGCCGAGCAAGGGCAAGGGCGGAAATTTTAAGACTGTTCGAATTATTATGCTAGGTTTCATGTTGTGTTGTCTTGATTCATACTTATATGCTAGTGTTAGATTTTAGTTATGTTATATGAATGTCATTCATCCTAGGAATTGTTAGTAACTATAGAACTATATTCTCATGTTTATGGAAATGTTCTTGCTAATGCATACATGGATAGGATTGTAATGGCATATGAATCAAAGGAAAGGTTTCATAAATTTTCAGTTATTATGTTCAATCGTTGCTATATATGTTGCATGTTCCTTATCGGTTTATTTAGTAGGAGTTATCCTCTTTAATTTGGTTTTGATATGATAATTGTGCTGATGAGTATTTTTGGCAAGTGTTGTTGATAATGGTAGACTGCGTAGGGGTAGTTACATCTAACTTAGAGACAAAGTACACTTGCTAGGTTCTACACGTAGGGGTAGTTAGCGGACATCAATATCCTTCTAGTGCGACCTGATAGGGTAGGGTCGGATATGGGCAATGTCCGGAAAGCAAAACATAGGGGAATTTGCACAACCTGGTTTCGGTTGTGGTTGAGATGATCTACTGAGGAGTGTCATTACCCGAGCAACTACCAAACGACTGAGCGATTTTATTGGGTCTTGAGATTGCACCAGCGGGCCCGCTAGGTGTTAGACCCGAGTGGCGGAGGGTCTTGAGAATTCCGTCAGTGGGCCACGCTGACGGTAGACCCGAGTTGGGTGGGACTAGCTATCCCTAACCCGGAGGATATCTGAGGCTAGTGGCCATCCTATCCGACGGATCCGTAACACAAATGTTTAGCATGAAGTGCCCATAAGGGCTGGTTTTTGGTGGCCGCCGGCCTGGTTGTGTAGAGGGAAGAACCGAACCTTCCATATATTTTAGGCCATTAGTGGCCGCGCTATAGTGAAATGGATAAGGATCCGAGAGGCCGGTTCATCCATTCTTCTGTTTTGGCAAACTAGTTAACTTTTGTGGTGTGATCATATTTTAAATTCCTTATCTGCATCATACTTTGTATATTTTATCTTGCCAAGGTTTTAAGCGGAGGTTTGAAAGAACCGCTCACTGTGTTCCTCGCGAACTCACAGTTTCATTATTGTTGTTTTGCAGAGCCCGACCAGTGAGGTACAGCTTGGTGGCATGGTGCAATTGGAGGGCGGATGTGGGTGCAGATCTCATAGCTGGCAGCATTATAGTCGTAGTCGTGTTTGAGTAGAGTCGTGTGTATGCACTGTGTTGGTTCTGTAAAGCATTGAGATGTTTCTTTGAAAACCTTTAGATGTTTATTTTAAAACTTGTGATGTTTTCGAACTTGGTTTGGTTAAACTATTTTCAAACAGCTAATACAGTTTGATACTATTGCTTTTGTTATGATTTTGATGTCAGTCTGATTGTGTTTTATGAATTGTTGGTCAGTGCATAGGGTAGGCTTCGGGGTACTGACACGTACCCAGGCCGGTCACGCGTACCCTGAGTTAGGGCGTGACAAAGTTGGTATTAGAGCGTCAGGTTAGGTCTTGACTATGACTAGGAATTGAGTACCGAACGAGGCATATGCTAGCATGTGTACGTACGGTATAGTTATGCTACGAGATCGGCAACCACGACTGCACTCAACGCACCTTGCGGTTAGTAACTTAAATTTTAATTGAATGAGTTGGTTAATATTAATGGTGAAATCATTATTTTTTTTATGATAGTTTGATGGAGGCCCGAAATGCTGCTCTGAGTGGTAGCGGTAGCAATTCCACTGAACACCGGGGCCGGGGCCGAGGCCTAGGGCAAGGCCGAGGTCGGGGCCGTGAAAAGGAACAATCTGAGGTAGAGGGCCAGGATTCTACAGTTGTGCAGCTTTAGGCTTAGGTAGCTCAATTAACAAAAGTGCTCCGCAAGGAGCAGGAGTTGAGGCAGCAGATGCAACAGTAGCAACAACCACCCAGCCGGTACCCGCAGCCCCTGTGGTACCGGAGGTGGCTGAACAGGTAGCGCCGTAGGTCAGGGACCCAGGAGCACCTACATACGCAGACTTCATCAAGTTCAGGCCGCCAATATTCACCGGTACAGATCGGCAAGTTGAAGTCACCAAGTTTCTGCGGGACTGCTATGAGCTGTGTATAGAGCTGGGGTGTTCATTAGAGGAGGTAGCGCGCATGGTCGGCTTGCAGCTAAGAGGACATGCCAAATACTGGTTGCATACCTGGAGGGGCCGTAGGGCAGCACACGCACCACCTCACACCTGGGAAGAATTTAGGGCAACTGTAGAGGAGCAGTATTTGACGATGAGTGTCCGCGATAAGCACTGGTTTCGTTTGAGAGGAAAGATGGGCCGCCTAAGAAAAAGCTTCGGTCTCAAGGGTCAGGAGGTCGGTCGTGGCATTCGGAGGGAACTGTGACCACCGCAAATCACTAGCAGAGTCGTGGGCACAACAGTAGCTGAGGCCGCAGAGGCTCAGGGTTAGGGGCGGCGAGACAGGCAGAGACAGGGGGCGCTACTCAGAAGTCAGACATGCTGCAGTGTGTGCGTTGTAATCGGAAACATTGGGGAGCTTGCTATGGCCGTTCAGATGCATGCTTCAGATGTGGGCAGGTGGGGCACTTTAGGAAGGATTGCCCGGACAGAGATGGCCAGAGATCTGAGTTGTCAAGAGGAAAGGCGCCGATGTCAGTGGGGTCAATGGCACAAAAGGGTCAGATGCAGAGCCGAGGGCCGTAGGCTAGTCACTCTGAGAAACCATCTGCCCGAGTTTACGCCATGAGCCGTGATAGGGCAGAGGCATCTAGAGCAGTGGTAACAGGTACTATTTTAGTATGTTCATATGCTGCTTATGTTCTGTTTAATCCGGGTGCCACACACTCGTTTGTATCTGCCAAATTTGCTACTGGGTTACCAATGACCTTCTTTGTTCGACGGGCCATTTCTAGTATCAACGCCTACGGGCGATGCAATCATAGCCAAATCAATTTTTCAAGACTGCGAAGTGCTCATCTGCGGCCATGCATTAAGGGCAGATTTGACACTCCTGCCCATGCTTGAACTCGATGTCATTCTCGGCATGGATTGGCTGGCGGAGCACTTTGCGTTGCTGGATTATAGGTCTAAGACAGTCATGTTCAGCAAGCCCGGGTTGCCGCAGTTCACCTTCCAAGGAGAAGGAAGAAGCGAGTCGATTGGGGTCATCTCAAACCTTAAGGCTCTTAAACTGCTTCAGGGGGGCTGCCAGTCCTTCCTGGCCTTCGTATCTGTGGCAGAGGAAAATGGGGATGCAGTAGGGGATGTCGGTGGTACTCAGGTAGTCTGCAAGTTCCCCGATGAATTTCTCGAGGAGTTGTTGGGATTGCTGCCCAGGAGAGAGGTGGATTTCTGCATTGATTTGCAGCCCGGGGTGAAGCCGATCTCCATCCCACCCTATAGGATGGTGCCGGCCGAACTTAGGGAGCTAAAAGTGCAACTGCAAGAAATACTGGACCTGGGCTTCATCCAGTCGAGCTAAAGTGACAATTAAGAACCGTTACCCACTGCTGAGGATAGACGATTTGTTTGACCAACTGCAGGGGGCATGATGGTTTTCGAAGATAGACTTAAGGCCCAGATACCATCAGTTGAGAATCCGGGACTGCGATGTGCCTAAGACTGCCTTCAGGACTCGCTATGGCTACTACGAGTTTCTAGTGATGTCTTTTGGTCTAACCAATGCACCTGCTGCTTTCATGGACTTGATGAACAGGGTATTTAAGGAGTACCTGGACAGTTTTGTGATCGTCTTCATTGACGACATCTTGGTATACTCCAAGAGTGAGGAGGAGCACTCCGAGCACTTGAGGTTGGTCTTGGAAACCCTCAGAGAGCACCAATTGTTCGCTAAATTCTCCAAGTGTGAATTCTGGTTAGAAAGTGTAGGGTTCCTGGGCCATTTAGTGTCCAAGGAAGGGATAAGGGTAGACCCTGCAAAGGTGGAGGCGGTGCACAACTGGGGGCGGCCCACTAGCGTGACTGAGATCCGCAGCTTTCTTGGGTTGGCTAGGTACTACCGAAAGTTCGTAGAGAACTTCTTCAAGATTGCAGCCCCTTTGACTCGGTTAACTCAGAAAAAGGTCAGATTTGTTTGGGACGACAAGTGTGAGGCGAGCTTTCATAAGCTCGATCAAGGAATGCTTGACGTTGGCACCCATGTTGGCCGTACCTTCCAGCTCAGGAGAATTTGTGGTCTACTGTGATGCCTCTCGGGTTGGCCTAGGCTACGTTCTGATGCAGTTTGGTAGAGTCATAGCCTATGCGTCCCGCCAGCTGAAGGTGCATGAAAAGAACTACCCGACGCACGATCTAGAGCTGGCAGCAGTGGTTTTTGCACTAAAGCTCTATCGCCATTACCTGTACGGAGAGACTTGTGAGATTTATATAGATCACAAGAGCCTCCAGTACTTGCTTACCCAAAAAGAGCTGAACCTCAGGCAGAGAAGGTGGCTAGAGCCCTTGAAGGTCTATGACTGCACTATTATGTTTCATCCGGGAAAAGCCAATGTGGTAGCGAATGCTTTGAGTAGAAAATCCATGGGCAGTTTGGCTCATTTGGAAATCATAAGAAAGCCCCTAGCTCGAGAGCTAGCGCTGTGCCAGGATGGGAGAGCAACCCTGACTGTGTTAGCATCGGGTACCCTGGTGGCGCATCTGCGGGTACAATCCACCTTGGTGGACATGTTGCGTGCCGCGCAGGAGGAGGACACATTTTGTTCTCTGACAAGGGATCTGGTCCGTAGAGATGAAGCTGATGATGGGTTCAGGGTCGACTCAGAGGGTGTTCTAAGGTTTAGAGACCAGATCGTAGTGCCTAATATGGCAGAGGTTCACCGACAGGTGTTGGAAATGGGTCACCGTTCCACTTATACGATACACCCGGGAGCCACCAAAATGTACTGAGACTTAAGGCAGCACTATTGGTGGAAGGGCATGAAGAGAGAGGTAGCAGAGTTTGTATCCAAATGTCTGGTCTGCCAGCAGGTGAAGGCCGAACACTTGAAGCCCGCGGGGCTGCTGCAGAACTTTGAGGTCCCCGAGTGGAAGTGGGAGAAAATCACCATGGACCTAGTGACCGGGTTGCCTAAGTCAAGAGGAGGTTTTGATTCCATTTGGGTGTAGTGGATCGGTTAACCAAGACCGCACACTTCATTCCAATGAGAACGACCTTTCCTGCGGAGCAGTACGCCCGACTGTTTCTAGACAAGATTATGGCTTATCGCGATACCCCAGTGATGATCATATCAGATCGATGTACCAGTTCACAGCCCAGTTTTGGCAGTCCTTCCAAGAAGCCTTGGGCACTCAAGTGCGTTTCAGCTCGGCTTTCCATCCCCAGACATACGGACAGTCTAAGAGAACCATCCAAACTTTGGAAGATATGCTAAGGGCCTACGTTCTGGACCTAGCAGGCGGTCGGGATAAATTAACACCTGTCGTTGATTGAGTTCGCCTACAACAATAGCTATCATAATAGCATTGGCATGGCTCCCTTCGAGGCATTATATGGGCGGCAGTGTAGGTCTCCTGTGGGCTGAGTTGAGATCAGAGAGACTCTCATGGTAGGTCCTGACTTGATCGAAGAGGTAGTGAAAAAGGTACAGGTGATAAAGGAAAGACTGTTGGTGGCTCAGAGTCGCCAAAAAATATATGCCGATAAGAAAGCCAGAGAGTTGGAGTTCGCTAAGGGCGACTTGGTGTTCCTAAAGGTTTCCCCCATGAAAGGGGTAGTCCGGTTTGGGAAGAAGGGAAAGTTGAGCCCTAGGTTCATTGGGCCTTTCCCTATTCTCAAGCGGAGAGGCGCGGTAGCTTATGAGCTAGCTTTGCCTCCTAGCCTGAGCAGAGTCCATCCAGTTTTCCATGTGTCAATGCTCCGGAGATATGTGAGGGATGAGTCCCATGTGATCGAGCCGACTGCGGTTGAGGTGGACAGGGCGGTTTCGTATGAGGAGAGGCTAGTGGAGATACTTGACCGACAAATTAGGAAACTGAGATCCAAGAAAATTCCCTTGGTAAAAGTTAGGTGGGAGCATCACACCGGGCAAGAAGCTACCTGGGAAGTAGAGCAGGACATGAGGGAACGTTACCCTTCCCTGTTCGAAGAACTAGTAAGTCCGTATGAATCAACAAAATTCAAGGATGAATTTCCCTTAAGGGGGGAAGGTTGTAATACCCGGGGTTTCCTAACATAAAATTTTTCGTGGTGCAGCCCATCGAGTCGGGAGCTAGCCGGGCCGAGTCATGAGATCGCCATGAATAGCAGGTATAATTAATTTAAGTTATAGCCTAATGTTGGTAATTGGGTGGATGAGTATATTGGTTGACTCAAGTTGGGTTGAGATTGGGTTTGCGGATCGAGTCGGGACTCGATCCGGGTTAGGTGGAGTCGGATGAGGAGGTAAGTAAGTGATTGGGGGCATTTAAGTCAATAGATTAGGGGAATAAAACACCTCACCCAAGCCAACCGTGCGGCTCAAGGGGAGAGTCGCACGTAGCCCAAGAGGAAGGGGGAGCGAGAGGGATTTTGTTCGGCACCGAGTCCGCATCGACGCTCGAGGAAATCGGAGCTCGTCTTCCACGAGGTTACCTTGTGATCCGATTAAGGTGAGTGGTTAGGGTGATTGTGAAGGGAGACGGGTAGCCGACCCTAGAAGTCTTTGGAATCGGGTTACTTTCGTGAGTTTCTTGTCGATCGACGTATTTTCTCGTGTTGGAACTCTAAATGATTTGTGTACCTGTGATCTTATGTTTTAAATCGTATTTATTTTGCATTTTATGGGTTGGCCGAGTGGAGGAAAAAGGGCAAAGGTCATGCCGAAATTTCTCCCAATTTCCTCGATCGTCTTTCAACTCGTGGATCATTTTATGTTCGTTAAATGTAGATCTTTGGGTTGATGCTTACGTAGTTGTCGCAATCATGCCCACCTTTCCCTAGAGGGCTCGACTGAGCAAGGGCAAGGGCGGAAAATTTAAGACTGTTCGTATTATTATGCTAGGTTTCATGTTGTGTTGTCTTGATTCATACTTATATGCTAGTGTTAGATTTTAGTTATGTTATATGAATGTCGTTCATCCTAGGAATTGTTAGTAACTATAGATCTATATTCTCATGTTTATGAAAATGTTCTTGCTAATGCATATATGGATATGATTGTTATGGCATATGAATCAAAGGAAAGGTTTCATAAATTTTCAATTATTATGTTCAATCGTTGCTATATATGTTGCATGTTCCTTATCGGTTTATTTAGTAGGAATTATCCTCTTTAATTCGGTTTTAACATGATAATTGTGCTGATGAGTATTTTTGGCAAGTGTTGTTGATAATGGTAGACTGCGTACTCATCTATATTCGGTACGTACCTAGTTGTGACATCTAACTTAGAGACAAAGTACACTTGCTAGGTTCTACACCTAGGGGTAGTTAGCGGACATCAATATCCTTCTAGTGCGAGCCAAGGGGGTAGGGTCGGATATGGGCAATGCCCGGAAAGAAAAACATAGGAAATTTGCACAACCTAGTTTCGATTATGGTTGAGATGGTCTACTGAGGAGTGTCATTAGCCGAGCGACTACCACACGACTCAGCGGTTTTATTGGGTCTTGAGATTGCACCAGCGGACCCACTAGGTGTTAGACCCGAGTAGCGGAGGGTCATGAGAATTCCTTTAGTGGGCCAAGCTGATGGTAGACCTGAGTTGGGTGGGACTAGCTATCCCTAACCCGGAGGATATCTGAGGCTAGTGGCCATCATAGCCGACTGATCTGTAACACAAATGTTTAGCATGAAGTACCCATAAGGGCTGGTTTTTGGTGGTCGACCGGCCTGGTTGTGTAGAGGGAAGAACCGAACCTTTCATATATATTTTAGGCCATTAGTGGCCGAGTTGTAGTGAAATGGATAAGGGCCCGAGAGGCCGGTTCATCCATTCTTCTATTTTGGCAAACTGGTTAACTTCTGTGGTGTGATCATATTTTAAATTCCTTATCTACATCATACTTTGTATATTTTATCTTTCCAAGGTTTTAAGTCGAGGTTCAAAAGAACTGCTCACTGAGTTCCTCGCGAACTCATGATTTCATTATTGTTGTTTTCTAGAGCCCGACCAGTGAGGTACGACTTGGTGACATGGTGCGATTGGAGGGCGGACGTGGGTGCAGATCTCGTAGCTGGCAGCATTATAGTCGTAGTCGTGTTTGAGTAGAGTCATGTGTATGCACTGTATTGGTTCTGTAAAGCATTGAGATGTTTCTTTGAAAACCTTTAGATGTTTATTTTAAAACTTGTGATGTTTTCGAACTTAGTTTGGTTAAACTATTTTCGAATAGCTAATACAGTTTGGTACTATTGCTTTTGTTATGATTTCGATATCATTCCGATTGTGTTTTATGAGTTGTTGGTCAGTGCATAGGGTAGGCTTCGGGGTACCGACACGTACCCTGGCCGATCACGCGTACCCTGAGTTGGGACGTGACAAATTTTTGGACATATTGTATCTTCCAAAGGGATTGAAGTAGATAAAGCAAAAACTGGTGTTATTAAATCTCTACCTTACCCCGTAAGTGTACGGGAAATTCGATCTTTCTTGGGACATGCAGGTTTCTATCGGCGTTTTATAAATGATTTTTACAAGATCACTCAACCCTTATGTCGGCTGCTGCAAAAGGAGATGAAATTCGAGTTTGATGACATTTGTAAACAAGCATTTGACTCTTTAAAAGAGAAATTGATTTCAGCGCCCATCATTCAACTACCAAACTGGAATTTTACTTTTGAGATTATGTGTGATGCAAGTAACCACACTATAGGGGCGGTTCTTGCACAGAAAATTGAGAAGAATCCATATGTCATATATTATGCCTCAAGGATGCTTGATGATGCCTAATGCAACTATTCGACAATAGAAAAAGAACTCTTAGCTATTATTTTTGTTTTGAAAATTTTTGTTCATACTTGCTTGGGACTAAAGTTATTGTCTATTCTGATCATGCAGCTCTAAAGTACTTGCTCAAGAAGAAAGAAGCAAAACCAAGGCTGATCCGTTGGATACTTTTAATGCAGGAATTCGATTTAGAAATACGAGATAAAAATGGGACAAAAAATTTAATTGCCGGTTATCTTAGTCGATTACTCATGGATGAAGAATCTCTACCTTTAAAAGATGACTTTCCGGATGAACACCTTTTCTCTATTCAGGAAATAAATCCATGGTATGTTGATATTGTCAATTATTTGGTTGCAGGTTCATTCCCCAATGAGTTATCTGGAGCTGAAAAGGATAAAATCAAAAGAGATGCTAGGTACTATGTTTGGGACGACCCATACTTGTGGAAACATTGTTCAGATCAGATTATTAGAAGATGTGTTTCTGAAACAGAGGTTCACTCTATTTTACAATTTTGTCATTCATATGCACGTGGAGGTCATTTCAGTCCTAAGAGAACATCCCGCAAGGTATTGGAAAGTGGTTTATTTTGGCCCTCTTTATTCCACTATTCATACCTGTTTTGCAAGTCTTGTGAAAATTGTCAACGAACTGAAAATTTTGGACATAGAGATCAAATGCCACTCTCTCCTATTCTAGTTTGTGAAATATTCGATGTGTGGGGAATCGATTTCATGAGGCCATTCCCCTCTTCATTTGGTTATCTTTACATTATTTTGGCTATGGAGAATGTCTCAAAGTGGGTGGAGGCTGAAGCTACTCGGAATGACAATGCTAAAACTATTGTAGATTTTGTCAAATCTCATATTTTTGTCAGGTACGGAACACCAAGAGCTATAATCAGCGACTGAGGAACCCATTTCTGCAACAAGGTGGTAGAGGCTCTCTTGAAAAAGTACAATGTCACTCATCGTACCTCTACAACTTATCACCCTCAAACTAATGGTCAAGCCAATGTGTCCAATAGGGAGATAAAGTCTATACTTGAGAAAATAGTCAACCCCAATAGAAGAGACTGGAGTTTGCGACTCGATGACGCGCTATGGGCCTATCGGACAGCATACAAAACTCCCATAGGGATGTCTCCTTTTCGGCTAGTGTTTGGCAAACCATGTCACCTACCTGTTGAATTTGAACACAGGGCATATTGGGCTGTTAAAAATTGCAACATGAAGATGGATGAGGCAGGAGAACACATAAAATTACAGCTTTAAGAGTTGGAAGAAATTCGGAACGAAGCTTATGAGATCTTAAGAATTTACAAAGAAAAGACCAAAGCTTTCCATGATCAAAAGATTTCCAGGAAGCAATTCTTAATTGGACAAAAAGTTTTTCTTTACCACTATCGTTTAAAGTTATTTCATGGTAAGTTGAGATCGAGATGGGTAGGTCCTTTTATTGTCAATAACATATTTTCCCATGGTGTAATAGAAATTAAGAGCTTGGACACTGACAAGACTCTCAAGGTTAATGAATATCGCTTGAAACCTTTCTATGATGGATTCCAAGTACAGAATGTCGAAGAGATTCATTTGGAGTACCCAACTGAAAGCTCATAAATTGCAGCAGAGTCTGGCCCAGGACAAGAAACATGGCGCTTTTGGGAGGCAACCCAGGCATTAGGCGTGCCCGCGCCTTATTTCTTTAGCTTACTTAAAATTTTAGCATTAGGCGTGCCCTCGCCAACCCCTTATTTTATTTAATTCCTCCTCTAATTCGAATTTTTCTTTATAATTGCAGGTAGACAAAATTAGCACCCATGGTGAATAAAAAAAGAAGAAGAAAAAGAAGAAAAAGAAGAAAAAGAAAGGAAGAAATAGTGGCTGCCGTGAAAAAAAAAAGGAGAAAAAGAAAAGAAAAGAGAGAGGGGGTGGGTTAACGGGCGCACCTGTGTCCATTTCAAAAGAGAAATAGGCACGCCCTAATTTTCCCCCCTACCCGACGCCACTCGACGCCTTTCTCCTCTGTGATCACCTTAAGCCCTAGCCGCTGCCCTCTTCTCGTCGACGTCGTCTCCAACCAGGCCGCTGCCTTCCTCTCCAGACGTAGCAGAGGAATCGCTGGCTCCTCTCTTCACTCACCGACTCCCTCTCCTCTCCACTCGTTGACCCCCTTCACCGGAGGTCACCGAACGTCACTCGCTGCCCTTCAACAGAGGTCACAGCTTCAATAGAGGTCGCCGAGCTGCGACCTCTTCTTCTCCTCTTCAACACAGGTCGCTGGGCTTCACACACCGATGCCGAGCTTCAATCACCGGGTCCTCTCTTCACTCGCCGACCCCTCTCACCAGAAGCCACAGCTTCCTCAAGCCGCTAAGTTCTCAATAGCAATGAGAACCCGCAGCCAAGCACGACGACCACCAAGATGGGAACCCAGAGCCGCCCGCGACAACACCACCACCACCACCAGTCGTGGCAGATGCTATACCACCACCACCACAACCAGCTCGAGGTCGTCGTAGGCCTCGTGGGCCTAATGGGGGGGGTGATGCACCTTCATCGTCCGACCAACATCGATGGATATCGCTAAATGGTCTAAAGTGAGTATCAAAATTTATTTATTATAATTGTTAATAATTAATTGTTACTTATAATGTTGTTATACTTGAGTTGTAGATTTCAGCTGGATGATATTGCCCACGCCATGACTGTTATTTTTAAGAGTTTATTTCATGAGCCATGGACTTCATAGACCAAGATGCCGAACCATATCGAAATTTATTATGGATCAAGTTCGAGGTACGTAGTTCAAGTTCAAATCGAGTTCGAGATTTATTATAAGTGATATTATCTTATACAACTTCCTATTTTAATTGTTTTCACTACTCTAAATTGTTATAATTGTAGCGGGTTAATAGTGATGAGGCAATTTATGAGGCAGAATATTATTTTAATAGTGATGAGGTAGCTAATTATGTTACTGATAAATTAATTATGTTGGAACTCAGTTACTCTTAAGTGAAACTATAGAAATATATCATTCTACTTTCCGACTTCTCATATGCAGTATTTGTTTTTTTTACTGTTTTGGTATATAGATGTATTATCTTTGTGGTCTAGTCATTGTTCACACATCAACCATTTAGCAACTCCACCTGCAATGCAACCATTTAGCAACCTTTTCAGTGCCTATCATTTCTAGAGAACAAACACTCAAGTCAACAAGAAAAGTTAACCTCGAGCTGCTTTGCAACTTGGAACCATTCTGGGTTCGTTTGTAACCAGAAGACTTCCTCCATCTGTTTCCCAGCAGAATAGAATTCCTCAGTCTTGAATTTTATCCTGGAAAGTGAATTTCCACCCTTTGATGGAATGTTGAATTCACCAATATGTAGCTCCGGGAATGGCTCATCTGGTGACTCAAGTTTCTGAGAACAATAGAAGTATATTTTTCTTTTAGGACTTGTTGATTTCATTCATTTTGCATGAAATTGGGAAAAGCTTGTGCAAATTACCTTCCATGTCCATGATCCTGTGAAGGCTGTAAACTTTGGGGACACTAACATCACCAAAGGACATTGAGTCATTTGCACTTCCAGCTGTTCCATAGTGAACAATACCTCTCACATCGAACACATCTAAGAGAGTTTGAACAAACAAGTCAACTATTGATCACAAACAACAAGAGCAAATTACTCATATGCTGGACTACATTGATCTTAACCTGTGCATGCTATTGCTTCTGATAGGGCCTTTTTCCTATCCGTTGGAAGACCCGCAAATGAGTGCACATGTAGTGCACATGTACACCTGAAAAAGTCTAACACTAACTTGTTTTCAATCTTCTCCAAAAAAAATACCAGTATGCCATCTCAGTTTTCAATTTCTGTAAATTGAAAATTGAAAATGAAATTGAACCAAATGTCATCCATACTCTTTTTTTTTCACTTTTGTAGAAAATGAAATTGGAAATTGAAAAGTTTTCTTCGACTAAGCAGATGGAAGGTTTTCAGCCTTATTTTCAGCATTTTTCCATTTATTTGAAGTGATGCCACAAAAATAAAATTCTAGATAAATTCCAACACAAATTAGAATGCTTCTGAATCTGATAAGAGCTATGCCGTTGGGCCATTAGTGTTAAAATAAAAAAGTAGTGGATGGGGGAACCAAAAGTAGAAACAAATCATTTTATTAGAATGGAAGAGGAGACAGAGAATTTTATTTGTTAGATACAACTTGTAGCTGTAATTACAAATCAGTGATGGTTGCTTTCATGTCCCTCCTATTCCTGAATGACTCAAGACAATGACTCATGAGCAATTATTAGAATGGAAGAGGAGACATATTTCTCCTGATAATTCACCAATGTTATACAAGAAAACTCTAGCAATGGTATAATTCACCGAGTACTGGAGATGCATAATTGTCATTTTCTTGTGAATGAATTTCTATTGTTGTTGCTTTAAATTTCTCTCTAGCTTGTTACTTGTTTCATAGTATTATTATCAGTTTGATAATTTCTGCAAAACCTTTATATGCTAGAACTCACACATTGATCATTATGCTAATTCATAATATGTATGATAACTACAAAAACTGTAGCTGTGTCTTAGACAGTTGTCATATAGATATTTACATATTAGGTTATGTAGGTCCTATACTTGTTCATTTTTTCTTGCTCATTGCTTGTTTTTGCATATAAGATTGTTTTGTTTTAATTCAGTGATGGTTTTAAATGATTGTATTAATGTTTTCTTTTTTAAGCCCGGTACACCTGGGACCCCGCCATTCAAGCTCAGGTGGAGGATGCTTAGGAAGCTTACAATAAGAAGCTTTTCAAGGATATCCTCCACCGTGCGCAGGATAAGGCGCGAGCAAATGTAGGCGGTAATCGGGATACGCCTATGAACGCGCTGAAGGGACATGGGCCCAACTAAATAACGGGCCATGTATGGAATCAACTATGTGACATCTGGGCATCCAAGGAGTGGCAGGGTGCCTCCCGTACGGCGCATCGGAACCGGATGACGCTAGTTGAGGGATCTGTGGCCCGACATACCAATGGATCCATCCCATTTACGTCGCTTGGTAAGTAATTAATAATTAATTTTATTATTTATTATTATTATAGAAAAACTAATTATATTTATTTTATTGCAGGGGATGCGAGACGAGAATGGGATGCTCATCCCGGCTGATACTTTGAGGGTCTTCGAGGAGACACATAGATATAGGCATGGTCCTCGTCGGGGTGAGATCATCAGCGGGAGGCCGGAGACGATCCTAGTAAGTTAATATTTAATAAAGTTCATATTTTTAAAAAATTATATTAGTTCAATTATGTATAATTAATTTAATTAATCAATCTTTAAAGGCCACGTATACTGAGTTGGCGACCTAGCGGGGAGGTGATCCTGCGCAGCATCAGCTTGATGTTGATGCATGGATGCAGGTGACAGGAGTCGACCACGGCCGTGTATATGGCATTGGCACAACGGCCCACGCATGGACGTTGTTGCAGCCACATGGTGCGGAGTCATCTGCCTTCACCTCTTCCACCGCTGGTCCATCAACATCACATTCGGGCCAAGATCGATTTACAGTCTTAGAGGCTTCGTACGCAGAATTACAAGCTTCGCACGCAGCCTTAGAGGCTTCTCATGCACGTCTCATCACTGAGGTGGCCGCTATGAGGGAGGACATGACATATATTGCTTCTTCCATGCTTGGTGCTCTGGCCCCTCCGCCTCCCCCGTCATTCGACGTGATGCCAGCTGATACCCTCCCGACGCAGCCCCTTTCCTCGCCGCATCCCTCGCCGCCACATGAAGCGCTTCATGATTGATGTATACTTTATTTTCTATTTTGATGTAAACATGTTTTGATACAATGTAAATATTACATTTTGATATAAATACGTATAAACATTATAATTTGATGACTTGTATATTCCCTCACTGTGGCATTTTGATATAATTTGATGTCAAATACTGTAAACAGACATTTTATTAAAATATTATAAATTATTATTTTTTTAAAAATACACATTTGCAACGGCACTGCGACCACGCTGCCGTCGCAAAAGATGTATCAAACTAGTCACCAAAAGTGGTCGCAATTGTAAGTGAGATTGTACTGCGACGGCAAATGCAGTCGCAGAACCGTTGCGGAGCTAACATTTGTGACGGCCTCTGCGATCGCACTGCCGTCGCAAAGATAATAGTTGCGACGACAAAAGAAGGTCGCAGATGTCATGCGACCACATTCTGCGACCGCCTTGTACCGTCGCAAAATGGTCACAGAATATTTTTATTTGCGATCGCGGCTATTGCTGTCGTAAATTTTTTGCGACAAGTTCTTTTGCTACTGTCCTTTGCGACTGCGCCCTGCCGTTGCAGAAGGTCTTTAGCGACCATTTTGCGATGGTAGTTTCTATCGCAAACAACCAGTTTTTTAGTAGTGATAAACTTCTTCCATTATAAAACCATTCAAAAATACACTTTTAACATTCAAAAATGCACTTTTAACATCCATTTGAAAAAGTTTAAAATATTTAAAACTTGCATAAGCTAAAAGCATGCAAATTGCTTCTAATCTAACTACGGGAGCATAAGTTTCATTTTAGTCTATACCTTTTTCTTGATTACATCCTTGGGCCACTAACCTAGCTTTGTTTCTAATGACTAACCGATCTTCATCTAATTTTTTCCTATAGACCTATTTAGTCCCAATTATGGTTTGTTCACTAGGCCTAGGTACTAAATCCCAAACATCATTCCTTACAAATTGATTTAGTTCCTCTTACATGACAATAACCCAAAATTCATCTTCTATGGCTTCTTTAATATTTTTAGGCTCTACTTGAGAAATGAAAGCTACATATTGACAAATATTTCTAAGTTTAGAACATGTTACTACTCCCGTTGAAGGCTCTCCAATGACTTGATTGATTGGATGATCCCTTATCAACCAATATCCTTTTGGGGGAAGAGGTAGAGCTTCTTTTTCTTCTTCAACTTGAAGTATGGATGAGGATGAAGGTTCTCCATCATGTGGTTCCTCATTGAGTTCATCTGCAACTAGAGGTGGCAATGGACTGGGCTCGCCCATCGGCAACACGGGCCCGGCTCGTGCTTGACCCGGCCTGAAGAATTTCGGGCCGGACCGGGCATGACTCGTCTGTGCCTAAGGGGCGAGTTGAGCTCACCCCTTGGGCACACAAGCGTACCGGGCCGAGCACGGCACGCTCATCGTGGTAGCCTGAGCACGGTCGGGTCTGACGCACGTCAAACCTGGCCAGACCCAAGTTAGCACGCACCA
The DNA here is from genome assembly GCA_034359265.1 of Canna indica. Lineage (NCBI taxonomy): Eukaryota > Viridiplantae > Streptophyta > Magnoliopsida > Zingiberales > Cannaceae > Canna > Canna indica. The sequence goes on from CP136891.1 coordinate 29,343,663, forward strand.
AACCCGGATAGACTTAGGTCTGGCTCGCCGACCTAGGTCCGGCGCGCGCCAGACTAGGTCTGGCCAAGCCAGACCTAGTTATTTTGAAAATAAAAATAAAAATTCTAAGATAAATAAAAATTTAATTATATTTTGAATTTTAAAAAAATCTTTTTATTAATCTGTACTTACATTAGTTAGCAAAAATGTATAAAGGAAACAAATAAGAAAGCTTAGCACAATGGTTAAGCTATCTCAAAAAAAAAACTTGGGGTCAGTGGTTTGAAACTCATCGTCGGGCATTTAATTTCTAGGTATTCTTTTTAAACTTTTGGGCCGGCCCGAGCCCAGCCCAAGCCCGAAGGCCCGGGCTGGGCCTACCCTTTGGAATGTCCCTTGGAACGGCCCAAGCATTGGTCGGGCCGTGCCAGGCACGACCCAGAGGTGGCTGTGCCTGCCTGGGCCTGGGCTGGCCCAGGCACGGCCCATTGCCACCTCTATCTTCAACCTCCTTATCATGAAAGGTCAACTTCCCAAGTTCCTCACCTACACTCACAATCTTAACATTTCTTGAGGAATCATTACTTTCATCAAAAGTAATATGCACAGATTCTTCAACAACCATAGTTCTGCGATTATATACTCTATATGCCTTAGAACTATTGAGTATCCAAGAAAAATATCCTCATCGGATTTAGAATCAAATTTTCCTTGATGCTTCTTAGTGTTTAAGATAAAATATTTGCATCCAAAAACTTTAAAATATCCTACACTTGGTCTCAATAAAACTCGATTTAGAACATAACAATAGGTGTTTATGGCTTCGGCCCAAAAATACTTAGGCAAATTATTTTCGCAAAGCATAGTCCTAGCCATTTCTTGTAAAGTTCTATTCCTCCTCTCAACCATCCCATTTTGTTTAGGAGTTCTAGGGGAGGAAAAGGTATGTTCAATACCATGTTCATCACAAAATTCTAAAAAAAAATCATTTTTAAATTCACCTCCATTATCACTTCTAATTTTTAAAATCGAAATTCCTTTTTCATTTATGACTCTCCTAGCAAATTTCTTAAAGAAGTCAAAAGTTTTATTTTTCGTAGCTAGAAAGAAAACCCATGTAAATCTCAAAAAATCATCAACCAAAACATAACAATATAGTTTACCACCTAGACTAGCAACATCACAATGACCAAAGAGGTTCATGCGCACAAGTTCAAGTGTTCTAGTTGTGGTAACTTGATTTACACTATAAAAGAAAGACTAAACTTGTTTACCATATTGACATGTATCACAAAGTCTAGGCTCATGGATGAGGCTCATGCTAAGTCCTTTTCAAATTTTATCTTGGGTATTCCTTTAACTAAGTCCTTTTTAGTTATTTCTTGGATAAGGCTCATGCTAGCATGTATTAGCCTTCTATGCCACAACCAAGAATTATTTTCCATAGCTACTAAGCATCTAATATGAGGATTAGACAATACATTTAAAACTAATGTGTACACATTCTCATGCCTATTTCCAATGAAAACAATGTCATTTGATGATGCACTTCTAATTATACACTTAGATGCTTCAAATATTACTACATACCCATTATCACACAGTTTAGAAGGATAATTGGAGAAGAAAATCCAATCGACGGCCTCCGATTTCAACTCCAAAATCCAGTGGCTCAACCCCAAGGAAGAAGGAGCAGGCAGCGGCTCCTCCCAAGCCACCAGCTTGAGGAGGAAGGGAGAGAGGAAAGGAGAGGGGCTGGCTTCGGCTGGCTCCTCTCGGCTCGGTTCAGAGGGGAGGAAGAAGAAGGGAAGCTTGGGCGGCTCGGCTTGCCTCTAATTAAATACACCCACATGAACATAATTAACAATTATGCAAGACTTACCAAATCATCAAATAATGAAGGATAACGCTCCCTCATATCCTGCACCACCTCCCAGGTGGCCTCCTGGCCGGAATGGTGCTCCCATCTGACCTTTACCAAGGGGATCTCCTTGGACCTCAACTTCCGGATCTGCCGGTCTAGCACCTCAACTGGCCGCTCCTCATAAGAGACTGTTGAATCCACCTCCACTGTGGTAGGCTCGATCACATGAGACTCATCCCGAATGTACTTCCTTAGCATAGATACATGGAACATTGGATGTACTCGGTCCATACTAGGAGGTAAGGCCAACTCGTAGGCCACAACTCCCCTGCGCTTAAGAATAGGAAACAACCCAATGAATCTAGGGCTTAGCTTTCCTTTCTTACCAAACCTCACCACCCCTTTAATAGGGGACACCTTGAGGAACACCATGTCCTCCTCAGCAAACTTTACCTCCCTGGTCTTTCCATCAGCATACATCTTCTGGCGACTCTGAGCTGCTAACTGCCTCTCTCTGATTTCCTTCACTTTTTTCACAACCTCCTCCACCAGATCAGGTCCCATCATAAGGAAATCCCCTGCCTCAAACCAACCTACAGGCGACCTGTATCTCCGCCCAAACAACGCCTCAAATGGGGTCATCCCAATGTTGCTGTGGTAGCTGTTATTATAGGCAAACTCAATCAGAGATAAGTGCCTCTCCCAACTGCCCTCCAGGTTTAAGACACATGCCCTCAGCATATCCTCCAGCGTCTGAATAGTCCGCTCTGACAGACCATCTGACTGAGGGTGAAATGTGGTGCTGAACCAAACTTGAGTGCCCAACGCCTCCTGAAAGGACTGCCAAAAATGAGCCGTGAACTGGGTACCCCGATCTGAGATGATCATAATAGGAACTCCAAGATAAGTGATGATCCAATCCAACAATAACCTCGCATACTGCTCAGCTGAAAAGGTCGTCCTGACTGATATGAAAAGCGATGTCTTGGTTAGGCGATCTACCACTACCCAGATAGAATCATTGCCTTTTCCGGACTTTGGCAACCCTGTCACGAAATCCATGGTTATCTTCTCTCATTTCCACTTTGGTACCCCTAAGTTCTGGAGCAACCCTGCCGGCTTCAAATGCCCAGCCTTCACCTGCTGACACACCAGACACTTAGACACAAACTTGGCCACATCTCTTTTCATGCCTTTCCACCAATAATTCCACCTGAGACCTCGGTACATCTTTGTGGCTCCCGAATTCATAGTGTAGGTAGATCGATGAGCCATCTCCAGCACCTTCCTGCGAACCTCAGTCATATCGGGTACCACAATCCGGTTCTTAAACCCGAGAATGCTCTCCGAGTCCACACTGAACCCATTATCTGCATCTCCTCTCCTGGGCAGATCCTTAGTGAGTGCATAAAAGGCATCCTCCTCCTGCGCTGCCCGCAGCATGTCAACCAATGTGGACTGCACTCTCAAGTGGGCCACTAGCACACCAGAATCTGATATTGACAAGACTGCTCCGCCATCCAAACATAGGGCCAAATCTTGAGCCAACGGCCTCCTCTTAACTACCAATTGCGCCAGACTGCCCATAGACTTCCTGCTTAGAGCATCAGCTACCACATTAGCCTTCTTGGATGGTACATGATCGTGCAGTCATAGTCCTTCAACAACTCGAGCCATCTTCTCTGCCTCAGGTTCAGCTCCTTCTGGGTGAGCAAATACTGGAGGCTCTTATGATCAGTGTATATCTCACAATCCTCGCCATATAGGTAGTGACGCCACAGCTTCAATGCGAACACCACAGCTGCCAGCTCAATATCATGGGTTGGGTAATTCTCCTCGTGAACCTTCAACTACCTGGAGGCATAGGCTATCACTCTGTCATTCTGCATTAGCACACAACCCAAGCCGACTCGGGAGGCATCACAATAAACAACAAAACCTCCTGAACCCGAGGGTACTGCTAGAACTGGCGCCGACTAGGGGTGGCAATTAGAATCGGTTAACCGCGGTTAACTGATTAACTGAATCGTAAAATTTGGTTTTGGATAATAATTTTGCGATTCAATTTCGGTTTCGGTTAGTGAAACCCAAAAACCATTTTAAAACAGTTCGGTTTCAGTTATCGAGTCGCGGATAACCGGTAACCGAAACCGGTTATAATTTTCGGTTTCGGTTATCGGTTTTTCCCGGTTAATCGGTATCCGAAACCGTTAATATAAATTATTAAATTATTTAAACCCGAACCCATTACTACTATCCACTAACCCATCTACCCATTACCTAATACCTATGTATAAAACTTCAAGTCCTCAACCTAACCCTAATTCTTCCTCAGCCGACACTCACACTCTCAATCCCTCGCAGTCGCCCACTCATGGACTCGCCCCCTCCATCGACCATCGACAGTCGTGATAGCCGCGGGCCACCGACTCCCTCCATCGCAGTCGCCCCCTCCATTGACAATCGACAGTCGCGGGTCGCCGACTCCTTCACTCGACGTCAACAGCCGACTCCCACCTTCACTCGACGCCGACTCCCAATCTCTCACCTTCACTCGACGCCGACCTTCACTCGATGCCGACCTTCACTCGATGCCGACCTTCACTCGACGCCAACCTTCACTCGACGCCAACCTTTACTCGACGCCGACTCCCAATCTCCATTCTCCCACCTTCACTCGTCGCCGACTCCCTAGCAGTCGCCCCCTCCATCGACAGCCGCCGACTCCCACCTCTAGCCGACTGCCGGCACTACCTCCAGCTGACTCAATCACTACTAGAGTACCAGTCGTCGCCGCCTCTAGCAGACTACAAACATACTGTTAAGGTAATTATATGAAAATTTTATTATAATTAACATGGAATTAAATTGCCAGGTTCATAGTGTTAATATAAATAAGCATCACAACCAATTACTATGGGAGTATGGGTTAATATGATACTACAAAATGTTGATTGAAACATGTGGGTTGGTGATCTTGGTTGGATCAACAGATGATAAATTTTCAGTCATGTGCATGCTGATACAATTCTTTGTTAATTTAATAATTGTACTGATACAATTCTGTAAATAATTCTTAGTTACTTTATATTATGTAAATAATCATTCTTTGTTAATTGTACTGATACAATTCCTAATATCAGTTTGGTTTTTTGCTACTGTTTTTGTTTGTACTGATTTATTTGGTTTGGATAACAGTGTATGTTACTGTTTTCATTTTTATTAGGTTAAATTTTTATTATGTCATCAATGGTCGACACTAGTTTTGATGAGAGTGGGAAAAGTATTACTCAGCCTATGCCACCTACGCCACAAACTAATACAATTCCTGATAATTCACCTAGGCCCCCAATCCCATTATCTTCTTCAATTGTAGAAGCAAATAAAAAAAAGGAAGTTGACTTCTAAAGTTTGGGATCATTTCACCAAACAAATCATAGATGGGTAGGTATGATAGTAAATTTTATTATCAAACAAAGTTGGTTATCCACCAACTTGGAAGGTATGATAGTAAATTTTATAATCATACATTGTGTCTAGATAAATTATATTAATATTAATATACTTATTCTTTTTTTCTTTAATGTAGATTTATGTTCTACTGCAGACTCAAATTGTATTTGCTTGGTCGATGAAGAAGAAGATGTTCAATAAGCTTTATTGGTTTGAATTTATTTGATAATTTAATGTTTTGTTCTTTAGCATTAGCATTAATAATATTTTTTGTTATTTGGTTGTAGGCTTGAAGAAGGTGGAGCTTCAAATGCAATATTAGGCTTGCTTATGTTTACGAAGATTTATGGACTTGGAATTTGAACTTTTAATTTGCTTATGTTTATGGACTATGAATATGGACTATGTTTATGTAATATTTTGCTTGTGGTGGACTATGTTTATCTGTTCGAAATGGTCTTTGATGATATGGAAGTTGATTTCCTCCTACTCTTGGTGTATGACCCTATTTCAATAGGAAAGTTGATTTCAATTAGAATTTATATCATGTTTATATTTTTTTGGTCTTCTTACTTTTTGGTATTGTTTATTTTTAGTTACCTAAATTCGGACTCCAGAGGCAAGCATTCATTCTGCTGTGACACCTCAGATTGCGGAGCTGAAAAAAAAGGTAACTACCCTTGTGAATACGTAAAATTATGTACACGTTTATGTACACCTACTGAAATATTAGCTAATTCCTTTGGCAATTAATTATGTACACGTTTATGAATTGTTAATTTAACATGAAGTTTTGCTTGCACCAAACACCCATTAGATGAATATATATTAAATATTAATATGAGAGCTGTAAACATGAGAGGAATTGCTTTTATTTTGAATTCATCCTGTTCATCTTCTCAGAGTTGAGTGCATTGAGATTTGAGAAATATATATCTAATGTTCAAGTTGATGCCTCCTTCAGGATCTACAAGCTATTGTGCATCCAACACTTGTATAATTGGACCTGTCTCAACATATAAAAAATTGCAGCTGTCTGAGTCATATGAGAATACACAGACTGGACCATACGAGAATACATGGTCTGTTGTATCTTGTTGGCATATGAACTCATATGGTTAGTATTTATCCTTAGACAATCATATATGTCTAGTATAAATGGACCATGCATGAATAAATGCAGGAAGTAGACAATGTTAGATTGATTGAAGTAGTGTTGCCTCCAATTTGTCAAATTTAGTCCATCCTTAGCTGATTGAAGCAGACATCAACAAGATACAAGTGTCCATTTTATGTAACTTACCCTTAGAAAAAGAAAAGAACTGTTTTATGCTTACTTGCTGTCAATAATGCTAATTCTGTAGGTCTACTATTATTTGACGAGTATCTTCTAATTGCAGGTCACATTTTGGATAAGTAGAACATTGGATAGCAAGTTAGCAACTAGCTACAAGGTCCCCTACCTGCAACACTTGGAAACCTCAACGACTTATTAGTGAGCAGTCATCATTTGGAACCACCTCCTTCATAATGAAGGGAAAAATCTAACTGCATAATAGTGTAGAAGCTCTAATCCTCATTTTGATCTAATTTAAGTATCCAGTGTAATAGTGTAGAAGCACTATTACGAATTTACAATCCTCATTTTTTTTGCAAATTAATTTTCGTTTTGATCTAATCTAATGGTGTAGAAGCTAGCATGTACTTTGAGTTTAGTAATTAGATTAGCAGTTGTGAACTTGTGATTGTATATTGCTTCATAAATTAATTTTTGGTGTTATTTAGTTTTTCATCTACTTGTAATCTAATGGAATGATATATGTAGGCAGCTTGTATAGTTGTACATGAATAAATCAATTGATGTTTTTATGGGTTTGTATATGGATTTTTTTATTTGGTTAAAAATTTAAAATATTGTACAATTTAGACATGATTCAACCGGTTAATAAACGGATAACTGGTTCTATCCGAACCGAATAATTCGGTTTCGGCTATCCGCGGATAACCGAAATTGGCTCGATTTCGATTTCTGATATAACTTTTTGAAACCGATCGGTTTCGGTTTTGGTTTCGTTTTCGGTTAGCGGGTTTGGAAAACGGTTTCGGTTTCGGTTACCCCCTAAAAATACGGTTAACCGAACCGTTGCCATTCCTAGCGCCGACGTCAAGCGGTACTTGAGCTTCAGAAAGCCCTCCTCGCACTTACTGTCCCATGCGAACTTGACCTTCTTCTGGGTTAGGCGGGTTAATGGCGCTGCAATCCTGGAGAAATTCTCCACAAACTTCCTGTAGTAACCTGCCAACCCCAAAAAATTGCGAATCTCCGAGACGTTAGTCAGCTTCTTCCAATTCTGAACTGCTTCAATCTTAGCAGGTACTTTATTCCTTCCATGGACACCACATGGCCAAGAAACCCTACACTCTCCAGATAGAACTCGCACTTGGAGAATTTGGCATACAATTTGTGCTCCCTGAGAGTTTCCAGAACTACCCTCAAGTGCTTAGCATGCTCCTCCCTGCTTCTGGAATAAATCAAAATGTCATCAATGAACACAATCACAAACTTATCCAGGTATTCATTGAATACTCGATTCATCAGGTCCATAAATGCTACAAGTGCATTAGTCAGCCTGAAGGACATCACTAGGAACTCAAGTGCCCATACCTCGACCTGAAAGCAGTCTTATGGACGTCACTGTCCCGAATCCTCAACTGATGATACCCTGACTGCAGGTCAATCTTAGAAAACCACTGAGATCCCTGAAGCTGATCAAACAAGTCATCAATCCTGGACAACCAGTACCGATTCTTTACAGTTACCTTGCATAATCAATGCACATCCGTATGGACCCATCCTTCTTCTTTACAAAGAGCACTGGAGCACCCTAAGGCGAAACACTAGGGCGAATGGAACCCAGATCAAGCAGCTCCTGTAATTGGGACTTCAACTCCCTCAACTCAGCTGGTGTCATCCGATACGGAGGAATGGAGATCGTCTTCACCCTTGGCTGTAATTCGATACAAAATTCGATCTCTCTCTCTGGAGGTAATCCTGGCAACTCCTCCGGAAACACATCAGAGCACCCGCATACCTCTGCCACCAACACAAAGGCCAAAAAAGGACTGACATTCGCCAAAGAGTAACTTTCGAGCCTTAAGAGCTGAAATCGCCATCAACGATTCACCCCTTCCCTCACCCTAGAAAGTAAACTAGGGCACTCCAGGCTTATTGAAGATCACAATCTTAGCCCTGCAATCCACAAAGGTGAAATGGTCCGCCAACAAGTCCATACACAAAATTACATCCAGCTCCAGCATCAGCAGGAGTGTCAAGTTAGCTATCAACACATGCCCATAAATGACAATCTCGTAGCCCTGAAAGACTGTCTTTGCTATCACAGAAGGTATCCCTGACAACTTAATAGCAACACAGCAAAAAAAAAAGCGTAGTACCCTGAACAATCAAGACATAAGCAATAGCAGACCCAACAATAATATTATCTCACACCACTGCCCTAGACGCCTCAGCGCCCTCCTGGGTCATAGCAAACACCCGTGCAGCGGGCCTCTCTGAACCACCAGCTTGCTAGCCTCCTCCCTGAGTCTGACCCCTCTGAGCTACGAGACCCATTGACATTGGTGCCTTCCCTCTGGTCTGATTAGGTTGTTGACTGCCCTTGCTAGGACAATCATTGCTGAAATGCCCAGTTTGCCCATAGCCAAAACATGCCTCAAAGTGAAACCGCTCTAGGTCCTGCTCAACTATGGTCCCATATAATCATGACCCTTAAGCATAAGGTCGCTCTACACCCATAATTTATATTTCCTAAAATCTAAGGGAAAGATCTTCCAATCAATCCAAAATTTTAGCTATAAGGGAAATATACCATCAGCTAACCCCTGTAGATCCCTTATGCAGAACTCTATCAATCGCCCCCCCTAGGATCCCTAGGGCCGCCCTAACCATACTGCACCATGAATATTTAAACTATATGATGAGATCCAATTAATCGATCAAGATACTAAGCAAACATTGCAAGGATCTCTAACTCAGGCTCCCATACAAAGGTAGCCCCCAAATATGGTGCGCTCTCTAGCACAGTGCCATTCACGACCTCAAGCTGTGCTACCCTAGGACTATCCCAGTTCCTCCTCCCTGCGGAGTGCCTCAGTCAGCTCAGCCACTCGGGGCTGTAACTGAATAACCATGGGATCCTGTCCCACATCCTCTCGGGCCTACGGTGGTCTCCCATGACCCCGGCCCCCGCCTCGGCCTACACTCTGGACTTGGTCTTGGTCCCGCGTGGAGTTACTGCCACTATCGCTCTATGCGGCACTAAAAGGCCTCCATCAATCTGGAATAACCAGAAAGAAAATATCAAAACTAGACAATTGAATTCACCCTAACATTTTGCCAACTTAACCACGAGTTGCGCTGAGGTGCAGACTTAGCCCATTGATCTCATAACATACCCCTACCGTATACTGACACATTAGCAATGCCCTATACAGTGACAACTCTAGGTAGTAGTCAGATCGAACCACATGCTCTGATACCACATTGTCACGCCCCAATTCAGGGTCACGTGACCGGCCAGGGTATACGTGCCTATACCCCACAGCTTAAACCATACACATGCCAACTCAACAAATAAATATAGCGGAAAAGAATAACAAGTTTTATTTCAAATGAAAGCGAACCAAAACCAAGTTTATGTCAGGTAGCTCAAAGGAAATGAAAAGTGCGGAATAACATTTTAAGTTCAAAAATTCAAAAGTTCAAATACAATAAAGCATGAAATAAATGACATAAATGCCCTCAGGACTACAATTCCAAATCAAACTAATACAAGTGCATGACTACTACCAAAAGACTCGACTACGACCCTAACTAGGACTGCTATGAGATCATGCGGCTCCTCTGCCCTCCAACTGTGCCAAATGGATCCGACCCACCTCATCGATCAGGCTCTACAAAATAGAAAATCAAACGGCAGCGGGTGAGTTCGAGGAACTCAGCGAGCGGTTTTACCAACCCTCACAAATAAAAATCACAGAGATAACAAGAATGAAATCTATCTCTACATAAAGTAAGGTCATGAAGGTGTGACTAGCTAACAGGCCAACAAGCCACCCGTGCCCCAAGGCATCTAACCCTCCAAAGTGGAGTACATCAGGTCGAAGCCTACCATCCTGAAGGCAACAACACATACTAGGATAATCGGGAAAGGCCTTCTGAACTTATCCTAGTATAAGGAACCTCGGGAGTAATCGAGAAAGGCCCTCCGAACTTGCTCCATGGGACGTGATATCACAAGAGTAATCGGGCAGGCCCTCCAGACTTACTCTTTTAAGACATCACATGAATAATCTGGAAAGACCCTCCGAACTTATCCCACGAGGCCAAGTCAGAACAATCGGGAAAGACTCTCCGAACTTATTCTACAAGTTGGGAATTTGACGTCCAACCTCCCGGGCATAGCCCGCAATCCGGCTCCTAATTGAGCCGCTCCGCCATTCGCAAGAATATGGTGCATTATGACCTAAGTCAAAACTCTCCTACGGTGTCCTAGGGGTGTACTAGGAAGCATCTCAACACTCTAGACTCGACCCTTATCTCTTAGATCCGTAATGTCATGAACCTCATGTGGTTTTATTTCATGCATGCTTTATAAGTTGGTTCATAACATATTATGCTCACCCTTAACCCAATTTTAATTATCTAATTAAAATTTAGATCACCATGTTTTAGGGTTTTGTTTTAGGTCACTGTTCTACCCAGAACTGATGTGTCTAATCCGAATCTAATCTCCAAAGTGTATCCTATGTTTCCAAATTATATTTTATGGTCGAAATGATAGGTCACACGACTATATTCACAGAAATACAGACACCACAGTAAATAAATTAAAATCAGCACAGATTCATCATCTCAGCATATAATTCCAGCAACATACAATTTTTAACATACTATGAAATTAAATTCGAAAATTAATAGAAATTAACCCTTAAATAAGCATTAGGACATAATACTAATCTCAAGGTTTAATTCACAGAAATCATGCTTTTAATCAAGATTAACAAGAACCTACAACACTTGAATCAAGAAGCAAGCATTAAGATCAAGAACCCCCTTCTCAAGAGTCCCTAAGGCATCAATATCAAGATCCTAATCCTACCACATGATTTCTACCCAAAAATCACAGATTTAATCTTAATCATGCAATCCATAAATCAAGAAACCAAATTGGGAGAATAGATCAAGATTTGCATATCAAGAAAACTCATTTGGGTTTCTCATCGAACACCTTGAGGGCGTCCCCGATTTCCCCTTGGCCGAGCACCCCTAGGTTTACCCTAGGGCTGCCGAGCCCCATAAGGGAGAGATTCGGGTCTCCCAAAGCACAAATTCCAAGAAACACGACAAGAACTCGAAGAATAAATCAAGAACAAAGCATAAATACCAAGCCGCCAAGAACGACTTCAAGAATCCAATTAAAATCCCGAAGAGAGAGGGTAAACCACTCACCTAATTTAGAAGGATGACACGACCTTTGATTTCAGCTCCGAAATCCGACGGCTCAACCCCAAGGAAGAAGGGGTAGGCGGCGGCTCCTCCCAAGCCGCCGGCTTGAGGAGGAAGGGAGAGAGGAAAGGAGAGGGGCTGGCTTCGGCTCGGCTCAGAGGGGAGGAAGAAGAAGGGAAGCTTGGGCAGCTCGGCTTGGCTCTGGGTGGCGGCGGCTCCAAGGGGAAAGGGAAGGGGGCCGGTGGCTGGCTCCCTTTCTCAAATCTTTGGGTGGCTATAAAATAGGAGCCACAAGCCAAGGGGAGGGGTTTTTATACTCCCTCCTTAACCCTAACCCCCTCTAAAACCTTAATCCAACCCGCATCCACCTTAAGCCAATTCCAAATCCGCTAACCCGATAGACTTAATTAATTTAATTATACTTTATTATAATACAAAAATAAATCATAAGCAATTAATTAAATACACCCACATGAACATAATTAACAATTAAGCAGGACTCACCAAATCATCAAATAATGAAGGATAATGCTCCCTCATATCGTGCTCCACCTCCCAGGTGGCCTCCTGGCCGGAATGGTGCTCCCATTTGATCTTTACCAAGGGATCTCCTTGGACCTCAACTTTTGGATCTTCCGGTCTAGCACCTCAACTTCCGGATCTTTCGGTCTAGCACCTCAACTAGCCACTCTTCATAAGAGACTGTTGAATCCACCTCTACCGCGGTAGGCTCGATCACATGGGACTCATCCCCAATGTACTTCTTTAGCATAAATACATGGAACACTGGATGTACTCGGTCCATACTATGAGGTAAGGCCAACTCATAAGCCACAGCTCTCCTGCGCTTGAGAATAGGAAACGACCCAATGAACCTAGGGCTTAGCTTTACTTTCTTACCGAACGTCACCACCCATTTCATAGGGGACACCTTGAGGAACACCATGTCCCCCTCAACAAACTCTACCTCCCTGGCCTTTTCATTAGTATACATCTTCTGGAGACTCTGAGCTGCTAACAGTCTCTCTCTGATTTGCTTTACTTTTTTCACAACCTCCTCTACCATATCAGGTCCCATCATAAGGAAGTTCCCTGCCTCAAACCAACCTACAGGCAACCTGCATCTCCGCCCACACAACGCCTCAAATGGGGTCATCCCAATGCTGCTGTGGTAGCTATTTTTATAGGCAAACTCAATTAGAGATAAGTGCCTCTCCCAACTGTCCTCCACAAACCTCTTGACCCCAAATTTGACGTCTGGCGATCTGCGGCCTCAACCCCTCAATAAACCTCTTGACCCTGACGGTCTCTGTGGCTATCAAGGTGGGATGACACTTCGAGAGCTAAGTAAACTCCATCTCATAATCAGCCATCGATCAGTCGAGCGGTCATCTCAGAAGAACAATCGAGCTCCCTGCACAGCTCATAGCAATCTCCCAGGAAACTAGTGACCTCCACCCTCTGATTTGTCCCTGTATACTCTGGTGGCCTGAACGCAACAAAATCTGCATATGAAGGTGCTCTGGCTGGACCACCTCTGGTGCTGCGGGTGTTGTCGGTACTGGTTGTGGCTGCTGCCTTAGCTCCTGCTCCCTGCGGAGCGCCTTAGTCAGCTCAGCCACTAGGGCCTGCAACAGAACAACCATGGGATCCTATTTGGAGACACCCTCCCCTTGGCTTGTGGCTCCCTATTTGGAGCCACCCAAGCATTAGAAGAAGCGAGCAGCCGCCAGCCACCCCCTTCCTCTCTCCCTCTCTCTTGCGAGCCGCCGCCCTCAAGCCCAGCCGCAGAGCCTCTTCTCCTTCCTTTCCTTCTTCCTCCACTTTGGAGCCGAGCTGAGAGGAGCCAGCCGAAGCCAGCCCTCTCTCTTCCTCCCTCTCCCTCTCTTCTCAAGCAGGCGACTTGAGATGAGCTGCCGCCCCTTCTCTTCCCCTTCTTGGGTTGAGCCATCATCTTTTGAAGCCGGATTCGAGGGACATCGTCCGGGATTTCTCCGTATTTCATCCTTCCTAATTAGGTGAGTGGTTTTACCCTCCTTCTTTCGGGTTTCTTCGTGTTCTTGAAGCCAATCTTGAAGGCTATTGAATCTTGATTTGTTTTCCGACAATTTCTCGAGTTCTCGACATTCTTGTTGTGCGCCGTGTTTGAGGAGGCCCTAAACCCTTCCCTATGAGGTTCGGCAGCCCTAGGACGGCCCTAGGGGTGCTCGGCCAAGGGTGGAGCAAGGGTGCCCTCCAGGTGTTCGATGAAATACCTAAGTGAGGGATCTTGATTATCTTGTAGTTTATATCTCAAATTGATGATTAAAATGAGTTCTTTTATGTTCAAGCATGCTTAGTATTTAATCTTTGATTTTTGGAGAAAATCATATTTTATGAAAATTAGGATCTTGATGTTGATGCCATGAGGGTTTTTGCAAGATGGCTTTTTGGTTTTAATGCTTGATCTTAAAGATTGTTCTTGATTAAAGATGATGGTAGTGTTTTATAATCTTGTTTAAAAATATGGTTTTTGTGAGAATTATCTAAATGTTATAATTCTGATATGTTGGTGAATTAAGAATTTAATTTCTGTGAATTTTCGAATTTATTTTCATGACAAGCTGAAAATTCAATGTTGCTGGAATTTTATGCTGAGATGATGAATCTGTGCTATTTTTGTAATGCTTTCTGTAGTGTTTGTATTTATCTGGACATAGTCATGTAACCTATCGTTTCGACCAAAAAACATAGTTTGGAAACATAGGACACACTCTGGAGACCGGATTCGTATTAGATACATTAGTTTTGGGCAGAATAGTAAGCTAAAACAAAACCCTTATCTTGGTGAACTAAATTTTAATTGCATAATTAAAATTGGTAAAAGGGTCAGAATAATATGTTATGAACCAACATGAGAAGTTTATGCATGAAATAAAACCACACGGGTTTATAACATTACGGGTCTAGGAGTTGGGATCGGGCATTGGAATGTTGAGACACTTTCGAATAGGAGCACCCATGAGACACCGTAGGAAAGACATGACTTAGGTCATGGTGCATCAAATCTTTATGAATGGCGGAGAGGCTCGTCGAGGAGCCGGATTGCGGGCTAGGCCCGTGTGGTTGGATGGCAAATTCTCAACATGCAGAACAAGTTCGGAGAGTCTTTCCCGATTGTTCTGGTTGGCCTCGTGGGATAAGTTCGGAGGGCCTACCTGATTATCCTCGAGGTGGTTTTAAGGAATAAGTTCGGAGGGTCTTTCCCGATTATTCCTGTGATATCTTCTAAGAGTAAGCTCGGAGGGCCTACCCGATTACTTTTACGATATCTTAAAGGGGCAAGTTCGGATGGGCGAATGCCGATTTTCCCTACACGTTCATTGAGCAAGTTCGGAGGGTCTTCTCGATTATCCTAGTATGTGTTGTTTGCCTTAGGGCATGGTAGACTTAGGCCTGTTGTTCTTCACCGTTTAGGTGTTGGCTGCCTTCGAGCAGGTGGTGGCCGGATGGCCTATTAGTAGGTCACTCCCTCGTGACATTTTCCTGCTTGAGTCAGGAGTTTTACCTTATGCATCTTATCTGTGATGTTTGTTTTTGTAATGGTTGGTAGAACCGCTCAGTGAGTTCTTTGAACTCATCCGTTGTCGTTGTTTTATTTTGCAGAGCCTGACTGGTGAGGTGGGCTGGAGCACTTGGTGCAGCTGGATGGCAGATAAGCCACATAATATCATAGCAGTCCTAGTTAGGGGTCGTAGTCAAGTCTGTAGTAGGTTGTCATGCACTGTTGTTTTTGTGTTTGGAGTTGTAGTCCCATGGGGACATTCATGTTTTTTTCTCAGTCTTTTTTTTGTCAAAGGAACTATTGCTCTTCGATTTATTTATTTCCTCACTTGATCTATTTATTTAAAACCTTGTTGTTTTGAAATGAAAATCTGTTTTGGTTCTTTTATTAATAAAAGTTGTTGTTTATTCCATTATTTTATGAGTTTGCATGTGCATGGGTTAGGCAGCGGAGTATAGGCATGTATATCCTGGCCGGTCATGTGACCCTGAACTTGGGGCTTGACAACGTGCCCAAGGGGGCAAGCCTAGCTCGCCCCTGGGGCACAGTCAGGTCGTGCCCAGCCAGGCCTAAAATTCTTCGGGTCGGGCCAGGCACGGCCCAGAATCGGTCCGGGCCCGTGCCGCCCATGGGCGGGCCCGGGCCATTGCTACCTCTAAGAGCTATTGTATTTAATTAAATAAAAAATTTGGCTTGATTGTGTTAAAGTTGGTTTTTGAAATGGTAATTACTTTGGAGTTATGGAATAATATTGAATAAATAATTCTTAAATTTGATTAGGGTAGAGTTGGTACCATGAGTGAGTTTGATCACCCATACCCCTATGCTATTCACATAATTAGTGCTATTACCTTTCTACTTCCTTTAGTGTTTGAATTCATTTCCTTTTTATCTCTTTTATGCATGTTCTTGATTCATGAGCATATTAGCATTGTAATTAGATTATGATACAGGGTACTATAGTAGATAATTGCATAAGTTATGTTTATAGAGCTATAATTATTAGAATGCATATGCTATTCTCTATGGACATGTAATAATTGATGAGTTGTTACATCTGATCATATTGGTGCTACACGGCATTAGATTCTTCATATTATGTTGGCATTACCCGTTGATACATTATTATATGTATGGTATTAACATATATTACATATATGAGTTAGCATTATTATGCATACGTTGGTATAATAAAAAATGTTACAAGTTATTAGGACTCATGTTGGTGCATTGCTTGAGCTATGAGAAGTATTACAGTGCTACAGTGCTATGGCGTGGATTGCTGGTCTATTTACAGTCCTTAGCCATTGAGCTATTTGGTGGCGACACATTTGCGGCCCATTGAACCCGAGGGATTTCTTGGAGGGGGAGGCATATGTGCAGTGCTTATGGGTTATCTTCATATAGTCGTTCTTCCCACACGAGCTGGCGGAGAGGCCACTCTCGGGGTGCAAGAGTGCAGGGGGAAACTCACTGAGCCCATGTCCACTCTCTGCTCTCGATTGATAAAGACAGTTAAAGAATTCATGTAGAGTTTGTTTATCAACTCATGACTTGAGTTAAGGCGCTATTGTTTTGTGTCAATATATAAAGTAGTAGTTTGGAGTACAGGATGTTTACGCAATAAATTCCATGTTATTGTGTTAATTCCTTGATGCATTATAAGAGTTATGTGTTAGTGTTTATTGATATGAGATAGTAGTAGACATGAGTTTTGAGTTAATATGCATAATTCATATTGTGCTATTACCTTAGTGCTTGGTCATAATGGTATATATCTTACTCAGTTTTCCTCTGACTCCGTTTGTGTTCAATTCAGTTTTGCAGGTGCTGGTTGGTAGACCAGAGGACGTCTAGTTAGATAAAATAGAGGAGGCATGCTCTCACACCGATCATTTCATTCATTAGTATTGTATCGATTCTTATTCTTCTTTATTTACTTGGTGTATAAAATATTATTTCTACTTCTGTTGTTAGTGTTCTTTTCATCTTAAGATTCTTAGTGTAGTGTGCTATTTAGTGTTCTCGTCACGCTCTCTCAAGCAATATTTGTCTTAATGAGAATGACCCTGCGTGTAATAACACGATAAGTGGATAACAAATGAGAGAGTGTGTTAGAGATGATTTTTTAATCTCGTATATAGAATATAACATCAATTTTATATTCTTCTAATCATATTTCTTTCTAAACTATACACTAAACAAATTAACAAGAGATCTTATCCTATCCCTTTAATATCCTATGAAACAAATATTACCCAGAAATTAAGTTTAGATCAGGCATCCGAAATGCTAATGTCTTGTGCCACTGGAAATTGATACATATGGCCTTAAATATGAAAAACGGATAAATGTGGAGTTATGCAGGAGAATGCTCAATTGATACATATGCTAATTATCCACGGAGTGGTTAAGATTCACTCCACATTTGCTCCAAGAAAAAGAATGAAAATAGATTATTTAGACAAAAGCTATTAGAAAGCCATCAAATAAAAGTAAGTTCAGAAAATCTATTATTACCTTGTTAAACTGAACATTTACACTGAAAACTTAGTAATTGTAAACTGCCTTCTCTCTCTCTCTCTCTCCATTAGCTATTTGTACATGACTAAGTATATCCCTTTGTTCCTGCTACACTTGAAGTCATCAGCAAAACTGTTCCTTCTAGAATAAGATAATCTCCCCTCTTATTCATAAGAACAATTCATGAATGATTCTAGAATTAATGACACCAAATAACTTGTGTACAGAGGAGAGGAAATAATGAAATAATTAATGGTCAAATGTGATGACTTGATCAGTTGATCGGCTACTTTGCCGGTGGAACGAAAGTGCCAACATAACCACAGCCCATTGTTAAGAAGGATATTGACAGAGGAAAAATGAATATGAAGTATAGATCTGTTCTGAAGAGGCAATTGTGACATGCAGATAAGAAGAGGAGTACTCCCATTCCCAGCTCTAAGAAATGAAACCTGTCAACCAGAAATGTAGTGCAGGTTAGTAAAGATATGTTTAGGTGTCTGATTATGAATTTGATGCAATGTTATGTAAACCAAACTGGTTGTTCCAATGGGATTCGTTCTAATTAGCTTAAGGTCCAACCTGAGTTCAAAAATATTGCTTGAGATGGTAGCTACAGCTAATGTTTTGGCTGAAGAAATTACCTCTGCCAAAACTTGTTTGGCAATGTCTTAGTAGCTGTTGAAACTGGTTTGGTCTTCAATGCATTGCCTAGTTTCTCTGTGACAACCCATTCATTCACTCTGCCTGCATCAAAAAGGCCAATGAAGACAGCTTTGCATCTGTGCAAGGACATGACACTCTCAAAGAATATCCAGATGATAATTAGGTGCAGAGACCTGTAAAAATGATGAGATAAGAAATGTGAAGCTGATTGCAACAAAGGTTCACTTTGTTTATATATATATAAAATCTCAAGCCCAACCTATCTGAACTGATGAGGAAAAAATTTCAAACCTTGGGGTTCCAACTGAATTGAGGATGGTGATCACTATTGGGATATAGAAAATCCCCCATTTTGGAATCACAACCTCAGGGAAAAAAGTTGAAACTGGAATCAGAATGCAGTAGAAGAAGAAGGTCACATTGTGCGATATAATCCTTCTTGCAAAGAAGAAGTTGTAGAGTAAAAAGATTTTCTTCACTGGAGACACCTTCTGCAGAAATCAAAATAAATAATGAGAAACTAAATATTTGAGAATTTAGCTGCACTATTCAAAAAAATATATATAAAGGAAAAGAAAAAACTGACCTCGGCCATTAATATATCTGGTACCATTTTCTTAAATAAATTTGCAGGTCCGCAAGCCCAACGATGTTGCTGATAGCGGTAGGCCTTGTAGGTGCTTGGTAATTCACTTTTAACCTAAGAAAATCATACCAAGAGAAAACAAATCATTAGCAATTAGGGCATGTTTGCTTCTTAGGATAAGGGAGGATAGGATAAGGATGAATTAGTATCCGGTGTTTGTTTAGTGCATGGATTAGAAAAAAATGGGAATAGAAGGATATAAAATTGATATTATATTCGATGTAAACCGGATTTAAAAAATTTATATCCCATCCTCCCTCATTTATTATCCAATCCAATCCTATCCTATCCAATAAAGCAAACATACCATTAATTCAGTATATCCAAAAGGTTAAACATTGTTTATAACAGAAATTCTACTGATTATGCTTATCAAGTGTGAAAGCAAGTCTAACATTCCACGACACTATCTAGCTGAGAATCTTCCGATTATTATCTTCCAGTGCTTTAAACTTGGATTGAACTAACGGATTTAACTGCAAACTAGTCGATGAAATTTCGCCGGACTGATCAAATTGGGTTAGAAACTAGTTAACCTGATGAAAACTGATTCATTTGTGCCACACTTTTCTAATTTTTAAACTTTTTATTCCTTAATTGATACTCCAATTCCTTCATTATTCAGTTAAGATTTAGGATTAATTTCACCTCAGCCCATAAAGTTCATATTGATTCCCACTTTAGCCCCTATAGTCCATTAGTTTCAATAGGATAAGAAATAAGAGAGAAAGAGTTGGGTAAAAGTTTTAAAAGTCTCATTTTGACCCATGAAACTTATGTTTTGCTTCTATTTGGTTAAAAAGTCTCATTTTACTTCCTCAAATTAAGATTCCTACTTTAGTCCTCAGAATTTGAAAAAATCTCGTTTTGGTCAGTTAATGTAATTTTTGTTTCATTGTTATCCAAAACACAAACCTTGAGGTCCCCAAGATATAAAAATTTCCAGCCTTGAAGAGTTGCTCGCACTGCTAAGTCCATGTCCTCCACAGTGGTTCTGTCCTTCCAACCTTCAGCTTCTTTAATAGCTAATGTTCTCCAAACACCAGCAGTTCCTAATGCAAAATCTCCATCCTTATTATTATCATTTTACTGATTCAATATTAAAATTATTATAGCTAATTTCTAACCTCTTTTCTAAAGACTCTAACTTGTAAGTTGTAACCCCCTCATAAACAAAAGGAAGAGAGTAAAACTTACCATTAAATCCAAAAAATGACATAGTCGTCGAGCCAGATTGTTGCTCTACTTTGAAATGGTAGTTCAATGACATCTCTTGTATTCTTGTCATTATACATTCATTAGCATTCACTGCACAAGAATCAAACAACAAATGAGATAAATTCAATGCGCCTGGACTAAACTTTACTCTTTTTTGTAATTTTACAGGTGTTCTAGTTGATGCATGGCTCTGGGACTTACCAAACTTCCATCTTGCTTGAACAAGAGCAATGTCAGGATTGTGTATGAGGAAAGGAATAGTCCTCAAAAGGAAGTCAGATGGGGGCTCATGGTCTGCATCAAATATTGCCACATAGTCACATTGCTTCACATAGTCAAGCTCCATTGCTTCTTTTAAAGCTCCAGCTTTGTATCCATTTCTGTTGTCCCTTGATATGTAATGTATGATCCTTCCCTTCCTTTCCCATTTCTCACATTCTTTTTGCACAAGTTCCTGCACTCCAGCAGTTAGTTAATTGCCTTGTAATGTTCAGAATTGTTTGAATTTTTATCATCGTTAAGAAAAAGCAAGCAAGAGAGAAAAAAGATAATTAAACTTGAATGAGTTACTTCAGCAGTTCATTATTCAAACAGACAGTGCAGCATTTGCAATGGAGGTTCGATTTCCATGGCGAGGTGGACTCTTATGAACTTGGAAGATCTTCAGATTTGCTTAATGATCAGTTTATATTACTGGCAACTTTATCTTCAACATTAGAAGTCTCTGTAGTGTCCCCTCTGTAATGCACACAATGAATCACACCAGCATCTTTTCAAAGAGTGTCTGTATACTCATAGAGGTTGGACGCAGTTCAGGCTTCTGCATTTAGCGCCATTTCCTCTGGAGTTCAAACCTTGGGAGGCGACTACTTCGAGGGGCTCGGTTGAAGCTCAGAAGCTCTTCCGTTTGATTATGATTTGGAGATACTGGAATTGGCATGAGCGTAACTTAAGGGTTTTCGACAATTGTAACCGGTCTTACTCTGAGCTTGCTTTTGCTTCGGCAACATTTGTTCTTCTGTTGCCCTAATTTGTTTTGGGCCCCCCGCCCGAGGTTTTTTTTTTGTATTAGTCTTTTTGTTTTCTCTCTTCCCCTTTACTTGTATCTCTTTCATTATTCTTGAATTGAATGCAAGTTTCATTGTTAAAAAAAGAAGTCTCTTAGTAGTGCCATGGCTATTTTAATTAAAATATGATTAATTGCTAAAAATAACTACTACACTTTATGAATTTTAAATTTAATACAAACTACAAAATTTAATAGATACATTGTGTAGCATATTAAGTTGCCATCAATATGACTTGTTGTAAAATTATTGTGACTTTCCACCTCAATCAGTAACTTGGTGAAACTCCTACTTGAAAGTCAAAAGCTTGAATGCATTTGCTATAATCATTAAACATAGGAGGTATTTGGTACGAGATAATCGATCTTGATTATCAAATTTACACAACGTTGTTTTGTTTACCACTTTTCTATGATAATCTTATATATTTTTTAAAAGATAAAATTATCTGTGTCTAATTTTCTCTCTTGTCTCTCTTCACACCTCCTCCTCCCTCCTCTCTTTCTTTAATCTTTAATTTTAAAAATTATAATTATAGTTTTTCTATCATCTAATTAATAATTTATCTTCAATTTTAAAAGTTATCATTAAACAATTTGTTACTATTATAATTTATTAAAATTTAGTTTTTTTAGAATTAATTTTGGAAACAACTTGCATATTATTTTGAAAAAAATATATAGGGATCTTTAGGTAAACTGATATTAAACTCACAGTAGTCATGTTGTCATAGCAAACAAGGTAATCCAAATTCTTAGTAATTCTATAACAACATAACTAGGTATACCAAACATTGCAATATAGGATTCTTAATAATCTTGCAATTGATAATATATGTACAAGGTAATATAGATTACCTAAAAATGCACCAAATGCCTGCTTGAGGATACTTAATAATTTAACTAAAGTTGAGGATGTATTTAGCAAATTACTCAAAAATAGAAAACACAATTTTTCTTATTTTTTTCGCTCAATTACGCTATTTATAGGCATATAGCGGCGTTAAATAAAATTATATCATCAATAAATTTTATTCAATCAATTTGTGTGATTCAATAATATCAGAAAAAATAAAAAATTAAGATTTGATGTATTTCTTAGAGTTTTAGTATGGTATATAAATAGGGCTTCAATAACTTTATTAAATAGCTTTGATGTATTTGATGTATTTGTGTGATTCAATAATTTGAGGAAATTATGTTTAGTGATTGGCCATTTATATAAAATGTCAGAATAAGAATATTATTTAAAGTAGGGGTGAGCAAAAAAAAATCAAAATTTTGGTTAACCAAAAAACCGTTCAAAATCGAAGCGAATTTTTTGGTTAACCGGTCCAATGGTTTTAGTTTCGATTTTTATTTTCTAAATTTTTTATTTTTGATTCGATTTCGATTTTAATTTTTGAGTACCGGTTAACTTACTACAACATAATTGACCTATAGAGACACAAAATTAGAGATAAATTATATTTTTATTTTTAAATCTTTACATTTAGAGACTAATAGACACAAAATTTGCTCCTAATTAGCCTCTAAAGATCTATAGAAATAACAACAACAGAGTCACTTAATTGATTTGACTCTAAGCTATAGAAACACCAGCAATAGAGTCACTTAACTGATCTAACTCTAAAGTTATTTTTAGAGACTAATTAGGGACAAATTTTGTATCTATTAGTCTTTAAATGTAAAGATTTAGAAATAAAAATTTAATTTATCTCTAATTATGTGTCTCTATAGGTTGGTTGTGTTGTAGTGACCGTTAGTCCATGGTTAATCGGTTCATATATATAATATTTTAATTTTTACATCCCTATTTGTTATATATTTTTTTTTTCTAAAACTTATATATATAAAGTAATACATTGAATTATATTTCATTCTCCAAAATTTGATCGATCATATATATTTTTTAAATATGAATAAATATTATGATACACAAGTCTCTAATATATTATAATACATATTTTTACTAAACAACGATTTGAATTTTATGTTGATCAAATCGAATTCAAGAATTGTTTGTGAGGATGTTAACCTTCTTTGCAATTTGAAGTATTATGTTTGATTTGTATTTTTCATTTTAAAGTATTTTTGACAATTGAAATGGACTTTGCAATTTGTATAATTGTATTATTCTTATATGTTAAAAAAATTTATTGATTAACCGAACCGCAAAAGTCGAAATTGAAGTACCGATTAACCGAAGTTAATGACCCGATTTATGATTTATGATTAATGATTTTAAAAAATCAATGTTAATAGATCGATTTAAAAATTTATTAATGGACCGATTAATGGGTTCATGCTCATCCCCTATTTTAAAGTAGTAGGAAGATATGTATTGAAAGAAAATCATACCCTGATTGTGAGGTCTGTTGAGTCATCAAGAACTTGTACTATGAGCCTGCTATTTGGCCAAGCTAGTGTGCATACTGCTCCAATTGACATCTGGTAAACCTGCAACATATTTAGCTTACAAATCATGAGCAAGAAAATGCTCAGAACTGTATATTATTTCATGGCATCCTTTTCTTAAAAACAAAGGGAAGGACTTGGATTTTCCTGGAAATTTAATTCCGACTACTGACAGAATGAAATTATATAATAATCAATAAGTTTGTGTCACATGCCATGCTCTGTTGCATGGAAGAGTTTTGTTTCACATGAAGCTGTAGTCAATGAGTCTATTAAATTTCTCTATGTGGATACCGGCCACTTCTGTTTAAGTGACCCTTTCATACATGGAGATCTGGAAGATGCTGAATTTATTATAATGGTCCAGGCATGGAGATAAGATTTCTTGCTAGCCTCAAATCTGTGCTAAATATTTTAGTTGAATGAGCCACTTTGGAAACATTTATGTCACCTACCACCGGATCTTGTCGGTCTGTCATTACATTGATTTATATACGTGTTTATTTAGATTATGAAAATATAACAAAAATAAAAGAAGAATTACATGCAATAATAATTGACTCGATCAAGTGTTAATGGATTATTTCAAGTTGCCCCCTCCGGCCTGAATAAAACTCACCTGGTGCCGAGGCACCACACGAACTTACTTGGAGCGCCCCTAATCTTTAGATCTCAACCACTCTAGATATCAAAGCAGACTTGATTTATAGAATCGGTAATATATATAAAAAAAATTAAAAATATTCAATTTTGTCAAAATGAATATATTTATATTTGAAGAGAGTATATTTATATATTTACACCAAATATATTTGGATCAAAAGGTATTATATCTAGACTCAAGGTCGAAAAATATATATATCTGATAGAAATTGGATGTATCTATGTTTAGAGAGAGTATATATATTTTGATAAAAATTGATATATGTATTCGTATTTGGAGAGCGTATATTTAAATTAAAAGAGAATATATTTGAATATTTACTATCGAAGGTATGTGATTAGGTATATTTACTATTTGGTATATGTGATTAGGTATACTTATTATGCAATAAGGTATACTTAGTATGTGAGCAAATATACTCACTAAATGATCAGATATACTTAATTAGCATACAATACAACTCAAGTATACTCAGCTAAATGATCAGATATATTTAGCATACAATACAATGTAAATGATCAAAATGAAAAAGGAATCAAGAAGAAGATGAGAAGGAATCAAGAAGAAGAGAGAAGGAAGAAGATGAAAAGACAGCAGCTTGAATGACAATACATCCATATTTTATTTATATTTTCATTTAAGTTATAATTTGTATATTCTGGGAATAACTTGGTATAACGAGAAATAATTAATTTAGGTATAACCAGATAAGTAAAAACTAAAAATAATAGCTTAAAATTTCTATAGAGTCAGTTTCTATAGAAATTTCCATACGGCTTAAGACATCTAAATAATTAGGAATTTATTGGTGATGTATGCTCATCTATAAGAAAGCTTTGACTATATTTTCATGGAGAAAGTTATTAATTGTGCACGTCTATAGCATGAATGCAATCACTGCACATCATAACTACACACGTCTCATCGGAATTAATTTTAGTCATATCTTAATTCAACGATCGAGTTAAATATATTAATATTCAAAATGTAACATTTTATATTTGTTTCCTAGCTATCACATGATTCATATTAAATATTATTAACGTGCAAAGACAGACTCAACATGCATGCTTCCTAAATAGTCAAAACAGTGATTGAATAATGAATTGCTTCGAATTAATTAATGTAAATTACTCACCTCTCTCTCATTGAACATGGGGATTTGAACGAGCACCACCGGGAAAGCGGCCGACCCCGCTTCCACATCCTGCGACGTCAGCGGCTCCCATTTGTGGATCTTCTCCGGCGTTCGCCGGAAAACCTTCACGTAGAGAGCGACGAGGGCCATGGACAGCTTCTCGACGACGAGCATCACTGACATGACCAAGCACAGGACGACTGCCACCTGCATCGACGGCACCAGAACCGCGGCCCTCGCCGCCGCCCATATGGCCGCCGCCTGGTTCAAGGCTCCCGCGGCCGAGAAGGAAGAGATGATGTCGTAGGCTCGGTCGATGTACAGCGCCATAGTGGCAGAGAGATTACTACCTGGAAGCAAGCAAATGTTAGTGCAAAACAATTGAAGGAGAGATCGATATGGGGGGCCAAGCTGTGAGTTAACCTTCCATGGCCCTGATCACCGCCACCGCCTCTTCAGTCTTCTCTCTCCTGTTGGGGTTTTGTTTATGAGAATGCAAACATACAGCTGCAAAATATTAGGAGGAGAAAAGAATGCATGCATAGGTGTAATATATATATTAGATGCACAATGGCCAATAACAAGTAGTAATTTTTTTTGGAGGCAGTTGGCAATTAATCATTTGCTGTGGTAAGCGCGAGTAATAGAAGCATTGACAACCTTAATTTACTATCTACGTCAAGCACACTGTAGTCCTCAACTCAAGATAAATTTTGAGAAAAACACCATCACACATTTAAGAGGCAACAAAGAGGCTGGGAACTAGTGTGCAGCTACATCTCACTACAACCAAATATTAGAATATCGACTTTTTTTTAATTGAGAAATCGACTTGTTTTTAAAGCCTAAAAATAAATTCAGACGCACAAAAAAGAGTCGATTTGAGGATCAAAACATAAGGGTGAATAAATTATCAGATTGGGTCAAAAGAAGATGCTATTTTTGAATTTTATCGACAATTTGCTTGTGTAAGCGGGGATCCAGAATTGTTTGAGTCATGTTGTAAGGAATTACAAAATAAATTTTTTCAACAAAGATGT
Organism: Canna indica; assembly: GCA_034359265.1. Lineage (NCBI taxonomy): Eukaryota > Viridiplantae > Streptophyta > Magnoliopsida > Zingiberales > Cannaceae > Canna > Canna indica. The sequence goes on from CP136891.1 coordinate 29,370,408, forward strand.
GAATTACGAAGGATTGGTCGACGAAATATGAACCGAAAACTTAATCTTGATATATCTCAGGACTATCCATTTTTGTTACCACGAGATGTATTGATTGTTGCAGATCATTTGATCCGAATGAAATTTGGAATGGGTACACTTGAACTTGATGATATAAATCACTTAAAAAATAAAATTGATTTTGTTCCGGGATTGAAAAGAAAATATATTAAATTAAAGGATTTGAGATTTATAGTTTTTTTGGTATAGAAAAAAGGATCCTTCATGATTGATCGTCCCGAACAATTTGTTGGGGATGTAAATGAGTCTTAAGCAAACGTTTTTTCTTTTTTAGAAATTCAATTTGTTTGATTCATATGATATAATATCGAGTTAAAGAAATTAGGTCCATGCTGAACTTTCTCCGGATAAATACAATACTTTTCTATCTTATCCATAGGTAGAAAGTATGGACTATTAAATACTGCCTGTTGATCCAATGACTATTCATTATTACATATTAAATCAATTCCATCGCGTTTTGAGTTTTGAAATGAAATGGGCACCTGAAGACGTCAATCTTCGAAAATCGGCGCCTGATATAAAGATGCTGGTTTTCAGACACTATTTGCATACCGGCGCCTACACCCGGCGCCAGTATGCAAATATTTTTTTTAATAATATATTATTAATTTTATTGAAATTATTAATTTATAAAATATATAATATATTATATTTAAATAAAAATAAAATGTTTGTATTTTAATATAATGTTTAAAATTATTATTGAAATTTTGTTAGTTGATAAATTTTTTAAATTCATCATTATATTTATAATGTTCAAGAAGTAGTAAAAAAAAATTTAGATGATATGAGATTTAAAAAGTTTGTATTTATAACAATTAAATTTTTTTTAAAAAATTATTTTTTAAGATGTTGGACTAAAATTTTAATTTATTTTTTAATACTATTTTTTAAAATTTAAATTTAAAAATTTTAAAAATATTGAACTCGGCTCCAAGCAGGAGCCAGTTTCCACGAGTTGGCGCCCAGGTGCCGAAAAAATCCGACGCTAGAACATATGGCGCCAGTAAAAAAATCGACGCCTCATAGGCTGGCGCAGATTTTTACCAGCGCTTGCCACAGGTGCCGATTTTTTTGTGCCAACTTTATAATATTTTCTTGTTGTGTCTAGATGCAATAATATGAATGTTCTTGCCTATTAATGTTTTGGCTTATTTTATGTTGATTTTATTTGGCAAATTATTTATGTTGCCATGCTATGTGAAAATTATTTATTGATGCGATGATGTTTATTCACTATAACAAAGTATTTGAATGTCGATTCTTTTCAATTGAGAAATCGACGATTTTTTTGGGCTTGAATATGAATTTAGGTGCACTAAAAATGGTCGGTAAGAGAGGATGAACAAATTTCACAACCGGTGCCTAGAATGGGTCGGTTATTGAAAACTGGTGCCTATGATACGCGCTGATTTTTAGCCGGTTTTTGAATACCAGCGTTGGGGTTCAAATTTTTATTATTATTTTTAATTTTTTTAATTTTTTTAATTTTTTTAATTTTTTTAATTTTTTTAATTTTTTTTAATTTTTTTAATTTTTTTAATTTAATAATATATATTAATTTTATTTATATTATATTATTTATATCATATATCATATATTATTTTTTATTTATATTTTAAATATAATATATATATATATATATATTAAATATATAACTATATATTTTATAATATAATCATATAAAATAGATGTTTTAATGCATATTAATTTTAATCTAATGTTTAAAATTATTACTTATGAAATTTCTTAAGTTTATCAATATATTAATAATGTTTAAAAGTTATAAAAAAAATAAGTGATGTGGGACTAAAAGTATTCTATTTATACTAATTAAGACTAACTTAAAATTTCATTTTTGTCAATGTGGAACTATAAATATGATATTATAAAATAATTAAAAATTTAATTTATTAATAAACATAAAATCATTTTTGTTAATTTATTAATATTTTCAAAAATATTAAAAAAAATAGGGGCGCATGCCCTAGCACGCGCCCATTTATACAGGCGCTAGTCGGGATGGCGCTAGTTTCTACCTACGCCTACCCTAGTGGCGCCGATTTTTATCGGGGCCTGCATTACTGGCATCGGCTTCCAGCCGGTGCCAATGACAAGCGCCGGTAAAAATTTGCCGATTTTGATATCTTTTCTTGTAGTGATTGTATATATGTTTATATATGTGATATATTCTTATGGATATATATTATAGATATGTATATATCTATACTTATTTTGTGGAGACATGGTCATCATTTGGTGAAGACATGGTCATCATGAGCTAGAGAAATGTGGAGTGGTGGGCACATAGTGCCGACTGTGCTTCAAGGGTTGTGCGTCATGTTATGCTTGATGTATAAAAGAGGAGAGAGAATATGTGATGAGGTTTATCCACTCCTATGTGCCAAAACTGAGTGGCCAAAGATTCTGATCAAGAAGAGATTTTTCTATTGAGAGTGTGTGGATCGCAAGCAACAAATTTTCTACAAGCAATTCAATATCAAAGGAGGAATTGAGTTGTTGAACTTGCTACAACATGAAGAACATGTGGAGGACAGAACTCTATGATTGAGTTGTCATAAAGAGACAAGTTGTTAGTACTTGTAATAGCAAAGAGGTGTTTTGTTATTTTCAATTCACTTTAGTATAGAAAGTAGGATTTTTGGTGTGTAAAATCCAAATACTTGTAGCATACTTTGTTGATAGTGGATTGGGCATTTGTCCGGTGAGGGCCCCGTAGATTAGGTGACGATATTGTCACTGAACTGCGTAAATAAATCTTTGGTGTGTTTGCGTATTTCTATATTCATTTTTTTATATTTACTACTCACTCTGTCTTAAGCCAATTCCAGTATCAATTGCAACTCAATACGCAACTAACACTTAGTAGGAAGTTTACATAATTGACATTGTTGGTATAAGATTTTTAATCTTGTTTTAATCTCGATTTTGATGATAACAAACATGGAACTAATGTATTCATGAAGAAATATTTTCAGGTTCTAAGTCGGTTAGCGCTCGACATCCCCGATCGGAAAAATGGAGAAATTGGTAAGGACGCTCATCGACGCTCGGGATTTTTCGGGAGGTTAGAGTTTAGATCTAGGGTATCTAGCATGTCTTGTAAATCCTCATGATGATACATAAGAACCCAAAAACTAAACCCGAACCCCAATTCATGAAAAACCGGAAAATCAAAAATGGCCCTGAAATTCACTAAGCCCAGGGATTTCCTTAGGGGGCTATATGACCTAGAATTTTCTTGGCATTTAGCCTTAGGTAAAAACTAGATAACGAAATATTTTTAAGGATTTTTTGGAAGACTTTAGCCTACCCATATTTGAATCGGAAGATTATAAAATTTCCATTTTTCAGAAATTTGTACTAGACCCCAAAAGTTAGATTTTGATTTTTTAGATATTTTTATTGAATACAAATGGGGGTAATCCTTATATAACATTTATGTCTTAAAGTTATTAAATATTATATAAGTAGACTTAGCGAAGACGGAACCCAGAAACGAACAAACAAGCAGAAAACTCAGCCAAACCAAGCAGTCTGCCCAGGTTCGATCGACCGACTGGTCGACCGTCAGAAGGCAAAAATGGATAGAATGCCTTCAGTCACTCAACGGTCACTCGATCGGTCGACCGACGATCGATCGGCAAGCGACCGAGCGTCGCCAACGGGAAGAAATCAACCCGTCGAACATTGGACTCCGGCGCCGGAAGAGTGAGTTAGGATTTTTTTATTACTATAATTAAATCTGTTTAGATTAAACCCTAATCTAGGTTGATTAAATGTTTACTATGTAGATTAGATTAATATTTAATGTTTTTTAAAATGTTAATTTGATTAATGTTTAGATTAATATTTAATATTATGTTTAATGCATGTTTAGATTAATTAGAATAATTTTATTATTAATCTTTAGATTTAGATTAATTCGAATTGTCCACTTTGGACTCGCGCTGGAATCGTCTAATTTGGACTCGTGTCGGATTCGTTCACTGTGGACTCGAATCGGCATCCATAAATATAGAAAATAATCATCCATTTGATGAGTTGATACGTTTCACGTACGCATCGGTGAGTCGGATATGATTTAGCAAAACCTTAGATCCGTTCGGGGGTTGGTACAACTGCCAGTTGGGGCAGGCTCGGGCACAGGCGATGGCCCGAGCTGGGGCCACAACCATAGCAGAGACTCAGGGATACGGCCCCGATTGGATTACTCTAGATATTTGGGATCAGCTCGTGTCGATATAGTCGATATGGATGGAAACAGGCCATGCCAGGCATGTATAGTAAAAAATTGGCCTGAGCTTGACCTGTGGTCTGTTATAGGCTATTTTTTCGGTCTGAGCCTGGCCTGTTCATAGGTCTGGCCTGGCCTGTGGCCTATTTATAAAGTCTGATAAAACCTAAAACATGTTTATAAAACCTACTTCCAAATTCCAATACAAAAATGATAGGAACAAATAAAAATATAACAATAATAGTTGTTGTTTTATTAAATTAAAACATATATTTTATTATATATAATGTAAATATATAATAAACTAATAATATTATATATTTATTATATATTATATATACTATCTTGATAGGCCCAGGCCTGCCTATTGGGCTCAATAGGCCTTACAATGAGCCAAGGCCTGGCCTGATAAGGAAAACAAGCCTAGAAATAAGCCTGAGCCTGGTTTTTTTAAAATAGGCCAGGCCAGGACATATCAAATATAGGCAAGGCTACAGCCCCATGATAGGCCCCTGACAGGCCGCCTGGCCTATTTCCACCCCTAATGGTCGCCCGAGCAGTGGCAAGAGGTATCACAAACTGTGGCTAAAATCGCATGTCGGAGACAGGAGCGCGTCACACTGGCGGCTCTATTTCATTTGTAGTGCTCGCGAGTCGTATGGTAAGTATTATACCTTCTTTTGAATTATATATTTTATTTGTTACTCTGTGTACTAATTAATGTATTTATTTTGTAAATGTAGACGATGGTGTTGCCTAACGGGTCAGTCCAACGACCCTCCCCGATGGAGGTGTTTGAACGGACTCACCATTGAGGACATGGGGCGGGGGAGTACATCGACGCCCGCACTGCAGTCATCATGGTAAATATATTTGTTTCAATTATGTATTATTTATTTATAATTTAAGTTTTACGAAAAATATGAAACAAAAACCAAACTCATGTAGGAGACCTACACTCAGACGGTGATGCAGCGCGGGGGCACCCCCGAGGACTTTGACGCGGCAGCATGGGTCGAGGCTGTAGGTGGCTGGGACCACGGCCGCGTCTATGGCTTTGCTGATAGTGGGCATGCGCGAGCTGTGCTCGGGCCACTTGGGGCACCAACCCCTCTGGCAGTCGATGAGCGGCCCTCCACCTCCAGTAGCAACAACCATTGCAAGCCGTTGTTGATGAGAGGCCATTGCAACTCGTTGCTGATGAGCTTTAGCAATGGCTTATCAACGGATCTGGTCGTTGGTGATGCTCATTATTCTAGTAGTGCTTGGTGTTAAGGCTTAAATCCACCATTGTAAACCTAGTTTGCTAGGATTAGTTGAGTTGTTCTTAGGTTGAGGTGGGAGAGTGCTCTCGGTAGGAAGACGAGATACTTCCGGGTGTGGAAGTACCTTCAGTTTGAGAGCAGAGACTTTTTGGTGTAAAGCCCTCATTGTAAGGAAACTAATTAATCTAGTTAAACTAGTTTGGAAATCCTAAGCGGGGTGCTTAGGTAGTGGAGTAGATATTGGGGCCGAACCACTATAAATCATTGTGTTTGCATTGCTTACTTTGTGTATCGATTACTTGACTTATTTTATTCGCTTCCACATTCATGTAGTAGTTGAATAGTACATTAACATAAGTAATCAAGAAAATGATTGAAATCGGAATTAAGTTTAAGGTTAGCAAACACACTATTCACCCTCCCTCTAGTGTGGCCATTTCACCAACAAACATTGCCTAAAGTCAGAATGAGATGAGGGCCTTCGCGTCCCTTGGTCTGGCATGGCTCCGAGGGTGACATGCAAAGACACTCCGACGTTCAAATAAGAAGAAATCTGAGATGGTGGGTATAGAATTGGAATCGAGAATCTAGCTATACCTAATGTGCGTTGTGTCTGTTTTATGCTATACCTAATCTAGCTATACCAAGCTATACCACACTAGTGTAGGAGACCTACACTCAGACGGTGATGCAGCGCGGGGGTACCCCCGAGGACTTTGACACGACATCGTGGGTTGAAGCTACAGGTGGCTGGGACCATGACCGTGTCTATGGCTTTGTTGATAGTGGCCATGCGCGAGCCGTGCTCGGGCCACTTAGGACACCAACCCCTCCGGCAGCTGGTGAGCGGCCCTCCACCTCCAGGATTAATGATCAAAATAGGAGGATACCGACAGTAGAGGTGACGATCGCACGGCAGAGTGAGATGATGGCTCATCATAGTCAGATGATGGCTGAGATGCATTCCATGCTGAGACAGATGACATGTTTGTCCAATGGTGTACACTCAGATCCATCATCATCGACTCAGTCCATGCCGGTGTACACTCAAGCACTCCAGACCCCACCGTATTATCCGGACCTTCCTCCACCGTCGTAGTGAGCTTTTATTGTTTTATGACTTGATTGACTTAATTGGATATTGACTTGTTATATACTTGTTACTTGGATATCATAGAGATACTTGTTTTGTAACTTGTTATTTAGATATATTGATTCGTATCGTGTTGATACGATAGTTTTGATTTCGTATATTTTTTATACGATTATGGATAATTATAATTATAAGTATAATTATTTTGATGTATATCTAGGTGTATCTGTGATGTGTATGTGAATGTATGTGTATATGAATGGATATGTTTTTGAGTGTGTAGTTTATGAGTGTGTGAGTTATGTATCAGGTTATAAATGTATCAATGGAAATTTCTAAGTTTGAAATTTCTCAGTTACAGGTTAACATCATCAGCAACAGCCTTCTCACGGTCATTCATGTCGAAGTCGTCGCTGAAAGTGTATCGTAATTCTTGGGCCGTAAACTTAAAGCCGTTGCTGATGAACTACAGCAACGGCTTAGCAACAGCCTTTCAGCAAAGGCTCTGCAACGGCGCTTGAGCCATTACTGATGTCAATAACTGCAACAGTCGAGTGACCGTTGAGGAGCCGTTGCCGATAAGAATATCAGCAACAAGAGCACGGTGTTGCTGCACCGTTGTTGATAAGGATATCAACAATGGGTGCCTCCCATTGCGAAACCGTTGCTAATAATGTTATTAGCAACGGCCACTCCAACCGTTGTTGATATGTTGCTAAGTTATCAGCGACGCGATCTTCTACCACGACCACGTTGCAACGGGCGGGGCCGTTGCAAGCCGTTGCTCATGGTCTTTAGCAACGGCTTATCAACAGATCTGGCCGTTGGTGATGCTCATTATTCCAGTAGTGCTTGGTGTTAAGGCTTAAATCCACCATTGTAAACCTAGTTTGCTAGGGTTAGTTGAGTTGTCCTTAGGTTGAGGTGGGAGAGTGCTCTCGATAGGAAGACGGGATACTTCCGGGTGTGGATGCCTTCGGTTTGAGAGCGGAGACTTTTCGGGTAAAGTCCTCATTGTAAGGAAACTAATTAATCTAGTTAAAGTAGTTTGGAAATCCTAAGCGGGGTGCTTAGGTAGTGGAGTAGGCATTGAGGCTGAACCACTATAAATCATTGTGTTTGTATTGCATACTTTGCGTATCGATTACTTGACTTATTTTATTCGCTTCTGCATTCATTTAATAGTTGAATTGTGAATTAACATAAGTAATCAAGAAAATGATTGAAACCAGAATTAAGTTTAAGATTAGCAAATACACTATTCACCTTCCCTTTAGTGTGGCCATTTCACCAACAGACATTGCCTAAAGTCAGAGTGAGATGCGGGCCTTCGCGTCCCCTGGTCTGGCATGGCTCCGGGTATGGAATTGAGCGTTCAAAGACACTGGATTGAGCATCAAAGTGTCTTTTGCAGTCCCCCCCCCCTCGCTGGCATTGAACCAGACAAGAAGAGACACCGAACCGGACTAGAAGGTCCCAAATCTCAGGCATGAATATTTGGCGCCCACCGTGGGGCCGAGTAACCAAGCGACTGCAGCCGCACGACGATTGATCGCAGCCTGGTGACGTTGAAATAGCGAGGAGCGACGTTCTGGTACCAGCCCACCTTCCCCCTGAAGAGCCATGACAGTAGGTAAGCGAGTTAGAAGCGCTGCCTCCCATCTCAATGCAAGACCCTTCGCCAATAACATCATTGCAACTCGCCTCCTACCGAGAAGTGAGTTACCTACCACCTTGAGACCCTACGACGAAACAAGTGACCCTACGCTACATCTAACGGTGCTCCGGACCATGATGCTCTATCATGGAGCAATCAATTCCGCACTTTGTAGAGCTTTCCCAACCTTCCTAGGGAAAACCGCTTTATTATGGTTCGCCTCCCTCCCACCATGATCAATTCACTCTTCCGACGACCTTTCCCGCGTCTTCCTCAGCCGGGTCACCACGTCACGGGTATATCACAAGATGGGAGTTGCCCTCCACTATATTAGGCAGGGGCAGCATGGGCCCTTGAGAGAGTACCTGAATAGGTTCCATGCCATAGCGACCGATATTCCCAACCTCAACCCGCAGATCGAGCTTTTCTGCATCTAGTACGGGCTAAAACCTGGACCTTTCACCGACCAGGTCGCCTTGGCTGAGCCAAAAGACATGGTTGAATACCAGGAAAAAAGTGACAATTTTCATAAAAATGGAAGAACTCCGGGAAGCAAAGAAGATCGACTGGAAGAACCTTAAAGCCACGATCGAAGATAAAAGGGTCCAAAAAGGAAGACAGAAGAACCGAATACCGCAGCCGACACAAGCAAGGTAACAGCAGGGGACCGAGGTTACCACCTCGCCCAAGTGCCCATTTCGAAAGGCACACCCTCACCAACACCAAGAAGGAAAATATCCTTTGAGACATCTACCACCTGAAGCTTATCAAGTACCCCACCAATGCAGGGAAGAAAAAGTTGCCACCCAAGGCCGACATGATCGAGCAAGAAGTGCGCATACCATGATACTTATGGACATACCACCGAGGAGTGTGTAATGCTTGGGGACCAACCCAAAGATATAGTCTGCACATGACACCTTGATAAATATCTTCATCATAAGATAGAAAGAGGTCAGAGCAGGAGCCGCGACCCTCGATGACGAAGCCGAACACCCCCAATATCCCAAAGGAAGTGCAACCAAGTAAGTTAGCCCCGAGGGGTCATCGACTACATCGTCGGAAGATTTGCAGGAGGTGGAGAGTCGAGCTCGATCAGGAAAAGGTCTCTTCGGGCGATCATGATAGTCGACAACGTTACTCGCCCGCGCTGACCTATCCCTAAAACCTCAGTAATATCATTCTATGAATCAGACTTTCAAGGAACTGATCAGAACCTATATGACCCGGTCGTAATTTCCGTGATTGCAGGAAATTTTATCATTAAAAAGGTTCTTGTCAACCAAGGGAGCTCGACTGGCATCCTTTTCTACTCTACATTTGAGAAAATGCAATTAACAGAAGCCTCGCTCACACCATGCAAGGGAGACCTTGTAGGCTTCTCTGTAGAGAGGGTTGATGTCTGCGGGGTAATATTGCTGAGGACGACATTCAACTCTCAACCAAAAGCAAAGACAATCGACGTACAGTATCTTGTCATCAACATTCCCATCCCATATCATATGATCTTAGGACGATCGTCCTTAAATACTCCGGGGGCAGTCGTATCTACTCCTCACGTAGCGGTGAAATTTCCTATCTCGGAGACAGAGGTAGGCGTGTTGCATGCCGATCAGAAAGAAGCCCGATGGTGCTACAACGAATGCCTCAAACCAACGAGACCCAAACCAAGGAAAGAGCTTACCGGCCCGCAAGCACTTCCCAGAGACAAAAAAAAACAACTGGACGAAACCTCTGAACCAAACTCGGGATGAGACATGCGAAAGCAACCCCGGCTCAACCCTTAAAAAGAGGTCCAGGCACGATCAAATCATCAATAAAGCTCAGGAAAGAGCACTTCCCTTGTAGGCACAATTTCTTTATTACTCAAATAAAATTATATTTCTTGAATTTCTCTCTATGAATGACGAGAAAACCACTATGGCAATCTCACCGCTTTAACGAATACTCTATTCGAAACTTGCTCGAGTCCTTAGACACAAGCTCAACCCAAGCCCCTGAACACTGATTTCCACCTTCACAGCCATGATATTCAGTTGTAGAGGCCTAGCATCCCACTCAACGACTAGAACTCGGTTTTCACCAATTTGGCTCACTAGCCTTTGTGCCTATCCTGGGCTCCCATGCCCCGACAACCCCAAGAGCACTTCTCGCGAGCTCGGTTTTCACCGAGTCTGGTCCTTGGCTACCACACCATATTTCTAGCCTTAGAGACCTTATTCAACTACTCGTGTGCGATTTCGCCTTACGCTCTTCGGCAAGCTCGGCCTAAACCCCCGAGTGCAGTACTTGGCTACCACGCCACTACTTTCGGCCTTAGAGCCATTATTCAACTCCTCATGCATGGTGCCGCCTTACGATCCTCGTGAGCTCGGCCCGAACCCCTGAGTGTAGTTCTTGGCTACAACGCCACTACTTTCGGCCTTAGAGCCATTTTCAACTCCTCGCGCGCGGTTCCGCCTTACGCTCCTCGGCGAGCTCGGCCTGAACCCACGAGTGCATTTCTTGGCTACCACCCCACTACTTCCGGCCTTAGAGCCCTTATTCAACTCCTCGCACGCGGTTTACCTTACGATCCTCGGCAAGCTCGGCCTGAACCCCCGAGTGCAGTTCTTGTCTACCACGCCACTACTTCCGGCCTTCAAGCCCTTATTCAACTCCTCACGTGTGGTTCTGCCTTACGCTCTTTGGTGAGCTTGGCATGAACTCCCGAGTACGGAATTCTAACTATCACCCTGTCATTCTTTTACCTAAGCAGAGCTCGGTCTAGACCCTCGAATCTAAAGGTTCAACCTTAAGCCAAACATTAGGAGGTTCGGCCTCAAATCATATTCCAGAAGGTTCAACCTCAAACTAGATTTCAGAAGGTTCGACCTCAAACTAGATTTCTGATGGTTTAACCTCAAAGGAGATTTTAGAAGGTTCAACCTCGAACCAGATTTCAGACGGTTCAACCTTAAACAAAGATAGGGACATTCCACTTATGAAGAATCAAGCAAAATAGAATTATAGGCACAAAGCAAAACAAAATAAAGCTCACAACGGAGCAATAATTGTCATAGAGGGGTTATCACACAAAATATGCCCACGCAGGAATTGTCAACCGAGGGGGGGGAATAACCAACCCCAAAAAACTCCCAGATCCAACAAGTGGAAAGATTAAAGAAACTACACCCGCCTTGGTGCGCTCAGCAAGAACATCCTTCTCTAGACAAGAAACCCTCATGGAGAAAATAAGCATTGCCCCGGAGCTGCAGCCAAAGGGACTCCTCCAAGTGACCAAGAAAAGTCTTCCTCATCCTCAGGGTCTAGCAGAACACCATCCCTGATATCCTTAAGAAGGTCCATCCCCGAAAGGTCAATGTCAAGAGCCAAAAGCTTAGCTTGCTCTGTTGCCCTCTCAAAACCTTCCATATATATGGCAAGAGCGCCATCTCGGAGGCATTTCACCTCTCCCTCAAGGATCTCTTTTGCCAAGTTGCACCTCAAAGCCTCGGCCTCCATACGAGATTTTTTCGCCACCACCATAAAGAGATCCAGGTAGACCATCTCCAGCTTTGCCCTACCCTTGCATTCCTTCTCTATTATCCGGGTGGTGGACTCAAAAACAACCATACTCAAATGGGCGACTTCGTCGACCTTCGCCGCCAAAGCTTTTTCCATCTCAATCATCTTAAGCTCGAAGGCTTTAAGCTCCCGAGATACTGCTTCGCACTCACTCGACGAAGACCCCTATAGCTTACCTAGCAAAAATTGGACGTGCTCCCAAAGATCTACTCCTACAGGAAAAATCAATTGGTTGCTGGGGTCAAGACGCAGCATTGAACTTGGCTGATAAACCCCTGTTGATGTACTGGCCACCACCACCACCTCTGGAAGATGGGGCTCATTCTCCGAGGACGGACGATTGCTTCGGCAAGAAGATTCTCCTCTGAATGCCTAGCCCTTTTCTGATGCCTCGCTAGCGAGCCGAGGAAGACTGGAGAGTCCGAAGAAGCTGATGATCTGGCCGCCTCTGCTCTCGCCCTTGAAACCCTCGGCTTTTGAGACTGTGAAGCCCTCATAGGCCTCAACAGCTCATCCACCAATGGGTTCTTCCCCCTGTCTCCTATAGGTTTCTTCCACATCCCTGCCAAGCGGGCGCGCATGCCTGGTACATTTAGAAGTAAGGCATACATGCCTAAAAGATAAGAAAGGGCTAAATAGTTCGCACGAAGGATCATAAAACCTAAAGCCAACAAACGGCTCTGAGGCCTGAGGCTATAAAGACTTACCGATGAGAACTAGCAAGCGCAGGAAGAAAGAAACTAGTTGAGGAAAGCACCACCGGAGCCTGCTAAAGACGAAGGTCAAAGAACGCAAGGAAAATTCGCAAGCAAGGAAGAGAAAGGTCATTTTATGGGCTCGACTTCCCCATCGGACGACCCCATAGTGAAGATGAAATTAAACCTTTACCGGCCAGCTCACCGATCGACGGCTCTCTAGAAACCCCCATGGCATAAGCGGGCACTTTTTTTCGCCATGATGCCTTCCCCAAAAAATGAGGGGACAAGAACCAATCAGCAACCGCATTGCAGAATGAGAAGATCTTCATGATTAAACCGACATGCCGAGCGTGGAAGTCGAGAGGGCATATCGTTAACATGGCAAAATATGCTAATTTGACCTGCTTCGAGGTGACACGAAGAGCCGCTACGTGCCAATAAAGATGACACGAGGATACCCACCCCAGCCCGACGTCCACAGCTGCTTGCGCCGTCTTGGCCATCACGACCATCTTCCCCAGCACGGCTTCCTTGGCCATTTCCTTCAAGCTCCACCTTCGCAGTTGGCGACCTCGACATGGCCTCCCTCATTACCTATTTCAATTCGGCCTTCACGACTGCCTGTCTTAGACCGGCCCCAATGACCAATTCCTCTCGACCTGACCTCCGCGGCAATCCACTTCAACACGACCACTCTAGTCTCTCAGCCTGACTTCAACAGCCACCTGCTTACCATCTATTGTCAACCGCTCCAAAATGATATCTAGCATAACTTGATAGAGCATTCCAAAAACCCCCTCAGTGATACCAAAAGACAAAAGCTAACTCTACTTAAGAGCTTGGCACACAGTCCTCCAGACTTTGACCAAGCTCGGGGCTTGTGAATTGGACTAGAATTATTGGGCCCGGCCGGATTAGACCCAGCAGCACCCCTTTATTCATTCCGAACCAAACCGTGTGACCTCATCCAAGGGGCTTCGCCCAACTACACCCCTGAGTCAGACCCAAGCCAGACTAAATAGCTCTACCCAAGGACCCCACTTGGTCGCATAAGAATATCCATGTCTTGTCTTATAAGAAGATATACGCCATTACAAGTTTGTCATCTCCGGGATTGACCTCGACCCATTCTGGGCAACCTCACTGCGAGACTTTCGGGTGACATTACCGTCCCCACCTGTAATAATGGCTTTCACCAACGAGGCTCATCGAAGGCCGCCTGCGCCACTAGAAATATCCACGACTTTCCGACGGCCGCAACGGTCATGGCTGATGTAACAAACTTAGTAACGAGCATACGACCGCCTAAACCCGTCGCTCATAGTCGATGGCACGCACGGGGGCGCGAAATGAAATAAGTTAGTAGCCATTGCTTAACGAGGGCCCACTCGACCGTTGGTGATATAAATAAGTCATTAGCCACGGCTAACAACGGCCGTCACTTATGAATTATGGACTCGTACTAGCATCCACAAATTTAGAAAATAAATTAATCATGACTAGTTGATACGTTTCACGTATGCATCAACGAGTCAGATTTTAATTTCGCAAAACCTTAGATCCGTTTGGGGGCTATATGTTTGTGTAAATGAAGTAGATGATCTTTTATATGACGTATAACCCTTGAATTATCCCTAATTAGATAATTTGATAACATAGTTATTTGTATTGCACTTAGATTTTTTAGTCATTATTCATTTTTAAATTTTGGCTATTGTATCGCCCTTGTTCTTTGATATGTGCCCAGATGATATGCGTAGTCAGAGAACTATAGGGAGATACTGCTGAAATATCAGCGGGGTTGCGTTTGATCGGATTGCAGGCTTTATCAATGGAATGCTACCTCCAAATAACAAGTTTGAGCCAACTTATAATTTATTTATAATTCAATATATCATGATATATAATTGTACTATATTTGGTGCAGGTTTGAGTAGGAGGACGTCCCACGCACGATAGTGGGGGTGATCCGACGATTCATGCACGGGGCACATCCTACATGGTCTCACGTGCCCCATGAGCATGTAGATTTCTTGTGGCGAGAGTTCCAAGTATGTATATATTAAATTAATGTCTAATTATAAATATCGTCGGTAATAATAATTTTTTTTTGCATGCCCATTATACATGGCTGGAGGATCAAGCCACTTTTATAGAGAGTGCATGGGAGCACGTTGCCCACGCTCGCTATAACGGGCTGCATCAGTACGCCTGAAAAATCATGATGAGACAGTTGGGTGCCACACACATTGGGGAGACTCGGGGACACAGCCTCAAGTGGATTCCCACACATGTGTGGGACTAGCTAGTTGAGTGGTGGCCCACTCCTAAGTGGCAGGAGGTCTCCAAGACTGCGGCAAGAAACCCTATGTCCGGGAGGACGGCACGGGGCGGCTCCACACGGGTGGCTGCGTGTCTTTTGCGGTGCATTTGCGTCGTATGGTATGTATAATGTTCTTACTTTTAATTAAATTATATATTGTGTACAATTATACTAATGTGTTTGTTTTCTAATGTTAGACGCGGGTGGAGGAGGATGGCACCGTCCATCGCCCCTCGCTAATGGAGGTGTTTGAGCGCACTCACCTTCGGCAACATGGGGTGGGGGACTACGTTGATAGGAGGGCCGCGATCATCGTGGTAAGTATTTATGTCTATTTGATTTACGTAATTTTTATTTATAGTTTATATATATGTAGTATTTAAAAAATAAACGCATGTAGGAGACATACACGAGGACCGTGCTCGAGCACGGAGGAACGCCGCAGGGTGACTTTGACCCTGTAGTGTGGGTCGAGGCTGTAAGTGGCTAGGAGCACAGTCGTGTTTATGACTTTGCCGACAGTGGCCATGCTCGAGCCGTGTTAGGGCAACTTGGGGCACCGGCCCCTCCTGTTACGGGTGAGCGGCCCTCCACGTTCCCGACGCAGGACTAGTGTCGGATCTTGGCTTTGGAGTCCGAGCTTACACAATAGAGACAAGCGATGGAAGGAGTAGAGACAGATGAATGACGAGTTGAGATGGACGACGGATGCGCAGAGACAAATGATGGAGAACATGCAAGCGCTCCAGACTCAGGTTGCATCTCACTCCGGCATTCATATACCGATGATGTTCGAGCCGTCCTCCTCGACCCAATCGACGCTCCCGACCTAGTCGTTGTCGACTCCACCGCCTCCACTGCAGTCGTGAGATTTTGGTTTCTTGTATTTTGATTATATTTTGATAACTTGATACTTGATAGCCTCCGTTTGAGGCGTAGATACTTGATAGTTGTTTGTATACTTTAGTTTTGATATTTGATACTTGTTTGACTCCGCTTGAGGCTTAAATTGATGATATTTAAGTAAAAATTGTGTGATTGATTATATTTGTATGTGCAAGATGTTTTGTGGTTGTAAATTATGTTTGTAAATAGATTGTATCGTGTGAATATTGTTGTATACATGAATTTTCAAAATTTTAATTTTTTTTCAATTACAGGATATAACATTAGCGACGACTTACCAACAGATGACCATCACTACGCCGCCGCCGAAAGCGTGTCGTAATTGGCTGATTGCCTGGGCAACAACAAATATCACGGTTGCTAATAATATCACTGACGGCTCCTAGCCACGATTGATAATTAAATCTTAGTGACAATCGTCTCGGCAGTCACTCATGTGTTTAAAGCAGCGACAGCTCGCGCGGCTGTTGCTGATAATTACTTGGGATGGTCGCACCGCACCATCACAAATTATCTGAGACACGCACATAAGCGACAGCTCTTTGCCACGGCTTGCGCTGTCTGTGATAGTCTTCATCGACGGTTCAGCAACGACATAAGCTGTCGGTGACAGTGACTATTCTAGTAGTGATGGCACGCCTCAAGTAACCATAATTCCAATTTCCATTATCTACACCTTGGAGTCTCACTAACTTGAGCGTCGGAGTGTCTTTTGCAGATCCCCCCACCGGCGTCGAACTAGATAAGGAGATACACCAAACCGGATCGGAAGACCCCCCAACTCTTAGGCATGAACATTTGGCACCCACCATGGGTCCGAGTAAAGCTTATCTCCCCCACAATGGTTGGAACCCAAGTCACTGCACACCAATGGCAACGACCCAACGGCGATGATCGACTGTAACCTGGTAATGCTGAAACAGCGAGGAGCTACACTCTGGTACCAGCTAATTCTCCCCCCCCCGAAGATAAAAATCAATAGCTAACGACCCAAGTCGAGATGTTGACGTGATCCTGTGGATATCCCCCGGCTGACCACGAACATTGTAGCTCACAACTAGGAGACAACATTCACTCGGGAAAAAGGAGACCAGATCCAATTCCCCACGATGAAGTCTCCAGCACCCCCCATCCTGAAAAAGGTGAGGATCCCAAAATCCGGAGAACTAGGACTGCTCTCCCTCTCGATGTGGGACCCTTTGCCAAGCACATCATGACAACCCGCCTCCCGCCGAAGAGTGAGTTACCTACCACCCTAACACCATACAACAAAACGGGCGACCTCACTCTACACCCGATGGCATTTCAGAGCAGGATGCTCTATCCCGAAGATTCTACACTCTGCAAAGCTTCCCGACTTTCTTGGGAAAAACCGCTCTATTGTGGTTTGCTTCTCTCCCGTCGAGGTCTATCCATTCTTTCGACGGCCTCTCCCACATTTTCCTTAGCTGATTCACCACATTGCGGATGTTGGTGAAATGGCCTACACTAGAGATAGGGGGGGTGAATAGTACGTTATCTAAAACTTTAGCTTAAATCAATTTGAATAGTTTCTTACAATCTTTAGGCTAATGACAATTCAAAGACTAAATGCGGAAGCGATTAATAAAGTTATTAACACAAGCAAAGATCAATGCTAACACATGAAATTTATAATAGTTCGGCAACCCGCCTACTCCACTACCTAAGTACCCCTCTTTAGGATTTCAACCTAATCCACTAGATGTAGAGTTCCTTTACAATGAGGACTTTTCACCGGAAAGTCTCCGCTCTCACACCGAAGGCACTTCCACACCTGGAAGTCTCTGCCTTCCTACCGAGAGCACTTTCCCACCTCACTCTACCTAAGGACACTCTAACCCTAGATTACACCGGTGGAATTATGTCTAATTACCAAGGCATCCATCCACTCAATCAACCTAGCACTCTAAGTTTACACACTTGATAGACAATGAAATAAACAACAAATTACAATAACAAGTGGAGCAATAATCAAAACAATAACACTTAGCTCCAACAAGAATCACCTAGCTCCTCTTGATGCCTAGATAAGGTAAATCTTTAAGGTTTCAAAGGCAAGATCAAGAATGAAGGTTCGAGGCTAGGGTTTGATCAAAGGTGTCTCAATGAAAGCTTAGAAATGATCAAAGATGGCTCAAAGGAGTGTTGGATCGACATGGAAGGTTATCAAAGGCTTGTATTTATAAGACAAGAGAGGAGAGAGGTAAGACAACAACCCAACGAGCATTTTTCTACACATTGGGGTGGTCGGTTGATGGACGGACGATCGATCGGCCACCGATCGGAGCCCATTGCCACTTTTGGGGCTTCATCGGTCGATGGCCGGCTGATGGCTGGTCGACTGGCCATCGACTGCCCATCGGCCGGCATGCTGAAACCAACTCGGTTTCGGCTGATTTTTCAACTTGTTGTTCATTTTTGGATTTTGGTTCTTTAGGGATTCAAGCATCATACCGAGGATTTTATAAATTTTCTTGACACCCTAAACCTACACTTTATCCTTTTTGATGAATCCGAGCGCGTCGACCAACGTCCTTCTGATTTTTTTATTTCTCCGATATTTTTGATCGCAGATGTCAAGCGCTATCTGGCTTGGAACCTGAAAGTGTTTCTTCATGAAAATATTAGTTCCGTGTTTGTTATCATTAAAATCGAGATTAAGACCAAGGTTGAAAACTTTAGGCCAACAATCTCCCCCTTTTTGATGATGACAAACATCTTTAAGAAAATATATTCATTTAAGCACAAAGGATATCAACCAAGGGATTTCTCCCCCTATCAACATGCATATCTAAATGAATTTACTCTCTCTATCTATATGCATTATTTTTCTATATTTTCTTCCCTTATACCTATATTTTTCTCTCCCTTTCGACATCAATCAAAAAGGGCAACAAAGGTCAACTTATAGTCAAAGTTGAGACGAAAACATTTTTCATGAAAGCATGTAGATCTCAACTCAAGGGATGAAAACCAAATATCTAATATGAGACTAAATCATACATGATAGCAATGAATGATAACTAAAATCCAAATCCGAAAATCATGTATAAATTCAAGTATCGATCAAAATATCAAAAATCATTCTAGAAATGATTTTTCTCAAATAATAATGAGAACGATACCAAAAATAAAATTATGATATCATACTTAAAGTCTCATTTGATAATTGGACCAAAAATCATAGTATCCGAAAATTGAACATTTGGGAAGAACGATACTTTAAAATTTCAAAATTCAACTTCAAAAATTCATACCAAATCATATTATAACTCAATATTTTTGAAACTTTTACACAAGAAACTAGATTTTATAGTGAACATGCAGTTTCAAGAATCATTCAAAAATTAATTTTCTGTATTTTTCTAAAAATAACTGAAATCTAGTGGCATCTTCGTAAATTTTAACTATTTTCAAAAGTTTTCAGTTTTCATTCAAACTTTTCAGATATCAAGATATAATCATTTAAAGCATGTTTATCAAGTTTGAAATGAAAATATCATTTGGTCAAAATTTTACCTTAGCATGATTTCATTCAAAAATAAGAATGATAACATGAAATTGAAGTATCAAATTTTATCCTTTACTCATGTTTTTTCAAACATAGACACATATACACCTTACATGAGTAATTCTAAACATGTTTCTGAAGTTCGGGCTCAAAAAGAAATTTCTAAATCACTTTGTTGACTTAGGTCAAACTTTTCATGTTTGAGTCTCCTAAAATGATCTACATATTACTTTGTTGATCTACACATGAATTTTCAACTCTAAACACCTAGAAGCATGTCATGTGTATATCTAAACATATTTAACTACTTTGGACTTGAAAGGAGGTATCTAATGATAAATATCAACCTAGAGCAAGTTTCATTCAATGAAATTTGTCCAAGTGCTAAAATTGTACCTACTCATGAGAATTCAGGGATTTATCATGCAATTTTAATCATGAGTACAAAGACATAATTGAAGCTTAAACATTGAGGTATAACACAATGATTGTACCTTATTCATGAAAATTGGCCAAACTTATCCTTTTCATTTTAATTTGCCTTTCATTTTAATAAATGTTAACTTGCAAGCCAAAAATCATTAGTAGCACAATGATTATATAACAACTAGCAAGTTAACATACTAAATAGCGAAGGTGAAATTGAAATCTTCATTTGAGAGTTTCAACCTAAGCTACATAGTGAAAATTTGTTTCAAATAGAATCATGAAACCAAAACGAATTAAGAGCTCTCAAAACATGAATTATTTGAAAATTAGATCTTCAACCCTTCTTATAGGTTGAAAATCGAAAGGCCATAATGAGCCTACGATTTAGAACCGCAAGGTCGCATTAGCCCTTTATAGGCTACATAGGTCTCTGAAGAGACCGGGAATCAAAAATCAAAAATCAAAAATCATTTGATAAAACCATATCAAGAGCGGTAAGAATTAACCAAAATCAATCATGTATCATAAAGTCCAATTTTCAAACTAGACAAAACAAGGAGATGATACCAAATTAACTAGATGCCGATTCTTCATACCGAAGGCATCCATAAGATGTGAAGTTGCAACTTGGATTTGGTGAAGCTTTAAGTCCTCATGCAACTCCTATCAACCATCATCAACTAATCCTTGTGTGGTTGCTCCCCCTACAAGAGAACATGGGACCTTTGGTACCCAAATGGCTTTGGGTCCATGGGACTTGGAGGGCTTAGCTATCCAAAGTGTCTTAACACCACTTCGGTTCATCTTAAATGCACAACCATATATAGCATGCCCATAAGCACCACAACAAAAACAATGACCATGAAACTTTTTGTATCATTTTTCTTAGCATATGATTTAACATTAGAATGCATGGCATGAGATTTATGGTGGACATAAGCATTCTCGAAAGAAATATTTTTCTTTCCAAATTTCTCTAAGGAAGTTGAGTTTTTAAAATTATTTACTCCCTTGTTCAAAATCAAAATTTCATTTTTAAAAACTTCAATTGACTCATGCATGGTATGTAGTTGAGATTTCAAACCATTGTTTTCACTTTTGGTTTTTGAATTCTCAAATCTCAAATTTTCATTTTCCTTTTTCAAATCTTTATTTTTGACTCTCAAATCCTTAATCTCAAGATTTGAGCTATCATGACAATGATCAATAGAACTAGTTTTTAGCATTTCATTTTTTAATTTTAAAGCATGCAGATGACAATTAAGTCTAGAATTTTCTTTCTTCATTTTCCTATTTTCCGGCCTTATCCTTTTTAACAAGCATTCATTTACTAACTCATCATATGACATATCATGTGAATTGGAAAAGCTAGTACTATTAACATGACTAGAGGAAGAAGGAGAGTGTACCTCATCATTTGCATTTTTGAGGCTCAATTTGGAAGTGGCTTCATAGTCATGGGTAGAGGATGCTTCATGTGAATGAGATGTAGAAATTGATGCACTTGACCTCTTCCTTGCTTTGTTCTTCATATTAGGGCTATTTTTCTTCACATGCCCTTTTTCTTTACATGCATGACAAACTACTTTTTTTTTTTGCTCTTGGAGTTGCTTCTTTGACTAGAAGAGCTATGGGTATCAAAACCAAGATTAGGGGTAGGTGAATGACCATTGTCATCACTACCTTCATTAAATGTACCAATTTCATCATTTTTAGCATGATCGTATAAAATATTCAAACTATCCCATAAATCAAAAGTCGTAAAGCAATGCATGACTTTTTCAAGAATGTCATTTGGTAAGGTGCAAAGTATGAAATTCATGACATCTCCATTAAATTTAAACATTTTCTTGTCAAGTTCACTCCAAGCATACATGTCAACCTTAGGTCCAATGAATTCTAATCTTAACATGTTAAAGACGCCAAAACCTTTAGTCTTTAAATATGTGTACATCCTATATTTCCAGAGACCAAAGTTCGACGCATCGAACCTATGAGGTGAAAACGCTAAACATAATCTCTAGTGCCATTTTCCAGATCAAGGCAAGATGTAGAGGAGATTATGAAATCTCAATCTACGACCCGCTTTGATACCAAATGTTAGTGAAATTGTCTACACTAGGGGGGGTGAATAGTGTGTTATCTAAAACTTTAGCCTAAATCGGTTTTAATCGTTTCTTATAATCTTTAGGCTAATGACAATTCAAGACTAAATGCGGAAACGATTAATAAAGCAATTAACACAAGCAAAGATCAACGCTAACACTTGAAATTTATAGTGGTTCAGCAACCCGCCTACTCCACTACCTAAGCACCGCTGCTTAGGATTTCAACCTAATCCACTAGATGTAGAGTTCCTTACAATGCGAACTTTTCACCGAAATATCTCCGCTCTCACACCGAAGGCACTTCCACACCCGGAAGTCTCGCCTTCCTACCGATAGCACTTTCCCACCTCACTCTACCTAAGGACACTCTAATCCTAGATTACACCAGTGGAATTCTACCTAATTACCAAGGCAACCACCTACTCAATCGACCTAGCACTCTAGGTTTACACACTTGATAGATAATGAAATAAACAACAAAATACAATAACAAATGGAGCAATAATCAAAACAATTATACTTAGCTCCAACAAGAATAACCTAGCTCCTGTTGATGCTTAGATAAGGTAAATCTTTAAGGTTTCAAAGGCAAGATCAAGAATGAAGGTTCAAGGCTAGGGTTTGATAAAGGTGTCTCAATGAAAGCTTACGAATGATCAAAGATGGCTCAAATGAGTGTTGGATCGACATGTAAGATTGTCAAAGGCTTGTATTTATAAGGCAAGAGAGGAGAGAGGCAAGACAGCCAACCCAACGGGCATTTTTCTACCCATTGGCGCCGCCCGGTCGGTGGTCAGCTGATGGTTGGACGATCGGCTGATCGGCCGAGCGATCGGCCACCGATCGAAGCCCATTGCCACTTTTGAGGTTTCATCGGTCAGTGGCCGACTGATGGCTGGTCGACCGACTATCGATCGCCCATCGGCCAGCATACTAAAACTAGCCCAATGTCGGCTGATTTTTCAGCTCATTGTTCATTTTCAGATTTCGTCTTCGGATTTTGGTTCTTTAGGGATTCAAGCATTATACCGAAGATTTTATAAATTTTCTAAACACCCTAAACCTAGACTTTATACTTTCTAATGAATCCAAGCTCGTTGACCAACGTCCTTTCGGTTTTCTAATTTCTCCGATATTTTTGATCTTGGACGTCGAGTGCTAACCGACTTGGAACCTGAAAGTGTTTCTTCATAAAAATATTAGTTCCATGTTTGTTATCATCAAAACTGAAATTAAGACCAAGGTTGAAAACCTTAGGCCAACAATGGGTATATCACAAAACGAGAGCTGTCGTCCACCATGTTAGACAAGGGCAACATGAGGCCCTAAGAGAAAACCTACAAGTTCCAGGCCATAGTGGCCGATATCCCCAATCTTGACCCGCAAATCGAGCTTTTATGCATCCAACTCGGGTTGAAACCTGGAATCTTTACTAACCAGATCGCCCTTGTGGAACCTAAAGACATGACCGAATTTCAAGAGAAGGCCGCTAGCTTCATTAAGATGGAAGACCTCCGAGAGGCCAAAAAGACTGAGTAGAAAAACTTAAGGCCACCGTCGAAGGCAAAAAATTCAAAAAGGGAGATAGGAGAAGTGAAGATCGCAATCGCCACGAGCGAAAATAGTGGTGAGGGCCGAGGTCACCACCTCGATTGAGCGCCCGATTCAAAAAGTATACTCCTTCCAATACCGGGAAGGAAACTATCATTCGTGACATCTAGCACCAGAAGCTCATCAAATACCCCGCCAACGCAGGGAAACAAAAGCTACTGCCAAATGCCGACATGAGCAAGAGATGCGTGTTTCATGACACCTACGATCACACAACCGAGGAGTGTGTGGTACTTGGCGATCAGTTGGAGGACTTAGTCCGAGCAGGACGCCTAGATAAGTACATCCACCACCAGAAAGAAAGAGGTCGAAGCATAAGCAGTGACCCTAGGCGGCGAAGTTGGATGCCCCCAAATCCCCATTCGGACCATAAGGATGGCAAGAGAGTTGATCGCTCAGAAGGCAAACTCCGAGGGGTCATCAACTAAATCGCTGGTGGACTTACAAGGAGCGGAGAATCAAGCTCCGATAGGCAAATATCTTCTCAAATAGTAACGACAGTCAATAGCGCCACTCGATCACACCGGTTTCCCTCAAGAGCCCCGGTAATATCATTCTATGAATCTAATTTTCATGGAACTAACCAAAATCTGCATGATCCAATCATAAAATTTGTAATTGTAGGAAATTTCATCATTAAAAGAGTCCCAGTTTACCAGGACAGCTCAACCGACATCCTTTTCCACTCTACCTTCGAGAGGATGTAATTAGCAGAAGCCTCACTTAACCCATGCAAGGGATACCTAGTAGGTTTCTCCGGGAAGAAAGTTGACGACCGATGAGCCATATGGTTAAGGACGACATTCAACTCCCAACCAAGAGCAAAAATAATTAATGTACAATACCTTGTCATCAACGTACCCAGTCCATACCACATGATCATAGGCCGGCCCATCTTTAAACAATTTGGTAGCCGTCATTTCCACTCCCCATCTGGCATTGAAGTTTCCCATCTCAGAAACAGAGGTAGGTGTGCTACACGCCGATCAAAAAGAAGCCCAATGGTGCTATAACGAATGCCTCAAACCAAAGGTGACCGAACATAGTGGTCCGCAAATGCTCTCTGGATTCAAAGGCAAGCAATCGACTGAAGTCCCCGACCCGAACCCAGGACAGGGCATGCGAAAGCAACCACGACTTAACCGTTGAGAGAACTCAAGTCGTGGCCAAAAAGCACTAATAGAGCTCGGTCCCAAGCACTCCTCCTGTACGCACAATTTCTTTATTTTTCAATAAAGTTACATTCCTAGCATTTTTCTCTGTGAATGCCCAGGAGACCACAAATATTCTATTCAAAACTTGCTTGAGTCCTCACGCTCTCATGCTGTCATGGTCTTCAACCCCAATGGCCAACACTTCACTCAGCGACTCACCAGTCTGGCTCGCCGGCCTTAGTGCCTATTTTCGGCTCCCACGCCCCAGCGACCCCAAGCGTGCTTCTCACAAGCTCGATTTTCATCGAGTCTGGTCCTTGGTCTTAAATACGACCTCTAGCTCAGCTTGGCGAGCTCTAAAATGAGCAACACGACTCCTCACGCGCGGTTCCACCTTACGCTCCTCGGCGAGCACGGCCTGAACACCTTGAGTACAATATTTGGCTACCACGCCATTACTTCCGGCCTCAGAGATCTTATCTGACTCCTCATGCATGGTTTCGCCTTATGCTCCTTGGCGAGCTTGGCTTGAACCCTTGAGTGCGGTCTTTGGCTACCACGCCACTACTTCTAGCCTCAAAGCCCTTATGTGACTCCTCGCGCCCTTTCTGCCTTATGCTTCTCGGCGAGCTCGGCCTGAACCCCCGAGTGCGGTCTTTGGCTACCACGTCACTACTTCCGGCCTCAAAGCTCTTACATGACTCCTCGCGCGTGGTTCCGACTTATGCTGCTCGGCGAGCTCAGCCTGAACCCCTGAGTGAGGTCTTTGGCTACCACGCCAAAACATCCGACCTCTGAGCCCTTACATAACTCCTCGCGTGAGGTTTCACCTTACGCTCCTCGGCGAGCTCGGCTTGAACCCCCGAGTGCGGTCTTTTGGCTACCACGCCACTACTTTTGGCCTGAGAGCCCTTACATGACTCCTCGCGCATGGTTTCGCCTTATACTCCTCGGCGAGCTCGGCCCGAACCCCCCTAGTGCGGTCTTTGGCTACCACACCACTACATTCGCCCTCGGATCCCTTACATGACTCCTCGCGCGTGATTTTGCCTTATGCTCCTCGACGAGCTCAGCTTGAACCCCCTAGTGCGGTCTTTGGCCACCACGCTACTACTTTCGGCCTTAAAGCCCTGACATGACTCCTCGCGCGCAATTCTACCTTATGTTCCTCGACGAGCTCGGCCCGAGCCCCCGAGTGCGGTCTTCCGCTATCATGCCACTAGTTCTAGCCTCAGAACCCTTACGTGACACCTCGCGCGCGATTTCTACTTGTGCTTGTTGGGTGAAATGGCCACACTAGAGGGGGGGTGAATAGTGTGTCTACTAATCTTTTTGCCTAAATCCGGTTTTAATCGTTTCTTAGATTACTTAAGCAAATTACAAGTTGAGTAGCAAGCGAAAGCAAAGTAAATGTGATAATGAAATAAACACAAGTAGAATTAATGCAAACACAATTATTTATAGTGGTTCGGCCTCAATGCCTACTCCACTATATACCTAAGCACCCCGCTTAGGATTTCCAAACTAGCTTTACTAGATTATCTTATTTCCTTTACAACGAGGACGTTTTCACCGGAGAGTCTCCGCTCTCACACCGAAGGCACTTCCACACCCGGAAGTCTCTGCCTTCCTACCGAGACCACTCTCCCACCTCAAACCTAAGGACAACAAGAACTAATCCTAGCAAACTAAGTTTACACCGGTGGAATTAAGCCTCAAACACAAAGGCAACCACCCAATTTCAAGACCTAACAACCTAAGTCTTTACAAGCTCAAATCCAATAAAATAAATAAGAAAAATATACATGTAATGGAGCAAAAAATATAACAATACAAATACTTAGCTCCAACATAATGAATCCTAGCTCTTCTTAATGCCTTGATGATGAATCAAATCAAGCTTGAAGGTAAACTCAAGGAATGAAAGATCAAACAAGGATTTCTCTAAGTAATGGCTCAATGAAAGCTTGGAATTGATCAAGGATGGCTCAATTAAGTGTAGGAGTGATCAAAAGTGTCAAAGGAAGGCTTACTAAGGCTTCTATTTATAAGCCATGAGGAGATGGCAAGAAACAGGCGGCTCAACGGGCGAAAAATTAGCCGTTTTCGCCGTCCGGTCGATGGCTGGTCGATCGTCAGTCGACCGATCGATCGATCGAAAGCAAACTACCACTTTCTGGCACACTTCGGTCGACTGACCAGTCGACCGAATTGGCTACTGCCAATTTTCAACCCTATTCGGTCGACCGATTTTTCTGCTCGTTTGCTTGTTTCTGGGTTTCATCTTCGCTAAGTCTACTTATATAACATTTATTAACTTAACTTTAAAACATAAATGTTATATAAGGATTATCCCCCATTTGGATTCAATAAAAATATCTAAAAAATTAAAATCCTTAAGAATCAAAATCTAGTTTTTGGGGTCTAGTACAAATTTTCAGAAAACGAAAATATCCTAATCTCCTGGTTTAAATATGGGTAGGCTAAAGGCTTTCAAAAAATTCTTTAAAATACTTCGTTATCTAGTTTCTACCCAAGAAACAATTACCGCCATTTTTTGTGTCAAGAAAATGTCTAGGTCATATAGCCCTCTAAGGAGCTCCCTAGGTCTAGTGAATTTCAGGACGATTTTCGGGTTTTCATGTTTTGGGATTTGGGGATGGTTTTTGGGTTCTTATGCATCATCATGAGGATTTACAACATAAACTAGACACCCTAAACCTAGACTCTATCTTCCCGAAGAATCTTGAGCGACGATGAGCGTCCTTGCTGATTTCTTCGATTACTTTGATTTTTCCGATCGGGGACGTCGAGCGCTAATCGACTTGGAACCTGAAAGATTTCTCAATGAAACATTAGTTTCATGTTTGTTATCATCAAAATCGAGATTAAGACCAAGGTTAAAAACCTTAAGCCAATAGTACTCCTCAGCGAGCTTGGCTTGAACCCTCGAATGTGGTCTTTCGCTATCACGCCACTACTACCAACCTTAAAGTCCTTATCCAACCCACACACTCGGGGGCTTGAAACCCTCTTATCACCATGCAACTTAGAAATAACCCAGTTCAAACGAGGCTACCTTCGACACTCCAACCAAAGGATCCCCTTGAAACAGACACCTGCAAAGGGGAAAGCTAAACAATACTGAACAACCAAGTCAGAAATATACAACATACAAATCACAAAGTGTGCCCATAAAAGGGATAATAGTTAAAAGGCCCCTAGGGGCAATAATTTGTTACAGACTGGAGTAAAATTACCCACATATGGGTGAATTCGACAAAACTACTCGGTCCCGGTTGATACAATATGAACCCTCTTCTCCGAAATAGCACTCTCAGGCAAATCTTCCCCAGGATGGGCAAAAGTATCCTCCTCGGGTATTGAAACCTCAAGCACACCATCCTTCACTTCCTTGGAAGGATCAACCTCTGAATAATCAATGCTGGGAGCTAAAAGCCGAGCTTGCTCGATGGCTTTGAAGAAACCTACATCATACACCTTGACAGTAGCGTTGTTGAAGTCAAGCACTTCGGCCTCGAGCCTCTGGGTGTCGGATCGCCATTTCCCCTCCCTCGGTCTGTAGTTGTGCTTTTATCACCTCGAAGTCGGACAACAACCGCGCTCGAACTACCTCAGTTTCGGCCTGCAAATAGGAATTCTCTGCTATAGCCATAGTCAAGTCTTGATGAAGCTTAGTTAACTCTGCCCGAGCGATCGCAAATTGGTTCTCAGCCTCTTTTACTCGGGTGGTTAAACGATTGACCTCGGTGGTATTGGACTCCGGGGCCCTCTTTAACAGCCCTACCTCACCAGAACGACCAGTCGACTCTTTACGTAAAAACTCCTCCAACTTTTTGATCAAACTAAAAAAATCAGAATGAAATGACTCCCATGGATTTTCCCCCGTCGACAAAGTCACTTGAACACTGGAACAAGCGCCACTGCCACCTCTAGAAAGAATAACTAACAAAGGACTTCCCATCATCTCCACTAACGCAATCGTAATCCCACCTACTGGAAAATCTGCCAGTTGAGAACTTGGATCCTCAACGGCGCATCTGTTTCTTTTGCGACGCCTCAAGGGGGAACATGGAGTAGGATCATCTGAAAATGCCAACTACTCGCTTGTATCTGAAGCAGGAGGTGTCGAAGACCTTGATGTTGGCCTAAGATTTTCAACCTTGGTCTTAATCTCAATTTTAATGATAACGAACATGGAACTAATGATTTCATGGAGAGTTATTTTCAGGTTTCAAGTCGATTAGCGCTTGATGTCCCCGATCAAAAAATCCGAGAAATTAGAGAAATCGACAAGGACGCTCGTCGACGCTTGGGATTCTTCGGGAAGTTAGAGTTTAGGTTTAGGGTGTCTGGCATGTGTTGTAAATCCTCATGATGATGCAAAGAACCCAAAATATCAAACCCGAACCCCGAAACATGAAAAATCGGAAAATTAGAAAATGGTCTTAAAATTCACTAAACCTAGGGAGCTCCTTCGAGGGCTATATGACATAGACATTTTCTTGGCACCAAAAGTGCCGATAATTGTTCCTTAGGTAAAAACTAGATAACGAGATATTTTTAAAGATTTTTTGGAAGCCTTTAGCCTATCCATATTTGAACCTGAAGATTATGAAATTTCCGTTTTTCGAAAATTTATACTAGACCCGAAAAGTTAGATCTTGATTCTTAAGGATTTTAATTTTTTAGATATTTTTATTGAATCCAAACGGAGGGTAATACTTATATAACATTTATGTTTAAAAGTTAACATTTGATTCATAGCGAAGATGGAACCTAGAAACGAACAGACAAGCAAAAAAGTAAACAAGCAAAAAATCAGCCCTGCCTAGATTCGGTCAATCGGTTGAAGAAGAAATCGGGCGGAAGGCATTTCGGTCGACCGATCGATGCCCAAAATGGGCAGAATGCCTTCGGTCGCTCGATCGATCGACCGACGATTATAAATACCCATCCCAAACTCATTCCAAGGCTAATATTAATGCTTCCAAGCCTCAAAGTGTGATCCTAAGCATCTCAACAAACTTTCATTGAGCCATCCTTTCAAGAACCCTAGTTTTGATCTCCACTCCTTGTTTTAGCCTTCAAGCTTCACCGATTCATCATCTTGAGGCATCAAGAGGACTAGGGAGTTTTTTTTGGAGCTAAGTATTTGTTGTATTATTTATTTGCTCCATTATTTGTGTATTTTGTGGTTTATTTTCATTGTATATCACTTGTGTAAACCGAGGTTGCTAGGTTTGATTGAGTTGGTGGTTGCCTTGGTGTTAAGGCTTAAATCCACAATTTTCAACTTAGTTTGCTAAGATTAGTTGAGTTGTCATTTAGGTTGAGGTGGGAGAGTGCTCTCGGTAGGAAGGCGGGATACTTTCGGGTGTGGAAGTGTCTTCGGTTTGAGAGCTGAGACTTTTCGGTGTAAAGTCTTCTTTGTAAGGGAAACGATATAATCTAGTAAAGCTAGTTTGAAAATCCTAAGCGAGGTGCTTTGGTAGTGGAGTAGGCATTAGGGCCGAACCACTATAAATAATTGTGTTAGCATTACTTTTCTTTGTGTATCGCATTGCTTATCTTTATTACTCGCTTCCGCATTTAGTCGTTAAATTGTGAATTGCCTAAGTAATTTTAGAAAACATTTAAAATCGAATTTAGGCTAATTGATTAGTTAATATACTATTCAACCCCCCCCCCCCCCCCCCCTCTAGTGTGGTCATTTCACCAACACTTGAGGGATGAGACTTCACGGACTTAAGCAAAGCCCCCGTCAAGGGATTGCTCAAGGAGTCACCCCTTCTCATCGCCGCTCACCGAGTGCGAGCACCAGGAGCTTTCCACAGCAAAGATATTTTCTCTAACAAAACAAAGAAGGAACGAGTGAATAGTTTTCAGATAAAGAAAATACATTGAACGCATCACACCACAAAACCTACTTATGTACTCCAACACTAAGGATTCGTCATGACTTCTGTTAAAAATCTCTTGAGGAGCAAGAGGAACAGGTGGATAATTCTTTTCTAAAAAGTCAATCAAAACTTCATCCTTGGGCAGTTTGAACATACAAACCTAAGACATGACTCACAAGAACAACAGAGAACTCACTTAAAGAAGAAACGGAGGTGGTGATGATCGAGCAAAATCCAAAGTTGCTACCGAAAAAATTCCCTAAAGCACCGAGTCAAGGGAAAAGCTAGACTTCGGAGACAAGAAAAGAAATGGCTTTATGGGTTGCATGATAGGCGAAGAAGTACCTCTCATCGGACCGTCAACAATCTTGCCAGAGACAAATTTGAACCATTCAAACAAAAGCGACGGCTTCCTAGGAAATAACGGAGAACGTGTGAAACCCCTTTTCCGCCATGATCACCTCTCCAACCAGGGTAGTGAAGAGCCAATTGGGAAGTGCCACGAAGAAAGAGATGATTCTACGACAAAAAGCTGCCATACGAGACACAAAAGCTGAAGAGGCATGAGAACAAACATGGCAAAAATACTCCGACTTGACTCACCTTAGGACAAGACAGGAAACTACTTCGGCTTCCACAACCTGTCCTTTCAGTCCGGCCTCCGTGACCATCCACTCGCCCAAAGCTCTAGCTAGCTTTAGCAGCCACCTACTCGGCCTCTACCCCAAGTTTGGCCTTTATAGCCTATTGCTCTGAATCGATCACTACGACTACTCCAAGCTCGGCCTCCCCGATCGTTTCCTACAGCTTGGCCCCTGCAGTTATCTACCTCGGCGTGACCTCCCCGGTCACCTGCTCTGGTCTAGTAGTGACGGCCATTTGTCCCATGTTGGTCCCCGCAACCAAACCTTTTTATACACTTCACCATAGCTCCCATAGCCACATGCTCCAATCCAAACTTAGCTTTGGGAGCCACCTGATTAACATCCATGATCAAATGCTTCAAAGCGATATATAGCTCGACCTCCCTGGCCATCCAACACAGCTCGGTAGAGTGTTCCGAAGAATTCCTCAAAGATGCCAAAAAGACAAAAGACTAAACTAAGAGCTCAACACACAATCCTCTAGAATCCAATCGAGCTCGAGGGCTGTGGTCTGGACTAGAACTATTGGGCCCGATCAGGTTAGACCTAGCAACGCCCCATCATCCATTCTGAATCGAACCACGCGGCTCCATCCAGGGGGCTCCGCCCAACTACACCCCTGAGTCAGACTCGAGCCAAACTACACAGCTCTGCCTAGGGACCCCACCTGGCCACACAAGGATACTCACATCCTACCTTATTAGAAGAGATACGTCATTACAAGCCCGCCATCTCCAGGATCGACCTTGGCCCATTTTGGGCAACCTCACCGCGAGATTTCCGGGTGTATCATCATCTCCACCTGCAATAAATATGGACACGACACACCTCAGATAACCCTAATTCTAATTTGCATTACCTACACCTTAGAGTCACAATGACTTGAGCGTCGAAGTGTCTTTTGCAGCCCCCCCCCCCTTCATCGACGTCGAACCATGACAATCGTTGCTCTTCATCCCTAATATTTTGCATTCATCGACGTTCATACATCGAGATAAGTTTGAGGCATATCCATCGGGTAATCTGAGTTCGTTGATCCATTGATAGACATCTTTTATCTGTTGTTTATTTAACACATACGGCGCCTTCGGCTTATGAAGTCGTTTGTTGACCTGTTGCAACTCTAACTCCGGCCTCTTATAACATATTTTCAGATCATGTCGGGCCTTCACATTATCTTTACTTTTTCCAAAAACATCCATAAAAGTGTTAAAATTTTTAACCAACACATTTTTCTTAGTGTGCATGACATCCAAATTATGTCGAATCAATAATGAACTCCAATACGACAATTCCCAAAGGATATTTTTTTCACCCAATTATGTGTTCGACCAATGCCCGAAACTCTATCATTCCGACCAAACATAATCTTTGGAAGTAAGGAAACGCGTGCTAACATGTGTTCACCAGACAACATCAATGGTGGCTCAGCTATTTCGACTCTACCTTGGTAAATTTATCACGATTCCTTCGATACTTATGGTTAATTAAGCCGTAGGAACCGACGATGATAATCAAAGAAGGTAATTTTCCATCTGTTCTGAAGACGGAAGACTTTTGAGTATTCCACACAATACGGTCAAGAGAGTCGCCCATGCATGCTCCAACCAGACAACATGTCATAGGACGGGAAATCATTGGTTGTTCATAAGACAGCAGCTCTTAAAGTGAAGTTTTGCTTTTGGTGACAATCATAAGTGATAGCTCCCTCAGTCCACAATATTTTTAGTTCATCAATTAGGGGTCGGAGAAACACGTCAATTTCTATATGAGGCCCCCTAGGACCCGGAATAATCATCGAAAGATAAATTCATCTTTCATACACATTGACGGCGGCAAATTATATACGATTAATGGCACTGGCCAAACTGAATAATGAGTTGCCGAATGACCAAATGGATTAAAACAATCCGTGCAGAATCCCAACCTGATATTTCTAGTATCCCTAGCAAGTGAAGGATGTCATCTATCCAAATGTTTTCATGCTTCACTATTAGATAGATGAGTCATTAATGTATCATCACAACTTCCTGCATGCCAACTCATGTAGGGAGCAATTTTTTTTGACATGAATAATCTTTGAAGCCTCGATGTTAGTGGAAAATACTGAAGCGCGTTAAACGGTATATTTTTTTATCAGAATGATGTCTTTTGCTTGTAACGAGGATGATGACATACTGAGCATTCATCCAACTGTGCATTTTTTTTATAATATAAAATGTAATTATTTGGGCATGCGTGTATCTTTTCATACCCAAGCCCCTATTTCCTCATCAACTTTTTCATCTTATAAAAAATTGGTTTAAACTTATTATCTGGAGGTAGCATTCCATTGATAAAGCACACAACCCGTTGATGTTACAATCGGACTTGATGTTCAAGAGTTGCGTCATTGTCAAAATTCTAGTATATTCATGACAATTCTCATACGAAGTTTCATCGTCAGCTTTCAACATCTTGTAAAATTATGCGGCCTCTTTATTCAGCAATTCAATCTCTATCGCAGGTTGTTCTTCTGTGACATTAACACCCGAAGTATATGGTTGTACTGACATCTCAGTAACTTGGTCGACATTATCATTCAAGTAGAATTGACCGCCAAGACTATCAAGTATCATTGTTCTATATGGATTAGATGGACTGGATGAAGAAACATCAGTAGAAGAAGATTCACCATGAGTATGAACGACAGGAGCGCTCGACATTCCAACTTCACGTGACTCCCCGTGACAAGTCCACACATAATATATTGGTGTGAATCCTTTTGTATATAGATGCATTGTGATAGTCTCCCGATCTAAAAATCTTATGTTCGAGCATTTTCATCACGGACATCGTATTTGATCACCACTAACGAATTTTTGATTCGAATAGGTAAAATTTAAGAAGTAAATTACGCTTACTCGAAACTCATTCATTATAGCTCCACGATCAAATCGTTGGTACATCCAACTTCAATCACCCGACATAATTATGTTAATCCATGACAACATCTTAATCAATGACAACATCTTGATCAGTTAATGATTTTAGGTGGGATGGTTCTATTCCATTCGGGATACTCACGTTATTCATATCGCACTAAGTTTTTTTTTTTTAGCCGTTATTCATTCTAAATTTCGGCAGCATCTCCCTACAGTTATCCGAATACGCATATCATCTGCGTGTATCAAAGAACAAGCGAGATACAGTAGCCAAAATTAACAAATGAATAATGACTAAAAAAACTAAGTGCAATACAAATAATTATACTTGCTTTTACGCAATCCCTCGTTGAAGTATGAGCCTCAACTCTTGATGGAATTGGAACATCAAATTCTATTGGATGATGCACATTCCAAATCCTTCTAGTCCAATTGATATGAATCTGCAAATTGCAAAAACATCGCAAGAAACAAAAGCTATAATAGTAATCTTTACTTAACTTTTCTGTATACAATTAAATAAGCTACAAAATTAAACTAGGTGACATGTTGTATGTTGTCTAGAGATCTAGGGTTCGATTCTTAGTATGGTCACCTATTGTGACTTTCTATCTTTGTTAAAAAAAAATTGAAAGACACATCCTTGTTTGTTTTTTTAAAAGTAAAATAAATGAAAGACACATCCTTTAACATGGTTCAAATTGGCAAGGGTTAAAATGGAACAATTTCATCCAAGGAGATTATTTATCCTTTCAATTTGAAAACAAATTAATGGGAGTTCCAACTATCAAAAGCATCAATTAAAAGTTTCAACTATCACACTATAATTAATTAAGCACTAGATTAATATGGCATTTATTTTATCCGTATAACTTAATCTCTTAGGTCTCATTTACTTTCTCGGATTAAGGAGGTGAATTAGATTTTAAAATTCAATCCATCATTTGCTGCATCAATAGATAAGAATCGAGTAGGAAATTGAGTGAATTTATTTTGGTCCAAATTCATCAAAAATTGAGTGGATTTATTTTGGCTCAAATTCACTGCTAGCCCAATTTAGAAACCCTAGGGAGAAAGATGGTCTTAGGTTATCGGTGGATGTAATCTCCATCTGCCGCTCAACACCAATGTGTAATCCACAGCATGGTCTTTCTCATATTTTTTATTTTTATTATTATATCATAATACTGTAATCCACAATCTAATCAATGTGTTATTATTCTTTAGTCATATAATGTCTTTGAAACTTGAAGAATTGACATATTTAACCAAAATACTTGATATGTTGTTGAAAACTTCATTAATGATGTTTATATCTCTAATCGGGTTATGTTACCTCGGGATAGAAGTGAATACCAATTGTTTTTCTCTCGGTCCTTGGTCCGCGACATGAGCGACTCTTTCCCAAAACCCTACTCGCCTTCGCCGCTGTCTCGCCCCCCTGATCCGCTTGACAGATCTCGGCCCCCTCCTTCTCCCTCTTCGCCCTCTTCACTCCCGACGCCATCCAGGACTCCTGATCCCGTGGTTCCTCCTTCCCCAAAGCCCTCCTCTTGGGCGCAATTGCTGCGAAAAGGAAACCCTAACTTTGAAAATAGGGCTTCCTCCTCTACTCTCTCCAAGATCTAGTCTGCAACTTCGGATCACGTCTCTTTCTCATCGGATCAGGTATTATCCTGCAGCAAATCTTGGGAAAATAGTTTAATAGGTAAGTTTTTGGGGAAGCCTCCCCCTTTGGATTTCATTAAGTCTTGGGCTTCTCGTAGATGGTTTTCATCTGATTTTCAATCAGTTCTTGACCTTGATGAATTTTTTTTTGTTTTTTGTTTCGATTCTTCCGAATCTACAAATAAAATTTTGACTGGCGGTCCATGGGTTTTCCGTGGTGATGTCTTGTGTTTAATGCCATGAAAACCCCTCTTCCGGCCATGGGAAGAGGTTTTTACCACTGCGCCTGTTTGGATACGGCTTCAATCTTTACCGTTGGAATTTTGGAACTCGGATTCGATCTTTGCTATTGCGCAAACTTTCAGTCGTGTTTTGAAAATGGATGAAAGATCGTTTTCCTTTGCGAGAGGACGATACATTAGGGTCTGTGTTGAAATAAATTTAGCCCTTCCCATTTGTCAAGGCATTTGGATTTTGGTTGGTGAAAATGAATTCTTTCAACATGTTATTTATGAAAACTTGTCGATTATCTGTTTCCAATGTGGCGTTATTGGCCACCGTGATATAAATTGTTCGGTTTTGTTGAAGCATCAACAATCAAATGATGATTCTTCTGTTAAATCTACTTCTTCTGTTCCTGTAAATGTTGTTATTCCGAAGGATTCTTTTTTATAAATTTTGGTGGTATTGATGCTAAGGAGTCTACCCCAGACCCGGCCCGTGGTCCCTGGATTAAAGTCCAGCGTCGGAACCATAAGAGAAGCCCTCGTAGTGCGTGCTCTCCTTCCCTCCTGAGGAAAAGCCATGCTCGGGTTGTGGAGAACACCAGGTCTCCGGCGGACCACAGCCGTAGACTCTCATCCTCAACTCCTGCTAAGGGCACCAGTTCCCAACCCCCCCCCCCCCTAAGGGTCAAACCTTTGTAAAGTCTAAATTTGTCCCTAAAACTAAACAAAATGCCTCTCCTACTTCTCTAGATAATAGTAAAGTTGGCCCTCCTCTGGTAAATAATGATACAAACATACAACTTGAGGAGTCTACTCCTCCTACGGGTGTTCCAAACACTCAAGATTCCTCTTCACAGCCCCCCTCTGAGATTTGTAACATGGACCTTGAATGTGTTAAAGTTAATACCCCTACCTCTCATGTAGGTAACTCTTCTTTCTCTCCTCCCTTCAATTTCTTTAGAAAACTTTGCTGACAACATTAGAGAGGTCTTTCAAAATTCTACCTCTAGGACTAGTACTCCAACAAATCCTAGAGCACGAAAGAAAAAACCTCCTAACCCCCCCAAGCCTTACTCTAGCCTCGGAGTCAAAAGAAAAGGCCACATTCTTAAAAGGCAAAAATCCATCTCTGAGATGGATCTAAATAATATCGAATTTGACTTAAATATCACTGAGGTAGAGGACCCTCTTTTTGCTTTAGAGTCCCCCAACCCTTTTAGTCTCTTAAATGAATCTTCTTAACTGGAATATTAGAGGTGCCTGGAGAAGGCAAGTTAGAGACTTCTTATCTATCCAGATTAGAAATCTTCATTTAAGGATTATTGCTTTGCAAGAAACCGACCTATCAGAAGCCAAGTCTAAAAAATTGGTTAGGTCTTTTGGTAGAGGCTGGGAGGCTGCTATCCAACCTAGTGTTGGTGCTTTTGGTGGTATTTTAACTGCTTGGAACACTAATTTTGTTAAAGCTCAAATTATTACCATGTCTACTCAAGTTATTCACATTGTTATTCAAATAGATAACTCAGAACCTTTTTTACTTTCTAATTTTTATGCTAGTACTGATTCATCTATTAGATGCAATTTGTGGCACTCTCTTATGTATGCTGATTGAAATTCTTATCCTTGGTTGCTTATGGGTGATTTTAATTATATTCTGCATGCTGAGGATAAATGGGGTGGTCTCCCTTTTAAATTTTCTAAATCTGTTCAAGACTTCAATATGTTTATTGATAAATTAGGCCTAATTGACCTTGATTTTTCTGGAAATAGATTTACATGGTCAAATAACCGCAAAGGATTAGCTAAAGTTCTTATTAGACTTGATAGATTCTTTGCTAATGTTGTTTGGTTACACTTCTTTGAAAATTGTAATATAAATCATCTTAATAGGGTCTTATCTGATAATTGTCCTATTATATGCACTATCCCTATCAAAAAGCAATCTAGAAACAACCTTTTTAGGTTTTAAAATTTCTGGATTGAGCATGAAGATAATTTTAATGTAGTTAAAAATGCTTGGTCTCTTCCTATTACTTCTCATGAGAATGTTATTTTTAATTCTAAGTTATCAAACACTAGAGGAGCTCTTTCTCATTAGAACAAAAACAATCTTGGTCAACTTGAAACCCTTTTTGCCTCTACTGCTAGTGACATTCAATTGCTTGAGTCTCTTGAATGCCACCCAAATGCCCCCATCAATCTAGATAGTAAACTTAAAAGTCTTCATAACAAACAAGTTGCCCTTCAAAGACAAATTTGTCTTAAGTGGTGTGCTAAGTCCAAATCTAAATGGATGCATGAAGGTGACCAAAATACTGCCTATTATCATCACATTGTTACTATGCGTAGGCGTATAAATCATATCCCTTCTATCATGAACTCTAGCAACACTTTAATTACCGATGAAAATGGTATTCTTCTTGAATTTGTGGAATTCTACAAAAACCTTTGGAGTACTTCTGAACATGTTCCTGTCTCTACCTTGTCCTGGTCGACTACTAATCAGATCAGTTCCTCTCTTTCTGAATAAGACTCTATTAAATATTTTTTTCATTCTGCTATTTTACCAAATGATTGGAATAAGACTCTTTTAACCTTTATTCCTAAATGTAAACATCCAAAGAGTGTTAAAGATTTTAAACTCATAGCTTTATGCAACCTATCTTACCGTATCCTCTCAAAAGTTATTGCAAATAGACTTAAAGGTTGCATTCCTCATCTCATATCCTGTTAACACTGCCTTTGTGAAAGGCAGGAATATTCATGATAACATATTAGTAGTTGAGAAAATTGTTCATTCCTTTTATGCTTCTAAAAGTAGTTGTCCTTATATTATTGTTAAGATAGATGTTGAAAAAACTTTTGATTCATTTGATAGAAATGCTATTCTTAAAGTCATCGGCCTTTATAACTTTCCTGACAAATTTATTGAGTGGATCAAAGCTTGTATTTTCACTCCATCTTTTTGCATGCCTTCTAAATACCCATGTCTCCAATTTTTTTTCCTCTTCTAGAGGCATTAGGCAGGGGGATCCCATATCGCCCTTTCTCTATTCTCTAATTCTCACTAATATCATTAACAATGCTGTGTCTTCAAATAATCTAACTCCTTTCAACCTGAAGAATAATATCCTTATTAGTCATCTTATGTTTGTTGATGACATTATTATGGTCTTTAATGCAAACATTAAGAGTCTTAACTCAGTTAAGTCCATTTTTTCTCAGTATGAAGCCTTAACTGGCCAAAAAATTAATTGTAGCAAATCTGAAATTTTTTTCCCTAAGCATGTTAACCAAAACACTAGGTCTAGAATCTCTCGTACCCTAGGGATGAAGATAGGAGCTTTCCTTTTTAAATATCTTGGGGTCATGATTTCCCCTAGAAGGCCTCCCCCTAAAACTCATGATTATATCCTTTCTCAAATAGACTCCAAGCTTAGTAATTGAAAACCATCTCTTCTTTCTCAAGCTGGTAGGCTAGTACTGATTAAACTTATCCTAAACTCTATCCCTACTCATTCGATATCTCTTACTTGGCTCAACCAAGAGCTTTGTGACAAGATTGAGCTTAAAATGAGAAATTTCTTGTGGAATCAAAATCCTAATAGTAAGAGCATCCACCTTGTTAACTGGTCTATTGTCACCCTCCCTAAATCTCTTGGTGGCCTTGGTCTTCAAGATGTGAAGACCAAAAGCATGGCTCTTCAAGCCAGCTGAATCCAATCTTACCTAAACAAATTCGACTCCCTTTGGGTCAAAATTATTTATGCTAAATACCCTAAGATCTCGAGTACCAGTACATGTCCTCCTAAAAATTCCTCTTGGGTCTGGAGATTATTTATGCATGCTTATTCTGCTTTACATTTTGGTTTTCGGTATGTTATTGGTAATAGTAATGATACTTCCTTCTTGAATGACCATTGGGTCCTTGACTTGCCTCTAGCTCTAAAGCCTACTTGCTTTAATATCTTTCATTGGAAATACTATGTGTGGTAATGATCTGTGAGAGATCATTTCAAGCATTGAGTTGTCAGATCACCCCAATGATGACTATGTAGCTTGGACCTCTGAAAATAATGGATTGACAATCGTATCCTCTGCATTCCTATTTCTGAAAAATCAAAACCACTCTACTTCTGGTTTTAATCAAAATTGGAGACAACTTTGGAAGTTAAATACTTCCCCAAAAGTTAAACTCTTTCTTTGAAAAGTTTTTCATTGAAGGCTTTTAACTAGAAGTTGGCTTTTCAATTTGAAAATTATTTCAACTCACTGCTGTGTTTTCTGTAATCTTGAAGAAGAAACAGGTTTCCATCTATTCTCTAGCTGTGTTTTGGCTTCTGAGCTGTGGTTGGCTCTCGAAAATCTCCTCAATATTGATTTTACCAATAGCTTAATTTGGCATTCTGGTAGTTGGTGTTTGTTGAACCTGAACCATTCCTTGAGTTCGGACTCCAAAGCCATTGTTGTCAATGTCTTGTGGTACATTTGGTTATTTAGAAACAGTATTATGCATGGTGAAGGAAGGCCAACCA
Organism: Canna indica; assembly: GCA_034359265.1. Classification (NCBI taxonomy): domain Eukaryota; kingdom Viridiplantae; phylum Streptophyta; class Magnoliopsida; order Zingiberales; family Cannaceae; genus Canna; species Canna indica. Next base: position 29,410,994 of record CP136891.1, read on the forward strand.
CTTCAAATGTTGTTTTGCGCATTATTGTCTATTCTTCGAATTATAAAAAAGCTCATAATCCTGAGGGCCCTGATATTGATAGAATCAATGTTTGTATGTGGTCTCCTCCCCCTATAAATTGGTTTAAAGTTAACTGCGATTGTGCTAAATAATGTGATAACTCTTGCTATTTATTATGTTTTTACTCTTATTTCTTTCAGAAATCTAAATAATGTGATTGTGGAGTCGGACTGCAAGAACGCAGTGGATATCCTCAACAACCGAAGTGCTATCCCATGGCTTCACAAAAATTTATTTAGAAAAATCTGTAATTTTATAAATAACTCTAACTCTGTAATGATCCTCTTTGTAAGTAGAGATACTAATGAAGTTATCCATTGGGCAGCAAACTTTTCTCGAAGACGTAAATAATTCACTGTTTGAACTTCTATACGTTCTCCGGACCTAGATGTAATTTTATGTGAGGATGCCGCCCTGCAAACTCACATTTAGTTAATCTTATTTTCAATTTTGGTAAAAATAAATAAATAAGTTGAATACCAATTAAGTAATAAATGCCTCGGTTTTACAATTTCAACAAACTTTGCAAGATAATGGTGCTTGACCTTGTAAAGAGGATTTTTACCATTGACTTGAAGAAGTTCAAGAAACATCTGAAGCTATTTTTTATGAATCCTTTGGTCTCAACTATATACTGCAAGTGCTCCATTTGTCATTTGGAGAGCAACAACTAATAAGCATTATATGAACTGCTTACCTCACCTATCTATCATATAGTATTTTTTGGAAGTGGAAGGAGTGGACGTACAGGCGGAGCTCTCAATTTTTTTTTATTAAAAAAAGCAGGGCAAACCGTTGCCGTTATTAATATTTCTGGACCTGTACGACAATGATAAGGCTCAGAGAGCTCAGCGCTGCCTTATTGTTTTCTTTCTTTTTATAATCTTTTTATTTGTTTTACTTTGTTTTTTGTTTTAAAAATATTTTTTTTCTGATATGTTATTATTATTTTATTTTATTTATTTTTTTGTATATATATATATATATATTTTATCTTTTAAAAAAATTGTTTTAGCTTTTTTTTGTTTTATATTTTTGTTCTTATTTTATTTTACATAAAACTTTTATTTCAAATTTACTTTATTTTTTATTATGGTAGTATTACATTATATTATTTTAACAGAAAAATTGTTTTTCAATTATTTTGGCTTTTCTCTTTTAATAGAGTTTTATTCTTCAATTTTTTTTTCTTTGTATTTTGTTTACTAAATATTTTTCATTTTCATATATATTTTTAATCTTATTTTGATGTTATTTTTTCCTATATTTTTAATATTATTTTATTTTAAATTATTTTTTGTTTTTTTAATTGATTTACTTTAATAATTATTTATTTATTTTTTCTTATTTTGTTTTATATAACATTTTGAATTCACATTTTACTTTATTTTTAGTTTTGGTAGTATTAATTTATATTATTTTTAATAAACATATAACACTATCATTATATTTTATTCATTACCTATTAAAATCTCACTTCATAGTTTCAATAATTTACTGAGTGTTTTTATTTGATTCAATTTACTGCATTTAGAATTAAGTTTGATTATTCGATTTCGGAGAAATTTTTTAAATTTTTAACGGAACTTATATGTCTTGCTTATATTATTATTATTTAAATAATTATTTTTTTTCCAAAATTTTGTTTAAGAATGATTTTATTTGATTCAATATTTTCCAACAAAAATTCAAAATCTTGAATTGAATAATATCAGAAATTAATATATATTATATAAAATTTTAAGCTCGATAATATAATATTACATTATACATTTACGTGCTATATAAAGTTATTTAGAAAATTTTATGATTCAAATCGATTTAATTAGATTCGGTTTGAATCTAATCGAATTTTTAAATTGATTCAAATTTTTAGAAACTTTCTTAATATAATATAGGGAAAATGTCTAAAATGATCACTAAATTTCTTTGGAATTTTCATATTGGTCCCACAACTTTTTTTCAAGTTAATTGGGTCCCTAAAAATTTATAAACTCACTTTGGTTCCTCGTCGTGATCCTGCCGTTAAAAAAAATACGTCACTTTGGTCCATGGTAATTGGTCCCTCGTCGTGATTCGAAAAAAAGTTGTAGGACCAATGTGAAAATTTCGAAAAAGTTTAGGAACCATTTTAGATATTTTCCCTATAATATATATTTAAAGTTAAAAAAATAGTTTCATAATTCAAATTCCTTGAAATCTTTTAAATGTACATTTTTCTTTATATAAAAATATATTATATAAATATAGACTTTTCACACTATATATATATATATTCTCTTTTTTTTTTACTTTCTACTGTTTACTTTAAAATTTATTTTCTAAATTTATATTGTCCTTATTTACTATCTATTATTACTAAATATAATTTTAATTTATTTTTTATTTTGACAATATTAGTATATATTATCTTCTAATATATTTGTTATTATATTTTATACATTTGGTTAAAAAAATTCCATTATATATGAATTTAGAGAAAATTTAATACTATAAATTATATGGATATCTTTTGATCATATTATTAATTAAGTATTTAACTTTTTGTTAATATAATTTAATTCCTAAACTTTTTCCTTGTAGTTTTTGTTTTGGTTCTAAATTTTGCATATTAATTATAAGAAAAATTTCAAATCTTGAACAAATGTAGTTTAGTCAATCTAAATAAATAATTTTATATAGGTAGATAAATAATATATATACTAATATTTTTCAATCAATTCATAATTTAATTTGATTTGACTTAAATTAAATTGAAAATTTCAAATTAATTCAAATTTTTAAAACCTCAATTTTAGGGGAAAAATGACATGATTTCAAACATCTTCAAATTTTGATATATATTCAAATGAAAAAAAATTGTCAATCAACTTCCATTTGTAAAACCCACTTGAATCTTAATCTCACTATTAAGACCTAAGTTGAACGAAAATATGGTATCAAACCATACACATATCACCAATTATCACTCATCAAATCCATAAGCACCTAGGCCAGAGTTTAATCATAACACAATAGCATTAAACTACACACATCTTAGTCCACTACTAGAAATTGAGTCTTCAGCAACGGCTATCAGCAACGGCTGCTCAAGTTGTTGCTATTTGCAACGACATTCTTACGGCCGCTCAAGCCGTTGCAGATATGTTGTATCTGCAACGGCTTTCTAACGGACACGCGAGCCGTTGCTGATGATTTTAATTATCAGCAACGGCTTTCTAATGGACAAGTGAGCTGTTGCTGATGATAACTTATTAGCAACGGCTTTCTAATGGGCGAGTGAGCCGTTGCTGATAAGTTTATATAGGTCGCAGATCGCGCCCGACCCTTCTTCCTCCCGCTGTTGCCGCCGCCGTCTCCTCCTCCCGCCTCTCGCCGCCGCTGCCGACGCCGACGACGCCGAGCTGCCGCTGCCGACGCTGCCGTCCGTCCTCGATCGCTGATTTCAGGTAATCATCGCCGTCCGGCCGTCTCTCCCCGTTGCAGCCGACGGGAAATCCGACCGAAACCCTATTTTTAGGAATTTGGCCGGCGGCGGTCGGCCGATGGCCGCTGCCGGAGCTTTTACAGTGTCCGGACACTCTGTCCGAACACTATACGCCGGCGACGGAGTCCACCGAACTCTGGCGCCGGAAATAGCAGATTTATATTTTTTTTATTTTTTTTATATATGTTAATTAATTATTTAGATTAATTATTTAATTTGTTAGATTAATTATTAGGGTTTAGATTAATTTTTAGGGTTTAGATTAATTTCGAAATTGTCCACTTCGAACGCGCGCCGGAATCGTCCACTTCGGACGCGCGCCGGAATCGTCCACTTCGGACTCTTGCCGAAATCGTCGAATTTGGACTCGTGTCGGAATTGTCCAATATGGACTCGAATTGTCTCGAAACATTTAGAAAATAATCATCCATCCGACGAGTTGATATGTTTCACGTATGCATCGACGAGTCGGATATGATTTAGCAAAACCTTAGATCCGTTCGGGGATTGTATGTTCGTGTAAAAGAAGTAGATGATCTTTTATACAACGTACAATTCTTGAATTGTCCCTGATTGGACAATTTGGGAATATAGTTATTTGTACTGCACTTACGTTTTTATTTTAACTGTTAACTAATTATTCTAAATTTCGGCAACATTTCTCTTATTCTCCGATACGCGCCCAGATGATATGCGTATTCGGAGAACTGTAGGGAGATGCTGCCGAAATTTAGAATGAAGTTAGCGGTTAAAATAAGTACTTAGTGCAATATAAATAACATAAATCCCGAATGGAATAGGACAATCTCACCTAAAGACATTAACCAAAGAAATTGTCATTGATTGACAGAATCATGTCGGCTGATCGAAGTTGGATGTACCGATGTCTTGATCGTGGAGCCCTATATGTGTTTGATAATATTTTCAACACTTTGATGGATATTTCCGGAAAAACTAAAGATAATGTCAAAGCCCGACATGATATGAAAATACTTTGTAAAAGACCAGAGTTGGAGTTACAAGAGGTCAACGGACGATATCTAAAACCGAAGGCCCTATATGTGTTAAATAAACAACAGATCAAAGATATTTGTCAATGAGTAAAAGAACTCATATTACCCGATGGATATGCTTCAAACTCATCTCGATGTGTGAACGTCGATGATTGCAAAATATCAGGGATGAAGAGCCATGATTGTCATGTATTTATGCAGAGATTACTTCCGATCGCATTTCGAGATCTTCTACCTGATAATATTTGGGGTCCGTTGACTGAATTAAGTATGTTTTTTAGAAACATCTGTGCAAATGTCCTTCGAGTCGAAGATATGTCAACACTTGAAAATAATATTGTTGAAATCATATGCAAGCTGGAGCAGTTTTTCCCTCTTGTATTTTTTGACTCGATGGAGCATCTACCGATACACTTAGCATACGAGGCACGAGTTGATGGCCCCGTTCAATATCGGTGGATGTACTTATTTGAAAGATACATGAATCGTCTGAAGAAAAAAGTAAAGAACACCGCAGCTGTTGAAGGATCAATATCTGAATCGTATATCATCCAAGAAATTTCAACATTCTGCTCATTTTACTTTGAATCGACAGTACAAACAAGATTTGATCGTCTTCCACGTAACGACGACGGGGGTGTTCGACATTCAGATGGACGTTTAAATATATTTTGTCACTCTGGTGGTGCTTTTGGTTCTCGTCCATCTCGACACTTAAGCGAGGAAGAGTATCATTTGGCACACTTGTATGTATTACTCAATTGTCCAGAGATTGAACAATTCATTAAAATATTTGACATTGAGATTGTGCAAAAATACTCTATTCACAAGGATGAAGAATTGGAGAGATTACGGAATCGTGATTTCCCTACTTGGATTCAGACTTACAGCAAAGATCACAGAGCTGAAATAGATGAAAGAATATTTGAGTTTGTTAGTGGACCGTCGCGACTTGTGTCGTGCTATAGCGGATATTTTGTTAATGGGTATAAATTTCACACGGTTGAATATTCATTTACAAAGAAGACGATGAATGCTGGGGTCTGTGTGAAAGGGACAACCTATGTTGAATGTGATATGGATTTTTATTGACTGGTGGAAGAAGTGATAGAGTTGCACTACTTCGGCTTGAAATCAGTTATTCTATTTAGATGTCATTGGTTCGATACAACAGAAAGGGGCATGAAAGTTTATCCAAAATACAAACTTGTTGAGGTTAATTACAAATCTAAATTGACAGCAAATGAGCCTTTTATATTGGCATCACAAGCCGAACAAGTATATTACGCGAAGTATCCGGCTCGAAATAAAGATAGAGCAGATTGGCGTGTAGTCTGTAAGACAAAAGGTAGAGGAAAAATTGATCCGATAGTAGGAGAAAATGAGCTGATACCTGATATGACACATGGTTTCTATCAAGAAGATGATCCTCCTGCTGTAGATCGTATTATTCCAATACTCGAGGATGCAGACACAACGTCATTTCAATTAGAAGTTGAATATGCTGATGATGACGATCATGAAATTGAGGAAGCTGGAGATGAAGAAGATGAAGAAGAGGAAGAATTCGAAGACTATTATTCAGATGATGAGGAATAATTGTAAAGTATATATTTTATTAAATATATCTCTACTATTCATACAATAATCTGATTATATGTCTGTTCGACAAATATGTCTGGTCGTGGTTATCGACGCAGGAGAGCTTCGGAGTCTCCGATCGATGAGACTCCAGCACTTACTCATGCTGCTGATCCTCCTACTGCTGATCCTCATGCCGATGATACTGCCGAGGCTAGTACATCCAGACGCAGGCGGCCACGCAGGCCGAACAGGTGGCAGCCTCCACCAGCCACAGAGTCACGTAGATTGATTAGCGTGATTGGGGAGCAGTAATATATCATGAATTATGAATCATTACAAATTCATTATATCATAATATAATATTAAATTTTATTTTTGTTGTGCAGGTTCGAGTAAGAAGAAGTGCCGAGGAGCATTTCTATTATTATTATTTTTAATTAGCAAGTAAGTTATTATTATTATTATTATTATTATTATTATTATTATTTCTTTTGATTTTTTATATCGTTGTATTCCATTCTTTTAAAACTACATTTACTTTTATTATATTTTTATTAATTTTTCTATTTAGAATATTAAAAATTTACTGTTGTCATTGAATTTAAGTTCATTATTATAAAATTGATCTTTATATTTAGTTCTATTAATAAATATTTTCATATCTTAGTGCATAACTATCTTTTATTCATTTTTTATTTATATGCAATTAATATTATTATTAATCAAAATAAATGTTATAAAGGGAATTTTTCTAGTTCCTTATAAATTTATTCCATGCACTCCAAACATCCCCTTAGGTTTGGTAATTTATTTTGGAATAAAAATAAATTAAATCTATAAACACTAACACATCATAATTTCATGTATAATTTCATTTGCAAATGGCTCAGAGTAGTCTGCTAAAGAAGAAAATGCTGGAGTTGAATTTGGTGAAGCTCAGCTAGTTCCTATGAAGCACCGAGACGAACACAGACACGGGACACGATACAACTTCAAAAATTTATAGAATATATATATATATATATTATATTAAAAAAAATTTCGCAATTCATATCATATATATATATATATATAGTTCAAAATTTATAATAATATCATGATATTTTCATTGATGTCAAACTTTTAATTTTTAATTTTTTTCTAGGCACATTTCAAAATATATGAAGCATTCTAGATAGATTCTTTTGTCAATACTTACTATTTTTAAGCTCTTTCCAAAATCATGGGGCACAATATCTATTGACATCTCGTGAAAAACTCATATCCTGCAATATCTCACATCATTGTTTCTCCTTTATTGTATTAGAGAGTTTTCCTCGAAATGAGACGGAGATTAGTATGGACAAATACTAAATTAATTCTTCGCACTTTTAGGCTTCATCCTGTTCCTGTTAAGGGAATGCATAAAAGAGTAAGTTCTCCAATTTCTTTGTAATACCCTTGTCTTAAATTTTGGTTTTCGTCGGGGACTCGGGTTGCGCATCGGAGTGAGTCGGAAAAAAAAAGAAAAAGAAAAAAACGCTGGGGAACGCAGTCAGGGGTTCAACTCCTCTATGCGAAAAATGATCATAATCAAGTATTGGACTTAAATTTGGGTTTGAGTCGAGTTCGGAGGTCGCTTTGGGTGCGATTGGGTTGAGTCCATGGGTTAAATTGGTTGCAGATTTAAGCTAGGGACAGGATTGTAATTTTAGCCTTAAGTTAAGTGAAAAAAAAAATAAATAGAAGAGAGGGCAGCGCACGCCTTCCCAAGGGGGAGGAAATGCACGCTGCCAAGAGAAGTCGTTCGCACAAGAGGGCTGGCCGAAGGATCGAGGTTTCGTCGCACTCGCTCGTCGGGATCTTCTTCTTCGGTGTCAAGAATTCCAAGGTGAGTGGGAAGGCCGGCTGCCCCTTTGTGGTGAATCACCAAGGGGATGGTTGGGGATTATTAGACGCCGTAGATTCTGAAATTTTTACGAATGATTTACGCGTTTGGATGAAGGCCTCGTGAATTGGGGTTGAATGATGTAATTGTTTTCTCCTCTTGATGACCTGGCCATATAGCCTAGGGTTTGTATGATGAAAGGGCCGGCTGCACTCTCTTTTGAGGGGGTACGTGCTGCTATGAAGGGTGAGATAATTTGGAACTTTGAAGAGATGATGACTAATTTATACTAAACTGTCTTTGATCAATCCTTTTGACCTATTTGAGACCTTCCAGTCTTCCACCCTTGTGCATCATTCGTGGATCAGATTCTAAATGCAGGGTCTGTCCTAATATGAAACTTTGTATTATAAAATGTTAATTTGAAGGGGTGCTGCTATTGGAATTGGGAAATTTATTAGATGTACTGAATAACTTAGAAAACTTATTAGCAATGATATTGGAATTGCACGTCTGCAACCATTGCTCTAGCGAAAAGCTCATGAAAGTCTTATCTCTTGCTTAACTTTTCTTCTGCTTCAAAAGGAAGAAGTTATTGAGCACAATAGCATGTGCATATAATAGCTTCAAGAGGAAGAAGTTATAGAGCACAATAACATGTGCATATAATTGCTTCAAAAGGAAGAGGTTATATACGTTGTTGATCCTTATTTATTTTATTATCTAATGTGATATCTAGTACTTTAGGAAGTACTTAATGTTGCAGAAAGTTGAATGTTTTTTTTGTCCTTAGGCAGAGGTTACTCACATTTTATTGGTCAAATGAATGCTAGGAAAATGTTTAGAACCTTCCTAGTTGTAGTGCTAATTGGAATTCTAACTTATGTTACTTAGGGTATATTGATGATTTAGAATGTAGAAAAGATATGACTCATCGTCTATGATATCAATGTGGCTGCCCACTGTCATGAAGGAATCTTGAAGTTTTTCTTGTTGAATGGATTTCTTCTTTTGTTGTGTGATTAGCATTCTTGATAGGTAAATTACATTCTTGGCTCAATTGGTAAGTGTGGTTGAATGAAGCAACTGAAGACTTTAAAATATGTTGTATGGCCGCATGTTTCTCTTCCTCTTGTAGCCGCTTGGTGTAGGGGTGCGGCCGGGTGAGGGAATAAGAGATATGGGGTAGAAAAATATATTCCTTGGAGATCTACAAGTAAGGGTTTAGTATATGAAGAATTGTTTATCTTACTTGTAGGGTATTCTTCTATGATTTCTCACTTGTAGGATATTCTTCCTATGTTAGTTTAATTGTAGGATGTTTTCTTGCCTAGATCATCTACTTTGAGATTTCCTACATTAGTATGAGGTTGCTGAGTTTAATTTAAATGTGCAGAAATTACATGTTTAAATGCAGGAAATTAATGTCTAATTGCTGAAATTGTGTAGATAATTATGATGATTTAATTGTAGAATTATTTCATTATTTACATGTTGTGACTTAATAATTTTTGCAATTATTATGTCTATTTTGTGCAAAATAATGATGAAGGTATGTTGTCTGTGACATGGATTTTAATAGAGGAAAATTAGATGAAGTTGTTTAGCTTGTGGACAAAAATGTAAAAGGCGGAGCCTCTCTAATTGATGACATAAATCACTAGAAACTATACATGGACATTATGATATAGAGACATTAGGTGCTCGCACCTAAGAATCTAAATACGTAGATTTTGAATTGAGAGGGCCAGGGAAGGGGCCGGGTACGGGCGAAAGCTTGAGAGGTGCTTAGAAATGAGTGGAACACCTTGTATGTGTATTGTGATTTCGATGGCCAGGCTGAGGGGTGTCTTTAGCCGGCACGACTATTAACTGACTCAGTGAGTGGATATAGGGTCTTGAGACCAGTAGGCCATGCTAGGTGTTAGACCCGAGTGGCAGGGGTCTTGAGATTGCGTCAGTGGGCCACGCTGACGTTAGACCTGAGTGTTTTGGGTGGGATGAGCTATCCCTAACCCGGTGGGGCTCCGGAGACTAGTTGGTCATCCTAGTTGACGGACCCGATGATTGAATCGCTAAATGTGGAATTTATGTAAGAATATAACCTGCTGCGGTTAGTGTATATACTTATATGATTGTGTGGGCCGGTATGGCCGAGTATTATAACGGGATGAAGGTCGGGCACAGCTGAAACTATTTATGCAAGTTAAGGCCCATAGTGGCCGTGTGGTACATAATGTGCAAAGCCATAATTGGCTGGTATATTTACTCGCAGGGAATGGCCAATTGGCTGGTTATTGTGATATGACCAGTATAATTTTTATGCACATGTTTTATTGCTATACATGATATTATACTGGGAATTTAAGTGAAGGTTCGAAAGAACCACTCATTGAGTTCCTCGTGGACTCATGGTTTTATTTGTATTTGTTTTGCGGAGCCTGACTAGTGAGGTATGGCTGGACCGGCATGGCGCAGCTGGACGGGGCAAACCGCAACGATGATCTCGTAGCATACCGAGTCGAGTCGTAGTCGTGTAGTGTCATTTTATATATGCATTGGAGATGTAGTTCTTGTTTAGAACATTTGGAGTATGTGTTCCCGTTACTTACTTTCACTGCATTCGAGTGGATATTTTGTTTTTGGTATTTTGATTCAGTTTGGTTGTCATATATCTGCATCAGTTGTGTTGCATGAGTTAGGCTTCAGGGTATGTCCACATATCCTGCTCGGTCACGTGACCCTGAGATTTGGGGCGTGACATTCTTTCACTACAAGAAGATGAAGATGGTTGCCCAAGTAGCCTAAGAGCAATCTTTTGAAGAATTGGAGCATGAATACCATGAACTAGCCACCAAGATTTTGCATCAAGCACAACTCTATCATGTAAAGAGTCACAATCATCAAACTCAGCTCTACCATTCGAAAAATTTACAAACTCAAGGTTCCTTGAAACTCGCCAGTGATTGTTTTATTATTTTTTTAAAAAAGATGCATGGCTGTCGTGTCCGGGCAAAAAAAAAAATTGACTGGTCAAGACACTCTTGGACACGCGGGACACATGTGTCGGGCAAGTGTTTTCGTGTGTCGATGTCCGCAGCGTGTCGGACACGCGGACACGGCAGTCCCATGGAGTATCCGTGCTTCCTAGGCTAGTTCAGATAAAGGTATGTTGGTTATTGTTATTTTCTGGATAGGGTCATTGATGTACTTTCCTATATCATTATACATGAAAATGATGCAAACATTGATGTATTTTTCAAGGTTGGCTAACTTTAGCTCTAAGATCATTATACACATCTAGGGATACAAGACAAGCCTAGAAATTGATGCAAACAATTTTATCTAGCAAGTCATCCTTACTTATCCTTAGGTATATATCAATGAATTATAGATGTATTATAAGACATGGGATGATTTAAAGTTGGTATTTTTCAAATCTGTTGTTGTATTATTACTGTTGTATTACTACTGTTCATCCACTGTTTAGAATTTAGTATAAACTATTGTTTAGAATTTCCATAAGTCCATGTGATGTTATAAAATCTACTGTGCACTTTTATTTGATATAAACTACTCTTTTCTGTTATAATTGAATTTTCATAAGCTTTGAATTTTTAGAAATAAAAATGCCATTTCTAGAATTAGAATGTTTTCATGGCTTTGTTTAGAATTTTGTGCTTAAGTTAAAAGAGCCAAGTATTATTTCATAAATGAGGACTAGTTCTGCTAATTACTGCATTGATATTATTTCACATCCATGCTCATGACATCTGACATAGTTTATTCATTAGCCTAATACTATGTTCATTTAGGCTTGTTCATGACATAGTTTGAAAAATGCAGGTGCTTGGGATTGTCCATGGAGGGTAAATGTGTGCTTTTTCTTCAATGTATGACTTCCACTAAAGAGGCTTTGCTTTGAAAATAGAAAAGTTGTAACCACAACTAGATCTTAGTTAACAAAGTTGCAAAATGGTGCTATTGTTGCCTAAATTCTTTCTAGCTGAAAATTTCATCTTTGCTTTCTTTTCTTTGCTTAAGATCTCTTGCAGAAGTAAATGTTAGATATAGACATGAAAGAATATTTTGTTAGATCAAAGTTCATAAGATAGTTTTGTTGATATTTTGAAAAACTCTTCTTTGTACTATTTGGTCTATTAATGATGACACAGAATTTGATTGTTTATATTTTAAGACATGATATTTTAGTGAGCATGCTTTTTATTTCATACATTATATCTAGAGCCGGCAACGAATCGGATACGATGCGGATACTGGATTATCCGTATCCGCACCGCACCCCATATCCGCCCATCCATATCCGCACCGTATTCGCTACGGATGTGAATATGGATATCCATATTCGCACCGCTTCAAATACGAATATCCGCACCGCATCCGTATCTGCACCGTATTTAATAAAAATATATTAAAAATATATATTTAATTAAAAAAATCAATAAATTACCAATTCATTGATCCAAAATAAATATATAATATACTTTAAAATTCATCTTGACATGAAATTATCATAGAGCTCTTATATATATGAATAACTTATATGGACAAAATAGTAATTCAGAGACGCGGATAGGCGGTGCGGATACGGTGCAGATCCACAGTTATATCCGTATCCGCACCATATCTGCGCGGATATAAGTTTTCTAAATCCGTATCCATATCCATTTTTATTTACGGATATGGATCGAATACGGTGCGGATGCAGTTTTTAGTTAGCGGATGCGGATAAAATTGCCATCCCTAATTATATCTTCCTTTTATTATATGTTTATGTTCATGGACGATTGGGTAAAGAATTTTTTTAGCAAAGAATCTTTGTATTTTTTTAGTAGAGAATATATGTTTACTTGCCCGAAATTTTTAAATTTTCATATCAAGTAAGATTTTTTTTTGTAAAGAGCAATTAAATCTAGTGATATTATTATTTTGTAATCTACTCGTTAATAATTATTATCCTATTTTGTTATACTGGCCAAAACAAACACAAGATTTGGATTTTATTATTGGCCCAAGGGTTCAATCTTGGCAACACTATTAGTTTTGATGATAACAAATATGGTTCTAATAGTTTCATCAAGGTTTGGTCTCAGGTTGGACATACGATACGCATCCGAAGCTCGTTGGAAAAATCACGAAAAATCAAGAATCGAAGGCTTCAGAGTTGAGCATGTCAAAATTAGTTTAGAACTTAGTTTTTTTTATTGTAAATGCTCTTAAGCCTTAGTTTGATGTCCTCATTGAATTCATAACCAAACATCGAAATTCGAATCCCGAAAATTTAAAAATTAGAAAAATCAAAAAATGATCTTGAAAATTTCTGAGTATAGGGGGCTCCTTGGAGGGCTACATAATTTAGATATTTTCTTACATAAAAAATCTCAATAATTGTTCCTTAGGTAAAAATAAATTAAATACATATTTTTAAGGAATTTTTGGAAATCGTTAACCTAAAAAAATAAGGCTTTGAAAGGTTAGAAATCTCCAAACTATCCAGAATTTTCAGAATACCCCTATCTAGTTTTATTGCCCAGAATTCTCAGAATGTTCCTAAACGGTTCTTTTTCAAATTAGATAATGTTTGAACTGCTCTTTGCTTTCATACTCCAATACCAACTTTATAAATACACCAAAAACCTTATTCTTAAGGCTCCCAACTATTTCATTGAGCTACCAAAATATTTTCTTGAGCCTTAAAGAGTGATTCAAAGTGCAAATGTTAACTTCTTATTCTCAAAGTTTTCAAAACTCCATTTCAAGTCTTCAATCTGAATTTCTACATCATCTTGAGGCCTTGGAGTATTAGGAGGCAACTTGGAGGAGCTCATTTGAGTTTGTTTTAATTTATAACTCATTTACTTGTATTTTCTTTCTTATTTGCTTCTCATTTCAAGTTGTTAAGTGTGGTGTAGTGTTACACCTAGGTTTCTTTATTTTTGAGTGTTTTGCTTTGGAATAGTAGTTGAGGCATCCTTTAAGGTTGAGGGATAAGTCCTCTTTGTATTATTTAGAAGATATTCAAGTTATAAAGATTTAAGGTTAGAAATCATTGGTTAGGAGCCAAGGTAGTAGAGTAGACGTTGTGGCCTAATCACTCTAAATTTCACATGTTAGCATTGCTTATCTATTTAATCTTGCATGGTATTAATCATTACTCATTTATATTTGCATATTGAAAGTATATAACTCAAAATAGCAAAAATCCATACTAGGCCAACTTGAAAAAAAATCGAAATTAAACTTAGCGTAATTAGGCTACACACTATTCACCATCTACCCTACACTTAGAATGACTACCGAAAATACACTAGCTCAAGGGACCTCTATCCATGCACCTCATTTGTTTGATGAAAATAACTATGCTTATTGGAAAATTAGAATGAATATTTTTCTTCAATCACAAGGTCTAGAGGTTTGGAGGATGATTCAAAATGATTATAAGCAACCAACTAAGAACATGGATGATTGAACTCAAGAGGAAGTTAAATTATTTAATTCCAATGCTAAAGCCATGAATGCATTACATTGTGGATTATCAATTAATGAGTTTAATAGAATTTCTACAAGTAAATCCGCATTTGAAATTTGGCAAGTTCTTGAAACTACTCATGAAGGGACCTCTCAAGTAAAGGAGTAAAAAATCAATCTTCTCATGCATGATTATGAATTGTTTAAAATGCTATCTCATAAGACTATTGATGAAATGTATGCTAGATCCCAAAACATTACTAATGGCTTATGCAATCTTGGAAGAGATATTAGGGAAGAAGAAAAGGTGAGAAAGCTACTTCGGTCACTTCCCAAAGCTTGGGAGCCAAAGGTGATAGCTATCATGGAAACTAAGGATCTTGGTACCATGAAGCTCACTGAACTCATTGGATCCCTCATTGACACATGAGATCCATATGAGGGTACACAAGTAGGAAGATGCCCCCAAAGGCAAGAGTATTGCCTTAAAAGCATCACATAAGAATGATGACACTTCTTCATCCGAAGTGGAGCTTGATGACTATGAGGAGATGGCCTTGCTTGCAAAACAGTTCATGAGGTTTATAAAGGGCGGCAAAAGGTATATTTGTTTCAATTGCAACAAACTGGGGCACTTGAGGAAGGATTGCCCACAATTGAAGCTCACCCCCACCTCATTCACAAAGAAGGACAAGCTCAAGAAGAAGAAGAAGGCGGCATTGATGGCTTCTTGGGATGAAAGTGAATCTTCATCAAGTGAGGAAGACTTCAAGGATGAAAGAGCCAACCTTTGCCTTATGGCAAATGATGATGAGGTAACATTTACATTTGGTGAATTTACATTTACTCAAGAATAATTAGAGCATGAGTTTGAATAAATGTATGTTGAGTTTAATGCTATTAGAAAGAAGTTTAAAGAACTTAGAAAGGAAAATAAGTCTTTAGAAGTGGAAAATGATGAACTACTTGTTTCATGCAATGCTTTGAAAAAGAAAGTAGAAAATCTTAAGGATGAAAAACTCGTTTTAGAAAAGGCAAAAAATGATTTACAAGATTCAAATGATGTGTTAGAAAAAGAAAAACAAATTTTTGAGTTCACAAGTTGAGTACTTGAATGATAGCATGCTCTCATTGAAGAAGGACTTATTTACTTTGAATGAAAAAATGCATGGCTTACAAAATACTAAAAATGATCATGTATCACATGCTAGAAATACTAGAAAACCATCACATCCTCATTTCCATACTCATGTTCATACTCATTATTCCACTAAGTTTCATGGTTATTGCTTTTGTTGTGAAATTTATGGACACATGATTAGAGATTGTGCACTCAAGAGGAACCCTCATGCTAGATCTACTTGGATTCCTAAAATGACTAATACTCAAGGACCCAAAAAAATTTGGGTACATAAGGTTGTTTCTTCTCCACTTGTAGGTGGAGAGTCATCCTCAAACACATAGGAGCACATGGGTGTTGGATAGTGTTTGCTTAAAGCACATGACCGAAGATATCAAATTATTTGCAACCCTATCAAGCAAAGATGGAGGGTATGTTACTTTTGAAGATAATGCCAAAGGTAAGATCATTGGCATTGGTGATATAGCTATACTTCCATTCCCTTGTATGGCCTGAAATATAACTTGATTAATATTTCTCAATTATGTGATAATGAATATATGGTGATTTTTGAAGCATCTAAATGTCTCATTAGAAATGCATCATCTAGTGATATAGTATTCTTTGGAAATAGACATGAGAATATTTGCACTTTGAGTTTAAATGTCTTGCCTAATCCTCATGTTAGATGCTTGATAGTAATGGACAATGATTCTTGGTTATGGCACTGTAGACTAGGATATGCTAGCATGGACTTCATTCAAGAAATTACCAAGAAAGACATAGTTAAAGGAATCCCTAAAATAAAATTTGAAAAAGATAGACTTTGTGATGCATGTCAACATGGCAAACAAGTCAAATCATCTTTTCATAATGTTAATCAAGTTACTACCTCTAGGATTCTTGAACTTGTGCACATGGATCTTTTTGGTTCTTGTGATGTTGCTAGTTTAGGTGGTAAACTATATTGTTATGTTTTGATTGATGACTACTCTCGATTTACATGGGTCTTCTTTTTAGTAAAGAAGAATGAAACATTTGATTTCTGTAAAAAGTTTGCTAAAAGAGTTGTAAATGAAAAAGAGATTTCAACTTCAAAAATTATGAGTGATAATGGCGGTGAATTTAAAAATAAAAAGTTTTTCGAATTTTATGAAAATTTTGGGATTGAACATACCTTTTCTTCCTTTACAACCCCTCAACAAAATGAGGTGGTTGAGAGGAAGAATATGACCTTGCAAGAAATGACTAGGACTATGCTTTTTGAAAATAATTTATCTAAGTATTTTTTGGCCGAAGCCATAAATATCTCATGCTATGTTTTAAATCGTGTTTTATTGAGACCTAAAATAAAGAAAACTCATTTTGAACTTTGGCATGATAGAATTCCAAATGTGGGATACTTTAGGGTTTTTGATTGTAAGTGCTTTATTTTGAACACTAAGGATCATATAGAAAAATTTGACTCAAAATTCGATGAAGGCATTTTCCTAGGATACTCATATAGTTCTAAAGCCTATAGAGTTTATAATCGTAGAACTATGATTGTTGAAGAATCCATGCATATAACTTTTGATGAAACTAATGATTCTTCTAGAAATGTTAAGATAGTGAATGTAGGTGAAGAACTTGAGGCTTTATCTTTCAATGAAGAAGAAGTTGAAGATGAGCCTAATGAAGTACCTCATAATGAAGAACCTTCATCCTCAACCTCCCTACCTCAAGTTGAAGAACAAGCTTTACCACCACTTCCTAAAGCTAACCGAGTCATAAGAGATCATCCCATTGAACAAGTCATTGGAGAACCCTCAACGGGAGTGGTAACATGTTCTAAACTCAAAAATATTTGTCAACATGTTGTTTTTATTTCTCAAGTAGAGCCTAAAAATATTAAGGAAGCCATAGATGATGAATTTTGGGTTATGGCCATGCAAGAGGAAATAAATCAATTTGTTAGGAATAATGTTTGAGATTTAATGCCTAGGC
The DNA here is from genome assembly GCA_034359265.1 of Canna indica. Classification (NCBI taxonomy): domain Eukaryota; kingdom Viridiplantae; phylum Streptophyta; class Magnoliopsida; order Zingiberales; family Cannaceae; genus Canna; species Canna indica. The sequence continues at coordinate 29,428,600 of CP136891.1, forward strand.
CTAGTGAACAAATGGTAATTGGAACTAAGTGGGTCTTTAGGAATAAGTTAGATGAAAATGGCTTAGTTGTCAGAAACAAAGCTAGGTTAGTGGCCCAAGGTTTCAACCAAGAAGAGGGTATTGATTACAATGAAACTTATGCTCCCGTAGCTAGATTAGAGGCTATTCGCATGCTTTTAGATTTTGCGAGTTTTAAAGGTTTCAAACTATTTCAAATGGATGTTAAAAGCATCTTTTAAAATGGTTTTATTATGGAAGCGGTTTATGCTGAACAACTCGCCAGTTTTGAAAACTTCGATTTTTCAAATCATGTTTACAAATTGAAAAAAGCATTATATGGTTTAAAACAAGCCCCTAGGGCTTGGTATGAAAGGCTTTCAAATTTTTTAATTGAATAAAGTTTTAATGTTGGAAAAGCCGATGTTTCACTCTTAATTAAACATGATGAAAATGACACCTTATTAGTTCAAATATATGTTGATGACATAATTTTTGGTGCTACTAATAAAACCCTTTGTGAGTGGTTTGCTAAGTGTATGCAAGATGAATTTGAGATGAGCATGATGTGAGAGCTCTCTTTCATGCTTGGACTTCAAATCAAACAAACCAAGAAGGGGATCTTCATCAATCAAGCTAATCAAAAGATCTGAGATGGATGGAGAAAAGATTGCATCAACCCCCATGAGTCCATCCACCAAGCTTGATAAGGATGAGGAATGTATCAAAGTTGATGAAAAATGATACCGAGGTATGATTGATAGCTTACTTTATTTAACCGCAAGTAGACCCGATATAATGTTTAGTGTACGTATGTCAATGTGCTAGGTTTCAATCTTGTCCTAAGATGTCTCATTTGAGTGCGGTCAAACACATATTGAGATATCTAAAGGGCACTTTTGACTTAGGCCTTTGGTACCCTAGTAGTGCATCCTTTGAATTGATTGGTTTTTTCGATGCGGATTTTGCCGGTTGTAAGATTGATAGAAAAAACACTAGTGGGTGTTGTCAATTCCTAGGGATGAGTTTCGTTTCTTGGTTTTTCAAGAAGCAAAACTCACTTGCACTTTCAACTACCGAAGTGGAGTATATCACGGCGGCTAGTTATTGTGCACAAGTCCTTTAGATGAAACAAATCTTACTTGATTTTGGATTGAACTATTCATATATACCCAATTATTGTGATAACACTAGTGTCATAAATTTGACAAAAAATCTCATCTTGCACTCTAGGACAAAACATATAGACTTAAGGCACCATTTTCTTAGAGATAATGTAGCTAAGAAAAATATCTTTGTTGATTTTGTGCCTACCAATAAGCAACTTGTGGATATATTTACTAAACCTTTAAATGAAGAAAGCTTTATAAACTTAAGAATGCAATTAGGAATTTGTACTCTTCCGAATATTTGAATTTTGGAAAATTGTATGTAATATTGATTTTTCTTGAAAATTTAGTTTTCATGGTATCCTCACACTTGTGTATATGCCTTGTAATGGGGCTTTGCAACTTATTGGTGTTTGCCTACTAAAGGCATCCATCGGTAGGAAGGACTATAGTGTTTAATGATACCCGATTTTAGTGAGATTTTGGTTTTCATGATCATATCATTAATAGAACCTTGCATTCTTGCCTTTTTGATTGATGTCAAAAGGAGGAGAGAAGACTTGGTTACACTTGATTTTAACGATGCATATAGATAGGGGGATCTTAAGCTAGATTTCAATACCAAGTTCATTAAAATAAAAAATTGGATGCTTAATATAAACCTTTGGTGTAGTATTTTTAATGAAATGTTTGTCATCATCAAAAAGGGAGAGAATGTTGGCCCAAGGGTTCAATCTTGGCAACACTCTTAGTTTTGATGTTAACAAACATAGTCTAATAGTTTCATCAAGGTTTGATCTCAGGTTGGACAAACGATACGCATCCGAAGCTTGTTGGAAAAATCATGAAAATTCAAGAATCGAAGGCTTCGAAGTCGAGCATGTCAAAATTAGTTCAGGACTTAGTTTCTTTTTATTGTAAATGCTCATAAGCCTTAGTTTGATGTCCTCATTGAATTCATAACCAAAAAACAAGAAGCCAGAACCCTGAAAACTTAAAAACTAGAAAAATAAAAAAATGGTCTTGAAAATTTCTAAATATAGGGAGTTTCTTGGAGGGCTACATAATTTAGATATTTTCTTGACATAAAAAAACTCAATAATTATTCCTTAGGTAAAAACAAATTAAAGACATATTTTAAAGGAATTTTTGGATACCGTTAACCTAAAAAAATAAGGCTTTGAAATGCTAGAAACCTCCAAACTAGCCAGAATTCCTAGAATGCCCCTAAACGGCTCTTTTTCAAATTAGATAAGGTTTGAACGGCTCTTTGCTTTCATACTCCAATACTAACTCTATAAATACACTCAAAACTCCCTTCCCAAGGCTCTCAACTATTCCATTGAGCTACCAAAATATTTTCTTGAGCCTCAAAGAGTGATTCAAAGTGCAAACCTTAACTTCTCATTCTCAAATTTTTCAAAACTCCATTTCAAGTCTTCAATCCGAATTTCTACATCATCTTGAGGCCTTGGAGTACTAGGAGGCAACTTGGAGGAGCACATTTGAGTTTGTTTTAATTTATAGCTCATTTACTTGTATTTTCTTTCTTATTTGCTTCTCATTTCAAGTTTGTTAAGTGCAGTGTAGTGTTACATCTAGGTTTCTTTATTTTTGAGTGTTTTGCTTTGGAATAGTAGTTGAGGCATCCTCTAAGGTTGAGGGATAATTCCTCTTTGTATTATTTAGAAAATATTTAAGTTATAAAGATTTAAGATTAGAAATCCTTGGTGAGGAGCCAAGGTAGTGGAATAGGCGGTGTGGCCGAACCACTCTAAATTTCACATGTTAGAATTGCTTATCTATTTAATCTTGCTTGGTATTAATCATTTATATTTGCATCTTAAAAGTATATAACTCAAAATAGCAAACATCCACACTAGGCCAACTTGAAAAAAAAATAAATCAGAATTAAACTTAGCGTATTTAGTCTACACACTCTTCAGCCTCCCTCTAATGTGGTTATTTGGTTTACATTCATATCTTATCCAAACTTTTTATCCGGTGTCAAGACAAACACAGGATAAGATTTCAAGATATCCCCTAGGATTTCTATCCCATCAAAATCCAATTCAAATCTTATCATATCAAAATCCAATCTAGCAAAGCAAACATGGCCTTAGGGCAGGATAAGGGGTGGATCAATATTCATTATTTGTTTAGTGCATGGATTAGAAGATGATGAGAATATAAGATATTATATTCAATGTACACTAGATTTAAAAAGTTCATATCCAATTCTCCCTCATTTATTATGTAATCCAATCCTATCCTATCCAATGAAACAAACATATCATTACATGCTGACAAATTCATAAAACTACCATCATTATTGGAGTCAATTTATGAAGTTCCAATCAAAGTAGCAACAATGAGATTAACTCATTCTTCCGTATATACTTTGTCAAAGTAATTCTTACATATAGATTAACTAATTCTTCCATACTTGGCAAACTTATATGTGCAGGTAAGTCCAACTTTCTAGTAACTAGAAGAGAAGAGGTTCAAATAAAATAAAATTAACATAACAAGAATTGACAATAATTGTTGGGCCGACGATCCGAAAGATGGTTTTCTTTGCCGAATAATCCATTTCCTAAGAGCTTCAGTTCAGATCTGGGATGACAACCGGCGGTGCTTCCTTGGAGCTGGTGGAGAGCTCCGAGCCTGGTTGGGCGGTGGTTTCGCTCTCTATGCATCCTGTTTCCGCTTCTTCTAGTCGTGTTTCTTTCGCTATTGCTCCCAAGCCATCTTCTCCGTCCTAGATTGGTTTCGACCGCTCCTTCACCGACAATGTCCATCTCGGTTGACCGGCTATGTCCTCCAAGTCTCCATCGACCTCGCGTCTCCTTGGTCATCTTTCTGTCAGCGAGGTCGTCTCTTCTCTGCGTAAAGATGGTCGTTGCTTCAATTGCACTTGTCAAGGTCATCTCTCCAGGAGCTGTCCGCGACGACAAGTTTTGTTGGTGTTTGACTTATGCTGTGTTGGCTATATTTGGCAAAAAGAATAGTAGTTAAGTTCACAGTTGTATGCCAGTTATAACTACTCTTGATGCTGTGAAGTTTATGCTGAAATTAATGCTGTTGCGATGATGCCTTTCTATTTGCTGAAATTATTGATGCTTCTTGAGTAGTTATTATTGTCTTAATATTAATCTTTAATCACTTGGTCATTTATGGAAGAAGTAATGTGATTTTTCATTGATGAGCTAGGCGATTTTTCTTGAGGCTTTTATGGCTGAAGCATTATGATATATCATGGATGTCTTTTGAGTTTGAAGCTGATGTAATTAAAGTCTTGTATTAAATGGGTTTTATGCGAGTTGATTGGTTTTCTTTATATTCGAGGAAAGAGAAGAGATGGATAAAAAAATCCTCCTATGTGTGTAAACAGAGTTGTCAGCTATATGAGGAGTTGAGACTGCTGAGTGTGTAGATGGCAACAAACTACTTCAATTATCTTCAAGTCAAGATGGAGTTGAGTTGTTAACTCACTACGACACAGAGAGTGTGTGGAGGACAGAACTCTATGATTGAGTTGTCATAGAGAGGCAAGTTGGTTAGTACTTGTAATAGCAAATATTTTGTTTGTTATTTCTAATTCACTTTATTACTGATAGTTGAATTTCGGAGTGTGAAATCCTATAACTAATATTGTATTTTGTTGATAGTGGATTGTGCATTTATCCGGTGAGGGTCCCGCAGATTAGGTGACAAATTTATCATTGAACTACGTAAACAAATCCTTGTGTTTGCGTGTTTCCTTGTGGTTATTTTTATTTGTTACTCACTTTGTTTTAAATCAGTTACCGTAGTAGTTGCAACTTCCTGTGTAACTGTCCATTATCAAAATGCTTCCTTAGATACTATTTTATCAATTGGTATTAGAGCGGTTGTGCTAACCTTTACCAGCACAGATCCTTGAAGTGTCTCTACCCTTCGACCTCAAGATGGAAGGAATGCCTATGGGAAACTCAGCCAATGTCCCACCTTTGCTGATAGGAACAAACTATGCTTATTGGAAGGCTCAGATGAGAGCTTTCATCAAGTCTTTGGATGATCGTTGCTGGGATACTATTGAGATTCGCTACACGCCACCCACAACAATAGATTGGACTGAGCGCAAGCCTAAAAGCCAATATACTGAAGCAGAAATTATTACAACAAACTATGATAATAAATGTTGGCCTAAGGTTTTCAACCTTGGTCACCATGTTGATTTTGATGACAACAAACTTATTCTAATGAATTTATCAAGTGTTTGATCTCAGGTTGAGGTTACGATTTGTGCGCGAACTTCATTCGGAGAAAGTCCAAAAATTGGCAAAAATGGCTCCGTCGTCGATCGAGTAGAAAATCTAAAGTTAGGAATAGATTTCATGTAATATAACACTAGGATTATGTCCTAAGACAAATTGTAATGTTATACAAGTCCAAACTTGGTAATGAAATCCGGACACGAAGTGCGCAAGCAAAAGAATAAAAAAATAAGCCTCAGCCCAGGTTCGGTCGACCGAATGAAGCCAAAAATTGGCAGTAGTCAATTCGATCGATCGGTCGGTCGACCGGACGAAGCAGAGAACTGGCAGTAGCCAATTCGGTCGACCAGCCGGTCGACCGAATGTGGCCCGATAGCGGTAGAACGCCTTCGGTCGCTCAGCGGTCGATCGATCGGTCGATCGAAGATCGATCGACAAGCGACCGGGTGTCGCCAATGGGCAGAAAAACGCTCGTTGGGTGCCCTAACCGAGTGAGGGGTTATAAATACCACTCGTAAATCTCCTCCCCAGCTGTTGAGAACTTCATTGAGCATATCCTTAGAGATTACAAGCCTAAAGTAGTTGATCTAAAGTCCTAATCTCCGTTTCCACACTCTCAATCCCTCCTCACTTCATCAAGCTTGGTCTTCACCGAGAAATTCATACTCGAAGCTTGAAGTGCTCGGAGGAGACGCGTTGGAGCTACATCAAGTATTATTTTACATTTAAGCTCTATTTATTTTGTTTTCATCTTTCTTTGTATCGATTTTTAGGGTAGCTTGCAAGGTGTGTGTGTGTGTGTAAACACCTTGGTGTCTTGTAGATTGTTGTTTTTGCTAGAGAATAGTTGTTGAGGCTCGCCTCTAGGGTTGAGGGATAAGTCCTCATTGTATTCTTAGAAAAACTATCAATCTATAAAGTGTTAAGGTTAGAAATCCTTGGTGAGGAGCCAAGGTAGTGGAGTAGGCGGTGTTGGCCGAACCACTATATATTTCGTGTTTGCATTGCTATCTTGATTACTCAATTTTATTTTCACTTGTGCTTGATATAATTGTGATTGTATCTAGTCGCACTAAGAATCAAGTAACTTGAATTCGGTAGATGAGTTGATTAAAATCGAAAAGAATTCAATTAATCATAAAAGTAGATACACACTATTCAACCCCCCCTTTTAGTGTGAGTATTTGTTCAACAATAAAGCCTTTAATGCTATCTTCAGTGGAGTTGATCATTCTCCGTTCAAATTGATCTCGGCTTGTACTCTAGCAAAGCAAGCTTGGGAAATTTTAGAAACTAATCATGAAGGATCCTTGACGCTTCGGAAGTCCAAAGTTGAAATCCTAAACACCAGATATGAGAATATGAAGATGAGAGAGGATGAAAGCATTCAAGACTTCCATGGGCATGTCAAAGATCTTATGAAGAACGCAACCAACCTTGGAGAATCATTTTCAGAAGAAAAAGTTGTGAGAAAAGTTCTTAGATCTATGCCCTCAAAATTTGACATGAAAGTTGTAGCTATCAGTGAAGTTCATGATCCATCAACTATGATTTTTGATGCATTGATGGAAAAACTTGAAACATATGAGTAAAAAACTCTTTGAAAAATACTCTCACAAGAAGAAGAAGAAAAATTTAGCTTTGAGTGTTACCGAAGATGTGCTGAAGTCAGAAGATTGTTTAGAAGATGAGATGGATGTTGTTTTTTCTCTTATGATAAAGAATTTCAAAAGATTTCTAAAAGCCACAAATAAGCAAAATCAGAGTTCTCAGATGCAATCGTAGTCACAATCACAGTTTCAACCAGGTAATTTCAACATTTAAAAATCCAAATTTATAGTGGGACAGAACATAAGAGGTTAGTCGTCTGCTCTAAAAAATGATTCAAAATAGAAGTCCATAGGTATCAAATGTTTTGAATGTGAAGGATATGGACATGTCAGATCAGAATATCCAAATCTTCATAAGAGGCTCAGGAAGTCCTTTTCTGTCACCTGGAGTGATGACGAAGAAGAAAATGATTTCGAAGAATTTGAAAAGGCAATTTTATAGAGTTCACAACAAGTTTTGGTGACTCAATTAGAACTTCAGAAAGCTCAGATGCAGAAGATGATCACTGTAGAGTTTAATGTGCTGACAGTCTTGATGAAGCCTACTAGAAGATGTTTGATAAATGGGTTGAAGTGGCTAAGGTGAACAAATCTCTCAGTAATCAAAACAAGTTGTTGACTGAAGAAAAGAAAAATTTTGAGCAGAGAATACAACATCTTCAAACTCAGATTGTAGAAAAGGAAGTTAGAATGATGAATTCTAGTGGTACTCTTAATGAAATTTTGAGTGCAGGAAAAATATCATTCAAATCACAATAGACTAATATACACTGGTCCATCCCAGTTAAAACCTCAGTCTCAACTGCCTATTCAACTGAAGTACATTCAGAGGGGTTCTTCAAGTCGCCAATAGCCTACTACAAGAAGAAGTTAGAGGGTGCCCATATTCTATTATTGCAAATGCAAAGGGCATATTATAGCAAACTGCTTTAAACTCTGAAACAAACTCAGAAGAAAGGATCATGTGAAATCCCCAAGGCACAAAGTTAAGAAAATTTGGGTAAGGAAGGTTGATCTAAACTATCACGTTGCATTTATGTCAAAAATTATTTCTTCTCTTGGTTCTAGGTATTTCAACAGTGGATATTCTCAACACATAACAGGAAGTCCAAACAATATGAAGGATATTCAAAAACATGGAGGAGCAACTATTACCTTTGGTGATGGAGTAAATAGGAATATTGTAGGAGTTAGATCTCCTAATGTTCCAGGAATTTCAAATTTGGAAAATATCCTGCTTGCGAAAGGTCTCAAGGCAAATCTTATAAGTATAAGCCAGCTTTGTGATCAAAATTTGAATATTCAATTTACCAGGAGCAGCTGCAAGGTCTTTGATGAGGATGGTGATTGCATCCTTGAAGAGAACAGATCAAAGGACAACTGCTACAAAATAGCATATTCATCTGTTTGTTTTTCAACTATTTCATCTGATATGAATCTGTGGCATCGATAGCTAGGCCATGTTAGTTACAAAGACCTCAAGAATCTTGTAAATGGCAGAGCATTCAGAGGAATTCCTAAACTGTCTAGAGAACCTGAAGCTGTTTGCGGCCCATGTCAAGAAGGAAAACAAACAAGGCAGTCTCATCAACAGTTACAACTGGTTGCAACTGTTGGGATGGGAATAAGAAACACAGCAGAAATAGCAATTTAAAAATTCAAACCATCCGAAAAATAACGATCTACATTAGCAATCTTTAAGGAATTCAATCTACGAGTAGAAGGAGAAGATATACCTCGACTCGCGGTTGGTATGGCTTCTCCTATCCCTGTTTTTGAGACGCACACACGCACGTCCTCCAACATAAGTCCACACCAAACACCTTGCAACAAAAGGGACAGTGAACACCGGCGCTCGTTGTGGCTCAACGGAGAAGCTTTCTCAATCCCGAAATCCACCAAGGCATGGCTGGACCTTCTATCAAGAACCGAACACCAAAGAGGGAAGGAGAGAGGATGAGAAAACACCGGAAAGAAAGAGAAGACATGAACATACCTAGCTATCCTCTTGGACTCCTCCAAGACGATGAAGATTGTGGCACACCGAAGAAGAGAAGACGGGAGGATCAAGAAGGAGGAGGTCGGCCACCAAGGAGAAGAACTTAGGGTTCTTGGAACTCTTCCACACAAGAAGCCCTCTCAAGGCTCATAATCTTTTTCTTTCTTGATCTTTTCCTTTCTCTCCATGTTTCATCACCTTTCTTCGGCCACTAAGCAACCCTTTTAAAGGGGTCGGCCACAAGAGAGAATAATGGGGGCCAGCCACTTGAGTTCAATTTTGAACTCACACCGAATTTCAAAAATCCGGCGTTTGCCTCATCTTTAATTTTCATATTTACTAGTTTTATAATTTATTCAGAATAAATCAAAAACCAATTAAATAGAATATTAATTTATCTATATAGATTAAATGCTTATCAATAGAAATTATAGTTATCTCCTAAAACCAATCACCAAAATAATAGGGATGAGATAAATCACTCTTATTTATTAATAGAATAATGATTTATCCAAATAAATCAATTATCTATTAATATATATGAATTATCTAAATAAGTCAATTTCATACTATTTATGATTTATCTAAATAAATCAATTCCTAATTAATAGGTGTAGGCGCATGGGAAAAATCAAAATTTTCCCTCCATGTAATTATATTTAATTCTTAATTAAACATAATCCCCGTCTAATGGTTAATTAATTACTTAATTCATAATTAAGTTTAATCAACCCTAAAATAATATCGCGGGCCATACCCTATAACTTTAGGGTTATCCTACCAAATAGGGCTACCCTATAAATTAGGGTTACCGAGGAACTCCTTCCATGCATATTCGTTCCTATAGGAAGCATTTTTCCTATTATGTCCGTAGACGAGATCAGTGATCGAGTTGCAACATATCCATGCTAGTAGACATATAGTGTCGCATTCAGACTCTATCTCATAAAGCTCGTTACGAGGTTAGCCTGTTGTGTGTGACCCATTGGGCCCCACACTAAGCCAGCAGTTAGTTGTGCATAACGGAGAGTCAGATCCGATAGAATAATTTCTATTTGAATCTTACGAGCCTCCACTAAACCTCTTTAGTGTGGTCGTGAGAGACTCCACTCACAAGTCAAGACTGACGTCTAGCAACGTGTCATGACTACCCGGATAGTATGTGGTTCAATCAACAGGGATCGATCGCCCTTCGATGATTAATTATCGTGCAACTAAATCTCTTGATTACAATGTCTCGAAATCGGCTAGGGTATGAAAGAAGTGTCAAACCCTAATACTGATTCATATGTATTCCACCTGCAAAGATGTTGTCTCAATAATGAAACGTCAAAAACATCTTCCTGACTTTCATGTCCACTCTGGCCAGAGATTTTCGAGTCGACACTTGCAGGGACACATAGGACATTATCTCCTCTTACTAGGAGTAACTAATTCCATGTTGGTTGCTCACCTACCTCCATGAATGCTTCCCCATGCCCAGTAATACCCGACACATGACGCTGAGGGTCACGTAAGGATAGAACCAAAGCAATGGATTGTCACTCACAAGGTAACCATGACAACCTCAAGTCCAAGGACTGCTTGCACCTACTATCACCTGAGGAACATCCTATTGACACTCATGTAAGGATTTCATTATGTGTTCTTCGTGTAGGTCCGTTCAGTGAACTCATTCGCTAATGAGCACCTGCACTTGTATATTAATGACGGCTCATAGGTAATTATGAGATCAACTACCCCTTATCGTATAGGGCATATACCAAGTGCACTAGTTTATCTGGAATCACCAATCCCCTAATCGGTGATCCTATGACTAGGAACATTTAGAACAGGGGCATCTGGATTCTAAGTCCCACTGGCACGATCTCATCATGGCCTTAGAATCATTTGCCCGAATTCTTGGGGTTCATTATAATCTTTATGAATAAAGATGCAACATTTGATGAAAAATTGCCTCATAAAGTTGATTACCCTTGAATAGTCCCTAAACACATCGACATGTGATTGGCTCAAGGGCACTATTCCATTCAATCTCCCACTTGCACTTTAGCCAATCACCTTGGTATCCGTATACCAATTTTAATGGTGATCGAATATGCTATTGTGGTAATCAGTTTAATCTACATCAATGTCTTTCACTCATCACTTCTTTCCAATGACAAAGTGATATCGCCTTTTAAGAAAAGCAATGATCTTCAGGGGATCTTAGTTTCTTAACTTTGAGCAACAGTCCTAGTATTGTCATACAATACCGGTGCTGAAATGACAACCTCAGGACAACTCCCACTAAATGATAAACTCCTTTATTCGGTGCTATCCTAAACGACAGAGTTACTAGCAAAACACAAAGCCTTGGTCACCTTATTGGTTACAGTATCTAGCTAGGAACACTTTCCTGCTTACCGCACCACCATTAAAGGTATCCTTATACCATCATATGGTTTCATCATCATATAGAACACCTCTCATCCTTCTCAAGTGCATGCCTGGGAGAGTTCTCCATTTTCTCTTCAATGTTATTCTCCAAGTTTTTGCCTGAAATCTGCTAGATATCACTAATGTATAAGCAATATCAAGCCAAGTGCAAAACATCGCATGATGGATCCCACTGCCGAAGCATAATGGATCATTCTCATCCTTTGTCTCTCCTAAGATTTCTAAGGAGACATCATCTTGAAGAGACTGATGCTATGACTCATTGGCAAGTAACCTCTCTTACTGCCTTCTATGCTAAACCTCCTTAGCATTGTATCAATATACATGGGCTGGGGTAATCTTGGCATCCTTTCAGACCTATTCCAAATAGATCTTAATACCGAGTATATAGGAGGCCTTTCCCAGATGTGCCATGAAGAATCAATATGGGTAGTAACTGGAGCATGGGAACTTGTTTTTCCCACAAGTATGTCATATTATATGACTACACTTCCACTAAACACCTTGTCTACACAAGGTTCATCCATATTTCGAAAAAATCAAAATCCTTTTGACTATCTCATCAAAACAGATGTTTCAACTCTTCGATGCTAACTGTAGTCCTTAAATGGACCTTTGTAGCTCGCATACCTTACTCGGTCCAACCGAGGATACGAACTCCTCTAGCTATCTCATATAGACTTTTTCAAAATAGAAGAACGTAGTCTAGACACCCACTAGCCAGATCTCGTATTCATAGTATGCACTGCTGGCTAGCATTATCCTGATGGACTTGAGCGTTGGAATTGGTGAGAATGTCTTATTGCAGACAACCTATTGTCTGGGTTAGATCTCATTCGCAGCTAGTCTGGTCTTATAGGTCAACACCCTGCCAGCTGCTCAGATCTTTCCTAAAGATCAACCTGCACCATATAGGAGTTATCCTTTTTGAGTCGGTCAACCAAAGTCCGTACTTGGTTTGAGTTTAGTTTGGATTTGCATAATGCCACCGCATGGTGTCAACACATTTGACCATTAAGAGATCGCGAATTGCCTGAATCTAAGTTATACCCTATGGCTAGATATCATCACTCAGGCAGTCTACGTAGTCTCCTAAAAGAATGATGAGAAGTAATAATTGCATAGATTGGTTTAACCTGTGGGCTTTCCACTAGTTGTTGCGATTTTATTTGTGGTTGCTGAACTTCACCAAGTTCAACATATCTTCCACTCCCACTTTCCTGGACAAACACCTTTTCTTAGAAAGTGGTGACAAAACTCCTTTTGTTCAGTTGGGAGAACTTGATACCCAAAACACTTTTAAGGGTATTTCTTAAACTTTTGCACCTGGTCAAGTTTATCATACGCTAGGCAACCCCAAATCACAAGATGTCCCAGACTTGGTTTCTTGTCATTCCATATCTTATATGGTGTATCAGAGACAAACAAAATTATGACCACTACAATAGCTTATCCTCTGAAAAGAGATTGGAAGCTAAGTATGGATCACATCATATCCAATAAGGTGTCATTCCTCCTTTCAAACACACCATTGTGTTAGGAGGGGTCCATACAGAGACAATCTAATTGTCTTTGAGATAATTCACAAACCTAGTGGATAAATATTCTCTACCTCGATCCAATTGGAGGCATATAATACCTTTTCCAATATGTTTCTTTAACTTCACCTTCATACTCCTTAAACGGTTCAAAGGTATCGGGTTTGTGCCAAAACAGGTGGACGTATCCGTGCCTAATCATATCGTAGGAGTATCCTTTTCTGGCTTGAGTTATTATTGACCTGCATACACCTATGTTGGCCAACTCTAATCAACTCAGCGAGCCTTTCGCCAGGTTTGGTGAACAGAGACTCGACCAAAATCTCCTTGAGACACACTTCTCAAGTTCGGACTGTGATTCATAATCGCCCAAAGTCATAAAAGCCAGAAGTAGGTGAGGTTAATTTTATTGCTTTGTTCATTCGTACAAAACCTATTTATCATTAACTTCAAAACCATTAAAACAATTGAGACGTGTCCAGTCACATACAACTCATCAGAATGGTTCATGCGGCAACTACTGTCTTTTAAAGAACTTTTCACAACCTTGTTCAGACAACAAAGGAAAAATGATGTTTTTTTATTAACACTAGAGAAAATCAATTATACGATTTAATGGTCTTTGCCGAATAGCAGACTTATACAATAGGTTCCTATGGCTAAGGCTGCAACTCTTGCGCCTATCGCTTTCCCGAAGGTCGTAGTTGTCTTTTGTCAAGTCTTCTACTTTTCTTCTTCTCCCGCAACATTTGTTGGCCTAAGGTTTTCAACCTTGGTCATCATATTGATTTTGATGATAACAAACTTATTCTAATGAGTTTATCAAGTGTTTGATCTCAGGTTGAGGTTACGATATGCGCACGAAGTTCATTCGGAGAAAAACAAGAATCGGCAAAAATGGCTCCATCATAGATTGAGTAGAAAATCTAGAGTTAGAAATAAAATTCATGTAATATCTCTCTAGGTATTTATCCCAAGCCTAATTGTAATATTATCCAAGTCAAGACTTGGTAACGGAACTCTGAAGCGAAGCACACAAGAAGAAAACTCGAAGAAACCGTCTCAGCCCAGGTTCGATCAACCGGTCGGTCGACCGAATGAAGCCAAAAATTGGCAATAGCCAATTCGGTCGATCGAATGTGGTGAAAAATTGGAAATAGACTATTTGATTGACCGAAGTGTGCCCAAAAGTGGTAGATTGTCATCCCCAACGGGTAAAAAAATGCTCGTTGGGTGGAGCTACCAAGTGAGGGGTTATAAATACCCCTCATCAGCCTTCCACGAGTTTTTTAACCATTCATTGAAGATCTCCTAGAGTTTTCTTGAGCCTTCCCAAGTGGATTTCATCGTGCAAGCTTTGACGATCGTTCATCTACTCGAAGCATTCTTTTTGCCTCAACTCCGGCTTCATTTCGAGCTCTACATCTTGTCGAGTTGAAGGCTTTGAAGGTTTTTCAAGGGAGCTCACTTGTGTGGTTTAATTCTTAGCTCCATTGTTGTTATTTTTCTTGTTATTAAACTAGGTTTCCATTGTTAGCTTGTTAGGTGTGCTAGGTTAAACACCTTAGAGTTTCCTTTGTAGAATTGTGTTTTGCCTAGGTGAATAGGTGTGAGGCATTCTCAAAGGGTTGAGAAGCGAGTCCTCGGTTGTATTCAAAGGGAAACACATTATCTATGAAGGAGTTGGTTAGAAATCTTTGGTGGGGAGCCAAGGTAGTGGAGAAGGCGGTGTTGGCCGAACCACTATAATCTATTGTGTTTACATTATTTTGTTTGATTGCTTATAATTGCTTTTCATACTTGCTAACGAATATCATTTAGCCACACTTAGTTTCGGTTGAAGTTGGAATTGATTTAAAAGAGATTTGAATTGAAGTTAACATTAACCAAACACTATTCACCCCCCCCCCTTCTAGTGTGGATATTTGATCAACATTTGGTATCAGAGCAAGATTGTAGGCTTAGATTTAACCATCTAACCTACACTTATGGATTCTAGTATCACACTAGGTCAAGGGTTTTCAACTCATGCACCACCTCTTTTTGATGGAAACAATTATCCCTATTGGAAAACTAGGATGAGTATTTTCTTGCAATCCCTAGGATTAGATGCTTGGAGAACTATTTATGTTAATTATGAGCTACCCTCCAAGAGCATGGATGATTGGTCTCGAGAAGAGATCAAATTGTTTAATTCAAATGCCAAAGCAGTGAATGCATTACATTGTGATTTATATATAAATGAGTTCAATAGAATATCATGTTGTAAATATGCGTTTAATATTTGGCATGTTTTAGAAACTACTCATGAGGGAACTTCCCAAGTTAAAGAGTCTAAAATAAATTTGCATATGCATGACTATGAACTCTTTAAAATGCATACTCATGAGAACATAGATCAAATGTATGCCCGTTTTCAAAATATTGTCAATGCTTTAACTAACCTTGGAAGGGACATACAAGGGGAAGAAAAAGTGAGGAAGCTTCTTCGATCACTTCCCAAAGCATGGGAGCCAAAGTGGTTGCTATCATGGAGGTCAAGAATCTTGGCATCATCAAGCTCACCAAACTCATTGGATCCCTCATGACCCATGAGATCCATATGAAGGCAAAAGAGGAGGAAGATGCCCCCAAAGGCAGGAATATTGCCTTAAAAGCATCATTTGGTGATAGGACTTCATCATCATCATCGTCATCATCATCATCATCATCATCATCATCATCGGAGAATGAAGAATACAAGTACCAAGAAGATATGATTTGTAGGCGAAATGGCAACACTAGAGGGGGGGGGGGGGGTGAATAGTGTGTTTACTAACTCAATTAGCCTAAATTCGATTTTAGTCATTTTCTTAAATTACTTAGGTGAATTACAATTTTACGATTGGATGCGGAATCAAGATACAACAATTAAGCGCAAACAAATATAGCAATGCAAACACATGATTTATAGTGGTTCGGCCCTAATGCCTACTCCACTACCTAAGCACCCCGCTTAGGATTTCCAAACTAGTTTAACTAGATTAAATCAGTTTCTCTTACAATGAGGACTTTGCACCGGAAAGTCTCCGCTCTCCAACCGAAGGCACTTCCACACCCAGAACTATCCCGCCTTCCTACAGAGAGCACTTTCCCACCTCAACCTAAGGACAACTCAACTTAATCATAGTAAAACTATGTTTTGTTACACCGGTGGGTTTAAACCTCAAACACAGGCGACCACCCAATTTCAAGACCTAACAGTCCTAGGTCTTCACATGCACAAATCCAAATAAAAACGTGTGTTGGCTTTAGGTTTTCAACCTTAGCCTTAATCTCGGTTTTGATGGTTTTGATGATAACAAACATGAGACTAATGATTTCATTGAGAATATGTTTCAGGTTCCAAATCAATTAGCGTTCGATGTCCTCGATCGGAAAAATCAGAGAAATCAGAAATAAGAAGAACATTGATTGTCACGCTCGGGTTCATCGCAGAAACTTCTCGAAGAGCGATGCGTGCACCAAAGACGTATTGGACGGGCTCAAAGATCACTTGAAAGCTCTCCAACTTGATGGTCGTTGAAAGATGGAACCCGGAAATGAAGCGCGAAAGAAATAGGCTGAAGAAATAAACTTCAGCTTAGGTTCAGTCGACCGTGCGGTCGACCGAATGAAGGTAAAAAGTAGCAGAGCTACTTCGGTCGACCGAGCGATCGATCGATGGAAACCCAAAATGGGCAGTAGCTCAGGCGGTCAACCCGTCAGTCGATCGTCGACCTGCTAATACCCGAAGACACAGATCGCGTCGGTCGATCGACAGGTCGACCGAAGACCGGGATCGATGTTTTTGCATCTGGGCAGTCGACCGACCACAGAGTAAAGAGCAGCAATCGAAACTACGATCGAATAGTCGGTCGACTGACCATTCGACCGGCGGCCTATAACGGATAGTTTTCTATCCGTTGAAATAGTCGTTTCTTTAGCAGAGTGTAAATATACCCTCATATGATTCATTTATTCTCCTTCCTTGATTCTTACAGAAATTATTAAGCCATCAAAGGGAAGATCCAAGCCTTCCAAACGATCAACGCTTGTTCCATGCTTCTTTCCGCGGCAATCTTTTTCAAGCGCAAAAGTTGGGCTCAACTCGGGTGTTGATTCAAGCTCTACTACTTGATGAGTTGAAGGCGCCAAAGGCTTGCAAAAGAGCTCTTTCTATTAATTTTATTCTTAGCTCTTTTGACTGTAGCATAGGTTAAGGTTTTTAAATGAAACATTGCATTAAACCCTTGCTATTTAGTATATTAGCTTGCTAAGTCGGTATATGATTTCATTTTGATACTAATGAAGCCTACTTGCAAGTTAAGAAAGTGGCAAACATTGAAGACTATGCTATCTAAGAGAAAATAACAAAGGAAATAAAAAAGTTGGGCGAATTTTCTAAAAGATAAGGTATGGATTTTATTTTGCAAAAATCTATGAAAAATAATTGAATTTTCATGTTTAATGATGTCTCTATACTCATGAGTGATGTTGCATGATAAACATTTGAATGTTCATGAGTAGAAATTTTTTTGATAACTTAGCTCATTTCTTGATATCATGATAATTATGAAATTGAACTAGGTTAAAATTCTTCTTTAGAGACTTCATTTTGAGTTAAAAATAAAATGAACATGTTTAGATACACATATCACATGAGTCTAGATATTTAAAACTTGAAAATTCAGGTCTAGATGATCAAATACAATTGGTATCTCACTTTAGGGGACTTAAGCTTGAAAAGTTGGACTCAAGTCAATAAATCGACTTGGTCATCTCATTTTAAGTCCAAACTTCATAAACATGTTTAGGTGTGTTAATGATTAGTTGTCATGTGCTTAAGATTGAAAATTCATGTCTAGATGAATAAAGTGACAGCTAACTCACCTTAGAGGACTTAAGCTTGAAAAGTTTGACCCAAGTCAATAAATTGACTTGGACACTTCATTTTAAGTCCAATCTTCATAAACATGTTTAGAAATAAGGATGACATATTTCCATGCACTTAGAGTGAAAAATTCATATAGATATGAATAAAATGACATAGAGGTGGTTTCATGAAAACCTCTTTTGAACAAAGTTGACCCAAGTCAACAAGTTGACTTAAAGGTCTCATTTTAAATCCATATTTGTGGAACATGTTTAGATTTACTCATGTTAGGTATCCATAGGTTTAATTTTGAAAAATCATGAGTAAATGGTAAGATTGAAACTTAGCAAGTTTCATAAAAACTAGTTTAGTTTTGAATGAAACCATACTAGTTTGATATCTTGACTTAAGGACATAATTTTCATTTCAAACTTGGGATATATTCTTTGCATGACCATCATGTGGCGTCACGAAAGTTTGAATGAAAATTGAACAAGTTTTGAGAATAACTGAAAATTACAAAAATAACATTTCAACCTACATTTGATAGTAATTTCAGTTATTTCTAGAAAAATATAGAAAATTAAATTTGAGATAATTCTTGAAGCTGCATCTTCATTGAAAAATCTTGTATGTCGTGTAAAAATTTCAAAAAATTTCATCAAGAATCTAATTTATATTGAATTTTTGAAGTTGGATTTCAAAACACAAAGTATCATCATTCTTGAAACACTAATCTCTCCGATACTTTGATTTTTCTTCAAAAACTTCAATAAAAACTCACGTACACCATTTGAATTCTATTTCTAATATCGTTCACACAATTTCATGAGTAAAATCATTTCTAGGAATGATTTTAATATTTTGGATGATAACTAGGATCCATTTGTTTATTAGAATCAATATAGGATGAAAAATGGACTTTGATTTTTAAATTCATTTTGAATTCAATCTTGATACATGCATTTCAAATGACCATTCAATAATTGGTATCAAAATTTTCATCCAAAAAAACTAGTTTCAAAAGTTTTTCATTAAAGATATGACTTTGTATAAACCTAAAAGTTTGATTTTAAGTATAGGTTGACCTAAGTCAACAAAATAACTTAAAAACTTCATCTTAAGCCCAAACTTGATTCATGGACTTAGATTTTCTCATGTTTAATGTCTAGATGCCTAAGTTTGAGAAAATATGAGTAGATAGCAAAACTTGAGACTTAGCACCTTCATATGTCATGCTTATTTCAAATGAAAATATACTAAGTTCATATTTAGATCAAATGACATTAGTTTCACTTCAAAATTAATACATGAGTTAAATGACCATATCTTGGTAGTTTTGAAAGTTTGAATGAAATCTAAAAATGTCATGAAAAACATATGAATACATTCATACTTGAGTGCATACATGATTGAGTGTTGAATTGTATCTATCATTCTTTTATCATGTATGTCTTTGTTTCATATCAAATTACTTGTTTTCCATCCATTTGGTTGAGATTTTCATGTTTCATGAAAAATACTCCTTAGAGTCTCAACTTCATGAAAAATTATTTGTTCTTCATCCCTTTGACTAGATTGTCCTTTCTTGCCCTTTTTGATTGATGTCAAAATGGGGAGAAGAGTATAGGTATAAAGGGGGAGAAAACTATGAAGAAATGTACAGTTAAAATGGGGAGAAACGTATAGGTAAAGGGGAGGAAAATATAGGAAATCCATGCATATAGATAAGGGGAGTTTATTCTTATAGATATGCATGTTGATAGGGGGAGAAATCCCTTAGTTGATATCCTTGTGCTTTAATGATTATATATTTTCTTAAGGATGTTTGTCATCATCAAAAAGGGGGAGATTGTTGGCTTTAGGTTTTCAATCTTAGCCTTAATCTCAGTTTTGATGGTTTTGATGATAACAAACATGGGACTAATGATTTCATTGAGAATATGTTTCAGGTTGAGAATATGAGCCTTAATCATCGCGCTCGGGTTCGTCGCGGAAAACTTCTCGAAGAGCGATGAGTGCACCAAAGACGTATTGGACGGGCTCAAAGATCACTTGAAAGCTCTCCAAGTTGATGGTCGTTGAAAGCCGAAACCCGAAAATGAAGCGCGGAAGAAATAGGCTGAAGAAATAGACTTCAACCTAGTTTCGGTCGACCGGGCGGTCGATTGAATGAAGGTAAAAAGTAGCAGAGCTACTTCATTCGACCGGGCGGTCGATCGATGATAGCCCAAAATGGGCAGTAGCTCAGGTGGTCGACCGTCGACCTGCTGATACCCGAAGACGCAGATCGCGTCGGTTGATCGACGAGTCGACCGAAGATCGGGATCGATGTTTTTGCATCTGGGCGGTGGACCTGTCGGTCGACCAACCATAGATTAAAGAGCAGCGGTCGAAGCTGCGGTCGAACAATCGACCGACCGACCATTTGACCGGCGACATGTAACAGATAGTTTTCTATCTGTTGAAACAATCGTTTCTTCAGCAAGGTATAAATATACCCTCATATGATTCATTTATTCTCCTTCCTTGATTGTTACAGAAATTATTGAGCCATCAAAGGGAAGATCCAAGCCTTCCAAATGATCAACGCTTGCGCCCTGTTTCTTTCCACGACAATCTTTTTCAAGCGCAAAAGCTGGGCTCAACTCGGGTGTTGATTCAAGCTCTACTACTTGATGAGTTGAAGGCGCCAAAGGCTAGCAAAAGAGCTCTTTCTATTGATTTTATTCTTAGCTCTTTTGATTGTAATTTACCTGTTATTTGAACTATTTTTATTTATGTGTGTGAAGACGAGGTGTTTGGTCTTGAGTGTATAAGTGGTTACCTGGTGTTAGGTGTAAATCCACTTTTTAAAACTTAGTGTTTACTAGGATTAGTTTAGTTGTCCCTTAGGGTTGAGGTGGAAGAGGACTCTCGATAAGAAGGCGGTGACTTCCGGGTGTGGAAGTGCCTTAGGTCGAGAGTGCGTCTCTTCGGTGAAAAGTCCTCGTGTGTAAGGGAAACGTAAATTAATCTAGTAAATCTAGTTTGGAAATCCTAAGCGGGGTGCTTATTTAGTGGAGTAGGCATTGGGGCCAAACCACTATAAATCATATGTGTTTGCACTGCTCTTAATTGTTTGTTTTAATTGCTTTATCATTTATAAGCTTCTAATCATTGAATCGCAAATTGCCTAAACAAGTTATCAAATGATTAAAATCGAATTTGGGCGATTGTTATTAGTAAACACACTATTCACCCCCCCTCTAGTGTCGTCATTTCGTCCACAACGTGTTCAAATAAACAGTTAAAATACAATTGAAAAGAGCTTAAGATAAAACTAATATTATCTACTCTTTTCCAAGCCTTGTTGCTTTCAACTCGCTAGTGAATGTGCTTTGAGTTGAAGCCGAGTTGAGGAGCAGTTGGCGCTTGAAGACGAACTCGACAGAAGAATAGAGTGTGATGCAATCAATTTTTGGAAGGCTTAAATCCCTTCTTAAATGCACAATAAAATTTGTAAGATTAAGGGAAGAAGGTTAAAAGAAGTTATATGAGGTATATTTATACCCTCATCAAGAAACGGCAGCTCAACAGATAGTTTTCTATCCGTTGTAGACCGTCGGTCGATTGCTCGGTCGACCGACTGATCGACCGCTCACATCGACCGCTGCCTATTGTCTCTGTGCGGTCGACCGACGGGTCGATCGCTCAGATGCAAAAACTTACGATCCTCAACTTGGTCGACCCATCGGTTGACCGACGCAAGTCTGCGTCCGTGGCTATCTCCAGGTCGGTCGACCAACGGGTCAATCGCCCAGACATGAATTTGCAATCCCTCATTTCGATCGACCGCTAGGGCTACTGCCCAAATTCGGCCTCTGTCGGTCGACCGAAGTAACCACTGCATGTTTTCGGCAGTGTTGAGTCGATCGACAAAGATATTGCCTCTTTTCTTACCCTGTTCGGTCGACCGCCCGATCGACCGAATTTAGGCTGAATTTTATTTTTCAGCTGATTTTCTTCGGCGCTTCATTTCTGGGTTCCGACTTTCAACGAGCATCAACATGGAGAGCTTTCATGTGATCTTTGAGTCCGTCCAATGCGACTTTGGTGCACTCATTGATCTTCGAGAAGTTCCGTGACGAACCCGAGCGCGACGATCAATGTCCTTCCGATTTTTTGATTTCTTCCAATTTTTCCAATCGAGGACATCGAACGCTAATCGATATGGAACCTGAAAGATTTCTCGACGAAAATATTAGTTCCACGTTTGTTATCATCAAAACCGAGATTAAGAGATTAAGACCAAGGTTGAAAACCTAAAGCCAACAATCTCCCCCTTTTTGATGATGACAAACATCCTTGAGAAAATATAACATTAAAGCATAGAGGATATCAACTAAGGGATTTCTCCGCCTATCAACATGCATATCTATGAAATAAACTCCTCCTATCTATATGCACGGATTTCCTATATTTTCCTCCCCTTTATCTATAATTTTCTCCCTAATTTTCCCCTTTTTTTCTTATACTTTTCTCCATATTTCTCCCCCTTTCTATACTCTTCTCTCTCCCTTTTGACATCAATCAAAAAGGGCAAGAAAGGTCAATCTAGTCAAAGGGATGAAACACAAATATTATTTCATGAAGTTGAGACTCTAACGATTTGTTTTGATGAAACATGAAAATTTCAACCAAAGGGATGGAAAACAATATTTGATATGAAATAAAATCATACATGATAGAAAAAAAAAGGTCATAGATACAATTCAAAACTAAATCATGTATGCACTCAAGTATGAATGTACTCATATCTTTTTCATGATATTTTTAGATTTCATTCAAACTTTCAAAATACAAAGATTTAGTCATGCAAAACATGTATATCAAGTTTGAAGTGAAACTAATGTCATTTGATCCAAATACGAACTTGGCATGTTTTCATTTGAAATAAGCATGAAAGACATGAAAATGCTAAGTCTCAAATTTTGCTATCTACTCATGTTTTCTCATATTTAGGCATCTAGACATCAAACATGAGAGAATGTAAGTCTATGAATTAAGTTTGGCTTTAAGATGAAATTTTTAAGTTATTTTGTTGACTTAGGTCAACCTATACTTCAAGTTTTCAAAAATCAAGTTTTAAGTTTATAGAAAATCATATTTTGACAAATATTTTTGAAACCAAATTTTTTGGACGAAAATTTTGATACCAATTATTGAATGGTCATTTAAAATGCATGTATCAAGATTGGACTCAAGTTGAATTTAAAAATCAAAGTCCATTTTTTATCCTATATTGATTCTAATCAAAAGCAAATGGATATTTCTATCTATCATCCAAGATATTAAAATCATTCCTAGAAATGATTTTACTCAAGAAATTGTATGAATGATATTAGAAGTGGAATCCAAATGGTATACATGAGTTTTCATTTGAAGTTTTTGAAGAATTCAAAGTATCTTTTGAAGTTTTCATTTGAAAGGATGATACTTTGAAGTTTTCATTTAAAAGGATGATACTTTGCATTTTTAAAGTCCAACTTCAAAATTCCATTATAAATTAGATTCTTGATGAAATGTTTTGATATTTTTACTGATAAAACTAGATTTTTCAGTGAATGTGCATGTTTCAAGAATCATTTAAAAAAGATTTTTCTATATTTTTCTAGAAATAACTGAAATTATTACCAAATGTAGGTTGAAGTGATATTTTTGTATTTTTTAGTTATTCTTAAAATTTCTTCAATTTTCATTCAAACTTTCATGACACCACATGATGGTCATGTAAAGGGTATATGTCAAGTTTGAAATAAAAATTATGTCCTTAAGTCAAGATATCAACCTAGCATGGTTTCATTCAAAACTAAACTACTTTTTATGAAACTTGCTAAGTTTCAATCTTAACATTTACTCATGATTTTTCAAATTTAAACATATAGATACCTAACATGAGTAAATCTAAATATGTTCCTTAAATATGGATTGAAAATGAGACCTTTAAGTCAACTTGTTGACTTGGGTCAACTTAGTTCAAAAGAGGTAAGCATGAATTGACCTCTATTGTCATTTTATCCATATACATATGAATTTTTCATTCTAAATGCATGAAAATATGTCATACCTATTCGTAAACATGTTTATGAAGTTTGGACTTAAAATGAATTTTCTAAGTCAATTTGTTGACTTGGGTCAAACTTTTTTAAGTTTAAGTCCCCTAAAGTGAGATTCTAATTGTATTTGATCATCTAGACATGAATTTTCAAGTTTTAAATATCTAGACTCATGTGATATGTGTATGTAAACATGTTCATTTGGTGTTTACTCAACATGAGGTCTGTAATATGAGTTTTAACCTAGAGCAAGTTTCATTCAATCAAGATATCATGAAATTGCCTAAGTTATCAAAATATTTTCATACTCATGAAATTTCATATATTTGTCATGCAAAAAAAATCATGAGTATAGAGACATCATTAAGGCATGAATATTCAACTATTATGCTAAGATTTTTGTAAAATTAAATTCATACATTTTTCTTGAAAATTTGCCCAACTTTTCATTTCCTTTTTCATTTTCTTTTAGATAGCATACCTTTCCAATTCTTAACTTCCAAGTAGACTTCATTAGTATCATAATGAAATAATATGCCAACTAGCAAGCTAATTTTCTACATAGCAAGGTTCAATGCAAAGTTTCATTTAAAAACCTTAACCTATGCTAGATAGTACAGATTCATTTTAAATGAGTATACCATGATATCAAAATGAATCTAAGGGATCTTAAGATGTGAACCATTTGAGGAATAAAATCTCTAAGTATTTTTAACTAGTTTGGACTTAAAAGAATGTCTCTTACGGTAAGTATCAACCTAGAGCAAATTTCATTCAATGAAATTTGCCTAAGTACTAAAATTCTACCTACTCATGAGAAATCAAGGATTTTATCATGCAAATCTAATCATGAGTAGAGAGACATAGTTTAAGCTTAAACATTGAGGTATAACACTAAGATTTTGAATTTATCAATGTTATACCTTATACTTGAAAATTTAGCCAAACTAATATTTTTCTTCCTAATTAGCCTTCCTATAATACTCATAACTTGCAAGTAAGCTACACTAATATTTTAGAGAAAATATAGCTACTTGGCAAGCTAACCAAACCAAAAAGCAAAGAGAAGCATTAAATATCATTATAAAAGTTCACTTTGCTAAATAGTTTGAAATCTGTCTTAAAGATGAAATCGAGTCATACCAAAACGAATTTTTGGAGATCACAAATTAAGTATAAATAAAAATATGATCTCCAACCCTTCCTATTGGTTGAAAACTGAAAGCCACAATTAGTCTATGATTTAAAACCGCAAGGCCCATTACAGGCCACATAGGTCTCCGAGGAGACCGAAGATCAAAAGATCAAAAATCATTCAAAATATATTAAGAGTGGGGAAAATCAATCAATTTTAAGCATGTATCGTGAACACCAACTATTAATGGATCAATTAAAGTTAAGAGATGATACCAAAACTTTTTAGATGCCAACTTTCATTTCCATAGGCATCATGATAGCTTGAAGTTGCAACCTCTTGGAGATTTCTCATTTGGATCCAAGGTCTACTTCAATTCTTCAATTTTCTTTACCCTTGTGTGGTTGCTCCCCCTACAAAAGAATATGAGATCTTTGGTACCCAAATGGCTTTGGGTCCTTGGGGGTTAGATGACCTAGGGATCCAAAGTGTCTTAGAATTACTTGGATTTCTTTTAAATGCACAATCATGAATGACATGGCCATATATACCACAATGTCCATTAAATTTCTTTTTATTTTTTCTATGGACATGAGGTTTAAAGTTAGAATGCTTAACATGTGAAATATTATGAGCATGAGCATTCTTGTTTGGAGATTTCCTAAATGAGACTTTTTGATTTCTAGGACTCTTAAAAGATGAAACATTTGATAAATTACTAGTTTTCTTACTCAAGAAAACAACCTCATTTTTTAAGTCATTGATGTATTTGTGTAAAGCTTGAATTTGAGATTTCAACAAGCAAATTTCATTTTTCAAAATATCATGCTCAAATTTGAAATCACTTGTACAATCCTTACCATTGAGATTCACATTATTTTTTGTGTTTCCATTCTCATTTCAAAAATATTTAAGTCATTGATGGATTTGTGTAAAGCTTGAATTTGAGATTTCAACAAGCAAATTTCATTTTTCAAAATATCATACTCAAATTTGTAATCACTTGTACAATCCTTACCATTGAGATTCACATTGTTTTTTGTGTTTCCATTCTCATTTCTAATTTTTAAAATCTTAGTTAACAACTCATCATTCTCAATTTCTAATTCTTCATTTCTATGTTTCAAATCCTTAATTTCAAGTTTTAAGGCATCATTGCAAGAATCAAAAGAACTAGTATTCAATTTTTCATTCTCTAGTTCATGCACATGAGAACTAAGCCTTAAATTTTCTTTCTTTAGTTTTCTATTTTCCTTGTTCTTTTTACAAGGATGGCATACATTTTTTTGCTTTCTTCTAATAGCTCATCATAAGTCATACCTAAAGAATTTGAGCTACAATCATCATTATCACTATCAAGATTTCTATCATGACTAGAAGTAGAAGATTTTACCTCATTCCGAAGACCCATGAGGCAAAGTTGAGATATGACTTCTTGAACATGACTAGAAGAGGCTTCACTTGATTTGGATGTGGATGAAGAAGCACACTTCTTTTTGGATTTCTTCTTCAAGAGTGGACAATTCTTCTTCTTGTGTCCCTTCTCTTGGCTAAGAAAACACCTAAGTTTTCGTTTCCAATTCTTACTTGTGCTTCTTTGGCTAGAAGTGCTTTGGGCATCAAAATCGAGGTTAGTACTAGGGGGATGACCATTGTCATCACCACCCTCAACAAAAGTATTAAGCTCTTCGGTTTTAGCATAATCGTATAACATATTTAATGTTGCCCAAATATCAAAAGCGGAAGAACAATGCATAACCTTTTCAAGTATTTCATTTGAAAATGAGCAATATAGGAGATGCGTTGTTTTAGCATTTAATTCATATAATCTAACTTGTTCTTGAGTTCAATCATTCAAGTCAATGGTGGGCTCAACATACTCATTCTTTAGCATGCACAATAGATCTAAACTTTGTGTTTTAAGAAAGGTATACATCCTACTCTTCCAAACATCAAAGTTTTCTTCATCAAACCTAGGTAGTGCACATGCTATACTCTCTAGTGCCATTTTTTGGATCAAGGCAAGATGTAGACGAGATGGTGAAATCTCAATCCACGACCTACTCTGATACCAAATGTAGGCGAAATGGCAACACTAGAGGGGGGGTGAATAGTGTGTTTACTAACACAATTAGCCTAAATTCGATTTTAGTTGTTTTCTTAAATTACTTAGGCGAATTACAATTTTACGATTAGATGCGGAATCAAAATACAATAATTAAGCGCAAACAAATATAGCAATGCAAACACAGGATTTATAATCGTTCGGCCCCAATGCCTACTCCACTACCTAAGCACTCCGCTTAGTATTTCCAAACTAGTTTAACTAGATTAAATCGATCTCCCTTACAACGAGGAATTTGCACCGAAAAGTCTCCGCTCTCCAACCGAAGGCACTTCCACACCCGGAAGTATCCCACCTTCCTACCGAGAGCACTTTCCCACCTCAACCTAAGGACAACTCAACTTAATCCTAGTAAAACTACGTTTAATTACACCGGTGGATTTAAACCTCAAACATAGGCCACCGCCCAATTTCAAGACCTAACAATCCTAGGTCTTCACACGCACAAATCCAAATTAAAACGTGTTCAAATAAACAGTTAAAATACAATTGAAAAGAGCTTAAGATAAAACTAAGATTATCTACTCTTTTCCAAGCCTTGTAGCCTCCAACTCGCCAGTGAATGTGCTTTGAGTCGAAGCCGAGTTGAGGAGCAGTTGGCGCTTGAAGACAAACTCGACAGAAGAACAGAGCGCGCTGCAATCGATCTTTGGAAGGCTTAAATCCCTTCTTAAATGCTCAATAAAATCTGTAAGATTACAGGAAGAAGGTTAAAAGAAGTTATATGAGGTATATTTATACCCTCATCAAGAAATGACAGCTCAACAGATAGTTTTCTATCCGTTGCAGACCGCCAGTCGATTGGTCGATCGACCGACTAATCGACCGCTCACATCGATCGCTGCTTATTGTCTCTGTGCGGTCGACCGATGGGTCGACCGTTCAGACGCAAAAACTTGCGATCCTCAACTCGGTTGACCCATCGGTCGACCGACGTAAGTCTGCATCCATGGCTATCTGTAGGTCGGTCGACCGACGGGTTGATCGCCCAGACGCGAATTCACGATCCCTCATTCCAGTCGACCAATCGATCGACCACTAGGGCTATTGCCCAAATCCGGCCTCTGTCGGTCGACTGAAGTAGCCTCTACCTATTTTCGGCAATGTTCGGTCGACCGACAAAGCTATTGCCTCTTTTCTTACCCCGTTTGGTCGATCGGGCGATCGACCGAATTTAGGCTGAATTTTATTTTTTAGCTGATTTTCTTTCGCACTTCATTTTTGGGTTCCGACTTTCAATGAGCATCAACATGGAGAGCTTTCATGTGATCTTTGAGCTCGTCCAATGCGACTTTGGTGCACTTATTGATCTTCGAGAAGTTTCACGACGAACCCGAACGCGACGATCAATGTCCTTTCGATTTTCCGATTTCTTCCGATTTCTTCCGATTTCTTCCGATTTTTCCAATCGAGGACATCGAATGCTAATCGATATGGAACCTGAAAGATTTCTCGACGAAAATATTAGTTCCATGTTTAAGACCAAGGTTGAAAACCTAAAGCCAACATGATTCACCTTAGATAGATATTGATGGAACTAATGGGAAAGTCTCTCTCGAGAAGAAGGGCAAAAATAGAATCATGTGTTTCCAATGCAACAAGGCCGGACACTTGGAAAGCGATTGTCCTAAGATCAAGCTCACCTCCTCATCATCCTCAAAGAAAGACAAAAGAAGAAGGGTGAGAAAGAAGGCACTAATGGCTACCTGGGATGAAAGCGAGTCATCATCACCTTCAAGTGGGGGAGAAAGCTCAAAGAAAAATGCTAACCTTTGTTTCATGACAAAGGACAATTAGGTACCCACTATTACTATAGGCAAAAATGTCTTTACACATATAGAATTAGAAAATGAAATTGAGCATATGTATGAAGAATTTGATGTTATTAGAAATAGATTTAAGGAACTTAGAAAGGAAAATAAGTTATTAGAGCAAGAAAATGATGATCTCTTGCTCTCTTGTAATGACTTAAGGAAAAGTTGAATGCTTGGAAAATGATAAAAGTTCCTTAGAAAAGAAAATTGTAGATCTACAAAATTTGAATGACTCATTGAAAATAGAAAATGCCTCATTATGCTTACAAATTGAAAATTTGAATGTTGGCATATTATCACTAAAGAATGAGTTGATTTCATTAAATGATAAAATGAAAAATATGTATGCCCATGCCTCTCATGCAAAATCTTCTAAAGTATATTTCCATGCTCATCCACACCTTCATGCATCTACTAGATTTAAGGGTCATTGTCTATGTTGTGGCATGTATGGACAAATGATTTGGGATTGTGCCTTGAAAAGGAACCCCGATACTAAGTTACTTTGGGTTCCAAAAGTTTCTAACCCCCAAGGACCCAAAGAAATTTGGGTACAAAAGTTTACATGCTTAAATGTAGGGGGAGACACTACACTCAAATGAAGACACATTGATGGCTTAAAGTTGCTTGGGAATCAAAGAAAGAGGAATAAATTCAATTGCAACAATTCGTGACAAATGTGATAGGTATCAACTCCTAAATCTATTCTTGTCTATGTTACTATTTGAGTTTTATGACTTGTAAATGTGCATTATTTAATAGTCACTTGATACTTGATTAATCATGTGTTTATCTTTGATTAATATATTTGTAGTATCAAGTTTGAATTTGAACGTTTCACTTTATATTCGGTCTCCTTTGAGGCCATTTGTGACCTATAATGGGTCTATGCAACCTTTGGTTTTAAAACCTTGGCAAATTTTGGCTGTATTGGTTTTCAACCTTAGGAAGGGCTTGAGATCTCGATTTTAAAATATTTTTCACGTCTTGAGATCTCCTTAATTCATTTTGATTTCAATTTTGGTTGTATTTTGAAAAATGAATCCCCACTAGTTAGCAAAACTTGACTTTTGAGAAATAAACTTGATTTTCCTTTTCTATCTAGTTTATGAACTTGCTAAGTAAGAAAATGTCTATTGTGCCTTGTATGTTTTAATTACTTGCAAGTTAAGCATTGATTAAGATGCAAATGTTTTTAGAGAACGCATGCTAAATACTTGAAAAATTCTATGAGGTAGTAGTTTCAACTTTGCACCATGTAGTATGATACCTCATAAAGCATGTAGAAACTCTTGCACCTTGCTCATGTTAAAGTACTTGATTGTGTCTGTATGAAAATTCATGAGCATTTAGGAAAATGACTTGTAGACAATTTCTTGATATACCATGTTAATTCTTGATCGAAATTATGCCAAGTCATTTGAGTAATCTTTGGGACTGTTTCAAATAACTCAAACTTTATATACATGATATACCATGTTAATTCTTGATCGAAATTGTGTCAAGTCATTTGAGTAATCTTTGGGACTGTTTCAAATAACTCAAACTTTATATACATTGATTAGGATGCAAATGTTTTTAGAGAACGCATGCTAAATACTTGAAAAATTCTATGAGGTAGTAGTTTCAACTTTGCACCATGTAGTATGATACCTCATAAAGCATGTAGAAACTCTTGCACCTTGCTCATGATAAAGTACTTGATTGTGTCGGTATGAAAATTCATGAGTATTTAGGAAAATGACTTGTAGACAATTTCTTGATATACCATGTTAATTCTTGATCGAAATTGTGCCAAGTCATTTGAGTAATCTTTGGGACTGTTTCAAATAACTCAAACTTTATATACATGATTAGAATGATCATATCTTAGTCATATACAAGTTTGATCAAAATTAGAAATGATTATAAAAAATGAGTATTTTTTCAATAAAACGTCAAATATGTAATTTCAGCGATTTATTGAAAAATACAGAAAGTTAATTTTTGAAAAATTATTGTTTCTGCGCTTTGTTTGAAAAATATTATTGGAGGGTTTCTTCATGCAATTATAATTATCTAAGCTATCAACAATTGAAGCAAAAGCAATAAATAAAAGCATAAAGTAAATAAAGATGATTAAGGATGTTCTAAGGGTTCCACCCGAGCCACCGGGCGAATTAAGGTCATCATCCTAGGGTTTTAGGGAGCTTCGACTCGACAAGGCGCTGCCCATAAACATCTTGAAGGTTGTCGGTTCCATCAGTGCCTTCCCGGGGTTCAAGTCGTCATCATCATGGCACCGAACACCTCCTCTCCGTGTGCGCACCAAAATGGGGCCGCAAGCGTGCTCATCGCGAATCTGCCCCTAAACTTCTAATTTTTCAAAATTAAAAGAAGAATACCCCAAACAACCCTTGGGGAAAGGTTTAAGAAGAGAGAGAAGAAGACTACAATCAGAATTCTAGAGAGGAAGGTAGGGGTATGCAGGCCCTATTCGAAAGTTACAATGCTGAAATTTCATAAATTTATAAGCAATCAACACAACCACATTTTAAACATAGTCACAACACATGCTGAAAAAATAGAATCCAAAAACACGCTCTTCATAAATTTACGTTTCCACCCAAAATGATCCAAGCAACACATGCTGAAAATTTCAGTTTTCGGGGCTGTTCAACCATTAACCCATGTGATTCTTGAGTTCAAAATCTATCAAAGACAAGTTTGGACAGTAGACTACCACCCTGATTCATCGCATGAACTGTGGAGCCAAAAGAAGGACTCAAGAACCCCCAAAAATAAAAACCGGGCAACATGACGTTAAGGGCGTGAATAGTTCGTAAATGTAACAATAATGCGTAATAAAATTCCGGAAAAATTGCTAAAGGTGGCTCTGATACCACTATTGGGATCGAAGAAGAAGCACAATGGAAAAAATGATTTTTAAAAAAATACAAACCATCCCAAAACTAGCGATCAACTTTAGCAATCTTTAAGGAATTCAATCTACGAGTAAAAGAAGAAGATATACCTTATACCGCGGATGATAAGGCTGCTCCTATCCCCGTCTCAAGATGTCCAAGAACATGTCCTCCAAGGAAGGTCCACACCAAGCACCTCACAACCAAGGGACAGCGAACACCAAGATCCATTGTGACTCAACGGAGAGGGAATCTCAACCCCGAAACGCACCAAGGTGAAGCCGGCCCTTCCACTAAGTACCGAGCACCAAAAGGAAGGAAGAGAGGATGAGAAAACCACAGAACAAGGAGAAAGATGAAGGCATACCTCGTTGTCCTCCTTGGACTCCTCCAAGAAGATGAAGGAGATGATACACCCATGAGGAAGAGACCTCCAAATCAGCTTCACAAACCCGGGGAAGGAGGAGCTTCATGGCCGGCCACCCATGGAGATCAAGAGGAGCTCTTTGGAGTCTTGCTCTTCTTGAAGCTTCTCAAGAATCTGAGCATTTGCTCTTCTCCAAGATCTGTAACCAATTTGCTTAACCCCTCTCAAAGGAGGTTAGGACATCTATTTATAAGGGGAGTAGGTGGACCCCCCCCTTTTGAATCCTCTCCCCGGAATTTAAAATTCTGGGGTTTTTCTCTAAAATAATAATTTATATTTAATGGATTTATAATTAATTGGAAATTAATTAAATTTAACTAAATATAAACTTTAATTTATCTCTATAAATTATTATTGATTAAGATTTATCATGTGTCAATCACTACAATTTAGGGATGCCCTACAAATTAGGGTTACCGAGGAACTCCTTCATCGTGTATTCGTTCATGTTGGAAACATCTTTCCTATCATGTCCGTAAACGAGATCCGTGATCGTGTTGCACCATGTCCATGCTAGTAGACATATAGTGTCGCATTCAGACTTTATCTCATAAGGTCTGTTACGAGGTTAGCCTATTGTGTGTGACCTATTGGGCCCCACACTAAGCCTGTAGTGATTTGTACATAACGGAGAGTCGGATCCGATAGAATGACTTCTATTCGAATCTTATGAGCCACTACTAAACCCCTTCAATGTGGTCGTGAGAGACTCCACTCACAAGTTAAGATTGACATCTAGCAATATGTCATGACTACCCGGATAGTGTGAGGTTCAATCTGTAGGGGTCGAACGCCCTTCGATGATTAGTTACCGTGCAACTAAGTCCCTCAGTTACAATGTCCCGAAGTCGGCTAGGGTATGGACAAAGTGTCAAACCCTAATGCTGATTCATATGTATTCCACCTGCCAAGATGTTATCTCAATAATGAAACATCAGAAACATCTTCCTAACTTTCATATCTACTCTGGCCAGTCGATACTTGCAAGGACATATAGGCCATTATCTCCTCTCACTAGGAGTAACCGATTCCATGTTGGTTGCTCACCTACCTCCATGAATGTCTCCCCATGCCTAGTAATACTCGACACATGACGTTGAGGGCCATTTAGGGACAAAACCAAAGCAATGGATTAATGCCACTCACAAGGTAACAATGACAACCTCAGGTCCAAGGATTACTTGCACCTACTATCACTCGAGGAATATCTTATCGACACTCATGTAAGGATTCCATTATGTGTTCCTCATGCAGGTCCATTCAGTGAACTCATTCCCTGATGAGCACCTGCACTTGTACATTAATGATGGCTCATAGGTAATTGTGAGATCAACTATGCCTTATCGTATAAGGCATATACCAAGTACACCAGTCTACCCGGAATCATCAATCCCCTAATTAGTGATCATACGACTGGGAACATTTAGAACAGGGGCATCTAGATTCCAAGTCTCACTGGCATGATCTCATCATGGCATTGGAACCAATTGCCCAGTTTCATGGGTTCATCAGAATCTAATATATATAAAATATAGATGCAGCATATAATGAAAAATTATCTCATATTATTCATTAACCAAAAATAGTTCCCTACATATCAACGTGTGATTGGCTCAAGGGATCGATTTCTTTCACGCCCATCGGTGATTAGTTACCGTGCAACTAAATCCCTTGATTACAATGTCCCAAAATCGGCTAGGGTACGGAAGAAGTGACAAACCCTAATACCGATTCATATGTATTCCAGCCTCAAAGATGTCGTCTCAATAATGAAAAGTCAAAAATATCTTCCTGACTTTCAGGTCTACTCTGGCCAGAGATTCTCGAGTCGACACTTGTAGAGACACATAGGACATTATCTCCTCTTACTATGAGTAACCAATTCCATGTTGGTTACTCACCTACCTCCATGAATGCTTCCCCAAGCCTAGTAATACCCGACACATGACGCTGAGGGCCACGTAGGGATAGAACCAAAGTAATGGGTCGTCACTCACAAGGTAACCATGACAACCTCAGGTCCAAGGACTGCTTGCACCTATTATCACCCGAGGAACATACTATTGACACTCATGTAAGGATTCCATTATATGTTCCTCGTGTAGGTCCGTTCAATGAACTCATTCACTAATGAGCACCTGCACTTGTACATTAATGACCGTTCATAGGTAACTATGAGATCAGCTATCCCCTATCATATAGGGCATATACCAAGTGCACTAGTCTATCCAGAATCACCAATCCCCTAATCGGTGATCCTATGACTAGGAACATTTAGAACAGGGGCATCTGGATTCCAAGTCTCCTTGGCATGATCTCATCATGGCCTTAGAATCATTTGCCCGAATTCTTGGGGTTCATCATAATCTTTATAAATAAAGATGCAGCATATGATGAAAAGTTGCCTCAAAAAGTTGATTACCCTTGAATAGTCCCTAAACACATTGACATGTGATTGGCCAAGGGCACTATTTCTTTCAACAACATCAAGACCTTTAGAGCTTCTTCTTTGGACCTGGTTGGTCCTATGCAAGTTGAAAGTATTAGAGTTAAAAAATATGTTCTTGTTTGTGTTGATGATTTCTTACATTTTACTTGGACAAAGTTTTTAAGAGAAAAGTCAAGTGCCTTTAGCAATTTCAAAACTCTATGCTTGAGACTTCAAAATGAACAGAAACTTCCTATTATGAAGGTGATTAGAATAAGGAGTGATCACGGAAGGGAATTTGAGAATATTTCGTTCTCTGAGTTCTGAGATGAGAATGGAATCCTACATGAATTCTTAGCTCCAAAGACTCCTCAGCAGAATTGTGTGGTTGAGAGAAAGAACTGCACAATCCAGGAGATGGCCCGAGTAATGCAAAATTCCAAGCATATTTTTGAGAGATTCTGGGCTGAAGCTATCAACACGGCTTGCTACATTATCAATAGAGTTTATCTCAAGCCAAGAACTGCTAAAACTCCTTATGGATTATGGAATGGAAGAAAGCCTAACCTTATATATTTTCGTGTTTTTGGTAACAAGTGCTATGTTATAAATGATAGGGAGTACCTTGGCAAGATGCAAATCAAGAGTGATGAAACCATATTTCTGGGCTATTCTACTAATAGCAAGGCCTACCGAGTCTACAACAAATGAACACAAACTGAGATGGATTCAACAAATGTGAAGGTAGATGATTCTCAAATCAACTAGATTTTGATTGCTGATGAGAAGAGAGTTACAACTGTTGACAAAACTAGCCAGAATTCTACCAAGGTCACTAATCAACCAGTTGAAACTGCATATCCAACTGACATTGAGACTGATGCTGAATAGATGAAAGTGGTGAATCCAAAACTGAAAAGCCTACAAAAGCCCTAAAAAATCATCCCCTGCAAAATATGATTGGAGATGTAAATGATGGAGTCAAGACCAGCAATCAATCAAGGGAAAATCACCAGGATATGATTAGGTATTCATGTTACACTTCCACAGTTGAACCAAAAAATGTGAAAGAAGTCTTGAAAGATAAATTCTGGATTTCTACTATGCAAGAGGAGTTGCAACAGTTCATCAGGAATGATGTATGAGAACTTGTTTCAAGACCTGAAGGTGTTAATGTTGTTGGAACCAAATGGATTTTCAAGAACAAGACTGATGAAGCAGGGAACATAACAAGAAATAAAGCCAGACTTATTGCTCAATGCTTTAATCAAATTGAAGGGCTAGATTATGATGAAACCTTTGCACCAGTTGTAAGACTGGAATCCATCAGATTGCTTCTTGCCATATCCTATTGTATGAAGTTCAAACTGTTCCAGATGGATGTTAAAACTTCTTTCCTGAATGAGTTTCTCAATGAAGAAGTCTATATTGAACAGCCCAAAGGTTTTGAAGATCCTGCTCATCCTAACCATGTATACAGATTGAAGAAAGCTATTTATAGGCTCAAATAAGGACCTAGAGCATGGTATGAAAGACTCACCCTATTCCTGCTCTTGAAAGGATACAAAAGAGGAAGTGCAAGACCAGACCCTGTTCATCAAAAGAAAGGAGTCTCAATTGGTAATTGCTGAAATTTATGTTGATGATATTGTTTTTGGCTCAATTTCAAAAATTTATGTAAAACAATTTGTGGAAGATATGAAATCTGAATTCGAGATGAGCATGGTTGGAGAAATGAATTATTTCCTTAGTCTCTATGTGAAGTAATCTAAAGAAGGGTTATTCATTTCTCATAGTAAGTATGCTAGAAATCCGATTCATAAGTTTAGAATGGACTGTTCTAAGCCAGTTAGAACTCCTATCTCAACTCATAAAAAATTGAGCAACGATGAAAAAGGCAAGAATATTGATCCTAGTCTCTACAGAAGAATGATTGGCAGTCTATTGTATCTAACAGCTAGTAGACCTGATCTAAGTTTTAGTGTGAGATTATGTGCTAGATATCAGGCTAATCCAAAGGAGGCTCATCTTCAGGTACTCAAAAGGATTTTGAAATATGTTAAAGGTACTCTGGATTTTGGTCTTTGGTATTCTATTGAATCTAATCCCTGTCTTGTAGGGTTTACAGATGTAGATTGGGCTAGAAATATTGATGACAGAAAGAGTACTATAGGTAGATATTTTTATATTGGGTCAAAGCCGGTGCCTTGGTCGAGTAAGAAATATAATTCTATCTCTCTCTCTCTCTTCTGCACAAGTTGAATATTTGGCAGCAGGTAGTTGCAGTACTCAATTAATTTGGATGAGAAATATGTTGTTAGACTATGGCTTTAAACAGGATGAAATGATATCATACTGTGATAATACAAGTGCCATCAACATTTCAAAGAATCTAGTTATGCATTCTTGCACAAAACATATTGATATTCGATTTCACTACATCAGAGAGTTGGTTGAAAGAAATGAGTTACAACTGGAATACATTTCTACAGAAATACAAGTTGCTGACATTTTCATAAAAGCTTTGGATGGAGGGAGATTTGAGCAGTTACGATCTGGTCTGGGGTTGTGTGTTATATGACACATTTTTTTTTTACATAAAAAAAAAGGTTGGAAATTTGAAAGGTTTTAAGTTATTATTACTTACCTTTATTTCTCCACTTCTTCTATTTCATTGAAGGCTATTGAAGAAATCATTCAATCAAGGGCGGGAGCATTTAATCTCATTATATTTGCCTTTTGGTGACCCGCGCGTGTGGCCTCTTTTATTGAAATACCGAAGGAGTAGTGCCCAAATTGATTAATCAGTTACCACCTCTGTCAAGAAGAAATCTGGCAAGAGAAATCAGATAGAAAGATCCAAGCAGAAGAATGAGTCAACTATTAATCTTGACAGTGACCCAGATGATGAACCTCTATTGGAAAGAGTTGCTGCTCTAAGAACCAAAAGAAGTAGACCAAATATAGAGAATCCCAAGGAGAAAGAAATATCTTCTGTACCAGAGAAGACAAAGACTTCTACCTCAAAGAAGAAGTCTTCAAAATATGCTAAGAAGGCTGACAAGAAGATAACCAGTAGCAAGCTTCATCCTGGTCTACTTTCAGATGATCTCTATCCTCTGTGGAAAGTTTTACAACTGAGAGGTATCATTTCTCAAAGACCTTTGGATATTGCTAACTTTAAATTGAGATGCAAACCTGTATTGGATACTATTGAGAAAAGAAATTGGTCATGCTCTTTTATGAATGTCTCTACTTTCTGCATGCTACCAGTTCTTGAGTTTTATTGCAATCTATCTGAAACCATTTCTGATCCTGAAAGTGATTTTCAACAAGTGTTTGTTAGAGGAAAATGGTTCAAATTCAGTCCTGATATTATCAATGATTATTTTGGTTTTACCCCTTCCTCTTCTCTTGATGGACAAACTGATGAGTCAAGTGTTGATTTTCTAAGAACAGTTGGAACTGAGGTTTCAAATAGAGATATTACTAACTAGGCAGGAGAACACAATATCAAGTCTTCATCATTGAATACCTTCTATGCTGTGCTGTATTTAATTGCCAAGTATCATTGGATTCCTACCTCTCATATTACAGTTCTAAGCAAGGAAATGGTGATTCTGCTCTTCAAAATCACAAATGGAATTCAATTTAATCTCGGAAGTTTAATATTTGATCAGATTGTTACTTCGATCTCGGCTAACTTCAAAATCTAGGTTGTTTCTCATTTTGCCCAACTTAATTTATGGCATTCTTGAAAAGCAAGGTTTTCAATGTTCTGTTGTGGATGCATTAGAGCCTATTGGATCCTATCTTAAAATTCATCAAAAGCTCTTGAAGAAGGTAGACACTCCTACTAAGTCTACTCCTACCAAGTCTCATCCTGGTTCCAGCTCTACCAAGAAACGTTATGCAGTTCCAACCAGTGAACAGAGTATTCATGAGGAGATTTTCAATGCCAAGGAAACTATGTCTAAGTTACAAATACAACTTGTTTCTTTGGAGAAGAAAATTCTTAAAACATTTTTCTTTCTCATATGCTCCTGCATGACCTATTTCTACTTCCTCTAATAGTCCTACGAGTTCCTCAAGTTCAGATTAAGACAATTATTTACTCCTTTGGCTTCATTTGCTAAAAATGGGGAGAAACTAGTATAACTCTTGTGTGATGGCTATGATACTTTGGTACTTTGTCTGTGATGGGTATGATACTTTGGTACTTTGTCTGTGATGGGTATGATACTTTGCCTGTGATGACTGTGGTACTTATGATGATTGTTGTGACTGTGATGACTATGTTGTTTTGGGATTTTATTTGTGTTTTAATATTATCCTTTGATCTCTCTTTTCTTTTTAACTGGTTTGTGATGACAGATTGTGTTTTGCCAAATAAGCCAAATGGGGAGATTGTTGGTGTTTGGCTTATGATGTGTTGGCTATATTTGGCAAAAGGAATAATAGTTAAGTTCGCAATTGTATGTCAGTTATAACTGCTCTAGATGCTGTGAAGTTTAAAGACTCGACTACGACCCCTAACTAGGACTACTATGAGATCAATGTAACTCCTTTGCCCTCCAGCCGCAAGTGCTCCAGCCCACCTCATCGGTCAAGCTCTGCAAAACAAAAATAATGACAACGAGTGAGTTCAAAGAACTCAGTGAGCGATTCTACCAACCCCCACGAGAAACCAAACACAAATATATCAAAATGCAAAACACCTGACTCAAGGAGGAAAGGTCACAATGGAGTGACTAGCTAACAGGCCATCTGGCCACCACATGCTCGAAGGCATCCAACACCCCATCGGTGAAGAACAACAGGCCTAAGCCTACCATGCCCCAAGGCAACAACACATACTAGGATAATCGGGATTGGCCCATCCGAACTTATCCTAATATAAGGAAACTCGAAAGCAATCGGGATTGGCCCGTCCGATCTTGCTCCACGAGACTCAAACGAACAATCGAGATTCGCTCGTCCAAACTTGCCCCTTTAAGACATCACATGAATAATCAGGATTTATCCGACCGAACTTATTCCTTAAAGAAACTCGAGAACAATCACAATTTGCCCATTCAAACTTGTTCCACAAAAAAATACATGAACAATCAGGATTTTCCCATCCGAACTTGTTCCAAAAAGATAACGTAGGAATAATCGAGATTCGCCCATCCGAACTTATTCCTTTAAATATAGAATCTTAGGAACAATCAGAATTTGCCCTTCCAAACTTGTTCCACAAGATACGCAGGAACAATCAGGATTTGCCCATCCGAACTTGTTCCACAGGTTGGGAATTAGTCATCCAACCTTTCGGGCGTAGCTCGCAATCCGGCCCCTAACTGAGACTCTCCGCCATTCAATAAGACATGGCACAACATGACCTAACTCAAGTGTCTCCTACAGTGTCTTAGGGACGTCTCTATTTGGAAAGCTCCACAACACCCAATGCCTGATCCCAACTGTTAGACCCGTAATGTCATAAACTCGTGAGATTTTATTTCATGCATAAACTTTTCTTGTTGGTTCATAACAGGTTATGCTGCTCCTTTGCTTAATTTTAATTATGCAATTAAAATTATAGTCACCAAGATTAGGATTTTGTTTTAGGGTTTTATTTTAGCTTACTATTGTGCCTGCAACTGATATATCTAACCCGAATCTGGTCTCCAGAGTATGTCTTATGTTTCCAAACTATATTTTCTGGTCAAAACGATAGGTTACACGACTATATTCAGTAAACTATGCACATCATAAATAGAATTTCAAAATCAACCCTAATTCATCAACTCAGCACGAAGTTTTCAGCATAATTGAGTTTCAGCACAATAAGGAATAAAATCCGAAAATTCACAGAATATAAATTCCTAATTTACCATCACATCAGATTTATAATCATCAAGATAAATCTCATAAAACCATATTTGTTAAATAAGATTAACAAGTATCACAACCATCTTTAATCAAGAACCAACTTTTATTATCAAGAATTTATATTAAGAACCCTCATGTCATCAAGATGAAATACCATCTTTGAAACA
The DNA here is from genome assembly GCA_034359265.1 of Canna indica. Lineage (NCBI taxonomy): Eukaryota > Viridiplantae > Streptophyta > Magnoliopsida > Zingiberales > Cannaceae > Canna > Canna indica. The sequence continues at coordinate 29,469,416 of CP136891.1, forward strand.
CATGACAAATTTCCAGAAGTCACAGAATTAATATCAAAGCATGCATTAATATTATAGGCATCCAAATTGATAAACAATTTGAATCATAGATAACAAGATTAACTATACCGTTCACTTAGGCATTTTATCAAACACCTTGAGGGCACCCTCTTCTTCCACTTTGGCCGAGCACCCTAGGGTATTCTTAGGGCTGCCGAGCCACAAAGAAGAATCCTCGGGTTCCCTCCCACAAGTTGACACAAGATTCGGCGATCAAAATCCACGATTTGACGAAAAACACAAGAAACAAGAACATCACCCAAACCGGCTCAAGAACACAAGGAAACCCGAGAAAGGAGGGGTAAAACCACTCACCTTGATTAGGAAGGAGAAATAGAGAAAGACTTCCAAGCGGCGGCCTCCGAATCCGGCCTTCAAGCACTCGGCTCCAAGGCAAAGAGAAAAGAGGGGGGCGGCGGCTCCACCTTAAGCCGGCGGCTCCAAGAAAAGGGAAGAAGGGTGCGGCGGCTCCACCAAGCCAATGGCTTGGCTTCTAAGGGAGAGGAAGGGAGAGAGAGAGAGGAAGGAAGGTCGGCTCCTCGGCTTGGCTCTACCCGGCGGCTCCAAGAGAGAGGAAGGGAGGGGCGGTTGGTTCGGCTTCACTCCTCTCTCCTCTCACAGCTTGTGTGGCTCCAATAGAGAGCCGCAAGCCCTAAGGCGGGGGGGATTTATAATCCCTTCCCTCCTCTTCAATCCTAATTTCTTTTAACCCGCATCCACCTCAACCCAGATCCGCAACCCGCTAACCCAAAATACTCCATACTAACACATGCACACCCATATGCAACATGATTTAATAATCATGCACATGCAATAACATAATTAAATAAATTCATCTACGAAAGAAAGAAATTACATAATTCATATTCCTACTTACCCGAGCCCGCAAGCTCGCACCGGACCATGAGTCGACTCGGCTCGACCTCGGACTAGCCCGCTAGGCTGACAAACACAAACATAAAGGAAAAATAAATAAAAAATATCTAGGATATTACAACCTCTTTATTGAAAAGTTGATTAGCTATATTTGCAATACTAGTGATTTCTTCATTGCCAAATTGACTCTAACAGTTAGCATGACAATAATAATCCTTCTAACCCTTTAATTTTCTCCCTTAATTCTTGGTTGTCTTCATACACTTGAGATGAAGGTTGTTTTGTCTTAGAGGAAAATGCAATGCTACCAACGCATCGAACACGCCCCTTCTTCTCTGTTTCTTTAACTTTTGAATATATGTCATTCTTCCAAGATGTATATACTTCTGAAGTTTCACCACATTCATCCATAGTAGTTTTCATGTGCTCCTGATATTAAATAAGTGAAAATTAAAAAATAAACAAGTCTAATAGAAAGGACAAGTAAACAACTCAAAATGAAAACTAAAAGGATAAGACAAACAAAGTGGACTTTGCATGTTGCACTTGCAAAACTAAAAGACTTAACTATTTCAGATGCATATTTCCTTCATTCATTTTATATCCTATTCAAAATGGCATCCTTTTCAATACATGAAACTGTTGGTCGAAATGGCACACTAGAGAGGGGGTGAATAGTATGTTATCTAAATCTATTTGCCTAATTCCAGTTTTAATCATTTCTTAAATTATTTAGGCAAATTATAATTTTACGACTAAATGCAGAAGCGATAAATAATAAAGCAATTACAACAAACAAGTATCAATGCAAATACACTGATTTATAGTGGTTTGACCCCAATGCCTACTCCACTACCTAAGCACCCCGCTTAGGATTTCCAAACTTAGCTTTACTAGATTATATCGAGTTTTCCTTACAACGAGGACTCACTGGAAAGTCTCCACTCTCCAACCGAATGCACTTCCACACCCGGAAGTATCCCGTCTTCCTATCGAGAGCACTCTCCCACCTCAACCTAAGGGGCAACTAGAACTAATCCTAGTAAACTATGATTACAACGGTGGGTTTAAGCCTTAACACTAAGGCAACCACCAACTCAATTAAACCTAGGAACCTAAGTTTACACAAGTTCAATTACAATGAAATAAATAACAAAATACAATAGTAATTGGAGCAATAAATCAAACAATAGTTACTTAGCTCCAAAACAAACTCCCTAGTCCTCTTGATGGAATCTGCAGGGTGTCTCAACAACCCTTCCTATGTTCGTTCCTCCTAATGCCATTTCATCAAAGATGCAATCTTTGAATGCATGAATAATCTCTGCAGTCTCAGCTTCAATGGAAACCAATGCAAGGTTTTTGCAGCTTCCTTCTTTCTCTTGGAAGTGCCTTGATTGTCATTTTCCAAGTCACCTATGCTTTCTTTCCATCTGGAAGAACCACAACTTGAATATGTTTCTTCATTTTCTTTGTCTTTCCAGAACAACATACAATCGTTAGGGCATGCATGAATCTTCTCATACCCTAGACCTAAGCTCGGAATAATTTTTTTCATCTCAGGTAAAGACCTAAGCAATGTGTTACCTTCTGGCAACATATCATTTAAGAGTTCTAACAACATAGAAAATGACTTGTTACTCCATCTATTAAGACATTTTAAATGATAAAGTTGCACAATGCCTGAGAGCTTAGAAAATTTTCTACAGTTTGGGTATAACTCTTGCTTAGCATCTCTAAGTAAATCAAAAAATGCACCTGCGGAGTTTTCCCCAAGTATTTCCATCCCTAGGTCATCCACTAACTGAGCATCAGCATCATTAATATTCATGTCTCCCATATTTTTTTGCGCACGCACAAAAAATGCATCATGCACCAAGTCGTGCATATCATCTTGAAATCCCGATTGTTGATCTTCAGAAGTCTGGACGGTGGAAGTAGAGGGTTCGAAATTTTCCCCATGAAAAATCCATCGTACATAACCTTTAAAGAACCCGTAACATATGATATGGTCATATACATCCTTTTTGGAATGCCAATATGCATTTACGTACCTCACGCAAGGGCATAGTATTTGTCCATCTTTTGATGATTTCTCAAATGCAAACTTCAAAAATCCAAAGTGCCCCTTATATAATCAGTGCTAGCTCTTCTCGTGAAACGGATTCAAGATTTATCCATATTCTCAATTCTGAAAAACCTCACATGAACACAAAAATAAAGGAACAAAAATATTATTAGAATGGGGAATGGCATATAGAAAACAAAATCTTGGATTTACTTGTTTTGTGGAGGTGGTATTTGGATGAGGAAATATAATTGCAGTTAGATTTATTTTCCCAGCCATCCAACGTAACTCTATGATGTTAGAATATTATCTAAAAAATAATACAACATTTTGAAATTTTTTATTCCTGCAAGTAAATATTTTTCTCATCTATGTGTCATGAAAATAACATAGTCCTCTATAAAATTATTTTACATGTAGACGATGGTGTTAAGGATCTTAAGTTAGGTCTTTCAAGTGCTTACTGTAATACATCTCCTAATTAATCAAACTCCTGTCCAACTTTCAGCATTAAAATGCTCACTTTTTATTTGATCAAATCACTTGGGTTTAATGCTCACTTTTTATTTGATCAAATCACTTGGGATTTTAGTGGGATGATAGCATGATCACTTGATGCCAAACTTAAAAGTGGTGAGCATGTATTATTGGCAACAAAAGTCCCCCCTCCCAACTCTCTGGAATTAATTTACTAATCTTGTCTTGTCAAATCTTGTCATTTGGATTTTGTGGTGTATCAACTTGTAGAGGATGATTGTCAGGTTCTCGGAAGCATCCAAAAAGCATGTATTTGGATGTTTTGGGGTGACCAAATCAGTTCCTTTTTTGTTAGATTTGATTATGCTGGTGGTTTGTGATGCAATAGTATAAACATAATTATCTATGCCTCTTATGTATAGGTTATATCACCTAAACTCGTTGAAGTGGTTCCATCTGATAAGCACCACAAATGATATAAATTTCAAAATCCATAAAACATGATCATACAAATCCATAGCAAGTCAAAATTCCAAAATAAAAAAAATATTCAGCACAACATCAGAATTCACAGAACCTTCTTTTATGTTTAGCAACTCAAATTTCAAAATTCCATAAATCATATAAATTTCACAATCCATAGCAACTCAAATTTCAAAATTCCATAAAACAAAATCATATAAATCCCTAGCAAGTCAAAATTCACATAACCTTCTTTTATGTTTAGCAACAACATCAGCACTTCGGATTAGAGTTTAGCAGACAAATTAACAAGTGAAAAAAAAATAGAGTTTAGCAAACAAATTATCAAATAATCAAAAAGGAAACTTTCATTTTATGTTTAGCAACAACATCAACACTTTGGAAATTAAGGAAATTAGGGAAAACACCGAGAGACAACATTGCTTAAGCTATAGACGTGAAGAAGAGGAGGCACAATCCCTTGAGAGAGAGATAGAGAGAGGAAACTGGTGAGAGAATGAGAAGCGCTGGAGAAGACCGGCAGAGGGAGATCAACATGTGAGGCGGGCTGTAGACGTGTGGAGAAGATCGACGGCAAGAGATTGGCGTTGGAGACGAGCAGTGGAGTTGAGCGGATGCAGGAGAAAAAGGGGAGAGCAGGCGCGGTGATTAGAGCGGATGCGGGACGGTGGACTGTTTGGCGAGCACGGTTTGGCGCGGGGTGATTTGGTTGTGGGACCAAATATTTTGGTCAATTGGAAAAAAATGTTTCACTAACGGGTTTATGTAATCCGTTAATACAGAAGATGAAATTCATTAGTACAAGAATTTTGGGCACTAGTGATTTAGGCACGGGTGATTTGGACCAAATATGCGGGTTAAGAAAACAAAGACGACTTAATTTTAGTAATGGTTTATAAAATTTGTTAGTACAAAAGATGCTTCACTAGCGAGTTCATGAAATCTATTAGCAATTTTACTAACGGATGCATAATCTGTTAGTATTAATTTGCTCTATACCAACGACAAAATTTGTCCGTTGGTATAGGGTATCATTTTTAGTAATGATTGTTATTTCCGTTTGTAGAAGTTGCATTCACTAACAAAATTTCTTGTCGTTAGTAATATTGTCTGTTAGTATATGACATTTATTTTGTAGTGACTTCGAAGGTTCCGGTGCCACGGCTGGTGGTGGTGGAGATGCTTCTATACTAATTGTCAAATTACAGATGCAATGGTACTGAAATTGAATTTCCCATTCTTAATTTTTTCACATTCTCCTTAAGCAAACAGAGTATCTTGAACTAAAGTGTTATGCATAATTAATACCTAATCTTATTTTGAAACACTTCTCAATATCATCTAAGAGCTTTTTATGATTGAGATTAATATAACTTTTTATGATTGTGAAGTGTTTCAACAGAACCTGGGCACAAGAAAACACAATGATCGCATCAAAGCTACTCATCAATATCAATATCAAATCAATATCAATGTTTTATTACCAACATGCAAAGTAGAAAGCAAAGTTTTATTACAAGCATGATAATAACATTGAAATAAGTTTTCTGAGATGTTTGCTGAAACACATGACATCTCGGTATTGAAGCACACACGTGTTTTTTTTACGGTCACAACTGCACAAAAATTGTAATTCTGGCCGGGTACTAAACGCATTATTAAATACATCCTTCTAGAAGAATTTCATCGTCGGCTCACGTCCATAACTACAATGGAGGCCGGCCCCATAGAAGTTGCGTCCTTCTAGCTTAGGTTGAATCGATGTGACGAAACCAAACAAACTGCGGGCTCTACATGCGGTCCACATATTTGACAGAATTTAGCACTCCACAATTCACACATTGTCATGGCTAGCTGTTGACCACAGTCGTCATCGACGAGCACACAACTCATTTTGTTGTTAACGTAACATGTTCGCTAACTTTAATTGTTCTTGTCATCAGCTACCCTAGATTTTATCTCCTCGAAATGCAAGGAACTCTTAACCGCAAAAATTGCACATGCGCTGCATCCACTCAATTTACTATACATATTTGCCGTGTTTCTCATACATCATTGAATCATTTCATTCTCATTTTGAAGACCAGAACTGAGCTCCTAACTCTTCCTCCTGTTCATTGCACCGTTTCATTCTCACTTTGAACACCAGAACTGAACTCCTAACTCTTCCTCAAGATGACTGTCGATCGAATCGCCATGAACGGCAGCATCAAGAAACCTCACTTCGTCCTCGTCCCGCTCTTCGCGCAAGGCCACATGATCCCCATGATCGATCTGGCTCGCCTCCTCGCCCACCGCGGGGTGCTTGTCACCGTCGTCACCACCCCGGCCAACACTGCCCGGTTCAAGGCCATCGTCGACCGCGCCAACGTCTCCGGCTTGCTCATCCGCTTCGCCGAGTTCCGCTTCCCCTCCACCGAAGTGGGCCTGCCGGAAGGCTGCGAGAACGCCGACCTCATCTCGTCGCTGGAAAGCCTGGACCTGATGACTAACTTCTTTGACGCTCTGAGCATGCTGCGGGAGCCGCTGCTGCGCTACCTCCGCGAGGTTAAGCCGGACCCGAGCTGCCTCGTCTCCGACTCATGCATGCCGTGGACGGTGCACGTCGCGCGGGAGGTAGGCGTCCCCCGTTTCGTGTTCCACGGGCCGTCCTGCTTCTTCCTTCTGGCTAGTCGCAACGCGAGCAGAGTTAAGCCGGCCGACCCATTAGAGACCATCGTCGTGCCTGACTTCCCTCACGAGCTGGAAGTGGTGAAAGTCCAAGCTTTGAGGTTCTTCGAGTTCCCGGGGTGGGAGAAGCTTTTCGGCGAGGTGGCGGAAGCCGAAGAGACGGCGGACGGGCTGGTGATCAACACATTTGAAGAATTGGAGGCGGTCTACCTCGAAAGATACTCTAAGGCGCTCGACAAGAAGATTTGGGCCGTCGGACCAGTTTGCCTCGCGAATAAGGACGCCAGTGAGAAGCTCTTGCGAGGGAACAAGACGAGCGTGGACGACAAGTACGTCTTGAGTTGGCTCGACGCAAAGAATCCAAACTCCGTGATTTATGTGAGCTTCGGCACTCTTGCTAGGAACAGCTCCTCGCACCTGGTCGAGGTCGGGTTGGGGTTGGTGGCGGCGAACCAGGCGTTCATCTGGGTGATCAAGGAGGCGGAGCTGACGCCGGCGGTTCAGACGTGGCTCGAGGAGTTCGAGGAGAGGACGAGGGCCATGGGGTTGATAGTGAGGGGTTGGGCGCCGCAGGTGTTGATACTGTCGCACCCTTCCGTGGGCGGCTTCATGACGCACAGCGGGTGGAATTCGACGCTGGAGGCGGTGGCCGCCGGACTGCCGATGGCGACGTGGCCGCACTTCGCGGATCAATTCCTCAATGAGAAGTTGGTCGTGGAGGTGCTGCGGACCGGCATTGCGGTCAAGGCGAGGATGCTCGCCGTGTACAGAACGCATGAGTGCGAGGGTTTGATCACGAGGGAGGATGTGGAGGCGGCGGTGAGGATGGTGATGAAGGGAGGAGAAGAAGGGGAGGAGAGAAGGAAGAGAGCCAAAGAGTTGGGGGAGAAGGCGAAGAGGGCAATGGAAGAAGGAGGCTCGTCGCATGAGAGCTTAACGCTCATGATCCAACATGTTTTGGAGCTTGCAAACAACACTACTGATCATCCATCTTCTGCCATTAGAAAATTGATCGATGGAGAGATGATAATTAGTTAATTTCTTAAGAAAATATATTTTAATTTCTGCAGAGAGGTCGAACGTATGTATACGGAAAAAACATGAAATAATTAATTGTGAACCATGTGAAATTTCTGGGGCCGTTTTCCCGGAAAAATCTTTTGGCCAACAAATTAATTTATAGATGAACGAAGACACGTCACTCAGTTTGCATATTGCAGCTATGGGTTAATTTCAGAGAAATTTTTTTGGCTTGTTTGATTTTCTAATTTTAATGGAAGGAAAAAGAATTGGGAGGAATTATTTACCTTGGTTCCTCTCCAAACTCCAATTTTCTTTCAACCCCTATTTGGGATTGAATGGGGGTGAAAAAAATTGTAAACATTCGTCCAAAATAAATTTACAAAAGTACCCTTATTATTTTAATACATATATAAGATTTTATTAAATCCTAATGACATCTTCTCATCTCTATTGAATACGAAGGTAAAAAAATTCTCTCGTTCTCAATTTTTTCCCTTCATAGTATCTTCTGTCTAATCCTAATATTTGTAGTCGGCTAAAAAAATCCTAATATATGTAGGAATAGAAATGGCAAAAAAAAGAAAACATATATATAACACAAAAATAAAAATGATATAATTGTCTATTAAATAAAAAAAATTCTCATTCCCTTCATTCCCCTTCTTTTCCCTTACGAAGTACATTCAAACAAGATTAATTTTTCCCTTTCCTTCCATTTCCCTTCCCCTTATTAAACTATATCCAAATAAGATTATATTTTCTCCTCCTTTCTCTTCCCCTCCCCTCCCTTCCTCTTCATTTCCTTCCCTTCGCCTTACTGATCATTATCCAAACATACCCTAAAGTTCTTCTCCTTTAGAAATCTGCTGATGTTCATCTTTCTTGTTGAATCAAGTTCACCGAATTAAGTTCAGTTCTTGAACCTGTTGAATCTGCTAGAGTCCATCAACTCCAGCGACATCTTGGTGACTTCTCATTTGTTGGCTCCAGATTTCTATCCTTGGGTGATTTCTGTTCACTCATCCTTAGTTACTTTGGTTGACTTTATCGTATCAATTAATATTTTTTTAGTTCTAAAAAAAACAAAAAAAAGAGAGGCTCTTCTGTTCTCTATTATGTCATCATCCTCATCAAACATATTTTCTTTGACTGCTGCCCCCATCACTATGTCATTGACAAGCTCCTTGGTCATCACATCCGAAAAATTGAATAGCTAAAACTATGCTTCATGGTCAGCTGTAGTTGAGGTATGGTTTATGGGGCAAGGACAATCCGATCATCTTATCAAAACACTTTCAAATATTGATTAGGTGAATCGGGTTATTTGGGCTAAATTGGATGCTCAGCTTTTGGCGCTTTTGTGGCAATCTATTGATCCCTCACTTATGAAAATTTATCGAAGCATTTGCACATGTTGTGCTACATGGGAGCATGCTCGCAGTCTATACATGGGTGACCTCTCCCGCTCTTATGATATGATTGATATATAGACTGTATCAGCTGCGACATGTTGGTGAAATGGTCACACTAAAGGGGGGGTGAATAGTGTGTTAACTAGATCTATTTGACAAAATTCGATTTTAAATATTTTCTTAAACTACTTAGGCAAATTGTAATTTATCGACTAAATGCGGAAGCAATAATAAAACAGTTAAACACAAACAAAGATAACAATACTAACATAATAAGATTTATAGTGGTTCGGCCCCAATGCCTACTCCACTACCTAAGCACCCCACTTAGGATTTCTAAACTAAACTTTACTAGATTAATTGTTTCCCTTACAAAGAGGACTTTACACTAAAAAGTCTCCACTCTCAAACCAAAGGCACTTCTACACTCGGAAGTATCCCGCTTTTCTACCGAGAGCACTCTCCCATCTCAACTAAGGGACAACTGAACTAATCCTAGTAAACTGAGTTTAAAATGGTGGATTTAAGCCTTAACGCCAAGGCCGCCACCAACTCAATCAACCTAGCATTTTAGGTTTACACACACTCAAATACAATGAAATAAATAACAAAATACGATAATAAATGGAGCAATAAATTAAACAATAAAGTACTTAGATCCACAACAAGATTCCTAGCTTCCTCTTGATGCATTTGATGATGAAACAATGAAGGTAAGGCTCAATCAAAGAGATGAGAGATATATCAAAGCTAGGGTTTCCACAAGAATTGGCTCAATAAAGCTTTGGAATGATCACAAGATGACTCAAGAAGGTTAGGAGTGATCAAGATAGTCAAAGGAAGACTGGGGCATCAATATTTATAGAGCCATGAAGTGGGCTCGGGTGCAACACTGCTCAATGGCTTGAAAATTAGCCATTTTCCGCCTTCCGATCGATTGTCAGTCGATCGACCTAAATTCCTTCTCCGTCTATCGGTCGACCGAACCTGGGCAGACTGCTTGGTTAGGCTAGTTTTTCTACTTGTTTGCTCGTTTCTGGGTTCCGTCTTCGCTAAGTCTACTTATATAATATTTCTTAACTTAAAATTAATAACTTTAAAACATAAATGTTATATAAGGATTACCCCCCATTTGGATTCAATAAAAATATCTAAAAAATCAAAATCCTTAAGAATCAAAATCTAACTTTTGGGGTTTAGTATAAATTTTCAAAAAGTAGAAATTTTATAATCTCGCGGATCAAATATGGGTAGGCTAAAGGCTTTCAAAAAATCTTTAAAAATATTTCGTTATCTAGTTTTTACCTAAGGAACAATTACTGGCACTTTTGGTGCCAAGAAAATATCTAGGTTATATATCCCTTCAAGGAGCTCCCTAAGCTTAGTGAATTTCGTGGCATTTTCTAATTTTTCGAGTTTTCGTGTTTTGGGGTTCGAGTTTAGTTTTTGAGTTTTTTTGCATCATCATGAGGATTTACAACACATTCTAGACACCCTAAACATAAACTCTATCTTCCCAAAGAATCCCGAGTGTCAACGAGCGTCCTTGTTGATTTCTCCGATTTTCTGATCGGGGACGTCGTGTGCTAACCGATATGGAACCTAAAAACAACTCTTCTTGAAATCATTAATTCCATATTTGTTATCGTCAAAATCGAGATTAAGACCAATGTTAAAAACCTTAGGTCAACACGACAGACAGATGAGTATATGATCTCACATGTTGGTCGTTATCAGGTTGTGGCGATCGAGTGTAGTAATTTATTAGAGGTTACTCTAGATGTGAGGGTCATGCGTGAGCGCATTGATAAGTTTTTCACCATCTTCTTCCTTTATACAGTGTGACCTAAATATGAATAAGTGAAACAACATATTATAAGGGGGAGTACCTTACCTACCCTTGATAAGACCTATGGGAGGATGAACTGTGATGCAACTATTCCATTATCTTCTATCGTTCCTGCCTGATCGAGAGTTGGGGCCTTCTAATCCAGTTCGATGTCTCTCCTTGTCTGGTTCGACGGTGTCGACAGGGGAACCTATAAAAGACATTCTGACACTCAAGTCAGTGGGACTCCAAGATGGAGGTAATGAAAAATTAGAGTTAGGATTACCTGAGGTGCGCCGTGTCTATATTTATTACATGTGGAGATGATGGCGCCGCCCGAAAATCTCACGGTGAGATTGTCCAGAATGGGTCAAGGTCAATCTCGGAGATGACGGTCTTGCAATGACATATCTCTTCCGATAAGGTAGGATATGTGTATCCCTGTGTGGCCAGGTGGGATCCCCAAGTAGAGCCGCTTAGTCTGGCTTAGGTCTGACTCGAGGGTGTAGTTGGGCGGAGCCCCCTAGACGGCCGTGTGGTTCAGTTCAGAATGAAAGAGGGAGCGCTGTTAGGTCTAATCCGACCGGACCCAATAGTCCTAGTCTAGTCCACAACCAAGTTCGACCGGAGTCTATAGGACTACGTGCCGAGCTCTAAGTGAGGTCGGTCTTCATAACCTTGGTTGATCACTGGATGAATATGTGGTTTTTGATGTATTGTTTTTGGTATTTGGGCTAAATGTGACTCCTGTGGAAGCTCTTCCGGATGTCTGCCACCTGTGCGGTAGATATATCTTCGACAAAAAAGTAATCATGAATAAAGATTCTGTAATAAATTCCCAAAGCATCAAGCATCAGTTATAACTTGACGTAAAAGAAGCCTCATGGATCTATCAATTACGGTGACGGTTTGTGTTCCGGGCGTATAAATAGCCCCTGCTTGTTTTGTGTTTTGGGAATCATGGACTGGGAAGTCTCGAAGATTACCATTCCGCCAGAGGTTGTTCTTACTTGTTTAGCGAATGGTTCATTGTTTGCTGTGGGTTTGTACCATTAGGCTTAAGGATTTGAGCAAGAGAAGGAGTTCAAAGTGTTGTTCCATACTATCAAGCTTGCGACGAGGCCTGTTTCCATATTTTTCAAAAAACATCGTGTTGGCTTAGAACCCTTGTCAATGGTTCTTAGTTCGCCTCGTTGTTACTTTGAATTCCTTCGCTGCCTATCCTTCCAACTCCTAGATTGCAAGAGATTCTTCGACCCAGTTTGCGCATGACGTTAAATCATGGTCGCAGAACTCTGAGCCGGAGTTTCTTGCTTGCGTAATTTCGTCGGTGATGATGTTTTCAAGATGCTCTCCGAGTAGATGCTTTATCTAGCAGCTTTACTTTCTTTTTGTTTTGCTGATGAGTAGCCCTTTATGGGTTTGTAAGTGTAACTATTCCCTTTGTCGGTCTTTATGAATGAAAGAGATATCTTGCTTGTTTATCCTTGTTGTGTTTCTTGTCAAATTATTGTTCCCTATATGTTTCGATTAGAGTAGTATCTAAACTATTTTTACCTGCGAATAGGTATTTTGTGAGTAAGGCGTTGGGGCCATATATTGTGGTACAACGGCTGTTTAAGGTGGATTGGTGAAAACCGAATCATGATCGCATAGAGCCGAAGACTAGATTCGAGAGAAGCACGCTTAGGGTCATATTGTTCGTTGAGAGCGTGCCAGGCTGAGCCAGAGGCCGCGTTTAGGGCCGAGGACCAGACTCGGTGAAAATCGAGCTTGTAAGGAGCGCGCTTGGGGTCATGTTGCTCGTTAAGAGTGTGTCAAGCTGAGTCGGAGGCCGTGTTTAGGGTCGAGGACTAGACTCGGTGAAAATCGAGCTCGCGAGGAGCGCGCTTAGGGTCATGTTACTCGTTGAGAGCATGTCGGGCTGAGCCGGAGGCCGGGTTTTGGGCTGAGGATCAGACTCGGTGTAAACCGAGCTCGCGAGGAGCACGCTTGGGGTCGATGAGTGCGTAGGAGCCTGACATAGGCGCTGAGGCCGGTGAGCCAGACTGGTGAAAACCGAGTTCTGGTCATTGTATGAGGTATTGAGTTTGAGGTTGGACCAGGGGAGACCATGTCTTGATTGCTTGGGTGCTTGTTGGTGCCAAGGGAGGAAAACCCATTAGCAACGTGTTTATTATAAATTAAAATCATCGCAAATAAGAATTTTAGATTTTTTTTTAATTTTTTTACGTGTAGGAAAATCCATTAGCAAGGGCTTACCAATGGCTAACTGTTGCTAATATTGTATCAGCGACAACCACCCTAAGTAGGTCATTGCTGAAAGCCTATCGCAAATGCCGATGGTGAGGGTAGCATTGTGTATCACCGTTGTTGATGTTTTCAGCAACGGCTTAGACGTTGGAGGTTCGTTGCTGGGTAGTCGCTATAATAGGCTGTTGTAACGGGCCTCGGTTTGTAGACCGTTGCTGAATGTTTGAATTATCACTGACGACCTAAACGACCATTGCAACTTATTAACGATGGAAACTTCAAGCACGATAGGTTTAGGCATCGATCATGTTTATCACTGATGGCTCAGCAATGTTGTCGGCCATCGGTGAAGCCCATATTTCTAATAGTTAATATTCTTAAATAAAGGTAACAATTACACTCACTAGATAAATATTCTTAAATAGAGTAAATACCAAAAAAAATACAAACTTTGCCCATTTTCTCAGTTTTAGTACAAACTTTTTCCATTAGCATAGAAATGCACGAACTTTGGTTCCGTTATGCCATTTAGCACGCCCCATCAATTTTGACGGATTTGGCTGATGTGTCACGTTAACAGAAAAGACGTGACAAATATTTATCATACGTGGCAAATATTTAATACAAAAGGACTAATTGATAATTTGCATGAGAATGATGACGTGGTCCTTCTTCTCAAAGACCTTGACGCTAGCGCGTGGGATCTAGACAGCCAATTTGTAACTGCACTCGAGGGGGAGGAGCTCATCATCGTCATTGGGGAGGAGCTTGTTGTTGTCGCCAAGGAGGCCCTCGATGATTGAAGCATATTTTCCTACGATGCTTACCGGCTATAGAAGTGGTCGCTGATGTTTTTTGGGGTGGATCTCCATCTTGCCGTGGAAGAAGGCAAAAATGCCGCGCTTCGCCTTCTCGAGCGCCGACCACTGCTCTTCGATGTCTGGCGTCACGTACGGTGGGATCAGGACATGCTCTACTCGCTGGCACAGATGTGGAGAGCTCACCCCGAAGGTTTGTAGGAGATGAAGCGGACGGCGGAGGAGATGAGCAGACGGGCGTTTGAAAGGAATAGTGCCCTTGAGCCAATCACATGTCGACGTGTTTAGGAAGTATTCAAGGGTAATCAACTTAATGAGGCAATTTTTTCATCATATGCTGCATCTTTATTCATAAAGATTATGATGAACCCCATGAACCCGAGCAAATTATTCCGAGGCCATGATGAGATCATGCTAGTGAGACATGGAATACAGATGCCCATGTTCTAAATATTCTTAGTCGTAGGATCACCAATTAGGGGATCGGTGATTTCAGATACACTAGTGCACTTGGTACATGCCCTATACGTTAAGGGGTAGCTGATCTCACAGTTACCTATGAGCCGTCATTAATGTACAAGTACATATGCTCATTGGGGAATGTGTTCACTGAACGGACCTGCACGAGGAACACAAAATGGAATCCTTACATGAGTGTCAACAGGATGTTCCTTGGATGATAGTAGGTGCAAGCAGTCCTTGGACCTGAGGTTGTCATGGTTACCTTGTGAGTGATGACCCATTGCTTTGATTCTATCCCAATGTGGCCCTCAGTGTCATGTGCCGGGTATTACTGGGCATAGGGAAGCATTCATTGAGGTAGGTGAGCACCCAACATGGAATCGATTACTCCTAGTCAGAGGAGATAATGTCATATGTGTCTGATTAAGTGTCGACTCGGGAATATCTGGCCAGAGTAGACATGAAAGTCAGGAAGATGTTTTTGACGTTTCATTATTGAGTCGACATCTTGGCGGGTGGAATACATATGAATCGGTATTAGGGTTTGACACTTCTTCCGTACCCTACCCGAATCGGGACATTGTAATCGAGGGATTTAGTTGCACGATAACTAATCACCGAAGGGTATTCGATCCCTGTAGATTGAACCTCACACTATCCGGGTAGCCATAACACGTTACTAGACGTCAATCTTGACTTGCAAGTGGAGTATCTCATGACCACAATAAAGGGGTTTAGTGGAGGCTCGTAAGATTCGAATAGAAGTCGTTCTATCGGATCCAACTCTCCGTTATACATAACTCACTGCTAGCTTAGTGTGGGGCCCAATGGGTCACACAGAACAAGCTAGCCTCGTAACGAACTTTACGAGATAGAGTCCAAATATGGCACTATATGTCTACTAGCATGGACATGTTGCAACTCGATGACGGATCTCATTTATGGACATAATAGGAAAGGTATTTCCTATAGGAACAAATGTACGACGAAGGTGTTCCTCGGTAACCTGAATTATAGTGCATTCCTAAATTATAGGGATTGTCACATAATAATATTTTATCTAGTTGATTAAATTTAATTATGAATTAAATATTTAATTAACCACTTGACGAGGATTGTATTTAATTATGAATTAAATATAATTTGATTTTGAATCAAGTATACATGACGGAAAAATTAGTTTCTAACATGAGCCTAACCAATTAATTAGGAATTAATTAGTTTGGATAAATCCTAATTAATAGGATTTGATCTACATAGATAAATCATAAGATTAATAGATATATGATTTATGAGGATAAATCATAATTCTATTAATTAATAGGAATTCAAATTATTTAGATAAACCTCTTTCTTATTGTTTAGGCCATTGGTTTATTTAGATAATTATTATTCTTGTTAATAGGCTCTTAATTTATAGAGATAAATTAAAGTTTATATTTAATTAGATTTAATTAATTTCGAATTAATTATGAAGCCATTAAATATAAAATATTTTTTGGAGGCAAACCCCGGAATTTTGAATTCCGGGGGGAGTTTTATAGGGGGGCAGGTCTACTCTTGTAACCGCCCATGCCCCCTATAAATTGGTGGTCGAACCTCCTTCAAAGGTTGATGGAAGTGAATTAGTTTTTGATCTTGGAGAAGATTAAGATCTTGATTCTTGAGAGGGTTCTTGAGTGGAAAAGTTCCAAAGAATCCCTCCTCTCCTCTGGTGGCCGGCCATCTTCTTCCTCCTTCCCCGAGCTTTTGTGAAGTCAAATTGAAGGTGTCTTCTACTTGGGTGTGTCGCTTACTTGATCTTCTTGGAGGAGTCCAAGAAGGACATCGAGGTATTCCTTTATCTACCTTTTCGTTCCGTGATTTTCTCATCCCCTCTTCCTCCCTTTTGGTGCTCGATTCTTGGTGGAAGGGTTGGCTTTGCCTTGGTGCGATTCGGGGTTGAGATAGCCTCTCCGTTGAGCCACTACGAGTCCCGGTGTTCGCTGCCCCTTTGTTGTGAGGCGCTTGGTGTGGACTTTCGTTGGAGGACGTGCGCATGTGCCTATTGAAACGGGGATAGGAGCAGTCATACCAACTGCGGTATAAGGTATATCTTCTCTTTCTACTCGTAGATTAAATTCCTTAAATATTGCTAAAGTAGATCATTATTTCGGGATGGTTTTAATTTTTAAATTGTTATTTATGCTGCATTTTCCGAATCACATCCCAACAGTGTTGTGGAGCGAGGGGAAGCCATTGGGGGTGCTGAAGTTGCATGAGACGTACACCGGTACATGAGCACGAAGAAGAAGTTCACCTCGATTGGATCGAACACCCGGCTTGGGAATTGATGCACAAAAATTGATGTGAGGAAGCACTAATATATACCAAGTTTATTAATTGTTGGAAAAAAAGTACAAATGCCATCATCTTAAACCTTATGATCCACAGCAGCATGGCTGAAGAAGTGCTCCTCATCTCGTTCTATGAAGCTGCAACACAACAACTGTTGGTTTAAGGGTTTCTCTTAAAGCCTCAATCTTCATTTTGATGATAACAAACAAATATTTAATCTATGTGTGAAGTTTTGAGTTCAGGTTGAGGTTCCGATAAGCATGCAAATTTCGTTCAAACGAAATGAAAGAAAAGACCGTCAAAGAAACAGAAGAAGAAAATGTCAAAGAAAGGCTCGGGTTTAGATCAAGTAGAAATCATGTAATATACCCCTAGGATGATTTTATCCCAAGCCAAATTGTAAAGTTATCCTAGTTGAAACTTGGTAACTAAACCCATGAAAAAGCATGTAACAAATTCAAAGTAAAAATCAGCCTCAGCCTGAGTTCGGTCGACCGGTCGATCGATCGAACAAGGCAGAATACTGGCAGTAGCCTATTCGGTCGACCGGTCGATCAATCGAATGATAACACAAAATGGCAGTAACCATTCGGTCGACCTGTTGGTCGACCAAAGTTGGTGAAAAATTGGCAGAAGGCAACGTCGGTCGACCGACCGAAGCCAAAATTCGACATAAGGTGCATTGGTCGACTGGTCGATCAATCGTATTGCAGATCGCAGATTGCGCCTCTGGCTTCACTGCATCGGTCGGTCGGATTTGGGATCAATGAAGTCATGATCCATTCGGTCGACCCGTCGGTCGATCGAACGACATGAGTAAAGCCCAGAAAGGTAGTGGTTGCAAGCGGTTGATCGGTCGGTCGACCGACGATTGACCGACAAGCGACCGAATGGCAATAACGGCTAGTTTTCTACCTGTTGAACCGCCCGTTCAACTGAGGGGTTATAAATACCCCTCACCTAACTTCTTTAAAGTTTCTTAGAAATTTAATTGAGCATTCAATAAGTGATTTGAGCCTTCAAAGAGATTGATTTGCTGCGCCCTACTCGTCCGTCAACATCTTTCTTAAAGCGCCCGCTTCCCTCAACTCTGTTACAACTCAAGTTCATCTTCTGGCAAGTTGGAGGCTTGAATGCTTGGGAAAAGAGCAGTGGTTCCTTCTTACGATTCTTAAGCTCTTTTTCATTGTATTTGAAGATTTATTTCAAACTTATTTTTAATCTGTAATAGCCTGCTAGGTGTGCTAGAGAAACACTTAGGGTAGACTTTGTAGATTTGTGTTTTGCCTAGGTGAATAGGTTTGAGGAGTTCTCAAAGAGGAGAGAAGAATGTCCTTAGTTGAATTCAAAGGGAAACACAAGTTATATAAAGTAGTTGGTTAAAAATCCTTGGTGAGAAGCCAAGATAGTGGAGTAGGCGGTTGGCCGAACCACTATAATTGATCGTGTTTGCATTGCTTTCAGTATTTGCTTATTCTTGTTCTTGATAATTGATCACATCCACTGTTAAGATACACTTGCATTTGATTGAAGTTAAATTGAGCAAAAAGATAAATTGAATAAAACAAAAGAAGGGGACAGACACTATTCAAACCCCCCCTTCTAGTGTCGGATTTCATACAACAACAACTTCCCTGCAAACTCCAACGCTTGCACACTTCTCATGATGTCTGTCATCATAATGGCCTGGTTGACAAACCAACATGCGCGTCCATCGAACTTCATCTCCTTAATCAACCCATCTGATCTCTCAAACGTCACGAACACCATGTGTTCGACGTCGTGCCGCGGCATCAGCATCCAGATCGTGGTGAAAGCCACCGAGACCACCGCTTTATCAAAGAAATCCTCCCTCACTTCTGCATCGAAGATGGTGTCATCGGCGACTCGCTTCACCACCATCTTCGTGCATAATCGCATGGCCCTGTAGAGCCCGATGAAGAGGACTGCACGCTTAATCAACGCAACGACGCATCCGTCTGCCATGTGCTGGGTTGTGTTGGTGGATCCGACACCGACGGTAGAAATAGTGAACTCGATGCTGAAGGTAATGGACAGTTGGAAGAGCCAGAGGAAGGCCCATGCGACAGCGACGAGAGGTTGGAGGATGCAGCCTCACATAGATCTAAGGGTAAAATTACAAATATACCTCTTGTCGCTTCACATAGATATAAGGGTAAAATCGTAATAAACGACATGTAGGATAGTCACTTGCCACGTCTTCTCCGTTAACATGACACATCAGCCGAATTCGTCAAAATTGACGGGGCGTGCTAAACGGCGTAACAGAATCAAAGTTCGTGCATTTCTATGGTAATGAAAAAATTTGTGCTGAAACTGAGAAAATGAGCAAAATTTGTAATTTTTTTGGGTATTTATCCGATTAAATATCATTTAATTTTGATTATTAGATTCTTAATGTCAACTAATTGGTAACATTAATGTATATTTGAAATGAATAAACAATTCTTGTTATGTTTTTTTTTACCGAAATAAATTTTGCATTCATTTCAAGAGAATTGAAGCAAATACAAAAAGGAGGGAGGAATGGAAAAAGGAAAGAAAACAAAGAAGGAGTCGCTGGCCCCAAAACCTAAAAAGTAAGTATTACAACAATAGAGAGAGGAGAGCCGTAGCCTCCGTGGCAAGCTCATCATGTGAACGATAAATATTCTCGAAAGCTCTTATATTACGCTCATGCCAAATCTTATTTCTCCAGATCATAACCAGATGAGAAAGCCTTTGCACATCCTTTGTCCCTCTGGGAGTTAACCCCTCCTAGGGTTTAAAATTGAGCGCAAAGAAATCTTGGTGTGCAAGGCAAAGGTAGGTCATTCATCCATTCCGGGTGTAGATACATTCTTCAAAATATGAACATGAGATTCATCATCGTTGGTGCGGAGTAAACATATCGGCGTGACCTAAATATTCCAAGCGATCAGTCTGTCCTTTGTCAGTAGACTTTTTCTTTCCACAAGCCACGGGTAGCCACTTCGCCAAATGTAACCAACCTTCAGGTCAAGGGTCCTTCGAAAGCTTAGCAAACAATAAAGAGAACCAATAGAAAAAGCGCCTTTACAATTTCGTGGAATTCCACACTACCTTGTCCTACCTTGAAGACTGAAGAAACAGAGCCAAATCATCGGCCAAGTTTTGTAACTGGATACTGGGGACAAGATGTCTGAATTGTAAATCTCATCCATGAGCCAAGCCCGAAGAGTCCCAACTTTTTGCTTCAGAAATAGTAATGTCAAGGTTACTAGCAGCAAAGAAAAGCGTCGGGCACCTGTGTCACGATTTGTCCCCATAGAGCCAGGGGTATGCCAGAACCAGAACGAGGACCCATCGCATGCCTTAAAAGAAAGGGAGACCCCGAAGACATCCACTAGTCTGCTAGCATCTCCATATAGGTGAAAGTCCTTGGATGTCATGAGCATATAACATCTTTAGCCTCGGGTACAGGGACAAGATGATATCATGCCAAGGCATCCATCCTGGTTGTAAGAGATTCTAATACCATTTGCCTAGTCTAGCCATGTTGTGTGCGTGGACATCGAGAATGCCCAAACCTCCTTCTGCAAGACTGCACAGGAGTCGGAGTCGGTCCTAGCTAACCAAACACTTTTCCTGTGTAGAGGTGCCAACTCCTCCGGACCAAAGAAAATTTCTTCTCCTTTTATCTACTTGTTTAATAACCCTATTGGGCGCTTGGAAGACAAAGAAAATATAAGATACCTTACTGGTTAAAACACTGTTAATGAGCGTCAAACGGCTTGCACTTGAAAGAACTGGACCCTGCTAGGAGGTCAAACTGCTATCCATATAAGTGATAATTTGCAACCAGTCTGCTTTTGTGAGATTTCCTGCCCATAGAGGAAAACCCAAATACTTTAAGGGGAAGGAACCAACTGAGCAACTGAGTTAAGTCGCAGTTGAGGATGCTTTTGCCGCATCCCCCCCCCCCCCAAATGAATGACTTTGGTTTTAAAGGCGTTCCGATTGAGCCCGGTACACAAATCAAAACACCTAAGTAGAAGGCCAAGGGAGCAGACGTATTCACTATTGTCGTTGGTAAAGAGCAGAAGGTCGTCGGCAAATAAAATATGAGTAATACCTCCTTTAATATATTGGTCAAGTGCTCCTCGGGTCTGCAGCCCTTGAAATAAGCCTGAAGAGCGCATCTGTAACATGGTTGAAAAGTAGAAGAGGGGAGAGGGGGTTCCCTTGCCTTAGCCTCCTTTTGCGTTGGAAGGGTTTACCTTCTGAGCCATTGATAATTAGAGAGGAGTCCCGCGGAGAGGAGAAGATTTCGTATCCAAAGTTGCCATCTAGGAGGAAAACCCCTGGCCTCCAGCAGCTGAAAGAGGAAGTTCTAGTTAACTGTTTCAAAAGCCTTTTCGAAATTCACTTTTATTAAACAAATATTCTAATCCAAATTTCTGCATGCCCAGTTGGTTTCATAAGGAAAGTTGCCAACTGATTGGCCGAAAGCTTAGAAAAGACCTTGATGATGCTATTCTCCATACTAATTGGTCGAAAGTTTGATACAATGTTAGCACCTTGCACTTTGGGAATGAGTACTATGTTAGCCTTGTTTATTTGCAACATAACATCCAGCGAGCTTTGGAGTTCTAGGAGTATATCCAGAGCTTGATCACCAATAATCGGCCAGAACTTCATGTAGAAGTCCATAGTCAGACCACCCGGTCCAGGGGCTTTATGGCTTTTGGCGTTCTTGATCACCTAGTAGACCTCGTTCATTGTAAACGGTGTGTCGAAACACGAAAGGTCATGATGAGGCTGCTCATAGAGGGAGGACCATTTAGCGTTCAACATTGGCCCAGTCTCCCGGCCCAGAAGACCCACGTAGAATTCTCTGAAAGCCGAAGCAATATTCTCATTACTGTAGCATAGAAATCCAATTAAGCCTCTTCCTGCCATAAGCACAAGTTTGGAAGTATCTAGCATTCCTGTCATCCTCTTTCAGCCAGCATTTCTTAGCGCGTTGTCTCTAGTACGAGTCTTCCTCACAATAAAAATGATCGAGACGCCCCTTCAAGCATTTGAATTCCTTCAACTCATCTTCTGTAAGAGAAGCACTATCTGCCTTGATACTTAGAATTTGGATCAGCTCCTCTGTGTTACGTCTAAATTTGTTCTATTGCTTTCGTCTAAGAATGTCCCAGTCCAAGATAGTAGGCCTAAGACATCTCTATGAGGAAACCCATCTCCTTAAATGGTAATCCGAAGGCTTGGAGTGGAGCCGAGCCGCCCTTCTCTCACTTTCCCTCTCTTGAAGTCGGCGACTTGGAGTGGAGCCGCCCCCTCTTCCCCCTTCATTGAGCCGAGCCGCCACCTCTTGGAGCCGAATTCAGAGGCCGTCGATCGGGATTTCACCTCTAATTTTCCCTCCTATTCATGTGAGTGGTTTTACCCTCCTTCTTCTCAAGTTTCTTTCAAATTCTTGAAGGCAAGATGTTCTTGATTGGTTTTCTGATGATCTCTCGAATTCTCACCGTCTCTTTTGTTTGCCGTGCTTGAGGAGGCCCTAAACCCTCCCCTATGGGGCTCGGCAACCCTAGGATGATCCTAGGGGTGCTCGGCCAAGGTGAAAAAAAAGGGGTGCCCTCCAAGTGTTCGATGAAATGCCTAAGTGAAGGGTATAGGTTATCTTGCTATCTATGATTCAATTTGTTTATCAATTTGGATGCTTAAAATATTGATGCATTCTTTGATATATATTATGTGATTTTTTTGGAAATCATCATGGGTTTCAAAGATGGGATTTGATCTTGATGGCTTGGGGGTTCTTGTTATAAATTCTTGATCTTAAAGGTTGGTTCTTGATTAAAGATAGTTGTAGTGCTTGTTAACCTTGTCTAACAAATATGGTTTTTGTGAGATTTATCTCAATGTTATAATTCTGATATGATGGTGAATTAAAGATTTAATTTCTGTGAATTTTTGGGTTTTTTTTCATGATATGCTTAAAATTCAATGTTGCTAGAATTTCATGCTGAGATGATGAATCTGTGTTGTTTTTGAAATACTTGTTGTGGTGTATATTTTTTTTGAATATAGTGTGTAACCTATCGTTTTGATCAGAAAACATAGTTTGGAAATATAGGACACACTCTGGAGACCCGATTCGGGTTAGGTACATCAGTTTTGAGCACATCAGTAAGCTAAAACAAAACCCTAATCTTGATTATCTAAATTTTAATTGCATAATTAAAATTGAGCAAAGGGTCAGCGTAACCTGTTATGAACCAACAAATAAAGTTATGCATGAAATAAAACCTCACGGGTTTGTGACATTACGGGTCTAGGAGTTGGGGTCGAGTATTGGAGTGTTGAGACGCTTCCCAATAAGGACACCCCTAAGACACCGTAGGAGAGACTTGACTTAGGTCATGTTGCGCCATATCTTTATGAATGGCAGAGAGGCTCGTTAAGGAGTTGGATTGCGGGCTAGGCCCGGAAGGTTTGATGGTTAATTCCCAAACCGTGTTAAATGAACAAGTTCGGATGGGCAAATCTCGATTGTTCCGGTATGGCTTCGTGGAATAAGTTCGGACGGGCAAATCTCGATTATTCCCGAGGTGTTTTTAAGGAATAAGTTCGGATGGGCAAATCTCGATTATTCCTGATGTGTTTTTAAGAAATAAGTTCGGACGAGCAAATCCCGATTATTCCCTGTGATATTTTAAAGGGGTAAGTTCGGACGGGCAAATTCCGATTATCCCTGCGATATCTTAAAAGGGCAAGTTCGGATGGGCGAATCCCGATTGTTCCTTTGCGTCTCGTGGAGTAAGTTGGGATGGGCCAATCCTGATTGCTCCCAAGTTTTTTGATATTAGGATAAGATCGGATGGGCCAATCCCGATTATACTAGTATGTTTTGTTGCCTTTTGGCATGATAGGCTTAAGTCAATTATACTTCACTGTTAGAGTGATGGTTGCCTATGGGCATGTGGTGGCCAGACGGCCTATCGGCTAGTCACTCCCTTGTGACATGTCCTGCTGGAGTCAGGAGTTTTGTTTATGCTTCTTATCTGTGTGGTTTTTCGTGGGGGTTGATAGAACCGCTCATTGAGTTCTTTTGAACTCACCCGTTGTCGTTGTTTTTATTTTACAGAGCCTGACCGGTGAGGTGGGCTGGAGCACTTGGCGCGGCTGGAGGGCAGAGGATCTACATTGATCTCATAGCAGTCCTAGTTAGGGGTCATAGTCGAGTTTTCGGTAGTTAGTCATGCACTTATGTTTCAGTATTTTGGAGTTGTAGTCTATTGGGAACATTCATGTCTTTATTTCAGTTTTCAATTGTAAATGAACAGTTGAATTTGATTTATTAATTCCACACTTAATTATTTTGCTTAACATACTTATAATGAATTCTGATTTGGTTTTCCATTTGAAATAAAACTCGTTTATTTCTTTCCGCTATGTGTTTTTATTGAGTTGGCATGTGCATTGTTTAGGCTGCGGGGTATAGGCACGTATATCCTGACCAATCACGTGACCTTGAGTTAGGGCGTGACAATTTAAAATCCGAAAATTATCATCCAAAGAAAAACCAGTAAGTTGCTTAACAATTCTTCTAGAAGCAAAATTCAGTTTAGTCTCTGACAGGAACAACACACTACATTTGGATTCTCTAACATACTGCATATAGCGTTTCGACAGTCTACAGAGATCCCTGACATTCCAAAAAAGCGTACAAAAATTGTGTAGCATTGAAAACAGACCATAACAAGTCTATCAAAAAGATGATACCCTACTGATTAAGCAGACACAGTACCCAAGGCCCGGATGCCCTCACCCTTGTATGCAACACAGTCAAATCCCAGAGCATCAATGTCGTGCAATAGTGAGGTATTCAGAGCAGTCACCATATTCATCGTCATAGCACCCAGTCCCATTGTTGGATCAACACCAGAGTCCACAGGGCTATCGACGTAGCCTTCATTTATTGCGGCCTTTCACTCCGTTATCATCAAAATAGAGGAGTTCTAAATTTTTCCGCAGAGACGACAGCTCCTTCGTACAGTAATTGGTGTTCAGGCTGCCCGTCCAAGGCTAGGGCCTTGACCCAGCTTGACCGCGCCCAGACCTGGCCCCAACAATTGGGCCGAAAGAGACCAGCCCAATCTCAACCTCAAGCATATGCAACATAGTAGTCTGAATTGTGTTCTGATTGAGTGGGACCACATCGTCCGTGCAAAAAGCATCGTTGTCGGCATCCGCAACGGGGGCAAACTGGTCCAAACATTTATCGGGTCCTGATAATGGATCCTGATCCACCAATCTACACGGATTGAGTGAAACATGAAGTGGATCCGCACCCAACAGCCCGAGCCGCTTCGCTTACCCTCAATAGATCCGCAAACCCGGCAAGCCTCAACCAAGATTTGCCCAATCTAGATTTCAAATACGGAAGAAGTGATCATGCCACGTGGGTTCCTCCAGAAGGCGATCAATAATCCATGAAGACTCACAAAGAAAAAATGTGTGCCGAGCACACGACCCAATGGTGGCAGTCTAAATAACACCAAACAGGCAAGTATGGAAAATACATGCATCAAAACAGGAGTTACACCTGCATGCAAACACACCTGTCCAAAGGAAGCCAAATCAACCTTTGCAGACTCGAATCCTCGTGTGTGAGGCGCCGACGGCATCTTTGATCGACGTAGCACCAACAAGGAAGGAATAGAGAAAACCTTCGGGGTCAACAGCTACGGAGAAGCCCGAAAAGGAAGCGAGCAGTACAGGCCTTGGGGAAAGCGCATGTCAGGCACCAGGCGGGGAGCGCCGGCTACAGGAGAAGCTCCGGCCAGCGCCTTCCTGCGGGAAGGCGAGGCAGGTTAGGAACTCCGACGGAGCAATAAGTCGCCTTGGCCAGCACCAGCAGACGCCGAGGGACGAGTCCTAGAGTCTAGCAGTGAAGAGTCCAGTGAATTGGAGCATATAGAGATATGGTTTGAGCCATCATCATCCGGGAGACTCCCCTTCGAAGGATCAAGCTTGAAGCTTGCATCCGAGCCAGTGTCCGCGCCACCATCCTCACGATCCGCGCGCTGAGAATCATTGAGCGCATTCTCTCCAGCCATCCATCGATGCCAGGCGATTCCGACTTCAATCATGAACCGGCAAGTGTCTGCATCGGCGATGATGAAGCTAGGGATGGGGTGGAGTGCGCGAACCCTTGCCTGAACCTTGCACGTGGACAGATCCGATCATTGCAAGGAAGATTCCAACATAGATTCAAAACTGGCAAAGGAGCTGGTTAACGCCACCACAGTGTCAAAATTCTAGAACATTATGGCAAGATCTCTTGTTTGTATAGTTTGTTAATTAATTGAGAAAGTGAATAGTCCCACGTAAGATATTTTGTTTTCTTTAAAGTGCCTTTTAAACTTCTAATGATGTCAAGTGTTAAATTTTTAGGTGTCTAATGAATGATGAGCCAGGGAGATTCAATGGACCATTTGCCTAAATATTAATAAATCAAAAATTGGCACTTGGGCGGACCGTCTTTGCGGCCAAAATTATATTTTTATTTTATTTTTTATAATTATTCGAATTTTAAATAAAAAGTTGTCTATTCGAATTTTATTTTGAAAAGACATATTTGTCGAGTTTGAATTTTCTTCAACTGTTAAATCTTTTCATTTCTATTTAATGAGGGATTTGTCACCTTTTTTCTTCCCCTGCGATTTGCGTTCATTTCCTTTGAGTGTTCTCGGTTTTAGGCTTTGTTGTATCCTGAGGTAAATTACTTTCGAGTGGAAAGCAATATTACACTCAAGATAGTGATTCACGCCTCAAAGCCAACCCCTCTCCAAGTTCCAGATTCTAACATTTTGAGTGTAATATTCCTTTTCAAATGGCTTCTGTCAATGATGCTACTGTGAAGTTCCTGGCGCAACAAGATCCTGTCAAGTTGAACCAATTTGATGGATCCAACTTTACCAGATGGAAGGACAAGATGAAGTTCCTTCTCACCACCTTGAAAGTCTACTATGTTCTGGATCCGAGTCTCTCACCTACTCCTGTACCAGCACTAGAAGACTCTGATGATGTGAAGGCAGAGCGAAAGAAACGTGAAGAGGATGAACTAATGTGTCGAGGCCTCGTCCTGAATTCACTAACAGATCGTCTGTATGATCTATATTCCACCACGGACTCACCTAAAGAAATCTGGAATGCTTTGGAGACCAAATATCAGATTGAGAAGAAAGGTACTGACAAGTTTCTGGCTTTATTATTTTGACTTTAAGATGACTGATGACAAACCAGTCATGGATCAAGTCCATGAACTCCAAATATTTGTTTCTAGAATGAGAGACTTAAAAGTGAATGTTCCTGATGGACTTCAAGTTGGAGCAATTCTGTCCAAGTTGCCTCCTTCGTGGAACAACTACAGAAAGAAGGTTCTGCATCAAGCAGAAAATTTCACTCTTGACCAGTTTCAAACACATCTACAAATTGAGTGCGAAACTCAAATGAGGGAACAAAAGCTCCAAAAAGATATTGCTACTGCAGATTCAAATATGAAAATGCAAGTAAATGCAATGGGGACAAAGTATAGAAACAAGTTTGGAAAGAATCCGAACAAACTTAAAGCCAATAATGATGCTTTCAAAAAGAATGGCAAGAAGTTCAAGGCTTGCTTTCACTGTGGGAAGAAAGGCCACTACATTAAAGAATGTAGAATAAAATTTGCTGAAAAAAAAGAAAAGGGCCAATGTCAACACCAATCAGGCCAACATGATCGTTGAAGAAAACAAAGGCTTTGTGGCCATGGTGACTGAACTTATATATTGCTGCAGTGAATGCACGAACCACTGAATGGTTCCTTGATTCCGGGGCAACTATTTATGTATGTAATAATAGAGCCCTTTTTAGCACTTATGTTGAAGAACACACTGAGATCCTCATGGGAAATCATGCTCATGTTTAAGTGTTGGGATAGGGAAATATGGTTCTAAAGTACACATCAGGAAAAAAACTTACTCTTGTAAATGTGTTTCATGCTCCTGATGTAAAGAGGAACTTAGTTGCTACGAGTCTACTGGTCAAAAGAGGCTTTAAAATTATTCTGGATTCTGATAAGTTTGTATTATCTAAGAATGGAATATTTGTAGGCAAGGGTTATACCCTTGATGTAATGTTTAAACTAAGTATTAATTAAATAAATGTTTCTTCTACTTATATTGTTGAATCCTCTTCTTTATGGCATGCTAGATTAGGACACTTGAATTATGGTATGCTTAAATACATGTCTAATCATGATTATATAAATTGCACACATGACAAATTAAATAAATGTGAAATTTGTGTAGAAGCTAAGATCACTAGAAAACCTTTTCCTATGGCAGAACGTGAAACAAAACTATTAGATCTAATTCATTCTAATATATGTGAATTGAATGGAAAATTAACAAGAGGAGGAAAAAGATATTTTATTACTTTTATAGATGATTGTTCTCGTTATATTTATGTATATCTACTTAAAACTAAGGATGAAGCTTTTGAAAAATTTAAGGCTATGGTTGAGAATCAAAAAGAACGTAAAATAAAGATATTAATAAGTGATAGAGGTGGTGAATATTTCTCTATAGAGTTTGATACTTTCTGTGAGAATCATGGAATAATTCATCAAAGAACAACACCTTATACACCTCAATATAATGGACTTGCAGAAAGAAAGAATCGGACCCTTGTTGACATGGTAAATGCAATGATTTTGAATGCTAAGCTGCCATTAAATTTGTGGGGAGAAACTCTACTTACTGCTTGTCATGTTCATAATAGAATTCCTTCTAAAAAGACACATATTTCACCATATGAAATTTGGAACGGAAGAAAACCAAATCTGAATTATTTTAAAGTGTGGGGGTGTATAACATATTATAAACTTGATTATTCTAAAAGACTAAATTAGGATCAAGAGGAATCAAATATGTTTTTGTAGGATATGCACAAAATTCAAAAGTATACAGGTTACTTGATTTACATTCAAATGTTATTGTAGAATGCATTCATGTTGAATTTTTTGAAAATAATTTTGTGAATGATAATAACACTCTCTCAAGCACTTGAGAAGGATGAGAGGTGTTCTATATGACGATGAAACCATATGATGGTATAAGGATACCTTTAGTGGCGGTGCGATAAGCAGGGAAGTGTTCCTAGCTGGGTACTATAACCAGAAAGGTGACAAAGGCTTTGTGCTTTGTTACTTACTCTGTCGCTTAGGATAGCATCAAATAAAGGAGTTTATCATTCAGTGGGAGTTGTTCCTGAGGTTGCCAGTTCAACACCGATATTGTATGACAATACTAGGACTATTGCTCAAAGTTAAGGAACTATGATCCCGTGAACATCATTGCTTTTCTTAAAAGGCGGTGTCACCTTATTGTTGGAAAGAAGTGATGACTGAAAAACATTGATGTAGATTAAACTGATTGCCACAATAGCAGATTCGATCACCACTAAAATTAGTATACGGATACCAGGATGATTGGCTAAAGTGCAAGTGGGAGATTGAAAGGAATAGTGCCCTTGAGTCAATCACGGTTTTGATGATAACAAACATGGAACTAATGTTTCATTGATAAATCTTTCAGGTTCCAAGTCGATTAGCGCTCGATGTCCTCGATCGAAAAAATCGGAGAAATTGGAGAAATCGGCAAGGACGCTCTTCGTCGCTCGGGATTCTTCGGGAAGATAGAGTTTAGGTTTAGGGTGTCTAGATAAATTATAAATCTTCATGGTGATGCTAAGAAACCCAAAAAACCAATTCCGAACCCAAAACATGAAAACCCGGAAACCACCATGAAATTCACTAAGCCTAGGGAGCTCCTTGGAGGGTTATATGACCTAGATATTTTCTTGCCACAAAAAATGGCGGTAATTGTTCCTTGGGTTAAAATTAGATAGCGAGATATTTTTAAGGATTTTTTGGAAGCCTTTAGCCTACCCATACTTGACCCGGAAGATTAAAGAATTTCCATTTTCCAAAATTGTACTAGACCCCAAAATTAGATTTTGATTCTTAAGGATTTGATATTTTTGATATTTTTATTGAATCCAAATGGGGTTAATTCTTATATAACATTTATGTTTTAAAGTTATTAACTTAAAGTTAAGAAATGTTATATAAGTAGACTTAACGAAGATAGAACCAAAAAATGAGCAAGCTAGCAAAGAAATCTGCCCTGCCCAGATTCGATCGACTGACTGGTCGACCGACCGAAGGAGAAGGCATTTCGGTCAACCAACCGGTCGACTGAACGATGCCAGAATTTGGCAGTAGCCAATTCGGTCGACCGAATGTGGCGGAAAATTTGCAGTAGCCAATTCGGTCGACCGATCAGTCGACTAAAGTTCGCCCAGAAGCGGCAGAATGCCACGGTCGCTTGGGCGGTCGATCCATTGGTCGACCGATGATCGACCGACAAGCGACCGGGCGTCGACAACGGGCAAAAATACGCCCGTTAATGACCCATTTCTTTTAGGGGGTTATAAATACCCATCCCAAACTCATTTCTAGCTAACCATTGATTCTTCTAAGCCTCAAAGAGCCACTCCTTGCATCTCTACAAGAATTCTTGAGCCATCTTTGCAAAGAACCCAAGCTTTGAGCCTAGAAACCTTGAGATTGACTTTGAGCTTGCCTTGATTCATCTTAAGTCATCAAGAGGAGCTAGGACATCCTATTTGAGAGCTAAGTGTGTATTGTTTATTATTTGCTCTCATTATTGTTGTATTTTGTTGTTTATTTCATTGTAATTGAACTTGTGTAAACCTAGAGTGCTAGGTTGATTGAGTTGGTGGTTGCCTTGGTGTTAAGGCTTAAATCCACCATTGTAAACATAGTTTACTAGGATTGGTTGAGTTGTCCCTTAGGTTGAGGTGGAAGAGTGCTCTCGGAAAGAAGGCGGAGACTTCTGGGTGTGGAAGTGCCTTAGGTTGAGAGCGAGACTCTTCAAGTCAAAGTCCTCGTTGTAAGGGAAACAAGATTAATCTAGTAAAGTTTAGTTTGAAAATCCTAAGAAGGATGCTTAGGTAATGGAGTAGGCATTGGGACCGAACCACTATAAATAATTGTGTTTGCATTTATTCTACTTGTGTTTATTTCATTATCGCATTTACTTTGCTTCCGCTTGCTACTCAACTTGTAATGCCTAAGTAACCAAACAAACGATTAAAATCAGATTTAGGAAAAAATATTAGTAAACACACTATTCACCCCGCCTCTAATGTGGCCATTTCACCAACAATTGGTATCAGAGCAGGTCGTAGATTGAGATTTCACCATCTCCTCTACATCGTCTCTCGATTTGGAAAATGGCTCTAGAGAGTTTAGCATCTTCACCTCCTAGGTTCGGTGCCTCGAACTTTGGTCTTTGGAAATATAGGGTGTACACATATTTAAAGACTAAGGGTTTTGGTGTCCTTAACATGTTAAGACTAGAATTCATTGAACCTAAGGTTGACATTCATGCTTGGAGTGAATTAGATAAGAAAATGTTTAAGTATAATGGAGATGCCATGAATTGTATTCTTTGCACATTACCAAATGACATCCTAGATAAAGTCATGCATTGCTCTTCGACTTATGATTTATGGGCCACTTTAAATGTTTTATATGATTATGCCAGAACCGAAGAGATTGGCACTTTTGATGAAGGTGGTGATGACAATGATCACTCACCTACTACTAATCTTGGTTTTGATGCCCTAGTGCTTCTAGTCAAAGAAGCAACTCTAAAAGCTGGAAGAGAAATGTAATTTGTCACTTGTGCAAAGAAAAAGAGAATGTGAAGAAGAATTGCCCTACCATGAAAAACAAGGGAAAGAAGAGGTCAAGTACTTCCACCTCCACATCTTACTCAAGTGAATCATCCTCTTTTCATGACCATGAAGCCACTTTAGAAGTTTGCCTCATGGATGATAATGATGAGGTACACTCTTCTCCTTCTAGTCATGCTAATGATAATAACAATGCTAGCTCTACTAGTTCTCTTGACATATCATATAATGAGTTAGTCGATGAATACAAGAAAATGTATGCCTTGCTTGTTAAAAAGAATAATGAAAATAAAAGATTGAAGAAAGATAATATAAGGCTTAACTCTCATGTAGATGAATTAAAACTAGAAAATGAGAGAATGAAATCTTATTCTTTTGATTCTTCCCATGATAGGTTGAAACTTGAGCTTGAGAATGAAAATTTGAAATTTGAGAATTCAAAAATTATAAGTCAAAACAACAATTTGAAATCTCAATCTAAAGCCTTATATCAAACTCTTGATTCATTAAAAAATGAGGTTGTGTCCTTAAATAAGAAAGTAATTAAACAAATTAAAAAATGTTTCATTTCTTAAGAACACTAGAAATGCTTATGTAAAGAATGCCAATGTTCATCATCATTCTCATGCTATGCATTATACCATTAGACCTCATGATCATAAGAAGAAGAATGATTTTTCTAAGAATGCTCATACTCATCATGTTTCACATGTCAAGCATTCAAATGATAAATCTAATGTCCATAGCATAAATGAAAAGAAATTCAATGGACATTGTTTTTGTTGTGGTATTTTTGGCCATACTATTTATGATTGTGCATTCAAGAAAAATCCAAGTGTAGCTAGGACACATTGGATTCCTAGGCCATCTAACCCCCAAGGACCCAAAGCCATTTGGGTACCAAAAGTTTCATGGTCTTTTGTAGGGGGAGCCACCACACAAGGGTAATGGAAATTGAAGAGTTGAAGTTGACCAAGAAATTGAAGGAAGAATCCTTACATGGTTGCAACTTCAAAGTCTTCACCTAGGCTAGATACCTTAGGTTTAAGAATTGGCATCTAAATCACTTGGTATCATCACATTTTCTCTACTTGTATGCTTCAAGATGGTGTTTATGATACATGCTTAAAATTAATTGATTTTCCCCGCTCTTAATATATTTCAAATTATTTTTGATTTTTTTATATTTCTGGTCTCTTCGGAGACCTATGTGGCCTATAACGGGCCTAAGCGACCTTGCAGTTCTAAATAGTAGGCTAATTGTGGCCTTTTGATTTTCAACCAATAGGAAGGATTGGAGATCATGTTTTCATATTTATTATTTTTGTGATCTCTTAAAATTCGTTTTGGTATGACTTGATTTCATTTAAAATGGATTTCGAACTATTTAGCAAAGTTGGATTTTGAATGAAATCTTTGATGCTTACTTCTCTATCTAGAATGATTAACTTGCTTGAAATAATTATGCCATTATGTTACCAATGATTTCCTTATGCAAGTTAAGTCTAACGTTAAATGGAAGGCTAATTAGAATGAAAAAGATTAGTTTGGCTAAATTTTCGAGTATGAGGTATGATTTCGATTTTCATAAAATCTTAGTATTATACCTCAATGTTTAACCTTAAATTTTGTCTCTATACTCATGATTAGAATTGCATGTTAAACTCTTGAATTCTCATGAGTAGGTAGAATTTTAGTACTTAGGCAAATTTCATTGAATGAAACTTGCTCTAGGTTGATACTTATTATTAGAGACCTTCTTTTAAGTCCAAACTAGTTAAACTTGTTTAGAGATCCTATTCCTCAAATATTTCATATCTTAAGATCTCTTTGATTCATTTTGATATCATGATAACTCCTTAAAATGAATCTCTACTATCTAGCATAGGTTAAGATTTTTAAATGAAACTTTGCATTAAACCTTTGTTATTTAGTAAGTTAGCTTGCTAGTTGGTGTATGATTTCATTATGTGTAAGACCCGAAAAAATTTCCTAA
Organism: Canna indica; assembly: GCA_034359265.1. NCBI lineage: Eukaryota > Viridiplantae > Streptophyta > Magnoliopsida > Zingiberales > Cannaceae > Canna > Canna indica. The sequence goes on from CP136891.1 coordinate 29,502,981, forward strand.
TATAAAAATCTATTTTTGGTGCAGCGCATCGGATCAAGATTTAGTCGAGTTGAGCCGCGGAATCGCCTCGAGTAGAAGGTATAACTCGGCTTATGAAGTTTAAATTGGTTAGATGGATATTTCTTTATTAAGCATTAGATATCCTTTTTGAGTCGAGTTCAAATCGTGTATGCTAATCGAATCGGGGCCCGAATCAGACTCGGGTCGAGTCGAGTAGAGGCTAAGTCAGTTAGAGGGGCATTTATGTCATTGGTGGATGAGGGAATAAAACCCCTCATCATGAGCCGCACGCCGCCTGAGCAAGAGAGGGAGGAGGGGAGATCTTGGGTCGGCGTCGGAAACCGTGTCGCCGTCGGAAGGATCGAGGTCGTCAACGTCCACCCTTTCTTCTTCCTTGATCAAGGTGAGTGGTTACTTTCCGTTGATTTGGGGGAGGCGGGTAGCCGAACCCCTAGGACTGCTAGGTGTCGAGTTTCTTGCGAGTTTTTCATCGATTCATGGTACCTTGACCTTCTTACCGCTATTTTAATTATTATTGCATCGGATTTCTACAGTTTTTTGTCGGATTCTTGATATTTTAGGGGCTGCCAAGTCAAGGAAAAAGGGGAAAGGTGATGCTGAAAATTTCCCCAATTCCCTTGATGGATGTAAACCCCCTTTGAACGATCTTAAACCCATATCGAGTGGATTCATGATTTACTTATTGAAAGTGACGATTGGAACTCATCCTCTAAAGCCTAGTTGGCTCGGCCAAGCAAAGGGAAAACTCCATGTCCATGGGTTGGCCAAGCAAGGGGTGTGCGGCTTGATCAAGGTCTTAATTAGGATAGATCGAAAACAAGATATTAGGGTTGGGGTTGGTCCTTCCCTCTTGTTCCTATCCTTGGAGGCTTGGCCGAGCAAGGCATGCTTTGCTCAAGTCTCAGCCGATCAAGGATTGGGGGAGATGGTGATCTCTAGAAGATAAACTTCATGGTTTGGAATACTCAAAACAATAGGGCATGACAAGTTGCCTAGATTGACAATTAGGATCAAGATGACATTTAGGTAAGATCTAACTAAGGAAGGCTTCTATGTTGATGCATGTAATTAGTAGAATGGTAGGATAGTAACCATCCTTAGACCTTTCCTCTTTAAATTCTGAAATGTGGTGATACTTTTACCATGGTAGATAATTTATTTCCTTGTTGAATTTATGGTTTAATGCAGAATTTAAATTCTTTATCATTGAATCATGTGGCTATACATAGTAGGTGTTGTGAAGAAATTTCATTATAGTTTATATGTTGTCCGGTATTATTAATGGGTGCATTTCCAAGTCTATAACATGTAGTTTACATTAGCAAAAGGTAGCATATGACGCTAGATCAATTACATGAAATTATAAAGTGTGTGTTAGATATGGAAACTCAAAAGAAGACGAGTTAGGCCTCACACCTAAGAAACATTTTGCGAACAATAGTGTGCGCATGATATGGTAGAAATTAAAAGGCTGAGAACGGGCGGACGCCCGGGACTTTAAATAAGGAAACTTTAGGACACCATGTTTGTGTGATGTGATTGTGGTGGTCTACCGAGAAGCATGGGTAGTCGGAATGACTAATGCTTGACTCGGCCAGTGATTGGATCTTGAGATTGCACTAGCGGGCCCGCTAGGTGTCAGACCCTAATTGGGTGGGACTAGCTATCCCTACCCTAGTCGGTGTCCGGAAACTAGCAGACCATCCTAGTCGACGGCCCAGAGTTTTCTTTGATTCACTTATGTGCTATGTGGCCCGAACGGCCAGTATGTTACTATCCGTATGTGATAGGGCTGGTTATAGTTGAATCACTAGACCATGAGAGGCCCTAGGGGTCGGGTGCCATGTGGCGTAGTTAGGCTGTTATGGCTGCTTACATGAATGTATGGTCTATACAGGACGACCCCTGGGGTCGGTTGTCATAACAGAAGTAACTTATATCCCTAACTTTATATTTTCCTGCCATATATATATAGGTGTGTGTGTGTGTGTGTGTGTGTGTGATTATTGGGGAATTATGTGGTGGTTCGGAAGAACCGCTCACAGAGTCCCATGTGGACTCACAGTTTATTTTCTTATTTTGCAGAGCCCGATCAGTGAGATGAGGCTTGGAATCATGGTGCAGCTGGAGGGCAGGCGGTGGCACGCGTAGATCTCGTAGCAGCGTCCACTAGTTATAGTCTAGAGGTCCAGGGCAGTTGTTTCTTTTAATACACTGAGATTGTCTATTCGAAAACACGTACTTGCTTTTAAACTTGAGTTGTTTCCTATGGTGATTGATGTTTCGGAACTTTTCATGTTTTAAAGCAAAATTGTGAACCTTCTTTAAAGATTTGAATAAAGCTGCATCGTTGTTTTCATTATGTATTTCAGGTTTTGTTAGTTAGTGTATGTAGTAGGCTTCAGGGTAGGACATAGACCCTGGCCGATCACACGACCCTAAGTTGGGGTGTGACAATATGATACTAATGAAGCCTACTTGCAAGTTAAGAAAATGGTAAAATTTGGAAGGCTAAAGAAAATTGGAAAAGAAAATGAAAACTATGGAATTTCTCAAGAAATGAGGTATGAGTTTTATTTTGGCAAAATTCTTGCATAACACGTCTACTTTCTTGACAAAATGATTTCTCTATGCTCATGAATATGTTTGCATGATAATTGATTGAAATCTCATGAGTAGATAAAATTTTGATACTTAGGCAATTTCTTGAAACTTGATAAACATGTTTGATACTAAATTTTGACACTTTGAATGAAATGTGCTCTAGATAGAATTTCATCTTAGAGACTTTATCTTAAGATTGAAACTTGATAAACATGTTTGAGTTTATTCATGATCTACTTCCATGTGGCTAAAATTGAAAAATCATGTATAAATGGGAAAAATGATAACTAGCTCACCTTAGGGGACTCAAACTTGAAAAAATTGGACCTAAGTCAATAATTTGACTTAGAAATCTCATTTTGAGTCCAAACTTCACAAACATGTTTAGATTTACTCATGCAAGGTGTCTAAGGCCGCGTTTGTTTACGAAAATTTAGAAGCAATTTTCGTTTCGTGAAAATTGAAATGAGTTTTCGAGTTTCAAGTTTTTGGTTTCGGTTTTTGTGTTTGGCGAAAACGTGTTTGTTTGACATATCATGTTTTCATGTTTCGCGAAACGAAAACAATGAAAACTCGTTTGTTGTGTGTTATTTTCGATGAATGTTTTCAATACGAAAACTGAAACTGCATTTGTTTATCAAACAAAGTATATGTTTTCAAACTTAAAAAATATGTTTAGTAATATTAATTATGTTAATCAGTAAATAAATATTATTTTATTAATTAATATAAATATTAAAATATTAAAATATGTTATTTTATTAATTAATATAAATATTAAAATATTAAAATATGTTATTTTATTTTTTAATTTAAAATAAAATAATTAGGGATGATTACGAATTAGATACGATGCAAATATTGTATTATCTGGATCGCGCACATTCACATCACACATCCATATTCACATCGCATCCGTTGAATATATTCATATCCGTACCGCATTCAAATGCGAATATATCTACACTGCATTTGCATCTACACCTCATTTAATAAAAAAATTAATAAATAAGTTATTCAATAAAAATAATAACTTATGATTCCTACGCATAATATATAAATTGAAGTATTAAAAAAAGGCAAGTGGGTAAAGGGAGGCACATAGATATATCATGTTTGATTAAAAAAAAAGATCCTTCTTCTTTATCATCTAAACCCTAATGGAGAGAGAGAGAGAGAGAGCTAGCTAGCTGCCCACTCACATGGAGAAGCCCATTAATTTGTTGTCTTCCTAAAGCAGTAGCACGCCTAACGAAAGCTACGAGTAGTAGAGAATTACCTAATTAATTATATATCATTAAGTCTTTTTTTGTTGCTGTTGCTATAGAATTTTTGAGACAATTTTTTTTCCGAATATTTGCAACATCTATTTGCATAACAAGTAACCAAATAAATTTACATGTGTACCACAAAAATTAAAAACAAACTTATGTAATGAATTTAAATACATCCAATTGAATTCTAACTAAATAAATTTACATATGTACCACAAAAATTAAAAACAAACTTATGTAATGAATTTAAATACATCCAATTGAATTCTAATCCAGTGAATTCAAATATTTTTGGTAGCACAAGTAAACCTCAACTCGCTGGAAAACAGTCAAGGCCCGATTCCACCACCTCCAGCAGCACTGAGTTGGAGAAGAAGATGAATGATTGGTATAAATGCGTATTCGACATCGGAATTATATGAATGTAGGACTATGAAGGAAAATGCGTATCACCATTAGTTAGTGACCGCCTCCAATTGATAGTCCACCAAAAATATATTTGCTCATTATCTAATAATCACACAATCAGCACAACCACGCAAGGTTAAAATCAGCACAACCACGCAATGTAAATTATCACCACAACCACGCAATAATATCAAAACCCTAGATCGGAAAATAAATAACAAATTGATAACAACAATGCATATAAATACATAATAATGAGCAATATTACTTTACGGCTTTAGGAGGAAAGTGCGCATAACCATTAATTGGTTATCGCCTCCAATTCCTCACCGATGAAAAAAAATTTAAAAATATATTAAAAAATATATTAAAAAATATATTAAAAAAGTACAACTCCCTATAATTACGGCATCACAGCAGCAATATATCCAAAAAATAACATCATCACAGCATATATACAGCAGCAGTATATCCAAAAATATCATCACAATAATATCTTACTTACACAAAAATACAATAGCAATAAAAATAAGTACTAGTAACCCCTTGAATCCTATATCAAGGAGCTTGTCAATTTTGGCCTCTATTTGATGAAACGGTTGTTGGAAGCTTTGGTTCACTTCTTCTTCCCCATCGCGTATGGTTGATACAATGGGAGTGATCCATTGAAAGAATCCACAACCTTTGGGGCTTGAAGAGCAAGCCACAAATAAACGGCCAGGATTTTTTGAAGTTTCACTTATCCGTACTACAACTTTTATACCACAATAACATATTTTGTTTTGGTATCGCAAATATATTGTATTATCAATTATTCGACTTGAGGAAGCTACTACACTATTCTGTTATGGTATAGCAAGTATGTTAGTATATTATTGGTACTATGCACTAACTAAACTAATAAAATTCAAAGCATCATGAAAATAACATCATTGTATCTATTAACATAAAAAATGAAAATACATCACTAGCGATGCGCCCAAAGTTGATTATCGATACCCTCACAAATACCATGCATTACATTTTGGCTAGAAGAAGGTTCACCTACTGATGATATAGGTTCATTATCATCATCAATAATAACTTCTCCATTGTTCCAAATTTCTACTAATTCATCAAAAATTTTATATTTAATAATAAAGTTGTGAATTGCACAACAAGCCAATACAATACTTCCTTGTCTTGAAACCTCACAGTTCGGCATCATCTTTAGGATCAGAAAACGTGCTTTCAAGAGTTCAAAGCATCGTTCGATAACATTCCAACATGATGAATGTCGTTGGTTGAACAATTCTCTTTTAGACATTGGGTCTCCACTACGATAATCTGACCGATGATATTTTTCACCTCGATAAGGTGTCAAAAATTTTGGTACATTAAGATATCCGGCATCGACCAAATAATATTCATCTATCAATACAATGTATAAAATGCATTAGTAATAAAACCAATACAAGAATGTGATTATGGTTCATGAATTTTACCTCCATTTGGCATCAGAAAATCTGTGTTAGGAGAGTATATTGTATGTGCAAAAATCCGCAAGTCATTTAGGGTTCCCTCCCAACCCGCCTTCACATATGTGAACTGCATATTATAGGCGCAGGCTGCCATCACATTTTGTGTTGTTGTTCCCTTACGGCTACGATATAAAGATGATTTGTTGGTGGGAACAAAAGCGAAGACATGAGTCCCATCAATTGCCCCTATGCAATTCTACAAAACTACTCTTCAATTAGTAAGACCCCTTAAGGCTAAAATAATGTGCCTAAGTGTTGTGCATTACCTTAAAATATGGAAACCACCGTGGATTTCCATGAATCTTCGGTTGAATTATTCGCGGTTCACGAGGTTGTATAAGTTCGATTCCCAACCTTAGAACCGCTTTAAGTACATACTTGAACCATTTGTGGCATGTTTGAGTTGAGTGTTGGTATCGCTCTGCAACTACTCGAACTCGTTCATTGTGACAAATTGTATACATGAACATAGCGACAGCTTCTTCCACATAAATATTTTTGTCTTCTAAGCCTAATCTCCTAAGCTCACCACATAATCTTAGGAAGAGAGGTGGTTCCATACGAAGATTTTCGTAGCATCTAATTGGACTATTTATCAACTCTTAGACGTAGTCAGCACCTCTCAACATAGAAGTGCGTACTGCTCTTCGTGGAGGAGCATTTAGTTGGTTGTCTAATGATTCCATTATATCCAACATTATTACTAATATAACATCATCACAGTATTGCTCTTCATCACTATCCGATTCATGTGATGTATTTGGTGGATGATTCATTCTACGACAACATAGAGAAAGAAATCATCACACAAATAAGCAATTCATCTTAAACTTAAATAAGCAAAAATTATTACTGAAATAATCAAACAATCTAAAACTGAAATAAGCAAACAAATATCACAACAAACAAATAAGTATCTGAAATATAAAGTAACAACACCAAATAAATGCAAAGGTGCACATACAAGGGTGCACAAAGTCTTCTGTTCAAATTAAAAGATAGTTCACTTACTCACTACAAAGTTTCCAAGAAATTCTTCAGTTTGTCATCTTGCAACGTCATAATAAGTATCCGAGATTCCGCATTAGCAAGCATGAAATGGCAAGTCTTAGTATGAGTTTCTGCAGATAGCCCCTGCAAATTAGTAATGTGCTCAACGCAATTTGCTAGGCTATATAGATCTGCCGGTGGGGGTGTAGTACATACTGAGGTTGCCTCACTTCGAACACGACGGGCTGCAAAGTGTTCACTAATGAGTTCATACATCTTTTGCCTCTCTTGTTCTAGAGATGTTCTCATCGATGTTTTACCTCGTTTCTTATAGCGACTACGACTTGAAGAAACAGATGGACGTCGAGGGATTTCATGGTCGTTATCCCCCGTGTCCTCCTCTTCCCCTTCCTCTTCCACAAGAGGCTCCTTACCGCGTGCATTCTGCCCCAATAATTCATCATCTAACTGACGCTCCTCGGATGAATTCAAAGGCGCTTGTGTAGATGATCGGGCCATCCCACCAGTTGCCGATTGATTTTGGAAAGTTAATTCCAACAATGTGTAGTTGGCAGGTGACCCATTCTTAAATTATTTGAAACACTCTTTTTTTCCTCCTCTCTGCACATGAAATAAACTCTATTAAAATGCTACCCAACATGCAACCTTACTCTATTATGAAAAACCTACCGTACTATTCCACACTATTTCGTCAGCCTCAATCCTCCCTGTGTCGGGATTCCAGGTGACCCCAGTGTGGTTAATCAATTCTTGAAAGTCTTTAAACATACGATGAAGACAATTCTTCTTTCCCTTACACTAATCAACCGCGTATCTAGTGCCACATTTTTCCAGGAGCCTATTGCTAATTTCTTCCCATATAGGCTTGTCAAAATTCAAAGTGCCTAATTCTATTTGTTTATTATGCAGTATAAACAAAAGTCATCTGTAGCATTTTTGGACCAATTTTTCGTCTTCTCCCTCGGATTACGATGGAGACCCATTTATAATTATATTTATTTGAAAAATAAGTGAACAATAATTATATCTATGAAACATGCATAAAATATTAAATAGGGCAATAAATAATATGAATTATAATACAAACAACAGTCAATAGGAAAATGACAGTCAACAGCTTGCATGAATAATTTATAACATTCATGAATTATAACATGAATTATAATACAAACAACAATCAACAGGAAGCATGCATGCATGAAAATAGATTACAGAGCAGACTGAGCAGGAAACAAATAGCCACACATATATACATGCATGAAAATAACAGAAAACAAATATCAAACATATATAACAGACTGAGCCAAGCATGCATGAAAATAAACTCTATTAGCAAACTAATACATTATAGAGCCTTAATTGAGTATTAGCAAATAATTAAACAGTCTATTGGCAAATAACAAGAAAATAATAGGAAGCATGCATGAATATTAAACATTATAGAAAAATAGATTACAGAGCAGACTGAGCAGGAAACAAATAACCACACATATATACATGCATGAAAATAACAGGAAACAAATAGCAAACATATATAGCAGATTGAGCCAAGCATGCATGAAAATAAATTATTGAGCAGACTGAGCCAAGCATGCATGAAAATAAACTCTATTAGCAAACTAATACATTACAGAGCCTTAATTGAGTATTAGCAAACAATTAAACAGTCTATTGGCAAATAACAGGAAAATAACAGGAAGCATGCATGAATATTAAACATTACAGAAAAATAGATTACAGAGCAGACTGAGCAGGAAACAAATAGCCACACATATATACATGCATGAAAATAACAGAAAACAAATAGCAAACATATATAGCAGACTGAGCCAAACATGCATGAAAATAAATTACTAAGCAGACTGAGCCAAGCATGCATGAAACTAATACATTACAGAGCCTTAATTGAGTATTAGCAAACAATTAAACAGTCTATTGGCAAATAACAGGAAAATATCAGGAAGCATGCATGAATATTAAACATTACAGAAAAATAGATTACAGAGCAGACTAAGCAGGAAATAAATAGCCACACATATATACATGCATGAAAATAACAGAAAACAAATAGCAAACATATATAGCAGACTGAGCCAAGCATGCATGAAAATAAATTACTGAGCAGACTGAGCCAAGCATGCATGAAAATAAACTCTATTAGCAAACTAATACATTACAGAACCTTAATTGAGTATTAGCAAACAATTAAACAGTCTATTGGCAAATAACAGGAAAATATCAGGAAGCATGCATGAATATTAAACATCACATATAATATCTATTTAAAAAGTCCAACCGAAGATTATTGATTCACTCATCCAATTAGTCAAATTAGAATAACATGCATCAGAATACACCACCATTCTCAATTTTACACAGTTAGAATGATTGGATAACAAGCAAATACAATTAATTAAGAATAACATGCATTGAAACCCTAGATCCATCTCGAAAGAACTCAAGAACTCTTATATCACAATACAAGCACAATTATATCAGAATAACATTGCAAATACAATTATACAGTTAGAATGATTGGATAACAAGCAAATACAATTATATCATAATAACATGCATTGAAACCCTAGATCCGAAACAAATGAACTCAAGAACTCTATATCAGATCGAATACAAGTAAATACAATTATATCATAATAACATTGCAAATACAATTACACAGTTAGAACTCTTATATCAAAATACATTGCAAATACAAATATGCCAAAACCACATCCTCATAAACCCTAGCAACAAAACCTGAACATCACATCTCGGAAGAACTCAAGAACATCAAAACCAGCTCGAACAAACCCTAGGTCCAAACATCATCAATGGATCGGAAAATGCATTATCCAAAACATGGATCGAAAACCCTAGATCCAAAACATGGATCAAAAACCCTAGATCGACAACCCAAGATCCAAAACATGGATCAGAAACCCTACATCGAAAACATTGTTGGATTGGAAACCCTAGATCGGGAAAACCCGAACATCAAATCTCGAAAGTACTCAAGAACAACAAAACTAACTCGGAAAAAGCCTAACTCGAAGAAAGAAAACATAGATCGAAGAAACCCGAACATCAAAAATCTCGAAAGCACGCAAGAACATCAAAACCCTAACTCGGAAAATGCCTAAAATCAAAAATAAAATATACCTGATGAACGAGATCGCCGATGAGTGATGAGTCGAATCTTTTTCATAGAAGTCGGTGATGAAAATCACAAACTTGTCGCCTGTGTCACCAGCAGAAGCCGAATAGTATCGAGGTGTTTGGGTCGAGTGAGGGAGGTCACGTGATGGAGCCGACGCGTGAGGACTCGGGTTTTGTTTGGTTTTCGATCGAAACGAGCGGGTTTTGCATCGTAATTACAAGAATGCCACCGCTCGTTTCGCCAGTTTTCATGAAAATGTGAAAACGAGTGGAAGCCGTTTTCGCGAATTGAGTTGAAATGGTGTTTCGGGAAAACTCCATTTTCGCGAAATAGATTCGAAAATGGGACGAGTTTTCCACAACAAACACCATTTCGGACCCAGTTTTCAGTTTTCGCGAAAACGAAAACTGAAAACTGGGCAAACAAACACGCCCTAAGTGTCTATGTTTGAAAAACCATGAGTAAAGGATAATGCTTTTTTTTTTTAATGAAATCATGCTAAGGTGAAATTTTGACCAAATGACATCATTTTCATTTCAAACTTGATAAACATGCTTTAAGTGATTATATCTTGATATCTGGAAATTTTGAATGAAAACTAAGAGCTTTTGAAAAATAGCTAATATTTATGAAAATGCCACTAGATTTCAATTATTTTTAGAAAAATGCAAAAAATTGATTTTTCGATGATTCTTGAAACTGCATGTTCTCTGAAAAATGTAGTTTCTTCAGTAAAAATTTTTAAAAAAAAATCACTAAGAATATAATTTGATATGGGTTTTTGAAATTGGATTTCAAAACTTTAACGTATTGTTCTTTCCAAATATTTATTTTTTCGATACTTTGATTTTTGGTCCAATCTTCGTATGAGACTTCAAGTATGATATTTTGAATTCACATTTGGTATCGTTCCACTCATGTGATGAGAAAAATCATTTCCAAAATGATTTTTGACTCCTTGATCGATACACGAAAATATCAATACTTAAGCCTATACATGATTTCTAGACTTGGAATGTATTTATCACCTAATACTATCATGTATGATTTAGTCTCATATTTGATTTTTCATCCCTTGAATTGAGTTCTTCATGCTTCATGAAAACTAATTTTAGAATCTCAACTTTGACTAGATTGACTTTTCTTGCCCTTTTTTGATTGATGTCAAAAGGCGGCAAAAATATAGGTAAAGGGGAAGAAAATATAGGAAAACCATGCATATAGATAGGGGGGTTCTATTATATAGATATGCATGTTGATAGGGGGAGAAATCCTTTGTGCTTTAATATATATATTTTCTTAAGGATGTTTGTCATCATCAAAAAAAGGGAGATTGTTGGCTTAAGGTTTTCAACCTTGGTCTTAATCTCGGTTTTGATGATAACAGATAGGGAACTAATGTTTCATTGAGAAATCTTTCAGGTTCCAAGTCGGTTAGCGCTCGACGTTCCCGATAGGAAAAATCAAAGAAATTAGAGAAATCAACAAGGACGCTCGACGTCGCTCGAGATTCTTTGGGAAGATAGAGTTTAGGTTTAGGGTGTCTAGATAAATTGTAAATCCTCATGATGATGCTAAGGAACCCAAAAAACCAATTCCGAATCCCAAAACATGAAAACCCGAAAACCGCCCTAAAATTCACTAAGCCTAGGGAGCTCCTTGGAGAGCTATATGACCTAGACATTTTCTTGACACAAAAAATGGCGATAATTGTTTATTGGGTTAAAATTAGATAACGAGGTATTTTAAAGAATTTTTTGGAAACCTTTAGCCTACCCATACTTGACCCGAAAGATTAAAGAATTTCCATTTTTCAAAAATTTGTACTAGACCCCAAAAATTAGATTTTGATTCTTAAGGATTTTGATTTTTTAGATATTTTTATTGAATCCAAATGGGGGTTAATTCTTATATAACATTTGTGTTTTAAAGTTATTAAGTAGACTTAGCGAAGACGAAACTAGAAAATGAGCAAACAAACAAGAAATCTGCCCTGTCCCTTGTTCGATCGACCGACCGAAGGAGAAGACATTTCAGTCGACCGAACGATGCCAAAATTTGGCAGTAGCTAATTCGGTCGATCGATCGGTCGACCGAATGTGGCAAAAAATTGGCAGTGGCCAATTCGGTCGACCGAATATGGCAGAAAATTGGCAATAGCCAATTCGGTCTACTGAAGATCTCCCAGAAGCGGTAGAATGTCGCGGTCACTTGGGCGGTCGATCCATCGGTCAACCAATGATCGACCGGCAAGCGATCGGGTGTCAGCAACGAGCAAAAATATGCCCGTTGACGAGCCATTTCTTTTGGGGGGTTATATATACCCATCCCAAACTTATTTCTAGCTAACCATTGATGCTTCTAAGCCTCAAAGAGACACTCCTTGCATCTCTACAAGAATTCTTGAGCCATCTTTGCAAAGAACCCTAGCTTTGAGCCTAGAAACCTTAAGATAGACTTTGAGCTTGTCTTGATTCATCTTCCAGTCATCAAGAGGAACTAGGACATCTTGTTTGAGAGCTAAGTGTGTATTGTTTATTATTTGCTCTCATTATTGTTGTATTTTGTTGTTTATTTCATTGTAATTGAACTTGTGTAAACCTAGAGTGCTAGGTTGATTGAGTTGGTGGTTGCCTTGGTGTTAAGGCTTAAATCCACCATTGCAAACATAGTTTACTAGGATTGGTTGAGTTGTCCCTTAGGTTGAGGTGGAAAAGTGCTCTTGGTAAGAAGGCGGAGACTCCCGGGTGTGGAAGTGCCTTAGGTTGAGAGCGAGACTCTTCGGGTCAAAGTCCTTGTTGTAAGGGAAACAAGATTAATCTAGTAAAATTTAGTTGGAAATCCTAAGCGGGGTGCTTAGGTTGTTGAGTAGGCATTGGGGCCGAACCACTATAAATAATTGTGTTTGCATTTATTCTACTTGTGTTTATTTCATTATCGCATTTACTTTGCTTCCGCTTGCTACTCACACTACAAAAAAATAGAGTATCACCAACGGACTAAATCCGTTGGTAATACTCAAAAATCCGTTGGTAATCTATTAACAATGAATTATCCGTTGGTAAATATGTCGGTGTTGACCATGCTAGGTATTACCAACGGTAATTAATATCCATTGGTAACACCAACGGAAAATATTATCCATTGGTAACACCAATGGAAATATACTCTGTTGGTGATGCCAACGGAACCAGTATCCGTTGGTGACACCAAAGTATTATACTCCGTTGGTAAAACCAACGGATATCATCTTCGTTTATACTAATAGATTCAACAAAGGTATTCGTTGGTATTACCAACTGACATCTGTTAGTATTACCAACAGAGACATCCGTTGGTAATATATTTTATAATCAAAATATTCATACCCATATGAATTTTTATTTTCCTGAATATAACCTAAAAAGAAAATCACACATCAAATTTCTTATTACCCAATCACAAATATATATATACAAGTCAAGAAAAAAAACTCATATTTTAATAACCAAATAATAATGTCATTTTCATAACCAAAACAACTAAGTACCGAGCATCTACAATCGAGTATATTATCAAATAAATACAAACCTTACTAAAAGTCAAATCTTCCCTAACATCAATCGAATTGTGTAGTACAAAATCATAACCAACATACAAATCTTAACCAAATACAAATCCATACTTCCATCAGCCGAGGACGTAAAGAAGTATATTTTTCTCAATTCTGGATCTAGACTTTGTCTGGCAAAATTTATTATTGACCTGAGAAATAAAATGAAAGCACTTGAAATATAAAACATAGTGTATACAAAAGGATAATGAAAGCACTTGAACATTTGATTGTGATTTTATTTATTCAAGTTGTTACACATCTAGAACAGTAGGTATCCTTACAAGTTTTGAAAATAAAGCCAGTGAATTGGGCTGAAAATATAGCATGAATGAAATGCATACAACCCTTAATTCACATCAACCATATGTCAATAAAATGGGACTCAATGACTCATGACTCTCCAAGTCTCACCAGCAACATTACACTTACGAAATATACATATATACCTAGTATAGATTATTAGATTGACACAAGTTCATGTAGATTTCCAAGATGTTGCGACAATAATGCGGTCAACATCCTTATTTAGATTTTTATCATTTCCTTTATTTCCTTCTTATGTTAGGCTCTAATAAGTCCTTAATCTGAGACCATGTTTGAGGACAATTGATGTTTCTTTCCTTTAATTAAACGTTTCATTCATGTTGAATCCTATCCCTATTAGGGTTAGGATAGGTTATATTTTTATGCCCCCATGGGCATTGTATGCTAACTTGCAATGGAGTACCAATTACTATTTTCTTCTCCCTATTTTCTCCTCTTCTATGGTTGGTGACTTGGTGTCGCATCAGACAGTTATTACTTTTGATCTACTTTGAGCAAACCAATATATTTGATCTAGAGCTATAGTGCAAGAAAGTTACAAGTTTACTCAATTTCAAAGAGAAGTAATGATTAGCTGTAAAATTATACCAGAAAATAACAACTACTGGGTGTTGTAACTCATCTGATACACCTGCAACTCCATCTTGTATTGCTTCAGGATCCTAACCATCACATCAAAAGAGTGTATATGATTCTCAGAAAAATGAAGTAGTTACTGGTTAGACTAATAAAATCATCCTTACCATTGAGGCAAACTAAGGACCTAATTAGCATTTTAAAAAAGGAAAACCAATGCTTAAATCATCCTCAATAACTTCAACTGTGTTTTTCTATTCATACTTCAACTGCACAAGTTCTTTTTTTTGCCTATTTTAAAACTAGTTTCTATTCTTTTCAAAATGATTGTGTTCCATCAGTCCTCAAGAACACATTGTATGGACTTTCAAAATTTCCAATCTTCCAGTGCATAAATTTTGAACACCGCAGCACGAACGAAAAATCTTCTTAATTGACAGGACTTGAAAAAAGAGAGACCTTAACAAAAACATATTAGACTAGTTCTAGGTTAACTAGGGAAAAAACCCTACATAGAACTGAATAGAGGAAATGGTTTCATATAGCCAATCCCAAATAGTTGGAACATCATGAATTTGGTGTTTTCATTCTAAATCAAAAGTGATATAATAAAATAAATTCAATATTTACATGAATATTCTAATTATTTGAGATTAAGACACTTCGTATCTAGCCTAGACACCTGAGTTTGCACAAGGAAACGAGATATACAAATTGAAAAATGATTAATAGATAAATCAAATATAAAGATAAGGAGGTTGTATGCTCAAGGAAATACGAGAAATCACCTCATCAAAATTTTAATCAGCACAAAATAAAAGGATAAAAGGCTGAAAGAAAAAGTATCATACCAATACTATTTCTCCCTCTCCTGGACCAGTAAGAACATGGACAGTTATTAATAGGAGCCAGTATAATTCCTCTAATGTTTGTGTGGGATCCCATCTTTCATTATGTTGTTGGAAAAAATTTTTAGGACTTAAGAAATACATAAAAAGTTTCATACTTCTACATAGAAGGAAAAAGCTTAGTACATTTCATTTCTTGTCCATGCACACAACTACTTGTGAATCAATGTCCAATTTAGTGTGGTTAGCCAAAAAAGGTATTACAACAAAAATGGACTAAGAAAACAAGTATTCATCTCGTTTTTTAATAGGAAAGGCATATCAACTGCTAATCAAAGAATCTTGAAAGATAAAATCATGAAGTGTGATAAATTGATAATAATAATTTATGCTTCTAGTACAACAAGACTAAGGTCGTTTCAAGTCTCTCTAAAGTTTGGAACTTCCTAGGTATGATATAGATCAGTAGGTAGATTGTCATTTTCAGTTCATGAACAAATTAGAGTAAGCAAGAGTAATACCTTTCCAAACAAATCCAATCAATTACTAGATAGTAATTGTATTAAGACATGTTGATTTTAGGTATCTACACTTAAAGAAACTTGCGATTCATTCTTGTAGGTACTCTGCATCAGATTTTTGGGGTGACATTGTGTTTCATATAATTGAATTTCAAACTGAAGCATGCTATGTTTACAAAGTACAACCATGTGATATATAAAATTACAAGCAAATTTGATGGTTACTATAATTCATTATAGTAAGGGATTACCCTAAGCAAATTCCAAGGGAAACATCAACCTACAGTCTGAAACGATTGAAATAAAGATTCTCTTTGAGAATATATTTATAGAACTTACAGTAGCATCTTTTGAGTTAAGAAGAAATGAATAGTACTAACCCCATTCTTTGAAATTTTAGTTGTTTGGAAATATGATTCACCTGTATGTGTGAAATAAGTGATTAACCACAAAATTGAAACTTTATCAGCCAAAGAAACACACACATCTCATAAAGTTTAACTCTAAAGCATCAACTGAGCAATGTAATTCACAGAGCAACTTCATATTCTGCGATGAAGTGAATAATATTCTCATAGAATATTATTTATAATAAGTAATAGGATTACTCTCTAAAGAATAATCTTACATTATTAGTGGGGATCAACCCCTGAAAAGAACCAAACAAGTCAATCCTATCACCTTCTAAGGATTGTCCTCAGGATTTGGAGGAGCACCCCATACCAGACCCTCCAATAGGAGAAAAGAAAAGCTTAGAGAAACCCAGAGAGGTAAACATGGGTTTACAAAAATCCTTAAGAAGCTTAAGAATGAAATAGCCAGCTATCATGCTTTCCCAATGCTAAAAGACAAGCCATGAAGGCTCAACAAGTAGAAGTCCATAACAATGAAAATATAATAAGATAAGAAGAATTCATAACATGTAAATAGCAAAAAATAGTTTACTAGTGATGTCATATTACAAGAAAACTCTCTATTCAGATCATCTAATACGTATAATGATCAAATCTAAAACAGACACCACTTAAAGATAAATGTACCTGCCATGAATCCAGAAAAGAAAAAGTTCACCCATGCAAATGTAAGGGTTTGCAGATAAAAAATAGTTAATTAAAGAAAAAAAAGAAGCAAAAATGACTCCTAGAAAAAAAGAGCTGATAAATGTCAAATGGGCATTAGTGCAGTACCCGTGGTATGATCATTGAAAGGTTCTTCTTCATCATATCCATAGCCTTGTTTGGGTCTGAAAACATTTGTGCATTCTGAGCTTGTCCTTTTGGAACATGCAGCAAGTCATTCTCCTGCAGCACTAAAAATTTTCACGATCAATAGAAGGTTGATTGGTTAGTATCACTTCTACTTTTTACACTGATTTGTTTTTTTCTACAATGGATGTCTTGTAATTTTTATATTCATTGCTAATGCACAGCCAAAAAACAAATTAAGCTTTTGCAAAATTCTAGTAAGGCAGACAACGCTTCTGTAAAATGTCTCCCAATTAAGTACAAAAATAGTGAGCTCGTGAAAATTCCTACGAAAAGAGATAGCACTACTTCCATTTTCCATTTAATTTGCATCGATTAAACATTTTAAGTTTAAACCATAATTTCTTTTACATCAAGATACTCCTATAGTTGATTTGCATATGAAACATAGAACGGCTTGACTCTATAAAACAGAAACCAAAACCGTCACAAATTCACAACAACAAAATAATTATCCTAAACCAAAGTTTTTTATTTTTTAACCTTCAACAGGGAGAAATTACGCACAGAAATAACCACATATCCAACTCTCAAGAGAGATATATATATACACATATATAATATCCTCTTTTAATTTTTCTTCTCATCAAGAGGCATACCTCATTGGTGAAATAAACCCTCTGAGCCCGGAACGACTTAACGGGGATGAACCCAGCCGCGGCCCTCAAATTCCTCGCTCTGAGAACCACCTGCCTGGAAAACCAACCAAGGGAGTCCAAATCAACGACCAAAGAAAATCACTTTGAGAGGATATCGATGATAAAAATCAATTGGACTAGGGAGGAAGAGGTAGGGACAAAAAAGATAAGAGACGAAATGAATCCTTCCTTGACGACCTTGCGATCAGGAGCCTGGTAAGATCGCATAAGCTAGGAGATGAAGTAGCGGAGGATCCCTTGGGCCGATGATGCTATGAGAGATGCCATTGGTGAGAAGGATCTACGCCAAGAAATCGATCTACCTGAGGGGAAAGGAAGAACATCACATTACATCTAATATTCTGCGATGGGTAAGAAGAACAACATGAAGGAAGAGGAGAAATAGGTTATACAGTGAGGGAAGTGGGAGGGGAAAGGAAGAGCTGGAAATGAAAAAATAAGGGGGAAGAGCCGCGGCCGCTGAGAAAAGAATCGCGGGCTGAGGGAAGAGGAGCGCGAAAATATTTGGTCGACTAGGGAAAAAAAGAGAGGAGTATTTTTGTCGGATAAAAAGTGGAGGGAAAGAAGAAAATTTGGGATTTCGTTGATAATACCAACAAAATTAATCCGTCGGTAGTAAATTCGTTGGTGATAGTCTATTTTCTTGTAGTGTCAACTTATAATTTGCCTAAGTAACCAAAGAAACGATTAAAACTGGATTTAGGCAAAAAAATTAGTAAACATACTATTCACCCCCCCACCTCCTCTAGTGTGGCCATTTCACCAACAGTGTTTAGCGACTATTCAAGGGTAATCAACTTTATGAGACAACTTTTTATCATATGTTGCATTTTTATTTATAAAGATTATGATGAACCCCAAGAATTCGGGCAAATGATGAGATCGTGCCAGTGGGACTTAGAATCCAGATGCCCCTGTTCTAAATATTCCTAGTCATAGGATCACCGATTAGGGGATTGGTGATTCCAGATAAACTAGTGCACTTGGTATATGCCCTATACGATAAGGGATAGTTGATCTCACAATTACCTATGAGCCGTCATTAATATACAAGTGCAGGTGCTCATTACGAATGAGTTCACTGAACAGACCTACACGAAGAACACATAATGAAATCCTTACATGAGTGTCAATAGGATGTTCCTCAGGTGATAGTAGGTGCAAGCAGTCCTTGGACTTGAGGTTGTCATGGTTACCTTGTGAGTGACAATCCATTGCTTTGGTTCTATCCTTACGTGACCCTCAGCGTCATGTGTCGGGTATTACTGGGCATGGGGAAGCATTCATGGAGGTAGGTGAGCAACCAACATGGAATCAGTTACTCCTAGTAAGAGGAGATAATGTCCTATGTGTCCCTGCAAGTGTCGACTCGGGAATCTCTGGCCAAAGTAGACATGAAAGTCAAGAAGATGTTTCTGACATTTCATTATTTAGACGACATCTTGGCGAGTGGAATACATATGAATCGGTATTAGGGTTTGACGCTTCTTTCGTACCCTAAACGACACCGGGACATTGTAATCGAGAGATTTAGTTGCACGATAACTAATCACCGAAGGACGTTCGATCCCTGTAGATTGAACCTCACACTATACGGGTAGTCATGACACGTTGCTAGACGTCAATCTTGACTTGCGAGTGGAGTCCGTCACGACCACACCAAAAGGGTTTAGTGGAGGCTCTATCGAATCCGACTCTCCGTTATGCACATCTCACTGCTGGCTTAGTGTGGGGCCCAATGGGTCACACACAACAGGCTAACCTCGTAATGGACCTTATGAGATAAAGTCCGAATGTGGCCCTATATGTCTTCTAGCATGGACATGCTACAACTCGATCACATATCTCATTTACGGACACGATAGGAAAATTATTTCCTATAGGAACGAATGTGCAAGGAAGGAGTTTCTCGGTAACCCTAATTTGTAGGGCATCCCTAAATTGTAGGGATTGACACATGATAATATTTAATTATGAATTAAATATTTAATTAACTACTTGACCGGTAATATATTTAATTATGAATTAAATATAATTTGATTTTGAATCAAATATACATTGTGGAAAATTTAGTTTTCAACCATGAGCCTAATCAATTAATTGGAAATTAATTTATTTGGATAAATTCTAATTAATAAGAATATGATTTATGGAGATAAATCATAAAATTAATAGATATATGATTTATAAGGTCAAATCATAATTCTATTAATAAATAAAAAATTGAATTATCTTGATAAACCACTTTCCTACCTTTTAGGGAATTGGTTTGTTTAGATAATTATCATTCTTATTTGTAGGCTCTTAATTTATGGAGATAAATTAAAGTTTATATTTTATTGAATTTAGTTAATTTCGAATTAATTATGAAGCCATTAAAATATGAATTATATTTGGAGGACGTGCACGTGTGCGTCTCAAGATGGGGATAGGATCAGCCATACCATCCGCAATTTTAAGTATACCTTCTCCCACATCTCCGATGTTGATTGAATTCCTTAACATTGCTAAAGTAGATCGTTGTTTTTGGGATGGTTTCAAATTTTCAAATTGTTATTTCCGCTGAGTTTTCTTATTCCCATCCCAACAAATCTATCTCTACTATATATATAATCTAATTATATGCTTATTCGACAGCTATGGTGGGTCGAGATTATCGCCGGACGAGAGTTTCAGAGTCTCCGATCGGTGAGACTCCGGATTCTACCGCACTTGTTCATGCTGCCGAGGCTAACTCATGCAGACACAGATGGCCACGAGGGTCGAACAAGATTTAGCCTCCGCCAGCTGCGGAACAACGTAGACTTATTAGTGTGATCGAGGAGCGATAATGTATTATGAATTATGAATTATATATAATTCATTATATCATAATATAATATTGTACTTTGTTTTTGTTGTGCAAGTTCGAGCAGGAGGATATCCCTAGGACTATATCGGGGATGATCCAACACTACATGCTCGGGGCATGACCCACGTGGTCTCACGTGCCCTGTGAGCTGTTGGACATGCTCTAGCGCGAGTTTGAGATATGTATTTAAAATTTTTATATACATGATGATTAATATTTGTACTAACATTATTAATTATTTTGCAGGAGCGATGGCAGGAGGTATCCCAGATCGGTGGCAGGAGGTATCCTGGACTGCGGCTAGAAATCGCATGTCCAGGGGAGGAGCGCGTCACATTGGCGTGTATATATCATTTGTAGTGCACATGAGTCGTATGGTAAGTATTTTACCTTAATTTCAATTATATATTGTATTTGTTACTTTTGTGTACTAATTAATGTATTTGTTTTGTAAATGTAGACGCAGGTGATGGCTGACGGTAGTGTACAATGACCCACCCCAGTGGAGGTGTTCGAGCGGACACACCGTCGAGAACATGGTGAGGGAGAGTACATTGACACCCGCGCTGCAGTAATCATGATAAGTATATTTGTTTCAATTAAGCAATATTTTATTTATAATTTAAGTTTATAATTAGGAAAATTATGAAACAAAAATACAAACTCGTGTAGGAGACCTACACCCAGACGGTGATGTAATGCGGGGGCACCCCCGAGGACTTTGACACGCGAGCGTGGGTCGATGCCGCTGGTGGTTGGGACCACAGCCGCGTATATGGCTTTGCAGACAATGACCAAGCGCGAGCCGTGCTTGGGCCACTTGGGGCACCGACCCCTCCAGTCGTCGGTGGGCTGCCCTCCACCTCCCGGTGTCAGGATTAGAGTCAGATAGCTGCATTGGAGGAGACGGTCGCACATCAGACTCAAATGTTAGCGGATGTGCATACCATGTTGAGACAGTTGACAAGTCAGTCTGACGGTAGCATCCCAGCGACAGATCCATCGTCCTCAACCCAGTCCACGCCACGCTAGCTCAACTTCAGCAATGCTTATCACCATTAGACAAATGGTGAAACCGAGGTGATAAATAGAACCTTGGGATGCATGCTAAGGACTCTAGCTATGGACAAACCCAAGCAGTGGGACACTACTAGAATATTAGCTATCAGTCACGAGGCTCACCGACAGCCGCCTGGGCCATCAGAACTATTCATGGCTTTCCGACCAATGCCGTCGTATATGGCCACCCAATGTCGTCGCTCATAGGTGATGACGCACACGGGGCGTGAAATGAAATAACCTAGTAGCGACGGCTTAGCAGGGGCCAAAGAGTCATAAGTGATATAAGTAAGCAATTAGCGACGGCCAGAAGCAACCGTCGCTTATTAATTGATGGCGCGAACGTGGAGCGAAAATAAAAGACACATCACCAACGGCTGAGAGAGGGCTACGCGACCGTCGCTGATATTATTATTAGTTGTCCATGGTTTACCAACGGCAGAGAGGCCGTTGGTGAAAAACCTTTTTATTTGCGTTCGCGCCTGACCCTTTCTCTTTCCCCCGCTATATTCTCTCTCCGCCGCTGCCAACCGAGATTTTGCCGCCACCGATCATCCTCTACGCAACCCTTCTCTCGGTCAATACATCGCGCCACCGCCCCCTCTCCCCCTCTCCCTCGCCCGCGATGCCACCTGTTCCTTCTCCCCTCTCCGCCGCCACCAAGGTGAGTTCCTCCCCTCTCCGGGCCGGCGCCGGCCAATTTTGTTTTATTTTTTTAAAAACAAATTAGATTAATTAGTTGTTAATTAGATTAATTAGGTTTGTTAATTACTGTTAATTAGGGTTAATGCTAGATTTAATTAGTTTTGTTAATTAATTAGGGTTATTTGTTAATTAGATTTAGTTAGGGTAGAATAAATGTTAGGGTTAATTTTAGTTGGGTGTAACTACAATTTTAAAACCGTCCACTTTGGACGTGCTCACGTCAAAATCGTCCACTTTGGACTCACACTGGAATCGTCTATAATGGATAGACTCGCGCGCGCCGAAATTGTCTACTTTGGACTCGCGGCCAAATCATCCACGGTGGACTCGCGCCGGAATTGTCCACAAAGGATGGACTCGCACGAAATCGTTCACTTTAGACTCACGCGGAATCGTCTATTGTGGACTCGCACCGGTATGCACAAATTTAGAAAAGAATCAAGACAAGTTGATACGTTTCACGTACGCATCGACGAGTCAAGTTTTAATTTTGCAAAACCTTAGATCCGTTCGGGGGTTGTATGTTCATGTAAACGAAGTAAACGGTCTTTTATACGACGTACAACCATTGAATTGTCCCCAATTGGATAATTTGGGAATATAGTTATTTATATTGCACTTAGTTTATTTCTTTTAGTCATTATTCATTTTTAAATTTTGGCTTGTATCTCCCTTGTTCTTCGATACTCGCCCAGATGATATGCGTATTCGGAGAACTGTAGGGAGATGCTACTAAATTTTAGAATGAAGTTAATGACTAAAAGAAATTCTAAGTGCAATATAAATAACATGAATCCCGAATGGAATAGGACCATCCCACCTAAAGACATTACCTAAAGATATTGCCAACTTTTTGACAGAACATGTCGGACGATCGAAGTTGGATGTACCGACGAATTCATCGTGGAGCTATAACTGATGAATTTCGAGTAGGCGTAACTTACTTCTTAAATTTCGCCTACTCGAATAAAAAATTCCTTAGTGGTGATAAAATCCGATGTTCGTGCCGAAAATATTCAAATAGAAGATTTTTGGATCGGGAAACTATCACAATGCATCTGTATACAAAAGGATTCACACCAAGATATTTTCGATGGAATTGTCACGGGGAGTCACTTAAAATTGGGACGACGAGCAATCCTGTTAGTCACTAAAGAACAACCTATGATACATATTGAATTGCCGAATAAGGAGGCTGCAGAATTTTACGAGATGTTGAAAGCTGCCGATGAACCTTTGTATGAGAATTGTCCAAATTATACAATATTTTCGGTAGTGACGCAACTCCTGAACATCAAGTCCGATTGTAATATCAGCGGGGTTGTGTTTGATCGGATTGCAGACTTTATCAATGGTATGCTACCTCCAAATAACAAGTTTGAGCCAACCTTTTATAAGACAAAAAAGTTGATGAGAAAATTAGGGCTTGGGTACGAAAAGATACACGCGTGCCCAAATAACTGTATTTTATATTATAAAGAAAATGCACAGTTGGAGCAATGCCCGGTATGTGAACATCATCGTTACAAGGAGAAGAAAACGGTCCGATAAAAAGATATCCCCTTTAAGGTGCTTCGGTATTCTCCACTGACATCGAGGCTTCAAAGGCTATTCATGTCAGAAAAGATTGCCCCCTATACGAGTTGGTATGCAAGAAGTCGTGATGAAACAGTAATGACATTCATCCGATAGTGAAGCATGGAAATATTTGGATAGATGTTATCCTTCATTTGCTAGGGATACTAGAAATATTAGGTTGGGATTGTGCACGGATGGTTTTAATCCGTTTGGTAATTCGACAACTTCATATTCAATATGGACAGTGCTGTTAATAGTTAATAATTTGCCGCCCTCAATGTGTATGAAAGATGAATTTATCTATCTTTCGATGATTATTCTGGGTCCTAGGGGTCCTCGCAAAGAAATTGACGTGTTTCTCCGACCCCTAATTGATGAACTGAAAATATTGTGGGTTAAGGGAGCTGTCACTTATGATTGTCACCGGAAGCAAAACTTCACTTTACGAGCTGTTATATTGTGAACAATCAATGATTTCCCGGCCTACGATATGTTGTCTGGTTGGAGCACGCATGGACGACTCTCTTGCCCGTATTGCATGGAACACTCAAAATCCTTCAATCTTGAGAATAGTCGAAAAATTTCCTTCTTTGATTGTCATTGCCGGTTCCTACTGTCTAACCATCAGTATCGAAGGATTCGTGACAAATTTAACAAGGGTAGAATCGAAAGAGATGAGCCACCACTGATGTTGTCTGGTGAACAGATGTTAGCACGTGTTCAATTGCTTCCAGAGATTACTTTTGGTCGGAATATAAGAATTTCAGGCTTTGGTCAAACACATAACTGGGTGAAAAAAAGTATCTTTTGGGAATTATCGTATTAGAGTTCATTACTGATTCGACATAATTTGGACGTCATGCACATTGAAAATAATGTGTTCAGTAATATTTTTAACACTATGATGGATATTTTCGGCAAAACTAAAGATAATGGGAAGGCCCGACATGATGTGAAAATACTTTGTAAGAGGCCTGAGTTAGAGTTGCAGGAGGTCAACGAACGACTTTATAAGCCAAGGGCGTCGTATGTGTTAAATAAAAAACAGATGGAAGATGTGTATCAATGTATCAAAGAACTTAGATTACCCGATGGATATGCCTCAAGCTAGCTTATCTCGATGTGTAAACGTCGATGAATGCAAAATATCGAGGATGAAGAGTCACGATTGTCATGTATTCATGTAGAGATTGCTTTCGGTCGCGTTTCGAGATCATCTACATAATAAGATTTGGGGTACGTTGACAGAATTAAGTATGTTTTTCAAAAATATTTGTGCAAATGTACTTCGAGTCGAAGATATGTCAGCATTTGAAAATAATATTGTTGAAATCATATGCAAGCTGGAGCAATTTTTCCCTCTTGCATTTTTTGACTCGATGGAGCAGCTACCGATACACTTGGCATACGAGGCACGAGTTGGTGGCCCCGTTCAATACCGATGGATGTACTTATTTGAAAGATATATGAATTGTCTGGAAAAAAAGAGTAAAGAACACCGTGACAGTTGAAGGTTCCATATCAGAAACATATATAATTCAAGAAATTTCAACATTCTACTCATTTTATTTTGAATCAACCATCAAGACAAGACTTAATCATCTTCTACGGAATGACGACGGGGGAGCTCGACCATCAGATGGTTGTTTAAATATCTTTTGCTACCCCGATCGTGCTTTGGGTTCTCGTCCGTCTGGATTCATAAACGACGAATAGTACCATTTGGCCTACTTGTACGTTTTACTAAACTGTCCGGAGATTGAAAAGTTCATTGGAATATTTGGCATTGAGATGGTGATAAAATACTCAATTTACAGCGATGAGAAATTAGAAAGATTACGGAATCGTGAGTTCCCTAATTGGTTTCAAGCTTACAGCATAGAACACAAAGGTGAAATAGATAACCAAATCTTTGAGTTTGCTAGCGGACCGACACGACTTGTACAGTGTTATAATGGTTATTTTGTTAATGGATATAAATTTCACACACTTGAATATTCATTTACAAAAAAGACTATGAATGTCGGGGTCTTCGTCGAAGGGACAACTTATGCTGAATGTGATGTTGACTTTTACGGACTATTGGAAGAAGTTATAGAATTGTAATTTTTCGGATGTAAATCAGTTGCCCTTTTTAAATGACATTGGTTCGATACAAGCGATAGGGGCATGAGAGTTCATCCAAAGTATAAATAGTTTGTCGAGGTCAATCACAAATCAAAATTGGCTTCAAACTCGAAGCATGAGAGTTCATCCAAAGTATAAATAGTTGGAGAGAATGAGATAGCAGATGACTTCTATCAAGAAGATGGTCCTTCTGAAGTGGAACGAGTTAGTCTAATACTCGAGGATGATGACATAGAGTTAGTTCAATTGGAAATAGAATACGTTGATGGCGACGATAATGAAGTTGAGGAAGGACAGAATGATGATGAGGGAGAAGAAGAAGAATTTCAAGATTCCAATACAGAAGAACAAGAAGAAGAGTATTACACCCCAACTGAGGGTAGTGTGACCGGTCAGGGCCTACATCCTACCCTGTAGCCTACTGCCTACACTGACATATAAGAAACCAAAACATATCGATGAAAAGGAAACCTCAACACAAGCTTTATTTAAAGTTTTTCAAAGTTCACAATATATATTTTGAAACCAAAGAGAACCATCATCGGAACAAACTGAACATCTCAAATATCAAAGTTTTACAAACTTTTCCAAAACACAACTATTAGTGCAGAAAAGGAAATAACTACTAAGACACTGGACTATGACCCAAGGACGCTGCTACGAGGTATGGCACCACCACCCGCCCTCCAGCTGCACCATGCCGACAGGTTACAATCACTGCTCATGCTTTGCAAAAGAAAACAAGAAAATAAATTGTGAGTCCACTTGGGACTCGGTGAGCAGTTCTTGCAAACCTCCACATAATCCTCAGTTATTCATGCATAACATATAAGGCAACATAATATATATTCAGAGAGGTAAGTTACTTTCTAGTGTGACTACTGACCCTATGGGTCATTCCGTATAAACCATATATGTGAAAACTTGCCATCTCGGCCTGTCAAGCCTCCGGCATCCGACCCTTGGGCCTACTTATGGTATAAGAATCCCGGCTACAATCGGCCCTACCATATAAGGTAGAATCACACTGGCCGACCGGACACATCATATCAAGATGTAAACAAGAAATCCTGGGCCATCGACTAGGATGGTCCACTAGTCTCCAGACACCGTCTGATGTAGGGATAGCTAGTCTCACCCAACTGGGGTCTGACGCCTAGTGGGCCCGCTGGTGCATCTCAAGACCCAAACACTGTCCGAGCTAAGCATTGGTCATTTTCGACCTCCACGCTTCTCGGCGGACCATCTCAAGCACATCACACAATCAAATACCCTAAGGTTTCCTTATATACACTTTGGGCCCTTGCCCGTATTCGGCCCTAATTCGGGCTATAGGGTCAACAAATTAATGTTGTCCTTCCAAAATTGTGCACACCTAATAGTTCTAGGTTTCCAAAAATGCTTACTAGAAGTCCTAGAAGTTGTGTCATCTCCTAGCTAAGTTTCCATATATGCTAAGCATCTCGCAACGTCCTACATGTTATCTAACGTTATATACTACCTTGGGTGAGGAATTCTATGTACCGACCCTGGAATTCCACCCATGAACATTTTAGGACAGCTTGTATGATTTAAAGAAAACCAAGAATAACTTACAACAACTACTATATATACCTACGAAATTCATCAATATTCATTTATACACTGCAATTAGAATTTATCTCAATAAGAAGCAACTTATATAGCATGGTAAGATAACCATAAATTCACAACGCATGAAATACTAAGCATGGTAAAAAATTTCATCATTTCAAAAATTAAAGAGGAATGAGCTAAGGATAGTCGCTATGCTATCATTCCTATAATTACATGAAACAATAAATTTACTTGCTATAGTTAGCGTTCTTCCTAAGTGTCATCATGTCTCTATTGTTTTAGCATTCTAACCATGGAAATTTCCATCTAAAGCTCTCCCTCTCCCTTCCAAAGGCTTGGCCAAGCCTTGGGCAAGGTGAAATTTCCATCTATTGTTTTAGCATTCTAACCGTGGAAATTTCCTTGCTTCTTCTCCCCCTCTCCTATGCGCTGCCTTGTGCGACTCCAAGATGAGTCACACAGCAGTATAGATGAGGGATTTTAATCCCTCATCTAGCCTTCCATATTGGCCCTTGACTCTTACTCAAGACTCGACTAAACCCGAGCTCAACTTGGGTTCCGACTCTACCAGCAACACTAGTCGATTTAAACTCGATTAAGGTATAAATGCATAAAAGGAAAGAGTCGTTTGCCCAATTAAATTGCATACATCATTAGTCGAGTCATACCTTTTTACTCGAGGCGATCCCGAGACTCGACTCGACTACCCTTCGCCTTCCACCACCATCCCCCCACCTCCGGCTACCATCCCCCACCTGATCCGTCCATCGTTCCCCCACCTGATCTGGCCTCCATCCCCTCACCTCCGGCTACCATCACTTTGCCACCCTCCACAGATCTAGGACCATCGTCTTCCAGACGTAGGCCACGAGGGCCTAACAGAATTCTCCCTCCGTCACCCGAGGGAGAACCGCGCAGAGCAGTTAGTGTACGCGGAATATAGTAAGTATATGCATTAATTATTTCTTATATTTTTTTTATAATTCAAAATATCATAATATGAATTTTTATTTGGTGCAGATTTGAGCAGGAGGACGTCCCCCGCATGATAGCAGGGACGATCCGAAAGTTTATGCACGTAGTGTCGCCTACATGGTCTCACGTGCCCCGTGAGCATATGGATTTATTGTGGCGAGAGTTCTGTAGTAATAATTTTTTTTTGCAGACTTATTATACATGGCCGGAGGACCATACCAATTTTGTTGAGGCTGCATGGGAGCGTGTTGCCCGCGCTCGCTATAACGAGCTGCTTCAGCAGGCCCGTCAGACCGTGATGAGACGACTGGGGGCCACACAGATAGGGCAGACTCGGGGACACGCCCTCGAGTGGATTCCTGGCCCTGTGTGGGACCAGCTCGTTGAGCGGTGGGTCATGCTTGAGTGGCAGGACATCTTCCGAACTGCGTCGAGAAATCGCATGTACGGGGGGGATGGCACGGGGGCGCACCACACTGGTGGCTCCGTGTCTTTTGCGGTTCATGAGCGTCGTATGGTATGTATAATTTAATTATTTTTAATTAAATTATATATTGTGTATAATGATACTAATGTATTTGTTTTCTAATGTAAGACGCGTGTGGCGGAAGACGACACCGTCCCACGACCATCGATGATGGAGGTGTTTGAGCGCACTCATCGTCGTCGACATGGAGCGGGGGACCACGTTGATAGTAGAACCTCGATCATAATGGTAAGTATTTATGTCTATTTGATTTACATTTTTATTATTTATAGTTTATATATATTTAAAATATAAACACGTGTAGGAAACATACATGAGGACTGTGATCGAGCGTGGAGGCACACCGGAGGAGTTCGACGCAGGAGCTTGGGTGGAGGTCGCAGGTGGCTGAGAGCACGACTGTGTTTATGGCTTTGCAGATAGTGGTCATGCACGCGCCGTGCTCGGGCCACTTGGGGCCCAACCCCACCGGCTGCGAATGAGCGGCCCTCGACATCTCGGGCGCAAGACCAGAGCCGGATAGCAGCCTTGGAGTCAGAGCTAACCCAGCAGAGACAGGCAATGGAGGAGCAGAGGCTGGCGATGGAGGAGCAGAGACGGACGAATGAAGAGTTGAGACAGACGATGCAGAACATGCAGACACTCCTCACTCAGATTGAATCTCACTCTGGCCTTCTACCGATGATGTCGCAGTCGTCGTCCTCCTCGACCCAGTCGACGCTCCCGACCCAGTCGTTGTCGACTCTATCGCCTCCACCACAGCCGTGAGATTTTGGTTTATTGTATTTTGTTTATATTTTGATACTCTTTTGTATAGTAATAGTTGTTTATATACTTATGGTTGTATATATATGATATTTTGATAATTGTTTGCATCCGGTGTGAGGCTTAGATTGGTGATATTTATGTAAAACTAGTATGTTTGGTTTCAAATGCATGTGTATGATATTTTTTTGTTGTAATATGTTATTGAAAATAGATTATAATATATATATATCATTGTATACAGGAATATACAAAATTTTTATTTTTTTCAATTATATACCTTCAGCCACGGCTTATCCACGATCGACCACCACTAAGTCGTGGCTGAAAGCTTATCGTAAATGGTTGATGGCCTGGGCAGTACCAAATATCACAGTTGCTAATAGTATCACTGACGGCCCGAAGCCGTGACTGATGTGTTTGTATCAGTGACAACCGCCTACAGCCATCACTGATGTGTTTAAATCAGCGACAGTGCCCGTGGCTATCGCTGATGATTACTTGTGACGGCTGAGAGAGGCCGTCACAATTTATCTGAGACATGCACATGATCAGTGACGGCGTTTTGTCATGGCTAACGCCGTCCGTGATAATTGTCACCGACATTCATCCACGGCTTGAGCCGTCGGTGATGACGACAATTCTAGTAGTGGGATACAATACTCCCTCAAGCTGAGTTTGCATACAATAATATGACTAACAGGACTACAGCATTATCTCCTTTCGAAATAGTCTACACTCGAATTCCAAATTACATAGAGGACCTCGCTCACTACAACGACAATAGGCTCAAATAAAAAGGCTACTTCTTTTATTGATAGCTATGTTCAACAGCACAAGCAGATATAAGAAACAATTGAGGCTTGTAAAGAGGTTGCTGATAGACATCGAAGACTGAAAACATACGAGATTGGTGACCTTGTCACGGTGTTTCTAATAAGGAAAGAAAGGTTCCCTATAGGAACCTACCATAAGCTGCAACCTAAAAAGATTGGTTCTTTCCAAGTTCTGCAAGTCCTATGAGATAATGCCTACCTGATTGATCTTCCTGAAGACTTCAAGATATCACCTGTATTTAATGTGGTAGATTTATTCCCATATATACATCCAGACGGCGCCAAGATTGAGCAAGTAGAACTCGTGGACGAGTCCTTTGATATCAGGGAAGAGTTGATGCAGGATCATCTTCCCGAGCTCATCGAATAAGAAGCTCAGCCCAGCTGGTGGACTCGAGTAGCTTCCCAGTTCAGGTGATTCTCTGTGACTCGAAGATTTCAGCAAGGCAACGGTTTAAACCCGTCGCCTTAAGTGAAGTCGCAAGATGCGACACGTGGCCATCCCACGGCCAGCATTTAAACTAGCATCTTTTCCTGTTTCGTGTACTCAGCTGACAATATATAAGCCGAGCTGATTTCTTTTAAAATTCATTATCTTTTTTTCTCTGGATTTTGCAATCTGTAATCTGCTTCCCAGTTTTGGGCGATTAATGAATGGGATCTGAATCAGGAAGCTAACCTGAATCAGCCCTTTTTGATTCCTTAGTTGGAATCGATTGTGTTGCTACATCAAACGCGTGGCACCACAAATTTCACATGGTTCACAATTAGTTATTTCATTGTTTTCTGCGTATACATACGTCCGACCTCTCTGCAGAGATTAAAATATATTTTCTTAAGAAATTAATTAATTAATTAATTATCAACTATCGATCGATCACTTTTCTAATGGCAGCAGATAATCAGTAGTGTTGTTCGCAAGCTCCAAAACATGTTGGATAATGAGCGTTAAGCTCTCATTCGACGAGCCTCCTTCTTCCATTGCCCTCTTCGCCTTCTCCCCCAACTCTTTAGCTCTCTTCCTTCTCTCCTCCCCTTCTTCGCCTCCCTTCATCACCTTCCTCACCGCCGCTTCCACATGCTCCCTCGTGATCAAACCCTCGCACTCCTGCGTTATGTACACGGCGGGCATCCTCGGCTTGACCGCCACGCCGGTCCGCAGCACCTCCACCACAAACTTCTCATTGAGGAATTGATCCGAGAGGTGCGGCCACGTCACCATCGGCAGTCCAGCTGCCACCGCCTCCAGCGTCGAGTTCCACCCGCTGTGCGTCATGAAGCCGCCCACGGAAGGGTGCGACAGTATCAACACCTGCGGCGCCCAACCCCTCACTATCAACCCCATCGCCCTCGTCCTCTCCTCGAACTCCTCGAGCCACGTCTGCACCGGTGGCGTCAGTTCCGCCTCCTTGATCACCCAGATGAACGCCTGGTTCGCCGCCTCCAACCCCAACCCGACCTCGAGCAGGTGCGAGAAGCTGTTCCTAGCAATAGTGCCGAAGCTCACATAAATCACGGAGTTTGGATTCCTTGCGTCGAGCCAACTTAAGATGTACTTGTCGTCCACGCTCGTCTTGTTCCCTCGCAAGAGCTTGTCACTGGCGTCCTTATTCGCGAGGCAAACTGGTCCAACGGCCCAAATCTTCTTGTCGAGCGCCTTAGAGTAGCTTTCGAGGTAGACCGCCTCCAGTTCTTTAAATGTGTTGATCACCAGCCCGTCCGCCGTCTCTTCGGCTTCCGCCACCTCGTCGAAAAGCTTCTTCCACCCCGGGAACTCG
The DNA here is from genome assembly GCA_034359265.1 of Canna indica. Classification (NCBI taxonomy): domain Eukaryota; kingdom Viridiplantae; phylum Streptophyta; class Magnoliopsida; order Zingiberales; family Cannaceae; genus Canna; species Canna indica. The sequence goes on from CP136891.1 coordinate 29,535,521, forward strand.
AAGAACCTCAAAGCTTGGGCTTTCACCACTTCCAGCTCGTGAGGGAAGTCGGGCACGATGATGGTCTCGAACGGGTCGGCCGGCTTAACTCTGCTCGCGTTGCGACTAGCCAGCAGGAAGAAGCAGGACGGCCCGTGGAACACGAAACGGGGGACGCCTAGCTCCCGCGCGACGTGCACTGTCCACGGCATGCATGAGTCGGAGACGAGGCAGCTCGGGTCCGGCTTAACCTCGCGGAGGTAGCGCAGCAGCGGCTCCCGCAGCATGCTCAGAGCGTCAAAGAAGTTGGTCAACTGGTCCAGCGACGAGATGAGGTCGGCGTTCTCGCAGCCTTCCGGCAGGCCCACTTCGGTGGAGGGGAAGCGGAACTCGGCGAAGCGGATGAGCAAGCCGGCAACGTTGGCGCGGTCGACGATGGCCTTGAACCGGGCTGTGTTGGCCGGGGTGGTGACGACGGTGACAAGCACCCCGCGGAGGGCGAGGAGTCGAGCCAGATCGATCATGGGGATCATGTGGCCTTGCGCGAAGAGCGGGACAAGGACGAAGTGAGGTTTCTTGATGCTGCCGCTCATGGCGATTCGATCGACAGTCATCTTGAGGAAGAGTTAGGAGTTCAGTTCTGGTGTTCAAAGTGAGAATGAAACGATGCAATGAACAGGAGGAAGAGTTGGGAGGTCAGTTCTGGTGTTCAAAATGAGAATGAAATGATGCAATGATGTATGAGAAACACGGCAAATATGTATAGTAAATTGAGTGGATGCAGCGCATGTGCAATTTTTGTGGTTGAGACTTGAGAGAGTTCTTGCATTTCGAGAAGATAAAATCTAGGCGAACATGTTTCGTTAACAACAAATGAGTTGTGAGCTCATCGATGACGAAGGCGATCAACAGCCATGACAATGTGTAAACTGTGGAGTGCTAAATTATGTCAAACTGTGGACAGCAGGTAGAGTAGGAGTGCAATTTCGGTAAAACATTGAATATGGATAAAAAATGAATGGATATGAACACTAAAGAAAAAAAATGAATATGTTCATATTCATTTTTTTTCCATATTCAATCGTTTAAAATTTATATCCATTCGTTCATAGATATTTAAACGATAAAGTTGCTCAAAGTTTTTTCCGCAAAATAGAGCCGACGGTTTGTTTGGTTTCGTCACATCAAGAATATCGATTAAACCTAAGCTAGAAAGGACGTGAACCGACGATGAAATTCTTCTAGAAGGATGTATTTAGTAATGCGTTTCGTACCCGGCCAGAATTAAAATTTTTGTGCAGATGAGACTATAAAAAAAACACGTGTGCTGCTTCAATACCCGAGATGTCATGTGTTTTAGCAAGCATCTCAGATCCGATTGCAATCGTCTTTGCTTATTAATTTTTGTGTTTTACAAAATAGATGGGCAATCTGTACATAGATAGTTAAATATGAATAATAAAAGAACGATGGTTAAATGATAAATTTTTTTATGCATATATATTTTTTTTCTATTTATTTATTTGTTCATATTTTTTTGAACAATCTGCTCATAAAAATAGCATTCTCTAAAATATCAAAATTATTTCGAATCTACCCAAAGTTTTGCTTAAAAGATAACTTCAATGAAGTGACAGCCAAGCAAGTTCTTTTGCTCGTCTCTCTCTCTTCTTCAAACTGGACAATTGTTCTTCTTCTTTTTCTCTCGTCTCCATCATCTTACCCTTATCATAAATCATTTTGATCCATTCTCATGAAAAATTTAAAGTAATAAGAACATCTTTTTTCCACGGGTCTACAACACATCAAAAAATAAGTATGGAAAGGCAAAAGGTATTGTGGTTTTATTTAAGATTCATTTATAAAATTATTATGTTTAGATACCATTTTTCTATCTCCTGTAGTTCAGTTTACTTTTTTTCCTCATGAATGGTACAAAAAATCAACTGAAAAGTAGATGGAAACTTCTGGTGTAATTGAATAGATGATTAAAACAGATGTTAAAGTGTATAATATATACACTAATGCTGAGTGAGCCCTTTTTTTTTTTTTTTTTTTGCTGCTTACTGTGTTCACCATCATTTATGGGTGAATTTCAATTTTTACGTGGATGGCGAAGCTCCCGTCCATCTCCCCCCCTCCTTCCTCTCCCCTTGCACCGCCACCCCTCTCCTCCCTCCTCCCTCCTCCCTTCTCCCTCTTCTCCCCCCTTCAATTGCCTTCCTCTCCTTCTCCATCGTCTATCATCGCCTCTCCCTCCTCTCACGTCGCCCCCCTACTCTCCCTTCTCCTACTATTCGACTTCCTATTTTTGTTTCCGATGGTTGGGTGACTGTCCAACGTTGCTCTCGGCCCTCTCGTGTCTCTTTCGATGTTGTCCCCAAATCTTCTTTGGAGCTTTGGATTGGTTTGGGGCATTCCTTCGCCACCGTCCTTCGTGCGGGCTGCCCTCCCCCTCCCCCCACTCGCCTCCTCTCTCCGCCCTCCCTTCGCCCTTCTCCTGTCTCGACTTCCCGCACTTCCGACATCATGTCTTCTCTCCAAGCCCAGGGTCAATGTTTTCGTTGCCTAAATTCGGGTCACTTGGCCCGCGTATGCACTGGCCGCACTCGTTGTTTTGCACGCAACAAGTCGGGCCACGTGCATGCAAGGGGTCCCTCATTTATCAGATCGTCCCGCCATTCTTCTTGTCTTCCACCTCACTCTCCTCTTGCCTCCCCTGGTGCTCCTGCCCCTCCTTGATCTCCATCATCTTCTTCTTCGTTTCCTCCCTTGTCTTCTAAGGCCATACCCATGCTGCCTCCCCGGGATGCTCGTCCCTCCCCTCGAACTCATGCAACCCTCTTGGGTTTCTGCCCCAGTTCGTCTTCTTCCTGCTACTCCAGCACCTCGCCGATTTCCAATTCGAAAGCGTATCGCCTATTGTCGATAGACACCTATCTCCCTAACGCTACTCCTATTGCTGACCAAGCCTCTTACCTCGCGGAGAGATGCATTGTGGTGACTGTCCATGGACAGATGCACCAGGACATCGACATAGCCACTTATCTCTCCCATCGGTTTGACTCTCATCGCCTGCCACCGAGTAATTGGCGCCAAAGGAGACTGCTTGACGGGCGTTTCCTCCTTACTACTCCCACCACTACAAAAAAAATTGAAATTAGTAACAAGTTGTTTTTGCCACAATAATGATATACAGTGGCAAAATGATGATTCAGTGGCAAAAAAGTGCTCGCCAGCCATTTGTCACGTTAGGTCCGCCGCTAAAAGTCATTTTTGGCTTTTGTGACAAGATTTAGCGGATTGCCACGAATTGCAATTTCTTTAGTGGCAAACGAAAAAGTCAAACTACCTCCACTCTATTGCGGCAAACAGAGCTTGCTCACGTCACATATCTTTTATGGCAACATTATTTACCACTTATTAATAAATATTTGTCATTATTCTACTCTTTTTGGAACCCTTTTTGTGTCAAAAATATATGAAATTTGCCGCTAATATCGTGTTATATTTTGTCATTATATATCAAATTTGCTATAAAATGTTTTGCCAACACATGTTTGATCGTTTGTTATTAAACGTTAAAATGAATATGCCACTAACACCATTTGAAATTTGGATTATTGCCACAATATATGATGACTTTACCACAACTTTGAGAATCAATCATGAATAAATTTTCTACAAACACACAAAATTTAACAATTAACCATTCATTAATATAATAATTCACCTGCTACTTACAAAACCCTTACAACTTAGCAAGTATACAACTAGCCACCTACAGAATAATACAAGGTATCTAATATCCATTAAAAAGAAGTTACATTAGGTACGTCAAAAAAAACGAGACAACACTGCGCGCCCCAATAAAAAGATGTTACAATAGGTTTTCTAGGTCCGCCTCATTTCTTCTTTTTCTCCTGCAAAAGAAGAAAAGTAAGAACACTAATTAAAACCATTACATCAAAGAATCAAACGGTGCAGTTCAAATGAATATAATTCTTAAATAAATCCATCCAACTGAATGTCACACCCCAACTCAGGGTACGCGTGACCGGCCATGGAATGAGTTAGTACCCCGAAGCCTACCCTATGCACTGACTAACAACTCACAAAAACATAAGCGGAACACATCATGTAATGACCAAAACAAACGATAACTTAAAAAAAAGTTCAAAACCAGTTTGATCACACCAAGATCTAAAACACCACAAGTTTCAAATAAACATCTGAAAGTTTTTCCAAATAAAACATTTCAAAGTTTTTACAGAATTACCCCAGTGCATACATCAGACTCTAACAAACACGACTATGACTAGTTATTGCCAGCTATGAGATCTGCACCCACGCCTGCTCTGCTGCGCGCCATGCCACCAAGCCGTACCTCACTAGTCGGACTCTGCAAAACAATAATAAAGGAAAACCGTGAGTTCACGAGGAACTCAGTGAGCGATTCTTTCGAACATCCACTTAAAACCTTGACAATCACATATATAAGGAAGTTATCAAATCACATTCCATAAATAATCAATGTGCCAGAACAGATGAATGGATGAACCGGCCTCTCGGGCCCATATCCATGATGCAAGCTCGGCCAATAATGGCCTAAAGTATATATGGAAGGTTCAGTTCTTCCTCTACTTAACTCGGCCGGTCGGCCTACTCAAACCAGCCCCTACGGGCTCCTCATTTAGAAACTTTTATACTTCAGATCTGTCAACTAGGATGACCACTAGTTTCAGTGATCCTCCGGGTTAGGGATAGCTAGTCCCAACCCACTCGGATCTACCGTTAACGTGGGCCACTGACGAAATCTCAAGACCCTCCGCCACTCGGGTCTAACACCTAGTGGGCCCGCTGGTGCAATCTCAATACCCTATAAACTGCTGAGTCGTGTGCTTGCCATCCGGCTAGTGACACTTCTCAATATACCATCAACCATAACCCAAAACTAGGTTGCGCAAGTATGTTGTGTTTTGCTTTTCGGCCATTGCCCATATCCGACCCCTTACCCTAGGGTCTCATTGTTTTTGTAAATGAAGCACCTAGTGAATGTATCTTGTATCTAAGTTAAATGATACCACTAGTCATCTAAACCATTCTCCGTAGAATGAGCGAACTCGCCGACTATGAAGGCACTCGGCCTACCGTTGTCACATCACTTACCAAATTAGTCATGGATAGCAACATCATGAAGAAACCGAATTAAAGAGTAATTAATGCAGTGATTAAACCAATATGGAACATAGACTAAGCATAACAACAATTAAACATGATATGAGCAATTAAATGAAATATTTCTTGACTACATATACCATATGAGTATTGGCAAGAACATTTCTAAAATGATAATGTAGATCTATCATCAATAATTCATAGCATGAATATGAATTAACATTGAAATGAAAGTATATGAACAACTACAAGAAATCATTCGTCCCCCCCCCCTCCCCCCCCCCTTTACCCTTGATCGGCCAAAGCTTGAGCAAGGTGACCCTTGCTCGGCCGAACCATTTAGGTGAGAAGGGGCTGGAAATTATGCATTCTAAAAAGTAGAATAGTAAACATAAAATTTAAATTTAATCTAACATTAAGCATGAAAGTGCGAGTTAAGGCGATATAACAAGGGATCCAACCATTCAAAATCAAACAGCCTAACTTTTCCCCCTTTACTACTGCTCGGCCAACTCGAGCAGGGTGATGACCATGCTCGGCTGAACCCCCTAGGGGTGGTGGACTTGGTTGTGGCATCCACTCGAGTATCAATCCAAAACCAAAAACAAAACTAATACAAGTCAAATATGCGAGTTGCGAGACGAGCGAGGAAATTGGGAAAAATTTCGGCATGACCTTTCCCCTTTTTCCTCGACTCGACCTGCCCTTAAAAATGAGAAATCAATACGTTTACAAAAACGAAATCATAGTATGAACAACAATTTAAAGATCTAATATGGAGAAACAACTCGATCGACAAAACTCGTGAAGAAAAACCCCGATTTCAAAACCTATGGGGCCGGCCACCCGCCTCCCCTCAAAATCTACTCTAACCACTCACCTTGATCGGATCACGAGAAGCCTTGAAGAAAATGAGATTTCGATCTCCTCGAGCGTCGTCGCGAACTCGGCGCCAACAAGATCTCCTCCTCCTTCTCTCCCTTTCTCCCTCTTGTCGGGCTGCATGTGGCTCTCTCTTTGAGCCGCACGGATGGCTTGGGTGAGGGGTTTTATTCCCCTCATCCAATGACTTATTTACCCCTCATGCGACTTAACTTCTACTCGATTCGAATCTGAGTCTGATTCGAACTCCGATCCTATCCACACTCATGAGTCGAACTCGACTTTAATAAGACATCATAAGTAAGAAAGGAAATAACCATTGAGATAATTTAAACTTCATATTTCCATGGATCGAGTTATACCTTCTACTCGAGGCGATTTCCGCAGCTCGACCCGGCTAACCCCCGATCCGGTGCGCTGCACCAAAATAGAATTTTATATTAGGAATTTTTCGGGTCTTACACTGAATATAATGAATATTGATATGAACAAGTAATTGACAGTAGCTGAATATAATGAATACGGATTTATATGAACAAGTAATTGATAGTAGCTGAACATAATGAATACGGATATGAACAAGTAATTGACAACTCATTGCAGTTAGATATATATCGACTATATCATCCTTATATATATATAAGCTATACAAACTAAGTTAGAAATGGTACTCATTAGTTTAATGGGAGAAGTGCAATTGAAAAACTATAAATTTTAAATTTTTTGGACTTCAGTCCTATAATTATCATTTCGATATTTTCAATCCTATATGTTTGCTCCGTAGCACATATTTGGTCCTATCTGTGATGGTCCGTTAACTCTGTCAATATGGATATAACGTCATTTATTTTTTCGTGGACGAAGAATTAACGGACCGTCACGGGTAGGACCAAACCTGTGCTACAAAGCAAGCGTATAGGACTAAAAATTCTGAAATAAAATTTATAGGACCAAATCTTTCAACATGTATGAACGACATTATATCCATGTGGACGGATAGTTAACATACCGTCATGGATATGACCAAATCTGTGCTACGAAGTAAATATATAGGACTGAAAATATCAAAATAAAACATATAAGAATGAGGTACAAAAAATTTAAAATAAAACATATAAGACCGAGGTACAAAAAAATTAAAACTTATAGGACTTCTGTTGCACTTCTCCCTTAGTTTAATCATCAATAATTAACATATAAGAAGAGAAAAAAGTTAGAACTACACTAGACAAAAACATCGTAGCCATTCTATCTTAAATTTTACTTCTCCCTTACTGATTCACCATAGTTCAAGATTTACCATAGTCAATTAACCGTAGTTCAGTTAATTACAATAGTCAATTAACCTTAGCACATTAATAAGAATCATCAAAAGAGCACTCAAATTACTAAAAGCTAATAATAGTTAACTCTTCGTGTGAAAACATAATAATATTTCTCGTTGTCTAACATTCCAAAGAAATGCAATAGCACATAATCATAAGAAATTATCATAAAGCAATGCTTCATTAATCGAGAAATTGAACAAGTTGGAGTAGAATATGTTTTGGAATGTTAAATGTGATCCAACAATGAATCCCCACCAGCAACTAAATATCTCAATTGTACACTGTCAAATGTTAGATAATATTCGCTAAGTATATTAGTCAATAAAGAATAGTATTCGCTAAGTATAATAGTCAATAAAGAATAGTTCAAAACTTGGAATATGACATTAACACTTGGAATATGGCATTAATAATATGTTAAGGCCAAACACTAGTAAACCAAAGTTGAACCAAACTAAGAGGTATAAAGTTTAATATATGAAAAAAGTAGCCCATGAGGTAAAAAAAAGGCGATATCTTTTCCATTATCTTTAACTAACATTTATTTGGAGAAATAAAGGAACACTTCATCCATATATCTCAGTTGTGCATCAGTATAATTTTAAAAAAAAATACAGCAAGAAGCTAGAATAAGTGCCTTGCTTCCAGTTTAGTTAGAATAAAGCTTGTTGGACAGCCTACTATCACTACTAAAAAATTTCTCATCTGCGATGGACAGTGCCGTCGCAAAACGGTCACTAAAGACCATCTACGACAGCAAAGGGTTGTCGCAAAAAAATTGGTCGCTGAAGCTTTGCGACCGCCACCCCAGCAGTCGCAAGTAAATAATTTCTGTGATCGTTCTACGACGGCATGCAACCATCGCCGAATGTGGTCGCATGACATCCGCGACACGCCGAGGCCGTCGCAACTTAATATGAGCGACGGCCCTGCGACCGCATTCGCGGTCGCAAACTTAACGTCTACGATGGTATTGCGATCGCCTCTGTCGTCACAGACTAGCTGGTCGCCAATTGCAATTGCTTTTGGCGACCAGGCCAATAAATCTTTTGCGACGGCATAGCGGTCACAATGCAGTCACATAAGTGATTTTATTAAAAAAATAATTTAATAATATTTGATTCAAATACCTATTTACAGTATTTAATTAAAATTGCCTATAATATATCAAATGAGACACCAAATTCTAATATAAACCATCATATTTATATCAAAATGTAATGTTTACATCGTATCAAAATATTTTTATATCAAAATAGAAAATAAAGTATACATCAATCATGAAGCGCATCATGTGGCGGCGAGGGATGCGGCGATGAGAGGGGCTGTGTCGGGAGGGCATCAGCTGGCGTCACGTCGAATGACGGGGGAGGCGGAGGGGCCAGAGCACCAAGCATGGAAGAAGCAATATGTGCCATGTACTCCCTCTTAGCGGCCACCTCAGTGATGAGGCGTGCATGAGAAGCCTCTAAGGCTGCGTGAGAAGGCTGTAACGCCTCTGAGGTTGCAAATCGATCCTGGTCCGCATTTGATGTTGATGGACTAGCGGTAGAAGAGGTGAAGGCAGATGACCCCGCACTATGTTGCTGCAACAACGTCCGTGCGTGAGCTGTTGTGCCAATGCCATATACACGGCCGTGGTCAACTTCTGTCACATGCATCCATGCGTTAGCATCAAGCTGATGCTGTGCAAGATCACCTACCCGCTGGGTCACCAACTCAGTATATGCGACCTTTAAAGATTGATTAATTAAATTAATTATATATAATTAAACTAATATAATTCTCACCTATATGTTTGTCATGTAGCACAAATTAGGTCCTATTCGCGACGGTCCATTAATTCTCCATTCATGAAAAAATAAACGACGTTATCTCCATGTTGACGGAGTTAATAGATCGTCGTGGATAGGACCAAATCTATATGACAGACCGGCATATAGACAAGTTGGTATGTTAACTCTGTAACATAGATTTGCTTCGTAACATAGATTTGGTCATATTCTTGACGGTCTCTTAACTCCGTCAATATGGACATAACGTCATTTATTTTTTCGTGGATGGAGAGTTAATGGGCCATCACAGATATAATTAAATTTGTGCTATGAGGCAAATATATTGGACCAAATTTATGCTACGGGGCAAATATATCGGACCAAATTTGTGCTATGGGACAAACATATAGGACTGAAAATTTTAAAATGAAACTTATAGGATCAAATATATCAATGTGTATGAACGACGTTAGTCCACATTGACGGAGAGTTAACGGACCGTAACGGATAAGATCAAATTTATACTACGAGCAAACTTATAAGACCAAAAATACCAAGATGAAATTTATAGGAGCAGAGTCCAAAAAATTAAAAATTTATATGACCAAATCTGCGTTTCTCCCATTTATATACATTAATCTTATCATTGCATAGCTTTTGAATAAAAAATTAATGGTCACGTATACAGGCCATTCAAATTCAGTCAAAATTAACACTAGAGAGAAATATTTAACTTCAATAAAATGGAGGATCTTCTTTTTGGTTGATTCAAAAACCTAAAAGTCAATAGCAAGTTTGTTGACCACGGGCAAAGACAGAAAACAAATAAAGAACAGAGTAAGGTCATGTCCTGAAAAACATTAACATAATTTGAAGTCATCTAAGAAAGTTCAATTTTTCAGTTCAATCACATACCGTTAACATAAAATTGAAAAAATAAATGAAGTTCAATTTTTCATAGTGAATTATGCACTATGAAAAGAATTATTCAATAAGAAAAACTCATTACATGCATTCATATACATTTTCTAGTCTTTCAAATTGTTGTGAATCCATTAAAATCATTTTCTTGTGTCAACATCAACTGTGTCTTCAGCTTCTTAATTTAGACACAAAGTTCTGCTCATTGAAAGGGGAAAAAAAAAACATAGGAGCTTATATATGTCGACATGCACCTTCAACAGCTAGTTTATGGAAATATTTATTAAAAGTTAACATAATATAGTATATCTTTTAAGGTTTTTCTTCTGTATCTTTAAGTCTTTTAATTGACTGTATTAGATCTTTTCAAGCAGTTGTATTCAGTATGTGATGATCATTTATAATATTCTTGCTATTATATTCCAGTAAGCTTCTTATTAGAGATGTGATGAATTGGAATACATCTGAACCAAATAAGCTTCTTATTAGAGATGGGATATTAGAAACTAATACATGTACTTTTGATTCTGATTCTCATTCTGTATAATTGCTACCTTTTTAAATAAATGTTAAACTTTGTGAAGAATTGATTTGATACGAAGCATGAAAGGTGTTAATCTCTCCTCACTAGCTAGAAAATAGAATAATTAACAAAGATTGTATCTCTTCATCTACACTACAACATTTCCAAATATTCATAATGATGAATAGTGGTGATGTGATCAAAAGTCTAATCAGAATTGAGTTCAGTTTTATTATTAGTCTTTGCTTGGACATAATTGGTAGTTGTAACTTGTTAGTGCATATAATTTACTCAGAATTGATTCTGTGCCTATTTTTTAATTATACGTAGATGATTAGCATTAATATGTTAAACAATATTAATTTACTTAAAAATTTGCATGATACAACAATTTAGAGTAGAAGAAACTAATTTGAACTTGAACTACGTACCTCGAACTCGATCCATAATAACTTTCGATAATGGTTCGACACCCTAGTCCATGAAGTCCACAGCTCATGAAAGAAATTCTTAAAAATAACGGTCATGGCGCGGGCGACATCATCATGCTGAAATCTACAACTCAAGTATAATAATATTATAAGTAACAATTAATTATTAACAATTATAATAAATAAATTTTGATACTTACTTTAGACCATTCAGCGATATCCGTCAACGCTGGTCGGATGATGAAGGTGCATCACCCCCCTCCCCCCCTGTCCCCGATTAGGCCCACGAGGCCTACGACGACCTCGAGCTGGTGGTGGTGGCGGCGGCATAGCATCTGCCACGGCTGGTGCAGGTGGTGGTGGTATAATATTTGCCACGGCTGGTGGTGGTGGTGGTGTTGTCGCGGGCGGCGACGGCGGCCGAGATAAACCTGTGCGATGAACCCTAGAACGGGCACGTGATATCTACAGATATAAATATTGATTAGTGATGTTAACCAATAATATAATATAAATTAATAGAAAAAAGATGTAATATATATATATATATATATTACACATTAATCATCGATATCATGTGAATAATAATCGATTAAGTCATTTTCTTCTTCACTTGTCTCTTTATCTTCACAACTATTCTCATCATTTTCATTCTCTGCGTCATCTGGTTCAACATCAACACATTCTTCAGACAAATCTTGTGCAACGACTAAATTTTCATCTTCAAGTGTTTGACCCACAACTTCAACTACAGGAGGATCATCCTCCTGATAAAAATCACCAAGTACAAACCTTGTAGTATCATTATCCTTGCCATTGTATCAATCCTCAATCGTGCCTTAGTCTTACACACTGCCCGCCATTCTGATCTATTTCTTCCTCTGCTTGGATATTTTGCGTAATATACTTGTTGTGCTTGTGATGCCAAAATAAAAGGCTCGTTCGACGCTAACTTTGATTTGAAATTAATGTCAACAAGGTTATACTTTGGGTGAATTTGACTCACCCGAGATGATGTGTCAAACCAGTGACATTTGAATATCACTATTTTTTTGCACCCAACATATTGAAGCTCAAGTACTTCCTCAAGCAGTGCGTAGAAATCACAATCACAATCAATCCAAGTAGAGCCTTTGACACAAACACCGGCATTCATTGTCTTCTTCGTGGATGAGTATTCCTTTGTATGAAATTTATATCCATTCACAAAGTATCTGTTATAGCATAAGACAAGTCGTGACGGTCCACATGCTAACTCGAGTAATTTGTTGTCTATTTTTTCAATATGTTCACACGACCAAGTTTTGAACCAATTTGGAAATTCTACGCTACGTTTATCTTGTAATTCTTCCTCGGATATATTCGGTGTCTGTGTACGAACTTCCGCGTCAAATTTTTGAATGAAATGATCAACCTCAGGGCAATTCATCAGAACATATAATTGTGCAAGATGGTACTCATCTTCAGTTAAATATCTCGGTGGACGTGAGCCCAAACTACGACCAGGAAAACAAAATATTGGTAGACAATCTACAACGTCCATATTTCCCCCATCATCATTTCGGGGAAGATGAGTCAACCTTGTGTGCACATTGGACTCGAAATAGAAAGAACAAAAAGTTGATATCTCCTGAATTATATAAGCTTTACTTATTGAACCTTCCACTGCAGCTGTATTTTTTAATTTTCTTTTTAACCTCTGCATATACCTCTCAAATAAATACATCCACCGATACTGAACCGGACCACCAACTCTTGCCTCGAATGCTAAGTGAACCGGTAGATGCTCCATCGAATCAAAAAGTCCATGTGGAAATATCTGCTCTAATTGCAAAGAATTTCTACAATGTTTTTCTCTAGCTTTTCCATATCTCCGATACGAAGGGCATTGGCGTAGTTATCTCTGAAAAAACAAACTAAGCTCGGTTAACGGACCCCAAATTTTGTTTGGTAAAATGTCGCGGAATGCAATAGGGAGTAGTCTCTACATGAACACATGACAGTCATGACTTTTCATTCCTGATATTTTACATTCGTCTACATTGACGCATCGAGCTAAATTAGATGCATAGCCATCTGGTAATTTGAGATCTTTCATCCACTGGCAAACATCTTTCTGTTGTTGCTTACTGAGAACATAAAAGGCTTTCGGTTTCACTTGTTTGTCGTTCACCTCCTGCAGATTTAAATCTGGACGTTTGCAATAAACTTTTAAGTCCATTCTTGCCTTCACATTATCTTTTATTTTTCATGCAAAATCCATCACATTATTAAAAATGTTCTCGAACACATGCTTCTCAATGTGCATCACATCCAAATTGTGCCGAACTAGTAATGAGCTCCAGTGAGGCAGTTTCGAGAATATATTTTTTTTGACCCAATTGTGTCTTTCTCCGAAACCACTAATTCTGTCAACCTCTCCGAATGTGATATCCGGTAACACAGAAACCCGAGCTAACATTTGATTACCAGACAAACACGGAGGTGGTTCATCTTTTTCCACTCTGCCCCTGATGAATTTATCTCTATTTCTCAGGTATAGATGATCAAGTGGTAAAAATTGACGATGACAGTCAAAGTATGAAATATTTCGTCCATGCCGAAGACTGAATGCTTTTGTTCGTTCCATACAATATGGAGAACCAAGCCTCCCATGTGTGCTCCAACCAGACAACATAGCATATGCCGGGAAGTCACTAATTGTCCACAACAATGCGGTCCTCAAGTTGAAATTCCTTTTTTGATGAATATCATAAGTGATGACTCCATCGTCCCACAAGTTCTTTAAATCGTCAATTAACGGTCAAAGGAACACATCCAATTCTTTTCTTGGTCGCCTTGGTCCTGGGATTACCATACTAAAAAATATGAAATAATCTTTCATGCACATCGACGGCGGCAAATTGTAGACAGTGAGGAGCACCGGCCAAACAGAATAAGAAGTGGATGATTGACCGAATGAGTTAAACCCATTAGTACATAACCCTAGTATGACATTTCTAGGATCACTTGCAAACGATGGATAACATCGATCAAGATGTTTCCATGCTTCACTGTCAGATGGGTGAGTCATAACATTTGGGTCACGACTCTTAGCATGCCATATCATATGTTCTGACATGCATGAATTTTCTGATACCCTAGACCAAGTCTCTTCATCATCTTTTTCGTCTTATAGAAACTGTCATCTAGTTTGTTATCTTTAGGCAACGCTTTGTGAAAAAGCTCGAAACACCGATTATATGCTATCTCAGTTACGTTGCAGTCAGACTTAATGTTTAACATTTGAGTCATTATTGACAACTTTGAATATTCATCACAGCCTTCATACAATGGTTCATTTGCAGCTTTTAGTAAATCATAAAACTGTACTGCCTCTGGATTTGGTAACTCTATTTGAATTTTCGATTGTACTTGTGGCTCACACTCTATATCCATTGTCGCTTCAGTATTTGATGACTGACCTCCTAATTCTACGTGAGGTGTTGGCAACCTTTGGAATTCACGACTGCCCAGAGCATCCAAGACCATATTTCGATACGGCTGCTCAACAAATATTGTATGAGTTGCGGATGAAGATCCAATATTAGACGACTGGCCTCCTAATTCATACAATGACATGCCTATGAATGACTCCCCATGTGAAATCCATCGATAGTAACAATTCATGGAACCATTTCTGTATAGGTGCGTAATGTCACTGCCTGTCGGTCTAGGAAATACAAGTTGATACACTGACGACATGGACATCTGATTTTGTCAACACTAACAAATTGCGGATTTGAATATGCGAAGTTCAAAAATTCCTGAACACCCCTCTTGAATTCTTCAAGTAAACCTCCACGGTACATCCAACTACGATCTTTCGTCATAATTCTGTATGTGATATATCACAACAATCACTCCTTTAGAAATCTAATTGCATTTAAATATTTCTTTTTAAAATATTTCTTTTTCAAAAATCACTTCATAGGTGGGGTGGTCCTATTCCATTCGGGAATCAAACTATTCTACTTGCATTTAAATATTTCTTTTTAACATTCAATTTCAGTTGAAATTCAGACAACATTTCCCTACAGTTCTCCAAATATGCATATCATCTGGGCGCATACTTGGAGAACAAGGGATATTTGCTAGAATTTCTAACTGAAATGAATGTTAAAAATAATATTTAACTCCAAGTAGAATAATTTTGATCCCAAACTATCCGATCAAGGACAATTCAAAAATCATAAAAAATCTATAAGTTTTATACTTCTTATAGACAGCGATACGATCTCCGAACGGATCTAAGGTATTGTAAAAATAATTATGATCCAACGGTCGATAAGTTCGTGTCGCTTTATCAACTCGCGAATCATAATATTATTTTTAGTTTACATAATTGGATATCATAGTATTGAATTGGTATCACTACTCATAGTGAACAATTGAATAGCTCATTCAAGCAAAATAACTCATTCAGCTGAATTGAATTGAAAATGTTAAAGCACTCAATATATTCTGCTGAAAACAAACTAAACATATATAACAATCACATATCATTTTTATTGAATTGCTCATTCAATATAATTGAACTAAACATTCAATATTAAAACATGAACATAAACTAGACATGTAGTACTGAAACATTGGACACTGCTCATTCAATATATAACATAAACTAAACATTCAATACTAAAACAAAACACTGCAGCCATATAACTATATTAATGAATATACATTGTTCACAGTTCATGACTTCATTCCATCAAAATTGCATATAAATTGAACATAAACTAAACATAAACTTCAATCCTACAAGAGTAATACTTCTAAATTTGCTAGAAGTTGATGTTAACCTCAAGTAAAACAACTCCAAAATTTTGCATGTTATAAAGCAAATTGGTCATTGGATTAGATTGAACAACTTGGTCTAGCTTTAGCTATTCTTAGGTGCTAGAGCTTTTAAGATGTATGTTCCTGATGATCTGTCAATAAAAAGGTATCTAGAAAAGATATACCACCGAGTTGGGGATTGTGCTAAAGTAGACACCAAAAACCCAATAGAATTAGGCAATTTATGATACAAATGAAGCAGGTAATTTGAATAAAATCTAAGGGGGACCTCTTCATTGCTTCCAGAACATAGAAACTAAGAAAAGAAAGACATGCAATTTCTGCTAGATCCACACTTCTGGAAACCATGCCACATAATCAGTAGTCCAGACAAAGTTTGACTTGCCCGAAGTTAGTTTATACTATCAAACTCTTTTAGTATTAACTGTTGATACTATCAAACTAAGAAAAGTATGTATATTAACTGTTGGTCGGAGATATGGGGATTAAAGTTGACCTGAGAAATCTAATATTAACTGTCCAATAGTAGAATTTGAACAATGCCTCATTCTGAACAGACTGATCAGTATGCCTCATTGTCCTGCACTTACATCCTGAGCTGGAATATTGTGATGATAGACTTGCACTCTTCAATTTTAGTTGGATATTATTAAGTTTGTCAATTTCATAGAGTATAGAAAGCTGAGTAATATACTACTACAGTTCATTTAGTTATATCTTAACATCAATTAAGAAAGGCCTACCAATGTAATTTCAATTGAGATTTCAGATAAGCAAGCAAAGTAAAGCTGATAGGAACCCCATGCAATCTATAACTTGTGTTTTTCCCTCATTGCTTCCTTCACTTGACTCAATTTGTATGTTCTCTCCTATCACACTACTTTTTTGCTTTCGTAAATCTTGAATTATCAATTTATTCCGAACTTTGAATTATCAATTATCAATTATCATTTTGTCTATACTCTATAGCTCATGTAGCTTGAGCTGTACACATGGGTGATAAACTATCTGGAGTAATGAAGGATTTTTGCTTTGGTGGGAGGAAGCTAATAATCTTATAGAGGAAGTGAACAAAAAGAGGAAGTGAATGGCCCATGGGTGAACCCATTTTGCCTCTTCCTCGTTGATGATTGAGTTCTCAAGACAAAGCCTAGAACTTAAACTTTTAATCATATCTGCAGACAAGACCAAATGTTGATAGCCCAGTAGAGAAATAGGTTTTGAACTTTTCATGAGTGCCTAAACGAATCAGGTAATTTAAATATTTTTATTCAAATTGATGGACGATGTAAAGAACCTGATGACTCAGTTAGCCGCTCTCCATACATGGGTGACGGACTGACGGCGGATGTGAACAAAAAGGAATTGAAGAATTTTTTATTCAATGGGCGAACATGGGTGATGGAGGATGTGAACAAAAAGGAATTAAAGAATTTTTTATTCAATGGGCGAACATGGGTGATGGAGGATGTGAACAAAAAGAAATTGAAGAATTTTTTATTCAGGGGATGAACCTGCTTCCGAAATTCGGCGAACCTGCTTCAATTTTAAAAGAAATAACTTGAAAGAGGAGAGGGAGAGGCAGAGAACCTGCTTCCGGAATCCGGTGGGAGTGGCGTACAGAGAAGAGATCACCCTGCACTAAGCGCTGGGTCCGCTTACTGCTGGATCTGCGCTCGCCACGGAGAAGAGAGGACTGGAGTGGCCGGCAGTAGAACGAGAGAGGAGTCGCCAAGTGGGGGTACGGGAGAGAGAGGCGTGTAAGAAAACCTAGGGTTATCGGCCTTGGGAAGTGGTGACGAGGGTTATCGGCGATCCGGAAGTGGTGACGGCGGCCGAGAAGCGCACGAGCGAGCGAGCGAGAGAGAGAGAGAGAAAGAGAGAGCATCGAGTGGAGAAACAGAGACCTAGGGCTCATTCGACGGAATAAGTAATTTTCACCCTTGAAGGCTTTGCGACCGCTCTAGCGGTCGCAAAAAGACGGTCGCTACGCGATCGCCACACCGTCGCTCTGTCATTAATATTGCTAATATTGCGACGGCCCATGAGACGGTCGCTGAGCCGTCACCAACATGGCTACTCCGTGACCCCAATGGACGGCGATTGTAGAACCGTCGCATCTGCGACTGCCTCTAGTGTCGTCGCAAATGAACCGTCGCAAAAAGCCAAGTTTTTAGTAGTGTATAGAAAAGATAACACGAATGAAGCAAATATGGTATAATACCTTCTCTTTTAAGGAACTCCTGGCATTTTGCTTCCAATTTTTGTGTCAGCATTTGATGATATCAAAGAGTTTTTTTTGTTCTAGGCTGTCTTGCTTATCCTTTAATCTATCTCCCTTCTCATCAAGACTGGATTTGCTAATCTCCAGTAAGCTCCCAGCTGCATGCGAGGAATTTGCAACTTGCTTCCCTTTAGGAAGATCGGGAGATGCAAGGCTAATAACATTTTCCTCCTCTTCATCATCATTTGACAAATCTTGAATGACCCTTTTTTCATGAGCTTAGGTGGTTTGTCTCTCGCTTAAAGTTTTTGGTATGGTCATTATTTTCACTACTAGCAACATCCAAGGCTTCTTGCGCACAAATTTGAGCTTCGGCAATAGCTATATCTCATTAAAAAAATGGAGAAGGGAAAATCAATGCATAAATCAGTCTATATGCTATGTATTGTAAATTTGGTTGAAATCAAATATCATATAGCCTTCAACAGCAATAAAATACTAATTACCAGCAGCAGGACTTGCCACCTTTGATTTTGTTGAAGCATTGTTCCACAAGCTAGTAGGGCTGAGCATCGGGTGGGTCGGGGTCAATACCCGACCCGACCCGATCGGGTATTAACCCGAAATTTTCAAAAAAATTATACCCGACCCGGCCCGACCCGAATAATCCGAAAAAATCGGGCCCCGACCCGATCAACCCGAATAACCCGAATTCGATTTAGAAAAATAAAAAAAATAAAATTCATCTTGAAAATGATGATAAAAAAAGTGAATAACTGTATTAAAATTATAACACAAGTAGGACTTGAACTCGCTACTAGCAACATCCAAGGCTTCTTGCGCACAAATTTGGGCTACGGCAGTAGCTATATCTCGTTAAAAAAATGGAGAAGGGAAAATCAATGCATAAATCAGTCTATATGCTATGTATTGTAAATTTGGTTGAAATCAAATTTCATAGAGCCTTCAACAGCAATAAAATACAAATTACCAGCAGCAGGACTTGCCACCTTTGATTTTGTTGAAGCATTGTTCCACAAGCTAGTAGGGTTGAGCATCGGGCGGATCGGGTCAATACCCGACCCGACCCGATCGGGTATTAATCCGAAAGTTTCAAAAAAATTATACCCGACCCGACCCGAATAACCCGAAAAATCGGGCCCCGACCCGATTAACCCGAATAACCTGAATTCGATTTAGAAAAATAAAAAAAATAAAATTTATCTTGAAAATGATGATAAAAAAGTGAATAATTGTATTAAAATTATAACACAAATAAAACTTGAACTCAAGACCTCCTAAACTTTAGCTCTACCCTTCTAACCACAAGATCAACACCATCTTTTATGAATATATATAATATAAAAACGTATTTATTTTAAAATCGGGTCGGGTCGAGTTAAACAGGGTTTTCACCCGAACTCTACCCGACCCAAAATAGTTGGGAAATTTTTCAAAAATAAGACCCGACCCGACCCGAAATGAATTTTCGGGTCGGTTTTTTGGGTTTTTTCGGGTCGGATCGGGTTTTGCTCAGCCCTACAAGCTAGCAAGTGAACTATTCAACCCTCATGAAGACTTGTCATTGTGACCTTCACTTTTGCTAGTATTACCACCAGCAACAAATTCTTTAAGGAGAGAAGGCTTTGTAGGTTTGCAAATTGCATCTGGGGCAAGTTTTTCACTCTTATCACTACTTGAAATTGCATCTGGAGCAAGATTTTTTCTAGTATACATTTTCAACAAGATAATCATGTAAAACAAGTTGAGGTTTAAAGAAAATCCTACATGACCAGCTAACTATATCACATTCAGCTTTTAAGTAGTAAAAATATCCATCATTTCTAAACAATTTGATATATAGAGAAATTATGATAAAATATGATTCAAAATTCACTAGGAGTTCTGTAGATTCAAAATCCACCTAAAGGAATCCACTAGGACTTCTCCAGATTCTCGTTTAACCAAAATGTCACGATCTTATAACAAATTAAGAATATCTTACGTTTTGTGGATGGCCTCTCTTCCCCCTCTCCTTCCCCTCCCTTGTTCGAATCTTCCCGTGTGCTCCTCCTCATCCAACCCTCCACCACCTGCTGTCGATCCCGTTCATGTTCATGTTCCTCCTGTGTCCCCATCTCCCTCTATCATCATTGTGTCTGAAAAATTGGTGGCTGATCCTGCAAATGACGGCTGGACCCTTGTGCAACGTCGATGTCCTGCGATGCGTCATGTGAGCTTTGTAGATGTGCCGAAACCTTCTTCCCAGCGATGGCATGGCTCAGGCTTCTCTTTTTCGGAGGTTGTTCGTCAGGGTAGGCAATCGCCTCGTTTTGGCATGAAATCGTAGCCTTTGCCTTCTCCAGCGATTGGGAGCTCTCCTTTGCGAGTCCTGTCTTCTGCTGATATTCTACAATCCCTTCGTATCAAAGGAAGGTGCTTCCGATGCTGTGGTGTTGGCCATTTTGCTGCCCGCTGCAACCTGCCCCCTCGTTGCTTTTTGTGTCAGCAACCTGGTCACTTCAATCGATCATGTTCATCCTATCAGCGTCGCTTGGGCTCTAAATCTTCTCCTATATATCGACTTATGCATGATGTCGTCTCTTCATCCTCTTCCTCGGTTAGCCCCGCCGAATCAGTGATGGCCTTGGGTATGTCTTCACCCTGTTCTATTTTTGCTTTTCCTCCTTCTCCATCGTCTCAGCACTCGAACAACTCGCCTCCTTCGTTGGATTCTCTTTTGGCGATACGTCACCGGTGGTCTTCCTTCCAAACTCGGCGTCTACCGCATCTCGAGCTATTTATGTCGCGCAGCGATGCGTGGTAGTTTCAATTTGAGGCCAAATGCAAGCTGACTCGGATGTTGCGGGGATCATTGGGAGGTGTTTCAGCGTTCACTGCAATCATGTGCGATTATGGGAACAATGCAGGCTCGCCGATGGTCATTTTCTTCTAACTACTCCGAACTCTGGCAACCGGGATTACAAAAATTGCCTCCTATCTTTGGGCCAATTGAGGTGGCGACATCTTATGTTTCACTTCACGGAATGGCGACGAAGTGATCCCTACACCATCGTCCCTGCCTCGAGTCTTAAAGTGGGACTAGAAATCTGAGGATTGTCATTCCTTTTCTGGAACCTGGAGAGTTTATCAGCTTTAGTCAGCTCCTTCGGGTCCCTGAAAGCCGTCGACAACTCATCCCTTGAATGGGACGAACTGGGCATTTGCAGGGTGCAAGTGCGTGTTCGTGCACTTTATGCGATTCCACTGTTCCCGCTGGCCGTCGCCTCTGATTGTAGGTTCCATGTGGAGATAGTGGCGGCACGGCATCAACGCTATTATCAAGTCCGGACGAATAGTTCATCGCAGGATGAGCCAGATGGGAGGAACAATGACGACTCTGAGCAAAGCTTTTCACTAGGATTTAATCCTTCTTTGGCTGCCAACCCTCCGGCCAAAGATGGTAATGTGAATGCAGCTCCTTCACTGGCGCCACGTGGGTTGCATGAAGATGTTGCAAATAGGCGTGCTGATGGTCTCTCTTCACCGAATCTGATGGAAGAGCCTATTATTGGTGACCCTGCTCCTTTTGATGATGATGCGGAGGTGCTTCCGCCACCCCCGAATTTGGAAACTCCTCTTTCCCATAGGCACGTCGACGACGTTGATCTTCGCCGACAGCCGGCGAAGTTTTTTTCGTCGGGTAGCAAACACTCATTCAATAAGCAGGACTGTCTCCTGCGCCCTATCCCACTGCCTTCTAACATAACTAGCTTCTAGAACCACGTTCTCACCCAATACCCTCTTGCTTTGCATGGCCACGCGTTAGCTCAACAACTGACAAATGGCTTCTTGTCGCTTTTGATGATGTATGATCGTGTTTTCAAGGGGGAGACAGATGTCAGGCAGCCTTTCCTCTCCTGGGCCCCACTCTTCTCCTTACTAAGTTGCAACACGCTGACATGTGGCGTGGAGCCTGTCCCTTTCATACAGGCGGTGCAGCCTTTTAACAGAATTTTTGAATCATCTTTTAGGATGACTCGGACTGGCTTTCCCTTTTGGTTTGATCGGATCCAGACTACAAACTAGGGTCCACAATTGGGATCTTCTTTACTACTGTCGGATTATTGCTATTGGGTCTTGGGCCGGGACCTGTTGTTGGGCGCCCCTCTGATTTGGGTCATTTGGCAGAAGTTCATGATAATGGGGCCCATCCTGTTTTGCCTGATTGTCCACGTGTACACAAACGAAGAGGTCTACCGAGTAAAGGTCATTTGATCTTTGAGGGTTCGGTGCGTCATAGTGCTAGGTTGAGCCAAAAATCCATCAGAAAGGCTAGCAAATCGGCTTAAAAGCACAAGGCGGCGTGCTTTGATATTGGAGATAATACACCTGGTGCAACAACTTCTACAACATCTATCACCTATATGGGCACTTCGATGACACCTGCAGCAGATCATCTTAATTATGATGTTTTGAAGACCATTGAGAGCCTAGGTTTTATATGTACTGTGGATCCTACAGTGGTCCTGCGTGAAGTGACTGCGGCCTAGAATCTTGGGGTTTAGCTTTTTTTCTGCCAGCTATTGTGTTGCTTTAAATTTTCTATGAACCACTTCAATGTTAATGTCTTATTTTGGAATGTTCGCGGTCTTAACCGCCTTTCTAAGAGATACATGATCAAACAGACTGTGAGGGATCTAAAGATTGGTTCTCTTTTTCTTTTTGAAACTAAACTTGAGGTCTTCTTGAGTCGAATGGTGAAACAACTGTCAAGCTTTTGTGGTTGTAACTCAAATAATTATATTGTTTCACATGCTGTGGGTTTTTCTGGAGGCCTTATTGGTATTTGGAATCCAGAAATTTGGTCTTGTAACATGATGGATACAAAGATGTTGTTTGTTCGGGTTTCTCTCACTCATATCCATTCCTCCACCCGGTTTTCATTGGTGGGGGTTTATGGACCGCCAACAAGAGCACAAAGGCGAGCTTTCTTAGATGAAATTAATGATTTGTGTAGGAGTATATCAGAACCTCTCATTATTGGGGGCGATTTCAATATTACAAAGTATGATGGCGAGAGAAGGAATTGTAGGGGCAATTCTAGAGACGCAAGGAATTTTTTATAACTCATTGTGGACCTTGGGCTCATTGATCCTCCTATTTTTGGGCTGAGTTTACTTGGACCAATAACTAGTTAAGACCGGCCCTAGCAAAGCTTGATCGGATACTGATTAGCCCAAATTGTGTGACCCTTCTTCTGAATTTTAAGGTGACAAGACTCCCACGCAAACTTTCAGATCCCAACCCATTACTCTTCAACAACAGTCCACCGGGTCCTCCAGGGACCCGACCCTTCAGGATGGAGCCTTTTTGGTGTTCTTTGAAAGACTTCAGAAATATTATTGATCAAGTATTTCTTATTCCGCTCAACTCTCACATAGGTTCGGGTTCACTGTTATCTATCTGGATTACTTTGTGGAAAAAGCTTAGGCCGGTTATTAGGCTTTGGAATTCTGATAAAGAAAAGGCAAGAAAAACAAGAAGGAAAGAACTAGAAGATAGTGTTACATCCCTCTCCCTCTTAGCTGATGAGGGGCGTCTTACCCAAACGAACTTCATACACTTCAAAGAGATTAAGGCAGAACTTGATAAACTCTACCATTTTGAGGATTTACATTGGCGACAAAGAGCAAAGAAATGTTGGTTAAATGAAGGGGATCGAAATACGAGATATTTTCATTTATGTGCTACTATTCGCAGGAATCAAAATAGGATCTTCTGTATCAAATCTGGGGATATACTCATTCATGAAGATCATTTGATAGCAAGCTGCCTCAGGAACTTCTATGTTAGACTAATTGGTACCTCTAGGAGAACTCTTCTCTCTTTACAATGGCAGGATTTTTATCAAGATGGTTCCTCCTCTTTAAATCAGTTGGCACTTCCATTCACCCTTGATGAAATCATGGTTGTTATAGATAGTCTCAAGAAGCACAAAGCGCCGGGTCCCGATGGCATTCTAAATGAATTCTTCAAATGCTATTGGAATGATATTAACCAGATCCTTCTTAGGCTACTAAATGATTTGTTCTCTCACCCAGATCACACTACTAGAATTGTCGTCATCACCGACGGCTCAAGCCGGGGATGAACCGTCGGTGATAACTTTCACGGACGGCGTTAGCCATGGTAAAATGACGTCACTAATGTTTGCGTCTCAGATAAGTTGTGACGGCTGAGAGACGCTGTCATAAGTAATCATCAGCGACAGCCGCGGGCACTGTCGCTGATTTAAACACATCAGTGACGGCTGTAGGCGGCTGTCACTGATGCCAACACATCAGACACGGCCTCAGGCTGTCGGTGATACTATTAGCAACCGTAATATTTGGTGTTGCCTAGGCCATCAGCCAATTACGATAAGCTTTCAGCCATGGCTTAGTGACGGTTGCCCGTTGGTAAGCCGTGGCTACAAGTATATCCTGTAACTGAAAAAAAATAAAAATTTTGTAAATTCCTGTATACAAATATATTTATAGATTACAATCTATTTTCAATCACAGATTATAACCAAAAAATATCATATACATGCATTTGAAACCGACCATACAAGTTTTACATAAATATCATCAATCTAAGCCTTAAATCGGAGGTAAACAATTATCAAAATATTATATATACAACCATAAGTATATAAACAACTATCAGTATACAAACAAGTATCAAAATATAAACAAAATACAACAAACCAAAATATCACGACTGCGGTGGAGGCGGTGGAGTCGACAGCGACTGGGTCGAGGAGGACGACGGCTGCGACATCATCGGTAGAAGGACAGAGTGAGGAGTGCTTGCATGTTCTGCATCGTCTATCTCAACTCTTCATCCGTTCATCTTTGCTCCTCCATTGCCAACCTCTTCTCCTCCATCGCCTATCTCTGCTGGGTGAGCTCCGACTCCAAGGCCGCTATCCGACTCTGGTCCTACACCCGAGATGTCGAGGGTCGCTCACCCGCAGTCAAAGGGGTCGGTGCCCCAAGTGGCCCAAGCACGGTGTGTGCATGACCACTGTCTACAAAGCCATAAACACGGCTATGCTCCTAGCCACCTGCGGCCTCCACCCAAGCTGCTGCATCGAACTCCTCCAGTGTGCCTCCATGCTCGATCACAGTCCTCGTGTATGTTTCCTACACGTGTTTATTTTTTAAATATATATAAACTATAAATAAATATTGTGTAAATCAAATAGACATAAATACTTATCATTATGATTGAGGCTCTGCTATCAAAGTAGTCCCCCGCTCCTCGTCGACGACGGTGGGTGCACTCAAACACCTCCATCATCGACGGGCATTGGACGGTTCCGTCCTCCGGCATGCGCGTCTTATATTAGAAAATAAATATATTAGTATCATTATACACAATATATAATATAATTAAAAATAATTAAATTATACATACCATACGACGCTCATGAAGCACAAAAGACACGGAGCCACCAGTGTGGCGCGGCCCCGTGCCATCCTCCAAGACTATCCAAAATCATTGTTCTATAAGGATTAGGTGGATTGGAAGAAGACACACTAGTAGAAGAAGATTCACCATGAGTTTGGACAACAGGATTGCTCGACGTTCGGACTTGACGTGACTCCCCGTGATAATTTCATAGAAAATATCTTGGTGTGAATCCTTTTGTATACAGATGCATTGTGACAGTTTCCTGGTCCAAAAATCTTATGTACAAATATTTTCGGCACGGACATTGGATTTTATCACCACTAAGGAATTTTTAATTCGAGTAGGCGAAATTTAAGAAGTAAGCTACGCTTACACGAAATTCGTCTGTTATAGCTCCACGATGAATTCATCGTTACATCCAACTTCGATCGCCCGACATGTTCTGTCAAAAAGTTGGCAATATCTTTAGGTAATGTCTTTAGGTGAGATGGTCATATTCCATTCGGGATTCATGTTATTTATATTATACTTAGAATTTCTTTTAGTCATTAACTTCATTCTAAATTTCGGCAGCATCTCCCTACAGTTCTCCAAATACGCATACATCTGGGCGCGTATCGGAGAACAAGAGAGATAGAAGCCAAAATTTAAAAATAAATAATGACTAAAAGAAATAAACTAAGTGCAATATAAATAACTATATTCCCAAATTATCCAAATAGGGACAATTCAAGGGTTGTACATCGTATAAAAGATCATTTACTTCGCTTACACGAACATACAACCCCCGAATGGATCTAAGGTTTTGCAAAATTAAAACTTGACTCGTCGATACGTACATGAAACGTATCAACTCATTTTGATTCTGGCGCGAGTCCACCGTGGACAATTTGGCCGCGAGTCCAAAGTGGAAGATTTCGGCGCACCCGAGTCCATCCATTGTGGATGATTTCGACGCGAGTCCACTGTGGACGATTTGATCGTGAGTCCAAAGTGGACGATTCCGGCGCGTGCGAGTCCAAAGTCGACGATTTCATAATTATAATTACACCCAACTAAAATTAACCCTAACATTTATTCCACCCTAATTAAATCTAATTAACAACTAATTAACAGCAATTAAATCTAATTAAAAACTAATTAATCTAATTTAGAGGGGGAGAGGGGGCGGCGGTCCGGGTGAGAGAGAGGGGGCGAGGGCGAGGGCGAGGGAGCAGGCGGCGCGGTGATGATCGGCGGTGACAAATTGGTCGGTAGCAGTAGAGAGAGAAGAGAGCGAGCGAAAGAAGAAGGGTCGGGCGCGAACACA
The DNA here is from genome assembly GCA_034359265.1 of Canna indica. Taxonomy (NCBI): domain Eukaryota; kingdom Viridiplantae; phylum Streptophyta; class Magnoliopsida; order Zingiberales; family Cannaceae; genus Canna; species Canna indica. The sequence goes on from CP136891.1 coordinate 29,562,371, forward strand.
AATAAAAAGTATTTTCACCACCGGCTCGCCAGCTGTCGAAAAACCATGGGTTCGTAATTTTAAAACCATGGATTATACAAACGACTTCATCCTCAATTATTTTAAATGGCTCGACTGGTACCTTCTTTAGACATAAGAGAGGACTGCGTCAGGGAAACCCACTTTCGCCCCTTTTATTCAATCTGGTGATCGATTCTCTCTCTAAAGTTATGAAGAAGGCTTGCGCTGCTGGTGGAATTCAAGGGGCCTTACCAGGGTTAATTTCAGGAGGAATCAGTTATGTAATTTTTGCTGATGACTTGGTAATTTTCTGTGAGGCTAGTGTAAGGGCTTTCAGTAATCTAAAATTACTTTTGAAGTGCTTTGAATTTGCTTCGGGGCTTAAATTAAATTCGAAAAAAACAAAACTGATTCACATTGGGAATAATCCCTCTTGTGCACAAGAAATGGCCAATCTATTGGGATGCCCGACTGCGGACTTTTCGATTGACTATTTGGGGCTCCCCTTGAGATATGGCCATCTTCTCAAGGAAGACTAGAATAGGGTTATTGCAAAATTTGATGAGGCTTTATCATCTTGGCAGGGGTCTTTAATCTCCAGAGTGGGCAGACGTACCCTCATTAACAGTGTCCTAACAAGCCAAGCAGCTTATTTCTTGTCCATTTTTTAAGCCCCCAAGTGGGTATTAAAGCAACTCGATAAAGAAGAAGAAAGTTTTTCTGGGTGGGTGATCCAGATGCTAATATCCATGGTAAATGTTTGGTAAATTGGGATTCCATGTTGGGTAGCCTTGAAGAGGGTGGTCTTGGTTTTCTTTGTATTCGTTCTCACAATAAAGCTAGACTGGTGAGCTGGCTTTGGAAGTTACATCAGAATTTCGATAGACAATGGGTGGATATTCTAAAAGCAGTTTTCATCGACTTTGATCACCTTTCTGTAGCACAAAGTAGACTACCGCATATATGGAGGGGGATCACAAGAAATATTGATTTTTTTAACTCATCTATATGTTTTCAGGTGGGAAATGGTAGCTCTATTCGTCTTTGGACCGACCCTTGGGTAAATGGGTCAAAATTGGCGGACCTATTCCAGGACATTTTCCCTTTTGTAAGTGAACCTTCGATATTCATTGTGAATGCTAAAGAGGTGGATAATGATGGTAGAGTGACAGGTTGGAACATTCTCATTGATAATCAAATACCTTTGACTAGGTTATCACAACTTGCAAATACTATCAACCCCATATTGTTGAGTTCTGGACCAGATACTATAGCTTGGAGGTGCAGCACAGATGGTGGTTTTACCACGAAATCGGCCTATCAAATTTTAGCTTACCGAGGCCTCAGGGATGCTACTGCTTCATTTTTATGGTCAAAAAGTTGCTCAGAATCAATTTCAATCTTCGCATGGCTCATGATAAAAAGGAGACTACCAACAAAGGATAGATTGCTCAAATGGAATTTACAATTTGATCCAAAATGTTTGCTTTGCTCTTTAGACGAGGAAAACCATGATCATCTCTTCATACTCTGCTCTTATGCTCAGCAAGGGTGGACTTATTTTCTTTCTCTCTGCCACCACTCTTTCTTTTCTCTTGACTATACACCGTGGAATCATACAAATAGGTGTTGCTCACCAAGAATAAGAAAGAAAGTTCTACTTCTCATGATTTGGAAAGCAAAGTTATGGCTCGAGCGTAACAACAGAATCTTCACCAACACTTGCAAAACTTTTCTTGAGCTTGGAATTGAGGCTTCTTTAATCTTCTCTCTTTGCTTATCCTCCCTTACCCCAAGGGGTTGTAAATATTCTTTTCTTATACGCTTGTATTCATCAAAACTTATGATTAATACAAGTTTCATTATTTCAAAAAAAAAGTTACAATAGTGTAACTATGGTTGAGAATTAAAGGCTTGAGAAAGGATTAGAAAAAAGAGTGTAACTTCTCCCCTTTATAATTTGATGGTTTTGAGGCAAAATGTTTGAAAACCATTTGACTTGATGTGAACATTTTTGATAGGTAGGTGTCGTGATGGAAGATTAATTAGTTGTTTGCTGGTGCATCATGAGATTGTGATGATTCTATTAGACCCACTGAGAGCCACCTAAGGAGGAATGCAAGTCAAATGTTCACACATGCAACTGAAAAAAATATTGGAAGCTTATTAAAGAAACTGAAAAGGATTTGTTGAGAATTTAATCCAACACATGCTTGCCAAATAGCCGGTGAATAATTATCGATTGAGTCTAAGAGCATATGATTTGTGTAGACTTGGATTTCCATTGAGAATAATTAGCCATTGAGTCTAAGAGCATTATGTTGATTGGTCAAGAAATATGCTTCATCAATCCTTTAAACATAATTAATAAAGCATTTGAAAAAGAGAAATGGCCAACCTTTTAGTTCAAGGAAACCATAAACAGGTAACTGGTCAATTACAAGATCATGAGAAATTTTAAAACCCAACTAATGTCTAAATAAGTATATCTGCATATGTGTACCTCCAACTATTCAGATCCAAAAGTAAAGGCCTCTTGAGTTGGTAGCACGTGAGTTGATAAAATCATCTTTGCCAAAGATGAACCCTGAAGGAGAATATAGAGAACAGAGTTGAAAGTAGGCATTACTTACAAGATATAAGTGCACATGTGCAACAAAACAGTTAACAAACAAAGAAAAAATAGATTGAACAAGGGGCATTTGGCTTCAAGCATGCAATAAACACTACCTTGAACTTCTAACAAGCAACACTTACACTAGGTACTTGAGAGTTGAGACAGTTAATATGAATTCAGCTACAAATGCATATGAAATTTATTTAGCTTTTGTATTCTACTTCCAAGTAGTCCTTCTGATAGAACATTATCAGTGGATGAATAATTTTTTTCCTACAAACATGAAAGCTTGTAAGCTCCATTGGAATGATATGAAAAATAAATCTAAACTAAAATACTGGAAGGAGAAAACCACATAGAATATAAAATAGGTAACCATTATTCTAATACGTAGTAAGAAACCATTCACTGATTTTTGCAACCATAGATCCATTGAGTTCCTTCATTAAGAGGATGAGAATGCTTCCCTTTCTTTCTTAGCTCAAGAGTAGGCAAAAGATGAGAAAATAAAGTTGATTTGTAGCTTCTCATCCTCATCATCAAGAGATTAAATCCTCTCATCCTCATCATCAAGAGATTAAATCCTCTTAAATCTTTTAAAGAAATTAAGAGGATGTATATATTTTCTATATTTGCAACAATAATATGAAAGCAATTAAAAGGAGAAGGAAACAACATTATTTGTCTTCCTCTGCAACTCCTTGGCTTTGAGGACACGCAACTTAATTGGCATGGTTGTAGTAGACGACACCGAGGAAGGCAACCCCGTAGCTGAGGAGGTTGATGGTGGTACTAGACCCCTATGTTAGATTATTTGACCCGGGAGATTATAAAATTTTTGATTTTTGAAAATTTGTACTAGACCCCAAAAGTTAGATTTTGATTCTTAAGGATTTTTTTTATAGATATTTTTATAGAATGCAAATGGGGGGTAATCCTTATATAATATTTATGTTTTAGAGTTATGAGACTCAGCGAAGACGGAACTCATAAACGAACAAAAATCAGCAAACTGCCTTGAATTCTAGGGTTCGACCGCTGGGTCGGTCAACCGTAATAGCCCTATAATCCACAGTCCGGTCACTCAGTCGCTCGGTGATCAATCGGCCTTCGACCGGGCGACGCCAACAGGCAAAAATCAACCCGTTGGGGTGAGCTGTTTTGGCTCTCTCCTCTCTTGGCTTATAAATACAAGCCTTGGCAAGCCTTCCACACTTCTAACAACTTTCCTAGAACTATATTAGGAAGATCCTTGTGCTTGATTGAGCCATCATTCTTGAAACCCAAGTTTGATCCCTCAACTCCTTGATATAGCCTTTAAACTTCATTGATTCATCACCTTGAGTCCTTGAGGCATCAAGAGGACTAGGGAGTTTCTTTTGGAGATAAATATACTTTGGTTTAATTATTGCTCCATTAGTTGTTGTATTTTATTATTTATTTCATTGTATTTCTTGAGTGTGTAAACATAGGGTGCTAGGTTGATTGAGTTGGTGGTTGCCTTGGTGTTAAGGCTTAAATCCACCGGTGTAAACGTAGTTTACTAGGATTAGTTTAGTTGTCCTTAGGTTGAGGTGGGAGAGTACTCTCGGTAGAAAGGTGGGATACTTCCAGGTGTGGAAGTGCTTCGGTTTGATAGCAGAAACTTTTCGATGTAATTTCCTCACTGTAAGATAACTAATTAATCTAGTTAAACTAGTTTGGAAATCCTAAGCGTGGTGCTTAGGTAGTGGAGTAGGCATTGGGGCCGAACCACTATAATTCATTGTGTTGGCATTGTTATTCTTGTTTGTGTTAATTGCTTTATTATTAATCTCTTTCGCATTTTGTCGTTAAATTGACAATATTTATTATTATTATTAGGCTTGTTTTCTTACCGTTGAGCGGTGCTTCACCCGAGCCTTCTTCATGGCTCTATAAATACCTATGCCTCAGCCTTCCTTTGACACTTTTGATCACTCCTATATTTCATTGAGCCATCCTTGATCATTTCCAAGCTTTCGTTGAGCCATTACTTGGAGAAATCCTAGTTTGATCTTTCATTCCTTGAGTTTGCCTTCAAGCTTGATTTGATTCAACATCAAGGCATCAAGAGGAGCTAGGATTCATTGTGTTGGAGCTAAGTATTTGTGTCGTTGTATTTTTGCTCCATTACTTGTATATTTTCTTTTTTATTTCATTGGATTTGAGCTTGTGAAGACCTAGGTTGTTAGGTCTTGAAATTGGGTGGTTACCTTTGTGTTTGAGGCTTAATTCCACCGGTGTAAACTTAGTTTACTAGGATTAGTTGAATTGTCTCTTAGGTTGAGCTGGAAGAGTGCTCTCGGTAAGAAGACGAAGACTTCCGGGTGTGGAAGTGCCTTAGATTGAGAGTGAGACTCTTCGGGTCAAAGTCCTCGTTGTAAGGGAAACAAGATTAATCTAGTAAAGTTTAGTTTGGAAATCCTAAGCGGGGTGCTTAGGTAGTGGAGTAGGCATTGGGGCCGAACCACTATAAATCATTGTGTTAGCATTGATATCTTGTTTGTATTAATTGCTTTAGTCATTCAATCATGAATTGCCTAAGTAATTTAAGAAACGTTTAAAATCGAATTTAGGCGATAAGATTTAGTTAACACACTATTCACCCCCCCTCTAGTATGGTCATTTCACCAACAATTGGTATTAGAGCGGGTCATAGATTGAGATTTCACCATCTTGTCTACATCATCTCTTGATCCGAAAAATGGCATAAGAGAGTTTAGCATCTTCACCTCCTAGGTTCGATGAATCAAACTTTGGTATTTGGAAGTCTAGGATGTACTCTGTCTTAAAGACTAGAGGTTTTGGTGTTTATAACATGTTGAAATTTGAATACACTTATCCTAAGGTTGACATGCATGATTGGAGTGAACTTGACAAGAAAATGTATCAATTTAATGGAGATGCCATGAATTGCATATTTTGTGCCATACCAAATAACATCCTTAAAAAAGTCATGCATTATTCTACGACTTTTGATTTATGAGCCACTTTAAATGTTTTATATGATTATGCCAAGACCGAAGAGATTAGCACTTCTAATGAAGGTAGTGATGACAATGGTCATTCATCTACCCCTAATCTTGGTTTTGATGCCCATAGCTCTTCTAGTCAAAGGAGTAGCTTCAAGAGCCGAAAAAGGAAGGTGGTGTGTCATACATGCAAGGAAATGGGGCATGTGAATAAAAATTGCCCTTCCATGAAGAACAAGGCGAAGAAGAGGTCAAATGCTTCCACATCATCATCTTATTCAAGTGAAGCATCCTCTTGCCATGACTATGAAGCCATCTCAAAAGATTGTCTCATGAATGATAACAATGAGGTACACCGTTCTCCTTCTAGTCGTATTAATGAAAATGATAGCACTAACTCATCTTGCTCTCCAGATTTGCTTTATGATGAATTAATGGATGAGTACAAAAACATGTATGCCTTGCTAATTAAAAAGAATAAGAAAAATAAAAGGTTAAAGAAAGAAAATGTGACGCTTAATTCTTGCTTCCATGAGTTCAAATTGGAAAATGAAAAATTGAAATCTAGGTCATTTGATTCATGCCATGATGATATGAAACTTGAGATTAAGGACTTGAAACATAAAAATGATAACGTAAAGAATGAAAATAGCATGTTAAAAACTCAATTGGATGCTATTAAAAAATCCATGACTGATTTGAAAAGTGAGGTTATTTTCTTGAATAAGAAAGTAAATGAATTCAAAAATGCTTCATCTACTAAGAACACTAAAATGAGAAATGCTTATGTAAGGAATGCCAATGTTCATCATCATTCTCATGCTAAGCATTCTACCATTAAACCTCATGTTCAAAAGAAGAATATTTCGTTAAAGAATGCTCATGTTCATCATAACTCACATGTCAAGCATTCTAGTGATAAATCATATGTCCATAGGGAAAATAAAAAGTTTCATAGGCATGATTTTTGTTGTGGAACATATGGCCATGCAATCTATGATTGTGCATTTAAGAAGAATCCAAGTGTTTCTAAGACACTTTGGATACCTATGCCAACTAACCCCCAAGGACCCAAAGCCATTTGGGTACCAAAGGTTTCTTGCTCTATTGTAGGGGGAGCTACCACACAAGGGTGAGATGAAGTTGGTTGGTTGAAGTTGCTTGAGGATTCAAAGATTATACCATTTCAAAGTTGCAACTTTAAGTCATCTTGATGCCTTAGTAAGGTTGGCATCAAAAGTACTTTGGTATCATCTCCTATACCCTCTTGCTTAAATTATAGTTGGAGTTTGATATATGCTTAATATTAGTAGATTTTCCGCTCTTGATAAGTTTCAAAAACATTTTTGACTTTTTATTTCCTGTCTCTTTGGAGACCTATATAGCCTATAACGGGTAAATGCGACCTTGCGGATCTAAATCGTAGGCTAATTATGGCCTTTTAGTTTTCAACCAATAGGAAGGGTTGGAGATCTTATTTTTCAAAATTTCACATTATGAGATCTCTTTGATTCATTCCGGTATCCCTTTGACTTATTGTAAATGAATTTATACTACTTAGCAAAGTAGGTCTTTGAAAATGATACTTAATCATCATCTTTGCTATTTAGTACGATAACTTGCTAGTAGATATGGTTTGACTACTATTAATGAAGTACACTTGCAAGTTATTGAAAATGGAAGGCTATTGTGAAGAAAATTGAGAAGGAAATGAAAAGTTTGGAAAAATTATCAAGAATGAGGTAGGAATTTGATTTTGCAAAAATCTTCGTGTATAATACTTGAATACTTATGCTTAAATGATATCTCTATGCTCATGATTGATTATGTATGATAAATATTTGAATTTTCATGAGTAGGAAAAATCTTGATAATTTAGCTCATTTCATGATATCATGATATTTATGAAATCGGACTAGGTTGAAATTTTTCTTTAAAGACTTCATTTCAAGTTGAAAATTGGATGAACATGTTAGGTGTGTTAATGATTAGTTGTCATGTGCTTAAAATTAAAAATTCATGTCTAGATGAACAATGTGATAACTAGATCACTTTAGGGGAGTTAAACATGAAAAGTTTGACCCAAGTTAACAAATCGACTTGGACACTTCATTTTAAGTCCAAACTTCATAAACATGTTTAAGAATAGGTATGACATGTTTCTATGCACTTAGAATGAAAAATTCATATGGATATGGATAAAATGACATAGAGGTCATTTCATGATAACGTCTTTTGAACCAAGTTGACCCAAGTCAACAAATTGACTTAAAGGTCTCATTTTCAATTCATATTTAAGGAACATGTTTAGATTTACTCATGTAAGGTGTCCATAAGTTTGAATTTGAAAAACCATGAGTAAATGATAAGATTGACACTTAGCAAGTTTCATGATAACTAGTTTAGTTTTGAATGAAATCATGCTAGGTTGATATCTTAACTTAAGGACACAATTTTTATTCAAAACTTGTTATGCACTCCTTACATGACCATTATATGGTATCATAAAATTTTGAATGAAAACTGAACACATTTTAAAAAATAGCCGAAAATAACGAAAATGCCTTTCAACATTTTCAATTATTTGTAGAAAAATATAGGAAAATCCTTTTTAGATGATTCTTGAAACTACACATTCACTGAAAAATCTAGTTTGTTGTGTAAATTTTTTTAAAAAAATAATCAAGAGTCTGATTTATAATAGAATTTTGAAGTTGAATTTCAGAAACACAAAATATCACTTGAAATACTCATTTCTCTGATAGTTTGATTTTTCTTCAAAAACTTCAAACGAAAACTCATGTATACCATTTTGATTCCATTTCTAATATCATTAACACCATTGTTTGAGTAAAATCATTTCTATGAATGATTTTGATAACTTGAATGATAACTAGAAATATCCATTTTTTTTCATTGAAATCAATATATGATGAAAAATGAACTTAGACATTTCATTTTGAGCTCAAACTTAACACACGCATCTTAAATGATCATTCAACGATGTCTGAAAAGTTTGAAGCAAAATTGACAACCTTTTAAAAAATACCTAAAATTTACAAAAATACCCCTAGACTGTCAGGAATTTTATGAATTTATAAGAAACTGATTTTTGACTGATTCTTAAACCTGTAGAATGCTTAAAAAATCTAGTTTGTCCAGTTAAAGTTTCAAAAAATTTCATTAAGAATATGATTTTATAAGGATTAAACAGTTTGATTTTTGTAAACTTGAAGTGTACTTTGACCTAAGTCAACAAAGTGACTTAAAAACCTTATTTTCAACCCCAACTTGATTCATATACTTAGATTCACTCATGTTAGATGTCTATGTGCTCAAGTTTGAGAAAATATGAGTAGATAGCAAAATTTGGTACTTAGCATTTTCATGTTTTCATGTCTATTTTGAATGAAACCATGCTAAGTTCATATTTTGATCAAATAACATTAGTTTCACTTCAAACTTGATATACATGCTTTACATGACCATATCTTGGTATTTTGAAAGTTTGAATGAACTATGAAAATGTCATGAAAGATTCACTTATTCACGAAAATATCCAAACTTGAGCGCATACATGATTCTTAGTTTTGGATTTTATTTATCATTTCACGATATCATGTATGACTTAGTTTATTATTCGATGTTTCGTTTTCATCCCTTGAGTTGAGATCTTCATGCTTCATGAAAACTAATTTTAGAGTCTCAACTTTGACTAGATTGACTTTTCTTGCCCTTTTTTATTGATGTCAAAAGGGGAAGAAAAATTTTAGAGTCTCAAGATTAGTATTCTATTTTGATGATAATTAAGGATCTAATTTCTGTAAAAATTCGGGTTTACTTTCATGTTTTGCTAAAAACTCAATGTTGTTGGAAATTCATACTGAATTGTCAAATCTGTGTTGAGTTTGAAATCTCTATTGTGATGTGAATAGATTTTTGAATATAGTTGTGTAACCTATCATTTTGATCAGAAAACATAGTTTGAAAACATAGGTCACACTTTGGAGACCAGATTCGGGTTAGATACATTGGTTTCGGTCATAACAGTAAGCTAACCAAAACCCTAAAATAAAACCCTAATCTTGGTGATCTAACTTTTAATTTCCTAATTAAAATTGAGCAAGGGGTCAGCATAATCTATTATGAACCAACAAATAAAATTATGTATGAAACAAAACCTCACAGGTTATGACATTACGGGTCTAGGAGTTGGGGTCGGGTATTTGAGTGTTGAGACGCTTCCCAATAAGGTCACCCCTAAGACACTGTAGGAGAGACTTGACTTAGGTCATGTTGCGTCATATCTTTATGAATGGCGGAGAGGCTCGTTAAACAGCTAGATTGCGGGCTAGGCCCAGAAGGTTGGATGCCTAATTCTCAACCTGTGGAATAAGTTCGGATGGGCGAATCCCGATTGTTCCTGTGTATCTTTTGGTGAAATGGCCACACTAGAGGGGGGTGAATAGTGTGTCAACCAAATCTATTTGCCTAAATTCGATTTTAAACTTTTCTTAAACTACTTAAGCAATTTACAATTCAACGACTAAATGCGGAAGCGAGTAATGAAGATAAACAATGCGATACACAAAGAGAACAAAGCTAACACAATTATTTATAGTGGTTCGTCCCCAGTGCCTACTCCATTACCTAAGCACCCCGCTTAGGATTTTCAAACTAAGCTTTACTAGATTAATCTTCTTTCCCTTACAACGAGGACTTTGACCAGAAGAGTCTCACTCTCAACCAAAGACACTTTCACACCCAGAAGTCTCCGCCTTCTTACCGAGAGCACTCTTCTACCTCAACCCTAAGGGACAACTCAACTAATCCTAGTAAACTACGTTTACACCGGTGGAATTAAGCCTCAAACACAAAAGCAACCACCCAATCTATCAAACATAGCAACCTAGATTTACACAAGTTCAAGTACAATGAAATAAACAAGAAAATATACAAGTAATGGAGCAAAAATACAACAACACAAATACTTAGCTCTAACACAATGAATCCTAGCTCCTCTTGATGCCTTGATGATGAATCAAATCAAGCTTGAAGGCAAACTCAAGAAAAACAAGGTAGAAAGCTAGGGTTTCAACAAAGATGGCTCAATCAAAGCTTGTAGGTGTCAAGGATGTCTCATGAAGTATTAGAGGGTCATAGGAAGACTTAGAAGGCCTTTAATTAGGCAGACTACCAAGTGGTGACCGGTAACAACGTGTATAAATGACTATTTTTCAAGGCGTTATAGCATCGATCGTTGGTCCGGTCGAACATCGATCGACCGACCAAGCGACCGCCCGAGCGACCGGAGCACTCTGTACATTCCGGGCTCGGTTCGGTCGACCGCCCCTGTGATCGAACCTGAGAAATCAACTTTTTTGCTGATTTTTTGTCGCGCTCTTCATTTCCAGATTTCGGGTTTGGTTTTTGGGTTCTTTGCATCATAAAAGAGGATTACATATTCATTCTAGACACTCTAATCCTAAACTCTAACTACCCGACGAATCCGAGCACGTCGACGAGCGTCCTTGCCGATTTCTCCGATTTTTTTTATTTTTTTCGACCGCGAACGTCGAGCGCTAACTGACTTGGAACCTGAAAGATTTCTCAATGAAACATTAGTTCTATGTTTGTTATCATCAAAACCGAGATTAAGACCAAGATAGAATATCTTAGGCCAACAATCTCCTCATTTTTTATGATGACAAATATCATTAAGAAAATATATTATTCAAGCATAAAGGATATCAAACTTGGGATTTCTTCCCTATCAACATGCTTATCTACATAATGGAACACCCCCTACATATATGCATGGTTTTTCTATATTTTCTTCTCATTTACCAATATTTTTCTCCCCCTTTTGACATTAATAAAAAAGGGCAAGAAAAGTCAATCAAAAGTCAAAGTTGAAACACTAAAAGATTTTTTTAAAACCGTGAAAGACTCAACTCCAGGGATTAAAGCCAATTATCGAATAAGAGACTAAGTCATACATGATATCGTGAAATGATAAATGAAATCCAAAACCAAGAATCATTTAGTAACTTAAGTATCGCTATTTTCAAGTATCGGTCAAATAGACAAAAATCATTTTAGAAATGATTTTTCTCATCAAATGAGTAGAACGATACCATAAGTGAATTTGAAATATCATACTTCAAGTTTCGATCAAAGATTTCGACGAAAATCCAAAGTATCGAAAAATGAGCACTTCCGAAGAACGACACTTTAAAGTTTCGAAATGCAATTTCAAAAATCCAAATTAAATCACATGCATACTCAAGATTTTCAAAAAAATTATGCCATAAACTGGATTTTTCAAGGAATATTTAGATTCAAGAATTAATAAAAATTATTTTTTTGGATTTTTTCTAAAATTTATTGAGTTCTGGTGGCATTTTTGTAAATATAAGTCATTTGTTCAAACGTTTTCAGATTTCATCCCAACTTTCTAAATACCAAAGTATGATCATTTAAACCATGTTTATTAAGTTTGAGATGAAAATAATGTCATTTGGTCAAAATTTTACCTTTGCATGATTTCATTCAAAAATAAGCATTGTATCATGAAATTGCTAAGTATCAAGTTTTAACTTTTACTCATGGTTTTTCAAATTTAAATACATGGACACCTAACATGAGTAAATCTAAACATGTTTGTGAAGTTTGGACCTAAAATGAAATCTCTAAGTTAATTTATTGACTTAGGTCAACTCCACTCAACTTTAGGTCTCCTAAAGTGAACTTGTTATCAATTTATCCATTTTCATATGATTTTTCAATTTTAATCACATGGAAGAAAATCATGAGTGAACTCAAACATGTTTATTAAGTTTCAACTTAAAATGAAGTCTCTAAGATGGATTTCTACCTAGAGCATATTTCAGTCTCTAAGATGAAATTGCCTAAGTATCAAAATTTTATCTACTCATGAGATTTCAATCAATTATCATGCAAAATCATTCATGAGCATAGAGAAATCATTTTATCAAGAAAATAGAGGTGTTATGCAAAAATTTTGCCAAAATGAAACTCATACCTCATTTCTTGAGAAATTGCACAATTTTCATTTTATTTCCCAATTTTCTTTAGCCTTCCAAATTTACCACTTTCTCAACTTGCAAGTAGGCTTCATTAGTATCATTATGAAATCATATACCAACTAGCAAGCTAACTTACTAAATAGCAAAGGTTCAATGCAAAGTTTCATTTGAAAGTCTTAACCTATGCTAGATAGTAGAGATTCATTTTAAAAGAGTTATCATGATATGAAAATGAATCAAAGAGATCTTAAGATATGAAATATTTGAGGAATAGGATCTCTAAATAAGTTTAACTAGTTTGTACTTAAAATAGGGTCTCTAAAAATAAGTATCAACCTAGAGCAAGTTTCATTCAATGAAGTTTGCCTAAGTACTAAAATTCTACCTACTCATGAGAATTCAAAGATTTATCATGCAATTCTAATCATGAGTATAGAGACACCGATAAAGCGTTAATATTGAGGTATTAAACTAAGATTTTTGTAAAACCAAAATCATATCTATTCTTGGAAATTTTGCCAAACTTGTCTTTTTCTTTCCAATTTCTAAAGCCTTCCATTTTATTATAACTTGCAAGCAATAATCATTAGTAGGATAATGAAATGTAACTACTAGCAAGTTATCAAACTAAGTAGCAAAGAGAGGGATCAATTATCGACATCAAAGTCTACTTTGCTAGATAGTTTCAAATTCATTTCAAAATAAAATCGAGTGATATCAAAATGAATTTAAAGAGATCACAAGTGAAATATAAATGAAAACATGATCTCCAACCCTTCCTATTGGTTGAAAACCGAAAGGCCACAATTAGCCTATGATTTAGAACCGCAAGGTCGCTTAGGCCCGTTATAGGCCACATAGGTCTCCGAAGAGACCGGAAATTAAAAAAATCAAAATTCATTTGAAATATATTAAGAGCGTTACGAATTAACCAAAATCATTCATGTATCATAAACTCCAATTTTCAAACTAGACAAAAAACATGGAGATGATACCAAATTAACTAGATGCTGATTCTTCATACCGAAGGCATCCATACGATGCGAAGTTGCAACTTGGATTTGGTGAAGCTTTAAGTCTTCATGCAACTCCCATCAACCATCACCAACTCATCCTTGTGTGGTTGCTCCCCCTACAAGAGAACATGAGATCTTTGGTACCCAAATTGATTTGAGTCCTTGGGGGTTAGATGGCCTAGGAATCCAAAGTGTCCTAGCTATACTTGGATTTTTCTTGAATGCACAATCATAAATAGCATGGCCCAAAGTTCCACGACAAAAGCAATATTCATTAAATATCTTTCCATTTTTACTATGGACATGAGGTTTATCATTAGAATGCTTGACATGTGAACTATGATGAACATGAGCATTCTTAAAGGAAACAATTTTCTTTTGAACATGAGGTTTAATGTTAGAATGTTTGACATGAGAAACATAATGTGCATAAGCATTCTTGAAAGAAATATTTGCATTTCTAGAATTCTTAGAGGATGAATTACTAGATAGATTATTAACTTTCTTACTTAGAAAAACAACCTCATTTTTCAAGTCATTTATGGATTTATGAATAGCAATCAATTGAGTTTTCAACATGATATTTTCATTCTTTAAGATGTCATTTTTTGTTTTCAAATCCTTAGTGTCAATACTTAATGTATCATGGCATGGATTGGAGAAACTATTTTTTAGCTTCTCATTTTCTAATTTTACATCATGTAATTGAGAGCTAAGACTTAAGTTTTCTTTCTTCAATTTTTTGTTTTTTTTTATCTTTTCTAACAAGCAAGACATACATGCTTTTATATTCATCCATTAATTCATCATAAAGCAAATCATGAGAACTAGATGAATTAATACTACCATTTTTGTTATCATGACTAGAAAAGAAGAGTGTACCTCATCATTAGCATCCATGAGGCAAACTTTTGAAGTGACTTCATAGTCATGACAAGAGAATGCTTCATTTGAATAAGATGATGATATGGAAGCGTTTGACCTCTTCTTTGCCTCGTTCTTCATGGAAGGAAATTTTTTCCTCACATGCCTTTTTTCTTTGCACACATGGCAAATCACATTCCTTTTCCTATTTTTAGTGCTCCTATGACTAGAGACACTTTGGGCTTCAAAAACCATGTTAGTATTGGAAGGATGACCATTGTCATCACTACCTTCATTAAAAGTTTCTAACTCCTCGATTTTAGCATAATCATATAAGACATTTAAGTAAGCCCAAATATCGAATGCGGAAGTACAATGCATGATCTTTTCAAATATATTATTTTCCAAAGAACAATATATGCAATTTGTTGCCTTAGCATTTAATTCAAACATATTAATTTGTTCTTGGGTCCATTCATCCATATTTTCATTAGGTTAAATACATTTTATCTTTACCATGTTAAATACACCTAAACCTTGAGTCTTTAGAAAAGTATATACCCTACTCTTCCAAAGACCAAAGTTAGACTCATCGAACCTAGGAGGTAAAGACGCTAAACTCTCTAGTGCCATTTTTCGGATTGAGAGACGATGTAGAGGAGATGGTGAAATCTCAATCTACAACCTGCTTTGATACCAAATGTTGGTGAAATGACCATACTAGAGGGGGGTGAATAGTATGTCAACTAAATCTATTTGCCTAAATTCAATTTTAAACTTTTCTTAAACTACTAAATGCAGAAGCGAGTAATGAAGATAAACAATGCGATACACACAGAGAATAATGCTAACACAATTGTTTATAGTGGTTCGGCCCCAATGCCTACACCACTACCTAAGCATCCCGCTTAGAATTTCCAAACTAAGTTTTACTCGATTAATCTTATGTCCCTTTCAACGATGACTTTGACCCGAAGAGTCTCACTCTCAACCTAAGGCACTTCCACACCCGGAAGTCTCCATTTTCTTACCGAGAGCACTCTTTCACCTCAACCATAAGGGACAACTCAACTAATCCTAGTAAACTATGTTCACACCGGTGGAATTAAGCCTCAAACACAAAGGCAACCACCCAATCTATCAAACCTAGCAACCTAGGTTTACACAAGTTCAAATACAATGAAATAAACAAGGAAATATACAAGTAATGGAGCAAAAATACAACAACACAAATACTTAGCTCCAATATAATGAATCCTAGCTCCTCTTGATGCCTTGATGATGAATCAAATCAAGCTTGAAGGCAAACTCAAGAAAAAGAAGGTAGAAAGCTAGGGTTTCAACAAAGATGACTCAATCAAAGCTTGTAGGTGTTAAAGGATGTCTCATGAAGCATTAGAGGGTTATATGAAGACTTAGAAGGCCTTTAAATAGGCAGACCACCAAGTGGTGGTCAGACACAATGGGTATAAACGGCTATTTTTCAAGCTGTTATATCGCCGGTCGGGAGTCTGGTCGAACATCGGTTGATCAATCAAGCAACCGCCCGAGCGACCGGAGCACTATGTGCATTCATGGCTCGGTTCGGTTGATCGCCGCTGCGATCAAACCTGAGAAATTAGCTTTTTTTGCTGATTTCTTATCGCGTTTTTCCTTTTCAAATTTCGAGTTTGGTTTTTGGGTTCTTTGCATCATAAAAGAGGATTACATATTCATTCTAGACACTCTAATCCTAAACTCTTACTACCCGATGAATCCGAGCGCGTTGACAAGCGTCCTTGCCGATTTCTCCGATTTCTCTTATTTTTTTCGACTGCGGATGTCAAGCGCTAACTGACTTGGAACCTGCAAGATTTTTCAATGAAACATTAGTTCCATGTTTCTTATCATCGAAACTGAGATTAAGGCTAAGGTAGAAAACCTTAGGCCTACAGTATCTTGTGGAACAAGTTCGAACGGGAAAATCCCGATTGTTCCCGAGATTCTTTATTTAAAGGAATAAGTTCGAATGGGTGAATCCTGATTATTCCCACGTTATTTTTTTGGAACAAGTTTGGATGGGCAAATCCCAATTGTTCCGGTTTGGCCTTGAGGAATATGTTCGGATGGGCAAATCCCGATTATTCCTAAGGTGCTTTTAAGGAATAAGTTCAGACAGGCAAATCTTGATTATTCCTGTGATATCTTGAAGGGGCAAGTTCGGATGGTCGATTCTCGATTGTTCCTACGCGTCTCATGGAGCAAGTCCGGATAGGCCAATCCCGATTGCTCCTGAGTTTCTTTATATTAGGATAAGTTCGGAGGGTCTATCCCGATTATCCTAGTATGTTTTGTTGCCTTAGGGTATGGTAGGCTTAGGCCTGTTGATTTTCACCATTTGGGTGTTGGCTTCCTTCGGGCAGGTGGTGGCCAAATGGTCTGTTTGCTGGTCACTCCCTTGTGACCTCTCCTGCTTGAGTCATGAGTTTTGCTTTATGCATCATATGTGTGTTTGGTTTTTCGTGGGGGTTGGTAGAATCGCTCACTGAGTTCTTTGAACTCACCCGTTGTCGTTTGTTTTTGTTTTGCAGAGCCTGACTAGTGAGGTGGGTTGGAGCACTTGGCGCAGCTGGAGAGCAGAGGAGCTACATTGATCTCATAGCAGTCCTAGTTAGGGGTCGTAGTCGAGTTTTGGTAGTTAGTCATGCACTTGTGTTTCAGTATTTTGGAGTTTTAGTCCCCTGGGGACATTCATGTCTTTATATCAGATTTCATTGTAATTGAACATGTGAACATGATTTATTATTTCTGCACTTTATTGTTATTTTTCTAAACTTACTTATAATGAACTCTGGTTTGGTTTTCCATTTGAAATAAAAGTCGTTTATTTCTTTCCGCTATGTTTAGTTGTTGAGTTGACATGTGCATGGTTTAGGCTACGGGGTATAGGCATGTATACCCTGGCCGATCACGTGACCCTGAGTTTGGGCGTGACAATGTGGTTTGGTCTGACTATGACCTAGAGTTGTCACCAAATAGGGCATTGCTAGCGTGTCAGTATACGGTAGGAGTATGTTATAAGATCAATGGGCTAAGTGTGCACCTCAGTGCGACTTGTGGTTTAGTTACTTAATTAACGATTTTGGGTGAATTAAATTATCTGATTTTGATATTTTCTTTTGGGTGATTCCAAATTGATGGAGGTCTTTGATGCCGCAAGGAGCGGTAGTGATAGCAACTCTATTGAGCGCCGAGGCCGGGGCTGGGGTCACGCGAGACCACCGTAGGCCCAAGAGGATGTGGGACAGAATCCCATGGTTATACAGTTGCAGGCCTAAGTGGCTGAACTGACTGAGGCCCTCCGTAGGGAGCAGGAGCTGAGGCAGTAGCCACAACCAATATCGGCAGCACCCGCATCACCAGAGGTGGTCCAGCCGGTGGCACCAGTGGTCAAAGCCCCCAAAGCACCTTCATATGCAGATTTTGTTGCATTCAGGCCACCAGAGTATACAGGGACAGATCAGCGGGTGGAGGTCACTAGTTTCTTGGGAGATTGCTATGAGTTGTATAGGGAGCTTGGTTGTTCTTCTGAGACGACCGTTCAACTAATCGGGTTACAGCTGAGAGGTCTAGCCAAGGATTGGCTTCACACCTAGAGGGACCGTAGAGTAGCAGATGCACCACCCCCTACCTAGGAGGATTTTAGAGCTGCTATGGTGGAGAAGTACCTGTCGATGGGCGTCCGAGATAGGGGGGCTAAAGAGTTCGAACTACTGCATCAGATGGGCAGTATGTTAGTGACAGATTATGAGATGGAGTTCACTCGACTCTTGAAATACCATCCCACCTTGATAGCCATGGAGATCGCCAGGGTCAAGAGGTTTGTCAATGGGCTAAAGTCGCAGATCGCCAGACTCATCCATTACATAGAGGACACTTCCTTTGGTTGGGTCGTAGATGAGGCGCTCCGAAAGCAGGCACTAGTACTGACAGACAAGCATCATAGTCCCTAGAAGAAAAAGTTTCGGCCCCAGCCTTCGGGGGGTCGGCCAGCTCACACAGAGGGGACTTTCAGGACAACAGATCCACCGCAGGGTGGAGGTCATAACAATTCCAAAGGCCACATGGATTCCGGACCAGGGGCGTCATCTGGAGCTTCGCAGTAGAGACTTGGGCCGCAACAGTGTAACCGATGTCACAGGAAGCATTGGGGGGCTTGCTGGGGATGTACAGATGTATGTTTCAGCTGTGGGCAAATTGGGCATTACAAAAAGGATTGTCCTAGCAAGGGCAGTCAGTAGCCTGATCAGACCAGAGGAAAGACACCTATGTTAGTGGGTTCCGTTGCTCAGAGGGGTCAAACTCAGGGAGGAGGCCAGCGACCTTGTGGTTCTGAGAGGCTCGCTGCACTGGTGTTTGCTATGAACCAAGAGGGCGTTGAGGCGTCCAGGGCAGTAGTGTCATGTAACCTTGTTGTAGGTTCTACTATGGCATATGTCTTATTCGATCTGAGTGCTACACACTCTTTTGTATCTGCTTTGTTTGCTGCTAAGTTGGCAAGGCAACCGTCTGTGCTTGATTTGCCTCTTGTGGTGTCTACGCCTATGGGCGTTTCTGTGATGGTAGAGATAATCTTTCGGGGCAGCGAGGTTGTCATTTGTGGGCATATATTGATGGCCGAATTGACACTCCTGCAGATGCTGGAGCTTTATGTGAATTTGGGCATGGACTGGTTGTCGGGCCATTTCGCCTCAGTGGGTTGCAGGGCTAAGACTGTGACCTTCAGTAAGCCCGGATTACCCCAGTTTACCTTCTAGGGTGAGAAAATAGAGGATTCGTTGATAGAAATTTCAGCTCTCAACGCTTGGAAGCTACTTCTAGGTAGTTGCCAGTCCATCTTGGCCTTCGTGTTTGTGGTAGAGGAAGACGGGGGTGCGGCTAGGGACATCGGGGGACGCCTGTGGTATGCAGGTTCTTTGATGTGTTCCCAGAGTTGTTGTCAGGGTTGCCTCCAAAGAGGGAGATCAAATTTTGTATTGATTTGCAGCCATGGGTGAAGCCGATCTCCATTCCACCATATCGAATGGCACCAGTTGAGTTGAGGGAGTTGAAGTCTCAGTTGCAGGAGCTGCTTGAGTTGGGCTTCATTCGCCCAAGTGTTTCGCCTTGGTATGCTCTAGTGCTCTTTGTGAAAAAGAAAGATGGGTCCATGCGGATATGCATTGATTACCGGCAGCTCAACAAGGTAACGGTCAAGAATCAGTACCCGCTGCCCAGGATTGATGATTTATTTGATCAGCTTCAGGGAGCTCAGTGGTTTTCTAAGATTGACCTGCGGTCAGGGTACCATCCGTTGAGGATCCGGGACAGTGACGTCCCCAATATTGCTTTCAGGTTGAGGTATGGGCACTTTAAGTTCCTGGTGATGTTCTTCGGGCTGACTAATGCACCTGCTGCATTTATGGATCTGATGAATCGAGTGTTCAGGGGATACTTGGATAAATTTGTAATTGTGTTTATTAATAACATCTTGATTTATTCCAGAAGCAAGGAGGAGCATACTGAGCACTTGAGGGTAGTTCTAGAAACTCTCAGGGAGCACAGATTGTATGCCAAATTCTCCAAATGCGAGTTCTGGTTGGAGAATATAGTGTTCCTTGGCCATGTGGTGTCCAGGGAAGGAATAAAAGTGGATCCTGCAAATATAGAAGTAGTTTAGGATTGGAAGAGGTTGACTAATGTCTGTGAGATTCATAGTTTTTTGGGTTTGGCAGGTTATTACAGAAAATTTATGGGGAACTTCTCCAAGATTGCAGCTCCATTAACCCGCTTGTCTCAGAAGAAGGTCAAGTTCGAGTGGGACAGTAAGTGCGAGGAGATCTTTCTGAAGCTCAAGGAACGCTTGACGTCAGCACTAGTTCTAGCAGTATCCTCGGGCTCGAGAGGATTTGTTGTTTACTGTGATATCTCTCGGGTCGGCTTGGGTTGTGTGCTGATGTAGAATGACAGGGTGATAGCTTATGCCTCCAGGCAGTTGAAGGTTCATGAGAAGAATTACCCGACTCATGATCTTGAGCTGGTAGTAGTGGTGTTCGCATTGATGCTGTGGCGTCACTATCTTTATGGCGAGGCTTGTGAGATATACACTGATCATAAGAGCCTCCAGTATTTTCTCACTCAGAAGGAGTTGAACCTGAGATAGAGAAGATGGCTTGAGCTTTTGAAGGACTCTAACTGCACAATCATGTACCATCCAAGGAAGGTTAATGTGGTGGCTAATGCTTTGAGTACGAAGCCTATGGGCCGTCTAGCACATTTGGTAGTCAGGAGGAGGTTGTTGGCTCAGGATTTGGCCATGTGTTTGGATGGCGGGGTAGTCTTGTCAGTGTTAGCTTCTAGTGCACTGGTGGCTCACCTGAGGGTGCAGTCCACGTTGGTTGACATGCTGTGGGCAGCGCAGGAGGACGATGCTTTCTGTGCACTCACTAAGAATATGACTAGGAGAGGCGATGCCGATAATGGTTTCGGTGTGGACTCGGAGGGCGTTTTGAGGTTTAAGAACCAGATTATGGTACCCGATATGGCTGAGGTTCGCAGGCATGTGCTGGAGATGGCTCATTGATCTACCTACACTATGCATCCGAGAGCCACAAAGATGTACCGAGATCTCAGGCGGAATTATTGGTGGAAAGGCATGAAAAGAGAGGTGGCCGAGTTTGTGTCTAAGTGCCTGGTGTGTCAGTAGGTGAAGGCTGAGCATTTGAAGCCGACAGGGTTGCTCCAGAACTTAGGGGTACCAGAGTGGAAATGGGAGAAGATAACCATGGATTTCGTGACTAGGTTGCCAAAGTCCGGGAAAAGCAATGATTCTATCTGGGTAGTGGTAGATCGCCTAACCAAGACATCGCATTTCATATCAGTCAGGATGACCTTTTCAGCTGAGCAGTATGCGAGGTTATTCTTGGATCGGATCGTCGCTTATCATGGAGTTCATGTTATGATCATCTTATATCGGGGTACCCAGTTCACGACTTGATTTTGGCAGTCCTTCCAGGAGGCGTTGGGCAATCAGGTTCGGTTCAGCACCGCATTTCACCCTCAGTCAGATGGTCAGTGAGAGCGGACTATTCAAACACTTGGGGATATGCTGAGGGCATGTGTCTTAGACCTGGAGGGCAGTTGGGAGAGACACTTACCTCTGATCGAGTTTGCCTATAATAACAGCTACCACAGCAGCATTGGGATGGCCCCATTTGAGGCGTTGTTTGGGCGGAGATGCAGGTCGCCTGTAGTTTGGTTTGAGGTAGGGGATTTCCTTATGATGGGACCTGATATGGTGGAGGAGGCAGTAGAAAAGGTGAAGCTAATCAAAGAGAGGCTGTTGGCAGCTTAGAGTCGCCAGAAGATGTATGCTGATGGAAAGGCCAGGGAGGTAGAGTTTGCTGAGGGGGACATGGTGTTCCTCAAAGTGTCCCCTATGAGATTATGAGATTTGGTAAGAAAGGAAAGCTAAGCCCTAGGTTCATTGGGTCGTTTCCTATTCTCAGGCGCAAGGGAGCTGTGGCCTATAAGTTGGCTTTACCTCCCAATATGGACCAGGTGCATCTAGTGTTCCATGTATCTATGCTAAAGAACTACATTCGGGATGAGTCTCATGTAATTGAGCCTACCACAGTGGATGTTGATTCAATAATTTCCTATGAGGGGCAGCCAGTTGAGGTGCTGGACCGACAGATCAGAAAATTAAGGTCCAAGGAAATTCCCTTAGTTAAGGTCAGGTGGGAGCACCATTCTGGGCAGGAGGCCACCTGGGTGGTGGAGCAGGATATGAGGGAGCATTATCCTTCATTGTTTGATGATTTGGTGAGTCTTTAATTTTCTTTTCTGAAATTCGAGGACGAATTATTTTAAGGAGGGAGGATTGTGATATCCTAGATTTTTTTTTTCCTCTATTGTTTGTGTTTGTTAGCCTAGCGGGCTAGTCCGCGGTCGAGCCGAATCGACTCGTGGTCCGGTGCAAGCTTGCGAGCTCGAGTAAGTAGGAGTTTGGTTTATGTGGATTATTTCTTGATTAGATAAATTTAATTAATTGTGTTGTTGCATGTGCATGATTATTAAATTATGTCGCATATGGTGTTTATGTGAAGCATGGGATTAGAGTGGGTTTAATTAAGTTTAATCGGGTTAGCGGGTTCGGGTTCGGCTTGAGGCGGATGCGGGTTTGCTAAAGGGCTTAGTGGAGTTAGGGTTGAGGAGAGAGTATAAAACCCGCTCCCCTTGGCAAGGCGGCTCCCTATTGGAGCCGCACCAGCCGATTGAGGAAGGGAGGAGCCAGCCGCCTCTCTTCCCTTTTCCCTCTCTTGGGCAGCCGGCTTGAAGAGGAGCCGCCGCCCTCTCCCCTTCCTTTCCCCTTTCTTGGAGCCGCCGAGCAAGGAGCCGCCGCCGCCCCTTTCTTTGTCCTTGGAGCTGAGCCTTTGGGGTTGGATTCGGATGCCGTTAAATTAGAATTCTCATCTATCTTCTTCCTAACCGAGTGAGTGGTCTTACCCCTCCTTCTTCCCGGGTTTCTTTCGAATTCTTGAAGCCGTTCTTGGAGGCTTGGTGTTCTTGATTTAATTTCTAATGATCTCTCGAATTCTCACCGTTTCTTTTTGTTGCTATGCTTGAGGAGGCCATAAACCCTCCCCTATGGGGCCCGGCAGCCCTAGGATGACCCTAGGGGTGCTCGGCCAAGGTGGAGATGAGGGTGCCCTCAAGGTGTTCGATGAAATGCCTAAGTGAGGGTCCTTGGTGTTCTTGAGATCCATGCCTTATATTTCTTATCAATTTGAGTTCCTATATGTCAAAGCATGCCTTGTAATTAATCTGTGATTTTTGGATAGAACTCATGTTTCAAAAAATTAAGATTTTGATATTGATGCCCCGAGCGTTCTTGAGATGGGTTTTTGATCATGATGCTTGATTCTTGTTTAAAAATATTGTTGATGCTTGTTAGCTTTGTTGAATAAGTTGTGAGATTTATCTCAAGATTAGTATTCTATTTTGATGATAATTAAGGATCTAATTTTTGTAAAATTTTGGGTTTATTTTTATGCTATGCTGAAAATTCAATGTTGCTGGAAATTCATGCTGAATTGTCAAATCTGTGCTGATTTTGAAATCTCTGTTGTGATGTGAATAGATTTCTAAATATAGTCATGTAACCTATTATTTTGACCAAAAAATATAGTTTGACAACATAGGTCACACTCTGGAGACCAGATTCGGGTTAGATACATCGGTTTCAGGCATAATAGTAAGCTAAATAAAACCCTAAAACAAAATCCTAATCTTAGTTATCTAAATTTTAATTGCATAATTAAAATTGAGCAAGGGTTCAACATAATCTTTTATGAGCCAACAAATAAAGTTATGCATGAAACAAAACCTCACGGGTTATGACATTATGGGTCTAGGAATTGAGGTCGGGTATTGGAGTGTTGAGACGCTTCCCAATAAGGACACCCTTAAGACACCGTAGGAGACACTTGACTTAGGTCATGTTGCGCCATATCTTTATGAATGGCGGAGAGGCTCGTTGAGGAGCCGGATTGCGGGCTAGGCCCAGAAGGTTGGATGGCTAATTCCAAACCTGTGGAACAAGTTCGGATGGGCAAATCCCGATTGTTCCTGCGTATCTTGTGGAACAAGTTCGGACGGGCAAATCCTGATTATTCATAAGATTTTATATCTAAAGGAATTAGTTCGGATAGGCGAATCCTGACTATTCCGACGTTATTTATTTGAAATAAGTTCAGATGGGCAAATCCTGATTGTTCCGGTTTGGCCTCGAGGAATAAGTTTGGACGGGCAAATCCCGATTATTCCTGTGATATCTTAAAGGGGCAAGTTCAGATGGGCAATTCTCGATTGTTCCTACGTTTCTCGTAGACCAAGTTCGAATGTGTCAATCTCGATTGCTCCCGAGTTTCTTTATATTAGGATAAGTTCAGAGGGCTTATCCCGATTATCCTAGTATGTTTTGTTGCCTTAGGGCATGGTAGGCTTAGGCCTGTTGATCTTCACCGTTTGGGTGTTGGCTGCCTTCGGGCGGGTGGTGGTAAGATGGTCTATTTGCTGGTCACTCCCTTGTGACCTCTCCTGCTTGAGTTAGGAGTTTTTCTTTATGCATCATATGTGTGTTTGGTTTTTCGTGGGGGTTGGTAGAACCGCTCACTGACTTCTTTGAACTCACCCGTTGTCATTTGGTTTTGTTTTACAAAGCCTGACCGATGAGGTGGGCTAGAGCACTTAGTGTGGTTGGGGGGCAGAGAAACTACATTGATCTCATAGCAGTCCTAGTTAGGGGTAGTAGTCGAGTTTTGGTAGTTAGTCATGCACTTGTGTTCCAGTATTTTGGAGTTGTAGTCCCTTGGGGGCATTCTTGTCTTTATTTCAAATTTCATTGTAATTGAACATGTGATCTTGATATATTATTTCTGTACTTTATTGTTATTTTGCTAAACTTACTTATAATGAACTCTGGTTTGGTTTTCCATTTGAAATAAAACTAGTTTATTTCTTTCCGCTATGTTTTGTTGTTGAGTTGGCATGTGCATGGTTTAAGCTACGGAGTATAGGCACGTATACGCTGGCCGGTCACGTAACCCTGAGTTGGGGCGTGACAAATGATAATGATAATGCTAGCTCTACTAGTTCTCTTGACATATCATATGATAAGTTAGTAGATGACTACAAGAAATTGTATGCCTTGCTTGTTAAAAAGGATAATGAAAACAAAAGATTGAAGAAAAATAATGTAAGACTTAATTCTCATGTGTATGAATTAAAATTAGAAAATGAGATATTAAAATCTAGTTCATTTGATTCTTCCCATGATAGGTTGAAATTTGAGCTTAAGAAATTAAGACTTGAGAATGAAAATTTGAAATATGAGAACTCAAAAATCATTTGAAAAAGAAAGTTGTGTGCGCTTTCTTGATATATCAATCTTGTTCCTTATATCAACTCTTGACTCTTTGAAAAATGAGGTTGTGCGGGCTTTTGAATAAGAAAGTAAATGAATTCAAAAATATTTCATCTCCTAATAACACTAGAATGAAAAATGCTTATGTAAAGAATGCCAATGTTGATCATCATTCTCATGTTAAGCATTCTACCATTAAACCTCTTGTTCAAAAGAAGAATGTTTCCTTTAAGAATACTCATGTTCATCATAGTTCACATGTCAAGCATTCTAGTGATAAATCTCATGTCAAGCGATATATGATTGTGCTCTTAAAAGAAATCCAAGTGTAGTCAGAACACTGGGATCTAAAGCCATTTTGGTACCAAAAGTTTCATGCTCTTTTGTAAGGGGAGCTACAACACAAGGGTAAAGAGAAGTGAAGAGTTGAAGTTGACCATGGACTTAAATGAACATTCATCCTTTGGTTGCAACTTCAAACCATCATGATGCCATGGACTTAAATTGGCATCTAGGTATACTTTGTTTCATCTCCTTACTTTGGTTGGTTTTATTTAAGTTGGAGTTATGATGCGTGTTTAATTTGTGTTATTTTCTCCCCTCTTGTTAAGAGTCTTTTGGAAAATATTTTTGATTTTTGATTTCCTATCTCTTCGAAGACCTATGTAGCCTATAAAGGGCTAATGCGACCTTGCGGTTCTAAATTGTACGCTCATTTTGGCCTTTCGGTTTTCAACCAATAGGAATGGTTGGAGATCTTAATTTTCAAATATTTCATATTTTGAGATCTCTTGATTCTTTTCGGATTCATAATAATTTATTTTGAAATAGATTTTAAACTATTTAGCAAAGTGGACTTTAAAAATGATACTTAATTCTTCTCTTTGCTATTTGATTTGGGTTACTTGCTAGTAGCTTTATTTTCATTAAATCTACTAATGAAGTCTACTTGCAAGTGGAGAATGTTAATGGAAAGCTATGCTATCATGAAGACAATTAAAAAGTAAAAAGACAAGTTTGACAAAATTTCTAAGAACGATGTATGGGTTTAATTTTACAAAAATCTTTGTATAATAATTGAATATTCATGTTTAATGATGTCTCTATACTCATGATTGATGTTGCATGATAAATCTATGAAATTTCATGAGTAGGTAAAATTTTGATAACTTGGGCAATTTCATGATATCTTGATTGAATGAAACTTGCTCTAGGTTGAATTTCATATTGGAGACTGAATTTTGAGTTAGTAGTTTGTAAACATGTTTAGATACACATATCACATGATTCTAGGCATTTAAACTTGAAAATTCTTGTTTAGATAAATAAGGTGATAACTAGATTACTTTAGGAGACTTAAACTTGGAAAAGTTTGACCCAAGTTAACAAATCGACTTGGACACTTCATTTTAAGTCCAAACTTCATAAACATGTTTAGGAATAGGTATGACATGTTTCCATGCATTTAGAATAAAAAATTATTATGGATATGGATAAAATGACATAGAGGCGATTTCTTGATTATCTCTTTTGAACCAACCTAAGTCAACAAATTAACTTAGAGGTCTCATTTTCAATCCATATTAGAGGAACATGTTTAGATTTACTCATATTAGGTGGTTTAAATTTCAAAAATCATGAGTAAATGATAAGATTAACACTTGGCAAGTTTCAAGTTAACTAGCTTAGTTTTGAATGAAACCATGCTAGGTTGATATTTGATTTAAAGACATAATTTTCATCTAAAACTTGACATACAATCTTTACATGACCATTATGTGGTGTCAAAAAAGTTTGAATGAAAACTGAGCACGTTTTAAAAAATAACTGAAAATTACGAAAATGCTATTGGAAATTTCGGCAACTTCAGTTATTTTTAGAAAAATATAGAAAAATCATTTTTAACTGATTCTTGAAACTGCATCTTCAATGAAAAATCTATTTTCTTCAATAAAAAATTCAAAAATTTTCATTAAGAATCTAACTTATAGTGGAATTTTGAAGTTGGATTTTAGAAATGCAAAGTATCACCATCTTGAAATATCAATATTTACAATACTTTGATTTTTCGTCGAAAACTTCAAATGAAATTTTGTGTATACTGTTTTGATTTCATTTCTAATATCGTTCTCAATATTGTTTGAGTGAAATCATTTCTAAAAATGATTTTGATAACTTGAGCGATATTTTGAAAATAAGTTTGTGGTTGGAATCGATATAGGTTTAAAAAATAGACTCAGAAAATTTATTTTAAGTTCAAACTTGACACATGCATCTCAAATGATCATTCAGCGATGTCTGTAAAGTTTGAATAAAAAATGATAACTTTTTTAAAAAAACCTAAAATTTATAGAAAATTGATTTTTGACTAATTATTGAACCTATAGATTCCTTGAAAAATATAGTTTGTCCAGTTAAAGTTTCAAAAATTTTCGTCAAGAATATGATTTTATAAGGATTCGAAAGTTTGATTTTTAGTAAACTTGAAGTGTAGTTTGACCTAAGTCAACTAAGTAACTTGGAAACCTCTTTTTAAGCCCAACCTTGGTTGATATACTTAGATTCACTCATGTTAGATGTCCAAGTGTCTAAGCTAGAGAAAACATGAGTAGATCGCAAAATTTGATACTTAGTATTTTTATGTTTTTATGCCTACCTGAATGAAATCGTGCTAAGTTCATATTTTGATCAAATGACATTAGTTTCACTTCAAACTTGATATACATGCTTTACATGCTCATATCTTGATATTTTAAAAGTTTGAATGAAATCTGGAAATGTCATGAAAGATTCACTTATTAACGAAAATGCCATTAAAATGTCACTCTTCTCAAGTTACTCATTTTTTCGATACTTTAAATTTTCATTAAATTTTCAAATGAGACTTGAAGTAAGATATTTTAAATTCACTTATGGTATCGTTCTACTCATTTGATGAGAAAAATCATTTTTAAAGTAATTTTTGACTATTTGATCGATACTTGAAAATATCAATACTTAAGTTACTACATGATTCTTAGTTTTGCATTTCATTTATCATTTCACGATATCATGTATGACTTAATCTCTTATTCGATGTTTGGTTTTCATCCATTGAGTTGAGACTTTCGCAGTTTTGAAAAATCCTTTAGAGTTTCAACTTTGACTTTAGATTGACTTTTCTTGCCCTTTTTTAGTGATGTCAAAAGGGGAGAAAAATATAGGTAAAAAGGGAAAAAAATATAGGAAAACCATGCATATAAATAGGGGAGTTTATTTTCATATATATGCATGTTGCTAGGGGGAGAAATCCCATGTTTGAAATCGTTTGTGCTTAAATGATATATTTTCTTAAAGATATTTGTCATCATCAAAAAGGGGGAGATTGTTGGCCTAAGGTTTTCAACATTGGTCTTAATCTCGATTTTGATGATAACAAACATGGAACTAATGATTTCATAGAGAATTATTTCAGGTTTCATATCGGTTAGCGCACGATATCCCCGATCGAAAAAATCAGAAAAATTGGAGAAATCGACAAGAACGCTCATCGACGCTCGGATTTCGTCGGTAAGATAGAGTTTAGATTTATGGTATCTATAATGTGTTGAAAACCCTCATGATGATGCAAAGAAACCCAAAAACCAAACCCAAACCCCAAAATACGAAAACCCGAAAAATTAGATAAGGCCCTGAAATTCACTAAGCCTAGGGAGCTCCTTGGAGGGCTATATGACCTAGATATTTTCTTGGAATCAAAAGTCCCGGTAATTGTTCCTTAGGTAAAAACTAGTAAACCACATATTTTTAAGAATTTTTTGAAAGCCTTTAACCTATGCATATTTGACCCGGGAGATTACAAAATTTTTTGCTTTCAGAAATTTGTACTAGACCTCAAAAGTTAGATTTTGATTCTTAAGGATTTTGATTTTTTATTGAATCCAAATGGGGGGTAATCCTTATATAACATTTATGTTTTAATGTTATTAACTTTTATATAAGAAGACTTAGTGAAGATGGAATCCAGAAACAAACAAAAATCATCAAACTGCCTTGATCTCCAAGGTTCGGCCACTGGGCTAGTCGACCGGAATAGCCCTAGAATCCAGAATGGACTCTGGTAGAGGGTTAGGTCGCTCGGTCGATCGATCGGCCTTCGACTGGTCATAGATTGGGCGACGCCAACAAGCAAAAATTAGCCTGTTGGGTGAGCTGTTTTGGCTCTCTCCTCTCTTGGCTTATAAATACAAGCCTTGGCAAGCCTTCCACACTTCTTCCAACTTTCCTAGAGCTATGTTTTCCGGTGCTCCGCCACCTATTTTCAAGGTGCCTTACGATCATTTTCTAGAATTTGGAGTCGATCATGGCCCTCGTCAGCTCGTTCGCCCGCTTTGAAGCGTTGGATGAGCGGTCCCTCCAGTTGAATGAACTCAGGGCCTGCCGAGTTCTTATTCAGGTTCATTCACTGCTCCAGATTCCATGCGCCATCCACGCCGTCATCGAGGACGTTAAGTTCTCTGTTGACGTCGTTATTGCTTGGCAAGAGCGCCGGTATGACCCTTCTGAGGTCGGGCTTGGTTTCGATCGGCGTTCGAGCGACGACTCTGGTGGCGACAACAACGCCGAGGAGGATCCGAGTACAGACCCCAATGAAGATGTCCCTTTTGATCGAATACCCACACTAGAAGGGGGGGTTGAATAGTGTTGGGTGAATTTTAACTTCTATTCGATTTCTTTCGAGTTTAATTTCTAATGCTATCAAATTGATCACTCAACTAAATTACGATGCTTGACAAGTAATAATTAGACAATAAGCACCAGCAAACAAGCAATGCAAATACAAGTAATTATAGTGGTTTGGCCAACCGTCTACTCCACTACCTTGGCTCCACACCAAGGATTTCTAACCAAATCCTTTATAGACTTTGTGTTTCCCTTTGAATACAACCGAGGACTCGCTTCTCAATCCTTTGAGAACTCCTCAAACCTATTCACCCAGGCAAAACACAATTCTATGAAAGAAACCCTAAGTGTTTACACTAGCACACCTAGCAAGCTAATAATGAAGAAACAAGTTCAAATAAAAAATAAAATTACAATGAAAAGAGCAAAAGATGAAACCACAACTAAAAGCACAATTCCAAGCCTTCAACGCCTCCAACTCCACTAGATGTTGAGATCGAATCGAAGCCGGAGTCGCGGGAAGATGAGCGCTTGAGAGAAATCGTCAATCGAAGAAGCAAGCGCGAGCAATTCATGCTTAGAAGGCACAAATCTAACTTAGGAAGCTTTTAAGAAGGGTTAATGAAGGTTGGTAAGGGGTATTTATAACCCCTCACTCGACTACTGCCCTTTCCCGGCCACATTCGGTCGACCGACTGGTCAACCGAATTGTCTATTGTCCATTTTTAACTTTGTCCGGTCGACCGAATTGGCCACTACCAGTTTTTAGCTTTGTTCGTTCGACCGACTGGTCGACCAAAGTGGCTACTGCCAATATTCTGCCTCGTTCGATCGACCTACCAGTCGGCCAAACATGGGTTGAGGCTATTTTTTACATTTGTTTTGTTTCGCGCTTTATTCCCCGGTTCCGTTACCAAGTTTTGACTTGGATAACATTACAAATAGGCTTGGGATATGTTCCTAGGGATATATCACATAAAATCTATTTGGTGATATATGAATTCTACTCAATTTTCATCGGAGCCTTTTTGCCGATATTTTGTATTTCTCCTAGCAAAGTTCACATGTGTAGGTAACCTCAACCTTAACTCAAAACTTCACAAATATATTAGATACATGTTTGTTATCATCAAAATAGTGATAGAAGCCTAGGGGGAACCCTTGGGCCAATAATCTCCCTCTTTTTGATGATGATAAACAAAACATGAAATTCTATAAAACTCTAAGTACCATTTGTGAGTTTAAGTTAAGGCATGCATGCACAATCTATTTTGAAACTTGACATATGCTCCCCCTATCAATATGCATATCATGCTTATAACTCCCCCTATCTATATGTATCATAAAACACATGTGACCTTGCATGTTCTCCCCCTTTTGACATCAATCAAAAAGGGCAAGAACTAAGGTACTATTAATGAGTTTCATCAATAAAGCCAAGAAAAACATAAAACCGAGTATCATCTACCACTATAGTCCTTCCTATCAATGTAAGCCTATAGAAGGCAAACATCGATAAGTCGTAAAGCCTCATTACAAGGCAATACATAAGTATTCTGATACTACATGAAATACAATTTTTTAAAAGGCATGTAAATTTTGAAATTTCAAACACTTGGGAAAGCACGAATACCCAATTGCATTCTTAAATTTGTAAAGCTTTCTTCACTTAAGGGTTTTGTGAATATATCCGCAAGTTGCTTGTCAGTGGATACAAATTCCATGGATATATTTCCCTTAGCTATATTATCCCTAAGAAAGTGGTGCCTTAGATCAATGTGCTTGGTCCTAGAGTGTAAAATTGGATTTTTAGTTAAATTAATTGCACTAATATTATCACAATGGTATACATGAATACTTAAGTCCATAATCTAAAAGAGTATGTTTCATCCAAAGGACTTGTGCACAACAACTAGCCGCAGCGATGTATTCCACTTCGGTAGTTGAAAGTGCAACCGAGTTTTATTTCTTTGAGAACCAAGAAACAAGACTCATCCCTAGGAATTGATAACACCCACTAGTGTTTTTTCTATCTACTTTACACCCAGCAAAATCGGCATCCAAAAAACTAATTAAATTGAAAGATGCATTACATGGATACCATAATCCTATGTCAACCGTGTCTTTCAAATATCTCAATATCCGTTCGACCGCACTTAAGTGAGACATTTTAGGACAAGATTGAAATCTAGCACATGCACAAACACTAAACATGATATCGGGTCTACTTGCAGTTAAATAGAGAAGGCTTTCAATCATACCTCGATATCATTTTTCATCTACCTTTACACCATCTTTATCTTTATCAAGCTTAATGGATGTGCTCATTGGTGTAGAAGCTACCTTGGCTTCATTCATCCCAAATCTTTTGATGAGCTCCTTTGTGTACTTGGCTTGATTTATGAAGATCTCTTTATTGGTTTGCTTGATTTGGAGACCAAGCATGAAGGAGAGTTCTCCCATCATGCTTATCTCAAACTCTTCTTGTATGCACTTTGCAAACCACTCACAGAGCAATTCATTAGTAGCTAGCACAAAATATTATATCATCAACATAAATTTGCATGAGTAAAATATCATTTTCATTATTTTTTATAAAAAGAGAAACATCGACTTTTCCAATGCTAAAGCCTTAATCAATCAAAAATGTGGAAAGCCTTTGATACCAAGCCCTAGGGGCTTGTTTTAAACCACATAAAGTCTTTTTAAGTTTAAAAACATGATTTGGAAACTCAAAACTTTCAATCCGGGGGGGGGGGGTTGTTCAACATAAACTTCTTCATCGATAAAACCATTAAAAAAAATACTTTTAATATCCATTTGAAAAAGTTTAAAACCTTTAAAACTTGCATAAGACAAAAGCATGTGAATTGCCTCTAATCTAGCTATAGGAGCATAAGTTTCATTATAATCTATTCCTTCTTCTTGATTATACCCTTGGGCCACTAACCTAGCTTTATTTCTAATGACTAAACCTCCTTCATCTAACTTGTTTCTAGATACCCATTTAGTCCCAATTACGGTTTGTCCGCTAGGTCTAGGTTCTAAGTCCCAAACTTCATTCCTAACAAATTGATTAAGTTCCTCTTGCATAGCAATTACCCAAAATTCATCTTTTATTGCTTCCTTAATGTTTTTTGGCTCTACTTAAGATATAAATGCTACATATTGACAAATATTCTTAAGTTTAGAGCGTGTTACCACTCCCGTTGATGGTTCTCCAATGACTTGATCCATTGGATGATCTCTTATCAACCGGTACCCTTTGGGGAGAGGTGGTAGAGCTTCCTCTTCTTCTTCTTCATCTTGAGGTAGAGTTGAGGATGAAGGTTCTTCATGGAGAGTTTTCTCATTATTTTCATCTTCAACCTCTTTGTCATGAAATGTTAGTTCCTCAAGTTCCTCACCTACATTCACAATCTTAACATTTCTAGAGGAATCATTAGTTTCATCAAAAGTAACTTGCATAGATTCTTCAACAATCATAGTTCTACGATTATAAACTCTATAGGCCTTAGAACTATTAGAGTAACCTAGGAAAATGCATTCATCGGATTTAGAATCAAATTTTCCTTGATGCTCCTTAGTGTCTAAAATAAAGCATTTACATCCAAAAACACGAAAATATCCCATACTTGGGATTTTATCATTCCAAAGCTCAAAAGGTATTTTCTTGATTTTAGTTCTTAATAAAACATAATTAAGTACATAACAATAGGTATTTATGGCTTTGGCCCAAAAGTACTTGGGCAAATTATTTTCACAAAGCATGGTTCTAGCCATCTCTTGTAAGATTCTATTCTTTCTCTCAACCACCCCATTTTGTTGACGGGTTCTAGGGGAAGAAAAGGTATGCTCAATACCCAATTCATCACAAAATTCGGAAAACTTTTCATTTTTAAATTCTCCTCTATTATCACTTCTAATTTTCAAAATTAAAATTCCTTTCTCATTTGTAACTCTCCTAGCAAATCTTTTAAAGAAATCAAAAGTTTCATTTTTCTTAGCTAAGAAGAAAACCCTTGTAAATCTCGAGAAATCATCAGCCAAAACAAAGCAACATAATTTTCCACCTAAACTAGCCACATCGCAAGGACCAAAAAGATCTATGTGCACAAGTTCAAATGTTCTAAATGTACTCACTTGATTAATGCTATGAAATGAAGACTTAACTTGTTTTCCATATTGACATGCATCACAAAGTTTATCTTTTTCAAATTTTATCTTAGGTATTCCTTTAACTAAGTCCTTTTTAGATATTTCTTGTATGAGGCTCATGCTATCATGTCCTAGCCTTCTATGTCACAACCAAGAATCATTTTCCATGGCAACTAAGCATCTAACATGAGGATTAGGCAAAATATTTAAAACTAGTGTGTAAATATTTTCTTGCCTATTTCCAATAAACACAATATCATTAGATGGTGCACTTCTAATGATGCATTTATATGCTTCGAAAATGACTACATATCCATTATCACACAATTGAGATGCTAATCAAGTTATGTTTTAACTCATCAACTAGTAAAACATTTTTAATGAATGGGTAAGTGAGTATACCTATATCTCCAATGCCAACAATCTTACATTTGACATTGTCTCCAAATGTCACATGTCCAACATCCTTGCTTGATAGGGTTGAGAAGAGATTATATCACCCATCATGTGTTTTGAGCAACTGCTATCCAAAATTCATGTGCTTCTACTTGCTTGAAGATGCTTCTCCATCTACAAAAGGAGAAGAGACAATTTTAGGTACCCAAATCTTCTTGGGTCCTCCTCAGTGCACAATCTCTAGCCATATAACCAAAGATACCACATGAAAAATAACTTTCTTGGGCTACGTGTGTGAATATGGAAGTGTGCATGAGCATGATTATTTGATGACTTTCTAGCATATACAATCTTAGGCATGACATTTTGTAAGGTTGTAATTTTTTCATTTAGCATGCAAAGTTTCTTTTTAAAGTTTAGCATGTTGTCATTCAAGTGCTCTACTTGATCACTTAAGAACATGTTTTTATTCTCTAATTTTTTATTTTCATTTTCTAAGTTTTTCTTAGCATCATCTAAGGCATGCTTTTCTTCCTTAAGGGTATCTATTTCTTTCCTTAATGCATTGCATGAGAGTAGCAAGTTATCATTTTCAAGCTCTAAAGATTTGTTGTCCTTTTTAAACTCTTTCAACTTTTCCTAATAGCATTAAATTCATCATACAATTGATCAAATTCATTTTCTAGTTCCTCTTGCGTAAATGAAAGCTCGCCAAAAGTAAATCTTACCTCGTTGTCATTTGCCATGAGGCAAAGATTTGCCTTTTCACTTTTGGAGTCTTCTTCACTTGACGAAGACTCGCTTTCATCCCAAGAAGTCATCATCGCCTTCTTCTTCTTCTTGTATCTATCTTTCTTGTGAGGGTTGGAGGTAGAAGCCATCTTGAGAAGTGGGCAATCCTTCCTTAGATGCTCGATTTTGTTGCAATTGGAGCATGTGTAGCCTCCTCTTCCCTTTCTCATCCCTCCTCTCATGAAACTCATGAATCTCCTTGCCAACAATGCCATTTCTTCAAAATCATGCGTCTCTTCCTCGGATTATGAGGGTTCTTCACCCCGGTGTGAAGCTTTTAAGGCAATGGTCTTGCCTTTGGGGGCATCTTCCTCCTTGTATTGCTTTATATAGGTCTCATGTGTCATGAGTGACCCAATGAGCTCGGTGATCTTTAAGGTGCTCATATCCTTTGCTTTCATGATTGCAATGATCTTGGGCTCCCAAGCTTTTGGAAGGGAACGAAGGAGCTTCCTTACCTTCTCCTCTTCCCTTATGTCTCTACCAAGGTTAGCTAATCCATTTGTAATATTTTGAAAGCGAGCATACATGGCGTCAATAGATTAATGCGATAATATTTTGAATATTTCATAATCATGCATGAGTAGGTTTATCTTGGATTGATTAACTTGTGAAGTCCCTTCATGTGTAGTCTCTAAGACTTTCCAAAGTTCATATGCCGACTTACAAGTGGAAATCCTATTAAACTCATTTATTGATAGGCCACAATATAGTGCATTGACGGCCTTTGCATTTATATTAAAGAGTTTAATCTCTTCTTGATCTCACTCATCCATATCCTTAGTTGGTTGCTTATACTCTACTTGGATCATTCTCCATACATCCATGCCTAGTGATCGAAGGAAGACATTCATGCATATCTTCCAATAGGCATACTTGTTTCTATCGAACAATGGTGGAGTATGAGTAGAGGACCTTTGAGCTAGTTAGATTTCACTAGACATTCTAGATTGTAGGGTAGATGGTTAAATCTAATCTTACGACTATGCTCTGATATCAATTGTTGATCGAATACCCACACTAGAAGGGGGGGGGGTTGAATAGTGTTGGGTGAATTTTAACTTCTATCTTCCAAGTTCAATTTCTAATGCAACCAAATTAATCACTCAACTAAATTACGATGTTTGACAAGGAATAATTAGACAATAAGCACAATCAAACAAGTTTGCAAAGACAAGTAATTATAGTGGTTCGGTCAACCGCCTACTCCACTACCTCGGCTCCACACCAAGGATTTCTAACCAAATCCTTTATAAACTTTGTGTTTCCCTTTGAATACAACCGATGACTCACTTCTCAACTCTTTGAGAACTCCTCAACCCTATTCACCTAGGCAAAACACAATTCTATGAAGGAAACCCTAAGTGTTTACACTAGCACACCTAGCAAGTTAATAATGAAGAAATAAGTTCAAATAACAAATAAAATTACAATGAAAAGAGCAAAAGATGAAACCACAACTAAAAGCTCTTTTCCAAGCCTTCAACGCCTACAACTCCACTAGATGTTGAGGTCGAACCAAAGCTGGAGTCGCGAGAAGATGAGCGCTTGAGAGAAATCATCGATCGGAGAAGCGAGCGCAAGCAATTCAAGCTTCGAAGGCACAAATCTCACTTAGGAAGCTTTTAAGAATGGTTAAGAAGGGTTAATGAAGGTTGGTGAGGGGTATTTATAACCCCTCACTCAGTAGCTCATTCCAACGGGCATTTTTCTGCTCGTTGAATGTCGTTCGATCAATTGTCGATCAACCAATTGATCGACCGCCCAACGACCGCTAGGCTACTGCTCTTTCCTGGCCACATTCGGTCCATCGAATTGGCTACTGTCCATTTTTGACTTTGACCGATTGATCAACCGGTCGACCGAATTGGCCACTCCCAGTTTTTAGCTTCGTTTTGCTGATCGAAGTAGCTACTGCCAATATTTTATCTCGACCTGGGCTGAGGCTATTTTTTACATTTGTTTTGTTTCTCGCTTTGTTCCCGAGTTCCGTTACCAAGTTTTGACTTAGATAATATTACAAATAGGCTTGCGATATGTTCCTAGGGATATATTACATAAAATATATTTGGTGATCTATGAATTCTACTCAATTTACATCAGAGCCTTTTTGCCGATTTTTTGTATTTCTCCAAGCAAAGTTTGTGTGCATATCGTAACCTCAATCTGAACTCAAAACTTCACAAATATATTAGATACATGTTTGTTATCATCAAAATAGAGATCGAAGCCTAGGGGGAACCCTTGGGCCAACAGTCCCGCCAATGGCGCCTATTGTTGCTGCTCCTCTGGCGCCTCCTACTTCAATCGCTCACTGTTCCAATCGCTCACTGTTCCAATCTTGGCGGTCGATACTCCCTTTCTGGAAGCGCCGGCGGGGCTGGCGTGCGCCCCTTCGCCATCTTCCCTCGCCATCGAGGTTTTCGCTGCCGCCTCCCCCTTGGACTCTTCGGATTTGCTCACTGGCGGTCAAGCTACTCTGCCACCTCCTACCCCACTGCACTCTACCGCTGCTACTGTAGCTCTTGACACCTGCCCCATGCCTACCATTGCGTCTCTCTGCCCCTTGAGATCACTTTTGCCCTCTGAGGGATTTCGCTCTTTTGTTTCCTTTGCCTGGAACGACATTCATTTCCTAGTCTGTGGAAAGAAGGAGAGGATTTTGCCACTTTCGTCACCTTATTTTGATACTTCGAATCTTCATTTGTCGGCTTCCTGGAACGGTTGGAGTCTCCTTGGTGCCACGTGGGTGGTAGATCATGTTTCTCTAGTTTTAGCTTTTGCACCCTCGCGGGACCTACTGCATTTTCTTAATATACCCGACTCCTCCCAAGTTTCTTTAAAGGGCGTGCTTTCAAATCCTTGGGCAGACTCGATTCGTGCGGATGTGGCACCCGTTGGTTCTTCCCCCTTGGCGGATTCGTATGTTCGCCTCCCTCTCCCACTCGATCCATCCTTCCTTCATACAGGGGTCGTCCAAGTTGGGTTTCCTTTTTTTTTGCCCCAAGGGATCATCTCCTTAGTTGTCTCTAATGTGGGCCTGGAGATGGGACTGGAGTCGGACCAGACCCAACTCGATGCTGAGGTTCCTGAAGGCCCTGAGTCGGGTCGACCCAGGGGACCTGGATTTTATCTGCATCGATTCGGAAGCCGATCAACGGCCATCTCCAAAAAGACGTAAGCCTTTGTGTACAACTATTGTCAGAAGAAGTTCTCGCCTCCCTTCGAAAGAGTATATTCCGGCTTCCAAAAAGCCGAGGTTCGTAAGGCTGCCAGACAGGAGGCTCTCGGGTCTCGACTCTACCCCTCTCGGGATTCAACAGCTCACCTCAGCTCTATCAAAGTTTCATATTCTGATTGTGTCAGTCTAAATGTCATGCAGCGAATAAAAGATATGGGCTTCATCTGCCTGAGGGCTAGAGCACCGCTTTCTTCTTACAGCTATTTTGGTCCTCACCGATGATTGCAGCACTTTTTGTCCATGAATACTACAACTACTTTTAAAATTTTCATCGTCATTTTCTGGAACGTTCGTGGTATCAACCGTTTATCTAAATGGTATATGATGAAATAAGCTGTAAGATATCTGAATTGTAGTTTGCTTTTTCTTTCTAAAACTAAGTTGTCTCAAGTTTCTTCTAGAACTATTAAGCAACTAACTGGCTTTAAGTCTTGCTTCAGCCGAAAATTTCTGATTTTAGATGCTGCTAGTGCCTCGAGGGGTATCCTTGCCATTTGGAACCCTAATATTTGGGTGTGTACTAATTCTAATATAAAAATATTTTTTCATCCAAGTTCAGCTTCGTCACCTCAGTTCGAATCAATCCTTCTGGTTTTCTAGTGTTTATGGCCCCCCTAGCCGTGCTTTCTTACAGGAGCTTTATTCTATCGTGGTGGATGATTTAGAACTTGTTATCATTGGGGGAGATTTTAACATGACCACTCATATCGACGAAAGAGTTAATTGCATGGGCAATAGTAATGACTCCAGAAGGTTTTCAAAGGTTTTTGCCGACTGTGACTCTTAGATCTCCCTACCTCATGTATTTCCTTCTCATGGTCGAATTCTCAAATTGTTTCGGCTTTAGCTAAACTACATCGAATTTTGGTCAACTCTAAGTTCTGGGATTGTATGCCAAATATCCGAGTCACTAGTGAGCATCGGAGACTGTCAGATCACGCTCTACTTCTGTTACATCAAATCACTCTCCGTTCTGGTGCCTCCTGCCCTTTCCGTATGGAAAAGGGGTGGTTTAACTCAAAGGACTTCATCCATATTATCTCTTCAGGTCTCTTGTCGGCTCTTTCTCCTCGGATTGACTCTCGTGCTCTTCTTAGAGGGTGGATTTCTGCATGGAAAAACCTTAGACCTATTTTAAAAGAATGGAATCTTATTGGGAAAAAATCTTGGGCGCCTAAAAGGCATTCTCTGGAAGATCTCTTCCACCAGATGTCTATCAAAGCTGACATCGGATCATTATCATCTGAGGAAATCAATGATTTCAGGAATCTTAAGAAGGGTCTTGACACTCTCTATCATCAGAGTGCGACTATCAGATGCAACCGAAATTGGATTACCAATATCTTGGGGCCTCCCAGAATGATTTCTAACCCCCTACAGATTGCAAAAGAGGTCAGTGCCTTCTATGGTAATCTTCTCAGGAAACAGAGGAAGCCGCTTATGTCTATCAACTGGTCAAACATTTACCACCACGCCTCCACGCCTCCACGTCTCTTGCTCATCTCGATGATCCTTTTCCGAAGACGAGCTCTCCAACGTTATCAAAGCTTCTAAGAACTATAAATCTCTAGGTCCCGATAGTATTCCAATGGAATTTTTTAAGAAGAACTGGGCACTCGTGAAAGATGGCATTTTACGTCTTCTCATTGATTTGCAAGATAACCCTCAAGACCTGATGGGAATCAAGATAACC
Organism: Canna indica; assembly: GCA_034359265.1. Classification (NCBI taxonomy): domain Eukaryota; kingdom Viridiplantae; phylum Streptophyta; class Magnoliopsida; order Zingiberales; family Cannaceae; genus Canna; species Canna indica. The sequence continues at coordinate 29,602,797 of CP136891.1, forward strand.
CTCAAGCATTTTACGTCTTCTCATTGTGAGGCGCAGCTGCATTGACTGTACATGACAGTCTATGAGACTTTATGGGCTTCTGATCAACTTAAAGAAGATGTCTGCCTTATTAAAGTAGACTTTCAGAAGGATTTTGATTCGGTAAATTGGACTTTCATTTCGGATCTCCTGACTACTCGGGGTTTCCCACCTAAATGGATTTCTTGAATTTCTGCTATTCTCAACACCGTAGTGTCCTCTATCATGATTAAAGGCTCCCCAAGGCACCCTTTCGCGCACAAAAGAGGTCTTCGACAAGGTAACCCTTTGTCCCCTTTACTTTTCAATCTCGTCACTAATACCTTGTCCAAGCTTTCGAAACGAGTGGCCAATAGAGAACTCATGAAAGGAGCCCTCTCTACTATTCTTCCGAAAGAAATCACCCATATCTCCTTGGCTGATGACTTGATTATTTTTAGCCATAATTCTGTGGAGTACCTTCAACATTTGAGACTCTTGCAATGTTTTGAAATGTGTTCTGGTCTCAAACTAAATTGCGCTAAGACTAGGGTAACTCACATTTTCGGTGTTGAAGCACGAGCACTTTCTGCCACTTCTATTCTCAACTGTTTGGTTGCACCTTTTCCCATAACTTACTTGGGTCTTCCATTGCGATCGGGTCGCTTACTCAAGGAGGATTGGGTCATTTTAATTGCCAAGTTTGACAAAATTCAAGCCTCCTGGCATGCCGCCCAGCTTTCTCGTTCTACCAGGGTCACTCTCATCAACCATGTCTTATCTAGCCAAGTCGTTTATTTCTTCTCCATCTTTCGGGCTCCATTATGGGTTATCAAACTTTTGGACAAGCGCAGGAAAACCTTTTCGTGGACCAGTGGAAGAGGCAAAAATCTCTGTGGCAAGTGTCTAACTAATTGGAGTAAGGTCACCACTCCCAAATCTGAATCAACCTACATCTACATAATCGTGCTCGATCGTCTCGACAATTGGCTTTGGAAATTCACGCTTAATAGCAACATGGGTTGGAGGAACATCCTTCGACATAATCACCGTTCGATTGCTGATCTCATTGACTCTCCCATTTCGGCCTTATCCCCCATTTGGCGAGATATCTCCAAAGATAGGGACCTACTTGGAGTCTCGCTTTCCTATCACATTTGGAATGGAGCTTCGACCCGTTTCTAGCTCGATCCTCGGGTTCACGGCGATAAATTGAGTACTCTTTTTTTGGACCTCTATACCAAGGTGGTTTCTCAAAATTTCACTATGGAAGAAGCGAGAGCCATCAACGGGATCGGGGCAGCCACTGGTTGGAATATCAATTTCATTAGCTTGGTTCCCTTAAGCTGCATTTCTCGACTTCTCAATCTTATTGAACCTTTCCTTCATCTCGAAGGGGAAGATCACATTCAATGGAAATGGAATTTCAACGGCATCTTCTCCACCAGTTTGATGTATAGTATTCTCTCCTTCGGTGGCATCTCTAATCCTTTCGCCAAGTTCATCTAGCGCAGGTCATGCCCGGAAGGAATCTCTATAATGAATTGGATTGTTATCAATCACAGGCTTCTCACTAAAGTCCGCCTCCTCACCCGCGGCTCTCAGGTTCATCCTCACTGCTTGCTCTGCAAAACGTTCAATAAGACTCATCAACACCTTTTCATGGACTGCCAATATACTACTCAAGGTTGGGTCGTGTTGCTTGATTTGGTAAATCTTCCATTCTTTTCACTAAAGGATCGACCTTGGAGAGAAATGGTCACCGTCGGCCCCCTGAAATCTAAAATGTATCGTCTAATCATGATTTGGCGTTGGAAACTTTGGTACGAACGAAACCTGCGCTGCTTTGAAAGCCTTGAAAAATCCTTTTTAGAACTCTCCATTGAAGGAGCTAATTTAGAAAGCTTGTGTTGTGCTTAAGTTTTTTCCTTTCCATCTCCTTTTTCTTTGTTGCCCCTCCTTTATCTTTCACTTGTAACATTCAAATCTTTTGATTAATACAACTATTCTTTATAAAAAAACAAAAAAATTCTGAGTTTTAGGAAGCGTCGGTTTTAATCAAGGTAACAAAGTTTTGATTTACTAAGAATCAGTGCCGAATGCAAGAGTCGACTAAGTTAAATCGGCGCACCCCATTCGGCGCCGATTTTTTTGCCATCTCTTTTTCTCGCTCCCTCTTCGTGTGTGACTTTCTTCACATGCTCACGGTTTCCTTTCTCTGGTTTCTATTCTTCTCTCGCTCACGATTTTGTTTCACTTGCACCTTTTCACCTTAAACCCTATTTCTCTATTCCCATTCCATTCTTTGTCGATCTAAACCCTACTCTACAGATCTAATCTGCGCTAAGCATTTAATTCGATCTCTCCAGTGTACGTCAAGCTCGCCATTTTGCCAACCTGCAAGTATTTATGATTTTTCATTGTCATTTCACCAATCTAGCTCAATTCGTCCAAGTATGTGATCTTTGAATTGATACATTAGTTGTATTTAATTAGTTGTTCTTTTGTTATTTCTTCATTGCTATGATTTTTCAGTTGTTTCTTCATTGTTTGCTCTGTTGGCCTAAGGTTTTCTACCTTGGTCTTAATCTTGGTTTTGATGATTAACAAACATGGAACTAATGTTTGATTGAGAAATACTTTCATATTACAAGTCAGTTAGCGCTCGACGTCCGCGATTGCAAAAATTGGAGAAATCGGCAAGGACGCTCGTCGACGCACTCGAATTCATCGGGTAGTTAGTGTTTAGGTTTAGAGTGTCTAGAATGTATATATAATCCTCTTTTTATGATGTAAAGAACCAAAAAATCAAACCCAAAATCCGGAAATGAAGAACGCGATAAGAAATCAGCAAAAGAGTTGATTTCTCAGGTTTGGTAGCAAGGGCGGTCGACCAAACCGAGCCCAGAATGCACAGAGTGCTCCGGTCGCTCGAGCGGTTGCTTGGTCGGTCGAATGACGTTGGACCGAACCATAGATCGGCGATCGGTAACGGACAAATTTTTGCTAGGAAGCTAGGAATCTTGTTGTGGAGCTAAGTATTTTATTGTTTGATTTATTGCTCCATTTAATGTTGTATTTTGTTGTTATTTCATTGTATTTGACTACTGTGATGCAGATTGGGGAGGCTGTAATTTTTCAAAAAAATCAATATCTGGTTACCTTGTCAAAATAGGTTCATTTGTGGTGAATTGGAAGTGTAAAGAGCAATCTACAGTTCGTAGATCCAGTGCAGAGAGTGAGTTAAGGTCATTATCAAGTCTCAATGCTGAGTTGATGTGGGTGAAGAAATTTCTATCTAAAATTGGAATTGAACACAAACTGCTTATACTTGTGTATTGCGACAATCAAAGTGCAATACATTTCACCAACAATCCAGTGTTTAATGAGAGAACAAAGCACTTGGAAGTTGACTGTTATTTCGTGAGAGAAAAATTTCAATAGGGTATTGTTAAACCTGTTTACATTTGAAAGTACAAATCAGCCAGTCGATCTATTAATCAAGACATTGCCATGTCAATAGCATCACAAACTTCGGTCCAAATTGAATCTGGAGAATTTATTCTCCAATTCCAACTTGTGAGAGGAGTGTTGAAGACATGAGAGAAGCAGGGAATACAGAAGCAGAAAGTTCGAGAATGTAGAGGTTTAAATAAATAAAGTTTACTTTTTTACCCTTGTTGTGAATAAAACTGATTGGGGTGTTTCAGTCATTTCCTTTGTATTTTTGAATTAGCTTAAGTTGTAAATAAGCCTTGATATAAAAGGCTCACAGAATACTTGTTTTCATTATCGATTGAGATTAACAGATTGAGTTTTCTTCCTCTTCATTTTAGCTGGGTTGTTTCCTGATGAGTATGTAGCTGTGAGTTTTTGAACAACCAACAAGTGATATCAGAGTTCAGCCTCCGGAATGCCAAGTATCCCCATGTTTACTGGTATTGGATTTGAATTGTGGTCCTCAAAAATGAAAAACTATTTCATTTCCCAAGAGTACGTTATGGGAGCTGATCTAAGATGGTTACAATCCGAAAGGATTACCACCAAATAGAGTCGGGGAATTGAGAAAGAAGGATGCAAAAGACATTTTTTGCATCCAACAAGAGTTATCGAAACAGATAGTCACCAAATTGGGGCGGATCTCTTCCTCCAAAGCATCTTGGCAAGCTCTAAGACAAAACATACTGAGAAGCCTACCTCAGAAATTTGATCAATTAGTGGCAGCGATCAAAGAAGACAATGATAAGAGAACTAGGTGATTGGATCTCCACAATTCACTAATGTCACACGATGAAAGAATGAAGAGATTCAACAACAAGCAGAAGGAAGGGATCACATTTTACATGAAATCAAGTAATTCCTCAAACTCCTCTGCTTCAAAAAAGAAATGGAAGAAAAAAGAGGAAAAATTTGATCGAAATGATAAAGGTACAGAAACTGAAGAGAAAGGAAAAAAGCAAGTGTAATGCTTTTATTGCAGACGATATGACCATATAGAGAGAATATATGCAGGCTCAAGCATAAACATGAGAGTGAACGCAAGCAGGAGAGTGAGCGTGTTGCTAATTTTGCTGAAGAAGAAGCTAAAGGGAAGGAAGAAGAAGTATTCATGCTTGCAAAATTACAGGATGACACAAGGAATGGTTGGTATCTGACCTCCAGATGCAACAACCACATGATGGCGAATCGAAAATATTTCATCATTTTGGTAGAAACTATTCTACACATGTGAAATTAGGAGATGGGTTAGTCAAGGTGTCCATAGGTATTGGAGACTTGCGATTGCTCACTAGAAATGGGGAAATTATCATCAAACGGTACTTTATGTCCCTGAATTTGACTCTAACTTACTTAGTGTGGGTCAACTGTTACGAGATGGATTTAAGATTCATTTTGAGAAAGAAAGTTGTCAAATATTTTTTAAAGATGATTCAAATCAAGTCTTATTTGATATTAGTATGTCACCTAATAACTTGTTTTATCTCAAAAACTTTGGGACTCTTTACATGAGTATAAATTCATAGATTCCAAGGATTTAGTGACATGGCATTTCATTAATGAATGTATTTACGGATGTTGACTAAACTTCTGACCCATCTCTTGCCGCTCACTTCAAATTGTAAGAAACTCCTTAAAGAAGAATTTGGCAAGAAGGATCTTGGGGCTATAAAGAAGATCCTTGGTATGGAAATTAACGTGATTGCAAGGCTAGAAAGCTATACTTGACACAAGAGACTTATGTGAAGAATGTGGTGGAGCGCTTTGACATGCAAGCATCAAAACCAGTCTGAACACCTCTTGTCGCTCACTTCAAATTGTGAGAATCGCTATGCCCAAAGATGAAACAGAAAGACAAAGCATGTCATAGGTGTGTACCTTATGAAAGTGTTCTTGGCAGTCTGATGTACGCTATGATTTGCACACGCTAAGTAGGAAAGTCGAACTACAACCCACTATCACTAAAGTATAGTACATAGCAATTAAAGAAGCAATTAAAAAGACGATTTGGCTCAGGAACCTTCAAAAGGAACTCACTTCCCGCATGGCGGACATAATTGTACACAATGACAACCAAAGCACGATTCACGTATCAAAGGATGACATGTACCACAAAAGGACAAAGCGCATTGATGTTAGATTTCATTTTGTCAGGGATATCATCTCTAAAGGAGAAATCAAGCTTTAGAAAATGGGGACTGCCCACAATCCTGTAGGTATGATAATTAGAGTTTTACTAACAACCAAGTTTAATCAGTTCATGAACTTGGTCAATTTTGATTAAAAGCACTTGTTAGCCATACAGGGCTTCAAGGAGAATAGGAGAAGGTTACATTGGACTCAAATCACATCAAAGGAGGAAATTGTAATGATTGATTCAATTTGAACTCGATCTAGATCTGAATTAGACTTACTATGACAATATAGGTCTCAAAGGGAACTTCTATTAAGGAGAGTTGCACAGGAAGTTGCAATAAGTTGCAACTATTATTGCAACTGCTATGAGTAGAAAAGTAAGAACCAAAACAAAAATCATACGCAAACACAAAGGTTCATTTACGCAATTTAGTGACAAAGCATTTCACCTAATCTGCGGGGCACTCATCTGACAGATACTCAATCCACTCTAAATAAGTACAATATAAGTCTTCAGGATTTCACACCTGAAATCCGACTACCAGTACTACAGTGAATTAGAAATAATAATAATAACTTAGTTGTTATTACAAGTACATACTGACTTGTCTCTCCATGACATCCCAACCACAGAGTTTCGTCCTCCACACAGTCCTTGTATTATAGTGAGTTAACAGCCAACACCTGTTGGCTTAAGGTTTTCAACCTTGGTCATAATCTCGGTTTTGATGATAACAAACATGAAACTAATGTTTTATTGAGAAATCTTTCAGGTTCCATATCAGTTAGCGCTCGACGTCCTCGATTGGAAATATTGAAAAAATTAGGAAATCGAAAGGACATTGGTTGGCGCGTTTGGGTTCGTCGTGAAAATTTCTCAAAGTTCGATGTGTGCACCAAAGTCATATTGGACGAGTCTAAAGACCACATGAAAAACTCTCCAAGTTATTATTCGTTGAAGGCCGGAACCCGAAAATGAAGCGCGCAAGAAGAATGCTGAAAAAATTAAGTTCAGCCTAGGTTTGGTCGATCGATCGGTCGACCGAATGGGGTTAAGAAAATGGCAGTAGCCATTTCGATCGACCGAACAGTGCCAAAAATTGGCAGTGGCTACTTCGGTCGACCGAGCGATCGACCGACAGAGGCCAAAAATTTGGCAGAAGGTGTGTCGGTCAACCGATTGGTCGACCGAATTGCAACTCGAAGGTTGCGCCTCTAGCTTCACTGCATCGATCGACTGGACTGCGGATCACAGGAATCGTGTCTAGCGGTCGACCCGTCGATTGACCGCACAAAGAGGTTGAGGCAGCGATCGATCGGTCAGTCGACCGATGATCGACCGGCATCCGACCGAACGGCGGTAACGGCTAGTTTTCTGCCCATTTTCTACCTGTTGAGCTGTCGTTTCTTTGAGATGTTATAAATATCCCTCATCTAACTCCTTTAACCTTTCTTACAGATTTAATTGAGCTTTCTAGAAGTGATTTGAGCCTTCAAAAAGAATTAATTGTTGTGCCATATTCTTCCGTCAACATCCTTCTCAAGCGCCCAGTTCTATTCCTCAACTCTACTGCGATTCAAGTTCATCTACTGGTCGAGTTGAAGGCTTGAAGGCTTGGGAAAAAGAGCATTGGTCCTTCTTTTAATTCTCAGCTCTTTTTCTTTGTATTTGAAGATTTATTTCAAACATGTTTTATCTATAATAGCTTGCTAGGTGTGCTAGAGAAACACTTAGGGTTAGGCTTTATAGATTTGTGTTTTGCCTAGGTGAATAGGTTTGAGGAGTTCTCAAAGAGGTGAGAATTGTGTCCTCAGTTGTATTCAAAGGGAAACACAAGTTCTATAAAGTAGTTGGTTAGAAATCCTTGGTGTGGAGCCAATGTAGTGGAGTAGGCAGTTGGCCAAACCACTATAAATTTGTGTGTTAGCATTGGCAGCTTGTTTGTGTTTATTGTTTTATCTTTATTGCTTTCGCTTGCTATAAATATGGTGCTTAGCCTAACAAATCAAGAAACAATTAAAATCGGAATTAAGCGACAATTGTTAGATAACACAATATTCACCCAACAATTGGTATTAGAGCGGGTCATTTCACCCAACAATTGGTATCAGAACGGGTCATTTCACCCAACAATTGGTATCAGAGCGGGTCGTAGATTGTGATTTTACCCTCTAGTGTGCCATTTCACCCAACAATTGGTATCAGAGTGGGTTGTAGATTATGATTTCACCATCCCTTCTACAATTTGTCTCGATCCTAAAATGGCACTAGAGTCGGTAGCGTCTTCACCTCCTAGGTTCGATGAATCAAACTTTGGTCTTTGGAAGTCTAGGATGTACACTTACTTAAAGACTAGAGGTCTTGATGTTTATAACATAATTAAACTAGAATACATTGAACCTAAGGTTGACATGCATGATTGGAGTGAACATGATAAGAAAATGTTTCAATTTAATGGAGATGCTATGTATAGCATTTTTTGTACCTTACCTAATAGCATCCTTGAAAAAGTCATGCATTGCACTTCGGCTTTTGATATTTGGGCAACATTAAATATGTTATATGATTATGCTAAAATCGAAGAGCTTAATACTTTTGTTGAGGGTGGTGATGACAATGGTCATCCCCCTAGTACTAACCTTGGTTTTGATGATTTTAGTTATTCTAGCAAATCTAAAAGCCGGAAAAGAAAGGTTATATGCTACTTGTGTAAAGAAAAGGAGCACATTAAGAGGAATTGCCCTTCATCAAAGAAGAATGCCAAGAAGAGGACAAGTGCTTCTACATCACCTCCAAATCACAAGAAGCATCCTCTTGTCATGACTATGAAGGCACATCCAAGGTTTGCCACATGGGTATCCATGATGAGGTACAATACTCTACTTTTACTTCACATTCACTCAAAATATCATATGAAGAATTAGTAAAAGAGTGTCAAAATATGTGTGCTATGTTTTTGAAAAAGAGTAAAGAAATCAAGAAAATTAAAAAGGATAACTCCAGGCTTACTAAGGATTTGCATGCTTTAGAATTAGAAAATAAAAATTTAAAGACAAATCTAAGTTCCTCAAGTGTTGATTGCCATGATAATATTGGTGTTTTGAAAACTAGTAATTCACAATTGATAATTGAAATTGAGGACTTAAAAAGTAAGAAAATTGAATTGAAAAATATCTCAAAGGTTGAAATTGAGAAGTTGAAAGAAGAAAATATGAAAATCAAAAATGAAAATATTATGATGAAATCTCAAATGCATGCCTTACATAAATCAATTAATGATTTGAAAAATGAGGTTATTTTCTTGAGTAGGAAAACAAGTAGTTTATCACATGCTTCATCCTTTAGAAATCCTAGGAAGAAAAATGTTTCATCTAAGAATGCTCATGCTTATCATGCTTCTCATCCCAAGCATTCTAACATTAGACCTCGTGTTCATATGAATGATAAAAAGAAATAATTTCATGGACATTGCTTTTCTTGTGGCATATATGGGCATGCCATTTATGATTGCGCTTTTAAGATGAATTCAAGTGTGGCAAAGACACTTTGGGTTCCTAAGCCCTTTAACCTCCAAGGACCCAAAGCCATTTGAGTACCAAAAATCTCATCTTCTTCTGTAGGGGGAGCTACCACACAAGGGTAAACAAAAATGGAAATTGAAGGGTTGAAGTTGACCAAGAAATTAAAGGAAGAATCCTTGCATTGTTGCAACTTCAAAGTCTTCATCTAGACTAGATGCCTTAGGTAAAGTTGGCATCAAAACTATTTTGGTATCATCTTCTAACTTGCATTGTTTTACCTTAGTTGAAGACTATGATACTATGCTCAATTCTAGTTGATCTTCGCGCTCTCGATTTGTTTTATAAAATGATTTTTTATTTTGATTTTTTGGTCTCTTCGGAGACCTATGTAGCCTGTAATGGGCTCATACGACCTTGCGGTTTTAAATCGTAGGCTAATTGTGGCTTTCGGTTTTCAACCAATAGGAAGGTTTGGAGATCTTATCTTTTAAATATTTCATATTTTGAGATCTCTTGATTCGTTTCGAATTCACGATAATTTATTTTGAAACGTATTTCAAACTATTTAACAAAGTGGACTTTGAAAATGATACTTGATTCTTCTCTTTGCTATTTGGTTTGGGTTGCTTGCTAGTAGCTTTAGGTTCATTAATTCTACTAATGAAGTCTACTTGCAAGTTGAGAATGTTAATGGAAGGCTATGTTATCTAAAAGAAAATGGAAAAGGAAATGAAAAGTTTGGGAAAATTTTCAGGAATGAGGTATGAGTTTGATTTTGCAAAAATATTAGCATAATATTTGAATACCTATGCTTAAATGATTTCTCTATGCTCATGATTGATTATGTATGATAGATATTTGAATTTTCATGAGTAGGAAAAATATTGATAACTTAGCTCATTTCATGATATCATGATATTTATGAAATCGGACTAGGTTGATATTTTTCTTTAGAGACTTCATTTTAAGTTAAAAATTGGATAAACATGTTTAGGTGTGTTAATGATTAGTTGTCATGTGCTTAAGATTGAAAATTCATAAGAAATTGAGCAAAATGATAACTAGTTCATTTTAGAGGACTTAAGCTTGGAAAAGTTTGACTCAAGTCAACAAATCGACTTGGACACTTCATTTTAAGTCCAAACTTCATAAACATATTTAGAAATATGTATGACATATTTCCATGCACTTAGAATGAAAAAATTCATATGGATATGGATAAAATGACATAGAGGTCATTTCATGACAACCTCTTTTGAACCAAGTTGACCTAAGTCAACAAATTGACTTAGATGTCTCATTTTCAATCCATATTTGAGAAACATGTTTAGACTTACTCATGTTAGGTGTCCATAGATTTAAGTTTGAAAAATCATGAGTAAATGATAGGATTGAAACTTAGCAAGTTTTATAATAACTAGCTTAGTTTTGAATGAAACCATGCTAGGTCGTTATCTTAACTTAAGGACATAATTTTTATCTCAAACTTCACATACACTCCTTACATGACCATTATGTGGTGTCATAAAAGTTTGAATGAAAATTGAGCATGTTTTGAAAAATGACTGAAAATTACAAAAATGCCATTGGAATTTAAGCATTTTCAGTTATTTCTAGAAAAATATAAAAAAAATATTTTTAGATGATTCTTGAAACTGCACTTTCACTGAAAAATCTAGTTTGTTGTGTAAAACTTTCAAAAAATTTCATCAAGAATCTGAATTATAATGAAATTTTGAAGTTGGATTTCGGAAACACAAAGTATCACTTACTTGAAATACTCATTTTTTCGATACTTTGATTTTTCTTCAAAAACATCAAATGAAAACCCATGTATACCATTTTGATTCCATTTCTAATATCATTCACACCATTGCTTGAGAAAAATCATTTCAATGAATGATTTTGATATCTTGAATGATAGCTAAAAATATTTACCTTTTCATTTAAATCAATATAGGATGAAAAATGAAATTAGAAAATTTATTTTGAGTTCAAACTTGACACATGCATTTCAAATGACCATTCAGCAATATCTGGAAAGTTTGAATAAAAAATGATAAATTTCGGAAAACATCTGAAATTTACGAAAATACCCCTGGACTTTCAATAATTTTATGAATTTATAGGAAATTGATTCTTGATTGATTCTTGAACATGTAGATTCCTTGAAAAATCTAGTTTGTACAGTTAAAGTTTCAAAAAAATCGTCAAAAATATGATTTTGTATGGATTTAAAAGTTTAATTTTTTGAAAACTTGAAGTATTTCTTTGAACTAAGTCAAAAAGTGACTTAGAAACCTCATTTTCTACCCAAACTTGACTCGTATACTTAGATTCACTCATGTTAGATGTCCAAGTGCCTAAGTTAGAGAAAACATGAGTAGATAGTAAAATTTGATACTTAGCCATTTTCGTGTTTCATGCATATTTCGAATGAAATCGTGCTAAGTTAAAATTTTGATCAAACACATTATTTTCACTTCAAACTTAATATACATGCTTTACATGATCATAACTTGGTATTTTGAAAGTTTGAATGAACTATGAAAATGTCATAAAGATTCACTTATTCACGAAAATATCCAAACTTGAGTGCATACATGATTCTAAGTAAAAGATCTCATTTATCCTTTCACGATATCATGTATGACTTAGTCTCATATCAAATATTTGTTTTTCATCCATTTGGTTGAGATTTTCATGTTTCATGAAAAATATCTTTAGAGTCTTAACTTAGACTAGATTGACTTGTCTTGCCCTTTTGATCTCTTTGGTTGAGATTTTCATATTTCATGTTTCATGTTTTTCATCCCTTTGATTGAGATTTTCATGTTTCATCCACTATAGAAGGCCAGTTGCAAACATCATAATACCTTTGATCTCCCCCTTTTTGGTCGCATAAGCTAAAGGAGAAAAAATCACAGTCACTCAAAGTTGTTAGGACTGGATAAAATAGAGATCCTTCCAGAAGTCTGAGACGCAGAACCTGCAAGAACCAACTGTGAAATATTCAATAATCTTCTTCTCGATAAATATTACCTGCAGGTGGAGCTGAGCCAAGGACACTTGTGTTTTAAACAGGACTTCACGAATAGATCTTTCGACTGTAGATGAAGGAGCCGGATTGAGGTCCATAGCTTTAGATACAAGAGGTGAAGTTTCATCAGCAGCAGGTGTTGGTGAAATGGTCATACTAGAGGGGGGTGTGAATAGTATGTTAACTAAAGAAATTAGCCTAAATCTGATTTTAATCATTTTCTTAAACTACTTAGGCAATTTATAATTCAATGACTAAATGCGGAAGCGAATAATGAAGATAAACAATGAATACACAAAGAGAACAATGCTAACACAATTATTTATAGTGGTTCGGCCCCAATGCCTACTCCACTACCTAAGCACCCCGCTTAGGATTTCCAAACTAAGTTTACTAGATTATATCATCTCCCTTACAAAGAGGACTTTACAACCGAAAAGTCTCTGTGCTCAAACCGAAGGCACTTCCACACCCGGAAGTATCCCGCCTTCCTACCGAGAGCACTCTCCCACCTCAGCCTAAGGGACAACTCAACTAATCCTAGTAAACTAAGTTTACACAAGTGGCTTTACACCTTCTACACTAAGGATATCACTCAATCACAAGACCTAACACTAGGTCTTCTTACAAGCACAAGTAAATCAATTCAAAAGAAAATAAAAACACTTTAATCACAATAAGAGAGTAAAGATGACTTATCACAATAAGAACATCTCTTCTTCTTGAGCCTATCACCCTTGATGAGTCCTCCAACGAAGAACACTTGAAGATGAGGAATCAAGAGCTAGGTTTGAAGATTTGATCATGAAAGGGATTGGGAGATGCTTAGGATTACTCTTTAAGACTTGGAAGCATCAACATTGGGCTAGATATGAGTTTGGGATGGGTATTTATAACCCCCCAAACACCAAGGCTCGTCAACATGCATTTTTTTGCCCATTGGCGACGCCCGACCGCTTGCCGGTCGATCATCGATCGATCGATGGATCGACTGCCCAAGCTACTGCAGCATTCTGCCGCTTTTGGGCGAACTTCGGTCGACCGACCTGATGACCGAATTGGCTACTACCAATTCTTCACCACATTCGGTCGACGAACCGGTCGGCCGAATTGGCTACTGTCAATTCTTCACTACATTCGATCGACCAACCAGTCGACCGAACCTAGGCTGAACTTGATTTTTTCAGCCTTCTTCTTGCGCGCTTCGTTTTCGGGTTTCGGCCTTCAACGTGCGTCAACTTGGCGAGCTTTCCATGTGTTCTTTAGACTCGTCCAAGACGTCTTTGGTGCACACGTCGAACTTCGTGAGATTTCCATGACGAACCCAAACGTGTCAATCAATGTCCTTTCGATTTTTTTATTTCTCGATCTGATATTTCTGATTGAGGACATCTAGCCCTAACCGATATGGAACTTGAAAATATTTCTCAATGAAACATTAGTTCTATGTTTGTTATCATTGAAACCGAGATTAAGACCAAGGTAGAAAACCTTAGGCCAACAATCTCACCCTTTTTGATGATGACAAACATCCTTAAGAAAATATATATATTAAAGCACAAAGGATATCAACTAAGGGATTTGTCCCCCTATCAACATGCATATCTATAAAAATAAACTCCCCCTATCTATATGCATAGGTTTCCTATATTTTCTTCCCTTTTACCTATATTTTTCTCCCCCTTTTGACATCAATCAAAAAGAGCAAGAAAAATCAATCTAGTGAAAGTTGAGACTCTAAAATTAGTTTTCATGGAGCATGAAGATCTCAACTCAAGGGATGAAAACGTACATACAAGTGAGACTAATTAATACATGATATCATAGAATGATCAATATAATCTAAAACTTGGAAATAATGTACTAATTCAAGTATTGATATTACACGTATCGGTCGAAGTTTCAAAAGTCATTTTAGAAATGATTTTTCTTAAATAATAATGAGAACGATACCAAAAATAGAATTACAATATCATACTTGACGTCTCATTCAAAGATTTCGACGAAAATCTAAAGTATCGAGAAATGAGCACTTGGGAAGAATGATACTTTAATGACATTTTCGTAAATAAGTGGATCTTTCATGACATTTTTAGATTTTATTCAAACTTTTAAACTACCAAAATATGAGCATTTAAAGCATGTATATCAAGTTTGAAGTGAAACTAATGTCATTTACCTAATGTTTCAACTTAGCATGATTTCAATCAAAAGATATGCATGTTAACATGAAATTGCTAAGTATCATTTTTTATCCTTTATCATGGTTTTCCAAACTTAGACACATATACACCTAACATGAGTAAAACTAAACATGTTTGTGAAATTTGGGCTCAAAATGAGATTTCTAAGTCAAATTATTGACTTAGATCAAACTTTTTCAACTTTGAGTCCCCTAAGATGATCTACATATCACTTTGATTATCTACACATGAATTTTCAACTCTAAACACCGAGAAGCATGTCATGTGTACATCTAAACATGTTTCATGAGTTTGGACATAAAAAGAAAGTCTATAATGACAAGTTGTAACCTAGGACAATTTTACTCAATGAAAAATTGCCTAAGTACTAAGAATTTTCCTACTCATGATATTTCAATCATGAGTAAAGAGACATCAATTGAACATGAAAATTTAGCCATAGACATACCTCATCTTTGCGAATTTAGCCAAACTTTTCATTTTTCATTGACATAGCCTTCCATTCTTAATTTTTTGATGACTTGCAAGCAATCTTCATTAGTAGAAAATGGAACCAAAGCTACATGCAAGGGATCAAACTAAATAGCCAAGTGAAAAATCAAGTATCATTTTCCAAATTCAACTTCACAAAATAGCATAAATTCATTTTCAAATAAATCATTCATGATAACAAAATGAATCAAGAGATCTCAAAATATGAAATATTTGAAAAATAAGATCTCCAACCCTTCCTATTGGTTGAAAACCGAAATACCATAATAAACCTACGATTTAGAAGCGCAAGGTCGCTTAGGCCCGTTATAGGCCACATAGGTCTCCGAAGAGACCGGAAATTGAAAAATTAAAAAACAAAAATCATTTTTCAAGTCATATCATAAGCGGGCAAAACCAACTCAAATTTAACTAGTATCATAACTCCAACTTCAAGATGACAAGTAATATAAATGAGGTGATACTAAACATACCTAGATGCTCATTTTCATACCTACGGCATCATGATGGCTTGAAGTTGCAACCAAAGATGGATTCTTCATTGAAGTCCATGGTCAACTTCCATTCTTCAATTTCCTTTACCCTTGTGTGGTTGCTCCCCCTACAAAAGAGCATGAGACCTTTGGTACCCAAATGACTTTGGGTCCTTGGGGGTTAGAGGGCTTAGCTACCCAAAGTGTTTTAATTCCACTTGGGTTCATCTTAAATGCGCAATCATATATAGTATGGCCATATATGTCATATCAAAAGCAATGTCCATGAAATTCTTTCTTTTTACCATTCTTGTGAACATGAGGTCTAATGTTAGAATACTTGGTATGAGGAACATGATGAGCATGAGCATTCTTAGATGAAACATTTTTCTTCCTAGGATTTCTCAAGGATGAAGCATGTGATAAATTACTAGTTTTCCTACTCAAGAAAATAACCTCATTTTTCAAGACATTAATGGTTTTGTTTAAGGCTTGCATTTGAGATTTTATCATACAATTTTCATTTATCAAAATCTCATTCTCAAGTTTTAAATCATTATTTCTAGATTTCATTTTAGATTTGAAATCATTACTTTCAAGTTTCAAAACTTTAAGCTCAAGTTCTAAGTTATCATGGCATGAATCAAAAGGCCTAGTCTTTAATTTTTCATTTTCTGCTTCTAAGGAATGCACATGTGAACTAAGCTTAGAGTTTTCCTTCTTTAGATTTCTATTTTCCTTGTTCTTTTTCATAAGCAAGGCATACATTTTTTGACATTCCTCAACTAGTTCTTCATATGGCATATTGAATGAACTAGAAGAGCTAGTACTATCATTATCATTATTATGACTAGAAGGGGAAGAGTTTACCTCATCATTGGTACTCATGAGGCAAACTTTTGAAGTGGCTTCATAGTGATTGCAAGAGGATGCTTCATTTGAATGGGATGATGATGCAGAAGCTTTTGACCTCTTCTTTGCCTTATTTATTAATGAAGGGCAATTTTTCTTCACATGCCTCTTTTCTTTGCAAGCATGACAAATTACCTTTCTTTTTCGGCTGATCTTAGAATTGCTCCTTTGACTAGAAGCACTATGGGCATCAAAATCAAGATTGATAGTAGGTGAGTGACCATTGTCATCACCACCTTCATTAAAAGTGTCAATTTCTTCGGTTTTCGCATAATCATATAAAACTTATTTAACGTGGCCCATAAATCAAAAGCCGAAGAGCAATGCATGACTTTTTCTAGAATGCCATTTGGTAATGTGCAAAGTATACAATTGATGGCATCTCCATTATACTTAAACATTTTCTTATCCAATTCACTCCAAGCATGCATGTCAAGCTTAGGTTCAATGAATTCTAAATATAACATGTTAAAGACACCAAAACCTTTAGTCTTTAAATATGTGTACATCCTATATTTCAAAAGACCAAAGTTTGAGTCATCGAACCTAGGAGGTGAAGAGGCTACACTCTCTAGTGTCATTTTTCGGATCGAGGTAAGATGTAGAGGAGACGATGAAATCTCAATCTATGACCCGCTATGATACCAAATGTTGGTGAAATGGTCACACTAGAGGGAGGGTGAATAGTATGTTAAATAAATCAATTAGCCTAAATCTACTTTTAATCATTTTCTTAAACTACTTAGGCAATATATAATTCAATGACTAAATGCGGAAGCGAGTAATGAAGATAAACAATGAATACACAAAGAGCACAATGCTAACACAATTGTTTATAGTGGTTCGGCCCCAATGCCTACTCCACTACCTAAGCACCCTGCTTAGGCTTTCCAAACTAAGTTTACTAGATTATATCGTCTCCCTTACAAAGAGGACTTTACAATCGAAAAGTCTCCGCTCTCAAACCGAAGGCACTTCCACACCCGGAAGTATCTCGTCTTCCTACAGAGCACTCTCCCACCTCATCCTAAGGGACAACTCGACTAATCCTAGTAAACTAAGTTTACACAAGTGGCTTTACACCTTCTACACTAAGGATACCACTCAATCACAAGACCTAAAACTAGGTCTTCTTACAAGCTCAAGTAAATCAATTCAAAACAAAATAAAAACACTTTAATCACAAGAAGAGAGTAAAGATGACTTATCACAATAAGAACACCGCTTCTTCTTGAGCCTATCACCCTTGATGAGTCCTCCAACGAAGAACACTTGAAGATGAGGGATCAAGAGCTAGGTTTGAAGATTTGATCATGAAAGGGCTTGGGAGATGCTTAGGATTACTCTTTGAGACTTGGAAGCATAAACATTGGGCTAGGAATGTGTTTCGAATGGGTATTTATAACCTCCCAAACACCAAGGCTCGTCAATGGGCATTTTTCTGCCCGTTGGCGATGCCTGGTCGTTTGCCGGTCGATCATCGGTCGATCGATGGATCGACCGCCCAAGCGACCCCGGCATTCTGCCGCGTTTGGGCGAACTTCGGTCGACCGACCTATCGACCGAATTGGCTACTGCCAATTCTTCACTACATTCAATCGACCGACCGGTCGACCGAACCTAGGCTGAACTTGATTTTTTTAGCCTTCTTCTTACGCGCTTCATTTTCGGGTTTCGGCCTTCAACGTGCGTCAACTTGAAGAGCTTTTCATGTTTTCTTTAGACTTGTCCAAGACGTCTTTGGTGCACACGTCAAACTTCGAGATATTTCCACGACAAACCCGAACGTGTCGATCAATGTCCTTCCGATTTTTCGATTTCTCTGATATTTTCGATCGAGGACACCGAGCACTAACCGATATGGAACCTGAAAAAATTTCTCAATGAAACATTAGTTCCATATTTGTTATCATCAAAACTGAGATTAAGACCAAGGTAGAAAACCAGCATTTTTTTACTATTTCAAGACTTGCATCAGCAGTTTTAACTGCTTCAGATACAGTTCTAACTGGGACTGTCTTAGTCATAAGAACCGGAGAAGGCAAAGGAGGTCCAGTCTTTACTGGAATTGAGTCAAGCTCTTCATCAACAACAATAATATTAGTACCAAAATCTACTATTTTAGAATAATCATCATGAAAAATAGAGCCGGATTGAATATTGACTTCATTTTTACCCTCCCCCTTAGAGGATAATTTCTTCCCTCTGGAACAGCAATCCTGGATAGGGATTTGGGGGGGTTAGATGTCATACTTCTACCATTTCTTCTTAGATTATGGTCGGTCTTCTCCATGATTTCAAATTGTGACCTTGAGATGTAGGAGGTGGAGATATTTTATCAAGAGACAGAACTGGAATTGGTGTTTTAAACTCATTAGGAGGATTTGAAAATTCCATTTTCTTTTCCAAGGAAGCATACATCTTCTTCACAAAATATTTCTTGCTAATTTCATTGCCATCTTTGAATCTTCTGTTTAAAAAGATGAGAGGCAGATAAGAAGACGCTTTGATGAGCAAAAATGTTGATTACAATTTGAGAAAAAGATCCGAGTTGCAACGCCGAGAGGTCTTAATTAGGACAAAAATCCCATAAATTGGGTTATATGAACGGGTCCTTATAAAAAGGAGCCTCTTGCCGAAAAGAGGGAATCTCCATGAGGGAAAATAAATTGAGCAAACCCTTCAATGAACAAGGTAAGTGGAAAAATAATTATTTGACTTCGTGAGGAAATCTCCACGAGGGAAAATAAATTGAGCCAACAATTATATATATCCGTTGGTATTACCGACAGATATTTATCCGTTGGTAATACCAACGGATATTTATCTGTCGGTAATACCAACGGATACATATCTGCCGGTAATACCAACGGATACATATCTGTCGATAATATCAACGCATACATATCTGTTGGTAATACCGATAATGTCCTCTAGCGTTGGTATTACCAACAAATAATTTTTGTTGGTATATCTGTTGGAATTACCAACAGAATCTATCAGTTGCTCATTATTGTGTACCTAAATCAATCCTCAAACCATGATAATTCACACGAAATCATAAAAATAATTTTTGAAATCACACATGAACCATTGTATTTCTAAATCCACACACATAAACTTAAGGAAACCATTGTATACAACTAATTTCAAAATACATTGTGCTAGTCAAATATTTACATTGTTTCAAAGTTTCAATGCATTAAGATTGTTTCAAAAATACATATAAGATAGGTTTTTTCCAAGAAGTAGATCCTTGTACTTCATCATTTTTACCTGCATGTAAAAATAAAAGAAACAATGAGGCAATAAAATGACAGGAATACCAAGTTTGTAACTAAATTATCTAATGCTCAACCATGCTTACAACACTATTTAACTCTAAATTCTCAAATCCACGATAAGCAGTTTATTACTTTCGAACTAAATAGAAAATGAGACTAATTAACATATTGCTTTCGGGTCGTAACGAAGAGAAATATATACTCCCTCTCCCCCTAAAATCCCTCCTCCTCCTCCTGTTCGTCTCTGATCATGGATGAATTTCACAGGGTCGACCTTCACATGGCAGGTCAGTTTATTTCTCCCTTTGCTTCTCGTCATTATGATTCCTCTTGCGGAGAAGAGCCCCCCCCCCCTCCCTTTTCCGATTTACAACTATTCGTGACGAAAGATTCTGTTGTGATCGATGCATTCGGTGCTTATTCCTCGATTTTGAAACTAATAAATATGTGTGTGTGTGTGTGTTAAAAAACATTTTTCCGTCAGGGTGTTCTTCTTCAACTCCCACAAGGAATAAGGTTTAGTGTTTTTTTTTCACTCGGGCTTAAATTTCGTTAATCTACCTTCGAGAACCTGTGAACTTGAAACGTTCGGTTTTAGATTCTAGAGGCAGCAATATGCCGATTTCTTGGATCATGTTAGAGATGGGGCGGTATGTTTATTGGTCTATTCCATATCATATGAGCTACTATTCATTATTACTAGTTTTTTTATTTTAGGATGAGAGTTATTACACTTACTTTATTGAATTGGATTATCATACGGTATCATCTTATTCTGTCATAGTGCCACGATTCTCACCAACTTTGTATGGTCTCCTTTGTTTTCTTCCAGAACTTTAAATGGACTAATGTGGCTAAGCCTCAAATTTTTATTTTTAAAAAAATTGATCCTAAAAAATGATGAGGAAACATTATTTGATAAATAGTAGCAAATTGATTTTGATTGAGCAATAAACTTTCTTGACAATTTGGGAGAGTTAAAGTAAAGAATTGTCCATTTGATTAACCTAGATTACATTGGAGGTCCGCAGGTTTTAACCATGTTACTCAGTTCAAAATAACACTTGTCTGTGATAAATTTGTTCAATCTGCCTGATAATTATCTAGGCTGAGAAACTCGCTAACACTTTTTCATTTAATGTAGTATTCAAGGGAGTTGGGTGATTTAAGATCTCAGATTTCAATTGCTCAAGCCACAGCAGAGTACAATGTTGCAGCAGCTTAGTCAACTCAAACCCAATTGCTAGATTGAGGGATGAGATCAGGATCTTATCTGTACACTGAAACAATTGCTAATATCACGGAGTTATTTTTGAGTTGGGAATAAGTTGTGCTAGGAGTTAATTTTTTTATAAATCCAAGTCTCAGTTTAACTGATTCACTAATAATAATAAGATCCTTTTAACTGATTCACTAATATTATGATGAAATTTGATTCACTAATAATAATATCACTAATATTATGCACTCATGAACAGAGATAAATATGCACTCAAATAGAAATTTATAGATGGAGCCATCACATGAATGGAATAACCTACCACAAGAGGCAAAAAATTTCCAAATTTCTAATGCTGGCAGCTTAATTTGTACAGAGATTATTATTAGATCAAGCAGGTATAGTTCTCTCAAAGTTCTTAATTGCATGGTGAATCATTCTTAATCAAGGTATTCAGAAAAATCAAATAAATTTTAATACGTAAAAAGGTTTTTACTGACTAGTAATCATAATCTAGCTGATGGAGATGGTGAGGTGGAACTCGAAATTGGGGCCGAGTTGCGGCCGGGTGGGGTAGCAAAGGAAGCTCCAATTTATTCCTGCATGAAAAAAGAGGAACCTAAGAGAATTTTATTTTTAATAGAAAGATGATCAACGCTTACTATTATTTCAACATGTATTGATATCTACAATGAAGTCCATCAATGCTGAAATTGACTGCCACCATTCTAACTATAATTATCTAAGCTAAAACTATCTGCCAGGATGGGAGGAAGAAATCAGTATTCTAGGTATTCTCATGATGTTATTTTCTTCCTAGAATTACAAACTTTAAGTGTAATGAACAGAACATGAGTCATGATATTACCCTGAAAACAAATTCAGAACACATTCAACATAGATTTGCAAGTTCAAATAGAATGTAAAGGAACAAATTTATACTTGAAACCTTAGCAAAGAGAACGTAAAGAGAGTGTAAATGGAATTAACTTGAGACAATAATTATTAACATCCACAACATAGAAAGGGAACCTTAAAGTTAGAAACTCTAGCGTCAACTTATGCTATGTCCAAACATATAGTTGAAATTTGACTTAACAATGAACTCCAAGAATAATATAAACTCTAAATATGACTTATCATAGAACAAAGTATAACATATAAGATCAATCAAAGCATTGGACACGAAATTTAAATGAAAAAACTAATGTCAATGCTGCCATGAATATTAACATATTTTGCTCAGTGTTGAGAGGGAAAAAGCCCTATAACACTTCACTGAACTTTTAAAAGTGACCAAACCAAATAATAAATGATTGACTTCATTACAGAATTAGCCGATTACTAAATATCAAATATATTGACTGACATCTTAACTTTAGTAGCAAGTTACTTCAAGTGTATAGTAAATACTATTCGCTTGCCAGCAACAGAACTATAAGCATAACAAGCCTTTGCTAATGAAACTAGTACAGCTCTTATTTTATCATGCTTCTCAAATTAACAAGCATATAATAGTTCTGTATGTAGCTATTTCATAAGTCCATTAACTTGTTAATAGACCAACACTAATTTAGGCAAGGGAGAAGAATTGTAACCACAAATAAGAATACAGAAAGATATGGAATAGGTTTACAGGTAATGCATCAAAATTGAAGAACATGCTCTTTTTTTTGAAGTAAAGCATTGTATTAAATTCAAGAACATGCTAGTATGATCTCTGGAAGTTTATAACCAAAAAAAGGAATGATGCTTATACAACCACCTCATTGGGGTGTTTATGTTCCTGCCATGCTATGTTCTAATCTACCTACTTAGCATAATTAAAAATTACTGATAGTTAAGTGTTCACATTGAAAATAATTAAAAAATAAGGCCTAGCTAGCTAATCATGTCACTAGCTATAAATCCCTACTTGTGATTAATTAATCAAACTTTTAGCAAAACCTAGAATCAAAGCTAGGAGTTGTAGTATGGAGATGCTTCTTGTTTGCTTTAGGTAGTAGGAGAGACTGCATGCAGACATACAAGAAAATGTATTAACTCCACTCATATTTCAGCATTATGTGGAGGTGTGGATGCATACATTAGGAACAAATTCAAGCCCTACATTTAAATAATTAAACTAATGACCTTGGAGACTATGTTAATAGACAACAAATATAGCTAGGGATTCTTCTTCGAGCATTGTGTCGAAAGGTCAAGTTTAAGCAACAACTCCATGCATCAAACAAGACCCAAAAATTCATTCTTTGTTTCATCTTTTAGAAACAAAAACAAGTTGTTTCGTCCTCAGGTTTTGTTTAATATACTCTATCAAGAATGCATGTTTTCATATGAATACTCCATTAAACATAAATCCAAGAAAATAGAACTGTTATATGTAGCATTAGCTAGACCAGGTTGGTCAAAGATTAATTGAATTAAATGAAGAGCTAGATATATTGTTCTAAGGCAAAGTCCAATTTGAATGGATGGAATCAAATTATCTTACTTGATACTACTATCTTTTACTAAGCCATTTACTTATAACAATCACTGAAGCTACATCCATATCAAATTCTTGTCCCTGTTCCCAATCACTTCCGGTGATAACAAGCTTTAAAGTCTCAACTAAAATCAATACACACTATGCTCAAAAAATCTAAGAAACTTTTTAGTTTGTTAGCTGTGTAAAGGAAACCCCTTGTCTTTTCAAGGCTTCCTAATGCATTTTTACACATTTAAAGCCAGGATTGCTGGTGAACTGAGGCACCAATGAAAAAAGGAAAAAACAGAAGTAATGAGTAATAAGTACCAAGTAAGAACTATATAAAGTTTTCACATAAACATAATAGCATGTCCAAAATAAAAATAACAATATTGGGATAACTATCAGCGACCAGTACCACAAAAGAAACCAACTAAAGCACAAGTGACAACTGACCACTACCTCAAAAGAAAAGAGAAAAGAAGATCTAGAAAGAAAACAAGAAGGAGAGGGATTACCTTCTGCTTATCCCATTCCTTTTGAATCTAGGATTCTTGTTGGAACTACAATCTCTAAAATTCAAGAACATGCCTTTTGCCTAATTTGACGCTTGTACTTGTTTCTCCTAGATTAAAGTATAATAATGAGTGATAGGCTGATAGCAAGAAGCATCAAACATGGCCTAAGAAAAATAAGAAGTAGCACAAGATATCGCACAACGAAGTCTAATTAAGTATGCAAGGAACTCACTTGAGAACACGATGTTGTAGCCAAATCTTGTTCCCTGAAATTTGTTATTCTAAGGTAATCACGTAGCAAGTCAGATATATCAACAGCCTAAAAAAAGAGCACAACAAAACATACACTAAATATATAAGCAAAGTTCATTTAAATTATTAGGCAATGTAAGAGTAACCCACTGAAGATATGTGATAGATAGTAAGTAACATGGAGAACAAACTAAATGATCTACTTATCAAACTTATAAATTCGAGTACAAAAAGTTGGCAACATCGAAATGCAAAGAACAAGAATAGAGAGTTTATTAGTTTTTACAACTATTTCATGATTCCAAAAGATCCTTTTATGTTCTCTAACAAAAAGATAATCAGTGAAAGAAGTTGCTTATAAAGATAACAAGATGATGTAGTGTTTAAATGACCTGTTAATAACAGAAACCTGCCCTCAAACTAATAGTACATAATTAGACTAAACAACATTAACAAATTATTAATAACAGATAACAAGATGATGTAGTGCTTTCATGAAAAAAGTTGGTGTTTCCATGCAACCTTCTCAACTTGTTTATGAATCTGATCCAGAGTGGAGGGTGCGCATGCGATTGATATTGATTTGGTCTTGGTTCATCTGGTTCGAGCGCAACTCGCGGGTGTTTAGCGACAAGCGATCTTCTTTCTTTGAATTGGCATCTTCCGCGACTAATTTCTGTTCTCTCTGCTCTCCTAGTTAGGAGTTGGTGTTCCATAGTTATGTAACTTTGTGTGGGGGGCCTAAACCACCTCCTGGACCTTTATTTTATAAGCTTGTTTTCACACTCTTCCCCCACCATTCACCGCAACCCTCATTTCTTATGAATGGTATACAGTTCTCATTTCTCAAAAAAAAAAACAATAACAAATTTGTTTGGAATAGAATCCATAGAGAAGGCAATCAGTGTTCTCGTGATAAATTTGGACAAATAAAATTAAGTGACTTTGTTTAAAATTTGAGATTCTGAGGAACCAGAGAACCTGTCCTCACTTCTTTTGCTCCAGGAAAAAGGAATAAAGAAAGAGAAAGAGAAAAGGCTGATTCCAGCTTCTAGCAAAACCTTAAGAGTAAGTTTTTGTAGATTGAACAAGGAAAAGAAGACAGGAAGAAAAAGAATCAGATCAAAAGAGTCCTAAAGATATTGTTCTTTTTAAATCAATGTAGTTCTTAGCTCCAGAACACAACAAAATATTATCTAGTAGTTGCAGGGTAGGTGCATCCATTTGCACCTGCAAGATCAAAGAAGGTATGAATTGTTTCTCGTAGAGATCTACATATTCATGGCATGTAGGGGAGAGAGAGAGAGAGAGAGAGAGAGAGAGAGAGAGAGAGAGAGAGAGAGAGAGAGAGAGAGAGAGGATTACTTGGATCAGTTGTGCTGATCAAAGCAGTGCCAGTGAAATCACAGGCATCCTGTGTCTCTCCCTTCCTTTGGTAGTAGTTGTTGGTAGCATAGGAGCAATGGGCGAGCACTATGCTAGGGTTATAACAAGCCCCATTCTGTAGAATCAGAGTGCAGTCAGTCCCTGCTCCACAAGCATAATCCAGCGTCTTTTGCAGATTAGCGGTGCTCGCATCAGGTCTGCAAATGCACCAAGCACCATCTTCCACACAGAAGATGTGGACAAAGGGTAAACAAAGGAGAGAAAACTTAGAATAAAAACCCTTCTAAGAAATGTATGGAAGAGGCAGCAACTCAAAAAATATCTAAGACCATTAATTGTTCAAACATTCGAACAAATAGAAGGAAAGAGATGTTATTCTGGGGTGTACCTGAAGCATCAAAGATGGCCAGAGTTATTACCAGAAGGAACACCAGAGAAGAAGACATGTTTGCAAGGGGAAGAGAAGCGGTGAAGAGACCACCAGAGAGGGAGGTGTCACAGGGAGCTAGGGGAAGTCGCGGGGAGAGAGGTGTCGTAGGGAGCCAGGGGGAAGTCGCATGGGGAGAGAGGTGTCGTGAGGAGAGGAGCTTGTCGGCTGGAAAAAAAATACAGAGGGATTTGTCGGGTCTTAGGGTTGGATTTGTCCAGGTCAGCTGAAGAAAACAAGGCGCCAAAATAATATTTTGGCTGATATAGAAGAGGGAAATATTTGTTAGCAGGGGGGAAATTATTTAGTCGGCTGAAATTGAAGGGGGATAAAATTATAGGTTGATTTACCAACCGATTTTTTAATTCGTTGGTAAATTTGCTGGTAATACCAACAAATTGGATCTGTTGGTAACAAATCCGTCGGTGATGCTATGTTTTCTTGTAGTGCTAACTACCTTGGAATTATCTAGATCAAACTTGTGAATAAGATTTCTTACACACTTACTCTAAGAGATAAATATGTCGTCTTTAGATTACTTTACTTGAAGACTGAGAAAATAACTCATTTCCCCATCCATGCTCATCTCAAACTCAGATTTCACGTCATCCACAAATTGTTTAACATAAATTTCAGAGGTTGAACTAAAAACTCTATCATCAACATAAATTTGAACAATTACTTGTTGAGACTCTTTTCTTTTAATGAACAAGGTCTGATCTGCTCTTACTCTTTTGTAGCCTTTCAAGAGCAGGAATTGGGTGTCTCTCATACCAAGCTCTAGGAGCCTATTTAAGCCCATATAAAGCTTTCTTCAATCTGTACATATGGTCGGGATGAGCAGGATCTTCAAAGCCTTTAGGTTGTTCAACATAGATTTCTTCATTGAGAAATCCATTGAGGAAGGCAGTTTTAACATCCATCTAAAATAGTTTGAACTTCATACAGTAGGATAAGGCTAGAAGTAACCTGATGTATTCCAATCTTGCAACAGGTGCAAAGGTTTCATCATAGTCCAGACCTTCAATTTGGTTGAAGTCTTGAGCAATAAAACGGGCTTTGTTTCTTGTAATATATCCAGCTTCATCAGTCTTGTTCTTAAACACCCATTTAGTTCCAACAACATTGGCACCTTCTAGTCTTGCGACGAGTTCCCAAACATCATTTCGGATGAATTGTTGCAACTCTTCTTATATAGCAAAAATCCAAAATTCATCCTTCAAGACTTCCTTGACATTTTTAGGTTCAACAGTAGAAGTGTAGCAAGAGTACCTGATCATATCTTGGTGACGTTTCTTGGATTGATTTCTGATCTTAAATCCATCATGTACATCTCCGATTACATTTTGTATAGGATGATTTTTGATAGATCTTGCAGATTTTTTAGCTCTGGAGTCATCCCTTTCATCTTCTTATTCAGTGTTAGTCTCATGGTCGATTGAATTTATAGTTTCAACTTACTGTTCAGTGGTCTTGGAGGAATTCTAGGCAATTTTATCAATAGTTGAAACTTCCTTCTCATTAGCCAACAGATCTGGTAAATTTGAGAGTCGTCAACCTTCAAGTTTTGTGACTTCATCACAGTTTGAGTGTGTTTGTTATAGACTCGCCTTGCTATTTTTGGAATAGCCAAGAAATATAGCTTCGTCATTTTTGTTTTGCATTTTTCCAAGGTACTCCTTATCATTTAGAACATAGCATGTGCTACCAAAAATATGAAAATATGTAAGGTTAGGTTTTCTACCTTTCCATAATTCATAAGGAGTTTAGTAAATCTTGGTCTGAGATAAGCTCTATTTATGGTGTAGCAAGTTATATTAATGGCTTCAACCCAAATTTTTTAGAAATTTGCTTAGAATTAAGCGTAACACGAGCCATCTCCTAGATAGTATGGTTCTTCCTTTCAACTACACCATTTTGTTGAGGAGTCTTTGGAGTAGAAAATTCATATAATATACCATTTTCATCACAAAATTCAGAGAAGAAAATGTTCTCAAATTCTCTTCCATGATGGCTCCTTATTGTGATCAATTTCATAATAGAGAGTTCTTGCTCATTTTGAAGTCTCAAACATAGAAATTTAAAAATGCTAAAAGCATTGGACTTTTTTTTAGGAATTTTGTCCAAGTAAAACGAGAGAAATCATCTACACATACATGGACATACCTTTTACCACCAATACTTTCAACCTGCATGGGACCAACAAGATCCAAGTGAAGAAGCTCAAGAGGTTTAGATGTAGCTACTAGTTGTGACTGCTGATGAGACTTCCTAGTTTGCTTTCCCTCTTGACAAGAACCGCATACTTCTTTAGGTTCTCCTGAAAGTTTAGGAATGCCTCTTACCGCTTTAGTATTTACAAGTTTCTTCAAATTTTTGTAATTAACATGACCTAATCGTCGATGTCACAGATTATTGTTAGAAGAAATAGCTGAAAGACAAATAGAAGAGTAGGCAATTTTGTAGCAGTTATCTCTAGCTCTATTCCCTTTGAGAATACAATCACCATCCTTATCAAGAACTTTGCAACTATTTTTAGTAAATAGATATTTAAATTTTGATCACACAATTGGCTTATACTCACAAGATTAGCCTTAAGACCTTCTACTAGCATGATATTTTCCAGATTAGGAATTCCTGGAACATTTAAAGTTCCAACTCCTATGATATTTTCATATCTTCCATCTCCAGAAGTAACTGTTACACCTCCATGTCCCTAGATATCTTTCATATTTTTTGGACTCCCTGTCATATGCTGAGAACATCCACTGTCGAAATATCAAGATCCAAGAGAAGAAGCAGTCTTTGACATAAAAGCAACATGGCAGTTAAAATCAGTCTTTCTTACCCAAATTTGCTTAACATTTTGCCTTGGGCAATTTACATGATTCTTTCTCCTCGATTTGTTGGAGAGTTTGAAGCAATTTGTAATAATATGTCCTCTGCACCTGCAATAGTAGCATATGGGCACCCTATTTTCCTTCTTTGTAGTTTGATGACTTGAAGAGCCTCTATGAAAGTTCCTCGGTTGAGTAGGCAATTGAGACTGGGGTTTCAACTGGCATGAACTAGTGTTTCCTAGTCCCTTATGATTAGAAGGACATTTTTCTGCACTCAAAATTTTGTTAAGAGTACCGGTAGATTCATCATTCTAACTTCCTTTTTTACCTTTTCAAGTTCAGAAATCAACTTAGTCTCTTTGTCTTCTTTTTCAATAATCTATCTTTGAAGGGTTTGAACTTTCTCCTTAAGTATCTTCTTCTCTTCAATTAAAATCTTGTTCTGATCGCTGAAAGACTTGTTAAGTTTCGCCACTTCAACCCATTTATCGAACACCTCCTGATAGGCTTCGTTAGACTATCTACACATTGAACTTTGCAGTGATCATCATCTGTATGAGAGATGTCGGCAGTTTTAACTGTGTCATCAATGCAAGCTATGAAAGCTCTAAAGTTGCCTCGTTCATGCTCTTCTGAGTCAATTTCTTCACCATCGTCACTCCAAGTAGTAGTCAAGGTTGTCAAGATCGCTAGCAGGATCGTAAGATCCTACGATCCTACACCATACTAGCGATCCCGATCTCACTAAAAGATCAAAAAACATAGGATCGGTCTGGGATCGCTCATAAGATCGTGGGATCAGTAGGATCGTAAGAGCCCAACCAATCCTAAACCATTAATTTTTTAGCCATTTTAAACAATTTTGGGCCAAAGCCCAGCCCACTCTACCCGATCCAAGACATGCCCAGTTTTAATTTTTCATGCCTGCTTTACCAAGGTACAAGCCGAAATTAGTTTAAACTAAGAAGGATCAACTCCACTGAAGATAGCAATAAGGGCTTTATTATCATTTCTGCTTCTGTATACTGGCTTTTAGGTTTGCGTTCAATCTCATTCGGTGTTATGGGAGGAGTGTAGCCAATCTCTATAGTGTTCCAGCAACAATCATCCAAGGACTTGATGAAAGCCCTCATCCTAGCCTTCCAATATGCATAGTTAGTTCTGATAAATAAAGGAGAAATATTAACAGAATTTCCCATAGGCATTCCTTCCATCTTGAGCATGAAAAAAAAAAGACACACCAAGGATCTTGTGCAGGTAAAGGTTAGCACAATCGCTCTGATACCAATTGACAATATAGGTCTCAAAGGAAACTTCTGTTAAGGACAATTGCATTGGAAGTTGCAACTGCTATTGCAACTACTAATAGTAGCAAAGCAAGAACCAAAACAAAAATCATACGCAAACACAAAGATCTGTTTACGAAGTTCAGTGACAAAGCATGCCACATAATCTACGAGACACTCATCGGATAGATGCCCAATCCACTCTCGATAAGTACAATATAAGTCTTCAGGATTTCACACCCGAAATTCAACTACCAGTCCTACAGTGAATTGGAAATAATAAAAAAAAAATATTTGATATTACAAGTACATACCAACTTGTCTCTCCATGACATCCCAGCCACAGAGTTCCATCCTCCACACAGTCCTTATGTTGTAGTGAGTTAAAAGCCCAATATCATCTTCACTTGAAGGTAAGAAAGATAGATTATTGTCATCTTGCACTCAATAGTCTCAACTCCTCAAAATAATTGGCAACACAATGTACGCACGCAGGAGTTGATAAATCAAATCTTTTCACCGAAATTTATATGTGACAACTGATAAATCTAAATCAATGCTAACTTAACTATTGATCAATAAAATTAGCGTTTAAAAACCAACAGTCATCGGTTCAAACCAAACAATCAGCACTAAATCACCATAACACCATGATCATATAAAGATCAAATGAGTAATGCCCAGAAATATTTAAGAGGACCTCTCCTCTAGTCATAAAAGTTATCGGGCAATAAGAAATGAATAAAAATATCAGAGACATTAAAGAGAATCATCATTTATAATGAAGATCAAAAGTCATCATATCTGCAGGAAACAAAAGGTCCTCATTTTGCACTGCATCCTTATCCTGAAATCCATAGTTTGCATGAGTAGTTGAAACTATCCACACACAGTTGAAATTGTCTTCAACATAAGTAGAACTTCTCCTAATTGACTCAGAATTAACCTGGAGTACTTTTATCAAATATAGCCAATCTCATAAAAGGTCACCACTACATACTATTTTTTGGTTTATTAGAAAAAAAGAGGAAAAAGGAGAAAAAGAAAATACTAGAATAGAAAAACCGAAAAGGTGTGTGTGTGTGGGGGGGGGGGGGGGGGGAGTTTGGGCTCAATCCACCATCAAGGACAAGCGGGTGCACTACAACAAAACAAATGAATACCAACCCGTTTTAATAGAGAAACACTACTAAAATAGTCGTTGTCACCAACGGCTCGTGTCGTTGCTGAACCATCGATGACGACTATCACAGACGGCGTGAGCCATGGCAAAGCATCATTGCTTATGTACGTGTCTCAGGTAATTTGTGACAGGGGTGGGGGGGGGGGGGGGAGTTTGGGCTCAATTCACCATCAAGGACAAGCGGGTGAACTACAACAAAACAAATGAATACCGACCCGTTTTAATAGAGAAACACTACTAAAATAGTCGTTGTCACCAACGGCTCGTGTCGTTGCTGAAACATCGATGACGACTATCACAGACGGCGTGAGCCGTGGCAAAGCGTCGTCGCTTATGTACGTGTCTCTGGTAATTTGTGACAGCCCAAGGCGGCCGTCCCAAGTAATTATCAGCAATAGACGCATGAGCTGTCGCTAATTTAAACACATCAGTGACAACCAAGATGGTTGTCGCCGAGATTTAATTATCAGCCGCGACTATGAGCCATCAGCGATATTATTAACAACTGTGATATTTGTTGTTTCCTGGGCCAT
Source organism: Canna indica (assembly GCA_034359265.1). NCBI lineage: Eukaryota > Viridiplantae > Streptophyta > Magnoliopsida > Zingiberales > Cannaceae > Canna > Canna indica. The sequence continues at coordinate 29,634,469 of CP136891.1, forward strand.
CAACCTATTACGATACATTTTTAGCGACGGCCTAGTAACAGTGAACTGTTGCTAAACCATCGCTGACATTATATCTTGTAACTGAAAAAAATTAAAATTTTAAAAATTCTTGTATACAACAATATTCACACGATACAATTAATCTATTTACAATCACAAAACATCTTACACATACAAATACAACCAACCACATAATTTTTACTTAAATATCATCAGTCTAAGTCTCAAACGGAGGCAAACAAATATCAAATATCAAAACAAGTATATAAACAACTCAATTATCAAGTATCTAAGCATCAAACGGAGGCTATCAAGTATCAAGTATCAAAATATAATCAAAAAATGATAAACCTAAATCTCACGGTTGCAGTGGAGCCGGTGGAGGCGGTGGAGTAGACATCGACTGGGACGAGGACGGCTCGGACATCATCGGTATATGAATGCCGAAGTGAGATGCAATATGAGTCAGGAGCGCCTGCATGTTCTTCATCATCTGTTATTGCGAATCCATCGCCCATATCTATTCCTCCACTGCCTGTCTCAACTCTTCATTCGTCTGTCTCTGCTCCTCCATCGCATGTCGCTGCTCCTCCATCGCATGTCGTTGCTCCTCCATCGATTATACGTGTTGTGTAAGCTCGAACTCCAAGGCCGCTATCTGGTTCTAGTCTTGCACCTGAGATGTAGAGGGTCGCTCACCCGTAACGGGAGGGGTCGGTGCCCCAAGTGGCCCTAACATGGCTCATGCATAACCACTATCGGCAAAGTCATAAACACGATCGTGCTCCCAGCCACCTGCAGCCTCGACCCACGCTACAGGGTCAAAGTCTTGTGGCATTCCTTCGCGCTGGGTGATGGTCCTCGTGTATGTCTCCTACACGAGTTTATTTTTTCAATACTACATATATATATATACTATAAATAAAAATTCCATAAATCAAATATATATACTTACCACAATGACTGCAGTCCTCTGGCCTATTGACGTAGTCCTCAGCCCCATATCGCCGACGGTGAATGCGCTCAAACACCTCCATCAGCGAGGGGCGGTGGACGGTGTCATCCTCCTCCACCCGCGTCTAACATTAGGAAACAAATACATTAGTATCATCGTACAAAATATATAATTTAATTAAGTAAGGAAATTATACAAACTATACGACGCTCATGCACCGCAAAAAACACAGAGCCACTAGTGTGGCGCGCCCCTGTGATGTCCCTCCGAACATGCGATTTCTCAACACAATCCAAGAGACCTCCTGCCAATCAAGCATGGCCCACCGCTCGACGAGCTGCTCCAATACATTTGTAGGAATCCACTCAGGGATGTGTCCCCGAGTCTCCCCAATGTGTTTGGCCCCCAGTTGTCTCATCACAATTTTACGGGCCTACTAAAGCAGTCCGTTGTAGTGAGCGTGAGCAACGCGCTTCCATGCACTCTCTACAAAAGTGGTCTGATCCTCCGGCCATGTATAATGAGCCTACAAAAAAAAAAATTATAAGAAACGTGAGACCATGTAAGCCATGCCTCGTGCATGAATAGTCAGATCGTCCCCGCTATCGTGCGTGGGACATCCTTCTGTTCAAACCTGCACCAAATATAGTACAATTATATATTATGATATATTGAATTATAAATAAATTATAAGGAATAATTAATGCATCTACTTACCTTTTTACGTGCACACTAACTAGTCTGCGCGACTCTCCCTTGGGTGGTGGAGGGATAATTCTGTTAGGCCCTCGTGGCCTACGTCTTGATGTTGACGGATCTGGATCGGCTAAAGGGATGGTGGCCGGAGGTGGGGGGATGATGGACGGAGGTGGGGGGAAGGTGGCCGGAGGTGGGGAGAATGGTGGGTGTCGGCGAAGGGACGATAGCTACATGTGAGGGGATATCGATGGGTGTCGGCGAAGGGTCGACGGTGTCTAGAGGCGAGGGGGATGGTGTGTGTTGGCGATGGGATGGTGGATACAGGGATGGCAGGTGATAATCGTCGGGGGGTGGTCCTACGAGCATCATATCCTGCTCGGGAACACACTTCTCAAATCTTAGCTGTCAAATATGAGTATAATTAGATTATATATGATAGATTAATAGATAAATTTAATAATTGAAGATATACTCTTCATTTACAATTTATTTGTCATCATCATTATCATCATCCGTGTAATACTCTTCTTCTTGTTCTTCTGTATCAAAATTTTCAAATTCTAAATTTCATTAACTTCATTCTAAAAGATCATCTACTTCGTTTACATATCATTTATTTCATTAACACCAATAGGCACCATCTCCCTATAGGTATCTGAATACGCATATCATCTGGGCACATACCGGAGAACAAGAAAGATACAATAGCCCAAATTTACAAATGAAAAACGACTAAAATAAAAAATTAAGTGCAATACAAATAACTATGTTCCCAACTTGTCTAATTAGGGACAATTCAAGAGTTGTACGTCGTATAAAAGATCATCTACTTCGTTTAGATGAACATACAACCCTCGAACGGGTCTAAGGTTTGCAAAATTAAAACCTGACTCGTCGATGTGTACGTGAAACGCATCAACTCGTCGTGATAAATTCATTTTCTAAATTTGTGGATGTCGATGCAAGTCCAAAGTGGACGATTCCGGCACGAGTCCAAAGTGGATGATTCCGGCGCGAGTCCACAATGGACAATAACTCTTGTGTTCCCAAAATTAATTAACCATAACATTAAAACTAATTAACAGCAAAAAAACTTAACCTAATTAACAGTTAATAATAACCTAAAATTAACAAATAATTACTAATTAACCTAAAATTAACAATTAACCTTAAAATTAACAAATAACTAACAATAACTAAACCCTAAATCAAATTAACCTATATATTTTTAAGAGATAATAAAAAAATTAAACCTACCTATACTACCGATGGCGGCCGAAACCTTGGGCTAGGTTTCGACCCCAGTCGGCCGGAGAGGGGAGGAAGAAAGCCTCACCTGATCGGCGACGAGGAGGAATAGATAGGGGCTCGGCAGCGAAGGCGCGCGGGCTCACGAGAAGGCAAGAAGGGGACTTCGACAGCGATGGCGGCTCTGCGGCCAATCGATGGTGAGGAATCGATCGGCGGCGACGACAACTTGATCGGCAACGGAGAGAGAAGAGAGCGGGAGAAAGAGGAAGGGTCGGGCACAAACGCAAATAAAAAGACATTTCACCGACGGCCCGTTAGCCGTCAGTAAACCGTGAATATTTAATTACGAAATCACTAACGGTCAATGTAGCCCTCTCTAAGCCGTCGATGATGATTTTTTTTTATTTTTGCACTGCGTTCGCACCATCAATTCATAAGTGACGATCGCTGTTAGTCGTGGATAATGACTTATTTATATTACCGACACGACCTGTGGGCCCTCGCTAAGCCGTGGCTACTAGCTTCTTTCATTTCGCGTCCTGTGCGTGCCATAGGCGATGAGCGATGGCCATAGGCGACTATATGCGAGCCGTGGCTTAGTTTGTTACATCAGCCACGACCGTTGTCATCATCGGAAAGCCGTGGATATTTCTGACGGCGCAGGCGGCCGTCGGTGAGCCCCGTTTGTGAAAACCATTATTCTAGTAGTGAAATCGATTCTTTTTTAGGGCTTAAATATGAGTTCAAGCGCATCTAAAAGGGTCTGTTTGAGGGCCAATGTGAAGGATGACAAAAATACAAAACTAGCATCCAAAAGGCATCGGTAATTGAAAACTGATGCCTATAATTGGCGTCGGTAATTTAATATCAGCACTTAAAATAGGTGTCGATGTTTAAATAAGTTTTTTAATTTTTCAATAATATATATTAATTTTATTTATATTATTAATTTATAAAAATATATAACATATTATATATAAATAAATAGATATTTATATTTTATTATATTAATGTAATGTTTAGGATTATTATTGGTATTTTACTGGTTGATAATTTTTTAAGTTTAACAATATATTTATAATATTAAAAAATAACCCATGAGGGACTATATACATTATACTTATACTAGTTAAGAATTATTTTGAAAAAATAATTTTTATCATATGGGACTAAAAACATTTTTCATTTAATTTATAATCTTTTATTTGATATAATTTTTTTTTTTTTTAGAAATTCTAGAAAATCGACGCCTATATAGGCACTAGTTTCTCCGGATCAATCGTCAGCTTCAAGCTGACACCTATTAAAACTGGTGCTAGCTCGAGCTGGCGTCGGTAAATTTGAAATCGGCGCCTAACTATTGGCGCTAATTTTAATCAGCGCCTAATTGCTAGCGCCGATTTTAATCGGCGCTAGCTCCAAGCTGGCGCCAGAATTAGGAATTTTGGTGGTTGTTTAGGCGCTGATTCACTTATTTTTCGGTGCCTGTTGGTGTCAGGCGTCGGTTTCAAAGTGGCACTTCACACAGGCGTCGATTTTATAATGCCTCTTTTTTAAACAAAATCGTTATGGTGGGCCGAGCCCACTTAAAGGGGCGCCCGTGGGCGATGAATGTGGGCGACCACGTCTCATGCGCCCACGCCACATGCGTCGCCCGCACGTGGGCGGCCACACGTAGCCCAGCGCTTGCGTGTGCAGGCGGATGCGGCTCCCAACGCTTGCATGTGTTGCATGCAGATGGATTCATCTCTGGATGCCAATTGCTGATCTCTTTTTTATCTGATTTGGGCTCATCAATTCTTGAGCAGATTTCCACATTAGTGATATTGGCCGACTATTTTCTCTATTCGCTCCTATTGCTAACTATTCATTCCGGTCATGTATAAATAAAGGTTGTTTCTCCTGAACAGAAGCATCAAAAAATTGCAAGAGAGCTACCATAACCCCTTTCGGGCAATGTCCCCCTTCGGCTCTTCCCAAATCTCAATGCAAAGCAAAGAAATTCGATTTCCAGGCCAAGACACGAAGACATCGATCTTACTCTAAAGGATTTCGAGTTCTATTTAATTTGAGAAATTGAGCTTTCTTTGAATTCATGCTAATTGTCAATTTTGTTATAATTTCATCTTAGAAATTAATAAAGAAGCACCCTCTTCTTCCTATGGATGTAGGATTAACACTATGTCGATTTCGAATTACATTAATTCTTGGTGTTTTTCATTTTTTTTGAATTTCTCATTTTGTCTACTTTTCTTTTGATATTTTTGGATTTCGGATCATTGCGGCGGGAAGATTTTTTTTCTTCCTAATAATAATATATATGTATATATATATATATACTAGAATTCCAATTAAGTATAAAGGAAAAATCATAGAAAAACCACATATACACAATCAACAAACATATGATAAGATACTTTCCTACCATAATAGCATACTCTGCTAAGAACTCCAACCTCCGCATGAACGTTGCTTGAAGTTGTTACCCGCCCACACTCACAAAATCAAAAGAAACTAGCGCTAGGGTTTCATCAAGGTTAAGAATAAAAAAAATATGATTTATAAATGTAACCGAATCAAAATTTTAAAATTACAAATCAAATCCAATTGAACGAAATTATCAGGTTGGTTCAATTTTTCGATTTAAACCGATGGAATTTTTCGATTTCCTTGAAGGACCCACCAAGGAGTTAAAAGCCCACTTGATCCCAGTGCATGATTTGAACGAGTACCAAGAAATTAATTCCCCATGGAGATATAGAATTAACATGACAAAGAGATAGGCGCATACTTGGACATCTAAATGACCATATTGGGACATGAGCTGGCCGCCTATTAATCTTAGTCAACCATATTGTTTTCTTCTCTGGCTAATTAATCATCAGCGAAGTCAAAGGAATCAATGCATGCATTGATGCGTCTCCACAAGATCTTAAATTGGCATTGGATTTATTTTCAGTCGCCTATTGATTGGTTTAATTAAGTCATGATCAGATTTAATTTGTACAAAAAATGATCGGATTTATTTATTTAGTGTAGGATAAAATTTCAAAATTCACAAACAATGATTTTTCCCATGTGGATAAAAAAGTTTTCTGCCTCTTAGAGTGTATTTGATTGGATATAGTGAATTCATAAGAAATAATAATAAATAACGAATAGGAATAGACAATGAATAATCACTACAAAAAAATACGTCTTTTACGACGGCTAAAGCAGTCACAAAGCTGTAGCAAAAATCCTTTGGTGACGGCAATAAGCGGTCGCACAAATCTGTCGCATAATGAATATTATCTTGTTTGGTTGACATTGTAAATAGGCCAAGAATAGAATTACTTTATTTGGTTAGCATAAGGAATAGATTAGGAATAGAAAGTTAAATGACCAAAGTATCATTCTTAATAAAATTAAATATATTTACTTTATTTGCTTAATATAAAGAATGCATAATGAACCGAGAGAAAAATAACTAAAATGTTCTTATAAAAATAAAAAAAATTATATTATAATTTATTATAATTAATAAAAACATAATAAAAATACGAATTAATGTAAAACAATTCATTAGTTTAAAATAATACAACACTTATTTATTTTATTTTCATAAAAAATGAATCTTCAAAAAATAATTATTAAAATATTATTTAATAATAAAATAATAATTATCTATTTAAGATATGTAATTATTAAAATTAATTTAACAATTTAATTTTTATATTTTTGTTATAAATAATGAATGATAACATAGGAAAATGACCAAAATGTCCTTCTAAAAATATAATAATTTATATGATAATTTATTTTAATTAATAATAACACAATAAAAATATGGATTTATTAAAATAATTTATTAATTTAAAATAATAAAAAACAATATTTATTCTATTTTCGTAAAAAACTAAATCTTCAAAAAAATAATTATTTAATAATAAAATAATAATTAATTATTTAAGATATGTAATTATTAAAATTAATTTAATAATTTAAATTTTTATACTCTGGTGTAATATTATAAATATTGAAAGATAATATAAAAAAATATCAAAAGGAATATATAGGGAATACTATTTCTTGGGTTGAGATAAGGAATAGTATTCCTCATGCATAGAGAATAGTATTCCTTATCTATTCTTTATGGCTCACCTATTCCTTGTGTATAAGTTGCAATCAAACAAGAGAATAAATGAGGCATAAGGAATAATATTTCATTCTCCATCTATTCTATCCAACCAAATACTACCTTTTATTATAAGGGGTAAATATCCAAAAAAAATATGAACTTTTGACCTTTATCTATTTTTAGTACAAACTTTTTCCGTTAGCAATGAAATACACAAGCATTCATTTTGTTACCTCGTTTAGCATGCACCGTTATTTTTGATGATTTTTGCAGATGTGTCACTTAACAGTGATGACGTGACATAAAAAAGAAGTCATGTAGAATAAATAATGTCACATAAATTATATTATTGACTAAAATATTGACCTATCTTCTCCACCGCACCTTCCTCCTCACCTCCTCTCTCTGATGGCGGCGGCACCCCAAATCTTAAAACTTCGTCAATCTCAAACGAGAGGTCACGCAAACCTCTCCGTCCGGACCTCCTCTCAGAGAGGTCGCACCAGAGAGGTGGCGAGAGAAGAGGTCGGCGGAGAGGACGCGCCGCTAGAGAGGTCGCGCGACCTCTCTAGCGGAGAGGTGTCCGCCACCTCTCTGCCTCTATGGCAAAGAGGTCGCGCGTGATCGCGCGACCTCTCTGCCACGCGCAGCTTGATCATGCGACCTCTCCGCCAGAGAGTGTTGTATGAAATCCAACACTAGAAGAGGGGGTTGAATAGTGTATGTCTCCTTTTCTATTTAATCAATTTTTTCTTTTTACTCAAATTTAACTTCAATTAAGTGCAAGTATTTCTTAACAATGGATGTGATAAAATATTAAGAACAATAATAGGCAAATAAGAAAGCAATGCAGACAAGAGTAATTATAGTGGTTCGGCCAATTGCCTACTCCACTACCTTGGCTCCTCACCAAGGATTTCTAACCACTACTTTATAGAACTTGTGTTTCCCTTTCAATACATTGAGGACACTCTTCTCACCTCTTTGAGAACTCCTCAAACCTATTCACCTAGGCAAAATACAACTCTACAAAGTTTTCTCTATGTGTTTCTCTAGCACACCTAGCAGCTATTACAGATTAAAAACAAGTCTGAAATAAAACTTCAAATACAATGCAAAAGAGCTTAAGAATAGAGAGAGGAACCACAGCTCTTTTCCCAAGCCTTCACGCCTTCAACTTGCCAGAAGATAGACTCGAGTTGCAGCAGAGTTGAGAGAAGCAGGCGCTTGAAGAGGATTTTGATGGAAGATTAGGGCGCAGCAAATCGATCGCTTTGAAGGCTTTTAATCACTTCTTGAATGCTCAATTAACTCTCTAAGATATTTTAAAGAAGTTAGGTGAGGGGTATTTATAACCCCTCAGCTGAACGGGCGGTTCAACGGCTAAAAAACTAGCTGTTACCGTCGTTCGATCGCTTGTCGTTCGATCGTCGATCAACCGACCAATCAACCGCCGGCTTTTTGTGTATTTTTTTCATTGTTCGATCGACCGACGGGTCGACCGAATGAGTCGCAACTTCCTCAATCCCAGATTCGGTCAACGATGTAGTGAAGCCAGAGCCGCAACGTTTAATTTTTAATCTGGTCGACCGATGTAGAGAAGCCTAGACGCGCGATCTTCAATTTGCAATCCGGTCGACCGACGCGCTTTCTGCCAAATTTTGGCTTCGGTCGGTCAACCGACGTAGCCTACTGCCAAATTTTCACCAACTTCGGTCAACCGACAGGTCGACCGAATGGCTATTGCCATTTTTTGATATCATTCGGTCGATCGACTAGGCTTACTACCAAACTTCTGCCTTGTTCGGTCGACCGAACTCAGGCTGAGACTGATTTTTACTTTGAGTTTTTTACATGCTTTTTTTATGAGTTTAGTTACAAAGTTTTAACTTGGATAACTTTACAATTTGGCTTGGGATAAAATCATCCTAAGGGTATATTACATGATTTCTACTTGATCTAAACCCGAGCCTTTCTTTGACGTTTTCTTCTTCCGTTTCTTCAACAGTCTTTTCTTTCGTTTCGTTTGAACGAACTTCGCATGCTTATCGCAATCTCAACCTGAACTCAAAACTTCACAAATAGATTAAATACTTGTTTGTTATCATCAAAATAAAGATCGAGGCTTAAGAGAAACCCTTAAGCCAACAATATCTCTCTTTTTGATGATGACAAACATAACATGAAATTTTAAGAAACATATGCATATTTTTGTGAGTTTGAGTTAAGGCATTCATGAGCTAAGGTATACAAGATATAAAACTCAATATATGCATACAAATGCTTATAACTCACCCTATGCTCCCCCTATCAATGTGTATATTTTTGTAACTCCCCCTAACTATATGCATCGTAAAAACCAAGTGTGACCTTACTTTTTCTCTCCATTTTGACATCAATAAAAAAGGGTAAGAATTAATGTACAATTTATAAGTTTCATCATAAAAACCAAGAAAGTCATAAAACCAAGTATCATCTACCACTATAGTCCTTCCTATTAATGTAGGCCTATAGAAGGCAAACATCAATAAGGCCCAAAGCCCCACTACAGATCATTACATAAGTGTGATGATACTTTTATAGAATGCAAGTTTTGAAACCTATATAAGTTTTGAAGAAGAACATTTTAACTACTAGGAAAAGCACAAATCCCTAATTGCATTCTAAAATTTGTAAAGCTTTCTTCAACCAAGGGTTTTGTAAATATATCGGCAAGTAGTTTGTTGGTGGATACAAATTCTGTCGATATATTTCCCTTAGTCACATTATCCCTAAGAAAATGGTGCCTTAAGTCAATATGCTTAGTTCTAGAGTGTAAAATAGAATTCTTTGATAAATTTATTCCACTAGTATTATCACAATGAATAGGTATGCAAGAATACTCAAGTCCATAGTCTAAAAGGGTTTGTTTCATCCAAAGGGCTTGTGCACAACAACTAGCTGCAGCGATGTATTCCGCTTCGGTAGTTGAAAGTGCAACTAAGTTTTATTTCTTTGAGAACCCAGAAACAAGACTCGCTCCTAAGAATTGACAACACCCACTAGTGCTTTTTCTATCTATTTTACACCCGGCAAAATCTGCATCCGAAAAACCGATTAAATCAAATGATGTATGACATGAATACCATAGCCTTAAGTCAACCGTGACCTTTAAATATCTCAATATGCGTTTGACCGCCCTTAAATGAGACATTCTAGGGCAAGATTGAAACCTAGCACATACACAGACGCTAAACATGATATCAGGTCTACTTGCGGTTAAGTAAAGAAGGCTACCAATCATACCTCGATATCGTTTTTTGTCAACTTTGACATCCTCTTCATTTTTGTCAAGCTTGATGGATGTGCTCATTGGTGTAGAAGCTATCTTGGCTTCATTCATCCCAAATCTTTTGATGAGCTCCTTTGTGTACTTGGCTTGATTGATGAAGATTCCTTTGTTGGTTTGCTTGATTTGGAGACCAAGCATGAAGGAGAGCTCTCCCATCATGCTCATCTCAAACTCATCTTGCATACACTTAGCAAACCACTTACAAATAATTTCATTAGTAGCACCAAAAATTATGTCATCAACATAAATTTGAACTAATAACACATCATTTTCATAATGCTTAATAAACAGTGAAACATCAGCTTTTCCAATATTAAAACCTTATTCTATTAAAAAGTTTGAAAGCCTTTCATACCAAGCCCTAGGGGCTTGTTTTAAATCATATAATATCTTTTTAAATTTGAAAACGTGGTTTGAAAACTCAAAACTTTCAAATTCGGGGGGTTGTTCAACATAAAATCTTCACTAATGAAAACATTTAAAAATGCACTTTTAACATCCATTTGGAAAAGTTGAAAACCCTTAAAGCTAGCATATGCCAAAAGCATTCTAATTGCTTCTAATCTAGCTACAGGAGCATAAGTTTCATTATAATCTATCCCTTCTTGTTGATTGTATCATTGTGCCACTAACCTAGCTTTGTTTCTAATGACTAATCCTTCTTCATCTAGCTTATTTCTAAAAACTCATTTAGTCCCAATTATAGTTTGTTCACTAGGTCTAGGTACTAAGTCTCATACATCATTTCTAGCAAATTGGTTGAGTTCTTCTTGCATAGCTAGTTCCCAAAACTCATCTTCTATTACTTCTTTAATGTTTTTAGGCTCTACTTGAGATACAAAAGCTACATATTGACAAACATTCTTGAGTTTAGAGCGTGTTACCACTCCCGTTAAAGGTTCTCCAATGACTTGATCCATTGGATGATCCCTCACCAACTGATATCCTTTAGGGAGAGGCGGTAGAGCTTCTTCTTCTTAATCTTCATTCGAGGATGGTGGATCTTCATGTTGAGTTTCCTCATTTTCTTCATCCTCTACCTCTTTGTCATGAAGTGTGAGATCCTCAAGTTCCTCACCTACATTCACAATCTTCACATTTCTAGAAGAATCATTAGTTTCATTAAACGTGACATGCATAGATTCTTCAACAATCATGGTTCTACGATTGTAAACTATATATGTCTTAGAATTAATGGAGTAACCTAGGAAAATTCCTTCATCGGATTTAGAATCAAATTTTCCTAAATTCTCCTTAGTATTTAATATAAAACATTTGCATCCAAATACATGAAAATATCCCACATTTGGGATTTTACCATTCCAAAGCTCAAAATGTGTTTTTTTAATTTTAGGTCTTAATAAAACTCGATTAAGAACATAGTAAGAGGTATTTATGGCTTCGGCCCAAAAATACTTAGGCAAATTATTTTCGCATAGCATGGTCCTAGCCATCTCTTGTAAGGTTCTATTTTTTCTCTCAACCACCTCATTTTGTTAAGGGGTCCTAGGGGAAGAAAAGGTGTGTTCAATACACAAATTATCACAAAACTCGGAAAAATTTTCATTTTTAAACTCCCCTCCATTATCACTTCTAATTTTTAAAATTAAAACTCATTAATTTTTCATTTGTAACTTTCTTTGTAAACTTTTTTAAAAAGTCAAAGGTTTCATTTTTCTTGGCCAAAAAGAAAACCCATGTAAATTTAGAAAAATCATCAACTAATACATACTTTCCACCTAGACTAGCTACATCACATGGACCAAAGAGATTCATGTACACAAGCTCCAGAATTCTAGATGTACTAACTTGATTAATGCTATGAAATGAAGATTTGACTTGCTTACCTAGCTAGTTGACATGCATCACAAAGTTTGTCTTTTTCAAATTTTATCTTGGGTAAGCTTTTAACTAATTCTTTCCTAGATATTTCTTGGATGAGGCTCATGCTAGCATGTCCTAACCTTCTATGCCACAACCAAGAGTCATTCTCCATGGCAACTAAGCATCTAACATGGGGATTTGGCAAGACATTTAATTCTAAGGTGTAGATATTTTCTTGCCTATTTCCAATAAATATGATATCATTTGATAGTGCACTTCTAATGATACATTTAGATACTTCAAAAATAATTATGTATCCATTGTCACATAATTGTGATATAATAATCAAATTATATTTTAACCCATCAACTAATAAAATATTCTTAATGTATGGGTAAGGGAGTATACCTATGTCACCAATGCCAACAATCTTACCTTTGGCATTGTCTCCTAATGTGACATGTCCACCATCTTTGCTTGATAGGGTTGGAAATAAGTTGATGTCACCCGTCATGTGCTTTGAGCAACCGCTATCTAATATCCAAGTGCTTCTACTTGCTTGAGGATGCTTCTCCATCTACAAAAGGAGAAGAAACCATTTTAGGTACCCAAATTCTCTTGGGTCCTTCATTTTGAGAACCCAGGTAAATCTTGCATGTTGGTTCCTCCTCAAAGTACAATCCTTAGCCATATGGTCAAATATGCCACAAGAAAAACAATCTCCATTAAATTTTCTTCTAATGTGTGTGTGAGCATGGGAGTGTGATGATTTCTTTTTATGGACAACCTTAGGCATGATATTTTATATGGTTGTCATCTTTTCATTGAGCATGCAAAGTTCCATTTTTAATGTTAGCATGTTATTATTCAAGTGCTCTACTTGATCACTTAAATACTTGTTTTCATCTTCTAATTTTTTGTTGTCATTTTCTAAGTCCTTCTTAGCTTTCTCTAGGGTGTGTGTCTCCTCCTTAAGGGTGTCTACTTCTTTTCTTAAGGCATTGCATGTTAATAATAAACTATCATTCTCAAGCTCTAAAGATTTATTGTCCTTTTTAAGGTCTCTAAATTTTCTCTTAATAGCATTAAATTCATCATGCATTTGTTCAAATTCACTTTCTAGTTCTTTTGAGTGAAAGAAACTTCACTGAAAGTAAATCTTACCTCAGCATCATTTGCCATCAAGCAAAGATTTGCCTTTTCACTCTTTGTGTCTTCTTCGCTTGATGAATCCTCGCTTTCATCTCATGTAGCCATCATTGCCTTCTTCTTCTTCTTCTTCTTGTATTTTTCCTTTTTGTGAGGGTTGGAGGTGGAAGCTATCTTGAGAAGTGGGCAATCCCTCCTTAGATGTCTGATCTTGTTGCAATGGTAGCATGTGTAGCCTCCTCTTCTAGCATCCTCATGCCTCTCCTCAAGAAAGTCATAAATTTTCTTGCTAGCATCGCCATTTCTTCAAGATCATCCGTCTCTTCCTTGGATGATGACGACTCTTCTGCCCGATGTGATGCTTTTAAGGTAATGGTCTTGCCTTTGGGGGCATCTTACTCCTGGTATTGCTTCATGTGGGTCTCATGTGTCATGAGAGACTCAATGAGCTCGATGATCTTCAAGGTACTCAAGTCATTGGCTTCCATGATTGTTGTGACCTTGGGCTCCCAAGATTTTCGAAGGAAACGAAGGAGCTTCCTTACCTTCTCCTCTTCCTTTACTTCTCTGCCAAGGTTAGCTAAGCCATTTAGAATATTTTGAAATCTAGCATGCATGGCATCAATGGATTCATGTGATAACATTTTAAACATTTCATAGTCATGTATGAGTAGATTTATTTTGGATTCCTTTACTTGTGAAGTCCCTTCATGTGTGGTCTCTAGGACCTTCCATAATTCATATGCGGACTTACAAGTAGAAATCCTATTGAATTCATTAATTGATAGGCCGCAATATAATGCATTGACGGCCTTTGCATTTGCATTGAAGAGTCTAATCTCTTCTTTGTCCAATTGATCCATATTCTTATTGGGTTGCTTATACTCTACTAAAATCATCCTCCATACATCTATGCTTAGAGATTGTAGGAAGTCATTCATGCGGATGTTCCAGTAGGCATAGTTGTTTTTATCGAATAGTGGTGGAGTATGAGTAGAGGACCCTTAAGCTAATTAGATTTCACTAGACATCTTAATTTGTAGGGAAGATGGTTAAATCTTGACCTACGACATTGCTCTCATACCAATTGTTGTATGAAATCCGACACTAAAATGGGGGGTTGAATAGTATTTGTCCCCTTTTCTATTTAATCATTTTTTTCTTTTTACTTAAATTTAACTTCAATTAAGTGCAAGTTTTTCTTAACAATGGATGTGATCAAATATTAAGAACAATAATAGGCAAATAAGAAAGCAATGCAGACAAGAGTAATTCTAGTGGTTTGGTCAACTGCCTACTCCACTACCTTGGCTCCTCACCAAGGATTTCTAAACACTACTTTATAGAACTTGTGTTTCCCTTTGAATATAATTGAGGACACTCTTCTCACCTCTTAGAGAACCCCTCAAACATATTCACCTAGGCAAAACACAACCCTACAAAGTTTCCCCGAAGTGTTTCTCTAGCACACCTAGCAGTTATTACAGATTGAAAACAAGTCTGAAATAAAACTTCAAATACAATGCAAAAGAGCTTAAGAATAGAGAGAGGAACCACGGCTCTTTTCCCAAGCCTTCACACCTTCAACTTGCCAGAAAATAGACTCGAATTACAGCGGAGTTGAGGGAAGTAGGCGCTTGAAGAGGATTTTGACGGAAGATTAGGGCGCAACAAATCGATCACTTTGAAAGCTTTTAATCACTTCTTGAATGCTCAATTAATTCTCTAAGATGTTTTAAAGAAGTTAAGTGAGGGGTATTTATAACCCCTCAGCTGAACGGGCGGTTCAACGGCTAGAAAACTAGTCGTTATTGTCGTTCGGTCGCTTGTTGGTCGATCGTCGGTCAACCGACCGATCAATCGCCGGCTTTTTGTATATTTTTTGCATTGTTCGATCGATCGACGGGTCAACCAAATGAGTCGCAGCTTCCTCAATCCCAGATCTGGTCAACCGATGCAGTGAAGCCAGAGCCGCAACCTACAATTTTTAATCTAGTCGACCGATCGGTCGATCGATGCAGAGATCGAAGCCTAAATGCGCGATCTTCAATTTGCAATTCGGTCGACCGATCGGTCGACCGACGCGCCTTCTGCCAAATTTTAGCTTCAGTCGGTCGACCGACCAGTCGACCGACGTAGCCTACTGCCAAATTTTCACCAACTTTGATCGACAGACAGGTCGACCGAATGGCTACTGCCATTTTTTGGCTTCATTCGGTCGACTGATCGGTCGATCGAATAGGCTACTGCCAAACTTCTACCTTGTTCGGTCGATCGACCGGTCAATCGAACTCAGGCTGAGGCTGATTTTTACTTTGAGTTTTTTACATATTTTTTTTATGAGTTTAGTTACCAAGTTTCAACTTGGATAACTTTACAATTTGGCTTGGGATAAAATTATTCTAAGGGTATATTACATGATTTCTACTTGATCTAAACCCGAGCATTTCTTTGACGTTTTCTTCTTTCGTTTATTCGACGGTCTTTTCTTTCGTTTCGTTTGAACAAACTCCGCATGCTTATCGCAACATCAACCTGAACTCAAAAGTTCACACATAGATTAAATATTTGCTTATTATCATCAAAATAAAGATTGAGGCTTAAGAGAAACCCTTAAGCCAACAGAGAGGACGCGCGACCTCTCTGGTGCGAGGTATTTACATGCTGACCTCTCTGCCCGTCCTCTCCGCCAGAGAGGTCTGCCTCCTCTCTGGCAAAGAGGTCGCGCCTCCTCTCCACCAGAGAGGTCGAGAGGCGGAGAGGTCGCGCCTCCTCTCCGCCAGAGAGGTCGCCGACCTTGCGTGCAATCTCTTCGGCGGAGAGGTCTGTGACAGCGACGACGACGAGCTTCTACCCTGCGACGACAACGAGCTCATCCCCGGCGTCGACCCGTGGAGTGCAGTTAGCGTCAAGGTCTTTGAGAAGAAGGACTAAGTTATTATTAATAATAACTTTTTAATAATAAAATTAATTAAAATAATAATTCATGTAGTATAAATTTGCCACATCGTTATCGTTAAGTGACACATCAGCAAAAATCGTCAAAAATGACGATGCGTGCTAAACGGAGTAACGGAATAAAAGTTGATGTATTTTTTTGCTAACGAAAAAAATTTATGCTAAAAATGAGAAAATATCTAAAGTTCGTTTTTTTTTGACATTTACTCTATTATAAGCTACATATTTCCAACATAACGAAGACATGGTTTGAAAGCAAATGGGCAATGTATTGAATGTTGAGAAGAACTATAAGTCACTATAATATAATTGGCCTATAAAGATATATAATTAGATATAAATTAAATTTTTTATATTTAAAAATTAATAGACATAAAATTTATTTTTAATTAATATTTAAAAATAGTTTTAGAGTCAGATTAATTAAGTGATTCTGTTGCTAGTGTTTCTATACCTTAGAGTCAAATCAATTAAGTGACTCTATTATTGTTATTTCTATAGATCTTTAGAGGCTAATTAAAAATAGATTTTATATCTATTTGTCTCTAAATATGAAGATTTAGAAACAAAAATATAATATGTCTCTAATTTTATGTTTCGGTCAATTGTGTTGTAGTGAACAGTTGATCAGATATTTGTTGAAATACATGATGGACTAATACAAGGTCAATTAACTATGCATGCTACTTAGTGGTTAGCAAAATTCATCGACTAATCGAAAAAGTCGATTAACCGACCAAATCGGAACCGAATTAATTAAATCGATTTGTCCAATTAATTTTTGGTTCGGTTTGATAAATTAACAGAACGGTTTGATTAGTTTATCAAATTAACAAAAATATAATATATGTTAAAAAATAAAAAATTATAACATATTATAGAGTTTGCTTGAGTGGTAAGGATGATTTATATTTATTTGAGTGATGTAGGTGTACATCCTTGTAATGAACAATAAAGATTTTACGATCCTTGCTTTACTACTCGATCATGACAAAGAAAGGAAGAAGTGGCCTGGGAGCTAAAAGCATCCAAATGTCTGCCACCAATAAAGTCGTGTGTATATATATATATATACAAAAGAGATGCAAGCTGCTGCCCAAATCCATGGCATTAAGGTGACCAAGATTTGTACCTCTTCTTTTAGATCTGCTGACTCCCGTGAATTACATCATTTTTTATTTCCTCCTTCATATCTACGTAGTAATGCAATTCAATTGGGGCACGAAAGGTATGTTTGAAGTAGTATGAAAAGCAATATATATAGCTTTTTTATAATGGATGCATGCATTACCATTTCTCATGATCATATTCCTTAGAATTAATTGTTTTTAAATTTAGTACATAAACTTTCATTGTTCTTTGTCTATTCTCTTTCTTTTTATATAATATATATATATATATATATATATATATATATGCATGCTTTTATCAACCTCATTAACGGTAATAACATGTCATAATTAAGAAGTTAGGAAAACCACATGTGGCATGCCAGATCAATCCTTGAAACACGTAGAGCAATTTTGCTTCATCGTCAGATAAGAAATGATAGAATAAGAAATTGATTAAGAGTGCATTTGATTGGATTAAGTAAATTCATAAGGAATGAGAATAAATAATAATTGGAATAGATAAAAAATAGTATTATCTTATTTAGTTGATATTATAAATAGATCCAATAAAAAAATATTTTATTTGGTTAGCATAAGAAATAAATAAGGAATATAAAAATAAATGATCAAAATATATTTCTTAATGAAACTGAATATATATTTACTTTGTTTGCTTAACCGGAGTAAAAAACGATGAATTGAGAGAAAAATGACTAAAATATTCTTCTAAAAATATAATAAATTATACTATAATTTATTTTAATTAATAACAACATAATAAAAATATAGATTAATTTAAAATAATATATTAATTTAAAAGAATAAAAAATTATTATTTATTTTATTTTCATAAAAAAAATGAATCTTCAAAAAAATATTCGTTATGTATTCCTTATGACCCACCTATTTCTTGTCAATAAATTGCAACCAAATAAGAGAGTAAATGGGGCATAAGGAATAATATTTCACTCCCCATATATACTTCATCCAACCAAACGCTACCTAATATCCATTGTTTATTTAGTGCATGAATTAAAAGAATATAAAATTAATATTATATCTTATGTACATTGGATTTAAAAAATTCATATACAATCATTTCTCATTTATTATCTAATCCAATTCTATCTTATCCAATAAAGCAAACTTATCAGTATCGTAAAAATTTATGTCACTTGATTGTCGAAGATAATTAACCTTATCATTCTTTTATCCATTTTTTCCTCTCTTTTTTTCTCTTTATTTTTTGTTTGAAAAGTACATATTTTCTTCCCTTTTTTTTTTGCTTTCATTCTTAATTATGAAAATTTAGGACGCTCCTCGATTTTCACTGCTAAAGGGTGATTCAGTGCACAAAAATAACATCACTTTTGTGGGCTACGACGAGGATTGATGTACACACTCTTCCCCTGCTAAATTAATTTTCACTGTTTTGAAAAACAAAATAATTAGCCTTTTTGTTAAATATTAATCAGCCTATATATATGGCTCTTATAAATTGTACAAACATTTCAAAATTGTTCATCAAGTATATAGATGTTAAACTTGGAATTAGGACTAGATATATGTTAAAATGTTGAAAGTTTAAATTGTTTTTATCAATTAATTCTGTTTAATTTTGACTGATGTCTGTTGACTTGTGTCGGGCTGCTCATAGGTCTTCCACTCTTCCTGACAGTAGCTCTTTCTTCTAGAAATATTGAAACAATAATATTAACTCACCCTGACTTAATCTATTAATTGAACAAGCTCTTGTCAGTGTTCACCACATATCTGTGTTTTCAGAATCTGTATATTTTACAAAGATATATATCCTGATGAGGAGATGAGGCACAGCTGCATGTTATTATATCAAACAAATTTTAGGGTTTCTTCGTGAGAAGAGATAAGGTGAGCTTTTTTTTTATTGGAGAAATTAATTTTATAATCTGTCAGGTTCAATTATTTTGCTTCCACTGATTTGTTAATCTTTACTTTGTCGACTTACAACTAACGAAATTATATTGAGAAAATATATAAACAAATGAATAGCATCCTTTTCTGGACTCCATTAACATCTGATGGTAAATTAAACAGCTTAATTAATAAAGAGTTTGTGTTGGATTAGGGTTCTTCCCAGTACAAGCACACATGCACATTGAATGCACGCGGTTCGGCTGCAAAGCAGGCAGAGAGTGCCATCACTCCCCCTCATGCTGACTTTTGAAGGTACCTCCGAGTAAATGCACCTTGCTGTCTTCGTTTGACTCCTTTACCAACTGCTCTCTCGAGGGTCAGCGCAAAATATGATCTCTGTAGCTAATTGTGTGTGTATATATAGAATGTGCAAATGCTAGGAACAGCAACATCTCAAGTCTCTTGCATTCGAAGATTAATTGGAGGACAAGACATCTCTACTTAATTCTAGTTATTTCTCTCCATTGTTTTTTGCTCTTCCTTCTCCCTGGAGAAAAGAAGAAAGAGAGAGATGGGAAGACCTCCATGCTGTGACAAAGATGGCGTCAAGAAAGGACCTTGGACGCCAGAAGAAGATCTAGCCTTGGTCTCATACATCCAAGAACATGGTCCTGGGAATTGGAGGGCTGTTCCTACTAACACTGGTGAGCCTTTAATTTTTCTCCTTAGTATTCATGCATAAATCTTAGATGAAATCCAAAATAGTACTTTTTTAACTTGGATTTTAGTTAATCTTTACTTCTCTCGAATAGGGTTGATGAGATGCAGCAAGAGCTGCAGGCTTAGATGGACGAACTACCTGCGGCCTGGAATCAAGCGTGGCAATTTCACTGATCAAGAGGAGAAGCTTATTATCCACCTGCAAGCTCTTCTTGGCAACAGGTGGTTGCTTAGTTTAAGTGCAAGAAATTAGTGAGCATGTGTTTGATGTTGTCTCTTAATTGGTTTGTTCAACCTAATCCAGATGGGCGGCGATCGCTTCTTATCTGCCGGAGAGGACTGACAATGACATCAAGAACTACTGGAACACGCACTTGAAGAAGAAGCTACTGAGAAAACTTGAAACGGGGGGCACGCATTGGCCGAGGAGCTGCAGCAGCGAGCAGTTGAGGAGCTGCCGCTCCAAGGGCCGGTGGGAGAGCTGCATCCAGGCCGACGTCGACATGGCGAAGCGGGCTTTGTCCGAGGCCTTGTCGTTGGAGAAGCCGCCGCCGCCTTCGACCTACGCGTCGAGCACCGAGAACATATCCCGGCTTCTCGAAGGGTGGATGAGGGGCGGCGTCGGCGGCGGCGGCGGCTCAGCAAGATCTGGCGGCCCCGCTCCGGCAGCGAGCTCGGCGTCAACGACGACAAGCCAAGGGAGCGCGAGCGCCTCCAACTGCGTGGCGTCGTCGTCGTCGCCGGAGCGGCCGGCGTGTGAGTTCGGAGACTACTACTCCGGGCAAGAGGGGTTGGAGATCGCACAGGCGCCGTTCTTGATGCTCGAGTCGTGGTTGCTGGATGAAAATGTGGGAGAAGAGGACGAGAATTTTCTCAACATGATGGCGATGGATGGATGACCGGCGTCTAAAATGACGGGGAAGAAATTTTTTTGCTGTCTTCGATTTGATTCTTGGTCTGATTTGATAGCGTTTTTAACGGATCATTAAAATTTTATTCTTCTGATGTTTGATCGGATTTGGAGAGCTGGAGATCCATCCATCAACATTCTTAATTATGCAGAATTAATTATATGTAAATCACATAGTATGTTTCATTTAATTTAATGGGACAATAAATTAAATGAAACATACTTAAACTATTACCTTAGTTTCAATTGAGTTCCTAAGTTTTGGACATGATCATCATTCATCAAATGAGTTCCTAAACTTCAAAGTTTTTTAATTAGGTCCCTAAATTTTCAAATTGACCTGCTATCCGCATTTGTTGTTACAAATTAACCCATGTTTGGTTGATGTTCACTGCACTCTTGGTTAATGATGATGTTGGTCATCCTAATATATTAGTGGAGGTTTTTTTTTCCTTTTCTACTCTATCCTCAGTTAGATTCCTATCGCAACGATTAAGACATTATGCAATAGCTATCCTTATCGGCAACTAGGCAATAATCCTCAATTTTTACCAAGGAGCCTTCTACTATATATATGACGCAAACGACAAAGCTTAGCTCTCATTAGAAGCCAATTGAGTGCAATTTTTATGGAACCATGGAGCCGCTCATGGGAGTGAATAATCTAGTTTTACTAAAATTAAGCATAGTATGATTAAAATTGAACCAAAAATAAAAATAAATTTATGTTGTGAAAGAGTGAACCTAATATTTTTACTTTATCTTTCGTCTTAATGATGTTAGGTTCACTCTTTACAATACTAGATTCACTAACGTGTGGAGCTTCATAAAAAAAGTCTATGAAGCTTATCTCTATAGTAGTTTTTTTTAAATCCAATATACGAAATGTATTTCAAGTTAGAGACCTAATTGAAACATTTTAAAGTTTAGAAACTCAATTGAAACTAGGATAGCAATTTACATATGTTTCGTATAATTAACTTGTAATTTAATTTCTAAGTGATTATAAATATATAAAGTCACTCTAAATTTAGTAATAACATACAAATCATAGTTAATATGTCCCTAATATAAATAGATTGACAAATTTTGGCAACACTCGATCAATTATACACTATAGCTAGATGAATAAACTGAGAATATTTTTCCTAATGGACTATTTCCATGTCAACCCCAATAGTAGTATTCGATCTCTATCTATTTCTTTTTGATATATTTTAATATTATCCTTTAATATTGACAATAATTACAGCAACAAATAATTTTAAAAATCATATATTATCAGTTCCTAATTTATTTATTTATTTTGTTCATATTGACTTTAATTATTGTGATGATAACAATGATATTTTTTATTCTAAAATTAATAAATAGTTTATGTTATTGTAAAAACAATATACGTACTTGTGGTTGTTATATTGTTGTTAGTTTATTAATTTAAATTATTTTATAATTATAGCTAATATATACTTTTAAATATTTTAAAAATCAAAATCAATATTGATAAATTTATATATAAATACTGTCAACACAATTTAATTAGATATTTAACTTAATATATTAACTAACATATAACCATTTATAATACTTAAAATGGTACATTAATATTGTTCTTGTTATTTCCAACTTCTATTCCTATCCATCAAATGTAAGAATAGTTATTAGTTATTACTTGTCTATTCCTTGGGCAAATCAAAGAATATAATGATCATATTCTTTTTTCATTTGTTTATTTACTTCTGTTCAATATATTCATTTATTCATATTTCTTACCAATTCATTCCATCCAATGAAAAGGTCCAGCTTAATATTCGTGTTAATCACATCATACCTCGTAGGATCATGTGACTTGATGTTTTATGTATGTTTAAAAAATTAATCATGTTTTTTTTCTTACTTAATATATATATGTTATGTTTATATGCGACTTTTTTATTTGTTTAATGAATGATGCATGATTACGTTTGAGTTAACTTTGTTTTATAGTTTTATACGGAGATGGTACAATCCATTTGTGCTCCGTTAAGGTGAATTGCTAACTTTCCAAATAACATATTAACAATGATATCTTATATCTTCTTTGATCCCATAAGGTGCAAAATAAGATTATTATGTGCCAACGGTGGATAACACAGTTGATAGTAATATATTGTAAGTTGTCTAAAAATTTAGGATTCGATCCTTAGTATGATCATCTATTGTGATTTTTTATCTTTATTTAAAAAAAAAATTATTATGTACCTCAATGTGCTCCAAATGAAAGTTATATAAACTCAACTTTTATGTTAAATCTTGTTAATTGCTAATCGGTATACAATCACAACGTTATGATATTTGACAAGACTAAAGTCACCATGTTCACACCTTGACCTTAACTATCTCCCAAGATTTCTATAATGTTATCAAAAGTGTTTTAAACTAGACCTAAGGAAATATTACAAAAATATCAAATTCAATGTAGCTTGAGTAACACTTAATTATTTTGTAGAGAAACAACGTTAACAATATTAAAAAGAGATAGTAAAGTATCACCCTAAGAATATAATTAAAATTAATCTCCAACATTAACCTTCACACAACTTTTTTGCGAACATGAGTGACTAAATATTTTATTTATTATTCATATTCACTCATTTTATACTCATGTTCATTCGTTCATATATTTTGTATGAAGAGGGTGCTCATAGCACTCTAGTAGAGTCATTATCATTCTAACGTAATAGGTTTTCTTTGTCAAGTTTTCTTGTCATCTAATATTCGTAACAAATGCGCTGATAATTTCCATAGAGTCATTAATCTCTATATTGTCCCCAAACACATATTGACACATCAATTTTCACAAATACTAGCATGTAATTAATCTCGAAAACAAAGTTGTAGTTCTTACTACTGACCTCCAAATTTTTCAACAACCAACTTCTGAAAGGTAGACCTTAGAAGGTTGAATTATATATATAGTTGTCACTACAACAAATCACTCACATTTCGATCGATGTGAGATCAGTGTAATATTTCGACACAGACGTCAGTCGAAATGGGCATACGGACGCCAGCAAAAGTGACGAAAATGAGTGAAATATGACGAGCGCCGATACAGATGTATCAACGCCTGAGCAGGCGTCGATATGTTCGACATATATATCGATGCATGCAAACATGTCGACACCTCTGATAAGCGTCAAAAGTTTTTTTAAAAGAAATATTTTTTTAACGTACCAGCGCCTATCAAAGGCGCCAGTATGTTTACTTTTTTAAAAAAAGATACTTAATCCCCAAATTCCGCTACATTGCATAGGAATTTGAGGAGCCGCACGCACGCACGCACGCGAAATTGGAATTCTGTGTGTGGCAGATCGAAATCCAACATGCGTGGAGAATGAATCCATGTCTGTTGGAATACCGTCACACGCGGAATAAGAACAGACATGTGTTCCTGCCCACTCGATTTTCGCTGTGTGGCGAAGATCGAGCGGACGTGAATCAGCGTCGCTCGACTTTTGCCACACGACGAAAATCTAACAAGCACAAATCAGATTCGCGCCTGCTCAAAATTTCAGAATTTAAAACATAATTTAATTAAACAAAAATTATAAGAAAATATTAAATGAATAACAGTTAATTTTTTTTAATATAACTAGAAGTTACAAAAATAAATTATATAAACCTTAAAATTTGGTACCTTGAACAAACTTGGTAACCGGTAAAAAAAGAGAAGAAAAAGTTAGTGAAGAAAAAAAGAAAAAGAAAAAATAAATAAGAATATAAAAAAGAAAAAGAGAAGAAAAAGAGGAGGTGGGGATAGAAGAGAAGAAGAGAAAGAGGAGGAGGAAGGGAAAAAATGGAAAAGAATAAGGTATAAGTAGAAGTTAATAAAAAAATATTATTAAAAAAATATTATTTTTTAAAAAAATGCAGGAGGCGGGCCTCCTACCCTGGGCGAGCGCGCCCAGCGGGTAAGCGGGTTGATGAGCCAACCCATGGATACCGACGTCCGCGTCGATATCCAAGCACCGAGAAATTTTTCAGCGCCTGCTACTGTGAGGCGCCGAATTATTTCGACGCCTACTGCTAGGCATCGAAATTCTTTCGACGCCTCTAATAGGCGTAAAAATTTGTTCGACGCCTCTAATAAGCGTCAAATTTTTGGTTTTTGAATTTTTTATTCTTTTTACATTTAGATGCATGCAATAATCGTCGAAATTTTTCTGATAATATGTTAAAATTTTGTTGTAGTGTGTTTTTTCTCCCAACTTGTGCCTACGTGAATTTCACCTTTCAACCATGTTGTCTTTCCTTCCTAATTCTATTAGAACATGTTTGTTTCATGGGATAATTAAAGGATGACAAGATAAAGGATGAATTTTAATTTCTTATTTGTTTGGTATTTGAATTAGAAGAATATAAAATTTGATGTAATATACAATGTACAGTAGATAACAAAAAAAATCAACTCTCTCTTTCTCTCTCTCACTTGTTATCCTATCCAGTGAAACAAATAGACCATAAGTGTGATGACTCTTATGGCTAGCTAACCTTAGAGACTTCAAACTCCTTGAGCCTTCACTATAAGAGATTATTTTTTTAGTAGCAATTAATTAGTAGTAATTAGATAAAAGCTGCTAAATGATTTAGAAAGAGGAAATATTGTACATCATTTAGCAACTATTGTCAAAAATTCTACAAAAAAAGTTATATATATATATAGTGGTGATTATTTTCATCTTTATCGGTAATTATATAAATTATTTCTAAAGTCTTTAACAATAATGTATCTAGTGAAAATTCATTAATTGCTGATAAATTTTTTTTATAGTATTTATAATTGCTGGCAGGCATCATAATAATCACCACTAAAAAAACAAATTATAATAGTCTTTTCCATTCAAGATGAAGCTCCAACGCTAGTTTTTGAGAAGGAATACAACCATTACTTACCAACAATTGGTAGCTTGATTTAATTAATAGTGTGAGCTCCATGATTGCTTAAGCCCCAAGAAGATTTGTCCTCAATGCTATCATATTTTGGTGGGAGAATAGCAACAGTATTGGATACACTCTAGAGGCTAGAGACAAACAAATCCAACCAAGCTCAACTTAATGGTTTAATTAAGGAGATGCTATCATTAAGCAGCGTCCTTTTTCAATACATCCAAGGGTCCATTGAAAATTTAATGGTCTTACCATTGGCAATTCTCCAACATATATAGACCATTCTTTCAAGCATTGCAAGTCACAAATTAAATAGCCTTCCATAACTACGAGTCTTACAAAACATGCTTAGGAACCTTGGAACCACACTTGTTCGTCATATTTTTATTTCAAGACTTAAGCCCATAGGTTATCATTATTCAAAACGATCTCAAAGCATAACTCGCAGCGGGAAGAACATTAATTTGGTTTTATTGAAAATCATTTATTTGTAACTCGCATCTACTTGATGATTTATTTTATGCTGGACTCGAGTCTAGTGAACTCACACCCCACTCTGTGTCTTTCTCTATTTTTTAATCTCATTATAATGAAAAAAGAGAAAGTTAGAGAGAGAAAGACATATGTGTACTACTGGAATAATGGGCATCAGCAACGGCTTGCAACGATCCGATCCATTACAACTGAGCCGTGACAGAAAAATGTGTTGCTAATAATTTAGCAACGGATCAGCAACGGTCGCTCGAGCCGTTGCTAATAATATTATCAGCAACGGATTTGCCACGGACACGAGGCCGTTGCTGATAATATTATTAGCAACGGCCCCGTGTCCGTGGCAAACCCGTTAGTGAAAGACCGTTGTTGTATGACATCAGCAACGACTTACGATACACTTTTAGTAACGGTTTTCCTACGGAGGACCGTGTGAAAGTCGTTGCTGATGACTAAAACCTGCAATCGAAAAAATTTAAAATTCTAAATTTTCATTAATACATTGATACATTATCTGATACATAACTCATACACCCATACATATATCTATTCACACATCACAAATACACCCAGATATACATCAAAATAATTATACTTATATTTATAATTATCCACAATCGTATAAAAACTATTCAAATGTAAATTTGAAGTATCAATATCCAAACAAAATAAATTAATCAAGTATAGTATCTAACCAACAAAGTCAATATAAAAATAATAATAAATCTCATGATGACGATGGAGGATGGTCTGGATCATATGGCGGGGTTGGGAGTGCTTGGATGTACACCGGCATGGACTGACTCGAGGACGATGGATCAGATGATGCCAAAGGGATGCCTGCTCCGGGATAACCTGACATATATGTTGCATAACATAGCATGCATCTCCGCCATCATCCGACTCTGACGCTCCATCATTTGACTCTGATGCGCGACCGTCTCTTCTAGTGTCCTTATCCTGGTACTATGATCATAACTGGACCTGGAGGTGGACGGCCGCTCACCAGCGATCGGAGGGGTCGGTGCCCTAAGCGGGCCTAGCACGGCTCGCGCATGACCACTATCTGCAAAGACATATACGCGGCCGTGATCCCAGCCATCTGCAGCCTCGACCCACGCTCCTGCGTCAAAGTCCTCGGGGGTGCCCTCGCACTGCACCACCGTCTAAGTGTAGGTCTCCTACTCGAGTTTCATTTTTTCTTTCATATTTATCTTAAAACTTAAATTATAAATAAATAATGAATAATTTAAACAAATATACTTACCATAATGTATGCAGCACGGTTGTCAATGTACTCCCCTGTCCCATGTACTCGACGGTGAGTTCGCTCAAACACCACCATCGGGGAGGGTCGTTGGACAGTCCCGTCGTCCAACACCGTCGTCTACATTTACAAAACAAATAAATTAATTAGTACACAAAGTAACAAATAAAATATATAATTAAAAGTAAGGTATACTTACCATACGGTTCGGGTGCACTGCAAATGCAATAGAGCCGCCAGTGTGACGCGCTCCTCCCACCGACATGCAATTTCTAGCCGCAGTCCTAGAAACTTCCTACCATTGATCCTTAGGACCCAAAATAATCATCGAAAGATAAATAAATTCATTTTTCATACACATTGACGGTGGCAAATTATAAATAGTTAGCAGCACTGGCCAAATTGAATAAGGAGTTGCAGAATGTCCAAACGGCTTAAAACCATCTGTGCACAATCCCAATTTGATATTTCTAGTGTCCCTAGCAAATGAAGGATAACATATATCCAAATGTTTCATGCTTCATTGTCGAATGGATGAGTCATTACTGTATCATCACGACTTCTTGCATGCCAACTCATGTAGGGGACCATCTTTTCCGACATGAATAATCTTTGAAGTCTCGGTGTTAGTGGAAAATACCGAAGCACCTTAAACGGGATATTTTTCTACCAGACCGATTTCTTCTCCTTGTAACGAGGATGTTGACATACAGGACATTTATCCAACTGCACATTTTCTTTATGATATAAAATACAGTTATTTTGGCACGTGTGTATTTTTTCGTACCCAAGCCCTAATTTTCTCATCAACTCTTTAGTCTTATAAAAAGTTGGCTCAAACTTATTATCAGTAGGCAGCATTCCATTAATCAATCCTGCAATCCGATCATACGCAACCCCACTGATATTACAATCGGCCTTGATGTTTAGGAGCTGCGTCATTGCCAAAAACCTAGTGTATTTAGGACAATTCTCATACAAAGGTTCATTGGCAGCTTTCAACATCTCATAAAATTCTACAGCTTCTTTATTCGACAATTCAATCTCTACCGCAGTTTGTACTTCTGTGATATCAACACCTGTAGTATCACTACTAGAAAAATGGGCACCAGCAACGGCTGATGCCGTTGCTGAAGAGCATCAGCAACGGCCGAGCCGTTGCAATGGAGCCGTGGCAGAAAATCGCGTTGCTGATAACTTAGCAACGGATCCGCAACGGCCGCTCGGGCCGTTGCTAACAATATTATCAGCAACGGTTTTGCCACAGACCCGGAGCCATTGCTGATAACATTAATAGCAACGGCCGCTGAGTCCGTAGCAACGCCGTTAGTAAAATCTCGTCGCTAAGCCGTTGCTGTAGGTCATCAGCAACGGCTTTCGATACACTTTTAGCAACGACTTTCCCACGGACGGCCGTGGGAAAGCCGTTGCTGATGATGTGAACCTGGTAACGAAAAAATTTCAAATTTCAAATTTTCATTGATACATTGATACATTATCTGATACATAACTCACACACCCATACACTCATACACACATTCATTCACACATCACAAATACACCAAGATATACATCAAAACAATTATATTTATATTGATAATTATCCACGATAGTATAAAAACTATTCAAATGCAAAATTGAAGTATCAATATCCAAACAAAATAAATTAAACAAGTCCAATATCTCAGTAACAAAGTCAATATAAAAAAAAATCTCACGATGACGATGGAGGATGGCCTGGATCATATGGCGGGGTCTGGAGTGCTTGAGTGTACACCGGCGTGGACTGACTCGAGGACGATGGATTAGATGATGCCGAAGAGATGCCTGCTTCAGGATGACCTGACATGTTGCGTAGCATAGCTTGTATATCCGCCATCATCTGACTCTGGCGCTCCATTATCTCAGTCTGACGCGCGACCGTGTCCTCTAGAGTCCTTATTCTGCTACTATGATCATAACTGGATCTAGAGGTGGACGGCCGCTCACCAGCGACCGGAGGGGTCGGTGCCCCAAGTGGCCCTAGTACAGCTCGCGCATGACTACTGTCTGCGAAGCCATATACGCGGCCATGGTCCCAGCCACCTGCGGCCTCGACCCACGTTGCTGCGTCAAAGTCCTCGGGGGTACCCCCGCGCTGCACCACCATCTGGCTGTAGGTCTCCTACTCTAGTTTGATTTTTTGTTTAATATTTATCATAAAACTTAAATTATAAATATATAATGAATAATTTAAACAAATATATAGTTACCATAATGTATGCAGCGCGGTTGTCGATGTACTCCCACGTCCCATGTGCTCGACGGTGAGTCCGCTCAAACACCGCCATCGGGGAGGGTCGCTGGACAGTCCCGTCATCCGACACCGTCGTCTACATTTACAAAACAAATACATTAATTAGTACACATAGTAACAAATAAAATATATAATTAAAAGATATACTTACCATACGGTTCGCGTGCACTACAAATGCAACAGAGCCGCCGGTGTGACGTGCTGCTCCCCCCGACATGCGATTTCTAGCCGCATTCCGAGAAACCTCCTGCCATCAATCCGTCGACCATATTCCCACGAGATGGTCCCATATATCCGGAGTATTCCAATCGGGGCCGTATCCCCGAGTCTCCACGATGTTAGTGGTCCCAGCTCGGGCCATCGCCTGGGACCGAGCCTGGCCCAGCTGCCCGTTGTACCTTGCCCGGGAAATAGCCTCCCAGGCAGCGTAAATGAAGGGCCTTTGGTCCTCGGCCCATGTATAACGAGCCTGCAAAATAATAATATCAGTACCAATATTAATCATCATGCATGTAAAAAAAATAATAATACGTGCCTCAAACTCGCGCCATAACATGTCGACGTGCTCGCTAGGCACGTGAGACCACGTAGGCCATGCCCCGTGCATGTATCGTCGAATAGTAGAAGAAATGCTCCTCGGCACTTCTTCTTGCTCGAACCTGCACAACAAAAATAAATTTTAATATTATATTATGATATAATGAATTTGTAATGATTCATAATTCATGATATATTACCGCTCCCAATCACGCTAATCAATCTACGTGACTCTGTGGCTGGTGGAGGCTGCCACCTGTTCGGCCCGCATGGCCGCCTTCGTCTGGATGTACTAGCCTCGGCAGTATCATCGGCATGAGGATCAGCAACAGGAGGATCAACAGCATGAGTAAGTGCTGGAGTCTCACCGATCGGAGACTCCGAAGCTCTCCTGCATCGATAACCACGACCAGACATATCTGTCGAACAGACATATAATCAGATTATTGTATAAATAGTAGAGATATATTTAATAAAATATATACTTTACAATTATTCCTCATCATCTGAATAATAGTCTTCGAATTCTTCCTCTTCTTCCTCTTCTTCCTCTTCTTCATCTCCAGCTTCCTCAATTTCACGATCGTCATCATCAGCATATTCAACTTCTAATTGAATTGACGTTGTGTATGCATCCTCGAGTATTGGAATAATACAATCTACAGCAGGAGGATCATCTTCTTGATAGAAATCATGTGTCATATCAGGTATCAGCTCATTTTCTCCTACTATCGGATCAATTTTTCCTCTACCTTTTATCTTACAGACTACACACCAATCTGCTCTATCTTTATTTCGAGCTGGATACTTCGTGTAATATACTTGTTCGGCTTGTGATGCCAATATAAAAGGCTCATTTGCTGCCAATTTCGATTTGTAATTAACCTCAACAAGTTTGTATTTTGGATGAACTTTCATGCCCCTTTCTGTTGTATCGAACCAATGACATCTAAATAGGATCACTGATTTTAAGCCGAAGTAGTGCAACTCTATCACTTCTTCCACCAGTCCATAAAAATCCATATCACATTCAACATAGGTTGTCCCTTTCACGCAGACCCCAGCATTCATCGTCTTCTTTGTAAATGAATATTCAACCGTGTGAAATTTATACTCATTAACAAAATATCCGCTATAGCACGACACAAGTCGCGACGGTCCACTAACAAACTCAAATATTCTTTCATCTATTTCAGCTCTGTGATCTTTATTGTAAGTCTGAATCTAAGTAGGGAAATCACGATTCCGTAATCTCTCCAATTCTTCATCGTTGTGAATAGAGTATTTTTGCACCATCTCAATGTCAAATATTTCAATGAATTGTTCAATCTCTGGACAATTGAGTAATACATACAAGTGTGCCAAATGATACTCTTCATCGCTTAAGTGTCGAGATGGACGAGAACCAAAAGCACGACCAGAGTGACAAAATATATTTAAACGTCCATCTGAATGTCGAACACCCCCGTCGTCGTTACGTGGAAGACGATCAAATCTTGTCTGTACTGTCGATTCAAAGTAAAATGAGCAGAATGTTGAAATTTCTTGGATGATATACGATTCAGATATTGATCCTTCAACAGCTGCGGTGTTCTTTACTTTTTTCTTCAGACGATTCATGTATCTTTCAAATAAGTACATCCACCGATATTGAACGGGGCCACCAACTCGTGCCTCGTATGCCAAGTGTATCGGTAGATGCTCCATCGAGTCAAAAAATGCATGAGGGAAAAACTGCTCCAGCTTGCATATGATTTCAACAATATTATTTTCAAGTGTTGACATATCTTCGACTCGAAGGACATTTGCACAGATGTTTCTAAAAAACATACTTAATTCAGTCAATGGACCCCAAATATTATCAGGTAGAAGATCTCGAAATGTGATCGGAAGTAATCTCTGCCCTTAGTACATTTATTACGATTCTTTCGATACTGATGATTAACCGGTAGGAATCGACGATGACAATCAAAGAATGAGATTTTTCGTCTGTTCTGAAGACTGATTGATTTAGAATGTTCCATACAATATGGACAAGAGAGTCGGCCGTGAGTGCTCCAACCCGACAACATGCCGTACGTCGGGAAATCATTGATTGTCCACAAGACCGCAACCTTTAAATTGAAGTTTTGCTTCCGATGACAATCATAAGTGACAGCTCCCTCAGTCCACAATGTTTTCAATTCATCTATCAAGGGTCTGAGAAATATGTCAATTTCTTTTCGCGGACCCTTAGCACCCGGAATAATCATCGAAAGATAAATAAATTCATCTTTCATGCACATTGACGGTGGCAAATTATAAACTGTCAGCAGCACTGACCAAACTGAATAAGGAGTTGCAGAATGTCCAAACGGATTAAAACCATCTGTGCACAATCCCAATCTGATATTTCTAGTATCCCTAGCAAATGAAGGATAACATGTATCCAAATGTTTTCATGCTTCACTGTCAGATGGATGAGTCATTACTGTATCATCACGACTTCTTGCATGTCAACTCATGTAGGGGGCTGTCTTTTCCAACATGAATAATCTTTGAAGTCTCGGTGTTAGTGGAAAATACCGAAGCACCTTAAACGGGATATTTTTCTGTCGGACCGATTTCTTCTCCTTGTAACGAGGATGTTGACATACAGGGCATTTATCCAACTGCACATTTTCTTTATAATATAAAATGCAGTTATTTTGGCACGCGTGTATTTTTTCGTACCCAAGCCCCAATTTTCTCATTAGCTTTTTAGTCTTATAAAAAGTTGGCTCAAACTTGTTATCAGTAGGCAGCATTCCATTAATCAATCCAGCAATCCGATCATACGCAACTCCGCTGATATTACAATCGGCCTTGATGTTTAAGAGCTGTGTCATTGCTGAAAACCTAGTGTATTTAGGACAATTCTCATACAAAGGTTCATCGGCAGCTTTCAACATCTCGTAAAATTCTGCAGCTTCTTTATTCGGTAATTCAATCTCTACCGCAGTTTGTACTTCTGTAATATCAACCCTTGTAGTATCTGGTGGGACTGATGTTTGAAGAACTGGCCGATTAACATTATCATTCAGGTGGAATTGACCCCCAAGACTATCAAGTATCATAGTTATATAGGGATTACATTGACTGGATGAAGAAGCACCAGCAGAGGAAGATTCATCATATGTCTGAACGACAGGATTGCTCGACGTCCCGACTTCGCGTGACTCCCCGTGACAAGTCCATAGAAAATATCTTGGTGCAAATCCTTTGCTATATAGATGCAGAGTGACAGTCTCCCGATCCAAAAATCGTCCATTTGAACAAATGCGGCACGGACATCGGATTTGATCACCGATGCTAACGAAATTCCAATTCGAATAGGCGAAATTTATGAAGTACGTTACGCCTAATCGAAACTCATTCGTTAAAGCTCCACGATCAAGACGTCGGTACATCCAACTTTGATCAGCCGACATGATTCTGTCAATCAATGACAATTTCTTTGGTTAATGTCTTTAGGTGAGATTGTCATATTCCATTCGGGATTTATGTTATTTATATTGCACTAAGTAGTTATTTTAACCGTTAACTTCATTCTAAATTTCGGCAGCATCTCCCTACAGTTCTCCGAATACGCATATCATCTGGGCGCGTATCGGAGAACAAGAGAGATGTTGCCGAAATTTAGAATAATTAGTTAACAGTTAAAATAAAAACGTAAGTACAGTACAAATAACTATATTCCCAAATTGTCCAATCAGGGACAATTCAAGAATTGTACGTCGTATAAAAGATCATCTACTTCTTTTACACGAACATACAATCCCCGAACGGATCTAAGGTTTTGCTAAATCATATCCGACTCGTCGATGCGTACGTGAAACATATCAACTCGTCGGATGGATGATTATTTTCTAAATGTTTCGAGACAGTTCGAGTCCATATTGGACGATTCCGGCGCGCGTCCGAAGTGGACGATTCCGGCGCGCGTCCGAAGTGGACAATTCCAAAATTAATCTAAACCCTAATAATTAATCTAAATAATTAAACAATTAATTAATTAACAATTAATTAACAATTAAAAAACAATTAAAAAATATATATTAATCTACAAATTCCGGCGCCGGCGCTGGCGTACAATGGCCGGACACACTGTCCGGCCACTGTACAAGGTCCGGCGGCGGCCATCGGCCGATCGCCGCTGGCCGAAACCCTATTTTTAGGGTTTCGGTCGGATTTCCCGCCGGCCGCAACGGGAAGAGACGGTCGGCCGGCGAGGTATACCTGACAATGTCGGTAGCAGCGGGAGGAGGAAGAGGCGTCGTCGGCGTCGGCAGCGGCGGCGAGAGGCGGGAGCAGGAGGCGGCGGCGGCGGCGGCAGCAGCGGGAGGAAGAAGGGTCGGGCGCGACCGCGTGCCCTATATAAACTTATCAGCAACGGCTCACTCGCCCGTTAGAAAGCCGTTGCTAATAAGTTATCATCAGCAACGGCTCACTTGTCCGTTAGAAAGCCGTTGCTAATAAGTTATCATCAACAACGGCTCACTTGTCCGTTAGAAAGCCGTTGAGAATAATTAAAATAATCTGCAACGGCTCGCGTGTCCGTTAGAACGCCGTTGCAAATACAACATATCTGCAACGGCTCGGGCGGCCGTAAGAATGCCGTTGCAAATAGCAACGGCTTGAGCGGCCGTTGCTGATAGCCGTTGCTGAAGACTCAATTTCTAGTAGTGTATCTGGTGGCACTGACGTCTCAGTAATTGGCCAATCGACATTATCATTCAGGTGGAATTAACCCCCAAGACTATCAAGTATCATAGTTCTATAGGTATTAGATTGACTGGATAAAGAAACACTAGCAGAGGAAGATTCATCATGTGTTTGAACAACAGGATTGCTCGACGTTCCGACTTCACGTGACTCCCCGTGACAAGTTCATAGAAAATATCTTGGTGCAAATCCTTTGCTATATAGATGCAGAGTGACAGTTTCACGATCCAAAAATAGTCCATTCAAGCAAATGCGGCACAGACATCGAATTTTATCACCGACGCTAACGAATTTCCGATTCGAATAGGCAAAATTTAGGAAGTAAGTTACGCTTAATCGAAACTCATTCGTTAAAGCTCCACGATCAAGACGTCGGTACATCCAACTTCGATCAGCCGACATGATTATGTCAATCATTGACAATTTCTTCGGTTAATGCCTTTAGGTGACATGGTCCTATTCCATTCGGGATTTATGTTATTCATTTAGCACTAAGTATTTCTTTTAACCCTTAACTTCATTTTAAATTTCGGCAGCATCTTCCTACAGTTCTCCGAATACGCATATCATCTGGGCGCGTATCGGAGAACTAGAGAGATGCTGCCGAAATTTAGAATAAGTTAACGGTTAAAAGAAAAAACTAAGTGCAATACAAATAACTATATTCCCAAATTATCCAATCAGAGACAATTCAAGGGTTGTACGTCGTATAAAAGATCATCTACATACTTCTTTTACATGAACATACAACCCCCGAACGGATCTAAGGTTTTGCTAAATCATATCCAACTCGTCGATGCTTACGTGAAACGTATCAACTCGTCGGATGGATGATTATTTTCTAAATGTTTCGAGTCAGTTCGAGTCCATATAGTAGACAATTCCGACACGAGTCCAAAGTGGACGATTCCGGCGGGAGTCCGAAATGGACGATTCCGACGCGAGTCCGAAGTGGATGATTCCGGCGCGAGTCCACTGAGGACGACTCCGGACTAATTAACATTTTAACTAATTAATTAATATTAATCTAAAATATTTTAATTAATTTAAATAATTAACATACCATTGTTAATCTAAAAATTAATCTAAATTATAACAATTAATCTAAAAATTAATCTAAATCATAACAATTAATTTAAAAATTAATCTAAACCCTAAAAATTAATCTAACAATTAATCTATTAATTAAACAATTAATTAAAAATTAAATAAATAATCAAAAATCCATAATTAATGGATTTCCGGCGCTGGAGTGGACTCCACCCGGCGTCCAATGTCCGGACACTGGACAACTATCCGGTCGGCCGAAACCCTATATTTAGGGTTTTGACCGGATTAAATGGGAAGGAAGGGGCGAGAGGCAGCGAAGAATACCTGGAATAAACGGGGCGACAGCGGTGGTCGGAATCACCGATCGACGACGGGGCGGCGGCGACGACGCTGGCAGCGGGCGGCGGCAGCAGAGGAAGAGAAAGAAGAAGGAGGAAGGGTCGGGCGTGGGCGCGTGCCATATATAAACTTATCAGCAACGGCTCACTCAACCGTTAGAACGCCGTTGTTGATAAGGTAATCATCAGCAACGGCTCACTTGTCCGTTAGAAAGCCGTTGCTAAGTTAATTAATATCTACAACAGCTCGCGTGTCCGTTAGAAAGCCGTTGCAGATACAGTATATCTGCAACGGCTTGAGCGGCCATACGAACGCCGTTGCAAATAGCAATGGCTTGAGCGGCCGTTGCTGATAGCCGTTACTGAAGAACTAATTTCTAGTAGTGGTGAGGTGCGATTCCAAAGAAACCACCCGACTTGACATGCTTGATGGAGGATATATGTCAAAGTTGATGGAAAACAAGAGTACCATTCATTTGTAACTCCACAACTTAAACCAAACTGGGGGTGTAATAAATTAACTTTGCTCTTTGATTGCGACTTCACATGGCAAGTAGATATACTACATATTTCCATAAATTGCTATTCTAGAACAAAAATGCTACTTCTTAATTTGTCTTCAAACTAATTATGTCTTTTTTATTTAGAGTCTTGTTATATCCTCCTAAAAATCGGCCTAATAATCCTCCTAATCACTCACAATGACATGAGTGGTAATTTCATCAAAAAAAAATTTATATTTAAAAAGTAGCTTTATAACACAGCCATTACAAAGCGTAAATGCGATAATATACGCACAAAGTGTATTACAAGACGTACAAAAACGTGGAAAAAACGCACAAAGATGTGAAAAAGGCGCACAAAGACGTGAAAAAGACGCACAAAGCGCTACAACTAAGGATTGAACCAAGACTTAGGCAACACACCCGGACGCTACTAAACTAGGCTCATCAATTATCATGGGCACTTTATTATATGCGAGTATTAGGAAGATTGTTAGGCACATGAGTTAGGAAGATTAATTCACCATCAAATATTATAAGAAATTGAAGATTTATACAAGTGATGGCATAAAATGGTAGTTTGTCTAAATCAATTAAATTTAGCGATATTTAAACTGTCAAAAATGATTCAACTATATATATAAGTCGAGATAAACTTGTTTATTTTTAATTTTATCTTTCTATATATCCAAGATGAATTATTCACTGACTCAGTTAGGATTTAAGAGCAGAATGAAGAAATTAAGAGGACCAATAATGGAAGCAAGTGGATCTTCAATGCGTACATGTGAGGTGTTTTGATCTTTCTCCTTCTCTACTTTGCTTCCATCTTTAATCACCACATCCGTGGGAAGCCAAAACTGTAAGAAGAGGATCCAAGAACACAACAGATCATCGCATGCATGGAAGCCATGATCGATGGAGAGCTCATCAGCAAATGGACAGCGCACGCTTTCTTTTGAAAATAGAGTAAGTATTTGTAATTTCAATTAAAGAGCCTTTAATGCTGTAAAGAAGATAGCAGTCAGCCCACCCTACAGCACATGTGAGCAAGAACTAACAAGTTGCTTTCATCTACAGATCACACAAGGGAAGGGGGATGGGATTAAATTAGGGTTGGGGATGGACTTGTTGGATATAGCTAGGAAGCTTCAAATGGGAGACATGTGCATTAAGTGAATGCCGCATGCATGGGATAAATGCAAGCTGGCTTCATGGAAGAAGAAGGCATGCATGAAGACCATGTTCCTTTGGCAGGTGCTGCAGCGGCTGCTCCCATATTGAATTAAGACTCTATTGCAGAGGGAGGCTTCATTAAAAGGGCCGGCAACAGCAGGTAGTGGAGGTGGGGGTGATGGCCCGCTTGTGTACACGTCATGCTCGGTACGCATAGATGTGAAAAAAAATACATTAAGCGCTATAACGAGGGATCGAACTCAAGATCAAGACAACATAGTCAGATACTACTATCACTAGAGCACAAGTGGTTTCACAATATTAACTCAACTTCACCTTCGGACTTCGGTACATAGTTTTCTTTCTCCGTGCCTGGTTTTTCTAAAGATGAGTCAGGAAGTGCTAACTACTATTAATGTAAGAGATGATGAGGCAATATGCCATGGCAAGAGAGATATGTAATTGGTTATTCACCATAGGGGAAGAGGATGAACACGTGAAAGAAGGAGAGCATTTGGTTAGGAGTGGGAGACCACTCATTTCTACACTTATCACCTGCACTTGGTAGGAGAATATTGTAGTTTAGATATCTGTATGATGGGCCTAAATCATGGATTTGTATATATCGGGGTCTTATATTGGACTTTAATTAAGAGGTGGATTAATTTCTTTTGTTACTATTTTTTAAAATTCACTCCCTCCTACCACTATTTTGGTATATTTACTTCATTGGATATAATAGAATAAAATATATAGGATATGATAGGATAAGATAAGGGATGATATTGAATAAATGAGGGATGATATTGAATATGAATTTTTTAAATTCGATGTACATCAGATATAATATTAATTTTATATTTTTTTTATTTATATTTTCTTTTAATTTATGCACTATATAAACAAACAATGAATATAATCAATCCCTTATCCTACGAAGCAAATATGCTCTTGAATTCTTAAAATACAATCGGTTCATATATGGATTATTTGGCATATTATAAGTATGTTATTTATTATGTTAATTAATGTGAATGATTCACATTTTTTAAAGTTCTTCAAGTTATTCAAAAAATTTATTATTTATTTGTGGGAAAATAATTGATCATCCTGTCAAAACCGATTTCGCTAGTGTGTATGTTGCTAATGCTAAGTACAGTATCAGATTTTATATAGAAACAAATTAAATATTTCCTGTTTACCATTAAACTTAAATCAGTAAAAAAAATTGAAAATAAGTGAAACTGGCCAGTTTTTGAGAAAATACCTTATTTTCACTTATTTTCAAAAAAATTATATTTAAAATTACCAATATATATATATATATATATATATATATATAAACTAATCATGAAATTATTAATTGTAATGGGTGTACGAAGGAATTATTAATTGTAATAGTTAATTATTGTCAATACTATATAGTTAATTTTGTTACGTGGGTCACACTTTATAATTTATGTAATCTTGATTTATTATGAGCAATTTTTCTAAATGGACCAGTGAAATTTTTGAATCCATAACAAGGATTCAAAATTTTCGGATTCATAATTTTTTTCTCAAAATTCCCAAAATACCCTCGAGTTCGATCTGATATCCGGGGTTCCAAGCTTTTGTAAAAGTTCAAAAATTTATGTTTTCTTCAAAATTTATTATTGTAATTGTAAATAATACACGAAACATATTATATTCATCATAAAATGATGAATCAGTATTACTTGTTCCAACTTCACACTATTAAGAATGTTTGGAACATACTACATTCTCAAGATATTCTAGTTATTATCAACGATATACAAAATAAATTCATTAAAAATATTGTATATATTATTATAGTTATCAAAAAATTATGAATTATCATACTTGTTTCAGCTCCACACTTTTGAAAACGTTTGGAACCTACTATTTTTCAGACTTTCACAAAAGTCCTGAATGAATACCATACTACTCGAGGGCATTTAGGGGTTTTTGACAAAAAAAAATTATGAATCCGAGAATTTTCAGATTATTGTTATGGATTCGAAAATTTCTATGATATATGATATATCTATGTTATGGTTCAGGAAAATTGCTCATTTATTATTATATATTTAACTCTTTCCGCTCACAATCATTGTCACCAAGCACTTGTGCCTTTCATTTCTCAGTGAATATGGTCACTCACTACTGAAATATCGAGTATCACCAAAGGCTGGATCTGTTACTATGCCGTTGCTGAAGACCATCAGCAACGACCGCATCCGTTGCAATGCAGCTGTTGCAGAATATCGTGTACCTATTAACTTAACAATGGATCTTCATAGGTCGCTCATGTCGTTGCTAATACGTTATCAGCAACGGTTCCGCAACGGGCCACATCTGTTGTTGATACATTATCATCCATGGCTCAGCAACGAGGCACTGTTGTTGCTGCTACTTTTATCAACAACGGTGCCGCAACGGCGCGTCGACTGTTGCGGATGTTGCCATCAGCAACAGCCCGCTAGCCATTGTAAAGCCAATTGTTGAAAGGATGTTGCTAAGCCGTTGCTGTAGTTCATCAGCAACGACATTGAGTTTGCGGCCTAGGAATTACGATACACTTTTAGCAGCGGCTTTGATATGGATAACCGTGGAAAGACCGTTGCTGATGATGTTAACCTGTAATTGAGAAATTTCAAAATTAGATTTTTCTATTGATACATTTATAACCCGATACATAACTCACACAGCCATAAATACATCCATTCAAATACATATACATTCACACACACATCACAGATACACCCAGATATACATCAAAATAATTATATTTACAATTATAATTATCCACAATTGTATAAAAAATATATGAAATCAAAACTTTCGTATCAACACGATACGAATCAATATATCAAGTCATAAAACAAGTAACTTTAAGATATCTAAATAACAAGTATGCAACAAGTAAATATCCAATTCAATCAAGTCATAAAATAATAAAAGCTCACTATGACAGTGGAGGAAGGTCGGGATCATACGGCGAGGTCTGGAGTGCTTGAGTATACATCGGCGTGGACTGAGTCGATGATGATGGATATGAGTGTACACTGCTGGACTGATCTGTCATCTGTCTCAACATGGTATATATGCATCTCAGCCATCATCTCACTCTGTTGTGCGACCGTTTCCTCTAGTGTCGAGATCCTCTTATTCTGATCATTAATCCTGGATGTGGAGGGCCGCTCACCGGCTGCCGGAGGGGTCGGTGCCCCAAATGGCCCGAGCATGGCTCACTCATGGACACTATCAACAAAGCCATAGACGCGGTTGTGGTGCCAACCACCTGCAGCCTCGACCCACGGTCCAGCGTCAAAGTCCTCGGGGGTGCCCCTGCGCTGCGTCACCGTCTGAGTGTAGATCTCCTACACAAGTTTGATTTTGTTTCATATTTTTCTTAAAACTTAAATTATAAATAAATAATTCATAATTGAAACAAATATATTTACCATGATAACTGCAGCGCGAGTGTCGACATACTCCCTCGCTCCATGTCCTCTACGGTGAGCCCAATCAAACACCTCCATCGGGGAGGGTCGCTGGATAGTCACGTCATACATCACCGTCGTCTATATTTACAAAACAAATACATTATCGGCTCATTGATAGAAAACAAATACATCACCGTCTTCTTGATAGAAATCATCTGTCACATCAGGTATCGACTCATTTTCTCCCATTATCGGATCAGTTCTTCCTCTAGCTTTAGTCTTACAGACTACACGCCAATATGCTCTATCCTTATTGCAAGTCGGATATTTCGCGTAATATACGTGTTTGGCTTGTGATGCTAATATAAAAGGCTCATTTGCTGCCAATTTCGATTTGTAATTAACCTTAACAAGTTTGTATGTTGGATGAACTTTCATGCCCCTATCTATTGTATCGAACCAAAGACATTTAAATAGGATAACTGATTTCAAGCCAAAGTAGTACAATTCTAGCACTTCTTCGAACAGTCCATAAAAATCCATATCAAAATCAATATATGTTGTTCCTTTCACGTAAGCCTCGGCATTCATCGTCTTCTTTGTAAATGCATATTCAGCCGTGTAAAATATATACCCATTAATAAAATATCCGCAATAACACGACACTAGTCATGACAGTCACTAACAAACTCAAATATTTTTTCATCTATTTCAGCTCTGTGATCTTTGCTGTAAGCTCGAATCCAAATAGGAAAATCACGATTCCATAATCTCTCCAATTCCTGATCATTGGGAATAAAGTATTTTTGCACCATCTCAATGTCAAATACATCAATGAATTATTCAATCTCTGGACAATTGAGTAATACGTACAATTGTGTCAAATGATACTCTTCGTCATTTAAGTGTCGAGACAGATGAGAACCAAAATTACGACCAGAGTGACAGAATATATTTAAACGTTCATCTGAATATTGAACTCCCCTGTCGTCGTTACGTGGAAGACAATCAAATCTTGTCTGCACTATCGATTCAAAGTAAAATGAGCAGAATGTTAAAATTTCTTGGATGATATACGATTCAAATATTGATCCTTCAATAGTTGTGGTGTTCTTTACTTTTTTCTTGCAATTGATGTATCTTTAAAATATGTACATCCACTGGTATTGAATATGGCCACCAACTCATGCCTCGTTTGCCAAGTGTGTCGATAGATGTTCCATTAACTCAAAAAAGGCAGGAGGAAAAAACTGCTCCAGCTTGCATATAATTTCAACAATATTACTTTCAAGCGCTGACATATCTTCAACTCTAAGGACATTTGCACAAACGTTTCTAAAAAACATACTTAATTTAGTCAAGAACCCCAAATATTATCATGTTGAAGATCTCGGAATGCGACCATAAGCAATCTCTGCATGAATATATGACAATCATGGCTCTTCATCCATGATATTCTGCAATCATCAACGGTCACACATCAAGATAAGTTTGAGGTATATCCATCGGGTAATCTGAGTTCTTTGATCCATAAATAAATATCTTTCATATGTTGTTTATTTAACACATATGAGGCCTTCGACTTTAGATATCGTTCGTTGACCACTTGTAACTCTAACTCCTGCCTCGTACAAAGTATTTTTATATCATGTCGGGCCTTGACATTATCTTTAGTTTTCGCGGGAACATCCATCAAAGTGTTAAAAATATTATCAAAAATATTTTTCTCAATGTGCATGACGTCCAAATTATGCCGAATTGGTAAAGAACTCCAATACAACAATTCTCCAAAAATACTTTTTTTCACTCAGTTATGTGTTTGACCAAAGCCCGACACTCTTTCATTTTGATCAAACACTATCTCTGGAAGTACTGAAACATGTGCTAACATTTGTTCACCAGACAATATCGGTGCTGGCGCATCTTTTTCGATAATGCCCTTAGAAAATTTATTACGATTCCTTAGATACTGATGGTTAGCCGGTAGGAATCGACGATGATAATCAAAACATAATATTTTCCGTCCGTTCTGAAGACTGAATGATTTAGAGTGTTTCATACAATACAGATAAGAGAGTCGACCGTGAATGTTCTAACCAAAGAACATGTCGTAGGCCATAAATTATTAATTGTCCATAAGACAACAGCTTTTAAATTGAACTTTATGATTGTGAAGGGGAAAATTGTTAATTGTGGCATTGATAAAATTCTTGGCAAATGTTGAAATTGTGTGCACACTCAAATCTGAACTGTTTAGTTGATGAATGGGTTTCATATTAAAATTCTTACATAAACCTGGCTGTAATCGACCCATGCTACAACCGGCTTGAACTTAGTTGTAAGACTTGCAGCAACTTTTGTCAAACACATAATTTTCTTTAACCTGAAATATTTCCCCAGTTAGTCAAAATAATGATTTGCAACTTTTGGCTGTAAATTGCAGGATGAATAGATAAATGGGAATGAAATGAGGAAATCAACATAATAGAATTCAAAAGTTGAGTTGGTGTCTTACAGCATCATACACTGCATTTGCTCTAAATTCTGAGTTAGTGAAAGTAGCAAGGTACTTGATCCATTCTGCCTCTTA
The DNA here is from genome assembly GCA_034359265.1 of Canna indica. Taxonomy (NCBI): domain Eukaryota; kingdom Viridiplantae; phylum Streptophyta; class Magnoliopsida; order Zingiberales; family Cannaceae; genus Canna; species Canna indica. The sequence continues at coordinate 29,678,764 of CP136891.1, forward strand.
TGAAATCTATGAAAAAAAAAAAAAAACTATATTAGATGTGTTTATTTCTTGCACATTGAATATATAAGGAGCTTTCAATTGCAAAGATACTTATTTCATTAATAACACTACTTAGAATGTGATGCTTCTGCACTTGATAAGGACCTTTTTCAGTGTACAAAATTAATTAATGCTTTTTCACTTAGAATGTGATGCTTTTGCACTTGAAAGAGTCAGATTACCTTGTAAGCAATAACATTGTAGAAGCACTGCAATCCAACAGAGTACAACATCACGTAAACCTAACCTATATATTGGTTAGGAGCTATTATTTATGTTTATTCTTATGCAATTGATCTTAGAAAATTGAGTTAAAGGAGTTCTTAGGAAAAGTTACCTTTAACTTTTGAGAAGCAATCAATTATGTCATCAACAAGGAATCGAAACTTGGTATATACTCCATATTGAGCAGATGCTAGCTAGCTACCTTGCAATCCCTAAAAAAGAATGACTTTATCTCTTAAACCATGAATTTAGGGAGACCTCACACACATTAAAAATAATAATAATAAACTACTGATTAGAGCTAATACCTTCCAAAAATAATGTACAAGTGTCCCAGTAGCCGTGACATAAACAAATAAGCCCCTTTATCTTAAAACTTTCAAAAATACAATTAGTAATCTCATCTATTATCCCTATGTCCTCCTCCATTTTATGTTTTAGTTATCAGCTTTCCAATTCAACTAACTATTAAACTCAAAAGCAAAGGCTAAAAAAAATGCTAAACTCGAAACCAACCTATCGTACTCCCTTTACCCATGAGACAAGCAAGCCCCTTTTCTCCAGGCTTTTGAAACGACCCTTTGCAAGTGTGCAACATCACTATCAAACGAAAGATATTTTATCAAATTGCAAGGTGAATATTGAATTGATTTATTTAAACACATCTTAAGGACAAGCAACTTACCTTTAGCTTCCTAAGGGATCCAGAAATTAACATAGGGAAAAAGATCCTCCCTTCAGCTGGTTCAAATCAATAACATAGGGAAAAAGATTGTAGTAAAATGATTGAGAAGACAAATCGAGAATGATAGATAAAGAGATCTGACCTTTCCATTCACCAATGTATTTAAAAACAATGATTGTTTCTGCAATATGCTAAGTGGTGGACATAATAACATGCCGCAAAAAGAAGAAAGCGTCTAATGCAAACAGATCTTACCAATTAGAGCCATCTTGTACATTTGAAATAGTGAAAAAATCAAGAGACTTGTTCGGAAGATCAGAAAAGTCAATCTACCGAAGTTGGTTCCCCAAGAAATTAACAGGTAGGAGAATAAATAACCCTATGATCGCAGCAACAACAAACATCCTCAAGCTGCACCAAGAAAAAAAGGACACTAGTCAAATGAGAAAAAACTGGAAACCTATATCCAAAAACCCTCATTTTGAGGATCTTCCGAAGTTAGCAATGTTCAAATTAAGATCTTCACGATCGATATTTCAAGGTTACAACTGAATGAGAAGTAATTGAATATGAAGATGTGATGCCGTCGAGGCCCGCTGAGTTGTAGAGGTCCTCCTCGAAAAGCTTCATGCCTTATGGACCTAGCCGACGGAGGGGAGGAGGTCCTCAATGTTTAAGTGGCCTCTCTGGCGGGATTGGCCCTCAGCGATGAGGCGCGGGGCGTATACCTTTAGATTTTTGGGCTGCTTCCGGAGCATGGAGTAGAGAGCGTAGAAGAGGACACTGAGGCCGAGATTGATCCCTACCGACGTTAACAGAGCCGAGACAATCGTCTCAATCCCCAAAACGAGATCCCAATTCTCTTCCACTTCAATCAATCCTCTTCCTAGAGCACGAAGAAATCTCCACGGAACGAATACTCCTGAGACTATAACCTAGAGGAGTTAATAGTTGAAAGAAGCTCGACCATCATCAAATCGACGGAAAACATTGGAAATTAGGAGAAGGGGAAGAAGAAACAACCTCATATCTTGAGTTTAGGACTTATTGTCGGCGGAGATCCGTTGAAGCAAAAGAGGAAGAGGGGTGGCGAGCAAGGAGCCAAGAGAAACTAGGGCACGGGTATAAAAAAGGATTCTTGGGAATCGAACCTTCTTGGTCCACCCAACGGGCGACAAGAGCTCGACAGTGTCGACCTCCTCCTCTCCCTTCGCCTTCTACGGCATGGACTCTCAGCAAGCAGGAGAGACGCGGGTTGAGGGATTTGTCGGGTGAGTAAAAGAAGGGGACTGTACAGACGCGGGTGGAGGGCTTTGTCGGGTGAGAGGAAAAAAAGAGAGCGGGCTTTTTTTTCGACGATGGGAAAAAGAAGAGGGAAGTTATGTAGCGTTTTAATTTTAGCTAGCCACTGGTTAACAATAGTTAACAATAGCATTTAGGTAGAACGCTATCGTTAAATGTTATAGAAAATCTAAAATATTGTAGTAATCCATCGGTACATGACTGGTCCTGCCACTTTTGCCTCAGCTACTAAATGAACTAAATGTACCATGCTGGTGAAAAATGACGGGGGAAATATTTTTTCAGCAACTTGAGACTGAAGTCGATCAAGTTGACTTTCATCAAGAACTTTAGAACAAATCTTCTTAAAATAATGGCATAACCGAATAATAACCGAGCTCACACTATCAGGCAATGACCCACGTATTGCAACAGGAAAAAACTCTTGCATTAAAATATGACAGTCATAACTTTTAAAGCCAATGAGATTACGTTGATTGAGTATCACACAAAGTGAAAGGTTGCATGAAAGCTCATCGAGAACTTTTATCTCTTTCAAAACTTTCAAAAAGCTATATTTCTCTTGCAAAGTCATCCGGTAGCAGGCCTTGGGCATGTACGTGGCACTAGAACTTGGACGACTTTTTGGATGAAGTTCACTCCTTGGGCCCATTTGTTGGAGGTCACATCGTGCTTTATAGTTATCTTTTGATTTTCCTTGTCCTAACAGTGTACCAAGAACATTATCAACAATATTTTTCTCAATATGCATCACATCGAGGTTATGACGCAAGAGATGATACTCCCAGTAAGGCAAATTGAAGAAAATACTCTTTTTCTTCCAACCTCGAGTCAAATCCTCACTTCCCCCATCTCTTAATCGCTCTAATTGTTCTAATATTGAACTTCCAAGGTTCAGGTGCACTTCTAAATTCTTGGGTTCCATCAAAAGAGTTCCTATTATATCGAAACCTGTGATTATGATCTAGCCATCGCCGATGTCCCATGTAGCAATACTTCTGCTATGGTTGAGCCATTTGGACACCGTATCAAAACCACAAGAAGGACAAACATACTTTCCTCTAGTGCTTCATCCCGACAAACTCGCATATGCAGGAAAATCATTAATGGTCCACATTAATGCAGCTTGCATCTGAAAGCTTTCATTTGTTGAGGTGTCAAAAGTCTCGACACCCTCATTTTATAAATCTTTCAGTTCTTCAATCAGATGCTGCATATATACATCAAATTTATCACCTGGACTTTTTGGACCAGGAATAAGCAATGACAATATGAAATTAGGTTATTTCATGCACACCCAAGGAGGTAAATTGTATGGTATAAGTATGACAGGCCAAGTGTTGTGAGTGACATCTATTGTCTTGAATGGATTAAACCCATCAAAAGCCAAACCCAATCGCACATTTCGAGGCTCAGAGGAGAAGTTAGGATAGAAACAGTAGAATTGCTTCCATGCTTTGGAATCTGCAAGGTGTCTCAACAACCCATCCTTTGTTCGTTCCTCCTGATACCATTTCATCAAAGATGCAGTCTTTGAATGCATGAATAATCTCTGTAGTCTCGACTTCAGAGGAAATCAACGCGAGGTTTTTGCCGCTTTCTTCTTTCTCTTGGAAGTGCCTTGATTGTCATCTTCCAAGTCACCTATGCTTTCCATCTGGAAGAACCACCACTTGAATATGATTCTTCATTTTCTATGTCTTTCCAAAACAACATACAATCGTTAGGGCATGCATGAATCTTCTCATACCCTAGACCTAAGCTCGAAATAATTTTTTTCATCTCAGGTAAAGACCTCGGCAATGTGTTGCCCTCTGGCAACATATCATTTAAGAGTTCTAACAACATGGAAAATGACTTGTTACTCCATCCGTTAAGACACTTTAAATGATAAAGTTGCACAATGCCTGAGAGCTTGGAAAATTTTCTGCAGTTCGGGTATAACTCTTGCTTAGCATCTCTGTAAATCAAAAAATGCACATGTGGAGTTTCCCCCAAGTATATCCATCCCTAGGTCATCCCATAACTGAGCATCATTAATATTCATGTCTCCCATGTTTTCTTGCGCACACACAAAAAATGCATCATGCACCAAGTCGTGCATATCATCTTGAAATCCCGATTGTTGATCACCAAAAGTCTGGACGGTGGAAGTAGAGGGTTCGGAACTTTCCCCTTGAAAAATCCACCGTACGTAACCTTTAAGGAACCCGTAACATATGATATGATCATATACATCCTTTTCAGAATGCCAATATGCATTTACGCACCTCACGCAAGGGCATAATATGTTTCCATCTTTTGAAAATTTCTCAAATGCAAACTTTAAAAAATTCAAAGTGCCCCTTATATAATCAGTGCTAGCTCTTCTCATGAGACAGATCCAAGATTTATCCATATTCTCAGTTCTGAAAAATCTCACAAAAACATAGAAATAAAGGAACAAAAACATTATTAGAATGGGGAATGGCATATAGAACACAAAATATTGGATTTACTTGTTTTGTGGAGGTGTTATTTGGATGATGAAGTATAATTGCAGTTAGATTTATTTTCCCCAGCCGCCCAAAGTAACTCTAAGATGTTAGAACATTATCTAAAAAATAATACAACATTTTGAAATTTCTATTCCTGCAAGTAAATTTTTTTTTCATCTATGTGTCATGAAAATAACATAGTCCTCTATAAATTTATTTTACATGTACATGATGGTGTTAAGGATCTTAAGTTAGGTCTTTCAAGTGTTTACTGCAATCCATCTCCTAATTAAACTCATGTCCAATTTTCAGCATTGAAATGCTCACTTTTTATTTGATCAAATCACTTGAGATTTTAGCGGGATGGTAGCATCACTTGATGCCAAACTTAAAAGTGTTGAGCAGGTCTTATTGGCAACAAAAGTCCCCCCTCCCAAGTCCCTGGAAACTTCAAATTTTATCTTATTATGTGGTTATTTGAACCCCTATTTATAATTTATCCATTAAGAATGTAATTAATTTACTAATCTTGTCTTATTGGAAAGGGAAAATAGTATATGAGCAAATTAATTATGAAGAAATTAACCAGTATCACATTTCAAAAGGACTTATTGGCATGCCAGTGCATAACACCACTTAAATAGCTAAATCAACTAGATCGACTGATCAATAATAATCAGGAAATTTCTTAGCATGGAGGTATACCTAGCAGACTATTAGAATTGACATACATCAAAAATAAATAGGAGTTGTACAGATGTAAGCTTTAGATGAATCAACTATTTAACCAGCTTATCCACGGACCAATACATTACTCGGGAAATTTACTAAAATGGAACTCTACCTAGTAGACCTATCAGAAAAGATAAATAAACAATGTGCTGATGCACACTTTAAATACTCTATTACTGAACTTTCAAAAAATCAGCTTAATCCGAGGACCAATACTAGTGAGGAAATTTCTTGACATGGAAGTTTACCTATCAGAGTTATCAGATTTAAGAATACATCAACAATAAATAAGAGGTGATGGAAATATTAGATCTTTTACTCCCAAAGCATTGTTCAGTTATCTGCTTGATCTAGAGATAATGCTAAATGACAAAAGCTTGGCCATAACGAAAATGCTACAGTAATCAACAATGACATAAGATTCAATGTACGTTTCTTTGGATATGCTAAGAATAGCTAAACTTAATTCTCCCTTTACAATGTCTCTCTATAGATACCAGGAAAAGAGATAATATAGGACTAAACTAGTAAGAAACGGAAATTAGGGTAATTAGGGAAATTTTCTACATATACAAATCTAGTATTATCAACACGCAACAACATCAACACTTCGAAAATTAGGGAAATTGGGGAAAACACCAAGAGACAACATTGCTGTGAAGAAGAGGAGGAGGCACAACACCTTGAGAGAGAGATTGAGAGAGGAACCTGGTGAGAGACGAGAAGAGCTGGAGAAGATCAGCGGAGGGAGATCAACACGCGGGGAAGAATGACAGTGGGCTATAGACATACAAAGAAGATCGACAGCAAGAGATCGGCGCTGGAGATGAGCAGTGGAATTGAGCGGATGTGGGAGAGAAAATGCGGAGACGAGTAGTGGCAGGAGGTTGATGGATGTGGGAGAAAAAGGGGAGAGCAAGCGCGGTGATTAGGGCGAATGCAGGGGGTGGAGTGTTTGGCGAGCAGGGTTTGGCGCGCGGTGTTTAGGGCGCGTGCAAGAGCGGGTAATTTGGGCACAGGACCAAATATTTTGGTCAACTGGAAAAAAAAAAAAAAAAAAAAAAGGCTTCACTAATGGGTTCACGAAATCCGTTAGTACAGAAGATGAAATCCACTAATATAGAAATTTTGGGCACGGGTGATTTGGACTAAATATGCGGGTTAGAAACAAAGGCGACTTAATTTTAGTAACAGTTCATTAAATTCGGTAGTACAAAAGATGTTTCACTAATAGATTCATGAAATCCATTAGAAATTTTACTAACGGATACATAATCTGTTAATATTAGTTTTCTCTACACCAACGATAAATCTTGTCTGTTGGTATAGGGTATCACTTTTAATGAATGTTGTTTCCGTTGGTAGAAGTTGCATTCACTAACAAAATTTCTTGTCGTTAGTAATATTATTTGTTAGTATATGACATTTATTTTGTAGTGCAACAAGAAAACCAAAGAATTCCTCAAGAATTCAAGGAGGAAGAGGGGCGGCCAAATCGCCCAAAAATCGATTCGACGAAATCACGACGACGACGAGAAAACCCTCAATCCGAATATCCAATCCGATACAAGAAAAAAACACCAAAAATCGACGAAAACCCCATGACATAGGGGTGGAGGCATGGATGAAGAAAAGAGAAAAAAGGACTAAATCCACTCACCTCCTTGGAGAAAACGGAAAGGAAGAAGATGCTAAGGATCTTCCTTCAATCCAAGAACTCGTGGAATTCCAGCTCCGACGGCTCCTTCTCTCCCCTAGGTGTCGCCCTCTCCCTCTCTCTCTAGGCCTTGGGTGGCGTGCTGCTAAACCCCTAACCGGACGCCTCAAGTTTATTTTTGCGGGGCCAGGTTGGACACCAAATGACCGTTTTACCCCACCTTAAGTTATTCGGCTTAAGAAGTCCATATTTAACATGTTCTAACTCCGATTCGAGTTCCGATTGAACTCCTAGACTCTACTCAAGACCCTCTATCATCCTAGCATGATAAATCACAGAAATATGACAATTAAATTTTTCTTAATTTTTTTCTACATTAAATGCTTACCCAGATTTAATCCTGAAGCTTTTCGCGAGTCCGCACTAACTCGAGCCTACGGTCCCCCTAGTTGAGGATAAAATATTATTATTAGAATTTTGGGCATTCAATTTCCTTCCCCCTTAAAGAAAATTTATCCTCGAATTTTGAGATGAAGAAAAAAAGCTCACCTCGGTATCAAAAACGTATGGGTACTTCTCTCTTATATCCAGCTCAACCTCCCAAGTGGCCTCCTACCCTGAGTGATGCTCCCAATGAACTTTCACCAAGGGGGCCTCTTTTGACCTTAGCTTCCTCACCTGCTTGTCTAGGATCTCTACAGGTCGTTCCTCATAAAAAATAGCTGGACCAACCTCCACTGCAGCAACATCTAGGATATGGGACTCGTCCCGAACATACCGCTTAAGCATGGATACATGGAAAACAGGATGCACCCGGTCTAGGCTAGGGAAGGGCCCGATGAATCTGGGGCTCAACTTTCCCTTCCTTCCAAAGCACACAACCCCCTTCATAAGGGACACCTTCAGGAAAAGTGAATCCCCTTCCTAAAACTCCACGTTGTGGGCTTTACCATCAGCATACATCTTCTGATGACTATGAGCTGGTAGAAGTCATTCATTGATCAATTTCACTTTCTCAACGCGCGTCATGAACCAAGTCTGGCCCCAGCATCTGTGACTCACCGGCCTCAAACCAGCCTATCGGCGACCTATATCTATGCCCATATAAAGCCTTAAATGGGGCTATGCTAATACTGCTATGGTAATTATTATAATAGGCAAACTCTATCAAAGATAAATGCCTCTTCCAACTACCCTCTAGGTCCATCATGCATGCCCTCAGCATGTCCTCAAGTATCAAGATGGTCCTCTCTGACTGTCCGTTCGTATGAGGATGAAAAGCGGTATTGAACCGCACCTGCGTACCCAGAGCCTCCCGAAACGACTGCTAGAACCGATCGGTGAACTATGTGCCTCGGTCGAATATGATCATCACTGGGATCCCATGATAAGCCACAATACGGTCAAGAAATAATTGCTCGTACTGCTCAGTAGAGAATGTGGTCTTCACCGGAATAAAATGCGTCGATTTGGTCAGGCGATCGACCACTACCCAAATAGAATCATTTTCTTTCTTTGACCTTGGTAACCAGGTAACAAAGTCCATGGTAATTTTCTCTCATTTCCATTCCAGCACCTTAAGATTCTGCAATAATCCTGCGGGTCTCAAGTGTTCGACCTTTACCTGCTGACAAACCAAACATTTAGATACAAACTCTGCCACATCTCGCTTCATCCCTTTCCACCAGTAGTGTTGCCTCAGATATCGGTACATCTTTGTGGCCCCCGGATGCATGGTGTACGTGGAATAGTGGGCCACCTCTAGTACCCGTCTATGAACTTTTGCCATATTTGGTACCACAATCTTGTCTCTGTATTTGAAAACCCCCTCAAAGTCCACCCTGAAACCCTCTGCATCACCTCTCACACCTAGATCCTTTGTTAGGGAATAGAAAGCATCCTCACCCTGAGCCGTTCTTAGCATATCAACCAAAGTGGACTGTACGCGCATGTATGCCACCAATCCATCCGAATCAGCCACAAATAACAATTCCCCTGGACCCAGGGTCAATACCAATTGTCTGGCCAGGGATCTCCTACTTACGGCCAAGTGGGCTAAGCTACCCATCGACTTTCTGCTCAAAGTGTCTGCTACTACATTTGCCTTCCACGGGTGAAACTGTATAGTGCAGTCATAATCCTTTAACAGCTCAAGCCATCTTCGTTGCCTCAGGTTCAGATCCTTTTGTGAAAGCAGGTATTGGAGGCTCTTGTGGTCAGTGAATATGTCACATGTCTCTCCATATAAGTAGTGACGCCATAGCTTCAAGGCAAAGACTATGGCCGTCAACTCCAGGTCATGAGTCGGGTAATTCTTCTCATGGGTTTTCAACTACCTGGATGCGTATGCGATCACCCTATCGTGCTGCATCAGTACACACCCGAATCTGACCCCAAAAGCATCTCAATAAACTACAAATCCTCTCGACCCCGACGGTAGTGCCAATACAGGAGCGGTAGTCAAGCAGTCCTTGAGCTTTTGAAAGCTCTCCTCGCATTTGTCATCCTATAAAAGATTTAGTTCCTTTTGAGTTAGGCACATTAGCGGGGCGACAATCTTGGAAAAAATTTCCACCAATCGGCCAACCCCAAGAAGCTGCGAATCTCAATCACGCTGGTCGGCCTCTTCCAGTTCTGAACTACCTCAATCTTTGCAGGGTTGACTTTTACACCATCGCGGGATACTATATGCCCCAGGAATCCCACACTGGTCAACCAGAACTCGCACTTTGAAAACTTCGCAAAGAGCCATTGCCGCCTTAGGGTTTCTAGAACTACCCTCAAATGCTCTCTGTGCTCCGCCTCGCTCATGGAATATACCAAAATGTCATTAATGAATACTATGACGAATTAATCTGTCCATAAAGTCCTTGAACACCCGGTTCATTAGCTCCATGAAGGCTATCGAGGCGGTAGTAAACCCTAAGGACATGACCAGGAACTCATAATGTTCATACCATATCCTGAAAGCAGTCTTCTGAATATCCTAATCTCTGATCCTCAACTGATGATACCCTGATCTCAGATCAATCTTTGAGAACCACTGAGCCCTCTGCAACTGATCGAATATGTCATCAATCCTGGGAAGCAGGTATCGGTTCTTGATCATCACCTTATTGAGCTGTCGGTAATCAATGCACATTCGCATGGATCCATCTTTCTTTTTCACGAAGAACACCGACACCCCCCAGGGTAAGGCACTTGGGCGAATGAACCCAATGTCCAATAGCTCATGCAATTGTACCTTAAGCTCCCTTAGCTTTGCGGGTGCCATTTGGTATGGGGGAATCGATATAGGCTTCACCTCTGACTGCAACTCAATACAGAATTCAAACTCCCGCACCGGTGGTAGTCTCGTCAACTCCTCAGGAAACACATCAAAAAAGTCCATGACCACTGGAGTACCCTCTATGCTACTGGCCAAGCCCTTGCCGATAACATCTACAGAGACAAAAACCAAGAAAGACTGACAACCACCCACCATCAGCTTACGGGCTTGGAGAGCAGAGATCACCCTGATAGAGTCCCTTCTCCCATCGCCCTGAAAGGTAAAGGGCGGTATCCTGGCTTGCAAAATGTGACCACCTTTGTCCTGCAATTGAGTGACACATAATGGGCTGATAGCCAGTCCATGCCCAGAATCACATCCAACTCTAGGGTTGGTAACAGCATCAGCTCTACTTTCAGATCGTGCCCACTTATAGAGATGTCACGATCCCTAAAGACCGTCTTAGCAACAACAATACCGCCTGTAGTTGTAGACAGTGCTAATGGTTCAACCAGCTAACTTTTGTCCTTTCCCAACCTTGATGCCAGCAACTCAAATAGAAATGAATGTGTAGCACCTGGATCAATCAGTACATAAGCAGGTAATGTACTAACTGAAATGATACATGTCACCACTGCATTAAACGCCTTTGTGCCCTGAGGAGTCAATGCAAAGACGCGAGCATGTGGCGTCCCTAGACCCACCGTGCACTGCTGCCCTGTCCCTTGAGTCTGAGTCCGCCACGCCACTGAAGTTGTTGACATAGGAGCTTTCCCTCTAGGTGGTACTACTGCTTGACCGCCCCCCGCAGGGCAATCCCTCCTAATGTGGCCTGGCTGGCCACACCCAAAATAGGTACTTGGACCATAACAAGCTCCTTTGTGCCTCCTCCCGCACTGCCCACACTCTGGCACCTCGCCTCTCTGCCCTCTAGGTACTATAGCACTCTGAGTAGCCGACGGTGGTCTCATCTGCGTACAACCTCTCAAATTTTTTTGTCCCTGGCTCTGCGGGCGTGTCGTCCCAATGCCAGCACCCTCAGACTGGGTACGCCTATCCTCTTGACGGTGCAGCCTGAACCTCTTCTGGGCTGGTCCATCCTGCCAGTCGGTAGATACCATGGCTTCCTTCCCCATCGCCTCGTCCACCTGAACAAAGGTAGTATCCTCGGTGTAGTGTATTAGTCTGTCAATCTGTACTCTCAAACTCTCCACAAACTGCCTCACCCAGTCTGTCTCAGTCACCACCAGGGATGGGTGGTAACAAGACAATCGTGCGAACTTGATCTCATACTCTGACATCGTCATGGTGCCCGTCTGGTGAAGCTGCTCGAACTCTCTTGCCCGCCTTTCGCGGACATTTCTGGGTAGGTACTTTTCGATGATAGCAGTCCGGAATTCTCCCCACGTAGGGGCTGGTGTATGAGTCCCCATACGTGCCCTCCATGCCTGGTGCCACTCTTTCATTGGGCTCGTAAGTTGCAGCTCAACAATGTGCGCCATCGCCTCAGAGGAACACTCCAATACCGAGCATAGCTCTGTACAATCGTTAAGGAATGTCGTCACCTCCACTACCTAATCTGTGCCTGTGAATATTGACGGCTTCAACTTTACAAAGTACATGTACAACGAGCTGCGTACCACCGGCTCTCACCGATCCTCCTCTCTATATCCAGACTGAATTGGCTCGATCGGCTCGATCACTGTGGGTGTCGTTGGTGGTACAGGCGGGGTCCGCTGCTGCGCCAGCTCCCGCTCCTTACGAAGCTCCTCTCGCTCCCTACAGAATTCATCCTGTTCCCTGCGAAGCTCCTCGGTCAGCTCAGTCACCTGGGTCTCTAGCAGTACAACTTTGGGATCTCGCACTACCTCCTCCTGAGCGGCCTGACTGGTAGCAAGGCCTCTGCCTCAGCCGCGACCCCGGCCTCGGCCTCGTCTACCAGCAGAGTTTCTTCCACTTCCACTCATCATGGCATCATCAAGTGCCTCCATTTTTATTAATAAAAAAGCAGCTACGTACTACACAATTTAACATATGAACAATCAACTTAAATCCAAAATACGTATTGTTACTGGTGCGTAGGTTCAGCTATCGATCTCTTGACTAGGACATATCATATGTGAACACGCTAGCAATGCTCCCATACGATACCCACTATAATATTATCGAACCTGGCTCTGATACCACATTGTCATACCCCAAATCCGGTATGATCGGCCAAGGTACGCCATGTACCCTAAAGCCTAACCCAACTCAAACCACAGACATAATAAATAACCTGAACAGTCTATGACATTTCAAAAGAGATAAAATAGACATTAAATTCCAAACGAAACCAACGATTCGATGATAAATCAAATGTCCAAGTTACTTTAAGGAAACTTTAATTAAATAACCAAGACTCCTATAAATAAGAAAAGTGCAGAAACAAATAACCGGAGTCTACATGACTCAACAACTCAAAAAAAAATACAAATCACTCAGGTATCCCCCTCGACCACGACATGTCATGAGACCCACTGTCCTGCCGTCACCAGCCACGCTACTGCACCCCGGTACTTCTCTGATCTAGCTCTTGTTGAACGAATACCCACACTAGAAGGAGGGGGGGTTGAATATTGTTGGGTGAATTTTAACTTCTATTCGATTTCTTTCGAGTTCGATTTCTAACGCAACCAAATTAGTCATGCAACTAAATTATGATGATTGACAAATATAAATAGCAAGGAATATCAAATGAGCAACACAATGCAAACACAAGCAATTAGAGTGGTTTGGCCAATCGCCTACTCCACTACCTTGGCTCCACACCATGAATTTTTAACCAACACTTTATAGACTATGTGTTTCCCTTTGAATAAAACCGAAGCCTTCCTTCTCAACGCTTAGAGAATGCCTCGAACCTATTCACATAGGCCAAACACAATTCTACAAAGCAAACCCTAAGTGTTTACACTAGCACACCTAGCAAGCTAACAATGAAGAAACGAGTTCAAATAATAAGTAAAATTACAATGAAAAGAGCTAAAGAGTAAACCATAACTAAGAGCTCTTTTCCAAGCCTTCAACGCCTCCAACTCCACAAGATGTTGCGGTCGAATCGAAGCTGGAGTCGAGGGAAGATGAGCGCCGGAGAGAAATCGTCGATCGAAGAAGCAAGCGCGAGCAAATCAACTTTGGAAGGCTTAAATCACACTTAGGAAGCTTTAGAGAGTTGTTAGATAACCTTAATGAAGGTTGGTGAGGGGTATTTATAACCCCTCACTCGGCAGTTCACTCCAACGGGCATTTTTCTGCTCGTTGGACGCCGTTCGGTTGATCGTCAATTGACAACAGATCGACCGCCCAACGACCGCAGGGCTACTGCCAATTTCTGGCCACATTCGATCGATCGACTGGTCGACCGAATTGGCTACTGTCAATTTCTTATTTTGTCATGTCAACTGAATTGGCCATTGCCAATTTCTTTTTTTGTCCCTCGACTGAATTTGCCACTACCAATTTTTGGCCTTGTTCAGTCAACCGAACCTGGGTTAAGACTATTTTTTTCTGCCATTTTCTTGCGCGCTTCGTCTCCGGGTTCCATTATCAAGTTTTGACTTGGATAACATTACAAATTAGCTAGGGATAAAATTCCAGGAGCTCCATATTACATAAAATCTAATCCTAACTCTAGATTTTTCTACTTGCTCATTTTGAAGCTATTTTTGCTGATTTTTGTATTTCTCCGAACGAACTTCACGCGCGTATCGTAGCCTCAACCTGAACTCAAAACTTCACAAACATATTAAATGTTTGTTTGTTATCATCGAAATAGAGATCAAGGCCTAGGGAGAACCCTTGGGCCAACAGCTCAAGTGTTGAAAAATAACAAAGATTAGGGGTAAGTCCAAATAGGACTTAATGAGTAGATAAGTCCTCATTCCACCATATCAACATCATGCATAATTAGTAAAAGCGGGCATATAATATAAGTAGTAAATGACAAAATAATATCATATGCTTATCCACTACTCTGCACATGATAAAAACATCCACCAACGGATAATAATCTCAAATGCAATAGCACAATCATATGAATGCTCACCGAACCCGTTGGTCTCTCATGGCCAGGTAGAGTAGGTAGACGGTGTGGCCGCTGAACTACTACCCAGCTCAGTGTCATCTCTTTGGGGCATGCACTTCCATCACCGACACTGGCTCTTCCGATCCGTCTCTTTGGGGCATACGTTCCCCTCACTAGTTGGGTCTCTGGACTGTCTCTTTGGGATATGATATCCCCTCACCAGTCGGACTTCTGGAATAAGGCCAACGCTATCTCTTTGTGACATACCCTCCTCTCACCAACGAGGCTACCGGGAAATGCAACAAGAATATCACACACGCATATATATATATAATAAAAGATACACTATACAACAGATAAATAAGGGTAAGTTAAGGACATACCTCAACCTCCACATCCTCATGCCATACATCACAACCACATATATGTATATATCATAATGATGTTCACAAATCTTAAATAAAGAAATATAACACATCCAGCAACGTAGGAACATGCCAATTCGGCCAAACACATTCAACAAGTATAACACCCAAAGTCTACATCATAACCTCGTAAGGAAAATGAAAAGCATGAATAACCCTAGAACAAGGTAACACCACTTAGCGACCCTACGCAACCCTAGTCGTGTACCCTAGGACCAGCCTACCTCCCTCACCCGAGTACCCTAAAGGCAATGAGGGTTCGACCCCCTAGGGTTTTCTTAGGGTCGACTCATCCGAATGTCAACCTAGGGTTCTAATGTTTATGGGTGTCCCAAGGGTCCCTAATATCCTAATTGTACGTAGGTCTCTATAATTTTTATAACTTTAAAAATAATTCAACATACCCTAAAGTGTATTTCCTATGTGTAAAAATATATCCAGGACTCTATAATTTATCCCTAACATGACCGACCACCCTAGGGTTCCTATGGAACCTCCTAAAGGGGGGCGGCATACCCTAAGCCATCAAAACTTCTTTCCTTCATCAAGATACCAAACAAGCATCAAGAATACCTAACAACCAACAAGAAAACCAAAGAATTCCTTAAGAATTCAAGGAAGAAGAGGGGCGGCACAGCAATGGAAGGGGCGACCAAATCGCCCAAAAATTGATCTGACAAAATCACGATGACGACAAGAAAACCCTCAATCCGAATATCCAATTCGATACGAGAAAAATGCACCAAAAATTGACGAAAACCCCATGACATAGGGGCGGCGGCATGGATGAAGAAAAGGGAAAAAAAAGGGCTAAATCCACTCACCTCCTTAGATAAAACGGAAAGGAAGAAGACACTACAGATCTTCCTTCAATCGACATCGATGAACTCGCAGAATTTCGGCTCCGACGGCTCCTTCTCTCCCCTTGGTGTCGCCCTCTCCCTCTCTCTAGACCTCGGGTGGCGTGCGGCTAAAACCCTAGCCACACACCCCAGGTTTATTTTTATGGGGTCTGGTTGGGATCCAAATGACCGTTTTACCCCTCCTTAAGTTATTCGACTTAAAAAGTCCATATCTAATTCATTCTAACTCCGATTCGAGTTCTGATTGAACCGCTAGAACTTGAGACCCTCTATCATCCTAGCATGCTAAATCACATAAATATGACAATTAAATTTTTCCTAATTTGTTTTCTACATCAAATGCTTACCCGGATTTAATCCCGAAGCTTTCCGCGAGTCTGTGCTAACTCCAGCCTACGGTCCCCCTGCTTGAGGATAAAATATTATTATTAGAATTTTGGGCACTACACTCCTCTTCCTCTTCAAGGGTGGGAGAGGGAGAGGGAGACGGAGAAGGCGAGGGGGCTCTCGATCTATCTGACCCCTTTTGTTCAGAAAAATGGACCCGGGGTCCCAAAATCTTTATTGGCTTCAACAGAGGAAGACAAGGTGAGATGTCGGTCATCGACTCCTTCCCCTTTTCAGTCGCTTGCACCTTTCCTTTCAGTTTCTTCAATTTGGACTTGAGAGCCGTTTGATTCATCTTCGGAGTCGTGTTGCCTGCAAGGTACAAATTGGAATTAGCATATTCAAAAATGGTTAAGGTAATGGAGTCTGCCTCCAGAACAAGGGAAACTTCTCCGAGGCGACACCTCGTCTAGGAAAAAATACCACTAACTTGGCCTCAACCTCACATTGAAAAATTGTTCTTGAAGTTATTGTTAGAACTCCTTAATAAGATGAAGAGTTTCCTCCTCGGGGTGTTGCTGAAGGATACCCACAGGCCCTTCTGCATCCCTTTGGCTAGGAATTCCATCAAGATCCCAAAACAACAAACAAATGCCAAGCTATTCAGGTGAAGCTGTGTCGAGGGGACATTCACTTGGATCAACACTCCGCATTCAAAATCGGTGAAGGGCAACTTAACACCCAGATTGATGGACCTAGCCATCACCGAGCTCTCCCGCCTTATTTCGTCATGGACCCAAGAATAAGGCTCCCCGGCCTCGCCCAACCTATCTACTATGTTCCTACCCCTACTGGCCATCTTTCAACCAAACTATAAACCTAATGAACGAGGAACGAGTCGGTACAACCTATTAATCTAAGGTCGACCTTGAAAAAATGAAAATAAATGGTAGGGTCAAGAAGACTCACCAGAGATGGATGAAAGCAATCGAGACTGTGAACATAGCGGCAATGTTATCAACGAAAGTCTCAAGAGAAAGAAGTAGGAAGCAAGCAAGAACCGAAAATGTGAGAAAGCTTAGAATGATGAGAAGAAGGGGTTTTAAAAGCCCAAGAAGCGACAACTTCCCCATCAAACGATCGACAATAACATCCGACCGACAGAATGAATCCTGACCAATCACCCCCATCAGTGGCGAATACCCAAATGCCTCAAAGAGATCCCCACGCCATGATTACTCCCTGCCAAAATAAAATGCTAGAAAGGCAAGCACTAATGGGAGAAGGACACGTGGAAAAGGCACCCATTCTTCCCGCAGCCACCAAACTAAGTGTAGAAACCGAAAATTACAAGACCAATATACAATGATCTCCCCTACCTCGAAGATTCAACTATGGATAGAACTCAGCACATGCTCACATAGCGAAGCCTGATCGTGGTGAGATACTCGGCACATACGAAGAGCTCAACAAACAAAATGAGGTCGGCATACTATTAGAGCTTGGCTCGCAGTCTTCGGACTCCGACCAAGCATAGGAATTGTGGACTGGACAAGCTCTCTATGTTCGGTTGAACTGGTCCCGGAAGTGCCCCAACCAGCTATAACTCGGCTCGGGAGCTCCACTCGGTCAAACAAGGATATATACTAACAATATTCCATATTTATCACTAGGGATTTGACAATAATGAATCCACAATCGAGGGGATAGAAATTGACACATTTAAGACTTATTACCACGAGATTCCAAGAGACATCCTTACCGAATACCCAAACATGTCTCATAGAACAGACACGACACACAAACAAGGTATACTCTTGATCTGTTTCTTATGCGCGCAATAAAATACATATAAAAATATTTATGGAATTTTACCAAAATCATAAGCCAATATAATTACAATTAACACTTCATTTTAACTTGTTTGGTTTATTAACTTTACAAACATGTGAAATTTAAATGTTCTTATATAATAAAATGTATATAAAGTATTTTGGGACTCTTTATGAAAGTTGTTAACCATCAGCAATTAACACGCTCATCGTTTTAATCTCAAAATAAAATCAATGGGCAATTTAAATATATCACAAAAAATAATAATTTAGTTTAAGTTTAACACATAGCCCAAAGTCACATTCAAGTCGGAGGCATTTGAGGTCTAACCTAGTACGAGCTCTAACTTATCTCTAGGGCAAACTTTTTCACATAAGCTCTTTACCATATCTAGAATTATGCTAATATCATCTGTTAAGACTATCAATGAGATAACTAGTCAATCAATTTTAATTTATGACACAAATAATTACTAGCCTAATTAAAATGTTAAAATTGAAGTACATCTATCAAGTCTTATTAACCAACACAACATCCAGAATACTTTCGACCTGGAACTAAATTAGTGTGCTACAAGTATAGTTTAAGCTCTATCCATTTGGTCCAAATTTCAATTGATTCAATATGAATTGCAGTGTTTCATCAGATTGGTTTCGCATTAAATGAAGTTGGTTCAATTGGACTGAAGTTCATTCATAAGTGATTAGATTTAATCTAGATTGATTCATGCAAAATTGCCTAAAATATTTTTTTTTTAAAAAGCGAACAAATCACACTCAAGCAAGGTCACTTTCTACCCAATAGTGGGAAGAGAGAGCAGAGGACCCAATAGTCGTGCATCCCTCACCAGCAAATTGAGTAGAAATATGTTCCTCTCGAGTATGAATCAATCTACTAAAATCTTCACCTGTACATTATCAGAGTTACAATTACTGTGAATCAAAGAGCTAGTACTGCTCAAATTACAAATAGAGAGCATATTAGCATCTCCACTTGAAGTAAAACTATTCACTCTATTTACAGCATACAAATCATCATTAGCATTGCTCGATAGACCAGCTTTTGCTAACTTGTGAGCTTCAATATTCAAACTTCTACTGATATGCACCCAGTCACACCTAATTTCTTTACCTAGCATCCAGATATCCATTATGAGATAATACAGAAACCAAGGAGGTTTGAGCTTCTTATCAAGTATGTTAACTGCTTGCTGATAGTCAATCAGTATTCTGATATCATGGAGCCTTAGTTCTTTAGCCTTTTGCATTGCCATCCATAATTCCCATAATTCGATAGATAAAGGAGAGTGTGAACGGCTACTTCCATACCCCTCAAACATACTTCTTCCTTCTAAGTTCTTGATACTGAAACCAAACCCATCTTTGCTTGACTTATTTATCCATGAAGCATCACTACATATATGGTATCTTTTATTAGTAAGAATTCCATCACCCCCAGCTTTTACCTTCTCTCTCTTTTCATCAAGTTTGTTATTAGAAGACCACTAAATGTCAACCATTGCCCTGCTAAACAAGGTATACAAACCCAGTTTCTTCCCATTAAAATAACAAGAATTCCTATTCTTCCATAGCTGCCAAAGAGAGGCAGCTATCACTTCCTTTGACCATTTGTTGAACTTATCATTATTAGATATCATCTCATGAAGCCAACTCCCTCTGAACCAATCATTCATGGCACTAAGTTTGATACTAAATTCTTTTTCATTTTTTCCCCAATAGAGCTTTGCAAACCCACAATCAAAGA
This sequence comes from Canna indica, assembly GCA_034359265.1. Lineage (NCBI taxonomy): Eukaryota > Viridiplantae > Streptophyta > Magnoliopsida > Zingiberales > Cannaceae > Canna > Canna indica. Next base: position 29,698,427 of record CP136891.1, read on the forward strand.
ATACGTGCTTGGCATTATATCCTCATCCATGCCACAAACATAATAGCAATTAGTGCCAATTTTACTAATGTTTGAAAGATAGCTTGTTGTCGGAAGTCTACCCCATAATAGTTTCCAAAGAAAATTCTTAACTCTAGGAAGAACTTTCAATGCCCACATATCATTCCAATTGTAGTTATGGTTCATTGTTTCCTACTTCTTTTCAGCAATGAAATTATAGGTTGTCTTACAGCTAAGATCATCATTCGCACACCAGATCCACTTGTCCTTAGGAAGGTAAATTTGGACAATGTTATTATAGTGCAACTCACCAAAACGCTCCAGTACAATCTCATGGTTCCAATCTTTATTCTTTATCAAGTCTTTGACCCTACTGAATTCTGAGAGAAGATCCATATTAATTAGTGTAAGCCATTTACTTAATGGAATGTCAGAAAACCAGGGACCCTTGTAGATGTCAATGCTTGCCCCATCACCTACTCTTATCCTCAGCTTTTCCTTTATCTCCTGAATTGCCCCATGAAGACATTTGAAAGACCAGGAGAAGTTACTACAATTATTGAAGAACCAAGGGTGATAGTCATTGTATTTCTAAACATTTAGCCCACAGTGATTTTCCTTTGTTAAGGAAAGGGGGAATTTTCTTAGCATGTGAGGAAAATTTCATAATCTCCAAGTCTCTTATTCATAAACCTCCAATACTTTTTCGAAGCATAATTTTACTCTATCCAATTAGATGGGAACCTTTTTTTTTAGCAAGCTCCCCAAAAATACTTTCTTGCAAGCCCTTGGTAGCTTCTGATCACTTTCTTATCCACCCATGAAGATGAAATTGTATGCATAGGTATAGCTTTGGAGATTGATTTTCCTGCCCAACCCTCAATTCTACTTGTTGCTTTATGGAGCATGACTTTCTAGCAACTGATATCAACTTTACTGGGACTGATTAAAGCTCTCAGATACTTCATAGGATACACTACTACAATAATAATCATTAATAGCATGCCTTCAACGCTATCATAGATAGTGTACAACATTAAACGAAATGCTGTCAAATCGCACGCTATCTTATGTATGGAGGATACAATAGCGTTTCAGAAATGCAATATTAATGAATGCTATATAAATGTTATTTTATAACATTTGTTATCTGTTATTATTAATTTATTATCGCATTCATTACCTGTCATTACCTCTCTCTACAATAGCATTATTAATTTGTTATCATATATCTTTATATAGCATTTTCAAACCGTTATTATGTAATATTATTATAGCATTCTTGAGTTGTTATTACTTGTTTTTACAATAGCAGTCTTGTTTAGTTATCATATATTCAAACCATCAGCTGGAGAGAGCAATTCTGTCATACAAACTACTAAAATTGTCATATTAATATACTAAAATCAAGAACATTTCATAAAATAGTAGCTACTAAAACACAGATTGAATTCCATTATCCAAACTAAAACACAAGTTAATATATATATAATATTTTTATATTAAATAAAGAGTACATTATATAAATCCAAACTACTAAAATATAACATTATCCGAACTTAGTCAATATCAAATTACAACTTAGGCGCAAACACATATTAACACAGATTGAATTCCAGAACTAATTGTATTTTCTTCTACAACCAAAGTATCTTATTTTTTACAAAATCTTCCAACAAATATGCTCCAAGTGTATGCTCTCACTCTTTAAGTTCCAATTTCAGAACTGCATAAGATAAAAAAATATTTTATTAGTAAATTTATACAACTATCTTGAACTTGGATGCATGCTTGGTTTGGTCATTATAGATATTAGACAATAGACACATAATCTTAATTAAGATGGTAAGATAGCAATAAAGAGAGGAACATATCAAAATAAATATATGTAGAACCAAATCAAGCCCAAACCAAGTATTTGGACTGTTGACTTAGGCAAAACAAATAAATAGGTAATGGGTTGTTGTTGTTGTTGTTGTTCCAGAAGTACTGAGTCAGATAGGTAATGGGTGGTTGTTGTTGCTGTTCTTCCAGAAGTATATAATACTACAATTCTGGTATATAATACTCAGTAAGATGAATGCACATGTTGTTTGATAGAAAACTGAGATAATTAAATTACTCCTTTTGAACTTTCTTCTATAAGCTACAAACTTGCGATGGTTGATCCATTTCATGAAGTTGCACTAAATAAATAAAAGTGTCAACTTTAGAACTCAACTATTCATGTAAAATATTTGGGTGCTGTTGGCTTGAATTTAGAGTCATGTAGAAATAATGGAAATTCTAAGAAGAGAGCATGCAATCATAAAAACATATCATTTGTAATGCAATCATAACAACTTTGTCTGAAGGCCATGCAACGATAGATCCTATAGCATATTCAAGGCAACTCATATCGGATGTAAGTCTCCATAAAAACATTTCATGCTTTTTTACTACATTCACCCAAACTCTCACAGCATTTGATCCTAAAGGAACATGATGAACCAAGACTTTTGGATCATTTGAAGACCAACGACCTTCAGTCACTACTTCTGCTGAACCAAGTCAATCTAACAATTTGCACGCACTCCTAGATATCCTAGTATTGACACTCTCCAAAAGAAAAAAAAGAAGAAAAAAATGCATTTAAAAAGATTCATATACTTGAAAAGATAAAGTAAATATATATTTACCTTGGGGGAAGGCAGAGGTTGATTTAAACTATCTTGGCTTTGCTGATTTTGTCCCTAAGAATTCAAAATATCGTTAAACTAATAATGCATTAGAAAATACAAGGTTTGCTGATTTTTTATTATGTTATTAATTACCTAGTTTCTCATTAAAGTCTCAACCAAGTGATGTAGCTGCATCACTTTATCTTTTAAATTCTTTACATTTTTTTGGAGTTGATTTGAATAGTCTTCACTTTGCGATAAAATTTGTAGCTTGGTAAGAGTAACTCCTTTCAAAGTGCTCTCACTCTTCCAGGTTTTTCAAGACCAAGTATTTTAGACAAAGCATCACTTTTTATGCTTGTTGCAATACCCACTGATTCATCTTCTTCAATCGAATTCATCTTAGCCTAAACAAAATAGAAAATTTGTGAAAGTATAAGAAGCCATGGAAAATAAAGTCTTTAACATTTCAGAGCAAAAATTAAATAAACTTACTATTGTTTCACCAACTGAAGTATTTACAGGTTCTCCATTCTTTTTCGTATGTGCTTTAACCCAAATTTTCTTTCTTATAACCAAAGATGGATTGCTACTTTCTTTTTTCTATATAACAACAAGGGAAGAGAAAAAAAATTATCTGGTAACTAATAGATTAATAAAGAAAGTATTTCAAATATATAATATTATTACCATATCTTCTTTCAATCTAGCATATCATTTGCGACTAGTTGTACGGGGAAATTGCATGCTCCTCATTTCTCTAAATTTGTTGCTCTTAGACTGCACATAGTGGGACCACATAAATGCTAGAGCAAACAATTCAAATAGTACAACATATAGAGAAAAAGTGCATCTTGTTCAGTGTGACATTTCATGTGCATCATGTTAAGCTATTCCATTCAAGGTTATTCACTTTTAAATATTAGTGATTCACATTTGTTCTCATTAGAGAACTAGTCTATCTCATATGTGTTTTTTTTCAAAGCTCATAAACTGATTAGGTTGATGCTTCTTTAGAAATATCAGTGATTCATATAATAGGCAGGATCACATATTATATCCATTTAGAGACCTAAGGGTAAGGAGTCTCTTTTCATCTTTAGCTTCATCTAACTCTCTAGGAAACAATTGTATATATACAAGAATTTTTTTTTCCTCTAGTAAGCTCTGTCGTGAGACTAACACAGCAAGGTGAATGTTCATGGATCAAAATGCAACTTTGCTAGAGCAAGAATGAAGACTTCACAGTGTATACTCATCCAAATTAGGTCCTAAGCTTCTAATAACGGTAACTTTTCTCCTCAGAATAGCTTAACATTTCTAATGTATAAACAAACAATCTAATTACTTTCTACATTAATGAAAGGGAGAACAAGCATTCTGTGCACCATAATTGAGTATAAAAAAACAGAGGCATGTGAGAAACTACTTTTCAATTTCAATTCAATGTAAACCCAACAGTAATTTTAGCACCATAAGTTACTTTTACCTTAAACCTTTCACTTGATTTGAGCTTGATAAATTGTTTCCAATCAAGAGGTGATATTTTTAGGCTTCAACTCCATCCGTTCTTTCACACTTTTTACCTCGCTGACTTTCTTCAATAATCTTAATATGTAATCTTTTTGCTAATCTTGATCTACTTTGTACTTTTCCTATAAGTTCACACCAATTACCAAACTATCATCCAATTATTATTTTTTTATAGCAAACAACAAAAACCAGGTAAAAAATATTACCTTAACAACAGCCCATAGCACATCTTTCATACCATGAGGAACTTTCCTCCAATCTTCATATGTGAAATGTACAATCTCTCTCACTAATGGACCCAAAAATGAAGATAAACTTATAGATCCAACACCAATGGGTTGTCCCATCTCATTAAATTGGACTATAATTCTCTCATAAGGATGGAGCAAACTTGATTTGCACATTGTTGGACCTCTCTTTCCTTTCTTCTTGTTTGATGATTGACCAACAGCTTTCAGAGTTGCTTCTTTCTGTTCTTGTAAATCTTCAATAGCTAGCATGTCATCATCTTCCACATATTCTTCCACATATAAATCATCAATAGGTGGCAAGTCATCATCTTCCACATGTAAATCTTCAATAGGTGGAATGTCATCATCTTCCATATGTTCTTCCAAGTGTAAATCATCAACATGTGGTAACTCATCTTCTTCCACATCTTCTTCCACAAGTATATCTTCAAGATGTGGCATGTCATCATCTTCCACATGTAAAACATCAACATGTGGCAAGTCATCTTGTTCCACATCTTCCAAATGTACATCTACGACTGGCAAGTCATCATTTTCCACTGCTTCTTCCACATGTACATCTGCAGTCATCTTTTTCCTTCGACCTCTCTTTCCTTTATTCTTTTTTGATGATTGACCAACAGATGGCAAATCATTTTCTTGATTTGGAACATGTACATCTACAACTTCAAGTTCCGAAGTAACATCTTCAAGTACATGTGGCAAGTCATCTTCATTTGGACACTTCAAAACTTTATCTTTTCGTGTTCTTTTTTTCCTTGTTGCAGCTTGGGGAAAGTCATTATATTTAGACATCATTCTAAGTTATCTTCGTGTAGCCATCTGCAAATAACATAAAGTGCATTATACAATAACTATAGCAGTACTATTTCAAGTTTCAACCATGCCAAGTTGTACATAATACATGATCTCTTGAGTCTTAGTAAAATGAAACCAAATTGATAATAAAAACTGATAATAAAATTTGATTTTTCCTTGTTACTGACAAGGGATATATATGAAGCCAAGGTATATATATGAAGTCAATAATATATACCTTGGCAGTATATATAATGTAAAGACACTGTTAGATTGCTGTAAATATATACCATGCTATATTATTGAGCTATATATATGAACTTCTAAGTGTATTTGCAGTAACAGTTTGCTGTAAATATAGTATCTTTGCACTGACTTAGGAAGTAACAAGCTACTGAGACTTAGGAAGTATATATATGCAGGCTATATACTTGCAGTAATAGGCTATATACTTGCAGTAACAGGTATATATATGAAGCCAATAATATACACCTTGATAGTATATATATGATTTTTCTGCCAAGGTATATACTGCAGTAACAGGCTATATAATGCAAAGACAATGTTAGATTGCTGTAAATATATAACAGGCTATATTATTGAGCTATATATATGAGCTTCTAAGTGATGCAGCTTAGGTATATACTGCCAAGGTATATACTGCAGTAATGAATTTAGAAGATAAGGTATATACATAATTTTTTTGGGGAAAGACACTTTATTATGCTATATACTGCCAAGGTATATACTGCAGTAACAATCTAAATTTTCATCCACTGAATAATCTGAACTGAATACAATAAAGAAGCTGAATTTTAAGTTGATGAACTAAAAGAGAATGCAAAAAAGTTCACCTTGTGGATGAAAATTCAGCAACTATGCGAGTTCAAATATTATTGAAATTTGCTTTCCTTGCTACTTCCAGAAATGCTTAAGACATGAACAAAACAATTGTCAGTATATCCATAAATATAGTAACCAAATTTGTAAAAGAGAGATTTAGTAAAAAAAAAAAATCTATAAAATTAAGGAATCTTTCACTAGCACATAAAAGAGAGATAGAGAACCTCATACCTATAAGGTGCATTACACAAAAATTCCTTTATAATTTTCTCTTACATACCTAGACTCTTTATTTATGTCATAATTGGCCAATTCAACTATATTATCATGTTGTGGCATCAATTGTGTATCTTCATTCTTAATATATTCTTCTAAGTCATAGAAACATTCCGGTGAAGCTTTAAGCACAATATACCAATTGGATGTTTCACTTTCTCTTGCATAAAACACTTGCTTTGCTTGTGATGCTAAGATATAAGGATCCCTCTCAAATTGACTTTGACCCGCATGTAAATTGACAAGTGTCAAACCTTCTTCAACCTTAATGTCATTAGGAACACATGCACAATTATATTTAAACAGTGGAACTGACAATAAAAAATAATCTAAAATAATTATTTCTCTTATCACCTCATAATACGAAACCACATCGACAACTTGAGCATTATCTCTTGCGCTTGACTTGCACACAGTTGTTGCTTCAAGCATAACACCACTATTTTGTGTTGAATTCCCAGCATCCTTTGTGTGAAATTATTGGCCATTGATGACATATTTTTTGTAAGATAGAACATTATTTTTAGGTCCAAAAGAAAGTATCTGTAATGTATTTGACACATCACTATCACTATAGTCAGCTTGAATCTACCAACAATAAGAGAGAAAAAAAGTGTAAGTAATTATTTATTTGGAATATATAGACATTTACTACAAATTCATATTTTAGGCTTCTAACCTTTTGAGTAAACAATTGAGTAAATTGTTCTGAATGTCTCTTCCATAACAAACTTGTATTTCTTTCAAGTCCTTTATTTGTTTGTTTTAGTTCCTCCAAATGCATTCTAATATAAGACATAAATTAATTTCAAATTCCAAAAGTTTGCATTGATGTATAAGTAAGTAATGAAATATCTTACTCCAAAAAGGGCTCAACTATGGCTGTATTAATAGAACATATCTATGTGCACATTCTAACATTTCATCACTTAACATGATTGATGTTCCACTTTCAAGTGGACGACCTTCAGTATTTCCCTCATTGGTAACATTTTGATTATGATTAAGACTATCCACTTGAGTAGGATGATCTATGAATGATTGCATAATGAAATACATTATTCTTCTGCAAGGTAGCATTCAGCAATACAACCTTTCGATCGTGCACGATTTCTAACATACTCTTTCAGTATCTTCATTTACCTACAAATTAAATTTAAGATGTAAAATGAAGAAAAACCAAATAATAAAAAAAAAATCATGAGTATATTGGATAAAATTTAAACTTTCAAAAGGGTACATCCAATGAAATTGGACCGATCCACATAATCGTGCCCATTTCTTCCAAGTCTTTCCATGCATTCGATCCATCCTTGGATTTGTCATCTATATCTAAAAGTGTACCGATGATGTTTTCACATATATTCTTTTCAATGTGCATTACGTCCAAAATGTGACGTAATGGAATGCCTATAAGAAAATATGATAAAAGTTGTGTTACTATTATGAACATAAGTTCGGAATCTAAAATAAAATAGATTTTGTATAATATTGTTACCTCCCAATATGGTAGATCCAAAAAGATTGATCTTTTTTTCCACATATTCACTCTTCCTTGACCATTCTTCCGTTTTTTCTGCTTTCTCTTTCCCCACTCATTGGCAAAAACTTTTAGGTTTTCAAGTATGTTGCTTCCACTTTTGATTCTAGGATGCCTTCCTTTTTCTTCATGTCCATCAAACCAAGCTCTCTTTTTTCGGAATGGATGAGATGGCGGAAGAAAACGTCTATGGCCCATATATGCAAATTTCTTATTATGTTTTAACCAATGCGAATGAGTATGCTCTCCACATATTGGACATGCTTTTTCACCCTTGGTAGTACATCCAGCAAGATAACCATATGCTGGAAAGTCATTGATTGCCCATAACAAAATAACTTTCAATTTAAAGGGTGATTTAGTAAATGAGTCATTCACATTCATGCCATTATTCCAAAGATATTGCAAATCATCTATAAGAGGTTGCAAATATATGTCAATGTCATTTCCAGGTTGTTTAGGACCTGGAATCAACAATGTCAAGAGAATATTTTCTTTTTTCATGCGTAACCAGGGAGGCAAGTTATATATAACTAACATAACTGGCCAACAACTATATTTGGAGCTTTGAATGCTAAAAGGATTAAATCCATCTGTAGCAAGTCCAAGCCTTAAATTGTGTGGATCCATGGAAAAATTAGGCCACTTTTTATCAATTAGCTCCCAAGACAATGAATCCACAGGATGACGCATCTTTCCATTAGTACTTTTATGAGTAGAATGTCAAACTAATGCTTCAACCATATTTGGTGACCTGAACATTCTATTAAACCTTGTTTGAATAGAAAAGTATCTCAATACTTTCGCAGGTATACCAATACGAACCTCTTTTGTTCTTTCATCCAGTTTCCACCTTGAAGAACCACATGCATGAATTTTTTGACAACCTAAATCAAATTTTTTTATCATTTTTTTCACCTCATTAATGTACTTGAGAAGTACATTGTCCATGGGTAATATATCATGTAAAATTTCTAAAAGTTCATTGAAGCCTTTGTTAGACCATCCATTCGTAGTTTTAACCTTGTATAATGTTACAGCAGATGACAATTTTGTGTACTTTGTACAACCAGCATACAAAGGGGTTTGAGCATCCTCTAATTCTCTATCAAACTCCTCATTATTTGTTTCACTAAGAGACTCCATATAATTTTCATCACTCAGGTTTGCAGTCCAATATAAGTTATATGTATTAGAGAACTCCATATCTTCAATATTATCACTATCAATTAGTTCTCCATGATGAAACCACTTTGTATATGTAGGATCCATTCCCCTTATGATTAGATGCTCATGAACAGTTTCTAAACTATGATGCCTCAAGTTTTTACAAGGACACAAAATTACTCCTAAATTCTCTGTAATTGTATCAGCCATTGTAATAAACATTCATGCTTCTTGAACATATTCCTCTAATGCTCTACCAATTTAAACAAAATAAATAAACTCAGATAACTATCTATAACTACAAAAAAACAAAATTGACAAACCTAAATGAAAACCAATGCCTTAAGCCACTCAGCCATACCTCCAAGTTGTTGATCAGAATTGGATGTGTGGGTTGGTTGCCCGAAGATCCGATCCACTGCCTAAGTCGTAGCGCGCGTACTCTTCTTTACTGAGCGAGACAGACTCTATCCAGATCTATGGATCTCCCCAGCATCTAAGCGAGACTCCATGCGCCACTCACTCGTTGGGCAACGCCTTGCTTTCTATGAACACCTAGCTGGGTCCATCTTAGATATTGCAATCTATCTTTAAATGTTTGTTGCTTTTCCTTTTCTATTTTTAATCAAAGTACCGAATATACTCTTTCTCAGTTGGTAATTCAAATACCTACGTGGAAGAAAAAAAATTAATATTTTGATTTAGTAGCATAACAAGTGAGGTGGGATGACATATGTCTATGTATCAGGATAATGTTAAACAAAATTAAAACAATAAGCAAACAAAGTTACCAATATTTGATATGAATAGGAAGTGCTTTGTAATAAATGAACATATTCCTGAAACATTATTAAAACAAACTTGAAGTGTTCTGTAATAGGAAGGATATAGATACAATAAGCAAACAATAAGCAAGATATTCCTGAATCAATAAGCAAACTAAATGAACATATTCCTGAAACAATAAGCAAACAAAGCTACCTGAAGTGCTCTGTAATAGGAAGGATACAGATACAAACTTGAAGAAAAAGTTTTCAAATGTACAAGATACAGACTTGAAGGAAAAAACAAGTATACAACATGCAAGTTAGGAAGGATAGATTCAAGAAGATTCAAGAAGATAAAACCTACAAATACTTGACCAATCAGCATTGGAACCATGGTGATTATTTTACCAGAAATAATGAAAAGAAGGCGACGAGATTTCATGGAAAACAAGCATTGGTATCATCGCCATCTCAAAAGAAGGAAACAAAAATCAAACAGAGGGCAAGAAAAATAAACCCTAGAATGCACACTACGACATCACGATTGAAACCGGAAGCAACGAGCCAAGAGAAACTAGGGCATGAGAAAATGAATCGAACCTTCTAGGTCCACCCAGCGGGTGCGGAAGAGAAGGAGAGACGGGGACTGTCGGCGAGCAGGAGAGACGAGGCGTAGGTGGACTCTCGTCGGCGACGATCGGGGTGAGGTTTTGTCGCCATAGGAGAAGGGGTGCGGGCTAGCTGAGGTTTTGTCAAGTGAGGGAAAAATATAAGTGAGCGCGGGGCTTTTGTCGTCGACAAAAAAAAAAGGAGGGAGTTATGCCGCGCGAATTTAGCTATGTTTATGATAGCGTTTTGTTAAAACACTATTGTTAACTGCTATAGAAAGCCCTAAATGTAGTAGTGATATATCCCTTCCTTGAAGCCCAGGAGCTTACCGATCAGTTTCTTAACATTGGCATAGCAGTGTTTATTCTCTTACAAGGTATAACTTAGCCATCCAGGATATCCTATTGAAGGCCTTTTCAATGTCTAACTTCAATATTATGTATGACCATTTTCTCTTACACTTATTAACAGTGTTTACAATCTCATTTGCAATGAGTATATTGTCTTGTCTTCTTCATGCAATAAAGGCACATTGCTCCTTAGAAATCAGCTTCTTATGCATGATTTCAACCTATTATCTATGACTTTTCAGAGGACTTTGTATAGGCCCATTGCAAATATCTTTGATGGTCCCTTTTTTTTTGCCACAAAAATTAGAGAGGTATCACCCCAATAATTAGGAAGCTTAGATGAATTCTCAAACTCTTTAAAAGCAGTCTCAATTTAACCTTTAATAATGTGCCAATATTTGATGTAGAATTCTACATTGAATCCATCTGGCCAAGGTTGTTGCTTCTTCCCAAACTATTAATTGCATTCCAAATTTTTCCCCAGAGAACTCTTTGCTTAGACAAATTTTTTCATGTATGTTAAGCCTCTTCCAATTCAGACTACATGCATAATCTCAGCCATCACAAGAATTGGTACTGCCTTCCTCTTTCCATAAGTTTTTGTACCATTCTGCAAACTCCTTAACAATTAGAGAATGATCACTAATTGTCTAATCATTCACTAATAACTGAGATATATAGTTCATGGTTTTCTTGTACTTTGCGAGATTATGAAAAAACTTGATATCTTTGTCATTTTCTTTAAGCCATTTAGTTCTAGCTTTTGTCCACCATTTGATGCGGAGTTGTCTATTCAAGGTCATTGCTTTATTGGAGAGACTTTTCATTCTAAGAATTTCAGCTTCAGAGCATTGACCAGATTCATCAAGCTTATCCAGAATATCAAGTTCAGATTTGGTAGCTTTCAATTCTTTTTCCAGAGGGCTAATGTTTTCTCTGGCCCAGATAGAGATATTATCAGCAAGCTTAGAGAGCCTGGGACCCATTGTCTCTAAGCAATTTATGGAAGAGCTATTCTGGTTCCATTTCTCTCTTATCAGAGCTTCTAGTTCGTTGTAGTCCATTCAATAATGCTCAAAGATAAAGTGTTTACCCTTGCTTCTTTTATTTTCTTTATTTTCAGCAGTAAACATGATAGGCTTATGATTTGAAGCTAATATGCTGAGATGGACAACTGAGTTGAAATAAAACATGTTTTGCCATTCACAATTTATTAGAACCTTATCTAATTTGGCAAGTATTCTTTCCTTGCCCAATCTATTATTACTCCATGTAAACCTGACACATTGAAAACTTACTTCCATAAGACCAGAACATAAGCACATTTCATTATAGTGATCAATAGAGTGACTCCATTTAAATTGACTACCTCTCTTCTTGTCCAATTGATTACAAATGCAGTTAAAATCACCTGCAATAATCCATGGCAGTCCATCAGTATCCATGTTGCCCAAAAATTCCCAAAGCAGACATCTTTCTTTAGGGAAAGTACTTGCATAGAGACCACTTAGCAACCAAGGCCTTCCTCTATTAGGTGTAACTAGAATATTTACCACTTGACTGCAACTGAATAACATTTTAATGTCCATATAGCTACTCTTCCAGACTAGCACAATTCCACCTGACGTGCCATCACTAGCTACATGAATACCAAACTAGTTACTATCAAATTTCCTTATGCATATTAGAGATTTATCATCATTCAAATGAGTCTCAACAAGCAAAACTATCTCAGGTTTATAGTCCTTCATGAGAACATTAAGATGGTCCCACCCAGAATCCTTCGGACCACTTATGATATTCAAAGACAAAAGCTTCATGAGAATTGATTACTTTAAGGTCATTAGAATTCCTCCTCTTCTTCTCTCTTGTGTTCTTGAGATTAAAAGGAAAGGTTGAGGAATATATATGTTGAGGGGAGGACCTTCTTCTCCTTTGCTTAGGAGATTGTGAGCATAACATTGGATCAGCATCACCAGGAATAGAATCACTGTTAAAAACCCCACCTTTGCTCTTAATTTCACTCACGGTTATTTCAAATACTTCAGTCATTTTCTTATGGAATTCCTCAATATTTTTGTTTGTCTTTACAGGAACCTTAATTGGTTCACATCTACTTGAAGAAAATTTGTCAGTTTCGAGCATACTTGACCAAGCTTTGAGAGGAGAGGAATTTGAAAAGGGATTACAAAATTGGGGTGCAGGTACAGGATTCTCCATACTCACGTCAGTATAGCTTCCATTAAGATTATCTGAAGAGAACACTGTCTGATACTTGCTTTGCACAAGATCAAGCTCATCTATCTTTCTATCAAAATTTTGAGGACCTTCCCTTGCCATTTGGAGATTATTCCTTTCGATTTTTTTTTTCCTGTCATCTCCCCTTCTTCTTCCTATTTACCATTTGCCAAGGCCCATATAGGCTATTACCCTGAAGTTTTGTTATCAATTGCCTCAAGCATAGTTGTACCACTTTCCACACTAATCTTGATCACTTCCTGGACTGCAGGCTCAATAGGCACAACATAATTTTCCTTCAAATGTCTCATTCTACCACAATTATAACAGAATTTGGGGATATTTTCAAAGGCTACAGCCTACCAGAACTTGTAGCCCATGCAATTCACCAAAATCCCACTAGGAACACTATGACTTAACTTCTAGAGTACACATACTCTTGCAAATTTTGCTCTCAATCCTTTTAATGTAACTTCATCACACTTTACTGGTTGTCCAATCTTGGTTGCCAACTTAAGCAGAACGACTGGTAACTGAATCCACACTGGGATAGTTTCAATCTTCTCTAAGAATGGCGGGAAGTTTGCTTTTCAATGAGTAATTAACAAAACTTGGTCATTGAGGAACCAAGACCCATTAGACAACACATGATTTAGATCTTCATTAGAGTTAAACTTAAAGTAGAAATAGCCTGAAGCAAGATCGACTACAAGCAAGCTATGTTTGATTCTCCATATTCTAGGCATAACATTCTGAATCAAGCTTAACGGGGGGGGGGGGGGGGGGGGGGGGGTGCCAACGAACTTACTGTATAAGCAATTGATCCACTGTGAATGAGATACTTGCATCATTTCCTCTTCAATTTGAACTTCATCCATTGAGTTCTCTTGTATTGCTTTTATCTTTGCTTCTGCATCCCTACTACAGAGGTCATCGGAAGAGAGACAAGCTTTCTTGAACAATGCATCCCAAGACCTTGGTTTCTTAGCTTTCGGATTATTTGATTCCCTCACAGCAATACCAATGTTGGATATCTTCACTCGATCATCCTTTTTTCCGTCCAAGGATGATCCCCGACAGACTTAGCAGCTTTACCTCCTCCGCCATTAGGAGCCTGGATGACTCTCTTCTCCTTCCCCACTAATAGGGCTTCAACAGAGACCAGAAAGACACAGGGATCCGTAGGCTTCTTTAGCTTCGGGATCTAGATCTGGCCGAAGAGATTAGGGTTCGACGCCTTCCTGGAGTTGCCAACATCGTCGCTTTTCCCCGCATCCATTTCAATTCTAAAATTATAATTTTGTGCAATTTTTTAATTTTTACTATTAATTGCCTCGATTATTAACCATGTAATATAATAAATGCCGGCAGAAATTAAGTTCAAGAAGAGATTTGACCTGTTTAGAGCAATTTGACTTGGCTTAGCTTTAATTCTTTCCTAATCCCAAGCGGTTCATGAGAGATTGGGACGGTTTAACCACGTCAACTGCAAATCAGGTTGGTTCAACTCCAATTGGCCATGGAATTGATCAGTTTAATATAATGGACTCATTTGACATCAAATTGGGCCTAGTTCAAGTTCCAATGGAGTCAATATCTCAACGACAACAATGCATGTGTGGTTCTAATGCAAAACTCAATATGTTTTTTGTAAACCGAAAATGAACATAATTCTTTCCAAATATCTACTACAAAACCTAATGTTTATCTAAAATATTAAAAGCGTTAAAGATTGACTCTTAATTAGGATACTTATGGATTATAGATCTTAAAAGTTGTTAAAACAAATAATATACTTCTATTTTTTTTAGTAAAGAGATCGACTTATATTTAATTCAAGAGAAATAAAATAGATACAAGTAAGAAAGATAAAATATCAAACAAAAGAAACAATATTGCACGAATACATAACCAAACAAGACCACTACGACTTACATCCGCTGACTCAAACAAATATCCTAAGAGAGGAGGACAAACAAGGCAGCCGCCTTGGAAGCAAGTTCAAAGCACGATTTAAGGTGACCTTCAAAGATCCTCAAGTTCCTCTCCTGCTAAATTTTTGATATCCAAATCATCACAATGCGAAATTGCTTATGGAGTCCCAAGGCCTTGTGAGCTACTAGAAGCACTGGAGTCCCAAGGCCCAAACCCGAGTGGTAAAAAGGGGATGTTAATGAGCCCAACAAAAAGTCTCCATATGTTATGGACATACGAGCAATTAGCAAAAGTATGACTGTGAGACTCATCATGAGTGGTACAAAGGGGGTAGGAAGGCGTGACTTGTACGCTACGTCTGATCAATCTGTCCTTGGTAAGTAATCTCTGCCTCTCAACAAGCCAATTGTAGATGGAAATAGCCGGTGAACAATCCTTTTGTAAAAGGAACTGCACTCAAGGATCGGCCACGTACCCTTGTAAAGCTAAAGAGTCTATAAAGTGAACTAGTGGAGAAAATGTCATCACTGCTCCATTTCCAAAGAATTTTATCATCCCCGCTCAACTGCAAGAAAGGGTTCAGATCCTCTACGAGCTTCGGAGAGACTTAGACGGGACAAGGTGCCTGAACTGAATGTTCCACCCGGTGATGATACCCGAAGTTTCTCTTGTTTTAGCGTCGTCCAAAGAGATATTCGGGTTGCAAGCCCCAAGAAATAAAGACAGGTATCTGTCCCTCAAGCGCTCCCCATAAAGCCACAGATCATGCCACAGACGAAAGGAGGATCCATCCCCGGTAGTGAAGGTAAGCGAGACACTGAAAATATCCATCAAAGTGTAAATTCCCTTCCAAAGTGATAAATTCTGACGATCACTAGCATTCAAATGGTGTATGAGCAGATAGGGAGAGGATGAAATGTCACACCAAAGCACACCTCCTAGTTGCAGAAGCTTCCATATCCACTTGCCAAGCCTGGCGGAGTTGTGAAGAGCCAGATCCAAGATTCTGAGGCCACCGTCCGAAGAGGCACAAGTTATGAATCCCAGCTCACTAAACATCTCCCCTGAGAAGAAGAGTCACGCCCACCCGTCCCAAAGAATGTCATTCTTCTTCTATCAATCAGCTTGATGACCCATCGGGGAGCCTTGAAGATGGCGAAAATGTAGGACACGTGACACGTGAGGATACTGTTGATGAGAGTTAGGCGTCCAACTCTAGAGAGAAAGGGCCCCTGCTAGGAAGCCAAGCGACTGTCCAAACGCGCAATAACATGTGTCCAATCTGACTTAGAGAATCTCCCTGCACGCAGCGAAAGCCCGAGGTACTTAATTGGGAAGGAGCCGACTAAGCAACCCAGAATGTTAGCAACAAAAGAAGCCTTAACTGTATCATCCCCCATGTGTATAACCTTAGTTTTTTGGACATTCAGCCTCAGTCCAGTGCATAAGTCAAAGCAATGAAGCAACAGATCAAAGGAAAAGATACTGTCCGTATCTGCCTTACAAAACAAGAGAAGGCCATCCGCAAACAAAATGTGAGTGATGCCTCCGGGAATAAGGCTATCAAGAGTCCTACGGTCAAACCCAAAGATGCCACTTTAGAGATGAGTCTTGAGAGCACGTCAACCACCAAGTTGAAAATCATGGGAGAGAACGGATTCCCCTGCCGAAGGCCCCTTTTATGCTTGAAAAGCCTGCCCACTGAGCCATTAGTGAGGATGGAATACTCGACCGTGCTTAAGAGGTAAGAAATCCACGACTGTCATCTAGGAGGAAACCCCCTGGCATCAAGAAGCTGAAGAACAAAATTCTAATTTACCGAATCAAACGCATTCTCGAAGCCCACCTTAATGAGGCAAACATCCTTATTCGTGTTTCTGCAGCCCTAGACAGTCTCGGACGCCATCATGAAATAGTCCAGCGTGCTATGACCCTTGATGAAAGCACCCTGCTTATTATCGATCAAATCAGGGAGAAGCGGTGTGAGCCGATTTACCCAGAGCTTCGAAAAGATCTTAATGATGCTTAATTGGTATGCAATCTACTACACTATTAGCCCCAAGAACTTTGGGTATGAGAACAATGCAAGCCTTGTTGATACGGGACATAAGCTCCGAGGAGGTTTGCAGCTCAAGGAGAATACTAAGAACCAAATTCTCGATGTTGGGCCTTAACACTCTTAATAACCCCAAATACCTCGTCCATGGTGAAGGGATCGTCTAAGCAAAGATTAGAGGACGGGAATCATACATATCAGCCTACTTAACCTGAAGCAGAGGCTTTACTTCACGACCGAGAAGGCTAACATGGAACTCTCCGAAGGCTGAGGCAATATTCTCGGTATTTGTGAATAGACCCTCGGGGGTGATGATAGAGGAGACCTAGTTCATTTTGTACCTGTTGGAGGCGCAAAGCTGAGGCAATAAACTTTTAGATTTAATCTTGAACTTTATCAGCATATACTCATTTTCCTTAAAGTTATAGTAAAAATCCTCTCTTTAGATGACTAAGTCACCAACTTCTTTTCTCGCATGGACTCCCCTATTTAATTTCACATTCATATGGCAATATTTGCAAGCAAGTGTGCTCTATTTCTTTCAAAAAAACTTATTCAATCTTTGATTTCAGTTTCGGGTAGATAGTATGTTTATATGGTAAATACTGCCCCCACCTTGCATACTAGTGTCACTACAACACAGCTGGGCTATAGAGACACAAAATTAGAGATAAATTATTTTTTTATTTCTAAATCTTCATATTTAGAAACTAATGGATACAAAATTTATTCTTAACTAGTCTCTAAAAATTTATAGAAACAGCTTTAGAGTCATATCAATTAAGTGACTCAATAATTACATATCCGATTTGACTGATGGACGAATATGCAAGCATACGTTTCATGCTTGTTTGAGTAATAGCAATGAGATTCCCCAATACCATGCTAAGAATAGCTAGGATTTCCAGAAGAAGATGCCATTCGTTTGATGAGAAATAAAAAGGAATATCGAAAATTCGCGTGGTTGAAGTTGAAGCAGCTACTTTCGAAGTAACAGAAAGAAAAGCAACGACTGGAGTGGGAGAGTCAGAGTCGAATAGAGGATTCCTAACTTCTTTCTCTGTTGCTAGTGTTTTTATAGCTTAGAGTCAAATCAATTAAGTGATTTTGTTGTTGTTGTTATTTTTATAGATTTTTAGAGACTAATTAGGAACACATTTTGTATCTATTAGTCTCTAAATATAAAGTTTTAGAAATAAAAATATAATTTTTCTATGATAACATTATGGTCTAAATTCTAGATGAATCTTGACACTTTTAGTCATTGAATTTACTCGTATATTGGTGGCTAATAATGCAAACACTAAGAGAAATGAGAGCATTATAGCTTAAATTCTAGATGAAATTTGGCACTTGAGTCATTGAATTTGCTCATATACTAACATCCACCCGAGCGGTAGCTGATAGTTGACATTATATTTTATGGCTTAACCATGGGGGCTTTAGCTAATTGTTGTTGATTAAGACCAAATGTCACTACAAAAATTGGAATTAAAATCGACACCTATTGTAGTTTAAAAACTAGTGTCGAATTGATGGCAAAAACAGGAAACATATCCTATTGCATGCGCCGGTATCGATGCACACAACGAGAGGTGAAGAAGTAGAGGAACTAGTGCCTGAAAGCATGTGCCGATATTTCAGGAACTAGAGCTTGATCATTTTCGTAAAAAAAAATATAATAATCCTGCAGCGGAGGCTAAAAATTTTAATATTTGAAAAAAATAATTAATGTTTAAAAGATATATTAACCATATTGTAATAATTTAATGTAAGATTTGAAGGTGATTTAAAATCATTAATGTCGTTCAAGAAAAATTAATTGAACAATGTGGGAGTAAGTCTGCGAAAGTTGGTGAAAATTTTAAAAACCGACACTTATTAAATCGGCGCCTAACACATGCGCCGATAATCATCCGCCTATTTCTTCTTCTTCTTTTGTGTTAGCTTTCCTACTATCATCATCCTTAGTCGTACGTAGCTACATCTATATTCTGAGACAACATACCAACGGTTGACTTTCACCATTGCTAATGAGTACTTTGAACCGTCGACAACTCAAGGCTTTTGTTTTATTTTTTCAATTCTTGCCGAATTTATATAGGTTGTGATTAGTTGGTAACTTTTTTTAATGATGATTAAATTTCAATCTAATATTAGTTGGCAATCTGATCAGCAAACTATCCGGGATTGAGGCCACACTTGACGTAATATAACTTGACATGGGGGTCGATGTTGGGAATTTTCATGGCCATGACATGGAATCTTTTTAAGTAATCCCTCAGCGGCTCATGCTGTCCCTGTTTGATGTAATGAAGGGAGTCATCGATCTTAGAGTAGATTTGTGACGAGGAGAACTGATTGGTGAAGGCTCAGAAAAACTCCTGGAAAGTACCCCTAGCGAAAGGGTGGAGAATCAGAGTAGGGTGTCCTTCTCTAAAAAGGAGGGGGAAGCTCGGCAAAAGATAGAGTTAGTTGCAAAGTTGAGGAGCATCATAGATCTGAACATCGTCAGGTGGGTAGTTGGATCACCCGTGATGTCGTAGAACTAGAGAGTGGTTAGTAATTTGAAGTTGTCGGGGAGACAAATTGCCATAATATGCTCGGTTAAGGGTCCCGACTTGACGGTGAGGGAGGAACGATCTCCAAGATCCTGATTTCCTCTTCCTCTCTCTGGTTGTGTGTGCAGGAGACCTCATCTCGAAAGGCAGAGGTCGACCTCCCAATCCTTTCCAGGTGGCTATCTGCATCATTCTCCGAGCGGCAATGATCACGCTCGACGAGGTGTTGCTCCCTAGGTTATTTCAACGACTCAATGTGGACTATTAACCTTTGGTTCTGTGCTTGGAGATCGTCGATTAGCCGACGTAGTTCTTTCGATGTTGGGCTGGTCGGTACCGGAGTGTCACTCCTAGCGATGCTCACTAGGTAGCGGGGAAACATTGATGCTAGGTTGTTGCCTATATGCAACAGTGTTCGCTTGACTCCGGGTACCTACCATGGTGGGACAAGTAAGATTTACTCGGTCCCACGATGGGCGTCAAATGTTCTTGCATGAAGTCGGGGTGATGCGATCCTGCATGTCTCCTGGTCCGGTGCGACTCTAGCGAAGGACCCATAAAGATACTCCGGCGCTCAAGTAAGAAGGAATTTTAGGTGATGGGTATGAAATTGGAATCGAGAGTATACTTGATGTGTGTCGTGTCTGTATGTAGTGCTGGACTATAGATGTTTCAAGCGGTGATGACTCCTTGAATCTTGCGGGGATATACTCAGAATGGGTTGAGGTTTATCTCGAAGGTGTCAAACTCATTACTGTCGAATCTTTGATAATTAATGATGACGTGAGTGTCTTTCTATGGCCAGGTGGAGCCCCCGGGCTAAGTACTATTTGGCTTGACATGAGTGTGATTCATGAGTGTAGCCGCTTATGTGCCTAATTTGATCATACCCAAAGTGCTTATCCAATGAACTAATTAACATTTTAAAAAACAAAACAAAATGAGACAAATTGTGATGGAATAATTGTAGTTTTTCAAAGTGATCGAAATAACTATTCTTAATAGATGCAAATCGAATCTGTGATGAATATAGAATTCCTCGCTTGTTTTTATTTATTTATTTATTTTAAAGGCAAACAAGGAAACGTTCATGTCCCTAATTTTTTATTTATGAATATCTCCAAGTGCCTTGTTAATCGTTACGATGTTGTATGCCTTGTTCAGGTGTTGTATCCGTATATACAATTTCTCTTTGAGCAATTACCTAAAAATCATAATTTGGATATGAGATTTTTTCAGATCGATAATATAAATTCTGATTTGCCCGGATCCATAATTAAATGGTCAAAGTTTTGGAATTGCCCTTTATTTCAAAACATTGTTCCCTTTTACTAATTAAAGATTTTTCTAAAAGTCTTTAAGTGGTTCAAAATAAAATATTTTTATTATTCTTCATAATATTTTTTCCAATAATTCATATTAATATTATAGTAGATAAAAATTTATTTTAGTGGCTATTATTATTATTATTATTTTATTTTTGAAACATTTAAAATATTTTTCAAAAAATTTTAAATACTTAAATTATATCATTGTTAAGTAAAATACAACGCGAATTAATTTTGAGTAATTTACCAAATTCGGATTTTGGGAATAAGAAATTCCCAAAATCGGATTTGAAGATCCAAAATTCTCCAAATCGAAATTTAGTAGATCGGATACCTATATTATCCTTGGCCAGAGACTTTGGTCAAAAATTAAAAATATATATAAAAAATATTTAAAAATTAATTTTAATTTATAACATATTTTTTACGATAAAAATAAGATATTAGAGAATAAAAAATATATTTTTCAAACTCTCTAATGTATTAAAGACTTTTGCACAAAGTCTATAAATTTAAATTTAAATTAAAAATTATAAAATATTTTGATGTAAAATATTTTTTTGGATCATAGTACATCTTTTGTATTATTAAAAAATTATTTCATTAATTCAAATATTTTTTTTTAAAAATTATGAAATTATTATAGATTTTGCACAAAACTCTTTAATGAGTTAGAGACTTTTATTTATAATAATTTTATAATTATAAAAAATAAAATTTAATTCATAACAAATATTTATGTGATATAAAAGATGTGCTAGAGTCTATCAAAATATTTTAGAGAAAAAATATTTTATTATTTTTAACTAAAAATTAGTTTTATAGACTTTGGGCAAAAGTCTTGTAATGCATTAAAGACTTTTGCCCAAAGTCTATAATAGTTTTATAATTAAAAAAAAAATTAATAAAATATTTTTTAAAATATAAAAGATTTGTTGTGGTTCAAAAAAATATTTTTTATCAAAATATTTCATAAATTTTATCAAAATATTTCATAAATTTTAATTTAAACTTAGATTTATAGACTTTGTGCAAAATTCTCTAATGAATTAGAGAGTTTGAAAATTTATTTTCTAGACTTTAACACCTCATTTTTATTATAATTTTTTTTATATAAATTAAAATTATTTTTTAATATTTTTTTATATATATTTTTAATTTTTAACAAAAGTCTTTAATTGGTTAGAGACTTTGACCCAGGAGTAAAATGAATATTTGATCAACTAAATTCTGGTTTAGAGAATTTTGGAACTTCAAATCCGACTTTGAAAATTTTTCATTCTCAAAATTCAAATTTGGTAAATTGCTCATTAATTTTTTAACAATCCTTTTAGTATTTATTTTAGTGTCTAAAAATTTTTTAATAGTCAAAATTGTTATTTTTTTAATGCAAAAGTCTTTAAATACATAAATTCATAAAATAATATTATTATTAGCCACTAAGATATATTTTTATTTACTATAATATTAATATGAATTGCTGAGAAAAATTATTACGAATAACAAAAAAATATTTTATTTTGAGCCATTAAAAATTTTTAATTTTTTTTTTAATTAATAAAAAAATCATATTTTGAAATGAAGAACAAATATAAAATTTTGATGATTTAATTATAAATCTGATAAAATCAAAATGATCTTGGAAAATTTATTTGGGGGTAAATGCTCTTTCTCCTTTATTGTAGTAGTACCTTCTTACTTGCAAGCCTTGTATCAGATCAATATTAGCTTTATTTTGCTCAGAGTTCACTCTGTCAAAAACATGTCGGTGGTATCCGCAAGAAATGATGGACAAAACTCAGGTCCACAGTCCACGCGATTGGGTAGGATGTCAATTTGGATCGCGGATCTAATGCAAATGTAACTAACACATTTAATGCTTGTGCTTTGTACCTTCCACACTTAGCAGTATTGTGAGTGTCACACAGCTCACGTTAGTGGAATGTGAGATCCCCAAATCTAATAATGTCATAGCTGCCTTCCCCTTGCTAATTTATTCCCTATCCATCTCCTGCGCCAATCCAACCACCGTCCACCCATCTCGGATAGCTCCAGAAGCTATGTGCACGACACGTGTCAGAACTCTGTGCGCCCTTTTCATTTATTTCCGAATGAGGAATGCAGCGGATCAGTAACCGACAATATTCCCGACATCAAGACCTTCAGTTCGTACATCCGCCTTATGACTCGTCAAGCTAAATTAAGCTAATTTACATTGCTTTATCTTATAGTCTTGTATCCGATCCTCACGCGGAAAAATTCCCCTCGCCAATCGTAACATCCGTAGATTCACTGTTCCACCTTGATAGGAACTTGCGAAATTCAATACGTGGCGCTATTTTATTGCTTAATAACTCGGATCTGTTGGCCAATAGTGTAGACGCTAGCTAAAGCTTAGCAGCTGATCGAGAAATCTGTGGTCATCATCGTGTACTCTCACCGCTGTTTAAGGACTTCTTTGTTTTATTGCAAATAAAAGGCAGGCGCAAAAATATCTTCACGTCCGTCTTCGTCACGCGCACTCCACTGGCGGGCGCGTAAAATACTTTAGGCGGATGAAGATCTGCCGTCAATCTAAAATTCGAATGGCGTCCGATCATTCGCATGTTGTTTCTATGCGGACACAGGGAAAGATGTGGGGACCACTGGGTTGGACCTGTCGAAGACCTTCCCTTTGAGATGATATAGCAAGGTTGGAGATGGCGATGGATGGGACTTCTATTTTCGTTTAGAAATTAACTATTTAACTGGAATCCAAGACGAGATATAGGTAGAAAGACTTGGTCGATTTCGATCGATTCGAGGTTTTCCGTCTCCGAGCTCCTCTAGGAGCTCTTTTTATCCATCACTGATCCGCTTCTCCGGCTGGTTTTGGAACCGGTAAGCCGACGCTGCGAACTCTGTCACTGAAGTTCCATCTGTTCTTCCTTCGACTAGTATTTTTCTTCTTTTGTTTCCTTAGTTGGCTCGGATTTGAACTGTTTGAGAGATTCGAGAGTTTAAGGGGTAGATCCTGTGGATTTGTGGAGGAATGGTGGGATTTAATAGTATTGAGTGATTTGGTCTTCCGGAATAGGGTAAACGTCAAGTGCTGTCTTAGCGCTTGGATAAGATTTCCAAATTTGTGGATTTTTCCATAAAAGAGCTGCCTTGGATGCATTTTTTCCGAAAGACATACAAGATAATGCCATTTTAGCTCCAATTTATGAAAGGAGTTACTTTTTTAGCGTTTAATACTGGTACTTATTGCTTCAGTGAAGTGCTTTGGAATTTAGTGAGAAAATCACAAAAAAAACACAATTCGAGATGCATGCTCTTCAAATGCTTACTATATTGTGAATGTGTAGACTTTCTAATCGTCTTTAATTTCCCCTGTTATTGTAATCTGTTGCTGGTGAGCTGCATTTTTTTTTTCATTGCTCAACTATGCAAATATGCAATACTATGATTTATTTTAGTTAGATCTGGTAATCTATGCGTGTCTTGTTACTTATTCGTATCTTTTTACACAGGATGTTAAAAGATAATAGAAGGTGATTCTCAGTAGAATTTTGATAGATTCTGAAGTAGCTTAGGTGATAGTTCAGGTCCAAATCATGGCAATAAAGTCAAGTTCGGGTGAAGGAAGGACTAGGAGCTCATTATCCCTAATCATTGTGGTCGGTCTTTGTTGCTTCTTCTATATCTTGGGTGCATGGCAGAGAAGTGGTTTTGGCAAGGGGGATAGTATCGCCCTCCAGGTCACTAGGCAAACAGAATGCACAACCTCGCCAAATCTAAATTTTGAGACTCACCATAGTGGGTCAAGCAGCCTGAATGACCTTGGTAATTCGGAGGTCAAAACTTATAATGCATGCCACGATCGTTACACTGATTACACACCTTGCCAAGATCAGAAGCGCGCGATGACCTTTCCTCGAGACAACATGATCTACAGAGAGAGGCATTGCCCTCCTGATGAGGAGAAACTGTACTGTCTTGTACCAGCACCTAAGGGGTATGTCTCTCCTTTTCCATGGCCTAAGAGCCGTGATTATGTTCCCTATGCTAATGTACCATACAAGAGCTTGACAGTTGAGAAGGCCGTTCAGAATTGGGTTCAGTATGAAGGCAACGTATTCAGATTTCCCGGTGGAGGAACGCAGTTTCCTCAAGGTGCAGATAAATATATCGACCAAATTGCATCTGTAATTCCCATTGCCAACGGAACTGTCAGGACTGCATTAGACACTGGATGTGGGGTATGCAGCAATCAACGTTCTCAGCTCATCTTCAATCCCTTTATAACATTTTCTATGAAAGGCCATGTCTCACAAACTTTTAGCCATTACTTTGGTGATGATTTTGCATAATTGATTATTTGTAGGTTGCTAGTTGGGGTGCTTATCTACTGAAAAGGAATGTATTAGCCATGTCCTTTGCTCCAAGGGACAACCATGAGGCACAGGTACAATTTGCACTAGAACGAGGTGTTCCTGCAGTTATAGGTGTTCTTGGATCTATTAGGCTTCCATACCCATCCAGAGCCTTTGATATGGCTCACTGTTCAAGGTGCTTGATTCCTTGGGGTGCAAATGGTGAGATCTTGTTTTTGTTTGTTGAACTTAGTTATTCAATCATGGAAAACAGTTTAAACATCTAATCGGTTATTCAATCTTGTTTCTTACACTTCTTGTATTGTCTCCTCAGACGGATTTTACATGAAGGAGGTGGATCGGGTTCTCAGACCTGGTGGTTATTGGGTACTTTCAGGGCCGCCAATCAACTGGAAGCAAAACTACCAGGCATGGCAGCGACCCAAGGAGGATCTCCAAGAGGAACAAAGGAAGATAGAGGAAATTGCTGAACTTCTATGCTGGGAAAAGGTCTCTGAGAAGTCTGAAATTGCCATTTGGAGGAAAAGAATCAATACTGAATCCTGCCCTGGAAGACAAGATGACACCAAGATAAATATATGTGATGAAACAAATCCGGATGACGTTTGGTAAGTTATATATTACTTCTCTCATCATTGCAATTTTTTGAACAAATATAAGGATGATCTGCTTTGCCATATTTATAAATGAATTTTGTAGTGAAGTGATGATTCTAGATGATAAAGTTATTTTATTTTCGTTGGATGACCAAACTCATTTGGACTTATGCCAAGTAAATATTCCATTATAGCATCATATGAAGTATGCAATTTCTTCACATGCAGACATTTGATCATTCTATGTATAATTTTTTGTTCCTACCTAAAGGATTATGAACCAACTAGCTTAAGCTAGATACAGATTGCAAAATGTTATAAATCAAGATCTTGATGGGTGATAGGAAGATAAATAGATAGGGAAATCAAGAGAAATAGAGAGAGAGGGGAATAGAGATATTAGTGATAGAGATATACGGAGAGAAGTACAGAGAGAAATAGAGAAATAAGTAGAACTAGAAATTGGTATTGGTCATGTAATGGATCCCTCTTACAATCATCCTCCCTGTTATATAGAGGATTACAAAGTAGGATTAAAAGAACTCAAGAACTCTTAACAACTAAGCAGTGCATCACTCAAACAACTCAATTAACAACTGAACTCATTTCTAAACAAACTATTATTAATACTAATATAAAAGGTATGCCACTAACATGGTTTAAAAAACCGCCCGAAACGGTATATACCGGTTTTTGGGATTCCGGTATTCGATATACCCGGTATTTGAAAATACCGGGTATATCATGTATACCGGGCGGTATATGGCGGTATTTCGCTATATATCGCCCGGTATGACGCGATATCGGTTTTATTTTATTTTATTTTATTTTATTTTTTAGAGTTAGATATAAATAGAATAATACATAATTGATGAATAAATGCTTAAAATCAATATTCAAATGTCAAATACATGAATACAATGTTTAAAAGCCATTTGGTACTGTATTAGGATTTTTCACAGATTCAAGAGAATTACATTAGAATTAAGATATGGCGACATAGGCCTACAACTCAAAGGGTCTACAAAATTTCCGGGGGCTCCGCCCCCACACCCCTGGCGCAGGGGGCGCTGCCCCCTTAACCCCCGAAGACTTTGCATAGCGCAACATAAGACGTAGCGCAACATCATCTTAAGACATAACACATCTTGATGATGATGATGTTGCGCAACATCATCTTAAGACATAACACGTCTTATGTTGCGCTATGCAGAGTCTTCGGCGGTCAATGGCTTTTAAACATTGTATTCATGTATTTGACATTTGAATATTGATTTCAAGCATTTATTCATCAATTATCTATTATTATAGTTATATCTAACTTTTTTTTTAAAAAAACCGGCATGCTATTTTCCGTACCGGACCATACCGTGTGTCGGTACGGTACGGTACGGTACCGGTTTCGGCTGGTGACCGAAATCGGTACCGGTACCGGTACCGAGATTTTAAACCTTGGCCACTAATATATAGGTCCCAACTGAAGAACCAGTCATCTTTTGAGGAATGTGAACTACAATATGTCAAATGATCCTTTATTTTGTTCGTCTTAAGGTCAGAGTAACGGTTCACACAACAAATAAAACCCCAAAAGACAAATGAGCTTCTACATGTTAGTCTTCTTCTTCATGTCACATAATTTTCCTTGGTTGTCTTACATATTATGCAAACCCAATGTCTATTTTGAGTTCTTTTTGGGTCTCAAAAGCATTGTCTACAACTAGAGAAAACAACAAATGTTGCACTTGCAGTGACGTAAGGAAGAAAATTTAAAGGCTTGGCCAGTTGAACCAAATTATTTTTTGTATCTTCACAAATTTATTTGCTTCTACAGCACTGAACAGATTTTGGTGATATTAGGTACAAGAAGATGGAACCCTGCGTAAATCGGTACCCTGAGGTCCGTAGTGTTGAAGAAGTTGCTGGAGGTGAATTGAAGCCATTCCCTCAGAGGTTAACCTCAATTCCACCTAGAATAGCCAGTGGTTTCGTGCCTGGGTTCTCATCTCAGTCATTCAAGGAAGATGTCAAACAGTGGCAAAAGCATGTTAAAACATATACAAAAATCAACAAGCTACTTGACACTGGAAGGTATCGCAACATAATGGATATGAATGCAGGATTAGGTAGTTTCGCAGCAGCAATTGAATCTCCAAAATTATGGGTGATGAATGTTGTTCCCACAATTGCTGAGATATCCACACTGGGTGTTATATATGAGCGAGGACTGATTGGCATTTATCATGACTGGTATGCATCTTGTTTGATGGTTTTCTGCCATGAATTTAGATACTTGTAAAAGCTCAATTTTCACAATACTATGCTTTTGTATAGCTATCAAACTAAACTTTTCTTATAAATTTTTCAAGTCATAATTTCATCCATTTGTAACTTAACCGGTCAGAATAGTTTTTTTTTTTTTTTAACAAAGATAGAATGTTACAACTCACAATAGGTGACCATACTAGGGTTTGAACCCTAGATCTCTAGGAAACATACAAGATGTTGTCACCAACTGTCATTACTACTCACAGTTGGGGGAGTTGGCAACCAGTCAGAATAGTTATTAGGGTTGATTCCTATTCTTAGCCTGAACTTCAAGAGTTTTAACAAGTAAAACTTTATCCTGAATATAATTTGGAACTGATTTTCTCATCCTTCAGATCCCTCCAAATGGCTATTAGCATTGATTGGTAAAGATAGCCTGAAGTTTTAATTCGTAATATATAAGTCTTCCATTTTAAATGATAACCTAAAATGCCTAGTCAATAAAGAAAACCTTGTCAGTGAATTGTGTAGGCATAGGCAGGCATAGCAATGGCTCAGCCCAACTAGAAAAGTCAACTATCACCTTCAGCCAACTTATCTGGCATTTCTTACTAGCTCTGATCAGCCTTGAAAGTCGTCTCTCATTATCAGACCCCATTCCCCGCGTTCTGCATTGGTTGACTAGGTTGCATTGGCCATGTCATTCCTCTAGCAAAACAAGATAAGCACAGAATTAACTGTGGGGATGGTGACAGGTTATATTCATTAAAAAAAATGTAAAATACAAATATTTTGTTATAAATTAAAGTTCAGAAGCAAATCTAGTGAACCCTTAACTTATATGCGACATGTAGCAATTAATCACAGTTATTATTTGGTAAATCTTTTTTGATAGCTTACGAAAAGCAAACTCTTTAATAATCTTTTGCAAGATTGTCTTCTGATATTTCACTTGGTATCCCTGTCATTACCTTAACAAATTTTAACTTATTTGCTTCTTGGTTAGGTGCGAAGCATTTTCAACTTATCCGAGGACATATGATCTCATACATGCAAATGGTGTCTTCAGCTTGTACCAGAACAAGTAAGATAATGTTGAATTTTTTATTCACCATGTAATCAGATGTTCTTCAAAGAAAGGAACACTTATTTTATCAACATACCCAAATTAAGTTTGTAGATCTTATTATAATCCAGCGAAAACCATCTTACTACATCTAGCGTTGATACAATTTCAACAGATGCAAAATGGAAGACATTCTTCTTGAGATGGACAGAATTTTGCGACCAGAGGGTGCAGCTATATTCCGTGATGATGTTGAGGTCTTGATAAAGGTGAAGAAGATTGTTAGTGGCATGAGATGGAACACTAAGCTGGTAGATCACGAAGATGGGCCTCTTGTCCCTGAGAAGATACTGGTTGCTGTAAAAGAGTACTGGGTTGGTGGAAGCAAAAGCAAGAAGAATGAGCAATGATAGAAAGTACTCTGTTCAGCGAATCCTCAGCATTTTCAGGCACTAGAACTAGCTTGAATTGCTGGAATTTGAGCAGTTCTATTGCTGGAGTTTGAGCATAATGTTAATCCCAACATCAATTACCAATTTGTGATTGAGGGAGACCATGTTTTTGGAAGCCTATAGGTATTCCCTATCCAACCCTTCTTTCATCATTCATAGGTATTCCTCTTTGTGGGAAACTAAGGCCATGGTACGTTATTGAATTTTCCTGAATAGTTATTACTTGATGTTATAATGTTCTAAGTTTATGGTAATTGGTAAACCAAGGGTTGTTACAAGTGCTAATAGTTTTCTCTATGGTTTGCCATTATCTTTTCTGGTAGAAAATTACTTCAGAAATAAGTATGATTGAAGACATTGTGTAATTGTATGAGTGATTATTTGAACATGTCAGTAGCACAAATATACAAGTAGACAATCCTTTGCTCAAGGCTTTTATCAATATTAATAGTAATAATTAATCTAGTAATGTAAAAAATTAATTTTGTCGTTTGCTTACCCATTGGCATCATTTTGCTAAAATTATTGATACTGAATTGTAAAAGGTTATGCAATGTGTATTGTACTTGGCAGGAAACCATGTTCAGGGTTTACAAATGATGTATGATACTAAGTGATGGAAGGTGAATTGTTGTTCGGTAAATAACAATAAGTTCTTTTATGTTCTTCCGCTTCTTGAGAGATCTGGTTGAATTAGCACATCGCAGCAGTTGTCTGAATTGCTTACGAGTTAGGCTGCATTTACGGTTGGTATCAAAGTCAGCTGACTGGGTGTTGCAATGGTAGCTCAGGCACTATTAGGAATCATGTGATTTGCGATGGTTATTTTGCAACAGTAAAACAGCGGTTGCTAAAGTATCACATCTGTAATGGTCGTGAATTGGCGTCGCCAACGAGCGATGGCATTGCGATTGATGGATTAGCCGTCGCAGCATATTTAATGGGTGCAGAAGACCTTCCAGCCGGGACAAGTTTGAAAATTGCATCTTGGATAGCTTCATCAAACATCCAGGAGGGCTGGATGTTGTGAATCAAAATAGAAATTGCATGCAAATAAATTGCTGCCGAGATTGCTCATTCTCAAAAGGAAGATGTCGATGTTTGCTATAAAATTATAGCTTGATAGTGCCAAGAATGGAAGCTCTATCCAAAACAATTAGGTGCGACTCCAAAATTCTAGCAAAGAGGAGAGCTGAGTGAGGCTAGAATTTTAGCCCAAGGGAGGGACGACGAGCAAACAAGGAGGAGCACAGGATCCTATTCATCCGTTAAGATGTGTGGTTCCAAGGAAGGGAAGATGAGCTGTTCGGAAGGTTGCTGAGAGGAGCTGGCTATTGAGAATGGCAGTGTGAAAGTCCTCCTGGATGAGGTTGCTTGGTGCCAAAAATGCTACTATTATGGAGAAATCGACATCATTTCTTCGCCCCACCTGCAGGAAATTAATGATGATTATGAGGAGGCAAGATTTTCTGCAAGATTGTAGCCGAAGGCAACACTAAGAGAAGGGTTCTTTTGTTGCTTCTTTTCTTCATCCTTGTTTTTTAGGAGTGCTTGTTCATCGAAGATTACATCTTTATAGATTTCTGTTTTTCAACTTTTGGAGGCATCAATTTTATATCCTTTTACCCCCGGGGATTTAGATCTAAGCTTAATTTTCCTTTGTTAACCCTTACATAAATAAGAAAATCTTATGGGATGGAGCGACTCAGAGACCAACGACCTCGACGATGGAGAAACCCCGCCGATGCTGCTCGCTCGAGTAACAGTGACTGGTGATGCGAAGCGATCTCGACAGGTAAGACTACGGTGACTATCTTCCATGATGGACCTCCCCCGCCTAGGAATCAGACCAGGAAAGAGGGGAAATGGACGACGGTAAGTAGGAGATGAGCGGGGATTCAAAGCAGGAGATTGCCCAGGTTTTTTGCCGGTTCTGCAGGATTCGGGAGTCGCAAAGGCCCCTTATTGCATGGCAAGCCCCTCGACAGAAAAATCTGGAGGAGAAAGGCGACATATGGTGCCTCTCTTGTGATGGAGGTTGGCGATCTTTCGATCCCTTTGCCTGCTCCACCTAGTCTGGATTTCCTGGGTGTCAAGGCAGCATCCGATCATGCAGTTAATGTGTTTGAAGGAATGATGGCGACGTCTGAAGCTTTGAATGCAAAGATATTGTCCTTTGTGGAGGCTGTAAAGAAGAAATTTGCAGGTGCCGACGTCCGCAAGTCTGCGCCTCCCCGAGCTGCTTCGGTCAGAAATCAAGGTGCACCAGACCTCTAGGTTTTATTGGTGAAGTTACGCTCGGATATGGCGTGCTTTAATTGCCTCCGCAAGGGTCATTTTGCCTGAGATTGTGCGGCTGCCACTCACTGCTTCATCTGCAACGGATCTAGACATCATTTTCGTACCTGCAAGAAGTCTACTGTGATTAGGAGTCTTGTTTCGGGATTTCCTCCGTCCTTCTCGAGGTACCCTAAAAGGAATGATTCTCTCGTGTCTCCCGTGAAGGACGCCTTTAAAGGGAAGAGCTGCTTAGTGAAGACAAAGGAATCAAGGGAAGCTCCTACTGCCTATAACTCAAACTCTCCTGGAACTAGAGATATGGACACGAACCGATCGATGAGAAGCCAATATTACCTACGTATCTCGGCGGCAACCTGGGAAGGGATCAATCTGCTATGCAGCAAGGGGTTGAAAGTCATCTCGACGGGTTCGTGTGACATAGGAGATCAACTGCTACGCTTCATCCGCTCCTACTTCTTTGGCTACGAAGCAGACCCAATGGTCTGGAAAATCAAGGCGATGAACGACGGCTCAATGCTCCTGTTATGCCCCTCGACTACGACTAAGGCTTATTTGTTGAGTTGGTGTGTGATGAATGTGCAATCCGAGTTCGTGGAGTTCGACGAGTGGAACTTCGCCGCCGGTCGGGTCGTGACACCTCTCCAACTGACTGCAGGGCTGAGTTTGTGCAGCATTCCACGAGCCTCCACCAAACCCCTTTAGTGCGGTTGTGTGAGACTTCACTCACAAGTCATGATTGACATCTAGCAACATGTCATAACCACCTAAATAGGTGTGAGGTTCAATCTGCAAGGATCGAACACCCTTCAGTGATTAGTTACCATGTAACTAAATCCTTCGGTTACAATATCCCGAACTCGACTAGGGTACGAAAGTCGTGTCAAACCCTAATACTAATTCATATATATTCCACCCTCTCAAGTTATTGTCTCAACCATGAAACGCCAGAAACCCTTTTCTGACTTTCATATCTTTTCTGGTCAAATATTCCCGAGTCGACACTTGTAGGAGCACATAGGACACTATCTCCTCTTACTAGGAGTAACTGATTCCTTGTTGGTTGCTCACCCACCTCCATGAAAGCTTCACTATACTAGTAGTACTCGACACACGACTTTGCAAGCCATGCATAGATAATACCGAAGCAATAGGTCGTCAATCACAAGGTAACCATGAAAACCTTATGTCCAAGAATTGCTTGCACCCACTATCACCTAAGGAACAACTTATTGATACTCATGTAAGGATTCCATTAGGCGTTCCTCGAGCGGGTCCGTTCAGTGAACTCATTATCCAATGAGCACCAACAGTTGTACCAACACTTGTACATTAATAACGCTTCATAGGTAACTGTGAGATCAGCTACCCCTATCATATAGAGCATGTAGCAAGTGGACTAGTCGTGTCAGAATCATCGATCCCCTACTCGGTGATCCTACGACTAGGAACATTTAAATTAGGGCCTTTGATTATAAATCTCACTGGCATGATGTCATCATGACATTATAATCATTTGTCTGAGTTCATGGGGTTCATCATAATCTTATTAACAAAGATACAATATACGATGAAAAGATGAATCATTTTATTTATTACCTTTGAATAGTTCTTAAACACATCGACATGTGATTGGCTCAAGGGCACTATTCCTTT
This sequence comes from Canna indica, assembly GCA_034359265.1. NCBI lineage: Eukaryota > Viridiplantae > Streptophyta > Magnoliopsida > Zingiberales > Cannaceae > Canna > Canna indica. The sequence goes on from CP136891.1 coordinate 29,732,048, forward strand.
CAAGCACCTGGTCTGGGACTGTTTTATCCAACAGAATCAAACTTCTCAATAACAGGATATTATGATGCTGATTGGGGAAGTTGTATTATGACCCGGAGATCGATTACATGTTATATGGTGAAGTTAGGTTCATCACTAATAACATGGAAGTGCAAAAAGTAACTATCTGTAAGTAAATCTTTAGCTAAAAGTGAACTGAGAGCATTGTCAAATGCAACTTTAGAATTGATATGAGTGTCAAATTTGATCAGTGAAATTGGTGTGAAATGTTGCCTTCCCATGCCCTTACATTATGACAACCAGAGTGCTTTGTATATCAGTGCAAACCCAATTTTTCATGGGCGACCAAAACACCTAGAAATGGATTTTTATTATGTAAGAGAGAAACTTCAAGATGGCCTACATACATCTCATGAAAAGCAACCAGCTGACATACTAACAAAGGCTCTACTAGCTCAACTACACAAGCAAATCATCTCCAAGTTGGGTTTGAAGAATCCCTTCTCCAATCCCTACTTGAGGGGGAGAGTTAAGTAACCCGATGTACATATGCTGTTATTTTTACATTTACTATTTCTTTTATTACTTTCTTCATTAGTAGAGTTGCAATTATGTGCGTAGGGAATAAATACAATGCCACAATGTTTAGGGGCTTTTAAGTCTTTATGCACATTGTTAGCATTGTCGCTGTTGGCCTTAGGTTTTCAACCTTGATCTTAATCTCGGTTTTGATGATAACAAACATGGGACTAATGATTTCATTGAGTATATCTTCAGGTTCCATATTAGTAGCGTTCGATGTCCTCGATCGAAAAAATCGGAGAAATCGATAAATCGGAAGGACATTGATCGTCGCGCTCGAGTTCGTCGCGAAAACTTCTCGAAGATCGACGAGTGCACCAAAGTCGCATCGAACGAGCTCAAAGATCACATGGAAATCTATCCGAGATGATGCTCATTGAAAGCCAAAACTCGGAAACGAAGCGCAGAAGAAAATAGGCTGAAAAACAAATCTCAGCCTATGTTCGATCGACCAGGCGATCGACTGAATAGGGTAAGAAAAATGACACCAGCCATTTCGGTCGACCGGTCGGTCGACCGACAGAGGCTGGTTTTGGGCAGTAGCCCTAGCGGTCGACCGATCGGTCGATCAGATTAAAAAATTGCGCGGTGCACGATCTTTGCTTCCCTGCGTCGGTCGACCGATGGGTCGACCGGATTGAGGGAATGAACAGTCATGTCTGGGCGGTCGACCCGTCGGTCGACCAACCACAGACAGAAGTGCAGCGGTTGAATGACCGATCGATCGGTCGGTCGACTGACCAATCGATAGGTCGGTCGACCGACCAATCGATTGGTGGCCTGCAACAAATAGAAAACTATCTGTTGAGCTGCCGTTTCTTCAGCAGGGTATAAATACACCCTTATATGATTTATTTAATCTTCTTCTCCCAATCTTACAGTGATCATTGAGCATTCTAAGGGAGATTTAAAGCCTTCCAAACGATCAACACTTGCGCTCTATTTCTTTTCGCGGACAATTTCTTCAAGCGCACAAGCTGGGCTTAGCTTGGGTTTTGATCAAGCTCATTCCTTGACGAGTTGAAGGCGCCGAAGGCTTGAAAAGAGTTGTGGTTCATCTTTTCATTCTTAGCTCTTTTTATTGTATCTTTTATTGTTTATTTAAAACGCTTTGTTTTGGATTTGCGCGTGTTAAGACCTAGGATTGTTAGGTCTTGAAATTGGTGGTAGCCTGTGTTTGAGGTTTAAATCCACCGGTGTAATTAAACCTAGTTTTACTAGGATTAAGTTGAGTTGTCCTTAGGTTGAGGTGGGAAAGTGCTCTTGGTAGGAAGGCGGAATACTTTCGAGTGTGGAAGTGCCTTTGGTCGGAGAGCGGAGACTTTTCGATGCAAAGTCCTCATTGTAAGGGAAACCAATTTAATCCAATTAAACTAGTTTGGAAATCCTAAGCGGGGTGCTTAGGTAGTTGAGTAGGCATTGGGGCTAAACCACTATAAATAACTATGTTTGCATTGTTTTAAATTGCTTGTGCTTAATTGCCTTATCTTGCTTCCGCATTCAATCGCATAATTGCATCTTGCCTAAACAATTTAAGCAATCGATTAAAATTTGATTTAGGCTAATTATTTAGTAAACACACTATTCACCTCCCCTCTAGTGTCGCCATTTTGCCTTCAATTGGTATCAGAGCGGGCCGTAGATTGAGATTTCACCGTCTCCTCTACATCTAGCCTCGATCCGAAAAAATGGAACTAGAGAGTATAACATGTGCACTACCTAAGTTTGATGAAGAAAACTTTGGTGTTTGGAAGAGTATGATGTATACCTTTCTTAAAACACAAAGTTTAGATTTATTGTGCATGCTAAAGAATGAGTATGTTGAGCCCACCATTGACTTAAATGATTGAACTCAAGAACAAGTTAGATTATTTGAATTAAATGCTAAAACAACGCATCTCCTATATTGCTCATTTTCAAATAAAATTCTTGAAAATGTTATGCATTGTTCTTTCGCTTTTGATATTTGGGCAACATTAAATATGTTATATGACTTTGCTAAAACCGAAGAACTTAATACTTTTGTTGAGGGTGGTGATGACAATGGTCATCCTCCTAGTACTAACCTCGATTTTGATACCCAAAGCACTTCTAGTCAAAGAAGCACAAGCAAGAATCAGAAAAGAAAACATAGGTGCTAACTTTGCCAAGAGAAGGGACACAAGAAAAAAAAAAGTCCACTCTTGAACAAGGAAAATAAGGAATTGAAGAAAGAAAACTTAAATCTTAGTTCTCAATTGCATGAATGCAAATTAGAAAATGAGAAAATAAAATCTAGTTCTTTTAATTCTTGCTATGATGATATGAAACTTGAGATTAAGGATTTGAAACATAGAAATGAAGAATTAGAAATTGAGAATGATGAGTTGTTAACTAAGATTCCAAAAATTAGAAATGAGAATGAAAACACAAAAAATAATATGAATATCAATGGTAAGGATTGTATAAGTGATTTCAAATTTGAGCATGATATCTTGAAAAATAAAAATTGCTTGTTGAAATCTCAAATTCAAGCTTTACACAAATCCATCAATGACTTAAAAAATGAGGTTGTTTTCTTGAGTAAGAAAACTAGTAACTTATCAAATGCTTCATCTCTTAGGAGTCCTAAAAATTAAAATGTCTCATTTAGGAAATCTCCAAACAAGAATGCTCATGCTCATAATATTTCACATGTTAAGCATTCTAACTTTAAACCTCATGTCCATAGCAAAAATAAATTTTTTTTAATGGACATTGTTTTTGTTGTGGTATTTATGGGCATGTCATATATGATTGTGCTTTCAAAGTGAACCCTAGTGTTGTTAAGACACTTTGGGTACCTAAGCCCATTAACCCCCAAAGACCCAAAGTTATTTGGGTATCAAAGGTCTCATCTTCTATTATAGGGGGAGCTACCACACAAGAGTGAGATGAAGGTGGCTGATTGAAGTTGCTTGAGGATTCAAAGAGTGAACCATTTCAAAGTTGCAACTTCGAGTCATCTAGATGCTTATGGTAAAGTTGGCATCAAAAGAATTTTGGTATCATCTTCTTACTTTAGCTTGTTTTATTTTAGTTGGAGATTATGATACATGTCTAATTTGAGTTGTTTTCTCCGCTATTGTAAAAGAGTTCTTTTAAAAATAATTTTTGAGTTTTTTATCTTTGGTCTCTTCGGAGACCTATGTGGCCTGTAATGGGCCTAAGTGACCTTGCGGTTTTAAATCGTAGGCTAATTGTGGCTTTCGATTTTCAACCAATAGGAAGGGTTGGAGATCATGTTTTTATTTTTTATTTCATTCGTGATCTCTTAAAATTCGTTTTGATATCACTCGATTTCATCTTTTGAAACAAATTTAAAACCATTTAGCAAAGTGATATTTGATAATGATACTTGATGCTTCTCTTTGCTTTTTGGGTTGAGTTAGCTTGCTAAGTAGCTATATTTTCTCTAAAAATATTAGTGTAGTTTACTTAGCTTACTTGCAAGTTATAAGTATTTTAGGAAGGCTAGTTAGGAAGAAAATGAAAAGTTTGGCAAATTATCATAAATAAGGTATAACTTTGATAAATGCTTAAGCTAAAATTATGTCTCTATACTCATGATTATGATTGCATGTTAAACCCTTGAATTTTCATGAGTAGGTAGAATTTTAACACTTAGGCAAATTTCATTGAATGAAACTTGTTGTTGGTAAATATCTATTATTAGAGACATTCTTGTAAGTCCAAACTAATTTAACATGGGTAGAGATCTTATTTCTCAAATGTCTCACATTCTAAGATCTTCTTAGATTCATTTTGATATCATGGTATACTCATTTAAAATGAATCTCTACTATCTAGCATATGTTAAGATTTTTAAATGAAACATTGCATTGACCCTTTGCTATTTAGTATGTTAGCTTGCTAGTAGGTATATTATTTTATTATGCTACTAATGAAGTCTACTTGCAAGTTGTGAATGCTAATGAAAGGATATGCTATCTAAAAGAAAATGGAAAAGGAAATGAAAAGTTTGGAAAAATTTCTAAGAAATAAGGTATGATTTAGTTTTGCAAAAATTTTAGTATAATTCTTGAATTTTTATGTTTAATGATGTCTCTATACTCATGATTGATTATGCATGATAAATATTTGAATTTTCATGAGTAAGAAATATTTTGATAACTTAGTTCATTTCATGATATCATGATATTAATGAAATCGAACTAGGTTAAAATTCTTCTTTAGAGACTTCATCTTAAGTTGTAAATTGGATGAACATATTTAGGTGTGTTAATAATTAGTTGTCTAAGTATTTAAAATTGAAAATTCATGTCTAGATGAAAAATGAGATAACTAGATCACATTAGAGGACTTAAGCTTGAGAAGTTTGATCCAAGTCAACAAATTGACTTGGACACTTGATTTTAAGTCCAAATTTCATAAACATGTTTAGGAATAGGTATGACATGTTTCCAAGCATCTAGAGTGAAAAATTCATATGGATATGGATAAAATGACATAGAAGTGGTTTCATGAAAATCTTTTTTGAACCAAGTTGACTCAAGTCAATAAGTTGACCTAAAGGTTTCATTTTTGATCCATATTTGAGAAACATATTTAGATTTACTCATGTTAGGTATCCATAGGTTTAAATTTGAAAAATCATGAGTAAATGTTAGTTTTACTCATGTTAGGTATCCTTAGCAAGTTTCATAAAATCTAGTTTAGTTTTGAATGAAACCATGTCAGGTTGATATCTTGACTTAAGGACATAATTTTCATTTCAAACTTGACATATACTTTTTACATGACCATCATGTGGTGTCATGAAAGTTTGAATGAAAATTTAACAAGTTTTTAAAAATAACTGAAAATTACAAAAATATCATTTCAACCTACAATTAGTATAATTTCAGTTATTTCTAGAAAAATATAATTTTTTTTTTCAATTGATTCTTGAAACTATACAATCACTGAAAAATCTAGTTTTATCAGTAAAAATTTTAAAAAGTTTCATCAAGAATCTAATTTATAATGGAATTTTGAAGTTGGCTTTAAAAATGCAAAGTATCATCTATCTTTTCGATACTTTGATCTTTCTTCAAAAAACTTCAAATGAAAACTCATGTATATCATTTGGATTCTATTTCTAATATCATTCACACAATTTTATGAGTAAAATCATTTCTAGAAATAATTTTGATATTTTGGATGATAATTAGGATCGATTTATTTACATGAAATTAATATAGGATGAAAAATGAACTTTGAATTTTAAATTTATTTTGAGTTCAAACTTGATACATGCATTTCAAATGACCATTCAATAATTGGTATCAAAATTTTCGTCCAAAAAAATTCGGTTTCAAAAATATTTGTCAAAATATGATTTTGTATAAACTTAAAGCTTGATTTTTGAAAACTTGAAGTATAGGTTGACCTAAGTCACCAAAATAACTTAAAAACTTCATCTTAAGCCCAAACTTGATTCATGGACTTAGATTTCCTCATGTTTGATATCTAGATGCCTAAGTTTGAAAAAAAAACATGAGTAGATAGCAAAACATTGAGACTTAGTATTTTCATATCTTTCATGTTTATTTCAAATGAAAACATGCTAAGTTCATATTTGATTAAATGACATTAGTTTCTCTTCAAACTTGATATACATATTTTACATGACTATATCTTTGCACTTTGAAAGTTTGAATGAAACTAAAAAATATCATGAAAAAGATATGAGTACATTCATACTTGAATGCATACATGATTTGGTTTTGAATTGTATCTATCCTTCTTTTCTATCATGTATGATTTATTGTTTCATATCAAATATTGTTTTTCCATCCCTTTGGTTGAGATTTTCATGTTTCATAAAAAATACTCCTTAGAGTCTCAACCTCATGAAAAAATATTTGTGTTTCATCCTTTTAACTAGAATGACCTTTCTTGCCCTTTTTGATTGATGTCATAAGGGGGAGAAGAGTATAAGTAAAAAGGAGAGAAAAGTATAAGAAAATATAGGAGAAAACTATAGGTAAAAGGGAGAAAAATATAGAAAATCCATGCATATAGATAGGGGGAGTTTAATTATATAGATATGCATGTTGATAGGGGGAGAAATCCCTTAGTTGATATCCTTCTATGCTTTAAATGAATATATTTTCTTAAGGATGTTTGTCATCATCAAAAAGAGGGAGATTGTTGGCTTTAGGTTTTCAACCTTGGTCTTAATCTCGGTTTTGATGATAACAAACATGAGACTAATGATTTCATTGAGTATATCTTCAGGTTCCATATCAGTAGCGTTCAATGTCCTTGATCAGAAAAATCAGAGAAATCGATAAATCGGAAGGACATTGATCGTCGCGCTCGGGTTCATCGCGAAAACTTCTTGAAGATCGACGAGTGCACCAAAGTCGCATCGGACGAGCTCAAAGATCACATGTAAAGCTCTCTGAGATGATGCTCGTTGAAAGCCGGAACCCGAAAATGAAGCGCGAAAGAAAATAGGCTGAAAAACAAATCTCAGCCTATGTTCGGTCGAATGGGCGGTCGATCGAATAGGGTAAGAAAAATGGCATCAACCATTTTGGTCGACCGGTTAGTCGACCGAACATTGTCGAAAACAAGCAGTGGGCACTTCGGTCGACCGACAGAGGCTGGTTTTGGGCAGTAGCCCTAGCGGTCGACCGATCGAACGATCGGATTAAAAAATCACGCGATGCGTGATCTTTGCTTCCCTACGTCGGTCGACCGATGGGTCGACCGGATTGAGGGAATGAACAGTTGCATCTAGGCGGTCGACCCGTCGGTCGATCGACCATAGACAGAAGTGCAGCGGTCGAATGACCGGTCGATCGGTTGGTCGGTCGACCGACCAATCGATCGGTGGCCTGCAACAAATAGAAAAATATCCGTTGAGCTGCCGTTTCTTCAGCAGGGTATAAATACACCCTTATATGATTTATTTAATCTTCTTCTCCCAATCTTACAGTGATCATTGAGCATTCTAAGGGAGATTTAAAGCCTTCCAAACGATCAACACTTGCGCTCTATTTCTTTTCGCGGACAATTTCTTCAAGCGCACAAGCTGGGCTTAGCTCGGGTTTTGATCAAGCTCATTCCTTGACGAGTTGAAGGCGCCGAAGGCTTGAAAAGAGTTGTGGTTCATCTTTTCATTCTTAGCTCTTTTTATTGTATCTTTTATTGTTTATTTAAAACGCTTTGTTTTGGATTTGCACGTGTTAAGACCTAGGATTGTTAGGTCTTGAAATTGGTGGTAGCCCGTGTTTGAGGTTTAAATCCACCGGTGTAATTAAACGTAGTTTTACTAGGATTAAGTTGAGTTGTCCTTAGGTTGAGGTGGGAAAGTGCTCTCGGTAGGAAGGCGGGATACTTTCGGGTGTGGAAGTGCCTTTGGTCGGAGAGCGGAGACTTTCCGATGCAAAGTCCTTGTTGTAAGGGAAACCGATTTAATCCAGTTAAACTAGTTTGGAAATCCTAAGCGGGGTGCTTAGGTAGTGGATTAGGCATTGGGGCCGAACCACTATAAATAACTGTGTTTGCATTGTTTTAAATTGCTTGTGCTTAGTTGCCTTATCTTGCTTCCGCATTCAATCGCATAATTGCATCTTGCCTAAATAATTTAAGTAAACGATTAAAATCTGATTTAGGCTAATTATTTAGTAAACACACTATTCACCCCCCCTCTAGTGTCGTCATTTCGCCTTCAGCCGCTACTTAGGGCACGATGAGTTATGGTTCTTAAGAACTGATGTAGTCCTTTTCGATGCTTCTTGACTTCCACTGCAATAAACCTCCGTTCTTTTTCTTTCAATCTATTTTCTACGTCTCATCAGGAATTTGTACACATTGTTGACCATCGACTAGTACTGGTGACCATCAGCATCTCCTATTGTCGACATCAGATGAGAGGGAAAACACCAAACACATGACTGGGGTTTTGCTTTTGTTTTCAGTGAGATCTACAGATAAGAGATTGTGATTTGGGAAGGGGGTTTATATTAGTTATTGGGTTATTGAGTTTTGGATTTTGGGTTTTGATTTAATGGGTATAAATTTTAATTTAGATATTATTAAATGTGATTGGATGGCCAACTTTCCTAAAAACTTAAGCTATTAGGAAAGATATCAATCTATAGATTTATATTCTTAACAGATATCAAATTAGCTAGAAAAGTGGGTTTGCACTAGTTCAGCCGAGTCACCCAATTTATCCAAATTGGAGCAAGTTTGATTGATTTTTGAGAAATTAATCTGGTTTTACTTTCAACGGGAATAGTAACTTATATCACTAATTGTCGACCAGTCTGATTAGATAGATATAAAAAATAAAAATGGGGGAAATGAAATGTTGATTGCATTGATTAATGGAAGCATAACAACCTTTGATAGGCTTTACAATGAGAACTTGATAAACTCTAGATCGAAGGCAAGGAAATACTATTCCATAAACACCATAAACTAAGTATAATGACCTACTAACATAACCCACTAATAACATGATAAACACTATTAATTAAAATTAAATAAGATAAATATGAAGTTTGGTAAACTAAGCCTTGATAGCCACTAAACGTGGAGAACATGAAAGTTGCACTAAATTTTAACACTCCCCCTTAGTGCAAGCTTCCGATCAACAATACCCAGAGCTATTCGAAAAGACTCAAACTTAGGCTTTGCCAAAGCCTTGGTGAATATGTTAGCCACTTGGTCGTTGGTGTGAATGCCTTCATGAACAAAATGATGTCGAACCTCAATGTGCTTTGTTCGAGCATGGAAGAATGGATTTGATGCAAGCTTAATAGCACTTTCATTGTCACACCTGATCTGCACAACATAATCAACTTTGCATAAAATATCTCCAATCAACCTCAGCTCTTCAACCAGATACATTCTTGTGTGGCCATGGTTGTTGCCACATACTCGGCTTCGGTGCTAGAAAGAGCAACAACATCTTGTTTCTTAGAACATGAAGAGATCACTGTTGAACCAGTGTGGAAACAATAACCTGAAGTTGAACGACAATCACTTATATCTCCTGCCCAATCTGCATCACTAAATCCATTAAGCAAAAAGTTATCACATCTCATGTACATAAGACCATAATTAAGAGATCCTTTCACATAATGTAGGATCCTTTTTGCTGCATCCAAATGAGTTCTTGGATTCTGCATAAATTGAGAAACAACACCAACAGAATATGAAATTTCTGGTCTAGTGATCATCAAATAAATTAAGCTTCCAACAAGCTGTCGAAACTTTTTAGCATCCTTCAGTTTTTTCCCTTCATCTTTTTGCCACTTGAGATTTAACTCCATAAGAGTAGCCATTTCTTTTGACTCCCCATGCCAAAGCGATCCAAGAGACTCTTTGCATAGCCTCTTTGAGAAACAAAATATCCTTGATCTAATTTTTTCACTTCTAGACCAAGAAAACATCCAATCTCTCCCAAATTTTTCTATCTCAAAACGAATGGAGAGATCATTTCTCAAATTAAAAATGTCTGATTCATTATCTCCAATTAATATCATATCATCAACATATAATAGTACCAGGAGATGTAAATTTGATTCTAATTTTATGAACATACTAGAATCTGAATCCGAAAGTCTAAAATCACAGAAGATGAGGTATTGAGTAACTTTACCATACCAGGCTCGTGGTGCTTGCTTTAGGCCATAGAGCGCTTTCTTCAAACGACAGACATGATCTGAAAATTGCTTTAAAACAAAGTCTTGGGGTTGCTCCATGAATATATCACGATCCAGCTCTCCATAGAGAAAAGCATTCTTAACATCAAGTTGCCACAACTTTCAATCTTTAAAAGCAGCAAGTGCAAAGATTGATCTCACAGTCACCATTTTTGCTACAGGGCTGAACGTCTCCTCATAGTCTATTCCATAACTCTGAGAAAACCCACGAGCAACTAGACGAGCTTTAAACCTGTCAATTGTCTCATCTGACTTTTTCTTCAGGCGGAAAATCCATTTGCAAGTGACTAGCTGACAATTTTCTGATTTTGGTACCAACTCCCATGTCTCATTTTTGTTTAAAGCTTCAATCTCCTCTTGCATTGCATTTCTCCTATTTGGACAGCCCTTTGCATCTTCATAGCTTGTTGGTTCTCCTGCATCTAGTACTCCTATAAAGAAACATGAGATCACCGTGCAATGATTAAGTTCAACCTCATAGTCCATGAGATACTTTGGCTGCATTGTCTCTCTTGATGACCTTCTTCCCACTTGTTGCTCACTATCTTCTTCTCTTTCAATCGGACTAGGAGCTGGAGGTTCATTTTCTGCTTCTTCATTATCTTCAGGAAATGAAAGCTTTAAAATATCTTGATCAACAGGCTTTTCAGCAGCATATGGAGACGATGCTTCATCAAACACCACATCTCTAGAAGTGGTGTACTTCTTTGTCTCTGGATCCATGCACCTCCACCCTTTTCTATAAGAGTCATAGCCAACAAATACACATTTTCTTACTTTCGGATCAAGTTTGGTTCTGTTAGATTTAGGAATATGAACATAGCAAATATAATCAAAAACTCGAAAATAACTCACATTTGGCTTTGTACCATACAAGACTTCAAAAGAAGATTTTTATGTACCTGACCAAGGAGGCAACTTGTTTGTCACATGGCATCCACATTGAAAGGCTTCTGCCCAAAGCTCTCGAGGAAGATTCTGGTTATGCAACCACGAGAGGCAAACTGAAGCAAGATAACCAAGCTTTCTCTCTGCAACTCCATTTTGCTGAGGAGTATATGGGCAAGTCATCTGATGAAGAATGACATTGTCATCACAAAATTGGAAGAACTCATCTGACATATATTCTCCACCATTGTCACTTCGAAGACATTTTATCTTTTTCCCGAATTCTTTTTCAACATAATTCTTGAATTCGATGAACTTGAAAAATGCTTCACTCTTCTCTTTTAAAAATTTCACCCAAGTGAACATTGAGTGATCATCCACCAACACCACAACATAGCGATGTCCATTGTAACTTGGCATTCTTGTTGGTCCCATCAAATTTGTGTGTACCGACTCGAACAATGTGGATCTCCGGTTTGACGACCTTTGGAAAGGAAGATGATGAGACTTGTCATATTGGCAACCCTGACAAATCACATCCTCGCGTACATTCTTCAAGGCGGGCATGCCATCTACCAACCTCTTAGAGAAAATCTGTTGCAATAGTTGATAGCCTACATGACCCAACGGAGCATGCCAAATTGCAGCACTATCGGTTTGACTTATTTTCTTTACATAGTCTTCACCTGCTGACATAACAAACAAAGACCCTTTCTTCTCACCGGTAATAATCACATCAGCAGATATAATTTTCACATTATCAAGCACCTTCACATCATTTGGGCCAAACAAGACATCTTTTCTAGAATCAGTTATTTGAGGAACTGAAACTAATTTTTTTATCAAACCTGGAACATGATAAACATCATGTAACTTGATGCTCTTGGTTCTTGTATCATCAGCAGCATTGATCGTCACAACACCTTCTTTTACTACTAGATAAGTTGAGTTATCTACAATAACAATGACTCATTCATCACGATATTCATGCATCTCCGAGAACAATGTGTCATTTCTAATTACATGGTGAGAGCAACCCGAATCAATGATCCACTCCTCCTTGTTAGCATAATTTGGCGACTTTGCTTCAATAGTAAAGCAATTCTCCCATTTCTATAGAAGAATTATGTAATTTACTCTCTAAGATCTCAGTAGATCAAGAATTTACGTCTTCAAAGGATGACTCAACTGATCTCAGTGGCAAGGGGAGAGGTCGGCGGTGCAATTTGTAGGTGCCGCTGGTGCAATTTTTTTGTCGGTCATCAACTGCCCAGCGGTGCCTCCTTCACTCCTTCACCTCTGCACAAAACAGAAGAAATAACTCGGCTCTCTCCCACTCGGCAATCTAACCTGGCAGCTTTGATACCATATAAAAAATAAAAATGGAGGAAATAAAATGTTGATTGCATTGATTAATGAAAGCATTACAACCTTTTATAGATCTTATCATGAGAATTTGATAAACTCTAAATCCTAAAGGCAAGAAAATACTATTCCATAAACACCGTAAACTAAGAATAATGACCCATTAACCTAACCCACTAATAACATGATAAACACGATTAATTAAAATTAAATAAGATATATTTAAGGTTTGGTAAACTAAGACTTGATAGCCACTAAAAGTAGAGAATATGGAAGTTGCACTAATTTTTAACAACTGATTGGTCGGATAGGAATTCGAAAACAGTGAGTCCAACAATATTATGTTAGTATTCAAAATACAAGAATATGCAGCAGAATTGACTGCGCAGCAACAAAACTAACAATTTGACTCGTTAAAAGCAATTATAATAACAAGTAACAACAATTAACTGACAAATTATAATCAGCAATCGAGATAATCGCAAAATCTCAAATTTGAAGCACAGAATCCTGAATATATTACAATCAATTATTAATTATCCTTTTATTTAATTCCTTAATTTTAAGAACCAATGCAGTATTAATTAGAATACAAGAAAGATCGACTAAAATAAGCTCAGCCAAGGAATCAAATTAATGAACTAATTAGTTCTTGCGTTTGATCGGTCTGGCTTCAAACCCACCCTCCTTCCTCTTCTCCAGCGAGTAGGGCATGTAGGTCCCCAGAATCTTGTCCCACATCACGAAGAAGGGCTGCGAGAAGTTGTACTTGGTGCCGTAGAGCTGGTGGTGGACGTCGTGGTAGGCGCTGTTGTTGCTGAAGAGCGCGTGTAGGGGATTCCCCGGCAGCCACAGGCCGCAGTGGTCGTCGACCGTCTTGATGGTAGCGAAGGAGAAGAAGAAGATGCCGGTGCGCGGCGTCATGCCGGAGAGGAGGAAGGAGAGGGCGCCGCCGACGGTGTCGAGCAGGAGGCCCTCCAAGGGGTGGTTGTAGAGGGCGCCGAAGGCGTAGGGGACGACGAGCGTGTGGTGCTTCGAGTGCACGTGCTTGTACAAGAACTTGTTGATGTGCATGTACCTGTGAATGAAGTACTGCCACGTGTCGAGGACGAACATGGCCACAAGGAATTGCGCGATGATGATGTAGAAGGACGGCTGCGGCTTCGCGATCCCGCTGCCGTCGCTTATCATCTGCAAGCAATCATACAATTATATCATCAATTAGAATTTTCAATAATAAATTAAATTAAATTAATTAAGGAGAGTATATACTGATGATGATGATTAATTAATTACATACGGTGAAGAGGAGAAGGGAAACGGCGATCTGGAAGGCCTGTTGAACGAGGACGCCTCTGAAGACGGTCGCTTTGGAGACAATGTTTTTGACGTCTTCGTCGGCCTTCGAATGCAGCCGGTAGCTCTCCAGACCACCGAGCAAGGCATAGATTCCGGAGTATATCCAGTAGACTGCGATTGGGATGAAGGTGCCCAGCAGTTCGTCTGATGCTGGGATCGCCATGGTGGAGATATTAATTCTTCTTGGCTTGCTGAAGAAGTAGCTATTGAGATGTCGAATGGTGATGCGATGAGGTGTTTGTTGGTGGCTTTTTATAGTGTTAGAGGCGGACACAAGACGGGTTGAATACGGCTTATACAGGAAGCATGAGAAAAGAAGGTTTGACTGCTGAAATGTATGAGTCAAGAAGTTGAACATTAAACAATTGCCGGCGGTAATCATAAGGAAGACAAATAGGATAATTAATTTTTAATATGTGCATGCGTGCGTATCTTTGACGTTCCATCGCGAGAAAATCGGCTTGATGAAAACGTACTGCTTCAGGTGTATTACATGAAGATCGTATAATTATAATTAAATATTAGTAATTACCCCAATCCAGAATCCACCGTGGGTTTAAGAATTTTCCAATTTCAAATCCATGATATTTATATAACTATTTACCCAAAAAAATTAATTTTATTCTCGACTTTTGCACATGCTGACCCATCTATTTGAGGGTTAAAATAGTATTTTTGGATTAAAAATTATGAATCTAAAAATTTTCCAAATTCATATTATGGGTTTGAATAATTTATCATTAATTATTGATGGGTTTTCATTAATTAACTCATAATCTCGAACAAAAGGAAAGAGGTCGTGTTCATAATAATATATTTATTTTATAGAATAAAATAATAAATAAAAGAGAATTAATCGAGAATCTGCGCATTGTGAATATATATATAAATATAATTTTATTTAAATAAATATAAATAATTAAATAAATTTATATAATATAAATTTATTAATTTTGTAAAATTACTGATGTATAATATTAAATTATATATTATTGGTTTTGACCAGAGACGGGAGATTAAACAAAAACTATCATCAATATAAGTGCCATGGATAAGAATAGTAGCTATATAAACATTCATATGTCCCTATATAATTCTATAACATATATGGGATTTGATGTGATAGGATAGTGCTGACTATAGACAGTGGCAATGCAAGCAAAATTTTAATCGAGAGGCAATGCGCGCAAAACTTTAATCGAGAAGGTCCAATTTAAAATATAAAAATTTTGATATATATTATATTAACTATTTAATATCAAATTTTTAATTAAAATCGTGCATCATAAATAGTAAAATTTCTTTATCTATTCATATTTAGAAAATATTGCTAAAGTCTTTAAAAAAAATAATTATATTCTTGCACTTTTAAAATTGAATTCTATAATTTCAATTACCCAAAACACGCTCTTCGGTTGAGGACCGGTTCATTTTGGCCCTCACACCCACTTAACACAAACATAATAGAAAATAATTTTCACAATATGACATTGTCTTGCTTATCTTGAGGGAACTTTATCAAGTATACTACGTGAAAAAAAGTAAGAAACTAATAAGAGATTGACGAAATTACAAGTATATACCGAATAATAATTATTCTTTGGTGCATTCATAATATTGATACTACACAAGAAGTAAAACTAACTTTAATGCATAATTCATGTTGCAAAAATATCATGGAGATGCCTTATATAATTAATATACATAATTAATAAAATTTATTATTTTCATATTTGAGTTCTCAATAAAATAGCACAAATATAAAGTAAATTATACCAATTAAAATGGAATAAGTGTAGATAACTAAATCAAAAATAAATTTTTTTGGATCCGATGTCGGCTTGGGCCTAACCCATAAATGGGTCCATATCTCGGTCCGGGTAGTGGTGAATGAGGATTGAATCTGCTAACCCGAAGAGTTTGAGATCTAATCCAATATATATCGAGGCAAATAATGTTGTCGTGGCCCAAGATTTCAATGGGTCAGAAACTAAGGGCTAGTAAACAGATGAAAGAAGATCAAAAGATTGTTGAGTGCAGCCTCTAGCCTTGCAAAGCTGAGACTCGGCAGGTTTCGAGATTTTGACCAAGCTGATGTTGCATGTAGTGGATGAGGAAGTTCTTCCATTGGATGTTTTCCAAAAGCCACAATCGCCAAGTTTCCCAAGCTGATGAAAGTCGGTTGTTGGTGACCGTTCAAAGCGAGCTAGCTACAATAGGTGAGTTCCGATCTCGATAGCAAGTGAGAGCAGACAAGTTTCAGGCTTCAACAAAGATGCAAAGAGTGCGGGTACAATTCTGCTACAATCCAAGCATGGAAAAGTTAGGAGTGAAGAGTAGGGATGATCGCCTTGCATCGGCAATGACGTTACCAGGTGAAAAGCTCTCCTTTTTTTGCTATCCAAAACTAGCAATGAATTGACGGCAATTGGACATTATTGTAGACGCCGAAATGTTGCCGAAACAGAAACTAAGTTGGCAATGTCAATACCATGTGGTGGAATTAAGGGTGATCTGTCCGATAATGAGTGTTTTGCCCATCTGCTTGGTTGGAGTTGTTATCTGCCATCTTGCAAGCTTAACCATCTTGTGTGTCCTCCTCAACTGAGTCAAAGTCGAGATTGGCATCATCGTCCATGTTACCATCCGGTTGGTTGTCTCGGTGTTGTGCATCCTCAGTGGGATCGTACCAATGCTCGTGCCATGCAATAACTAAAATGTTGTCATTGAGTCATCGTTAATACTAGCATATATCTGCACTATATTTGCCACCATTTGGTTAGCGGTGATCCATTAGTGATGGCTTTTGCGACCATCATAGGCGTCGTCGATGCTAGCTACCACTAAAGCATGTTTATTTTGTATTGGTAGTTGGTAAGATTTGTATAGAGAAAGAGAGGGGGGAATATGAGAAAGAAGATGAATATGTTTTTAGATTCTTCGTTGAATCAATAGTACATGACACCTCTATTTATACAAGAGTTGCTCGATCCACTAAAGATAGCAAGAATTGCTACTTTGGAGCAGAGATCAAATGTGATAAAGACATTAATTTAATATTTACAGTGAATGCTTTCTACTCTTGCAATTGTTGACAACTGCATGTATGAATGTTTTCGTCACTTGCAATTGTTGACAGTTGCATGCGTGTATTTATGGAGCTTGTTTTAGGCAAGCAAGTTGTGCCTGGTTGTCATTTAATTTGGAATTATTTCTGTTACTCCCTAGTAAACTTAACGTGGGAGGAACAATGTTGAGTTTGGAACAAATCCTTGATGGGAAAGAGCTTTGGTGAAAATATTGGCAAGTTGATCATGCATAGATACATATATAAGAGACCTGCAGTTGTCGAGCAGCTACACGTGTAAGTCAAATGGCCTACACTAGAAGGGGATGAATAGTGTGTTAACTAAAACTTAACCTAAATATGATTTTAGTCATTTCTTAGGTTACTTAGGCAATTCACAAATTGAATAGCAAGCGAAAGCAAAGTAAATATGACAATTCAAACAACAAGCACAATAGCAATGCTAACACATGGATTTATAGTGGTTCGACAACCAGCCTACTCCACTACCTAAGCACCCCCGCTTAGGATTTCAACCTAATCCACTAGATGTAGAGTTCCTTTACAATGAGGATTTTTCTGTTGATGAAATGGCCACACTGGAAGGGGGCTGAATAGTATGTTAACTATATCTATTTGCCTAAATTCGATTTTAAACGTTTTTTAGATTACTTAGGCAATTTACGATTGAATGACTAAATGCGGAAGCGATAAATAATAAAGCAATTAATACAAATAAAATATCGATGCTAACACAAAGATTTATAGTGGTTCGGCCCCAATGCCTACTCCACTACCTAAGCACCGTGCTTGGGATTTCACACCTAAATCCACTAAATTGTGAGTAGCTTACAATTAAGGACTTTACACCGAAAAGACTCTACACTGGCCTCAAAGGCACTTCCACACCCGGAAGTATTCCGCCTTCCTACCGAGTGAGCTTTCACACTTCAATTCCTAATTAAGACTTACTCCTAACTTAGTTTACACAAATGACTTTACACCTTCTACACCAAGGTAACCACTTACACACAAGACCACACACTAGGTCTTCTTACAAACTCAAGTAAATCAATTCAAAACAAAATAAAAACACTTTAATCACAAGAAGAGAGTAAAGAGGACTTATTACAATAAGAACACTTCTTCTTCTTGAGCCTAGCACCCTTGATGAGCCCTCCAATTAAGAATACTTGAAGATGAGGGATCATGAGCTAGGTTTGAAGGATTTGATCAATGAGGAGCTTAGAGGATGCTAAATATCACTCTTTGAGGTTTATGGGCATCATTAAGAGCTTGGGAGAGAGTTTGGGGTGGGTATTTATAACCCCCCAAACAAAGGGCTCGTTAATGGGTGTATTTTTGCCCGTTGCCGACGCCCAATCGCTTGCAGGTCGATCGTCGATCGATCGATGGATCGACCGCCCAAGTGACCGTTCGACCGACTGGTTGACCGAATTGGCTACTGCCAATTCTTTGCTTCGTCCGGTCGACCAATCGGTCGATCGAACCCGTGCTGAGCTTAATTTTTTCAGCCTTCTTCTTGCGCGCTTCATTTTCGGGTTCCGGCCTTCAATGTGCGACAACTTGAAGAGCTTTCCATGTGTTCTTTAGACTCGTCCAAGACGTCTTTGGTTCACATGTCGAACTTCGAGAGATTTTCACGACGAACCCGAACGCGTCAATCAATGTCCTTCCAATTTTTTGTTTTCTTCAATATTTCCGATCGAGGACCTCAAGTGCTAATCGAAATGGAACCTGAAATATTTCTTAATGAAACATTAGTTCCATATTTGTTATCATCAAAATCGAGATTAAGACCAAGGTAGAAAACCTTAGGCCAACAATCTCCCCCTTTTTGATGATGACAAACATCCTTAAGAAAATATATATATTAAAGCATAAATGATATCAACTAAGGGATTTCTCCCCCTATCAACATGCATATCTATGAAAATAAACTCTCCCTATCTATATGCATGAGTTTCTTATATTTTCTTCCCTTTTACCTATATTTTTTTCTCCCTTTTGACATCAATCAAAAAGAGCAAGAAAAGTCAATGTAGTGAAAGTTGAGACTCTAAAATTAGTTTTCATGAAGCATGAAGATCTCAACTCAAGGGATGAAAACATACATACAAGTGAGACTAATTAATACATGATATCATAGAGTGATCAATATAATCTAAAACTGAAAATCATGCACTAATTCAAGTATCGATATTACACGTATCGGTCGAAGTTTCAAAAGTAATTTTAGAAATGATTTTTTCTTAAATAATAATGAGAACGATACCAACAATAAAATTAAAATATCATACTTGACGTCTCATTCAAAGATTTTGACGAAAATCTAAAGTATCGAGAAATGAGCGCTTGGGAAGAATGATACTTTAATGATATTTTCGTAAATAAGTGAATCTTTCATGATATTTTTAAATTTCATTCAAATTTTCAAAATACCAAGATATGAGCATTTAAAGCATGTATATCAAGTTTGAAGTGAAACTAAGGTCATTTGCCTAATATTTGAATTTAGCATGTTAACATGAAATTGCTAAGTATCAATTTTTTATCCTTTACTCATGGTTCTCCAAACTTAGACACATATACACCTAACATGAGTAAATCTAAACATGTTTGTGAAATTTGGGCTTAAAATGAGATTTCTAAGTCAAATTATTGACTTAGGTCAAATTTTTTCAACTTTGAGTCCCCTAAGATGATCTATATATCACTTTGATGATCTACACATGAATTTTCAACTCTAAACACCTAAAAGCATGTCATGTGTATATCTTAACATATTTCATGAGTTTGAACTTAAGATAGAAGTCTCTATTGTCAAATTTTAACTTAGGGCAACTTTTATTTAATGAAACTTGCCTAAGTACTAAAATTCTACCTACCCATGAGAATTCAAGGATTTTTCAAGCAACTCTAATCATGAGTATAGAGACACCAATAAAGCATGAATATTGAAGTATTATGCTAAGATTTTTATGAAATTCAAAGACATATCTCTTACGTGAGAATTTTGCTAAACTTATCCTTTTCTCCTAATTATTAGCCTTCCATTTTCATAATGTTAACTTGCAAGCCAAAAGTCATTAGTAGTACAATGATATAACAACTAGCAAGTTAGCATACTAAATAGCAAGGTGAAATAGAAATCTTCATTTGAGAATTTCAACCTAAGCGAGATAGTGAAAAGTTCATTTCAAGTAAAATCGTCATGAAACCAAAACGAATCGAGAGATCTCAAAATATGAAATTTTGAAACATAAGATCTCCAACCCTTCCTATTGATTGAAAACTGAAATGCCACAATAAGCCTACGATTTAGAACTACAAGGTCGCTTAGGCCTGTTATAGGCCACATTGGTCTCCGAAGAGACCGGAAAATCAAAAAAAAAAAATAATAATTCCAAAGAACTCTTAACAAGAGCGGGGGAAACAACTCAAATTAAACATGTATCATAACTCAAACTTAAATAAAATAAACCAAAATAAGGAGATGATACAAAGTATACCTAGATGCCAATTTTCATACCTATGGCATCATGATGGTTTGAAGTTGCAACCAAGGAATGATGCTTCATTTAAGTCCATGGTCAACTTCAACTCTTCACTTTTCTTTACCCTTGTGTGGTAGCTCCCCCTACAAGAGAGCAAAAAATCTTTGGTACCCAAATGGCTTTGGGTCCTTGGGGGTTAGTTGGCCTATGCATCCAAAGTGTCTTAGCAACACTTGGATTCTTCTTAAATGCACAATCATAAATTGCATGACCATATGTACCACAACAAAAATAATGTCCATGAAACTTCTTCTTTTCATTTTTAACATGGACATGAGCTTTAATGTTAGAATGCTTGACATAAAAAGGATGATGGGTATGAGCATTCTTAAGAGTAGCATTCTTCTTTTGAGGTTTCCTAAATGAGATATTTTGAATTTTAGAATTGAAAAAAGAAGCATTAACTTTCCTACTTAAAATCAACATCTCATTTTTCAACTTATTCATAGATTTATGCAATGCATGTAATTGAGATTTTAACATGCAATTCTCATTTTCTAAATTGTCATTTTAAAGCTTCAAATACTTAAGCTCAAGTTCTACATTATCATGACATGAATCAAATGACCTAGATTTCAATTTTTTATTTTCTAATTTGAATTCATGCAAATGAGAATTACGCATCACATTTTCCTTTTTCAACATTTTATTTTCCTTATCTTTTCTAACGAGCAAGACATACATTTTTCTACACTCATCTACTAACTCATCATATGACATGTTATGAGAACTAGTAGAGCTAGCATCACCATTTTCATTAGCATGACTAGGTGAAGGAGAGTGTACCTCATCAATAGCATCCATGAGGCTAACTTTAGATGTGGCTTCATAGTCATGGCTAGAGGGTTCTTCAAGTGAGTGAGAGGTGGAGGTGGAAGCACTCGACCTCTTCCTTGCTTTGTTCTTCATGTTTGGGCAATTTTTCTTCACATATCCCTTTTCTTTGCAAGCATGATAAATTACCTTTCGTTTTCGGCTCTTAGAATTGCTCCTTTGACTAGAAGCACTATGGGCATCAAAACCAAGATTAGTAGTTGGTGAGTGACCATTGTCATCATCACCTTCATTAAAAGTGTCAATTTCTTCGGTTTTGGCATGATCATATAAGACATTTAAAGTGGCCAATAAATCAAATGCCGAAGATCAACGCATGACTTTTTATAGGATGCCATTTGGTAATGTGCAAAGTATTAAATTCATGTCATCTCCATTATACTTAAATATATTCTTATCTAATTCACTCCAATCATGCATGTCAATATTAGGTTCAATGAATTCTAAATTTAATATGTTAAAGACACCAAAACATTTAGTTTTTAAATATCTGTACATCCTATATTTCCAAAGACCAAAGTTCGAGTCATCGAACATAGGAGGTGAAGACGCTACCAACTCTAGTGTCATTCTCGGAATAATACAAGGTGTAGAAGAGATAGTGAAATCTCAAGCTACGGACCCGCTATGATACCAATTGATGGTGAAATGGCCACACTAGAAAGGGGGGGGGCTGAATAGTGTGTTAACTAAATCTATTTGCCTAAATTCAATTTTAAATGTTTCTTAGATTACTTAGGCAATTTACAATTGAATGACTAAATGCGGAAGCGATAAATAATAAAGTAATTAATACAAATAAAATATCAATGCCAACACAAAGTTTTATAGTGGTTCGGCCCCAATGCCTACTCTACTACCTAAGCACCGTGCTTAGGATTTCAGACCCAAATCCACAAAATTATGAGTAGCTTACAATTGAGGACTTTACACCAAAAAACCCTACACTAACATCAGAGACACTTTCACACCCGAAAGTATCCCGTCTTCCTACCGAGTGAGCTTTCCCACCTCAATTCCTAAGACCTACTCCTAACTTAGTTTACACAAGTGGCTTTACACCTTCTACACCAAGGTAACCAGTTACACACAAGACCACACACTAGGTCTTCTTACAAACTCAAGTAAATCAATTCAAAACAAAATAAAAACACTTTAATCACAAGAAGAGAGTAAAGAGGACATATCAAAATAAGAACACATCTTCTTCTTGAGCCTAGCACCCTTGATGAGCCCTCCAATGAATAACACTTGAAGATGAGGGATCAAGAGCTAGGTTTAAAGGATTTGATCAATGAGGAGCTTAGAGGCTGCTAAAGATCACTCTTTGAGGTTTATGGGCATCATTAAGAGCTTGGGAGAGAGTTTGGGGTGGGTATTTATAACCCCCCAAACAAAGGGCTCGTCAACGGGCGTATTTTTGCCCGTTGTCGATGCCCGGTCGCTTGCCGATCGATCGTCGGTCAACCAATGGATCGATCGCCCAAGCGACCGCGATATTCTACCACTTCTGGGCGCACTTTGGTTGACCCGCTGGTCGATCGAATTGTCTACTGCCAATTCTCTGCTTCATCCGGTCGATGGACCAGTTGACCGAATTGGCTACTGCCAATTTTTGATCATATTCGGTCGACCGAACCTGGGTTGATCTTATTTTTTTCATTATTCTTCTTGCGCGCTTCATTTTCGGGTTTCGGCCTTCAACGTGCGACAACTTGGAAAGCTTTGAATGTGTTCTTTAGACTCGTCTAAGATGTCTTTGGTGCACACGTCCAACTTCGAGAAATTTCCACAACGAATCCAAACGCGTCAATCAATGTCCTTCTAATTTTCTGATTTCTTTAATATTTCTGATCGAGGATCTCAAGTGCTAATCGATATGGAACCTGAAAATATTTCTCAATGAAATATTAGTTCCATGTTTGTTATCATCAAAACCGAGATTAAAATCTAGGTAGAAAACCTTAGGCCAACATTTTGACCAAAAAGTCTCCGTTCTCACACCGAAGGCACTTCCACACCTGGAAGTCTCCTCCTTCCTACCGACAGAACTTTCCCACCCTACTCTCTCTAAGGACACTCTAATCTTAGATTACACCGGTGGAATTATGCCTCAACACAAAGGCAACCACCACACTCAATCAACCTAGCACCCTAGGTTACATACTTGAATAAACAACAAATAAACATAAAAATATAATAACAAATGGAGCAATAATCAAAACAATGATACACTTAGCTCCAACCAAAGCTTTCTAGCTTTATCTTGATGTCTTTGATGGTGAATCAATGAAGTCAATGCTTACTCAAGGAGTTGAGAGATCAAAGCTCGGGTTTTCAAGAATGGTGGCTCAATCAAGATCAAGGATCATCAAAATATGTCTCAAGGAGTGTGAAAAAGTTTATGGAAAGCAGGTGAGATGTTTATATAGAGAAAACACCAAGCAAAGATCGGCCATAATGGAATGGAATGATTATTTTTCTGTCCGTTGGCCCGCCGATCGATCCTTCGGTTGAAGGTTGGTCAATTGTCCATTCGACTGATGGTCGATCGGACAGCTACTGGACATTTCCAGTAGCTTTCGATCGAAGTCCGATTGACCCTTTTGTTACCGAACCATCAGCCTAACCATTCATCAAAACTGCACTGAATGTAGTTTCAGCAAGGTTCATTCTCCGGTTCAAGTATCGAGTTTCGTGTTAAATTGAGGGTTCTTTGCATCATAAAAAATGATTACATAATCATTCTAGACACCCTAAATATAAACTCTATCTTCCCGAAGAATTAGATCGCATCGATCAATGTCCTTCCGATTTATCTATTTTTTTCAATCGTGGACGTCGTGTGCAAACTGACTTGGAATTTAAAAATATTTCTCCATTAAACCATTTGTTTCATGTTTGTTATCATCAAAATTGAGATTAAGACCAAGGTTCAAAACCTTAGGTCAACAACACGTTCACAAACTAAGTGAAAGTGAATCTCGATATGTTTAGTGGGTGCATGGAACACTACTGGAATAATGAGCATCACCAACGGCCAGATCCATTGATAAGCCGTTGCTAAAGACCGTCATCAACGACTTGCAACGGCCTCTCCCGTTGCAATTAGGCCGTGGTAGAAGATCGCGTCGTTGATAACTTAGCAACAGATTAGCAACGGTTACGCAATGGGAGGCATCCATTGTTGATATCCTTATCAACAACGGTGCAACAACGCCGCGCTCTTGTTGCTGATATACTTATCAACAACGGCCACTCGACTGTTGCAGTTATTGACATCAGCTACGACTCAAACGCCGTTGAAGAGCCTTTGCTGAAAAGATGTTGCTAAGCCGTTGCTGTAGTTCATTAGCAACGACTTTGAGTTTGCGGCCCAGGAATTACGATACACTTTCAGCAACGGCTTTGACACGGATGACCGTGGGAAGGCTGTTGCTGATGATGTTAACCTGTAACTGAGAAATTTTAAAATTAGAAATTCTCATTGACACATTTATAACCTGATTCATAACTCACACACATAAATGTATCCATTCATATACACATACATTCACATACACATCACATATACACCTAGATATGCATCAAAAATTATAATTATCCACAATCGTATAAAAAATATACGAAATCAAAACTATCATATCAACATGATACGAATCAATATATACAAGTAACAAGTCACAAAACAAGTATCTCTAAGATATCTAAGTAACAAGTATATAACAAGTCAATATCCAATTAAGTCAATCAAGTCATAAAATATTAAAATTTCACCACCCGCGAACCCTTTTTCTTCTCCCGCCGTCTCAATTGTGAAACCCTAAACTCAATAACATTTCCCTTTATGATCTCAATGTTTCCGTGAATCTCATTATTTCCCCCTCCCGATCCATCCCCTCCACCTTCCTCGTCCTCATCCTTTGGCCTCCGCCGCCCTGACCTCCATGAAGAAGAAGATGCTGATGTCTGATTCTGCATCCAAGAAGTACTCTTCCTTTCGTGAAGCCCAAAAGTAGTTTGATGACATCGCCACTTGAGAAAGACTACACAGGCTATCGAGCTGCGGAGGCGGGGCGTTCGAGCTCGAGGACACAGAGCTCCGATTTGGGCTGTCGGGCTCTGTGTTCCTCGACAAGGTCGACAGAGGAGGAACTGTCAGCTTGAGCCTGGGCCTCCCCAATAGCGGCTTGGTCTCCGACGCGAAGAGGGGGTTCTCGAACGCCATAGGTGAGGAGGGGAAGTGGGGGCTCACCGGGTTGAATGGATCGGAGGGGAAGTGGGGGCTTGGTCTTCGACTGCTGTAAGTTATGCACATGTTTTCATTGTTTCCCCCTAAAGATTTAGATCTGCGGGGTACTGAAGGATTGCATTTTGAATTAATTTTGTCAAGTGATTTTTCCTATAGTTTCTGAGTCATCCTGTCCTCGGTGATCTACTAAGCGAGGAAGACCATAAGGTTTTAGTATAAACTTGTCAAAAATTTCAATTTTCTTGAAGTACGATTTTGATAATCTAATTAGTCCTTTAGATTTTTTAATAATTACCATTTTATTCTTTATGGTTTGGCAATGTTAACCGGTCTTTAAGCATCCTGTAGATCTTCAAGTACTTGACATCTTTAGACGTGGAAGATTCTAAAGATGTAAAGTCATGCTACCCCATTACCTTTGTTAGTTGTCTTCTTATTTCTTGTCATTGTGCTATTTGCCTAATTTTTGAGTCCGTTCTGTGAATTACTTTAATAATTATCGTGCTTAGATTACCTTAAAAGTATATACTAATTAAGCAAAAAGTTCTTCACTTTTGCTTCCGGTGATTGACTACCTACCTCACTTTTTCTTATGCAGCTGATGCACTAGTGCGTACTGGGCTTGCTAGGTTGGGTTATCACTACATTAACATAGGTCTCCTCTTCTCCCTTTATTTATTTATTGATAAGTTCACTACAACAATTTATTATTTTGGTTAACTAGTATTGACCATGTTTTCTTTGTGTTTTATGGACCACTATATGATCAGATGATTGTTGGGGAGAGCCCTATAGAAACTCTCAAGTGAGCATATCTGAGACATACAACTGGCTTGAAAGTGTATAAAGCATTGTCATCTTGTGTTAAAATATGATATTTGCTGTTCTTTGTGCTTGTTTTGATTTCTACTGTTTTTCCTATTCACCTCTGAAATATAAGGAATTGCCAAATTGCTCCCACGGTTGCGTTCAAACAAGCAATGCCGAAGTCTGCATCAAGAAGTAAGTCTTAGGCCATCTAGCAAGCAGTTCATCTATTGTTCTTTCCCTCAGCTTCATTTTTTGGTTCATGTTGTCCCCTTTTTATTTACATATATATATATATATAGCAGTACAACATTGCTCTTCATAATTTACAAGAAAGCACAACAACGATATAGGAAGAGATATAGGAAGAGAATCTTAATTTTTCTTTTTTCTCTCTCAATTTATGAAAAATGTTTAATTCCTTTGAAAAACAAATTTTAGAAACTTTCATAAGAAAATGCATGGAATCTCCAAAAGAAACAGGTAGTCAACATAGTTTGTTGGGGATCAAAACATTTGTCAAACTGTTATTGCTTAGCTCTTTGTGTGACACCCCAATTTGGTTGTAGAACTAGTTCCTGTGTTATCATGTGGCTTGTGGAAAATACTATTGAGGAACTATCGATTTCTTTGATTTCTTTACAGGAGGTGTTTTCCACAAAGAAGACTGCTGCAAAAGTATCTAAAGGTCAACTCAATCCAGAAGAAAGTGCTACAACAAAATCTGGAAGGAAGTGTGGTCATGGTGCCAAAGAGGTGCATGCATATAGATATTTTTTATTTTGTTTTCTAATTAAAAAGGAAACCATTGAAGTAGAATAATAAATAAATGAGTATATAATTTGGTATGATCACATGGTTCTATCTATTTATTTTTCCCAAGTCAACAGGACTGCTCAGTTTTAATTCTTAGTTTTAATGATACATATGTATAAGGACGGATATATTTTATGCAAGATCATGTTAACATTGGCATGGTTCTTTTATTGCTCTCTTTTCAGACTAAAGTTATTGAGAAGTTGCTTTAACACTTAACTCTGTAGCACCGTCTCATTCTGCAGTATGATTGATTCAAATACTATTTTTTCACTTATTTGACAACTATATTTGTTTGTATTAAGTAAATATTTATTGAGTCTGTAGGTTTTATGATGGTATTGTTGAATCTTATGATCACATTTCAACGAAACACAAGGTATATAGTCATATGTTTTAAATTGTATAGGTAATTTTTGTTCTTGCTATCAATTTAACATGTGTTTTTTATTTACAGTACATGATTTATGCTATGCACATCCATTATAGTGATGGTGATGTCAAAGTATTATTATTGAAGAAAGAACGATGGGAATTGATTAAAGATGACAAAATAAACTTTTTGTATATTGTGGTGGAACTTCTAAATAACTTTTTGTATATTGGACATGGAAAGTTCAAGAGCGAAATTTTTACATAACAGGACATTGGAAAGGCACATCTATCTTTAATGGTCATGTTCATGGATTTTTTTCTTCTAATTCTTAGTCGTTACAATTTTAGTTGATCAAATTTGTTGATTGTTTAAGATTATTCGTTCCGCAAACTTATGCCAATATCAAATTTGAAAAGTATATAATATAACATTTTGCTTGCAATATTGTGGTATATATCTTCCTAAACAAATTTAAATGATTGTATTTTTTAATTATTTGTAGTTGGTGTCAGCTTGAATAAACCTGTAATTTTAATTTCTTAAATATAGCTATAAATAAGAATTTTTTTTTTTTAAATAACATAACAATCTGTTACGGCATTGCGACGGCTAGGCCGTAGCAGAAGGTTATCCTGCGATAGTCAGTGGCGGTCGTAGTTGAGGTTATCTGCTACCACAGTAGCGGTAGTAGAACAGTCGCAGTTGAGTTTATTTGCTACAGCCGTAGCGGTAGCAGAACAATCGTAGTTGAGATTATCTGCTACGGTAAAATTCACGGTCGCAGATTACTTGCGACTAGGCCTTTTGTGACAGAACTTTGTGACAGCCTTTAGCCATTGTAGATGGCTTTCTGCGATAGTTTTGCTACCGCTGTAGCCGTCGTAGAAGACCATTTTTTTGGTAGTGGTTGCTGATAAGTAATATCATCAGCAACGGCTACGCGACCTTTGCAACGCCCTTGCTTCTAAGTATTTTATTTTCGCGCCGCGAGCATGCCATCGGCTAAAGAGTGACGGATGCAGTAGCCGTAAATAAGTCATTGCTAATATGATTATATCATTAGCAACGACCGACGTGGACTTTAGTAAGCCGTTGCAAATAAGTTATTTCATTTGCGTGCCGCGTTCGCGCCACCCACTTGTTAGCGATGGCTCGAGCGGCCGTAAAGAAGTCGTTGCAGATATATCACATATGCAACGACCCGAGCGATCGTAAGGACGTTGTTAGTCATTGCAACGGCTTGAGCGGCCATTGCTGATTGACATTGTAGTCGAAATGGCAACACTAGAGGGGCGGCGGTGTGAATAGTGTATTTACTAAATTAATAAGCCTAAATTCATTTTTAATTGTTTTCTTAGATTGTTTAGGCAATTTACAATTAAATGATTAGATGCGGAAGCGATAAATGATAAAGCAATAAATACACACAAGTTATCAATGCAAACACGAGAATTTATAGTGGTTCGGCCCCAATACCTACTCCACTATCTAAGCACCCCGCTTAGAATTTCCAAATAAGGTTTACTAGATTAATTCTTGTTTCCCTTACAATGAGGACATTGACTCGAAGAGTCGCACTCTCGACTTAAGGTACTTCCACACTCGGAAGTCACCGCTTTCTTACCGAGAGCACTCTTCCACCTCAACCCAAAGGGACAACTTAACTAATCCTAGCAAAACTAAGTTTACACAAGTGGCTTTACACCTTCACAACAAGGTAACCACTTTCACACAAGACCTAAACAGCCTAGGTTTTCACACGCACAAATTCAAAAATAGTTTCAAATAACAGTTAAAAATACAAGTGAAAAGAGCTTAAAATAAAACCAAGAATTCGTGCTTTTTTCCAAGCCTTGAAACCTCCAACTCGCCAGAAGATGAATCTTGAGTCGAAGCAGAGTTGAGGAGCAGACGACGCTTGAAGAAGAACTCGACGGAAGAGCAGAGCGCGCTACAATCGATCTTTGGAAGGCTCAAAACTCCCTTTTAATTGCTCAATAAAATCTGTATAAGTCAAGGAAGAAGAATAAAAGGAGTTAGATGAGGTATATTTATACCCTCATGAAGAAACGATAGCTCAACGGATAGAAAACTATCTGTTGCAGAAGCTCGGTCGATTGGTCAGTCGACCGACCGGTCGACCAAAAGGGCTACTGCCATTTTCTTACACTCTCCGGTCGACCGAACATAGGCTGATATTGATTTTTTAGCTTTTTTTCTCGCGCACTTCATTTCTGGGTTCTAGCTTTCAACGAGCATCAACTTAGAGAGCTTTTCATTTGATTTTTGGACTCGTCCAATACGTCTTTGGTGCACACGTCGATCTTCGAGAAATTTTCGCGATGAACCAGAGCGCGACGATCAATGTCCTTCCAATTTTCTGATTTGTTCCGATTTTTTCGATCGAGGACATTGAACGCTAATCGATATGAAACCTGAAAGATTTCTCGATGAAATATTAGTTCCATGTTTGTTATCATCAAAACCAAGATTAAGAGATTAAGACCAAGGTTGAAAACCTAAAGCCAACAATCTCCCCCTTTTGATGATGATAAACATCCTTAAGAAAATATATTCATTAAAGCATATAGGATATCAACTAAGGAATTTCTCCCCCTATCAACATGGATATCTATGAAAATAAATTCCTCCTATCTATATGCATGGATCTCCTATATTTTCCTCCTATTTACCTATAATTTTCTCCCCATTTATCCTATAATTTTCTCTCATTTATCCTATAATTTCCTCCCCTTTATCTTTTGACATCAATCAAAAAGGGCAAGAAAGGTCAATCTAGTCAAAGGGATGAAAAACAAATATATATATTTTTTATGAAGTTGAGACTCTAAAGATTATTTTTCATGAAACATAAAAATCTCAACCAAAGAGATGGAAAACAAATATTTAATATGTAACTTAAATCATACATGATAGCAAAGAGTGATAAATAGAATCCAAACCTAAATCAAGTATGCACTCAAGTATGAATATTTTCATGAATATTGTTTCTTTTTCATGACATTTTTGGTTTCATACAAATTTTCAAAATACAAATATATAGTCATATGAAACATGTATATCAAGTTTGAAATGAAACTAATGTCATATAATCAAAATATGAACTTAGCATAACTTCATTCAAAGTATGCTTGAAATCATGAAAAATACTAAGTATCAAATTTGGCTATCTACTCATGTTTTTCTCATATTTAGGCATTTAGATATCAAACATGAGAGAATGTAAGTCTATGAATCAAGTTTGGGCTTAAAATGAAATTTTTAAGTCACTTTGTTGACTTAGGTTAACCTATACTTCAAGATTTGAAATACCAATTGTTGGATGAAAAATTTTGATACCAATTATTGAATGGTCACTTGAAGTGCATGTATCAAGTTTGAACTCAACATGAATTTTCTAAGTTCATTTTTCATCCTATATTGATTTTAATAAGCAAATGGATATTTCTAGCTATTATCCAAAATATCAAAATCATTCCTAGAAATGATTTTACTCAAGAAATTGTGTGAATGATATTAGAAATGGAATCCAAATGGTATACATGAGTTTTCATATGAGGTTTTTGAAGAAAAATCAAAGTATCGGAAAGATTGATATTTCGAGAAAGATGATACTTTGTGTTTTCGAAATCCAACTTCAAAATTCCATTATAAATCAGATTCTTGATGAAGTTTTTTGAAATTTTTACATAAGATCCTAGATTTTTCAGTGAGGGTGCAGTTTCAAGAATCAATTAAAAGGATTTTTCTACATTTCTCTAGAAATAACTGAAAATGCATACTGATTGTTGATTGAAATTTTATTTTTGTAATTTTCAATTATTTTCAAAACGTGTTCAATTTTCAATCAAACTTTTATGACACCATAAAGTGATCATGTAAAGAGTGTATGTCAAGCTTGAAATAAAAATTATATCCTAAAGTCAAGATATCAACCTAGCATGGTTTCATTCAAAACTAAGCTAGTTATCATGAAACTTGCTAAGTTTCAATCTCAACATTTACTCATGGTTTTTCAGATTTAAACTTATGGACACCTAACATAAGTAAATCTAAACATGTTCCCCAAATATGGATTAAAAATGAGACCTCTATGTCAATTTGTTGACTTGGGTCAACTTGGTTTAAAAGAGGTAAGCATGAATTGACATTTATGTCATTTTATCCATATCCATATGAATTTTTCATTCTAAATGCATGGAAACATGTCATATCAATTCCTAAACATGTTTATGAAGTTTGGACTTAAAAATGAAGTATCCAAGTCGATTTGTTGACTTGGGTCAAACTAAGTTTAAGTCCCCTAAAATGATATAGTTATCACATTGTTCATCTAGACATGAATTTTCAATTTTAATTACCTAGACTCATGTGATATGTGTATCTAAACATGTTCATTTGGTCTTTACTCAAACACTACTAGAAACTTGGTCTTCAGCAACGGCTATCAGCAATGGCCGCTCAAGCCGTTGCTATTTGCAACGGCATTCTTACGGCCGCTCGAGCCGTTGCAAATATGTTGTATCTGCAACGACTTTCTAACGAACATGCGAGCCGTTGCTGATAATGTTAATTATCAGCAACGGCTTTCTAACGGACAAGTGAGCCGTTGCAGATGATAACTTATCAGCAACGGCTTGCTAACGGACAAGTGAGCCATTGCTGATAAGTTTATATAGGTCGCAGATCGTGCCCGCCCCCCTTCTTCCTCCCGCTGCTGCCGCCGCCGCTCCTCTCCTCGCCTCTCGCCGCCGCTGCTGCCGACGCCGACGACTCCTCCCGCTGCTGCCGACACTGTCAGGTATGTGCCCTCCGGCTGCCTTCTCTTCCCGTTGCGGCCGGCGGCGGTCGGCCGATGGCCGCCGCCGGACCTTGTACATTGGCCGGACAGTGTGTCCGACCAATGTACGCCGGCGCCGGAGTCCACCTGACTCCGGCGCCGGAATTTGTAGTTTAATAATATTTTATTATTGTTTTTTAATTGTTTTTTAATTGTTAATTAATTATTAATTAATTATTTAGATTAGTTATTTAGTTTGTTAGAATAATTTTTAGGGTTTAGATTAATTTCGGAATTATCCACTTCGGACGCGCGCTGGAATCGTCCAATTCGGACTCGCGCCGGAATCGTCCACTTCGGACGCGCGCCGGAATCATCCAATTCGGACGCGCGCCGGAATCGTCCACTTCGGACGCGCGCCGGTATCGTCCACTTTGGACGCGCGCCGGAATCGTCCACTTCGGACGCGCGCCGGAATCGTCCAATATGGACTCGAACGGTCTCGAAACATTTAGAAAATAATCATGCATCTGACGAGTTCATATGTTTCACGTACGCATCGACGAGTCGGATATGATTTAGCAAAACCTTAGATCCATTTGGGGATTGTATGTTCGTGTAAAAAAAGTAGATGATCTTTTATACGATGTACAATTCTTGAATTGTCCCTGATTGGACAATTTGGGAATATAGTTATTTGTACTGCACTTGCGTTTTTATTTTAACTGTTATGTTAAAATAAAAACCTATGTTGAATGTGATATGGATTTTTATGGACTGGTGGAAGAAGTGATAGAGTTGCACTACTTCGGCTTGAAATCAGTGATCCTATTTAGATGTCATTGGTTCGATACAACAGAAATGGGCATGAAAGTTCATCCAAAATACAAACTTGTTGAGGTTAATTACAAATCGAAATTGGCAGCAAATGAGCCTTTTATATTGGCATCACAAGCCGAACAAGTATATTACGCGAAGTATCCGGCTCGAAATAAAGATAGAGCAGATTGGCGTGTAGTCTGTAAGACAAAAGGTAGAGGAAAAATTGATCCGATAGTAGGAGAAAATGAGATGATACCTGATATGACACATGGTTTCTATCAAGAAGATGATCTTCCTGCTGTGGATCGTATTATTCCAATACTCGAGGATGTAGACACAACGTCAATTCAATTAGAAGTTGAATATGCTGATGATGACGATCATGAAATTGAGGAAGCTGGAGATGAAGAAGATGAAGAAGAGGAAGAAGAGGAAGAAGAAGAAGAATTCGAAGACTATTATTCAGATGATGAAGAATAATTGTAAAGTATATATTTTATTAAATATATCTCTACTATTTATACAATAATCTGATTATATGTCTATTCGATAGATATGTCTGGTCGTGGTTATCGACGCAGGAGAGCTTCGGAGTCTCCGATCGGTGAGACTCCAGCACTTACTCATGCTGCTGATCCTCCTATTGCTGATCCTCATGAGGATGATACTGCCGAGGCTAGTACATCCAGACGCAAGCGGCCACGCGGGCCGAACAGGTGGCAGCCTCCACCAGCCACAGAGTCACGTAGATTGATTAGCGTGATTGGGGAGCGGTAATATATCATGAATTATGAATCATTACAAATTCATTATATCATAATATAATATTAAAATTTATTTTTGTTGTGTAGGTTCGAGCAAGAAGAAGTGCCGAGGAGCATTTCTTCTACTATTCGACGATACATGCACGGGGCATGGCCTACGTGGTCTCACGTGCTTAGCGAGCACGTCGACATGTTATGGTGCGAGTTTGAGGCACGTATTATTATTATTTTTTACATGCATGATGATATATTAATATTGGTACTGATATTATTATTTTGCAGGCTCGCTATACATGGGCCGAGGACCAGAGGCCCTTCATTTACGCTGCCTGGGAGGCTATTTCCCGGGCAAGGTACAACGGGCAGCTGGGGCAGGCTCGGTCCCAAGCGATGGCCCGAGCTGGGACCACTAACATCGCGGAGACTCGGGGATACGGCCCCGGTTGGATTACTCCGAATATATGGGACCAGCTCGTGGGGATATGGTCGACAGATCGATGGCAGGAGGTTTCTCGGAATGCGGCTAGAAATCACATGTCGGGGGGAGCAGCGCGTCACACCGGCGGCTCTGTTGCATTTGTAGTGCACGCGAACCGTATGGTAAGTATATCTTTTAATTATATATTTTATTTGTTACTATGTGTACTAATTAATGTATTTGTTTTGTAAATGTAGACGACGGTGTCGGATGACGGGAGTGTCCAGCGACCCTCCCCGATGGCGGTGTTTGAGCGGACTCACCGTCGAGCACATGGGACGGGGGAGTACATCGACAACCGCGCTGCATACATTGTGGTAATTATATATTTGTTTACATTATTCATTATATATTTATAATTTAAGTTTTATGATAAATATTAAACAAAAAATCAAACTCGAGTAGGAGACCTACAGCCAGACGGTGGTGCAGCGCGGGGGTGCCCCCGAGGACTTTGACACAGCATCGTGGGTCGAGGCCGCAGGTGGCTGGGACCATGGCCGCGTATATGGCTTCGCAGATAGTGGTCATGCACGAGCCGTGCTAGGGCCACTTGGGGCACCGACCCCTCCGGTCGCTGGTGAGCGGCCGTCCACCTCTAGATCCAGTTATGATCATAGTAGCAGAATAAGGACTCTAGAGGAGACGATCGCGCGTCAGACTCAGATGATGGAGGAGATGCATGCTATGCTACGCAACATGTCAGGTCATCCCGAAGCAGGCATCTCTTCAGCATCATCTAATCCATCATCCTCGAGTCAGTCCACGCTGGTGTACACTCAAGCACTCCAGACCCCGCCATATGATCCAGACCACCCTCCATCGTGATCGTGAGATTTTTTGTTTGGATATTGAACTTGTTACTGAGATATTGAACTTGTTTAACTTATTTTGTTTGGATATTGATACTTCAATTTTGCATTTGAATTGTTTTTATACTATCGTGGATAATTATCAATATAAATATAATTGTTTTGATGTATATCTTGGTGTGTTTGTGATGTGTGAATGAATGTGTGTATGAGGGTATGGGTGTGTGAGTTATGTATCAGATAATGTATCAATGTATCAATGTATCAATGGAAATTTTCAATTTTCAATTTTTCTCAGGTATACGTCATCAGCAACGGCTTTCCCACGGCCGTCCGTGGGAAAGCCGTTGCTAAAAGTGTATCGAAAGCCGTTGCTGATGACCAACAGCAACGGCTTAGCAACGGTGTTTTACTAACGGCGTTGCTACGAACTCAGCGGCCGTTGCTATTAATGTTATCAGCAACGGCTCCGTGTCTGTGGCAAAACCGTTGCTGATAATATTTTTAGCGATGGCCTGAGCGGCCGTTGCTGATAATGTTTTGATCGACGGCCCGAGCGGCCGTTGCTGATCCGTTGCTAAGTTATCAGCAACACGACTTTCTGTCACGGCTCTATTGCAATGGCGCGGCCGTTGCTGATGACCATTTCTCTAGTAGTGAAAATGAGGTCTCTAATAAGAAATTTTAAACTAGTCAAATTTCATTCAATATTAATATCATGAAATTGCCTAGTTATCATGATTTTTTCTACTCATGAAAATTCAAACATTTATCATGCAAAATCAATCATGAGTATATAGAGACATCATTAAAGCATGAATATTATATTAAGATTTTTTTAAAATCAAATCCATACCTTAGTCTTTAGAAATTTTGCCAAACTTGTCAATTACTTTTCATTTTCTTTTAGATAGCATAGCTTTCCATTAACATTCACAATTTGCAAGTAGACTTGATTAGTAGATAATGAAATTAAAGCTACTAGCAAGCTAACATACTAAATAACAAAGGTTTAATGCAAAGTTTTATTTAAAAGCCTTAACCTATGCTAGATAGTAGAGATTCATTTTAAATGAGTTGTCATGATATCAAAATGAATCAAAGAGATCTTAAGATGTGAAACATTTGAGGAATAAGATCTCTAATCATGTTTAACTAGTTTGAACTTAAAAGGAATGTCTCTAATAGTGAATATCAACCTAGAGCAAGTTTCATTTAATGAAATTTCCCTAAGTACTAAAATCCTACCTACTCATGAGAATTCAAGGGTTTGACATGCAATTCTAATCATGAGTATTGAGACATCATTTAAGCTTAAACATTGAGGTATAACACGAAGTTTTTGAATTTATCAAAGTTATACCTTATTCATGATGATTTAGCCAAACTAGTCTTTTTTATTCTAATTAGCCTTCCATTTACCCTTAGATTTAACTTGCATGAGGAAATCATTAGTAACATAATGACATAATTATTTCAAGCAAGTTAATCATTCTAGATAACAAAGTAAGCATCAAATATTTCAATCAAAATCCATTTTAAAGATGAAATCGAGTCATACCAAAATGAATTTTTAGAGATCACAAATGAAGTATAAATAAAAATATGATCTCCAACCCTTCCTATTGGTTGATAACCGAAAGGCCACAATGAGCCTATGATTTAAAACCGCAAGATCGCTTAGGCCAATTACAGGCCACATAGGTCTCCGAAGAGACCGAGAAATCAAAATAAAAAATCAAAAACATTTTCAAAAGAACTATTTAGCAAGAGCGGGAAAAACAACTCAAATTAAATATAGTATCACAATCTTCAACTAAGGTAAAACAATGCAAGTTAGAAGATGATACCGGAATAGTTTTGATGCCAACTTTATCTAAGACATCAATGTAGCTTGAAGTTGCAACCAAGGGAGGATTCATCATTCAAGTCCATGGTCAACTTCAACTCTTTACTTCTCTTTACCCTTGTGTGGTAGCTCCCCCTATAAGAGAAGATGAGACTTTTGGTACCCAAATGACTTTGGGTCCTTGGGGGTGAGTTGGCCTAGGAATCCAAAGTGTCTTAACTACACTTAGATTTTTCTTGAATGCACAATCATAAATAGCATGGCCAAAAATACCACAACAAAAGCAATGTCCATTAATTTTTGTTTTTGTTTTTGTTATTGTTATGGACATAATATTTATTTTTAGAATGCTTGTCACGTGAAACATGATGAGTTTGAGCATTCTTGAAGGAAATAATTTTCTTTTGAACATGAGGTTTGATGTTAGAATGCTTGATATGAGAAGGATGATGAGTATAAGCATTCTTGAAAGAAACATTTGGATTTATAAAATTCTTAGAAGATGAACTATTAGGTAGATTATTAACTTTCTTATTTAGAGAAACAACCTCATTCTTTAAGTCGTTCTTGGATTTTTTAATAGCATGCAATTGAGTTTTCAACATGCTATTTTCATTCTTTAAGATGTCATTTTTTGTTTTTAAATCCTTAGTGTCAACACTTAAGGTATCATGGCATGGATTGGAGACACTAATTTTTAGTTTCTCATTTTCTAATTTTACATCATGTAATTGAGAGCTAAGATTTAAGTTTTCTTTCTTTAAATTTTTGTTCTCTTTATGTTTTTTAACCATCAAGGCATACATGATTTTATAATCATCCATCAATTCATCAAAATCATGAGAACTAGATGATTTAATACTATCATTATTATTAACATGACTAGAGGAGGAGTGTACCTCATTGTTATCATTCATGAGGCATTCTTTTGAGATGGCTTCATCGTCATGGTAAAAGGATTCTTCACTTGAGTATGATGATGATGTGGAATCGTTTGACCTCTTCTTTGCCTTGTTCTTCATGGAAGGGCAATTCTTCCTTACATGCCCTTTCTCTTGGCAAACATAGCAAATCACCTTTCTCTTTCGGCTTTTAGTGCTCCTAATGAAATTTCCCTAAGTACTAAAATCCTACCTACTCATGAGAATTCAAGGGTTTGACATGCAATTCTAATCATGAGTATTGAGACATCATTTAAGCTTAAACATTGAGGTATAACACGAAGTTTTTGAATTTATCAAAGTTATACCTTATTCATGATGATTTAGCCAAACTAATCTTTTTTATTCTAATTAGCCTTCCATTTACCCTTAGATTTAACTTGCATGAGGAAATCATTAGTAACATAATGACATAATTATTTCAAGCAAGTTAATCATTCTAGATAACAAAGTAAGCATCAAATATTTCAATCAAAATCCATTTTAAAGATGAAATCGAGTCATACCAAAATGAATTTTTAGAGATCACAAATGAAGTATAAATAAAAATATGATCTCCAACCCCTTCCTATTGGTTGATAACCGAAAGGCCACAATGAGCCTATGATTTAAAACCGCAAGATCGCTTAGGCTAATTACAGGCCACATAGGTCTCCGAAGAGACCGAGAAATCAAAATAAAAAATCAAAAACATTTTCAAAAGAACTATTTAGCAAGAGCGGGAAAAACAACTCAAATTAAACATAGTATCACAATCTTCAACTAAGGTAAAACAATGCAAGTTAGAAGATGATACCGGAATAGTTTTGATGCCAACTTTATCTAAGACATCAATGTAGCTTGAAGTTGCAACCAAGGGAGGATTCATCATTCAAGTCCATGGTCAACTTCAACTCTTTACTTCTCTTTACCCTTGTGTGGTAGCTCCCCCTATAAGAGAAGATGAGACTTTTGGTACCCAAATGACTTTGGGTCCTTGGGGGTGAGTTGGCCTAGGAATCCAAAGTGTCTTAACTACACTTAGATTTTTTCTTGAATGCACAATCATAAATAGCATGGCCAAAAATACCACAACAAAAGCAATGTCCATTAATTTTTGTTTTTGTTTTTGTTATGGACATAATATTTATTTTTAGAATGTTTGTCACGTGAAACATGATGAGTTTGAGCATTCTTGAAGGAAATAATTTTCTTTTGAACATGAGGTTTGATGTTAGAATGCTTGATATGAGAAGGATGATGAGCATAAGCATTCTTGAAAGAAACATTTGGATTTATAAAATTCTTAGAAGATGAACTATTAGGTAGATTATTAACTTTCTTATTTAGAGAAACAACCTCATTCTTTAAGTCGTTCTTGGATTTTTTAATAGCATGCAATTGAGTTTTCAACATGCTATTTTCATTCTTTAAGATGTCATTTTTTGTTTTTAAATCCTTAGTGTCAACACTTAAGGTATCATGGCATGGATTGGAGACACTAATTTTTAGTTTCTCATTTTCTAATTTTACATCATGTAATTGAGAGCTAAGATTTAAGTTTTCTTTCTTTAAATTTTTGTTCTCTTTATGTTTTTTAACCATCAAGGCATACATGATTTTATACTCATCCATCAATTCATCAAAATCATGAGAACTAGATGAGTTAATACTATCATTATTATTAACATGACTAGAGGAGGAGTGTACCTCATTGTTATCATTCATGAGGCATTCTTTTGAGATGGCTTCATTGTCATGGTAAAAAGATTCTTCACTTGAGTATGATGATGATGTGGAATCGTTTGACCTCTTCTTTGCCTTGTTCTTCATGGAAGGGCAATTCTTCCTTACATGCCCTTTCTCTTGGCAAACATAGCAAATCACCTTTCTCTTTCGGCTTTTAGTGCTCCTATGACTGGAGATACTTTGGACTTCGAAAACCATGTTAGTATTGGAAGGATGACCATTGTCATCACTATCTTCATTAAAAGTTTCTAACTCCTCGATTTTAGCATAATCATATAAGACATTTAAACAAGCCCAAATATCGAATGCGAAAGTACAATGCTTGATCCTTTCAAATATATTATTTTCCAAAGAACAATATATGCAGTTTGTTGCTTTAGCATTTAATTCAAACATATTAATTTGTTCTTGGGTCCAGGCATTCATATTTTCCTTAGGTTCAATGTATTTGATTTTTACCATGTTAGTTAAAGACACCTAAACCTTGAGTCTTTAGAAAAGTATACATTCTACTCTTCTAAAGACCAAAGTTAGACTCATCGAACCTAGGTGGTATAGACGCTACACACTCTAGTGTCATTCTCAGATCAAGACAAGGTGTAGAAGAGATGGTGAAATCTCAAGATACGGACCTGTTCTGATACCAAATGTAGTCAAAATGGCAACACTAGCTAGAGGGGGGGTGAATAGTATGTTTACTAAATTAATTAGCCTAAATTCAATTTTAATCGTTTACTTAGATTGTTTAGGCAATTTACAATTGAATGATTAGATGCGAAAGCGATAAATGATAAAGCAATAAATACATACAATTTATCAATGCAAACACGAGAATTTATAGTGGTTCGGCCCCAATGCTTACTCCACTACCTAAGCACCCCGCTTAGGATTTTTAAACTAGGTTTACTAGATTAATTCTTGTTTCCCTTACAATGAGCACTTTGACTCGAAGAGTTGCACTCTTGACCTAAGGCACTTCCACACCCGGAAGTCACCGCCTTCTTACCGAGAACACTCTTCCACCTAAACCCTAAGAGATAACTTAACTAATCCTAGCAAAACTAAATTTACACAAGTGGCTTTACACATTCACAACAAGGTAACCACTTCCACACAAGACCTAAATAGCCTAGGTCTTCACACACACAAATTCAAAAATAGTTTCAAATAACAGTTAAAAATACAAGTGAAAAGAGCTTAAAATAAAACCAAGAATTCGTGCTCTTTTTCAAGCCTTGAAACCTCCAACTCGCCAGAAGATGAATCTTGAGTCGAAGCAGAGTTGAGGAGCAGACGACGCTTGAAGAAGAACTCGACGGAAGAGCAGAGCGCGCTGCAATCGATCTTTGGAAGGCTCAAAACTCCCTTTTAATTACTCAATAAAATCTGTATAAGTCAAGGAAGAAGAATAAAAGGAGTTAGATGAGGTATATTTATACCCTCACGAAGAAACAACAGCTCAACGGATAGAAAACTATCCGTTGCAAATGCTCGATTGATTGGTCGGTCGACCGACCGAACGACCGCTTGGACCGACCGCTGCCTATTCTCTCTGTGTGGTCGACCGACGGGTCGACTGCTAGATGCAAACTTGTGTTCCCTCAATCCGATCGACCCATCGGTCGACCGACGCTGGTGAAGCAAAGATGCGCGTTTGCTCGATCCTCAATCCGATCGACCGATCGATCGACCGATCGATCGACCGATCGATCGACCGATCGATCGACCGATCGATCGACCGATCGATCGACCGATCGATCGACCGATCGATCGACCGATCGATCGACCGATCGATCGACCGCTCGAGGTACTGCCTCTATTTGGCCTCTGTCGATCAACCGATCGGTAGACGACCAAAGTAGCCACTGCCAATTTTTGGCACTGTTCGGTCGGCCAACCGGTCGACCAAAAGGGCTACTGCCTTTTTCTTACACTCTTCGATCGATCGATCGGTCGACCGAACATAGGCTGATTTTGATTTTTCAGCCCTTTTTCTTGCGCGCTTCATTTTCGGGTTCCGTCTTTCAACGAGCATCAACTTGGAGAGCTTTTCATTTGATCTTTGGACTCGTCCAATACGTCTTTGGTGCACACGTCGATCTTCGAGAAATTTTCGCGACGAACTAGAGCGCGACGATCAATGTCCTTCCAATTTTCTGATTTCTTCCGATTTTTCCGATCGAGGACATCGAACTCTAATCATTTGTAGAGCGTCTATCTATAGGTGATCCAGTGGTGAATAGTGTGTTCGCTAAAAATTTAACCTAAATCCGATTTTAAACATTTCTTGATTACTTAGGTTAATTCTCAATTTTAAACGGTATGAATACGGAAGCAAAATAAATACGTCAATTAATCAAAATACAAAGTAAGCTATGCAAACAAATAAGATTTATAGTGGTTCGGCCCCAATACTCACTCCACTACTCAAGCACTCCGTTTAAGATTTCCAACTCTAGTTTACTAGATTAAAGTGTTTCCTTTACAATGAGGACCTTTTCACTAGAGAGTCTCCGCTTTCACACCGAAGGCACTTCCACACCCGAAAGTCTCTGCCCTCCTACCGAGAGCACTCTCCCACCTCAAACCCTAAGGACAACATAACTAATCCTAGTGAGCTAAGTTTACACATGTGGATTTAAGCCTCACGACCAAGGCAACCACCAAACTCAAGATCTACAATTAGATCTTTACAAACTTGGGTAACAATGAAATAAATACCAAAAATATAATAACAAATGTAGCAATAAATAAAACCAAGTATACTTAGCTCCAATACAAGTTCCCTAGTTCTCTTGATGCCTTTGGATTGAATCAATGAAGAGTGAAGGCTCAATCAAGGTTTCTCTATGAAACTAGGATTTGCTCAAGAATGGCTCAAGAAAAGCTTGTAAAGGATCATAAGGTGGCTCAACGGAATATTAGAAGTGAAAGGAAGACTGCCTTGGGAGTATTTATAAAGATCCCAAAGGTAGGGATTTAAAAATAGCCATTCAATGGATCTAAATAGATATGTTTGGCTTTTTGGTCGACTGTCAAGCGACCCTCGGGCGGCCGAGATTCAACCGAGGGTCAGCCGAACAGGTTTTGGAATCTTTCTAGAACATTTTTCGTCGATCCTCGGGCTACCATCGGTCGGCCGACGATCTAGTACTAATTTGGAATTAATAAAAATATATAAAAATCAAAATCCTTAAGAATCAAAATCTAAATTTTGAGTCTAGTACCAATTTGCGAAAATCAAAAATTTAAAATTTCTCGAGTCAGTATGGAGTAATTACCTAAGGAGTAATTATCGAGACTTTTGGTGCTAAGGAGATGTCTAAAACATATAGCCCTCCAAGGAGTTCCCTAGACTTTAAGAATTAATGGGCATTTTTCTGATTTTCCTGGTTTTCATGTTTTGATGTTCGAGTTTTGGTTTTTGAGTTCTTGTGCATCAAATAGATGATATGCATATAATCAAGACACTCTAGACCTAGACTCAAACTTTCCTATAAATCTCGAGTGTCGACGAACATCCTTGTCGATTTCTTCGATCTTTTCGATCGGGGATGTCGTGCGCAAATCGATATGAAACTTGAAAATATTTTTTAGTCAAATATTAGTTCTATATTTGTTATCATCAAAACTGAGATTAAGACCAAGATTGAAAATCTTAGGTTAACAAGTTGATGGCAATAGAGAGTAACAAATGGACAGTTATGATATTGATGACTGGACTGAAAGTATCTATATAGTCAATGTCATATTGTTGACAGAAGCTTTTAGCAACTAAGCGAGCCTTATGTCATGCAATGGAGCCATCGAGGCGGTGTTTAACCTTGAATACCCATTTGCAACCAATAACATTCATAGAGGGAGTTCGGGGTACCAGGGTCCATGTGTCGTTTCAAAGTAAAGCATCAAATTTTGCAACCATTGCAGTCCAAGATCTTTGGAGGCCTGAGTAAAACATGTGCGTATAGGAGAAGAACTTACATTGAGTAGTGTGTTTGGTAGAGGATGATTGATACGACACTTGTGTGGAGCCGGGGGAGTGGGAGGATGATCTAGCTAGTTGTGCATAGATATCAGGTAGTGAATGAGTACGACATGGAATGGAGTCCACGTCATGTTCTACAATATCATATTTGGAGGATGAGGAGCCTGAGGATACAGAGGACTGAAAATTGGAGCTAGGTGCAGGTGTCCTTGGAGGTGATGAGGAAGGATGCGTATCAATAGTAGGCCCATTTGATGAAGGTTGCCCTAAGGTGCTTGGTTTAGGTGTTCTTGCGAGTGCAGTCATTGTTCATCAAGAGCATGTGCATTTGACGAAGGGGCCCCTAAAATGCTTGATACTGGTATAGGTTGTAGAAGAGCATTGGGCTACCGCCCTAATTTGTTG
The DNA here is from genome assembly GCA_034359265.1 of Canna indica. Lineage (NCBI taxonomy): Eukaryota > Viridiplantae > Streptophyta > Magnoliopsida > Zingiberales > Cannaceae > Canna > Canna indica. The sequence goes on from CP136891.1 coordinate 29,776,264, forward strand.
GCACTGAATCGAGAGATATTTGGAGGAGTCGTAGTCGATGAGCTCTCTGTAAGGGGGGAGACAGTTTCATCAAAAGTAACATGTCGAGAGATGTAAATTCTCCTAGAGGGTTTATGTAAGCAACGATAGCCATAATGCATAGTACTATAACCAAGGAAAATACATAAGTGTGAGCGTGGTTGTAGTTTATTGTTGTATAGGATCAAAGCCAAGGATAGCATGCACATCCAAAATGCGAAGAAAGCTATAGTCAGGAGAACGACCATATAGTTTTTCAAGTGGACTTTTGTGATTAAGAGAAGGGAAGGGAAGGCGGTTGATAAGGTAAACGGCGGTGGAGACGGCATCATCCCAATTTGGATGGAACAGAAGCATGATGCAGTAGAGCAAGATATGTTTCTATAATGTGGCGATGTTTGCGCTCGGCAGAACCATTTTATTCCAGTGTGTGAGGACATGAAACACGATAAAGGATGCCACATGAATCAAGGTAGTGATGTAGGGTTTGATATTCGACACCCTAATCTGATATGTAAATGAAATCTAAAATGAACTTTACCTTATACCTTACTAAGGAGTGTACCAAGCATAACGATCCCCTCGATCCAGTCAAGCTCCCTTCGAAAAGTTAGTGTAAATTCACTTTCACGAGTAGTCTATCTTGTCTCCTTTGATTATTTTTGTTTTACAGAAGCATATTATATTATGGTGCTAGAAATAGAAAAAAGGGCATCTCTATTCCAATGGTAAGCCCACCCCTAAGCGCATTTAGGTCTTTTACACTGGTAAGCCCTCTTTTTTCAAGGCTATGGGGGTTACTCCTCCTTAATCGCAAGTAGAGAAATGAAGGATCGTCAATTCGATAGATTTTATTTTGCAATTAAAGAAGCGTTCTACATGTCGTTGAAAGCGACAAAAGATATCAGAAAGTTCAGATCGACACTTCATCAAAATAGCCAAGTAAACTTACTATAGTTATCGACAATGATAACATAATAAGAGAAACTATTGTTAGACAAGATAGGAGTTGAGCCCCAAACACCTAAATGAATAAGTTCAAGTGAAGACGAGGACACATGTTTAGATAAAGAGAAAGGTCATTTATGACTTTTGCATTTCATACATACAAGATAAATAGATGACGATAAGTGACAGTAAGTAGGTAAACCATCATGTTTGATAATTTGATGGACGAGTCGAAGGGAAGGATGACCAGCCGAGCATGCCAAGAGGGCATGCTAGTGCGTTCTCCGACAAGAGCAGTAGGATAGGTCGGTGAGAGACGATAGAGGACGTCCTTAGTTTCTCCATGGAGCAAAATTTTCTTTGAGGCGCGATCCTTTACAAGTCATTCATGTTGATGAAATTATTTAAAAAAAAAGACATTACTGTCAGTAGTAAATTGGTGGACAGAAAGTAAATTTTTGGTGATGAAAGGGATATGGAGGACATTGTGCATGGTAAGAGGATGAGATGAGGTATGCAAACCTGTAACGTTGCCAATTTGCACCATGTATGTCCCTTGATAAGGTATTGGGTCGACTAAAGTATGATACTCTAGTATAATATGATGTGAGGATCCAGAGTCATGTTTTTGCTATAGTAGAGTCTAGCGATCTTTGAGAGACATATGCACCTGGTTGTTGTGTGAGATATGAGATTGGGAGAGTTGCTCTTGGAGTAGAGGATAGTCGATTTCCTTGGGAGGTGAACCCATCAGTGAAGGATGTATCAGAGTGCCTGGAGCACACATGTGCATAGTGGCCAAGAATGAAACAAATTTGACACCTGCCTTGGCCACACCCTCTTCCACGACCATGATTATGACGTCCACCCTGATTAGAAGAAGAATAGAAGGGGTGGTCACGACCAGCGACATTGACAGAGGGAAAGGATATTGCTCGTGTGCGCTTTGCTTGCAAATAAAGTACACATTCATGAGAAGACAACATACCATGAACTTGTTCAAGAGTGAAGTCATCTAGGTGAGTTGTGATGGTGTGTACAAAGTTATCATAGGCGGGTCCCAACCCAGCAAGTACATGCATAAAAGATCAGGATCCGATATAGGATGTCTGATTTCTGCCAAGTTATTTGCAATATTTTTAATGGATTGCATGTACTCATCAATGGACGCATCACCTCTTTGAATGGTCTTTAGTTGCGCCTTAAGTTGAAGATTTTGTCTCGTGAATGAGATGAGAATGTTCGGGCAACGGCCTCCCATACGGCATGGGCGGTTTTGAGGCCGACCACTATTAGCAGCACACACTTGGAAAGTGTGAAATTATCCATGTTAATTAGAACAAATTGATCATTCTTTACCCACACATCATATGTTGGATCGGTGGCAGGGCCGGTCCTACCATTAGGCCAAAAAGGCCATTGTCTTAGGCCCCTAAAAATCATAGGTCTCCAAGTACTTAGGCTCATTGTTAAATATTATATTTATTTTATTATAAATTAAAGTCTTAAATAAGTTATTTAATCTTCTATAATCACATTTCTCTCTCATTTTCATTAATTAATCCACTATTAATTTATCAATTTCCCACTTTCCTGTATTTTCTCTTGATCAATCCAAATTTTTACTCACTTTTTCGTAATACCTCATTACTTCCCATATCAACTAAAAAATAATCCTAATTAATTTCCTTGATTAATTTTATCAAAAAAAAATCTCTTGAATAATTAAACATTAACTGTCAATTAAAGCTAATTAGGTAGAACAAACGCATGCATGCATCTTCTTATCAAACAAATTAAATAGACATTTGAATTTTGACTTGGGGTGAGCGAGTTCGAGTACCCAGTATTTTTCATGATGTTTGCATCATATCCTATATATGATCGGTTCCTAGGTTTTGGACTCGGACCCTACCCTGTTTGAACCTGGAACTGGACCCTACTCAAAATCTGTACATTTACAGGTTCCAGGGTACAGGTTTCGGATACTAATTCTGATTTCGGTTCCGATTCTGAGTACCCGGTGTGTTGGGCTCAAAATCGAAATTGGTTTTAACTAGTTCTTTAAGTTGTCCCAGAGCTTACTCGAATTTAATTCCGGAAAGTTCGAATCGATTACAGGTTTACCCGATACCTATGCACACTCCTATTTTGACATATTGTTACTTTCATCAATTGACAAAAGAAAAAAAAGGTGAATGAGCAATTATACATGCAAATATTCAATTAAGTAACAACGCTCATCCCATCTTCAATTAAGATCAACGGCCCAAGGACGACCCGTCCATTAGGCCCTAAAGACCTCATTTGAATATTTTGACTTAGGCCATAATATCTCTTGAGCCACTCCTAATCGGTGGAGACATGACATGGGATGGTGCCATCAACCATGTTGAGAAGATCACACATACGCACTAGAGGAAGAAATTGTGTCTTCAATAGTAGGTAGTTGTCATGAGTCAACTTCAAAGGAAGAAATGGTATTGTATTTATAGGAAGAGATAAGGAGGTAGGTGATAATGTCGGCATTGGTTCATCTTGAGATGAGTTGACCTCAGATGCCTTTGTTGTGTTTTCTTCAAGAGAGAGAATCAACAATGGTGTACCACCTAAGAAAGATATTAGGTTATACCTTGATAAGATTTGTATAGAGAAAGAGAGAGAAAGATATTAGGTTATACCATGATAAGATTTGTATAGAGAAAGAGACAGAGGAATACGAGAAAGAAGAGGAATATGTTTTAGGATTCTCCGTTGAATCAATAGTACACGACACCTCGATCTATACAAGAGTTGCTCTACTAAAGATAGCAAGAATTACTATTTTGTTGCATAGATCAATTGTGATAAAGATATATTAATTTAATAATATTTACAATGAATGCTTTATTCTCTGCAACCACTACTAAAATATAGTTCAATTGTATATACGATTATTAGTGACGACCGACATAATCGTCGCTAACGGCTATGGCTTAATTACCTACAGTGGCATGGACTGTCGTTGATGATATACCGACATAACGGCTACATCTTTACTATCGCTACTCACCATCGCCTGCTCGTCATCGGTTCTCGTTGCTCAGGTACATCGCCACTCCCCCCTTCTCCTCTCTTATTTAGTTAGCCTGAAATCCTAGGTTTTGGCCTCAACAATAGTGAGATATATATTTTTTTAATTTTTTTAATTCGTACATTAATGTTAATGTTAATGCAGATTAATTTTTTATTTTTGTTAATTGTTAATGTAGATTAATGTAGATTAATTAGATTGATTAGATTGATTAGATTAATTAATTAATTGTTAAATGTTAATGTAAATTTTAGATTAACGTAGATTAATTGTTAATGTAAAATTTAGATTAATTAGATTAATTAATTGTTAATGCAAATTTGTTAATTAAATTAATGTAGATTAGATTAACTAAAATTATATATATAATTGAAATTAAAATTGTAATTATGTAACACCAAGTTATTAGTCCAATACTCAAGAATGATTACACCGAGTTAGTTCAATTAGAGGGGAAAAAATTAAACCATTGTGGATGTTGGCGCCGGCGTTGGGGCCGAAACTTAAGGACTCACGCCAACGTCCATTGTGGACTCGCGCTGACGTCCATTGTGGACTTGCGCCGACGTCCACTGTGGACTTGCGCCGATGTCCACTGTGGACTTGCGCCGATGTCCACTGTGGACTTGCGCCGACGTCCACTGTGGACTTGCTCTGACATCCACAATTTTAGAAAATAATCATGACTAACGAATTGATATGCATCACGTACGTATTGACAAGTCGAGCATGATTTTGCAAAACCATAGATCTATTCGGAGGCTGTATAAATGAAGTACGTAGATGATCTTTTATACGACGCAAAATCCTTGAATTATCCCTAATTGGACAGTTTGCAAACATAGTTATTTGTACTATACTTAGTTTTTTTTCTTTTAGTTGTTAGTCATTCGTAAATTTTGGCTTGTGAATCTCACTTGTTCTCCATTACGCGCCTAGATGATATGCGTATTCGGAAAACTATAGGAAGATGTTGTTGAATTTTAGAATGAACAATGGCTAAAAGGAATACTCAGTGCGGTATGAATAATATGAATCCCGAATGGAATAGGATCATCCCACCTAAAATCATTAAATGATCAAAATGGATTGACATAATCATGTTGGGTGATCGAAGTTGGATGTACCGACGATTTGATCGTGGAGCTATAACGAATGAGTTTCAAGTAGGCGTAACTTATTTCTTAAATTTTGCATATTCAAATCGAAAATTTGTTAGCGGTGATCAAATCCGATGTCTATGCCAAAATTGCTCGAACGTAAGATTTTTTAGATCAAAAAACTGTCACAATGTATCTATATACAAAAGGATTCACACCAAGATATTATCTATGGACTTGTCATGGGGAGTCACGTGATGTCGGGACGTCGAGCAATCCTTTCGTTCAAACTTATGGCGAATCTTCTAGCGATGTTGTTTCTTCATCCAATCTACCTAATCCTTATATAACAGTGATACTTGATAGACTTGGCGGTTAATTCCATTTGAATAATAATGTCGAGTCAGTTACTGAGACGTCAGTGCCAAATACTACAACAGTTGATGTCACAGAAGAACAACCTACGAGAGAGATTGAATTATCAAATAATGAGGCCGCATAATTTTACGATTTGTTGAAAGTTGTCAATGAACCTATGTATGAGAATTGTGATGAATATATTAGATTATTCGCAATGACACAACTCCTGAATATCAAGTTTGATTGTAATATCAGCAGGGTTGCATTTGATCGACTTGTGAGCTTTATCCATCGAGTGTTACCTGAAGATAACAAGTTAGAGCCAACTTTTTATAAGATGAAAAAGTTGATGAAAAAATTAGTGCTTGGGTACAAAAAGATACATGTGTGTGCAAAAAACTACATTTTATATTATAAAAAATGCATAGTTGGATGAACGCTCGGTATGTCAACATCCTTGTTATAAGGAGAAGACATCATTCTGATAGAAAAATATTCCTTTTAAGGTGTTTCGGTATTTTCTACTAACACTGAGGCTTCAAAGATTTTCCACTAACACAATGTATTTTCCACTTCTTGTATTTTGATTACATTTGACTATATATATAATTTGTGTAAACATTGATTCATATTTTGTGTATGGTATGATGTTGGTAATTCATATTTTTTCTATTGGGTTTGTGTATAAATTGATGTAAATACGAATTTTCTAATTTTTTATTTTTTCATGTTCAGGATAAAACATCAGCGACAGCTTACCAACTACTAATCGTCAGTGGGTCGTCGTTGAAAGCATATCATAAATGGTTGATGGCATGGGCAACATGGATTGTCACAGTTGCTAATAACCTTTGGCTATGGTTAAACGATGGCTTGGTCAACGACGCATTACCAACGACCGCATCGACCGTTGATGATAACATTTCATTGACGGCTTTAGCAACCATCATTGATTATTACATATCAGCGACAACTATAGCGGCTGTCGCTGATAAGTTATTTGTGACGGTTGAGTCGGCCGTCGCAGGTTATTAGCGACGTGACCATCCACTTCCGCGATAGCTTATTGCAACGGTGTTTGCCATCCGTGATATGCATCATCAACGATTCAACAACGGTCTAAGCCATCGTTGAAGCTTATATTTGTAAGTCGAATGGTCACACTAGAGGATGGTGAATAGTGTGTTTACTAAAATTTAACCTAAATTTGGTTTTAATCGATTCTTAGGTTACGTAGGCAAGAACATAATTCAACTAGATAAGTAAGTGTGGAAGCAATAAATGAAGCAATTAAATACAAGTAACCACACAAGCCCAATGATAATGCAAACACTGAGATTTATAGTGGTTCGACCACAATATCCACTCAACTACCTAAGCACCAAGCTTAGAATTTTCAAACTTAGCTTTACTAGATTAATTTATTTCCTACAAGAGGATTTACAAGCTAAGGCACTGACCCTTACACCCCAGGGTTACTCTCACACCCGAGAGTACCTCCAACATCTCTTCTCCAAAGGACAATCAAACTAATCCTAGTAAACTAATCACACTGGTGGGGACCTCTACATCAAGGCTACTACCAAACTCAAGATCCACACACTTGAATGACAATTAAATAAACACAAAAATACAAGTAAATGTAGCTATAAATACAACAAAATAAATACTTAGCTCCAGTAGTGTTTCTTATCTTCCTCTTGATGCTTTTGATGGTGAAACAATGAATTCAAGGCTCAAATCAATGTTTCAATATCAAAGCTAGGATTTGCACAAGAAATGGCTCAAGAAGGCTTGCAAATAATGTTAAGATGGCTCAATGAATAGTTGAAAACCAAAGAAAGGCAGGTTTAAGAGCGTATATAAAAATCAGCTCAAAATGAGCCGTTCAATGAATAGAAAAATATCTTTACAAGAAAAATATCATTTACTAACAGGTTATTTTCGTTACCACAGCCCAAAAAACCATTAGTACAATTTATACCAAGGGCATATGCACCCGTTGGTAGAAGTCGCGATAGTATAGATTTGTACCAACGGATATTTGGGTCGTTGGTATAGTGATGCAAATATTCTAACAGATGATTAACACCGTTAGTAGAGACCTTCCGTTAGTATAGAGGTCCCCGTACTAATAGTTATTGATCTCATTAGAAGAAAAATCTAAACCCTATACTAACAATTATTGACCTTGTTAAAAAAAAAATAGTATAATTCATTGATAGTCATATGATCATATCAAGATTTAAACTTGGGTTGTTGGAAGGGAAGTAATTTTCTTTAACCACTCAAGCAAGTTATAATATTTGATTTTTATTTTTATTTTTATTTACTTAAACTATATTTTGGTTAATTCAGATCAAATCTAAAATTGAAAAATTCTTTAAATTTTTAATTGTTAACTGAACCAAAAATCAATTGGACAAATTGGTTTAGTTAATTTGATTTTAGTTCAGTCGGTTAATCGATTTTTTGGTTAATTGATGAATTTTTCTCACCCCTATCGGGCTATTGAGCCGGGCTGAAATTTGTCAGACCTATTAGTAATGGTTCATTCGTTAGTATAGAAGATGTTTCGCTAACTAATGCAACTTCGTTAGCAACTTTACTAACAGTGCATAAAATTCGTTAGTATAGAAGATGCTTTACAAACGATCCATAAAATTCGTTAGCAATTTTATTAACGGATACATAATCTGTTAGCATTGGTTTGCTCTATATCAACGACAAAGCTTGCATGTCCGTTGGTATAGGGTATGACTTTCAGCAACGACTGTTATTTTCGTTTGTAAAAGTTACATTTACTAACAAATTTTCTTACCGTTAGTAGTATTGTTTGTTAGTAGATGTCATTTATTTTGTAGTTAAAGTTCCTATGTTGAAATACCACAATATTTTGGTGGAAAGAAAATACAGACATCTTATTTTGTAGAATTGGTCGACTGCCGATCGCAGATTGGTAGCAATTGGTCATAGATGATCGGTAGCAGATTAATTGGTCACATAAGACAATTTTGTGCATATGCTGGTTTTCAAGTTTTCAGAGTTTGGATTTTGATTTTTGGATTCTTATGCATCAAATAGAAGATTATACAAATATACTAGACACCCTAAACCTAAACTCTATCTTTCCCAATGAAATTCGAGCGTCGACAAGATTAAGACCTAGGTTGAAAATAATATTCGCAGTAGTGAATTGTTGACATCTGCATGTATGAATACTTTCTTTTCTTGCAATTGTACGTGTATTGATGGAGCTTGTTTTAGGTGCTTGGTTGTCATTTGATTTCAAATTATTTCTATTAGTAGTCAAAGGGGATGCAACTAAATTTTTTTTCTAAAAAATTAACTTTAATTATAACATAGTCATTACAAAGCGTACACATGATAATATACACATAAATCATATTACAAAACATATACACACATACACGTGGAAAAATGTGCATAAAGCGCTACAATCAGATATAGAACCCAAAACCTACAAAGTTATAAATAGGTTCACATTGCAACTAATTATTTAATAATATATATTATTTGGATGAATTTATCATTAAATTCCACTACTAGAACTTTAGAGTTTGGTGGACGAACCCGTAGCAATTACTTGATCATTTCCAATTTTTGACTGCATTACTTAATCAACCATTAATTCACTATAAGTTCTACTGTACATGCTCGAGTCAGACACGGAGGAAAGGTTGAGTCCAACTTGCTCAACGAAAGTGATCTTCATACTTCACCATGAAGAACCGGTACGTGTCTTCATCATGCCGATTGACTTTGACTCATTTACTATTCACATTGTCTTTAAAATTAATTAATTTCCTTCTTAATTAATTCGTAGTCATACAATTGCATTATTCATCCGGAGACGATTTCCATTAATTGTAAGCTTCAGATCCACAAACTTCCAAGTCCACATTGAGCTATTTGTCCAAATTAATGCTAACAACTGCCATTAATTTAAGTCTTTAAAGGTTGATCATTTCCACACTTGGACTGTCTCAAATACCTGTAATGCGCCCTTGGTTTTCGATCGAGTCAGACACGCATGGAATATTGACTCCATCCTACTCAAACAAAGAGACTGATTTAAATAAATGACATAACAAATTAATCATCCTATATATATTTGACACGTATATTTCAGCAGTCAAACAGCCGTATGCAAGCCGTCCTTGTACTGGCCGACTATAACGCTATAAAAAGCCACCAACCAAAAACTTTTAGTGCATCACCCATCGCCATCCAAAATCTCAATAGTTGTTAATTCAGCAAAAGCAAAGAAGAATTGTTGGGCACCATGGCGATCGCAGTATCAGACGAACTATTGGGCACCTTCGTCCCGATCGCAGTCTACTGGATATACTCCGGAATCTACGCCTTTCTCGGTGGTATGGAGAGCTACCGGCTGCATTCCAAGGCCGACGAAGACGTCAAAAACATCGTCTCCAAAGAGACCGTCTTCAGAGGCGTCCTCGTTCAGCAGGCTTTCCAGATCGCCGTTTCCCTTCTCCTCTTCACTGTATGTAATTAACTAATTATTAATCATCAGTACTCTCATTAATAAATTTAATTCATTATTGGCAATTCTAATTAATTATATACTTGTATAATTAATTGATGGCAGGTGATAAGCGACGGCAGCGGGATCGCGAAGCCGCAGCCGTCCTTGTACACCATCATCGTGCAATTCCTGGTGGCCATGTTCGTCCTCGACACGTGGCAGTACTTCATCCACCGGTACATGCACATCAACAAGTTCTTGTACAAGCACGTGCACTCGAAGCACCACACGCTCGTCGTCCCCTACGCCTTCGGTGCCCTCTACAACCACCCCTTGGAGGGCCTCCTGCTCGACACTGTCGGCGGCGCCCTCTCCTTCCTCCTCTCCGGCATGACGCCGCGCACCGGCATCTTCTTCTTCTCCTTCGCCACCATCAAGACGGTCGACGACCACTGCGGCCTGTGGCTGCCGGGGAACCCCCTACACGCGCTCTTCAGCAACAACAGCGCCTACCACGACATCCACCACCAGCTCTACGGCACCAAGTACAATTTCTCGCAGCCCTTCTTCGTGATGTGGGATAAGATTCTGGGGACCTACATGCCCTACTCGCTGGAGAAGAGGAAGGAGGGTGGGTTTGAAGCCAGACCGATCAAACGCAAGAACTGATTGGTTCATGATTAATTTGATTCCTTGCCTGAGCTTATTTTAGTCGATCTTTCTTGTATTCTAATTAATACTAGCTGTGGTTCTTGAAATTAAGGAAACAAAAGAATAATTAATAATTAAATTATGCTAATATCTCGATTGATGATTATAATTTGTCAGCTAATTGTTGTTACTTGTTATTATAATTGCTTTTAATTAACGAGTCAAAATGTTACTTTTGATGTGGTCAGTTGATTGTCAATTGATTATAATTGTTGTCAGTTGATTGTCTTAGCTATTGAACTAACAAAGTTAAGTCTAGGCTAGAGTCATTTTAAGTGGCACACCACTACTAGAAATTGAGTCTTCAGCAACGGCTATCAGCAACGGTCGCTCAAGCCGTTGCTATTTGCAACGGCATTCTTACGGCCGCTCGAGCCGTTGCAGATATGTTGTATCTGCAACGGCTTTCTAACGGACATGCGAGCCGTTGCTGATAATGTTAATTATCAGCAACGGCTTTTTAACGAACAAGTGAGTCATTGCGGATGATAACTTATTAGCAACGGTTTGCTAACGGACAAGTGAGCCGTTGCTGATGATAACTTATTAGCAACGGCTTTCTAACGGGCGAGTGAGCCGTTGCTGATAAGTTTATATAGGGCACGCGGTCGCGCCCGACCCTTCATCCTCCCGCTACTGCCGCCGCCGCCTCTGCTCCCGCCGCCGCCGCCTCTGCTCCCGCCTGTCGCCGCCGCTGCCGACGCCGACGCTTCCTCCTCCCGCTGCCGACGCCAACGACGCCGACATTTTCAGGTATACCTCGCCGGCCGGCCGTCTCTTCCCGTTGCAGCCGGCGGGAAATCCGACCGAAACCCTAAAAATAGGGTTTCAACCGGCGGCGGTCGACCGATGGCCGCCGCCGGACCTTGTACAGTGGCCGGATAGTGTGTCCGGCCACTGGACGCCGGCGCCGGAGTCCACCTGACTCCGGCGCCGGAATTTGTAGATTAATATATAATTTTATTGTTTTTTAATTGTTAATTAATTGTTAATTAATTATTTAATTAATTGTTTAATTTGTTAGATTAATTAGTAGGGTTTAGATTAATTTCGGAATTGTCCACTTCGGACGCGCGCCGGAATCGTCCACTTCGGACGCACGCCGGAATCGTCCAATATGGACTCGAACTGTCTCAAAACATTTAGAAAATAATCATGCATCCGACGAGTTCATATGTTTCACATACGCATCGATGAGTCGGATATGATTTAGCAAAACCTTAGATCCGTTCGGGGATTGTATGTTCGTGTAAAAGAAGTAGATGATCTTTTATACGAATTATAATTCTTGAATTGTCCCTGATTGGACAATTTGGGAATATAGTTATTTGTACTGCACTTACGTTTTTATTTTAACTGTTAACTAATTATTCTAAATTTCGGCAATATCTCTCTTGTTCTCCGATACGCGCCCAGATGATATGCGTATTCGGAGAACTGTAGGGAGATGCTGCTGAAATTTAGAATGAAGTTAACGGTTAAAATAAGTACTTAGTGCAATATAAATAACATAAATCCCGAATGGAATAGGACAATCTCACCTAAAGACATTAACCAAAGAAATTGTCATTGATTGACAGAATCATGTCGGCTGATCGAAGTTGGATGTACCGACGTCTTGATCGTGGAGCTTTAACGAATGAGTTTCGATTAGGCGTAACGTACTTCCTAAATTTCGCCTATTCGAATCGGAATTTCGTTAGCATGGGTGATCAAATCCGATGTCCGTGCCGCATTTGTTCAAATGGACGATTTTTGGATCGGGAGATTGTCACTCTGCATCTATATATATACCAAAGGATTTGCACCAAGATATTTTCTATGGACTTGTCACGGGGAGTCACGCGAAGTCGGGACGTCGAGCAATCCTGTCGTTCAGACATATGGTGAATCTTCCTCTGCTGGTGCTTCTTCATCCAGTCAATGTAATCCCTATAGAACTATATATGATACTTGATAGTCTTGGGGGTCAATTCCACCTGAATGATAATGTTGATCGGCGAGTTCTTCAGACATCAGTCCCACCAGATACTACAGCGGTTGATATCACACAAGTACAAACTGCGGTAGAGATTGAATTACCGAATAAAGAAGCTACAGAATTTTACGAGATGTTGAAAGCTGCCGATGAACCTTTGTATGAGATTTGTCCTAAATACACTAGGTTTTCAGCAATGACACAGCTCTTAAACATCAAGGCCGATTGTAATATCAGCGGAGTTGCGTATGATCGGATTGCTGGATTGATTAATGGAATGCTGCCTACTGATAACAAGTTTGAACCAACTTTTTATAAGACTAAAAAGCTAATGATAAAATTGGGGCTTGGGTACGAAAAAATACACGCGTGCCAAAATAACTGCATTTTATATTATAAAGAAAATGTGCAGTGGGATAAATGCCCTGTATGTCAACATCCTCGTTACAAGGAGAAGAAATCGGTCTGACAGAAAAATATCCCGTTTAAGGTGCTTCGGTATTTTCCACTAACACCGAGACTTCAAAGATTATTCATGTCGGAAAAGACAACCCCCTACATGAGTTGGCATGCAAGAAGTCGTGATGATACAGTAATGACTCATCCATCTGACAGTGAAGCATGGAAACATTTGGATACATGTTATCCTTCATTTGCTAGGGATACTAGAAATATCAGATTGAGATTGTGCACAGATGGTTTTAATCCGTTTGGACATTCTGCAACTCCTTATTCAGTTTGGCCAGTGCTGTTGACAGTTTATAATTTGCCACCGTCAATGTGCATGAAAGATGAATTTATTTATCTTTCGATGATTATTCCGGGTCCTAAGGGTCCGCGAAAAGAAATTGACATATTTTTCAGACCCTTGATAGATGAATTGAAAACATTGTGGACTGAGGGAGCTGTCACTTATGATTGTCATCGGAAGCAAAACTTCAATTTAAAGGCCGCGGTCTTGTGGACAATCAATGATTTCCCGGCGTACGACATGTTGTCGGGTTGGAGCACTCACGGCCGACTCTCTTGTCCGTATTGTATGGAACACTCTAAATCAATAAGTCTTCAGAACGGACGAAAAATCTCATTCTTTGATTGTCATCGTCGATTCCTACCGGTTAATCATCAGTATCGAAGGAATCGTAATAAATTTACTAAGGGCAAAGTCGAAAGAGATGGGCCACCACCGATGTTGTCTGGTGAACAAATGTTAGCACGTGTTTCAGCACTTCCAGATATAGTATTTGGTCGCAATGAAAGAGTGTCAGGTTTTGGCCAAACACACAACTGGGTGAAAAAAAGTATCTTTTGGGAATTGCCCTATTGGAGTTCATTATTGATTCGACATAATTTAGATGTCATGCACATTGAAAAAAATGTGTTTGATAATATTTTCAACACTTTGATGGATATTTCCGGAAAAACTAAAGATAATGTCAAAGCCCGACATGATATGAAAATACTCTGTAAAAGACCAGAGTTGGAGTTACAAGAGGTCAACGGACGATATCTGAAACCGAATGCCCCATATGTGTTAAATAAATAACAGATCAAAGATGTTTGTCAATGGGTAAAAGAACTCAGATTACCCGATGGATATGCTTCAAACTTATCTCGATGTGTGAACGTCGATGATTGCAAAATATCAGGGATGAAGAGCCATGATTGTCATGTATTCATGCAGAGATTACTTTCGATCGCATTTCGAGATCTTCTACCTGATAATATTTGGGGTCCGTTGACTGAATTAAGTATGTTTTTTAGAAACATCTGTGCAAATGTCCTTCGAGTCGAAGATATGTCAACACTTGAAAATAATATTGTTGAAATCATATGGAAGCTGGAGCAATTTTTCCCTCCTGCATATTTTTTGACTCGATGGAGCATCTACCGATACACTTGGCATACGAGGCACGAGTTGGTGGCCCCGTTCAATATCGGTGGATGTACTTATTTAAAAGATACATGAATCATCTGAAGAAAAAAGTAAAGAACACTACAGTTGTTGAAGGATCAATATCTGAATCGTATATCATCCAAGAAATTTTAACATTCTGCTCATTTTACTTTGAATCGACAGTACAGACAAGATTTGATCGTCTTCCACGTAACGACGACGGGGGTGTTCGACATTCAGATGGACATTTAAATATATTTTGTCACTCTGGTCGTGCTTTTGGTTCTCGTCCATCTCGATACTTAAGCGATGAAGAGTATCATTTGGCACACTTGTATGTATTACTCAATTGTCCAGAGATTGAACAATTCATTGAAATATTTGACATTGAGATGGTGCAAAAATACTCTATTCACAACGATGAAGAATTGGAGAGATTACGGAATCGTGATTTCCCTATTTGGATTCAGACTTACAGCAAAGATCACAGAGATGAAATAGATGAAAGAATATTTGAGTTTGTTAGTGGACCGTCGCGACTTGTGTCGTGCTATAGCGGATATTTTGTTAATGGGTATAAATTTCACACGGTTGAATATTCATTTACAAAGAAGACGATGAATGCTGGGGTCTGCGTGAAAGGGACAACCTATGTTGAATGTGATATGGATTTTTATGGACTGGTGGAAGAAGTGATAGAGTTGCACCACTTCGGCTTAAAATCAGTGATCCTATTTAGATGTCATTGGTTTGATACAACAGAAAGGGGCATGAAAGTTCATCCAAAATACAAACTTGTTGAGGTTAATTACAAATCGAAATTGGCAGCAAATGAGCCTTTTATATTGGCATCACAAGCCGAACAAGTATATTACGCGAAGTATCCGGCTCAAAATAAAGATAGAGCAGATTGGCGTGTAGTCTGTAAGACAAAAGGTAGAGGAAAAATTGATCCGATAGTAGGAGAAAATGAGCTGATACCTGATATGACACATGGTTTCTATCAAGAAGATGATCCTCCTGCCATAGATCGTATTATTCCAATACTCGAGGATGCATACACAACGTCAATTCAATTAGAAGTTGAATATGCTGATGATGACGATCATGAAATTGAGGAAGCTGGAGATGAAGAAGATGAAGAAGAGGAAGAAGAGGAAGAAGAAGAACAATTCGAAGACTATTATTCAGATGATGAGGAATAATTGTAAAGTATATATTTTATTAAATATATCTCTACTATTTATACAATAATCTGATTATATGTCTGTTCGACAGATATGTCTGGTCATGGTTATCGACGCAGGAGAGCTTCGGAGTCTCCGATCGGTGAGACTCCAGCACTTACTCATTCTGCTGATCCCCCTGTTGCTGATCCTCATGCGGATGATACTGCCGAGGCTAGCACATCCAGACGCAGGCGGCCACGCGGGCCGAACAGGTGGCAGCCTCCACCAGCCACAAAGTCACGTAGATTGATTAGCGTGATTGGGGAGCGGTAATATATCATGAGTTATGAATCATTACAAATTCATTATATCATAATATAATATTAAAATTTATTTTTGTTGTGCAGGTTCGAGCAAGAAGAAGTGTCGAGGAGCATTTCTTCTACTATTCGACGATACATGCACGGGGCATGGCCTACGTGGTCTCACGTGCCTAGCGAGCACGTCGACATGTTATGGCGCGAGTTTGAGGCACGTATTATTTTATTTTTTACATGCATATGATTAATATTGGTACTGATATTATTATTTTGCAGGCTCGCTTTACATGGGCCGAGGACCAGAGGCCATTCATTTACGCTGCCTGGGAGGCTATTTCCCGTGCGAGGTACAATGGGCAGCTGGGGCAGGCTCGGTCCCAAGCGATGGCCCGAGCTGGGACCACTAACATCGCGGAGACTCGGGGATACGGCCCCAATTGGATTACTCCGGATATATGGGACCAGCTCGTGGGAATATGGTCGACGGATCGATGGCAGGAGGTTTCTCGGAATGCGGCTAGAAACTGCATGTCGAGGGGAGCAGCGCGTCACACCGGCGGCTCTGTTGCATTTGTAGTGCACGCGAACCGTATGGTAAGTATATCTTTTAATTATATATTTTATTTGTTACTATGTGTACTAATTAATGTATTTGTTTTGTAAATGTAGACGACGGTGTCGGATGACGGGACTGTCCAGCGACCCTCCCCGATGGCGGTGTTTGAGCGGACTCACCGTCGAGCACATGGGACGGGGGAGTACATCGACAACTGCACTGCATACATTATGGCAACTATATATTTGTTTAAATTATTCATTATATATTTATAATTTAAGTTTTATGATCAATATTAAATAAAAAATCAAACTCGAGTAGGAGACCTACAGCTAGACGGTGGTGCAGCGCGGGGGTACCCCCGAGGACTTTGACGCAGCATCGTGGGTCGAGGCCGCAGGTGGCTGGGACCATGGCCGCGTATATGGCTTCGCAAATAGTGGTCATGCGCGAGCCGTACTAGGGCCACTTGGGGCACCGACCCCTCCGGTCGCTGGTGAGCGGCCGTCCACCTCTAGATTCAGTTATGATCATAGTAGCAGAATAAGGACTCTAGAGGACACGGTCGCGCGTCAGACTGAGATAATAGAGCGCCAGAGTCAGATGATGGCGGATACACAAGCTATGCTACGCAACATGTCAGGTCATCCCGAAGCAGGCATCTCTTCGGCATCATCTAATCCATCATCCTCGAGTCAGTCCACGCCTGTGTACACTCAAGCACTCTAGACCCCGCCAGATGATCCAGGCCATCCTCCATCGTCATCGTGAGATTTTGTTTATATTGACTTTGTTACTGAGATATTGAACTTGTTTAATTTATATTGACAATGTTACTAAGATATTGATACTTCAATTTTGCATTTGAATAGTTTTTATACTATCGTGGATAATTATCAATATAAATATAATTGTTTTGATGTATATCTTGGTGTGTTTGTGATGTGTGAATGAATGTGTGTATGAGTGTATGGGTGTGTGAGTTATGTATCAGATAATGTATCAATGTATCAATGGAAATTTGGAATTTTAAATTTTTTCGTTACCAGGTTCACATCATCAGCAACGGCTTTCCCACAGCCGTCCGTGGGAAAGTCGTTGCTAAAAGTGTATCGAAAGCCATTGCTGATGACCTACAGCAACGGCTTAGCGACGGGATTTTACTAACGGCGTTGCTACGGACTCAGCGGCCATTGCTATTAATGTTATCAGCAACGGCTCCGTGTCCGTGGCAAAACCGTTGCTGATAATATTTTTAGCAACGGCCCGAGCGGCCGTTGCTAAGTTATCAGCAACGCGACTTTCTGCCACGGCTCCATTGCAACGGCTCGGCTGTTGCTGATGCGCTTCAGCAACGGCTCAGCAACGGCATTAGTCGTTGCTGATGCCCATTTTTCTAGTAGTGTACAATAATTTAATGATGGGAAACTACAATGAGATAAGATAGGAGAGATTAGTGCTACTGAAAAACATGAGTAGACATATTGAGACTTTTTAAATTATATGTTTTTTTAAAAAAAAAATAGTAAATCATAATAGGTAACACAGTACTATATTTTTTTTTTTGAAAGAAAAAAACTTATATTCGATTCAGGAGAGATGAATAGAATACAAGTAAGGGGAGAGGAGAGACAAACAAAATAAAACAAGAAAAACAGAGGTCAACTAGGCCAGAAGAAAATCAACTACTCCAACAATAATGACAATGAATTTGCCTCCATCGCGAGTTCTTCGAATGATTTTCTTCTATTGTCAAAAATCTGAACCTTACGCTCATGCCAAATTTTGAATCTCCAGATCATGATGAGACGGAAGTACTTTGATCTTTGTTTGAGGTTGCCGACTGTGGGTCCTTCCCAAGGTTTGAAACCCAAGGGGAAGAAGCCGGTATGAGACAAAAGGAGGAAAAGTTTCCAGCCCTCGTTGGTGTAAGTACACTCGGCAAACAAGTGCTCGTGAGTCTCGTCTTTATCATTACACATGATGCAGGTCGGGCATGTCTGAATAGTATGTGCCAAAAGTTCGTCTCTCGTTAGTAGCCTTTGCTTTTCTAAGAGCCAGTTATGCATAGAACATGCTGGGGGGCATGCCTTCTGCTAGAGGAAACCAGCCTTTAAATCCCCGATCCCTCTATAGTTCAAGATGCGCTAGAGACTCTTTGTTGAGTAGATGCCATCATTGCTCCATTTCCAAGAGAGAGGAGGAGCCAAGTCCTGCTTTAAATTTAAAAGTAAACCTATTGGTACTAGGAACACAATACTATAATTTGAACACTAGACCTCTAGAAAAAATACAAAATATTATCATCAACCGTGCTACTCAAAACTTATGAGTTGTTTAGAGATCTGGGGTTCAAATCCTAGTAAGGTCCCCTAGTGTGATTTTTAATTGTGAGTAGCATAGATGATGACAATATCTCGTATGTTTCCTTTTTAAATCACATGTTATCATAAAATAAATAACATAAAAAAGAGATAATACTACAACAAAGACTTTTATAATGGTTAAGCTTCTAACTAAATATACAATGACTCTCTTGAACCTTCAATGAACATTTACTAACACTAACTTTTTCTCGAGAATAATTGATGAGAACAAGACTTTCTCCAACAACTCCAAGGGTGTCTTATACCTCAAGCATATAAGGAACAACTAAAGCAAAAATAAATCGTGCAAGAAGTGTCTACACCAACACTTTTCTTTTAAAGAAATTTACAAGTAATAAAAATAACAATGGACGACAAAATCTACCTGCACATTCTCCTATCTATTTGGAAAGGGAGGCTCCCCTTGAAGATGAAAGTTCTTTCGACTAATCCTCAGGAAACAACTGCCAACCAAATGTTGTCTGCGTCGACTTGGTCCGGTTCTGGATGACATCAAATGCATCTTCTACGAGGAGGAGGGCGAATCTTGTGATCATCTATTGGCCGCTTGTCGTTCTACTATGGATGGGTGGATTTCTTTTCTTAGCCAGGTGAACCATCGTTTTTTCCCCGCTGTCTCAGGGCCTTCAGCCTTTCTAGCCAAGTGGAATGGAAAGAGGCTTGGCGATGGTCTAGTGCTAGACACCGTGGACTTCTAGAAATTGGGTCATCTTCCACAACACCCGTAGATTAGTGTCTTTCATTGTAAACCTCTATTTGCTTGTGTGGTCGCATCTCAGTGCCTTTGCGTGAGGAGAACCGGCTTCCACTACTAGAAATAGATTCTTCAGCAACGCCCCTTCCTCGTTCTTCTTCCTCTTTCTCTGCTGCCGTCACCTCCTGCCGCTGCAGACGCCGCCGCTGTCGCCCCATCTTCGACCGCCAAATCTAGTCGCCACCGTCGTCGCTTGATCCATGTATTGTCCAGTGTCCGAACACTGGACTCCGGCGTCGGAAATCTATTAATTATTTATTTTTTAGATTAATTGTTTAATTTATAGATTAATTTTTAGGATTTAGATTAATTTTTATATTTATTGTTAGGGTTTAGATTAATTTTTAGATTAATGTTATGTTTTAGATTAATTTGATGTTTTAGATTAATGTATAGATTAATGATATGTTAATTAGTTAACATAAATGCTATGTTTTAGATTAATATTAATTAGTTAAAATGTTAATTAGTCCGGAGTCGTCCTCAGTGGACTCGCGCCGGAATCGTCCACTTCGGACTCGCGTCGGAATCGTCCACTTTGGACTCACGTCAGAATTGTCCACCATAGACTCGAACTGACTCGAAATATTTAGAAAATAATCATCCCTCCGATGAGTTGATACGTTTCACGTACGCATCGACAAGTCGAATATGATTTAGCAAAACCTTAGATCCATTCGGGGATTGTATGTTCGTGTAAAAGAAGTAGATGATCTTTTATACGATGTACAACCCTTGAATTGTCCCTGATTGGATAATTTGGGAATATAGTTATTTGTATTGCACTTAGTTTTTTCTTTTAACCGTTAACTCATTCTAAATTTCGACAGCATCTCCCTACAGTTCTCGTTCGGAGAACTGTAGGGAGATGTTGTCGAAATTTACAATGAAGTTAGCGGTTAAAAAAAATACTTAGTGCAATATGAATAACATGAATCCCGAATAGAATATGATCATCTCACCTAAAGGCATTAACTAAAGAAATTGGCATTGATTGACAGAATCATGTCGTCCGATCAAATTTGGATGTACCGACATCTTGATTGTGGAGCTTTAACGAATGAGTTTCGATTAGGCATAACTTACTTCCTAAATTTTGCCTATTCAGATCGAAAATTCGTTAGCGTCGGTGATAAAATCCGATGTCCGTGCTACATTTGCTTGAATGGATGATTTTTGGATCGAGAAACTGTCACTCTGCATCTATATAGAAAAGGATTTGCACCAAGATATTTGCTTGAATGGATGGTTAATCTTCCTTTGTTGGTGTTTCTTCATCCAATCAATCTAATCCCTATAGAACTATGATACTTGATAGTCTTGGGGGTCAATTCCACCTGAATGATAATGTCGATCAGCCAATTACTAAGACGTCAGTGCCACCAGATACTACAGGTGTTGATGTCACAGAAGTACAAACTGCGATAGAGATTGAATTGCCGAATAAAGAAGCTGTAGAATTTTACGAGATGTTGAAAGCTGCCGATGAACCTTTGTATGAGAATTATCCTAAATACACTAGGTTTTCGGCAATGACGCAGCTCCTAAACATCAAGGCCGATTGTAATATCAGCGGGGTTGCGTTTGATCGAATTGCATGATTGATTAATGGAATGCTGCTTACTGATAATAAGTTTGAGCCAACTTTTTATAAGACTAAAAAGTTGATGAGAAAATTAGGGCTTGGGTACGAAAAAATACACGTGTGCCAAAATAACTGTATTTTATATTATAAAGAAAATATACAGTTGGATAAATGTCATGTATGTCAACATCCTCGTTACAAGGAGAAGAAATTGGTCCGACAAAAAAAATCTCGTTTAAGGTGCTTCAGTATTTTCCACTAACACCGATGCTTCAAAGATTATTCATATCGAAAAAGACGGCCCCCTACATGAGTTGGCATGCAAGAAATCGTGATGATACAGTAATGACTCATCCATCCGACAGTGAAGTATGGAAATATTTGGATACATGTTATCCTTCATTTGCTAGGGATACTAGAAATATCAGATTGGAATTGTACACAGATTATTTTAATCCGTTTGGTCATTTTGCAACTCCTCATTCAGTTTGGCCAGTGTTGCTAACAGTTTATAATTTACCATCGTCAATGTGTATGAAAGATGAATTTATTTATCTTTCGATGATTATTCCAGGTCCCAAGGGTCCGCGAAAAGAAATTGACGTGTTTCTCAGACCCTTGATAGATGAATTGAAAACATTGAGGACTGAGGGAGCTGTCACTTATGATTGTCATCAAAAGTAAGACTTCAATTTAAAGGTTGCGATCTTGTGGACAATCAATGATTTTTTGGCGTATGGCATATTGTCTGGTTGGAGCACTCATGGCCGACTCTCTTGTTCGTATTGTATGGAACACTCTAAATCATTCAGTCTTCAGAACAAACGGAAAATATCATTCTTTGATTGTCACCGTCGATTCCTACCGACTAACCATCAGTATCGAAGGAATCATAATAAATTTACTAAGGGCAAAGTCAAAAGAGATGAGCCACCACCGATGTTGTGTGGTGAACAAATGTTAGCACGTGTTTCAGCACTTCCAGAGATAGTGTTTGGTCGGAATGAAAGAGTGTCGGGCTTTGGTCAAACACATAACTGGGTGAAAAAAAGTATCTTTTGGGAATTGCCCTATTGGAGTTCATTAATGATTCGACATAATTTCAATGTCATGCACATTGAAAAAAATGTGTTTGATAATATTTTCAACACTTTGATGGATGTTTTCAGAAAAAACTAAAGATAATGTCAAAGCCCGACATGATTCGAAAATACTTTGTAAGAGACTGGAGTTGGAGTTACAAGAGGTCAACGGACGATATCTGAAGCTGAATGCCCCGTATGTGTTAAATAAATAACAGATCAAAGATGTTTGTCAATGGATAAAAGAACTCAGATT
Source organism: Canna indica (assembly GCA_034359265.1). Taxonomy (NCBI): domain Eukaryota; kingdom Viridiplantae; phylum Streptophyta; class Magnoliopsida; order Zingiberales; family Cannaceae; genus Canna; species Canna indica. The sequence continues at coordinate 29,798,968 of CP136891.1, forward strand.
ACTCGATGGATATGCCTCAAACTTATCTCGATGTGTGAACGTCGATGATTGCAAAATATCATGGATGAAGAGCCATGATTGTCATGTATTCATGTAGAGATTGCTTCCGATGCATTACGAGATCTTCTACCTGATAATATTTGGGGTCCATTGACTGAATTAAGTATGTTTTTTAGAAACATTTGTGCAAATGTCCTTCGAGTCGAAGATATGTTAGCACTTGAAAATAATATTGTTGAAATAATATGCAAGCTGGAACAGTTACTGCTCATGTCGAAGATACACTTGGCTAGCTATCCTTACCCCAGACGGTGTCCGGAGACTAGTAGCCATCCTAGTCGACGGCCCAGGATTGTTTGCCTGCATCTTGAGATGATACTACCTGATATGGTAGGGACGGCTATAGCCGGAATATATTGCTATGAGTAGGCCCAAGGGTCGGATGCCAGAGGCTTGATAAGCCAAAGTGGCAGGTTATTATGTACAGTTGGTACTGATGGATCCGTTGAAGGTCTGTAATTGTATTAGAAACACACTCTACCTCCTTGTACATTTCTTTATTGCCTTGTATGATATATATACATGTTTGAGGATTATGTGGAGGTTCATTTGAGCCACTCACTGAGTCCCAAGTGGACTCACAGTTTATATTTTATTTTTTAGAGCATGAGCAGTAGCTTGGTGTCGACATGGTGCATGTAGCCGGAGGGCGGAGGCGGTGCCATATCTCATAACGGCGTCCATGAGTCTTAGACTAGTCCTAGTTATGTTGGTTTTATTTCTGCACTGACGGTTATCTTTGAAAAGAATTGTAAAACTTGATATTTAACCATTTGAATTTGATGTTGATGTTTTTTCTTGTTTTGAAAAACTTATATATGTTGTGATTTGCAAACTTTTTATATAGTATGTTAAGTTTCTTTCAGTCGATATATTTTGGTTTCTTGATGTCAGTGTAGACAGTAGACTACAGGGCAGGACGTGGGCCCTGGCCGGTCACACTACCCTCAGTCGAGGTGTAACAACTAGTCGCGATGGTCCACTAACAAACTCAAATATTCTTTCATCTATTTCAGCTCTCGGATCTTTGCTGTAAACCCGATCCAAGTAGGGAAATCACGATTCTGTAATCTCTCCAATTCTTGATCGTTGTGAATAGAGTATTTTTGCACCATCTCAATGTCAAATATTTCAATGAATTGTTCAATTTCTGGACAATTTAGTAATACGTACAATTATGTCAAATGATACTCTTCGTCGCTTAAGTGTCGAGATGGACAAGAGCCAAAAGCACGACCAGAGTGATAAAATATATTTAAACATTTATCTGAATGTCGAACTGCCATGTCGTCATTACGTGGAAGACGATCAAATCTTGTCTGTACTGTCGATTCAAATAAGTACATCCATCGGTATTGAACAAGGCCACTAACTCATGCCTCGTATGCCAAGTGTATCGGTAGATGCTCCATCGAGTCAAAGAAGGCAGGAGGGAAAATAAAACATGCTCCATCAACTCCGGCTGCACCATGTCGACACCAAGCTACTGCTCATGCTCTGAAAAATAAAATATAAACTGTGAGTCTACTTGGGACTCAGTGAGTGGCTCAAATGAACCTCCACATAATCCTCAAACCTGCATATATATCATACAAGGCAATAAAGGAATGTACAAGGAGGTAGAGTGTGTTTCCAATACAATTACAGACCCTCAACGGATCCATCAGTACCAACTGTACATGATAACCAGCCACCTTTGCTTATCAAGCCTCTAGCATCCGGCCCTTGGGCCTACTCATAGCAATATATCCCGGCTACAGCCGTCCCTACCATATCAGGTAGTATCATCTCAAGATGCAGGCAAATAATCCCGGGCCATCGACTAGGATGTCTACTAGTCTTCGGACACCGTCTGGGGTAAGGATAGCTAGTCCCACCCAACTGGGGTCTGGCGCCTAGCGAGCCCGCTGGCGCACCTCTAGACCCAACTGGCCGAGCTGAGCATTGGTTATTTTCAACTTCCTCACTCCTCGGCGGACCATCACAAGCACATTACACATGATGATTAAATTTTTTAGCGTCGACATGCTTTGACGCGAGTTTGAGACACGTATTAAATTTTTTTTATATATACATGATGATTAATATTGGTACTGATATTATTGTTTTGCAGGCTTGCTATACATGGGCTAAGGACCAGAGGTCCTTCATTTACGCTGCCTGGGAGGCTATTTCCCGGTAGAGGTACAAAGGTCAGCTAGGGCAGGCCCGGTCCCAGGCGATGGCTCGAGCTGGGACCATAAACATCGTGGAGACTCGAGGATACTGCCCCGCTTGGATTACTTCGGATATATAAGACCAGCTCGTGGTATCATGGTCAATGGATCGATGGCAGGAGGTTTCTAGGACTGCGGCTAGAAACTGCATGTCGGGGGGAGGAGCGCATCACACTAGCGGCTCTATTTCATTTGCAGTGCACGTGAGTCGTATGGTAAGTATTATACCTTACTTTTAATTATATATTTTATTTGTTACTCTGTGTACTAATTAATATATTTATTTTATAAATGTAGACGACGGTGATGGATGACGGGATTGTCCAGCGATCCTCCCCGATGGAGGTGTTTGAACGGACTCACCGTCGAGTACATGGGACGGGCGAGTACATTGACACCAGCGCTGCAATCATTATGGTAAGTATATTTGTTTAAATTATTCATTATTTATTTATAATTTAAGTTTTAGGAAAAAATATGAAACAAAAAATCAAACTCGAGTATGAGACCTACACTCAGACGGTGATGCAGCGCGGGGGCACCACCGAGGACTTTGACACAGGATAGTGGGTCGAGGCTGTAGGTGGCTGGGACCACAGTCGCGTATATGGATTTACAGATAGTGGTCATGCACGAGCCGTGCTAGGGCCACTTGGGGCATCGACCCCTCCGATCGCTAGTGAGCGGCCGTCCACCTCCTGGTCTAGTTATGATCAGAGTAACAGGATAAGGACACTAGAGGAGATGGTCGCACATCAGAGTGAGATGATGGAGCGTCAGAGTCAGATGATAATAGAGATCCATGCTATGCTACGCAACATGTCAGGTCATACCGGAGCAGGCATCCCTTCGGCATCATCTGATCTATCGTCCTCGAGTCAATCCACGCCGGTGTACACCCAAGCACTCCAAACCCCGCCATATAATGATCCAGACCATCCTCCATCGTCATCATAAGATTTTATTATTTTGTTTAAATATTGACTTTGTTACTTGGATACTACTTGATTGACTTGTTTTGTTTGGATATTGATACGATCATTTTGAATTTGAAGTTTTTATATGATTGTGGATAATTTATAAATATAAGTATAACTGTTTTGATGTATATCTGGGTGTATCTGTGATGTGTATGTGAATGGATGTGTGTATGGGTGTGTGAGTTATGTATCAGGTTAAATGCATCAATGTATTAATGGAAATTAGAAAATTTAAAATTTTCCAGTTGTAGGTTAACATCATCAGCAACGGCTTTCCCACTACTGTCCGTGGGAAAACCGTTACTGATAGTGTATCGTATTTTCTGGGCCGAGCCATTGCTGATGTCCTACAACAACGGCTTAGCAACGGGCTTTCACTAACGGCCTTGCCACGGCCGCAGAGACGTTGCGGATGCAAGTATCTACAATGGTCCGCTGGTCGTTGCAGAACCATTGCTGATACTTTTATTAGCAACGACTGCTCGGGTTGTTGCTGATCCGTTGCTAAGTTACCAACAATGAGATTTTCTGCAACGGCCGCGTTGCAACGTGCCTGGCCGTTGCAAGCCGTTGCTGAGGCTTTTCCAGTAGTGTTCTTTCTCCGCTTCCCTCTCTTCCCTCCTCCCCTCACTACAAAAAATTGGACAGATGGGGACATCTTTTTTTCTCTTAAGGACGCTCTTTTGTGTCGCTAATTAACTCACCGACGCAATTTACAAGCGTCTCAGATCAATGTGTCCCAAAAAACATTCGAGACACAAAGGCAGAGACGCATTTTAGTTGTGCCTCAAATGCAACTCGCGACACTTTAATTAATGACGTCGATGATTTCTAACGAAAATGCTTTCTAGTTGCGCTTAGGGGTGAAATTAAGCAGAGGAGCCAAGCCTGAGCTAGGCCTTGGCCCAACTCGATTCAATTATATTTTACTCAAAGCCTGAGCCAAGCTGAGCCTTAACTTACTAGAACCAATTAGGTTTGCACATTTTATCTTTTGAGTTATGCATGTACGTGCATTAATATTTATAATCAAATAGTCAAGTCCATTTTGAGAAGTTTTCAATGTGGGACTATTGTTGCATCCCATATAACCAAATGGTAAGTTATTTTTGAGAAGTTCTAATGTGAGGCTATTGTTGCATCTCATATAACCAAATTGAGACGCTATGGAAAAATACGTCCCTAATTGGGAAAATTGAGACGCCATGAAAAAAATGCGTCCCTAATTTTTGAGACGCTCAAAATAAAGCGTCCCTAATTGGAAAAATTGAGACGCTATGGTAAAATGTGTCCCTAATTGTAGTTGAGAAAATGACACTTTTTTAAGCGTCCCAAATAATGAGGGTTTTAAAAAATTCGGCAACACTAATAAAAGCGTCCTCATAATTGTATCCTTAAAAGACTTTTTTCTTGTAGTGCCTCTTTCTTTCACAGTTGTATGAGTTTGTAGTCTCTTGACTACACCCCCCTGTTTTATTCATGTACTTTGGAACATTTCAGTTCTTTTGAAATGAATTGGGTGGCCGTTGGCCTCACTTTACTCTAAAAAAAGTAATAAAAATAACAAAATTACATAATAAAGTAACAGAGAAAAAAACTTATTCAATTTGTGTAATAATCTCCATTTGATTTTAAACTCGGCCACATTGTGAATTTGTTGAGAGACACTTTTGTATAATGCATGCAAATACATGCATCAGCTTCAATCGTCAGCCTCAAAAATCAGATTCAATAACAGTATAATGCATTTACTTTCTATTGCTTAATTGCACTTTTGTACATGCTCTTATTACTACAAATGTATAAATGCATAAGGGCATTTTAGTCTTTTTCACACTTTACATACATGCCAGATAAATAACTAGAGATATCGTTGTATTGAGAACTCTCTCGATCTTTTTTTTTCCGCTTCTAATAAAACTCTTTTTTCCTCTTCATCTCCTGTTATGATCTCCATCTACATCCGAGGCATTGGATGAGTGTTTGATCGGATATCATCAGAAGAAGGCCAGGTTAATAAGAATCTTGAACATGGTATCAGAGCAGTATTGTTCTTGAAGGATTTGCTTGGATAGATTTCCAGCTCGAATCTTGAAATCACATCATTGACATAATGGCTCGAAATCAGAGATCAGCGGGATTCAAATATGCAACAGGAGAATCCTTGAATAGCTCTGAAGGTGGATCTACACCAGAAACCGCTGAGATGGAGAATAATCCCTACCTCCTACAAGGCAGCGACAATCCTGGTATGGTCTTGGTTGCCGTTCAATTGACGAGACACGAGAATTATCTACCGTGGGAGGAGTCGATGTGGATTTCGCTGTCGACGAAAAACAAATTGGGGTTTGTGGACGAATCGATTGAAGAACCAGAGGAAGACTCGCCCAAATAGTGAATGTGGAGGTGCTGCAACGATATGGTCCAATCATGGATCTTGCAAGCAATCACCCCCGATCTGAGCCCCAACATCATATATGCGAAGACAAGAGTCAAGATGTGGGCCGACCTAGAAGGAAGATTTGGGAAGAGCTCCGAACCCCGAATTTTTGACATTTAGATGCAAATAGGACATACTCTGCAAGGTAATTCCACAATCTCATCCTATTACACGAAGCTAAAAATATTATGGGATGAATTGGAAGCAATAGGTGCATGTTCATTCTGTGACTGTAAAACTAGCAAAGAGAACATTGAAAAGTGGAAACTAAGGCAGATTTTAATGGGTTTAAACGAATCCTACATGAGTATCAGAGGGCAGATTTTATTAATGAAACCACTACCAGATATAGCTCAAGTCTATTCAATGCTTGAACAAGAGGAAATATAGAGACATGTAGGGGCAAATGCAAATGCAAATGGGAACATCGAGAGTGTGGCATTGATAAGTTCATACCAAAATCAGCAAAATAATTTCAAATATGGGTTAAACAGAAATCTGCAAAACCATAAGAAGTTTTATGATTATTGCTCTAGACCTGGACACACCCGAGATACATGCTACAAGATACACGGCTATCCCCCCGACACAAACTATACAAAGGGAAGCAAAAACTTGATGAACAATAGTTGAAAGGGAAGCAAGTGAACAATGTTCAGTTGACAGTCCCAGAGGTCACTGAGGAAAGCAGGGCTTCAGTTTCTGGTCATCAGAAGTCAGAAGAAACAATTGCAGGGTTTAATGAAAACCAACTCCACTCCCTATTTTAACTGCTTAAACTAAAATTCCCGGAGAAACACCAAGTGAACATGGCAGGTAATACTTTATGTTCAGTTGCATATACTTCACCTAAAATGTGGATATTAGATAGTAGAGCCACAGATCACATTGCCTCCAAGCATGTGACTCTAGATAACCCCACTAAGCCAAAAATCCATGACAAAGTCTCCCTACCAGATGGAACAGCCATACAAGTATCCCATATAGGAGATGCATACATCAACAAAAACATACACCTTTCCAACACTCTTTTAGTTCCCTCTTTCAAATTTAATTTGATGTATGTTAACAAACTCACCAAAGAGTTGAATTGTTCTATTACATTTAACCCCAATGAATTCATCATTCAGGATCTTGTTACAAAGAGAGGATTATATCTGATGAGTGGAGTACCATCCTACATCACCAATAAACAGTCACATTCACATGCTTTGTCTGCTTTTTTCGATCCTTTTACCCTTTGGCATATGCGCCTCGGGCACATATCTGTAAGTCGCATGAAATTGTTTTCTAATTGTATACCTGAGTTGAATATGAATTCAATTTTTTTTTGCAATATATGTCTTTTAGCAAAGCAGTGTAGACTTACATTTCCACGTAGTACAAGTAGAAGTATAAATCCTTTTGATTTGATACATTGGGGCATATGGGGTCCACATAGGGTGAAAACATATGAAGGTCATTCATATGTCCTAACTTTAGTTGATGACTGCACTAGGAGTTGTTGGACATACCTTTTCTGCGACCACCAAAATACAAGTACTAGATATCCTCTCAAACTTTATTAGAATGGTTTAGAATCAATTCCAAAAAACCATCGAAGTTATGAGATTGGATAATGGCACTGAATTCTTTAACTCCACGTAGAATTCAACTCCACATTAAACAACCTACTTGCTAACCTTGGAATCATTCACCAGAGTTCTTGGGTTGAAACCCCACAACAGAACGTTGTAGTAGAAAGGGAGCATAGACATATTCTTGATGTTGCCATAAGTTTGAAAATTCAGTCAAACCTTCCCCTAGAGTTCTGGGGAGATTGTATTTTGACTGCCACATACAACATAAATCGAATACCAAGTCCCCTACTTGAAAACCAGTCACCTTATGAAATGTTGTACGACAAACAACCAATTCTTACTCACCTCAAGGCTTTTGGGTGTCTATGCTACACAAGTACATTGAGAAATGGGAGAACAAAATTTGAACCCAAGGCATAAGAATGTGTATTTGTGGGATACCCATATGAAAAAAAAAGGGTACAAGGTCTATGACTTAACTACAAAAATCATTCTCATTTCAAGAGATGTTCATTTTGTGGAACATATCTTCCCTTCAGCAATCAAACCTCTCCCAAAACTATATTCCACATTCCTATATCTGAGAACACTTCTCATGTTTATGAAAACCTTTTTGAACCACACAAAACCTCAATTATAAATTCCAGTCCTGACTTAAGTGTGCAGTCATCCTCTAAAGAGGAAGAATGTGGGAGGGAAAATGGTGAAGAAATAGATGAGTATGAACACACTGAGGAAGCTGAGATAGACGAGGAAAATACATAAATACCTATTGCTGAAACTAAGTTGTAGGATGAGGACAACAACAATGTAATCCCTGTGAGGAAAAGTTCAAGAGTGCATCAAAACCCATCAAGCTCCATGATTATCAGTGTAATCTTTCTTTTCCTTATACTAAACCCAGGACCACTTCTAAAACCACACCTTATCCCATTGCAAATTACATCAACCTTTCCAAAATTTTCAATTCCCATAGAAATTTTCTAGCATATATTGACTCTCACCAAGATCCTCAGAACTATGAAATAGCCATTCGGAATCCTGTTTGGGTGAAGTCAATGCAATCTGAACTGAGTGCCTTAGTTGAAAATAATACTTGGGTACTTTGTGACTTGCCCCCGGGGAAAAGGACCATAGGATGCAAGTGGGTGTATTGCACCAAATTCAATCATGATGGCAGCATTGAAAAACGTAAATCAAGATTAGTATCCAAGGGATTTACACAAATAGAAGAGGTGGACTACTCGGAGACTTATGCTCCGGTATCAAAAAATGGCTACAGTCCAAACCTTGTTAGTTGTAGCTGATGCAAAAAATTGGGACATGTTCCAATTAGATGTTAACAATGCATATTTGAATTGCGACTTGTGAAAAGAAAATTGTTGATAATTGCTTATTTGTGAAAAGAAAAGAAGACAAAAAACAATCATCCTTGTATATGTCGATGACATCATTATAACAGGTAATGACCTAGGTGACATAACAAGCATAAAGAAATACTTGGGTGATAAGTTTAGAATTAAAGACATGGGACACTTAACCTACTTCCTAGGTCTTGAAATACAAAGAAGCAAAGCAGGAATACATGTTAGTCAAAGAAAATACATTGTAGATCTACTCACTAAAATGAACTTGAGAGATTGTAAGCCCAAAGATACTCCTATGCAACTTAACAGTAAATTTGACATGGAGATTAGTAACTCAGATGTTGCTATTGATAACATCTCTACATATCAAAGGCTTATAGGAAAGTTGTTATATGTTACTGTAACTAGGCCAGATATATCATATAGTGTCCAAACACTAAGCCAATTTGTTCGGCAGCCTAAAGAATCCCATTATAAGGCTACAATTCGAGTATTAAAATATCTGAAAAGAGCCCCTGGTCTTGGCCTTTTCTATCATGCACAAGAAATTACTACAGTAACAGGATATAGTGACGCGGATTGGGGCAGTTGTAGCATGACAAGGAGATCCATAACAGGTTATTTCATGAAAATAGGTACTTCAGTGATAAACTGGAAGTGTAAAAAACAAATGATAGTAAGTAAATCTAGTGTCGAAAGTGAATTGTGAACTCTATCTAGTGCTGCAGCTGAATTGATATGGGTTATCAATTTGATAACCGAATTGGGTGTTCAATGTAAACTACCTACTACTCTTTACTGTGATAACTAGAGTGCTTTACATATTACAGCTAACCCTATTTTTCTTGAAAGAACAAAACACTTAGATGTGGATTGTTACTTTGTTAGGAAAAAATTTCAGCAAGACATCATTGAACCAATGCATATTCCAAGCAAAATATAACATGCTGATATTCTTACAAAGGCACTCCCGACTCAGCAACATGATCAAACATTAATCAAGTTAGGTCTGGAGAATCCCTTCTCCACACCTAACTTGAGGGGGGTGTGTTGAGAGACACTTTTGTATAATGCATGCAAACACATGCATCAGCTTCAATCGTCAGCCTTTGAAATCAGATTCAATAATAGTATAATGCATTTACTTTCTATTGCTTAATTATAGTTTTGTACATGCCCTTATTAATACAAATGTATAAATTCATAAGGGCATTTTAGTCTTTTTACACTTTACATACATGCCAAATAAATAACTAGAGGTATCATTGTATTGAGAACTCTCTCGATCTTTTTTCTTCCGCTTCTAATAAAACTCTTTTTTCCTCTTCGTCTCCTGTTATGATCTTCATCTACATCCGAGGCATTGGATGAGTGTTTGATCTGAAATCATCAGAAGAAGGCCAGGTTAGAATCTTGAATAGTATTGGTCTCTAAGATATATACATGAGAAAAAGGAGAATTTGCGGGGCCTAGGACTCTAAGGCTTATCTCAAGAACACTTCATAAAGGTGTAGAAAAATAAAAGGCCATTCAAGAAAGTTATTTCTAGTTTTTGAGATGGTATTTACAATGTTTTGAAGGATTTACTATCGGATAGATACACGATTAAAATTATTTATATATAATTTAGAATATTTAAACTATTACAAGCAGCTTAGTTCTAGCTAAATTGTCTTAGACATATTGCTCAAGGATAGATAAATCCTTTGGTCAGCATATTCCAAACAAAAAGTTTACAAGTTGATTGATGATTTGTGTATACAAAATAAAAAGTTTACATTGACCTATAATCAACCTAAAAACATATAAATTCTATGACATTTTCAAGCTAGGGTATCTTCCCAAGGAGATATTGGTTTCATTTGGAAGTGCAATTTCAAAATAATTCTTTAGCCTACACCACTTTGCAAAAAAAGATGGTGTTTGGTAAATGCATACTAATAGTGTTATATCCTAAAAACTTATATTTGTAAAATAGTTTCTTTTTTCTAAGTAGGTATATATAGAGGAGTGTTTTTTAAAGCTGGTTTTTTAAAATAATTTGTAACAACTATAATAATTCGAGGTCAAAGACAACTCATAATTATTCTTAAGAAGATTAATTTCTTCACTTAAGTAGACTTCAAGACTTCATAAGTAACAAAGTAATCAAAACTCATTTGAGCATGAGTAGATCATATATGCTCTTGCAACAAAAGCCATGATAAATGTATTAGTGAAATTCCACTAAAACATATATATGGACAACAAAAGTATTATTGATGAACATGGTCGGGTTAGTAAGGTTACCCTAATAGTACCACTACAAGAAAATAGGGTATCACCAACGGACCAAATCCATCGGTAATACCCAAAAATCCGTCGGTAATATTGTTACTGATGGAGTATCTGTCGGTAAAATTCATCGGTAAAAGGCTCCTCGATAATACCGACAGATATTTTCTTTTGTTGGTAATATCGACGGAGATATATATTCGTTGGTAATACCGACGGAGACATAAATATCCGTCGGTAATACCAACAATGTTCGCTAGCGTTGGTATTACCAACAAATAATTTTTGTTGGTATATCCGTTGGAATTACCAACAGAATTTACCAATTGCTCATTATTGTGTACCTGAATCAATCTTCAAATCATGAAATCACATATAAGATAATTTGATAATTCACACGAAATCTTAAAAATAATTTTTGAAATCACACATCATTGGAATCCACACACATAAGAAACCATTGTATATAAGTAATTTCAAAATACATTATGCTAGTCAAATATTTATATTGTTTCAAAGTTCAAAAATACATAAGATAATTTTTTCCAAAAAGCTGATCCTTGCACTTCGTCCTTTTTACCTGCATGTAAAAACAAAAGAAACAATGAGGCAATGAAATGAGAAATACCAAGTTTGTAACTAAATGCAAGATAATAAACTGACACTCTAAAGTTGTAAATAAATATGAAAAAATCATTGAACTCCAGACTTAGGTGATTAGGATATCAGAACCGTGAAACTGCATACAACATAAAATCAGATATTCCTACATCATATATGCAAAACATAATACCGAAGAACATAAAATATGGGGTTCCTCGTCAAATTTGACAAAGTACTATCTCCCTGATCCATCAGCCAATGCACAATATGTTGTAGTTATGAATCATCCTTCTTTATAGACCAACCAACAAAATGTAGATCTCACTATTGGATCGAGGTAATTATTTGATGTATTACTCAAAGCCAATAAATTTCACTAGTAGAGAGCCAGTCGCAATAGCAAAAAATGAACAAAAATAAACCAGCTTAGAGAAGGGACAAACCAAATCACCCTCTAGCTAGTATTTAGTCCAGACAGCGATGAATACAATGGGTAACCAATACACCAGCTATCACCAAGCATCTAAAGGAATCTAGAATACAATAATTGATCCAATAATAGCAACTAGAAACACATGAAGTTAGTTTGTTACTATTGTGGAATTCGAACTAATGCAACCAAATAAGTAACTTGATCCAACTTTTGAAGAGCTTATGAAAAATATGAAGTTTATCTTGAGTTGATCTTAAAAGAACCGGAGGAGAGAAAAGAAGGAAATAGAGAGAGATGAGAGTGGAACAAGGTCAATATGAAAAAGATATTGAATAGTTAGGGGCAATAATTTTAATAATTAGCCATGATTAGGAAAATCATATGTAAACAGCTAGAAAAATAATTTGGAAAAGAAGCTTACTATTACAGATGACAAGGAATGACCACTGTTGGCAAATATATATAGTACCAATGGAGATTGTGAGAAGCAAATATAAAAAGAGCCTGATCCAAAAATACTTCCATTCCCTTGACATAATCAATAGTGACCTCCATGTGAGAACTGCAATGCGTGTGGCATCACTAGTCTTGCCTTTACTCTTAAGATAAGGACCTTCCTGCAGCATAAGTTGGAGATACTTTGTTAACAAGACAGATGTGTTATAAGTTATGAAAGTTCTCTTCAAGTCTTGTATGCCATTACACCATGTCTGTTATCAATAGTTAGAATTATGTATAAGTTTCAGGTACATGGATGACTAATTTGCTTATTTATTCTACTAACAATATCTAATGCACATCACATAGATAACTAGTTGTATAAGAATTAATTTATTTTCCTAAAGCCAGTTCCACTCAAATTTATCTTACTAAGAACAGTTAGATACTTGTAACTTTCAATTGGAACTCATTAACAATAGTTTCTAGATATGGAATAATCAGAGTGATTGTTCCTGAAACTTTTCCTAGTGCATTGTCCATTTTCATGATACCTGCTGATTGTTGTTACATGCATTTTTAGCTATCAGACAACATTAAGAGTTATGATGTACAAGATGAAGAAACATAAGCGAACTATACAGCAGATGAGTGATCATGCTAAATCATCTGCATTGGTTGTTGTTACAAGATCCATCAAAAGAATGAAGGAAAATATTTAGATGGAAATGTTAAAGTCTCACATTGCTTGAGGTTATGGTCTAGATGGCCTTTAAATAGATTGGACAATCCTCCCCCTTTGAGCTAACTTTTGGGGTGGAGTTAGGTCCAAAGCTGATTTTTCTAATAGGAAAGACAGGATGTGAAAAAAGTACATCAAGCAAATCACTACAGTTGGTAAAGAATGAAGGAAAACATCTAGATGGAAAGACAGGATGTGGAAAAAGTACGTCAAGCAAATCACTACAGTTGGTAGAGAATATGAGGTCTGCATGAGATGTATTAAGGGAAAACTATCAATGAATCAATTACTTAGTCATTCCCCAAGAATATAAAAAACATAATGAGAGTAAATAGCATGAGGAACACTTTAAGTTAATCTACACTAATAAGAGACAAGTACAAATAGGACCTACAAAAGAAGATTCCGAGAATGAATTCTCAGCAAGTCAGCATGCTGCCATGGAAATGGTAGCAACTATGAGGATAAGTTTGTCTAGAAAAAATCTGAAGAACTGGTATAACTCTGAATCAAAAGTAGACAAAAGTCCTTCTAACCCTGTCAACAACTAGAAAATAAGTTCAAATAGGATCCTTTCCCAAAGACTTGAGCTTTGGGGAAAATTGATCATATAATCAAACATAACATGATTTCAGATAAAGAGGTTCTTTGTTTTTCATTCAGTCAAAAAATTGAATCTTCAAAAATATATATCCCTAATTAACTCAAGTCAATTCATGTGGTGAGCTTGAAATGTTGCAGTCTTGTTTGCTTGTCCACATGTGAAGAGTGGTAAGAATATAAAAGTTGGTTATAGCCCTTTTCTAACAACTTGGATAGTCCCGTTTCAGTAGTTGGAGCAAACTAACCATTAAAAGAGATCTATTTTATATAATTATGTAACCACAATGCAAAAAAAGGTTGTTAGGCAGAAAAGAATGAATCGAAATTTTCACTACAAACTGTAAAAGAGAAAGCCTTCAGTTGGCTTTAACATAGTGCACAAGTACCTTATAGTTTCTTGTAAAGAGTTGCAATGTAGATCGTCGACCAAGCAAAAGTGCAACCCCAGATAAGGTAAATATCTGGCAATGCTGAGAAAATGAATGAAGGAAAGAAATGGTGAAACCAAGCAAAAGAGCAGTCATCCATTTTTAAGCAATGACATGTTCTTGAATATAATATGAATCTAGATGTAATGAAAGGGCAAAAACTAGCCACAATCCATATTCATTAAGCTTTCTGCGTGTGCGTGTGTAGGTTACACTTCTCCTGCTAGGAACTAATAATAATATAACTAATATAATGTACTCAATAATAGAGATAAATATGCACTCAAATTGCTATTCAAAAAATAAAACAATTAATTAATTAGTCCTCTTCTTGGTCACTTCTGCAAAAACCTAATGGGGCAGCAAATGAAAGATGGAGAGAAGAAATAATAGGAAGTTGAAAAAAAGAGACATAGTTTAAGTGGAACAGCCTACGTTGAAATATTTTAATTTTTTCTATATTACATGTGCTTTCACTTTTTTCTAATGTAAAGTTGTCCAAACTCAAATGGATATATATGGTTATCCAGATGTCCATCCTTAGCACAAAAGACTATATATATAGTTAGATGAGAAGCATGCACTACCTTGTTGATCTTCAGATATATGCAATTAAAAGGACTAGAATATTGAGGTGATATCAACGATAAATAAAAACTTACCAACTGAATGAACCCATAGGTCAATTTTGATATTGTCCCAACCAATCAGATGAAGGTCAGGATGATGCCCTATGAAAGAAAATGTTCTCAATCAGTATACATCTAATTAAAAGGATTAGACTTAAAAAAATCCTCAACTCTCAATCAACATTAATTCTTTTATAAGATTTAACCTGAAAACTATATTGAAATGGGGTCATTGTCCTCCTGTCCAGGATGTATACTGCTGGTGCTTCATCAGTTGAGCATGAGATTTTTGGAATTAAAAATATCATTACCACACAGAAATATTAGTCCAATATTTCCTGGTGGTTCACTATTTTTGGATGAGGCAATAATTAAGATTAATCAGAACATAATTAATCAGAACATAGATAATCAGAACATAGTTAAACAGAACATAGTTAAACAACATAGTTAATTAGAACATAGCTAATGTAGAAGGAAAAATAAACAAACCTGTACAGTCAAAAATAGTTGCAGCTGAGTTTATCATAACATAGTTAACTAGAGATATGCGAGGATTGCAAAAAAATGTTCATGAAGCAAGGCGCCTACAAGAACATTCAAGAGTGTCTTCTGTTGTAGCGTGCAGATATATTATAATAGACTTAAAAAGTAAGAAAACAATATGTTCTAATATGAAAGTTAACACTGCTAAATCAGACAACAAGAAACATTATATATAGGAAGCAATGTTGACATAAGAGACATTATCTGACATAAGAGAGATCATGCTATTGTGAACCGGACATTATCTGACATAAGAGACGACAAGGTGACTTGCAAGTCTCTCAAAACACTAGTTGGATCTGCAATTAGAAGTAGCATATACATACACCACTTGATAGCAGACCTACAAAATACAATGTCAGTAGAGGGCAAAAAAGGGACTCATGAGACTAATTATATACTATCCAAAGTTTTTACTATTCTTAAAAAATCACCGTAGAGGGATATTTTGATATGTAGCTTACCTCAACTGCATCAAGAAACCACTGTCCTCTACCCTCAGCTGTCAATAGAGCCGCAACAACTTCAATTAGCATACTCCACCATACACCTAAAATGTACATAACTTCAACCTCAGAAATTCAAAGTTAACTAAAATTTCAAACCACTGAAAGTATATCCAACAATATCTCCTCTGTTGTACCTTCATCATTAACAGAAAATGCCCCTTTCCACTTTTAAAACTCCAAAGCTACAGCTTCCTCTTTGCTTTTTGAGCCATAGCTTCTTCTTCCTATATCAAATTTAAACTACCTCAGGCCATGAGTAAAACTGGACCTCTAAAAAAATAAAAAGAATCTTGAGAGCTAGGGTTTCATGAGAGGAGGGAGGAAGGGACAAACCATGGATCAAGTAGCTTACTATGCTTCAAATATCTTCTATGTAATACAATAGCTACAACAAAGGAGCTCAATCAGACAAGTGCAGCCTTTAATTTGCTATTATCCAAAATGGAACTACAAGTGAGGTGAAGTTTAATTAGCAAAAAAGGTTAGTGTGCATTAATTAATTAAAAAGGCAGAGAAGGGAATGAATCAAGTACAACAGGAGAAGAAAATTGCTTTTCACATATTTGTCTAAAACAAATACCTCATAAGAAGGTGAAATTAGAATAAAATATGAAAAAAAATTAATCTAAACTTCATACTATCTTTTTTATTTCAGATTAGAGTGTCTCAACTAAAACTTCATAAAATATGAAGCAACTTTGCATGACAAGTATCTTAGCATCTTATACTTCATAGAATCTCAATAACAAACATGTATAAGATATAAAAATCTAGAATCTATATGAAACATAATCAGCAAGTTAATTATTTGGCATTGCTATCAATTATGAAGTCGAGTTATTTACCTGTCTTCACTATAAAGATCCCGATTAATCCATATCTTTCTTGATGCATCTTTAGGAATCTTCTCTGATAACTTCATGGAGTCCCAAAGAGGTGTTCTCCTGTGAAGAGATTGGAACAAGACTTTGAGTTTTTGTAATTATTCAACACTAATGTCGCTCTTAACAGATAATTGCGGTATGCAAGACTGGGTCAAAGAGATAATTAAATTAAGGGAAAAGAGTGTGTTAACCAATTGATTGCAAGAGAAAGGGGAGTGTGAAGATGAACCTTGATGTGGGAGGCATTTGATGGAAGTCTTCACAGGTCTTCTTGCTTTCTTTCAGAAACTCTTCTGCTAACAAGAAGAGATATTGTTGTACCTTCATCATTTAGGAATCAACACACTGTGAAGTCCATGTGAAAGAAAAAATGAGTTAGAGAGCTCCAAATAAGTTTTCTATAGTCAATTAACAATAGAAGTTTTAGGATATTCCAAAATAGAATGCTAACAAGTATTGTCAATAAAGTTGTGATGCTCAAGAAAAATAAACCTGGTTTGTGGAGGTATTTTAGGAAGAACATGTCGAATAGCACAATCCAAATAACCTGCTGCTTTCAACAAAATATCAATTGAGTTTCTTCTTCTCTCTATAGTCAATGCCAAAAAAGAAGATAAAATTATGTTTACGCAACTTCATAATGTTCACTAAAAAGAAAACATATTCTTGGAATACAAATTATGTACTTGATGTTCAATTTTAACTTGGGGTGCAAGATGGTAACTGAGTCTTCACACCATACACACCTTTAGATATCTCGAGCTGATAACCCTCATTTGAAATCTTAGGAAGAAGTGGCTTGAACTAATGAAAGCATAGCCATCAAGTGTAGCACAGACAACACCTCATACCAAGCATTTGTTATGGAAATTTCATTCTTAGCCAATTAAGAGAATCTATCGATCTCAGGAAGGAACTCATGACTTTAAATAGAAATAACAAGCTAAAGATACAGAGACAAACCTGTGCATCATCCTCCTAATTAATCCAGATAAATTGTACCTTTTCCGTCAGCTGGCATCCTATCCACATAAGAAACTATATGATTATATAAATATGTATCATAAGCAACAAGAAACAACATTACAACTTTTCAATGAGACTTTTTCTTATTACCATCCTTCACCAACCCTAGAAGAACAGGCAAATAATATCAAGAGCATGTAAAATCACTGAAGCAAAAACCTACCGTACAAATCACAATAGGAGAAAAACCATTATAACATACAGATGTCTTTATCAACCAAACCAAAATAACCTAGGTCTGTGGAGGTCAAACCATGTATTGTAGTTGTTCTTCGCCTCTGCTTGATCGATCGTCATGCCTACTAAGCAGCCATGACGAGGATCCTATTTCTTAGTGCTAAGAGGTGATCAATGAGGCTGGGGAAAATAAAGATGAGAGGAACTTTTGGCCGAGGGGAGGTGTAGCGCGACTGGAGAAAAAGAAAGGGGGCGCGGGAATTTTGTCGGCTGAAAAAAAAAAGCGCATGGAAGTGTGTGGTCGGCTAAAAAATAAGAGGGAATGAAAAAAATATAGGGTTTTGTAAATTTTACCAACAAAATGTATATTCGTCGGTGATTTTGTTGGTAATACCAACTAAAACTATTCGTTGGTAATAAATCCATCAGTGAAGCCTTATTTTCTTATAGTGTACAATAAATCACTAGTACCGAACTTACACAAAACAACTTATGATTGTCAACTCTATATCGAAAAACTAATTATTTCTAATAAAATTATAAGGATTTTCATATCAGAGATGATAGCATAATAGTATATATTTTTTGGGATAATTTGAAATATCATTCTCCATGTATTAGATGCTTAATATTTGTGTATAATTAACTTTTGCTATAAGTTTTCAGAAACTTAAAAAATTATCAAAGATGATAATGTAATTATCAAGGATGAGTTTTGATGTTGTAAACGGTGATTTTCTTTTAGTGGAAATTATTTTGCCCGATGCTTATAACCATAAAAAACCAACGTCATGATGTTTTTCCTGTAGTTGACATTGTCTATTTAATAGACATTACAAGTTTTCGTGCAATACTATCCATAAGACTCGTATTGTAATTTTAGTACGTGTTTTGTTAACTTGTAGTCACAAAATTACAATGTTCTTCGTTATCTTTTGCTAGATAAATAATGCCATGGGAATTCTATGCATTAGATCATATATTCATATACTCAGTTAATTGTTGAATGAATGGATCATTGTTGAATTGGCTAATTAAATCCATGCTGGTTATTAAGACTCGGCCACTACTAATTGGGTGTTTGGTTCCCCACAAATGCAAATTAAATGACATAAAAAGCATTTGCTTGCAAAGTAAATGCCCGCAAATAGCAGTTGCAATCTATTGTTTGATTGTTCGTAAGTAGACTTGCAGTTTTTATTCGCAGGTGTTTGGTTGGCCGCAAATAGAAAAGATGGAGGCCGTTGCATGCGAGAGAGTTGTTGTAGGTAAGAGGAAAGCTATTGCGAGCAATAGGGGGGCTGTTGCAAGTTAAAGGAAGAGAGAGTATGTCATAAGCGAGAAGAAGCTTTCGCGAATGAGAGGTAGATGGAGGATGTCGCGAGTAGGAGGAGGCTGTCTTGGGCAAGAGAAGGTTGTTGCAAGAGTCACAAGCGAAGCAGGAGGCTATTGTGAGTGAGAGGAAGAAAGAAAATCCTATCATTTGTAGGCTATGAATTAGACTTGTAGGCTTCTTAGGCTGCAATCTAATTTTGTCACACCCCAAAAATGGGTCACATGACCGGCTAAAGTGCGGTCAAGCACTCCGAAGCCTAAACCAAATACACAGATATTTAAATGCACAAACGTCTAGAAGTTAAAGTTCTATAACATAAATTTAGACAGTTGATAATAACTCAATACCAAGTTTGAAAAATCACAAGACAGGTATACCAACAGATAAGTTAAATAATAAAAGTCTTGCCCGCCTCAAACCATCCCACCAGAGACCGACACCTCCGCCCATAAAGGGACTCAAATAGGACCATGTCGATGCTACTGTGGTGGCTGTTGATATAGACAAACTCTACCAACGACAAGTGTCTATCCTAACCATCCTCAAAATCCAAAGCGCATGCCCACAACATGTCCTCCGGTGTCTGGATAGTTCTCTCTGACTGATCGTCAGTCTGAGGGTGGAAGGTTGTACTAAATCGAACTTGGGTACGTACCCAAGTTTTTCTGAAAAGACTGCCAGAATCGAGCGATGAACTGTGTGCCTCTGTTCGATATGATCATCACCGAAATCCCGTGGTAAGCCACTATCCGATCCAGGAAAAGCTTGGCGTACTACCCAGCTGAGAAGGTCATCTTGACTGAAATAAAGTGTGCCGACTTGGTCAGCCAGTCCACCACAACCCAAATGGAGTCATGACCTCCTCTCGACCTCGGCAACCCAGTCACAAAGTCAATAGTGATCTTCTCCTACTTTCACTTAGGTACATCTAAATTTTGGAGCAACGCCGCATGTCTCAAGTGCTCTGCCTTAACTTGTTGACGAGTCAAGCACTTTGATACATACTCGGCCACTTCCCGCTCCATTCCTTTCCACCAATAATGTAGTCGCAGATCACGACAAAAAATTTAATACATATTATTTCAATTGACTAACTTCAAATTTTTAATTAAAATCACAACTTATAATTACTACAAATTTTGTCACATATTTTTATATTTTCAAAATATTATAAAAGTATTTAAAATATTATATTTTATATTTTAAAGCATTTATACTCTTAAAAGAAATTCTTTCATCTAAATTGCCCAAAGCTAGCTCTACCGCGACACTGGTGTTGCCTTTCCCACCTCAAAGTCTAACTTTATGAGGCATATCATACGGAGAAAACTAAGAAACCAATAAAAAATTAACAAGTTGCAAGTTCGTGCTAAAAAATAATTGTTCTTTGGTGTATTTATAGTACTTGATACTAACACTACCAAAAAATAGTTTAATTGCTACGGGTATCAGTGACGGCTGACGTAATTGTCACTAACAGCGACTATCACACCCCAACTGAGGGTAGTGTGACCGGCCAGGGCCTACATATTGCCCTGTAGCCTACTGTCTACACTGACATAAGGAAAACCAAATCGTATCGATAAAAGAAATCTCAACACACTTTATTAAGAATTTTCAAAGTCACAATTTTTATGTTTTCCAAAACAAGTAAGAACACCAACATCAAAATAACTGAACGTTTCAAGTAATAAGTTTTACAACTCTTTTAAATACAACTGTCAATACAGAAACTAAAAGCAACTACTAGACACTAGTCTAAGACTCATGGACGCCGCTATAAGATATGGCACCGCCTCCCGCCCACCAGCTGCACTATGTCGACATGCCAAAGTCACTGCTCATGCTCTACAAAAATAAAGAATAAACTGTGAGTCCACTTAGGACTCAGTGAGTGGCTCTAGCGAACCTCCACCTAAGCCTCAATTATGCATGCATATCATATAAGGCAACAAAATGAATGTACAAGGAGGTGAACTATTTCTAATGCGACTACCGACCCCAATGGGTCAATCTGTACAAACTGAACATATGATAACCTACCATCTCGGCCTATCAAGCCTCCGGCATCTGGCCCTTGGGCCTACTTATCAAATAAACATCTCGGCTACAGCCGTCCCTACCATATCAGGCAGTATCATACTGGTCATCGACCACATCATCTCAAGATGTAAGCAAATAATCCCGGGTCATCGACTAGGATAGTCCACTAGTCTTCGAACACCGTCTGGGGTAAGGATAACTAGTCCCACACAACTGGGGTCTGGCACCTAGCGGGCCCGCTGGTGCACCTCAAGACCCAACACTGGCCGAGCTGAGCATTTGTCATTCCCGACCTCCACGCTCCTCGACGAACCATCTCAAGTACATTACACAATCAATGTCCTAGGATTTCCATATATACACTTTGGGCCATTGCCCATATTTGTCCCTAATCCGGGCTACAGGGTCAACAATTTATGCCGCCCTTTCAAAATGTGTACACCTAAGAGTTCTAGGTTTCCAAATGTTTACAAGAAGTCCTAGAAGTGATATCATCTCCTAGCTAAGTTTCCATATAAGTACGATGAACGTCTCACGACGCCTTACATGTTATCTAACCTTCCATACTACCTTGGGTGAGGAATTCCTTGTATCGACTTTGGAATTCCGCTCATGAACATTTTTGGACAGCATGTATAATCTAAAGAAAAATATTCAAATGTTACAACATCTACTATATATAACCATAATATTCATGCATAACAACTTTACACTACCTTAGGAATTAAGCTCAATAAGAAACAATTATCTAGCATGGCAAGGTAGCAATGAATTCAAAAATGTAGGAAATACTAAGCATGGTAAACAATTGCAACATTAAAGATCTAATGCTAAGGATGGTCATAAAGCTGGCATTCCTACAATCTTATAATCAATCAATTTACTTGCTATGATTGGTGATCGTCCTAAGTATCGTCATACCTCTATTGTTGAACCTTATAACCATGAAAGTTTTCATCTAAAGCTACTCTCTTTCCTCTCCCTAGTCTTGGCCGAACCATGAGCAAGGAAAATCTTGCTCGGCCATGGCCCTTAAGGTAGAAAAGGGAAAGGGGACTCTAACTATGTCTCTAATCTTCGATTCCGATATAACTTAATATAAAGTGGACTGTTTTACCCCTTCCCTTACCCTTGGCCGAACCCTCTTCTTGAGGTGTAGGGTTCAATCGAAAATCAAAGGTTTCTAGGGAAGATATGCTTCATAACACGTAAAATTGACGATTAAGACTACATCATTCATGATCATGAGATCGTCCAAGGGCTTTCTTTCCGTCAAGGGAATTGGGGAAAATTTTGGCATGACCTTTCCCCTTTTTCCATGACTCGGCAGCCCTAGTACTTAAGAAATCGACGAAGAAACAAGATGATCCGATAAGAACTCGTACAAAATAGTGAATACACATCGATGAAACCAAGATCTGTCAAAAACATCGCGAGAAAACTCATCCTATCACATCTAGGGGTTCGACTACCCGCCTCCCCCAAGCTTTCAAATTCTAACCACTCACCTTGATTGCGGAGAACGAAAGATCGGATGATGACGACTTTGAATCTTCCGGCGACGGCGTGAAATCCCGGATCGATCCAAGTTCCCCTTCTCCTTGCTCTTCTCCCTCTCTCCCTAGGCTGCCTTGTGCGACTCCAACGATGAATCGCACGGCACAAGGATGAGGGGTTTTAATCCCTCATCTAGCCTTCCATATAGGCTCTTGACTCACCTGACTCATACTCAAAACTCGACTAAACCCGAACTCAACTTGGGTTCCGACTCAACCCACAACATGAGTCGATTTAAACTTGATTTAAGGTATGATTGCATAAAAGGAAGGTCAATCACCCAATTAAATTCCATGCATCAATAGTCGAGTCATACCTTTTCACTCGAGGCGATCCTGAGGCTCGACTCGACTATCCCTGGGTCCGTCGCGCTGCACCAAAACAGATTTTTATATTAGGAAATTTTCCCGAGCCTTACAACCTTCCCCCCTTAAGGGAAATTCGTCCTCGAATTTACTTGAATAACAAGGACTTATCGGCTCCTCGAACAAGGAAGGGTAGCGCTCTCTCATGTCCTTCTCTACCTCCCAAGTGGCCTCTTGCCCGGAATGGTGCTCCCATCTGACCTTTACTAGAGGAATTTCTTTGGATCTTAGCTTCCTGATTTGGCGGTCAAGGGTCTCTACCGGCCTTTCCTCGAATGAGATGGCCGAATCTACCTCAATAGAAGAGGGCTCGATCACATGCGAATCATCTTTTACATATTTCCGAAGCATGGATACATGGAAGACCGGGTGTACTCTGCTCATACTAGGAGGTATGGCTAGCTCATAGGCCACCTCGCCCCTCCGTTTGAGAATGGGAAAAGACCCAATGTACCTAGGGCTCAGCGTTCCTTCTTCCCAAATCGGACCACCCCTTTCATAGGAGAGACCTTCAGAAAGACTAAATCACCCTCAGCGAATTCCAATTCCCTAGCCTTCTTATCTGCATACATTTTCTGTCGACTCTGGGCCGCCAACAATCTTTCCTTTATGACCTTCACATTCTCTACTGCTTCCTCAACCAGATCAAGGCCCACCATGAGTGATTCCTCGACCTCAAACCAATCCACCGGAGACCTATACCGCCGCCCATAGAAGGCCTCAAAAGGAGTCATGCCAATGCTACTGTGATAGCTATTATTGTAGGCAAACTCTATCAGCGGTAGGTGCCTTTCCCAGCCATCAGTCATATCTAGGACGCACGCTCTCAGCATGTCCTCCAAAGTTTAGATGGTCCTTTCTGACTATCCGTCAGTCTACGGATGGAAAGCTGTGCTGAAACGCACCTGGGTACCCAAGGTTTCCCGGAAGGACTACCAAAATAGGGCTGTAAACTGGGTACCGCGATCGGATATAATCATCACCAGGGTACCATGGTATGCCACAATCCTATCCAAGAATAATCGGGCGTACTGCTCCGCAGAGAAGGTAGTCTTCACTGGTATGAAGTGCGCGGTCTTGGTTAACCGGTCCACTACCACCAAAATGGAATCAAAATCGCATTTTGTCTTAGGCAATCCAGTCATTAGATTCATGGTGATTTTCTCTCACTTCCACTCGGGCACCTCGAGGTTTTGCAGTAGTCCCGCAGGATTAAGATGTTCGGCCTTCACCTGCTGGCAGACCAGACATTTGGAGATAAACTTTGCTACCTCTCTTTTCATACCCTTCCACCAGTAATGTTGCCTTAAATCTCGGTACATCTTGGTGGCCCCCGGATGCATCGTATAAGTGGAATGATAACTCGGTTCCAGGACTTGTTTGTGCACCTCAGCCATATCTGGTACTACGATCCGGTCTTTGAACCTCAGTACACCCTCTGAGTCCAACCTGAACCTGTTCTCTGCATCGCCTCTTTGCACTAGATCCTTGGTTAGCGCATAAAAGGCATCCTTCCCCTGCGCGGCATGCAGCATGTCCACCAGCGTGGACTGTACCCGCAAGTGTGCCACCAAGGCACCTGAAGCTGACACTGATAAGGTCGTACCCCCATCTAGGCACAATGTCAACTCTCGAGCTAGAGGCCTCCACATAACTTCCAAATGAGTCAAACTGCCCATGGACTTTTTGCTCAGAGCATCTGCTACCACATTTGCTTTCCCCGGATGATACATAATGCTGCAATCATAATCCTTTAGGAGCTCTAGCCACCTCGTCTATCTAAGGTTCAGCTCCTTTTGGGTAAGCAAGTACTGGAGGCTCTTGTGATCCGTGTAGATCTCGCAAGTCTCCCCATACAAGTAGTGCCGCCAAAGCTTCAATGCAAAGACCACTACCGCTAGTTCTAGGTCATGCGTCGGATAGTTCTTCTCATGAACTTTCAGCTGGCGGGACGCATAGGCTATGACTCTGCCAAACTGCATCAGGACGTAGCCCAGGCCAACCCGAGAGGCATCACGGAAGACTACAAACCCTCCTGAGCTAGAAGGTACAGCCAACACGGGTGCAGATGTCAAACATGACTTGAGCTTCTGAAGCTCGCCTCGCATTTGTCATCCCAAACGAACCTGACCTTTTTTGGGTCAATCGAGTCAAAGGGGCTGCAATTCTGGAGAAGTTCTCCACAAACTTTCGATAGTACCTGGCCAAACCAAGAAAACTGCGGATCTCAATCACGCTAGTTGGTCGCCTCCAGTTCTGCACCACTTCCACCTTTGCAGGATCTACCCTTATCCCTTCCTTGGACACTACATGGCCCAGAAACCCTACACTTTTCAACCAAAATTCACACTTGGAAAATTTTGCAAACAATCGGTGCTCTCTAAGGGTTTTCAGGACCATTCTCAGGTGCTTAGAGTGCTCTTCCTCACTCTTGGAGTAAACCAGAATGTCGTCAATGAAGACGATCACAAAGTTGTCCAGGTACTCCTTAAATACCCTGTTCATTAGGTCCATGAAGGCAGCAGATGCATTGGTTAGACCAAAGGACATCACTAGGAACTCATAGTGACTGTAGCGAGTCCTAAAGGCCGTCTTAGGCACATCGCAACCCCGAATTCTTAACTGATGATACCCGGACCTTAGATCTATCTTTGAAAACCATTTTGCCCCCTGCAACTGGTCAAATAGATCGTCTATCCTCGGTAGTGGGTAGCGATTCTTAACGGTCACCTTGTTCATTGTCTATAGTCGATGCACATGCGCATCGACCCATCCTTCTTCACGAAGAGAACTGGGACACCCCAAGGTGACATGCTCGGCCGGATGAAACCCAACTCTAGCATTTCCTGCAATTACACCTTTAACTCATTGAGTTCGGCCGGTGCCATCCTATAAGGTGGAATGGAAATTGGTTTCACCCCGGGCTACAGGTCAATGCAAAAAATCAACTTCCCTTCTGGGCGGCAATCCCGACAATTCCTCGGGAAACACATCAGGGAATTCATAGACCACTGGGGTTCCCCTAACATTCCTTGCCTCACCCCTTTCCTCCTCGACCACAGATACGAAGGCCAGGAAGGATTGGCAGCCGCCCCGAAGCAACTTACGATCCTTTAGGGCTGAGATGACCCCTATCGGCTTGCTACCTCCCTCCCCTTGGAAGATGAACTACGGTAGCCCAGGCTTATTACATCACCATTTTAGCTCTGCAATCCAACATCGCAAAGTGCTCTGCCAACCAGTCCATGCCAAGGATGGCATCAAGCTCAAGAGTGGGTAGGAGTGTCAAATCCGCACTCAACACATGGCCGCAGATGAGCACCTCACAGTCTTGGTATATTGAATTTGCTAAGATTGCATCGCCCGTAGGCGTTGATACTATCAATGGCCCATCGAGCATGGAGGGTGTCATTGGCAAATTCGCAGCAAATATGGTAGGCACAAACGAGTGCGTGATACCCGGATCAAATAAAACATATGCAGCGGACGAACATACTAAAATAGTACTTGCCACCACTGCTTTGGACGCCTCTGCCCCATCACGATTCATAGCATATACCCGAGCAGGCGGCCTCTCTAAATGACTGGTCTGCGGCCCCTTATTCTGTGTCTACCCCCTCTGAGCTACTGACCCTACTGACATAGGCATCTTTCCCTTAGACTGCTCAGGCTTCTGGCCAATTTCCTCAGGATAGTCCTTCTTGAAGTGCCCGACTCGGCCGCACCTGAAGCAAGTATTTGCACGACTAAGGTAGGCACCCTAGTGCCTCTGGCTGCTGCTGCCACATTGCAGCACCTCAACCTTCCGAGAGGCAACTCTTGGCACTGACATGCCACCAGACTTGCGCGGCATCTCAAAGTCCCGTGCCCGCTTATTGCGAACACTCATTAATACATCTCATGCTCATGAATGCCAAGATCACTCGGCCCATGCCGGCCCAACAGAAAACAATACATTCACACGACCCAAACCGGCCCAAACCTAGCAATCATACTAGTCGGTCGCTAGAATCTATCTAGCAAGCCTTCTACCCGAGCCCTCTCTGGTTGGGAATAGCCCACCCAACCAAATCCACTCAGGTCTAATGTCAGCGTGGCACCCCCTCGGGTCTAACGTCAGTGTGGCTCACTGATGCAGTATCAAGACCCAAAATCCACTCATCGAGTTGGGACCAACTTGCCAAGTCAGCACGCTTCTCAACCCGGCCATCGCTCATCCACGAGCACAAACACAATCAACATCCATAAACAGTACACACAAGTACATAAAGAATATTTTCTGCCAACAACCGGGGTACGCGTCTACGCGCCCCCACTTGACCCTCTCTTGGGTCCAACCTCTTGACTCAATGTTTTATCACCCAAATTACTATCACTGTCGCTTAGTGCAGCATTGTGAGTCTCCATCACACTATCATAGAGAGAATAAGGAAACAATTATCTTGCTAACATAAATAATTCATTCAACTATAATTTAAATTACTAACTGTATGGTGCGCTGAGTGTAGGAGTGGTCGCCCAATCTCGTAGCATAACTATACCATATGTCGACACGCTAGCATATGTCTCATACGGTACCCAACACTGAGTCATAGACAAGACCTAACCTAATGCTCTAATACCAACTTTGTCACACCCCAACTGAGGGTAGTGTGACCGGTCAGGGCCTACATCCTATCCTGTAGCCTACTGTCTACACTGACATAAGGAAAACCAAATCGTATCGATAAAAGAAATCTCAACACACTTTATTAAGAGTTTTCAAAGTCACAATTTTTATGTTTTCCAAGATAAGTAAGAACACCAACATCAAAAAAATTGAACATTTTAAGTAATAAGTTTTACAACTCTTTTAAAAACAACTGTCAGTACATAGACTAAAAGCAACTACTAGACACTAGTCTAAGACTCATGGACGCCACTACGAGAAATGGCACCGCCTCTAGCCCACCAGCTGCACCATCTCGACATGCCAAAGTCACTACTCATGCTCTACAAAAATAAAGAATAAACTGTGAGTTCACTTGGGACTCAGTGAGTGGCTCTAGCGAACCTCCACCTAAGCCTCAATTATGCATGCATATCATATAAGGCAACAAAATGAATGTACAAGGAGGTAAACTACTTCTAATGCGACTACCGACCCCAATGGGTCAATCTGTACAAACTGAGCATGTGATAACCTGCCATCTCGGCCTATCAAGCCTTCGCCATCCAGCCCTTGGGCCTACTTATGGAATAAATATCTCGACTACAGTCGTCCCTACCATATTAGGTAGTATCATACTAGCCATCGGCCACATCATCTCAAGATGTATGCAAATAATCCCGGGGCGTCGACTAGGATGGTCCACTAGTCTTCGAACACCGTCTAGGGTAAGGATAGCTAGTCTCAACCAACTGGGGTCTGGCATCTAGCGGGCCCGCTGGTGCACCTCAAGACCCAACACTGGCCCAGCTGAGCATTGGTTATTCCCGACCTCCACGCTCCTCGGCGGACCATCTCAAGCACATCACACAATCAATGTCCTAAGATTTCCATATATACACTTCGGGCTATTGCTCGTATCTGGCCTTAATCCGAGCTACATGGTCAATAATTTATGCCGCCCTTTCAAAATGTGTACACCTAAGAGTTCTAGGTTTCCAAATATTTACAAGAAGTCCTAGAAGTGATATCATCTCCTAGCTAAGTTTTCATATAAGTACGATAAATGTCTCGCGACGCCTTACATGTTATCTAACCTTCCACACTACCTTGGGTGAGGAATTCCTTGTATCGACTTTGGAATTCCGCCCATAAACAATTTTGGACAGCATGTATAATCTAAAGAAAAATATTCAAATGTTACAACATCTACTATATATAATCATAATATTCATGCATAACAACTTTACACTACCTTAGGAATTAAGCTCAATAAGAAACAATTATCTAGAAAAAAATTTCATTTTCTGAAAATTTGTACTAGACCCCAAAAACTAGATTTTGATTCTTAAGGATTTTAATTTTTTAGATATTTTTATTGAATCCAAATGGGGGATAATCCTTATATAATATTTATATTTTAAAGTTATTATATAAGTAGACTTAGTAAAGACGGAACCAGAAACGAGCAAACAAGCAAAAAAAATCAAGCAAACAAGTAGTCTGCCCTACCCAAGTTCAGCCGATCGACTGGTCGACCGGCGGCATTTCGATCGACCGAACATTGCCCGAAACTAGTAGAATGCTTCGGTCGCTCTGGCGGTCGCTTGGTCGATCGACCGATGATCGACTGGACAAGCGACCGGGGGGCTGTAACGGGCAAAAAATCGCCCGTTGAGAAGAGAGAGTTCTCTCTTCTCTTCATGGCTTATAAATAGGAAGCCATGAGAGCATTCCTTCACACTTTTCATCACTCCTATACTTCATTGAGCCATCTTTTGATTAATTTCAAGCTTTCATTGAGCCATTACTTGGAGAAACCCTAGTTTGATCTCTCATTCCTTGATATAGCCTTCAAAGCTTCATCGATTCATCACCTTGAGGCTTCAAGAGGACTGGGGAGTTTGTTGTGGAGCTAAGTATCTTATTGTTTGATTTATTGCTTCATTTAGTATTGTATTTTCTTATTTATTTCTTTGTATTTGAGTTAGAGAAAGACCTAGAGTGTGGGTCTTAAAATTGGATGGTAACCTTGGTGTTTAAGGTTTAAATCCACTAGTATAAATATAGTTTGCTAGGATTAGTTCTTGTTGTCCTTAGGTTTGAGGTGAGAGAGTGCTCTTGGTAGGAAGGCGGAGACTTCCAGGTGTGGAAGTGCCTTTGGTGTGAGAGCGGAGACTCTTCGGTGAAAACGTCCTCGTTGTAAAGGAAACAAGATAATCTAGTAAAGCTAGTTTGAAAATCTTAAGCGGAGTGCTTAGGTAGTGGAGTAGGCATTGGGGCCGAACCACTATAAATAATTGTGTTTGCATTGATTCTACTTGTGTTTATTTTATTATCGTATTTACTTTGCTTCTGTTTGCTACTCAACTTGTAATTTGCCTAAGTAACCAAAGAAACGATTAAAATCGGATTTAGACAAAAAGATTAGTAAACATACTATTCACCCCCCCCTCTAGTGTGGCTATTTCACCAACAATTGGTATCAGAGCGAATCGTAGTTTGAGATTTTACCATCTCTCCTATACTATTATTTTGATCCAGAAATGGCACTAGAGTCGATTGTTTCTACACCTCATAGGTTCAATGAGTCTAACTTTGGTCTTTGGAAGAGTAGAATGTATATTTTCCTAAAGATTCAAGGTTTAAGTGTTTTTGACATGGTAAAGACAAAATATATTGAACCTAATGAAAACATGAATGCATGGACCCAAGAACAAGTTAAATTATTTGAATTAAATACTAAAACAATGCATATTCTATATTGCTCATTTTCAAATGATATACTTGAAAAGGTTATGCAATATTCTTTCGCATTTGATATTTGGTCCACATTAAATATATTATATGATTATGCTAAAATCGAAGAGCTTAATACATTTGTTGAGGGTGGTGATGACAATGGTCATCCCCCTAGTACTAACCTCAGTTTTGATGATCTTAGTGCTTCTAGTCAAAGAAGCAAATCAAAAAGCCGAAAAAGAAAGATTATATGCTACTTGTGTAAGAAAAAAGGACACATTAAGAGGAATTGTCCTTCATCAAAGAAGAATGCCAAGAAGATGACAAGTGCTTCAACATCCACCTTTGAATCACAAGAAGCATCCTCTTGTCATGACTACGAAGGCACATCCAAGGTTTGCCTCATGGGTATCGATGATGAGGTACAACACTCTACTTTTAGTCATGATAAAGATATAGCATATGATAGTGATGCTAGTTCTTCACACTCACTCAAAATGTCATATGAAGAATTAGTAGAAGAATGTCAAAATATGTGTGATATTCTTTTGAAAAAGAGTAAAGAAATCAAGAAAATTAAAAAGGATAACTCTAGGCTTACTAATGATTTGCATGCTCTATAATTAGAAAATGAAAATTTAAAGGCAAATCTAAGTTCCTCAAGTGTCGATTGCCATGATAGTATTGGTGTTTTAAAAACTAGTAATTCACAATTGATAATTGAAATTGAGGACTTAAAAAGTGAGAATATTGATTTAAAAAATGAAAATGATGATTTGAAAATTGAATTGAAAAATATCTCAAAAGTTGAGATTGAGAATTTGAATGAAGAAAATATAAAAATCAAAAATGAAAATAGTATGATGAAATCTCAAATGCATGTCTTACATAAATCAATTAATGATTTAAAAAATGAGATTATTTTCTTGAGTAGAAAAACTAGTAGTTTATCACATGCTTCATCTTTTAGAAATTCTTGGAAGAAAAATATTTTATCTAAGAATGCTCATGCTCATCATGCTTCTCATGCCAAGCATTCTAACATTAGATCTCATGTTCATATGAATGGTAAAAAGAAAGAATTTCATGGACATTGCTTTTGTTGTGGCATATATGGTCATGCTATTTAGCTTATAAAGGAGAAAATTTTGAATTTAGCTTATAAACTAACAGAGAAAATTTTGGAGTTAAGTGAGAAATTAATAGAGAAAATTTTGGATTTTTTTAATTAAAAAATCAGATTTTATATTTAGTCATTACGAAAAAAAAGTAAATAATGAATATAGAAGACAAGAGATGAGATTCAAACATAAGATCTATAAGTAAAAAATTAAAATAACTAACCACTAGACTATAATACATTAGTGAAAGAAGTTGAAATCAATAATAGTAATGCAATTTTATTATTTATTTTTAAAAAAATTATCAAATTATATGTAATATTTGATATTTTGGACAATTTCAAGGGTCCGGTGACCCCCTTGGCCAAAGTGTGGGTCCGCCCCTGTGTGTGGCGGTTGAACGATGGCTGCTCAATGCCATTGCTAATAGGTAGATGGCGCCAACACGACGCGCAAATGAAACACTTATCAATGACGACATAGTGATGGATAGTGCAGCCGTCACTGATAGATGTTTTTGTCTACGTTCGTGTTTGTCCCCCGATCTTCTTTCTTCTCCCGCTCTTGATTTTGTCTTCTCTCTCTCTCTCTCTCTCTCTCTCTCTCTCTCTCTCTCTCTCTCTCTCTCTCTCTCTCTCTCTCTCTCTCTCAGATTCGTCGTCGACCTCACCGCCAGAGATCTCCCCCTTTTCTATTGCGTGCCTCTCTCTTCTCCCTCTCGCTATGATGTCTCACTTCCACCGCCATCGCTGCTTGGGATCATCGTCTTCCTCGCCGTCAACCGGTGTTCCCCTTATTGGGCCAAAACCCTAGAGTTTCGATCGACCAAAGTATGTTTTTTTAAAAAAAATTTATAAATTGTATATTAAAATTGTAGATAATTGTAGATTAAATTATAGATTAAATTGTGGGTTTTATTTGATAATTGTAGATTAAATTGGTTGTTTTTTTATTTGTACATTGATTAATTGTAGATTAATTTGTTAATTGTAGATTAATTTGTTAATTGTAGATTAATTGTTAATTTAATGAATTTATAGATTAATTATTAGATGTTAATTTTATAAATATTTGTCGACGTCTTTGCATAGTCCACTGTGGACGTTGACGTCGGCGTTGGGGCTGGCTTCGACGTTGTGGTTGGCATTTCGTTGGGGTTGGTTTACGTGTCAGGGTTAGTCTCGACGTTGGGGTCGACGCTAACGTTGGGGCTGGTTTCAACGTTCGAGCTGGTTAAGGCGTTCGGGGTCGGCGCTGACGTTGGGGCTGGTTTCGACCCCAATAGTAGTCTAATGATAAAAATATGGGGGGTCGGCGTTGGCATTGGGGGTCGACGTTCGTATCGACGTTTGTCGTTCATATCAATAAATGACTAAATAGGAATTAATTAATCATGACTATCAAGTTGATACATTTCACGCATGCATCGACGAGTCATGTATGATTTTGCAAAACCCTAGATTCGTTCGGGGATTGTATGTTAATGTAAACGAAATAGATGATCTTTTATACGATGTACAATCCTTGAATTATCTCTAATTGAACAATTTGGGAAAATAGTTATTTGTAGGGGTGTTCACGGGTCGGATTTAGGGAAAAAATAGATCCGACCCGACCAAATCCTACCTAGTTCGGGTCGGGTTGGGTAGTTGGGTTTAACCGTTTAGGTAAAAAATGAGTTTTTAACAATATTTTTTAAAAAATAATTAAAAATAAATATTTTTTTAATATAAATATTTTAAAAAATATTTAAAAAATATAAATAATCGGGTCGGGTCTCGGGTCATTGGATTTCAAATTCTAAAATGCGAAACCCGACCCGATTACCCGATTACCCGATTACCCGACCCGACCCAACCCAAATAGGTCGGGTCGGGTCGGATTCTCGGGTTCATTGGGTTGGGTTGACCCAATGAACAACCCTAGTTATTTGTATTGCACTTTTTTTTTCTTTTAGATATTATTCATTTGTAAATATTGGCTTGTGAATATCGTTTATTCTCTGGTACGCGCCCATTTGTATAATATGAATCAGGGGCGGAGCCAACGTATTGTTAGGGGGGCAGTTGCCCCCCTTGACATTTGTCTCCTCCTTTAAGATATATAATAATTTATATTATATATATTAGTTTTTAATTATATTTGTCCCCTCTAAATATTTTTTTATCACGTAATTGATTCTGTGATATATGATTTTATATTTTGTCCCTCATGAGATAATTTCCTGGCTTCGCCCTTAATATGAATGAATAATTAACATTACAAAAAATAATTCACATTCGTTGTGAAGATGTACTATATAATTAATAAAGTTTATTAGTAAAATTTATTATTTTTCATATTTGTGTTCTCAATTAATAAAATTCACGATAAAGAAAAAATACAATATATTCTTCTATTTAAAAAAAAAATCCTTGAGTAAAAATTAATGAAGAAGAATTGAAACTTTTTTATAGAAAAATCTAACTTTATATTCAAACACTATGTAGAAAAGTAATACATATAAAATATAAGAAAGATAAAATTCTACCTTAAGATGCATGGATAAAATACTTAAATATCTAACCATTAAATTACTACTACATTAATAAAACAAACTTGGACTTGATTTACTTATATAGTTTATCGTATATTCTTTTAAAAATGACCAAATTATTTATAATATTTATTTTTTAAGAAATTCAGGGCAGCACCCCTTTATCACAATATAGCTCCTCCTCCTCCTCTAGAATTAAGCGAATAAACCCCATAAATAATTGATCATCAATTTCCATCATACTTGACTGATTCAAACAATTAACATATGCAACCTCTTTCGCATGCAGTTCGAGTCAAAACACGGAAGGAAGGCTGATCCCATATCATGCTCAAACAAAAGAGATTGAGTTAATTCATGATTAACCCATCAATATTTACAATATCTTCGTATATGTAGGAGAAAAGTAATACTCTACGTATAAGATGCTGAAACTAAAAATCGAATCCAAAATTAATAGACAAAAAAAGTCAAAATATTCAACCACCAAAGTGGATTGACCAAGCGGTACGTCTTCTTCGTGCGGATTTTGTTAATAATGGAACGTTTTAGATACGCATGTAGATATTCCAAATTAATTAATGTTCTGGCGAAGAAGAATAAATTAATAAATAATGTTCAACTTTCTTAACTCGCATATTTCGGCAGTCAAACCCAATTTCTTCCGGTAAGCTAGCGTATTCAAGCCGACGTCTTTACTACGGGTGAGAAAAAAAATTGATTTTTCGGTTAACCGAAAAATCGGACTGAAACCGAATTGATTTTTGCGATTAACCGAACCGATTTGTGCGATTTCGGATTGCATTTTTAAAAATTTTGATTTTCGGATTCGGGTTCGGGTCGGGATTTAAAAAATCTACCGATTTTAATTAACCGACCGGTGGACATATATATATATATATACGAAAAATAACTTAAAAAATAAGTATGATAAGTTAAAAACTTAGGAACCCTAAGTTTTCTACTTTTCTTGTATCTAGCTCGTCAAGCCCGACGCCCCCAACTCGCCAGTCTCGTTCTCCCACACGTCACCGCACAATTGCCACTCCAATCACCGGCCTTCACCGTCCCGAGTCCTCTGCACCGGGCGGCGCCGGCGAGTCAGAGCACTGCACGACTCACTGCTCTTTTCTCCCCGCCTTTCCTCATCTTCAACCGGTGAGTCGGCACACTGTTCTCTCTCCGCCTCTTCCTATCTTCAACCGGCGAGTCGACACTATGCTATTCTCTCTTTGCCTCTCCGACATTGGGTATGTATCACTGTCTGCCTCTCACTACAAGACCAATGACCTATTGAGGCTGTGTTATATGTCTCTATAAGTCAATTATTTGCCCCTAAAAGCTTTAGAGTCAAATTAATTAAGTGACTCTATTGATACTATTTCTATAGATCTTTAGAGACTAATTTGGAACAGATTTCTATTTGGCTCTAAAATATATAAATAGAAACAAAAGATATTGACTCTAAAATAATCAAAAGTATATAATCTAATTGTCTCTATATACTCTTTAGAATAAAATACAAATAATTCCATATGTTATAAATGAAGCATTCATATTAGTCTCTATTTGCTTTTTAGAAATAAATTTAATTAATCAAAAGCTTCTAATCTAATTGCCTCTATATACTTTTTAGAAGCAGATACAAACACTTCCATATGTTATATATATATTATAATATATTAATATATTATAATATATTAATATATTATATTATATATTTAAATATATTATAAATTAATTAATATTAATTATATGAATATAATTCATTTAAATATATTATATAAATAATTAAATAATATTAGAATTAAAACACATAATTAAACTTCATATTGCTTGGTTGAGAATGAAACCAATGAAAGTAATTATGGGAAACAACTTTTATACAATTCAAATATCTCAAAATGCAACATTCCAGACATTTCAAATTTTACATTTCAAATATTTCAAATTTTACATTCCAAATATTTCAAATGAGCCACACTAAACAATTAAATTGTTTAAAATAGAAATCAATAATTAATATATAAGTTGACATGAAATTAACAATATTTTTAGCACTAGAGAGTTAGCAATATTTTCAACAGCTCTCATCCCAGCATGGAATTCAGAATTGAAAACCAAGTATGAGAAATGCTCATCCAAGACCAAGCCCAATCCTTTCACAACAGATTCAAGTGAAGGAACACTTTCACAGGTTCTTAGTCTCAGCATTGCACCAGCCGAAGGACAAGGGCATGCCTCTTGGAACCTATGGTACTTCCTCAACTACTTCAAGAAATATGAAATTAAAAAATACGGCACTCTACGCAACTGTCTTTGTTGCCTAGCATTTGAGCTATTTTTCCCAGATATATGATTGTCATTTGCTTCAACATTTCTCCAATCAGTATCAAAAATAGGAGTCAAAGAAATTCCATCAGAACCCTCCTGGATTTCAAGAGACTATGGCTTTGCATCGGTCTCATCATTTGCAGATTGGATGTTATGATTTTCCATTGATGACATATCTCCGCTTTCATTTCCTATTTTTCTAAACATAGTTAAATGCTTACGAACAGCCTCTAAAGGAATAATATTTGTGAGTCTCCAAACCAATGTCTGAATAGGGCCAAGTCCCAGAATTAGTTGTTCTCCACCATTTCTTTTAGGCTTCTTGAAGCTTGGCTTACTAGTCTCATCTTCATATTTTACCAAGAAATTGTCTTGCTTTTCATGTGAAGATGATTGCTGAACTTGTGAATTATAGTGATGAAAATATGCAGGGGACAAAAATCCGAGGAACCAAATCTTCTGGAATGTAGTAAGTTTCGAAAAATTGCTGCTATCCTTTCTGATGAACATAACTAAAAGCATGTAAAGAGACTTCAGAAGTTGATTGTAGTAAAGCTACAATCTTGTGTTTTGCAAAAGTAATGCAAAATAAGAAATATACCAAAAATTTGTAAATAATCAAGTTTGTAACACGATCTTAAAACTATGGAGCTGTAGTTGATATGAAAGAACCTACTATCTCAAAGCAGTATTACCAACAGGAGGTTGAGAGAAAGTGATACATTTTACTGAAAGATTCTTGTGCTCTTTGGTCGCCGAAGACGTTGCAAGAACTCTCAAAATTGCAAGTGTAGAGAGTACAGGTACCTAATATAAAAGAACAAAGAGAAATATTACAATAATGACACATAAATTTGCTATATAATAAAGAGTAAATTATAGCTGATTTCAGTATTTCACTTATAGCTCCACCAAGTGAATGCCCACAAAGAACAAGCTTACTATTTTTTTTCTTAGCAAGTTTATACAACTCCAATGCTAGAATACCTTTTGCGCGAGCTAAGAATCCCTGGAGGATAATTAAAGAAAAACATATTGCTCATTTAGTGAGTTCCAAACAAAAAGATGATACTAGATTGAACAGTGGAGATGATATGTTCCATGTTAGATAACCAAACAAGAAAAATTAATCAGCAATCTTACCCAATGTGCAGCAGGCTTTGGACGTTCTTTCAGTCGCTTTTGTTTTGTTTGAAGTGGCTTCTTGTCAATTGGTAACTGAAGGCGAGAAGGAGAAAGACGCCAACAGCTCCATCCTCCAAAAGATCGCGGCCTTTGAGGAGGAGCTGAAGGCGCAGCTGCTGAAGGAGGTGGAGGCAGCTAGGGCGGCGATGGAGAGTGGGAAGGCGGCCATCCCCAACAGGATCGA
Organism: Canna indica; assembly: GCA_034359265.1. NCBI lineage: Eukaryota > Viridiplantae > Streptophyta > Magnoliopsida > Zingiberales > Cannaceae > Canna > Canna indica. The sequence continues at coordinate 29,836,954 of CP136891.1, forward strand.
AGAGTGCAGGTGATAATCCGCTCTACATGTTGGTGAGGAAGGATCTCGGCAAAGGGTTCTTGACTGGGGAGAAGGTGCGAGCAGGGGAGTCGGTTCAGGGAGTTGGGGCTTAAAAGGGCCCTAGTGCAGCCTGCAATATGAGCTTGTAGGCTCAAAAGGCTGCAGCCGATTTTGTAGCCTGCATTTGCAGGTTGCAAAATCTAAATCGAGGTAACCAAACATGGATTACCATGTAAATGCTGCAACTTGGTTGCCCCTAAGTAACATATAGTTTATGCTAAAACATCTCTAAGTTTGCATAGTGGTAAACATAATTAATGGAATAGTAACAGAAATCCTATGTATTTAGCATGATATTGATATTAGATAATTGTTTAAAGAGGTCATAATCTAGAATTGGTAATTTGTTTAACTCACTGGCGTATCATAATTACTTCATGACTGCATGCTATATATTAATAAGTAGTTTCATTTCAACATCACCATTTTGTAATATTGAATAACAGATGAACAGTCAATCCTGTAATTACTAGTTACTTGATATTCTAGATTAAGCTTCTTTTCAACTTGAGGATCAAACAAATAGATATCATATGTTTAGAGGCTATTGTGTGTGGAAACACATGCATGTTTTGAGATGTAGTGTTCAAGCATTCATCAAACATTCAGACTATAATTGCTCTACCCTAAGATTGTTTCATGCCTAAGTTCATAAAATTTATGAAAATAATAAAAACCCATGAAAGACAAATCACAGCATGTGCATCAAAAGTATGTGTCAAACTGCAATCAAAAAGTAAATAATGTATCAGCAATGAGTAAGTCAATTGTTATTTGCATAAATGATTCCATCAAGAAACTTGAGCAGAAAGGATAATGTAAAAAAACTTGAAGAGATGCTGAGATATCCACTGCCTGGAATGCCAGTTAGAAGAGATGTGATAGGCACAAACTTGAAGAACACTGCTTCAGGGTTATTTTGCATTGTTTGTAGCAAATTTGAGTGGCTGGATATATATACCTCACCTCCTCTTTTTGAGCACATAACTGTGAGTCCCTATTTATATGAATATTAATAATAAAAGTCAAGTAGAAATTAAGAACTATATCTATGCTGACTTACCTCTTTGGTTGAAGTTCCGGAATGGCTAGCCAGTTGCAAGCTGTTAGATTGCAAGATTTTCTTGAAGACCTCAAGCACCTATGCTAAAGGAAAACATTAATTGATTACTCAATTTCATAATATTAGACCACCAAAATGAGAAATTATACCTTGTTCTTGCCTTCTCTAGTCTTCCGATGTATAGGAGAAAGACTACTCCCATCAGAAAACAAAAAGACTCCAAGATCCTCAAGATGCATCTTTAACTCAGCAGCTGAAATTATTGAAGAAGGATGTTGTATAACACACACTACGTCCTGACCTCCTATAGCCACTTCTACAATTATATGGGTTCCATATGTCCTGATGAATCTAAAAGAAAAAAAACAAGATTTATTGCTTCAAGAAAACTATTTAGGTTGTGCATCAAGGTAAGCAAGCCTATATCCAATCTAATATGACCACAGATCACAGTGGACACTAATTACAGAACTGCTATATTATTTTAACTAGTTGAGTAAATTTAACTATGTAACACAATTAGCTTCGAAGTTATATAAAGACATCAACAATTTAGTACTTATTGGCTTAGAGCGAGAGGATCCCACTTAGATGGCACTACCCTTTTAACCTCATCATGGAGAAGCAAATGAGAAGCTTTTAGGTGCAAATTGTACAAGGAAATAAAATATCCATCAAAAGCAAGATATTTTGTATCCTTGGCATCATCCAACCATGCTCCACTTAGACCAAAAAGAGCATTAAAATAGCCTGAAGGCACTTAATGCTCTTTCAATGCTCAAACATATGCATTAAAAGAGCATTAAAATGCTTCTCCTTGGACTGAGCATTTCTGATTGATTAATTCAGACATATGCACAAAAGGAAATGTTAATGAGGCTATGAAAAATATAACCTCAATTCTCAACAATAGAGAATAATATTAGAAGCCAAAGACAATAGTGGAGAGTGTAAAGCAACAAAATTTTGTTGTGTGAATATAACTTTGTTGGAGAGAGGGACGAAATTTTGTTGGAATGAGGATTTAGGATTTTGTTGAAGATTGTAAAGCAACTAAAACCATCTAAAATTTTGTTGGAACGGGGATTTAAAGAGAGAGGGACGGAAGGACTACCCAAAGAGAGGGAGATCACGTCAACGCCATCGAAAACTGCAGCGTCGATGCATGCAAGTAGATTGGTGGAGCTGCATCCTGTTTCGTTGCACACCTTGTACATGGCGAGGTGGGCATGCGGTGCCATGTCGGCGACAAGTGGGTGGTGAGCAGAGGAACGATGCGATCAAGGAATGCGCGCCGGAAGCCTTTCTTTTCCTTGCCAGTTTTGGAGCTCTTCTTCAATCATCTTAGCGGCGAAGCCGCTGAAGACTTCCTTGTAGGAGTGGAGAAGTCGCTCGGCGTTGGCAATAGACTCTGACAGGAAAGATTTGTGCTTTGAAATTTTTTAGGAGCCTCAGAACAGAATACGATGAAAGGATTTGAGAAAGCAGAGAGGGTAATACATTAGGGTTAATTTGGTAGAATATATTAATTGATAGAACAAAAATAAAAAAGAGGTTTCCATATTAGGGTAATTAATTGGTAGAATAAATTAATGCTTTTGGAAAGACAGAGAGGGTAAGAATTCAAAGGGTCTATTTGGTCATCGAAATCAAGTCTGTTTTCATGATTTTAGTTTCACTGAAACTAAAATTGCTTACGAAAACGTGTTTGGTTCAGCATTTCTATGAAACTGAATCGAAACCAGAATGAAAACGAAACTGTATTTGTTAATAAAAATGAAAACATCAGAATGTTGTTTTATGTGATTTCGAGACTACCGATTTCGTTATCAAAATGCAGTGACAACTTTGTAATTATAAATATTTTTAATAAAAGTAATTAATTTTAAAATAAATTAAATTAAATCTAACTTTTAAAAATAAAAAAAAAATTATCATTTTCAACTCAAACTATTATCTTAAATTTACAAATTAATTAAATCAATTTATATCTAATTGACTCAAACTCAAATTTTAAATAGCTTAATTTTCTTAAAGTTGATCTATTTATAATTTAATCAAAACTAATTTTAGACATTTGACTTATTTTTTTAAAAAAAATTGTAATAACTATTAATTAATTTTTATATCTAATTGAATAAAAAAAACTTAAATTACCAATAACTTAATTAATCAAATCATATAAATATTTTATAACTATATTAGCAAACATTTAATTTTGTAAACTAACTAAATATTTAATTACCGCTAAAAATGTTCAAGAAAAATTAATATTATTTTTTATAACCAAATAAATATTCACTGATTTCAATTGACTAAAACCGATGCTGTTTTTCTTAACCAAACACGTTTTTAAAAAATTGAATACTAGAAATCAAAATTAAGTTTTCAGTTTCATTGAAACCAAATCAGAAAATAATTTTCGCTAACCAAACAACACCCAAATATTTTAATTTTGAGTGTAAATGAAGTCACAAGAATAAGGGAGAGATTCGGTCATGGGATGAAGTAACAGGGTAGGATTTTAGTTTTAAGTGTAAACGAGAGAGATCGGGGACGAGGGGAAAGGGTTTAATTGTAATTGTATTTTTGTAAAAATATACATATTGTCTCTGTTAGCGCACTAACTATATCATCAATCAACTTCAGCCTTTAATATTATCTTATTAGTGAGGCTATCTCGAAATAACTAGTTCACAATTCCTTTCTTCTCATGAGCAAATCAAGACCACGTTGAATTAAACCAGGATAATTGCTACAAGATGAATCTGAACCAAGCATAATAAATGTTTAATTATAAATGTTTTATTTTTTAATCGGGTCGGGTCGAGTTCAATTTAATCAAACCCGGTCATAATCGGGTCGGGTCTCGGGTTTCAATATTTCGAACCCAATGACCCGTGACCCGACCCCGATGACCCGATATTTTTAATTTTTTTTATAAAAAAAATTAAACAATTTTAAAATAAAATTTGATGGGTCGTGTCTTCTTGAGGCGTGGGCCCATTTTCTCTAGGTGTGATGCCTCAAGAAGATGTGCATGAAGTGTATATATATATATATATATACATTTGTTAACAGGTAAACAGACTACTCGACCCGACCCGATCTGGGATGGGTCGGGTCGGGTTCAATTTTTTTTTTTACCTTCAACCCCGACCTGGTTACTTATTGATCAGGTTGGGCCGATTTTTCCTTCAAACCCGACCCAACTCGTGAACTGCCCTAATTTTTAGCATCTCTATATTTATTTTTATATGTCAATACACTTTCAAAAGCATATAAATTAGACTCTATTTGTCAAACATTTAATTAGATTTTTCTTTATTTTTAAAAAAATAAGAAATATATTTTTATTAAATACAATAGAGGCAGATAACGTATCATATAGGGACTAATTAATAATTAGTATCTAAAAGTGAAGATTTAGAGACAAATAAAACTAACTATTGAGACATATTCTTTATTAGTTTCTAATATAAAGATTTAGAAATAAAAAATCTCATTTGTCTCTAATTTTATGTCTCTATAGACTAATTGTGTTGTAGTGTCTCCTTTCCATCTTCCCATCTTCCCATCTTCCGGTCTGATCAGTCTTAGCTTCTCTTATTCTAATTCCATTGAAGTGACCATCAACAATCCTTGCTCCTAGTCACTATCCTACATTGAAGATTTGTCAAAGTCTCCGTCAAGAACAACTATTTCCACCTTCAATGCTGGTTCGGAACCTATTGTGAAAGCTGGCCTAGACATTAGTGTAAAGAAGTATGATAACATTAGTGTAAATTTATTCATTTTTTAAAATAGTTTATTTCAGTAGATAATTAAATGTTAGCTTCAATGTTAACCTCAGTTATTATAGAATGATTGACCTTCAATGTTACGGTAGATTTTACCTAGTATAGAATGATTGACATATAGAATGATTTTACCTTATGTGAGATCTACATATAGAATAATTTTACCTAGTAGATTTCAGATAATTCATTTCAGTATGATAACCTTCGATGTTACTATGTTAGCTAGTATAGAATGATTGACATAATCATTTTCTGGTTGAATAGAATTATGCATTCTCTGGTCTAGTTTGTCAATTCATACACCCTTCAGTTGTACTTAACTACTTAAGCAAATTAACAGTAGATGAAATGAGCCATGACCACAAAAGGCAATTTCTCCTTGTCCATGAAATGATTTCAGCCAGCATCATGCAAAGATACTAAGTGACAAATTTTATTTTCTTTCCCTAAGAATAAACCAACTCATGAGGTGAAGAAAATTCTTTATAGTTACCTTTTTAGCATTACATCTCTTAGCATTGCATTCTTTTTAGTTACCTTTGTGTGTAGTAGTTTGAAGTAATTTATGTTTGTTGTAGTAGTTTGATTATTCTGTGTTATGTGTAGTAGTTTGATTATTCTGTGTTGTGTGTAGTATGATTACATTTGTGCGTTGTGTAGTAGTTTGATTATTCTAGTCTCTAGATCTAGATTTTATTTATTTTTTTCATGTGTTAAGTAGCTCCAAATATGAATGTTAAGTAGCTCCATGTGTTAACTGTTAAGAGGGTAAAATGAATGTGAACAATTTTATGCATTTCCAAATATGAATGTTAAGTAACATATGAATGTTATGCATTTCTATTAGAAATTGATATGTTAAAAAAATTTATTGGTTAACCGGTAATTATTGGTTAACCGAACCGAAAAAATTGAAACTGAAATGACGATTAACCGAATTTAATGGACCGATTTACGATTAATGTTTTTGAAAAATCGAAGTTAATGGACCGATTTTTAAAATTACTAATAGACCAGTTAACTAGTCCATGCTCACCCCTAGTCTTTACTCTTTATGCCACCTGCGACGTTATAAAAAGCCACCAACCAACTCTTCGTTCATTTCATCGCCATTCGCCATCCTAAATCTCCATAATTTCTTGTTAATATAGCGAGACCAAAGAAGAACTAGTATTCCGCCGGCCACCATGGTGATCGCAGTATCAAACGAACTGTTGGGCACCTTCGTCCTGATCGTAGTCTACTGGATATACTCCGGAATCTACGCCTTGCTTGGTGATCTGGAGAGCTATCGACTGCATTCCAAGGCCGACGAAGACGTCAAAAACATCGTCTCCAAAGCGACCGTCTTCAGAGGCGTCCTCGTTCAGCAGGCTTTTCAGATCGTCGTTTCCCTTCTTCTCTTCACTGTATGTAATTTACTAATTAATCATTAGTTCTCTCCTTAATTAATTCAATTCATTAATGGCAATTCTAATTAATTGCTTGCAGGTGATAAGCAATGGCAGCGGGATCGCGAAGCCGCAGCCGTCCTTGTACACCATCTTCGTGCAATTCTTGGTGGTCATGTTTGTCCTCGACACGTGGCAGTACTTCATCCACCGGTACATGCACATCAACAAGTTCTTGTACAAGCACGTGCACTCGAAGCACCATACGCTCGTCGTCCCCTACGCCTTCGACGCCCTCTACAACCACCCTTTGGAGGGCCTCCTGCTCGACACCGTCGGCGGCGCCCTCTCCTTCCTCCTCTCCGGCATGACGCCGCGCACCAGCATCTTCTTCTTCTCCTTCGTCATCGTCAAGACGGTCGACAACCACTGCGGTATGTGGCTTCCGGGGAACCCCCTACATGCTCTCTTCAGCAACAACAACGCCTACCACGACATCCACCACCAGCTCTACGACACCAAGTACAACTTCTCGCAACCCTTCTTCGTGATATGGGACAAGATTCTTGGGACCTACATGCCCTACTTGCTGGAGAAGAGGAAGGAGGGTGAGTTTGAAGCCAGACCGATCAAACACAAGAACTAAGGTCTCGTTTGGTTGACTCTACTTTTTGCAGGAAGTTGTAGTTCCTAGGAAGTAGCAAAAAGAGTTCATGTTTGATTGACATATTTTCTGCATTTTGCATGAAGTACAACTTCTTGAGTAAGTGCGACTTTTTGTAAAATGCAGAAAGTAAATTACATAGCCCCCCTAGGTAAGTTGCATTTTCTGTATTGTATTTGAAAGAAAAAATTAATTTCACCTTCACATTTGTATTTAATACCGTTATTATAATTTATATTCCCAATATTATAGATTAGATAATCCTTGAATTTTTTACATATTTATTTTATTTTAATTTATTTTTAATAAAAATATATAATTTTTTCATATTAACTATAAATAAAAATTAATTTTTCATATATAATAAAGTATATATTATATTAATTATATATGCAAAAATTATATTATATATATATATATTTATAAATAAATTTATTTTTTCCGTTTATATAATAATACATATAAATTAAAATATTATTTTATAAAAAAATTAAAAAAGAAAGTATATTGATCATTTGATATATATTTCCTAAGAAGTACTCGTATCAACTAAATATGTTCTAGGAGAAAGTTGCACTTCTTATAATTTAATTTTTTATCAATTAAATATTTTTTAGATATTTTTTAAAAAATACTTATAGAAAATTAGTTTACTGTGAGTAATTTTTTATAAAAAATTATTTTTTATGTTAATTAAACGAGACCTAATTAATTGATGGCATATATAATTCCTAGTCGTCATTAAGTTGTCATTAATAGACTGGATTCTGTTTCCTAATTTCCTATGGATATTGAAGGAAAATTATAATGCCCAGCTAGGAATTTTTGTATACAAATCAATGTTCCTATAAGCGTGCATGGTCAGACCAAACATGTTTCGTGGTCAGCCAATTCTATGATTCTATCGCTTCAATCGGTTCCAAAAATAGATTAAATAAAATAAAAATAGAAAAATGTCCATGTCATTCCAAAAATATACATAAAAATTGATCAGTGTTAATGCATAATAAGATTTGTATTTTCCAAAACATGCTCGAGTTAAATAAATGCATCCTTTTTTTAATGGTTTAGCACATTTTATTCATGTCAATGATCATTATTTTGGCTGAGCATATGATACGATACGTGGCAATGATGATTTAGTAGAAACGGATTACAAGCCTAGTCATTATATCTCACAAACATCTGCAGCCGCTGACGTCGGATCAGCTTCACCTTCAGTGAGATTACCTACATTCACCCTCTTCCTAAATTGTTCTGTCGCAACAGCCAGCTAGCCACGTGGAAAGTTACATGGCGGTGATCTTACTTTGAGAGTGAGCTGATCTCAGCTTTAAGGAAGCCACATGGCCGATTTGTCTTTTGGTTTAACCACCGGCGGTAGGCAAAAACTAAAACCCCTCTCTTCTTCGTCGCTTTCGTTAGGGTTCTTGGTGTGCGTTACGGTAGATTCGGAGGGCCGCGAAGATGGTGACTGATAAGGGGAAGAAGTCGAAGGTGGATGAGGAGGCCTCCGATCACATCGACGGCGAGCTCGTGCTCTCCATTGAGAAGCTTCAGGAGATCCAAGACGAGATCGAGAAGGTAATTGACTCTCCCACTTCCGTTGCCTTCTTTTGCTTCTCGTATCTTCTTCATCGCTGAATATTCATTGACAGATTCTTGTGCTATGTTGTATTGTGGCCTTTTAGAAAAAAAAAGGGGCATGGTTTTGTATAGAGATTAAATTGCGCTTGACCTGGCTAAATATCATTTGCACAAAGTTTGAATTTGTGATTTTTTGCTTCTTCCTTGTGGAATTAAGTCATTCAATGGAAATATCTATTTGTTTTTCGTTTTATGTTTCTATTTTTAATTGATAGCACGAAATAGATTCTTCACGAGGTTATGATAAAAGTTATTTTGTTTTTCACAATATCAAGCTTTTACGTCTGCGAACGTTTGAATGTGAGGCATGCAATTGAGCTTGGGGATCAAAAGCTTTTTTTTTCTCTCACTTTAGTTCCTTCTTTTACTTAGTTTATCTGTAAATTTTAACCAGTATATGACAATTTGAATTTTTCCCACTGTTTTTGATTGGAGCCAAGTAGCCAACTATGAAAATCATGCTCTGCATTTTGTTATTAGCTGATTTAGGACTTGTTAATTGATTTTTTGACCTGTTGTGTATGTCTCTTATACGAGAACACAGAATGTGATGTCTGTAAGAAACACAGGTTTGCTTTTGGTGTATGCATCCACTTAGATATGAAGTAGTCAGTCATTATTTTAGAGTTTGTAATTAGTTATTTGTCATTTTTGATGTGCTGTTAATTAGCATTTTGCGGCCATAGACACCTTGGCAGAAAAGCTAAAGTGATCTTCAGTTACAAAGGCAAGCTTTCCTGATCAATACCTTAACAGGAAAATAGGAAATACAGTTTCTGCAGAATATTATTTATCTTATTTCTGGTACATGCTTCACATTGTTCTCTGATGACTTGGCATCTGTGCTCACTTAGATTAATGAGGAGGCAAGTGACAAGGTTTTGGAGGTAGAACAGAAATATAATGAGACACGCAGACCTATCTATGGGAGACGAAATGAGATAATCCAATCTATTCCAGATTTCTGGTTAACTGCTGTAAGTTATGCACCTGTTTTCTTCTTTTCCCCCTTGAGATTTAGATTTGCTGGGGACTGAAGGATTGCATTTCAAATTAATTTTCTAAGTGTTTTTTTCCTGTAGTTTCTGAGCCATCCGGTTCTCGGTGATCTACTAAGCGAGGAAGACCAAAAGGTCTGTGTATAAACTTGTCAAAGATTTCATTTTGCATGAAGTGCGGTTTTGATAATCTAATCAGTGCGCCCTTTAGAATTTTCTATAATTACCATTTTATTCTTTATGTTTGGCAATGTTAACCAGTCTTTTAGCATCCTGTAGATCTTCAAGTACTTGACATCTTTAGACGTGGAAGATTCTAAAGATGTAAAGTCAGGCTACTCCATTACCTTTGTGAGTTGTCTTCTCATTTCTTGTCATTATGCTCTTTGCCTAATTTTTGAGTTCGTTCTGTGGATTACTATAATTAATTATCGTTCTTAGTTTAGTGGTTTCCTATTTATGTCCAGAACTTCTCTACAAACCCATATTTTGAAGATACATTTTTGACAAAGATCTATTCCTTCTTTGATGATGGTACAACTAATGTAACTGGCACAACAATAAAGTGGAAGGAGGGGATGGTATGGACTTCTTAGAATTATCTTGTCATAGTCTTTTTAATTTCTTCCATGGTTGCATCTTACACCTTAGTCATTTTATATATAGAAAGTTGCAAATGGTGTTTCTCATGTAAAGGAAGGAGATAAAAGACCACTAACTGAAGAAAGGTTAGTTGATGTATTAACTAGTCCATTTTTGTGGTGTTCCCTTTCAGAGTTAGTTTTTCTTCACACTAGTAAATATTTTCGCATTGCCATTTTGGATTGGTGATCATATCTCTCATCAAAAGGTGATATTCTACAATGTTCCTTAGCAAGTCCACCACTCTGTTTGCCTTGTACCTCTAGCAAATGGCTAAAAGCCAAAGTGCAACAGTGGCCAAGAAAATATACCATAAGTGTCAAAGTGCAAATGTGCCAACTCTCATGGATGATAAGCAAATTAGGAAAAAAAACTTAAATTATTGTAAGATTGCTCTTGATGCTAAAATGGCGCAGTTAGGAACTGGCCTGTAATAAATTTAACCATTTTCCATGATATTTGGATGAAATAGCCCTTTAATGTAGAAAGTGCTGGATTCAAACTGACCTATATGGTGATTAATCGCTCAACTGAACTAAACCAAATTTCATCATAAACTTAATGTGTTAAATCTTGTGACTGAATAAGAAGTTTTGTGGAGAAATTGTAGCACAATTAAAAACGTTCCAAGGACATAAATTATATGTTTCAGAGAGGTAAAGCTCACAACTATTCTCATTTTTCTTTTTGGTTTTTGTTCTGTGATTAGCTGGCAGGAGTATATTTGATTGTTTTTGTCTAGTAAAATGTTGACTTTAATCTTTACAAGTTAACCAAAAGTTGAATTATTTTGAATCAGTTGATTCTTATACATTAAGTGAAAATGTTATTTAAGGATCCAAGTGCTACTTGAGAATCAGAGGCTATTAGATTACTTATGGGGCTGTGAACATATATATTTTCATTCAAGGTAACATCTATTTTCAAATAATTCTGGCTAATAGTAATTTAACTTGAGCGGTACTAACCAAACTCTTACTGCTTGAAAACACATGATATCCTATTTCAAAACCGTCCTTAACAGGCAACATAATTTTATGCACCATATCATTTGGACTTTCTAATGCACAATGTACATTATTTTATGCACCATGTATGGTAACTTTGAATTTATTTAGTCATTCCTTTATCATCTTGTCACTTCCTAATGGAAAATGTACGGATGCTTAGTTATCTATTTCGATTTCTAAATATAAACTTATTTTTCCCTAACTAATCCTCTCTCCAATATCATGAGGCAGTTTCTTCACCTGGTTTGGTGAGACTCAACTGAAAAGTCTCTCAGAAGGTTTCTCTGATGAGGTGAGTTTATAGGACCTGTCATGGTCTTTGGTCATAATTGTCAGAACAGGGTATTTTCTTAGTAATTGGACTTTCTAATGCACAATGTATTTTGCTTTCTCAAGTGACCGTAACTTTACATCAATTTGTATTTTTCAACCCCATGTTCCTCTTTCCCTCGCCACAAATTGACCACTTTCTCTCTGTATCCGTGTGCACTTATCTACATGAACACATTTATTATTTACTATATCAATGATCTATAACTTCCTACATTCAGGTAGCTGAGATAATAAAAGAAGACCTGTGGCCCAATCCTTTGAAGTATTTTAACAATGTGAGTCGTATTTCTTTCTTGTTTCTAGCATAAAGTAGGTTCTTCAGCTCTTGTTTGTCTTACTCCCTATACTTGGCAATTAAAAACCAAAATCAAACTGTTACTTGTCTTTGGTGGTGAAGGAAGCTGATGAGGAAGAGTTTGAAGGAGATGAAGATGATGAGGTATTTCCTTCTCATGTGAACCATTCAATAACTACACATGTTACAGACTTCCTATTTTGGCTCTGAGCGGTACTTTCTTAAATATTCTCACATTTTGACAAGTTCACAGTTTCTTGGCACAATGGCCATTGCACGTCCAACAAAAAGCTAAGCCATTTTTAGTGCAAGTTAAAAAGAAACAATGCATTAGCATTGTTGCTTGGACGAATATGCCAATAATGCAGTGGTGCATATATTAGCTGCTGACAAATTGACAATGATTGCCAATTTCAAGTGTTCCTCACTGAAGTCAGATGCAGAATGTTGGTGATGTCTATTTCTGACACCACTACTAAATGTTTGAGAGATTATACTTGTTAATTAATTATAAACTCTCTGGAGACTGGACTACTGGAGAAGTGATATCTACCACCTATATAAATGGAATGTAATTTGTCTAAAAGTCATTTTATAATATATTGCAAAAACTTTTTCATGGATATCTATTTTCTGTTGTAGGAGAAGATTGACAAAAACATATGTTGATTATAAGTAAAGAGATTACAGTTTGGAGAGAACTAATTGTTAATCTCTGCTATGTCTATTTATGTAGTATTGGAAAATTTTAAATAGAAGTGTAATTTGTTATGCAATGGAGAGATGGTCATAATATGAAGAAAGGAATTAATTCTTATTTATAATGTCAGGATTAGTACTTTCCTTAACTTATAAGAGTAAGCTGCCCATTCATTAAAGGCTTGAAATTTTAAACTAAGTTTTAGCTCAATGTTTGTTTTGCATATTACCACTAGGATCCTTTATTTACTCTCGATGTTTTTCAGGGCTATTTTACTAGATAATTTCAAGTGCCATCATATCCTTTCTGTCACGTGAAATCTGCAAGATTAGGATTCTTCGTGGTGTTCTGGTCTTCCTCTTAGTAACTCTTAATGTTAAAGCAGATAGTCGACTGTCTTAGATAAGACAAACATTACATTATGTCTAACTTTACAGCTGATCTAACGTAATGTAAGCATGTTAATGTGCATATACTTTTTCCTAATGGATTTTAACTATCTCCATAATATGCTCTCTTTTTTCTTTCTGATGCTGGGTAGAAATTTTTGCATCTATAGATTCCAAAATTCTCAAATCCTATTGCAATGTTTACTTCACATAGACAAACCTGCCAATTGGTCTGATGACACACAACTTCAGAGCTTTTATTTAGATGGAAGTTGTAGCCCCTTAGTTTATAAGTCTACAATGTTTCTTGCTAAATCTTGCAAGTTCCCATAGAAGCCTGATGGTTGTTTAACCATGGCTATTGGCATTTAGACAAATTGTTTAACTGTAGGATTTCTCTTTAGGTTTCTTTAAGGAATTTATGATGGTAGAGTTGCTTGTTCTTTATTAGTTCATCAGCCCAAATGATGCTGCCTCTACTAGTTTGCTATTGGTTTTTATGTATTTGTTCTTTTACTTCCACTCGACAAAATGAAATATGATCTATTTGTACTCGGCAGAAAGGGACAGACTTGGATGAAGAGGATGATGACTCAGGCGGTGAACAAGATGGTGAAGGGGAGGACAGCTAGATCAATAAGCTGGAAGTCAACACCCTCTCAGGCTTCTTTGAGTTCGCACTTGCGCATGGGCTTATCTCTTTTTGCGTTAATCTCGGTCTCCTCTGACGGAGGTATCTTCTCGTCTAAACTAGGAAGTAGGACATTGGAAGCGGCATTGCTCCATTTCTTTTTGTAGAGCAATTGGATGGCTTCCAACATATATTATTGATGTCTTAACTCTTTTGTTCTTATTATCGTAATTAAACATTATGACGTATTATAGTTTTTTTTTGTCTTATTCCCTGCCCTCAACATGGAATAGGGCTAAGATGTGTTCCAGTGACTTCCTATATTTATAAAATATATTCTCACAAAGCTGATGTGGCCAGGATAATTTTAGAGATTTTGTCCAAAATTTCTAATCTGATAAAACACAAACTTGCGTAATAGAAATATAAACAAATAAATTAGAGACTTATATTATTAAGAAGTGCTTCCTTACAGGGTTAATGTTTCTTCAACTAGATTGAGAGAAATTTGATTCAATCGATTGGGATTTCATTTGGGAAGAAACAAAATTTGTTTGGAGATGTTTGGTTTTGGTAATTTTATAATAGTTTGTATGGTTTTTTCAAATAAATCAAAAGTTTTTATGCTTTTAAAAATTTCTCAAAATACTTTTGAGTCATTCCGAGCTCCCTTTGGTGTTTAAGTAGGGATCCCCATTTGGTTATTGCTCTACTGAGTTTATTGCATTAATTTGATTAATTAAAACTTGATTAATTTATAGCGTTAGTGGTTCAAGGAATCAAGGGACACTAAATGGGGGGTGAATAATGCATGTTGTAATATTATAACTAAATGTTGATATTGATTTTAAGTAAAAGACAATTTCAATATTTGTATCACAATTTGATAATAACTATAAATATAAATAGATATGATGTTTCTCATTTATTATTTAAACAACTCGTTTAACATTTTTAATAATATAAATTAAGGAAACTAATATATACTAACAAACATAAGTGGATTTATACTTCTACACCAAACAATCACACAATCTAGACCTAATTAATGGTAGGACTATAAAGCACAAAAATATAAATAAGAATAATGTCAAATGCAATAAAATAGAGCAATAAAATAAATGCATTGTTTAAGTCAAATTGTTAGTTCTTTAATGCTTGCTTCGAGATGATAATTCTTTAAGAGAGGGTTTCAACAAGGGAGCTATGTCAAAATGTTTGATTTGAGGGTCAAATTAATGGAATTCTTGCAACTCAATCACACTTATGATAGCTCAATGTAGTGTCCACCAGTGTTTAACAAGACAAGGAAATCATATATATATATATAATTTAGGGGTTTAAAAGAGAATCGTTACAATGTTGGTTGGTTCTTCCATCGATGTGGATTTTTTTTAGCTTGGTTTGAGTCTGATTTGAATTTTGAGTCTTTGGATCAGTTAATTATTTTCATCGTGAAGCACTCCAAGATTATATAAAAAAATTCTAACCCTAAACTCTACCATGACATGCCAAAATTTTAGATATGTTAATCTTCCTCTTGCTTTCTTCATTTTGGAACGTTACAAATCCGGAATATTTTCTCATAGAACCTAGTAAATTTTTTATTGTCATCAAATAAAAATTGTAACAAAACTTGAAAATAAACTATCTTTACTCCTTATATGGTGGTACTGAATTTGTATTGAATTTATACTTCTCAAAATCAATTCAATAAACTCTTCATTTAACAATATCAATGGGTCAGAAGGTTGGAAAAAGGAGGAAAAAAAAAAAAATATTGGGGAATATTCATAAAAAGACGATTTTAGTAATTTTGGGGAAAAAAAAAATCTGATTTAAGTAAATATTTAAAACTCAATTTTATTTTGATAAATTTATCAATTTTTTAAAGTTCCAATATGATGCATATAAATAAAGTTGACATAAATCCCATAAATAATAAGTTTGATACAACTTCTGAGCAGTAAATGATGGGGTAATTAGCACTAAGATGGCGTTTGGTGCATTACTTTTTAGATTATCAAGTAATCTAGATTATTTTTCAGATAGATTATCACTAAAAAGATTGTCGATAATATAAAATATAGTGTTTGGTATGCAAAAATAATGTTATGATAAGATTGCTAAAATTCACATAGACATATTTGGTATAACAAATACATTACTAAGTAATGAGATATACTTTTCGAAAATACCATTTTCACAAATATATTATAATATTATAATTTATCATATTATATAATATATTTTATATATAATATTATTATATTATTATATTATATATAATATTAAAATAATGAAATAAAATATAATATAATATAAAAATATATAAAATATAATATTATAATATTATAATATTATGTCATGGGAGAAGTCATTGGAGGAGCAAAGAACTTGTAAAAAAACTAGAGTTTAAGGAGGGTAATTTTATCATAAAAATTAATTCAAGATTACCACTTCAGACGTAATCCACATAGACACATCTCCATTGAGCAATCTGGATTACCACTTTGATGGCAATTTACATTACCTGCACAAGTGAGACACCAAACAAGGTAATGTGTGGGGTTCGGGTAATTTAAAGACAAGATTACCAGCAATCTGAATGGATTGCCTCATACCAAACGCCTCCTAAAAATTACATAAATAATCTTCAAAAGAAGCATGTTTGATCTAACTTAGGAAAAGACAATTTTTAACTAAACTTTAGCAAATTCCAAAAACTCATTAATTTGTCGAGATATTAACGGCCTAGATGACATGCTAAGTACTCATCATATTCTAATTTCAGAATCAGCACTTTTTTAAATCTGGATTTTGGGAATGAGAAATTCCCAAAATTAGATTTGGAGTTTCAAAATTTCTAAAACCGGAATTGAGTGAATCAGATACCCATTTTACCCCCGGGCTCAAGTCTCTAACTAGTTAGAGAATTTGGTTATATATATATATATAATTTAAAAATAATTTTAATATATAAAAAAGAATTATAATTAAACTGAGGTGTTAAAGTCTAAAAAATATTTTTTTCAAACTCTTTAATTCATTAGAGACTTTTGCAAAAGTCTATAAAACTAAATTTAAATTAAAAATTATGAAATATTTTGATGAAAAATATTTTTTTGAACCACAACATATCTTTTATATTTCAAAAAAGATATTTCATTAATTAAAATTATTAATTTTTGAATTATAAAGATATTATAGATTTTGGGCAAAAGTCTTTAATACGTTAGAGATTTTCACACAAAGTCTATAAAATTAATTTAAAATAAAAATATTAAAATATTTTCATAAACTACGGCACATCTTTTATATATCTCTCTCACTCTCTCACACACACATATATATATAATTAAAATTTATTTTTATAATTAAAAAATTATTATAAATTTTGTGCAAAGTCTATAATAGTTTCATAATTTTTTAAAAAAATATTTGAATTCATGAAATAATTTTTTAATGATACAAAATATCTACTATGATCCAAAATAATATTATAAATCAAAATATTTTATAAATTTAAATTATTATTTTTTTATAATTTTAAATATTTTTTTATATTTTTTATTTAATTTTTACTAAAATCTCTAATTAGTTAGAGACTTTGGTCCAGAGGTAAAATGAGTATCAATCCACTAAGTTTCGGTTTTGAAAATTTTGATTCTCAAAATTCGGGTCTGGGAATTTCCCACTCCCAAAATTCAATTTTGGAAAATTATTATTTCAGAATTCATAAATCAAATCTATCGTTACAAACTCGAAAAATTTTCTCATAGAACCTAGTACATTTTTTGTTGTCATCAAATAAAAATTGTAACAAAGCTTGAAAATTTAAGCCAATCGTATTGAACTATCTATACTCTTTAGAGTACTTCTATGGATAGACTGCCCATAGAAAATCTATGAATGAGTGGATATAAGTTTTAAGCGATTGAACAAACCCGAAATATTTTCTCATAGAACCTAGTACATTTTTTGTTGTCATCAAATAAAAATTGTAAGCTTGAAAATTTAAGCCAACATATTGAACTATCTTTACTCCTTATATGGTGGTACTTAATTTGTATCGAATTTATACTTCTCAAAATCAATTCAATTAATTCTGCATTTAATAATATATGAGCATCCTGCCTATATAAATTTTTATGAATGAGTGGATATGAGATTTAAGCGACTGAACATGAATATAAAAAGAATGAATATGTTCATATTCATTTTTTTCTATTCATGTTCATATCTATTCCTTTTCTATTCATGTTCAATCGCTTAAAACCTATATCAACTCATTCATAGATTTTTTATGACCAATTTGCCCATAGAAATTGCACTCCTGAATTTGTATTGAATTTATACTTCTCAAAATCAATTTAATTAATTCTGCATTTAATTATATCAACGGATCAGAAAGTTGAAAAAAGAAAAAAAAATTTGTCAATTTTTTAAAGTTCCAATATGATGCATATAAATAAAGTTGACATAAATCCCATATATAATAATTCGATACAACTTCTGAGCAGTAAATGATGGGGTAATTAGCACTAAGAACTACACATAAATAATCTAACTTAGGAAAAGATAATTTTTAACTAAACTTTAGCAAATTCCAAAAACTCATTAATTTGTCGAGATATTAACAGCCTACGATCGGATGACATGTTAAGAGCTCATCATATTCTAATTTCAGAATTTATAAATCAAACATGAATTAAATAGTCTCTCGATCATTTCCATTAAAAAATTCTCTAGTTGTGTGGATCCGGAAATGCTAAGTTATAAATTCAAATAGCAACGCATTGCGAATGAATCACTTAACTTAGTTCATAGCAAATTCGAAAAACTCATCAAATACGCCGCACAAATCTCAACGTCCAAGTCCAGCGCAAGCACGAATCTCAAGATACTGCCCGGAAATCAAGTGCGTGCACGAATTGTAAAGCGGAATGGACGTGGATCTCGAGCTGATGGAATCCGCACGCAAGCTTTTATCGACAAAGATCCTCTCAAGTCTCAAAAGGCGGAGAACGGCTAAAATGCCTCGAATGCGCTAAAAATTTGATCTTTTTTGTGATTGGCTCCTGTTTGGATTCATGCGGCATTCGAGAGAGAGATAGACTTGAGTAACCTTTCACCACTTTGTCTCTGCTTTGGGACCGCCGCGCGCGAGAGAGAGGGCAGCTTGCTACCGTTCAAGAGTTCAAAGTTCAAACGAGAGAGAGAGAGAGAGAGAGAGAGAGAGAGAGGTGTACGAGGAGGAGGAAGAAGGAATGGGTTCTGGAGCTTTTCTTGGGCTTATCACCAGGAACTTTGTTGTTCTCGCTGGGTATGTTTGTTGCCCTCTTCACAAGATCATCATGTTTTGTTCTAGTTGTGTATCATATCCCGGCATCGGTTTCGTCTTCTGCACTTGTTTGATTGCTGTCTTGAGGAAAGTCTCACTTTTTCGGCGATTTAGCTCGACCTGCTTCAGCTTCATCTGAGGAAAGAAATATCCACTGGAAAAAAAAGGAACTCCTTAAAAAAAAGAACATATTTTCATCCTTTTCTCTTTGGTTTCCATGTTTGGATTTTAACCTTCTTTGAGATGACTAACCAACTCTTGGGATTGGTAACCAGGATTGTGCTCCTTGTGGTGAATAATAGCATTTTTTCCCTTTTCACAAAAAATGGCATCAATTGTTACTGAAAATGGCTATATTTTCTTGATATTTAAGTTGAGTAAATTGGTCTTTTATTTATTTGCTAAACTTGAATTAATTTTCAACGTTGAAAGCATTTTAGTCTAACTATATAGAAGAAATATTTTTGTTTGTCTCTTTTAGTCCCATCTATTAATTATCCTTCTCTCATAAAAAGAATAGCATTAGCTATAAGTCTTTCTTTCTTTTCTCAACCGGTTTTCAGTAAATCTAATTTAATGTAACTAGCATATCAAAATTTATGCCTTATTTGAAGGAAATTTTGTATTTTTTGTAGAACAACATCCATACAAATGATCTTAGAAGTTAGATCCCAGGTCATGGAAACCAATGGGAGTGTTGATGGTTTTGTTCGTAACTTCATTTTATCTATATTCCAGCTCCCTGTAAGACTTATTTAATTATAATTTTTTCATTAAATTCGTGGTGATGCAGTACCTCAACTGTTACAAATTCCATGGTATCTGTATTCCTTAATCACCAAGTGAACTACTGTATAACCACAAATAGAACCCATTGGCCATTGCCATATTAGTGGAAACAAGGAGCTTTCATAGCATTGACCATTCAAATGATTGAATAATTATTTACCTTTGCTACAAAAGGGTAATCTTAGTGCACAAAGTTCTAGACAATGAAGGGTTTAAGATAGGAAAGGTTGATTTATGCAGCCTTATTGCACAGCGAAGATATTTTTCACAAATTTAAACCAATCTATTATTGTACCAAGTCCAAGCCTTTGATGATTTATCTTTGTTCTGAGACAACCTTGGTTCAACTAAAATAACTTTTTTTGGCTTGATGATGTAGTTTTCTATTTAATCATCAGCTACATGAAATGCAAAAAATAAATACAAGTCTAATGATGCAAAATACTACTTGCTGGATAATTCTGATAAGCTTCTTGAAGTTATGTGGTTGCTACACAACTGACATTATTAACCTACTGCATATTGAGATAATTATACTGTCCACTTACTGTTTGATGCTTAAAAGTTATAGCAATAATGGTGATTCTGACTTATCTTCTCACCTTATGACTTGTTATGAGATAAAGTCTTCATAATGCCATTCCACCGTTTGATTGGTTTTGAATCTTTCATTCATCTAATAGTAATGTTGTTGGCTAAAACTTATGGCTTGTAGCATATTATTTTTTCCATCTTAATCTACGTTTAATATTACCTACTTACCTGACACTTCATTTGCATTTACGCAGGCCCTTAATTACACTAGTCTATCCTTTGTAAGTACTATTCTGAATTACTGAAGTGCAGGATGATGTACTTCTCTAAATTCTGAAGATGTATTTCCAACAACCATGAACATTCTTCTTTCCACAGGCATGCTTCAGTGAAGGCAATAGAATCTAAATCTCCGGTGGATGATCAACAGTGGCTTACTTACTGGGTGTTGTATTCTTTACTTACGTTATTTGAGCTGACATTTGCCAAACTCATCCTATGGTAATTACTCTAAGAAGAAGCTAATTTGGGATTTTTCTTCCTTGGATGTGCTAACTTATAGCTACAATTTATGCCTATATCACAGGCTCCCATTTTGGCCTTATGCGAAGCTGATCTTTAACTGTTGGCTGGTGTTGCCACACTTCAGTGGTGCTGCATACATCTATGAACATCATGTGAGACCAGTGGTTTTGAATCAACACAGAGTGAGCGTTTGGTTTGTTCCTCCAGAGAAAGGTAAGTTCAATAAGGCAGATGATATTTTAGTAGCAGCAAAGAAATATATTGAGCAAAATGGACCAGAAGCATTTGAGAAGCTCATAAGAAAGGTAAATGTAGGAATACAAGCACTTAACCAGTGCGGTTCTTAAAATTTGTGATCTATTTACTTAAAATTCAGAAACTCTGTCAGTTTTATCACTTGCTTACAGATTTTTTCATATATCTTAGAGCATTCATAAAACCTTTTTTTGGCCTATTTTAGGCTATTTTTTTCGAAAACTAAATGTGTGAGTTGGCCTCTTATTTAGTTATATATTGTGAAGGCTAGGAGTGCATCAAAATCCAAGAAGAGCAGCAACAAGCGTGTGACTTTTGCTCAGGAAGAGGCCGGAAAAGAAACCAAGTCCTGGAAAAAGATGAATAAGCTTTTGAGATTTGGCAAGGGGGGTGCTGAAAAGGAGTCAAAGCCTTCAAGGGCCACTAATAATATCCTGGTGAGCAGTGCCTTTGATGATGAGATGCATATGCAAAGGACGTCCTCCAGCTCCTGGCCAAATAGCAGTTTCATGACTTTTGACGACGTTGATGTTGTTGACATGAGATATTAGAATTAGAATTTTAAGTTTCCTGTTCTTTCTTAATTTATAGGTGGTATCAGTTAAGATATGTTGGCATTAAGCCAGTGATAATTTTGTCAATTAATATTTGCCTCAATTGGAGTCAGTATGTAGAGGATTTCATATACACTGCAAGCTAGATTGAGGAAGATGTTTATGTGATGTGCTAAAACACTGAGCAAAAATGTCAACTTTTTTTTTGTATTTTTGTAAAAAAGGAAAACAAATAGCAGTTTATCCATCTCATTGTCATGTTATTTACTTGTAAATAATTGGAATTTTTGTTGTATAATCATATGTTGTGTTGTAACTGTTTCTATCTGTCTATGATTCACATTTATCACAATGTGTCTAGGGCTGTAATCAGAGTGGAGTGAGTCTTAATTAAGTGCTTGAGTTTGAGGTTGAATTGGATGATTCGAGCTTGAGTTAAGCTTTATGCAAACTTAAATCTGATGCGTAGTAAAATTTAAACTAATAATAATATTTTTAAAAACTAATTAATTAAATTTGTGCCTCGTTTGATTGAATGTTGTAATTCCTGTGAATTAATTTTCCACCTATGTTTTTTAAAAAGTATCAAAAATATATTTGATTGACAAAATATTAATTGATATGAAGTATAACTTCTCACCTGTAAGATCGTAATATGTTTGGTTGACATTGATACATCCTAGGAAGTATACATTAAATTATCAATATACATTTTTTTTATATAAATTAATATATATATATAAATTAAATTTTATTTGTAAATTAATATTTTAACACATGTTCGTAAAATATAATATAATTTTTTCATATATAATTAATATAATATATATAAAAATCAATTTTTATTTGGAGTTGATATACAAAATAAATATTTTACTAAAAAATAAATTAAAATAAAATAAATAAGTCAAGAATTTATGAATTATCTATTCTCATAATATTGACAACATAAATTATAAATTTAGTATTAAATGCAAATATGATGCTAATGTCTTTTTCTTTCAAATACAATATAGTAAGTGCAACTTACCTAGGTCTTCTAGTTACACTTCTTGAGAAAATTGTACTTCCTGCAAAATACAGAAAGTGTGTCAACCTAACAAGACCAAAAAATACAACTTCCTAGGAAGTACAACTTTATGAGAAGTACAATTTCATGTAGAAAATTATGTCAAACAAACGACACCTTAATTAATTGAGAATGTATATTCACGTTCAATCGATCAAATCTTAATTTGTATGAAACTGAAACAATTAAAATAAATTTTCAATTTGGTTTCTATTTATCATTTAATGAATTTAATAAATAGAGAAAACATTTACAATTTTTCTTTAAATATAGGGAACATATATGGTAACACATTTATTATAGACTTATAAGTAATAATTGCATATGCACAGTTTCTTATTTCATTAATGATGTTGCCAACACTATTTTAAAAAATAATTAACGATATTTAAAAATGATCATTTTCATTTTCAATTGAGTTATAATTTCTTTAATAAATTTAATTATTGAACAATCTACTTATAAATTTACATTTTTATGGAGAATATATAATTATTTTTAGGTGAAAATGCATTTAATAATTGCATGAGGTATATATATTTCATTAGCATTGCTGTTATCAATTGGAGTTATATGATTTATGTTTAATTAACTTTTGCATAGAAATGTGTTCCTTAAATATTTAATTTGATTTCAAGATATAATATTTAATAACAAAATTATATAACTAAATAAGAACATAGATATGACATTAGACTCTAATTATGTTTGTGCAAAAGGTATAAAATTAAACTAAAAATATATTTTTTTAAATTAGATTTTTATTTTGATGAAAGAGCATCACAAATTTTCTTGGTGATCAGAACTATATTTAATTTTTAAATAAGTTATCATCATTTAATAATTATATTATTATTTTCAAAGTTTATTATTTTATTGGTAATAATACATCCAATATGAGGTTAGTACTATGGATGTTAACGGGGCAGGGGCGGTACGGGGGGTGCCTACCCACTACCCGTCCCACAAAATAAACGGGTACTCGCTACTCGTTTATTCACCGCGGGTATCAAAAATGGATACTCATTTAATTACTCGCGGGGGAACGGATACCCACGGGTATTGGCGGGTAC
Source organism: Canna indica (assembly GCA_034359265.1). Lineage (NCBI taxonomy): Eukaryota > Viridiplantae > Streptophyta > Magnoliopsida > Zingiberales > Cannaceae > Canna > Canna indica. Next base: position 29,860,720 of record CP136891.1, read on the forward strand.
CCATGACATTTTAAAAAATATAAATTATAATATTTTAATAACACTTTAACTCTTCAAGTATTTTGATAACTACTTCAAGTATAACAATTTCATTTTGATAAACACACAACATTTTGATAACATCATCATCACAAGGTTTCAAAACATAAAATATAGGGTAAATACCCAAAAAAATACGAACTTTGGACATTTTTCCCATTTTTAGCATAAACTTTTTTCATTAGCAAAAAAATACATGAACTATCATTTCGTTACCCCATTTAGCACACATCGTCATTTTTGACGTTTTTTGCTGACGTGTCACTTAACGACGATGACATGACAAATATTTATCTTCGACTGAAGCCACGTAGGATAAATAATGCCACGTAAACTTTATTGTTGACCAAAATATTGACCAAAATATCTTCTCTTTGATCTTTCGTTCACGCCCTCTGTGTGTTCCCATTTCCCCCTTCCAACTCACGCCACCACCCACTGGCTCGCCGGCGGCCGCCGCACGAAGAGCTGCCTTTGCTAGAACCAGTCAACGCCTCTGGGGATCAACGTGAGCGTTCGCCTCCCTTGAGGACCTATTCAAGATTTGCCCTTTTCAAGCACCTCTCGCGGGTAAGTATCCTGAGAGCTTGCAGCTTTGCATCAACTTTCTATCTTGTCATAGGTTTTTAAGATCCATGGCAGGCAGAAGTGTTTTCTTTATTCCTTCTTTTATTTTATTTTTTTATTTGTTTGGTCTCGTCGAAGATTCCAACTTTAGTCGCCACAACTACTCCTGCCGCCAAAGTCTACGACGATGACGAGCTGCTACTCGTTGTTTCCATGCCCAATCACAGAGAAAATATCAGAAGTGGCAAACGAGGATGAGTACGGCGACGATGATGAGACAGAGGACTTGGAACGAGTTCCATGGGTTGCTAGTCACGCCTCCTTCCCGATCGCTTGGCCGCATTGACGCGTGAGCCCCTCATCGGCCAAGGTCAAGGTCGGGCGGCGTCCAAGTGACCGTGATGTCGCAAGTGGCGTTGCTTTCCGAAGGGCGGAGGAAACGTCGATCGGATCAGTCGATGCCTCCGCAGATGGAAACGTCGATCGGATCAGTGGATGCCTCTATAGAGAGGTAGTCGAATGGCGTTGTCGGCTCCGTCCTATCTCATTGCGCCCGGGGCCGCGTCAGTGGAGGCCACGCTTGGCCGCCACCTCGCTCGCCGCCTAGTTTAGGTGGGCGCCCATGATGTTTTCTCTGTGCTCGGAGACTTCAACCTCACCCTCCTTGATCACCTTATCGCGGAGCCGAAGCTCAATGTCGTGGGGTGCTACAACGAGCTCAACACCGAGTATGCCGCTGACGACTACGGTCGCTCGTGCGGCATCGGCGCCTGTATCGTGACCTTCACCGTCGGCGGGCTCAGCGTGCTCAACGCCATCGTTGGCGCCTACAGAGAGAACCGCTGTGTTATCTGCATCGTTGGCGGCCCTAACTCCAATGACTACGACACGAATCGCATCCTCCACCACACCATCGGCCTCGCCGACTTCTCCCAGAAGCTCCGGTGTTTCCAGACGGTCACCTGCTTCCAAGTATAAGTTCTTCTTGCTCGTCTAGGACTATAAAGTTGAAGTTTATGTTCTGTGTTTTGGTCATAGGCGGTGGTAAATAACCTCGAGGATGCTCACGAACTCATTGATACCGCTATTTCCACCGCTCTCAAGGAGAGCAAGTCCGTCTACATCAGCATATCATGGAGAGGCTCGTAGAGGTGGGCGGCGACACCACCAACGCGGGCGAGTTGATCGTGTTCGATCACGTCGAGGGTGTGTCGCTGTATGGCGGCACCATCGACGAGCGGGCTGACGTCCGTCAACAGCGAGCTCTACCCGTCGTGATCGACTACTACATGGGCAGCGCATAGATCTAAGGACATAGGCTCATATAGATCTAAGGATAGAATTACAAATTTACCCTTCATCTCTTCACATAGATCCAAGGGTAAAATGGTAATGCTTGCCGCATAGGATAGTTATTTGCTATGTCATCGCCGTTAAGTGACACGTCAGCAAAAACCGTCAGAAATGACGGTGCGTGCTAAACGGGGTAATGTAATGATAGTTCATGTATTTTTTTGTTAATAGAAAAAGTTTATGCTAAAAATGGGAAAATGTCCAAATTTCGCATTTTTTTGGGGTATTTACTCTAAAATATATGGGTATTGAATTAGGTTAGAGTTTTTTTAATATATGTATCAAGGATAATATTATAATTTAGTAATTTTCACGGATAACGGGTACCCGCGGGTACGGGTATTATAATACCCGTACCCGCCCCATATAATAAACGGGTAAGAAAAATTACCCGCGAAATTCTCGCGGGTAGAAAACTACCCCCCATACCCGTCATAAACGGGTAAATACCAGCGGGTATCCGCCTAAATGGATAATATTGTCATCCCTAGTTAGTACTGGAAGAATAGTGTGTATTAGTAAGAATGAACTTAAAATGCAATTTTCGATTCTTAAGCTACATATGAATGACACTTTAGATAATTTAGTTCAGGTGCAAAATAAGTTAAGCATTAACGAGCACAAAAGCAAATCAAATTAATACTAACACGATATATTTATAAATCTATCGTGATTCGATAATCTTGTCTACATCAATTGCCTAAGTATCTCGCTTAGAATTTTTATCCAAATCCACTGGATTAACATTGTTTCTTCCAAAATGATTTAAAATCCGAAGCTATAAGGAAATCAAACATAAACTAGCAAATCAAGTATATTTATGTCTATACATCAAAACAACCACTCAATATTAGATCTACAATCCTCAAATCTAAAAAATAAACTTTAAATCACAAAAGGCAAAGTTACAAACAATTGAAAGGGCAATCGAGAAAGGGCGACTACTTACTAATGACAGGCTGATACGTCAAAACATTCAAGTCGGCCCACTTTGCCTTCTCTATCAACTTCACAACGAATCGCACAACCATCTTTTCCAAAGCTGCAATTATGCTATTAGGGGGTGGCATAATTTCCTCTGTTTCTACAAACATCAGAATTTTCTACAAAGTTTTTGTCGGGAATATATTGGTACAATCCAACGTAAGAAGACCACACATGATCTAGAGGTGGAAAATTTGGTATGAGCGAAATGCAAGATGCTTTGACAATTATAGTTGTTCTTTTATTGAGCTCACATCGAAAGTCGTCACATTTGTATCTCTCCTTACTTACGCCTAGTTTTAGTTCTCCTGCTCTCCTCTCGTTCTACTTGACTTGTAACTATCAACTCTCTTGATAAATACAAGTTTTCTTATTTCAAAAAAAAGTTACAAATAAATAAATTCAACATAGCTCTCTTTGACCAAATCCTAGCTCATTTTGATACTTTTGATGATGAATTATACAAGAATAGTGACTCGTTTAAGATGGTTGGCTTCAAACTAGGGGTTTCTTAAGTAATGGCTCAAATCAGACTTAGAAGTCTTTGTAAAATAACTCAATAGGTTTCTCACAAGACATATATATAGAGTCGTGTATGAAAAAAGTTTGAGAAAGGCAAGAAAGAATGGTTGAAAAAAATAGTGATTACAACTGTTGATCGCATGGTTGGTCAAAGGTCGTTCGCTCGAGTCTACTTACCCTTTTGTCGAACCATCAATCAAAATTGTCCTGACGACAATTTCAAGATCAATTTAATTTTGATTCAGGTTTCGAGAATTTGGGTTAGATGTTAACATCATCATCGAAAATCCAAAAGATTATAACATGATATAGACCCAAAAACAAATATTTGATCCTTTCCTAACATTTGAGCAATGTCTAGCAAAACCATCTTTGAATTGATCGTTTTTCAAATTTTTCGATTACAAATATTATATGCTTATCAACATCAAACCTGAAACCATTACTCAATGCACACAATAATAACTTATTTGTTGATGGTAGCTTAGGTTAAAATTGTTAACAAGCTATAGGTAGAGTTGCAACCAATTACGACTCAATCAAACAATAAAATTACGAGAGAAGTGCAGATTTTGGTCCTATAAATTTTTAATTTTTTGAATTTTGGTCCTATAAATTTTATTTTGGTATTTTCGATCTTATAAGTTTACTCCATAGCATAGATTTGATCATATCCGTGACTGTCTGTTAACTATTCGTCAATGTGGACTAACGCTGTTCATACACGTTGACATATTTGGTCATATAAGTGTCATTTCGAAATTTTCAGTCATATATATTTGCCATGCAGCAAAGATTTGGTCTTATATGTTTACCCTGTAGCACAGATTTGCTCCTATTTGCGACGGTCTGTTAACTCTCCGTCCACAAAAAAATAAACGACGTTATGTCTATGTTAACGAAGTTAACATACCATCGTAGATAGTACCAAATCTATATAATAGATCGACATATACACAAGTTGGTATGTTAACTCCGTAACATAGATAAGTTTGCTTCGTAACATATATTTGATTTTATTCATGACGGTCTGTTAACTCCGTTAACATTGACATAACGTCGTTTATTTATTCGTGGATAGAGAGTTAACGGACCATCACGAATATGATCAAATTTGTGCTACAAGACAAATATATTGGACCAAATTTGTGCTACGAGGCAAATATATAAGACCAAATCTGTGCTACGGGACAAACATATAAGACAGAAAATTTCAAAATAAAACTTATAGGACCGAATATGTCAACGTGTATGAACGACGTTAGTACACATTGACAGAGAGTTAACGGACTGTCACAGATATGACCAAATCATGCTACGAAGCAAACTTATAAGACCAAAAATACCAAAATGTAACTTATAGGACCAAAGTTCAAAAAATTAAAAACTTGTAAGACCAAATATGCACTTCTCCCATAAAATTACATATATAATTTATAACATTTGTTATTACATGTAAATACTATTTATAATTATGATGACTTATGAGGAACCAAATTCTCTTTTGGTTTGTTTACTTTGCTAGATAGGATATGATATGATAAAATATATAATAGAGTATTGAATAAGATTTATTTTAATTCGCTATACATTGGATATGATATTATTTTTATATTCTTTTAATCCACACATTAAACAAACAATATATATAATAAATTCATTATTTCGGCTCATCTCCCCAATTGGTCTTCCCTCGTGCATTCGATGAACTTATCTCTTTCTCCTGTATGGAAGGACATTATCAAAGATAGGGATATTCTAAAAGCTACTTACCGATTGAAGGTGGGTAGTGGAATGGACACCAGATTTTGGTTGGACCCATGGATTACTAATTCTCCGTTATGCGATCGTTTTCCTCAGCTCTTCCCTGCGACATCTTCTCCTCAAGCTACCATCATGGATGGGAAGGCTTTTGACCTAAATGGTTCGATTATTGGTTGGAATATACTTTTTTTCACTCTGGTTTCTCTTAACTCTGTTACACAACTCTTATCTGAGATCAACCCGTTCCTCCGCTCCGAGGGTGAGGATAGAGTGGTTTGGAAATGGACTTCTAATGACATCTTCTCCACCAAATCTCTCTACAAATTTTTGAATTTTTGGAGAGTTTCCAACCCTTTAGCGAACTTTATTTGGTTTAAGTCCTGCCCCAAAGCCTTCTCCGTAATGAACTGTCTCGCCATCAACAAGAGGCCCCCCTTTGCGAATTGGAAGATGAGACTATTAATCATATGCTCTATGATTGTGTTTTCACTAAGAACGGTTGGAATGTGCTCCTTTCCCAACGCGCTGCTAGCTTCTACCATTTGTAGTACCGCCCTTGGTCCCGCACCGGGTCTGGCCGATCCCTCAACTCCAAGAAGATCAAATTTGGTCTTATCATGATTTGGCACTGGAAAATCTGATTTGAGCGTAACACTCGTTGTTTCAATGGGAAAAAGAAATTCTTCACCGAGCTTGCTCTTGAAGGGGCGAACTTGGCTAATCTCTGTTTTGGCCGAGTCTGTATAATTTTTCTCTTCTCTTTGCTCTTGCTTATAACACACACACACCTCCCCAAGCCCCCCACCCCCACCACCCAACACACACTTACACACTTGTATGCCTCAATTCTATTGATTAATACAAATATTCTTTCTAAATAATAATAATAAATTCCTCTTTATCATATCCTTTATCTACTTGGATTGATATTTATTTAACTACTTTTAAGTATAAGGATGGCCATTTTTTTGCACTACACTTGTTCATTTTTCTGTTTCCTTGTAGCACTAGTCTACTTTAGTAGTGGGGTGTAGATTAGTAGTAAATTGCATAGGGAGAAATAATAATGAGCTATTGTAAAAATTCCTTATTAATTCATGATAATTTAATTCGTATAGCTTGCTTAAAAATTCACGCTATACTTTAGTATAATTATTTTTTAAAATAAAATATTATTATTTAATTGAAAATATATGGATAAATTATAATCTCATCTGCTCAACTTTATATTTATTACACTTTTTGAACCACTTTCTCAATTATGAAGCATCAAACTTCTTTAATTATTTTAATAATAAATCTAGTTCTAGCATCATAAGGTTGATAATATAAATTTACTTTATATTTTTAATCAAATATTTTTTAATTAAACTTTAATAGAATGATTAAAACACAACAAAATGTTAAAAATATATCGATTAAATTTTAATTCTTTTACCATTAAAAATATGTGATTACAAGTAATTGATGGGAGGATGATATTATAGATAGGACAAAAATAGAATAAAAATAAAATAAAGAGGATGCAATTTGCCCTAAATTATTTTGATTAATTTGCAATCGAACCAATGAACTAATGACTCCAAATCCAATCAAGTTGAGCCGAGCTAGATAAGCTTTTGGGCCAAATAACACATTTCACTTCTTGTAATTATTGGAATTACTTCTACCTCCTCTTTACTTCCACGAGTATATATATAGGGCAACAGAACTTACTAATATCAGTTAAGAAAAAAGTAGATATAAAGGAAGAACAAAAAAGTTAGCCTCGATCAATTGCCAATTCATAAGGTTTAAGAACAATGAGAGACGGTAAGGAAATTTGAACACAATCTGAATTTCTAATAAGTTGATTCCAGATCAGGAAAGACAACCTCAATTTCTACTACTTTGTTAATAGAATTTGTTTCTTAATTGAGATTGAAATTTGTCAGCCTAAACTGCTTAGGCAAAGCTCTAAAACTAATAAATGAAACAAAATTAACTTGGTTATATAAAAGGTATCCTATTAAAGCAACAAGAGCACAAACCATGTTGTATTGACCAGGGAGAGAAAGAAACACCTCTAGAAGCAGAAAAACCAGATGAAAGAATGTGATGCAAGATGTGCTTTGTGGAATGAAACAAATCTGCCATCCATAGAGAAACAAGGTAAATTAGTCAAGCAGAAGAATAAAGTCGGTCAACCAGAGAGGGACAACATGAATTACTTACTGCTTTTATAGAACATGTGAAACTAAGCATGAAAAGAGGGAGGGATAAGCAATGAAATGGGGAGTGGCACTGGCAAAACACATTCTTGCAATCATCGACTTCCAATTGCCTCTGGGAGGTAGTCTTCAGATGACAAGATTTTGTAAACTTATTATTTTTCAAAAAGAGGTAAAGGTCATGGATGTGCTTATCTCAGTCTAAGAAAAATTGTCACTACTAGAAAAGACTCCTCATTTGCAGGTTATCTACAGATAATAGTCTTGTTTATAGGACTATATGCCACCAATGCATCTTTTAGATTAAAAACAGATCTCAAGAGGTCATACTTATAGGACTATACCAGTTACAACAAGGTCAATTATGCTGAAGAGACTTTTACTTAGTCTTATAATTTTTCCCTATGATGTATAATGTCCAAAAAAGTCAGAGATTACCATAAGAATTGTGTTGTTCTAGTCAAACCAAATGCAATGTCTTGAACAATATAAGGATGCTATAACAAAAAAGGAATCTCATCTATGGTTGAAGATAATATAAGAAACAACTGCATCAAATTATTAACCTAGTATCGTCCTGTGAGGTCCTATCTCTTGAAATCACTAAAATAGTTCTAGATAAAATAAATGAAAGGGAAAAAAAAATAGAATACAAAATAAAAAAAATCAAGGCTTACATATGATATAGCTTTCTGTTCATCAATCCAATTGAAATTTGAGAGAAGGCAGAAAATACCAAGTGCGGAATTAGTATTCTATTCTCCTCTTACAAGCTAGTCTTATGCATCCTTCTTTGCCAGAAAGTAAAGTACACCTTGCTATAGATTAGAGAAATCAGCAGCCCATCACAGCGCAATTAAAAACAAAGCTCCCCAAGCGCTTGCTAGCAATAACATTCCACTTAGGTGGCCCACCATTTGGAACCCAAGAATTTAGCTCAACCATTCCTCCATGAGATCCTCGCTGCCCACCAATTACTATTAGGTGCTCACCGCATGCTCGGAATGCAAGGCCCCATCCATTCATTGAGAAATATCTCTCAGGTAACTTACCTAATGTTGACCATGTATTATTCTCCTTATTGTACTTCATCACCTCTTTATCAGCATAATGAGCTGCATAAAGCTCGTTATTCACCACGGCTACAAGTGGAGGTGAACCATTTGCACCATTGAGACCCGCGGACATGTTTGGAATTAATCGCCAAGACCGTCTCTTCAAATCAAACTCTTCCCCGCATGTCAATACCTCATTTCCATTAGTCATTCCTCCAATGACATAAAACTTTCCATTCATGAAAATGCCTGAACACATCTTCCGTGCTCTGTTCATAGGAGGCAAAGTCTCCCATGTCAGAGTCTCCGAATTGTAGAGTTCTGCAGAACACAGTGTAGTATGACCATTGGTGCCACCAGCAACAATGGCTTTCTCTCCAAGACTAGCAGATCCAAATAAGCACCTAGGTGAATTCATTACAACTCCAGGAGACCAAGAGTTAGTCAAAATGCTATATTTCAGCACAACGTAGGAATTCATCTCCCGGCCGAAAACAAGTAACTCAGTGCCCACAGCAAGTGACTCCTTATCTGAGAAAGTAAAGCTATCTGTTGGACTAGGGGGCATCTTAGGAACCATAATCCAATGTCCACGGTAGGGATCATATGCCTCCCATTCTAGGGCACTGCATGAGAAATAAACCCAGTGCTCAGTGAACCCTTGCTGGCGACGCAGCCGGTAGACCTCCCCACTGCGAATCATTGATTGGAAGGCGTGGTTGACGGATGCAACTATGCCATAATCAGACCGTGAAAGGCGCACGAGGCAGCTAATTGCTGCATCGCTGTTGAGCCAGTCCAAAATGCTTATTGGGTCTCTTCTATGACCATCATAATTATCAACGTCAAGATGCTCTTGGATATTTTTGACATCAGGCGTGGCATGCTGCTGGAGCAACTTCTTTCTTTTTCCTCGGTCTTCTTCTTCTTCTTCAAATTCCTCATCTAATAGTCTTTTCTTGCTACCCGAGAACTCGTGGAGATGGTAACTTGAGGATTTTTTATTGTATTCTTGCTCAGAAGTGCTTCCAACCACACCGGGATCCAATTTAGGGGTTTGTTCCAACATACCTCCAAATCCCATACGAAAAAATTAAACCTAATTTCCAATTAGGAGCTAGTTGAGATCCCTAATTACCCTAACTAGATGTAATCCAAACCTCAAACCATAATTAAACATGAAAAATAAACCCCAGTCAGGCTGCAAAATTGCAGTCTTTCTATATCTTTCTACGGAAATGAGAACAAGAAATCCATGTCTAAACATCAAAAACATGGATCCGTATACAAGATAAAGCCCATGAAAAAAAAACAACAAATCCTTTGGTCGAATTTGACAAGCTAACCAGACAAAACCGATGAATCGCCAATTTGGTAGCAGAAATCGCAGCCTCCCAAGCTTACCAAGTGGATACTCTTTAAAAAAAGAGAAGGAAACAAGACGCAAAGATCAAAACATTAGAAACTACACCCCATCCATAATCGAGCCCATAGAACAAAGATTCAAGCAAAAGGCACAAACTTTTCTACTTACTCGGTTCTTCGCCCACGTATTCGACCCCCTTGATGTCAAAATCAGCAGGTGAATCACATCTCGGGCATCGGCGGACTAAAACAAAGCTTAAATCTATGAACTGAAGAAGAAAACTGCAACCGACTAAGCAAGTGCAAGGGGAGACATGAGAAAGACCAGCGATGGAAACGTCTCCGATCAATTATGAGGATGAATTGGAGAGTGGGAGGAAGAAAAGGAAAGGAGAGCCCTTTCGCGTGTTTTGGAAATAAACTACTGCCTTATTATTTATTCGTAGCCACTCCACTTCTCTCTTATCGAAAGGAAGAAAGCTATTAAATATCTGACGCGCATATAAATTAAGGTTAATTATCTGATAAGTATTGAAATTTACAAGTTTTAATACCAAAATACCCGCCCTCTGAAATGGATCAATTTTATTTATAAATAGTTTTACTTGATAATATTTATGAAATTCATTATATATTAATGTATAAAATATAATTAAATATAATTAAATATTAAGATACAAAAGTAAGATCAAATATTAGTGGATCTAAAAATATATAAGTTTTGTCAATTTATAATTTATAATTTATAAAATAAAAGTAAAAGAGGTAGTTTAAAAAAAGAAAAAAAAAAGATATATGAAAAAGTTAAAATAAACATGAGTTGCAAACAAAAAAAAACTACACAGATAACCGAAAGCTCTTGGTAAGATCCTACTTCGTATAACTTTCAAAATACATAATATATAATAATAAGGTAACTTATAAAATAAAAGTAATAGTAGAAAGTAAAAAAATAGAAAATTATATAGTATATAATATATGTATATAATTAAATAAATGCAAAATTATGATATTTAATATTTGAGTAAATAAATTGCATTGTAAAACTTATAGTTTTAATAAAAAGTAGATAGACAATATATACTTCATTAAATAAAATTAAAAGTAAAAAAATGATATAATATATAATAATTTATATGAATATTTTTTTTTAAAAAAAATCTTAAATATATATGATTTTTAAAAATTCACAATATATGTAAGCTCCCACTATATGAGTTTCCCAAGAATCTCATGTTCAATTCTACCAAATTCTTTAAAAAATCATGGAAAGTTGTTGGTCGAGATTTCATTCTCATGCTAGGATGTTTTTTGTAAATGTTTCGACTTTAATAAACAATCATCTAACTATAATTTTGAGTGTGATATTTTTTACACCCGATGATAAAAAATATAAAGTCGATAGATAATGAAAACTTAAGAAAACTATATTTATACTTGTCAAAATCTCACAAGAGATTTTTATTTTATTATAAATTTTGATTTCATAAAATTATGCATGTTGTTTGACCATGTCTTCATAATCTTGAGAACCTTAAATTGATGCTGAAATTGAACTTCAACTGCACTTTCGATTAAAGGTGATCGGTTGATCAAAGTTCAACCAACCATGGTTGGAAAATTTTAGTATTGTTTTGATTGATGTTCGAGCGATGTTCGGATGCTCGATATGCGTCTAGATTTTGATTGACGTTGTAATAATTAGTTTTTCGGCCGTTGAACAACCACTATTCATGACTTATATCCCTTGGAAATATATATACTTGAAAAATGCATTCAATTGTTTAGTGATGCCTTGAGCCATTATTGAGTTGGTTTTTGCATTCTTGAGCCATCCTTTTATTTTTAACTTTTTGAAATCATCTACTTTGAAGTACATCATCTTGAAGGATTATTCAAGTTTATTAGCTAGATGAGAAGAAGATGACTTATGCTATGGCCTACAATAGCTAAGCATTTTCTCTTCTTTTCTTGTTATAAGCAAAAGATATGATTTGAAATTTTCTAATTTTCTCTAAAATAAAAAATTGAATCAAATAAAAATTAAATTTTAATAGATAATGAATAAAAAATTATTTTAAAAACTGACTGTACCGTGATAGCTATCTGTTACCGATAACAACTCAATTATTATTAATTATTAAATTAATTAAATTAATAATTAATAATAATTATAGCGATAACTATTTGTTGTTAAATTTAATTATTAGAAATTGAATTATTAGTTATCAACAGTTGATGGCTACAAGTAGCGATTAATTACTCGCCATAAAACTGAATAATACTAGTATTTTCTACTTTCCAAGCACTACAACACATCGTTTGAATTTTGACGGCAAATTATAAATAAATTTTGACGTCGGAGGAAGTAAATATTTGCATACTGACGGCAGTAAATTCGTCGAAAACGCGTGTCAAACAACCACCTCTTAATTTTAAATATTGACGTCTATGCAGGTGTCAATATTTAAAATTCAACGCCTACTACCGTCAAAAAAGAGGCGTCAATATTTAAATTTCGACGACGTGTACGGTCGAAACGAGACGTCAATATTTAAAATTTCGACGATCACCGAGGAAGGTATATTGACGCCAACATATTGACACCTTTGACGTCAATATGCTAAACATATTGACGCCAGTGAAGGCGTCAATATGCTTAGCATATTGACGTCTCCACGGGCGTCAATATGGCGCTTTTTGTTTTTTTTAAAAAAAATAAAATTTTGTGAACCGCGTAATTAATATACTCGTAACAAATAATTAATATATTAATTAGCTAATTAATTTAAAATTAATCAAATTACCTCTGACCCATTAATCAAATTAAGCATCAAATTCATAATTTCATTTAATTAGAACAGTAATACAAAATTTGATTAAAACAATAATCTGTAATTTTATTTACAAATAAAATTAAATAATCTAATCTTCATCGTCCATTTCCTCTTGCTCCTCCTCATCTTTTTGTTCTTCCTCATCGTCTTCTCTATATGGATCAACATCTCTATCTATACATTTATATCAATTATAAACATATAAATTTAAATATTTATTAATTAAAATATTCAGTATGACAATATATAAATTACTTATAGTTTAGAAATGGATCTTTACTTGTACCTTCTCCGATATTAGCCGGCGGTATTTCATGAGGAAGACTTTCAGGAACACACAATCGACTCTGTTAGAAAAACATCAAGGTGAAAAAAATAGGTTAAATTGTACGAAACCCCCATTAACTATAGGCGTTGTACGCAATACCTACCTATACTTACAAATGTTCTCGAAACCCCCTTCACTTCAATAGTCGTGCATAGAGGCCACTTCTGTCAGCCTTCTCGTTAGTAAGTTAACGTTTATATACATTTGTGTGTTGAACCCCCCTTCGAAACCTTCCTTCCCCTTCTCTTCTCGTCCACACTCGAACACAAATGGCGTCCCTCGCTTCGTCGCTCCTCACCTCCTCTTCCTTCACCACTACTACCGTCCCTTGCCCAAACCCAAACATATCAAAATAGAAATTATGAACTAATCACAAGAAAATCCAATTACCATCAAGGAGCTCGGTCTCATTTGTTGGCGTCGGAATCAGATTGGCCGCCTCCAACTGGTTGATCAGCTCTAGGATCTCAGCCATGTCTTTGAGTGACACTTTGAATCCCAACTTTGTCCCATACAACGAATCCACAAGGCACCTCACTACTAGAATATACCACATCACCCACAGGGATCACCGACAGCCGTTAGAATCATTCACGGCTTAGCGTCGGCCGCAGCGGCCGTGGCTGATGTAACCAAATTAGCCGTGGCTCGCATACGGCCAGCCAGAGCCGTCGCTCGTAGTTCATGGCTTGCAGGGTGCATGAAATAAAATAAGTTATTAGCCACGACTTAACGGGGGGGGGGCTGGAGCCGTTGGTGATGTGAGTAATCAAATCAGTCGCGGCTCGCATACAGCCGTCGCTCATAGTGCGCACGGGGCGCGAAATAAAATAAGTTATTGGCGATGGTTGTATGTCGTCGTCGGTGATATGAATAACTCATTAGCTACGGCTAGTGGCGGTCGTCGCTTATTGTTTAATGCCACGAATGCAGCGCGAATATTAAAACACTCTTAACCGACGGCCCGTGTAGTCGTCGGTGATAATAAAATTACACATCCACGATTTGCCGACGGCCCTAGAGTCGTCGGTGAAAATCTTTTTTATTTGCGTTTGCGCCCGACCCTTCCTCTTTCTTCTTTGCTCACCGCTGTCGCCTGTTGCCACCGCCGTCCGTCGCTACCGAGTTGCTGTGGAGTCACTGCCTATTGCCGCCATCATCAATCGCCACCGGTGAACCTCTCCCTTTCGGTATGCATTGATCCTCTCTTCTGTTTCATTTTCTTTGTTACTGTGTGCCGCCAGCGATGCCGACTACTGCTTGATTATGGTTAATTACCCTAATCAATTACTTGATTAGGGTAATTAACCCCTAATCAAACTGTGATTAAGGTAATCACAGTTTGATTAGGGTTTTATTTTTTTAAATTTTTTTTATTGTTGATTATTAGAAATTAATTGTTAATTAGGTAATTAGTTTGGTTAATATTAATTAATGGTTAATATTAATTAGGGTTTAATTAGTTTTAGGTTAATGAAATTAGTTTAATATTAATTAATTAGTCACGTAGAATCGTCCACTAAGGACTCGTGCCGGAATCATCCACTATGGACTCACGGCCAAATCATCAACTTTAGACTCGCGGTCAAATCACTCATGGTGGACTCGCTCCGGAATCATCCACAATGGATGGACTCGTGCCGAAATCATCCACTATGGACTCGCACCGGCATCCATAAATTTAGAAAAAAATCAAGACGAGTTGATACGTTTCACGTACGATCGACGAGTCAAGTTTTAGTTTTGCAAAACCTTAGATCCGTTCGGGGGTTGTATGTTCGTGTAAACGAAGTTAATGATCATTTATACGACGTACAACCCTTGAATTGTCCCTAATTTGATAATTTGGGAACATAGTTATTTATATTGCACTTAGTTTATTATTTTAGTCATTATTCATTTTTAAATTTTGGCTTGTATCTCCCTTGTTCTCCGATACGCGCCCAAATTATATGCGTATTCGGAGAACTATAGGGAGATGCTGCCAAAATTTAGAATGAAGTTAATGACCAAAAAAAATACTAAGTGCAATATGAATAACATGAATCCCGAATGGAATAGGATCATCCCACCTAAAGACATTACCTAAATATATTGCAAACTTTTTGATAGAACATATCGGGCGATCGAAGTTGGATGTACCGACGAATTCATCATGGAGCTATAATGGACGAATTTCGAGTAGGCATAACTTACTTCTTAAATTTTGCCTACTCGAATGAAAATTTTTTTAGTGGTGATAAAATCTGATGTTTGTGCCGGAAATGTTCGAACATAAGATTTTTGGACCGAAAAACTGTCACACTGCATCTGTATACAAAAGGATTCACACCAAGATATTTTGTATGGAATTATCACGGGGAGTCACGTCAAGTCGGGACGTCGAGAAATCCTATTGTCCAAACTCATGGTGAATCTTCTACTGCTGGTGTTTCTTCTTCCAATCCACCTAATCCTTATAGAACAATAATTCTGGATAGTCTTGGAGGACAATTCCATTTAAATGATAATATTGAGTCAATTACTGAGATGGTAGTGCCATCAGATAGTACGACAGTTGAAGTCACTAAAGAACAACCTGCGATACAGATTGAATTGCCAAATAAGGAGGCTGCAGAATTTTACGAGATGTTGAAAGCTGCCGGTGAACCTTTGTATGAGAATTATCCTAATTATATAAGATATTTGGCAATGACACAACTTCTGAACATCAAGTCCGATTGTAATATCAGCGGGGTTGCGTTTGATCGGAATGCAGGCTTTATCAATGGTATGCTACCTCCAAATAACAACTTTAAGCCAACCTTTTATAAGACAAAAAAGTTGATGAGGAAATTAGGACTTGGGTACGAAAAGATACACGCATGCCCAAATAACTGTATTTTATATTATAAAGAAAATGCACAGTTAGAGCAATGCTCGATATGTGAACATCCTCATTACAAGGAGAATTTAATTGCTTCCAGAGATTACTTTTGGTCGGAATGTAAGAATTTTAAGCTTTGGTCAAACACATGACTGGGTGAAAAAAAGTATCTTTTGGAAATTGACGTATTGGATTTCATTACCGATTCGTCATAATTTGGACGTCATGCACATTGATAATACTTTTAACACAGTGATGGATATTTTTGGCAAAACTAAAGATAATGTGAAGGCCCGACATGATATAAAAATACTTTGTAAGAGACCTAAGTTAGAGTTGCAAGAGGTCAACGGACGACTTCATAAGCCAAAGGCACCGTATGTGTTAAATAAACAACAGATGAAAGATGTGTATCAATGGATCAAAGAACTCAGATTACCCGATGATATGCCTCAAACATATCTCGATGTGTAAACGTCGATGAATGCAAAATATAGGGGATGAAGAGCCACGATTGTCATATATTCATGCAGAGATTGCTTCCGATCGCATTTCAAGATCATCTACATGATAAGATTTGGGGTCCGTTGACGGAATTAAGTATGTTTTTCAAAAATATTTGTGCAAATGTACTTCGAGTCAAAGATATGTCAGCACTTGAAAATAATATTTTTGAAATCATATGCAAGCTGGAGCAATTTTTCCCTCCACATTTTTTGACTCGATGGAGCATCTACCGATACACTTGGCATACGAGGCACGAGTTGGTGGCCCGTTCAATACCGATGGATGTACTTATTTGAAAGATACATGAATCGTTTGAAGAAAACAGTAAAGAACACTGCCGCAGTTGAAGGTTCCATATCAGAAGCATATATACTTCAAAATTTTTTAACATTCTGCTCATTTTATTTTGAATCAACCATCAAGATAAGACTTAATCGTCTCCACGGAATGACGACGGGGGAGCTCGACCATCAGATGGTTGTTTAAATATCTTTGGTTACCCCGGTCGTGCTTTGGGTTCTCGTCCGTCTCGATTCTTAAACGATGAAGAGTACCATTTGGCCTACTTGTACATTTTTTACTAAACTGTCCAGAGATTGAGAAGTTCACTAAAATATTTGACGTTGAGATGGTGAAAAAATACTCAATTTATAGCGATGAGGAATTAGAAAGATTACGAAATCGTGAGTTCCCTAATTGGTTTCAAGCTTACAGCACAGAACACAAAGGCGAAATAGATAATGGTTATTTGAGTTTGCTAGTGGACCGGAACGACTTGTACAATGTTATAATGGTTATTTTGTCAATGGATATAAATTTCACACACTTGAATATTCATCTACAAAAAAGACTATGAATGCCTGGGTCTGCGTCAAAGGGACAACGTATGCTGAATGTGATGTTGACTTTTACAGACTATTGGAAGAAGTCATTGAATTGCAACTTTTCGGATGTAAATCAGTTGCCCTTTTTAAATGTCATTGGTTCGATACAAGCGATAGGGGCATGAGAGTTCATCCAAAGTATAAACAGCTGGTCAAGGTCAATTACAAATCAAAATTGGCTTCAAATGAGCCATTTATATTGGCATCTCAAGCTGAACAAGTATATATGCAGTATCAGTCTCGAAAGAAAGATAGGGCAGATTGACGTGTAGTCTTAAGACTAAAGCCAGAGGAAAAATTGACCCGATAGTTGGAGAGAATGAGCCAGCAGATGACTTCTATCAAGAATAAGATCCTTCCGAAGTGGAATAAGTTAGTCCAATACTTGAGGATGATGACATAGAGTTAGTTCAATTGGAAAAAGAATACGTTGATGATGACGATAATGAAGTTGAGGAATGATAGAATGATGATGAGGGAGACGAAGAAGAATTTCAAGATTCTGATATAGAAGAACAAGAAGAAGAGTATTACACGGATGATGATAATGACGATGACGGATAATTGTAAATGTGAAGTATATATCCAATTATTAAATGTATCTATTAATCTAATTATATATTATCTAATTATATTAAATTTTTACACTATGGTTCGAGATATCAATTCTCGAGGAGGTATTCCTCGTAGGACCCCCTCGATGATTATCACCCACCCCACATGTACCCACTGACCCTTCGCCTTCCATCACCATCCTCCCACCTCCAGCCACCATTCTCTCACCTGATCCATCCACCATTCCCCCAGCTGATCTGGTCACCATCCTCCCACCTTCAGCCACCACCCCTTCAGCCGATCCAGGCCCGTCAACATCGAGACGTAGGCCACGAGGGCCTAACAAAATTCTCCCTCCGCCACCCGAGCGACAACTGCACAGAGTAGTTAGTGCGCGCGGAAGAAGGTAAGTATATGCATTAATTATTTCTTATAATTTATTTATAATTCAAAATGTCATAATGTGAATTTATCTATGGTGCAGATTTGAGCAGGAGGACGTCCCCCGCATGATAGCGGGGATGATCCGAAAGTTTATGCACGGGGCATGGCCTACATGGTCTCACGTGCCCCGTGAGCATATGAATTTATTGTGGCGAGAGTTCACGGTAAGTATATTTATTAAATTAATATTAATGTTAAATATTCATTAGTAATAATATTTTTTTTTTGCAGGGTCATTATACATGGCCGGAGGACCAGACCACTTTTGTGGAGGCCGTATGGGAGCGTGTTGCCCGCACTCGCTATAACGGGCTGCTTCAGCAGGCCCATCAGACCGTGATGAGACGATTGTGGGCCACATAGATAGGGCAGACTCGGGGACATGCCCCCGAGTGGATTCCTGGCCCTGTGTGGGACCAGCTCATTGAGCGGTGGGACACACCTGAGTGGTAGGAGGTCTTCTGGACTGCGTTGAGAAACCGCATGTCTGGGGGGACAGCACGGGCGCGCGCCACACTAGTGGCTCCATCTCTTTTGTGGTTCATGAGCGTCGTATGATATGTATAATTTAATTATTTTTAATTATATTATATATTGTGTATAATGATACTAATGTATTTTTTTTCTAATGTAAGACACGCGTGATAGAGGATGGCACCGTCGAACGCCCGTCGATGATGAAGGTGTTTGAGCGCACCCACCGTCGTCGATGAGGAGCGGGGTGTTGGCTTTAGGTTTTCAACCTTAGTCTTAATCTCGGTTTTGATTATAACAAACATGGGACTAATGAAAAGCTCTCTAAGTTGATGCTCGTTGAAAGCCGGAACCTGGAAATAAAGCGCGCAAGAAAAAGGGCTAAAAAATCAATATCAGCCTTTGTGCGGTCGACCGATCGATCGATCGACCGAAGAGTGTAAGAAATTGGCAGTAGCCAATTCGATCGACCGGTCAGTCGATCGAACACTTCCAAAAACTTGCAGTGGCTACTTCAGTCGAACGACAGAGGCCAGAAATGGGCAGTAGCCCTAGCGGTCGACCGGATTAAGGATCGTGCAGTCGCGCAACCCTGGCTTCCTTGCGTCGGTCGACTGATGGGTCGACCGAATGTGGGATCGCCAATTTTGTATCTGGGCGGTCGACCCGTCGGTCAACCACACACAGAGAGGAAGGCAACGATCGTTCGAGCGGTCGATCGGTCGATCGGTCAATCGATCGACCAATCGACCGAGCGGCTCTAACGGCTAGATTTTAGCCCGTTGAGCTATCGTTTCTTTGAGATGGTATAAATATACTTCATCTAACCTCTCTAATAATCTTTCTTCACTCTCACAGATTTAATTGAGTAATTTAGAAGTGATTTGAGCCTTCCGAAGATCGATTAAGATCGATTACAGCGTGCTCTGCTCTTCCGTCGAGTTCTTCTTCAAAGCGCCAACTACTCCTCAACTCGGGTTTTAATTCGAGCTCTACAATTGGGCGAGTTGGAGGTTCTGAAGGATTGAAAAGAGCATTTAATCTTGGTTGTATTTCTAAGCTCTTTTCATTGTAATTTTTATCTGTTATTTGAACTATTTTTCTTTGATTTGGATTTGTACGAAGACCGGGTGTTAGGTCTTCTTGTGTGAAAGTGGTTACCTTATTGTGAAGGTGTAAAGTCACTTGTGTAAACTTAGTTTTTACTATGATTAGTTTAGTTGTCCATTAGGGTTGAGGTGGAAGAGTGCTCTCGGTAAGAAGGCGGAGACTTCTGGGTGTGGAAGTGCCTTAGGTCGAGAGTGCAACTCTTCGAGTCAAAATCCTCTGTGTAAAGGAAACCGAATTAATCTAGTAAACCTAGTTTGGAAATCCTAAGCGGTGTGCTTAGGTAGTGGAGTAGGCATTGGGGCCGAACCACTATGAATTTTCGTGTTTGCATTGATTTACTGATTGTTTTAATTGCTTAATTATCTATCGCTTCCGCATCAAATCATTCAATCGTAAATTGCCTAAACGATCTAAGAAAATAATTAAAATCGAATTTATGCTAATCAATTTAGTATACATACTATTCACCCCCCCCTCTAGTGTTGCCATTTTGATTACACGGGGGACTACGTTGATAGCAGAGCCTCGTATATAATGGTAAGTATTTATATATGTCTTTTTTATTTACACAATTTTTATTTATAGTTTATATATATATTTAAAATATAAACATGTGTAGGAAACTTACACAAGGACTATGATCGAGCGTGGAGGGACACCGGAGGAGTTTGACGCAGGAGCTTGGGTGGAGGTCGCAGGTGGCTGGGAGCACGTCCATGTTTATGGCTTTGCAGACAGTGGCCATGCACGCGCCATGCTCGGGCCACTTGGGGCACCGACTCCTCCGACTACGGGTGAGCTGCCCTTGACATCCCGAGCGCAGGACTAGAGCCGGATAGTGGACATGAAGTCGGAGCTCACCCAACAGAGACAAGTGATGGAGGAGCAGAGGCAAACGATGGAGAGGCAGAGGCTGGCGATGGAGGAGCAGAGGTTGGAGATGCAGGAGCAGAGACTGGCGAATGACGATTTGAGATGGACGATTCAGAACATGCAGACACTCACTCAAATTGCGTCTCACTCTGGCCTTCTACCGATGATGTCGCAGCCGTCCTCCTCCTCGACCCAGTCGACGCTCCCGACCTAGTCATTGTCGACTCCACCGCCTCCAACGCAGCCATGAGATTTTGATTAATTGTATTTTGTTTATATTTTGATACTTGGTTGTATATATACGATATTTTGATAATTATTTGCCTCCGGTTTGAGGCTGAGATTGGTGATATTTATATAAAACTTGTATGTTTGATTTCAAATGCATGTGTATGATATTTTCTGATTGTAATATGTGATTGAAAATAGTTTGTAGTCGATATATCATTGTATACAGGAATTTACAAATTTTTTAGTTTTTTTAGTTACATGATACACCTTTACCCACGGCTTACCCCTGGTTCACCGTCACTAAGCCATGGCTGAAAGCTTATCGTAAATGGCGGATGGTCTGAGCAGCACCAAATATCATGATTGCTAATAGTATCACTGACGGAATTGGGCCGTGGTTGATGGTTGGTATCAGTGACAGCTGCCTAAAGTCGTCACTGATGGTTTTTATTCAGCGACAGCGCACGCGGCTATCGCTGATGATTATGTGTGACGGTCGATTGCAGCCGTCATAACTTATCTGAGATGCACGCATGAGTTACGGCTTTTTTCCATGGTTGACGCCGTCCGTGATATCTATCACCGACGGTTCAGCCACGGTTTGAGCCGTTGGGGATGACGACAATTCTAGTAGTGCCTCTTCAGGTCCCCCAGCTTATCATCTTTCGGCATCGGGGTCCCTGTTGGCTAAAGGTTTATTCCTTCATGCTCTATTCTCTTCATGACTATTTTGATGATAACAAATCAAATCTATTTAACAAATTTCTTGAAGTATGAAAATTGCAGGATCGATAAATGACAAGTTAAAGCGCTAAATGATCGATCTTGAAACAAACCAATGCGTGCATAAATGGCTTGGACAAATCAAAAGAAAACATAGAAAGTCCTTCAAGTTGAAGCACGCTGAAGAACGGAACCAGAAAGCAAAGAGTGAAATGAGAAGACCAAAAAAAAAATTTTCAGCCCAGGTTCGATCGACCGAATGGTGTTGAAAATTGGCAGTAGCCAATTTGGTCGACCGAATGTTGCTAAAAATTGGTAGTAGCCAATTCAGTTGATCGGGCGATCGACCGAAGATGGGTAACAAACGATAGAAGGCTACTTCGGTCGACCAATTGAGACCAAAATCTGGCAGTAGCTACGTCGGTCGATCGAGCAGTCGATCAGACAACAAAGAAGCAGAATCACGTCTAGCAGTCGACCCTTCGGTCGATCAGACAGAGCGACAGAAGCTGGAATTGCCAGCGATCGCTGGGCGATCGATCGATCGATCGATCGATCGACGATCGACCGACAAGCAACCGAACGGCGTCCAACAGGCGAAAAAATGCCCATTGAGGAGCCGTTCGGTTGAGGGGTTATAAATACCCCTCTCGTAACTTCTTTAATTCTTCTTAACAACTAATACAAGCTTAAAGAAGTGAGATTTGTGCCTTCTAGAGATCGATTGCTTGCGCTCGGTTCTTTCGTCAATATTTTCTCAAGCACTCATTCTTCCTCAACTCGGGCTTCGATTCGAGCTCAACGACTTGGCGAGTTGAAGGCTTGAAGGCTTGGAAAAGAGCTTTGGTTCTTGGTTTTATTCTTTAGCTCTTTTCATTGTAATCTTTATTGTTATTTGAACTTGTTTACTTATTGGATTTGAGATTGTAAGACCTAGAGTGAAGGTCTTGAAATATGGTGGTTGCCTTTGTGTATGAGGCTTAATTTCACCGGTGTAAACTTGGTTTACTAGGATTAGTTGAGTTGTCCCTTAGGTTGAGGTGGAAGAGTGCTCTCGGTAAGAAGCCGAAGACTTCTGGGTGTGGAAGTGCCTTAGGTTGAGAGTGAGACTCTTCGGGTCAATATCCTATTTGTAAGGGAAACGATTTAATCTAATAAACTAAGTTTGGAAATCCTAAGCGGGGTGCTTAGGTAGTGGAGTAGGCATTGAGGCCGAACTACTATAAATTCATGTGTTTGCATTGATATCTTATTTGTATTAATTACCTTATCATTTATCGCTTCTGCATTTAGTCACTCAACTTGTAATTTGCCTAAGTAACCAAAGAAGCGATTAAAATCGGATTTAGGTAAATTGATTAGTAAACATATTATTCACCCCCCAACTTGTAATTTTCTTGGGTCTCGCCCCCACTCGTCCTCATCCTTGAGAGGATCCGTAGGCAACGGTGTCTCCGCCTCCGGCTCCGCCTTCTCACCAATATTTAAGGGAGGTGTTGCCCAACCATGCTTGATGCAGTGTTCGCTAGCGATGGTTTCAAGTGCCTGCGGCTCAAGCGCATCAAATGTGTTGATGATAAGGTTATGGATGTTCTAATATAGGGGAACCCCTTGTAAGCATCACCATCTAGGTCTAGCATCGGGAGAGGCATGTGGTCGACACGAATAGGCAGATTCCTAGGGACTAGCACAGGGGCGTGGCCAAGCTCCTTAAAGCTCTTGTTGGTGGCGGCGTGCAACGTGGGTAAGTAAAGGAAGGTAGCGAGAGCGACGACAGCTGAGGTGAAGAACAAGTAGTAGGGTAGACCGAGTTCCACGACATCGTCAAGGGCGTAGCAACAGAACATGTCGACGACAAGGGCGCGAGGAGCTGTAGCGTGGAAGAAGGAGATGAGGCTAGGATTGTATAAGCGGAGGAGGTCGAAGGCGGGAGAGGGGCTGGGGGGAGGGCGATAGGGGGAAAGCGGTGGAAGGAGATGGCGGGGTTGGCAGCGGAGGCAATAGAACAAAGGAAGTGGTGGAGCCGATGTTGTAAGGCGAGAGCGGCGTGGAGGAAAGTCTCGAGGGGGGTTCGACGCACAAAAGTATTTCAACATTAAAATACTAACAGAAGTGACTTTTGAGCACCACTATTGAAGTGAGGGGGGATTTCGAGAACATTTGTAAATATAGATCCGTCTTGCACACAATGCCTATAGTCAATGGGGTTCCGTATAATTTATCCAAGAATTGCCTACGTATTCACTTTCTTTTTCTTTTAAGAATTTTTACAAAAACTATATTGTATGGAAAATCAACTGATCGTTACAATTTATTAATCACCTTTCATATACAAGTATTTTCAAAGAAGCAGGTGATGAATCTAATAATGCAGTTTTGCAAAAAAGTCTTTCCATGACCAATATTTTCAAGGCCGGATAACGTTATCCTCTCATTGCTTTTCAAGGATATTTTTTACAATATCATGAGATAGAGAGCCGTGTAGGAAATCACATCCAATCCATTGACTGCTTTCTCAATAAAAATACTGAAAAATAAAAGGTTGAGAAGAAGAAGAGAGTCGTATAAGATAATTAAAAATGTCACCGTTCGTCCGTTACAATATCAATCAAAGATATATAAATAGAACATAATAGAAAAGGAATAAACTAATAATAAACAACACAATCAAAGCAAAATCAGTTACGTGGAGCATCAGAAGTAGAGACTGACATCTAATTAAGAAATGTTCTAATACATGTCAGGACATATTCTTTTATGTCATCATCCACTTTTGATAAGGTTCATGTTTAGATTGCACCGATAATTATTTAAGTATAAAAATAGAAATTTATAACTTAAAAATTTGATTTATCATGTTTGAAGTTAGAATAAATTGTATTTTAAATTATCCTCAAATATATACCTCTTCCTTGTAAAAGGATCAATATTAGGTACTAGAAATTTTTTATAACCAAAAAAAAATTATAACCGTCAATAATCATTTTAGTTTACAATCTCTTATTTCTAGAAATTAATCTATTAAATTATATGATGTTGGTAACTATATATTGTATGTTGTTTAGAGATCTAAGATTCGAACACTAGTATAATCATCTTCTATCTTTGTTAAAAAAATTTAATTAATTCCATAATTTACCAAATAACTTGATATGTTTATATATGTAAAACAATTGTAAAGAATACTTGATTATATATTTTTTTCATAAATAATGATATGGTATTCTTTTTCTACTTTTTAGTTTGAAATTGTATTTAAACTTTTGAAGAAGTATTCTGGGAAAAGTTTTAACATTTCAATACATCAAATGTCACTTCACAACAAGAAAATCTCGAAATAATGACGTTTAATTTTTGACGTCTGAAGAAGCGTCGAAATGTCTAAGGACGGATGGAGCAAAAGTTTATAAATATCGACGTCTAATATAGACGTCGATATGTAAAAAGCAAATATTTTGACACCGCCAATAAAACGGCATTTTTTTCGTCGAAATGGCAACGTCGAAAGGCTGGTGTCGAAATATTTCGACATAGCTGGCGTTGAAATATTTCGACACCAGCTTTTCATCGCATCTGGCGTCGAAATATTTTGACGCAGCTGGCGTCGAAATGTTTTGACGCCCGCGCGGTCGTCGAAATGTTTTGACGCCCGCGCGGTCGTCGAAATGTTTTGACGCCCGCGCGGTCGTCGAAGCATGCATCACGGGTTGAAAATTTCAACCCGTGAGCGTACGAATCGTACGACATGCAGCTGAAATTTCTTTTCAGCTGCAGAACCGTACGAAAATATATAATTTCTTTTCAGCTAAAATATAATTTTTTAAGCTGCTGCTACAGTTTTTTTTTAATTTTTTAATAATAAATTTCGTATATAAATTTCGCATATACCTCTTCATTTTTATTTTTCCCTCCGATTTTATCTTCCTCCCGCCTATTTCTTCTTCCTCCCGTCTATTTCTTCTTCTTCTTCCTTCTTCATCTCGTCGAACCAGCAGCCTCCAATTTTTTCTCTCGTCGAATCAGCCTCCGATTTCTTCCCTCGTCGAATCAGCAGCCGCCTGCTGCTGCTTCTTTCTTCTTCATCTCGACGAACCAGCAGCCTCCGATTTCTTCTCTCGTCGAATCAGCAGCCGCCTGCTACTGCTGCTTTCTTCCTCATCTCGTCGAACCAGCAGCCCGAGATCTTGCTCTTGTTTCGTCGAACCAGCAGCTGATCAAAATTTTCCCCGGACGGTGAAATCAAATTACTTCCCTTCTCGTTCTTTTTCTCCGGTGAAACAAACTCAAGTTAGTATAAATTTTTAATTTTTATATCAAATGTTTCATGTTATGCTTTAGATTTCTTTTACCTGCATATACATCATGATATTTATTCTTTTGATCTATCATGTTATTTAATATTACTCTTTTTATCTATTTTACATGTTATTTAATTTTATATCAAATATTTCATGTTATGCTTTAGATTTTTTTTAACTGAATAATACATCACGATCTATTCTCTTTACATTATTTTCATGTCTACATTATTATAACTGTTAATATTATTATTATTATTATTATTATTATAAATACAAATTTATTATTATAACCGAATTAATAATAATAATAATAATATTATTATTATAAATACTATATTATTATTATTACTATATTATTATTATTTATTATTATTATTATTACGATATTATTTTTATTTTTATTTTTATTTTTATTATTTAATTATTATTACTAATTAATATTATTATTATAAATACTATATTATTAATACTATTATTATTATTATTATTATTATTATTATTATTAATATTAATACTATATTATTATTTAATTATTATTACTAATTAATATTATTATTATAAATACTATATTATTATTATTATTTAATTATTATTACTAATTAATATTATTATTATAAATACTATATTATTATTATTATTATTATTACTATATTATTATTTATTATTATTATTATTATTATTATTATTATTATTATTATTATTATTATTATTATAACTGAATTAATAATAATATTATTATTAATACTATATTAATATTATTATTATTTAATTATTATAAATACTATATTATTATTATTATTATCGACAACCTTTTGTTGCATCTTCCCACGATGCAACATATGACAAGCTTCGACGACAACAAGAGACTGCAATGAAAGAAATGCAGCAAAAACATGATGCTGAGATGAGGGAGGTTCAACAAAGACTCAACAAAATGGAGCAGATGTGGTTTCAACATCAATTTGATAATTCATCGTCACAGGGGCTAAATCCAATTATTAATCAAGCTAATATATTTTTCTCGCCAATTGATTATATATGTATTTATTTAATTTATTTGTAGTTGATATTTTTAGCATTGTAATTAATTAAACATCCGTGTTCTTTAGATTCATGATAATCAAATGGAACATGTCGATGTGCTTATTTACTGACACTACTAAAAATTCAATAATTTGCGATGACTACTTTACAATGGCAAAGGTAGCGATTGCAGATGTGATTGTTCTACGATGGCAGACAACAAGGGTCGTAGAATCTTCACAACTGCAATGATCGTGTGATCGAAACATTGTCTTTTGCAAAATTAATAACCTCGCGATGACATGACAATCACGTAACGACCTCCTTCTGCGACCATTCACTACTAAAAACTTTGTCATCTGCTACGGCTTATGCGGTCGCAAAGCCGTCGTAGAAAAGCAATTGCGACGACAGAGACTGTTGCAAATAGTTCATCACGGATAGTCTCGTCGCAGATTCTACGCGACCACCATGTCATCGTCTCCAAAGATGCATATATTGCGATCGCAAACTAGCGTCGCAAAGGCTGTCGCATAGTTTTTGTGACCGCTATTGCGATCGCATCTGGCGGTCGTAATGGCGGTCGTACAATTTTTTGCGACCGCTTCACGTGATCGTGTGGTGAGCATATGCGATGACCTTGACGGTCACAAAACCATCGCAGAAATATATATATATATATATATATTTTAAAAATCAAAAATATATTAATTCCTGCTTCAATATTTAATTAAAATACAGACAAAAGACAACATATTATAATATATAGATATCAAAATATTATTTACATCGTATCAAAACAATAATGTTTATGTTATATCAAAATAAAATATCAAAAAAGTACATCAACGATTAGGTGCATCAGGCGACGGGGAGAGGGGCTGCGTGGGGAGCACATTATTCGGCATCGATGATGATGATGGATTCGATGCTGATGTCATCGCACCGAATGATGGGGGAGGTGGAGGAGCCGGAGCACCAAGTATGAGAGAACATATATGTGTCAAGTACTAGGTCATCTACGTCATATGCTGAGCCATATGTGTCATATGCTGAGCCATCTACGTCATAGTATCTCTCATAGCGGCCATGTCGGCGCTGAGGCATGCCTGAGCAGTCTCGACGGTCGCTAATCGGTCTTGATCCGCACGTGATGTTGATGGACCAGCAACGGTGGAGGTGAAAGCAGACGGCTCTACACCATGTGGTTGCAACAACGCCGGTGCGTGGGTCATTGTGCCAATGCCATATACTTGGCCGTGGCCGATGCCTGCCACCTACATCCATGCGTCAGCATCAAGCTGATGCTGCGCAGGATCACCTCCCCGCTGGGTCACGAACTCACTATACGTGGCCTTTAAATAAAAGTAAATTAATTAATTAAATTAATTATACATAATAGAATAAGATATTTTTTTTAAAGGAAAAATCATACTTTTGGTCCCCATAGTTTACTCCAATTTTGGTTTTGGTCCCCATAGTTTTAAAATTTTGGTTTTAGTCCCCACACTTCATTTTCGTTTAGGATTTGGTCCCTACCGTCACATGAGGCCTAAACGGAGCTGACGTGAATAACAGATGCTGACTGGATTTTGCTGACGTGGAGCTTGCAGGGACCAACTTGGTAAACTATGGGGACTAAAACTAAAATATTGTAAACTATAGTGACTAAAACCAAAATTCAAGTAAACTATAGAGACCAAAATTATTATTTTGCTTAAAAAATATAAAAAATCACATGATATTTTTTTAATTTATTTATAAATATTATAATATTTAAAAATATTAAAATTGAGCACACTACAATAATTTACGTTAATTTGGATGGATTTAAACCCACGTCGTCATTAGACGTCGGTTTTTATTCCTTAATTACCTTGATTTAGGGAGAACGTCAAAAGTGATTTTGATCCTAAATTTAGCGCATTCAAAGCAGTTTAAATTAGATTTCAAATATCAAAAGTGCCGATTTTTACTTTAATAAATGCCTATTTTCATTCTAATATAAGACACTTAATTATTAGAGTAAAAATCGGCATTTTTGACGTTCGAAATCTAATTTAAACTGCTTTGAATGCGCTAAATTGAGGATCAAAACCACTTTTGACGTTCTCCCTAAATTAGGGTAATTAAGGAATAAAAATCGACGCCTAATGACAACGTCGATTTAAATCCATCCAAATTAATGTAAATTATTGTAGTGTGCTCAATTTTAATATTTTTAAATATTATAATTATTTATAAATAAATTAAAAAATATCATGTGATTTTTTATATTTTTTAATCAAAATAATAATTTTGGTCCCTATAGTTTACTTGAATTTTGGTTTTAGTCACCATAGTTTATAATATTTTGGTTTTAGTCCTCATAGTTTACCAAGTTGGTCCTTGCAAGCTCCACGTCAGCAAAGTCCAGTCAGCATCTGTTATCCACGTTAGCTTCATTTAGGCCTCATGTGACGGTAGGGACCAAATCCTAAACAGAAATAAAGTGTGGGGACTAAAACTAAAAATTTGAAACTATGGGGACCAAAACCAAAATTGGAGTAAACTGTGGGGATCAAAAGTATGATTTTCTCTTTTTTAAAAATATTATCTTACCAGTACCATCTCCAACCTCCTACTGATGAACTCACCCCGGCGAGGACCACACTAGTATTTATGTGTCTCCTCGAAGCCCCTTAGAGGATTAGCAGGGATGAGCTTCCCTTGCTCATCTAGCGTCCCCTACAATAAAATAAATATAATTTTTTTTTTATAATAATAAATGAATAATAAAAATAGTTACTAAATTACTTACCTATCGACGCTCGTTGCTGATAAAAGGGATGGACCCACCGGTATGTCGGGCGACAGATCCTTTGACCAATATCATCCGATTTTGGTGCACCGTCCGGGAGGCACCTTGCCATCCCTCCGACGCCCAGATATCGCATAACTGATCCCATACATCGACCTCCATCCAGATTGGCCCATGTCCCTTGAGCGCATCCATAAGTGTATCTCTGTTATCGCCTATACTCGCGCATGCCTCATCCCGCTCCCGATGGAGGATATCATTGAAAAGCTTCTTATTGTAAGTTTTCCAAGCATCCTTCACATGAGCCTCAATGGCGGGATCCCAGGTATATCGGGCCTACAAAAAGAAAAATATTAATACAAGTTCAACAATAAACAACAATACAACATGGCTACAAGGCAATGTAAAGAAATTAAAAAACTTTGGAAACCATGCTAACATTACCTAATATAATCCAGTTCAACAATATTTTATATGAAGACTAAGAACCATAAACTTGAAGAGTAGGCAGGGCAGCAATTTACAACATGGCTAAAAGGCAATATAAAGCAATCAGAGAACTTTGAAGACCATGCTGGTATTATCCACAAATAATTCAAATAAACAAGCCTTTCATCTTTCTGTTGTGCATTTGGAAAAATAGACAAAAATGTGGACATATTTTAGGTGGAGAACCAACAAATGTCAGAGAAGTTCAGGTAGCATTACAACATGCCAAGCAATAAGATAAGCAATCAGAGAACTTTAAAGACCAACCAGTTTCATCATCTTGCTTTCTTTCATGTAAAATAAGAAGTACATTGCTTGAATGAAACAATAAAATTTGCAATGAAACTGAAAATAGCAGCAATGAAAATTGCTAGACATATTTTAATGGTAACTGATTTTGATTCTAACCCTTCTCTTAGTTCACAATGGATTCATAAGCAGCAATGAAACTGAAAATAGCACCCCTATACCATGAAATAAAAATGTAGACACAAGTCAATAATGAACACACAAGGAAAAGTATGATCGTAGTTCCAAGATACTAAACCTCATAAAAATCTTACAGTTGAGCATATGCTTACCAACTAGGATGCATGACTTCATAAACAATGAATCTAATTAAGCTAAAATTTACATATTGGTGAATTCATGACTTTTTAGTAATATTTGACTACTAAGTTACAATAAATTCATTCTAATCAATCACAGACATGCAGCAAGAACAATGCCAGACTCACTTGGACATGAAGAACAAGATGCAAGAACCTTTGCCTCTTGGGTATACATAATTTCTTTTTTCAATTTTAATTAACTTTCTTTATATTATACTTCACTAACTTGGTATATATTATTTATTTATTTATTTTGTTTCTATTTCAGGGGGGTTGATTACTTGAAGTATGACAACTGCAATAATCTTGGTACTAGTCCAAGAGAAAGGTAGCTCTTTAGTCAATCTCAATAAGAAGAAAGATGTTCTTTCCATTTCAATTTTTGGGTTTCTAAAGGTTGGCATTTTATGGCTGATGATGCAAACTTATGAACTGCTCTCTGCATTGTTTCTCCTACCGACACAAGTATGCTAAGATGAGCAATGCTCTTAGGAGTTCTAGAAGAAACATTTTCTTCTCCCTTTGTGAATGGTAAGTTTATATACCATCAACTTCATAAGAAGATAATATGATGGAAAATATACATATTCATAAATACTTGGCTTAATTAATATAAACAGTTTGGGGAAGGAAAACAAGCATCAGTAAAGTTGGATCATAATGAATATACTACGTACCTCGAACTCGGACCATAATGAATCTCGATTATGCTGCGACACGTGGGTCGATATATGAACGCCACAACTCCTGAAAGAACCTCTTGATAATAGAGGTGATGTTGCGAGCAACATCGTCCTGCTCGAATCTACAACTCAAGTATAACAAAATAAGTAGAAATTAATTAATTAATAATTATAAAAAATAAACTTTGATACTTACTTTAGACCATGCAGCGATATCCGCTGATGCTAGTCGGTTGATGAAGGTGCACAAGCCCCCCCTCCCCCCGATTAGGCCTACGACGACCTCGAGCCTCGGGGGCCGGTGGTTGTAGTGGTGGTGGCGACGACGGCGGCACTGCGGTGGGCGTGGAAGGTCCCGACATCTTCGCTTGAACTACAAGAATACTTGGATTTATCGACCACAACTTCCAACGAGAGGATGTTGTCGAAAATTTTCGTTATATTTCCGACGACCCATAGCGTCGGAAAGAGTTACCGACAAAACTTTTCGACCAAAATGAGTCAAAAAATTATCATATTATTATCGATGAATTTTGGTTGAAAATTTGGTCGAAAATAATTTCCGACAAATTTTGTAGTCGCAAGTTCGTCGGAAATATTAATGACATATTTTTATACTTAATTAATGCTGAACTTATCAATCACAACTTCCGACGAGAACCAATCGTCGAAAAGTTTTGTTAAAGTTTCGATGACTTTCGGCATCGAAAATAATTATCGATAGAAATTTTCGACCAAAATTGAGTCAAAAAATTATCAATAAAGATTAAAAAGTTATCGACAAATTTTCGTCCAAATTTTAGTCGATAATTTTTTTTCAAATATTTATTTATATTTATCAAAACTTTTATGAAAATTTTATTCTATATATGAAAACTTATCTATCTAATAATTTAAATTAAATTTACAATTAATGTATTCATCACCTTCTAATTAAAAAACGATTCATATTCCACTTTCTTCCACTTCTTCTCCCACGTGACCCAAAAATTAAATCAATTGCATCCCTCTTAGTTTCTTCCACTTCCCGGCTTTCTCCCACGTGACCCACAAATTAAATCAATTGCATCCCTCCTTCCTTTGCTCCTATCGCCCTTCTTCGCCCTCCTCACCGCGCGTCTTCTTCTTCGATCTCCTCACCGCACGCGCCTCTTCTTCTTCACCCTCCCCCGCTAGTGCGATTACTCCGGCAGCGACTCCTCCTTCTGCCAGATAACCCCCTTCTCTCGATCAAGCTTTTTTTGAACTTTTAAGGTTCATATACCACCCATGTATAGAAGACAACATAATCTTTATAGGTTTATCATATTCTGTAAATGAACTTTTAAGGTTCATATACCAACCTCTTATGCCAGGTAATTTTCTTCCGTAGATTGATTCATGTATACAGAAGATACAGATGTTAGTATATACCACCCATGTGCAGGGTTTTCAAGAAAAGAATAGCACCCATCCTAACAAGGTTATTGATGATGGTTTTGGATAGTAATCTGAACAAAACAATTATGAGATTTCGGACATAGTTGAAAGGTTTAGGCATTGCTTGCCCACGCCAAGTATGGATTGAAGCACTAAGTACTTGCATGAGACAACTTATGCAGTAGAAAAAATGATTGGTTTAGTAACAAAGAGACTTTATGATATTTTCTCTTTTCAAAGTTTTGCAAAATTGCAAACTAGTAGCAAAGTCAGAAATAAACTTTTCTAAACATAAACATTTAACTGCAAAAGCTTCCCAGTTGTATTGGATTTCAAATTTTTACAATATATATTATTAGTTTGACATGCTAGGTTTGTAGTGGAACAAAGTAAATTTATGTTTGGTTTCCCTAATATGACCTGTAGCTGGACCCCACACTGATTTTGGCTTGTTATCTTTGAAATTTCAAGAGAGTTCAATAAGACATATATGGGGTGACTATCTTATCTCATGAACTATGTCTAACCGCCTTTCTTTTCTAGATCCTTTATTTCATCCAAATCCTTTAAAAAGAATGGTATGAATGAATAAATTAGAAAAGCAAGACAAAGAGATTGGTATTTTTTCTCTCCTTTATTTGCTTCAGAAAGTAAATTTAATGTCCTAAGTAGTCTTACACAAGAAAGGTCAGCCCAACCATTTTGAAGGGAGAGTATTGAAAGAATTTTCTTAAACAGAAATTAAATTCAAAAGCCAAGATCATTCATGCTAAATCATTAAGAATAACTGAATGCGGAAGCGTACCTGAATCCATTATTTAGATTAGGAGATGGGGGGAGCCTTCCAGGTCTATGCACCGTTCACTAGTCGTCTCTGAATAATGGGGCTTCAAAAACTGGAATCAAGTGCATGACCCAAGGACCATAATCCCTCTATTTGTAACAAAAACCTGAGGTAGTAGTAATTACTATTTTGCCCATCATAAAATTAATAATTATCCCAAATGGTATCTGTACAATTAAATCTCATATAATATTGAGATGTCGCGGGCCCATAAATAAATATAATTAGATTACTTAAGATCTGGGCTGTTTATTTTACAGTGATGGATGCACGCCTATTGATATGTGTTGGTCCATATCAGATTATTAAAATTAATCTAACAGTCTTCCACTTGGGCCAACACATAAATCACCGTATAGTTGTGCATACTAACTTTATGAGCTCATCATCATTATTTTTATCAATCATCTCCAACAATCTGGTCCACCGATCATACCAACAAAGAACCAAAGCGACTTTCGCCACATTTATCGTGACTAAATCCATCAATGATCACAATCTTAATACTCTCGATGACATAGATCATATATGGGTGCACAACATAGAAATTACATGCAATGTGATCCTTACATGCCTATTTCCAACTGGTCCTATTTTATTGAGATCAACCAAAAATATTCAGAGTGTAAAATATAAAACTTTATTCTGCAGAAAGATATCATAAAGCACAGTAACAAATTATAAACTCTCACTAAACCATCATATCAATACATGATGCTACACC
Organism: Canna indica; assembly: GCA_034359265.1. Taxonomy (NCBI): domain Eukaryota; kingdom Viridiplantae; phylum Streptophyta; class Magnoliopsida; order Zingiberales; family Cannaceae; genus Canna; species Canna indica. Next base: position 29,895,305 of record CP136891.1, read on the forward strand.
CAAATGAGCGACATGCTCATGAAAGACCGCGGGTGGAAAAACTTTAGTATGCGGATCCATCATTGTGGAAGTTATACATGTGTGCTCTATGGTCACTCTGAATTCTTTCTTTAGCAAGGAACTTTACATCGATTTGCTTAAATTTCAAAGAGTTCTTGTGTTATTGGAATATAAAACTGCTAGTTTATTGTCACAGAATAACTTTAGTGGTCTTACAATTTTATTACTATAGGCAGCCTAGTGACAAAATTTCGTAGTCATATTCCAAGATTGGATACTTTAAAACAAGTTATGAATTCTGTTTTCATATCTGAAGCTGCAGTGAGTGTCTGCGTAGCACTTCTCCAACAAATAGCTTTTTTGGCAAATAGAAAAATATAACCAGAAGTGGATCTTCAACCTTTTAGGCATCCAACAAAATCAGAATCAAGAATACCCAATGATCTCCTACCGATTTGATTTTTTATATGTAATGTTTTATTCTCTGTAGATACCATATAACCCGTTTGGCTGCTTTCGAATGATCCATTTCGGAATTACTTAGATATCTGCCTAATATCCCTTTAGTGTACGCAATATCCGAACACGTACTTTCTTGAGCATACATCAGATTCTCTGTAGTAGATGCATATAGAATCTTCTACATTTCCTCATGCTCAAATTTATCCTTAGGGCATAATTTGAGACTAAAATTACCTCTTTTAGCAAAAGGGGTACATATGATAATAATCTTGCTCCCACTTAACTCATGGTATATGCATTCATCAACCATATTTATCTCAAAACAAAATGAGATAATAACTAGATAAATTAATAATACCTCTAAAGGGAAGCAATAGTTCTTGAGGTCATTGAGTTTGTACTTCAAGGGTAGATTTCCAAATAATATACTTCAAGGGTATATGCATTCAGTATGGACATTAAAGTCTGTAGCATCAGGAATAACAAGAATCCTATTAGACACAAGCCTCTGTATCATATACTTGGATATATTACCTAAGTGCTTATGTCATATCATGATAGAATTCTTATCAGCTAATTTTTATTTTGTACCTTTTGAGTTGGTATGCAGGATTTCATTAGATGAAGCAATTACATCAAGCATATAAAGGTTATTGAAATAGGACATAAATGATACCAACAAAAATAGAATTAAGATAAAGACTAAACTTTCTATTTCTAAATGAACAAGAACAACTTTATTTGTCCAAAACAGAGATTGAATTCAAAATCCATCTAAAAGATGGAACTACAAAAGTCTCTCTCAATTTCTAAATAATAATCAATCCTAAACAATAACCTAAAAAAGTCTATAGCTTCAACTTTAGCTGATTTGCCATCGCCCACAAAGATGAATCTTTCAGCATCACTCGACAGTTGGCAGCTCAGGTAATCCCTTCTTAACACGCCAAGCGTGGTACTTGGTACAATCTTTCTTTACATGACCACTTTTCTTGCAGAAGAAACAGGTAGAAACCTTAGTCTGTTCCTTTTGCTTTTTCTTTTGAGGAGCATCTGCAGCTTCTGTAGTTTTAGGTCTTTTCTTGCCCTTATCTTTAGAGGCCACAGCCAAATGAGCACTTTCAATCTTATCTTGCTTTAGTCTTTCTTCCTCTTGCACACAATGAGAGATGAGCTCATTAAGAGTCCACTTCTCCTTTTGATAGTTATAACTAATTTTAAAATGATTGAATTATGCCGGAAGAGAGATCAGAACCAAATGCATCAATAAGTCCTCAGGGAGGTCTAATTTCAGTGCCTTTAATCTAGAGACAAGATTTGACATCTCCATAATGTACTTCCTAATGTTCCATTTGCCTTTATACCTCATTGAGACTAAATTTGTTAATAACATGTTTGTCTCAACCTTCTCATTTTTCTCAAAACGTTTTTCAAGAGCATCTATAAATAATTTGGCATTAGTCTCTTCGGATATAGTGCCTCTAAAACAATCTGATATTGCCCTTCTTATAATCATGAGACTTAGGCGGTTGGAATTTTCCCACTGCTCATATTTTCTCTTGTCATCAAGAGAACTATCATCTGTAAGAGCAGGCCCGGTTATCCTAAGTGTCAAGTCTAGATCTATGCAACCAAGAATAATCATAATGTTTTCTTTCCAGGCTTTGAAATTCGTGCCAGTCAGCACAGGGAGAGAACTTAGAGTGGCAATAATATTTGATGAAGCAGAAATGTTAGCTGAACAGAGAATAAAACAAAATATTAATATATTCAGCTCAATAAATTAATTAAGCAAAAGAAATAAATAACTAGCAGGTCCCATTACAAGATACCAAGCACAAAATTGACACTTCATCTTTGGACAAAAATATCAACTTGTAAGCGGTACTCTCAATGTAGTAATCAAACATTGACAATCAGTCCTGTCAAGCAAGAAGCATTTTTTTGGACCGACTCTTGTCCACATGAAAAACCTTATGATCATTACACATTTATTACCGCAAGCACGTAAGGAATTCGGCCAAGTAATAATTTTCCTTTGGGCCGATCATTACCCGCATGAATTTCTAATATGCTAACATCTTTTATGTTCTAAAACATGCTAATTCTACACAAGAGAGCTCGCTTTGGTGAGATGTTGTTTCAGACCAACATATTCCAAAATATTAGACATAATGAGTTATTATTTTATTTCTTGTTAAATTTGTCAAACTACAATAAAGCGGTCAAATTTATGTTGAACCAATGTTAATTGAGCTGAACCAAAGCTAAATTAGGTTGAACCTAATGCTAATTGCATTGAACCGGTTAAAATTATGCTAAACCAGATGCTAATTTTAGTGAACCGGTAAAAAAACCTACTGAACCGCTTAAAATGTGCACTGAACCGACCTAAATTGACTTGAATCGACGCTGAACCAGTGAAATTTGACCTAAACCAGTGCTGAATCGGACCTAATTTCAGTGAACCAAACTCTAATTTGAGTGAACCGGACCCAAACTTGATAAACCAAACCTCAATTGAACCAAACCAAATTAAATTCAAGTGAACCGGATGAGCCGGAAATTGAACCGGGTCCAATTGAGATGAACCGGCTAACAATTGGGTTGAACCGAATCCAATTAAATCTATTTAATTTATCTCAACTAACAGGTCAGGTTTTAAGTTGTTATTGGGTTGGGTTTTAATTTAATATTGGGTCGGGTTTATAACTATATATATAGGGTTGGGTTTTGATCATAACGGATCCGGATTTGTTATTTTAACCCGAATTCGACCCATTTGACTTAAGTAAATGGATCGGTTTTAATGCTTAATGGATCGGGTTTAAACATTTAAACCCGAACGACCCGTTTACAAACCCTAACTTAATAAACCCTAACTATTCCTCTCCTTACCTCACAGCCGCCGCCTCCCTACCTCACCCACGCCGATGCAGCGCCCACCCGATTTCACCCTTCCTGAGACGCCGGCAAACCCTCCTCCAGCGTCGGGCGACAACGAGAAGGCAGAGGCGTTGGAGTCTCCTCACCATACTTCTTGCGTCGAGTTCATCACCACGCTGTCATACACCGGTGACAAGCACAACAACATCGAGTGATGATGTGAAGACCAAATCGGCGCAGGGAGAGGATCGGTGGCATTCACTTCCTCATGCCAGAAACAACCTAGCAACCAAGTCGTCCCTTTCTATACGGTGGAAGCATAGCAGCATCAACGGGATGCATACCAAACAACTGACCAATGGGATGGAGCTCGGCGTGCCATCTTCCCCTTCTCGGATCGCAGTCACCCGATCTGCTCTGATGTCAACCACTTCGGCATCCACCCACCACCGGAAGTATGAGGATGACGGGAAGAACACTAGAACGACTTCGATTTCGGCTAACTGAGGACTCCTTTGGTAACGGCGACCACAAACCAGGAGGGAGTCGAGACCAACGCCCCAAACCCCTCTCTGATCGCGGAGAAGCAGCACCTCCTACAGTCGATACAAGTCGTCCCCTTCTCACGATCGGTATGCGACCGTGTTCCTGATGAGGGGAAGAGAAGAATGGGTGTCGGGCTGTCGACGAGAGGATAGGAAGAAGAAGAAGGGACAGAACCTTCGGCAGCCTTCATGGCTGCCGCATAATTTATTTTTTTTATTTCTATTTCTAAGCAGTGTATATTGGATTGATGAATCTATTGTTGGTAAGAATCATGAAGCAAAATCATAATATGATCATAAGCCGTATTGATCAAAAAAACATGTTAAGCAACATATTCATGAAATAGCATGGTATTTTAAACAAGAAGAGTAGACTTTCTTCAATCGAGACAACGTCATTATGAGCACGAAGAACAATATATGCTCATCTTAATAAAAGCAAATCTACAGTTCTTTAAAAATAGATGAAATCAAGAATCTCAACCAGCATAAACATCAGATATAAATTCAAACCATAAAAAATATACTCAATGATTCAAACATGATAAAAAATATACTCAATGATTCAAACATGATTGGCTCTGATACCAATTGAAAGAATTTTTTTAAACAAGAATTAAATTCAAAAGCCAAGATCATTCATGCTAAATAATTAAGAATATCTGAATGCGGAAGCGTACCTGAATCCATTATTTAGATTAGGAGATGGGGGGAGCCTTTCAGGTCTATGCACCGTTCACTAGTTGTCTCTGAATAATGGGGCTTCAGAAACTAGAATCAAGTGTATGACCCAGGGACCATAACCCCTCTATTTATAACAAAAATATGAGGTAGTAGTAATTACTATTTTGCCCATCATAAAATTAATAATTATCTCAAATAATATTTGTACAATTAAATCTCATATAATATTGAGATGTCGCAGGCCCATAAATAAATATAATTAGATCACTTAAGATTTGGGCTGTTTATTTTACGGTGGTAGATGCACGTCTATTGATGTATGTTGATTCATATCAAATTATTAAAATTAATCTAACAAGTATCAGTTCAAAATAATTCTTTTGATTGTTGACCTTATCCTTCGTGATGTGCTCTATCTGACTCAAGTGGCCACATGGGTGTAGCCTCCTGGTAGATGAATGCCACCGTAATTGATTGTCAACTCAAGGAGTTTCTGTTGGTAGAAATTTTGGAGCTATGAAAATAATTCTAACCGCAATTAAGAATGCTGCACTATGTTCAATGCAAGCAAAACTAGATGCTCCACAGCCAAAGAAAATATGTACATGATGTCATCCAATAAGGATGTAAGACATGTAATACATGTGTAAGAAAGAGAAAACAAAGAAAATGTTTCCTAGCAGCAAGATTTTGAAAGGCAAGTCATAGCATGTTCACCTTTTTAAAGCTTAATATTAACGTAAGATTGCATGTCAGCCGATGATACGAGAAAATATTAATATACAACGTAGGATTGCATGTTCACCTTTTAAAATATATGATTATTCATACAATTGGGATTGCATGTCAGCAGATGATAGGGGGAAATATCAATTGGACTCCGACAAATTTGGTCCACTGAGAAGCACAAGCAAAAATCCGAGCGAGGAAAGAAGAATCGTAACTATGAAAGAGGAGGTAGAAAGGATATTCTTCTTGATGTTCTTCTTGATGTAGAAGGCTGAATTAGAAAAAAATGTACATCTAGTGAATTATTGAATAAAGCATAGGTATACTGAAAAAGCATAGGATACAAAAGCATAAAATAGGATACAGTTCTGTAAATAAACAAATGTTATGAATAAACAAATATGAAAATTGCTAATCATTTGATTGTTTAGTATTGTCTATATGTTAAACAAATGGAGGAACCACATATGGCAAGCATTGGTGATGGTTTACAACCAGTGGCCCTCGAGGCACAGGTAGATGGTGCATCACCATCTACTCCTACTCCTTCACATATCTCAAATATTTCGTCATCTTCATCCGTGGTTGGACCAGAGGAACCAAATTATACCAAGAAAGTTTTCCTACAATCAGAGGGTGATGATGGGTAACTTAGAAATTTTATGCTAGAACTTTAAAATTTATATTATTTTTCTACAACCAATTATCATACATTACCTTTTGGGTTCACTTTTTGTCAGATTCTGTCCATCGAAGCCTGGTACTTCTCAGATATCCACTATCATCATTAATAGGTTTGATGATGCTTATGAATCTTGGACTAAAATTCTTGAGGCTACACGAAGGATTTGGTTTCATGAATGGAAGGTATAAACAACTATATAGACATTGTATCATATCAATTTATCATATAACTTGTTTATTATTATTGCCTTGCAGAAGCACGCATATTGGGAGCTTATGCACGAGGATCATATGTGGCATGCATTCAATAAAAAGGGTAGTAGTCGTTTAAGTGATATGTACTGTGCGCTACGGAAATCTAACAAGAGGCCGCATTGGATTGGGACAGAGATTTGGGAGGGACTCCGATAAATTTGGTCCACTGAGAAGCATAAGCAGAAGTCCGGGCGAGGGAAGAAGAATCGTAACTTTGAAAGAGGAGGTAGTCTTCACACTGGGGGTTGCATATCGTTCGGCACACATAAAATGCGCATGGTAAATATCCTATAACATGTTTAAAATTATTAGTGTAATTTTCTAGCTGAAAAAAAAAGATTTGATTGTTTAAACTCTTGTTTATGCTTATCAATGTAGATGCATGAATTAGGGAGGGAACCCACTCTCACATCCTCAGCATATTTTCAATGACGATTGCTACCGCCTGCGGCCGATGGGAGATGATGATGATCAGGACGACGGTCGGCAGGGTAACAATGAATTTCTGGATGAAGACTGATCATGTGTGAAATGTTTTGAATAGATGTTTATTAGATGTTTTGAATACTGATCATGTGTTACTGAATATTCATTATTTTGAATGGATGATAATTTTTGTTGGATGATAAAATAGATTTTTTAAAATATTTTGAATCATATATCGGGAGCTTTAGATTATTGTCGTATGCTATTTGTTATTTTGGTCAGATCAAAATATTGTTAATACAGGTCAAAATATTGATTTCAGCCTGATTTATTAGTTTTTTTTTTAAAAAAAAGATCTTAGAGTTTTCTACGAAATTTCGACGACGTGTCGTCGAAAATTACCGACGAATCTTTTGTCGGAGACACGTCGATAAATACAGACAAACTTTAGTCGGTAAATCGTCAGTAATTACCAACCACTTTCCGAATATATAATGGTAGGAAAGTAGTCGGTAATTATCGACTACAGTTTTCGGCAGCACTTGTAGTCGGTAATTACCAAGGGGCAACCGACAAAACTTTTGTCGGTAGTTACCGAGGAACTACCGACAGCTTTTCAATTAAAATCTTGGTCGATAATTATCGACAAAATTTTTTGTCGATAAACTATCGGTACTCGTTTCGACCAAGGTTTTACCGACGTAAATATTAGCCTCGGTAACCAGTCGAAATTTGATTGGTAAATCAATATTTCCGACCAACTTTTGACCACCTTTCGACTACAATGGCCGTATAAAATCACCATATTTCTTGTAGTGTGCTGGAATTATACATCACACTTTCCATGACTTTGAAAATGAAAATAATGAGTAAATGTAAGAATAGTCATAGGAGATTTATTGACTACACATTAATCGCGAAACAGTCCAGGTCGAGGCGCCAACGCAATCTAGAGAGCAGAACCGTCTGAGCGTGAGCATCACCACTCGGAGTACGATGAAGATAGTCATCTCGAAACAATTGGGAGGCTGACCTCTGATTTCTGAGATGAGGTCTCCCAAATGCACCACCAGATAGAAGAAGAAGAAGAAGAAGAAGGAACCAGTGCCACAAAGGTCGTTCCTCCCCACATCGTCGACTCGGGACCTTTCATCGAGCACATCATGACAGTCCTTCTCCCAGACAACTTCAAATTGCCGACCACTCTCCAATCTCACGATGACACGAGTGATCCGACCACCCACTTGAGGATGTTCAAGTCAATAATGCTCTTTAATGGCGCAACCGACTCCATCTCGTGCCGAGCTTTCCCCACTTTTTAAAGAAGGCTGCACTGCTTTAATCTAGATAAAGTTCAACAATACATACTAACACATACTAACATATTTCAACAACAAAATCTAGTATACCACAACTTTAATCTAGATAAAGTTCAACAACACATACTAACATATTTCAACAAACTTCAAGAAACACCTCATATTCAAACACATTTTAGATTGTATGTATCATATACTATTGCTAAGATAGAAAAGCAATTACATACCATTGGCACATAAGCTAAGTTCAATCTTTCCGCTCTAGGATAGGATACACCATATGACGACACGCTAGCAATGCCCTATACGATGCTCCCATGACCTATTATCGCAGTCAGAAACTACTACCATGCTCTGATACTACTTTGTTACGTCTTAACTCGGATTCATGTGACCGGTTGGGAATACCACTCATACCCCAAGCCTAACACAAGTCTATAATAAAAGAAATACAGAAGAATGCATCGACAATGATAAATACCCATAAAATTGGATCCCAAACTCTGATATGATGATAACATGACTCCAATGAAACAAACTAAATGTATCACATGAGACACTAGTAGCAAACACAACTCAACTCTCTAACTGCGACATGGGGAATTCTTCTCATTGAGCTTGCGTCGCCAACCGCATCAAGCACTTTGTGCCTCACCTGAACCTGCACACATAAGTAGGAGGGCATGAGTTTAGAACTCAGTGAGTGGCATGGTAACAATAGCCCTATAAAATATAAACAATATAATCACATATGAAAAGCAATAACGTGTAACATGCTAAATTCATATTACAGTGATCTCAACATATAACCAGTCATGTCATGTCATGTCATCAAACAATAGTAACAAGTATGGCAACATAATATAGACATAGCATCACACGTCATCATATCCTCCTCTCTAAGGGCACGCGCAACAGTCGTTGCCCGGTATGGTTGGGAAATATTCCTCCAACCAAACACATCCCAATGCAATCATGGCATCACAAACATACAATAGGCTATCATGGCCTCATCTCTCGGGACACACGCACTAGCCGCTACTTGCCCCTCTAGTTGTGGTCCGATACAGGTCGGGAATCTCCCTCCGACATAAGCCACATAAAAAGGGTGGTCATCATGGTGGCCTCCTGACGCGCTACCCGGCCCAGCGTCGTCTCTTCGGGGCATCCCCGTCACCAGTTGGAATCTCACATCACTCTAGCACTATCTCTTCAGGGCACTCCTTGTCAACGGATGGACTCCCGGAGCTGTCTCTTCGGGGCACTCCCCGTCACCGGTCGAAAGCTCAAGTCACCAACCACACACATTAAGTGTGGAATATAACAATAGTGATTGCACACACATATATAAGATAAAGGCTATCATGTCATAGTATAACATGTACCATCATCATTAAATGAAAACAGTCCATAAATAAGGACTTGAGAAATGTCTCAACACTAAGCCAATTTTTGAGCTTTTCAAAAATAGTAATAAATACACTTTTGGCGCTATTGCCAAACCCGCACTTCTCAGTATATTGGCTACATAAGTTACACATTTAATATTTCCACAACATATACTAACACTCCCTTAAGTTTCAAGCCATTTGGATGACGAATCGATCACGAAATAATGTGACGAACATGTCATTCTAGATTTCTACGATCACAAGCAGATTTCACAGATTTAATTAGTCACATTGTAAAATCTATAAACTCGTCAATTCTTATCCCAATTACCTCAAAATTGACTCATAAGCTTGTCCACATAACCTACTAACTTTCTCCAAAATTTCGTTGGCGTAGGACGATGACTCGCCCTCCGAATGTTGCGCCAAACACATAAACTTAATACAAAAACTGCTCAGTATAGAAATGGTAGATTCGTGATGCCTTTTTGGAAAATTTATAAACCTCTCAACCCTAGATCAGAATTCATTGAAATTTGGTATCAGATTTGTATATACGACCTACTAATCGTCCCCAAGATTTTGCATCAATTGGATGATACCTCGGTCTTCAAACCATACCTCAAACATGTTTATAAACGAATTATGGACAGATTGCACAATTTTAGTCTTATCCTTACAACTACATAACCGTAGGGTCTCCAACCCTTAAACTTGGCCAAAACAACCATACACACCTCCCACACACATATCACCTACCAATATACAAGTTTAGCAACATAATTTGAATATTAGACCATACATATGTAGGTGTGACATTTCACCAAACAGTTGGTGAGCACGATCATGCCACACTCCACCATGTGCCATGCGGCACTAATTAAGGGACTTTGGGCCGTCAAAAGTAAGTCCTGGCCGTCCCCAAATACCTCCGCAGATCCCTTAACTTAGTGGCCAACAACTAGGGTCTACCCTCTGATTTTAGGGTCGCCCTCTACAACGAAAACAAAGGGAGTTTCTCCTCCTAAACTCAATCAAAAACATAGTGTAAAACCTCATATTGAGAAAGTTCCTCCACAAGGGCAATTCACCATCAATACATCCACACAAGGGCAGCCCCAAAAGTGGGCAAACCCTCAAAGTATTGGGCCACTTACCCACACATGGATACTACGCATATACCCCAAACTAACATGAAAGTATGCTAAGGAAAATTCGGGTCTAAACATATGTTAAGTGGGTGTGACATTTCACCGGACACTTAGTGGGCATGTTCATTCCACCCCACACCCTTCTCCATGCGCATACTCCCAAGGGGTTTTGGGCCACCCCTAATCGATAATAATAGCCCTCAAGTTTAAGGGTCAAGCGTATTGAGAACCTTGGTTCTCTACTAGGGCCGCATGCCCTAAGAGAAAGAAGGGGTCCTACTTCCTTAATTCCTCAACCAATATCTACTTCTAGCGTAAGGGAGGAATTTATGCAATCTCAATTAAGGGAAATGATCCCACCACCAAAACAGCCCCTAAAGTCCTCTATCCTTAGGGTATTCATATGGCCAAACCCTCTCATAGGGTTGCCCTAAAACATCCATACCCTATCAAGCATCAAACATCGAAAATCTTCGAGAAAACATGAAAATCAACACCCAAATTTGGATTTAATTCAAATTGGTTCATAAACTTCCATGGGATTGCCCTAGAGAGGGCAAAACCCTAAAGGATTAAGGCCACTCGCCTTGTAGAAAGCCTCTATATACATTTCCCTTAAGGGAAGGCCTTGACGAACTCTGACGAAATCACCATCCTCCTCGCCGGAATGCTGCCCTCTCCCTCTCGCCTCTATGTTCGTGCGCCTCCCTTAAGGTGTGCGTGCATGAGGGTGTCCAAGCCGGCTCCTATGAGAAGAGCAGATAAATATAAATTTGGCTCTCATAGGCCCAATGATGAGTATGCCCCCAACCACAAATAACTCAGTTCACCCACTAAACGAGTCTGAAATTCGCTCAAGTCGCACCCACTGACTCATTAAACCCGACTTGTTCAAGTGAGCCAAAAATTAAATCACTTAAGTTAATTAAGAACGCACGAGAGTCATACCTCATACTGCGATCTCCGGAGATCTCTCCGACACGCTTAGGTGTACAACCCAAGTCTTGATCCGAAATCATAAAGACGGACACAAGTATTACAAAACTACATTCATTAACATATTATATAGAGTAAATACCCAAAAAAATATGAACTTTGCTCATTTTCTCAATTTTAGCACAAACTTTTTCTCTTAGCATAGAAATGCACGAACTTTAGTTATGTTATCACGTTTAGCACGCCCCGTCAATTTTGACGGATTTGACTGATGTGGCACATTAACAGAGAAGACGTGACAAGTGACTATGCTATGTGGCCTATATTACAATTTTGCCCTTAGACCTATGTGAAGTGGCGATGGGTAAATTAATTTGTAATTCGCACTAGCATTGACTTCACCACCACTACAAATGGTGATGCCTCTCATCGTACTTTCTTCTCCCCTGCCGCCGCCGATGAATCATTCTCATCCCCTTCGCCACTACAAGCAGGCCACCTGTCGAACGCGTTCAATCTGTGCGGCCAGTATTCTCCCGCCCCCCCCTCTCTCTCTCTCTCTCTCTCTCTCTCTCTCTCTCTCGTCCGAAACCCTAGCCGATGGCTAGGGTTTTGTCCGGGACTATTGTTTGCTCAGATTGTTATATATGATTCTTCTTGTCTTATCTATGATTCTTATCTATGATAAAATATCATTGTTGTTATCTACGATAACAAGAAGATAAAATATCTTCTTCACAATTGTTATCTATGATTCTTCTCGTGTTATCATTGTTGTTTTTTCCTTTCTCATGTGCAAGAATGCCTAACTGTTTCAGTAAAATTCTCAAATTGTTGGTTTCTTATTTCATAAGTTAGAACTGTCAGAAGGAATTATGAAATGTGTTATATTTGGAATGATTATGCTGGATCTTTGTGGACTTGGGATGACAATTGTTGTTTCTTTTCTTAGTAGCCATCGAGGATTCGCCCAAGATATTGATAAAGATTGAACTTAAATCCATGATTATGCAAAAAAAAAAGAAGTCGAATCCATGATCCTTCTGTTATCTCTGTACAGAAATATATTTGTACAAATTTATCTATTAGAAAGTCCAATAATCTCAAGCATATACATGGCCAGTTTTGCTTTAGATCCTTCTTGTTGTTTACAGTAGTCCTTCCTGGAGCTCTACATGCATTGTTTAGGTGTACTGTATTTAATGTTTTGTATACCTAAGATTTGGAGTTGAGTGAATAGATTTAGAATGATTACTACTAATTAAAACTAGATTGAAACCTTCAATTTATTTTTCTCGATTTAAGTGATCAGAAGATTGAGATACAAAAGTAGGCCTAGACGTTGATACATACTCTAGGGTTATGAGGTTCAAGCCTAAGGAAGACTGCAAAGCTGTGTTTAAGGGTAATCCTTCCGTAAAAGTATGCTGTGTTTTGTAGTGCTATCTGCTGGTTAAGAATGGATACCGATTAGATATTATGTAGATATTGATCAATTAGATTCCAGTCATTTGGTCCTTTAGCTGTAGTTGTCTAAATTACCTTGATTATAAGCATCGTGAGGTTTACTTGTTTATTCTTGTTAATTACCTTGTATTCCTAAATATACAAGTGTATGATAGATTAATTGAGTTAAAGGCTCATGGTGATGAAATAAATCATCATGATTTTGAATATTGTGTATAATTTTATATTGGTGAGTTTGAAACTGAAAAAATAATGTTATGATTCACGAATTGATAAAGTGACACGAACTTATCGATCGTTGGATTATAATTTTTTTACAATATCTTAGATCTGTTCGGAGATCGTATCGTTGTCTATAAGAAGTACAAAACTTATAGATTCTTTACGATTTCTGAATTGTCCTTAATCGAACAGTTTGGGATCAAAATTATTCTACTTGCAGTTAAATATATTTTTTAACATTCATTTCAGTTTGAAATTCTAGCAGATATCCCTTATTCTCCAAGTATGTGCCCGGATGATATGCATACTTGGAGAACTGTAGGAAAATGCTGTCGGAATTTCGATTGAAATTGAATGTTAAAAAGAATATTTAAATGCAAGTAGAATAATTTGATTCCCGAATGGAATAAGACCACCCCACCTATGAAGATTTCTAAAGAAATAATTGTTGTAATATATCACGTACAGAATCATGACGGAAGATCGTAGTTGGATGTACCGTCGGATCACTACTAGAAAAATGGGCATCAGCAACGGCCGAGCCGTTGCAATAGCGCCGTGACAGAAAGTCGCGTTGCTGATAACTTAGCAACGGCCGCTCGGGCCGTTGCTAAAAATATTATCAGCAACGGTTTTGCCACGGACTCGGAGCCGTTGCTGATAACATTAATAGCAACGGCCGCTGAGTCCGTAGCAACGCCGTTAGTAAAAGCCCGTCGCTAAGCCGTTGCTGTAGGTCATCAGCAACGGCTTTCGATAAACTTTTAGCAACGGCTTTCCCACGGACGGCCGTGGGAAAGCCGTTGCTGATGATGTGAACCTGGTAAAAAAATTTAAAATTTAAAATTTCCATTGATACATTGATACATTATTTGATACATAACTCACACACCCATACACTCATACACACATTCATTCACACATCACAAACACACCAAGCTATACATCAAAACAATTATATTTATATTGATAATTATCCACGATAGTATAAAAATAATTCAAATGCAAAATTGAAGTATCAATATCTCAGTAACATAGTCAATATAAATAAAATCTCACGATGACGATAGAGGATGGCCTGGATCATATGGCGGGGTCTGGAGTGCTTGAGTGTACACCGGCATGGACTGACTCGAGGATGATGGATTAGATGATGCCGAAGAGATGCCTGATTCGGGATGACCTGACATGTTGCGTAGCATAGCTTGTATATCCGCCATCATCTGACTCTGGCGCTCCATTATCTCAGTCTGACGCGCGATCGTATCCTCTAGAGTCCTTATTCTGCTACTATGATCATAACTGGATCTAGAGGTGGACGGCCGCTCACCAGCGACCGGAGGGGTCGGTGCCCCAAGTGTCCCTAGTACGGCTCGCGCATGACCACTATCTGCGAAGCCATATACGCGGCCATGGTCCCAGCCACCTGCGGCCTCGACCCACGATGCTGCGTCAAAGTCCTCGGGGGTACCCCCGCGCTGCACCACCGTCTGGCTGTAGGTCTCCTACTCGAGTTTGATTTTTTGTTTAATATTTATCATAAAACTTAAATTATAAATATATAATGAATAATTTAAACAAATATATAATTACCATAATATATGCAGCGCGGTTGTCGATGTACTCCCCCATCCCATGTGCTCGACGGTGAGTCCGCTCAACCACCGCCATCGGGGAGGGTCGCTGGACAGTCCCGTCATCCGACACCGTCGTCTACATTTACAAAACAAATACATTAATTAGTACACATAGTAACAAATAAAATATATAATTAAAAGATATACTTACCATACGGTTCGCGTGCACTGCAAATGCAACAGAGCCGCCGGTGTGACGCGCTGCTCCCCCCGACATGCGATTTCTAGCCGTATTCCGAGAAGCCTCCTGCCATCGATCCGTCGACCATATTCCCACGAGCTGGTCCCATATATCCGGAGTAATCCAACCGGAGCCGTATCCCCGAGTCTCCGCGATGTTAGTGGTCCCAGCTCGGGCCATCGCCTGGGACCGAGCCTGCCCCAGCTGCCCGTTGTACCTTGCCCGGGAAATAGCCTCCCAGGCAGCGTAAATGAAGGGCCTCTGGTCCTCGGCCCATGTATAGCGAGCCTGCAAAATAATAATATCAGTACCAATATTAATATATCATCATGCATGTAAAAATAATAATAATACGTGCCTCAAACTCGTGCCATAACATGTCGACGTGCTCGCTAGGCACGTGAGACCACGTAGGCCATGCCCCGTGCATGTATCGTCGAATAGTAGAAGAAATGCTCCTCGGCACTTCTTCTTGCTCGAACCTGCACAACAAAAATAAATTTTAATATTATATTATGATATAATGAATTTGTAATGATTCATAATTCATGATATATTACCGCTCCCCAATCACACTAATCAATCTACGTGACTCTGTGGCTGGTGGAGGCTGCCACCTGTTCGGCCCGCGTGGCCGCCTGCGTCTGGATGTACTAGCCTCGGCAGTATCATCCTCATGAGAATCAGCAGCATGAGTAAGTGCTGGAGTCTCACCGATCGGAGACTCCGAAGCTCTCCTGCGTCGATAACCACGACCAGACATATCTGTCGAATAGACATATAATCAGATTATTGTATAAATAGTAGAGATATATTTAATAAAATATATACTTTACAATTATTCCTCATCATCTGAATAATAGTCTTCGAATTCTTCTTCTTCTTTCTCTTCTTCCTCTTCTTCATCTTCTTCATCTCCAGCTTCCTCAATTTCATGATCGTCATCATCAGCATATTCAACTTCTAATTGAATTGACGTTGTGTCTGCATCCTCGAGTATTGGAATAATACGATCCACAGCAGGAGGATCATCTTCTTGATAGAAACCATGTGTCATATCAGGTATAAGCTCATTTTCTCCTACTATCGGATCAATTTTTCCTCTACCTTTTGTCTTACAGACTACACGCCAATCTGCTCTATCTTTATTTCGAGCCGGATACTTCGCGTAATATACTTGTTCGGCTTGTGATGCCAATATAAAAGGCTCATTTGCTGCCAATTTCGATTTGTAATTAACCTCAACAAGTTTGTATTTTGGATGAACTTTCATGCCCCTTTTTGTTGTATCGAACCAATGACATCTAAATAGGATCACTGATTTTAAGCCGAAGTAGTGCAACTCTATCACTTCTTCCACCAGTCCATAAAAATCCATATCACATTCAACATAGGTTGTCCCTTTCACGCAGACCCCAGCATTCATCGTCTTCTTTGTAAATGAATATTCAATCGTGTGAAATTTATACCCGTTAACAAAATATCTGCTATAGCACGACACAAGTCGCGACGGTCCACTAACAAACTCAAATATTCTTTCATCTATTTCAGCTCTGTGATCTTTGTTGTAAGTCTAAATCCAAGTAGGGAAATCACGATTCCGTAATCTCTCCAATTCTTGATCGTTGTGAATAGAGTATTTTTGCACCATCTCAATGTCAAATATTTCAATGAATTGTTCAATCTCTGGACAATTGAGTAATACATACAAGTGTGCCAAATGATACTCTTCATCGCTTAAGTGTCGAGATGGACGAGAACCAAAAGCACGACCAGAGTGACAAAATATATTTAAACGTCCATCTAAATGTCGAACACTCCCGTCGTCGTTACGTGGAAGACGATCAAATCTTGTCTGTACTGTCGATTCAAAGTAAAATGAGCAGAATGTTGAAATTTCTTGGATGATATACGATTCAGATATTGATCCTTCAACAACTGCGGTGTTCTTTACTTTTTTCTTCAAACGATTCATATATCTTTCAAATAAGTACATCCACCGATATTGAACGGGGCCACCAACTCGTGCCTCGTATGCCAAGTGTATCGGTAGATGCTCCATCGAGTCAAAAAATGCAGGAGGGAAAAACTGCTCCAGCTTGCATATGATTTCAACAATATTATTTTCAAGTGTTGACATATCTTCGACTCGAAGGACATTTGCACAGATGTTTCTAAAAAACATACTTAATTCAGTCAACAGACCCCAAATATTATCAGCTAGAAGATCTCGAAATGCGATCGGAAGTAATCTCTGCATGAATACATGACAATCATGGCTCTTCATCCCTGATATTTTGCAATCATCGACGTTCACACATCGAGATAAGTTTGAAGCATATCCATCAGGTAATCTAAGTTCTTTTACCCATTGACAAACATCTTTGATCTGTTGTTTATTTAACACATATAGGGCCTTCGGTTTCAGATATCGTCCGTTGACCTCTTGTAACTCCAACTCTGGTCTTTTACAAAGTATTTTCAGATCATGTCGGGCTTTGACATTATCTTTAGTTTTTCCAAAAATATCCATCAAAGTGTTGAAAATATTATCAAACACATTTGTTTCAATATGCATAACATCTAAATTATGTTGAATCAATAATGAACTCCAATAGGGCAATTCCCAAAAGATACTTTTATTCACCCAGTTGTGTGTTTGGCCAAAACCTGACACTCTTTCATTGCGACCAAATACTATATCTGGAAGTGCTGAAACACGTGCTAACATTTGTTCACCAGACAACATCGGTGGTGGCCCATCTCTTTCGACTTTGCCCTTAGTAAATTTATTACGATTCCTTCGATACTGATGATTAACCGGTAGGAATCGACGATGATAATCAAAGAATGAGATTTTTCGTCCGTTCTGAAGACTGATTGATTTAGAGTGTTCCATACAATACGGACAAGAGAGTCGGCCGTTCTGAAGACTGATTGATTTAGAATGTTCCATACAATACGGACAAGAGAGTCGGCCGTGAGTGCTCCAACCCGACAACATGCCGTACGCGGGGAAATCATTGATTGTCCACAAGACCGCGGCCTTTAAATTGAAGTTTTACTTCCGATGACAATCATAAGTGACAGCTCCCTCAGTCCACAATGTTTTCAATTCATCTATCAAGGGTCTGAGAAATATGTCAATTTCTTTTCGCGGACCCTTAGGACCCGGAATAATCATCGAAAGATAAATAAATTCATCTTTCATGCACATTGACGGTGACAAATTATAAACTGTCAGCAGCACTGACCAAACTGAATAAGGAGTTGCAGAATGTCCAAACGGATTAAAACCATCTGTGCACAATCCCAATCTAATATTTCTAGTATCCCTAGCAAATGAAGGATAACATGTATCCAAATGTTTCCATGCTTCACTGTCAGATGGATGAGTCATTACTGTATCATCACGACTTCTTGCATGCCAACTCATGTAGGGGGCTGTCTTTTCCGACATGAATAATCTTTGAAGCCTCGGTGTTAGTGGAAAATACCGAAGCACCTTAAACGGAATATTTTTCTGTCGGACCGATTTCTTCTCCTTGTAACGAGAGTGTTGACATACAGGGCATTTATCCAACTGCATATTTTCTTTATAATATAAAATGCAGTTATTTTGGCACGCGTGTATTTTTTCGTACCCAAGCCCCAATTTTCTCATTAGCTTTTTAGTCTTATAAAAAGTTAGCTCAAACTTGTTATCAGTAGGCAGCATTCCATTAATCAATCTAGCAATCCGATCATACGCAACTCCGCTGATATTACAATCGGCCTTGATGTTTAAGAGCTGTGTCATTGCTGAAAACCTAGTGTATTTAGGACAATTCTCATACAAAGGTTCATCGGCAGCTTTCAATATCTCGTAAAATTCTGCAGCTTCTTTATTCGGTAATTCGATCTCTACCGCAGTTTGTACTTCTGTGATATCAACCGCTGTAGTATCTGGTGGGACTGATATATGAAGAACTGGCCGATCAACATTATCATTCAGGTGGAATTGACCCCCAAGACTATCAAGTATCATAGTTCTATAGGGATTACATTGACCGGATGAAGAAGCACCAGCAGAGAAAGATTCACCATATGTCTGAACGACAGGATTGCTTGACGTCCCGACTTCGCGTGACTCCCCGTGACAAGTCCATAGAAAATATCTTGGTGCAAATCCTTTGGTATATAGATGCAGAGTGACAGTCTCCCGATCCAAAAATCGTCCATTCGAACAAATGCGGCACGGACATCGGATTTGATCACCCATGCTAACGAAATTCCTATTCGAATAGGCGAAATTTAGGAAGTACGTTACGCCTAATCGAAACTCATTCGTTAAAGCTCCACGATCAAGACGTCGGTACATCCAACTTCGATCAGCCGACATGATTCTGTCAATCAATGACAATTTCTTTGGTTAATGTCTTTAGGTGAGATTGTCCTATTCCATTCGGGATTTATGTTATTCGTACTGCACTTACGTTTTTATTTTAACTGTTAACTAATTATTGTAAATTTCGGCAGCATCTCCCTACAGTTCTCCGAATACGCATATCATCTGGGCGTGTATCGGAGAACAAGAGAGATGTTGCCGAAATTTAAAATAATTAGTTAACAGTTAAAATAAAAACGTAAGTGCAGTACAAATAACTATATTCCCAAATTGTCCAATCAGGGACAATTCAAGAATTGTACGTCGTATAAAAGATCATCTACTTCTTTTACACGAACATACAATCCCCGAACGGATCTAAGGTTTTGCTAAATCATATCCGACTCGTCGATGCGTACGTGAAACATATGAACTCGTCGGATGGATGATTATTTTCTAAATGTTTCGAGACAGTTCGAGTCCATATTGGACGATTCCGGTGCGCGTCCAAAGTGGACGATTCCGGCGCGCGTCCGAAGTGGACGATTCCGGCGCGCGTCCGAATTGGATAATTCCGAAATTAATCTAAACCCTAAAAATTATTCTAACAAATTAAACAATTAATCTAAATAATTAATCTAAATAATTAATTAACAATTAAAAAATAAAAAAAAATAAAAAAAATATTATTAAACTACAAATTCCGGTGCCGGAGTCAGGTGGACTCCGGCGCCGGCGTACAGTGGTCGGACACACTGTCCGGCCAATGTACAAGGTCCAGCGGCGGCCATCGGCCGAAACCCTATTTTTAGGGTTTCGATCGGATTTTCTATCGGCCGCAACGGGAAGAGACGGCCGGCCGGAGGGCACATACCTGATAGTGTCGGCAGCAGCGGGAGGCGTCGTCGGCGTCGGCAGCAGCGGCGAGAGGCAGGAGAGGAGGCGACGGCGGCAGCAGCGGGAGGAAGAAGGGGGGCGGGCGCAATCTGCGACCTATATAAACTTATCAGCAACGGCTCACTCGCCCGTTAGAAAGCCGTTGCTGATAAGTTATCATCAGCAATGGCTCACTTGTCCGTTAGCAAGCCGTTGCTAATAAGTTATCATCTGCAACGGCTCACTCATCCGTTAGAAAGCCATTGCTGATAATTAACATCATCAGCAACGGCTCGCATGTCCGTTAGAAAGCCGTTGCAGATACAACATATCTGCAATGGCTCGAGCGGCCGTAAGAATGCCGTTGCAAATAGCAACAGCTTGAGAGGCCGTTGCTGAAGACCAAGTTTCTAGTAGTGTATGTACCATGGAGGTTTACTCGAAGAATTCAAGAGCGGTGTTTAAGAATTTTTGAACTTTGCATATTCAAATCCGCAATTTGTCAGTGTTGACAAAATCAAATGTCCATGTCATCGATGTCTCAACTTCTTTTTCCTAGACCGACAGGCAGTGACATTGCACCTATACAGAAATGGTTTCATGAATCGTTACTATCGATGGATTTTACACGAGGAGTCATTCACAAGCATGTCATCGTATAAATTAGGAGGGCAATTGTCTAATATTGGATCTTCGTCCACAACTCATACAACATCCGTTGAGCGGCCATATCGAAATATGGTCTTGGATGCTCTGGGCGGTCATGAATTCCAAAGATTGCCAATGCCTCACACAAAATTAGGAGGTCAGTCGTCAAGTACTGAAGCGACAATGGATATAGAGTGTGAGCCACAAGTACAACCGAAAATTCAAATAGAGTTACCAAATTCAGAAGCAGCACAGTTTTATGATTTATTAAAAGCTGCAGATGAACCATTGTATGACGGCTGTGATGAATATTCAAAGTAGTTAATAATGACTCAAATGTTAAACAGTAAGTCTGACTGCAACGTAACTGAGATAATATATAATCGATTTTTCACAGAGAGTTGCCTAAACATAAAAAATTGGAGGATCGTTTCTATAAGACGAACAAGATGATGAAGAGACTTGGTCTAGGGTATCAGAAAATTCATGCATGTCAGAACAACTGCATTCTCTATTATCGTGAATACGCAGACTTGACCCAGTGTCCAAATGTGAACATCCACGGTACAAAGAGAAATATTCAAGTAGGCAGAAAGATATATCGTTTAAGGTTCTTCGGTATTTCCCGATTATTCCCAGATTGAAGCAATTGTTCATGTCTAAAAAAATAGCCCAACATATGATATGGCATGCTAAGAGTCGTGACCCGAATGTTATGACTCACCCGTCTGACAGCGAAGCTTGGAAACATCTTTATCGATGTTATCCATCGTTTGAAAGTGATCCTACAAATGTCAAACTAGGGTTATGTACCGATGGATTCAATCCATTCGGTCAATCATCCACTTCATATTCTGTTTGGCCGGTGCTCCTCACAGTCTACAATTTACCGCCGTCGATGTGCATGAAAGATTATTTCATATTTTTGAGTATGGTAATCTCAGGATCAAGGGGACCAAGAAAAGAATTGGATGTGTTTAAAGAACTTATGGGACTACAGAGTCATCACTTATGATATTCATCAAAAAAGGAATTTCAACTTGAGGGCCGCATTGTTGTGGACAATTAGTGACTTCCCGGCATATGTTATGTTGTCTAGTTGGAGCACACACGGGATGCTTGGTTGTCCGTATTGTATGGAACGAACAAAATCATTAAGTCTTCGACATGGATGAAAGATTTCATACTTTGACTGTCATCGTCAATTTTTGCCACTTGATCATCCATACCGGAGAAATAGAGATAAATTCATCAAGAGCAGAGTGGAAAAAGATGGACCACCTCCGCGTTTGTTTAGTAATCAAATATTAGCTCGGGTTTTTGTGTTACCGAACATCACATTCGGAGAGGTTGACAGAATTAGTGGTTTCGGAGGACACAATTGGGTCAAAAAAAATATATTACGGGAACTGCCTTACTGGAGCTCATTACTAGTTCGGCACAATTTGGATGTGATGCACATTGAAAAGAATGTGTTCGAGAACATTTTTAATACAGTGATGGATTTTGCAGGAAAAATAAAAGATAATGTGAAGATAAGAATGGACTTAAAAATATATTGCAAACGTCCAAATTTAGATCTACAGGAGGTGAACGACAAACAAGTGAAATCGAAAGCCTCTTATGTTCTCAGTAAGCAACAACAGAAAGATGTTTGTCAGTGGATAAAAGATCTCAAATTACCAGATGGCTATGCATCTAATTTATCTCGATGCGTCAATGTAGACGAAGGTAAAATATCAGGAATGAAAAGTCATGACTGTCATGTGTTCATGTAGAGACTACTCCCTATTGCATTCCGCGATATTTTGTTAGACAAAATTTGGGGTCCGTTAATCGAGCTTAGTTTATTCTTCAGAGATATCTACGCCAATGCCCTCCGTATCGAAGATATGGAAAAGCTAGAGAAAAATATTATAGAAATTCTTTGCAAATTAGAGCAGATATTTCCACCTGGATTTTTTGACTCGATGGAGCATCTACCGGTTCACTTAGCATACGAGGCAAGAGTTGGTGGTCCGGTTTAGTATCGGTGGATGTATTTATTCGAGAGGTATATGCAGAGTTTAAAAAGGAAAATAAAAAATACAATTGTGGTGGAAGGTTCAATAAATGAAGCTTATATAATTCAGGAGATGTCAACTTTTTATTTTTTCTATTTCGAGTCCAATGTGCACACAAGGTTGATTCGTCTTCCCCAAGATGATGACGGGGGAAATGTGAACGTTGTAGATTATCTATCAATATTTTATTTTCCTGGTCATGGTTTGGGCTCACGTCCACCGAGATATTTAATTGAAGATGAGTACCATCTTGCACAATTATATGTACTGATGAATTGCCCCGAGGTTGATCCTTTCATTCAAAAATTTAACACAGAAGTTCGTACATAGACACCGAATATATCCGAGGAAGAATTACAAGATAAACGTAGCGTAGAATTTCCAAATTGGTTCAAAACTTAATCGAGTGAACATATTCAAGAAATAGACAACGAATTACTCGAGTTAGCATGTGGACCATCACGAGTAGTCTTATATATGCTATAACAAATACTTTGTGAATGGATATAAATTTCATACAAAGGAGTACTCAACCACAAAGAAGACAATGAATGTCGGTGTTTGTGTCAAAGGCTCCACTTGGATTGATTGTGATTTTGATTTCTACGCACTACTTGACGAAGTACTTGAGCTTCAATATATTGGGTGCAAAAAAAATAGTGATATTCAAATGTCACTAGTTTGACACATCATCTCGGGGGAGTCAAATTCACCCAAAGTATAAGCTTGTTGACGTTAATTTCAAATTAAAGTTAACATCGAACAAGCCTTTTATTTTGGCATCACAAGCACAATAAGTATATTATGCAAAATATCCAGGCAGACGAAGAGATAGATCAGAATGACGGGCAGTGTGTAAGACTAAGGCACGACTGAGGATTGATCCAATGGCAGATGATAATGATACTACAAGATTTGTATTAGGTGATTTTTATCAGGAGGATGATCCTCTTGTAGTTGAAGTTGTGGGTCAAACACTTGAAGATGAAAATTTAGTCGTTGCACAAGGTCTGGCTAAAGAAATTGTTGATGTTGAACCAGATGATGCAGAAGATGAGAATAGTTGTGAAGATAAAGAGACAAGTGAAGAAGAAAATGACTCAATCGATTATTATTCAGATGATATCGATGATTAATGTGTAATGTATATTTTTTACATCTTTTTTCTATTAATTTATATTATATTATTGGTTGACATCACTATCAACATTTATATCTGTAGATGTCGCGTGCCCGTTCTAGGGTTCATCGCACAGGTTTATCTCGACTGCCGCTGCCGCTGCCGCCGTCCACGACGGCACCACCACTAGCCGTGGCAGATGCTATAACACCACCATCAGTCGTGGCAGATGCTATACCACCACCACCACCACCAGCTCGAGGTCGTCGTAGGCCTCGTGGGGAGGGGGGTGATGCACCTTCATCGTCTGACCAGCGTCGGCAGATATCTCTGAATGGTCTAAAGTAAGTATCAAAATTTATTTATTATAATTATTAATAATTAATTGTTACTTATAATGTTGTTATACTTAAGTTGTAAATTTTAGCAGGATGATGTCGCTCGCACCATTACCGTTATTCTTAAGAGTTTCTTTCATGAGCCGTGAACTTCATGGACTAGGGTGCCGAACCATAATCGAAATTTATTATGGATCGAGTTCGAGGTATGTAGTGAAATCTTCAAATAATAAAATGAGATATATGAATGATATTTGTATTTTCAAAATGTAATCCGTTTATGAAACTCTCAGCGTAAGCATTGCGTAGATTTTTAAGTTTATGAAATCTCCCAATATTAATATTAATATTAATGAATTATACTGTTATAATGGGAGAGCAGCTTTGTTGTAGTTGAGGAGAGCTGGATCATGTAGATATATAATATTAATGAAAGACTGCCATAATAGCTTATTAAATAATGAGGTTGCAGTCCGTGGCTCATATGTGAGTGCATGAGTGGGTGCCACTTTGCTTGATCTCTATTAGTTTCTGCTGGCCTTCAACTTCAAGTGGTGGTGTACCACCATGTGGGGAGCCTCTGCTGCTCCCTTATACATATATTATTAATCACAATTAATTTTAACAAGTGAAATATTCTTAGGGCAGAAATGAAATGTTGAGCTTGCATGTCCCTTGGGCCTTGGCCCATAGGACATTGCAAGCTCTATATGTGTTGGGGGTTCAGCACGTGGGATTGGCATTTTGATGCAGGTCTGTGCAGGGACACATGCATGTGAGAGGAAGGAGTGTCACATTCTGTCTTGAGATGAGAGGCACAAGCCACATGTCCAGTATATTTGCATCACTTCCCTCCCCTGCTGCCAATTAGGGAACCCCCTCCACTGCCCCACTTGTAGAGTGGAGATTAACTAAAAAGCTTCAGCAATTTATTGTGTTGTGTTTCACTGAAAATGATTCAATTGTAAACCTTACAACAGGCAGAAGCAGAGTAGTTTAATCAATGCAGGACTACTGGGAAGAAGAAGATGCAGCTGTCAAGCACTGATAATAGCTGAAAGATTCTCCATTAGAGAATGCAATGCATGAATGCTAACATATAGGGAGTGAGTCTGCATTACACAATTTTTAATTAGTGGATTTTTTTTGGAAGCTAAACTAGGTTGGCTGCTGAATTGAATCAGATAAGGGCATTATTTTTCCTGCCTAAGATGAACAATATTATTGCTATTGTGGTCCATTAAGTATACATATAAGATCTAAAAATATAGGCTTAGATTTCTAGTTTCATTACTTAAAACAAATACTGTAGCAAACATCTGAAAGAAGACAGTTGTTACTTGGATGTTGCTAATGCCATACATTTCAGTAAAGGTAAGGAAACATTTAAGGGCCCTTTTTCATATCTGAAGTCTTATGAATCAATTGGTTGAAACTTTATAATTAATTAGTCATAGTCACTCCTAACATGGGATTTTGCTTTGTCCTTGCTCTCATGTAAAGTGGTTGAGCTGATTTTTTAGATATGGATCAGTCATGTTACTTTGCTATAATTAGATTCTGTTAATTAGTCTTAGAATAGTAAGCCTACTTGAATTCCCTATTGATGTCTAAAACTAAATTACTACTCCTTATAATCTTCATGTCCTTGTCACTTTCTTCTTAATTTGGTTTCTAAGGGTGGGAGAGTCAATTAAAATGCTTTCAACGTGATGGAATTACTCATTGTCTGCATTCATTTCATGAGTTGAAATGATACTAAATCATGCATCTTGTTTTGAATCTAAAAGAAAGAAAAATGCATGATTTTAACTATGTTTGCATAATCTAAAACTTGAATGAGAATCCAAGAGTCATCAACCTCCATGTCCGCATTCATTTCATTTCTACCCTTGTATATTATACAATGGTTATCTATTTGTTTCTGTTTATGAAATACCAGCTTTTGTTCATTATTTAGATTTTTCATGAAATGGTTAAGATCCAATTTTCCAATGATGTATACTCATTATTTAGATTTAAATGATTGTATTAATATTATCTCTTTTAGGCCCAATACACCTGGGACCCCTCCATTCAAGCTCAGGTGGAGGATGTTTGAGAAGCTTACAATAAGAAGCTTTTCAAGGATATCCTCCACCATGCGCGGGATGAGGCACGGACAAATGTAGACGGTAATCGGGATACGTCTATGGACGCGCTGAAGGGACATGGGCCCAACTGGATAACGGGCCACGTATGAGATCAGCTATGCGACATCTGGGCGTCCGAGGAGTGGCAGGGTGCCTCTCGAACGACGCACCGAAACCAAATGACACTAGTTAAGGGATCCGTGGCCCGACATACCGGTGGGTCCATCCCATTTACTAGCCACGAGCGTTGCATGATAAGTAATTTAATAATAGTTTTTATTATTTATTATTATTATAGAAAAACTAATTATATTTATTTTATTGCAGGGGACGCTCATCCCGGCTGATCCTTTGAGGGTATTCGAGGAGACATAGGCATGGTCCTCGCCGGGGTGAGTTCATTAGCGGGAGGCCGGAGACGATCCTGGTAAGTTAATATTTAATAAAGTTCATATTTTAAAAAAATTATATTAGTTCAATTATGTATAATTAATTTAATTAATCAATCTTTAAAGACCACGTATACTGAGTTGGTGACCCAGTGGGGAGGTGATCGTGCGCAGTATCAGCTTGATGTTGACGCATGGATGCAGGCGACAGGAGTCGACCACGGCCGTGTATATGGCATTGGCACAACGGCCCACGCACGGACGTTGTTGCAGCCACATGATGCGGGGTCGTCTGCCTTCACCTCTTCCACCGCTAGTCCATCAACATCACATGCGGGCCAGGATCGATTTGCAGCCTTAGAGGCTTCGCATGCAGAATTACAGGTTTCTCAAGCAGCCTTAGAGGCTTCTCATGCACGCCTCATCAGTGAGGTGACCGCTATGAGGGAGCACATGGCACATATTGCTTCTTCCATGCCTGGTGTTCCGGCCTCTCCGCTTCCCCCGTCATTCGACGCAACGCCAGCTGATGCCCTCCCGATGCAGCCCCTCTCCTCGCCGCATCTATCGCCGCCACATGATGTGCTTCATGATTGATGTATACTTTATTTTCTATTTCATATTTTGATACGATGTAAACATTACATTTTGATATAAATATGATGGTTTATATTATAGTTTGATATCTTGTTTAATATATTATAGGCATTTAGTTAAATACTATAAACAAGCATTTTAATCAAATATTATTAAATTACTTTTTTAAAAAACAAAATACATGTTTGCGACGACACTGCGATCACGACGCCGTCGCAAACGATGTATCGAACTGGTCGTTAACAACGGTCGCAATCGTAATTGCGACCGTTCTGCGCCGGCCAAAGCGGTCGCGGAACTAAAGTTTGCGACGGCCTATGCAGTCGCAGCGCCGTTGCGGAGATAATGATTGCGATGGCAAAGTGAAGGTCACAAATGTTGCGCGATCACATTCTGCGACCGCCTAGCACCGTCACAAAACGGTCACATAATGTTTTTATTTGCGACCGCCGCATCCGCGGTTGCAAACTTTCTGCGACAAGCGCTTTTGCTACCGATCTTTGCGACCACCCGTGCCGTCGCAGAAGGTTTTTAGCGACCGTTTTGCGACGGCTGCTTCTGTCGCAGATGATCAATTTTTTAGTAGTGCCATCCTTGAACTAATGCGGAGTGGATTCATCTCTGAACACGGTGAGATTGATCTCAATATAATGGCAAAATCTGATGTCACCGACTCCACCTATCCTATTCGAGTGCGGTATCTGAAACAATCCAGAATGAAGTTTAAATTCTCAAGTCTGCTTTCATAATTTCCATCGTTTTTGTCACCATCATCTCTCAGTAAATGGCAGGCCGTGATGGAGAACAGGAGACACGTGGGATCAGCTAAGGTAACTCTTCATTGGGTAATCTTGGTGGTGAAATAAGCCCCATGATAATGACCACATGTGAATCCAAGGTGACTGAAAGTGAAGTAGAAAGTGAATATTAATGCCCATCAAAAAGCAAGAGTTAAAAAAAGTTGGAAGCTTGGACATACCTCCCTTTTCTTCTCCAATTTGGAAGCTTGGAATCCTATCTTTATCTACAGACTTGAGAACACTAACCTACCTACCTACCTACCTCTCTCTCTCTCTCTCTCTCTCTCTCTCTCTCTCTCTCTCTCGCCCGCGCTCACACACACAACCTATATAATAGAAAAAAGGAAAACAATGTCTTTAACATTTTCTCACAGGTACTAAAATGCCTTTAAAATTTTTTTGAATAAAAAATACCCCTAATGTTACGGAATTAGGTACAAAAATGATTATATAGGTAAACGGCGTTAATGGAAGAATAACGAAGCTGACGTGACTGATGATTGTAACTGCTGAAGTGGACACATGATGTACAAGCAGACCAAGATATTTTCTCACGAGTACTAAAATATCCCTGATATTTTTTCACGGGTACTAAAATACCCCTAACGTTTGTTTTGAAGCTAAAATACCTCTAAGACTATTGAAAATGGTACAAAAATGACACCCAAGCTAACTTCTGTTAGGTGAGACTTAACGGAGTCGTAGATATTGACTGAGATGTTGACTTTACACGTAGCACATATGCAGAGAGCAACTTGCCACGTAAGCGACACATAAGATACAACGTAGGGTGAGCAAAAAAATCAAAAATTTGATTAACTAGAAAATCGGTCTGAAATCGAACTAAATTTTTCGGTTAACCGATCTGATGACTTTAGTTTTGGTTTTTGTTTTCTAAATTTTCATTTTTTTGTTTCGATTTCGGTCTGCTTCGTTATCCATCCATTTACAAAAACTGAATTTTTTTGTTATCGATCCAACGGTTTCAATTTTAATTTTAATTTTCTAAATTTTTCATTTTTGGTCTCGATTTCGGCTTCGGTTTCAATTAGCTTCATTATCCCTCTATTTATAAAAACTGAAATCGAAATCGAAAACCAAAAATTTAGAAAATAAAAACTAAAATCGAAACCGACAAATTGGTTAACCGAAAAATTCAGTTCGGTTTTCTGATTAATCGAATTTTAATTTTTTTTACTCACCCTACGTTGCATCTTACGTGTTGCTTGCCTGACAATTTGCTCTCTACATGTGCACCATGTGTAAAGTCAACATCCAGTTAACATCCATGACATCTCCGTTAAGTCTTACATAACAGAAGTTAGGTATCATTTTTGTATCATTTTCAATAGCCTCAGGGGTATTTTAACTCCAAAACAAACGTTAGGAGCATATATTTTAGTACACGTAAGAAAATGTTATGGGCATTTTAGTACTCGTGAGAAAAATTTAGGGGCATTTTAGTACCCCGTGAGAAAACGTCTTGGTCTGCATGCGCGCCACTTATCCACGTCATCAGTCCCAGTCATCAGCCACGTCAGCTCCATTATATATCCCTCCATTAATACTATTTACCTGTAGGGTTATTTTTGTACCCAATTTCATAACGTAAGGGGTATTTTTGATTCAAAAAAAATCTTAAGGGCATTTTAGTACCCGTGAGAAAATATTAGGAATATTTTTATACCTTTTACTTATAATATAAAGCTCAGAGGTTTCATGGCAGTACAAGCCGACCAGCTCCACCACTTTCCCTCCTCCCAACTCCTAAGCAATAGGTTCAATCCAATTCTCCTTATCAAACACTACAAGAAATCTGGTTTTTAGTGACGAGATTTGGTGGGGGTCGCCCATCGACCCTCACTAAATCAACCTATTTATGGGGGTCGCTAGACGACCCTCACGAACACCTGTCAGTAAAAGAATACTTTTGTGAGGGTCTGATATAACCCTCACTAAAAAGTATATATAGTGGGGACTGGGGACATCACCATGACCCACACGAAAACCTCTCAGTAAAAGAGAACATTTTGTGAGGGTTAAATATGACCATCACTAAAAAGTATATATTGTAAGGACAACATTATGACCCTCACAAAAAAAGTATATTTCGTGACGACATCGTGACCCTTAGGAAATCCTATAAGAAGTGCCCTAATCCTGGCAGGCGGTGCCCCTTGAGGGGCGAACGGCCTCCCGATTGGGGCAACTACAATTTGCCCTCTTGGGGCTATTGCTGGGCGGCACAACACCGCCCTGTTGGGATGGGAAGAAGAAGCACAACAGAAAAAACGATTTAAAAATTCAAAACATCCCTAAACCAACGATCAACTTTAGTAATCTTTAAGAAATTCAATCAACGAGTAGAAGGAGAAGATTTACCTTATACTACGGATGATATGACTGCTCCTATCCCTGTTTCAAGACGCACACGCGCACGTCCTCCAAGGAAAGTCCACACCAAGCACCTCGCAACAAGGGGCAGCGAACACGAAGACTCGTTGTGGCTCAACAGAGAGGCAATCTCAACCCTGAAACACACCAAGGTGAAGTCAGCCCTTCCACCAAGAACCGAGCACCAAAAGGGAGGAAGAGAGGATGAGAAAACCACAGAACAAGGAGGAAGATGAAGGAATACCTCGTTCTGAAGTAGATGACACACCCAAGAGGAAGAGACTTTCAATCGGCTTCACAAAATTGGGGAAGGGAGCTTTAAATGGCCGGCCACCCAAGGAGATGAAGATGAGTTCTTGGAGCTTTTCTCTTCAAGAAGCCTCTCAAGAATGCAATCCTAATCTTCTCTAAGATGAGTAACCAATTTGCTTAATAGCGAACTCATTTCCTAATGAGCACTTGCACTTGTACATTAATGGCGACTCATATGTAACTATGAAATCAGCTACCCCTTATCGTATAGGGCATGTACCAAGTGCACTAGTCTATCCGAAATTACTGATCCCCTAATTGGTAGTCCTACGACTAGAAACATTTAGAACATGAGCATCTGGATTCCAAGTCTCACTAGCATGAACTCATCATGGCCTCAGAATCGGTTGCTCGGGTTCATGGGGTTCATCACAATCTTTATGAATAAAGATGCAGCATATTGATGAAAAGGTTGCCTTATTAAGTTGATTACCCTTGAATAGTCCCTAAACACATCGACGTGTGATTGGCTCAAGGGCACTATTCCTTTCATGCCCATGGGGCAGTGCTGGCCGTGTTTCCTCCGGGCGGCGATCACTGCTCAGTGGAGCGAGAGAGGGCGGCAGACTCGTTGCTCGGGGTTCACTTGACGGCAACTCAAATTTGGGGATGGGGAAACCCTAGTTTTCCCATCCATGCACCACCGTTATAAAGTTTGCAACGGTGATAATTAAGTTGTTGTAACAATGTTATTGAGCTTTATAACTATGTTTTAAATAAGAGAGTTGATATATTTGATATAACAGTGTTTTTGATACTGATATAAAGGATAGAGTTAAGTATGGATGTTATGGATTTATAACGATGTTATAAACTATTATAGATAAAATAACAATGTTATAGTGTTTTACATATAATTGATTCAGAGGAAATTAAGGAGGTTTTTTGGAAATTAATTTCAGGGGCTTTCCTAGGTCGGATTTCGACGTATCTTATATGAATCTTTATGTAATCGATGTTTTGGATTTATTAGTGATGTCAGATTTTTCGAATGGAGACTGTATCATTTAAACAGTCTGAGGTTTTGGTGCTTCGATCTTCGTGCTAAGCATGTTTATATTTTAACATTAATATTGGAGCTAACGAAGTTATCGTTAGTCAGTAGATCCTCTCCTAGACTCCTATGCACCCTACACTTTATGATATTTTTCTTATTGTGCTATTATTTATTGAGCTTTGATTTAGTATTATTCATTGGAATTTCTTGTATAATTATTTTAATCATGACATGTTGCGCTCATCTAGATGATATATCTATGATCATATTGGTATTATTATGTTGATTATATTGGACATGTCATGTGCTAGAATTGTGCTCATAGGATTATTATCATATGTGTTACTTTTCTTATGCATTAGGTACAAGTGTTATAGTAGTGTTTTTAATAGTGACATGTTATTGCTACATTCATTAGTGCTTTATTTATTATGATAATTTATTTGTGGTCTGTTAGCCTCGTGCTTCGGACGGGGATATTTTTACGGTCCAATGGACCTAAGGGAGTCTACGACCAAGAAACACTAGTGTTTAGTAGATGCGCTACGACGTGGGGGCATTGTGTAGTGCCCACGGACTATCCTTGGATAGTCATTATCTTTGTACGAGCGGATGAGGAGAACCACTCTAGGGTGGGAGATTGCATGGGGAAACCCAAGGAGCTCTTGTCCATACCGCTCTTGACATATTGTATACAACTGACATTGATGCATGAAGAGCTATTATAGTTAATTTTAGAGTATATGTGCATTTATTGGAGTTCATGACATTTTGAGTTATTATCTTGGTGTTTGTCATATTGACATTGAATCCTACTCAGACTTTCGTTGATTTTTCTTTTATTTTTGCCTCAGATCCACATGCGTCATGTGTACGGAGTTAGCTGTTTTAGTCTTAGAGTTAGTATGCTCTGGTACCAGTCTCATATTTGAACCTTGATATCCATATTTTTGGAGTTTACTTTTATTCAGTAAAATTCTCATGTTACCATTTACCTTTCACTTGGAGTGTGTTAGTTGTAGTTGTTCTTCATTGTTAAACTTTAAACTTTCGTTGCATTTTGTTTATATAATTATGGGTTGATAATTGGTTCTATTATGTCATTCTAATCTCTGGTTTCGTTATCCTCTTGGGCGGTGTATGCTTCTTAAAGGAGACCCTAGGAGGGGCGCAACATCAATACTAATAACATTAGTAACATCACGGAAAACTTCTTGAGAAATAGATAAGCCTAGATGGGAACTTATTTGTGTGAGCATCTTTGATGATGATTCTTCTTTGTCCAAATATCTAAAAGAAATTAAATCTTAAGATAGTCACAACTTTATAAATACTTTAAACAACTTACAATAATCACAAACAGTATTATATAACTAACCCTTTCTTGAAGTCTTGTATTTCTGCGATATAAAAAAGAGCTTTGACACAAAAAAGCTATTCCTCACATACACTTTGTCTGCATACGCAGTGAAATTCTCAATCACAAACATGAGTTACTTGTAATTATTTCGAAAATGTAGAAAAAATATCATCACCTCATTTTTTAGTCATGATAATATATCATTAAGAGTAGTATATTTGATAAAAAAATATTTTGACATAAATTGTTATAACCAAAAATTTGATTATATTTATTTGGTTTATAACAGGAAGCGAGGACTTAAATTTAGTGGGTTAGCGGAGTTTTCAGGGCGAAATTTGGTAAGTTTTAACTTAGAAAAATTTTTATATTTATTATTTCTGTAATTTGACATATCATGGTGAGAGTAGACCCCGAGACGAGTTCAACGGTTCGATCGGAACTCGAATCGGATTTAAAATAAATTTATAGCGGGTTGTACTAGTCGGATTATAAGTGAGGGATAAAATAATAATTTGGGGTATCAATTAAACCCAAAATCTATATATACCTGGGCTGTACGGCTGGGGCCCCGCACAACACCCGAGGTATCAAGAGGGCGGTGTCAGCTATATGGGAAACGCTCAAGTCGGGGCCGGATTTCCCGAGTCCTCGGAGTTGATCGTCAAGGAACCTTGCAATCCTTCTTCCTCCTTGTTTCCTCAAGCCGATGAGTGGTTTTATCCCCTCCTTCCTTGTTCATTGATTCAAGCCGCCGCCCCTTTTCTAGAAATTCTTGTCGTGGATTTTTATGTCGTAATTTTTAGGTCCTTGATAAATCTAAGAACTTCTATTGTTAAGATATAATTCTTGTATTCATGCTCAATCTTCTTCATGCGCCACCTGTTACCTTGAAGAAAAAAAATGGAAATATCGTATTGATTTCCTCCTTAAATCATGTAGATATGCTTGTAATGGATTTTTCCTTTGATTAAAGTCATGAGCATGTACTGTGAATGAGATTTGAAACATAGGGATTTGGTTTCTATTTCTCAGCCGCCACATGTAAAAGGTATGGCTGCTGTAGAAATTATGGAATGATGAAACATAGGGATTTGATTTCTTTTCTCAGCTGCTACTTGTAGGAGGGATGGACTGTAGAAATTTTGGGATGATGGAATAGGAAAATTGAAGGGAGTTGTGAACGTAGGAATTGGGTAGGGTATGCGGCAGCCCTAGGAAATTAAATACTATGCTAGGGCCGACCAAAGTAAGTAGTAAAGGGTAGGTTTCATGAAAGGAAAATTAGACTATGGAGTAGTGAGTTGAAATTTCGATAATTTACTATTGTTTAATTACTGTGCAAATTAATTGGAGGTGAATGGTTAAATTTGGATCTCTTCTTTTAGGACTGCAATTTAAATTATCTTTAGATTATTTTTGGTGGATTCCTGCCCTATGCTTAGTAGTGACTTAAGAAGAGTTCTAAACAGAAGTACATAAGTTGACCAAACTCACTCTTAAAATAATGTTTTATGATGTGTAAATAAAATAGATGATTGTTTATGTATGATATGGTATGTCTTGTTTAATATGGTTACTGCCTATATGTATATATACTAGTTTAATTACCTGGCACGGTGATCTTAATTCATATTAGATCTAATAATTTTGTTATTAATATATATATATATATCAATATTTGAAAAATAATATTGTGTAGAAATAAAAAATAATATAAAAATATTTTTTTAAAAATTACGAAAAACTTCTTAGTATACAATATTTGTAGTTTCTTTCTCAATATGATCTTCTGAATTACAAATCAAAGTCTGGTATATGGATTTGATCCAACAAACTCCCTCCAGAATTTGATAAACACGTGCTATTTGAGCTAAAAAATATCGTTGACTTTTTTGATTTAGAGAAACCATATAGTTATTAATCGTTTCAATCATATTTAGAGTGGGAGCTAATATAGCTATTTGTTGCAAATATTAACATTTGTTATAAGTTCAAGATAAATTGCATCAACAATCGCAACAATATGGTCATGTTTGCATCCAAAATCAAGTTATCATTTGGAATTTAGACTACCCCATAACCATCATCAAGATCACCTATCTTTTCGTCACCAATCGACAATATCCAATCCGATTTTTTTTTCAAATCATTTGTATTATCATCAGAGTTGTTTACATTATGACACATATTTTTCTTTAGCTCCAAAATTTCACAGTTGTCCCAAAAGTAAGACAAATTAAATATAGCATTAATAATATTTTGTCTGTTTCCCTTAGAAATGACAGATAAAATTTGTCTAAAGTCACTCTCAAATACTACATTCTTACCTCCAAAAGAATTATCATTGTTGTTTGGACTTTTAAAACTCATAACATTACGCAATGTTCTATCAAGTGCTTCAAAATAATATCTAAAATTAATAAAATCAGACTATTAGATTTGTATTTAATGAAATTTAATAAATATATAAATTAAACAGATAATTGCATAATACCTATTCATCATTGGAGCTTTATCTCATATATTTTTATGATTAATATATGTTTTAAGTATTTATTAATATATGTAATCATATTTTAATAAAATAATATTTTTATTATAATTTATTAAAAAGTTAGCATATATACGTAATTTACTAGACTAAATGTTATTATATGCAATCGTATCAAGATAAAATAATATTTTTATCAGCTTTATTAATTGTTCCCTATAATTATTTTTTAAATTTTAATATCTCTTTTGATATTTAATTTTTAATCAATGTACTCTTAATCATGTTTGTTGATATTTTTGAAATTATTTTTATTTTTTTCGAAAAAACCCTCTCTCCATTTTAATTAAATACCCTATTTTTTCTCTCTCTTCTAAATAAATATGATTTAATTAAATATCTGTCACAGGTCGCGTGATCGGCTAGGGTTTATGTCCTACCCTGAAGCCTACCACATACATTGAATAACAAAATACTGATAATACACATCAATCAGAAAACATACAAGTAGAAGAACACGACGCAAACTTTTATTTGATTTAAAGAAAGTTTCGAACAATTTTTAAAAGAGTTGTAAGAACAAAACAACTATTAAGAACAACTCTAGTTAAAAGTTAAATACATGTTTTTAAATTAAACATCACTCAGTGTATATAAGGAAATAACCCTAGACATCACGACTACGACTACTGGGCGTTGCTACGAGATCTACGCCACTACCTACCTCCAGCTGCACCATGACTCCAAGTCTCACCTCACTAGTCGGGCTATGCAAAAACAAGAGAAATAAATCGTGAGTCCACATGGGACTCAGTGAGCGGTCCTTCCGAACCTCCACATAAATCTCATTAACAACATGCATATAAGTCAACACTTTATAAATTTAGGATCTAATCTAGTCATGATATGACAATCGACACAAAGGTTGTCCTGCATAAACCATACAACCAATCAAAACGGCCCTACCAGACTGGGCAACACTCGGTCACTAGAACCTGTTCGAGAACTGGTGGCTCGGCTCTGCCCGGCCTTTAGCACAAAATAATGATCTGGTCGCACAACGCACTTGTCACATAAGGAAAGTTAGAGCAATCATCGGGTCGTCGACTAGGATGGTCAACTAGTCTCAGGAACCCACCGGGTTAGGGATAGCAAGTCCCACCCATCTCAGGTCTACCATTAGCGTGGCCCACTGACGGAATCTCAAGACCCTCTGCCACCCGGGTCTAACACCTAGCAGGCCCGCTGGTGTAATCTCAAGACCATAATCACCCGCCGAGTCAAGCATTAGTCGTTTCGACCGTCCATGCTTCTCAACCGACCATTACAATCACAATACACAAGCAAAGTATTCTAAAGTTTTCTTATTTAACCCCGGGCATTCACCCATATTCGGCCCCCTCGTTCTAGGCCATACCAGCCGCACGCTAATGCCCGCTGATTGTTTCCTAGGTTGGAAACCTAGCTTGTTTGCATTCAAGTTTTCCCGACAATGTAAGCACCCTATAATTTCCTTATAAGTATATAGCGGCATTCGCCAGATTTCTTAAGTGTAAATTACATGTCATAAGCGTAGAAATGTCTGAATACAAATATATCACAGTACATAAGTTATAAGGGAAGTATTCTACAACTACTACCATAAATGATAACATGCTTTCAACAATAAGGTAATTAATTTTTGTATTTAATCAATAAATTCCAGCAAGGTAATAATTGGACTAACATAGTAAGAATTCAATACTAGTAAAATTAATGGAGGAAATTTCTTAAGATGATATGTCATACAAAATTCTAACCATATGTACACTATCAAGAACATTTCCTTATAGATGATATGTTCCTTATACCATATGTACACTAACCATAAATACTAACATTTCATATAATAATTGAGTGATCCATATGAAATCAAGGATTTAATACCCTATATGTGAATGTGAAACAAATCGAACCCTTTTCCCCTCCTCACACCTACTCGGCTGAGCCTACCCAAGGCTGCTCATGCCTAGCCGAGAGCAACCAGGGTAGGGACAAAGGTCCTCGGCCATGGTTGGGAGGAGTCAAGTCATCAATCGCGAGAAAAACTCGATCCGAGGGCTTCCGACCACTCTAAGAAATTGGGAAAAAATTCGACATGACCTTTCTCCTTTTTCCTTCATGTGG
Organism: Canna indica; assembly: GCA_034359265.1. Taxonomy (NCBI): domain Eukaryota; kingdom Viridiplantae; phylum Streptophyta; class Magnoliopsida; order Zingiberales; family Cannaceae; genus Canna; species Canna indica. The sequence continues at coordinate 29,933,332 of CP136891.1, forward strand.
CCGGCCCTAATCATTAAGAAAAACGAGCATCTAAAATGAGAATCCATACATCGTTGAAGAACATGATTTAGGAATTCGAGAAACATCATCGATCGACAAGAAACGATGTACAAAATCTCGATTCACCGCTTCTACATGGTTCGGCCACACGCCTTACCCTACCAACCGAGGTTCAACCATTCACCTTGATCAAGGAAGAAGGATAGACGAGCGACGACGATCTCAATCTTTTTGACGACGGCCCGAATCTGGCGTCGACCCCAAGTTTTCCCCTCCTCCCTCTCGCTTCTCGGGCTGCGTGCGGCTCCAATGATGAGCCGCATGGCTGCTAGGGGGATGAGGGATTTATTCCCTCATTTTCCCTTGACCATTTTGCCCCTTCCACTCACTTAGCCCCTACTCGACTCGATCCGAGCCTGATTCGAGCCCCGACTCGATCCGCAAACACGATTTCGGACTCGACTCTACTAAATCATCTTATGATTAAGAACGAAGGAACATTAATCAAATAAAATTTTATAAGGCTTAAATTATACCTTCTATTAGCGGCGATTTCGCGACTCGACCCGACTAATTCCCGATCCGGTGCGTTGCACCAAAATAAATTTTATATTAGGAAAACTCAGGTCTTACAACCTTTCCCCATTAAGGGAAATTAGTCCTCGATTTTTTTTTTTTGCTGAACTATAAGGACTTACCAGTTCTTCAAACAAGGAAGGGTAGCGCTCTCTCATGTCTCGCTCTACCTCCCAAGTAGCTTCCTGCCCGTAGTGGTACTCCCATCGAACCTTTACCAGGGGGATTTCTTTGGATCTCAACTTTCTAATTTGGCGATCGAGGATCTCCACCGGCCTTTCCTCGAATGAGATAGCTAAATCCACCTTAACCACAGAAGGTTCAATCACATGTGAATCGTCTCTCACATATCGCCTAAGCATTGATACATGAAAAACCGGGTGTACCCTGCTCATGCTAGGGGGCAAAGCCAACTCAAAAGCTACAGCACCCCTCCACCGGAGGACGGGAAAAGACCTAACAAATCAGGGGCTCAACTTTCCTTTCTTCCCAAATCGAAGTACCCCCTTCATGGGGGAGACCTTCAGGAACACCCGGTCGCCTTCCGCGAACTCCAGCTCTCTGGCCTTCTTGTCAGCATACATCTTCTGGCGACTCTGAGCTGCCAATAATCTTTCCTTTATGATTTTCACATTCTCTACCGCTTCCTTAACTAGATTAGGACCCACCATGAGAGATTCTCCGGCCTCAAACCCGCCTACTGAAGACCTACACCGCCGTCCATACAAGGCCTCGAAAGGAGCCATGCCAATGCTACTGTGATAGCTATTGTTGTAGGCGAACTTAATCAACGATAGGTGTTTCTCCTAACCACCAGCCAGGTCCACAACGCAAGCCCTCAGCATATCTTCCAAGGTTTGGATGGTTCTCTCTGACTGTCCATCCGTCTGGGGATGGAAAGCTGTGCTGAAGCGCACCTAAGGACCCAAGACTTCCTTGAAGGACTGCCAAAACCGGGTTGTGAACTGAGTACCTCGATCTGATATAATCATCACTGGGGTACCATGGTATGCCACAATCCTGTCCAAGAATAGTCTGGCGTACTGCTCAGCAAAAAAGGTTGTCTTGACAGGAACGAAATGAGCGATCTTTGTCAACCAATCTACTACCACCCAAATGAAATCAAATCCGCCCCTTGACTTAGGCAGCCCTATCACTAGATCTATAATAATCTTTTCCCACTTCCACTCGGGAACTTCGAGGTTTTGCAGTAGTCCTGCGGGCTTCAGGTGTTCGGTCTTTACTTGCTGGCAGACTAAACACTTGGATACGAACTTTGTTACCTCCCTTTTCATGCCCTTCCACCAGTAATGTTGCCTTAAGTCTCGGTACATTTTGATGGCACCCGGATGCATTGTATAAGTTGATCGATGCCCCAGCTCCAGAACCTGCCTGCGCACCTCTGCCACAGTAGGCACCACTATCTGGTCTCTGAACCATAAGACACACTCTGAGTCTAGCCTGAAGTCATTCTCTGCATCGCCTCTCTGCACTAAGTCCTTTGTCAGGGCACAGAAGGCGTCCCCCCTGCGCGGTACGCAACATATCCACCAGTGTGGATTGTACCCATAGATGCGCCACCAGGACACCCGAAGCTAATACAGCTAGAATTGTTCCCCCATCCAGGCACAATGTCAACTCTCGCGCGAACAAGCTCTTCCTGACTGCCAAATGGGCCAATCTGCCCATGGATTTCCTGCTCAGCGCGTCTGCCACCACATTGGCCTTTCTAGGGTGATACAAGATGGTACAATCATAATATTTCAGGAGTTCAAGTCATCTTCTCTGCCTTAAATTGAGCGTCTTTTGGGTGAGCAAGTACTGGAGGCTTTTGTGGTCAGTATAAATCTCACAAGCCTCACCGAACAAGTAGTGACGCCATAGCTTTAGAGCAAACACTACTGCCACCTGTTCCAAATCATGTGTTGGATAATTCTTTTCATGAACTTTCAACTGACGAGATGTATAGGCGATCACTTTGCTATACTGCATCAGAACACAGCCCAGGCCAACCCAAGAGGCATCACAGTATACCACAAATCCTCCCGAGCCTGAAGGTACGTCCAAAATCGGTGTTGACGTCAAACATTCTTTAAGCTTCAGGAAGTTCTCCTCACACTTTTCGTCCCAATCAAATTTGACATTCTTCTGGGTTAACCGAGTCAGAGGAGCTGCAATCTTGGAGAAATTTTCTACAAACTTTCTGTAATACTCGGCTAACCCCAAGAAACTACGGACTTCAGTCACATTGGTCGGCCGCTTCCAGTCCTTTACCGCCTCTATCTTAGCGGGATCCACACTGATTCCTTCCTTAGACACTATATGACCTATAAATCCCACACTTTATAACCAAAACTCACATTTGGTGAATTTGGCATCAACTGATGTTCTCTGAGGGTTTCCAAGACCATCGTCAAATGCTCGGAGTGCTCCTCCTTGCTCTTGGAATACACTAGAAAGTCGTCAATAAAGATGATCACAAATCTGTCCAGGTATTCTTTGAACACTCTGTTCATGAGGTCCATAAAGGCCGCAGGTGCATTAGTCAATCCAAACGACATCACCAGGAACTCATAATGGCCATAGCGAGTCCTGAAGGCAGTCTTAGGCACGTCACAGTCCCGGATTCTCAGCTGATGATATCTAGACCTCAAATCAATCTTTGAAAACTATTGTGCCCCCTACAACTGGTCAAACAACTCGTCAATTCTGGATAGCGGGTAATGATTTTTTGATTGTCACCTTATTGAGCTGCCTATAGTCGATGCACATGCACATGGACCCGTCCTTTTTCTTCACAAATAGGATCAGAGCACCCCACGGGGACACACTTGGGTGAATGAAGCCCAAGTCCAGCAACTCTTGCAACTGCACGTTTAACTCCCGAAGTTCGGTCAGCGCCATCCTATAGGGTGGGATGGAGATTGGTGCCGCTCCGAGCTGCAATTCAATGCAGAATTCGTTTTCTCTCCTAGGCGGAAATCCTGGCAATTCTTCTGGGAAGACATCGGGGAACTCACAGATCATCGAAGTTCCACTAACCTCCTTAGTCGTGCCCCCTTTTTCCTCAGCCACAGATACGAAGGCCAAGAAGGACTGGCAGCCGCCTACCAGCAATTTACGAGCCTTAAGGGCTGAAATGACGCCCATTAGCTCATCCTTTCCTTCTCCACGGAAGATGAACTGCGGCAACCCGGGTTTACTGAACGTGACAGTCTTAGCCCTACAGTTAACTGACGCAAAGTGCTCCACCAGCCAATCCATGCAGAGGATGACATCAATTTCAAGCACAGGCAGAAGTGTCAATCCTGCCTTCAACACATTACCACATATTAGCACTTCGCAGTCACGGAAGATTGATTCTGCTATCAATGCATCGCCCGTAGGCGTTGACACCACATACGACACAATAAGCAAAGAAGGTGCCGTAGGCAATCCAGCAGCAAATTTGACAGATACAAACGAGTGTGTGACACTCGGATCAAACAAAACATAAGTAGCAGAAGAACTGACTAAAACAGTACCTGTCACCACTGCCTTTGATGCCTCTGCCCCATCGCAGTTCATGACGAAAACCCTAGCAAACGGTCTCTCTGAATGGCTAGCCTACGGTCCCCTGCTCTGCATCTGACCTCTCTGAGCCACTGACCCTACTGACATAGGCGTCTTTTCTTTTGACTGCTGAGATCTTTGGCCAACTCTGTCTGGACAGTCCTTTTTAAAGTGCCCAACCTGACCGCATTTAAAGCAGGCATCCGAGCGGCCAAAACAAGCCCCCAAGTGCCTCCGGTTACAGCGACCACACTGCGACATATCTAACTTCTGATAAACACCCCTTGACCCTGTCGGCCTCCCTATCCCGAACCCTAGGCCCTGGGCCCCCACGGCCCCGGCCCCGGCTACCACCCTGCTCTCGGCTCTGCTGGTGATCTGCGGTAGCTACAATCCCTTCAGAGTGACCCGGTCAGCCTTCAAATCCCTGCGGTCGAAATTTCTTCTTGGTCGGTTCATCGTTCCTCTCGAACGGCACCAAAGCTTCCTTCTGAAGGGCCTCATCCACCACCCGGGCAAGAGTGGAATCCTCGGTGTAGTGGATGAGCCTGCCTATTTGAGGCCTCAAGCCCCCAATAAATCTCTTGACCCTAGCAGTCTCAGATGCCACTAGGGTCGAATAATATTTGGAAAGCCGATTAAATTCCATCTCATACTCTGACACTGACATGCCACCAGACTAGCGCAGCATCTCAAAGTCCCATGCCCGCTTGTTGCGAACACTCATTGGCAAGTACTATTCTACCACAGCCGCCCTAAACTCTTCCCAGGTGGGAGGCGGCGCGCCTGCTGCCCTGCGAGCCCTCCAAGTGTGCAGCCAGACCTTTGCCGGTACCCTCATCTGTAGCCTGACCACACGAGCCGCTGCTTTCGATGAGCACCCTAGTTCCGGGCATAGTTCGTAGCAGTCCCCTGAAAACTCAGTGATTTCCACCTGCTGGTATGTTCCGATGAATTCTAGCAGCTTCAACTTGATGAAGTCTGCATAAGAGCCCCATACATCGTTGAAGAACATGATTTAGGAATTCGAGAAACACCATCGATCGACAAGAAACGACGCACAAAATCTTGATTCATCACTTCTACATGGTTCGGCCACACGCCTCACCCTACTAACCGAGGTTTGACCACTCACCTTGATCAAGGAAGAAGGATGTACGAGCGACGACGATCTCGATCTTTCCGACGGCGACCCGAATCTGGCGCTGACCCCAAGTTTTCCCCTCCTCCCTCTCGATTCTCGGGCTACGTGCGACTCCAATGATGAGCCACATGGCTGCTAGGGGATGAGAGATTTATTCCCTCATTTTTCCTTGACCATTTTGCCCCTTCCACTCACTTGGCCCCTACTCGACTCGATCCGCGAATATGATTTCGGACTTGACTCTACTAAATCATCTTATGATTAAGAACGAAGGAACATTTGTCAAATAAAATTTTATAAGGCTTAAATTATACCTTCTACTCGCGGCGATTTCGCGACTCGGCCCGACTAACTCCCGATCCGGTGCGCTGCACCAAAATAAATTTTATATTAGAAAACCTCGGGTCTTACAATATCATCATCTCTACCTAAGGAAATGTATGAGTTTATTACTAATGCACTATTTAATACTTTTGTATTGGTAAATATGAAGAGTAAAATTGACACTTGGCATTGTTCTTATCATGACACTTTGGCATGATAAGAATGCTAGAGTGTTTTCTTATATATATATATATATATATATATGTATCTATTACGAGGGTGTCACACCCCAAAACCCGGGCATGACCGGTCAAAGTATTACATGTACCCCGAAGTCTAACTCAATCATAATAACCAATAATTATGAAAGCTTGAACAATTCATAAAGAATACCAGTTTTCTTTCAATAAACATAATGGATTAAGATTCCAAAACTGATCAATAAATAATTTGAAGATTTCAAATGTGTAAGATTCATATAGAATAAATCAAATAAACCTAGACGAAGTTTTGACTTTCAAATGTGGAAACGAAGTTTAGACACCCATCTATCTAAAAGAATTGTAAGTGACCCTACGGACTCAACATATCCCCAGGGGCGAAGTCAAAAAATTATCTCAGGATTGGCAAAATATAAAACCATATATGAAAGAACATTTTACAATATTTTTAGAGGGGGCAATTTAATGTATTTATGTAGTAAAATATTAAACACTATATGTAATATATATATCAAAGGGGGACCAATCTCAGGAGGGGCAATTGCCCCACCTAAGATCACATTGGATCCGCCCCTGCATATCCCCCGACCACGACGTGTCACGAGATCCGCCGTCCCTGACGCCACCAGCTGCGTTACAACACTCCAGTACCTGCTAATCACGCTTAGGTGCTACAAGATAGTAAACAAAATAGTAAGTCCAACTAGAACTTAGTGAGTGACATAATCTCCTGCAACCATGCTCAAGAATCCAAACCAGCAGATATGCATATGAATTTTATAAACCAAATGCTTCATATGCAGAATGGGGTGTGCCAAGGAATATAGATATACTTAGTGTAACCATGCATCCATTTAAGCAGCACTTAGTAAGAGCATATTAATAATCCTAACAAGAGATAAATAACAATAAAATTATTCAACCATTCACACAAGCCACCCGGGTCGATCGTTAGTGTGGCGGTGCTGACAAGCTTCCCGGTCCAGGGACCCGTCGGTCCTACGAGTCGAGCGCTGATCACCTCTGTCTCAACGTGCTTCCCGCTCATGCCACTCGAGTCAATCGTCAGTATGGCGGCTGACGAGCTTCCTGGTCCACATCTACAAGCACACTCAAACATCAATAAAGTGAGCAGCTGTAATATTCTAGAAATTTAATTTATTATCTTTTTATGTTGCGTGTGTTTGCCAGCCTAGCGGAGTAGTTCGTGGTCGAGCCGAGTCGACTCATGGTCCGGAGCGAGCTTGCGAGCTCGGATAAGTAGAATATAAATTTATGAATTTATGAATTTTTAAGCTTGGGTAGTTGAGAGTATTTAATTTGGTGTTGTGTGTGCATAATTGCTAATTATATTCATATGGGTATTTAATTAATTGTTTATGATTTATTATAATGAGATTAATTAAATTATTTAAGTCTATCGGGTTAGCGGATTTTGGTTTTGGCTTAAGGTGGATGCGGGTTGTGAATTAAGGGTTTAAGGAGTTAGGGTTGAGGAGGGTTTATAAAAAACCCCCATCATGGCTTGTGGCTCCTATTTTTGGAGCCACCCAAAAAGTTGAGAAAGGGAGCCAACCGCCAAGCCAAGCCAAGCCGCCATCCCCTTTTCCCTCTTCCCCTTGGAGCCGCCGCCGGTGAGCCAAGCCACCAAGCCGTTGCTTCCTTCTCCTTCCTTCTTTCTTCTTCCCTTTGGAGCCGAGCCGCCCTCTTCTTCCCCTCTCTCCCTCTCTCCAAGCCGACGGCTTGGAGTGAGCCGCCGCCCCTTGGAGCCATTTTTGGGTTGAGCCGTCGGCCTTTTGAAATCGGATTCGAGGGTCATCGTCCGAGATTTCTTTCCTAATATTTTTCCAAATTAAGGTGAGTGGTTTACCCTCTCTCTTCGGGATTTTAATCGAATTTTTTGAAGCCGTTCGTGACGGCTTGGTATTTATGCCTTGTTCTTGAATTTTCTTCGAGTTCTTGTCATGTTTTCTTGATGTGCAAATTATGATTTATTCTCCCAATTTGGTTTCTTGATTTGTGGATTGCATGCTTAGGATTAAATCTATAATTTTGGGTAGAAATCATGTGGTAGGATTAAGATCTTGATAATGACTAATTAAGAGTTCTTGAGAAGGGGGTTCTTGATTTTAATGCTTGATTCTTGATTAAGGAATTCTTGTTATATATGCTAGTTTTTATTTAGTAAAAATTATGAGATTGTATGCATGATTGGCATGATGACTTGAATATGTGATGTCAGAAATTTGAGGATTTAATTCTGCAAAATTCGGATTTTATTCCTTAATGTGCTGAAAATTTCAGCTTTCTAAAATTTATATGCAGTTTGTTGAATCTGGACTAATTTTTGATTTCTCTGTTATTTTGTGCTTAGATCTATGAACATAGTCGTGTAACCTATCATTTCGACTGAAAAACATAGTTTGGAAACATAGGACACACTTTGGAAACTAGATTCGGATCAGACACAGCATTTCTAGGTAGAACAATAACCTAAAACAAAACTCTAATTGAGATT